>OZ023067.1:22105482-24935482 GCA_963992785.1 Tenthredo livida
GAACCAAACAAAAAGGGTTCAAGGTTGGAGACAAGGTACTACTGTACGACGAGACTGTACGCAGAGGACGATCGAAGAAGCTATTATCTCAATGGATTGGTCCTTATACAATCTTAGAGGTAAATTCAGAAGTAAATTGTACCATAAAGGTAAAAAAGAAAACTCTTAGAGTACATGTAAATCGTTTAAAGCATTTTATCGAATAAGAGCTAATCATTTTGTAACATTCTCATCAAATAATATGTCAGAAAAAATTAATTATACTAACCTAAATTAAGAAACGATTATATAAAACATTGTAAACGGCATACATAATGTAAACCATTAACCTAGATATAGCATAATAGGCAAGCGTACAGACGCAAGCCAGCAGATTTAACTGATTTCAGGAGAAAAATCCTAAGGGCTTTTCTTCCAAGGAGGAAGGGATGTTGCAATTCGAATACCAAGCTATTGCGACACCTCATATCCGGTATAGCAGGGCAACGACTCTATCGTTCAGCGAAATACAAGAATGCGCTAAACGTGGTATAGCAGGGCGACGACTCGATCGTATGGCGAAATACATAGCAATATGCAGACGCAGCACCAAAAGAGTCGTTAAAGGGCAGGCAGACGACGCGCCCGTCGTCAGAACATCGCGACCAGAAGCAAGACACATTATATAGAGATTAGTTCGAAATTAGTAAAGCCTTTGTAAAACTTCATATATTAAATAAACTTGAATTACTTTGTACGACTGAGTTCCAACTCTTAATTCGACAACGAACCTTTAAATAAATTGTAGTTGTATGAAAGATCTCAGGATCCCGATTACAACAGGTTGTTAATGTGAATTCTTTAAACTTGAGTTTCTGAATCGAAAATGTATCCTCCAAGAAATCATCTGCACTCTTCCATTTGAGAATCACCAAAGTTGGTGGAATAACAGTTTTGGTAGTAAGACCCTGTTTCTCGATCAACCTCCGACAGACTTGAGCCAAAGGTCGGTTGGGAGTACGTTGTTATTTTTTGTAACTCCCTGCGAAGAAAGTTTGATTTGAGAGACAGATTGATCAATCAATATAACCTCACATCGCGACTGTCCACCGCCATGACACAGTGCACGAAGAAGCACTAGTGCGCAAAGTAGAGTATTCGCGATGTGCGCATGCGCGACAAAAGCACTAGTGCGCAAAGTGGAGTATTTGCGTTCTGCGCATGCGCCAACTCTCTCTTTACTTCACCCCTCGGAAATAAGATATTTCGCGCTCGCTACACAGCCCTCGAAAATCAAACTTTCGTAGCAGGTGTTGCAAAAAATAAATTGCTATCGGGAAGGGCTTGTACACATCTTATCTATGAAAAACCTTGCATAATATGGGCCAAAACTGTCCATAACTGGATTTGGAAATGGGTATGCCGTCAACGTTGATCTGAAGTGGTATTTTTGCATCTGGATGTAAATTTTCGTTTATGCAAGCCCGTAACCCTTGAGATATTCCAAAATAAACGAACTGTCCATTTTCCCCACCAGCATCTTCCATGTCTTCTATATTATACGCTGCTGCTGAGGTTTGTAGAAGGGTTTTGTGTGATTTTGGTAATTGTGGCAGAAGTCTTCGTCTTAAAATTTGCGACAAGGTGTCCACATGCACAAAATACATACAACATACGCTGCTGCTGATGTTTGTAGAAGGGTTTTGTGTGATTTTGGTAATTGTGGCAGAAGTCTTCGTCTTAAAATTTGCGACAAGGTGTCCACATGCACAAAATTTATGCCACCTTCAACAACCCATTTTCTAAGATCTCGTACTTCCTCTTCTTCTGCTTCTTCTACTTCTTCTTGTTCTTCTCGTTCTCCTCGTTCTCTTCGTTCTTCTCGTTCTTCTTCATGTTCTTCTTGTTCTTCTCGTTCCACTTCTTGGACTTCCTCTCGTTCTTCAGCTTCCACTTCGTTCTCTATCCCTTGTTCCTCTTCAATACTAGTGTCGGAGTTGTCTTCATGCACAGAGTTGACTGCCGGTCCAATTTACATAGAAGAATGTTCATCTTCGGTATTGTCGGAAATATTAGAGTCGGATCTTCCTTCTTGTTCAGCGTGTGCATCATTCTCTGTGAAATTCACTCGGTAAATACGGCTCATCAATCAACAGAGTTCACTGATTTCTTGCAAGACCAAAATTGTTGCATACCTTCCACGTCAGAATCACTTGACACTCGATTTTCATCTGAATCCAAACGATCTTCATCCAATTGTCTTTGCACAGCTCTATATTTTCGACCCCGGAGGCGCGTCAACTCCCGTTTTCGTTTTAACATAACCGTACTTTTGGTGATTATATGCACGGTTCATATAAGTTCAGTCGCAAAACGTCTATAGTACTCTCAACTGCTTTCGTCCCTCATTTCAGACCTGAAGTTACCTTAGTGTGCGGTTTATTTATCGTTTAGCATCTATTATAAATACGAATGTAGTGTAATATAAACGGGAGTTGACGCGCCTCCGGGTTCGAAAATATAGAGCTGTGCAAAGACAATTGGATGAAGATCGTTTGGATTCAGATGAAAATCGAGTGTCAAGTGATTCTGACGTGGAAGGTATGCAACAATTTTGGTCTTGCAAGAAATCAGTGAACTCTGTTGATTGATGAGCCGTATTTACCGAGTGAATTTCACAGAGAATGATGCACACGCTGAACAAGAAGGAAGATCCGACTCTAATATTTCCGACAATACCGAAGATGAACATTCTTCTATGTAAATTGGACCGGCAGTCAACTCTGTGCATGAAGACAACTCCGACACTAGTATTGAAGAGGAACAAGGGATAGAGAACGAAGTGGAAGCTGAAGAACGAGAGGAAGTCCAAGAAGTGGAACGAGAAGAACAAGAAGAACATGAAGAAGAACGAGAAGAACGAAGAGAACGAGGAGAACGAGAAGAACAAGAAGAAGTAGAAGAAGCAGAAGAAGAGGAAGTACGAGATCTTAGAAAATGGGTTGTTGAAGGTGGCATAAATTTTGTGCATGTGGACACCTTGTCGCAAATTTTAAGACGAAGACTTCTGCCACAATTACCAAAATCACACAAAACCCTTCTACAAACATCAGCAGCAGCGTATGTTGTATGTATTTTGTGCATGTGGACACCTTGTCGCAAATTTTAAGACGAAGACTTCTGCCACAATTACCAAAATCACACAAAACCCTTCTACAAACCTCAGCAGCAGCGTATAATATAGAAGACATGGAAGATGCTGGTGGGGAAAATGGACAGTTCGTTTATTTTGGAATATCTCAAGGGTTACGGGCTTGCATAAACGAAAATTTACATCCAGATGCAAAAATACCACTTCAGATCAACGTTGACGGCATACCCATTTCCAAATCCAGTTATGGACAGTTTTGGCCCATATTATGCAAGGTTTTTCATAGATAAGATGTGTACAAGCCCTTCCCGATAGCAATTTATTTTTTGCAACACCTGCTACGAAAGTTTGATTTTCGAGGGCTGTGTAGCGAGCGCGAAATATCTTATTTCCGAGGGGTGAAGTAAAGAGAGAGTTGGCGCATGCGCAGAACGCAAATACTCCACTTTGCGCACTAGTGCTTTTGTCGCGCATGCGCACATCGCGAATACTCTACTTTGCGCACTAGTGCTTCTTCGTGCACTGTGTCATGGCGGTGGACAGTCGCGATGTGAGGTTATATTGATTGATCAATCTGTCTCTCAAATCAAACTTTCTTCGCAGGGAGTTACAAAAAATAACAACGTACTCCCAACCGACCTTTGGCTCAAGTCTGTCGGAGGTTGATCGAGAAACAGGGTCTTACTACCAAAACTGTTATTCCACCAACTTTGGTGATTCTCAAATGGAAGAGTGCAGATGATTTCTTGGAGGATACATTTTCGATTCAGAAACTCAAGTTTAAAGAATTCACATTAACAACCTGTTGTAATCGGGATCCTGAGATCTTTCATACAACTACAATTTATTTAAAGGTTCGTTGTCGAATTAAGAGTTGGAACTCAGTCGTACAAAGTAATTCAAGTTTATTTAATATATGAAGTTTTACAAAGGCTTTACTAATTTCGAACTAATCTCTATATAATGTGTCTTGCTTCTGGTCGCGATGTTCTGACGACGGGCGCGTCGTCTGCCTGCCCTTTAACGACTCTTTTGGTGCTGCGTCTGCATATTGCTATGTATTTCGCCATACGATCGAGTCGTCGCCCTGCTATACCACGTTTAGCGCATTCTTGTATTTCGCTGAACGATAGAGTCGTTGCCCTGCTATACCGGATATGAGGTGTCGCAATAGCTTGGTATTCGAATTGCAACATCCCTTCCTCCTTGGAAGAAAAGCCCTTAGGATTTTTCTCCTGAAATCAGTTAAATCTGCTGGCTTGCGTCTGTACGCTTGCCTATTATGCTATATCTAGGTTAATGGTTTACATTATGTATGCCGTTTACAATGTTTTATATAATCGTTTCTTAATTTAGGTTAGTATAATTAATTTTTTCTGACATATTATTTGATGAGAATGTTACAAAATGATTAGCTCTTATTCGATAAAATGCTTTAAACGATTTACATGTACTCTAAGAGTTTTCTTTTTTACCTTTATGGTACAATTTACTTCTGAATTTACCTCTAAGATTGTATAAGGACCAATCCATTGAGATAATAGCTTCTTCGATCGTCCTCTGCGTACAGTCTCGTCGTACAGTAGTACCTTGTCTCCAACCTTGAACCCTTTTTGTTTGGTTCGTCGGTCGTACTCGATTTTTGACTTCTCCTTGGCTTGTTGCAGATTTTCTTTGGCTATAAGATTGCTGGCTCGCAATCTCTCTCGTAATTCTTGTGCGTAGTCGTCATAGGTGTACGTTGTTTCTGGATCCTTCTTCAGCGATGTTGGTAGTTCAGCTGGGTGCCGATACACCAGCTCGAATGGCGTAAATCTCGTTGCAGTGTGGGGTGTCGTGTTATATGCAAACATAGCATATGGTAACCATTCGTCCCAGTTGCTCTGTTCTTCGTTTATGTAGTGTCTCAGATATTCAGCTAACGTCCTATGTGAACGTTCTAAAGCTCCATTGGATTCAGAATGATAGGCTGTGGTTTGAATCTTGTCGATCTTTAACAGTTTACAGGTATTTTTGAAAACGTTACTCAAAAAGTTCGTACCTTGATCGGTGAGTATTCTTCTCTGTGGCATTCCGTGTTCGCATACGATCCTGGTCGCAAATTCCTTGGCTACAGTGTTAGCTTCTTGGTTCGGAATGGGTATTGCCTTACTGTATTTGGTTAGACAATCTTGAAACGTTAGGATATACTTGTTTCCTTGTTCGGTTTCTGTCAGTGGTCCTACGATATCCAATGCACATTTCTCAAACGGTTAATTTGGAGTGTCGGTAATGACCATTGGTGCCTTCGTCTTCTTGCTAAGTTTGTTCTTCTGGCAATTCTCGCATCTCGAGATGTGTTCTTCGACGTCCTTCCGTAATCCTGGCCAATCGTGCTTCAATCGAATTCGTTCAATCGTTCGGTTGACTCCTTGATGAGCTCCTAATGGCGTGTCGTGATACTCATAGATGATCCTGTTCCGATCTTCCTCCGAATATTCTTGTTCTCGGTTGTTCGATTCATCCTCTTCTTTCTGCTGACTTCTGGTCACTGCGTACATGCGACTCAAGGCATCTGCGTTGGTGTTAGCCTTGCCTGCCTTGTACTCGATCTCGTAGTAGTATTCTTCCAGCTTCAGTCGCCATCTCATGAGTCGTGATCCTGGATCTTTGACTCCGAATAACCATGTGAGTGGTTTGTGATCTGTAACAATCTTAAATCTGGTACCATATACATACGGTCTGAAATGATTAACTGTCCAGACTATGGCCAATAATTCTTTTTCTGTGGTGCTGTAATTTCCTTCTGCTGAATTTAGAGTTCGACTTGCGTATGCTACTGGCAAATCACTTTCTATTATGCCTTGCGACAGGACTGCTCCGATGGCTTTGTCGGATGCGTCTGTCGTCACGATGAACGGTTGCTCGAAATCTGGATACTGTAGAATTAGTGCTGTCGTCAACGTCTTCTTCAAATTTTCAAAAGCTTCTTGTTCCCTCGAAGTCCATCCAAATTTTACCTCTTTCTTCAGCAAATGTGTTAGCGGTTTTGCTAAACTCGAGAAATTCTGTATAAATCGTCTGTAGTATCCGGCCAAACCCAGAAATCCTTGAACATCTTTTACACTCTTTGGAATTGGAAATTCTTCTACTGCTCGGATCTTCTCTGGATCTGCCTTTATCCTGTCTCTAGTGATGACGTGTCCCAAAAAGTTGACCTCTTTCCTCAGAAATTCGCATTTGTCTGGCTGTAACTTCAATGAATTTTGTCGTAAGCGTTCCAGTACCTCTTCCAGTCGTTTGTTATGTTCCTGCAAACTAGGAGCATGTATGACAATATCGTCGAGATAGACATAACATCTAAGGCCTTGTATTCCTGAAAGTACAGTATTCATTAACCGTTGAAATGTAGCGGGTGTGTTCTTCAGTCCAAAAGGCATGCGATTGTATTCGTAATGACCGTGTGAAGTGGAAAATGCCGTCTTGCACTTATCCTCTTCTTCCATTGGAATTTGGTGAAATCCTGATGCTAGATCTAATGTAGAGAAATATTTTGCCTTACCCAACTGGTCCAATATTTCCGTGATGTTGGGCAGTGGAAAGGAATCTCCTACAGTAACCTCGTTCACCTTACGGAAGTCAACTACGACTCTCATCTCCGTTTTTTCTGATGCGTCTGCCTTCTTCGGTACCACTAGCAGTGGTGCGTTCCATTGACTTTTGCTCTGTCTGACTATCCCGTCGGCAAGCATTTTATCTACCTGCTCGTTCATCTCCTGCTTGTGTTTCTCTGGAAGTCTATAAGGTCTTACATTTATTGGTGCGATATTATCTGGACTCGTTGTAATTCTGTGACTAGCTGCGTTCGTGTAGCCCAGATAGTCTCCTTCTAAGTGAAATACATCATGAAATCTTTCACAAGTATCTAACAAGCTCTCTTTTTTTTTTCTCGATTCAGATGATTCGTACGTAGGTTGTCTCTCAGCTGTTGCATTCGGCTCGCGTTACTCGGTGTCATCGTCCGGCATGCATATACTTGCGTCATATCTGTGTGCTCTTGGCCTAGTGCTACGATTTGTACACACGGCTGTTCCAGTTCTACATTATAATCGTTCGTATTCAAAATGCTGACTTTGCACTCACCGTCGACTGCATTGGTGATGCAACTCCCTAGGTATACTCCAGGCTGTAACTCGATTCCTTCGACGATGCCTTCCGCGTCGTCGCGTGTCTTTGCACGGATTATCTTCTCGCTTCTCCGTTCGAGCGATATGTGAGCTCTTGTGGCTCCTAAATTCCATGTCGTTCCGTACAATCTTGCGTATTTCCCAGATCTAAGCTCGACGTCATGCTTCTCGAGGGTGTCGCCTTCTAAGAGATCGTCTGCTTCTAGTGGAAAATCGTCTTTCACTGCGTGAAAAAGGTGCGATATGTGCCTATCACCAACCCTTATATTCAACGTGACCTTACACAAGGTCGTAACCGGTGTTCCGCCTATTCCTCTGAGCGTGATCACACCGTCTTCAGCCATCACTTCTCCGTCAATTTTTCCGACTTTTACTAGGCTTACCTCAGCTCCTGAATCTAATAGCATAGTTCCGTGTCTCGTCTTGAATTCATCTGCCTCGATCGTTGCGTGATTCTTCTGTCTTGATCCATTTATTAGGCAATTTACTGGTACGACGCGATACGGTTGCCTGTCCGCCGCGCCTGCTCCTCGTTTCCCGGAGTCTCTTCGTTTTGCTTGCTGGCGTCTCTGAAAGGACCTGGCTGGACCCGTTCTTCCCTTCTAGGAGGTCCCCGATTCCTTTCGTATCTTTGCCGATTTTCTTCTGCTATTCTAGTTCTGCAGTCTCGTATGACGTGCCCTGGTTTCCTACAGAAATGACAAATTACGTGAATTTTTCTTACGTAGTTACTTGGTGTCGGCAATCGTTGAGGGTAACTGGATCCTGTCTTCGCTGAGCGACAATCTCGTGCTAGGTGTCCTGTCTTCCCACAGTTGTAGCAATTATTTCCTCTGTTGCCTTCTCTGCTGTTGCGCGGTTGATTGTGTTCCCGATCCGATCCACGAATGGGGCCTCAATCTCGTTCTTCTTCTATCGCGAGTGATATGGCTTCACTAACATTTTCACACCGTCGGCTCTTGACCAATATCCTCAGCTTGTCGTTCAAGCCTCTGATGAAGATATTGACAGCTTGTTTTCTGACCTGGCGTTCCAGCGTCGATTTCGAATCCTCTTCTGCGGCTTCCTTCATCGTTACTTCGATGACCTGTGCAGTTAGTTTCTCGACTCGTGTTCCATATGACCTCGCGTCCTCGTTCTGACGTTGTCTACAGCTACTGAATTCCACTTGTAACGAAGCTAATGTCCGTGTATCGATGCTCATCGACTTCAGCTCTTCCTCCAGTGCGTTCCAGGTGTCAATTGATTTGTATTCTAAAGCTCGTGCCACGGTACCTTTGATTCGGGTGCTCAGAACAGCTTTCGATAGATTTCCCGTATCTGCAGGTCGTATTATCTCACGTGCATACTTGCAAGAGCGAATAAAATCACAAACCTTTCCTCGGTCACTGCTATCGAAGATCTCGATGTCCTTCAGCACTTGTCTCACGGTGGGGGTGTCTTCGGCCATATTGATTGGAGGTTGATTCGCTGCTGTGTTCTGATTCTGTTGTGGTGGTACTTGCTCCCGAGTCTTACTTTTAACAAATTCGCGTAATGCCGCACGAAGTTCGTCAACTGCGTTTGCTTCGCTTACGTTTATGCCAAGATGCTTACAGGCTTGGAGAAGATGATCTCTTCGTAATTCTTGAATCCACGCGGTTTTACCTTCTGCAATGCGTTTTCCCACCAAGTCCCAGTTCAATGGCATTTGCTCTTTGCCCGAAGCGTCTTGTGCTGCTGCAGCCAGTGATAAATGCAAGGCGTGCCTCTGGCTGGGAGGTAGTACGCCAAACAACGGTGAATTATCCCCAAAGCTTACTTCTCCTTGTAACTCAGGTTCAGTCGGAGAGTCTACGGATGCTGAACGTTCTATTCCTTTCTTTGACATGCGAGTTCACGGTAATTTCTTTAACGATGCCAGCTTCCGGTGCCACTATCACTATTCTTTTAATTCACTTGCTCGATACTTGACACTTGATTTATTTGTACGATTCGACGATCTTCGCCGCTGCCACCAGTTGTTGTAATCGGGATCCTGAGATCTTTCATACAACTACAATTTATTTAAAGGTTCGTTGTCGAATTAAGAGTTGGAACTCAGTCGTACAAAGTAATTCAAGTTTATATAATATATGAAGTTTTACAAAGGCTTTACTAATTTCGAACTAATCTCTATATAATCCCAGCGAACACAGTTATGTAAACGTAAGGTAACTTACATCTAACTCAATATAACACGTTACATAGCTGGTTAGTTGCCTGCTACCGCTGGGTTAGTGGTAATTTCCCGCTCAGTTCAAGGTGGCAGGTACATAACATACATGTAACCGTGTAATATTTCCAATACCTGACAGTAGCATTATAGTTAGGTAGCAGATGGTAACACGCTATATAGCGTTGGGATAAATATGTTAGTACGCGCCATATAGGCTTCAAATCTCAACTCGAATCCATTTCGAAGAATCCACGCACGAAAGAACAGTGAATATGCCAAAAGATTCGATATATTCACTGAACTTTTGTACACGGATTCTTCTCAATAGATTCAAGTTGAGATTTCATTAAATAGCCATAATATATTTCCATATGTTTATTAGAAGCTGACGACTTTATTTCGCCATTTAGGTATTCGATATGTTTATTACCACTATATCTATTCTACAATAAATACCGAATATCTTTAGGCATTTTCAATCACTTGTGAGCAAGATTACAACAAGGGCGTGAAGATGTATGAAAATAATTTGTATTGTGAGGCACACGTGTATAAGCACAACACAACCAAAAGTAAGGTTAGAATTTCATTATTCGTCCATTAACTAATATTTCGTATACTACTAGTTCGGACGCTATTATTGATAATTTGTACGTATAATATATAACCTACAATTTTTGAGTATTGTTTTTCAGACTGACCACGACGGCACAAATTTCACTCTCTTCACTACGAAAATTCTCTCTACCACGCCGGGACGCGGTACCAAGAGCAACTGCTACGAACCGCCATGCTCATATAAACTTAGAATTGCATTCGCAGCAAATGTTATTTCACATTATTGTTGATGCAACGTAACCGATGTCATGTTATTTAGTGGGGCTCCGGGTACATTACAGTTACATTGCATTCGTTAGTTGAGAGATACTAACAAATGTTACATTACAATAACATTGCAGCAACGTTACCGACGTTAGGTTGCTTTGTGGGACTCATGTTATATAACCAGATGGTTATGTGTTTGCTGGGATGTGTCTTGCTTCTGGTCGCGATGTTCTGACGACGGGCGCGTCGTCTGCCTGCCCTTTAACGACTCTTTTGGTGCTGCGTCTGCATATTGCTATGTATTTCGCCATACGATCGAGTCCTTGCCCTGCTGTACCACGTTTAGCGCATTCTTGTATTTCGCTGAACGATAGAGTCGTTGCCCTGCTTTACCGGATATGAGGTGTCGCAATAGCTTGATATTCGAATTGCAACAAACCGCTGCTCCCAATGATAAAGTGATGCTTAGAACTGGTGAGGTATTGAAGGTAACCAAAATGTTTTGCCCAACTGCTGACATGGAAAATGTTACAATTGAAGGACTTGTTTGGAAAATTAGACAACCGATGTACACCTTTCCATGTAATTCAAAGCATTTGAAAATGTGGGAGCTAACTGAAAGGCCTTCGTCAAGAGAGCTAAGTTGCAATATTAGCAATATTAAACACAAAATGGTACTCTTAGTGTTACCAAGGCAAATATTGCTGTCCCAAACTGAAAGAAAGTTCATCATGCCCCTTTTACATACTACCAAGGTTTAAATAAAAAAATTGATTTACTGAACGATGATCACATTATACTGTAACTGTTTTCAGCCCGTTAGGCTGTACAGCCCCTGACTTGAAAAGCTGTTCATTTCTCGTTACCATGGTGCGTGGTTTATTTATCGTTCATCATTTCACTATAAATATGAATACATATATATTGTATACACTAATCTAATTTAATTTGAAAAAATAAATATTCAAATGGAGATGTATCCTTTCCAATTGGTTGCTTGTAACGTAAAAGGAAAAAAAGATAAGTGTGTTGCAGTCGACTGTGTGCCATTAGACTGGCTCGATTCCGATGTCGAACATCAAGAATGTCTGGCAAAATTTATGCCACCTCCTTATACTCAAGCCAGGAGTAAGACTCTAAATAAAATGATAAAGGACCAAAGTAATCCTGATCCTGATTGGCCACTTTATCCAGTCGAAATCCGAGGACAAGCTAGTGAGTTTTCATTGAATATAGTATGTTCATAGTCCATATTTTGGTACATATTTTTGTCCATATTTTGGTTTTATTCACTAGAAACATACAGCGAAGCTATGGTACGACTTGCCATTTTAAAAACGGAGAAATACGCGTACACATCGGAATCCGATTTTAATCACGAAGAAAAAACTCGGCAATTGACCAAATTAGTTAGCTTGAGAAAAATTGAAGAAAAAGCGATACGTGTGAAGAATTTAATGCAGGTACCGACCATAAGTTCAGCAAGTGAATCTGAATCAGCACCTGGTTATTCCGGATGTAAGTAATTTACTATGCGGAGTGCGATAAGCTGTTTTAGTTCTAATATTTGAAATGCAGTGCGCCTCTGTTGAGTAAAAAATCTATTGCATTTTTTTTATAATGCTTAGCAAACTCGGATTCTTCGGGTGAAGCGTCCGAGGCCAGTGAATCACAGAATATTAAAAAAAAAAGTAGTAAAAAACATACTATTGCCGCCCGATCCTCATCCCAAAAACGTACTAACCGAGATAAGGATTCATCGGTTGCTAAAAAGACAAAGATTTCTGGTGAGTTACTGCAAATATTCTACAGATTATTAATCCTTATATACTTTTACCCACTTTATTAAATTCTCATTGAAGATTCATCCAAATTAACGCCGGAGCCAATTCGTAATGAAGAATATGAAAGATCATATCTTCCAAGTAAATCGTCATACCCAAGTCAAGTTGACCCAAGTGGTATTATAGTCAAATATTTATCCGTGAACTTGCTTCTTCTTTACCCAACACATATCAATTCAAAACGATGTCTACAGATTCGGCTCACCATGAAAAGAGGCAACCGGAGAAGACAATCTATGAAAAATGTAACACGCCAAGGCCCTCTCAAAGCAATGTCACAACTAATTTAGTACATTTCACTACACCACTATCTCCTAGGCCTTCTTGTAAGTAGTTGAAAGTAAAGAACTGTTGTGACGTACATTTGATATTTCGTCTTTTGATGACAAAGGTGTCGTTTGCACAGGTTCGTCGAATTTTGTAATCAATCAAAGGCAAAGACCTAAACCATTTCCGTCCAACTTAGAAACTCGTGAAGTAAGTGAAGCCGAAAGGTCAGGAATATCAACACCCCCTCACGACTTGAACATTAAAAGTAACACCCTAATCTTACTGAACATGAGCTTTACCCATTAATCTTATCATAATGCGTTTATGAGACAATATTCATCAGAAATGTGTAAAGCACAAGCTTTCTCACTTTCAGCTGCTCCATCCACTGCACATGGAGGTAGAGATATATCTGTACAAAATATCAAGGGAATCAAAACCGACATAGCAACAATAAAAAGAGACATTGCAGAAATTAAAAATTTCTTGAAAGAGTTCTTGAGGAAAGTGCTAGGCGTTAAAAATCCAAGCTTCCAAGAGACTGACGAATTAAATTTGCCCCTAGCGACGTTCATTGATTTGCAATCATTCAACGATAAATTAACAGAAAATAAAGATTTCCGAGCAGATTTTGTAAGTAATATATAAAATTGAAGCGTGATACATTTGTTCTTTCCATTATACATCGATTAAATGGTTTTCAGGTTCTATCACTGCTTTTTCTCATAGATTCTTCGAGTAGTTTAACTCGAAATTTAACATGTATTTCAAAGAAGTTCATGGCGAGGTCTCCTGCCATGGAATTGACCGCTTCCAAGGCAACTGTCGGGAAAAGAATCTTAAAGAGAACACCTTTTTCCGATGCTCTGATCGGTGAGATATACAATTATGAATTATGTTTATGCTATAAAAGCAATCAATAACATTCTTTTAATAGATGATTCATTTGACGATTCCAGACTCTTTCAAATCAAAGGCCTCAAATAATCCTGACTATCAAGTATCGGAGAAATTGATTTTGGAAAAATTAGGCCAAGTCCTGGGCAATTCGCGGGACTGGGACGGACGCCGAGTTCACGACCGCAAAAATAAACAGCCAGCAGAAGCCGCAGACAACAATTAATTCTCTTAAATGATTTAAATTATTATATTATATTATTCAATTCAACTTCAGTTGCCTACTTAAATGTTACATAGCAAGTGTTTTCGGTCAGACTGGACGGTCCCCTTCCTATGGCAAAACCAACACAGGCGCGCACCGCGTGCATGAGGCTCGTTCGGGAGGGAATAAGCAATGCTATGGCACCTTATTCCCTCCCGAACGAGCCTCACGCACGCGGTGCGCGCCCCTGTTGATTTGACGTAGAAAGGGAGCAATCAAGTCTCATTAGGTTGAAGTTCGTAACGTTAATGCAACAGAATATTCGCCAAAAATTCTCATACTTAATGCTCGAACGTTTCAAGTGGATCAAGGAAGGTGCATAATTCCTCAAATTGTGTGAAACATGTTCATCTCGCATATTTCATGATTCTAACAACATTTTAATCACGAAATATTTCATTTCTTCAACGAATATTCTGTTACGTTGACGTTACGAACTTCAACCTCATCAAGTCTCATCGTAAACACTCGGTATGTTATATTATCATGCCTGTAAGAGATGTGTTTATTATTCTCAATCCCGAACAATTTTTAATAATTATTATTCGATAAATCCGAAAATTGAACAATAAATGTAATGAAAATAAAAAATGAAAATAACAAAATAACAAAAATGATTCTTTTTGCTCAAACCCCTTTAATGGCCGGTTGCATAATTGTAGGTCACCCGAAGGTTTAAATAACCCGTAGGTTACTCCGCAGCTTTCACACGTTCAACCGTTTTTTCATCTGACAGCTGTCATGAATCGCTGTCGATTTCCGACAATCCATGAAGGTTGAACGGATGGTATCTGCGGTGTAACCTACGGGTTATTTGAACCTTCGGGTAACCCACGTTCATGAAACCGGCCATAAATCTGGTCAAACTATCCGGGGCCAGGCCGCCGGGACCTCCGTTCAGGGGGTATCCACACCTTTGAATGGGTTAAAATTCTGAAAAAGATATCGATGTTTTACAGCGAATTTGAGAGTCTGATCAAATGCAAAAAAATCATGAAGTTTGGGGAGGGTTTGACCCTCATTATCCATACCTAACATTCAATATTACTTTGAGTCCAATAGTAGTTACGCTCCATATAGAAAAATACCAAATTACTCGGTTGTCGTAAAGAATCAGAAGTATCGTTGGACCAATTCTGGAGCTTTTGGTCTTCAAGTGTTCAGAAAAGGTGCCTCTATCAGATGAACAGACAACTTTTTGATATCGCAAAAATTGCCTTGTTTGCTTAGTTTTTACTGAGATTTTTCTGATTCTTCAATTTTTTTTCTATATTCCTTCTATTATCTCAACCAAAAATAGTGATATCAAAAAGTTGTCAGTTCATCTGATAGAGGTTTGGATTCTACAAATTTGAAGACCACAAACTCCAGAATCGGTCCAACGATGCTCCTGATTCTTTACGACAACCGGTCAAAATATTCATTTTCCAGAAATCAACTTTCAAACTTTTTTATTTCAATTTTTTTTTTATTTCCTATTTTTCCCAGAGAGGAGAATCTAGATACAGAAAATCAAGTTTTAAGATTTTGCTTATGACTAATATGCTGGATCCGCAGCTGCTCTCGTATCGATGAGTTATGAGTCGAGTCGAGTCTAGACACATGTGCCAGGCGGAGGTTTGTAGTGAGTTTTGACCCGTTCTCTACAACAACAGTATCGGTTAGGTATCCGATGAGGCTGTTAGAAAAATAACGAATTGCTGTAGAAAAAATCTGATCAAAATTGTTCAAAACATAAAAATTCTGTAAAATTTGTTATCTTCAATATTTTTGAAATTCAAAAGATGCTAGCACAATTTTTGTCAATACTAAGAAAATTCTTTCATCTTTCATCAATCATACCTTTCTTCTTATAATATTTATTAATTCTTGCAATTAATATATGTATTATAGAAATACTCATCTTTTTGGAAATCCAAATGTGTAGTCTCCTGGCATCGATTTCAAACGCACTTTTTGATGGATCATCTTCTTTCGATTCCAAAGTCTCATCTCAGATATATATACCTACACTGTGTTTATCCGATAATGGAAATTACTATTGGTTTGAATTCGTACTGAGAGCACGACAATATTTACAAACAAGTGGACACCTAACCTCGAAAAAACGTAGATCGCAGCCATGTGTTCTGTCAATGATCACAATTTAAAAGAATATTGAAAATTCAATATGTGTAAGAATGATAATTAAAAAGAATTAAAAGATCACAAAATCAAATTCAAAATCAAAATATATCAAAACCTCATCAAAGTAAGCAGTGGTGTTGGCGGTGTTGTACAATACTTATGGCACCAATCTGAGGGTTCGCGCGCCTCGCCGCGGCGCTTTTTCGCAATTTGGCACTGCCATGGCTGTAACTTCTCAAATCCTCTAGATATCTTGACACCGATTTATTTGCAGGTAGAGTAGGTCACTAGCATTCCAAATAAATTATCAAAAAAAAAACGATTTCCTGAAAATTCAAAGGTGTAGATACCCCCTCAAGCTGGCAATGCCATTCTAGCAGAACCATTAAAAACGAACGCGAGAATTAGTCGCTAATTGATTGCTTTTTAATTGCGAAAAAAAATTTTTGCTCGCTCTTACCGTTTTCGAAAAAACGTGGCAGACCCAGCTTAAGATTAAGCTGGCATTGCCACATCGTGGAAATGCCGGAAATGGATCGTTGAAGGTAAATATTCAATGCATGATTTATTCGCTAATCAATCGCTGTCGATTGACATAAGTTTCCACCCTCGGAAATCACCCCAACCCTTAATATTCCATCCCCAGGAACTAATTGTACATAACTTCTAATATATTCGCGAATTTGATGTAGGAACGCTGCGAAAATTAATCGCTCATTAATCGCCGCCGATTGACGTCGGTCCTACTTTTCCAGAACCACCCCTTCCACATACATTCCACCCCCTAAACAGAAAAATTAAACTGTTTTCGCGACGACTCGAAATTCTCCGTTCTGTCGAGGCGTGAATTAATCGCTCATTAATCGCTGCCATTTGACATCGGTCCCGCTTTCCTAGAACCACCCCTTCTCCATACATTCCACCCCCGAGAGAGAAAAATCTAGCGGCCTTCGCTACGACTCAAAATTCTCCGTTCTGTCGACGCGTGAATTAATCGCTTCATCATTGCTGCCGATTCACATCGGTCCCACTTTCCCAGATTCACCCCTTCCCCATACATTCCACCCCCGAAACAAAAAAATCAAACCGTTTTCGCGACGACTCGAAATTCTCCGTTCTGTCGACGCGTGAATTAATCGCTTATCAATCGCTGCCGTTTGACATCGGTCTCGCTTTCCTAGAACCACCCCTGCCCCATACATTCCACCCCCGAGAGAGAAAAATCGAACGGCCTCCGCTACGACTCGTAATTCTCCGTACTGTCGACGTGTGAATTAATCGCTTAATAATCGCTGCCAATTGACATCGGTCCCACTTTCCCAGATCCACCCCTTCCCCATACATTTCACCCCTCAAACAGAAAAATTAAACTGTTTTCGCGACGACTCGAAATTCTCTGTTCTGTCGACGCGTGAATTAATCGCTCATTAATCGCTGCCAATTGACATCGGTCCCACTTTCCCAGATACACCCCTTCCCCATACATTAGACCCCCGAAACAAAAAAAATCAAACTATTTTCGCGACGACTCAAAATTCTCCGTTCTGTCGACGCGTGAATTGATCGCTTATTAATCGCAACCGATTGACATCGGTCCTACTTTCCAAGAACCGCCCCTTCCCCGTACATTTCACCCCTGAAACAAAAAAAGCAAACTGTTTTCGCGACGACTCAAAATTCTCCGTTCTGTCGACGCGTGAATTAATCGCTCAGTAATCGCTGCCGGTTGACATCGGTCCCACTTTCATAATCCTCGACAGTCTCATAATATCTGAGTCGTGATCCAACAAGGTGAATTCGGATCGGCTCACATTTCTCAAAAGTTTATGAATAACTCAACATTTTCATAATCTCATCAGCGCTGTCATACGCCAGTTATTTACTAAATTAACTTCTGATGAATGTGTTCCGAATACAGATCTAAGCGTCTTTCCATAGCAGTTCTACTGCTGGATTACCTGACTCGTATGTACCCCCAGTAAACTAACACGAATCGAGCATGTCCAAAACGGAATACAACTCAAAACAATTCGCGCACAATTCGTCTCAACTCTAATCAATCTGTTCCAATTCCCATATTTAATTCCGTTTTCAACTCACTCAATTAGTTTCAATTCGTTTTGGTTTTCTGGGCTATATGCAGTATGTATACAAGTATGAGGAATTAAGTGTAAAGGAAACTTGAAAAATGAGTTTTATTCACATATATTTGGTATCAATTGCGTATAATCTTATTACGAGGTAAGTGTAGCAGTGCGTTGAAAATCCCGTTTTACTGGAGATTAATCAAAATATGAATAGTACGATATTGTCAAAAAGTAAGAATAGCAGCGCGTTAAAAAAAAAGAAGTTTTACCTAAGATCAACCAAAATAACAATTGCACAATCTTGTTACGAGGTAAGTATAGCGGCGCGTTAAAAAACAAGTTTGACTTAAGATTAATTAAAATAACAATTGCACGATCTTGTTACGAGGTAAGTATATAGCGGCGCGTTAAAATAAAAGTTTTACTTAAGATTAATCAAAATATGAATAGTACGATATTGTCAAAAAGTAAGAATAGCAGCGCGTTAAAAAAAAAGAAGTTTTACCTAAGATCAACCAAAATAACAATTGCACAATCTTGTTACGAGGTAAGTATAGCGGCGCGTTAAAAAACAAGTTTGACTTAAGATTAATTAAAATAACAATTGCACGATCTTGTTACGAGGTAAGTATATAGCGCCGCGTTAAAATAAAAGTTTTACTTAAGATTAATCAAAATAACAATGTCACTATCTTATTTGCTCGATTTGACATAAATAAGTAATGCAGGATTGACTTCGGTCCTGTCTCCCCTCTTTCTTTCTTTTTTCTTATGATCATCATATTCTTCCCATATGCCACCTACTCGTAAGCAATAAGCCGTATAATGACTAATTTCTGATTTGCCCGGCTTTTTCCTGGTCTCTGGTGGTATGATCTCGTGAACAACACCGATGAGATCAAAGGAATGATCATTCGAAGCTAACGGGTTTTGAAACCGTTTTGGTAGGTCTTGCAACTTGAAAGGGCTCTGAGTGTCTTCTGCATCAGTGGATACCTGAAAAATTCCGATGTTTCCTGAAATAGAAACAAAAATCGCTAGCGAAAGTCAGAATATTTCAGACCATTTACAGAGATTGAATGCTTTTTGTACAGCATTATTGGTGAATGCTACGCAACATGAGAATGTGTATCGTTAGTCTATATAATCAACGTCAGTTTGAAAAAACACTTGTCGATCTATAATACTTTTCTGTAGGTTAGTTCAACGATCATAAACATGTTCATATTCTGCAGACAAGCACAGAAATTAATGAGTGAAAGGAAAACCAAGTATTAACAGCCAATAGTATATTGTGTAACAAGGGATGAAACAAGGTGAATGCAGGCCAGGGTGAAGTTGTCAGCCCGAAGCCGAAGGCGAGGGCTGGCATCACCCGTGCCTGCATTCATGTTTCATCTCGTGTCACACACTATCACCCGTATTCATAGTCAATTTTAGTAGCCTATTAACTCTCTTTTAATCGGCTACTAACTTCATTATGCATTGTATAAGAATGAATCGAAAAACACCAATTCACATCGCTGATTCATTGAATTCGCGATTTGACAACTTTCCACGGCATCAGCCTGAAATCAGCGTCTTTCAACTGACAAAATAGGCAACGAAACTTGCAGTTTCAAAGCAGATGTTATGAAAAAAAATAAACGCTCATTCTTAGTAGTTCTCTTTCGTAATGAACTAGAGGATGAAATAACCTTGGAAAATAAGCTTACCGATTGCGGAAAGGCTGGTTGACGTAATTCCATCGCAATCAGTTGTATGACATGCAGGGACTCGTGGCAATTTCAAAATTTCCAATACATTAAGAGCCTCTCCATATAGAGCAGTTCTGTCGACTATGGGTACTACCCGGAAACTGTGCTTTGGCGCACATCCACTGCCACAGGTTACACATTCAGTGAAACTTGGGACATTCTTAAATAGTTTACGAGCTAATGTTGGAATCCCCATTGCGCAATTTACAATAAACGATCCGTTAGCTCCAGCTTCTGCTGGTAATAAATTGTGAAGAATTCTCGCACGGTTCAGATAAGAGGAAGCTCTTAAGCCATTTTCCAGAACGTCGCATACCATATGGAATAAGTCAGCCTGAGTTTCTTCTTCTTCAACCTAGATAATAATAGGTACATTTTTATTGACAAATGAGCTGCTATAATATCGATGGCGATTGAAAAGCAATAGTATATTTCGTATCAAGGGCTCAAAATTTTGTACCCGCTTGTGATCCACGTGCACGAGGGTCGGCGAAGCCGGCCCGAGTGATTACGGCATCACACGAGGGTATAAAGTATCACGCCCATGTTGCGAACGATATTTTTCGATACAGTTGGCGTGAAATTCGATTTTATCTAAGCAGAACTAGTCGTAGAATCTGATTTTACGCCCGCTGCAACGAAAAATGAATTTTCATACGTTTTATTCGAATCTCGCCGTGGGTTACAATGATTAACCAAATTAAAGAAAATAAGTTAATTTTTTCGTCAAAATGTACTTACCATTGGTCGTAGATCAGGTCTATCACAAAAAGCTGCTAGGACGATTTGGTAAATGCTATCGAATGGACAAGTGTAAATCACAGAGATTTTCATCCCATCGACGTTAAGTGCACGTAAAGATTCGTGGCTGCCATTTTTAATAATCAAAAGTTTTTTGTTTCTTCCAAATTGCAATTTCTCCTTAATTTTGTGCTTTTCATTTCCCAAGTATTTCGATGTCTTCAGTTTTTTGTTTCTGCTCCTATTTTTGAGAGTAAGGCCACCCCAATTCTCTTCATTGCGAGTCGCAAGAATCAAGGGTACACTCTGTGTGGAATGACATGACAAGCAAACTCTTTTTTGTCCATATCCTTCATCTGAGTCAGTTACTGCGATGGAGCACGTGTCGAGTGCATGTACTGATGTTTTGCATATTATACATGTATGTGCATCACCTGGTTTATCATTGTTCCGACAAGCAGGACATTTTACTTGTATAGGAAGTATGTTCGCTGCTTGTTGTTGTATACTAGAGGTATTTTCGTTTTCCTTGTCACTATCGTTGCCAAGGGACTCAGAATAACCGTTGCAGTCATTGGCTACTTCTTGTAAATCTTCGGCGGACAACTCTGGTATGCACGGGGTAAAGGAAGTATCAACTTCGTTACTGGTGAACTCCATTCGGTCAGTATCATGCTCGCTGTTGTTACTAATCAAATCTTGATTATCGATTAGTTTCGCACCTATCAATTTCATGCGCCCACTCATGTACTTAATATGGAGATTCAAGAACCTATCGACTCTGATTGGCAATGTCTCGTTCTTAAGAAGGCAGGTCTCCACTTTATTGAACTCGCTTTCGACGGGCGCACTTGATGCTGGGATTCGTCCAAATCCAAATCTGCCCTGGACCAAACACGACCAAAGTGGGATATTCGCAATGTCGTTCATCAACTTTTTGGCCAATAGGGGAAAATAATGGGCATTATCTCTGTCCCCAATTTGATTCTGAGTGATCAGACTCATGCGTCTTTCAATTCTGTTTCCCCATTTCTTCCATTCATTCATATTGCTTTCAATGACTTCACATTCCTCATCATTTTGATCTTCATTTGCATCACGAACGTAGAAATCTTTCAAGTTAGGTTGCAACACGTCCTCCGTATCACAAACTTGTGCCTACAAATGTAATCGAGAATTCTGCAAATTAATCATGTACATTACACTGAACAATTTGCATATATTATTACCACTTGACCAAAATATTTATGAAATAAGACTATTTCAGAGCAGAACAAAAATTTGAAGCATGTTCATGAGTCGGAGAAAAGTTAGATAATTTTACTAACCCTCCGTCTCCAAACTGGATCCCTAAAGGCACAGCCGAATACTGGCAGGTAAAGGTGTGAAAAATAAGTTTGTGGATGGAGGGTTCATTGATATCGAGCCGAGATGAAGTATGTATTACCAAAGTTATGAATGAGGGAGAAATTTCTACTTGCACAAAAATATTTTCTAGTATTCTAATCGATTCTAATGCATGAGATTTGACTTGAAACACGTTGAGGTTGATAAATATTTTTTCACCCGGATATAAAGTCCGAGATAAAATCATCATCCAAATATTATGTAGTATCTACATGATTAATTGTTTTTCCTCCTTTCATTAAATGCTAGAGATTATACATACTTCATCACTGGCCCATGCGCTATTACTGGTTAAACATAAGATAACAAAAACAATTTTAGATACCCAAATTGAGAACGAAAATTAGTCAACTTACGTTTTCCTCGGAAATTAGCTTTTTAAGAAATATTTAATATCGAGGGCGACTTTCCTTCAAGTGAAATTAGCAACATGAGGCAGTAGTAAAAATGGTCCCGCAGACTGTAAACTGCTTGTACTTCTTCCTTATAATGGTAAGAAAAAACTGTCTCATGAGCAACAACCGGCGATCGAATCTCTAGAAAAACGATAAATTCCGAAAAAACTCCAATGTCTCCGAGGCAGTACTAAATATTATCGGACGAATCTCGTCTTTAACCAAAATGCTCATTGAATGAGAAGCTAGGGGTAGCTGAATATTTTTCAAAAATCACAAACAACTTATTCACGAATGAGTAGCAACATCTGAGAACATAGGACTTTTTTGAACCACCCTAATCCTCACGTAGCATTGTGGAACAGTTGAATTATAACATGCATCCGCATACTCATCAACTGTAGAAAATGGTGTGAATGCTCTGATAACAGCATTGATTAGAGCTTTAGATGAATCCGTCACTACTTCTTTTGGTCGTGGTGCTCCAGAGCGTACCCATTTCAGGAGCCAAAACTGAATTGCGTTTGTTGTATGGCATTCACTCAGCATGTGTGAGACAGAAAATTGACCTTCTTCCGCGTTTATCACAATTTGGTAAAAAAAAATCGGACCAGCGTCGCCATCTTCAGGTTTTGGGATTTTTCTTATAATGCTTCCTGTTGCATCGATGAACAGCGTGCTTATATTTTTGGATGCATAGCGGCGAAAAATATCCACTTGATAATTCGTGCAATAATGGACGAAAAATGGGTCCAGCCCAATATTGTGGATTATGTGAGCTCCGGTGGTTACTTTTTGCAGTTGCAGTGCTTTCACAGGATCACGGTCTAAGTACTGTTTGCTGAGGTATTCATGTTTGGCGCCTCGAAGTACGGGTGAGGATGGTGAATTTGGAGGTTCACACTCGTCTTCTTGCATGACCTCTTGCGCAGTATTTGCGCGATAAACGTGTACTGATTGCGTCGAGATTTCCTTTGCCACAGCAGCTCTCTTAGCACCTCGCAACCACCGCTTGCCACACTTTCCGGGATCTCTTTTGCAAGTGCAAATCAGGTCGATATTGGTGCCAATATCTTGATCCTTTATAACGACCGTCAAAGTTCCACCACACTTGCAGGAAGCTAGGCATAGAAGACAATAGTACATTATGCAACACGGGAATAAAGTCGAAGATTATTCCCGAGGGTGGGTTTACTGCCCGAGTACTTTTACAGAACGCGAAAGACACAGATTTTCTCACTGCTTGGTCTCAAGCTTCTAAGGAGTATACAAATAATACAAAAGTTGATGCCAGTACGCGAGGATTTGAACATTTTTTTTTTTTTTTTAATTTAGAAATCACAGATTTGTCATAATATTATATTTTTCATTTGTTTTGTTCTTCACATCGTCCCGCTACATTGAAGTTTGGATCGTTGGAACGCAACGAAATTAAAAAAAAATAATTAATAAATCGACTAAAAATGATCCTGCTGTGTTTAGAAAGTGAAAACGACTAGAAATAACATAAAAACAATAATCTTCCCCCGCATTACGGCACCCTTAACAGGGGATGAAATCTTATTTTTTTTTATTTCACTCAGCATAATAATATTCCCTCGAATTTTATTTCACGTAAATACTCTTTCGGACTGATAAAATGCTAGAAAAAATTAGGGAATTATTCCGACTTCCGGAACCCGCCCTTGAACGGAAGTGAAATCTTAATTTTTTTCGTGTAATGAAAAAAAAAGATTTTATTTCCGTTTAAGGGTGGCTTCCGGAAGTCAGGGTAGTTCCCTAATTTTTTCCAGCATTTTATCAGTCCGAAAGAGTACTCAGGTAAAATAAAATTTCAGGGAATGTCATTATTCTGAGTGAAATGAAAAAAAAAAAGATTTTATTTCCGTTTAAGGGTGGGTTCCGGAAGTCGGAGTAGTTCCCTAATTTTTTCTAGCATTTTATCAGTCCGAAAGAGTATTAAGGTGAAATAAAATTTTAGGGAATGTCATTATTCTGAGTGAAATAAAAAAATTAAGATTTCACCCCTTGTTAAGGGTGCCGTAATGCGGGGTAAGATTATTGTTTTTATGTTATTTCCAGTCGTTTTCACTTTCTAAACACAGCAGCATCATTTTTAGTCGATTCATTCATTTTTTTTAAATTTCGTTGCGTTCCAACGATCCAAACTTCAATGTCATTGTAAAGAAAGTGCCGCATTCTGAATCACCCTATAGAGAGAATCTAAGGAAACTGCAATCCAATACACGCGCATACATTGTAGTAGGGCGTACGTGTTGTGTACGTGTACGAGACGTACGCATTACGACAATGTATGAACGTGTGTTGGATTGCAGTTTCCTCAGAAAGCCTCGTATACTTATTTTCAAACGGCCAAGAGGGTGATCTAAATTTATACCTGTAGTAGGGCGTATGATATATTATGTTTTATTTTGTTAATTTCGTACAAACCATTAATGTATCCTGATTTAAGGTCATTTGCGATGTAGTGGTTGTGAAAATTATATCCACACGAAACAGGCGTTTGGTCAACAAGTGCATCCACTAATGGATCTTCCCAGACACCCGGCATAAAAGAGGTGGTTGTTCGGTAGGTCCTGCCTCGTCTCGTTTTTCTGACATGCGTTAATGCCTGAAAAGCTTCTCTATCCATTTTGATGGTATAGATTCGCGAGAGCTCCTGATATTTAGTATGATCCACGGTGTTGTTATGTAGTGAAACTGTAATTTCATTGTTGCAATTACCAACACTTCCGACGGTAGTATTCACTTCACTACTTTCACTTGCAGCTTGCAAAATAATTTTTTCCCTCAATTTGTAGGTATCGTTGCAAACCATAGAGTGCAAAGAGGTACCCGAAATCTTGCCACCCAATCCGAATGAAATTTCATCCCAAACTTTGTGTGTTTTCGACACGGTGTTTCCTTTTGGTAAAAGAATTTCGTGTGAACGTTCTATTACTTTTTCAACCACTGCGGCTCTGTCGACTTGGGGGGGTCGTCCCCGACCACGTACGGATTGCATATTTACTTACAAGATATAACTCACAATACCCCACACAGCACACATGTCCGATAGATGTTCATAGGATATCCACTGGACATCCTATGTCCCATGGCTATCCTATGGATACCCTATGAACATCTATCGGATATGTGTGCTGTCTGGGACCACTAAAAGATCTTCACTTCATTGGCAACATTAATAAACTTCACATACAACTTTTCAGGATTTGCTCGCAGTAAAATCTATCAGCCGAACAGTGGTGGAAACGAAAGACTAATTATTTCGAACGCGATGCCGCGCAACCATATCAGCGCCCACTGCGCCCCGCCACGGAACTAAAACGGTAGCTAAAGAGCGTAGAGTTGTCCATAAACGCAACAAATAATTTCTTTGGGAACGCACGGATACTGACCAGCCAAATGATGTTGTAGAACAACATGGCGTTTGTTCTAGACAAGGCTATTCTTTACATATTTTAAAATTACGTTTCGATTGAGACATAAATTCGGAACTTATATAAAAGTTTTGTCAATTTTTAACTGAAAGTTGAGGTGATAAAATATAGTAGATTTCAAAGTGATGTCCAGAACTGTTTTTTCCCCTATAAAAAATAAAGTTGGAAATTGCAATTTTTGAATAGACCATTTGACCTTGAATGATGTCACAACATCTGTCCGGCAGTGCTATCAAGTATACGTTGAAAAATTATAGGTTATTATTCATTTAATGATACAACAATATACTATTTATGTTCTTAAAATAAACTATACAGGGTGTATCAGAATTCATGACGGATATTTCACAGCGTAGATCTTGATCAAAAATAATATCGAAATTTCCTCAGCTGATTTTTTCTAAAATGCATGGATTTTTTTGTTATGATTTATTGAATTCTCGCCAATGATGCGCGACTTATGCAAACAGCCATTCGTTGATGTGCTCAGCGCTCGGTTGATAGGAGCGACGCACTTAGCTAAGCGCTGAGCACACCGACAGGCGGCCGTTCCCAATAAACACCAGCTCGTATATTACGCGTATTATACACGTCTCCTTCGTTGATTTTTGGGATCCATATATCATCATACTTTTATAAAACGTATATCATACACGTTTATCAGTTATCCGATAATATATGTTCGATAGTCACGTTTTATGAACGAAGAAATAATGTCCTATGCCTTTAATATAACTTATAATTCGGACAACGAATACGTTGTGAATTTACGTGAGATATACGTTTATTAGACTGAACAAGGACACGTGTATTCAACCGCGCGTACGAAACGCTGTAACGTATGTATCCTGCTACACATATTATATACGTATTGCGTACGTATGCTCGAAACCTGTCGTTTGAACGTCATTTATACGTTTATTAGACTGAACAAGGATGCGTGTATTCAACTGCGCGTACGAAACGCTCTAACGTATGTATACTGCTACACATATTATATACGTATTGCATACGTTTCCTTAAAACGTCTTCGAAAACCAAAAAATCAACGAATACCTCGCGAATTTTGAGTTACACTATAACAACCTCCAGTTCCTTCGATGATTATACGCTCGGAACTACACGTCATTTATACGTTTTTTCCGATATAATAATGAACGGGCAATGTAATGAAATCAAGTGAGAACGTGTGGAACTCAAGGCGAGAAATTAAATGAAAAAAACATTCTTGCCACTCGGATGTTCAGTTGAGATATCTCAGCTACATTAAAACACTGATATCACTGAGACAGATACAAAATCCAGAACAATTACGAGAAAGTGACTGACTTTGTCAATGGGTAGTTTGGCGTAGTCGATAGAGCGTGCGAATAGTAATACAAGCGAATGCGAGCGTCCCCGGATCGAATCCCGACCACAACAATAATGCGAAATTTTTCTAATCTTAAAATTCTTACCTTGTAATAACGTACGATTGTTTGCGATTAGTGGATGTTGATCGACGCCTCATGTATTGTTATAAATTCATTTTAGGTACCTTAATTTTTTTTTTTTTTTGAGCAACGAATTATTTGGTCAAATATTCAAGTGGTACACATGTATTAAACGTTGTTTATTGCGTAATATTAAACGTATCGACGTAACGTTTTCAATAAACGCTGCTTATCCGTTTAACTGAGGAACATTCATCCTCTGAATAAACGTAGAGTATATGACCTTTTTATACGTTTTTTATACGAACTGGTGTTTATTGGGTTATTGAGTCACGCGGCATTGGCTAGAATTCAATGAATCATAACGAAAAATCTATGCATTTTGGAGAAAATCATCTGAGGAAATTTAGATCCCATTTTTGACCAACATTCACCCTGTAAAATATCCGTCACGAATTCTAGTACTCCCTTATGAACATTGCACTAGAAAATATTGCGGGCCTCATAACCTATACTCTTGCCATGTTTTGCTGAATCCGAGAGCGAATTGAGCGCTCTTTACCGGGCAGAAGTAACACTGACGGATGTTGTGGCATCACAAAATATGAAATTATTTTTTGATTTTACAAATTATGTATCGAGAATGTACCTATAATAGGCTTAAGAGCATTTAGCTAAAAATGTTGGCTATAATATACGCATTGAATGAGCCGAAGAACTGATTATTATTTAAATAATTGGGAAATTATTGTACTGTGATTTTCGCGATAACTTTGACCCATGGAGAAGTTATGACACATCGTATTATTCTGACACTAATGCAAGCTGTTCGTTTTTATGCGACAAATTTTTGGGAGATATGAAGAATGAATATAAATTAGATATACTTACCATGTTACTTTTTTTCAATCGAAAGCATAACTTTATTGACACAAGCATGTTGAAAACGGAATTCTTTTTTTACTTTGACCTGGAGAATTTGATAAATTCAATGTTGTTGATGATGAGATTCAGGGATCGAAAGTTGTACCTAATTTAAAATCAGCTGATCGGTGATGAAAAATATTTGTCAGTGGAACGTGGTTCCGGAATAGAGGGACCGATGTCAATCGGCAGCGATTAATGAGCAATTAATTCACGCGTCGACAGAATGGAGAATTTCGAGTCGTCGCGAAGGCAGTTTGATTTTTCTCTCGGGGTTGGAATGTATGGGGAAGGGGTGGATCTCGGAAAGTGTGACCGATGTGAATCGGCAGCGATTAATAAGCGATTAATTCACGCGTCGACAGAACGGAGAATTTTGAGTCGTCGCGAAAACAATTTGATTTTTTTTGTTTCGGGGGTGGAATGTATGGGAAAGGGGTGGATCTGGGAAAGTGGGACCGATGTCAAACGGCAACGATTAATGAGCGATTAATTCACGCGTCGACAGAACAAAGAATTTTGAGTTGTCACGAAAACAGTTTAATTTTTCTGTTTGGGGGGTGAAATGTATGGGGAAGGGGTGGATCTGGGAAAGTGGGACCGATGTCAATTGGCAGCGATTAATAAGCGATTAATTCACACGTGGACAGAACGGAGAATTTCGAGTCGTAGCGGAGGCCGTTCGATTTTTCTCTCTCGGGGGTGGAATGTATGGGGAAGGGGTGGTTCTAGGAAAGCGAGACCGATGTCAAACGGCAGCGATTGATGAGCGATTAATTCACGCGTCGACAGAACGGAGAATTTCGAGTCGTCGCGAAAACAGTTTGATTTTTTTGTTCCGGGGGTGGAATGTATGGGGAAGGGGTGAATCTGGGAAAGTGGGACCGATGTGAATCGGCAGCGATGATTAAGCGATCAATTCACGCGTCGACAGAACGGAGAATTTTGAGTCGTAGCAAAGGCCGTTAGATTTTTCTCTCTCGGGGGTGAAATGTATGGAGAAGGGGTGGTTCTAGGAAAGCGGGACCGATGTCAAACGGCAGCGATTAATGAGCGATTAATTCACGCGTCGACAGAACGGAGAATTTCGAGTCGTCGCGAAAACAGTTTAATTTTTCTGCTCAGGGGGTGGAATGTATGGGGAAGGGGTGGATCTGGGAAAGTGGGACCGATGTCAATTGGCAGCGATTAATGAGCGATTAATTCACGCGTCGACAGAACGGAGAATTTTGAGTCGTCGCGAAGGCCGTTTGAGTCTTCTGTTTCGGGGGTGAAGTGTATGGGGAAGGGGTGAACTGGGTAAGTGGGACCGATGTGAATCGGCAGCGATTAATAAGCGAATAATTCACGCGTCATCAGAACGGAGAATTTCGAGTCGTCGCGCAAACAGTTTGATTTTTTTCGTTTCGGGGGTGAAACGTATGTGGAAGGGGTGGTTCTGGGAAAGTAGGACCGACGTCATTCGGCGGCGATTAATGAGCGATTAATTTTCGCAGCGTTCCTACATCAAATTCGCGAATATATTAGAAGTTATGTACAATTAGTTCCTGGGGATGGAATATTAAGGGTTGGGGTGATTTCCGAGGGTGGAAACTTATGTCAATCGACAGCGATTGATTAGCGAATAAATCATGCATTGAATATTTACCTTCAACGATCCATTTCCGGCATTTCCACGATGTGGCAATGCCAGCTTAATCTTAAGCTGGGTCTGCCACGTTTTTTTCGAAAACGGTAAGAGCGAAAAAAAATTTTTTTTCGCAATTAAAAAGCAATTAATTATCGACTAATTCTCGCATTCGTTTTTAATGGTTCTGCTAGAATGGCATTGCCAGCTTAACGGAGGTGGACCAGTCACGCACACCAAGCCTACCAGCAGACTCGGATGAGGATTTTCATCCACACCGTTGCTGCAAAGCTAACGACGTTGTTTTATGAATGCTGAAATATCTTAACAAAATAATAGAAAGAAAAGGAAGATGAAAGAAAAGGATGCAGTTTAACAATAATAGATTTAATGATAATCATCTAGGATAGAATAGCATACAGTAAAGCAAGAACCAAAAAATAGCATATCTAGCATAGCGTTGTTATAAAAGGAAAGCAGAAAGAAATAAAGTAAAACATCAAACGAAACAATCAATAAGCAGAAAATGAAGTTAAACTAAATGTAATTCTCTAAATTAAATCAATGTTTCCGATCTTATTTAATATTGCTCGATTTTAATAATTAATCCGGTAGTTCGCGACTTTCCAAGCCGCGAATTTATTAAATTGCACCGTTAATTCAATTAAGGCGACTTCTATGCTTGCCGTCTAATTTTTAAGTTTATATAAAATTAACAAAACTATCGTGTGAAATGTGAAATTAATTGGACTTATTTTTTCAATATCAAAAATCGTGATTCTAATCCTTCAATTTTAGTAAGTCCGAATACGATTTATGAGCAAGAGCGGTCACGCACTATTTTAGCTACGTGCCTAATTGATTTGATTAAACGATGTGACTCGACGGGCGCTTTGCCACACAATCGGTCTAAAGAATTAATATGATGTGACTCGACGGGCGCTTTGCCACACAATCGGTATCGGGTGCTCCGATACCCCCTTTTTATAGCGAAATCCGCGACACCCGCGGATCTGCGGTGCGGTTGCACGGACGTCGCGGTATGCACGGAATTGCGGCTCACTCACGGTCGCTGCTGCGCGTCGCGGTTGCGCGGTGGTCATTGTCCAACTGCACTGGCTAGGCGGCGGCCGTGCCAGCACAGCCGGAACGTTACAATACGTAATAACGAATCTTTGATTTGAATTTATCCATATAAAACAATTCAGCGAATATGATCTATTATATTATATGAACTCGAGTGCTATAAATGAATACTTACAGTTATTCAGACGTATATTTTAACCTATATTGTAACTTTTCACAGGTTTGCGATATAGAAGATATCACAAACCGTGCCGTTAGTGTGAGTTCTATTGCTCGGTTAATGTTTTTCGGGACCACTCTTAATAATTAGACTATTGACGCTAATCTTACGGACCTCAAACGCACTGCGTTATCAGCCGTCTCCCTGACGAATAGGTACACGCAGACGTGCAACTACCGTCTTCTTCCCAGTTAGTAAACAAACCTACGCTCAGAACTGTGCCTGCAAGTGCAGACAAAGTCTGTCTCAGACTTTGACAAGGTTAGACCTTGCCGAAGCTGTCTCTACGCTATAGTTAGTAAGTTGAATTTACAAGACCTGGAAATTGGCGAAAAAGGGAGGCTGCGACAAATTATGTTTTTTCTTAATCAAACAAAAAATATCATTTATTCAAATAAACTTAAACTAAGGTTGCAACCAACTAAAATTATATTTACACTGTTGCGTTTGTTTGTGTGAATTGAGTATAACTTTTGCACAATAATATTCTTTTCATTACGTGACTTTTAAATGAGTGATTATTTCTATTTTCTTTTATGATAATAATTTTCTGATAAACTAATAATTTTCCGAAATATAATGTGAATCTAATGGTATATTACTTCTTTAGTTAATATCCAACAAAATTGAAATTAGAGGTTAATGATCACTCGAGCTCTATGCTACGAGTGTCGAATTTGAGTATTGAAGTGAATAGTGAGACAATGAGGCGTGTGGCCTATCAATTGCTGCTCTGCTGAGCGCCGTCGCAACTTATATAGTCGTTGTGACGTCACTCGGCAGACGGGCGTGCTCGAACGTTCTAGATGCTTCGCTCTTTCGCCGTTGATGATTGGTCGATTTGAACTAGCTGTCATACTCAAATGCTAACGCTCAGGCCTAGGTGGCCTGATACGTTACAATATGTTGACGAAGTTAACGCGGGCCAATGTGTAATTGATATCACTGGTTTTTATTTATCGCTATAACAACAAATAAATGAATAAATTTTTCGAAAGAGCAATTAGAATAAACTCAATGAAAAACGAACGTAGCAAATCCATTTAGTTGCAGCCTACATACTGATGTATACTCCGTTCAAATAGAGAACGACACGCTTGCAACGAGTACGATAGTGACAGCGCCAATGCGATCGAGGCGGAGTGAGAGAGAACGGGGGTTTTTCTCTCCGTGAACGGGGTATACAGGGTGATTTCATAACGTCAAAATTTAAAAATTTAACGGGTACCAAAGCCTGAGAATTCTCCCTTTATGTGATAAAGTGAGGCGCGTAGCGGTGAGGCCTCGGAAGCGAGCGAAGCGAGCGACGAGGCGGGGTTGGCGTGCGAAGCGCGCAGGGGCGGAGCCCCTAGTACAATTATATGAAAATCCATGATTTTTTTTAGATATTTTATACATAATTATATATAAATTTATATAATTTTATATAATTTTATACAATTTTATACAATTTTATACAATTCTATACAATTTGATATAAATTCTATATAATTCTATATAGTTATGGAGAATTTTATACAATTATATATAAATCCATAATTTTTTTGGATATTTTATACATAATTATATATAATTTTATACAATTTTATACAATTCTATACAATTCTATATAATTATGAAGAATTTTATAGAATTATATAGAGCCTCACAAGAGACTCATATATAATTGTATATAATCATATAAAATTGTATATAATTCTATACAATTATATATCATTTGATAATTTTTTTTATATATAACTTTATATAATTTTATACAATTTTATACAATTTTATACAATTTTATATAATTCTATATAAATTCTATATAATTCTATATAAATTCTATATAATTGTATATAATTGTATATAATTGTATATAATTATATATAATTTTTTTTCCCCGGGTATCCCTGCTGTTGATTTTGAAATATTGTCGATATTTATTAGTGCCAAAGTTTGCAATCTGTGAGCAGTTGCTAGTGCAAGTAATGTTGCTGTTTTTTCTGACGCTTCGTTAGCTTTTAACTTCTCGAGCGGATGTAGATTTCGTAGAAATTCGAGTATCGGGTCAACATCCCAAGTACTAGAGTATTTTGGTGTACTGGGTTTGTTTCTGTAGACTCCGCGTAGAAATCTAGATATCAAATGATCCTTGGATATGTCGTTCGAAGAGATGAGTGATATTGCTGACCTGGCTGTATTTAGCGTACCGTAGCTAGCTTCGTCGTGAAATTTTTTTTGTTAAAAATTCGATGACTGTTGAGCTGTTAGTATTATATTAGTCGCATCCCTTATCCTGACTTAAGTTAACCCATTGTTTAAGGCATCCTTCGTATTGCTTGAGTGTCGATTGTGGTTTTTCATTCTTCCAAGGCATGGTAAAAGCATCAATTGAAGCCATCCATGCAACAACGTCCTTAGCGCTCGGCTCGTCGAGAAAGAGCTAAAATACGACGTAAAACTAAAATTTTTTGAAAGTTACGGATATAAATTTTAAAAAATACTATTTTGTAAAGGATCAAAAAAGGCAACTTTTTTGTGTTGAAAGTTTTTTTCTATCATCATTAGTTTTCGAAAAAAAAAAAAATAAAAACTGAAAAATTACAATGCGCGTTTGGACTACGTTTTTTAAACTTGATTCGTCCTAACTTCGTCAAATACCAACGAATACCACGCTCGCGGAGCGTATTATTTTGGTAAAATCGCTCTATCTTGGCCATTTTTCATCCAATCAATCTGAAACATTCTGAAAAACTTCCTGAAATGTTAACGAACAAATGTCTCACAGAAAGTTCTTCCAGTCTTCAACTTCGCAACACACTTTGTCTCGTTGAGCATACATAACCTCATAAACAATCGCTCGCTCGTTTAACATTCAACTTTTAGATTAAAATGATCAAATTATTAATTTTTTGCGACATTATCGGCAGCGCTAGGGTATTTTACTATGCCGTACCAAAAATTAAGAAGATTCGTTGGTATTTGACGAAGTTAGGACGAATCAAGTTTAAAAAACGTAGTCCAAACGCGCATTGTAATTTTTCAGTTTTTATTTTTTTTTTTCGAAAACTAATGATGATAGAAAAAAACTTTCAACACAAAAAAGTTGCCTTTTTTGATCCTCTACATAATAGTATTTTTTAAAATTTATATCCGTGGCTTTCAAAAAATTTTAGTTTTACGTCGTATTTTAGCTCTTTCTCGACGAGCCGAGCGCTAAGGACGTTGTTGCATGGAAGGCTTCAATTATAAATGCTTCGGGATCTGGGTATCGAGAGCAGAAACGTTTTTGTTTTTTGTTTAGTCTGGTTGCAAATAAGTCAATAGTGAATGGTCCGAATTTTTGGTTAATTTGCTTGTATATCATATGAGACAATTCCCATTCGGTATCCGCGTTAGTGATTCTGGATGCTGCGTCCGCTTCCACATTTTGTTTTGATGGGATATACAGAGCGATTCTGAGGAAACAGGTCACGCTAATAGAGGCTCCCTTATTTATTTTTGTCAATGACAACGCTGTCAAATACCACGAACAAGCGATCTACCGATATTTCATATGCCTATGGCTGATATCTTCAGACGACGTAGCGGTAGCTGTCGCGTTGTATAGGTTAAAATGAACTGTCATATTACAATATTCTGTAATTAATTCCAATATTGTTCATAATACAACGGTATACGATATTTTTTCATAAATGAGTAGTGCTGAGGTTAAATTGATTGCAGGCGTCGATTTCTGTTTATTCCAACATTATTAGGTTATAAATAATTGTCTTGGTGAAATTCACAGATCTGGTAGTGATAAAGTTATTAAGTCAATAGCATACGATATTGATTCTTCATGAATTCATTCCAGGTGTGAATTTCTGTTTATTTACTACTGCGCAATTTCGGCCCCCTGGACTTTGTCCATCAATCTTGCGTAATCATGAGTTGGAAATATCATAGTGAACTGGTCTTCCGTATGGAGACTGCTCAAACAACAACAATCTCAGAAAATTCGGACTCTTTTTCCAGTGAAGACACAGAGTAGGTGACTTGCGTCTCAATCTCCTCAAATCAGAACGGTCGGGAAATTCTGAAAAAAATATGGCAGTATTGAGTGAGCCAAACTGCGCAATTTTGGCCCCCCGGACTTTGATCATCAATCTTGCGTTATCATGAGTTGAAAATATCATAGTGAACTGGTCTTTCGTATGGAGACTGCTCAAACAACAACAATCTCAGAAGATTCGGACTTTTCTTTCAGTGAAAACACAGGGTAGGTGACTTGCGTCTCAATCCCCTCAAATCAGAACGGTCGGGAAATTCTGGAAAAAATATGGCAGTATTGAGTGAGCCAGACTGCGCAATTTCGGCCCCCTGGACTTTGTCCATCAATCTTGCGTAATCATGAGTTGGAAATATCATAGTGAACTGGTCTTCCGTATGGAGACTGCTCAAACAACAACAATCTCAGAAAATTCGGACTCTTTTTCCAGTGAAGACACAGAGTAGGTGACTTGCGTCTCAATCTCCTTAAATCAGAACGGTCGGGAAATTCTGGAAAAAATATGGCAGTATTGAGTGAGCAAAACTGCGCAATTTCGGCCCCCTTGACTTTGTTCATCAATCTTGCGTCATTATGAGTTAGAAATATCATAGTGAACTGGTCTTTCGTATGGAGACTGCTCAAACAACAACAATCTCTGAAAATTCGGACTTTTCTTTCAGTGAAAACACGGGGTAGGTGACTTGCGTCTGAATCTCCTTGAATCAGAACGGTCGGAAAATTCTGAAAAAAATATGGCAGTATTGAGTATGCAGGCCAAACTGCGCAATTATCGCCCCCTGGACTTTGATAATCAATCTTGCGTAATCATGAGTTGGAAATATCATAGTGAACTGGTCTTTCGTATGGAGACTGCTCAAACAACAACAATCTCAGAAAATTCGGACGTTTCTCTCATTGAAAACACAGGGTAGGTGACTTGCGCTCAATCTCCTTGAATCAGAACGGTCGGGAATTTCTGAAAAAAATATGGCAGTATTGAGTAGGCAGGCCAAACTGCGCAATTTCCGCCCCCTGGACTTTGTTCATCAATCTTGCGTAATTATGAGTTAGAAATATCATAGTAAACTGGTCTTTCGTATGGAGACCGTTCAAACAACAACAATCGCAGAAAATTCGGACTTTTCTTTCGGTGAAAACACAGGGTAGGTGACTTGCGTCTCAATCTCCTTGAATCAGAACGGTCTGGAAATTCTGACAAAAATATGGCAGTATTGAGTAGGCAGGCCAAACTGCGCAATTTCGGCCCCCTGGACTTTGTTCATCAATCTTGCGTAATTATGAGTTAGAAATATCATAGTAAACTGGTCTTTCGTATGGAGACCGTTCAAACAACAACAATCGCGGAAAATTCGGACTTTTCTTTTAGCGAAAACACAGGGTAGGTGACTTGCGTCTCAATCTCCTTAAATCAGAACGGTCGGGAAATTCTGAAAAAAATATGGCAGTATTGAGTGAGCCAGACTGCGCAATTTTGGCCCCCTGGACTTTGATCATCAATCTTGCGTAATCATGAGTTGAAAATATCATAGTGAACTGGTCTTTCGTATGGAGACTGCTCAAACAACAACAATCTCAGAAAATTCGGACTTTTTTTTCAGTGAAAACACAGGGTGGGTGATTTGTGTCTCAATCTCCTTAAATCAGAACGGTCGGGAAATTCTGAAAAAAATATGGCAGTATTGAGTATGCAGGCCAAACTGCGCAATTTCCGCCCCCTGGACTTTGTTCATCAATCTTGCGTAATGATGAGTTAGAAATATCATAGTAAACTGGTCTTCCGTATGGAGACCGTTCAAACAACAACAATCGCAGAAAATTCGGACTTTTCTTTCAGTGAAAACACAGGGTAGGTGACTTGCGTCTTAATCTCCTTGAATCAGAACGGTCTGGAAATTCTGACAAAAATATGGCAGTATTGAGTAGGCAGGCCAAACTGCGCAATTTCGGCCCCCTTGACTTTATTCATCAATCTTGCGTCATTATGAGTTAGAAATATCATAGTGAACTGGTCTTTCGTATGAAGACTGCTCAAACAACAACAATCTCTGAAAATTCGGACTCTTTTTCCAGTGAAGACACAGAGTAGGTGACTTGCGTCTCAATCTCCTTAAATCAGAACGGTCGGGAAATTCTGGAAAAAATATGGCAGTATTGAGTGAGCAAAACTGCGCAATTTCGGCCCCCTTGACTTTGTTCATCAATCTTGCGTCATTATGAGTTAGAAATATCATAGTGAACTGGTCTTTCGTATGGAGACTGCTCAAACAACAACAATCTCTGAAAATTCGGACTTTTCTTTCAGTGAAAACACGGGGTAGGTGACTTGCGTCTGAATCTCCTTGAATCAGAACGGTCGGAAAATTCTGAAAAAAATATGGCAGTATTGAGTATGCAGGCCAAACTGCGCAATTATCGCCCCCTGGACTTTGATAATCAATCTTGCGTAATCATGAGTTGGAAATATCATAGTGAACTGGTCTTTCGTATGGAGACTGCTCAAACAACAACAATCTCAGAAAATTCGGACGTTTCTCTCATTGAAAACACAGGGTAGGTGACTTGCGCTCAATCTCCTTGAATCAGAACGGTCGGGAATTTCTGAAAAAAATATGGCAGTATTGAGTAGGCAGGCCAAACTGCGCAATTTCCGCCCCCTGGACTTTGTTCATCAATCTTGCGTAATGATGAGTTAGAAATATCATAGTAAACTGGTCTTTCGTATGGAGACCGTTCAAACAACAACAATCGCAGAAAATTCGGACTTTTCTTTCAGTGAAAACACAGGGTAGGTGACTTGCGTCTTAATCTCCTTGAATCAGAACGGTCTGGAAATTCTGACAAAAATATGGCAGTATTGAGTAGGCAGGCCAAACTGCGCAATTTCGGCCCCCTTGACTTTATTCATCAATCTTGCGTCATTATGAGTTAGAAATATCATAGTGAACTGGTCTTTCGTATGAAGACTGCTCAAACAACAACAATCTCTGAAAATTCGGACTCTTTTTCCAGTGAAGACACAGGGTAGGTGACTTGCGTCTCAATCTCCTTAAATCAGAACGGTCCGGTAATTCTGCAAAAAATATGGCAGTATTGAGTGAGCCAGACTGCGCAATTTCGGCCCCCTGGACTCTGTTCATCAATCTTGCGTAATCATGAGTTGGAAATATCATAGTGAACTGGTCTTTCGTATGGAGACTGCTCAAACAACAACAATTTCAGAAAATTCGGACTTTTCTTTCAGTGAAAACACGGGGTAGGTGACTTGCGTCTCAATCTCCTTGAATCAGAACGGTCCGTAAATTCTGCAAGAAATATGGCAGTATTGAGTGAGCCAAACTGCGCAATTTCGGCCCCCTGGACTTTGTTCATCAATCCTGCGTAATTATGAGTTAGAAATATCGTAGTGAACTGGTCTTCCGTATGGAGACTGCTCAAACAACAACAATCTCAGAAAATTCGGACTTTCCTTCCAGTGGAAACACAGGGTAGGTGACTTGCGTCTCAATCTTCCCAAATCAGAACGGTCGGGAAATTCTGAAAAAAATATGGCAGTATTGAGTGAGCCAAACTGCGCAATTTTGGCCCCCCGGACTTTGATCATCAATCGTGCGTAATCATGAGTTGAAAATATCATAGTGAACTGGTCTTTCGTATGGAGACCGCTCAAACAACAATCTCAGAAAATTCGGACTTTTCTTTCATTGAAAACACAGGGTAGGTGACTTGCGTCTGAATCTCCTTGAATCAGAACGGTCGGGAAATTCTGAAAAAAATATGGCAGTATTGAGTATGCAGGCCAAACTGCGCAATTATCGCCCCCTTGACTTTATTCATCAATCTTGCGTCATTATGAGTTAGAAATATCATAGTGAACTGGTCTTTCGTATGAAGACTGCTCAAACACCAACAATCTCTGAAAATTCGGACTTTTCTTTCAGTGAAAACACAGGGTAGGTGACTTGCGTCTCAATCCCCTCAAATCAGAACGGTCGGGAAATTCTGGAAAAAATATGGCAGTATTGAGTGAGCCAGACTGCGCAATTTCGGCCCCCTGGACTTTGTCCATCAATCTTGCGTAATCATGAGTTGGAAATATCATAGTGAACTGGTCTTCCGTATGGAGACTGCTCAAACAACAACAATCTCTGAAAATTCGGACTTTTCTTTCAGTGAAAACACGGGGTAGGTGACTTGCGTCTGAATCTCCTTGAATCAGAACGGTCGGGAAATTCTGAAAAAAATATGGCAGTATTGAGTATGCAGGCCAAACTGCGCAATTATCGCCCCCTGGACTTTGATAATCAATCTTGCGTAATCATGAGTTGGAAATATCATAGTGAACTGGTCTTTCGTATGGAGACTGCTCAAACAACAACAATCTCAGAAAATTCGGACGTTTCTCTCATTGAAAACACAGGGTAGGTGACTTGCGCTCAATCTCCTTGAATCAGAACGGTCTGGAATTTCTGGAAAAAATATGGCAGTATTGAGTGAGCCAAACTGCGCAATTTTGGCCCCCCGGACTTTGATCATCAATCTTGCGTTATCATGAGTTGAAAATATCATAGTGAACTGGTCTTTCGTATGGAGACTGCTCAAACAACAACAATCTCAGAAGATTCGGACTTTTCTTTCAGTGAAAACACAGGGTAGGTGACTTGCGTCTCAATCCCCTCAAATCAGAACGGTCGGGAAATTCTGGAAAAAATATGGCAGTATTGAGTGAGCCAGACTGCGCAATTTCGGCCCCCTGGACTTTGTCCATCAATCTTGCGTAATCATGAGTTGGAAATATCATAGTGAACTGGTCTTCCGTATGGAGACTGCTCAAACAACAACAATCTCAGAAAATTCGGACTCTTTTTCCAGTGAAGACACAGAGTAGGTGACTTGCGTCTCAATCCCCTCAAATCAGAATGGTCGGGAAATTCTGGAAAAAATATGGCAGTATTGAGTGAGCCAGACTGCGCAATTTCGGCCCCCTGGACTTTGTCCATCAATCTTGCGTAATCATGAGTTGGAAATATCATAGTGAACTGGTCTTCCGTATGGAGACTGCTCAAACAACAACAATCTCAGAAAATTCGGACTCTTTTTCCAGTGAAGACACAGAGTAGGTGACTTGCGTCTCAATCTCCTTAAATCAGAACGGTCGGGAAATTCTGGAAAAAATATGGCAGTATTGAAAGAGCAAAACTGCGCAATTTCGGCCCCCTTGACTTTGTTCATCAATCTTGCGTCATTATGAGTTAGAAATATCATAGTGAACTGGTCTTTCGTATGGAGACTGCTCAAACAACAACAATCTCTGAAAATTCGGACTTTTCTTTCAGTGAAAACACGGGGTAGGTGACTTGCGTCTGAATCTCCTTGAATCAGAACGGTCGGGAAATTCTGAAAAAAATATGGCAGTATTGAGTATGCAGGCCAAACTGCGCAATTATCGCCCCCTGGACTTTGATAATCAATCTTGCGTAATCATGAGTTGGAAATATCATAGTGAACTGGTCTTTCGTATGGAGACTGCTCAAACAACAACAATCTCAGAAAATTCGGACGTTTCTCTCATTGAAAACACAGGGTAGGTGACTTGCGCTCAATCTCCTTGAATCAGAACGGTCGGGAATTCCTGAAAAAAATATGGCAGTATTGAGTAGGCAGGCCAAACTGCGCAATTTCCGCCCCCTGGACTTTGTTCATCAATCTTGCGTAATTATGAGTTAGAAATATCATAGTAAACTGGTCTTTCGTATGGAGACCGTTCAAACAACAACAATCGCAGAAAATTCGGACTTTTCTTTCAGTGAAAACACAGGGTAGGTGACTTGCGTCTCAATCTCCTTGAATCAGAACGGTCTGGAAATTCTGACAAAAATATGGCAGTATTGAGTAGGCAGGCCAAACTGCGCAATTTCGGCCCCCTGGACTTTGTTCATCAATCTTGCGTAATTATGAGTTAGAAATATCATAGTAAACTGGTCTTTCGTATGGAGACCGTTCAAACAACAACAATCGCGGAAAATTCGGACTTTTCTTTTAGCGAAAACACAGGGTAGGTGACTTGCGTCTCAATCTCCTTAAATCAGAACGGTCGGGAAATTCTGAAAAAAATATGGCAGTATTGAGTGAGCCAGACTGCGCAATTTTGGCCCCCTGGACTTTGATCATCAATCTTGCGTAATCATGAGTTAGAAATATCATAGTGAACTGGTCTTTCGTATGGAGACTGCTCAAACAACAACAATCTCAGAAAATTCGGACTTTTTTTCCAGTGAAAACACAGGGTGGGTGATTTGTGTCTCAATCACCTTAAATCAGAACGGTCGGGAAATTCTGAAGAAAATATGGCAGTATTGAGTATGCAGGCCAAACTGCGCAATTTCCGCCCCCTGGACTTTGTTCATCAATCTTGCGTAATGATGAGTTAGAAATATCATAGTAAACTGGTCTTTCGTATGGAGACCGTTCAAACAACAACAATCGCGGAAAATTCGGACTTTTCTTTCAGTGAAAACACAGGGTAGGTGACTTGCGTCTTAATCTCCTTGAATCAGAACGGTCTGAAAATTCTGACAAAAATATGGCAGTATTGAGTAGGCAGGCCAAACTGCGCAATTTCGGCCCCCTTGACTTTATTCATCAATCTTGCGTCATTATGAGTTAGAAATATCATAGTGAACTGGTCTTTCGTATGAAGACTGCTCAAACAACAACAATCTCTGAAAATTCGAACTTTTCTTTCAGTGAAAACACAGGGTAGGTGACTTGCGTCTCAATCTCCTCAAATCAGAACGGTCGGGAAATTCTGGAAAAAATATGGCAGTATTAAGTGAGCAAAACTGCGCAATTTCGGCCCCCTTGACTTTGTTCATCAATCTTGCGTCATTATGAGTTAGAAATATCATAGTGAACTGGTCTTTCGTATGGAGACTGCTCAAACAACAACAATCTCTGAAAATTCGGACTTTTCTTTCAGTGAAAACACGGGGTAGGTGACTTGCGTCTGAATCTCCTTGAATCAGAACGGTCGGAAAATTCTGAAAGAAATATGGCAGTATTGAGTATGCAGGCCAAACTGCGCAATTATCGCCCCCTGGACTTTGATAATCAATCTTGCGTAATCATGAGTTGGAAATATCATAGTGAACTGGTCTTTCGTATGGAGACTGCTCAAACAACAACAATCTCAGAAAATTCGGACGTTTCTCTCATTGAAAACACAGGGTAGGTGACTTGCGCTCAATCTCCTTGAATCAGAACGGTCGGGAATTTCTGAAAAAAATATGGCAGTATTGAGTAGGCAGGCCAAACTGCGCAATTTCCGCCCCCTGGACTTTGTTCATCAATCTTGCGCAATTATGAGTTAGAAATATCATAGTAAACTGGTCTTTCGTATGGAGACCGTTCAAACAACAACAATCGCAGAAAATTCGGACTTTTCTTTCAGTGAAAACATAGGGTAGGTGACTTGCGTCTCAATCTCCTTGAATCAGAACGGTCTGGAAATTCTGACAAAAATATGGCAGTATTGAGTAGGCAGGCCAAACTACGCAATTTCGGCCCCCTGGACTTTGTTCATCAATCTTGCGTAATTATGAGTTAGAAATATCATAGTAAACTGGTCTTTCGTATGGAGACCGTTCAAACAACAACAATCGCGGAAAATTCGGACTTTTCTTTTAGCGAAAACACAGGGTAGGTGACTTGCGTCTCAATCTCCTTAAATCAGAACGGTCGGGAAATTCTGAAAAAAATATGGCAGTATTGAGTGAGCCAGACTGCGCAATTTTGGCCCCCTGGACTTTGATCATCAATCTTGCGTAATCATGAGTTGAAAATATCATAGTGAACTGGTCTTTCGTATGGAGACTGCTCAAACAACAACAATCTCAGAAAATTCGGACTTTTTTTCCAGTGAAAACACAGGGTGGGTGATTTGTGTCTCAATCTCCTTGAATCAGAACGGTCGGGAAATTCTGAAAAAAATATGGCAGTATTGAGTATGCAGGCCAAACTGCGCAATTTCCGCCCCCTGGACTTTGTTCATCAATCTTGCGTAATGATGAGTTAGAAATATCATAGTAAACTGGTCTTTCGTATGGAGACCGTTCAAACAACAACAATCGCAGAAAATTCGGACTTTTCTTTCAGTGAAAACACAGGGTAGGTGACTTGCGTCTTAATCTCCTTGAATCAGAACGGTCTGGAAATTCTGACAAAAATATGGCAGTATTGAGTAGGCAGGCCAAACTGCGCAATTTCGGCCCCCTGGACTTTGTTCATCAATCTTGCGTAATTATGAGTTAGAAATATCATAGTAAACTGGTCTTTCGTATGGAGACCGTTCAAACAACAACAATCGCGGAAAATTCGGACTTTTCTTTTAGCGAAAACACAGGGTAGGTGACTTGCGTCTCAATCTCCTTAAATCAGAACGGTCGGGAAATTCTGAAAAAAATATGGCAGTATTGAGTGAGCCAGACTGCGCAATTTTGGCCCCCTGGACTTTGATCATCAATCTTGCGTAATCATGAGTTGAAAATATCATAGTGAACTGGTCTTTCGTATGGAGACTGCTCAAACAACAACAATCTCAGAAAATTCGGACTTTTTTTCCAGTGAAAACACAGGGTGGGTGATTTGTGTCTCAATCTCCTTGAATCAGAACGGTCGGGAAATTCTGAAAAAAATATGGCAGTATTGAGTATGCAGGCCAAACTGCGCAATTTCCGCCCCCTGGACTTTGTTCATCAATCTTGCGTAATGATGAGTTAGAAATATCATAGTAAACTGGTCTTTCGTATGGAGACCGTTCAAACAACAACAATCGCAGAAAATTCGGACTTTTCTTTCAGTGAAAACACAGGGTAGGTGACTTGCGTCTTAATCTCCTTGAATCAGAACGGTCTGGAAATTCTGACAAAAATATCGCAGTATTGAGTAGGCAGGCCAAACTGCGCAATTTCGGCCCCCTTGACTTTATTCATCAATCTTGCGTCATTATGAGTTAGAAATATCATAGTGAACTGGTCTTTCGTATGAAGACTGCTCAAACAACAACAATCTCTGAAAATTCGGACTTTTCTTTCAGTGAAAACACAGGGTAGGTGACTTGCGTCTCAATCTCCTTAAATCAGAACGGTCCGGAAATTCTGCAAAAAATATGGCAGTATTGAGTGAGCCAGACTGCGCAATTTCGGCCCCCTGGACTCTGTTCATCAATCTTGCGTAATCATGAGTTGGAAATATCATAGTGAACTGGTCTTTCGTATGGAGACTGCTCAAACAACAACAATTTCAGAAAATTCGGACTTTTCTTTCAGTGAAAACACGGGGTAGGTGACTTGCGTCTCAATCTCCTTGAATCAGAACGGTCCGTAAATTCTGCAAAAAATATGGCAGTATTGAGTGAGCCAAACTGCGCAATTTCGGCCCCCTGGACTTTGTTCATCAATCCTGCGTAATTATGAGTTAGAAATATCGTAGTGAACTGGTCTTCCGTATGGAGACTGCTCAAACAACAACAATCTCAGAAAATTCGGACTTTCCTTCCAGTGGAAACACAGGGTAGGTGACTTGCGTCTCAATCTCCCCAAATCAGAACGGTCGGGAAATTCTGAAAAAAATATGGCAGTATTGAGTGAGCCAAACTGCGCAATTTTGGCCCCCCGGACTTTGATCATCAATCGTGCGTAATCATGAGTTGAAAATATCATAGTGAACTGGTCTTTCGTATGGAGACCGCTCAAACAACAATCTCAGAAAATCCGGACTTTTCTTTCATTGAAAACACAGGGTAGGTGACTTGCGCTCAATCTCCTTGAATCAGAACGGTCGGGAGATTCTGAAAAAAATATGGCAGTATTGAGTATGCAGGCCAAACTGCGCAATTTCCGCCCCCTGGACTTTGTTCATCAATCTTGCGTAATGATGAGTTAGAAATATCATAGTAAACTGGTCTTTCGTATGGAGACCGTTCAAACAACAACAATCGCAGAAAATTCGGACTTTTCTTTCAGTGAAAACACAGGGTAGGTGACTTGCGTCTTAATCTCCTTGAATCAGAACGGTCTGGAAATTCTGACAAAAATATGGCAGTATTGAGTAGGCAGGCCAAACTGCGCAATTTCGGCCCCCTTGACTTTATTCATCAATCTTGCGTCATTATGAGTTAGAAATATCATAGTGAACTGGTCTTTCGTATGAAGACTGCTCAAACAACAACAATCTCTGAAAATTCGGACTTTTCTTTCAGTGAAAACACAGGGTAGGTGACTTGCGTCTCAATCTCCTTAAATCAGAACGGTCCGGAAATTCTGCAAAAAATATGGCAGTATTGAGTGAGCCAGACTGCGCAATTTCGGCCCCCTGGACTCTGTTCATCAATCTTGCGTAATCATGAGTTGGAAATATCATAGTGAACTGGTCTTTCGTATGGAGACTGCTCAAACAACAACAATTTCAGAAAATTCGGACTTTTCTTTCAGTGAAAACACAGGGTAGGTGACTTGCGTCTTAATCTCCTTAAATCAGAACGGTCCGTAAATTCTGCAAAAAATATGGCAGTATTGAGTGAGCCAAACTGCGCAATTTCGGCCCCCTGGACTTTGTTCATCAATCTTGCGTAATTATGAGTTAGAAATATCGTAGTGAACTGGTCTTCCGTATGGAGACTGCTCAAACAACAACAATCTCAGAAAATTCGGACTTTCCTTCCAGTGGAAACACAGGGTAGGTGACTTGCGTCTCAATCTCCTCAAATCAGAACGGTCGGGAAATTCTGAAAAAAATATGGCAGTATTGAGTGAGCCAAACTGCGCAATTTTGGCCCCCCGGACTTTGATCATCAATCTTGCGTTATCATGAGTTGAAAATATCATAGTGAACTGGTCTTTCGTATGGAGACTGCTCAAACAACAACAATCTCAGAAGATTCGGACTTTTCTTTCAGTGAAAACACAGGGTAGGTGACTTGCGTCTCAATCCCCTCAAATCAGAACGGTCGGGAAATTCTGGAAAAAATATGGCAGTATTGAGTGAGCCAGACTGCGCAATTTCGGCCCCCTGGACTTTGTCCATCAATCTTGCGTAATCATGAGTTGAAAATATCATAGTGAACTGGTCTTCCGTATGGAGACTGCTCAAACAACAACAATCTCTGAAAATTCGGACTTTTCTTTCAGTGAAAACACGGGGTAGGTGACTTGCGTCTGAATCTCCTTGAATCAGAACGGTCGGGAAATTCTGACAAAAATATGGCAGTATTGAGTAGGCACGCCAAACTGCGCAATTTCGGCCCCCTGGACTTTGTTCATCAATCTTGCGTAATTATGAGTTAGAAATATCATAGTAAACTGGTCTTTCGTATGGAGACCGTTCAAACAACAACAATCTCAGGAAATTCGGACTTTCCTTCCAGTGGAAACACAGGGTAGGTGACTTGCGTCTCAATCTCCTCAAATCAGAACGGTCGGGAAATTCTGAAAAAAATATGGCAGTATTGAGTGAGCCAAACTGCGCAATTTTGGCCCCCCGGACTTTGATCATCAATCTTGCGTTATCATGAGTTGAAAATATCATAGTGAACTGGTCTTTCGTATGGAGACTGCTCAAACAACAACAATCTCAGGAGATTCGGACTTTTCTTTCAGTGAAAACACAGGGTAGGTGACTTGCGTCTCAATCCCCTCAAATCAGAACGGTCGGGAAATTCTGGAAAAAATATGGCAGTATTGAGTGAGCCAGACTGCGCAATTTCGGCCCCCTGGACTTTGTCCATCAATCTTGCGTAATCATGAGTTGGAAATATCATAGTGAACTGGTCTTCCGTATGGAGACTGCTCAAACAAAAACAATCTCAGAAAATTCGGACTCTTTTTCCAGTGAAGACACAGAGTAGGTGACTTGCGTCTCAATCCCCTCAAATCAGAACGGTCGGGAAATTCTGGAAAAAATATGGCAGTATTGAGTGAGCCAGACTGCGCAATTTCGGCCCCCTGGACTTTGTCCATCAATCTTGCGTAATCATGAGTTGGAAATATCATAGTGAACTAGTCTTCCGTATGGAGACTGCTCAAACAACAACAATCTCTGAAAATTCGGACTCTTTTTCCAGTGAAGACACAGAGTAGGTGACTTGCGTCTCAATCTCCTTAAATCAGAACGGTCGGGAAATTCTGGAAAAAATATGGCAGTATTGAAAGAGCAAAACTGCGCAATTTCGGCCCCCTTGACTTTGTTCATCAATCTTGCGTCATTATGAGTTAGAAATATCATAGTGAACTGGTCTTTCGTATGGAGACTGCTCAAACAACAACAATCTCTGAAAATTCGGACTTTTCTTTCAGTGAAAACACGGGGTAGGTGACTTGCGTCTGAATCTCCTTGAATCAGAACGGTCGGGAAATTCTGAAAAAAATATGGCAGTATTGAGTATGCAGGCCAAACTGCGCAATTATCGCCCCCTGGACTTTGATAATCAATCTTGCGTAATCATGAGTTGGAAATATCATAGTGAACTGGTCTTTCGTATGGAGACTGCTCAAACAACAACAATCTCAGAAAATTCGGACGTTTCTCTCATTGAAAACACAGGGTAGGTGACTTGCGCTCAATCTCCTTGAATCAGAACGGTCGGGAATTCTGACAAAAATATGGCAGTATTGAGTAGGCAGGCCAAACTGCGCAATTTCGGCCCCCTGCACTTTGTTCATCAATCTTGCGTAATTATGAGTTAGAAATATCATAGTAAACTGGTCTTTCGTATGGAGACCGTTCAAACAACAACAATCGCGGAAAATTCGGACTTTTCTTTTAGCGAAAACACAGGGTAGGTGACTTGCGTCTCAATCTCCTTAAATCAGAACGGTCGGGAAATTCTGAAAAAAATATGGCAGTATTGAGTGAGCCAGACTGCGCAATTTTGGCCCCCTGGACTTTGATCATCAATCTTGCGTAATCATGAGTTAGAAATATCATAGTGAACTGGTCTGTCGTATGGAGACTGCTCAAACAACAACAATCTCAGAAAATTCGGACTTTTTTTCCAGTGAAAACACAGGGTGGGTGATTTGTGTCTCAATCACCTTAAATCAGAACGGTCGGGAAATTCTGAAGAAAATATGGCAGTATTGAGTATGCAGGCCAAACTGCGCAATTTCCGCCCCCTGGACTTTGTTCATCAATTTTGCGTAATGATGAGTTAGAAATATCATAGTAAACTGGTCTTTCGTATGGAGACCGTTCAAACAACAACAATCGCGGAAAATTCGGACTTTTCTTTCAGTGAAAACACAGGGTAGGTGACTTGCGTCTTAATCTCCTTGAATCAGAACGGTCTGAAAATTCTGACAAAAATATGGCAGTATTGAGTAGGCAGGCCAAACTGCGCAATTTCGGCCCCCTTGACTTTATTCATCAATCTTGCGTCATTATGAGTTAGAAATATCATAGTGAACTGGTCTTTCGTATGGAGACTGCTCAAACAACAACAATCTCTGAAAATTCGGACTTTTCTTTCAGTGAAAACACGGGGTAGGTGACTTGCGTCTGAATCTCCTTGAATCAGAACGGTCGGGAAATTCTGAAAAAAATATGGCAGTATTGAGTATGCAGGCCAAACTGCGCAATTATCGCCCCCTGGACTTTGATAATCAATCTTGCGTAATCATGAGTTGGAAATATCATAGTGAACTGGTCTTTCGTATGGAGACTGCTCAAACAACAACAATCTCAGAAAATTCGGACGTTTCTCTCATTGAAAACACAGGGTAGGTGACTTGCGCTCAATCTCCTTGAATCAGAACGGTCGGGAATTCTGACAAAAATATGGCAGTATTGAGTAGGCAGGCCAAACTGCGCAATTTCGGCCCCCTGGACTTTGTTCATCAATCTTGCGTAATTATGAGTTAGAAATATCATAGTAAACTGGTCTTTCGTATGGAGACCGTTCAAACAACAACAATCGCGGAAAATTCGGACTTTGCTTTTAGCGAAAACACAGGGTAGGTGACTTGCGTCTCAATCTCCTTAAATCAGAACGGTCGGGAAATTCTGAAAAAAATATGGCAGTATTGAGTGAGCCAGACTGCGCAATTTTGGCCCCCTGGACTTTGATCATCAATCTTGCGTAATCATGAGTTAGAAATATCATAGTGAACTGGTCTGTCGTATGGAGACTGCTCAAACAACAACAATCTCAGAAAATTCGGACTTTTTTTCCAGTGAAAACACAGGGTGGGTGATTTGTGTCTCAATCACCTTAAATCAGAACGGTCGGGAAATTCTGAAGAAAATATGGCAGTATTGAGTATGCAGGCCAAACTGCGCAATTTCCGCCCCCTGGACTTTGTTCATCAATCTTGCGTAATGATGAGTTAGAAATATCATAGTAAACTGGTCTTTCGTATGGAGACCGTTCAAACAACAACAATCGCGGAAAATTCGGACTTTTCTTTCAGTGAAAACACAGGGTAGGTGACTTGCGTCTTAATCTCCTTGAATCAGAACGGTCTGAAAATTCTGACAAAAATATGGCAGTATTGAGTAGGCAGGCCAAACTGCGCAATTTCGGCCCCCTTGACTTTATTCATCAATCTTGCGTCATTATGAGTTAGAAATATCATAGTGAACTGGTCTTTCGTATGAAGACTGCTCAAACAACAACAATCTCTGAAAATTCGGACTTTTCTTTCAGTGAAAACACAGGGTAGGTGACTTGCGTCTCAATCTCCTTAAATCAGAACGGTCCGGAAATTCTGCAAAAAATATGGCAGTATTGAGTGAGCCAGACTGCGCAATTTCGGCCCCCTGGACTCTGTTCATCAATCTTGCGTAATCATGAGTTGGAAATATCATAGTGAACTGGTCTTTCGTATGGAGACTGCTCAAACAACAACAATTTCAGAAAATTCGGACTTTTCTTTCAGTGAAAACACAGGGTAGGTGACTTGCGTCTCAATCTCCTTAAATCAGAACGGTCCGTAAATTCTGCAAAAAATATGGCAGTATTGAGTGAGCCAAACTGCGCAATTTCGGCCCCCTGGACTTTGTTCATCAATCTTGCGTAATTATGAGTTAGAAATATCGTAGTGAACTGGTCTTCGGTATGGAGACTGCTCAAACAACAACAATCTCAGAAAATTCGGACTTTTCTTCCAGTGGAAACACAGGGTAGGTGACTTGCGTCTCAATCTCCTCAAATCAGAACGGTCGGGAAATTCTGAAAAAAATATGGCAGTATTGAGTGAGCCAAACTGCGCAATTTTGGCCCCCCGGACTTTGATCATCAATCTTGCGTTATCATGAGTTGAAAATATCATAGTGAACTGGTCTTTCGTATGGAGACTGCTCAAACAACAACAATCTCAGAAGATTCGGACTTTTCTTCCAGTGAAAACACAGGGTAGGTGACTTGCGTCTCAATCCCCTTAAATCAGAACGGTCGGGAAATTCTGGAAAAAATATGGCAGTATTGAGTGAGCCAGACTGCGCAATTTCGGCCCCCTGGACTTTGTCCATCAATCTTGCGTAATCATGAGTTGGAAATATTATAGTGAACTGGTCTTCCGTATGGAGACTGCTCAAACAACAACAATCTCAGAAAATTCGGACTCTTTTTCCAGTGAAGACACAGAGTAGGTGACTTGCGTCTCAATCTCCTTCAATCAGAACGGTCGGGAAATTCTGGAAAAAATATGGCAGTATTGAAAGAGCAAAACTGCGCAATTTCGGCCCCCTTGACTTTGTTCATCAATCTTGCGTCATTATGAGTTAGAAATATCATCGTGAACTGGTCTTTCGTATGGAGACTGCTCAAACAACAACAATCTCTGAAAATTCGGACTTTTCTTTCAGTGAAAACACGGGGTAGGTGACTTGCGTCTGAATCTCCTTGAATCAGAACGGTCGGGAAATTCTGAAAAAAATATGGCAGTATTGAGTATGCAGGCCAAACTGCGCAATTATCGCCCCCTGGACTTTGATAATCAATCTTGCGTAATCATGAGTTGAAAATATCATAGTGAACTGGTCTTTCGTATGGAGACTGCTCAAACAACAACAATCTCAGAAAATTCGGACGTTTCTCTCATTGAAAACACAGGGTAGGTGACTTGCGCTCAATCTCCTTGAATCAGAACGGTCGGGAATTTCTGAAAAAAATATGGCAGTATTGAGTAGGCAGGCCAAACTGCGCAATTTCCGCCCCCTGGACTTTGTTCATCAATCTTGCGTAATTATGAGTTAGAAATATCATAGTAAACTGGTCTTTCGTATGGAGACCGTTCAAACAACAACAATCGCAGAAAATTCGGACTTTTCTTTCAGTGAAAACACAGGGTAGGTGACTTGCGTCTCAATCTCCTTGAATCAGAACGGTCTGGAAATTCTGACAAAAATATGGCAGTATTGAGTAGGCAGGCCAAACTGCGCAATTTCGGCCCCCTGGACTTTGTTCATCAATCTTGCGTAATTATGAGTTAGAAATATCATAGTAAACTGGTCTTTCGTATGGAGACCGTTCAAACAACAACAATCGCGGAAAATCCGGACTTTTCTTTTAGCGAAAACACAGGGTAGGTGACTTGCGTCTCCATCTCCTTAAATCAGAACGGTCGGGAAATTCTGAAAAAAATATGGCAGTATTGAGTGAGCCAGACTGCGCAATTTTGGCCCCCTGGACTTTGATCATCAATCTTGCGTAATCATGAGTTAAAAATATCATAGTGAACTGGTCTTTCGTATGGAGACTGCTCAAACAACAACAATCTCAGAAAATTCGGACTTTTTTTCCAGTGAAAACACAGGGTGGGTGATTTGTGTCTCAATCTCCTTAAATCAGAACGGTCGGGAAATTCTGAAAAAAAATATGGCAGTATTGAGTGAGCCAAACTGCGCAATTTTGGCCCCCCGGACTTTGATCATCAATCTTCCGTTATCATGAGTTGGAAATATCATAGTGAACTGGTCTTTCGTATGGAGACTGCTCAAACAACAACAATCTCAGAAAATTCGGACTTTTCTTTCAGTGGAAACACAGGGTAGGTGACTTGCGTCTCAATCTCCTCAAATCAGAACGGTCGGGAAAGCCTGGAAAAAATATGGCAGTATTGACTGAGCCAGACTGCGCGATTTCGGCCCCCTGGACTTTGTCCATCAATCTTGCGTAATCATGAGTTGGAAATATCATAGTGGACTGGTCCTTCGTATGAAGACTGCTCAAACAACAACAATCTCTGAAAATGCGGACTTTTCTTTCAGTGAAAACACAGGGTAGGTGACTTCCGTCTCAATCTCCTTAAATCAGAACGGTCGGGAAATTCTGAAAAAAATATGGCAGTATTGAGTGAGCAGGCCGAACTGCGCAATTCCGGCACCCTTGACTTTATTCATCAATCTTGCGTAATTATGAGTTAGAAATATCATAGTAAACTGGTCTTTCGTATGGAGACCGTTCAAACAACAACAGTCGCAGAAAATTCGGACTTTTCTTTCAGTGAAAACACAGGGTAGGTGACTTGCGTCTCAATCTCCTTGAATCAGAACGGTCTGGAAATTCTGAAAAAAATATGGCAGTATTGAGAAGGCAAGCCAAACTGCGCAATTTCGGCCCCCTGGACTTTGTTAATCAATCTTGCGTAATTATGAGTTAGAAATATCATAGTAAACTGGTCTTTCGTATGGAGACCGTTTAAACAACAACAATCGCAGAAAATTCGGACTTTTCTTTCAGCGAAAACACAGGGTAGGTGACTTGCGTTTCAATCTCCTTAAATCAGAACGGTCGGAAAATTCTGAAAAAAATATGGCAGTATTGAGTGAGCCAAACTGCGCAATTTTGGCCCCCTGGACTTTGATCATCAATCTTGCGTTATCATGAGTTGGAAATATCATAGTGAACTGGTCTTTCGTATGGAGACTGCTCAAACAACAACAATCTCAGAAAATTCGGACTTTTCTTTCAGTGAAAACACAGGGTAGGTGACTTGCCCCTCAATTTCCTCGAATCAGAACGGTCGGGAAATTCTGGAAAAAATATGGCAGTATTGAGTAGGCAGGCGAAACTGCGCAATTTCGGCCCCCTGGACTTTGTTCATCAATCTTGCGTAATCATGAGTTAGAAATATCATAGTGAACTGTTCTTTCGTATGGAGACTGCTCAAACAACAACAATCTCGGAAAATTCGGACTTTTCTTTCAGTGAAAACACAGGGTAGGTGACTTGCGTCTCAATCTCCTTAAATAAGAACGGTCCGGAAATTCTGCAAAAAATATGGCAGTATTGAGTGAGCCAAACTGCGCAATTTCGGCCCCCTGGACTTTGTTCATCAATCTTGCGTAATTATGAGTTGAAAATATCATAGTGAACTGGTCTTTCGTATGGAGACTGCTTAAACAACAACAATCTCAGAAGATTCGGACTTTTTTTCCAGTGAAAACACAGGGTGGCTGATTTGTGTCTCAATCTCCTTAAATCAGAACGGTCGGGAAATTCTGAAAAAAATATGGCAGTATTGAGTGAGCCAAACTGCGCAATTTTGGCCCCCCGGACTTTGATCATCAATCTTGCGTTATCATGAGTTGGAAATATCATAGTGAACTGGTCTTTCGTATGGAGACTGCTCAAACAACAACAATCTCAGAAAATTCGGACTTTTCTTTCAGTGAAAACACAGGGTAGGTGACTCGCGTCTCAATCTCCTCAAATCAGAACGGTCGGGAAATTCTGGAAAAAATATGGCAGTATTGACTGAGCCAGACTGCGCAATTTCGGCCCCCTGGACTTTGTCCATCAATCTTGCGTAATCATGAGTTGGAAATATCATAGTGGACTGGTCTTTCGTATGAAGACTGCTCAAACAACAACAATCTCTGAAAATTCGGACTTTTCTTTCAGTGAAAACACAGGGTAGGTGACTTCCGTCTCAATCTCCTTAAATCAGAACGGTCGGGAAATTCTGGAGAAAATATGGCAGTATTGAGTGAGCAGGCCGAACTGCGCAATTCCGGCACCCTTGACTTTATTCATCAATCTTGCGTCATTATGAGTTAGAAATATCATAGTGAACTGGTCTTTCGTATGGAGACTGCTCAAACAACAACAATTGCAGAAAATTCGGACTTTTCTTTCAGTGAAAACACAGGGTAGGTGACTTGCGGCTCAATCTTCTTAAATCAGAACGGTCGGAAAATTCTGAAAAAATTATGGCAGTATTGAGTAAGCCAAACTCCGCAATTTTGGCCCCCTGGACTTTGATCATCAATCTTGCGTAATCATGAGTTGGAAATATCATAGTGAACTGTTCTTTCGTATGGAGACTGCTCAAACAACAACAATCTCGGCAAATTCGGACTTTTCTTTCAGTGAAAACACAGGGTAGGTGACTTGCGTCTCAATCTCCTTAAATCAGAACGGTCCGGAAATTCTGGAAAAAATATGGCAGTATTGAGTGAGCCAGACTGCGCAATTTCGGCCCCCTGGACTTTGTCCATCAATCTTGCGTAATCATGAGTTGGAAATATTATAGTGAACTGGTCTTCCGTATGGAGACTGCTCAAACAACAACAATCTCAGAAAATTCGGACTCTTTTTCCAGTGAAGACACAGAGTAGGTGACTTGCGTCTCAATCTCCTTCAATCAGAACGGTCGGGAAATTCTGGAAAAAATATGGCAGTATTGAAACAGCAAAACTGCGCAATTTCGGCCCCCTTGACTTTGTTCATCAATCTTGCGTCATTATGAGTTAGAAATATCATCGTGAACTGGTCTTTCGTATGGAGACTGCTCAAACAACAACAATCTCTGAAAATTCGGACTTTTCTTTCAGTGAAAACACGGGGTAGGTGACTTGCGTCTGAATCTCCTTGAATCAGAACGGTCGGGAAATTCTGAAAAAAATATGGCAGTATTGAGTATGCAGGCCAAACTGCGCAATTATCGCCCCCTGGACTTTGATAATCAATCTTGCGTAATCATGAGTTGAAAATATCATAGTGAACTGGTCTTTCGTATGGAGACTGCTCAAACAACAACAATCTCAGAAAATTCGGACGTTTCTCTCATTGAAAACACAGGGTAGGTGACTTGCGCTCAATCTCCTTGAATCAGAACGGTCGGGAATTTCTGAAAAAAATATGGCAGTATTGAGTAGGCAGGCCAAACTGCGCAATTTCCGCCCCCTGGACTTTGTTCATCAATCTTGCGTAATTATGAGTTAGAAATATCATAGTAAACTGGTCTTTCGTATGGAGACCGTTCAAACAACAACAATCGCAGAAAATTCGGACTTTTCTTTCAGTGAAAACACAGGGTAGGTGACTTGCGTCTCAATCTCCTTGAATCAGAACGGTCTGGAAATTCTGACAAAAATATGGCAGTATTGAGTAGGCAGGCCAAACTGCGCAATTTCGGCCCCCTGGACTTTGTTCATCAATCTTGCGTAATTATGAGTTAGAAATATCATAGTAAACTGGTCTTTCGTATGGAGACCGTTCAAACAACAACAATCGCGGAAAATCCGGACTTTTCTTTTAGCGAAAACACAGGGTAGGTGACTTGCGTCTCCATCTCCTTAAATCAGAACGGTCGGGAAATTCTGAAAAAAATATGGCAGTATTGAGTGAGCCAGACTGCGCAATTTTGGCCCCCTGGACTTTGATCATCAATCTTGCGTAATCATGAGTTAAAAATATCATAGTGAACTGGTCTTTCGTATGGAGACTGCTCAAACAACAACAATCTCAGAAAATTCGGACTTTTTTTCCAGTGAAAACACAGGGTGGGTGATTTGTGTCTCAATCTCCTTAAATCAGAACGGTCGGGAAATTCTGAAAAAAATATGGCAGTATTGAGTGAGCCAAACTGCGCAATTTTGGCCCCCCGGACTTTGATCATCAATCTTGCGTTATCATGAGTTGGAAATATCATAGTGAACTGGTCTTTCGTATGGAGACTGCTCAAACAACAACAATCTCAGAAAATTCGGACTTTTCTTTCAGTGGAAACACAGGGTAGGTGACTTGCGTCTCAATCTCCTCAAATCAGAACGGTCGGGAAAGCCTGGAAAAAATATGGCAGTATTGACTGAGCCAGACTGCGCGATTTCGGCCCCCTGGACTTTGTCCATCAATCTTGCGTAATCATGAGTTGGAAATATCATAGTGGACTGGTCCTTCGTATGAAGACTGCTCAAACAACAACAATCTCTGAAAATGCGGACTTTTCTTTCAGTGAAAACACAGGGTAGGTGACTTCCGTCTCAATCTCCTTAAATCAGAACGGTCGGGAAATTCTGAAAAAAATATGGCAGTATTGAGTGAGCAGGCCGAACTGCGCAATTCCGGCACCCTTGACTTTATTCATCAATCTTGCGTAATTATGAGTTAGAAATATCATAGTAAACTGGTCTTTCGTATGGAGACCGTTCAAACAACAACAGTCGCAGAAAATTCGGACTTTTCTTTCAGTGAAAACACAGGGTAGGTGACTTGCGTCTCAATCTCCTTGAATCAGAACGGTCTGGAAATTCTGAAAAAAATATGGCAGTATTGAGAAGGCAAGCCAAACTGCGCAATTTCGGCCCCCTGGACTTTGTTAATCAATCTTGCGTAATTATGAGTTAGAAATATCATAGTAAACTGGTCTTTCGTATGGAGACCGTTTAAACAACAACAATCGCAGAAAATTCGGACTTTTCTTTCAGCGAAAACACAGGGTAGGTGACTTGCGTTTCAATCTCCTTAAATCAGAACGGTCGGAAAATTCTGAAAAAAATATGGCAGTATTGAGTGAGCCAAACTGCGCAATTTTGGCCCCCTGGACTTTGATCATCAATCTTGCGTTATCATGAGTTGGAAATATCATAGTGAACTGGTCTTTCGTATGGAGACTGCTCAAACAACAACAATCTCAGAAAATTCGGACTTTTCTTTCAGTGAAAACACAGGGTAGGTGACTTGCCCCTCAATTTCCTCGAATCAGAACGGTCGGGAAATTCTGGAAAAAATATGGCAGTATTGAGTAGGCAGGCGAAACTGCGCAATTTCGGCCCCCTGGACTTTGTTCATCAATCTTGCGTAATCATGAGTTAGAAATATCATAGTGAACTGTTCTTTCGTATGGAGACTGCTCAAACAACAACAATCTCGGAAAATTCGGACTTTTCTTTCAGTGAAAACACAGGGTAGGTGACTTGCGTCTCAATCTCCTTAAATAAGAACGGTCCGGAAATTCTGCAAAAAATATGGCAGTATTGAGTGAGCCAAACTGCGCAATTTCGGCCCCCTGGACTTTGTTCATCAATCTTGCGTAATTATGAGTTGAAAATATCATAGTGAACTGGTCTTTCGTATGGAGACTGCTTAAACAACAACAATCTCAGAAGATTCGGACTTTTTTTCCAGTGAAAACACAGGGTGGCTGATTTGTGTCTCAATCTCCTTAAATCAGAACGGTCGGGAAATTCTGGAGAAAATATGGCAGTATTGAGTGAGCAGGCCGAACTGCGCAATTCCGGCACCCTTGACTTTATTCATCAATCTTGCGTCATTATGAGTTAGAAATATCATAGTGAACTGGTCTTTCGTATGGAGACTGCTCAAACAACAACAATTGCAGAAAATTCGCACTTTTCTTTCAGTGAAAACACAGGGTAGGTGACTTGCGTCTCAATCTTCTTAAATCAGAACGGTCGGAAAATTCTGAAAAAATTATGGCAGTATTGAGTAAGCCAAACTCCGCAATTTTGGCCCCCTGGACTTTGATCATCAATCTTGCGTAATCATGAGTTGGAAATATCATAGTGAACTGTTCTTTCGTATGGAGACTGCTCAAACAACAACAATCTCGGCAAATTCGGACTTTTCTTTCAGTGAAAACACAGGGTAGGTGACTTGCGTCTCAATCTCCTTAAATCAGAACGGTCCGGAAATTCTGCAAAAAATATGGCAGTATTGAGTGAGCCAAACTGCGCAATTTCGGCCCCCTGGACTTTGTTCATCAATCTTGCGTAATCATGAGTTGGAAATATCACAGTGAACTGGTCTTTCGTATGAAGACCGCTCAAACAACAATCTCAGAAAATTCGGACTTTTCATTTAGTGAAAACACAGGGTAAGTGACTTGCGTTTCAATCTTCTTAAATCAGAACGGTCGGGAAATTCTGAAAAAATCATGGCAGTATTGAGTGAGCAGGCCGAACTGCGCAATTCCGGCACCCTTGACTTTATTCATCAATCTTGCGTCATTATGAGTTAGAAATATCATAGTGAACTGGTCTTTCGTATGGAGACTGCTCAAACAACAACAATTGCAGAAAATTCGGACTTTTCTTTCAGTGAAAACACAGGGTAGGTGACTTGCGTCTCAATCTTCTTAAATCAGAACGGTCGGGAAATTCTGAAAAAATTATGGCAGTATTGAGTAAGCCAAACTGCGCAATTTTGGCCCCCTGGACTTTGGTCATCAATCTTGCGTAATCATGAGTTGGAAATATCATAGTGAACTGGTCTTTCGTATGGAGACCGCTCGAACAACAATCTCAGAAAATTCGGACTTTTCATTCAGTAAAAACACAGGGTAGGTGACTTGCGTCTCAATCCCCTTAAATCAGAACGGTCGGGAAATTCTGAAAAAAATATGGCAGTATTGAGTGGGCCAAACTGCGCAATTTTGGCTCCCTGGACTTTGATCATTAATCTTGCGTAATCATGAGTTGGAAATATCATAGTGAACTGGTCTTTCGTATGAAGACTGCTCAAACAACAACAATCTCAGAAAATTCGGACTTTTCTTTCAGTGAAACACAGGGTAGGTGACTTGCGCTCAATCTCTTCGAATCAGAACGTTCGGGAAATTCTGGAAAAAATATGGCAGTATTGAGTAGGCAGGCCAAACTGCGCAATTTCCGCCCCCTGGACTTTGTTCATCAATCTTGCGTAATCATGAGTTGGAAATATCATAGTGAACTGTTCTTTCGTATGGAGACTGCTCAAACAACAACAATCTCGGAAAATTCGGACTTTTCTTTCAGTGAAAACACAGGGTAGGTGACTTGCGTCTCAATCTCCTTGAATCAGAACGGTCTGGAAATTCTGAAAAAAATATGGCAGTATTGAGTAGGCAGGCCAAACTGCGCAATTTCGGCCCCCTGGACTTTGTTCATCAATCTTGCGTAATTATGAGTTAGAAATATCATAGTAAACTGGTCTTTCGTATGGAGACCGTTTAAACAACAACAATCGCAGAAAATTCGGACTTTTCTTTCAGCGAAAACACAGGGTAGGTGACTTGCGTTTCAATCTCCCTCAATCAGAACGGTCGGAAAATTCTGAAAAAAATATGGCAGTATTGAGTGAGCCAAACTGCGCAATTTTGGCCCCCTGGACTTTGATCATCAATCTTGCGTTATCATGAGTTGGAAATATCATAGTGAACTGGTCTTTCGTATGGAGACTGCTCAAACAACAACAATCTCAGAAAATTCGGACTTTTCTTTCAGTGAAAACACAGGGTAGGTGACTTGCCCCTCAATTTCCTCGAATCAGAACGGTCGGGAAATTCTGGAAAAAATATGGCAGTATTGAGTAGGCAGGCGAAACTGCGCAATTTCGGCCCCCTGGACTTTGTTCATCAATCTTGCGTAATCATGAGTTGGAAATATCATAGTGAACTGTTCTTTCGTATGGAGACTGCTCAAACAACAACAATCTCGGAAAATTCGGACTTTTCTTTCAGTGAAAACACAGGGTAGGTGACTTGCGTCTCAATCTCCTTAAATCAGAACGGTCCGGAAATTCTGCAAAAAATATGGCAGTATTGAGTGAGCCAAACTGCGCAATTTCGGCCCCCTGGACTTTGTTCATCAATCTTGCGTAATCATGAGTTGGAAATATCACAGTGAACTGGTCTTTCGTATGGAGACCGCTCAAACAACAATCTCAGAAAATTCGGACTTTTCATTTAGTGAAAACACAGGGTACGTGACTTGCGTCTCAATCTTCTTAAATCAGAACGGTCGGGAAATTCTGAAAAAATCATGGCAGTATTGAGTGAGCCGAACTGCGCAATTTTGGCCCCCTGGACTTTGATCATCAATCGTGCGTAATCATGAGTTGAGAATATCATAGTGAACTGGTCTTCCGTATGGAGACCGCTCAAACAACAATCTCAGAAAATTCGGACTTTTCTTTCATTGAAAACACAGGGTAGGTGACTTGCGCTCAATCTCCTTGAATCAGAACGGTCGGGAATTTCTGAAAAAAATATGGCAGTATTGAGTAGGCAGGCCAAACTGCGCAATTTCCGGCCCCTGGACTTTGTTTATCAATCTTGCGTAATTATGAGTTGGAAATATCATAGTAAACTGGTCTTTCGTATGGAGACCGTTCAAACAACAACAGTTGCAGAAAATTCGGACTTTTCTTTCAGTGAAAACACAGGGTAGGTGACTTGCGTCTCAATCTCCTTGAATCAGAACGGTCTGGAAATTCTGAAAAAAATATGGCAGTATTGAGTGAGCCAAACTGCGCAATTTTGGCCCCCCGGACTTTGATCATCAATCTTGCGTTATCATGAGTTGGAAATATCATAGTGAACTGGTCTTTCGTATGGAGACTGCTCAAACAACAACAATCTCAGAAAATTCGGACTTTTCTTTCAGTGAAAACACAGGGTAGGTGACTTGCGTCTCAATCTCCTCAAATCAGAACGGTCGGGAAATTCTGGAAAAAATATGGCAGTATTGACTGAGCCAGACTGCGCAATTTCGGCCCCCTGGACTTTGTCCATCAATCTTGCGTAATCATGAGTTGGAAATATCATAGTGGACTGGTCTTTCGTATGAAGACTGCTCAAACAACAACAATCTCTGAAAATTCGGACTTTTCTTTCAGTGAAAACACAGGGTAGGTGACTTCCGTCTCAAACTCCTTAAATCAGAACGGTCGGGAAATTCTGGAGAAAATATGGCAGTATTGAGTGAGCAGGCCGAACTGCGCAATTCCGGCACCCTTGACTTTATTCATCAATCTTGCGTCATTATGAGTTAGAAATATCATAGTGAACTGGTCTTTCGTATGGAGACTGCTCAAACAACAACAATTGCAGAAAATTCGGACTTTTCTTTCAGTGAAAACACAGGGTAGGTGACTTGCGTCTCAATCTTCTTAAATCAGAACGGTCGGAAAATTCTGAAAAAATTATGGCAGTATTGAGTAAGCCAAACTCCGCAATTTTGGCCCCCTGGACTTTGATCATCAATCTTGCGTAATCATGAGTTGGAAATATCATAGTGAACTGTTCTTTCGTATGGAGACTGCTCAAACAACAACAATCTCGGAAAATTCGGACTTTTCTTTCAGTGAAAACACAGGGTAGGTGACTTGCGTCTCAATCTCCTTAAATCAGAACGGTCCGGAAATTCTGCAAAAAATATGGCAGTATTGAGTGAGCCAAACTGCGCAATTTCGGCCCCCTGGACTTTGTTTATCAATCTTGCGTAATCATGAGTTGGAAATATCACAGTGAACTGGTCTTTCGTATGGAGACCGCTCAAACAACAATCTCAGGAAATTCGGACTTTTCATTTAGTGAAAACACAGGGTACGTGACTTGCGTCTCAATCTTCTTAAATCAGAACGGTCGGGAAATTCTGAAAAAATCATGGCAGTATTGAGTGAGCCGAACTGCGCAATTTTGGCCCCCTGGACTTTGATCATCAATCGTGCGTAATCATGAGTTGAGAATATCATAGTGAACTGGTCTTCCGTATGGAGACCGCTCAAACAACAATCTCAGAAAATTCGGACTTTTCTTTCATTGAAAACACAGGGTAGGTGACTTGCGCTCAATCTCCTTGAATCAGAACGGTCGGGAATTTCTGAAAAAAATATGGCAGTATTGAGTAGGCAGGCCAAACTGCGCAATTTCCGGCCCCTGGACTTTGTTTATCAATCTTGCGTAATTATGAGTTGGAAATATCATAGTAAACTGGTCTTTCGTATGGAGACCGTTCGAACAACAACAGTCGCAGAAAATTCGGACTTTTCTTTCAGTGAAAACACAGGGTAGGTGACTTGCGTCTCAATCTCCTTGAATCAGAACGGTCTGGAAATTCTGAAAAAAATATGGCAGTATTGAGTGAGCCAAACTGCGCAATTTTGGCCCCCCGGACTTTGATCATCAATCTTGCGTTATCATGAGTTGGAAATATCATAGTGAACTGGTCTTTCGTATGGAGACTGCTCAAACAACAACAATCTCAGAAAATTCTGACTTTTCTTTCAGTGAAAACACAGGGTAGGTGACTTGCGTCTCAATCTCCTCAAATCAGAACGGTCGGGAAATTCTGGAAAAAATATGGCAGTATTGACTGAGCCAGACTGCGCAATTTCGGCCCCCTGGACTTTGTCCATCAATCTTGCGTAATCATGAGTTGGAAATATCATAGTGGACTGGTCTTTCGTATGAAGACTGCTCAAACAACAACAATCTCTGAAAATTCGGACTTTTCTTTCAGTGAAAACACAGGGTAGGTGACTTTCGTCTCAATCTCCTTAAATCAGAACGGTCGGGAAATTCTGGAGAAAATATGGCAGTATTGAGTGAGCAGGCCGAACTGCGCAATTCCGGCACCCTTGACTTTATTCATCAATCTTGCGTCATTATGAGTTAGAAATATCATAGTGAACTGGTCTTTCGTATGGAGACTGCTCAAACAACAACAATTGCAGAAAATTCGGACTTTTCTTTCAGTGAAAACACAGGGTAGGTGACTTGCGTCTCAATCTTCTTAAATCAGAACGGTCGGAAAATTCTGAAAAAATTATGGCAGTATTGAGTAAGCCAAACTCCGCAATTTTGGCCCCCTGGACTTTGATCATCAATCTTGCGTAATCATGAGTTGGAAATATCATAGTGAACTGTTCTTTCGTATGGAGACTGCTCAAACAACAACAATCTCGGAAAATTCGGACTTTTCTTTCAGTGAAAACACAGGGTAGGTGACTTGCGTCTCAATCTCCTTAAATCAGAACGGTCCGGAAATTCTGCAAAAAATATGGCAGTATTGAGTGAGCCAAACTGCGCAATTTCGGCCCCCTGGACTTTGTTCATCAATCTTGCGTAATCATGAGTTGGAAATATCACAGTGAACTGGTCTTTCGTATGAAGACCGCTCAAACAACAATCTCAGAAAATTCGGACTTTTCATTTAGTGAAAACACAGGGTACGTGACTTGCGTCTCAATCTTCTTAAATCAGAACGGTCGGGAAATTCTGAAAAAATCATGGCAGTATTGAGTGAGCCGAACTGCGCAATTTTGGCCCCCTGGACTTTGATCATCAATCGTGCGTAATCATGAGTTGAGAATATCATAGTGAACTGGTCTTCCGTATGGAGACCGCTCAAACAACAATCTCAGAAAATTCGGACTTTTCTTTCATTGAAAACACAGGGTAGGTGACTTGCGCTCAATCTCCTTGAATCAGAACGGTCGGGAATTTCTGAAAAAAATATGGCAGTATTGAGTAGGCAGGCCAAACTGCGCAATTTCCGGCCCCTGGACTTTGTTTATCAATCTTGCGTAATTATGAGTTGAAAATATCATAGTAAAATGGTCTTTCGTATGGAGACCGTTCAAACAACAACAGTCGCAGAAAATTCGGACTTTTCTTTCAGTGAAAACACAGGGTAGGTGACTTGCGTCTCAATCTTCTTAAATCAGAACGGTCGGGAAATTCTGAAAAAATCATGGCAGTATTGAGTGAGCCGAACTGCGCAATTTTGGCCCCCTGGACTTTGATCATCAATCGTGCGTAATCATGAGTTGAGAATATCATAGTGAACTGGTCTTCCGTATGGAGACCGCTCAAACAACAATCTCAGAAAATTCGGACTTTTCTTTCATTGAAAACACAGGGTAGGTGACTTGCGCTCAATCTCCTTGAATCAGAACGGTCGGGAATTTCTGAAAAAAATATGGCAGTATTGAGTAGGCAGGCCAAACTGCGCAATTTCCGGCCCCTGGACTTTGTTTATCAATCTTGCGTAATTATGAGTTGGAAATATCATAGTAAACTGGTCTTTCGTATGGAGACCGTTCAAACAACAACAGTCGCAGAAAATTCGGACTTTTCTTTCAGTGAAAACACAGGGTAGGTGACTTTCGTCTCAATCTCCTTAAATCAGAACGGTCGGGAAATTCTGGAGAAAATATGGCAGTATTGAGTGAGCAGGCCGAACTGCGCAATTCCGGCACCCTTGACTTCGTTCATCAATCTTGCGTCATTATGAGTTAGAAATATCATAGTGAACTGGTCTTTCGTATGGAGACTGCTCAAACAACAACAATTGCAGAAAATTCGGACTTTTCTTTCAGTGAAAACACAGGGTAGGTGACTTGCGTCTCAATCTTCTTAAATCAGAACGGTCGGAAAATTCTGAAAAAATTATGGCAGTATTGAGTAAGCCAAACTCCGCAATTTTGGCCCCCTGGACTTTGATCATCAATCTTGCGTAATCATGAGTTGGAAATATCATAGTGAACTGTTCTTTCGTATGGAGACTGCTCAAACAACAACAATCTCGGAAAATTCGGACTTTTCTTTCAGTGAAAACACAGGGTAGGTGACTTGCGTCTCAATCTCCTTAAATCAGAACGGTCCGGAAATTCTGCAAAAAATATGGCAGTATTGAGTGAGCCAAACTGCGCAATTTCGGCCCCCTGGACTTTGTTCATCAATCTTGCGTAATCATGAGTTGGAAATATCACAGTGAACTGGTCTTTCGTATGAAGACCGCTCAAACAACAATCTCAGAAAATTCGGACTTTTCATTTAGTGAAAACACAGGGTAGGTGACTTGCGTCTCAATCTCCTCAAATCAGAACGGTCGGGAAATTCTGGAAAAAATATGGCAGTATTGACTGAGCCAGACTGCGCAATTTCGGCCCCCTGGACTTTGTCCATCAATCTTGCGTAATCATGAGTTGGAAATATCATAGTGGACTGGTCTTTCGTATGAAGACTGCTCAAACAACAACAATCTCTGAAAATTCGGACTTTTCTTTCAGTGAAAACACAGGGTAGGTGACTTCCGTCTCAATCTCCTTAAATCAGAACGGTCAGGAAATTCTGAAAAAATTATGGCAGTATTGAGTAAGCCAAACTGCGCAATTTTGGCCCCCTGGACTTTGATCATCAATCTTGCGTAATCATGAGTTGGAAATATCATAGTGAACTGGTCTTTCGTATGGAGACCGCTCGAACAACAATCTCAGAAAATTCGGACTTTTCATTCAGTAAAAACACAGGGTAGGTGACTTGCGTCTCAATCCCCTTAAATCAGAACGGTCGGGAAATTCTGAAAAAAATATGGCAGTATTGAGTGGGCCAAACTGCGCAATTTTGGCTCCCTGGACTTTGATCATTAATCTTGCGTAATCATGAGTTGGAAATATCATAGTGAACTGGTCTTTCGTATGAAGACCGCTCAAACAACAATCTCAGAAAATTCGGACTTTTCATTTAGTGAAAACACAGGGTACGTGACTTGCGTCTCAATCTTCTTAAATCAGAACGGTCGGGAAATTCTGGAAAAATCATGGCAGTATTGAGTGAGCCGAACTGCGCAATTTTGGCCCCCTGGACTTTGATCATCAATCGTGCGTAATCATGAGTTGAGAATATCATAGTGAACTGGTCTTCCGTATGGAGACCGCTCAAACAACAATCTCAGAAAATTCGGACTTTTCTTTCAGTGAAAACACAGGGTAGGTGACTTCCGTCTCAATCTCCTTAAATCAGAACGGTCGGGAAATTCTGGAGAAAATATGGCAGTATTGAGTGAGCAGGCCGAACTGCGCAATTCCGGCACCCTTGACTTTATTCATCAATCTTGCGTCATTATGAGTTAGAAATATCATAGTGAACTGGTCTTTCGTATGGAGACTGCTCAAACAACAACAATTGCAGAAAATTCGGACTTTTCTTTCAGTGAAAACACAGGGTAGGTGACTTGCGTCTCAATCTTCTTAAATCAGAACGGTCGGAAAATTCTGAAAAAATTATGGCAGTATTGAGTAAGCCAAACTCCGCAATTTTGGCCCCCTGGACTTTGATCATCAATCTTGCGTAATCATGAGTTGGAAATATCATAGTGAACTGTTCTTTCGTATGGAGACTGCTCAAACAACAACAATCTCGGAAAATTCGGACTTTTCTTTCAGTGAAAACACAGGGTAGGTGACTTGCGTCTCAATCTCCTTAAATCAGAACGGTCCGGAAATTCTGCAAAAAATATGGCAGTATTGAGTGAGCCAAACTGCGCAATTTTGGCCCCCTGGACTTTGTTTATCAATCTTGCGTAATCATGAGTTGGAAATATCACAGTGAACTGGTCTTTCGTATGGAGACCGCTCAAACAACAATCTCAGAAAATTCGGACTTTTCATTTAGTGAAAACACAGGGTACGTGACTTGCGTCTCAATCTTCTTAAATCAGAACGGTCGGGAAATTCTGAAAAAATCATGGCAGTATTGAGTGAGCCGAACTGCGCAATTTTGGCCCCCTGGACTTTGATCATCAATCGTGCGTAATCATGAGTTGAGAATATCATAGTGAACTGGTCTTCCGTATGGAGACCGCTCAAACAACAATCTCAGAAAATTCGCACTTTTCTTTCATTGAAAACACAGGGTAGGTGACTTGCGCTCAATCTCCTTGAATCAGAACGGTCGGAAATTTCTGAAAAAAATATGGCAGTATTGAGTAGGCAGGCCAAACTGCGCAATTTCCGGCCCCTGGACTTTGTTTATCAATCTTGCGTAATTATGAGTTGGAAATATCATAGTAAACTGGTCTTTCGTATGGAGACCGTTCAAACAACAACAGTCGCAGAAAATTCGGACTTTTCTTTCAGTGAAAACACAGGGTAGGTGACTTGCGTCTCAATCTCCTTGAATCAGAACGGTCTGGAAATTCTGAAAAAAATATGGCAGTATTGAGTGAGCCAAACTGCGCAATTTTGGCCCCCCGGACTTTGATCATCAATCTTGCGTTATCATGAGTTGGAAATATCATAGTGAACTGGTCTTTCGTATGGAGACTGCTCAAACAACAACAATCTCAGAAAATTCGGACTTTTCTTTCAGTGAAAACACAGGGTAGGTGACTTGCGTCTCAATCTCCTCAAATCAGAACGGTCGGGAAATTCTGGAAAAAATATGGCAGTATTGACTGAGCCAGACTGCGCAATTTCGGCCCCCTGGACTTTGTCCATCAATCTTGCGTAATCATGAGTTGGAAATATCATAGTGGACTGGTCTTTCGTATGAAGACTGCTCAAACAACAACAATCTCTGAAAATTCGGACTTTTCTTTCAGTGAAAACACAGGGTAGGTGACTTCCGTCTCAATCTCCTTAAATCAGAACGGTCGGGAAATTCTGGAGAAAATATGGCAGTATTGAGTGAGCAGGCCGAACTGCGCAATTCCGGCACCCTTGACTTTATTCATCAATCTTGCGTCATTATGAGTTAGAAATATCATAGTGAACTGGTCTTTCGTATGGAGACTGCTCAAACAACAACAATTGCAGAAAATTCGGACTTTTCTTTCAGTGAAAACACAGGGTAGGTGACTTGCGTCTCAATCTTCTTAAATCAGAACGGTCGGAAAATTCTGAAAAAATTATGGCAGTATTGAGTAAGCCAAACTCCGCAATTTTGGCCCCCTGGACTTTGATCATCAATCTTGCGTAATCATGAGTTGGAAATATCATAGTGAACTGTTCTTTCGTATGGAGACTGCTCAAACAACAACAATCTCGGAAAATTCGGACTTTTCTTTCAGTGAAAACACAGGGTAGGTGACTTGCGTCTCAATCTCCTTAAATCAGAACGGTCCGGAAATTCTGCAAAAAATATGGCAGTATTGAGTGAGCCAAACTGCGCAATTTCGGCCCCCTGGACTTTGTTCATCAATCTTGCGTAATCATGAGTTGGAAATATCACAGTGAACTGGTCTTTCGTATGAAGACCGCTCAAACAACAATCTCAGAAAATTCGGACTTTTCATTTAGTGAAAACACAGGGTAGGTGACTTGCGTCTCAATCTCCTCAAATCAGAACGGTCGGGAAATTCTGGAAAAAATATGGCAGTATTGACTGAGCCAGACTGCGCAATTTCGGCCCCCTGGACTTTGTCCATCAATCTTGCGTAATCATGAGTTGGAAATATCATAGTGGACTGGTCTTTCGTATGAAGACTGCTCAAACAACAACAATCTCTGAAAATTCGGACTTTTCTTTCAGTGAAAACACAGGGTAGGTGACTTCCGTCTCAATCTCCTTAAATCAGAACGGTCGGGAAATTCTGGAGAAAATATGGCAGTATTGAGTGAGCAGGCCGAACTGCGCAATTCCGGCACCCTTGACTTTATTCATCAATCTTGCGTCATTATGAGTTAGAAATATCATAGTGAACTGGTCTTTCGTATGGAGACTGCTCAAACAACAACAATTGCAGAAAATTCGGACTTTTCTTTCAGTGAAAACACAGGGTAGGTGACTTGCGTCTCAATCTTCTTAAATCAGAACGGTCGGAAAATTCTGAAAAAATTATGGCAGTATTGAGTAAGCCAAACTCCGCAATTTTGGCCCCCTGGACTTTGATCATCAATCTTGCGTAATCATGAGTTGGAAATATCATAGTGAACTGTTCTTTCGTATGGAGACTGCTCAAACAACAACAATCTCGGAAAATTCGGACTTTTCTTTCAGTGAAAACACAGGGTAGGTGACTTGCGTCTCAATCTCCTTAAATCAGAACGGTCCGGAAATTCTGCAAAAAATATGGCAGTATTGAGTGAGCCAAACTGCGCAATTTCGGCCCCCTGGACTTTGTTCATCAATCTTTCGTAATCATGAGTTGGAAATATCACAGTGAACTGGTCTTTCGTATGAAGACCGCTCAAACAACAATCTCAGAAAATTCGGACTTTTCATTTAGTGAAAACACAGGGTAAGTGACTTGCGTTTCAATCTTCTTAAATCAGAACGGTCGGGAAATTCTGAAAAAATCATGGCAGTATTGAGTGAGCAGGCCGAACTGCGCAATTCCGGCACCCTTGACTTTATTCATCAATCTTGCGTCATTATGAGTTAGAAATATCATAGTGAACTGGTCTTTCGTATGGAGACTGCTCAAACAACAACAATTGCAGAAAATTCGGACTTTTCTTTCAGTGAAAACACAGGGTAGGTGACTTGCGTCTCAATCTTCTTAAATCAGAACGGTCGGGAAATTCTGAAAAAATTATGGCAGTATTGAGTAAGCCAAACTGCGCAATTTTGGCCCCCTGGACTTTGATCATCAATCTTGCGTAATCATGAGTTGGAAATATCATAGTGAACTGGTCTTTCGTATGGAGACCGCTCGAACAACAATCTCAGAAAATTCGGACTTTTCATTCAGTAAAAACACAGGGTAGGTGACTTGCGTCTCAATCCCCTTAAATCAGAACGGTCGGGAAATTCTGAAAAAAATATGGCAGTATTGAGTGGGCCAAACTGCGCAATTTTGGCTCCCTGGACTTTGATCATTAATCTTGCGTAATCATGAGTTGGAAATATCATAGTGAACTGGTCTTTCGTATGAAGACTGCTCAAACAACAACAATCTCAGAAAATTCGGACTTTTCTTTCAGTGAAACACAGGGTAGGTGACTTGCGCTCAATCTCTTCGAATCAGAACGGTCGGGAAATTCTGGAAAAAATATGGCAGTATTGAGTAGGCAGGCCAAACTGCGCAATTTCCGCCCCCTGGACTTTGTTTATCAATCTTGCGTAATTATGAGTTAGAAATATCATAGTAAACTGGTCTTTCGTATGGAGACCGTTCAAACAACAACAGTCGCAGAAAATTCGGACTTTTCTTTCAGTGAAAACACAGGGTAGGTGACTTGCGTCTCAATCTCCTTGAATCAGAACGGTCTGGAAATTCTGAAAAAAATATGGCAGTATTGAGTAGGCAGGCCAAACTGCGCAATTTCGGCCCCCTGGACTTTGTTCATCAATCTTGCGTAATTATGAGTTAGAAATATCATAGTAAACTGGTCTTTCGTATGGAGACCGTTTAAACAACAACAATCGCAGAAAATTCGGACTTTTCTTTCAGCGAAAACACAGGGTAGGTGACTTGCGTCTCAATCCCCTTAAATCAGAACGGTCGGGAAATTCTGAAAAAAATATGGCAGTATTGAGTGGGCCAAACTGCGCAATTTTGGCTCCCTGGACTTTGTCCATCAATCTTGCGTAATCATGAGTTGGAAATATCATAGTGGACTGGTCTTTCGTATGAAGACTGCTCAAACAACAACAATCTCTGAAAATTCGGACTTTTCTTTCAGTGAAAACACAGGGTAGGTGACTTCCGTCTCAATCTCCTTAAATCAGAACGGTCGGGAAATTCTGGAGAAAATATGGCAGTATTGAGTGAGCAGGCCGAACTGCGCAATTCCGGCACCCTTGACTTTATTCATCAATCTTGCGTCATTATGAGTTAGAAATATCATAGTGAACTGGTCTTTCGTATGGAGACTGCTCAAACAACAACAATTGCAGAAAATTCGGACTTTTCTTTCAGTGAAAACACAGGGTAGGTGACTTGCGTCTCAATCTTCTTAAATCAGAACGGTCGGAAAATTCTGAAAAAATTATGGCAGTATTGAGTAAGCCAAACTCCGCAATTTTGGCCCCCTGGACTTTGATCATCAATCTTGCGTAATCATGAGTTGGAAATATCATAGTGAACTGTTCTTTCGTATGGAGACTGCTCAAACAACAACAATCTCGGAAAATTCGGACTTTTCTTTCAGTGAAAACACAGGGTAGGTGACTTGCGTCTCAATCTCCTTAAATCAGAACGGTCCGGAAATTCTGCAAAAAATATGGCAGTATTGAGTGAGCCAAACTGCGCAATTTCGGCCCCCTGGACTTTGTTCATCAATCTTGCGTAATCATGAGTTGGAAATATCACAGTGAACTGGTCTTTCGTATGAAGACCGCTCAAACAACAATCTCAGAAAATTCGGACTTTTCATTTAGTGAAAACACAGGGTAGGTGACTTGCGTCTCAATCTCCTCAAATCAGAACGGTCGGGAAATTCTGGAAAAAATATGGCAGTATTGACTGAGCCAGACTGCGCAATTTCGGCCCCCTGGACTTTGTCCATCAATCTTGCGTAATCATGAGTTGGAAATATCATAGTGGACTGGTCTTTCGTATGAAGACTGCTCAAACAACAACAATCTCTGAAAATTCGGACTTTTCTTTCAGTGAAAACACAGGGTAGGTGACTTCCGTCTCAATCTCCTTAAATCAGAACGGTCGGGAAATTCTGGAGAAAATATGGCAGTATTGAGTGAGCAGGCCGAACTGCGCAATTCCGGCACCCTTGACTTTATTCATCAATCTTGCGTCATTATGAGTTAGAAATATCATAGTGAACTGGTCTTTCGTATGGAGACTGCTCAAACAACAACAATTGCAGAAAATTCGGACTTTTCTTTCAGTGAAAACACAGGGTAGGTGACTTGCGTCTCAATCTTCTTAAATCAGAACGGTCGGAAAATTCTGAAAAAATTATGGCAGTATTGAGTAAGCCAAACTCCGCAATTTTGGCCCCCTGGACTTTGATCATCAATCTTGCGTAATCATGAGTTGGAAATATCATAGTGAACTGTTCTTTCGTATGGAGACTGCTCAAACAACAACAATCTCGGAAAATTCGGACTTTTCTTTCAGTGAAAACACAGGGTAGGTGACTTGCGTCTCAATCTCCTTAAATCAGAACGGTCCGGAAATTCTGCAAAAAATATGGCAGTATTGAGTGAGCCAAACTGCGCAATTTCGGCCCCCTGGACTTTGTTCATCAATCTTTCGTAATCATGAGTTGGAAATATCACAGTGAACTGGTCTTTCGTATGAAGACCGCTCAAACAACAATCTCAGAAAATTCGGACTTTTCATTTAGTGAAAACACAGGGTAAGTGACTTGCGTTTCAATCTTCTTAAATCAGAACGGTCGGGAAATTCTGAAAAAATCATGGCAGTATTGAGTGAGCAGGCCGAACTGCGCAATTCCGGCACCCTTGACTTTATTCATCAATCTTGCGTCATTATGAGTTAGAAATATCATAGTGAACTGGTCTTTCGTATGGAGACTGCTCAAACAACAACAATTGCAGAAAATTCGGACTTTTCTTTCAGTGAAAACACAGGGTAGGTGACTTGCGTCTCAATCTTCTTAAATCAGAACGGTCGGGAAATTCTGAAAAAATTATGGCAGTATTGAGTAAGCCAAACTGCGCAATTTTGGCCCCCTGGACTTTGATCATCAATCTTGCGTAATCATGAGTTGGAAATATCATAGTGAACTGGTCTTTCGTATGGAGACCGCTCGAACAACAATCTCAGAAAATTCGGACTTTTCATTCAGTAAAAACACAGGGTAGGTGACTTGCGTCTCAATCCCCTTAAATCAGAACGGTCGGGAAATTCTGAAAAAAATATGGCAGTATTGAGTGGGCCAAACTGCGCAATTTTGGCTCCCTGGACTTTGATCATTAATCTTGCGTAATCATGAGTTGGAAATATCATAGTGAACTGGTCTTTCGTATGAAGACTGCTCAAACAACAACAATCTCAGAAAATTCGGACTTTTCTTTCAGTGAAACACAGGGTAGGTGACTTGCGCTCAATCTCTTCGAATCAGAACGGTCGGGAAATTCTGGAAAAAATATGGCAGTATTGAGTAGGCAGGCCAAACTGCGCAATTTCCGCCCCCTGGACTTTGTTTATCAATCTTGCGTAATTATGAGTTAGAAATATCATAGTAAACTGGTCTTTCGTATGGAGACCGTTCAAACAACAACAGTCGCAGAAAATTCGGACTTTTCTTTCAGTGAAAACACAGGGTAGGTGACTTGCGTCTCAATCTCCTTGAATCAGAACGGTCTGGAAATTCTGAAAAAAATATGGCAGTATTGAGTAGGCAGGCCAAACTGCGCAATTTCGGCCCCCTGGACTTTGTTCATCAATCTTGCGTAATTATGAGTTAGAAATATCATAGTAAACTGGTCTTTCGTATGGAGACCGTTTAAACAACAACAATCGCAGAAAATTCGGACTTTTCTTTCAGCGAAAACACAGGGTAGGTGACTTGCGTTTCAATCTCCCTCAATCAGAACGGTCGGAAAATTCTGAAAAAAATATGGCAGTATTGAGTGAGCCAAACTGCGCAATTTTGGCCCCCTGGACTTTGATCATCAATCTTGCGTTATCATGAGTTGGAAATATCACAGTGAACTGGTCTTTCGTATGAAGACCGCTCAAACAACAATCTCAGAAAATTCGGACTTTTCATTTAGTGAAAACACAGGGTACGTGACTTGCGTCTCAATCTTCTTAAATCAGAACGGTCGGGAAATTCTGAAAAAATCATGGCAGTATTGAGTGAGCCGAACTGCGCAATTTTGGCCCCCTGGACTTTGATCATCAATCGTGCGTAATCATGAGTTGAGAATATCATAGTGAACTGGTCTTCCGTATGGAGACCGCTCAAACAACAATCTCAGAAAATTCGGACTTTTCTTTCATTGAAAACACAGGGTAGGTGACTTGCGCTCAATCTCCTTGAATCAGAACGGTCGGGAATTTCTGAAAAAAATATGGCAGTATTGAGTAGGCAGGCCAAACTGCGCAATTTCCGGCCCCTGGACTTTGTTTATCAATCTTGCGTAATTATGAGTTGAAAATATCATAGTAAAATGGTCTTTCGTATGGAGACCGTTCAAACAACAACAGTCGCAGAAAATTCGGACTTTTCTTTCAGTGAAAACACAGGGTAGGTGACTTGCGTCTCAATCTTCTTAAATCAGAACGGTCGGGAAATTCTGAAAAAATCATGGCAGTATTGAGTGAGCCGAACTGCGCAATTTTGGCCCCCTGGACTTTGATCATCAATCGTGCGTAATCATGAGTTGAGAATATCATAGTGAACTGGTCTTCCGTATGGAGACCGCTCAAACAACAATCTCAGAAAATTCGGACTTTTCTTTCATTGAAAACACAGGGTAGGTGACTTGCGCTCAATCTCCTTGAATCAGAACGGTCGGGAATTTCTGAAAAAAATATGTCAGTATTGAGTAGGCAGGCCAAACTGCGCAATTTCCGGCCCCTGGACTTTGTTTATCAATCTTGCGTAATTATGAGTTGGAAATATCATAGTAAACTGGTCTTTCGTATGGAGACCGTTCAAACAACAACAGTCGCAGAAAATTCGGACTTTTCTTTCAGTGAAAACACAGGGTAGGTGACTTTCGTCTCAATCTCCTTAAATCAGAACGGTCGGGAAATTCTGGAGAAAATATGGCAGTATTGAGTGAGCAGGCCGAACTGCGCAATTCCGGCACCCTTGACTTCATTCATCAATCTTGCGTCATTATGAGTTAGAAATATCATAGTGAACTGGTCTTTCGTATGGAGACTGCTCAAACAACAACAATTGCAGAAAATTCGGACTTTTCTTTCAGTGAAAACACAGGGTAGGTGACTTGCGTCTCAATCTTCTTAAATCAGAACGGTCGGAAAATTCTGAAAAAATTATGGCAGTATTGAGTAAGCCAAACTCCGCAATTTTGGCCCCCTGGACTTTGATCATCAATCTTGCGTAATCATGAGTTGGAAATATCATAGTGAACTGTTCTTTCGTATGGAGACTGCTCAAACAACAACAATCTCGGAAAATTCGGACTTTTCTTTCAGTGAAAACACAGGGTAGGTGACTTGCGTCTCAATCTCCTTAAATCAGAACGGTCCGGAAATTCTGCAAAAAATATGGCAGTATTGAGTGAGCCAAACTGCGCAATTTCGGCCCCCTGGACTTTGTTCATCAATCTTGCGTAATCATGAGTTGGAAATATCACAGTGAACTGGTCTTTCGTATGAAGACCGCTCAAACAACAATCTCAGAAAATTCGGACTTTTCATTTAGTGAAAACACAGGGTAGGTGACTTGCGTCTCAATCTCCTCAAATCAGAACGGTCGGGAAATTCTGGAAAAAATATGGCAGTATTGACTGAGCCAGACTGCGCAATTTCGGCCCCCTGGACTTTGTCCATCAATCTTGCGTAATCATGAGTTGGAAATATCATAGTGGACTGGTCTTTCGTATGAAGACTGCTCAAACAACAACAATCTCTGAAAATTCGGACTTTTCTTTCAGTGAAAACACAGGGTAGGTGACTTCCGTCTCAATCTCCTTAAATCAGAACGGTCAGGAAATTCTGAAAAAATTATGGCAGTATTGAGTAAGCCAAACTGCGCAATTTTGGCCCCCTGGACTTTGATCATCAATCTTGCGTAATCATGAGTTGGAAATATCATAGTGAACTGGTCTTTCGTATGGAGACCGCTCGAACAACAATCTCAGAAAATTCGGACTTTTCATTCAGTAAAAACACAGGGTAGGTGACTTGCGTCTCAATCCCCTTAAATCAGAACGGTCGGGAAATTCTGAAAAAAATATGGCAGTATTGAGTGGGCCAAACTGCGCAATTTTGGCTCCCTGGACTTTGATCATTAATCTTGCGTAATCATGAGTTGGAAATATCATAGTGAACTGGTCTTTCGTATGAAGACCGCTCAAACAACAATCTCAGAAAATTCGGACTTTTCATTTAGTGAAAACACAGGGTACGTGACTTGCGTCTCAATCTTCTTAAATCAGAACGGTCGGGAAATTCTGGAAAAATCATGGCAGTATTGAGTGAGCCGAACTGCGCAATTTTGGCCCCCTGGACTTTGATCATCAATCGTGCGTAATCATGAGTTGAGAATATCATAGTGAACTGGTCTTCCGTATGGAGACCGCTCAAACAACAATCTCAGAAAATTCGGACTTTTCTTTCAGTGAAAACACAGGGTAGGTGACTTCCGTCTCAATCTCCTTAAATCAGAACGGTCGGGAAATTCTGGAGAAAATATGGCAGTATTGAGTGAGCAGGCCGAACTGCGCAATTCCGGCACCCTTGACTTTATTCATCAATCTTGCGTCATTATGAGTTAGAAATATCATAGTGAACTGGTCTTTCGTATGGAGACTGCTCAAACAACAACAATTGCAGAAAATTCGGACTTTTCTTTCAGTGAAAACACAGGGTAGGTGACTTGCGTCTCAATCTTCTTAAATCAGAACGGTCGGAAAATTCTGAAAAAATTATGGCAGTATTGAGTAAGCCAAACTCCGCAATTTTGGCCCCCTGGACTTTGATCATCAATCTTGCGTAATCATGAGTTGGAAATATCATAGTGAACTGTTCTTTCGTATGGAGACTGCTCAAACAACAACAATCTCGGAAAATTCGGACTTTTCTTTCAGTGAAAACACAGGGTAGGTGACTTGCGTCTCAATCTCCTTAAATCAGAACGGTCCGGAAATTCTGCAAAAAATATGGCAGTATTGAGTGAGCCAAACTGCGCAATTTTGGCCCCCTGGACTTTGTTTATCAATCTTGCGTAATCATGAGTTGGAAATATCACAGTGAACTGGTCTTTCGTATGGAGACCGCTCAAACAACAATCTCAGAAAATTCGGACTTTTCATTTAGTGAAAACACAGGGTACGTGACTTGCGTCTCAATCTTCTTAAATCAGAACGGTCGGGAAATTCTGAAAAAATCATGGCAGTATTGAGTGAGCCGAACTGCGCAATTTTGGCCCCCTGGACTTTGATCATCAATCGTGCGTAATCATGAGTTGAGAATATCATAGTGAACTGGTCTTCCGTATGGAGACCGCTCAAACAACAATCTCAGAAAATTCGGACTTTTCTTTCATTGAAAACACAGGGTAGGTGACTTGCGCTCAATCTCCTTGAATCAGAACGGTCGGAAATTTCTGAAAAAAATATGGCAGTATTGAGTAGGCAGGCCAAACTGCGCAATTTCCGGCCCCTGGACTTTGTTTATCAATCTTGCGTAATTATGAGTTGGAAATATCATAGTAAACTGGTCTTTCGTATGGAGACCGTTCAAACAACAACAGTCGCAGAAAATTCGGACTTTTCTTTCAGTGAAAACACAGGGTAGGTGACTTGCGTCTCAATCTCCTTGAATCAGAACGGTCTGGAAATTCTGAAAAAAATATGGCAGTATTGAGTGAGCCAAACTGCGCAATTTTGGCCCCCCGGACTTTGATCATCAATCTTGCGTTATCATGAGTTGGAAATATCATAGTGAACTGGTCTTTCGTATGGAGACTGCTCAAACAACAACAATCTCAGAAAATTCGGACTTTTCTTTCAGTGAAAACACAGGGTAGGTGACTTGCGTCTCAATCTCCTCAAATCAGAACGGTCGGGAAATTCTGGAAAAAATATGGCAGTATTGACTGAGCCAGACTGCGCAATTTCGGCCCCCTGGACTTTGTCCATCAATCTTGCGTAATCATGAGTTGGAAATATCATAGTGGACTGGTCTTTCGTATGAAGACTGCTCAAACAACAACAATCTCTGAAAATTCGGACTTTTCTTTCAGTGAAAACACAGGGTAGGTGACTTCCGTCTCAATCTCCTTAAATCAGAACGGTCGGGAAATTCTGGAGAAAATATGGCAGTATTGAGTGAGCAGGCCGAACTGCGCAATTCCGGCACCCTTGACTTTATTCATCAATCTTGCGTCATTATGAGTTAGAAATATCATAGTGAACTGGTCTTTCGTATGGAGACTGCTCAAACAACAACAATTGCAGAAAATTCGGACTTTTCTTTCAGTGAAAACACAGGGTAGGTGACTTGCGTCTCAATCTTCTTAAATCAGAACGGTCGGAAAATTCTGAAAAAATTATGGCAGTATTGAGTAAGCCAAACTCCGCAATTTTGGCCCCCTGGACTTTGATCATCAATCTTGCGTAATCATGAGTTGGAAATATCATAGTGAACTGTTCTTTCGTATGGAGACTGCTCAAACAACAACAATCTCGGAAAATTCGGACTTTTCTTTCAGTGAAAACACAGGGTAGGTGACTTGCGTCTCAATCTCCTTAAATCAGAACGGTCCGGAAATTCTGCAAAAAATATGGCAGTATTGAGTGAGCCAAACTGCGCAATTTCGGCCCCCTGGACTTTGTTCATCAATCTTGCGTAATCATGAGTTGGAAATATCACAGTGAACTGGTCTTTCGTATGAAGACCGCTCAAACAACAATCTCAGAAAATTCGGACTTTTCATTTAGTGAAAACACAGGGTAGGTGACTTGCGTCTCAATCTCCTCAAATCAGAACGGTCGGGAAATTCTGGAAAAAATATGGCAGTATTGACTGAGCCAGACTGCGCAATTTCGGCCCCCTGGACTTTGTCCATCAATCTTGCGTAATCATGAGTTGGAAATATCATAGTGGACTGGTCTTTCGTATGAAGACTGCTCAAACAACAACAATCTCTGAAAATTCGGACTTTTCTTTCAGTGAAAACACAGGGTAGGTGACTTCCGTCTCAATCTCCTTAAATCAGAACGGTCGGGAAATTCTGGAGAAAATATGGCAGTATTGAGTGAGCAGGCCGAACTGCGCAATTCCGGCACCCTTGACTTTATTCATCAATCTTGCGTCATTATGAGTTAGAAATATCATAGTGAACTGGTCTTTCGTATGGAGACTGCTCAAACAACAACAATTGCAGAAAATTCGGACTTTTCTTTCAGTGAAAACACAGGGTAGGTGACTTGCGTCTCAATCTTCTTAAATCAGAACGGTCGGAAAATTCTGAAAAAATTATGGCAGTATTGAGTAAGCCAAACTCCGCAATTTTGGCCCCCTGGACTTTGATCATCAATCTTGCGTAATCATGAGTTGGAAATATCATAGTGAACTGTTCTTTCGTATGGAGACTGCTCAAACAACAACAATCTCGGAAAATTCGGACTTTTCTTTCAGTGAAAACACAGGGTAGGTGACTTGCGTCTCAATCTCCTTAAATCAGAACGGTCCGGAAATTCTGCAAAAAATATGGCAGTATTGAGTGAGCCAAACTGCGCAATTTCGGCCCCCTGGACTTTGTTCATCAATCTTGCGTAATCATGAGTTGGAAATATCACAGTGAACTGGTCTTTCGTATGAAGACCGCTCAAACAACAATCTCAGAAAATTCGGACTTTTCATTTAGTGAAAACACAGGGTAAGTGACTTGCGTTTCAATCTTCTTAAATCAGAACGGTCGGGAAATTCTGAAAAAATCATGGCAGTATTGAGTGAGCAGGCCGAACTGCGCAATTCCGGCACCCTTGACTTTATTCATCAATCTTGCGTCATTATGAGTTAGAAATATCATAGTGAACTGGTCTTTCGTATGGAGACTGCTCAAACAACAACAATTGCAGAAAATTCGGACTTTTCTTTCAGTGAAAACACAGGGTAGGTGACTTGCGTCTCAATCTTCTTAAATCAGAACGGTCGGGAAATTCTGAAAAAATTATGGCAGTATTGAGTAAGCCAAACTGCGCAATTTTGGCCCCCTGGACTTTGATCATCAATCTTGCGTAATCATGAGTTGGAAATATCATAGTGAACTGGTCTTTCGTATGGAGACCGCTCGAACAACAATCTCAGAAAATTCGGACTTTTCATTCAGTAAAAACACAGGGTAGGTGACTTGCGTCTCAATCCCCTTAAATCAGAACGGTCGGGAAATTCTGAAAAAAATATGGCAGTATTGAGTGGGCCAAACTGCGCAATTTTGGCTCCCTGGACTTTGATCATTAATCTTGCGTAATCATGAGTTGGAAATATCATAGTGAACTGGTCTTTCGTATGAAGACTGCTCAAACAACAACAATCTCAGAAAATTCGGACTTTTCTTTCAGTGAAACACAGGGTAGGTGACTTGCGCTCAATCTCTTCGAATCAGAACGGTCGGGAAATTCTGGAAAAAATATGGCAGTATTGAGTAGGCAGGCCAAACTGCGCAATTTCCGCCCCCTGGACTTTGTTTATCAATCTTGCGTAATTATGAGTTAGAAATATCATAGTAAACTGGTCTTTCGTATGGAGACCGTTCAAACAACAACAGTCGCAGAAAATTCGGACTTTTCTTTCAGTGAAAACACAGGGTAGGTGACTTGCGTCTCAATCTCCTTGAATCAGAACGGTCTGGAAATTCTGAAAAAAATATGGCAGTATTGAGTAGGCAGGCCAAACTGCGCAATTTCGGCCCCCTGGACTTTGTTCATCAATCTTGCGTAATTATGAGTTAGAAATATCATAGTAAACTGGTCTTTCGTATGGAGACCGTTTAAACAACAACAATCGCAGAAAATTCGGACTTTTCTTTCAGCGAAAACACAGGGTAGGTGACTTGCGTTTCAATCTCCCTCAATCAGAACGGTCGGAAAATTCTGAAAAAAATATGGCAGTATTGAGTGAGCCAAACTGCGCAATTTTGGCCCCCTGGACTTTGATCATCAATCTTGCGTTATCATGAGTTGGAAATATCATAGTGAACTGGTCTTTCGTATGGAGACTGCTCAAACAACAACAATCTCAGAAAATTCGGACTTTTCTTTCAGTGAAAACACAGGGTAGGTGACTTGCCCCTCAATTTCCTCGAATCAGAACGGTCGGGAAATTCTGGAAAAAATATGGCAGTATTGAGTAGGCAGGCGAAACTGCGCAATTTCGGCCCCCTGGACTTTGTTCATCAATCTTGCGTAATCATGAGTTGGAAATATCATAGTGAACTGTTCTTTCGTATGGAGACTGCTCAAACAACAACAATCTCGGAAAATTCGGACTTTTCTTTCAGTGAAAACACAGGGTAGGTGACTTGCGTCTCAATCTCCTTAAATCAGAACGGTCCGGAAATTCTGCAAAAAATATGGCAGTATTGAGTGAGCCAAACTGCGCAATTTCGGCCCCCTGGACTTTGTTCATCAATCTTGCGTAATCATGAGTTGGAAATATCACAGTGAACTGGTCTTTCGTATGGAGACCGCTCAAACAACAATCTCAGAAAATTCGGACTTTTCATTTAGTGAAAACACAGGGTACGTGACTTGCGTCTCAATCTTCTTAAATCAGAACGGTCGGGAAATTCTGAAAAAATCATGGCAGTATTGAGTGAGCCGAACTGCGCAATTTTGGCCCCCTGGACTTTGATCATCAATCGTGCGTAATCATGAGTTGAGAATATCATAGTGAACTGGTCTTCCGTATGGAGACCGCTCAAACAACAATCTCAGAAAATTCGGACTTTTCTTTCATTGAAAACACAGGGTAGGTGACTTGCGCTCAATCTCCTTGAATCAGAACGGTCGGGAATTTCTGAAAAAAATATGGCAGTATTGAGTAGGCAGGCCAAACTGCGCAATTTCCGGCCCCATGACTTTGTTTATCAATCTTGCGTAATTATGAGTTGGAAATATCATAGTAAACTGGTCTTTCGTATGGAGACCGTTCAAACAACAACAGTCGCAGAAAATTCGGACTTTTCTTTCAGTGAAAACACAGGGTAGGTGACTTGCGTCTCAATCTCCTTGAATCAGAACGGTCTGGAAATTCTGGAAAAAATATGGCAGTATTGAGTGAGCCAAACTGCGCAATTTTGGCCCCCCGGACTTTGATCATCAATCTTGCGTTATCATGAGTTGGAAATATCATAGTGAACTGGTCTTTCGTATGGAGACTGCTCAAACAACAACAATCTCAGAAAATTCGGACTTTTCTTCCAGTGAAAACACAGGGTAGGTGACTTGCGTCTCAATCTCCTCAAATCAGAACGGTCGGGAAATTCTGGAAAAAATATGGCAGTATTGACTGAGCCAGACTGCGCAATTTCGGCCCCCTGGACTTTGTCCATCAATCTTGCGTAATCATGAGTTGGAAATATCATAGTGGACTGGTCTTTCGTATGAAGACTGCTCAAACAACAACAATCTCTGAAAATTCGGACTTTTCTTTCAGTGAAAACACAGGGTAGGTGACTTCCGTCTCAATCTCCTTAAATCAGAACGGTCGGGAAATTCTGGAGAAAATATGGCAGTATTGAGTGAGCAGGCCGAACTGCGCAATTCCGGCACCCTTGACTTTATTCATCAATCTTGCGTCATTATGAGTTAGAAATATCATAGTGAACTGGTCTTTCGTATGGAGACTGCTCAAACAACAACAATTGCAGAAAATTCGGACTTTTCTTTCAGTGAAAACACAGGGTAGGTGACTTGCGTCTCAATCTTCTTAAATCAGAACGGTCGGAAAATTCTGAAAAAATTATGGCAGTATTGAGTAAGCCAAACTCCGCAATTTTGGCCCCCTGGACTTTGATCATCAATCTTGCGTAATCATGAGTTGGAAATATCATAGTGAACTGTTCTTTCGTATGGAGACTGCTCAAACAACAACAATCTCGGAAAATTCGGACTTTTCTTTCAGTGAAAACACAGGGTAGGTGACTTGCGTCTCAATCTCCTTAAATCAGAACGGTCCGGAAATTCTGCAAAAAATATGGCAGTATTGAGTGAGCCAAACTGCGCAATTTCGGCCCCCTGGACTTTGTTCATCAATCTTGCGTAATGATGAGTTGGAAATATCACAGTGAACTGGTCTTTCGTATGAAGACCGCTCAAACAACAATCTCAGAAAATTCGGACTTTTCATTTAGTGAAAACACAGGGTAGGTGACTTGCGTCTCAATCTCCTCAAATCAGAACGGTCGGGAAATTCTGGAAAAAATATGGCAGTATTGACTGAGCCAGACTGCGCAATTTCGGCCCCCTGGACTTTGTCCATCAATCTTGCGTAATCATGAGTTGGAAATATCATAGTGGACTGGTCTTTCGTATGAAGACTGCTCAAACAACAACAATCTCTGAAAATTCGGACTTTTCTTTCAGTGAAAACACAGGGTAGGTGACTTCCGTCTCAATCTCCTTAAATCAGAACGGTCGGGAAATTCTGGAGAAAATATGGCAGTATTGAGTGAGCAGGCCGAACTGCGCAATTCCGGCACCCTTGACTTTATTCATCAATCTTGCGTCATTATGAGTTAGAAATATCATAGTGAACTGGTCTTTCGTATGGAGACTGCTCAAACAACAACAATTGCAGAAAATTCGGACTTTTCTTTCAGTGAAAACACAGGGTAGGTGACTTGCGTCTCAATCTTCTTAAATCAGAACGGTCGGAAAATTCTGAAAAAATTATGGCAGTATTGAGTAAGCCAAACTCCGCAATTTTGGCCCCCTGGACTTTGATCATCAATCTTGCGTAATCATGAGTTGGAAATATCATAGTGAACTGTTCTTTCGTATGGAGACTGCTCAAACAACAACAATCTCGGAAAATTCGGACTTTTCTTTCAGTGAAAACACAGGGTAGGTGACTTGCGTCTCAATCTCCTTAAATCAGAACGGTCCGGAAATTCTGCAAAAAATATGGCAGTATTGAGTGAGCCAAACTGCGCAATTTCGGCCCCCTGGACTTTGTTCATCAATCTTGCGTAATCATGAGTTGGAAATATCACAGTGAACTGGTCTTTCGTATGAAGACCGCTCAAACAACAATCTCAGAAAATTCGGACTTTTCATTTAGTGAAAACACAGGGTAGGTGACTTGCGTCTCAATCTCCTCAAATCAGAACGGTCGGGAAATTCTGGAAAAAATATGGCAGTATTGACTGAGCCAGACTGCGCAATTTCGGCCCCCTGGACTTTGTCCATCAATCTTGCGTAATCATGAGTTGGAAATATCATAGTGGACTGGTCTTTCGTATGAAGACTGCTCAAACAACAACAATCTCTGAAAATTCGGACTTTTCTTTCAGTGAAAACACAGGGTAGGTGACTTCCGTCTCAATCTCCTTAAATCAGAACGGTCGGGAAATTCTGGAGAAAATATGGCAGTATTGAGTGAGCAGGCCGAACTGCGCAATTCCGGCACCCTTGACTTTATTCATCAATCTTGCGTCATTATGAGTTAGAAATATCATAGTGAACTGGTCTTTCGTATGGAGACTGCTCAAACAACAACAATTGCAGAAAATTCGGACTTTTCTTTCAGTGAAAACACAGGGTAGGTGACTTGCGTCTCAATCTTCTTAAATCAGAACGGTCGGAAAATTCTGAAAAAATTATGGCAGTATTGAGTAAGCCAAACTCCGCAATTTTGGCCCCCTGGACTTTGATCATCAATCTTGCGTAATCATGAGTTGGAAATATCATAGTGAACTGTTCTTTCGTATGGAGACTGCTCAAACAACAACAATCTCGGAAAATTCGGACTTTTCTTTCAGTGAAAACACAGGGTAGGTGACTTGCGTCTCAATCTCCTTAAATCAGAACGGTCCGGAAATTCTGCAAAAAATATGGCAGTATTGAGTGAGCCAAACTGCGCAATTTCGGCCCCCTGGACTTTGTTCATCAATCTTGCGTAATCATGAGTTGGAAATATCACAGTGAACTGGTCTTTCGTATGAAGACCGCTCAAACAACAATCTCAGAAAATTCGGACTTTTCATTTAGTGAAAACACAGGGTAAGTGACTTGCGTTTCAATCTTCTTAAATCAGAACGGTCTGGAAATTCTGAAAAAATCATGGCAGTATTGAGTGAGCAGGCCGAACTGCGCAATTCCGGCACCCTTGACTTTATTCATCAATCTTGCGTCATTATGAGTTAGAAATATCATAGTGAACTGGTCTTGCGTATGGAGACTGCTCAAACAACAACAATTGCAGAAAATTCGGACTTTTCTTTCAGTGAAAACACAGGGTAGGTGACTTGCGTCTCAATCTTCTTAAATCAGAACGGTCGGGAAATTCTGAAAAAATTATGGCAGTATTGAGTAAGCCAAACTGCGCAATTTTGGCCCCCTGGACTTTGATCATCAATCTTGCGTAATCATGAGTTGGAAATATCATAGTGAACTGGTCTTTCGTATGGAGACCGCTCGAACAACAATCTCAGAAAATTCGGACTTTTCATTCAGTAAAAACACAGGGTAGGTGACTTGCGTCTCAATCCCCTTAAATCAGAACGGTCGGGAAATTCTGAAAAAAATATGGCAGTATTGAGTGGGCCAAACTGCGCAATTTTGGCTCCCTGGACTTTGATCATTAATCTTGCGTAATCATGAGTTGGAAATATCATAGTGAACTGGTCTTTCGTATGAAGACTGCTCAAACAACAACAATCTCAGAAAATTCGGACTTTTCTTTCAGTGAAACACAGGGTAGGTGACTTGCGCTCAATCTCTTCGAATCAGAACGGTCGGGAAATTCTGGAAAAAATATGGCAGTATTGAGTAGGCAGGCCAAACTGCGCAATTTCCGCCCCCTGGACTTTGTTTATCAATCTTGCGTAATTATGAGTTAGAAATATCATAGTAAACTGGTCTTTCGTATGGAGACCGTTCAAACAACAACAGTCGCAGAAAATTCGGACTTTTCTTTCAGTGAAAACACAGGGTAGGTGACTTGCGTCTCAATCTCCTTGAATCAGAACGGTCTGGAAATTCTGAAAAAAATATGGCAGTATTGAGTAGGCAGGCCAAACTGCGCAATTTCGGCCCCCTGGACTTTGTTCATCAATCTTGCGTAATTATGAGTTGGAAATATCACAGTGAACTGGTCTTTCGTATGGAGACCGCTCAAACAACAATCTCAGAAAATTCGGACTTTTCATTTAGTGAAAACACAGGGTACGTGACTTGCGTCTCAATCTTCTTAAATCAGAACGGTCGGGAAATTCTGAAAAAATCATGGCAGTATTGAGTGAGCCGAACTGCGCAATTTTGGCCCCCTGGACTTTGTCCATCAATCTTGCGTAATCATGAGTTGGAAATATCATAGTGGACTGGTCTTTCGTATGAAGACTGCTCAAACAACAACAATCTCTGAAAATTCGGACTTTTCTTTCAGTGAAAACACAGGGTAGGTGACTTCCGTCTCAATCTCCTTAAATCAGAACGGTCGGGAAATTCTGGAGAAAATATGGCAGTATTGAGTGAGCAGGCCGAACTGCGCAATTCCGGCACCCTTGACTTTATTCATCAATCTTGCGTCATTATGAGTTAGAAATATCATAGTGAACTGGTCTTTCGTATGGAGACTGCTCAAACAACAACAATTGCAGAAAATTCGGACTTTTCTTTCAGTGAAAACACAGGGTAGGTGACTTGCGTCTCAATCTTCTTAAATCAGAACGGTCGGAAAATTCTGAAAAAATTATGGCAGTATTGAGTAAGCCAAACTCCGCAATTTTGGCCCCCTGGACTTTGATCATCAATCTTGCGTAATCATGAGTTGGAAATATCATAGTGAACTGTTCTTTCGTATGGAGACTGCTCAAACAACAACAATCTCGGAAAATTCGGACTTTTCTTTCAGTGAAAACACAGGGTAGGTGACTTGCGTCTCAATCTCCTTAAATCAGAACGGTCCGGAAATTCTGCAAAAAATATGGCAGTATTGAGTGAGCCAAACTGCGCAATTTCGGCCCCCTGGACTTTGTTCATCAATCTTGCGTAATCATGAGTTGGAAATATCACAGTGAACTGGTCTTTCGTATGAAGACCGCTCAAACAACAATCTCAGAAAATTCGGACTTTTCATTTAGTGAAAACACAGGGTAGGTGACTTGCGTCTCAATCTCCTCAAATCAGAACGGTCGGGAAATTCTGGAAAAAATATGGCAGTATTGACTGAGCCAGACTGCGCAATTTCGGCCCCCTGGACTTTGTCCATCAATCTTGCGTAATCATGAGTTGGAAATATCATAGTGGACTGGTCTTTCGTATGAAGACTGCTCAAACAACAACAATCTCTGAAAATTCGGACTTTTCTTTCAGTGAAAACACAGGGTAGGTGACTTCCGTCTCAATCTCCTTAAATCAGAACGGTCGGGAAATTCTGGAGAAAATATGGCAGTATTGAGTGAGCAGGCCGAACTGCGCAATTCCGGCACCCTTGACTTTATTCATCAATCTTGCGTCATTATGAGTTAGAAATATCATAGTGAACTGGTCTTTCGTATGGAGACTGCTCAAACAACAACAATTGCAGAAAATTCGGACTTTTCTTTCAGTGAAAACACAGGGTAGGTGACTTGCGTCTCAATCTTCTTAAATCAGAACGGTCGGAAAATTCTGAAAAAATTATGGCAGTATTGAGTAAGCCAAACTCCGCAATTTTGGCCCCCTGGACTTTGATCATCAATCTTGCGTAATCATGAGTTGGAAATATCATAGTGAACTGTTCTTTCGTATGGAGACTGCTCAAACAACAACAATCTCGGAAAATTCGGACTTTTCTTTCAGTGAAAACACAGGGTAGGTGACTTGCGTCTCAATCTCCTTAAATCAGAACGGTCCGGAAATTCTGCAAAAAATATGGCAGTATTGAGTGAGCCAAACTGCGCAATTTCGGCCCCCTGGACTTTGTTCATCAATCTTGCGTAATCATGAGTTGGAAATATCACAGTGAACTGGTCTTTCGTATGAAGACCGCTCAAACAACAATCTCAGAAAATTCGGACTTTTCATTTAGTGAAAACACAGGGTAAGTGACTTGCGTTTCAATCTTCTTAAATCAGAACGGTCGGGAAATTCTGAAAAAATCATGGCAGTATTGAGTGAGCAGGCCGAACTGCGCAATTCCGGCACCCTTGACTTTATTCATCAATCTTGCGTCATTATGAGTTAGAAATATCATAGTGAACTGGTCTTTCGTATGGAGACTGCTCAAACAACAACAATTGCAGAAAATTCGGACTTTTCTTTCAGTGAAAACACAGGGTAGGTGACTTGCGTCTCAATCTTCTTAAATCAGAACGGTCGGGAAATTCTGAAAAAATTATGGCAGTATTGAGTAAGCCAAACTGCGCAATTTTGGCCCCCTGGACTTTGATCATCAATCTTGCGTAATCATGAGTTGGAAATATCATAGTGAACTGGTCTTTCGTATGGAGACCGCTCGAACAACAATCTCAGAAAATTCGGACTTTTCATTCAGTAAAAACACAGGGTAGGTGACTTGCGTCTCAATCCCCTTAAATCAGAACGGTCGGGAAATTCTGAAAAAAATATGGCAGTATTGAGTGGGCCAAACTGCGCAATTTTGGCTCCCTGGACTTTGATCATTAATCTTGCGTAATCATGAGTTGGAAATATCATAGTGAACTGGTCTTTCGTATGAAGACTGCTCAAACAACAACAATCTCAGAAAATTCGGACTTTTCTTTCAGTGAAACACAGGGTAGGTGACTTGCGCTCAATCTCTTCGAATCAGAACGGTCGGGAAATTCTGGAAAACATATGGCAGTATTGAGTAGGCAGGCCAAACTGCGCAATTTCCGCCCCCTGGACTTTGTTTATCAATCTTGCGTAATTATGAGTTAGAAATATCATAGTAAACTGGTCTTTCGTATGGAGACCGTTCAAACAACAACAGTCGCAGAAAATTCGGACTTTTCTTTCAGTGAAAACACAGGGTAGGTGACTTGCGTCTCAATCTCCTTGAATCAGAACGGTCTGGAAATTCTGAAAAAAATATGGCAGTATTGAGTAGGCAGGCCAAACTGCGCAATTTCGGCCCCCTGGACTTTGTTCATCAATCTTGCGTAATTATGAGTTAGAAATATCATAGTAAACTGGTCTTTCGTATGGAGACCGTTTAAACAACAACAATCGCAGAAAATTCGGACTTTTCTTTCAGCGAAAACACAGGGTAGGTGACTTGCGTTTCAATCTCCCTCAATCAGAACGGTCGGAAAATTCTGAAAAAAATATGGCAGTATTGAGTGAGCCAAACTGCGCAATTTTGGCCCCCTGGACTTTGATCATCAATCTTGCGTTATCATGAGTTGGAAATATCATAGTGAACTGGTCTTTCGTATGGAGACTGCTCAAACAACAACAATCTCAGAAAATTCGGACTTTTCTTTCAGTGAAAACACAGGGTAGGTGACTTGCCCCTCAATTTCCTCGAATCAGAACGGTCGGGAAATTCTGGAAAAAATATGGCAGTATTGAGTAGGCAGGCGAAACTGCGCAATTTCGGCCCCCTGGACTTTGTTCATCAATCTTGCGTAATCATGAGTTGGAAATATCATAGTGAACTGTTCTTTCGTATGGAGACTGCTCAAACAACAACAATCTCGGAAAATTCGGACTTTTCTTTCAGTGAAAACACAGGGTAGGTGACTTGCGTCTCAATCTCCTTAAATCAGAACGGTCCGGAAATTCTGCAAAAAATATGGCAGTATTGAGTGAGCCAAACTGCGCAATTTCGGCCCCCTGGACTTTGTTCATCAATCTTGCGTAATCATGAGTTGGAAATATCACAGTGAACTGGTCTTTCGTATGGAGACCGCTCAAACAACAATCTCAGAAAATTCGGACTTTTCATTTAGTGAAAACACAGGGTACGTGACTTGCGTCTCAATCTTCTTAAATCAGAACGGTCGGAAAATTCTGAAAAAATCATGGCAGTATTGAGTGAGCCGAACTGCGCAATTTTGGCCCCCTGGACTTTGATCATCAATCGTGCGTAATCATGAGTTGAAAATATCATAGTGAACTGGTCTTCCGTATGGAGACCGCTCAAACAACAATTTCAGAAAATTCGGACTTTTCTTTCATTGAAAACACAGGGTAGGTGACTTGCGCTCAATCTCCTTGAATCAGAACGGTCGGGAATTTCTGAAAAAAATATGGCAGTATTGAGTAGGCAGGCCAAACTGCGCAATTTCCGGCCCCTGGACTTTGTTTATCAATCTCGCGTAATTATGAGTTGGAAATATCATAGTAAACTGGTCTTTCGTATGGAGACCGTTCAAACAACAACAGTCGCAGAAAATTCGGACTTTTCTTTCAGTGAAAACACAGGGTAGGTGACTTGCGTCTCAATCTTCTTAAATCAGAACGGTCGGAAAATTCTGAAAAAATTATGGCAGTATTGAGTAATCCAAACTCCGCAATTTTGGCCCCCTGGACTTTGATCATCAATCTTGCGTAATCATGAGTTGGAAATATCATAGTGAACTGTTCTTTCGTATGGAGACTGCTCAAACAACAACAATCTCGGAAAATTCGGACTTTTCTTTCAGTGAAAACACAGGGTAGGTGACTTGCGTCTCAATCTCCTTAAATCAGAACGGTCCGGAAATTCTGCAAAAAATATGGCAGTATTGAGTGAGCCAAACTGCGCAATTTCGGCCCCCTGGACTTTGTTCATCAATCTTGCGTAATCATGAGTTGGAAATATCACAGTGAACTGGTCTTTCGTATGAAGACCGCTCAAACAACAATCTCAGAAAATTCGGACTTTTCATTTAGTGAAAACACAGGGTAAGTGACTTGCGTTTCAATCTTCTTAAATCAGAACGGTCTGGAAATTCTGAAAAAATCATGGCAGTATTGAGTGAGCAGGCCGAACTGCGCAATTCCGGCACCCTTGACTTTATTCATCAATCTTGCGTCATTATGAGTTAGAAATATCATAGTGAACTGGTCTTGCGTATGGAGACTGCTCAAACAACAACAATTGCAGAAAATTCGGACTTTTCTTTCAGTGAAAACACAGGGTAGGTGACTTGCGTCTCAATCTTCTTAAATCAGAACGGTCGGGAAATTCTGAAAAAATTATGGCAGTATTGAGTAAGCCAAACTGCGCAATTTTGGCCCCCTGGACTTTGATCATCAATCTTGCGTAATCATGAGTTGGAAATATCATAGTGAACTGGTCTTTCGTATGGAGACCGCTCGAACAACAATCTCAGAAAATTCGGACTTTTCATTCAGTAAAAACACAGGGTAGGTGACTTGCGTCTCAATCCCCTTAAATCAGAACGGTCGGGAAATTCTGAAAAAAATATGGCAGTATTGAGTGGGCCAAACTGCGCAATTTTGGCTCCCTGGACTTTGATCATTAATCTTGCGTAATCATGAGTTGGAAATATCATAGTGAACTGGTCTTTCGTATGAAGACTGCTCAAACAACAACAATCTCAGAAAATTCGGACTTTTCTTTCAGTGAAACACAGGGTAGGTGACTTGCGCTCAATCTCTTCGAATCAGAACGGTCGGGAAATTCTGGAAAAAATATGGCAGTATTGAGTAGGCAGGCCAAACTGCGCAATTTCCGCCCCCTGGACTTTGTTTATCAATCTTGCGTAATTATGAGTTAGAAATATCATAGTAAACTGGTCTTTCGTATGGAGACCGTTCAAACAACAACAGTCGCAGAAAATTCGGACTTTTCTTTCAGTGAAAACACAGGGTAGGTGACTTGCGTCTCAATCTCCTTGAATCAGAACGGTCTGGAAATTCTGAAAAAAATATGGCAGTATTGAGTAGGCAGGCCAAACTGCGCAATTTCGGCCCCCTGGACTTTGTTCATCAATCTTGCGTAATTATGAGTTGGAAATATCACAGTGAACTGGTCTTTCGTATGGAGACCGCTCAAACAACAATCTCAGAAAATTCGGACTTTTCATTTAGTGAAAACACAGGGTACGTGACTTGCGTCTCAATCTTCTTAAATCAGAACGGTCGGGAAATTCTGAAAAAATCATGGCAGTATTGAGTGAGCCGAACTGCGCAATTTTGGCCCCCTGGACTTTGTCCATCAATCTTGCGTAATCATGAGTTGGAAATATCATAGTGGACTGGTCTTTCGTATGAAGACTGCTCAAACAACAACAATCTCTGAAAATTCGGACTTTTCTTTCAGTGAAAACACAGGGTAGGTGACTTCCGTCTCAATCTCCTTAAATCAGAACGGTCGGGAAATTCTGGAGAAAATATGGCAGTATTGAGTGAGCAGGCCGAACTGCGCAATTCCGGCACCCTTGACTTTATTCATCAATCTTGCGTCATTATGAGTTAGAAATATCATAGTGAACTGGTCTTTCGTATGGAGACTGCTCAAACAACAACAATTGCAGAAAATTCGGACTTTTCTTTCAGTGAAAACACAGGGTAGGTGACTTGCGTCTCAATCTTCTTAAATCAGAACGGTCGGAAAATTCTGAAAAAATTATGGCAGTATTGAGTAAGCCAAACTCCGCAATTTTGGCCCCCTGGACTTTGATCATCAATCTTGCGTAATCATGAGTTGGAAATATCATAGTGAACTGTTCTTTCGTATGGAGACTGCTCAAACAACAACAATCTCGGAAAATTCGGACTTTTCTTTCAGTGAAAACACAGGGTAGGTGACTTGCGTCTCAATCTCCTTAAATCAGAACGGTCCGGAAATTCTGCAAAAAATATGGCAGTATTGAGTGAGCCAAACTGCGCAATTTCGGCCCCCTGGACTTTGTTCATCAATCTTGCGTAATCATGAGTTGGAAATATCACAGTGAACTGGTCTTTCGTATGAAGACCGCTCAAACAACAATCTCAGAAAATTCGGACTTTTCATTTAGTGAAAACACAGGGTAGGTGACTTGCGTCTCAATCTCCTCAAATCAGAACGGTCGGGAAATTCTGGAAAAAATATGGCAGTATTGACTGAGCCAGACTGCGCAATTTCGGCCCCCTGGACTTTGTCCATCAATCTTGCGTAATCATGAGTTGGAAATATCATAGTGGACTGGTCTTTCGTATGAAGACTGCTCAAACAACAACAATCTCTGAAAATTCGGACTTTTCTTTCAGTGAAAACACAGGGTAGGTGACTTCCGTCTCAATCTCCTTAAATCAGAACGGTCGGGAAATTCTGGAGAAAATATGGCAGTATTGAGTGAGCAGGCCGAACTGCGCAATTCCGGCACCCTTGACTTTATTCATCAATCTTGCGTCATTATGAGTTAGAAATATCATAGTGAACTGGTCTTTCGTATGGAGACTGCTCAAACAACAACAATTGCAGAAAATTCGGACTTTTCTTTCAGTGAAAACACAGGGTAGGTGACTTGCGTCTCAATCTTCTTAAATCAGAACGGTCGGAAAATTCTGAAAAAATTATGGCAGTATTGAGTAAGCCAAACTCCGCAATTTTGGCCCCCTGGACTTTGATCATCAATCTTGCGTAATCATGAGTTGGAAATATCATAGTGAACTGTTCTTTCGTATGGAGACTGCTCAAACAACAACAATCTCGGAAAATTCGGACTTTTCTTTCAGTGAAAACACAGGGTAGGTGACTTGCGTCTCAATCTCCTTAAATCAGAACGGTCCGGAAATTCTGCAAAAAATATGGCAGTATTGAGAGAGCCAAACTGCGCAATTTCGGCCCCCTGGACTTTGTTCATCAATCTTGCGTAATCATGAGTTGGAAATATCACAGTGAACTGGTCTTTCGTATGAAGACCGCTCAAACAACAATCTCAGAAAATTCGGACTTTTCATTTAGTGAAAACACAGGGTAAGTGACTTGCGTTTCAATCTTCTTAAATCAGAACGGTCGGGAAATTCTGAAAAAATCATGGCAGTATTGAGTGAGCAGGCCGAACTGCGCAATTCCGGCACCCTTGACTTTATTCATCAATCTTGCGTCATTATGAGTTAGAAATATCATAGTGAACTGGTCTTTCGTATGGAGACTGCTCAAACAACAACAATTGCAGAAAATTCGGACTTTTCTTTCAGTGAAAACACAGGGTAGGTGACTTGCGTCTCAATCTTCTTAAATCAGAACGGTCGGGAAATTCTGAAAAAATTATGGCAGTATTGAGTAAGCCAAACTGCGCAATTTTGGCCCCCTGGACTTTGATCATCAATCTTGCGTAATCATGAGTTGGAAATATCATAGTGAACTGGTCTTTCGTATGGAGACCGCTCGAACAACAATCTCAGAAAATTCGGACTTTTCATTCAGTAAAAACACAGGGTAGGTGACTTGCGTCTCAATCCCCTTAAATCAGAACGGTCGGGAAATTCTGAAAAAAATATGGCAGTATTGAGTGGGCCAAACTGCGCAATTTTGGCTCCCTGGACTTTGATCATTAATCTTGCGTAATCATGAGTTGGAAATATCATAGTGAACTGGTCTTTCGTATGAAGACTGCTCAAACAACAACAATCTCAGAAAATTCGGACTTTTCTTTCAGTGAAACACAGGGTAGGTGACTTGCGCTCAATCTCTTCGAATCAGAACGGTCGGGAAATTCTGGAAAAAATATGGCAGTATTGAGTAGGCAGGCCAAACTGCGCAATTTCGGCCCCCTGGACTTTGTTCATCAATCTTGCGTAATTATGAGTTAGAAATATCATAGTCAACTGGTCTTTCGTATGGAGACCGTTTAAACAACAACAATCGCAGAAAATTCGGACTTTTCTTCCAGCGAAAACACAGGGTAGGTGACTTGCGTTTCAATCTCCCTCAATCAGAACGGTCGGAAAATTCTGAAAAAAATATGGCAGTATTGAGTGAGCCAAACTGCGCAATTTTGGCCCCCTGGACTTTGATCATCAATCTTGCGTTATCATGAGTTGGAAATATCATAGTGAACTGGTCTTTCGTATGGAGACTGCTCAAACAACAACAATCTCAGAAAATTCGGACTTTTCTTTCAGTGAAAACACAGGGTAGGTGACTTGCCCCTCAATCTCCTTGAATCAGAACGGTCGGGAATTTCTGAAAAAAATATGGCAGTATTGAGTAGGCAGGCCAAACTGCGCAATTTCCGGCCCCTGGACTTTGTTTATCAATCTCGCGTAATTATGAGTTGGAAATATCATAGTAAACTGGTCTTTCGTATGGAGACCGTTCAAACAACAACAGTCGCAGAAAATTCGAACTTTTCTTTCAGTGAAAACACAGGGTAGGTGACTTGCGTCTCAATCTTCTTAAATCAGAACGGTCGGAAAATTCTGAAAAAATTATGGCAGTATTGAGTAAGCCAAACTCCGCAATTTTGGCCCCCTGGACTTTGATCATCAATCTTGCGTAATCATGAGTTGGAAATATCATAGTGAACTGTTCTTTCGTATGGAGACTGCTCAAACAACAACAATCTCGGAAAATTCGGACTTTTCTTTCAGTGAAAACACAGGGTAGGTGACTTGCGTCTCAATCTCCTTAAATCAGAACGGTCCGGAAATTCTGCAAAAAATATGGCAGTATTGAGTGAGCCAAACTGCGCAATTTCGGCCCCCTGGACTTTGTTCATCAATCTTGCGTAATCATGAGTTGGAAATATCACAGTGAACTGGTCTTTCGTATGAAGACCGCTCAAACAACAATCTCAGAAAATTCGGACTTTTCATTTAGTGAAAACACTGGGTAAGTGACTTGCGTTTCAATCTTCTTAAATCAGAACGGTCTGGAAATTCTGAAAAAATCATGGCAGTATTGAGTGAGCAGGCCGAACTGCGCAATTCCGGCACCCTTGACTTTATTCATCAATCTTGCGTCATTATGAGTTAGAAATATCATAGTGAACTGGTCTTGCGTATGGAGACTGCTCAAACAACAACAATTTCAGAAAATTCGGACTTTTCTTTCAGTGAAAACACAGGGTAGGTGACTTGCGTCTCAATCTTCTTAAATCAGAACGGTCGGGAAATTCTGAAAAAATTATGGCAGTATTGAGTAAGCCAAACTGCGCAATTTTGGCCCCCTGGACTTTGATCATCAATCTTGCGTAATCATGAGTTGGAAATATCATAGTGAACTGGTCTTTCGTATGGAGACCGCTCGAACAACAATCTCAGAAAATTCGGACTTTTCATTCAGTAAAAACACAGGGTAGGTGACTTGCGTCTCAATCCCCTTAAATCAGAACGGTCGGGAAATTCTGAAAAAAATATGGCAGTATTGAGTGGGCCAAACTGCGCAATTTTGGCTCCCTGGACTTTGATCATTAATCTTGCGTAATCATGAGTTGGAAATATCATAGTGAACTGGTCTTTCGTATGAAGACTGCTCAAACAACAACAATCTCAGAAAATTCGGACTTTTCTTTCAGTGAAACACAGGGTAGGTGACTTGCGCTCAATCTCTTCGAATCAGAACGGTCGGGAAATTCTGGAAAAAATATGGCAGTATTGAGTAGGCAGGCCAAACTGCGCAATTTCGGCCCCCTGGACTTTGTTCATCAATCTTGCGTAATTATGAGTTAGAAATATCATAGTCAACTGGTCTTTCGTATGGAGACCGTTTAAACAACAACAATCGCAGAAAATTCGGACTTTTCTTCCAGCGAAAACACAGGGTAGGTGACTTGCGTTTCAATCTCCCTCAATCAGAACGGTCGGAAAATTCTGAAAAAAATATGGCAGTATTGAGTGAGCCAAACTGCGCAATTTTGGCCCCCTGGACTTTGATCATCAATCTTGCGTTATCATGAGTTGGAAATATCATAGTGAACTGGTCTTTCGTATGGAGACTGCTCAAACAACAACAATCTCAGAAAATTCGGACTTTTCTTTCAGTGAAAACACAGGGTAGGTGACTTGCCCCTCAATCTCCTTGAATCAGAACGGTCGGGAATTTCTGAAAAAAATATGGCAGTATTGAGTAGGCAGGCCAAACTGCGCAATTTCCGGCCCCTGGACTTTGTTTATCAATCTCGCGTAATTATGAGTTGGAAATATCATAGTAAACTGGTCTTTCGTATGGAGACCGTTCAAACAACAACAGTCGCAGAAAATTCGGACTTTTCTTTCAGTGAAAACACAGGGTAGGTGACTTGCGTCTCAATCTTCTTAAATCAGAACGGTCGGAAAATTCTGAAAAAATTATGGCAGTATTGAGTAAGCCAAACTCCGCAATTTTGGCCCCCTGGACTTTGATCATCAATCTTGCGTAATCATGAGTTGGAAATATCATAGTGAACTGTTCTTTCGTATGGAGACTGCTCAAACAACAACAATCTCGGAAAATTCGGACTTTTCTTTCAGTGAAAACACAGGGTAGGTGACTTGCGTCTCAATCTCCTTAAATCAGAACGGTCCGGAAATTCTGCAAAAAATATGGCAGTATTGAGTGAGCCAAACTGCGCAATTTCGGCCCCCTGGACTTTGTTCATCAATCTTGCGTAATCATGAGTTGGAAATATCACAGTGAACTGGTCTTTCGTATGAAGACCGCTCAAACAACAATCTCAGAAAATTCGGACTTTTCATTTAGTGAAAACACTGGGTAAGTGACTTGCGTTTCAATCTTCTTAAATCAGAACGGTCTGGAAATTCTGAAAAAATCATGGCAGTATTGAGTGAGCAGGCCGAACTGCGCAATTCCGGCACCCTTGACTTTATTCATCAATCTTGCGTCATTATGAGTTAGAAATATCATAGTGAACTGGTCTTGCGTATGGAGACTGCTCAAACAACAACAATTTCAGAAAATTCGGACTTTTCTTTCAGTGAAAACACAGGGTAGGTGACTTGCGTCTCAATCTTCTTAAATCAGAACGGTCGGGAAATTCTGAAAAAATTATGGCAGTATTGAGTAAGCCAAACTGCGCAATTTTGGCCCCCTGGACTTTGATCATCAATCTTGCGTAATCATGAGTTGGAAATATCATAGTGAACTGGTCTTTCGTATGGAGACCGCTCGAACAACAATCTCAGAAAATTCGGACTTTTCATTCAGTAAAAACACAGGGTAGGTGACTTGCGTCTCAATCCCCTTAAATCAGAACGGTCGGGAAATTCTGAAAAAAATATGGCAGTATTGAGTGGGCCAAACTGCGCAATTTTGGCTCCCTGGACTTTGATCATTAATCTTGCGTAATCATGAGTTGGAAATATCATAGTGAACTGGTCTTTCGTATGAAGACTGCTCAAACAACAACAATCTCAGAAAATTCGGACTTTTCTTTCAGTGAAACACAGGGTAGGTGACTTGCGCTCAATCTCTTCGAATCAGAACGGTCGGGAAATTCTGGAAAAAATATGGCAGTATTGAGTAGGCAGGCCAAACTGCGCAATTTCCGCCCCCTGGACTTTGTTTATCAATCTTGCGTAATTATGAGTTAGAAATATCATAGTAAACTGGTCTTTCGTATGGAGACCGTTCAAACAACAACAGTCGCAGAAAATTCGGACTTTTCTTTCAGTGAAAACACAGGGTAGGTGACTTGCGTCTCAATCTCCTTGAATCAGAACGGTCTGGAAATTCTGAAAAAAATATGGCAGTATTGAGTAGGCAGGCCAAACTGCGCAATTTCGGCCCCCTGGACTTTGTTCATCAATCTTGCGTAATTATGAGTTGGAAATATCACAGTGAACTGGTCTTTCGTATGGAGACCGCTCAAACAACAATCTCAGAAAATTCGGACTTTTCATTTAGTGAAAACACAGGGTACGTGACTTGCGTCTCAATCTTCTTAAATCAGAACGGTCGGGAAATTCTGAAAAAATCATGGCAGTATTGAGTGAGCCGAACTGCGCAATTTTGGCCCCCTGGACTTTGTCCATCAATCTTGCGTAATCATGAGTTGGAAATATCATAGTGGACTGGTCTTTCGTATGAAGACTGCTCAAACAACAACAATCTCTGAAAATTCGGACTTTTCTTTCAGTGAAAACACAGGGTAGGTGACTTCCGTCTCAATCTCCTTAAATCAGAACGGTCGGGAAATTCTGGAGAAAATATGGCAGTATTGAGTGAGCAGGCCGAACTGCGCAATTCCGGCACCCTTGACTTTATTCATCAATCTTGCGTCATTATGAGTTAGAAATATCATAGTGAACTGGTCTTTCGTATGGAGACTGCTCAAACAACAACAATTGCAGAAAATTCGGACTTTTCTTTCAGTGAAAACACAGGGTAGGTGACTTGCGTCTCAATCTTCTTAAATCAGAACGGTCGGAAAATTCTGAAAAAATTATGGCAGTATTGAGTAAGCCAAACTCCGCAATTTTGGCCCCCTGGACTTTGATCATCAATCTTGCGTAATCATGAGTTGGAAATATCATAGTGAACTGTTCTTTCGTATGGAGACTGCTCAAACAACAACAATCTCGGAAAATTCGGACTTTTCTTTCAGTGAAAACACAGGGTAGGTGACTTGCGTCTCAATCTCCTTAAATCAGAACGGTCCGGAAATTCTGCAAAAAATATGGCAGTATTGAGTGAGCCAAACTGCGCAATTTCGGCCCCCTGGACTTTGTTCATCAATCTTGCGTAATCATGAGTTGGAAATATCACAGTGAACTGGTCTTTCGTATGAAGACCGCTCAAACAACAATCTCAGAAAATTCGGACTTTTCATTTAGTGAAAACACAGGGTAGGTGACTTGCGTCTCAATCTCCTCAAATCAGAACGGTCGGTAAATTCTGGAAAAAATATGGCAGTATTGACTGAGCCAGACTGCGCAATTTCGGCCCCCTGGACTTTGTCCATCAATCTTGCGTAATCATGAGTTGGAAATATCATAGTGGACTGGTCTTTCGTATGAAGACTGCTCAAACAACAACAATCTCTGAAAATTCGGACTTTTCTTTCAGTGAAAACACAGGGTAGGTGACTTCCGTCTCAATCTCCTTAAATCAGAACGGTCGGGAAATTCTGGAGAAAATATGGCAGTATTGAGTGAGCAGGCCGAACTGCGCAATTCCGGCACCCTTGACTTTATTCATCAATCTTGCGTCATTATGAGTTAGAAATATCATAGTGAACTGGTCTTTCGTATGGAGACTGCTCAAACAACAACAATTGCAGAAAATTCGGACTTTTCTTTCAGTGAAAACACAGGGTAGGTGACTTGCGTCTCAATCTTCTTAAATCAGAACGGTCGGAAAATTCTGAAAAAATTATGGCAGTATTGAGTAAGCCAAACTCCGCAATTTTGGCCCCCTGGACTTTGATCATCAATCTTGCGTAATCATGAGTTGGAAATATCATAGTGAACTGTTCTTTCGTATGGAGACTGCTCAAACAACAACAATCTCGGAAAATTCGGACTTTTCTTTCAGTGAAAACACAGGGTAGGTGACTTGCGTCTCAATCTCCTTAAATCAGAACGGTCCGGAAATTCTGCAAAAAATATGGCAGTATTAAGTGAGCCAAACTGCGCAATTTCGGCCCCCTGGACTTTGTTCATCAATCTTGCGTAATCATGAGTTGGAAATATCACAGTGAACTGGTCTTTCGTATGAAGACCGCTCAAACAACAATCTCAGAAAATTCGGACTTTTCATTTAGTGAAAACACAGGGTAAGTGACTTGCGTTTCAATCTTCTTAAATCAGAACGGTCGGGAAATTCTGAAAAAATCATGGCAGTATTGAGTGAGCAGGCCGAACTGCGCAATTCCGGCACCCTTGACTTTATTCATCAATCTTGCGTCATTATGAGTTAGAAATATCATAGTGAACTGGTCTTTCGTATGGAGACTGCTCAAACAACAACAATTGCAGAAAATTCGGACTTTTCTTTCAGTGAAAACACAGGGTAGGTGACTTGCGTCTCAATCTTCTTAAATCAGAACGGTCGGGAAATTCTGAAAAAATTATGGCAGTATTGAGTAAGCCAAACTGCGCAATTTTGGCCCCCTGGACTTTGATCATCAATCTTGCGTAATCATGAGTTGGAAATATCATAGTGAACTGGTCTTTCGTATGGAGACCGCTCGAACAACAATCTCAGAAAATTCGGACTTTTCATTCAGTAAAAACACAGGGTAGGTGACTTGCGTCTCAATCCCCTTAAATCAGAACGGTCGGGAAATTCTGAAAAAAATATGGCAGTATTGAGTGGGCCAAACTGCGCAATTTTGGCTCCCTGGACTTTGATCATTAATCTTGCGTAATCATGAGTTGGAAATATCATAGTGAACTGGTCTTTCGTATGAAGACTGCTCAAACAACAACAATCTCAGAAAATTCGGACTTTTCTTTCAGTGAAACACAGGGTAGGTGACTTGCGCTCAATCTCTTCGAATCAGAACGGTCGGGAAATTCTGGAAAAAATATGGCAGTATTGAGTAGGCAGGCCAAACTGCGCAATTTCCGCCCCCTGGACTTTGTTTATCAATCTTGCGTAATTATGAGTTAGAAATATCATAGTAAACTGGTCTTTCGTATGGAGACCGTTCAAACAACAACAGTCGCAGAAAATTCGGACTTTTCTTTCAGTGAAAACACAGGGTAGGTGACTTGCGTCTCAATCTCCTTGAATCAGAACGGTCTGGAAATTCTGAAAAAAATATGGCAGTATTGAGTAGGCAGGCCAAACTGCGCAATTTCGGCCCCCTGGACTTTGTTCATCAATCTTGCGTAATTATGAGTTAGAAACATCATAGTAAACTGGTCTTTCGTATGGAGACCGTTTAAACAACAACAATCGCAGAAAATTCGGACTTTTCTTTCAGCGAAAACACAGGGTAGGTGACTTGCGTTTCAATCTCCCTCAATCAGAACGGTCGGAAAATTCTGAAAAAAATATGGCAGTATTGAGTGAGCCAAACTGCGCAATTTTGGCCCCCTGGACTTTGATCATCAATCTTGCGTTATCATGAGTTGGAAATATCATAGTGAACTGGTCTTTCGTATGGAGACTGCTCAAACAACAACAATCTCAGAAAATTCGGACTTTTCTTTCAGTGAAAACACAGGGTAGGTGACTTGCCCCTCAATTTCCTCGAATCAGAACGGTCGGGAAATTCTGGAAAAAATATGGCAGTATTGAGTAGGCAGGCGAAACTGCGCAATTTCGGCCCCCTGGACTTTGTTCATCAATCTTGCGTAATCATGAGTTGGAAATATCATAGTGAACTGTTCTTTCGTATGGAGACTGCTCAAACAACAACAATCTCGGAAAATTCGGACTTTTCTTTCAGTGAAAACACAGGGTAGGTGACTTGCGTCTCAATCTCCTTAAATCAGAACGGTCCGGAAATTCTGCAAAAAATATGGCAGTATTGAGTGAGCCAAACTGCGCAATTTCGGCCCCCTGGACTTTGTTCATCAATCTTGCGTAATCATGAGTTGGAAATATCACAGTGAACTGGTCTTTCGTATGGAGACCGCTCAAACAACAATCTCAGAAAATTCGGACTTTTCATTTAGTGAAAACACAGGGTACGTGACTTGCGTCTCAATCTTCTTAAATCAGAACGGTCGGAAAATTCTGAAAAAATCATGGCAGTATTGAGTGAGCCGAACTGCGCAATTTTGGCCCCCTGGACTTTGATCATCAATCGTGCGTAATCATGAGTTGAAAATATCATAGTGAACTGGTCTTCCGTATGGAGACCGCTCAAACAACAATCTCAGAAAATTCGGACTTTTCTTTCATTGAAAACACAGGGTAGGTGACTTGCGCTCAATCTCCTTGAATCAGAACGGTCGGGAATTTCTGAAAAAAATATGGCAGTATTGAGTAGGCAGGCCAAACTGCGCAATTTCCGGCCCCTGGACTTTGTTTATCAATCTCGCGTAATTATGAGTTGGAAATATCATAGTAAACTGGTCTTTCGTATGGAGACCGTTCAAACAACAACAGTCGCAGAAAATTCGGACTTTTCTTTCAGTGAAAACACAGGGTAGGTGACTTGCGTCTCAATCTTCTTAAATCAGAACGGTCGGAAAATTCTGAAAAAATTATGGCAGTATTGAGTAAGCCAAACTCCGCAATTTTGGCCCCCTGGACTTTGATCATCAATCTTGCGTAATCATGAGTTGGAAATATCATAGTGAACTGTTCTTTCGTATGGAGACTGCTCAAACAACAACAATCTCGGAAAATTCGGACTTTTCTTTCAGTGAAAACACAGGGTAGGTGACTTGCGTCTCAATCTCCTTAAATCAGAACGGTCCGGAAATTCTGCAAAAAATATGGCAGTATTGAGAGAGCCAAACTGCGCAATTTCGGCCCCCTGGACTTTGTTCATCAATCTTGCGTAATCATGAGTTGGAAATATCACAGTGAACTGGTCTTTCGTATGAAGACCGCTCAAACAACAATCTCAGAAAATTCGGACTTTTCATTTAGTGAAAACACAGGGTAAGTGACTTGCGTTTCAATCTTCTTAAATCAGAACGGTCGGGAAATTCTGAAAAAATCATGGCAGTATTGAGTGAGCAGGCCGAACTGCGCAATTCCGGCACCCTTGACTTTATTCATCAATCTTGCGTCATTATGAGTTAGAAATATCATAGTGAACTGGTCTTTCGTATGGAGACTGCTCAAACAACAACAATTGCAGAAAATTCGGACTTTTCTTTCAGTGAAAACACAGGGTAGGTGACTTGCGTCTCAATCTTCTTAAATCAGAACGGTCGGGAAATTCTGAAAAAATTATGGCAGTATTGAGTAAGCCAAACTGCGCAATTTTGGCCCCCTGGACTTTGATCATCAATCTTGCGTAATCATGAGTTGGAAATATCATAGTGAACTGGTCTTTCGTATGGAGACCGCTCGAACAACAATCTCAGAAAATTCGGACTTTTCATTCAGTAAAAACACAGGGTAGGTGACTTGCGTCTCAATCCCCTTAAATCAGAACGGTCGGGAAATTCTGAAAAAAATATGGCAGTATTGAGTGGGCCAAACTGCGCAATTTTGGCTCCCTGGACTTTGATCATTAATCTTGCGTAATCATGAGTTGGAAATATCATAGTGAACTGGTCTTTCGTATGAAGACTGCTCAAACAACAACAATCTCAGAAAATTCGGACTTTTCTTTCAGTGAAACACAGGGTAGGTGACTTGCGCTCAATCTCTTCGAATCAGAACGGTCGGGAAATTCTGGAAAAAATATGGCAGTATTGAGTAGGCAGGCCAAACTGCGCAATTTCGGCCCCCTGGACTTTGTTCATCAATCTTGCGTAATTATGAGTTAGAAATATCATAGTAAACTGGTCTTTCGTATGGAGACCGTTTAAACAACAACAATCGCAGAAAATTCGGACTTTTCTTTCAGCGAAAACACAGGGTAGGTGACTTGCGTTTCAATCTCCCTCAATCAGAACGGTCGGAAAATTCTGAAAAAAATATGGCAGTATTGAGTGAGCCAAACTGCGCAATTTTGGCCCCCTGGACTTTGATCATCAATCTTGCGTTATCATGAGTTGGAAATATCATAGTGAACTGGTCTTTCGTATGGAGACTGCTCAAACAACAACAATCTCAGAAAATTCGGACTTTTCTTTCAGTGAAAACACAGGGTAGGTGACTTGCCCCTCAATCTCCTTGAATCAGAACGGTCGGGAATTTCTGAAAAAAATATGGCAGTATTGAGTAGGCAGGCCAAACTGCGCAATTTCCGGCCCCTGGACTTTGTTTATCAATCTCGCGTAATTATGAGTTGGAAATATCATAGTAAACTGGTCTTTCGTATGGAGACCGTTCAAACAACAACAGTCGCAGAAAATTCGGACTTTTCTTTCAGTGAAAACACAGGGTAGGTGACTTGCGTCTCAATCTTCTTAAATCAGAACGGTCGGAAAATTCTGAAAAAATTATGGCAGTATTGAGTAAGCCAAACTCCGCAATTTTGGCCCCCTGGACTTTGATCATCAATCTTGCGTAATCATGAGTTGGAAATATCATAGTGAACTGTTCTTTCGTATGGAGACTGCTCAAACAACAACAATCTCGGAAAATTCGGACTTTTCTTTCAGTGAAAACACAGGGTAGGTGACTTGCGTCTCAATCTCCTTAAATCAGAACGGTCCGGAAATTCTGCAAAAAATATGGCAGTATTGAGTGAGCCAAACTGCGCAATTTCGGCCCCCTGGACTTTGTTCATCAATCTTGCGTAATCATGAGTTGGAAATATCACAGTGAACTGGTCTTTCGTATGAAGACCGCTCAAACAACAATCTCAGAAAATTCGGACTTTTCATTTAGTGAAAACACTGGGTAAGTGACTTGCGTTTCAATCTTCTTAAATCAGAACGGTCTGGAAATTCTGAAAAAATCATGGCAGTATTGAGTGAGCAGGCCGAACTGCGCAATTCCGGCACCCTTGACTTTATTCATCAATCTTGCGTCATTATGAGTTAGAAATATCATAGTGAACTGGTCTTGCGTATGGAGACTGCTCAAACAACAACAATTTCAGAAAATTCGGACTTTTCTTTCAGTGAAAACACAGGGTAGGTGACTTGCGTCTCAATCTTCTTAAATCAGAACGGTCGGGAAATTCTGAAAAAATTATGGCAGTATTGAGTAAGCCAAACTGCGCAATTTTGGCCCCCTGGACTTTGATCATCAATCTTGCGTAATCATGAGTTGGAAATATCATAGTGAACTGGTCTTTCGTATGGAGACCGCTCGAACAACAATCTCAGAAAATTCGGACTTTTCATTCAGTAAAAACACAGGGTAGGTGACTTGCGTCTCAATCCCCTTAAATCAGAACGGTCGGGAAATTCTGAAAAAAATATGGCAGTATTGAGTGGGCCAAACTGCGCAATTTTGGCTCCCTGGACTTTGATCATTAATCTTGCGTAATCATGAGTTGGAAATATCATAGTGAACTGGTCTTTCGTATGAAGACTGCTCAAACAACAACAATCTCAGAAAATTCGGACTTTTCTTTCAGTGAAACACAGGGTAGGTGACTTGCGCTCAATCTCTTCGAATCAGAACGGTCGGGAAATTCTGGAAAAAATATGGCAGTATTGAGTAGGCAGGCCAAACTGCGCAATTTCCGCCCCCTGGACTTTGTTTATCAATCTTGCGTAATTATGAGTTAGAAATATCATAGTAAACTGGTCTTTCGTATGGAGACCGTTCAAACAACAACAGTCGCAGAAAATTCGGACTTTTCTTTCAGTGAAAACACAGGGTAGGTGACTTGCGTCTCAATCTCCTTGAATCAGAACGGTCTGGAAATTCTGAAAAAAATATGGCAGTATTGAGTAGGCAGGCCAAACTGCGCAATTTCGGCCCCCTGGACTTTGTTCATCAATCTTGCGTAATTATGAGTTGGAAATATCACAGTGAACTGGTCTTTCGTATGGAGACCGCTCAAACAACAATCTCAGAAAATTCGGACTTTTCATTTAGTGAAAACACAGGGTACGTGACTTGCGTCTCAATCTTCTTAAATCAGAACGGTCGGGAAATTCTGAAAAAATCATGGCAGTATTGAGTGAGCCGAACTGCGCAATTTTGGCCCCCTGGACTTTGTCCATCAATCTTGCGTAATCATGAGTTGGAAATATCATAGTGGACTGGTCTTTCGTATGAAGACTGCTCAAACAACAACAATCTCTGAAAATTCGGACTTTTCTTTCAGTGAAAACACAGGGTAGGTGACTTCCGTCTCAATCTCCTTAAATCAGAACGGTCGGGAAATTCTGGAGAAAATATGGCAGTATTGAGTGAGCAGGCCGAACTGCGCAATTCCGGCACCCTTGACTTTATTCATCAATCTTGCGTCATTATGAGTTAGAAATATCATAGTGAACTGGTCTTTCGTATGGAGACTGCTCAAACAACAACAATTGCAGAAAATTCGGACTTTTCTTTCAGTGAAAACACAGGGTAGGTGACTTGCGTCTCAATCTTCTTAAATCAGAACGGTCGGAAAATTCTGAAAAAATTATGGCAGTATTGAGTAAGCCAAACTCCGCAATTTTGGCCCCCTGGACTTTGATCATCAATCTTGCGTAATCATGAGTTGGAAATATCATAGTGAACTGTTCTTTCGTATGGAGACTGCTCAAACAACAACAATCTCGGAAAATTCGGACTTTTCTTTCAGTGAAAACACAGGGTAGGTGACTTGCGTCTCAATCTCCTTAAATCAGAACGGTCCGGAAATTCTGCAAAAAATATGGCAGTATTGAGTGAGCCAAACTGCGCAATTTCGGCCCCCTGGACTTTGTTCATCAATCTTGCGTAATCATGAGTTGGAAATATCACAGTGAACTGGTCTTTCGTATGAAGACCGCTCAAACAACAATCTCAGAAAATTCGGACTTTTCATTTAGTGAAAACACAGGGTAGGTGACTTGCGTCTCAATCTCCTTGAATCAGAACGGTCTGGAAATTCTGAAAAAATCATGGCAGTATTGAGTGAGCCGAACTGCGCAATTTTGGCCCCCTGGACTTTGTCCATCAATCTTGCGTAATCATGAGTTGGAAATATCATAGTGGACTGGTCTTTCGTATGAAGACTGCTCAAACAACAACAATCTCTGAAAATTCGGACTTTTCTTTCAGTGAAAACACAGGGTAGGTGACTTCCGTCTCAATCTCCTTAAATCAGAACGGTCGGGAAATTCTGGAGAAAATATGGCAGTATTGAGTGAGCAGGCCGAACTGCGCAATTCCGGCACCCTTGACTTTATTCATCAATCTTGCGTCATTATGAGTTAGAAATATCATAGTGAACTGGTCTTTCGTATGGAGACTGCTCAAACAACAACAATTGCAGAAAATTCGGACTTTTCTTTCAGTGAAAACACAGGGTAGGTGACTTGCGTCTCAATCTTCTTAAATCAGAACGGTCGGAAAATTCTGAAAAAATTATGGCAGTATTGAGTAAGCCAAACTCCGCAATTTTGGCCCCCTGGACTTTGATCATCAATCTTGCGTAATCATGAGTTGGAAATATCATAGTGAACTGTTCTTTCGTATGGAGACTGCTCAAACAACAACAATCTCGGAAAATTCGGACTTTTCTTTCAGTGAAAACACAGGGTAGGTGACTTGCGTCTCAATCTCCTTAAATCAGAACGGTCCGGAAATTCTGCAAAAAATATGGCAGTATTGAGTGAGCCAAACTGCGCAATTTCGGCCCCCTGGACTTTGTTCATCAATCTTGCGTAATCATGAGTTGGAAATATCACAGTGAACTGGTCTTTCGTATGAAGACCGCTCAAACAACAATCTCAGAAAATTCGGACTTTTCATTTAGTGAAAACACAGGGTAGGTGACTTGCGTCTCAATCTCCTCAAATCAGAACGGTCGGGAAATTCTGGAAAAAATATGGCAGTATTGACTGAGCCAGACTGCGCAATTTCGGCCCCCTGGACTTTGTCCATCAATCTTGCGTAATCATGAGTTGGAAATATCATAGTGGACTGGTCTTTCGTATGAAGACTGCTCAAACAACAACAATCTCTGAAAATTCGGACTTTTCTTTCAGTGAAAACACAGGGTAGGTGACTTCCGTCTCAATCTCCTTAAATCAGAACGGTCGGGAAATTCTGGAGAAAATATGGCAGTATTGAGTGAGCAGGCCGAACTGCGCAATTCCGGCACCCTTGACTTTATTCATCAATCCTGCGTCATTATGAGTTAGAAATATCATAGTGAACTGGTCTTTCGTATGGAGACTGCTCAAACAACAACAATTGCAGAAAATTCGGACTTTTCTTTCAGTGAAAACACAGGGTAGGTGACTTGCGTCTCAATCTTCTTAAATCAGAACGGTCGGAAAATTCTGAAAAAATTATGGCAGTATTGAGTAAGCCAAACTCCGCAATTTTGGCCCCCTGGACTTTGATCATCAATCTTGCGTAATCATGAGTTGGAAATATCATAGTGAACTGTTCTTTCGTATGGAGACTGCTCAAACAACAACAATCTCGGAAAATTCGGACTTTTCTTTCAGTGAAAACACAGGGTAGGTGACTTGCGTCTCAATCTCCTTAAATCAGAACGGTCCGGAAATTCTGCAAAAAATATGGCAGTATTGAGTGAGCCAAACTGCGCAATTTCGTCCCCCTGGACTTTGTTCATCAATCTTGCGTAATCATGAGTTGGAAATATCACAGTGAACTGGTCTTTCGTATGAAGACCGCTCAAACAACAATCTCAGAAAATTCGGACTTTTCATTTAGTGAAAACACAGGGTAAGTGACTTGCGTTTCAATCTTCTTAAATCAGAACGGTCGGGAAATTCTGAAAAAATCATGGCAGTATTGAGTGAGCAGGCCGAACTGCGCAATTCCGGCACCCTTGACTTTATTCATCAATCTTGCGTCATTATGAGTTAGAAATATCATAGTGAACTGGTCTTTCGTATGGAGACTGCTCAAACAACAACAATTGCAGAAAATTCGGACTTTTCTTTCAGTGAAAACACAGGGTAGGTGACTTGCGTCTCAATCTTCTTAAATCAGAACGGTCGGGAAATTCTGAAAAAATTATGGCAGTATTGAGTAAGCCAAACTGCGCAATTTTGGCCCCCTGGACTTTGATCATCAATCTTGCGTAATCATGAGTTGGAAATATCATAGTGAACTGGTCTTTCGTATGGAGACCGCTCGAACAACAATCTCAGAAAATTCAGACTTTTCATTCAGTAAAAACACAGGGTAGGTGACTTGCGTCTCAATCCCCTTAAATCAGAACGGTCGGGAAATTCTGAAAAAAATATGGCAGTATTGAGTGGGCCAAACTGCGCAATTTTGGCTCCCTGGACTTTGATCATTAATCTTGCGTAATCATGAGTTGGAAATATCATAGTGAACTGGTCTTTCGTATGAAGACTGCTCAAACAACAACAATCTCAGAAAATTCGGACTTTTCTTTCAGTGAAACACAGGGTAGGTGACTTGCGCTCAATCTCTTCGAATCAGAACGGTCGGGAAATTCTGGAAAAAATATGGCAGTATTGAGTAGGCAGGCCAAACTGCGCAATTTCCGCCCCCTGGACTTTGTTTATCAATCTTGCGTAATTATGAGTTAGAAATATCATAGTAAACTGGTCTTTCGTATGGAGACCGTTCAAACAACAACAGTCGCAGAAAATTCGGACTTTTCTTTCAGTGAAAACACAGGGTAGGTGACTTGCGTCTCAATCTCCTTGAATCAGAACGGTCTGGAAATTCTGAAAAAAATATGGCAGTATTGAGTAGGCAGGCCAAACTGCGCAATTTCGGCCCCCTGGACTTTGTTCATCAATCTTGCGTAATTATGAGTTAGAAATATCATAGTAAACTGGTCTTTCGTATGGAGACCGTTTAAACAACAACAATCGCAGAAAATTCGGACTTTTCTTTCAGCGAAAACACAGGGTAGGTGACTTGCGTTTCAATCTCCCTCAATCAGAACGGTCGGAAAATTCTGAAAAAAATATGGCAGTATTGAGTGAGCCAAACTGCGCAATTTTGGCCCCCTGGACTTTGATCATCAATCTTGCGTTATCATGAGTTGGAAATATCATAGTGAACTGGTCTTTCGTATGGAGACTGCTCAAACAACAACAATCTCAGAAAATTCGGACTTTTCTTTCAGTGAAAACACAGGGTAGGTGACTTGCCCCTCAATTTCCTCGAATCAGAACGGTCGGGAAATTCTGGAAAAAATATGGCAGTATTGAGTAGGCAGGCGAAACTGCGCAATTTCGGCCCCCTGGACTTTGTTCATCAATCTTGCGTAATCATGAGTTGGAAATATCATAGTGAACTGTTCTTTCGTATGGAGACTGCTCAAACAACAACAATCTCGGAAAATTCGGACTTTTCTTTCAGTGAAAACACAGGGTAGGTGACTTGCGTCTCAATCTCCTTAAATCAGAACGGTCCGGAAATTCTGCAAAAAATATGGCAGTATTGAGTGAGTCAAACTGCGCAATTTCGGCCCCCTGGACTTTGTTCATCAATCTTGCGTAATCATGAGTTGGAAATATCACAGTGAACTGGTCTTTCGTATGCAGACCGCTCAAACAACAATCTCAGAAAATTCGGACTTTTCATTTAGTGAAAACACAGGGTACGTGACTTGCGTCTCAATCTTCTTAAATCAGAACGGTCGGAAAATTCTGAAAAAATCATGGCAGTATTGAGTGAGCCGAACTGCGCAATTTTGGCCCCCTGGACTTTGATCATCAATCGTGCGTAATCATGAGTTGAAAATATCATAGTGAACTGGTCTTCCGTATGGAGACCGCTCAAACAACAATCTCAGAAAATTCGGACTTTTCTTTCATTGAAAACACAGGGTAGGTGACTTGCGCTCAATCTCCTTGAATCAGAACGGTCGGGAATTTCTGAAAAAAATATGGCAGTATTGAGTAGGCAGGCCAAACTGCGCAATTTCCGGCCCCTGGACTTTGTTTATCAATCTCGCGTAATTATGAGTTGGAAATATCATAGTAAACTGGTCTTTCGTATGGAGACCGTTCAAACAACAACAGTCGCAGAAAATTCGGACTTTTCTTTCAGTGAAAACACAGGGTAGGTGACTTGCGTCTCAATCTCCTTGAATCAGAACGGTCTGGAAATTCTGAAAAAAATATGGCAGTATTGAGTGAGCCAGACTGCGCAATTTTGGCCCCCTGGACTTTGATCATCAATCTTGCGTAATCATGAGTTAAAAATATCATAGTGAACTGGTCTTTCGTATGGAGACTGCTCAAACAACAACAATCTCAGAAAATTCGGACTTTTCTTTCAGTGAAAACACAGGGTAGGTGACTTGCGTCTCAATCTCCTTAAATCAGAACGGTCGGGAAATTCTGAGAAAAATATGGCAGTATTGAGTGAGCCAAACTGCGCAATTTTGGCCCCCCGGACTTTGATCATCAATCTTGCGTTATCATGAGTTGGAAATATCATAGTGAACTGGTCTTTCGTATGGAGACTGCTCAAACAACAACAATCTCAGAAAATTCGGACTTTTCTTTCAGTGAAAACACAGGGTAGGTGACTTGCGTCTCAATCTCCTCAAATCAGAACGGTCGGGAAATTCTGGAAAAAATATGGCAGTATTGACTGAGCCAGACTGCGCAATTTCGGCCCCCTGGACTTTGTGCATCAATCTTGCGTAATCATGAGTTGGAAATATCATAGTGGACTGGTCTTTCGTATGAAGACTGCTCAAACAACAACAATCTCTGAAAATTCGGACTTTTCTTTCAGTGAAAACACAGGGTAGGTGACTTCCGTCTCAATCTCCTTAAATCAGAACGGTCGGGAAATTCTGGAGAAAATATGGCAGTATTGAGTGAGCAGGCCGAACTGCGCAATTCCGGCACCCTTGACTTTATTCATCAATCTTGCGTCATTATGAGTTAGAAATATCATAGTGAACTGGTCTTTCGTATAGAGACTGCTCAAACAACAACAATTGCAGAAAATTCGGACTTTTCTTTCAGTGAAAACACAGGGTAGGTGACTTGCGTCTCAATCTTCTTAAATCAGAACGGTCGGAAAATTCTGAAAAAATTATGGCAGTATTGAGTAAGCCAAACTCCGCAATTTTGGCCCCCTGGACTTTGATCATCAATCTTGCGTAATCATGAGTTGGAAATATCATAGTGAACTGTTCTTTCGTATGGAGACTGCTCAAACAACAACAATCTCGGAAAATTCGGACTTTTCTTTCAGTGAAAACACAGGGTAGGTGACTTGCGTCTCAATCTCCTTAAATCAGAACGGTCCGGAAATTCTGCAAAAAATATGGCAGTATTGAGTGAGCCAAACTGCGCAATTTCGGCCCCCTGGACTTTGTTCATCAATCTTGCGTAATCATGAGTTGGAAATATCACAGTGAACTGGTCTTTCGTATGAAGACCGCTCAAACAACAATCTCAGAAAATTCGGACTTTTCATTTAGTGAAAACACAGGGTAAGTGACTTGCGTTTCAATCTTCTTAAATCAGAACGGTCGGGAAATTCTGAAAAAATCATGGCAGTATTGAGTGAGCAGGCCGAACTGCGCAATTCCGGCACCCTTGACTTTATTCATCAATCTTGCGTCATTATGAGTTAGAAATATCATAGTGAACTGGTCTTTCGTATGGAGACTGCTCAAACAACAACAATTGCAGAAAATTCGGACTTTTCTTTCAGTGAAAACACAGGGTAGGTGACTTGCGTCTCAATCTTCTTAAATCAGAACGGTCGGGAAATTCTGAGAAAATTATGGCAGTATTGAGTAAGCCAAACTGCGCAATTTTGGCCCCCTGGACTTTGATCATCAATCTTGCGTAATCATGAGTTGGAAATATCATAGTGAACTGGTCTTTCGTATGGAGACCGCTCGAACAACAATCTCAGAAAATTCGGACTTTTCATTCAGTAAAAACACAGGGTAGGTGACTTGCGTCTCAATCCCCTTAAATCAGAACGGTCGGGAAATTCTGAAAAAAATATGGCAGTATTGAGTGGGCCAAACTGCGCAATTTTGGCTCCCTGGACTTTGATCATTAATCTTGCGTAATCATGAGTTGGAAATATCATAGTGAACTGGTCTTTCGTATGAAGACTGCTCAAACAACAACAATCTCAGAAAATTCGGACTTTTCTTTCAGTGAAACACAGGGTAGGTGACTTGCGCTCAATCTCTTCGAATCAGAACGGTCGGGAAATTCTGGAAAAAATATGGCAGTATTGAGTAGGCAGGCCAAACTGCGCAATTTCCGCCCCCTGGACTTTGTTTATCAATCTTGCGTAATTATGAGTTAGAAATATCATAGTAAACTGGTCTTTCGTATGGAGACCGTTCAAACAACAACAGTCGCAGAAAATTCGGATTTTTCTTTCAGTGAAAACACAGGGTAGGTGACTTGCGTCTCAATCTCCTTGAATCAGAACGGTCTGGAAATTCTGAAAAAAATATGGCAGTATTGAGTAGGCAGGCCAAACTGCGCAATTTCGGCCCCCTGGACTTTGTTCATCAATCTTGCGTAATTATGAGTTAGAAATATCATAGTAAACTGGTCTTTCGTATGGAGACCGTTTAAACAACAACAATCGCAGAAAATTCGGACTTTTCTTTCAGCGAAAACACAGGGTAGGTGACTTGCGTTTCAATCTCCCTCAATCAGAACGGTCGGAAAATTCTGAAAAAAATATGGCAGTATTGAGTGAGCCAAACTGCGCAATTTTGGCCCCCTGGACTTTGATCATCAATCTTGCGTTATCATGAGTTGGAAATATCATAGTGAACTGGTCTTTCGTATGGAGACTGCTCAAACAACAACAATCTCAGAAAATTCAGACTTTTCTTTCAGTGAAAACACAGGGTAGGTGACTTGCCCCTCAATTTCCTCGAATCAGAACGGTCGGGAAATTCTGGAAAAAATATGGCAGTATTGAGTAGGCAGGCGAAACTGCGCAATTTCGGCCCCCTGGACTTTGTTCATCAATCTTGCGTAATCATGAGTTGGAAATATCATAGTGAACTGTTCTTTCGTATGGAGACTGCTCAAACAACAACAATCTCGGAAAATTCGGACTTTTCTTTCAGTGAAAACACAGGGTAGGTGACTTGCGTCTCAATCTCCTTAAATCAGAACGGTCCGGAAATTCTGCAAAAAATATGGCAGTATTGAGTGAGCCAAACTGCGCAATTTCGGCCCCCTGGACTTTGTTCATCAATCTTGCGTAATCATGAGTTGGAAATATCACAGTGAACTGGTCTTTCGTATGGAGACCGCTCAAACAACAATCTCAGAAAATTCGGACTTTTCATTTAGTGAAAACACAGGGTACGTGACTTGCGTCTCAATCTTCTTAAATCAGAACGGTCGGAAAATTCTGAAAAAATCATGGCAGTATTGAGTGAGCCGAACTGCGCAATTTTGGCCCCCTGGACTTTGATCATCAATCGTGCGTAATCATGAGTTGAAAATATCATAGTGAACTGGTCTTCCGTATGGAGACCGCTCAAACAACAATCTCAGAAAATTCGGACTTTTCTTTCATTGAAAACACAGGGTAGGTGACTTGCGCTCAATCTCCTTGAATCAGAACGGTCGGGAATTTCTGAAAAAAATATGGCAGTATTGAGTAGGCAGGCCAAACTGCGCAATTTCCGGCCCCTGGACTTTGTTTATCAATCTCGCGTAATTATGAGTTGGAAATATCATAGTAAACTGGTCTTTCGTATGGAGACCGTTCAAACAACAACAGTCGCAGAAAATTCAGACTTTTCTTTCAGTGAAAACACAGGGTAGGTGACTTGCGTCTCAATCTCCTTGAATCAGAACGGTCTGGAAATTCTGAAAAAAATATGGCAGTATTGAGTGAGCCAGACTGCGCAATTTTGGCCCCCTGGACTTTGATCATCAATCTTGCGTAATCATGAGTTAAAAATATCATAGTGAACTGGTCTTTCGTATGGAGACTGCTCAAACAACAACAATCTCAGAAAATTCGGACTTTTCTTTCAGTGAAAACACAGGGTAGGTGACTTGCGTCTCAATCTCCTTAAATCAGAACGGTCGGGAAATTCTGAGAAAAATATGGCAGTATTGAGTGAGCCAAACTGCGCAATTTTGGCCCCCCGGACTTTGATCATCAATCTTGCGTTATCATGAGTTGGAAATATCATAGTGAACTGGTCTTTCGTATGGAGACTGCTCAAACAACAACAATCTCAGAAAATTCGGACTTTTCTTTCAGTGAAAACACAGGGTAGGTGACTTGCGTCTCAATCTCCTCAAATCAGAACGGTCGGGAAATTCTGGAAAAAATATGGCAGTATTGACTGAGCCAGACTGCGCAATTTCGGCCCCCTGGACTTTGTCCATCAATCTTGCGTAATCATGAGTTGGAAATATCATAGTGGACTGGTCTTTCGTATGAAGACTGCTCAAACAACAACAATCTCTGAAAATTCGGACTTTTCTTTCAGTGAAAACACAGAGTAGGTGACTTCCGTCTCAATCTCCTTAAATCAGAACGGTCGGGAAATTCTGGAGAAAATATGGCAGTATTGAGTGAGCAGGCCGAACTGCGCAATTCCGGCACCCTTGACTTTATTCATCAATCTTGCGTCATTATGAGTTAGAAATATCATAGTGAACTGGTCTTTCGTATGGAGACTGCTCAAACAACAACAATTGCAGAAAATTCGGACTTTTCTTTCAGTGAAAACACAGGGTAGGTGACTTGCGTCTCAATCTTCTTAAATCAGAACGGTCGGAAAATTCTGAAAAAATTATGGCAGTATTGAGTAAGCCAAACTCCGCAATTTTGGCCCCCTGGACTTTGATCATCAATCTTGCGTAATCATGAGTTGGAAATATCATAGTGAACTGTTCTTTCGTATGGAGACTGCTCAAACAACAACAATCTCGGAAAATTCGGACTTTTCTTTCAGTGAAAACACAGGGTAGGTGACTTGCGTCTCAATCTCCTTAAATCAGAACGGTCCGGAAATTCTGCAAAAAATATGGCAGTATTGAGTGAGCCAAACTGCGCAATTTCGGCCCCCTGGACTTTGTTCATCAATCTTGCGTAATCATGAGTTGGAAATATCACAGTGAACTGGTCTTTCGTATGAAGACCGCTCAAACAATAATCTCAGAAAATTCGGACTTTTCATTTAGTGAAAACACAGGTTAGGTGACTTGCGTCTCAATTTCCTCAAATCAGAACGGTCGGGAAATTCTGAAAAAATCATGGCAGTATTGAGTGAGCCAAACTGCGCAATTTTGGCCCCCTGGACTTTGATCATCAATCTTGCGTAATCATGAGTTGGAAATATCATAGTGAACTGGTCTTTCGTATGGAGACCGCTCAAACAACAATCTCAGAAAATTCGGACTTTTCATTCAGTGAAAACACAGGGTAGGTGACTTGCGTCTCAATCTCCTTGAATCAGAACGGTCTGGAAATTCTGACAAAAATATGGCAGTATTGAGTAGGCAGGCCAAACTGCGCAATTTCGGCCCCCTGGACTTTTTTCATCAATCTTGCGTAATCATGAGTTGGAAATATCATAGTGAACTGGTCTTTCGTATGGAGACTGCTCAAACAACAACAATCTCAGAAAATTCGGACTTTTCTTTCAGTGAAAACACAGGGTAGGTGACTTGCGTCTCAATCTCCTTAAATCAGAACGGTCCGGAAATTCTGCAAAAAATATGGCAGTATTGAGTGAGCCAGACTGCGCAATTTCGGCCCCCTGGACTTTGTTCATCAATCTTGCGTAATCATGAGTTGGAAATATCATAGTGAACTGGTCTTTCGTATGGAGACTGCTCAAACAACAACAATTTCAGAAAATTCGGACTTTTCTTCCAGTGAAAACACAGGGTAGGTGACTTGCGTCTAAATCTCCTTAAATCAGAACGGTCCGTAAATTCTGCAAAAAATATGGCAGTATTGAGTGAGCCAAACTGCGCAATTTCGGCCCCCTGGACTTTGTTCATCAATCTTGCGTAATTATGAGTTAGAAATATCATAGTGAACTGGTCTTCCGTATGGAGACTGCTCAAACAACAACAATCTCAGAAAATTCGGACTTTCCTTCCAGTGGAAACACAGGGTAGGTGACTTGCGTCTCAATCTCCTCAAATCAGAACGGTCGGGAAATTCTGAAAAAAATATGGCAGTGTTACGTATTCCACCCTATTCCATACTCCTCTATGCTCTACCACTCTCAATACCCAAGACACAACATCCTGCATCTATCCAGTCTCGCCACCTCTAATCAGAGGAAGTCTCACCCTTACATTCCAAGAACTCTATCCCTACCTATGCACCCATAAAACTGCACCTGCATCAGTGCGCTCATGCCCGGGAGAACAATGAAAAGGATGATCTCACTACTAAGATCGGTAGCCATTTTTATATATTCGCACTCGAGCTAAAAGCACTTGCATTCAGATCATTGAAGAAGACAGTCAGTCTCAGACTCGCTCTTAATCATTAACTCAGAATCCCTTACCACTTAAGCTTTACGACTTGTAAACCAATAAACAGTTATTCAGTTAATATACTTATTCACATCAGTCATTCATCATCCAGATCCCGGTTACCTTAAGGTGTAAAACGAGGGACGAACTCAACGACAGCTTCATCTTATTCTTAAGAACAACGATTCCTACTCATCACATTGGTAGCAGCTCTAACTCTATTCATAACAATGGTGGCAGCGGAACTACCTCGTTTACCGGAATATACAGTGACAAAATAAGTGAATTCTACATCTTTACATATACGTGATATTAGTGATTACTAATTTCTGAACGTGCAACTCTTCGTGGAAAATCCACCACACTCTGAACCTTTGTGACAAGTCATAAAGAACGAAATAAACAAAATCTACTAAATCCACTAAATCTACGAAATCTACCAAATCACAAAATCTACGAAATCACTAAATCAACGAAATCTACTAAATCCACTAAAGCTACCAAATCTACCAAATCTACAAGATATCAAAGTGAGAACATGATATAAAGTTCTTCAATTACTTCTACAAAATCACAGAAAACTCAGCAATAAAATCAAAGTTGCTAAGAAAAGAAGTTCGACTACATCCTCAAAGGCACCTAGCCCCACAAAGATTCATCTGAATCCAACTATTAGCGATCTCGCTACAACAAATCCAGATTCCTGAGCCGTGACATCTATACTCTTCTCGACGACTTCTCGACATCCGACATCTGACGCAGCCCAACACAACAACTTCATCTCCAAAATCAACTCAGATCCGTATTAGAATGAAAATTTTCATAATTCTCATCATCAGCTTGTAAGTTATCTATAATTATAATAAGCACATACACATATCTCAAACGAAATAATCTAACTCACAAACTCGCAAAATGCCTACTCCACCCGAAAACGAAGGAGAAAACTCATACTGGTCTCTTAAAGACATATGAGATACAATCCCCTACTTTAATGGGAAAAAGTTAAATATAAATAACTTCATAAGAAGCTGTGAGAATGCAAAACCTCTCGTTAAGCCAGCTCAACGTCCAGTCCTAACGCGAATGATTAGAACTAAAATCTATGGGACAGCTGAATCCTACCTAGGATGCAAAGAATATAATAGTATTAACGAAATCCTAACAGTCTTAAAACGAGCTTTCTTACCCAAAAAATCAATTTTTGAATGGCAAGCAGAGTTGAACAATGTCAAACAAAGAAGCGACCAGCGTGTTTTAGATTATAGCGCGAGAGTCGAAGACATATTACATAACACAACACAGGCTATTAACAACTCAAGCACAGATGATGCTGCTGGCATGATAACAGCAATCCAAACCAATGTACTCAAATGCTTTGTTAGAGGCTTGATTCCGGAAATTGAATTTAGAGTAGCTGGTTCACACCCAAATACTTTAGCAGAAGCTATTGAAACAGCTCTAACAGAAGAGCAAGAATTTATAAATCGCAACGCTCGAAATACACAAGACAATAACCAACCCCGACAGCCTAATCAACAAAACCCTTCAAATTTTTGTAACTACTGTAAACGCCAGGGCCATATAATAGATAATTGTAGACAGCGCGACCGCAATAACCTGACACAACCTCCAAACAGACGACCACCTAATCAACCAAACACACAATATCCTCCAACATTTTGTAACTATTGCAAGCGCCAAGGACATACAGTAGAAAATTGCAGACAACGTGCCTACAATACCCAACAACAGCAGTCCCAAAACCAACCCCAACGGTCAAATCAACAACCAAACCAACCCCAACAGTCAAATCAACAGCCTAACCCACCACAACAGTCAAATCAACAGAACACACAATATTCTTCCATATCCTGTAATTATTGCAAACGGCAAGGTCACACGATCGAAAACTGCCGAAAACGCGCCTATAATAACGCACAGAGACAACAAAATCAGAGTCCTTTAAACTCGAACTCAGTTCGCCGGGAGAACGTGCCGACGGACCCAACACAAGCTCAGCCGCGTTCAACAACACAATAAATCGCGTCCTCGAAACAGAATCAGAAGCAATACACGGACTATTGCCAGTTGCCGAAATCGATACAAAAGAATTGAAAACGAAATCTAAATTTATAATAGACACCGGTGCGGATTTGAACATCATTAAAATCAATTCCCTAAAAGAAGAAACCGAATGTGACAGAACCAAAATACGGAAAATGACAGGAATAACAGACGGATTTACTAATACTTTAGCGGAAACCAAATTAAAAATCAACAATAAAGAACACGATTTTCACGTCGTCCGCGAAGATTTCCCAATAGCTCAAGACGGTATTATTGGACAACCCTTGTTATATAAAGAAAAAGCTACCATCTCCTATGAAAATAATACATTAACTTTGACAGATACTGTAATTCCCTTCAAACTCCAAAAACACAAACCACACATCGCAACTCTCATTATAATACCAGGTCGTACCGCTCAAGTAATTCCTCTTAAAGTCTCAAATTCAGAAATCAACGAAGGCTATGTAGATACGATTAATTTAGGTCCCAATATTCACTGCGGTAAAGCATTAGTTACAAACAGTAACGGTCAAGCATGTATACTCGCGATAAACTCAAACGAATCAGCTGTTGAAATAAGCGTGCCGACGGTAACCCTAGAACCTGTCAACGAATCTCCAAGTACACTCGATCCCAAAAGTTCCATAAACCAATCTGGTACTGTACAAATTTCAAAAATTACCGGTGATATACGAAAGTGTTCAGGCACAATCCTTCATTTCATACCACAAAAAATTCAAATATTACGAGGAATCTCAGTTGAATTACTAAAAGCTTTAAATCTAAACGAGTACGAGCTAATTGCTTACGCGAAAAATGATATAATCGGAGATATCATAAAAGACACAATCCCTAACAGCTCGCAAGTTATATACCACTTAATTATCATGGAAACCTATTCCAGTGATCTGAACGATACAGTCATTACTAAAACGCTCAATTCTCTAAAAAAACATTTAGAATCTAATAACACAAAATCAATCTCAATTCCTGACCTATCCAACGAACTAGGTAGCCAGAAATGGGACAAAATCTTACAATTAATAACATCAATTTTCAACAACTCCGATATCTCAATACAAATCTATGACATTAAATCTAACAATCAAACTCAAAACACAAAAACTAACCCAAACGTGCTGACAATAAACGACACGACCGAAACCAATATACCCAATACACCAGTCGATAATAATAATAATAATGGTTCTGAAAGATTAACAGTCCTTAAAAACTCAATGCATCTAGACCATCTTAATGACGAAGAAAAAGAATCTATACTCGCTCTCACAACAGAATTCAACCACCTATTTTTTTTACCAGGCGACACACTATCAAACACATCCTTAGCTAAACATTCAATCCCAACGACAGACGATAACCCAATTAACGTAAAACAATACCGATACCCTACTGTCCACAAAGACGAGATACAGAAACAAGTTTCCGAATTATTAGACCAAAATATCATCAAACCATCATCCTCACCCTATAATTCCCCCGTTTGGGTTGTACCCAAAAAACCAGACGCAGGAGGCAATAAAAAATGGAGAATGGTCATAGATTTCAGGAAACTCAACGAAAAGACCATAGGTGACGCATACCCCCTACCAAACATTAACGACATATTCGACCAACTAGGTAATGCGAAATATTTCTCGACTTTTGACCTTGCTTCAGGTTTCCACCAAATTCCTATGGACCCAACTGACGCTCATAAAACAGCATTTTCAACCCCCCACGGCCATTACGAATTCAATAACATGCCATATGGACTTACGAACGCTCCTGCAACATTCCAAAGATTAATGGACCAAGTTTTATCCGGTTTAGAAGGAAACATAGCATTCGTATATTTAGACGACATCGTTATCTATGCACACTCTCTTGAAGAACATGAAATTAAATTCAGAAAACTAGCTAATCGACTACGATCAGCAAATTTGAGTTTACAAGTAGCCAAATGCGAATTCCTAAGAAAAGAAGTTGCTTATTTAGGTCATATCATTACAGAAAACGGTGTAAAACCAGACCCAAAGAAAATAACAGCAGTTAAAGCATATCCAGTTCCTAAAACAGTTAAACAGATCAAACAATTTCTCTGCCTAATCGGTTATTATAGACGCTTCATCGAAAACTTTTCAAAAATATACAGACCACTAACTACACTATTGAAAAAAGACGTTAAATTCCTTTGGACATCTGAACACCAAATGGCTTTCGAAACTTTACGAGACTCGATATGCACATCTCCTATACTACAATACCCTAAATTCGATGAACCATTCATACTAACAACTGACGCATCTAGATACGCGATTGGCGCCGTACTCAGCCAAGGCGAAATAGGAGAAGACCTACCGATAGCTTATACCTCACGCACACTAAACAAAGCAGAACTAAATTACTCTGTAATCGAAAAAGAATTACTAGCAATCGTATATTCAGTCCATTACTTCAGACCCTATCTATACGGACATAAATTCACACTCGTTACCGATCACAAACCTCTTGTCTGGGTCAGCAGCGTAAAAGATCCAACCTCGCGATTACTCACATGGAGATTTAAACTCGAAAAATACGACTATAACGTTGTATACAAGAAAGGTCAAATCAATTGTAACGCAGATGCATTATCGCGCAATCCACCCGTAGAAACCGATAAATTATTACCAATAAATGCGAAACGTAACCGAAACTCTAGTTCAGATAGCATATCAAAACCAAGCGCAAAACAAAAGAAAGAAGCTCACCAATTCCCAACCCGCGCGCGACAAAGTACAGATGACTCACCAAATCCCGCTCCTATAAAGAAATACAAAGACGACGTCGACTCAGAAACTGAAAAAGACGAACCCAACCAAATTCCCATGGATTGCTTACCAACAATAAAAGAAACAATACATTTTCAAAATATACCTTTGACAAACTATTCATTAACCGACAGTTCTACAGACGATCAAATACCTACAAAAAAATTAATTTACCCCGACCCACTAGAAGAAGATATAGAAATCAATTCACTAACCGATACAGAAATGGACAGCCCCTCAGATAACTCGATGCAAGATCCATCCACAGGCGATACAACAGACAGTTTTCCTATGCCAAAAAATCCTATCAATGTTTCAAAATCTGTTAGACCAATGACAACTGATTCACCTACCGACATGTCTGTCGACGACTTACCACTATCTAAAAGAATCGACCAAAAACGAAACGCCACATATACTGATATCTCTCCAGACAATCTACCCGTAAATAAAAAATCACGTAAACCCATAAACACTTCCGCACCAACTTCATTTGAAAATAATCAAAAACAAAACCGCGATTCAAACCATATCTCAAACCAGCTTATCGATGATTCAGACCCAAGTGAGACACATAAAAATCAAACAAAGTATAGCGAACGTAAAAGCGCGCAATCCCCAACACACGCACACAAATACAAACTACGACCAAGAAAGCCTAAAACCCCCTCACCACTACCTACTTCCTCATCGTCGGACGACGACCACGTGCCTTACTATAAACAAAAACTTCCTACCTCGAGCGGATCGGGAACCCCAAACTCTAGAACGCCTTATCACAAACAAAAACTTCCTACCTCCAACGAATCATGGACATCGAACCCCAAAGACTCCTCTGATAAAAACATACTTCCGACTTCCAGTGAACAACAGATCCCTAAACCTAATTCCAGAAAATCATACGCAGACACCATCAGAGCAGAACAAGTAAGAATACCCAAAGTTACCATTCCACCACAATACAATAGCCCTCCAATCACTAAATCAATTTATCATAAACCATCCCATAAACAATTTCGAGAACTCCTAAAAATTTCACCAGACCCGACAAACGAACTCATAATAGAAACAACTGAAGACCTATTTACACAAGACGACAATATAGCACATTGCATTCCAGCCGACTGCTTAATCGGACAAGGTATAGCACAAGAAATAATTGAACGCAACATCATAAATCGCGACGTGTTAGAATCAAAGAGCCCCCAAGTAGGTGACATCATAGTAACACCATACGACAATAACAACGTATATAACCTAATAACCAAAGCCCAATTCAAAGGCAAGCCAACGTACGAAACTATGTACCAAATTTTATGTAAACTCAGACGACAATTAGAATCAGATAACGTACAGTCAATATCAATCCCAAAAATCGGTTGCGGACTTGACAAACTAAACTGGAAAACCGTTCGATCAATGATTTATTTCATTTTCCAAAATTCCAACATAAAAATAACTATTTGTGATTTTAAACCAATCCCATTAAGTATACAAAATCCAGAAGACGATAGCATTGTAAACCCTAACTTAAATAACGAGAATCCCATGCAACTTGACTACTCAGACGTACCGGAAAACCTTGAGAACAATCATACAGACAATACCCCCATAGATAATGTGCCCCTCCTTAACGAAAACCAAGAATTACAAAATATCGAAGATACTAATTTTGACAGAGAACAACAAGACCCACCTGAAAATCTACCTATAAACCCACTTCCAAATCCACCAACTCTAAATTCAACATTACAACAAAAACCACCTCTAAATGTAACTATAAATCCACAACCTCAAGATCCGATTCCACATTACAGTCACACAGACCCAACACCAATGGCAACTAATATCAAAGAAACGAATGACGATATCCTTATGAAAAAAGATAACTATGTACACTGCATGTCAGCCGACTGCGTTATAAAGAAAGGAGTTGCTAAACAATTAATCGACATCGGAAGTCTAGATATAAATTTTCTAAAATCTCAAAATCCTGAAATAAATAGCGTGATCATAACACCAAATAATAAGAAATTTATATTCAGCCTGGTAACACAAAAGAAATACTACCAAAAATCAACAATAGATGGAATATATAACACACTAATTATCCTTCGCGACATACTACAAACAAAACACATAAAATCTTTTTCAATTTCCAAATTAGGAAGCGGATTTGACAAATTAAATTGGTTCGCAATAAAAAACACCCTCAGAAAAGTCTTTAACTACACAGATATCACAGTTAACATTTGCTTAAACGAGATCAACGTTCCGAAACCTGAACTAATTCAGGATATAATTCGCGAAAACCATGAATCCGTAATAGCTGGCCATAAAGGAATAACTAAAACTTTTAAGCGAATCCGAGCAATATACTTTTGGCCAAGTATGAAAATCGATATAGAAAAATTTATAAAATCATGCAAAAGCTGTCAAAGACGAAAACTCGTGAGAAATAAAGTTAAACTCCCGATGGTAATAACAGATACGCCAACGACCGCTTTTGAAAAAGTATCCTTAGACATTGTCGGTCCCTTACCAACCTCAAATTCACAAAATAAATACTTACTTACAATTCAAGATAATCTAACTAAATATTTAGAGGCAATACCGCTAAAAAACCAGACGGCAATAACGATCGCTAAAGCATTCGCAGAAAATTTCATTTGCCGCTACGGAGCGCCTGAATCAATCCTAACAGATCAAGGCCCAAATTTCCTCAGTCCTGTTATGAAACAATTGGCTAAAATCTTCAGAATTAAACAAATAAAAACCACAGCCTACCATCCTCAATCCAACGGTTCCCTCGAACGCAGCCATCAGGTCTTAATCGAATACTTAAAGCACTATATCAATAATAAAAATAACTGGGACAAGTGGATCCGATACGCGATATTCTCATACAACACATCGGTACACGAAGGCACCGGTTACACGCCACACGAACTAATATTCGGAACACTCGCACGTCAATTATCAAACATACGTTCAGACAAACACATTTCTAACAAATACGAAGAATACTTACAAGAAATAATAACTCGCTTGAAAGAAACTAGACAAGACGCAACAAAAAATCTTAATAACGCGAAATCAAAATCAAAAATAAGATACGATAAACACATAAACGCAAACATTTTTCAACCAGGTCAATATGTCTACTTAATAAATGAAACTAAAAAGAAATTAGACGATCACTATAAAGGTCCTTATAAAATAATTCGTATAATTAACGACATTAACGCGGAAATCGAAATTAACGACCACAGAACAATAATCGTACACATAAATAAAATAAAACTAGCTACATGAATAATTAACTAAAACTATTCAGATGGGTCAAAAAGAAACACATAAACTCAAAAATATACGTAATAAGGAGGAAATTTATTAAATAACACGACTCCCCCTAAAATAATATAGAGTAACATTAACCCTAACCAACAATTTCGACCATGGTATCGTTTGGATAAAATACATGTCGCTCTGCCAATAAGTACAATTCGAAATCCACTCTACACCCCTCGCACCCTCCCCTTATTACATCTTCCAAGACCCGATGACACTTTGCACAAAAGTCAATCACAACAGTATGCACGGCCCACCGATGAGATTGTACTTCAATATACGCCGAACTCATGTGAGTCCGCCAGACAAAGCATCTTCCGCAAATCTTCTCTCCAGAATCCTCCTGCAACCACCCCTTGAAATTTCTGCATCCACCACTGTATCGCCAAGCCTCGATTAAATGAGCCCTACGCTCATCCCATATATTGTAAAATGGAACCCTCAGCTCCTTTACAATAGACCACAGGCGTGGACTCACACCAGTTACCTCGAGCTCCGCTTTTAACACTATAACAATAAATGTAGAATAACGAAATAACCCCGACAAAATCACGATAATTAATATTAAAATATGACAAAAACACCCACCTCCTTCCAGATTCGCCATACCCTCAAACCAAGCATCCCCAAACGCAGCACCAGCCATTTCACATGCATATCGTTTGCAAAGACGAAGAACCAATCCAAATAACTCTAAACAATTCTGGAATACTGAAACTCAATAACAAATGCACAGCAAATTCCCACACAATCTCACTATCAACAACCAAATACTACCAAACCATTGAAACACATTCCTACATACCAAAATTTAACTTGAACATTTCAGAAATCTACGACAAACCTAAAGAGCTACCGTTCATTCCAACAATTACACTAAACAAAACCCCATTCCTAACTTCCAAAGATCTATCCTCAAACGGACTAACTTTAGACGACATTCTAAAAAGAACAGACGAAATAACTCAAAATCAAAGAGCTACAGACAACGACAACCGTATCGAAAACATGCTTTACTACATTTCCTCCCTATTCGGATCAGTATCGCTAGTTTATATAGCACAAAAATTTGCAACAGCTGAACGAATACTTAAAATATTTAAAAGATTCAGAAACACTAACCGAAATCAAGACTCTACTGAGCAAAATAACCCTCCAGCCATCACATGTGCACCAATTACACCAACTACACTAAACATAGAAGCTGCTCAGACAGCTCAAACATCCTTTTATTCATGAATAAGACATTTATAAACGATTTTATTACCAATAAGCGATTTTACCTATATCATAACATACACCTTTACCACTGTAATACACACATTCACTAAACATAGAAGACGCTCAGACAGCTCAAACATCTTTCTATACCTAATAAAAATGTAATATTGTGATTAAATAAAAACTTCATACATATCATCTATTATACGGGTGGATTTCAAGAAGTGGGCCAAATTGGCTTTACACTTCAGAAGAAAACAACATTGACATTTTATTAGAGTAGTATACATTTTCGAATATTATGATGCCCCTACTTTTAATATCTGACACACGCAACGCTCTTTTTGAATGAAATTTCGTAATATTTCACATTATGTATTAGAAAACTGCAGGTTGGTGTAATTTCGGCGACTTTCTTTGGTTGATCAGCATTTATTTCTTTTGCATTTCCCGATGATCGAAAGTGTGCTTCTTTCGAACTTTTGGTCATAAATATGTGAGAAAATATAATTGATACTGATAAGTTCAATGCAAGTTTCAAAATGTCCTAGAATTAACGAATATTTCTAAAATATAGGATTTTTCAGTTGAAAATTCCCTTTCATGAACGGAATATTTTTTAAAAAGTGTGATGTTTGTATTTTTCATGTAAAGTAAACCTACTAGATTTGAATTAATACCTCTTTAACTTTTCACGAGCACTTCAAGAATACGAAAAATTCAACAGAAGGAGTGTCGCCGGAATTACAATGGATCGCCGAAATTACAAATACGTCGCCGAAATTACACATGCATCACATAAATTACTTTCTACAGCATTTCGTGGTAAAATAATGGGCTCTTTATGGAACAACATGAAATATTTATTGAGATAGATGCATACAAAAAAACTTGACTTGAACAAAAGAAAAATAGTTTATGTATTAAGAACTAACATAGCATAATAGAAAATAAAATAACACTTTAAAAATTGGGAGAATAGAGAATGAAATATTTATACAATATGCCCCATTAGATTTTCGATTTTCTTCATGTTCGATACTGTAAAGCACCTAGAGCTGACCTGTTTTGGGGGCTCTATAACACAGAGTATTTCATCTGCCCAGTCTTTATTTGTCTTTATCTTATAATTTTCGGTTTGGTCTTCACAAGTCTTCGGGTGCTACTGATGGTGCTTGAAGCAGAGACGCATTCTAAAGGAAATTAGTTAAGAAACAAATAACCCACAACTACAACTACTTCGACAATCACAGTACAGGAAGCGACGGAGGTGGCTCTTGACACTACCATCTCTAGAGATGAGAATAAAGGAGGCTCTCTTCGAAACTATGACTTAACTAAAAATAAAATAAGTATTAAAAAAAGGATACTGTAAAATTTAATGCGAGCATGTTTCTGTGGAGAAAAATGTTTGCACACGTCTCCCAGCGGGCACTCAAAACAAGATAGTGTACGGGTAAAAATATCAGTAGCACACTTCTTAGTCCAAGTAATCTGATGATACGACATGATGTTTGTGATTGGCGGAATATCCTTTATTGATGGCATTACGTCCTTCATTTCATCAATATTTTCGCTTTGCACAAGAATTACTGAAGTACTGCTATCTTCGAAAAGTCGAACGAAATTTGCTGCTGATACGATGTCGTGAAAGTGATTCACGTGTTTGTCAGCTTGTCTTTTGAGGGATCCCCCAACTCCATCCATTGGCCCCTTTCCGTGGCCACATTCGTTAAAATTCCACGTTAAAACTTCAATTTGCGGAATCCATATGGTTACATTTTTTAACATATAGAAAATGTTTGCGCGGTTTCTGTATTGCGAGGTGGGCCCATCAGAAAAGAAATTGATTGTTTTTATATTTATCTGAAGTTTTTCTTGAATTTCGATAAATATAGGTTTTAAATGGGCCCATATGGCATGAGCCCCATGTTCAAGATTTTCGGAAATAGTAGCAAACGAGAAATGCTCCGTAGTTTCTTCTTGACTCTGGCCTCTATAATACACAAGGCCGGTATGGATGGACAATTGTTTTTTAGATGCACCGAAGTGCATGGATTGCACTTCTTCGCTTAATTTGCACGTGTAGTTTTCTGAAAAATCTATCATTAACAATATTTCATCATTTTTTAGATTTTTCCTTCTCATCTCTATCGCTTTTTGTTGATGAAACATATTGTAGACATGCTGTTTCATCTCACAGAGCGAATCATTGACATTATTGACCAGCTGTGTAATCAAACTCCTCTTTATAATTTTTTTCATGAATTTCACGCGTTTTATATTTCCTTTGATTAGGCGATCCTCGGCAACGGTTTCCCATTTTTGGTAATCACCTTCTAAATCCTGAAACTCTTTTTCAACTACAATACAATTTTCCTTGCAAATGCCGCACTTGTTAGTCATACAATTTGAATTGTAAATATCACAACATATATTTTTCAACAATTCATTCACATTTGCAGAGATAATTACACCCTGTGCCTTTAAGCTTTTTAGCATATATTCAAAATTAGAATGCTTAAGACACAGGCACGTTTCTCGGTCAGTTGAAGTCGGATCTATCACCCAGAATGGCTTTGCGCGCCAAAATGAAGTATACGAAACATCAAAGCCAGTCTCTTTCACAAACTGTTGGTGTGCTTCTTTCACACTCATTAGAAGAAGCCGTTTTTGCTGTTGAATGTTGTCTTTAGCGATAAAGTCCTTCTTACCAGGACACATGCGGCTTATTAAATCGTTTTCAAAAAACTCTTTAATGTTCCTTATCAATTCATCAGTGAGCACGAAGTTTGTATTTCGGCGCCCACATTCATCAATAGTTTTTACGTTGTTCATCTTTCTGTTCTGTTTATACGATATTATGTCAGATAACTCCTTTTGCATTCCATATTTCTTTAATACATCGCCGCTGAGACATTTGTTAAAGATTTGCTTCTCTTGCAGCTTGTTTGATTCTTCAATATTTTCTTTTGATCGTTTAAGTTGGGTGCGTAAAGCTTCACCGAACAATAATTTTTTCTTGATTTCTGCTAGCCCTGGCTGTCTTTCAATTATTTGTTGAACTTTGGTCTTTGGCGATGGCGAATTATTTGGATTACCAGAATGCAATCGCTTTAATTTATTTTGCTTACGGTGTAAACTGCATCTAAGAGTTTTTAGCTTTTTGTTCAACCGACTGATCTCATTCTCTTGTGTATTGATTTTTCTGTAGGCTTTACGCTGGTCTCTCCTTATCTTTTTCCGTCCCCTTGTTTTACTTGAGGAAGTTCGTGGACCGGCTAATTCATTATCACTCTGCGGAGGTGTAGAATCAACAGCATTTTTCAGTTGTCTTTGTCTTCTTCTATAATTTGCTATGTTCTCTCTCCATCGTTTCCTTTGACTTTTTTTTTCTCTATCAGACATATCTGCAATGCATTTGATCTTTTTCTCTTCTTTCTTCCGTTTATATAGTTCCCGGTCCTTGCGTCTTCTTTCTTCTCGCTTCTCATCACTTAGATTTGCTAGCCATTTTTGATGCCTTTTGTTTGCTTTCTCTCGGTAGTTTTGATACCCAGCTGAGTCTTTGTTACGCGCTTTTACTTTTCTTTTTAGCGTGCCTATTTTTTCAGGGCGTTTAACGGGCTGTACTTCACTTGCACCAGGCGCATTTTGTCCTTCGCGAGAACTTGTTGCAAAGTCGGCGCTGACAATTTCCTCGAGGCTCTGGTTATCACAATTTTTAATAGTATTTTTTTCTGCCTTCAATCTTTCATAATTTTCCTTCGCTCTTGTTCTTGCAATGGGTTTTCTATCTTCTTCTTTCGATTGCCTATTACTCTTATTTTTTATTTTTTTTTCAGTCGACTCTTTAGTGAGCGCTTTTCCTTTCATTTTCGGTGTGCTCATTTTTTTAGGGCGTTTAACGGGCTGTACTTGACTCAAACTAGGCTCATTTTGTACTTTGCGAGAACCTGTTGCAAGGTCAGCGCTGACAGTTTCCTCGAGGCCCTGTTTATCACAATTTTTAGTGGTTTTTTTCTCTGCCTTCAATCTTTCATTATTTTTATTTGCTTTTGTTCTTGCAAGAAGATTTCTATCTTCCTCCTTCAATCGCCTCTTAATCTCATTTTTTTTTAAAGTCGCTTCTCTATCATTCTTCAGCTTTTTAATCAAATTCTGCATCTTTCCAGGGTCTGTATTACTCATTTCAAAAATATCTGCGATAACAACAATATTGATTAAGAAATGACGGAACCAATAAACTGTGAAAAATGTAAACCCTAGTGCCTTTATTCGGTTTTTAGAGATTAAAGTGATTTAGTATAATCATAAAACGGAATTTCGACGAATGGTCGCAATTTTGCGACCTAATGTAATTTCGTCGACGTCGCCGAAATTACCGTCGCCGAATGTACATTTTGACGTTAAAATATTTCTCGCCGATTTCCACGTGCAATAAGAATATCAACATTGAGGTTAGCTCACACAAACAAGCAGAGTATCACATGAAAAAAAGGATATTGGAATTCCCATAATAAATAATCGTTTTAGCCCAGTCGCCGAAATTACAGTGAATAAGTGTGACATGCAAATTATTGCTTAATAAACTGTATTTTGTCTGTGGAGGATAAAATAATGGAGAACTTACCTTACGGAGCCGATATCACAAACACATCCAGAAACAAATGACAGTCGCAACATACCACTAGCGATTTCCGACGAGCGTTTATAATAGTAAACTTGAGCCGTCGCCGAGATTACTAATAAAGTAGGCTCACGGGTTTGCTCCCACTTTTCTCACATTTGATTGAATACTTTTCAAAACTGCTTGTCTTTTATGTAAACTAAGGTCTTTGAGATTTGAAATAAATAGGTACAAAGTGCTCCGACATAGCATGCCATTTTTTACAAACGTGTCAAGTTGACAAACGGACTTTACGTCACGTCGCCGAAATTACATTTTGGCTCTTTAAGAGTTAAAAAAGGGATGTTAATCTTCTTCGAAATGCATCACGATTTTTTTCTGAGTAAAGTGAACCAGCTTACACCGAAAAAAAACAAAATCAGGCATATTTAAATGAACATATTGGAAATAGGAAGTGGTTTTACACTTTGGCCCACTTCTTGAAATCCACCCATACCTACAATGCTAATAATACATGTACTTAACCATTATTCAAATATTTGATTGTATACCTACCTTACCATTATTATAAGGATATTCAACATATCACATATTCACTAACTCAGTATAAGACATTTATAACTAATTGATCCTATTGCAAATAAGTAACCTTCATTATATTATAAAACATTCACTAACTCAGCATAAGACATTTATAACTAACCGATCTTATTGCGAATAAGCAATTCTAACTTTATTCTAATTTTAACTCAAATCATACACCTTGACACATTCACTAACGTGAATATACACCCAGGCATATTCGCTAGCGCGAATATACGCGTAGATGAATCTACTATCGTAGATCCATGCGCATAGATACATCCACTAACGTGAACGTATACCTAGTATATTTACTATCGTAAATATACAACCCTTATACCTAAAATATATTATATACACTTCTATTTTTACAAAAGAAAAAAAAAATTCCTCCTGCTTCACAGGAGCAATATTTTTTTTCCCCCGAGGATGGGCGTGTTACGTATTCCACCCTATTCCATACTCCTCTATGCTCTACCACTCTCAATACCCAAGACACAACATCCTGCATCTATCCAGTCTCGCCACCTCTAATCAGAGGAAGTCTCACCCTTACATTCCAAGAACTCTATCCCTAACTATGCACCCATAAAACTGCACCTGCATCAATGCGCTCATGCCCGGGAGAACAATGAAAAGGATGATCTCACTACTAAGATCGGTAGCCATTTTTATATATTCGCACTCGAGCTAAAAGCACTTGCATTCAGATCATTGAAGAAGACAGTCAGTCTCAGACTCGCTCTTAATCATTAACTCAGAATCCCTTACCACTTAAGCTTTACGACTTGTAAACCAATAAACAGTTATTCAGTTAATATACTTATTCACATCAGTCATTCATCATCCAGATCCCGGTTACCTTAAGGTGTAAAACGAGGGACGAACTCAACGACAGCTTCATCTTATTCTTAAGAACAACGATCCCTACTCAATACATCGGTAGCAGCTCTAACTCTATTCATAACAGCAGTATTGAGTGAGCCAAACTGCGCAATTTTGGCCCCCCGGACTTTGATCATCAATCTTCCGTTATCATGAGTTGAAAATATCATAGTGAACTGGTCTTTCGTATGAAGACTGCTCAAACAACAACAATCTCAGAAGATTCGGACTTTTCTTTCAGTGAAAACACAGGGTAGGTGACTTGCGTCTCAATTTCCTCGAATCAGAACGGTCGGGAAATTCTGGAAAAAATATGGCAGTATTGAGTAGGCAGGCGAAACTGCGCAATTTCGGCCCCCTGGACTTTGTTCATCAATCTTGCGTCATCATGAGTTGGAAATATCATAGTGAACTGTTCTTTCGTATGGAGACTGCTCAAACAACAACAATCTCGGAAAATTCGGACTTTTCTTTCAGTGAAAACACAGGGTAGGTGACTTGCGTCTCAATCTCCTTAAATCAGAACGGTCCGGAAATTCTGCAAAAAATATGGCAGTATTGAGTGAGCCAAACTGCGCAATTTCGGCCCCCTGGACTTTGTTCATCAATCTTGCGTAATCATGAGTTGGAAATATCACAGTGAACTGGTCTTTCGTATGGAGACCGCTCAAACAACGATCTCAGAAAATTCGGACTTTTCATTTAGTGAAAACACAGGGTAGGTGACTTGCGTCTCAATCTTCTTAAATCAGAACGGTCGAGAAATTCTGAAAAAATAATGGCAGTATTGAGTGAGCCAAACTGCGCAATTTTGGCCCCCTGGACTTTGATCATCAATCTTGCGTAATCATGAGTTGGAAATATCATAGTGAACTGGTCTTTCGTATGGAGACCGCTCAAACAACAATCTCAGAAAATTCGGACTTTTCTTTCATTGAAAACACAGGGTGGGTGACTTGCGCTCAATCTCCTTGAATCAGAACGGTCGGGAAATTCTGAAGAAAATATGGCAGTATTGAGTATGCAGGCCAAACTGCGCAATTATCGCCCCCTGGACTTTGATAATCAATCTTGCGTAATCATGAGTTGGAAATATCATAGTGAACTGGTCTTTCGTATGGAGACTGCTCAAACAACAACAATCTCAGAAAATTCGGACGTTTCTTTCATTGAAAATACAGGGTAGGTGACTTGCGCTCAATCTCCTTGAATCAGAACGGTCGGGAAATTCTGAAAAAAATATGGCAGTATTGAGTAGGCAGGCCGAACTGCGCAATTTCCGCCCCCTGGACTTTGTTCATCAATCTTGCGTAATTATGAGTTAGAAATATCATAGTAAACTGGTCTTTCGTATGGAGACCGTTCAAACAACAACAATCGCAGAAAATTCGGACTTTTCTTTCAGTGAAAACACAGGGTAGGTGACTTGCGTCTTAATCTCCTTGAATCAGAACGGTCTGGAAATTCTGACAAAAATATGGCAGTATTGAGTAGGCAGGCGAAACTGCGCAATTTCGGCCCCCTGGACTTTGTTCATCAATCTTACGTCATCATGAGTTGGAAATATCATAGTGAACTGTTCTTTCGTATGGAGACTGCTCAAACAACAACAATCTCGGAAAATTCGGACTTTTCTTTCAGTGAAAACACAGGGTAGGTGACTTGCGTCTCAATCTCCTTAAATCAGAACAGTCCGGAAATTCTGCAAAAAATATGGCAGTATTGAGTGAGCCAAACTGCGCAATTTCGGCCCCCTGGACTTTGTTCATCAATCTTGCGTAATCATGAGTTGGAAATATCACAGTGAACTGGTCTTTCGTATGGAGACCGCTCAAACAACGATCTCAGAAAATTCGGACTTTTCATTTAGTGAAAACACAGGGTAGGTGACTTGCGTCTCAATCTTCTTAAATCAGAACGGTCGGGAAATTCTGAAAAAATAATGGCAGTATTGAGTGAGCCAAACTGCGCAATTTTGGCCCCCTGGACTTTGATCATCAATCTTGCGTAATCATGAGTTGGAAATATCATAGTGAACTGGTCTTTCGTATGGAGACCGCTCAAACAACAATCTCAGAAAATTCGGACTTTTCTTTCATTGAAAACACAGGGTGGGTGACTTGCGCTCAATCTCCTTGAATCAGAACGGTCGGGAAATTCTGAAAAAAATATGGCAGTATTGAGTATGCAGGCCAAACTGCGCAATTATCGCCCCCTGGACTTTGATAATCAATCTTGCGTAATCATGAGTTAGAAATATCATAGTAAACTGGTCTTTCGTATGGAGACCGTTCAAACAACAACAATCGCAGAAAATTCGGACTTTTCTTTCAGTGAAAACACAGGGTAGGTGACTTGCGTCTTAATCTCCTTGAATCAGAACGGTCTGGAAATTCTGACAAAAATATGGCAGTATTGAGTAGGCAGGCCAAACTGCGCAATTTCGGCCCCCTGGACTTTGTTCATCAATCTTGCGTAATTATGAGTTAGAAATATCATAGTAAACTGGTCTTTTGTATGGAGACCGTTCAAACAACAACAATCGCAGAAAATTCGGACTTTTCTTTTAGCGAAAACACAGGGTAGGTGACTTGCGTCTCAATCTCCTTAAATCAGAACCGTCGGGAAATTCCGAAGAAAATATGGCAGTATTGAGTGAGCCAAACTGCGCAATTTTGGCCCCCTGGACTTTGATCATCAATCTTGCGTAATCATGAGTTAAAAATATCATAGTGAACTGGTCTTTCGTATGGAGACTGCTCAAACAACAACAATCTCAGAAAATTTGGACTTGTCTTTCAGTGAAAACACAGGGTAGGTGACTTGCGTCTCAATCTCCTTAAATCAGAACGGTTCGGAAATTCTGCAAAAAATATGGCAGTATTGAGTAAGCCAAACTGCGCGATTTCGGCCCCCTGGACTTTGTTCATCAATCTTGCGTAATTATGAGTTGAAAATATCATAGTGAACTGGTCTTTCGTATGGAGACTGCTCAAACAACAACAATCTCAGAAGATTCGGACTTTTTTTCCAGTGAAAACACAGGGTGGGTGATTTGTGTCTCAATCTCCTTAAATCAGAACGGTCGGGAAATTCTGAAAAAAATATGGCAGTATTGAGTGAGCCAAACTGCGCAATTTTGGCCCCCCGGACTTTGATCATCAATCTTGCGTTATCATGAGTTGGAAATATCATAGTGAACTGGTCTTTCGTATGGAGCCTGCTCAAACAACAACAATCTCAGAAAATTCGGACTTTTCTTTCAGTGAAAACACAGGGTAGGTGACTTCCGTCTCAATCTCCTTAAATCAGAACGGTCGGGAAATTCTGAAAAAAATATGGCAGTATTGAGTGAGCAGGCCGAACTGCGCAATTTCGGCACCCTTGACTTTATTCATCAATCTTGCGTCATTATGAGTTAGAAATATCATAGTGAACCGGTCTTTCGTATGGAGACTGCTCAAACAACAACTATTGCAGAAAATTCGGACTTTTCTTTCAGTGAAAACACAGGGTAGGTGACTTGCGTCTCAATCTTCTTAAATGAGAACGGTCGGGAAATTCTTAAAAAATTATGGCAGTATTGAGTAAGTCAAACTGCGCAATTTTGGCCCCCTTGACTTTGATCATCAATCTTGCGTAATCACGAGTTGGAAATATCATAGTGAACTGGTCTTTCGTATGGAGACCGCTCGAACAACAATCTCAGAAAATTCGGACTTTTCATTCAGTGAAAACACAGGGTAGGTGACTTGCGTCTCAATCTCCTTAAATCAGAAAGGTCGGGAAATTCTGAAAAAAAATTGGCAGTATTGAGTGAGCCAAACTGCGCAATTTTGGCTCCCTGGACTTTGATAATCAATCTTGCGTAATCATGAGTTGGAAATATCATAGTGAACTGGTCTTTCGTATTGAGACTGCTCAAACAACAACAATCTCAGAAAATTCGGACTTTTCTTTCAGTGAAACACAGGGTAGGTGACTTGCGCTCAATCTCTTCGAATCAGAACGGTCGGTAAATTCTGGAAAAAATATGGCAGTATTGAGTAGGCAGGCCAAACTGCGCAATTTCCGCCCCCTGGACTTTGTTTATCAATCTTGCGTAATTAAGAGTTAGAAATATCATAGTAAACTGGTCTTTCGTATGGAGACCGTTCAAACAACAACAATCGCAGAAAATTCGGACTTTTCTTTCAATGAAAATACAGGGTAGGTGACATACGTCTCAATCTCCTTGAATCAGAACGGTCTGGAAATTCTGGAAAAAATATGGCAGTATTGAGTAGGCAAGCCAAACTGCGCAATTTCGGCCCCCTGGACTTTGTCCATCAATCTTGCGTAGTCATGAGTTGGAAATATCATAGTGAACTGGTCTCCCGTATGGAAACTGCTCAAACAACAACAATCTCTGAAAATTCGGACTTTTCTTTCAGTGAAAACACAGGGTAGGTGAATTGCGCCTGAATCTCCTTGAATCAGAACGGTCTGGAAATTCTGACAAGAATGTGGCAGTATTGAGTAGGCAGGCCAAACTGCGCAATTTCGGCCCCCCGGACTTTGTTCATCAATCTTGCGTAATCATGAGTTGGAAATATCATAGTGAACTGGTCTTTCGTATGGAGACTGCTCAAACAACAACAATCTCGGAAAATTCGGACTTTTCTTTCAGTGAAAACACAGGGTAGGTGATTTGCGTCTCAATCTCCTCAAATCAGAACGGTCGGGAAATTCTGGAAAAAATATGGCAGTATTGAGTGAGCCAAACTGCGCAATTTTGGCCCTCTGGACTTTGATCATCAATCTTGCGTAATCATGAGTTAAAAATATCACAGTGAACTGGTCTTTCGTATGGAGACTGCTCAAACAACAACAATCTCAGAAAATTCGGACTTTTCTTCCAGTGAAAACACAGGGTAGGTGACTTGCGTCTCAATCTCCTTAAATCAGAACGGTTCGGAAATTCTGCAAAAAATATGGCAGTATTGAGTAAGCCAAACTGCGCAATTCCGGCCCCCTGGACTTTGTCCATCAATCTTGCGTAATCATGAGTTGGAAATATCATAGTGAACTGGTCTTTCGTATGGAGACTGCTCAAACAACAACAATCTCAGAAAATTCGGACTTTTCTTTCAGTGAAAACACAGGGTAGGTGACTTGCGCTCAATCTCCTTGAATCAGAACGGTCGGGAAATTCTGCAAAAAATATGGCAGTATTGAGTGAGCCAAACTGCGCAATTTCGGCCCCCTGGACTTTGTTCATCAATCTTGCGTAATCATGAGTTGGAAATATCACAGTGAACTGGTCTTTCGTATGGAGACCGCTCAAACAACAATCTCAGAAAATTCGGACTTTTCTTTCATTGAAAACACAGGGTAGGTGACTTGCGCTCAATCTCCTTGAATCAGAACGGTCGGGAAATTCTGAAAAAAATATGGCAGTATTGAGTATGCAGGCCAAACTGCCCAATTATCGCCCCCTGGACTTTGATAATCAATCTTGCGTAATCATGAGTTGGAAATATCATAGTGAACTGGTCTTTTGTATGGAGACTGCTCAAACAACAACAATCTCAGAAAATTCGGACTTTTCTTTCAGTGAAACACAGGGTAGGTGACTTGCGCTCAATCTCTTCGAATCAGAACGGTCGGGAAATTCTGGAAAAAATATGGCAGTATTGAGTAGGCAGGCCAAACTGCGCAATTTCCGCCCCCTGGACTTTGTTTATCAATCTTGCGTAATTATGAGTTAGAAATATCATAGTAAACTGGTCTTTCGTATGGAGACCGTTCAAACAACAACAATCGCAGAAAATTCGGACTTTTCTTTCAGTGAAAATACAGGGTAGGTGACATGCGTCTCAATCTCCTTGAATCAGAACGGTCTGGAAATTCTGAAAAAAATATGGCAGTATTGAGTAGGCAGGCCAAACTGCGCAATTTCGGCCCCCTGGACTTTGTCCATCAATCTTGCGTAATCATGAGTTGGAAATATCATAGTGAACTGGTCTTCCGTATGGAGACTGCTCAAACAACAACAATCTCTGAAAATTCGGACTTTTCTTCCAGTGAAAACACAGGGTAGGTGAATTGCGTCTGAATCTCCTTGAATCAGAACGGTCTGGAAATTCTGACAAAAATGTGGCAGTATTGAGTAGGCAGGCCAAACTGCGCAATTTCGGCCCCCCGGACTTTGTTCATCAATCTTGCGTGATCATGAGTTGGAAATATCATAGTGAACTGGTCTTTCGTATGGAGACTGCTCAAACAACAACAATCTCGGAAAATTCGGACTTTTCTTTCAGTGAAAACACAGGGTAGGTGACTTGCGTCTCAATCTCCTTAAATCAGAACGGTCCGGAAATTCTGCAAAAAATATGGCAGTATTGAGTGAGCCAAACTGCGCAATTTCGGCCCCCTGGACTTTGTTCATCAATCTTGCGTGATCATGAGTTGGAAATATCACAGTGAACTGGTCTTTCGTATGGAGACCGCTCAAACAACAATCTCAGAAAATTCGGACTTTTCTTTCATTGAAAACACAGGGTAGGTGACTTGCGCTCAATCTCCTTGAATCAGAACGGTCGGGAAATTCTGAAAAAAATATGGCAGTATTGAGTATGCAGGCCAAACTGCGCAATTATCGCCCCCTGGACTTTGATAATCAATCTTGCGTAATCATGAGTTGGAAATATCATAGTGAACTGGTCTTTCGTATGGAGACTGCTCAAACAACAACAATCTCAGAAAATTCGGACTTTTCTTCCAGTGAAACACAGGGTAGGTGACTTGCGCTCAATCTCTTCGAATCAGAACGGTCGGGAAATTCTGGAAAAAATATGGCAGTATTGAGTAGGCAGGCCAAACTGCGCAATTTCCGCCCCCTGGACTTTGTTCATCAATCTTGCGTAATTATGAGTTAGAAATATCATAGTAAACTGGTCTTTCGTATGGAGACCGTTCAAACAACAACAATCGCAGAAAATTCGGACTTTTCTTTCAGTGAAAACACAGGGTAGGTGACTTGCGTCTTAATCTCCTTGAATCAGAACGGTCTGGAAATTCTGACAAAAATATGGCAGTATTGAGTAGGCAGGCCAAACTGCGCAATTTCGGCCCCCTGGACTTTGTTCATCAATCTTGCGTAATTATGAGTTAGAAATATCATAGTAAACTGGTCTTTCGTATGGAGACCGTTCAAACAACAACAATCGCAGAAAATTCGGACTTTTCTTTCAGCGAAAACACAGGGTAGTGACTTGCGTCTCAATCTCCTTAAATCAGAACGGTCGGGAAATTCTGAAAAAAATATGGCAGTATTGAGTGAGCCAAACTGCGCAATTTGGGCTCCCTGGACTTTGATCATCAATCTTGCGTAATCATGAGTTGGAAATATCATAGTGAACTGGTCTTTCGTATGGAGACTGCTCAAACAACAACAATCTCAGAAAATTCGGACTTTTCTTCCAGTGAAACACAGGGTAGGTGACTTGCGCTCAATCTCTTCGCATCAGAACGGTCGGGAAATTCTGGAAAAAATATGGCAGTATTGAGTAGGCAGGCCAAACTGCGCAATTTCCGCCCCCTGGACTTTGTTCATCAATCTTGCGTAATTATGAGTTAGAAATATCATAGTAAACTGGTCTTTCGTATGGAGACCGTTCAAACAACAACAATCGCAGAAAATTCGGACTTTTCTTTCAGTGAAAACACAGGGTAGGCGACTTGCGTCTCAATCTCCTTGAATCGGAACGGTCTGGAAATTCTGAAAAAAATATGGCAGTATTGAGTAGGCAGGCCAAACTGCGCAATTTCGGCCCCCTGGACTTTGTTCATCAATCTTGCGTAATTATGAGTTAGAAATATCATAGTAAACTGGTCTTTCGTATGGAGACCGTTTAAACAACAACAATCGCAGAAAATTCGGACTTTTCTTTCAGCGAAAACACAGGGTAGGTGACTTGCGTTTCAATCTCCTTAAATCAGAACGGTCTGGAAATTCTGACAAAAATATGGCAGTATTAAGTAGGCAGGCCAAACTGCGCAATTATGGCCCCCTGGCCTTCGTTCATCAATCTTGCGTAATCATGAGTTGAAAATATCATAGTGAACTGGTCTTTCGTATGGAGACTGCTCAAACAACAACTATCTCCGAAAATTCGGACTTTTCTTTCATTGAAAACACAGGGTAGGTGACTTGCGTCTTAATCTCCTTGAATCAGAACGGTCTGGAAATTTTGACAAAAATATGGCAGTATTGAGTAGGCAGGCCAAACTGCGCAATTTCGGCCCCCTGGACTTTGTTCATCAATCTTGCGTGATTATGAGTTAGAAATATCATAGTAAACTGGTCTTTCGTATGGAGACCGTTCAAACAACAACAATCGCAGAAAATTCGGACTTTTCTTTCAGTGAAAACACAGGGTAGGTGACTTGCGTCTCAATCTCCTTGAATCAGAACGGTCTGGAAATTCTGAAAAAAATATGGCAGTATTGAGTAGGCAGGCCAAACTGCGCAATTTCGGCCCCCTGGACTTTGTTCATCAATCTTGCGTAATTATGAGTTAGAAATATCATAGTAAACTGGTCTTTCGTATGGAGACCGTTTAAACAACAACAATCGCAGAAAATTCGGACTTTTCTTTCAGCGAAAACACAGGGTAGGTGACTTGCGTTTCAATCTCCTTAAATCAGAACGGTCGGAAAATTCTGAAAAAAATATGGCAGTATTGAGTGAGCCAAACTGCGCAATTTTGGCCCCCTGGACTTTGATCATCAATCTTGCGTTATCATGAGTTGGAAATATCATAGTGAACTGGTCTTTCGTATGGAGACTGCTCAAACAACAACAATCTCAGAAAATTCGGACGTTTCTTTCAGTGAAAACACAGGGTAGGTGACTTGCGTCTCAATCTCCTCAAATCAGAACGGTCGGGAAATTCTGGAAAAAATATGGCAGTATTGACTGAGCCAGACTGCGCAATTTCGGCCCCCTGGACTTTGTCCATCAATCTTGCGTAATCATGAGTTGGAAATATCATAGGGGACTGGTCTTTCGTATGGAGACCGTTCAAACAACAACAATCTCAGAAAATTCGGACGTTTCTTTCAGTGAAAACACAGGGTAGGTGACTTGCGTCTCAATCTCCTCAAATCAGAACGGTCGGGAAATTCTGACAAAAATATGGCAGTATTGAGTAGGCAGGCCAAACTGCGCAATTTCGGCCCCCTGGACTTTGTTCATCAATCTTGCGTAATTATGAGTTAGAAATATCATAGTCAACTGGTCTTTCGTATGGAGACCGTTCAAACAACAACAATCGCAGAAAATTCGGACTTTTCTTTTAGCGAAAACACAGGGTAGGTGACTTGCGTCTCAATCTCCTTAAATCAGAACGGTCGGGAAATTCTGAAAAAAATATGGCAGTATTGAGTGAGCCAAACTGCGCAATTTGGGCTCCCTGGACTTTGATCATCAATCTTGCGTAATCATGAGTTGGAAATATCATAGTGAACTGGTCTTTCGTATGGAGACTGCTCAAACAACAACAATCTCAGAAAATTCGGACTTTTCTTTCAGTGAAACACAGGGTAGGTGACTTGCGCTCAATCTCTTCGAATCAGAACGGTCGGGAAATTCTGGAAAAAATATGGCAGTATTGAGTAGGCAGGCCAAACTGCGCAATTTCCGCCCCCTGGACTTTGTTTATCAATCTTGCGTAATTATGAGTTAGAAATATCATAGTAAACTGGTCTTTCGTATGGAGACCGTTCAAACAACAACAATCGCAGAAAATTCGGACTTTTCTTTCAGTAAAACACAGGGTAGGCGACTTGCGTCTCAATCTCCTTAAATCAGAACGGTCCGGAAATTCTGCAAAAAATATGGCAGTATTGAGTGAGCCAAACTGCGCAATTTCGGCCCCCTGGACTTTGTTCATCAATCTTGCGTAATCATGAGTTGGAAATATCACAGTGAACTGGTCTTTCGTATGGAGACCGCTCAAACAACGATCTCAGAAAATTCGGACTTTTCATTCAGTGAAAACACAGGGTAGGTGACTTGCGTCTCAATCTTCTTAAATCAGAACGGTCGGGAAATTCTGAAAAAATAATGGCAGTATTGAGTGAGCCAAACTGCGCAATTTTGGCCCCCTGGACTTTGATCATCAATCTTGCGTAATCATGAGTTGGAAATATCATAGTGAACTGGTCTTTCGTATGGAGACCGCTCAAACAACAATCTCAGAAAATTCGGACTTTTCTTTCATTGAAAACACAGGGTGGGTGACTTGCGCTCAATCTCCTTGAATCAGAACGGTCGGGAAATTCTGAAGAAAATATGGCAGTATTGAGTATGCAGGCCAAACTGCGCAATTATCGCCCCCTGGACTTTGATAATCAATCTTGCGTAATCATGAGTTGGAAATATCATAGTGAACTGGTCTTTCGTATGGAGACTGCTCAAACAACAACAATCTCAGAAAACTCGGACGTTTCTTTCATTGAAAATACAGGGTAGGTGACTTGCGCTCAATCTCCTTGAATCAGAACGGTCGGGAAATTCTGAAAAAAATATGGCAGTATTGAGTAGGCAGGCCGAACTGCGCAATTTCCGCCCCCTGGACTTTGTTCATCAATCTTGCGTAATTATGAGTTAGAAATATCATAGTAAACTGGTCTTTCGTATGGAGACCGTTCAAACAACAACAATCGCAGAAAATTCGGACTTTTCTTTCAGTGAAAACACAGGGTAGGTGACTTGCGTCTTAATCTCCTTGAATCAGAACGGTCTGGAAATTCTGACAAAAATATGGCAGTATTGAGTAGGCAGGCGAAACTGCGCAATTTCGGCCCCCTGGACTTTGTTCATCAATCTTACCTCATCATGAGTTGGAAATATCATAGTGAACTGTTCTTTCGTATGGAGACTGCTCAAACAACAACAATCTCGGAAAATTCGGACTTTTCTTTCAGTGAAAACACAGGGTAGGTGACTTGCGTCTCAATCTCCTTAAATCAGAACAGTCCGGAAATTCTGCAAAAAATATGGCAGTATTGAGTGAGCCAAACTGCGCAATTTCGGCCCCCTGGACTTTGTTCATCAATCTTGCGTAATCATGAGTTGGAAATATCACAGTGAACTGGTCTTTCGTATGGAGACCGCTCAAACAACGATCTCAGAAAATTCGGACTTTTCATTTAGTGAAAACACAGGGTAGGTGACTTGCGTCTCAATCTTCTTAAATCAGAACGGTCGGGAAATTCTGAAAAAATAATGGCAGTATTGAGTGAGCCAAACTGCGCAATTTTGGCCCCCTGGACTTTGATCATCAATCTTGCGTAATCATGAGTTGGAAATATCATAGTGAACTGGTCTTTCGTATGGAGACCGCTCAAACAACAATCTCAGAAAATTCGGACTTTTCTTTCATTAAAAACACAGGGTGGGTGACTTGCGCTCAATCTCCTTGAATCAGAACGGTCGGGAAATTCTGAAAAAAATATGGCAGTATTGAGTATGCAGGCCAAACTGCGCAATTATCGCCCCCTGGACTTTGATAATCAATCTTGCGTAATCATGAGTTGGAAATATCATAGTGAACTGGTCTTTCGTATGGAGACTGCTCAAACAACAACAATCTCAGAAAATTCGGACGTTACTTTCATTGAAAATACAGGGTAGGTGACTTGCGCTCAATCTCCTTGAATCAGAACGGTCGGGAAATTCTGAAAAAAATATGGCAGTATTGAGTAGGCAGGCCGAACTGCGCAATTTACGCCCCCTGGACTTTGTTCATCAATCTTGCGTAATTATGAGTTAGAAATATCATAGTAAACTGGTCTTTCGTATGGAGACCGTTCAAACAACAACAATCGCAGAAAATTCGGACTTTTCTTTCAGTGAAAACACAGGGTAGGTGACTTGCGTCTTAATCTCCTTGAATCAGAACGGTCTGGAAATTCTGCAAAAAATATGGCAGTATTGAGTGAGCCAAACTGCGCAATTTCGGCCCCCTGGACTTTGTTCATCAATCTTGCGTGATCATGAGTTGGAAATATCACAGTGAACTGGTCTTTCGTATGGAGACCGCTCAAACAACAATCTCAGAAAATTCGGACTTTTCTTTCATTGAAAACACAGGGTAGGTGACTTGCGCTCAATCTCCTTGAATCAGAACGGTCGGGAAATTCTGAAAAAAATATGGCAGTATTGAGTATGCAGGCCAAACTGCGCAATTATCGCCCCCTGGACTTTGATAATCAATCTTGCGTAATCATGAGTTGGAAATATCATAGTGAACTGGTCTTTCGTATGGAGACTGCTCAAACAACAACAATCTCAGAAAATTCGGACTTTTCTTCCAGTGAAACACAGGGTAGGTGACTTGCGCTCAATCTCTTCGAATCAGAACGGTCGGGAAATTCTGGAAAAAATATGGCAGTATTGAGTAGGCAGGCCAAACTGCGCAATTTCCGCCCCCTGGACTTTGTTCATCAATCTTGCGTAATTATGAGTTAGAAATATCATAGTAAACTGGTCTTTCGTATGGAGACCGTTCAAACAACAACAATCGCAGAAAATTCGGACTTTTCTTTCAGTGAAAACACAGGGTAGGTGACTTGCGTCTTAATCTCCTTGAATCAGAACGGTCTGGAAATTCTGACAAAAATATGGCAGTATTGAGTAGGCAGGCCAAACTGCGCAATTTCGGCCCCCTGGACTTTGTTCATCAATCTTGCGTAATTATGAGTTAGAAATATCATAGTAAACTGGTCTTTCGTATGGAGACCGTTCAAACAACAACAATCGCAGAAAATTCGGACTTTTCTTTCAGCGAAAACACAGGGTAGGTGACTTGCGTCTCAATCTCCTTAAATCAGAACGGTCGGGAAATTCTGAAAAAAATATGGCAGTATTGAGTGAGCCAAACTGCGCAATTTGGGCTCCCTGGACTTTGATCATCAATCTTGCGTAATCATGAGTTGGAAATATCATAGTGAACTGGTCTTTCGTATGGAGACTGCTCAAACAACAACAATCTCAGAAAATTCGGACTTTTCTTCCAGTGAAACACAGGGTAGGTGACTTGCGCTCAATCTCTTCGCATCAGAACGGTCGGGAAATTCTGGAAAAAATATGGCAGTATTGAGTAGGCAGGCCAAACTGCGCAATTTCCGCCCCCTGGACTTTGTTCATCAATCTTGCGTAATTATGAGTTAGAAATATCATAGTAAACTGGTCTTTCGTATGGAGACCGTTCAAACAACAACAATCGCAGAAAATTCGGACTTTTCTTTCAGTGAAAACACAGGGTAGGCGACTTGCGTCTCAATCTCCTTGAATCGGAACGGTCTGGAAATTCTGAAAAAAATATGGCAGTATTGAGTAGGCAGGCCAAACTGCGCAATTTCGGCCCCCTGGACTTTGTTCATCAATCTTGCGTAATTATGAGTTAGAAATATCATAGTAAACTGGTCTTTCGTATGGAGACCGTTTAAACAACAACAATCGCAGAAAATTCGGACTTTTCTTTCAGCGAAAACACAGGGTAGGTGACTTGCGTTTCAATCTCCTTAAATCAGAACGGTCTGGAAATTCTGACAAAAATATGGCAGTATTAAGTAGGCAGGCCAAACTGCGCAATTATGGCCCCCTGGCCTTCGTTCATCAATCTTGCGTAATCATGAGTTGAAAATATCATAGTGAACTGGTCTTTCGTATGGAGACTGCTCAAACAACAACTATCTCCGAAAATTCGGACTTTTCTTTCATTGAAAACACAGGGTAGGTGACTTGCGTCTTAATCTCCTTGAATCAGAACGGTCTGGAAATTTTGACAAAAATATGGCAGTATTGAGTAGGCAGGCCAAACTGCGCAATTTCGGCCCCCTGGACTTTGTTCATCAATCTTGCGTGATTATGAGTTAGAAATATCATAGTAAACTGGTCTTTCGTATGGAGACCGTTCAAACAACAACAATCGCAGAAAATTCGGACTTTTCTTTCAGTGAAAACACAGGGTAGGTGACTTGCGTCTCAATCTCCTTGAATCAGAACGGTCTGGAAATTCTGAAAAAAATATGGCAGTATTGAGTAGGCAGGCCAAACTGCGCAATTTCGGCCCCCTGGACTTTGTTCATCAATCTTGCGTAATTATGAGTTAGAAATATCATAGTAAACTGGTCTTTCGTATGGAGACCGTTTAAACAACAACAATCGCAGAAAATTCGGACTTTTCTTTCAGCGAAAACACAGGGTAGGTGACTTGCGTTTCAATCTCCTTAAATCAGAACGGTCGGAAAATTCTGAAAAAAATATGGCAGTATTGAGTGAGCCAAACTGCGCAATTTTGGCCCCCTGGACTTTGATCATCAATCTTGCGTTATCATGAGTTGGAAATATCATAGTGAACTGGTCTTTCGTATGGAGACTGCTCAAACAACAACAATCTCAGAAAATTCGGACGTTTCTTTCAGTGAAAACACAGGGTAGGTGACTTGCGTCTCAATCTCCTCAAATCAGAACGGTCGGGAAATTCTGGAAAAAATATGGCAGTATTGACTGAGCCAGACTGCGCAATTTCGGCCCCCTGGACTTTGTCCATCAATCTTGCGTAATCATGAGTTGGAAATATCATAGGGGACTGGTCTTTCGTATGGAGACCGTTCAAACAACAACAATCTCAGAAAATTCGGACGTTTCTTTCAGTGAAAACACAGGGTAGGTGACTTGCGTCTCAATCTCCTCAAATCAGAACGGTCGGGAAATTCTGACAAAAATATGGCAGTATTGAGTAGGCAGGCCAAACTGCGCAATTTCGGCCCCCTGGACTTTGTTCATCAATCTTGCGTAATTATGAGTTAGAAATATCATAGTCAACTGGTCTTTCGTATGGAGACCGTTCAAACAACAACAATCGCAGAAAATTCGGACTTTTCTTTTAGCGAAAACACAGGGTAGGTGACTTGCGTCTCAATCTCCTTAAATCAGAACGGTCGGGAAATTCTGAAAAAAATATGGCAGTATTGAGTGAGCCAAACTGCGCAATTTGGGCTCCCTGGACTTTGATCATCAATCTTGCGTAATCATGAGTTGGAAATATCATAGTGAACTGGTCTTTCGTATGGAGACTGCTCAAACAACAACAATCTCAGAAAATTCGGACTTTTCTTTCAGTGAAACACAGGGTAGGTGACTTGCGCTCAATCTCTTCGAATCAGAACGGTCGGGAAATTCTGGAAAAAATATGGCAGTATTGAGTAGGCAGGCCAAACTGCGCAATTTCCGCCCCCTGGACTTTGTTTATCAATCTTGCGTAATTATGAGTTAGAAATATCATAGTAAACTGGTCTTTCGTATGGAGACCGTTCAAACAACAACAATCGCAGAAAATTCGGACTTTTCTTTCAGTAAAACACAGGGTAGGCGACTTGCGTCTCAATCTCCTTAAATCAGAACGGTCCGGAAATTCTGCAAAAAATATGGCAGTATTGAGTGAGCCAAACTGCGCAATTTCGGCCCCCTGGACTTTGTTCATCAATCTTGCGTAATCATGAGTTGGAAATATCACAGTGAACTGGTCTTTCGTATGGAGACCGCTCAAACAACGATCTCAGAAAATTCGGACTTTTCATTCAGTGAAAACACAGGGTAGGTGACTTGCGTCTCAATCTTCTTAAATCAGAACGGTCGGGAAATTCTGAAAAAATAATGGCAGTATTGAGTGAGCCAAACTGCGCAATTTTGGCCCCCTGGACTTTGATCATCAATCTTGCGTAATCATGAGTTGGAAATATCATAGTGAACTGGTCTTTCGTATGGAGACCGCTCAAACAACAATCTCAGAAAATTCGGACTTTTCTTTCATTGAAAACACAGGGTGGGTGACTTGCGCTCAATCTCCTTGAATCAGAACGGTCGGGAAATTCTGAAGAAAATATGGCAGTATTGAGTATGCAGGCCAAACTGCGCAATTATCGCCCCCTGGACTTTGATAATCAATCTTGCGTAATCATGAGTTGGAAATATCATAGTGAACTGGTCTTTCGTATGGAGACTGCTCAAACAACAACAATCTCAGAAAACTCGGACGTTTCTTTCATTGAAAATACAGGGTAGGTGACTTGCGCTCAATCTCCTTGAATCAGAACGGTCGGGAAATTCTGAAAAAAATATGGCAGTATTGAGTAGGCAGGCCGAACTGCGCAATTTCCGCCCCCTGGACTTTGTTCATCAATCTTGCGTAATTATGAGTTAGAAATATCATAGTAAACTGGTCTTTCGTATGGAGACCGTTCAAACAACAACAATCGCAGAAAATTCGGACTTTTCTTTCAGTGAAAACACAGGGTAGGTGACTTGCGTCTTAATCTCCTTGAATCAGAACGGTCTGGAAATTCTGACAAAAATATGGCAGTATTGAGTAGGCAGGCGAAACTGCGCAATTTCGGCCCCCTGGACTTTGTTCATCAATCTTACCTCATCATGAGTTGGAAATATCATAGTGAACTGTTCTTTCGTATGGAGACTGCTCAAACAACAACAATCTCGGAAAATTCGGACTTTTCTTTCAGTGAAAACACAGGGTAGGTGACTTGCGTCTCAATCTCCTTAAATCAGAACAGTCCGGAAATTCTGCAAAAAATATGGCAGTATTGAGTGAGCCAAACTGCGCAATTTCGGCCCCCTGGACTTTGTTCATCAATCTTGCGTAATCATGAGTTGGAAATATCACAGTGAACTGGTCTTTCGTATGGAGACCGCTCAAACAACGATCTCAGAAAATTCGGACTTTTCATTTAGTGAAAACACAGGGTAGGTGACTTGCGTCTCAATCTTCTTAAATCAGAACGGTCGGGAAATTCTGAAAAAATAATGGCAGTATTGAGTGAGCCAAACTGCGCAATTTTGGCCCCCTGGACTTTGATCATCAATCTTGCGTAATCATGAGTTGGAAATATCATAGTGAACTGGTCTTTCGTATGGAGACCGCTCAAACAACAATCTCAGAAAATTCGGACTTTTCTTTCATTAAAAACACAGGGTGGGTGACTTGCGCTCAATCTCCTTGAATCAGAACGGTCGGGAAATTCTGAAAAAAATATGGCAGTATTGAGTATGCAGGCCAAACTGCGCAATTATCGCCCCCTGGACTTTGATAATCAATCTTGCGTAATCATGAGTTGGAAATATCATAGTGAACTGGTCTTTCGTATGGAGACTGCTCAAACAACAACAATCTCAGAAAATTCGGACGTTACTTTCATTGAAAATACAGGGTAGGTGACTTGCGCTCAATCTCCTTGAATCAGAACGGTCGGGAAATTCTGAAAAAAATATGGCAGTATTGAGTAGGCAGGCCGAACTGCGCAATTTACGCCCCCTGGACTTTGTTCATCAATCTTGCGTAATTATGAGTTAGAAATATCATAGTAAACTGGTCTTTCGTATGGAGACCGTTCAAACAACAACAATCGCAGAAAATTCGGACTTTTCTTTCAGTGAAAACACAGGGTAGGTGACTTGCGTCTTAATCTCCTTGAATCAGAACGGTCTGGAAATTCTGCAAAAAATATGGCAGTATTGAGTGAGCCAAACTGCGCAATTTCGGCCCCCTGGACTTTGTTCATCAATCTTGCGTAATCATGAGTTGGAAATATCACAGTGAACTGGTCTTTCGTATGGAGACCGCTCAAACAACGATCTCAGAAAATTCGGACTTTTCATTTAGTGAAAACACAGGGTAGGTGACTTGCGTCTCAATCTTCTTAAATCAGAACGGTCGGAAAATTCTGAAAAAAATATGGCAGTATTGAGTGAGCCAAACTGCGCAATTTTGGCCCCCTGGACTTTGATCATCAATCTTGCGTTATCATGAGTTGGAAATATCATAGTGAACTGGTCTTTCGTATGGAGACTGCTCAAACAACAACAATCTCAGAAAATTCGGACGTTTCTTTCAGTGAAAACACAGGGTAGGTGACTTGCGTCTCAATCTCCTCAAATCAGAACGGTCGGGAAATTCTGGAAAAAATATGGCAGTATTGACTGAGCCAGACTGCGCAATTTCGGCCCCCTGGACTTTGTCCATCAATCTTGCGTAATCATGAGTTGGAAATATCATAGGGGACTGGTCTTTCGTATGGAGACCGTTCAAACAACAACAATCTCAGAAAATTCGGACGTTTCTTTCAGTGAAAACACAGGGTAGGTGACTTGCGTCTCAATCTCCTCAAATCAGAACGGTCGGGAAATTCTGACAAAAATATGGCAGTATTGAGTAGGCAGGCCAAACTGCGCAATTTCGGCCCCCTGGACTTTGTTCATCAATCTTGCGTAATTATGAGTTAGAAATATCATAGTCAACTGGTCTTTCGTATGGAGACCGTTCAAACAACAACAATCGCAGAAAATTCGGACTTTTCTTTTAGCGAAAACACAGGGTAGGTGACTTGCGTCTCAATCTCCTTAAATCAGAACGGTCGGGAAATTCTGAAAAAAATATGGCAGTATTGAGTGAGCCAAACTGCGCAATTTGGGCTCCCTGGACTTTGATCATCAATCTTGCGTAATCATGAGTTGGAAATATCATAGTGAACTGGTCTTTCGTATGGAGACTGCTCAAACAACAACAATCTCAGAAAATTCGGACTTTTCTTTCAGTGAAACACAGGGTAGGTGACTTGCGCTCAATCTCTTCGAATCAGAACGGTCGGGAAATTCTGGAAAAAATATGGCAGTATTGAGTAGGCAGGCCAAACTGCGCAATTTCCGCCCCCTGGACTTTGTTTATCAATCTTGCGTAATTATGAGTTAGAAATATCATAGTAAACTGGTCTTTCGTATGGAGACCGTTCAAACAACAACAATCGCAGAAAATTCGGACTTTTCTTTCAGTAAAACACAGGGTAGGCGACTTGCGTCTCAATCTCCTTAAATCAGAACGGTCCGGAAATTCTGCAAAAAATATGGCAGTATTGAGTGAGCCAAACTGCGCAATTTCGGCCCCCTGGACTTTGTTCATCAATCTTGCGTAATCATGAGTTGGAAATATCACAGTGAACTGGTCTTTCGTATGGAGACCGCTCAAACAACGATCTCAGAAAATTCGGACTTTTCATTCAGTGAAAACACAGGGTAGGTGACTTGCGTCTCAATCTTCTTAAATCAGAACGGTCGGGAAATTCTGAAAAAATAATGGCAGTATTGAGTGAGCCAAACTGCGCAATTTTGGCCCCCTGGACTTTGATCATCAATCTTGCGTAATCATGAGTTGGAAATATCATAGTGAACTGGTCTTTCGTATGGAGACCGCTCAAACAACAATCTCAGAAAATTCGGACTTTTCTTTCATTGAAAACACAGGGTGGGTGACTTGCGCTCAATCTCCTTGAATCAGAACGGTCGGGAAATTCTGAAGAAAATATGGCAGTATTGAGTATGCAGGCCAAACTGCGCAATTATCGCCCCCTGGACTTTGATAATCAATCTTGCGTAATCATGAGTTGGAAATATCATAGTGAACTGGTCTTTCGTATGGAGACTGCTCAAACAACAACAATCTCAGAAAATTCGGACGTTTCTTTCATTGAAAATACAGGGTAGGTGACTTGCGCTCAATCTCCTTGAATCAGAACGGTCGGGAAATTCTGAAAAAAATATGGCAGTATTGAGTAGGCAGGCCGAACTGCGCAATTTCCGCCCCCTGGACTTTGTTCATCAATCTTGCGTAATTATGAGTTAGAAATATCATAGTAAACTGGTCTTTCGTATGGAGACCGTTCAAACAACAACAATCGCAGAAAATTCGGACTTTTCTTTCAGTGAAAACACAGGGTAGGTGACTTGCGTCTTAATCTCCTTGAATCAGAACGGTCTGGAAATTCTGACAAAAATATGGCAGTATTGAGTAGGCAGGCGAAACTGCGCAATTTCGGCCCCCTGGACTTTGTTCATCAATCTTACGTCATCATGAGTTGGAAATATCATAGTGAACTGTTCTTTCGTATGGAGACTGCTCAAACAACAACAATCTCGGAAAATTCGGACTTTTCTTTCAGTGAAAACACAGGGTAGGTGACTTGCGTCTCAATCTCCTTAAATCAGAACAGTCCGGAAATTCTGCAAAAAATATGGCAGTATTGAGTGAGCCAAACTGCGCAATTTCGGCCCCCTGGACTTTGTTCATCAATCTTGCGTAATCATGAGTTGGAAATATCACAGTGAACTGGTCTTTCGTATGGAGACCGCTCAAACAACGATCTCAGAAAATTCGGACTTTTCATTTAGTGAAAACACAGGGTAGGTGACTTGCGTCTCAATCTTCTTAAATCAGAACGGTCGGGAAATTCTGAAAAAATAATGGCAGTATTGAGTGAGCCAAACTGCGCAATTTTGGCCCCCTGGACTTTGATCATCAATCTTGCGTAATCATGAGTTGGAAATATCATAGTGAACTGGTCTTTCGTATGGAGACCGCTCAAACAACAATCTCAGAAAATTCGGACTTTTCTTTCATTGAAAACACAGGGTGGGTGACTTGCGCTCAATCTCCTTGAATCAGAACGGTCGGGAAATTCTGAAAAAAATATGGCAGTATTGAGTATGCAGGCCAAACTGCGCAATTATCGCCCCCTGGACTTTGATAATCAATCTTGCGTAATCATGAGTTGGAAATATCATAGTGAACTGGTCTTTCGTATGGAGACTGCTCAAACAACAACAATCTCAGAAAATTCGGACGTTTCTTTCATTGAAAATACAGGGTAGGTGACTTGCGCTCAATCTCCTTGAATCAGAACGGTCGGGAAATTCTGAAAAAAATATGGCAGTATTGAGTAGGCAGGCCGAACTGCGCAATTTACGCCCCCTGGACTTTGTTCATCAATCTTGCGTAATTATGAGTTAGAAATATCATAGTAAACTGGTCTTTCGTATGGAGACCGTTCAAACAACAACAATCGCAGAAAATTCGGACTTTTCTTTCAGTGAAAACACAGGGTAGGTGACTTGCGTCTTAATCTCCTTGAATCAGAACGGTCTGGAAATTCTGACAAAAATATGGCAGTATTGAGTAGGCAGGCCAAACTGCGCAATTTCGGCCCCCTGGTCTTTGTTCATCAATCTTGCGTAATTATGAGTTAGAAATATCATAGTAAACTGGTCTTTTGTATGGAGACCGTTCAAACAACAACAATCGCAGAAAATTCGGACTTTTCTTTTAGCGAAAACACAAGGTAGGTGACTTGCGTCTCAATCTCCTTAAATCAGAACCGTCGGGAAATTCCGAAGAAAATATGGCAGTATTGAGTGAGCCAAACTGCGCAATTTTGGCCCCCTGGACTTTGATCATCAATCTTGCGTAATCATGAGTTAAAAATATCATAGTGAACTGGTCTTTCGTATGGAGACTGCTCAAACAACAACAATCTCAGAAAATTTGGACTCGTCTTTCAGTGAAAACACAGGGTAGGTGACTTGCGTCTCAATCTCCTTAAATCAGAACGGTTCGGAAATTCTGCAAAAAATATGGCAGTATTGAGTAAGCCAAACTGCGCGATTTCGGCCCCCTGGACTTTGTTCATCAATCTTGCGTAATTATGAGTTGAAAATATCATAGTGAACTGGTCTTTCGTATGGAGACTGCTCAAACAACAACAATCTCAGAAGATTCGGACTTTTTTTCCAGTGAAAACACAGGGTGGGTGATTTGTGTCTCAATCTCCTTAAATCAGAACGGTCGGGAAATTCTGAAAAAAATATGGCAGTATTGAGTGAGCCAAACTGCGCAATTTTGGCCCCCCGGACTTTGATCATCAATCTTGCGTTATCATTAGTTGGAAATATCATAGTGAACTGGTCTTTCGTATGGAGCCTGCTCAAACAACAACAATCTCAGAAAATTCGCACTTTTCTTTCAGTGAAAACACAGGGTAGGTGACTTGCGTCTCAATCTCCTCAAATCAGAACGGTCGGGAAATTCTGGAAAAAATATGGCAGTATTGACTGAGCCAGACTGCGCAATTTCGGCCCCCTGGACTTTGTTCATCAATCTTGCGTAATCATGAGTTGGAAATATCATAGTGGACTGGTCTTTCGTATGAAGACTGCTCAAACAACAACAATCTCTGAAAATTCGGACTTTTCTTTCAGTGAAAACACAGGGTAGGTGACTTCCGTCTCAATCTCCTTAAATCAGAACGGTCCGGAAATTCTGCAAAAAATATGGCAGTATTGAGTGAGCCAAACTGCGCAATTTCGGCCCCCTGGACTTTGTTCATCAATCTTGCGTAATCATGAGTTGGAAATATCACAGTGAACTGGTCTTTCGTATGGAGACCGCTCAAACAACAATCTCAGAAAATTCGGACTTTTCTTTCATTGAAAACACAGGGTAGGTGACTTGCGCTCAATCTCCTTGAATCAGAACGGTCGGGAAATTCTGAAAAAAATATGGCAGTATTGAGTATGCAGGCCAAACTGCGCAATTATCGCCCCCTGGACTTTGATAATCAATCTTGCGTAATCATGAGTTGGAAATATCATAGTGAACTGGTCTTTCGTATGGAGACTGCTCAAACAACAACAATCTCAGAAAATTCGGACTTTTCTTCCAGTGAAACACAGGGTAGGTGACTTGCGCTCAATCTCTTCGAATCAGAACGGTCGGGAAATTCTGGAAAAAATATGGCAGTATTGAGTAGGCAGGCCAAACTGCGCAATTTCCGCCCCCTGGACTTTGTTCATCAATCTTGCGTAATTATGAGTTAGAAATATCATAGTAAACTGGTCTTTCGTATGGAGACCGTTCAAACAACAACAATCGCAGAAAATTCGGACTTTTCTTTCAGTGAAAACACAGGGTAGGTGACTTGCGTCTTAATCTCCTTGAATCAGAACGGTCTGGAAATTCTGACAAAAATATGGCAGTATTGAGTAGGCAGGCCAAACTGCGCAATTTCGGCCCCCTGGACTTTGTTCATCAATCTTGCGTAATTATGAGTTAGAAATATCATAGTAAACTGGTCTTTCGTATGGAGACCGTTCAAACAACAACAATCGCAGAAAATTCGGACTTTTCTTTTAGCGAAAACACAGGGTAGGTGACTTGCGTCTCAATCTCCTTAAATCAGAACGGTCGGGAAATTCTGAAAAAAATATGGCAGTATTGAGTGAGCCAAACTGCGCAATTTGGGCTCCCTGGACTTTGATCATCAATCTTGCGTAATCATGAGTTGGAAATATCATAGTGAACTGGTCTTTCGTATGGAGACTGCTCAAACAACAACAATCTCAGAAAATTCGGACTTTTCTTTCAGTGAAACACAGGGTAGGTGACTTGCGCTCAATCTCTTCGCATCAGAACGGTCGGGAAATTCTGGAAAAAATATGGCAGTATTGAGTAGGCAGGCCAAACTGCGCAATTTCCGCCCCCTGGACTTTGTTTATCAATCTTGCGTAATTATGAGTTAGAAATATCATAGTAAACTGGTCTTTCGTATGGAGACCGTTCAAACAACAACAATCGCAGAAAATTCGGACTTTTCTTTCAGTGAAAACACAGGGTAGGCGACTCGCGTCTCAATCTCCTTGAATCAGAACGGTCTGGAAATTCTGAAAAAAATATGGCAGTATTGAGTAGGCAGGCCAAACTGCGCAATTTCGGCCCCCTGGACTTTGTTCATCAATCTTGCGTAATTATGAGTTAGAAATATCATAGTAAACTGGTCTTTCGTATGGAGACCGTTTAAACAACAACAATCGCAGAAAATTCGGACTTTTCTTTCAGCGAAAACACAGGGTAGGTGACTTGCGTTTCAATCTCCTTAAATCAGAACGGTCTGGAAATTCTGACAAAAATATGGCAGTATTAAGTAGGCAGGCCAAACTGCGCAATTATGGCCCCCTGGCCTTCGTTCATCAATCTTGCGTAATCATGAGTTGAAAATATCATAGTGAACTGGTCTTTCGTATGGAGACTGCTCAAACAACAACTATCTCCGAAAATTCGGACTTTTCTTTCATTGAAAACACAGGGTAGGTGACTTGCGTCTTAATCTCCTTGAATCAGAACGGTCTGGAAATTTTGACAAAAATATGGCAGTATTGAGTAGGCAGGCCAAACTGCGCAATTTCGGCCCCCTGGACTTTGTTCATCAATCTTGCGTGATTATGAGTTAGAAATATCATAGTAAACTGGTCTTTCGTATGGAGACCGTTCAAACAACAACAATCGCAGAAAATTCGGACTTTTCTTTCAGTGAAAACACAGGGTAGGTGACTTGCGTCTCAATCTCCTTGAATCAGAACGGTCTGGAAATTCTGAAAAAAATATGGCAGTATTGAGTAGGCAGGCCAAACTGCGCAATTTCGGCCCCCTGGACTTTGTTCATCAATCTTGCGTTATCATGAGTTGGAAATATCATAGTGAACTGGTCTTTCGTATGGAGACTGCTCAAACAACAACAATCTCAGAAAATTCGGACGTTTCTTTCAGTGAAAACACAGGGTAGGTGACTTGCGTCTCAATCTCCTCAAATCAGAACGGTCGGGAAATTCTGGAAAAAATATGGCAGTATTGACTGAGCCAGACTGCGCAATTTCGGCCCCCTGGACTTTGTCCATCAATCTTGCGTAATCATGAGTTGGAAATATCATAGGGGACTGGTCTTTCGTATGGAGACCGTTCAAACAACAACAATCTCAGAAAATTCGGACGTTTCTTTCAGTGAAAACACAGGGTAGGTGACTTGCGTCTCAATCTCCTCAAATCAGAACGGTCGGGAAATTCTGACAAAAATATGGCAGTATTGAGTAGGCAGGCCAAACTGCGCAATTTCGGCCCCCTGGACTTTGTTCATCAATCTTGCGTAATTATGAGTTAGAAATATCATAGTAAACTGGTCTTTCGTATGGAGACCGTTTAAACAACAACAATCGCAGAAAATTCGGACTTTTCTTTCAGCGAAAACACAGGGTAGGTGACTTGCGTTTCAATCTCCTTAAATCAGAACGGTCTGGAAATTCTGACAAAAATATGGCAGTATTAAGTAGGCAGGCCAAACTGCGCAATTATGGCCCCCTGGCCTTCGTTCATCAATCTTGCGTAATCATGAGTTGAAAATATCATAGTGAACTGGTCTTTCGTATGGAGACTGCTCAAACAACAACTATCTCCGAAAATTCGGACTTTTCTTTCATTGAAAACACAGGGTAGGTGACTTGCGTCTTAATCTCCTTGAATCAGAACGGTCTGGAAATTTTGACAAAAATATGGCAGTATTGAGTAGGCAGGCCAAACTGCGCAATTTCGGCCCCCTGGACTTTGTTCATCAATCTTGCGTGATTATGAGTTAGAAATATCATAGTAAACTGGTCTTTCGTATGGAGACCGTTCAAACAACAACAATCGCAGAAAATTCGGACTTTTCTTTCAGTGAAAACACAGGGTAGGTGACTTGCGTCTCAATCTCCTTGAATCAGAACGGTCTGGAAATTCTGAAAAAAATATGGCAGTATTGAGTAGGCAGGCCAAACTGCGCAATTTCGGCCCCCTGGACTTTGTTCATCAATCTTGCGTTATCATGAGTTGGAAATATCATAGTGAACTGGTCTTTCGTATGGAGACTGCTCAAACAACAACAATCTCAGAAAATTCGGACGTTTCTTTCAGTGAAAACACAGGGTAGGTGACTTGCGTCTCAATCTCCTCAAATCAGAACGGTCGGGAAATTCTGGAAAAAATATGGCAGTATTGACTGAGCCAGACTGCGCAATTTCGGCCCCCTGGACTTTGTCCATCAATCTTGCGTAATCATGAGTTGGAAATATCATAGGGGACTGGTCTTTCGTATGGAGACCGTTCAAACAACAACAATCTCAGAAAATTCGAACGTTTCTTTCAGTGAAAACACAGGGTAGGTGACTTGCGTCTCAATCTCCTCAAATCAGAACGGTCGGGAAATTCTGACAAAAATATGGCAGTATTGAGTAGGCAGGCCAAACTGCGCAATTTCGGCCCCCTGGACTTTGTTCATCAATCTTGCGTAATTATGAGTTAGAAATATCATAGTAAACTGGTCTTTCGTATGGAGACCGTTCAAACAACAACAATCGCAGAAAATTCGGACTTTTCTTTTAGCGAAAACACAGGGTAGGTGACTTGCGTCTCAATCTCCTTAAATCAGAACGGTCGGGAAATTCTGAAAAAAATATGGCAGTATTGAGTGAGCCAAACTGCGCAATTTGGGCTCCCTGGACTTTGATCATCAATCTTGCGTAATCATGAGTTGGAAATATCATAGTGAACTGGTCTTTCGTATGGAGACTGCTCAAACAACAACAATCTCAGAAAATTCGGACTTTTCTTTCAGTGAAACACAGGGTAGGTGACTTGCGCTCAATCTCTTCGAATCAGAACGGTCGGTAAATTCTGGAAAAAATATGGCAGTATTGAGTAGGCAGGCCAAACTGCGCAATTTCCGCCCCCTGGACTTTGTTTATCAATCTTGCGTAATTATGAGTTAGAAATATTATAGTAAACTGGTCTTTCGTATGGAGACCGTTCAAACAACAACAATCGCAGAAAATTCGGACTTTTCTTTCAGTGAAAACACAGGGTAGGTGACTTGCGTCTCAATCTCCTTGAATCAGAACGGTCTGGAAATTCTGAAAAAAATATGGCAGTATTGAGTAGGCAGGCCAAACTGCGCAATTTCGGCCCCCTGGACTTTGTTCATCAATCTTGCGTAATTATGAGTTAAAAATATCATAGTAAACTGGTCTTTCGTATGGAGACCGTTTAAACAACAACAATCGCAGAAAATTCGGACTTTTCTTTCAGCGAAAACACAGGGTAGGTGACTTGCGTTTCAATCTCCTTAAATCAGAACGGTCTGGAAATTCTGACAAAAATATGGCAGTATTAAGTAGGCAGGCCAAACTGCGCAATTATGGCCCCCTGGCATTCGTTCATCAATCTTGCAAAATCATGAGTTGAAAATATCATAGTGAACTGGTCTTTCGTATGGAGACTGCTCAAACAACAACTATCTCCGAAAATTCGGACTTTTCTTTCATTGAAAACACAGGGTAGGTGACTTGCGTTTTAATCTCCTTGAATCAGAACGGTCTGGAAATTTTGACAAAAATATGGCAGTATTGAGTAGGCAGGCCAAACTGCGCAATTTCGGCCCCCTGGACTTTGTTCATCAATCTTGCGTGATTATGAGTTAGAAATATCATAGTAAACTGGTCTTTTGTATGAAGACCGTTCAAACAACAACAATCGCAGAAAATTCGGACTTTTCTTTTAGCGAATACACAGGGTAGGTGACTTGCGTCTCAATCTCCTTAAATCAGAACGGTCGGGAAATTCTGAAAAAAATATGGCAGTATTGAGTGAGCCAAACTGCGCAATTTTGGCCCTCTGGACTTTGATCATCAATCTTGCGTAATCATGAGTTAAAAATATCACAGTGAACTGGTCTTTCGTATGGAGACTGCTCAAACAACAACAATCTCAGAAAATTCGGACTTTTCTTCCAGTGAAAACACAGGGTAGGTGACTTGCGTCTCAATCTCCTTAAATCAGAACAGTCCGGAAATTCTGCAAAAAATATGGCAGTATTGAGTGAGCCAAACTGCGCAATTTCGGCCCCCTGGACTTTGTTCATCAATCTTGCGTAATCATGAGTTGGAAATATCACAGTGAACTGGTCTTTCGTATGGAGACCGCTCAAACAACGATCTCAGAAAATTCGGACTTTTCATTTAGTGAAAACACAGGGTAGGTGACTTGCGTCTCAATCTTCTTAAATCAGAACGGTCGGGAAATTCTGAAAAAATAATGGCAGTATTGAGTGAGCCAAACTGCGCAATTTTGGCCCCCTGGACTTTGATCATCAATCTTGCGTAATCATGAGTTGGAAATATCATAGTGAACTGGTCTTTCGTATGGAGACCGCTCAAACAACAATCTCAGAAAATTCGGACTTTTCTTTCATTGAAAACACAGGGTGGGTGACTTGCGCTCAATCTCCTTGAATCAGAACGGTCGGGAAATTCTGAAAAAAATATGGCAGTATTGAGTATGCAGGCCAAACTGCGCAATTATCGCCCCCTGGACTTTGATAATCAATCTTGCGTAATCATGAGTTGGAAATATCATAGTGAACTGGTCTTTCGTATGGAGACTGCTCAAACAACAACAATCTCAGAAAATTCGGACGTTTCTTTCATTGAAAATACAGGGTAGGTGACTTGCGCTCAATCTCCTTGAATCAGAACGGTCGGGAAATTCTGAAAAAAATATGGCAGTATTGAGTAGGCAGGCCGAACTGCGCAATTTACGCCCCCTGGACTTTGTTCATCAATCTTGCGTAATTATGAGTTAGAAATATCATAGTAAACTGGTCTTTCGTATGGAGACCGTTCAAACAACAACAATCGCAGAAAATTCGGACTTTTCTTTCAGTGAAAACACAGGGTAGGTGACTTGCGTCTTAATCTCCTTGAATCAGAACGGTCTGGAAATTCTGACAAAAATATGGCAGTATTGAGTAGGCAGGCCAAACTGCGCAATTTCGGCCCCCTGGTCTTTGTTCATCAATCTTGCGTAATTATGAGTTAGAAATATCATAGTAAACTGGTCTTTTGTATGGAGACCGTTCAAACAACAACAATCGCAGAAAATTCGGACTTTTCTTTTAGCGAAAACACAAGGTAGGTGACTTGCGTCTCAATCTCCTTAAATCAGAACCGTCGGGAAATTCCGAAGAAAATATGGCAGTATTGAGTGAGCCAAACTGCGCAATTTTGGCCCCCTGGACTTTGATCATCAATCTTGCGTAATCATGAGTTAAAAATATCATAGTGAACTGGTCTTTCGTATGGAGACTGCTCAAACAACAACAATCTCAGAAAATTTGGACTTGTCTTTCAGTGAAAACACAGGGTAGGTGACTTGCGTCTCAATCTCCTTAAATCAGAACGGTTCGGAAATTCTGCAAAAAATATGGCAGTATTGAGTAAGCCAAACTGCGCGATTTCGGCCCCCTGGACTTTGTTCATCAATCTTGCGTAATTATGAGTTGAAAATATCATAGTGAACTGGTCTTTCGTATGGAGACTGCTCAAACAACAACAATCTCAGAAGATTCGGACTTTTTTTCCAGTGAAAACACAGGGTGGGTGATTTGTGTCTCAATCTCCTTAAATCAGAACGGTCGGGAAATTCTGAAAAAAATATGGCAGTATTGAGTGAGCCAAACTGCGCAATTTTGGCCCCCCGGACTTTGATCATCAATCTTGCGTTATCATGAGTTGGAAATATCATAGTGAACTGGTCTTTCGTATGGAGCCTGCTCAAACAACAACAATCTCAGAAAATTCGGACTTTTCTTTCAGTGAAAACACAGGGTAGGTGACTTGCGTCTCAATCTCCTCAAATCAGAACGGTCGGGAAATTCTGGAAAAAATATGGCAGTATTGACTGAGCCAGACTGCGCAATTTCGGCCCCCTGGACTTTGTTCATCAATCTTGCGTAATCATGAGTTGGAAATATCATAGTGGACTGGTCTTTCGTATGAAGACTGCTCAAACAACAACAATCTCTGAAAATTCGGACTTTTCTTTCAGTGAAAACACAGGGTAGGTGACTTCCGTCTCAATCTCCTTAAATCAGAACGGTCCGGAAATTCTGCAAAAAATATGGCAGTATTGAGTGAGCCAAACTGCGCAATTTCGGCCCCCTGGACTTTGTTCATCAATCTTGCGTAATCATGAGTTGGAAATATCACAGTGAACTGGTCTTTCGTATGGAGACCGCTCAAACAACAATCTCAGAAAATTCGGACTTTTCTTTCATTGAAAACACAGGGTAGGTGACTTGCGCTCAATCTCCTTGAATCAGAACGGTCGGGAAATTCTGAAAAAAATATGGCAGTATTGAGTATGCAGGCCAAACTGCGCAATTATCGCCCCCTGGACTTTGATAATCAATCTTGCGTAATCATGAGTTGGAAATATCATAGTGAACTGGTCTTTCGTATGGAGACTGCTCAAACAACAACAATCTCAGAAAATTCGGACTTTTCTTCCAGTGAAACACAGGGTAGGTGACTTGCGCTCAATCTCTTCGAATCAGAACGGTCGGGAAATTCTGGAAAAAATATGGCAGTATTGAGTAGGCAGGCCAAACTGCGCAATTTCCGCCCCCTGGACTTTGTTCATCAATCTTGCGTAATTATGAGTTAGAAATATCATAGTAAACTGGTCTTTCGTATGGAGACCGTTCAAACAACAACAATCGCAGAAAATTCGGACTTTTCTTTCAGTGAAAACACAGGGTAGGTGACTTGCGTCTTAATCTCCTTGAATCAGAACGGTCTGGAAATTCTGACAAAAATATGGCAGTATTGAGTAGGCAGGCCAAACTGCGCAATTTCGGCCCCCTGGACTTTGTTCATCAATCTTGCGTAATTATGAGTTAGAAATATCATAGTAAACTGGTCTTTCGTATGGAGACCGTTCAAACAACAACAATCGCAGAAAATTCGGACTTTTCTTTTAGCGAAAACACAGGGTAGGTGACTTGCGTCTCAATCTCCTTAAATCAGAACGGTCGGGAAATTCTGAAAAAAATATGGCAGTATTGAGTGAGCCAAACTGCGCAATTTGGGCTCCCTGGACTTTGATCATCAATCTTGCGTAATCATGAGTTGGAAATATCATAGTGAACTGGTCTTTCGTATGGAGACTGCTCAAACAACAACAATCTCAGAAAATTCGGACTTTTCTTTCAGTGAAACACAGGGTAGGTGACTTGCGCTCAATCTCTTCGCATCAGAACGGTCGGGAAATTCTGGAAAAAATATGGCAGTATTGAGTAGGCAGGCCAAACTGCGCAATTTCCGCCCCCTGGACTTTGTTTATCAATCTTGCGTAATTATGAGTTAGAAATATCATAGTAAACTGGTCTTTCGTATGGAGACCGTTCAAACAACAACAATCGCAGAAAATTCGGACTTTTCTTTCAGTGAAAACACAGGGTAGGCGACTCGCGTCTCAATCTCCTTGAATCAGAACGGTCTGGAAATTCTGAAAAAAATATGGCAGTATTGAGTAGGCAGGCCAAACTGCGCAATTTCGGCCCCCTGGACTTTGTTCATCAATCTTGCGTAATTATGAGTTAGAAATATCATAGTAAACTGGTCTTTCGTATGGAGACCGTTTAAACAACAACAATCGCAGAAAATTCGGACTTTTCTTTCAGCGAAAACACAGGGTAGGTGACTTGCGTTTCAATCTCCTTAAATCAGAACGGTCTGGAAATTCTGACAAAAATATGGCAGTATTAAGTAGGCAGGCCAAACTGCGCAATTATGGCCCCCTGGCCTTCGTTCATCAATCTTGCGTAATCATGAGTTGAAAATATCATAGTGAACTGGTCTTTCGTATGGAGACTGCTCAAACAACAACTATCTCCGAAAATTCGGACTTTTCTTTCATTGAAAACACAGGGTAGGTGACTTGCGTCTTAATCTCCTTGAATCAGAACGGTCTGGAAATTTTGACAAAAATATGGCAGTATTGAGTAGGCAGGCCAAACTGCGCAATTTCGGCCCCCTGGACTTTGTTCATCAATCTTGCGTGATTATGAGTTAGAAATATCATAGTAAACTGGTCTTTCGTATGGAGACCGTTCAAACAACAACAATCGCAGAAAATTCGGACTTTTCTTTCAGTGAAAACACAGGGTAGGTGACTTGCGTCTCAATCTCCTTGAATCAGAACGGTCTGGAAATTCTGAAAAAAATATGGCAGTATTGAGTAGGCAGGCCAAACTGCGCAATTTCGGCCCCCTGGACTTTGTTCATCAATCTTGCGTTATCATGAGTTGGAAATATCATAGTGAACTGGTCTTTCGTATGGAGACTGCTCAAACAACAACAATCTCAGAAAATTCGGACGTTTCTTTCAGTGAAAACACAGGGTAGGTGACTTGCGTCTCAATCTCCTCAAATCAGAACGGTCGGGAAATTCTGGAAAAAATATGGCAGTATTGACTGAGCCAGACTGCGCAATTTCGGCCCCCTGGACTTTGTCCATCAATCTTGCGTAATCATGAGTTGGAAATATCATAGGGGACTGGTCTTTCGTATGGAGACCGTTCAAACAACAACAATCTCAGAAAATTCGGACGTTTCTTTCAGTGAAAACACAGGGTAGGTGACTTGCGTCTCAATCTCCTCAAATCAGAACGGTCGGGAAATTCTGAAAAAAATATGGCAGTATTGAGTAGGCAGGCCAAACTGCGCAATTTCGGCCCCCTGGACTTTGTTCATCAATCTTGCGTAATTATGAGTTAGAAATATCATAGTAAACTGGTCTTTCGTATGGAGACCGTTTAAACAACAACAATCGCAGAAAATTCGGACTTTTCTTTCAGCGAAAACACAGGGTAGGTGACTTGCGTTTCAATCTCCTTAAATCAGAACGGTCTGGAAATTCTGACAAAAATATGGCAGTATTAAGTAGGCAGGCCAAACTGCGCAATTATGGCCCCCTGGCCTTCGTTCATCAATCTTGCGTAATCATGAGTTGAAAATATCATAGTGAACTGGTCTTTCGTATGGAGACTGCTCAAACAACAACTATCTCCGAAAATTCGGACTTTTCTTTCATTGAAAACACAGGGTAGGTGACTTGCGTCTTAATCTCCTTGAATCAGAACGGTCTGGAAATTTTGACAAAAATATGGCAGTATTGAGTAGGCAGGCCAAACTGCGCAATTTCGGCCCCCTGGACTTTGTTCATCAATCTTGCGTGATTATGAGTTAGAAATATCATAGTAAACTGGTCTTTCGTATGGAGACCGTTCAAACAACAACAATCGCAGAAAATTCGGACTTTTCTTTCAGTGAAAACACAGGGTAGGTGACTTGCGTCTCAATCTCCTTGAATCAGAACGGTCTGGAAATTCTGAAAAAAATATGGCAGTATTGAGTAGGCAGGCCAAACTGCGCAATTTCGGCCCCCTGGACTTTGTTCATCAATCTTGCGTTATCATGAGTTGGAAATATCATAGTGAACTGGTCTTTCGTATGGAGACTGCTCAAACAACAACAATCTCAGAAAATTCGGACGTTTCTTTCAGTGAAAACACAGGGTAGGTGACTTGCGTCTCAATCTCCTCAAATCAGAACGGTCGGGAAATTCTGGAAAAAATATGGCAGTATTGACTGAGCCAGACTGCGCAATTTCGGCCCCCTGGACTTTGTCCATCAATCTTGCGTAATCATGAGTTGGAGATATCATAGGGGACTGGTCTTTCGTATGGAGACCGTTCAAACAACAACAATCTCAGAAAATTCGGACGTTTCTTTCAGTGAAAACACAGGGTAGGTGACTTGCGTCTCAATCTCCTCAAATCAGAACGGTCGGGAAATTCTGACAAAAATATGGCAGTATTGAGTAGGCAGGCCAAACTGCGCAATTTCGGCCCCCTGGACTTTGTTCATCAATCTTGCGTAATTATGAGTTAGAAATATCATAGTAAACTGGTCTTTCGTATGGAGACCGTTCAAACAACAACAATCGCAGAAAATTCGGACTTTTCTTTTAGCGAAAACACAGGGTAGGTGACTTGCGTCTCAATCTCCTTAAATCAGAACGGTCGGGAAATTCTGAAAAAAATATGGCAGTATTGAGTGAGCCAAACTGCGCAATTTGGGCTCCCTGGACTTTGATCATCAATCTTGCGTAATCATGAGTTGGAAATATCATAGTGAACTGGTCTTTCGTATGGAGACTGCTCAAACAACAACAATCTCAGAAAATTCGGACTTTTCTTTCAGTGAAACACAGGGTAGGTGACTTGCGCTCAATCTCTTCGAATCAGAACGGTCGGTAAATTCTGGAAAAAATATGGCAGTATTGAGTAGGCAGGCCAAACTGCGCAATTTCCGCCCCCTGGACTTTGTTTATCAATCTTGCGTAATTATGAGTTAGAAATATTATAGTAAACTGGTCTTTCGTATGGAGACCGTTCAAACAACAACAATCGCAGAAAATTCGGACTTTTCTTTCAGTGAAAACACAGGGTAGGTGACTTGCGTCTCAATCTCCTTGAATCAGAACGGTCTGGAAATTCTGAAAAAAATATGGCAGTATTGAGTAGGCAGGCCAAACTGCGCAATTTCGGCCCCCTGGACTTTGTTCATCAATCTTGCGTAATTATGAGTTAAAAATATCATAGTAAACTGGTCTTTCGTATGGAGACCGTTTAAACAACAACAATCGCAGAAAATTCGGACTTTTCTTTCAGCGAAAACACAGGGTAGGTGACTTGCGTTTCAATCTCCTTAAATCAGAACGGTCTGGAAATTCTGACAAAAATATGGCAGTATTAAGTAGGCAGGCCAAACTGCGCAATTATGGCCCCCTGGCATTCGTTCATCAATCTTGCAAAATCATGAGTTGAAAATATCATAGTGAACTGGTCTTTCGTATGGAGACTGCTCAAACAACAACTATCTCCGAAAATTCGGACTTTTCTTTCATTGAAAACACAGGGTAGGTGACTTGCGTTTTAATCTCCTTGAATCAGAACGGTCTGGAAATTTTGACAAAAATATGGCAGTATTGAGTAGGCAGGCCAAACTGCGCAATTTCGGCCCCCTGGACTTTGTTCATCAATCTTGCGTGATTATGAGTTAGAAATATCATAGTAAACTGGTCTTTTGTATGGAGACCGTTCAAACAACAACAATCGCAGAAAATTCGGACTTTTCTTTTAGCGAATACACAGGGTAGGTGACTTGCGTCTCAATCTCCTTAAATCAGAACGGTCGGGAAATTCTGAAAAAAATATGGCAGTATTGAGTGAGCCAAACTGCGCAATTTTGGCCCTCTGGACTTTGATCATCAATCTTGCGTAATCATGAGTTAAAAATATCACAGTGAACTGGTCTTTCGTATGGAGACTGCTCAAACAACAACAATCTCAGAAAATTCGGACTTTTCTTCCAGTGAAAACACAGGGTAGGTGACTTGCGTCTCAATCTCCTTAAATCAGAACGGTTCGGAAATTCTGCAAAAAATATGGCAGTATTGAGTAAGCCAAACTGCGCAATTTCGGCCCCCTGGACTTTGTCCATCAATCTTGCGTAATCATGAGTTGGAAATATCATGGTGAACTGGTCTTCCGTATGGAGACTGCTCAAACAACAACAATCTCTGAAAATTCGGACTTTTCTTTCAGTGAAAACACAGGGTAGGTGAATTGCGTCTGAATCTCCTTGAATCAGAACGGTCTGGAAATTCTGACAAAAATGTGGCAGTATTGAGTAGGCAGGCCAAACTGCGCAATTTCGGCCCCCCGGACTTTGTTCATCAATCTTGCGTAATCATGAGTTGGAAATATCATAGTGAACTGGTCTTTCGTATGGAGACTGCTCAAACAACAACAATCTCGGAAAATTCGGACTTTTCTTTCAGTGAAAACACAGGGTAGGTGACTTGCGTCTCAATCTTCTTAAATCAGAACGGTCCGGAAATTCTGCAAAAAATATGGCAGTATTGAGTGAGCCAAACTGCGCAATTCCGGCCCCCTGGACTTTGTTCATCAATCTTGCGTAATCATGAGTTGGAAATATCACAGTGAACTGGTCTTTCGTATGGAGACCGCTCAAACAACAATCTCAGAAAATTCGGACTTTTCTTTCATTGAAAACACAGGGTAGGTGACTTGCGCTCAATCTCCTTGAATCAGAACGGTCGGGAAATTCTGAAAAAAATATGGCAGTATTGAGTTTGCAGGCCAAACTGCGCAATTATCGCCCCCTGGACTTTGATAATCAATCTTGCGTAATCATGAGTTGGAAATATCATAGTGAACTGGTCTTTCGTATGGAGACTGCTCAAACAACAACAATCTCAGAAAATTCGGACTTTTCTTCCAGTGAAACACAGGGTAGGTGACTTGCGCTCAATCTCTTCGAATCAGAACGGTCGGGAAATTCTGGAAAAAATATGGCAGTATTGAGTAGGCAGGCCAAACTGCGCAATTTCCGCCCCCTGGACTTTGTTCATCAATCTTGCGTAATTATGAGTTAGAAATATCATAGTAAACTGGTCTTTCGTATGGAGACCGTTCAAACAACAACAATCGCAGAAAAGTCGGACTTTTCTTTCAGTGAAAACACAGGGTAGGTGACTTGCGTCTTAATCTCCTTGAATCAGAACGGTCTGGAAATTCTGACAAAAATATGGCAGTATTGAGTAGGCAGGCCAAACTGCGCAATTTCGGCCCCCTGGACTTTGTTCATCAATCTTGCGTAATTATGAGTTAGAAATATCATAGTAAACTGGTCTTTCGTATGGAGACCGTTCAAACAACAACAATCGCAGAAAATTCGGACTTTTCTTTTAGCGAAAACACAGGGTAGGTGACTTGCGTCTCAATCTCCTTAAATCAGAACGGTCGGGAAATTCTGAAAAAAATATGGCAGTATTGAGTGAGCCAAACTGCGCAATTTGGGCTCCCTGGACTTTGATCATCAATCTTGCGTAATCATGAGTTGGAAATATCATAGTGAACTGGTCTTTCGTATGGAGACTGCTCAAACAACAACAATCTCAGAAAATTCGGACTTTTCTTTCAGTGAAACACAGGGTAGGTGACTTGCGCTCAATCTCTTCGCATCAGAACGGTCGGGAAATTCTGGAAAAAATATGGCAGTATTGAGTAGGCAGGCCAAACTGCGCAATTTCCGCCCCCTGGACTTTGTTTATCAATCTTGCGTAATTATGAGTTAGAAATATCATAGTAAACTGGTCTTTCGTATGGAGACCGTTCAAACAACAACAATCGCAGAAAATTCGGACTTTTCTTTCAGTGAAAACACAGGGTAGGCGACTTGCGTCTCAATCTCCTTGAATCAGAACGGTCTGGAAATTCTGAAAAAAATATGGCAGTATTGAGTAGGCAGGCCAAACTGCGCAATTTCGGCCCCCTGGACTTTGTTCATCAATCTTGCGTAATTATGAGTTAGAAATATCATAGTAAACTGGTCTTTCGTATGGAGACCGTTTAAACAACAACAATCGCAGAAAATTCGGACTTTTCTTTCAGCGAAAACACAGGGTAGGTGACTTGCGTTTCAATCTCCTTAAATCAGAACGGTCTGGAAATTCTGACAAAAATATGGCAGTATTAAGTAGGCAGGCCAAACTGCGCAATTATGGCCCCCTGGCCTTCGTTCATCAATCTTGCGTAATTATGAGTTAGAAATATCATAGTAAACTGGTCTTTCGTATGGAGACCGTTTAAACAACAACAATCGCAGAAAATTCGGACTTTTCTTTCAGTGAAAACACAGGGTAGGTGACTTGCGTCTCAATCTCCTTGAATCAGAACGGTCTGGAAATTGTGAAAAAAATATGGCAGTATTGAGTAGGCAGGCCAAACTGCGCAATTTCGGCCCCCTGGACTTTGTTCATCAATCTTGCGTAATTATGAGTTAGAAATATCATAGTAAACTGGTCTTTCGTATGGAGACCGTTTAAACAACAACAATCGCAGAAAATTCGGACTTTTCTTTCAGCGAAAACACAGGGTAGGTGACTTGCGTTTCAATCTCCTTGAATCAGAACGGTCGGAAAATTCTGAAAAAAATATGGCAGTATTGAGTGAGCCAAACTGCGCAATTTTGGCCCCCTGGACTTTGATCATCAATCTTGCGTTATCATGAGTTGGAAATATCATAGTGAACTGGTCTTTCGTATGGAGACTGCTCAAACAACAACAATCTCAGGAAATTCGGACGTTTCTTTCAGTGAAAACACAGGGTAGGTGACTTGCGTCTCAATCTCCTCAAATCAGAACGGTCGGGAAATTCTGGAAAAAATATGGCAGTATTGACTGAGCCAGACTGCGCAATTTCGGCCCCTTGGACTTTGTCCATCAATCTTGCGTAATCATGAGTTGGAAATATCATAGGGGACTGGTCTTTCGTATGGAGACCGTTCAAACAACAACAATCTCAGAAAATTCGGACGTTTCTTTCAGTGAAAACACAGGGTAGGTGACTTGCGTCTCAATCTCCTCAAATCAGAACGGTCGGGAAATTCTGACAAAAATATGGCAGTATTGAGTAGGCAGGCCAAACTGCGCAATTTCGGCCCCCTGGACTTTGTTCATCAATCTTGCGTAATTATGAGTTAGAAATATCATAGTAAACTGGTCTTTCGTATGGAGACCGTTTAAACAACAACAATCGCAGAAAATTCGGACTTTTCTTTCAGCGAAAACACAGGGTACGTGACTTGCGTTTCAATCTCCTTAAATCAGAACGGTCGGGAAATTCTGAAAAAAATATGGCAGTATTGAGTGAGCCAAACTGCGCAATTTTGGCCCCCTGGACTTTGATCATCAATCTTGCGTTATCATGAGTTGGAAATATCATAGTGAACTGGTCTTTCGTATGGAGACTGCTCAAACAACAACAATCTCAGAAAATTCGGACGTTTCTTTCAGTGAAAACACAGGGTAGGTGACTTGCGTCTCAATCTCCTCGAATCAGAACGGTCGGGAAATTCTGGAAAAAATATGGCAGTATTGACTGAGCCAGACTGCGCAATTTCGGCCCCTTGGACTTTGTCCATCAATCTTGCGTAATCATGAGTTGGAAATATCATAGGGGACTGGTCTTTCGTATGGAGACCGTTCAAACAACAACAATCTCAGAAAATTCGGACGTTTCTTTCAGTGAAAACACAGGGTAGGTGACTTGCGTCTCAATCTCCTCAAATCAGAACGGTCGGGAAATTCTGACAAAAATATGGCAGTATTGAGTAGGCAGGCCAAACTGCGCAATTTCGGCCCCCTGGACTTTGTTCATCAATCTTGCGTAATTATGAGTTAGAAATATCATAGTAAACTGGTCTTTCGTATGGAGACCGTTCAAACAACAACAATCGCAGAAAATTCGGACTTTTCTTTTAGCGAAAACACAGGGTAGGTGACTTGCGTCTCAATCTCCTTAAATCAGAACGGTCGGGAAATTCTGAAAAAAATATGGCAGTATTGAGTGAGCCAAACTGCGCAATTTGGGCTCCCTGGACTTTGATCATCAATCTTGCGTAATCATGAGTTGGAAATATCATAGTGAACTGGTCTTTCGTATGGAGACTGCTCAAACAACAACAATCTCAGAAAATTCGGACTTTTCTTTCAGTGAAACACAGGGTAGGTGACTTGCGCTCAATCTCTTCGAATCAGAACGGTCGGGAAATTCTGGAAAAAATATGGCAGTATTGAGTAGGCAGGCCAAACTGCGCAATTTCCGCCCCCTGGACTTTGTTTATCAATCTTGCGTAATTATGAGTTAGAAATATCATAGTAAACTGGTCTTTCGTATGGAGACCGTTCAAACAACAACAATCGCAGAAAATTCGGACTTTTCTTTCAGCGAAAACACAGGGTAGGTGACTTGCGTTTCAATCTCCTTAAATCAGAACGGTCGGAAAATTCTGAAAAAAATATGGCAGTATTGAGTGAGCCAAACTGCGCAATTTTGGCCCCCTGGACTTTGATCATCAATCTTGCGTTATCATGAGTTGGAAATATCATAGTGAACTGGTCTTTCGTATGGAGACTGCTCAAACAACAACAATCTCAGAAAATTCGGACGTTTCTTTCAGTGAAAACACAGGGTAGGTGACTTGCGTCTCAATCTCCTCAAATCAGAACGGTCGGGAAATTCTGGAAAAAATATGGCAGTATTGACTGAGCCAGACTGCGCAATTTCGGCCCCCTGGACTTTGTCCATCAATCTTGCGTAATCATGAGTTGGAAATATCATAGGGGACTGGTCTTTCGTATGGAGACCGTTCAAACAACAACAATCTCAGAAAATTCGGACGTTTCTTTCAGTGAAAACACAGGGTAGGTGACTTGCGTCTCAATCTCCTCAAATCAGAACGGTCGGGAAATTCTGACAAAAATATGGCAGTATTGAGTAGGCAGGCCAAACTGCGCAATTTCGGCCCCCTGGACTTTGTTCATCAATCTTGCGTAATTATGAGTTAGAAATATCATAGTAAACTGGTCTTTCGTATGGAGACCGTTCAAACAACAACAATCGCAGAAAATTCGGACTTTTCTTTTAGCGAAAACACAGGGTAGGTGACTTGCGTCTCAATCTCCTTAAATCAGAACGGTCGGGAAATTCTGAAAAAAATATGGCAGTATTGAGTGAGCCAAACTGCGCAATTTGGGCTCCCTGGACTTTGATCATCAATCTTGCGTAATCATGAGTTGGAAATATCATAGTGAACTGGTCTTTCGTATGGAGACTGCTCAAACAACAACAATCTCAGAAAATTCGGACTTTTCTTTCAGTGAAACACAGGGTAGGTGACTTGCGCTCAATCTCTTCGCATCAGAACGGTCGGGAAATTCTGGAAAAAATATGGCAGTATTGAGTAGGCAGGCCAAACTGCGCAATTTCCGCCCCCTGGACTTTGTTTATCAATCTTGCGTAATTATGAGTTAGAAATATCATAGTAAACTGGTCTTTCGTATGGAGACCGTTCAAACAACAACAATCGCAGAAAATTCGGACTTTTCTTTCAGTGAAAACACAGGGTAGGCGACTCGCGTCTCAATCTCCTTGAATCAGAACGGTCTGGAAATTCTGAAAAAAATATGGCAGTATTGAGTAGGCAGGCCAAACTGCGCAATTTCGGCCCCCTGGACTTTGTTCATCAATCTTGCGTAATTATGAGTTAGAAATATCATAGTAAACTGGTCTTTCGTATGGAGACCGTTTAAACAACAACAATCGCAGAAAATTCGGACTTTTCTTTCAGCGAAAACACAGGGTAGGTGACTTGCGTTTCAATCTCCTTAAATCAGAACGGTCTGGAAATTCTGACAAAAATATGGCAGTATTAAGTAGGCAGGCCAAACTGCGCAATTATGGCCCCCTGGCCTTCGTTCATCAATCTTGCGTAATCATGAGTTGAAAATATCATAGTGAACTGGTCTTTCGTATGGAGACTGCTCAAACAACAACTATCTCCGAAAATTCGGACTTTTCTTTCATTGAAAACACAGGGTAGGTGACTTGCGTCTTAATCTCCTTGAATCAGAACGGTCTGGAAATTTTGACAAAAATATGGCAGTATTGAGTAGGCAGGCCAAACTGCGCAATTTCGGCCCCCTGGACTTTGTTCATCAATCTTGCGTGATTATGAGTTAGAAATATTATAGTAAACTGGTCTTTCGTATGGAGACCGTTCAAACAACAACAATCTCTGAAAATTCGGACTTTTCTTTCAGTGAAAACATAGGGTAGGTGACTTGCGTCTGAATCTCCTTGAATCAGAACGGTCTGGAAATTCTGACAAAAATGTGGCAGTATTGAGTAGGCAGGCCAAACTGCGCAATTTCGGCCCCCTGGACTTTGTTCATCAATCTTGCGTAATCATGAGTTGGAAATATCATAGTGAACTGGTCTTTCGTATGGAGACTGCTCAAACAACAACAATCTCAGAAAATTCGGACTTTTCTTTCAGTGAAAACACAGGGTAGGTGACTTGCGTCTCAATTTCCTCGAATCAGAACGGTCGGGAAATTCTGGAAAAAATATGGCAGTATTGAGTAGGCAGGCGAAACTGCGCAATTTCGGCCCCCTGGACTTTGTTCATCAATCTTGCGTAATCATGAGTTGGAAATATCATAGTGAACTGTTCTTTCGTATGGAGACTGCTCAAACAACAACAATCTCGGAAAATTCGGACTTTTCATTCAGTGAAAACACAGGGTAGGTGACTTGCGTCTCAATCTCCTTGAATCAGAACGCTCTGGAAATTCTGACAAAAATATGGCAGTATTGAGTAGGCAGGCCAAACTGCGCAATTTCGGCCCCCTGGACTTTGTTCATCAATCTTGCGTAATTATGAGTTAGAAATATCATAGTAAACTGGTCTTTCGTATGGAGACCGTTCAAACAACAACAATCGCGGAAAATTCGGACTTTTCTTTTAGCGAAAACACAGGGTAGGTGACTTGCGTCTCAATCTCCTTAAATCAGAACGGTCGGGAAATTCTGAAAAAAATATGGCAGTATTGAGTGAGCCAGACTGCGCAATTTTGGCCCCCTGGACTTTGATCATCATTCTTGCGTAATCATGAGTTGAAAATATCATAGTGAACTGGTCTTTCGTATGGAGACTGCTCAAACAACAACAATCTCAGAAAATTCGGACTTTTTTTCCAGTGAAAACACAGGGTGGGTGATTTGTGTCTCAATCTCCTTAAATCAGAACGGTCGGGAAATTCTGAAAAAAATATGGCAGTATTGAGTATGCAGGCCAAACTGCGCAATTTCCGCCCCCTGGACTTTGTTCATCAATCTTGCGTAATGATGAGTTAGAAATATCATAGTAAACTGGTCTTTCGTATGGAGACCGTTCAAACAACAACAATCGCAGAAAATTCGGACTTTTCTTTCAGTGAAAACACAGGGTAGGTGACTTGCGTCTTAATCTCCTTGAATCAGAACGGTCTTGAAATTCTGACAAAAATATGGCAGTATTGAGTAGGCAGGCCAAACTGCGCAATTTCGGCCCCCTTGACTTTATTCATCAATCTTGCGTCATTATGAGTTAGAAATATCATAGTGAACTGGTCTTTCGTATGAAGACTGCTCAAACAACAACAATCTCTGAAAATTCGGACTTTTCTTTCAGTGAAAACACAGGGTAGGTGACTTGCGTCTCAATCTCCTTAAATCAGAACGGTCCGGAAATTCTGCAAAAAATATGGCAGTATTGAGTGAGCCAGACTGCGCAATTTCGGCCCCCTGGACTCTGTTCATCAATCTTGCGTAATCATGAGTTGGAAATATCATAGTGAACTGGTCTTTCGTATGGAGACTGCTCAAACAACAACAATTTCAGAAAATTCGGACTTTTCTTTCAGTGAAAACACAGGGTAGGTGACTTGCGTCTCAATCTCCTTAAATCAGAACGGTCCGTAAATTCTGCAAAAAATATGGCAGTATTGAGTGAGCCAAACTGCGCAATTTCGGCCCCCTGGACTTTGTTCATCAATCTTGCGTAATTATGAGTTAGAAATATCGTAGTGAACTGGTCTTCCGTATGGAGACTGCTCAAACAACAACAATCTCAGAAAATTCGGACTTTCCTTCCAGTGGAAACACAGGGTAGGTGACTTGCGTCTCAATCTCCTCAAATCAGAACGGTCGGGAAATTCTGAAAAAAATATGGCAGTATTGAGTGAGCCAAACTGCGCAATTTTGGCCCCCCGGACTTTGATCATCAATCTTGCGTTATCATGAGTTGAAAATATCATAGTGAACTGGTCTTTCGTATGGAGACTGCTCAAACAACAACAATCTCAGAAGATTCGGACTTTTCTTTCAGTGAAAACACAGGGTAGGTGACTTGCGTCTCAATCCCCTCAAATCAGAACGGTCGGGAAATTCTGGAAAAAATATGGCAGTATTGAGTGAGCCAGACTGCGCAATTTCGGCCCCTTGGACTTTGTCCATCAATCTTGCATAATCATGAGTTGGAAATATCATAGTGAACTGGTCTTTCGTATGGAGACCGCTCGAACAACAATCTCAGAAAATTCGGACTTTTCATTCAGTGAAAACACAGGGTAGGTGACTTGCGTCTCAATCTCCTTAAATCAGAAAGGTCGGGAAATTCTGAAAAAAAATTGGCAGTATTGAGTGAGCCAAACTGCGCAATTTTGGCTCCCTGGACTTTGATCATCAATCTTGCGTAATCATGAGTTGGAAATATCATAGTGAACTGGTCTTTCGTATGGAGACTGCTCAAACAACAACAATCTCAGAAAATTCGGACTTTTCTTTCAGTGAAACACAGGGTAGGTGACTTGCGCTCAATCTCTTCGAATCAGAACGGTCGGTAAATTCTGGAAAAAATATGGCAGTATTGAGTAGGCAGGCCAAACTGCGCAATTTCCGCCCCCTGGACTCTGTTCATCAATCTTGCGTAATCATGAGTTGGAAATATCATAGTAAACTGGTCTTTCGTATGGAGACCGTTCAAACAACAACAATCGCAGAAAATTCGGACTTTTCTTTCAGTGAAAATACAGGGTAGGTGACATACGTCTCAATCTCCTTGAATCAGAACGGTCTGGAAATTCTGAAAAAAATATGGCAGTATTGAGTAGGCAAGCCAAACTGCGCAATTTCGGCCCCCTGGACTTTGTCCATCAATCTTGCGTAGTCATGAGTTGGAAATATCATAGTGAACTGGTCTCCCGTATGGAAACTGCTCAAACAACAACAATCTCTGAAAATTCGGACTTTTCTTTCAGTGAAAACACAGGGTAGGTGAATTGCGCCTGAATCTCCTTGAATCAGAACGGTCTGGAAATTCTGACAAGAATGTGGCAGTATTGAGTAGGCAGGCCAAACTGCGCAATTTCGGCCCCCCGGACTTTGTTCATCAATCTTGCGTAATCATGAGTTGGAAATATCATAGTGAACTGGTCTTTCGTATGGAGACTGCTCAAACAACAACAATCTCGGAAAATTCGGACTTTTCTTTCAGTGAAAACACAGGGTAGGTGATTTGCGTCTCAATCTCCTCAAATCAGAACGGTCGGGAAATTCTGGAAAAAATATGGCAGTATTGAGTGAGCCAAACTGCGCAATTTTGGCCCTCTGGACTTTGATCATCAATCTTGCGTAATCATGAGTTAAAAATATCACAGTGAACTGGTCTTTCGTATGGAGACTGCTCAAACAACAACAATCTCAGAAAATTCGGACTTTTCTTTCAGTGAAAATACAGGGTAGGTGACATGCGTCTCAATCTCCTTGAATCAGAACGGTCTGGAAATTCTGAAAAAAATATGGCAGTATTGAGTAGGCAGGCCAAACTGCGCAATTTCGGCCCCCTGGACTTTGTCCATCAATCTTGCGTAATCATGAGTTGGAAATATCATAGTGAATTGGTCTTCCGTATGGAGACTGCTCAAACAACAACAATCTCTGAAAATTCGGACTTTTCTTTCAGTGAAAACACAGGGTAGGTGAATTGCGTCTGAATCTCCTTGAATCAGAACGGTCTTGAAATTCTGACAAAAATGTGGCAGTATTGAGTAGGCAGGCCAAACTGCGCAATTTCGGCCCCCCGGACTTTGTTCATCAATCTTGCGTAATCATGAGTTGGAAATATCATAGTGAACTGGTCTTTCGTATGGAGACTGCTCAAACAACAACAATCTCGGAAAATTCGGACTTTTCTTTCAGTGAAAACACAGGGTAGGTGACTTGCGTCTCAATCTTCTTAAATCAGAACGGTCCGGAAATTCTGCAAAAAATATGGCAGTATTGAGTGAGCCAAACTGCGCAATTTCGGCCCCCTGGACTTTGTTCATCAATCTTGCGTAATCATGAGTTGGAAATATCACAGTGAACTGGTCTTTCGTATGGAGACCGCTCAAACAACAATCTCAGAAAATTCGGACTTTTCTTTCATTGAAAACACAGGGTAGGTGACTTGCGCTCAATCTCCTTGAATCAGAACGGTCGGGAAATTCTGAAAAAAATATGGCAGTATTGAGTTTGCAGGCCAAACTGCGCAATTATCGCCCCCTGGACTTTGATAATCAATCTTGCGTAATCATGAGTTGGAAATATCATAGTGAACTGGTCTTTCGTATGGAGACTGCTCAAACAACAACAATCTCAGAAAATTCGGACTTTTCTTTCAGTGAAACACAGGGTAGGTGACTTGCGCTCAATCTCTTCGAATCAGAACGGTCGGTAAATTCTGGAAAAAATATGGCAGTATTGAGTAGGCAGGCCAAACTGCGCAATTTCCGCCCCCTGGACTCTGTTCATCAATCTTGCGTAATCATGAGTTGGAAATATCATAGTAAACTGGTCTTTCGTATGGAGACCGTTCAAACAACAACAATCGCAGAAAATTCGGACTTTTCTTTCAGTGAAAATACAGGGTAGGTGACATACGTCTCAATCTCCTTGAATCAGAACGGTCTGGAAATTCTGAAAAAAATATGGCAGTATTGAGTAGGCAAGCCAAACTGCGCAATTTCGGCCCCCTGGACTTTGTCCATCAATCTTGCGTAGTCATGAGTTGGAAATATCATAGTGAACTGGTCTCCCGTATGGAAACTGCTCAAACAACAACAATCTCTGAAAATTCGGACTTTTCTTTCAGTGAAAACACAGGGTAGGTGAATTGCGCCTGAATCTCCTTGAATCAGAACGGTCTGGAAATTCTGACAAGAATGTGGCAGTATTGAGTAGGCAGGCCAAACTGCGCAATTTCGGCCCCCCGGACTTTGTTCATCAATCTTGCGTAATCATGAGTTGGAAATATCATAGTGAACTGGTCTTTCGTATGGAGACTGCTCAAACAACAACAATCTCGGAAAATTCGGACTTTTCTTTCAGTGAAAACACAGGGTAGGTGATTTGCGTCTCAATCTCCTCAAATCAGAACGGTCGGGAAATTCTGGAAAAAATATGGCAGTATTGAGTGAGCCAAACTGCGCAATTTTGGCCCTCTGGACTTTGATCATCAATCTTGCGTAATCATGAGTTAAAAATATCACAGTGAACTGGTCTTTCGTATGGAGACTGCTCAAACAACAACAATCTCAGAAAATTCGGACTTTTCTTTCAGTGAAAATACAGGGTAGGTGACATGCGTCTCAATCTCCTTGAATCAGAACGGTCTGGAAATTCTGAAAAAAATATGGCAGTATTGAGTAGGCAGGCCAAACTGCGCAATTTCGGCCCCCTGGACTTTGTCCATCAATCTTGCGTAATCATGAGTTGGAAATATCATAGTGAATTGGTCTTCCGTATGGAGACTGCTCAAACAACAACAATCTCTGAAAATTCGGACTTTTCTTTCAGTGAAAACACAGGGTAGGTGAATTGCGTCTGAATCTCCTTGAATCAGAACGGTCTGGAAATTCTGACAAAAATGTGGCAGTATTGAGTAGGCAGGCCAAACTGCGCAATTTCGGCCCCCCGGACTTTGTTCATCAATCTTGCGTAATCATGAGTTGGAAATATCATAGTGAACTGGTCTTTCGTATGGAGACTGCTCAAACAACAACAATCTCGGAAAATTCGGACTTTTCTTTCAGTGAAAACACAGGGTAGGTGACTTGCGTCTCAATCTTCTTAAATCAGAACGGTCCGGAAATTCTGCAAAAAATATGGCAGTATTGAGTGAGCCAAACTGCGCAATTTCGGCCCCCTGGACTTTGTTCATCAATCTTGCGTAATCATGAGTTGGAAATATCACAGTGAACTGGTCTTTCGTATGGAGACCGCTCAAACAACAATCTCAGAAAATTCGGACTTTTCTTTCATTGAAAACACAGGGTAGGTGACTTGCGCTCAATCTCCTTGAATCAGAACGGTCGGGAAATTCTGAAAAAAATATGGCAGTATTGAGTTTGCAGGCCAAACTGCGCAATTATCGCCCCCTGGACTTTGATAATCAATCTTGCGTAATCATGAGTTGGAAATATCATAGTGAACTGGTCTTTCGTATGGAGACTGCTCAAACAACAACAATCTCGGAAAATTCGGACTTTTCTTCCAGTGAAACACAGGGTAGGTGACTTGCGCTCAATCTCTTCGAATCAGAACGGTCGGGAAATTCTGGAAAAAATATGGCAGTATTGAGTAGGCAGGCCAAACTGCGCAATTTCCGCCCCCTGGACTTTGTTCATCAATCTTGCGTAATTATGAGTTAGAAATATCATAGTAAACTGGTCTTTCGTATGGAGACCGTTCAAACAACAACAATCGCAGAAAATTCGGACTTTTCTTTCAGTGAAAACACAGGGTAGGTGACTTGCGTCTTAATCTCCTTGAATCAGAACGGTCTGGAAATTCTGACAAAAATATGGCAGTATTGAGTAGGCAGGCCAAACTGCGCAATTTCGGCCCCCTGGACTTTGTTCATCAATCTTGCGTAATTATGAGTTAGAAATATCATAGTAAACTGGTCTTTCGTATGGAGACCGTTCAAACAACAACAATCGCAGAAAATTCGGACTTTTCTTTTAGCGAAAACACAGGGTAGGTGACTTGCGTCTCAATCTCCTTAAATCAGAACGGTCGGGAAATTCTGAAAAAAATATGGCAGTATTGAGTTTGCAGGCCAAACTGCGCAATTATCGCCCCCTGGACTTTGATAATCAATCTTGCGTAATCATGAGTTGGAAATATCATAGTGAACTGGTCTTTCGTATGGAGACTGCTCAAACAACAACAATCTCGGAAAATTCGGACTTTTCTTCCAGTGAAACACAGGGTAGGTGACTTGCGCTCAATCTCTTCGAATCAGAACGGTCGGGAAATTCTGGAAAAAATATGGCAGTATTGAGTAGGCAGGCCAAACTGCGCAATTTCCGCCCCCTGGACTTTGTTCATCAATCTTGCGTAATTATGAGTTAGAAATATCATAGTAAACTGGTCTTTCGTATGGAGACCGTTCAAACAACAACAATCGCAGAAAATTCGGACTTTTCTTTCAGTGAAAACACAGGGTAGGTGACTTGCGTCTTAATCTCCTTGAATCAGAACGGTCTGGAAATTTTGACAAAAATATGGCAGTATTGAGTAGGCAGGCCAAACTGCGCAATTTCGGCCCCCTGGACTTTGTTCATCAATCTTGCGTGATTATGAGTCAGAAATATCATAGTAAACTGGTCTTTCGTATGGAGACCGTTCAAACAACAACAATCGCAGAAAATTCGGACTTTTCTTTCAGTGAAAACACAGGGTAGGTGACTTGCGTCTCAATCTCCTTGAATCAGAACGGTCTGGAAATTCTGAAAAAAATATGGCAGTATTGAGTAGGCAGGCCAAACTGCGCAATTTCGGCCCCCTGGACTTTGTTCATCAATCTTGCGTAATTATGAGTTAGAAATATCATAGTAAACTGGTCTTTCGTATGGAGACCGTTTAAACAACAACAATCGCAGAAAATTCGGACTTTTCTTTCAGCGAAAACACAGGGTAGGTGACTTGCGTTTCAATCTCCTTAAATCAGAACGGTCGGAAAATTCTGAAAAAAATATGGCAGTATTGAGTGAGCCAAACTGCGCAATTTTGGCCCCCTGGACTTTGATCATCAATCTTGCGTTATCATGAGTTGGAAATATCATAGTGAACTGGTCTTTCGTATGGAGACTGCTCAAACAACAACAATCTCAGAAAATTCGGACGTTTCTTTCAGTGAAAACACAGGGTAGGTGACTTGCGTCTCAATCTCCTCAAATCAGAACGGTCGGGAAATTCTGGAAAAAATATGGCAGTATTGACTGAGCCAGACTGCGCAATTTCGGCCCCTTGGACTTTGTCCATCAATCTTGCGTAATCATGAGTTGGAAATATCATAGGGGACTGGTCTTTCGTATGGAGACCGTTCAAACAACAACAATCTCAGAAAATTCGGACGTTTCTTTCAGTGAAAACACAGGGTAGGTGACTTGCGTCTCAATCTCCTCAAATCAGAACGGTCGGGAAATTCTGACAAAAATATGGCAGTATTGAGTAGGCAGGCCAAACTGCGCAATTTCGGCCCCCTGGACTTTGTCCATCAATCTTGCGTAATCATGAGTTAGAAATATCATAGTAAACTGGTCTTTCGTATGGAGACCGTTTAAACAACAACAATCGCAGAAAATTCGGACTTTTCTTTCAGCGAAAACACAGGGTAGGTGACTTGCGTTTCAATCTCCTTAAATCAGAACGGTCTGGAAATTCTGACAAAAATATGGCAGTATTAAGTAGGCAGGCCAAACTGCGCAATTATGGCCCCCTGGCCTTCGTTCATCAATCTTGCGTAATCATGAGTTGAAAATATCATAGTGAACTGGTCTTTCGTATGGAGACTGCTCAAACAACAACTATCTCCGAAAATTCGGACTTTTCTTTCATTGAAAACACAGGGTAGGTGACTTGCGTCTTAATCTCCTTGAATCAGAACGGTCTGGAAATTTTGACAAAAATATGGCAGTATTGAGTAGGCAGGCCAAACTGCGCAATTTCGGCCCCCTGGACTTTGTTCATCAATCTTGCGTGATTATGAGTCAGAAATATCATAGTAAACTGGTCTTTCGTATGGAGACCGTTCAAACAACAACAATCGCAGAAAATTCGGACTTTTCTTTCAGTGAAAACACAGGGTAGGTGACTTGCGTCTCAATCTCCTTGAATCAGAACGGTCTGGAAATTCTGAAAAAAATATGGCAGTATTGAGTAGGCAGGCCAAACTGCGCAATTTCGGCCCCCTGGACTTTGTTCATCAATCTTGCGTAATTATGAGTTAGAAATATCATAGTAAACTGGTCTTTCGTATGGAGACCGTTTAAACAACAACAATCGCAGAAAATTCGGACTTTTCTTTCAGCGAAAACACAGGGTAGGTGACTTGCGTTTCAATCTCCTTAAATCAGAACGGTCGGAAAATTCTGAAAAAAATATGGCAGTATTGAGTGAGCCAAACTGCGCAATTTTGGCCCCCTGGACTTTGATCATCAATCTTGCGTTATCATGAGTTGGAAATATCATAGTGAACTGGTCTTTCGTATGGAGACTGCTCAAACAACAACAATCTCAGAAAATTCGGACGTTTCTTTCAGTGAAAACACAGGGTAGGTGACTTGCGTCTCAATCTCCTCAAATCAGAACGGTCGGGAAATTCTGGAAAAAATATGGCAGTATTGACTGAGCCAGACTGCGCAATTTCGGCCCCTTGGACTTTGTCCATCAATCTTGCGTAATCATGAGTTGGAAATATCATAGGGGACTGGTCTTTCGTATGGAGACCGTTCAAACAACAACAATCTCAGAAAATTCGGACGTTTCTTTCAGTGAAAACACAGGGTAGGTGACTTGCGTCTCAATCTCCTCAAATCAGAACGGTCGGGAAATTCTGACAAAAATATGGCAGTATTGAGTAGGCAGGCCAAACTGCGCAATTTCGGCCCCCTGGACTTTGTTCATCAATCTTGCGTAATTATGAGTTAGAAATATCATAGTAAACTGGTCTTTCGTATGGAGACCGTTTAAACAACAACAATCGCAGAAAATTCGGACTTTTCTTTCAGCGAAAACACAGGGTAGGTGACTTGCGTTTCAATCTCCTTAAATCAGAACGGTCGGGAAATTCTGAAAAAAATATGGCAGTATTGAGTGAGCCAAACTGCGCAATTTTGGCCCCCTGGACTTTGATCATCAATCTTGCGTTATCATGAGTTGGAAATATCATAGTGAACTGGTCTTTCGTATGGAGACTGCTCAAACAACAACAATCTCAGAAAATTCGGACGTTTCTTTCAGTGAAAACACAGGGTAGGTGACTTGCGTCTCAATCTCCTCGAATCAGAACGGTCGGGAAATTCTGGAAAAAATATGGCAGTATTGACTGAGCCAGACTGCGCAATTTCGGCCCCTTGGACTTTGTCCATCAATCTTGCGTAATCATGAGTTGGAAATATCATAGGGGACTGGTCTTTCGTATGGAGACCGTTCAAACAACAACAATCTCAGAAAATTCGGACGTTTCTTTCAGTGAAAACACAGGGTAGGTGACTTGCGTCTCAATCTCCTCAAATCAGAACGGTCGGGAAATTCTGACAAAAATATGGCAGTATTGAGTAGGCAGGCCAAACTGCGCAATTTCGGCCCCCTGGACTTTGTTCATCAATCTTGCGTAATTATGAGTTAGAAATATCATAGTAAACTGGTCTTTCGTATGGAGACCGTTCAAACAACAACAATCGCAGAAAATTCGGACTTTTCTTTTAGCGAAAACACAGGGTAGGTGACTTGCGTCTCAATCTCCTTAAATCAGAACGGTCGGGAAATTCTGAAAAAAATATGGCAGTATTGAGTGAGCCAAACTGCGCAATTTGGGCTCCCTGGACTTTGATCATCAATCTTGCGTAATCATGAGTTGGAAATATCATAGTGAACTGGTCTTTCGTATGGAGACTGCTCAAACAACAACAATCTCAGAAAATTCGGACTTTTCTTTCAGTGAAACACAGGGTAGGTGACTTGCGCTCAATCTCTTCGAATCAGAACGGTCGGGAAATTCTGGAAAAAATATGGCAGTATTGAGTAGGCAGGCCAAACTGCGCAATTTCCGCCCCCTGGACTTTGTTTATCAATCTTGCGTAATTATGAGTTAGAAATATCATAGTAAACTGGTCTTTCGTATGGAGACCGTTCAAACAACAACAATCGCAGAAAATTCGGACTTTTCTTTCAGTAAAACACAGGGTAGGCGACTTGCGTCTCAATCTCCTTGAATCAGAACGGTCTGGAAATTCTGAAAAAAATATGGCAGTATTGAGTAGGCAGGCCAAACTGCGCAATTTCGGCCCCCTGGACTTTGTTCATCAATCTTGCGTAATTATGAGTTAGAAATATCATAGTAAACTGGTCTTTCGTATGGAGACCGTTTAAACAACAACAATCGCAGAAAATTCGGACTTTTCTTTCAGCGAAAACACAGGGTAGGTGACTTGCGTTTCAATCTCCTTAAATCAGAACGGTCTGGAAATTCTGACAAAAATATGGCAGTATTAAGTAGGCAGGCCAAACTGCGCAATTATGGCCCCCTGGCCTTCGTTCATCAATCTTGCGTAATCATGAGTTGAAAATATCATAGTGAACTGGTCTTTCGTATGGAGACTGCTCAAACAACAACTATCTCCGAAAATTCGGACTTTTCTTTCATTGAAAACACAGGGTAGGTGACTTGCGTCTTAATCTCCTTGAATCAGAACGGTCTGGAAATTTTGACAAAAATATGGCAGTATTGAGTAGGCAGGCCAAACTGCGCAATTTCGGCCCCCTGGACTTTGTTCATCAATCTTGCGTGATTATGAGTTAGAAATATTATAGTAAACTGGTCTTTCGTATGGAGACCGTTCAAACAACAACAATCGCAGAAAATTCGGACTTTTCTTTCAGCGAAAACACAGGGTAGGTGACTTGCGTTTCAATCTCCTTAAATCAGAACGGTCGGAAAATTCTGAAAAAAATATGGCAGTATTGAGTGAGCCAAACTGCGCAATTTTGGCCCCCTGGACTTTGATCATCAATCTTGCGTTATCATGAGTTGGAAATATCATAGTGAACTGGTCTTTCGTATGGAGACTGCTCAAACAACAACAATCTCAGAAAATTCGGACGTTTCTTTCAGTGAAAACACAGGGTAGGTGACTTGCGTCTCAATCTCCTCAAATCAGAACGGTCGGGAAATTCTGGAAAAAATATGGCAGTATTGACTGAGCCAGACTGCGCAATTTCGGCCCCTTGGACTTTGTCCATCAATCTTGCGTAATCATGAGTTGGAAATATCATAGGGGACTGGTCTTTCGTATGGAGACCGTTCAAACAACAACAATCTCAGAAAATTCGGACGTTTCTTTCAGTGAAAACACAGGGTAGGTGACTTGCGTCTCAATCTCCTCAAATCAGAACGGTCGGGAAATTCTGACAAAAATATGGCAGTATTGAGTAGGCAGGCCAAACTGCGCAATTTCGGCCCCCTGGACTTTGTTCATCAATCTTGCGTAATTATGAGTTAGAAATATCATAGTAAACTGGTCTTTCGTATGGAGACCGTTTAAACAACAACAATCGCAGAAAATTCGGACTTTTCTTTCAGCGAAAACACAGGGTAGGTGACTTGCGTTTCAATCTCCTTAAATCAGAACGGTCGGGAAATTCTGAAAAAAATATGGCAGTATTGAGTGAGCCAAACTGCGCAATTTTGGCCCCCTGGACTTTGATCATCAATCTTGCATTATCATGAGTTGGAAATATCATAGTGAACTGGTCTTTCGTATGGAGACTGCTCAAACAACAACAATCTCAGAAAATTCGGACGTTTCTTTCAGTGAAAACACAGGGTAGGTGACTTGCGTCTCAATCTCCTCGAATCAGAACGGTCGGGAAATTCTGGAAAAAATATGGCAGTATTGACTGAGCCAGACTGCGCAATTTCGGCCCCTTGGACTTTGTCCATCAATCTTGCGTAATCATGAGTTGGAAATATCATAGGGGACTGGTCTTTCGTATGGAGACCGTTCAAACAACAACAATCTCAGAAAATTCGGACGTTTCTTTCAGTGAAAACACAGGGTAGGTGACTTGCGTCTCAATCTCCTCAAATCAGAACGGTCGGGAAATTCTGACAAAAATATGGCAGTATTGAGTAGGCAGGCCAAACTGCGCAATTTCGGCCCCCTGGACTTTGTTCATCAATCTTGCGTAATTATGAGTTAGAAATATCATAGTAAACTGGTCTTTCGTATGGAGACCGTTCAAACAACAACAATCGCAGAAAATTCGGACTTTTCTTTTAGCGAAAACACAGGGTAGGTGACTTGCGTCTCAATCTCCTTAAATCAGAACGGTCGGGAAATTCTGAAAAAAATATGGCAGTATTGAGTGAGCCAAACTGCGCAATTTGGGCTCCCTGGACTTTGATCATCAATCTTGCGTAATCATGAGTTGGAAATATCATAGTGAACTGGTCTTTCGTATGGAGACTGCTCAAACAACAACAATCTCAGAAAATTCGGACTTTTCTTTCAGTGAAACACAGGGTAGGTGACTTGCGCTCAATCTCTTCGAATCAGAACGGTCGGGAAATTCTGGAAAAAATATGGCAGTATTGAGTAGGCAGGCCAAACTGCGCAATTTCCGCCCCCTGGACTTTGTTTATCAATCTTGCGTAATTATGAGTTAGAAATATCATAGTAAACTGGTCTTTCGTATGGAGACCGTTCAAACAACAACAATCGCAGAAAATTCGGACTTTTCTTTCAGTAAAACACAGGGTAGGCGACTTGCGTCTCAATCTCCTTGAATCAGAACGGTCTGGAAATTCTGAAAAAAATATGGCAGTATTGAGTAGGCAGGCCAAACTGCGCAATTTCGGCCCCCTGGACTTTGTTCATCAATCTTGCGTAATTATGAGTTAGAAATATCATAGTAAACTGGTCTTTCGTATGGAGACCGTTTAAACAACAACAATCGCAGAAAATTCGGACTTTTCTTTCAGCGAAAACACAGGGTAGGTGACTTGCGTTTCAATCTCCTTAAATCAGAACGGTCTGGAAATTCTGACAAAAATATGGCAGTATTAAGTAGGCAGGCCAAACTGCGCAATTATGGCCCCCTGGCCTTCGTTCATCAATCTTGCGTAATCATGAGTTGAAAATATCATAGTGAACTGGTCTTTCGTATGGAGACTGCTCAAACAACAACTATCTCCGAAAATTCGGACTTTTCTTTCATTGAAAACACAGGGTAGGTGACTTGCGTCTTAATCTCCTTGAATCAGAACGGTCTGGAAATTTTGACAAAAATATGGCAGTATTGAGTAGGCAGGCCAAACTGCGCAATTTCGGCCCCCTGGACTTTGTTCATCAATCTTGCGTGATTATGAGTTAGAAATATTATAGTAAACTGGTCTTTCGTATGGAGACCGTTCAAACAACAACAATCGCAGAAAATTCGGACTTTTCTTTCAGCGAAAACACAGGGTAGGTGACTTGCGTTTCAATCTCCTTAAATCAGAACGGTCGGAAAATTCTGAAAAAAATATGGCAGTATTGAATGAGCCAAACTGCGCAATTTTGGCCCCCTGGACTTTGATCATCAATCTTGCGTTATCATGAGTTGGAAATATCATAGTGAACTGGTCTTTCGTATGGAGACTGCTCAAACAACAACAATCTCAGAAAATTCGGACGTTTCTTTCAGTGAAAACACAGGGTAGGTGACTTGCGTCTCAATCTCCTCAAATCAGAACGGTCGGGAAATTCTGGAAAAAATATGGCAGTATTGACTGAGCCAGACTGCGCAATTTCGGCCCCCTGGACTTTGTCCATCAATCTTGCGTAATCATGAGTTGGAAATATCATAGGGGACTGGTCTTTCGTATGGAGACCGTTCAAACAACAACAATCTCAGAAAATTCGGACGTTTCTTTCAGTGAAAACACAGGGTAGGTGACTTGCGTCTCAATCTCCTCAAATCAGAACGGTCGGGAAATTCTGACAAAAATATGGCAGTATTGAGTAGGCAGGCCAAACTGCGCAATTTCGGCCCCCTGGACTTTGTTCATCAATCTTGCGTAATTATGAGTTAGAAATATCATAGTAAACTGGTCTTTCGTATGGAGACCGTTCAAACAACAACAATCGCAGAAAATTCGGACTTTTCTTTTAGCGAAAACACAGGGTAGGTGACTTGCGTCTCAATCTCCTTAAATCAGAACGGTCGGGAAATTCTGAAAAAAATATGGCAGTATTGAGTGAGCCAAACTGCGCAATTTGGGCTCCCTGGACTTTGATCATCAATCTTGCGTAATCATGAGTTGGAAATATCATAGTGAACTGGTCTTTCGTATGGAGACTGCTCAAACAACAACAATCTCAGAAAATTCGGACTTTTCTTTCAGTGAAACACAGGGTAGGTGACTTGCGCTCAATCTCTTCGAATCAGAACGGTCGGGAAATTCTGGAAAAAATATGGCAGTATTGAGTAGGCAGGCCAAACTGCGCAATTTCCGCCCCCTGGACTTTGTTTATCAATCTTGCGTAATTATGAGTTAGAAATATCATAGTAAACTGGTCTTTCGTATGGAGACCGTTCAAACAACAACAATCGCAGAAAATTCGGACTTTTCTTTCAGTAAAACACAGGGTAGGCGACTTGCGTCTCAATCTCCTTGAATCAGAACGGTCTGGAGATTCTGAAAAAAATATGGCAGTATTGAGTAGGCAGGCCAAACTGCGCAATTTCGGCCCCCTGGACTTTGTTCATCAATCTTGCGTAATTATGAGTTAGAAATATCATAGTAAACTGGTCTTTCGTATGGAGACCGATTAAACAACAACAATCGCAGAAAATTCGGACTTTTCTTTCAGCGAAAACACAGGGTAGGTGACTTGCGTTTCAATCTCCTTAAATCAGAACGGTCTGGAAATTCTGACAAAAATATGGCAGTATTAAGTAGGCAGGCCAAACTGCGCAATTATGGCCCCCTGGCCTTCGTTCATCAATCTTGCGTAATCATGAGTTGAAAATATCATAGTGAACTGGTCTTTCGTATGGAGACTGCTCAAACAACAACTATCTCCGAAAATTCGGACTTTTCTTTCATTGAAAACACAGGGTAGGTGACTTGCGTCTTAATCTCCTTGAATCAGAACGGTCTGGAAATTTTGACAAAAATATGGCAGTATTGAGTAGGCAGGCCAAACTGCGCAATTTCGGCCCCCTGGACTTTGTTCATCAATCTTGCGTGATTATGAGTTAGAAATATTAAAGTAAACTGGTCTTTCGTATGGAGACCGTTCAAACAACAACAATCGCAGAAAATTCGGACTTTTCTTTCAGTGAAAACACAGGGTAGGTGACTTGCGTCTCAATCTCCTTGAATCAGAACGGTCTGGAAATTCTGAAAAAAATATGGCAGTATTGAGTAGGCAGGCCAAACTGCGCAATTTCGGCCCCCTGGACTTTGTTCATCAATCTTGCGTAATTATGAGTTAGAAATATCATAGTAAACTGGTCTTTCGTATGGAGACCGTTTAAACAACAACAATCGCAGAAAATTCGGACTTTTCTTTCAGCGAAAACACAGGGTAGGTGACTTGCGTTTCAATCTCCTTAAATCAGAACGGTCTGGAAATTCTGACAAAAATATGGCAGTATTAAGTAGGCAGGCCAAACTGCGCAATTATGGCCCCCTGGCATTCGTTCATCAATCTTGCAAAATCATGAGTTGAAAATATCATAGTGAACTGGTCTTTCGTATGGAGACTGCTCAAACAACAACTATCTCCGAAAATTCGGACTTTTCTTTCATTGAAAACACAGGGTAGGTGACTTGCGTTTTAATCTCCTTGAATCAGAACGGTCTGGAAATTTTAACAAAAATATGGCAGTATTGAGTAGGCAGGCCAAACTGCGCAATTTCGGCCCCCTGGACTTTGTTCATCAATCTTGCGTGATTATGAGTTAGAAATATCATAGTAAACTGGTCTTTTGTATGGAGACCGTTCAAACAACAACAATCGCAGAAAATTCGGACTTTTCTTTTAGCGAAAACACAGGGTAGGTGACTTGCGTCTCAATCTCCTTAAATCAGAACGGTCGGGAAATTCTGAAAAAAATATGGCAGTATTGAGTGAGCCAAACTGCGCAATTTTGGCCCTCTGGACTTTGATCATCAATCTTGCGTAATCATGAGTTAAAAATATCACAGTGAACTGGTCTTTCGTATGGAGACTGCTCAAACAACAACAATCTCAGAAAATTCGGACTTTTCTTCCAGTGAAAACACAGGGTAGGTGACTTGCGTCTCAATCTCCTTAAATCAGAACGGTTCGGAAATTCTGCAAAAAATATGGCAGTATTGAGTAAGCCAAACTGCGCAATTTCGGCCCCCTGGACTTTGTCCATCAATCTTGCGTAATCATGAGTTGGAAATATCATGGTGAACTGGTCTTCCGTATGGAGACTGCTCAAACAACAACAATCTCAGAAAATTCGGACTCTTTTTCCAGTGAAGACACAGAGTAGGTGACTTGCGTCTCAATCTCCTTAAATCAGAACGGTCGGGAAATTCTGGAAAAAATATGGCAGTATTGAGTGAGCAAAACTGCGCAATTTCGGCCCCCTTGACTTTGTTCATCAATCTTGCGTCATTATGAGTTGGAAATATCATAGTGAACTGGTCTTTCGTATGGAGACTGCTTAAACAACAACAATCTCTGAAAATTCGGACTTTTCTTTCAGTGAAAACATAGGGTAGGTGACTTGCGTCTGAATCTCCTTGAATCAGAACGGTCTGGAAATTCTGACAAAAATGTGGCAGTATTGAGTAGGCAGGCCAAACTGCGCAATTTCGGCCCCCTGGACTTTGTTCATCAATCTTGCGTAATCATGAGTTGGAAATATCATAGTGAACTGGTCTTTCGTATGGAGACTGCTCAAACAACAACAATCTCAGAAAATTCGGACTTTTCTTTCAGTGAAAACACAGGGTAGGTGACTTGCGTCTCAATTTCCTCGAATCAGAACGGTCGGGAAATTCTGGAAAAAATATGGCAGTATTGAGTAGGCAGGCGAAACTGCGCAATTTCGGCCCCCTGGACTTTGTTCATCAATCTTGCGTAATCATGAGTTGGAAATATCATAGTGAACTGTTCTTTCGTATGGAGACTGCTCAAACAACAACAATCTCGGAAAATTCGGACTTTTCATTCAGTGAAAACACAGGGTAGGTGACTTGCGTCTCAATCTCCTTAAATCAGAACGGTCCGTAAATTCTGCAAAAAATATGGCAGTATTGAGTGAGCCAAACTGCGCAATTTCGGCCCCCTGGACTTTGTTCATCAATCTTGCGTAATCATGAGTTGGAAATATCATAGTGAACTGTTCTTTCGTATGGAGACTGCTCAAACAACAACAATCTCGGAAAATTCGGACTTTTCATTCAGTGAAAACACAGGGTAGGTGACTTGCGTCTCAATCTCCTTAAATCAGAACGGTCCGTAAATTCTGCAAAAAATATGGCAGTATTGAGTGAGCCAAACTGCGCAATTTCGGCCCCCTGGACTTTGTTCATCAATCTTGCGTAATCATGAGTTGGAAATATCACAGTGAACTGGTCTTTCGTATGGAGACCGCTCAAACAACAATCTCAGAAAATTCGGACTTTTCTTTCATTGAAAACACAGGGTAGGTGACTTGCGCTCAATCTCCTTGAATCAGAACGGTCGGGAAATTCTGAAAAAAATATGGCAGTATTGAGTATGCAGGCCAAACTGCGCAATTATCGCCCCCTGGACTTTGATAATCAATCTTGCGTAATCATGAGTTAAAAATATCATAGTGAACTGGTCTTTCGTATGGAGACTGCTCAAACAACAACAATCTCAGAAAATTCGGACGTTTCTTTCATTGAAAACACAGGGTAGGTGACTTGCGCTCAATCTCCTTGAATCAGAACGGTCGGGAAATTCTGAAAAAAATATGGCAGTATTGAGTAGGCAGGCCAAACTGCGCAATTTCCGCCCCCTGGACTTTGTTCATCAATCTTGCGTAATTATGAGTTAGAAATATCATAGTAAACTGGTCTTTCGTATGGAGACCGTTCAAACAACAACTATCGCAGAAAATTCGGACTTTTCTTCCAGTCAAAACACAGGGTAGGTGACTTGCGTCTTAATATCCTTGAATCAGAACGGTCTGGAAATTCTGACAGAAATATGGCAGTATTAGGTAGGCAGGCCAAACTGCGCAATTTCGGCCCCCTGGACTTTGTTCATCAATCTTGCGTAATTATGAGTTAGAAATATCATAGTAAACTGGTCTTTCGTATGGAGACCGTTCAAACAACAACAATCGCAGAAAATTCGGACTTTTCTTTTAGCGAAAACACAGGGTAGGTGATTTGCGTCTCAATCTCCTTAAATCAGAACGGTCGGGAAATTCTGAAGAAAATATGGCAGTATTGAGTGAGCCAAACTGCGCAATTTTGGCCCCCTGGACTTTGATCATCAATCTTGCGTAATCATGAGTTAAAAATATCACAGTGAACTGGTCTTTCGTATGGAGACTGCTCAAACAACAACAATCTCAGAAAATTCGGACTTTTCTTCCAGTGAAAACACAGGGTAGGTGACTTGCGTCTCAATCTCCTTAAATCAGAACGGTTCGGAAATTCTGCAAAAAATATGGCAGTATTGAGTAAGCCAAACTGCGCAATTTCGGCCCCCTGGACTTTGTCCATCAATCTTGCGTAATCATGAGTTGGAAATATCATGGTGAACTGGTCTTCCGTATGGAGACTGCTCAAACAACAACAATCTCAGAAAATTCGGACTCTTTTTCCAGTGAAGACACAGAGTAGGTGACTTGCGTCTCAATCTCCTTAAATCAGAACGGTCGGGAAATTCTGGAAAAAATATGGCAGTATTGAGTGAGCAAAACTGCGCAATTTCGGCCCCCTTGACTTTGTTCATCAATCTTGCGTCATTATGAGTTGGAAATATCATAGTGAACTGGTCTTTCGTATGGAGACTGCTTAAACAACAACAATCTCTGAAAATTCGGACTTTTCTTTCAGTGAAAACATAGGGTAGGTGACTTGCGTCTGAATCTCCTTGAATCAGAACGGTCTGGAAATTCTGACAAAAATGTGGCAGTATTGAGTAGGCAGGCCAAACTGCGCAATTTCGGCCCCCTGGACTTTGTTCATCAATCTTGCGTAATCATGAGTTGGAAATATCATAGTGAACTGGTCTTTCGTATGGAGACTGCTCAAACAACAACAATCTCAGAAAATTCGGACTTTTCTTTCAGTGAAAACACAGGGTAGGTGACTTGCGTCTCAATTTCCTCGAATCAGAACGGTCGGGAAATTCTGGAAAAAATATGGCAGTATTGAGTAGGCAGGCGAAACTGCGCAATTTCGGCCCCCTGGACTTTGTTCATCAATCTTGCGTAATCATGAGTTGGAAATATCATAGTGAACTGTTCTTTCGTATGGAGACTGCTCAAACAACAACAATCTCGGAAAATTCGGACTTTTCATTCAGTAAAAACACAGGGTAGGTGACTTGCGTCTCAATCTCCTTAAATCAGAACGGTCCGTAAATTCTGCAAAAAATATGGCAGTATTGAGTGAGCCAAACTGCGCAATTTCGGCCCCCTGGACTTTGTTCATCAATCTTGCGTAATCATGAGTTGGAAATATCACAGTGAACTGGTCTTTCGTATGGAGACCGCTCAAACAACAATCTCAGAAAATTCGGACTTTTCTTTCATTGAAAACACAGGGTAGGTGACTTGCGCTCAATCTCCTTGAATCAGAACGGTCGGGAAATTCTAAAAAAAATATGGCAGTATTGAGTATGCAGGCCAAACTGCGCAATTATCGCCCCCTGGACTTCGATAATCAATCTTGCGTAATCATGAGTTAAAAATATCATAGTGAACTGGTCTTTCGTATGGAGACTGCTCAAACAACAACAATCTCAGAAAATTCGGACGTTTCTTTCATTGAAAACACAGGGTAGGTGACTTGCGCTCAATCTCCTTGAATCAGAACGGTCGGGAAATTCTGAAAAAAATATGGCAGTATTGAGTAGGCAGGCCAAACTGCGCAATTTCCGCCCCCTGGACTTTGTTCATCAATCTTGCGTAATTATGAGTTAGAAATATCATAGTAAACTGGTCTTTCGTATGGAGACCGTTCAAACAACAACTATCGCAGAAAATTCGGACTTTTCTTCCAGTCAAAACACAGGGTAGGTGACTTGCGTCTTAATCTCCTTGAATCAGAACGGTCTGGAAATTCTGACAGAAATATGGCAGTAGTAGGTAGGCAGGCCAAACTGCGCAATTTCGGCCCCCTGGACTTTGTTCATCAATCTTGCGTAATTATGAGTTAGAAATATCATAGTAAACTGGTCTTTCGTATGGAGACCGTTCAAACAACAACAATCGCAGAAAATTCGGACTTTTCTTTTAGCGAAAACACAGGGTAGGTGATTTGCGTCTCAATCTCCTTAAATCAGAACGGTCGGGAAATTCTGAAGAAAATATGGCAGTATTGAGTGAGCCAAACTGCGCAATTTTGGCCCCCTGGACTTTGATCATCAATCTTGCGTAATCATGAGTTAAAAATATCATAGTGAACTGGTCTTTCGTATGGAGACTGCTCAAACAACAACAATCTCGGAAAATTCGGACTTTTCTTTCAGTGAAAACACAGGGTAGGTGACTTGCGTCTCAATCTCCTTGAATCAGAACGGTCCGGAAATCCTGCAAAAAATATGGCAGTATTGAGTAAGCCAAACTGCGCACTTTCGGCCCCCTGGACTTTGTTCATCAATCTTGCGTAATCATGAGTTGGAAATATCACAGTGAACTGGTCTTCCGTATGGAGACCGCTCAAACAACAATCTCAGAAAATTCGGACTTTTCATTTAGTGAAAACACAGGGTAGGTGACTCGCGTCTCAATCTTCTTAAATCAGAACGGTCGGAGAATTCTGAAAAAATCATGGCAGTATTGAGTGAGCCAAACTGCGCAATTTTGGCCCCCTGGACTTTGATCATCAATCTTGCGTAATCATGAGTTGGAAATATCATAGTGATTTGGTCTTTCGTATGAAGACCGCTCAAACAACAATTTCAGAAAATTCGGACTTTTCATTCAGTGAAAACACAGGGTAGGTGACTTGCGTCTCAATCTCCTTAAATCAGAACGGTTCGGAAATTCTGCAAAAAATATGGCAGTATTGAGTAAGCCAAACTGCGCAATTTCGGCCGCCTGGACTTTGTCCATCAATCTTGCGTAATCATGAGTTGGAAATATCATAGTGAGCTGGTCTTCCGTATGGAGACTGCTCAAACAACAACAATCTCTGAAGATTCGGACTTTTCTTTCAGTGAAAACACAGGGTAGGTGAATTGCGTCTGAATCTCCTTGAATCAGAACGGTCTGGAAATTCTGACAAAAATGTGGCAGTATTGAGTAGGCAGGCCAAACTGCGCAATTATCGCCTTCTGGACTTTGATAATCAATCTTGCGTAATCATAAGTTGGAAATATCATAGTGAACTGGTCTTTCGTATGGAGACTGCTCAAACAACAACAATCTCAGAAAATTCGGACTTTTCTTTCAGTGAAACACAGGGTAGGTGACTTGCGCTCAATCTCTTCGAATCAGAACGGTCGGGAAATTCTGGAAAAAATATGGCAGTATTGAGTAGGCAGGCCAAACTGCGCAATTTCCGCCCCCTGGACTTTGTTTATCAATCTTGCGTAATTATGAGTTAGAAATATCATAGTAAACTGGTCTTTCGTATGGAGACCGTTCAAACAACAACAATCGCAGAAAATTCGGACTTTTCTTTCAGTGAAAACACAGGGTAGGCGACTTGCGTCTCAATCTCCTCAAATCAGAACGGTCGGGAAATTCTGGAAAAAATATGGCAGTATTGACTGAGCCAGACTGCGCAATTTCGGCCCCCTGGACTTTGTCCATCAATCTTGCGTAATCATGAGTTGGAAATATCATAGGGGACTGGTCTTTCGTATGGAGACCGTTCAAACAACAACAATCTCAGAAAATTCGGACGTTTCTTTCAGTGAAAACACAGGGTAGGTGACTTGCGTCTCAATCTCCTCAAATCAGAACGGTCGGGAAATTCTGACAAAAATATGGCAGTATTGAGTAGGCAGGCCAAACTGCGCAATTTCGGCCCCCTGGACTTTGTTCATCAATCTTGCGTAATTATGAGTTAGAAATATCATAGTAAACTGGTCTTTCGTATGGAGACCGTTCAAACAACAACAATCGCAGAAAATTCGGACTTTTCTTTTAGCGAAAACACAGGGTAGGTGACTTGCGTCTCAATCTCCTTAAATCAGAACGGTCGGGAAATTCTGAAAAAAATATGGCAGTATTGAGTGAGCCAAACTGCGCAATTTGGGCTCCCTGGACTTTGATCATCAATCTTGCGTAATCATGAGTTGGAAATATCATAGTGAACTGGTCTTTCGTATGGAGACTGCTCAAACAACAACAATCTCAGAAAATTCGGACTTTTCTTTCAGTGAAACACAGGGTAGGTGACTTGCGCTCAATCTCTTCGAATCAGAACGGTCGGGAAATTCTGGAAAAAATATGGCAGTATTGAGTAGGCAGGCCAAACTGCGCAATTTCCGCCCCCTGGACTTTGTTTATCAATCTTGCGTAATTATGAGTTAGAAATATCATAGTAAACTGGTCTTTCGTATGGAGACCGTTCAAACAACAACAATCGCAGAAAATTCGGACTTTTCTTTCAGTGAAAACACAGGGTGGGCGACTTGCGTCTCAATCTCCTTGAATCAGAACGGTCTGGAAATTCTGAAAAAAATATGGCAGTATTGAGTAGGCAGGCCAAACTGCGCAATTTCGGCCCCCTGGACTTTGTTCATCAATCTTGCGTAATTATGAGTTAGAAATATCATAGTAAACTGGTCTTTCGTATGGAGACCGTTTAAACAACAACAATCGCAGAAAATTCGGACTTTTCTTTCAGCGAAAACACAGGGTAGGTGACTTGCGTTTCAATCTCCTTGAATCAGAACGGTCTGGAAATTCTGACAAAAATATGGCAGTATTAAGTAGGCAGGCCAAACTGCGCAATTATGGCCCCCTGGCCTTCGTTCATCAATCTTGCAAAATCATGAGTTGAAAATATCATAGTGAACTGGTCTTTCGTATGGAGACTGCTCAAACAACAACTATCTCCGAAAATTCGGACTTTTCTTTCATTGAAAACACAGGGTAGGTGACTTGCGACTTAATCTCCTTGAATCAGAACGGTCTGGAAATTTTGACAAAAATATGGCAGTATTGAGTAGGCAGGCCAAACTGCGCAATTTCGGCCCCCTGGACTTTGTTCATCAATCTTGCGTGATTATGAGTTAGAAATATCATAGTAAACTGGTCTTTCGTATGGAGACCGTTCAAACAACAACAATCGCAGAAAATTCGGACTTTTCTTTTAGCGAAAACACAGGGTAGGTGACTTGCGTCTCAATCTCCTTAAATCAGAACGGTCGGGAAATTCTGAAAAAAATATGGCAGTATTGAGTGAGCCAAACTGCGCAATTTTGGCCCTCTGGACTTTGATCATTAATCTTGCGTAATCATGAGTTAAAAATATCACAGTGAACTGGTCTTTCGTATGGAGACTGCTCAAACAACAACAATCTCAGAAAATTCGGACTTTTCTTCCAGTGAAAACACAGGGTAGGTGACTTGCGTCTCAATCTCCTTAAATCAGAACGGTTCGGAAATTCTGCAAAAAATATGGCAGTATTGAGTAAGCCAAACTGCGCAATTTCGGCCCCCTGGACTTTGATAATCAATCTTGCGTAATCATGAGTTAAAAATATCATAGTGAACTGGTCTTTCGTATGGAGACTGCTCAAACAACAACAATCTCAGAAAATTCGGACGTTTCTTTCATTGAAAACACAGGGTAGGTGACTTGCGTCTCAATCTCCTTAAATCAGAACGGTCGGGAAATTCTGGAAAAAATATGGCAGTATTGAGTGAGCAAAACTGCGCAATTTCGGCCCCCTTGACTTTGTTCATCAATCTTGCGTCATTATGAGTTGGAAATATCATAGTGAACTGGTCTTTCGTATGGAGACTGCTTAAACAACAACAATCTCTGAAAATTCGGACTTTTCTTTCAGTGAAAACATAGGGTAGGTGACTTGCGTCTGAATCTCCTTGAATCAGAACGGTCTGGAAATTCTGACAAAAATGTGGCAGTATTGAGTAGGCAGGCCAAACTGCGCAATTTCGGCCCCCTGGACTTTGTTCATCAATCTTGCGTAATCATGAGTTGGAAATATCATAGTGAACTGGTCTTTCGTATGGAGACTGCTCAAACAACAACAATCTCAGAAAATTCGGACTTTTCTTTCAGTGAAAACACAGGGTAGGTGACTTGCGTCTCAATTTCCTCGAATCAGAACGGTCGGGAAATTCTGGAAAAAATATGGCAGTATTGAGTAGGCAGGCGAAACTGCGCAATTTCGGCCCCCTGGACTTTGTTCATCAATCTTGCGTAATCATGAGTTGGAAATATCATAGTGAACTGTTCTTTCGTATGGAGACTGCTCAAACAACAACAATCTCGGAAAATTCGGACTTTTCATTCAGTGAAAACACAGGGTAGGTGACTTGCGTCTCAATCTCCTTAAATCAGAACGGTCCGTAAATTCTGCAAAAAATATGGCAGTATTGAGTGAGCCAAACTGCGCAATTTCGGCCCCCTGGACTTTGTTCATCAATCTTGCGTAATCATGAGTTGGAAATATCACAGTGAACTGGTCTTTCGTATGGAGACCGCTCAAACAACAATCTCAGAAAATTCGGACTTTTCTTTCATTAAAAACACAGGGTAGGTGACTTGCGCTCAATCTCCTTGAATCAGAACGTTTGGGAAATTCTGAAAAAAATATGGCAGTATTGAGTATGCAGGCCAAACTGCGCAATTATCGCCCCCTGGACTTTGATAATCAATCTTGCGTAATCATGAGTTAAAAATATCATAGTGAACTGGTCTTTCGTATGGAGACTGCTCAAACAACAACAATCTCAGAAAATTCGGACGTTTCTTTCATTGAAAACACAGGGTAGGTGACTTGCGCTCAATCTCCTTGAATCAGAACGGTCGGGAAATTCTGAAAAAAATATGGCAGTATTGAGTAGGCAGGCCAAACTGCGCAATTTCCGCCCCCTGGACTTTGTTCATCAATCTTGCGTAATTATGAGTTAGAAATATCATAGTAAACTGGTCTTTCGTATGGAGACCGTTCAAACAACAACTATCGCAGAAAATTCGGACTTTTCTTCCAGTCAAAACACAGGGTAGGTGACTTGCGTCTTAATCTCCTTGAATCAGAACGGTCTGGAAATTCTGACAGAAATATGGCAGTATTAGGTAGGCAGGCCAAACTGCGCAATTTCGGCCCCCTGGACTTTGTTCATCAATCTTGCGTAATTATGAGTTAGAAATATCATAGTAAACTGGTCTTTCGTATGGAGACCGTTCAAACAACAACAATCGCAGAAAATTCGGACTTTTCTTTTAGCGAAAACACAGGGTAGGTGATTTGCGTCTCAATCTCCTTAAATCAGAACGGTCGGGAAATTCTGAAGAAAATATGGCAGTATTGAGTGAGCCAAACTGCGCAATTTTGGCCCCCTGGACTTTGATCATCAATCTTGCGTAATCATGAGTTAAAAATATCATAGTGAACTGGTCTTTCGTATGGAGACTGCTCAAACAACAACAATCTCGGAAAATTCGGACTTTTCTTTCAGTGAAAACACAGGGTAGGTGAATTGCGTCTGAATCTCCTTGAATCAGAACGGTCTGGAAATTCTGACAAAAATGTGGCAGTATTGAGTAGGCAGGCCAAACTGCGCAATTATCGCCCCCTGGACTTTGATAATCAATCTTGCGTAATCATGAGTTGGAAATATCATAGTGAACTGGTCTTTCGTATGGAGACTGCTCAAACAACAACAATCTCAGAAAATTCGGACTTTTCTTTCAGTGAAACATAGGGTAGGTGACTTGCGCTCAATCTCTTCTAATCAGAACGGTCGGGAAATTCTGGAAAAAATATGGCAGTATTGAGTAGGCAGGCCAAACTGCGCAATTTCCGCCCCCTGGACTTTGTTTATCAATCTTGCGTAATTATGAGTTAGAAATATCATAGTAAACTGGTCTTTTGTATGGAGACCGTTCAAACAACAACAATCGCAGAAAATTCGGACTTTTCTTTCAGTGAAAACACAGGGTAGGCGACTTGCGTCTCAATCTCCTCAGATCAGAACGGTCGGGAAATTCTGGAAAAAATATGGCAGTATTGACTGAGCCAGACTGCGCAATTTCGGCCCCCTGGACTTTGTCCATCAATCTTGCGTAATCATGAGTTGGAAATATCATAGGGGACTGGTCTTTCGTATGGAGACCGTTCAAACAACAACAATCTCAGAAAATTCGGACGTTTCTTTCAGTGAAAACACAGGGTAGGTGACTTGCGTCTCAATCTCCTCAAATCAGAACGGTCGGGAAATTCTGACAAAAATATGGCAGTATTGAGTAGGCAGGCCAAACTGCGCAATTTCGGCCCCCTGGACTTTGTTCATCAATCTTGCGTAATTATGAGTTAGAAATATCATAGTAAACTGGTCTTTCGTATGGAGACCGTTCAAACAACAACAATCGCAGAAAATTCGGACTTTTCTTTTAGCGAAAACACAGGGTAGGTGACTTGCGTCTCAATCTCCTTAAATCAGAACGGTCGGGAAATTCTGAAAAAAATATGGCAGTATTGAGTGAGCAAAACTGCGCAATTTGGGCTCCCTGGACTTTGATCATTAATCTTGCGTAATCATGAGTTGGAAATATCATAGTGAACTGGTCTTTCGTATGGAGACTGCTCAAACAACAACAATCTCAGAAAATTCGGACTTTTCTTTCAGTGAAACACAGGGTAGGTGACTTGCGCTCAATCTCTTCGAATCAGAACGGTCGGGAAATTCTGGAAAAAATATGGCAGTATTGAGTAGGCAGGCCAAACTGCGCAATTTCCGCCCCCTGGACTTTGTTTATCAATCTTGCGTAATTATGAGTTAGAAATATCATAGTAAACTGGTCTTTCGTATAGAGATCGTTCAAACAACAACAATCGCAGAAAATTCGGACTTTTCTTTCAGTGAAAACACAGGGTAGGCGACTTGCGTCTCAATCTCCTTGAATCAGAACGGTCTGGAAATTCTGAAAAAAATATGGCAGTATTGAGTAGGCAGGCCAAACTGCGCAATTTCGGCCCCCTGGACTTTGTTCATCAATCTTGCGTAATCATGAGTTGGAAATATCACAGTGAACTGGTCTTTCGTATGGAGACCGCTCAAACAACAATCTCAGAAAATTCGGACTTTTCTTTCATTAAAAACACAGGGTAGGTGACTTGCGCTCAATCTCCTTGAATCAGAACGGTCGGGAAATTCTGAAAAAAATATGGCAGTATTGAGTATGCAGGCCAAACTGCGCAATTATCGCCCCCTGGACTTTGATAATCAATCTTGCGTAATCATGAGTTAAAAATATCATAGTGAACTGGTCTTTCGTATGGAGACTGCTCAAACAACAAGAATCTCAGAAAATTCGGACGTTTCTTTCATTGAAAACACAGGGTAGGTGACTTGCGCTCAATCTCCTTGAATCAGAACGGTCGGGAAATTCTGAAAAAAATATGGCAGTATTGAGTAGGCAGGCCAAACTGCGCAATTTCCGCCCCCTGGACTTTGTTCATCAATCTTGCGTAATTATGAGTTAGAAATATCATAGTAAACTGGTCTTTCGTATGGAGACCGTTCAAACAACAACTATCGCAGAAAATTCGGACTTTTCTTCCAGTCAAAACACAGGGTAGGTGACTTGCGTCTTAATCTCCTTGAATCAGAACGGTCTGGAAATTCTGACAGAAATATGGCAGTATTAGGTAGGCAGGCCAAACTGCGCAATTTCGGCCCCCTGGACTTTGTTCATCAATCTTGCGTAATTATGAGTTAGAAATATCATAGTAAACTGGTCTTTCGTATGGAGACCGTTCAAACAACAACAATCGCAGAAAATTCGGACTTTTCTTTTAGCGAAAACACAGGGTAGGTGATTTGCGTCTCAATCTCCTTAAATCAGAACGGTCGGGAAATTCTGAAGAAAATATGGCAGTATTGAGTGAGCCAAACTGCGCAATTTTGGCCCCCTGGACTTTGATCATCAATCTTGCGTAATCATGAGTTAAAAATATCATAGTGAACTGGTCTTTCGTATGGAGACTGCTCAAACAACAACAATCTCGGAAAATTCGGACTTTTCTTTCAGTGAAAACACAGGGTAGGTGAATTGCGTCTGAATCTCCTTGAATCAGAACGGTCTGGAAATTCTGACAAAAATGTGGCAGTATTGAGTAGGCAGGCCAAACTGCGCAATTATCGCTCCCTGGACTTTGATAATCAATCTTGCGTAATCATGAGTTGGAAATATCATAGTGAACTGGTCTTTCGTATGGAGACTGCTCAAACAACAACAATCTCAGAAAATTCGGACTTTTCTTTCAGTGAAACATAGGGTAGGTGACTTGCGCTCAATCTCTTCGAATCAGAACGGTCGGGAAATTCTGGAAAAAATATGGCAGTATTGAGTAGGCAGGCCAAACTGCGCAATTTCCGCCCCCTGTACTTTGTTTATCAATCTTGCGTAATTATGAGTTAGAAATATCATAGTAAACTGGTCTTTCGTATGGAGACCGTTCAAACAACAACAATCGCAGAAAATTCGGACTTTTCTTTCAGTGAAAACACAGGGTAGGCGACTTGCGTCTCAATCTCCTCAAATCAGAACGGTCGGGAAATTCTGGAAAAAATATGGCAGTATTGACTGAGCCAGACTGCGCAATTTCGGCCCCCTGGACTTTGTCCATCAATCTTGCGTAATCATGAGTTGGAAATATCATAGGGGACTGGTCTTTCGTATGGAGACCGTTCAAACAACAACAATCTCAGAAAATTCGGACGTTTCTTTCAGTGAAAACACAGGGTAGGTGACTTGCGTCTCAATCTCCTCAAATCAGAACGGTCGGGAAATTCTGACAAAAATATGGCAGTATTGAGTAGGCAGGCCAAACTGCGCAATTTCGGCCCCCTGGACTTTGTTCATCAATCTTGCGTAATTATGAGTTAGAAATATCATAGTAAACTGGTCTTTCGTATGGAGACCGTTCAAACAACAACAATCGCAGAAAATTCGGACTTTTCTTTTAGCGAAAACACAGGGTAGGTGACTTGCGTCTCAATCTCCTTAAATCAGAACGGTCGGGAAATTCTGAAAAAAATATGGCAGTATTGAGTGAGCCAAACTGCGCAATTTGGGCTCCCTGGACTTTGATCATCAATCTTGCGTAATCATGAGTTGGAAATATCATAGTGAACTGGTCTTTCGTATGGAGACTGCTCAAACAACAACAATCTCAGAAAATTCGGACTTTTCTTTCAGTGAAAACACAGGGTAGGTGACTTGCGCTCAATCTCTTCGAATCAGAACGGTCGGGAAATTCTGGAAAAAATATGGCAGTATTGAGTAGGCAGGCCAAACTGCGCAATTTCCGCCCCCTGGACTTTGTTTATCAATCTTGCGTAATTATGAGTTAGAAATATCATAGTAAACTGGTCTTTCGTATGGAGACCGTTCAAACAACAACAATCGCAGAAAATTCGGACTTTTCTTTCAGTGAAAACACAGGGTAGGCGACTTGCGTCTCAATCTCCTTGAATCAGAATGGTCTGGAAATTCTGAAAAAAATATGGCAGTATTGAGTAGGCAGGCCAAACTGCGCAATTTCGGCCCCCTGGACTTTGTTCATCAATCTTGCGTAATTATGAGTTAGAAATATCATAGTAAACTGGTCTTTCGTATGGAGACCGTTTAAACAACAACAATCGCAGAAAATTCGGACTTTTCTTTCAGCGAAAACACAGGGTAGGTGACTTGCGTTTCAATCTCCTTGAATCAGAACGGTCTGGAAATTCTGACAAAAATATGGCAGTATTAAGTAGGCAGGCCAAACTGCGCAATTATGGCCCCCTGGCCTTCGTTCATCAATCTTGCAAAATCATGAGTTGAAAATATCATAGTGAACTGGTCTTTCGTATGGAGACTGCTCAAACAACAACTATCTCCGAAAATTCGGACTTTTCTTTCATTGAAAACACAGGGTAGGTGACTTGCGACTTAATCTCCTTGAATCAGAACGGTCTGGAAATTTTGACAAAAATATGGCAGTATTGAGTAGGCAGGCCAAACTGCGCAATTTCGGCCCCCTGGACTTTGTTCATCAATCTTGCGTGATTATGAGTTAGAAATATCATAGTAAACTGGTCTTTCGTATGGAGACCGTTCAAACAACAACAATCGCAGAAAATTCGGACTTTTCTTTTAGCGAAAACACAGGGTAGGTGACTTGCGTCTCAATCTCCTTAAATCAGAACGGTCGGGAAATTCTGAAAAAAATATGGCAGTATTGAGTGAGCCAAACTGCGCAATTTTGGCCCTCTGGACTTTGATCATTAATCTTGCGTAATCATGAGTTAAAAATATCACAGTGAACTGGTCTTTCGTATGGAGACTGCTCAAACAACAACAATCTCAGAAAATTCGGACTTTTCTTCCAGTGAAAACACAGGGTAGGTGACTTGCGTCTCAATCTCCTTAAATCAGAACGGTTCGGAAATTCTGCAAAAAATATGGCAGTATTGAGTAAGCCAAACTGCGCAATTTCGGCCCCCTGGACTTTGATAATCAATCTTGCGTAATCATGAGTTAAAAATATCATAGTGAACTGGTCTTTCGTATGGAGACTGCTCAAACAACAACAATCTCAGAAAATTCGGACGTTTCTTTCATTGAAAACACAGGGTAGGTGACTTGCGTCTCAATCTCCTTAAATCAGAACGGTCGGGAAATTCTGGAAAAAATATGGCAGTATTGAGTGAGCAAAACTGCGCAATTTCGGCCCCCTTGACTTTGTTCATCAATCTTGCGTCATTATGAGTTGGAAATATCATAGTGAACTGGTCTTTCGTATGGAGACTGCTTAAACAACAACAATCTCTGAAAATTCGGACTTTTCTTTCAGTGAAAACATAGGGTAGGTGACTTGCGTCTGAATCTCCTTGAATCAGAACGGTCTGGAAATTCTGACAAAAATGTGGCAGTATTGAGTAGGCAGGCCAAACTGCGCAATTTCGGCCCCCTGGACTTTGTTCATCAATCTTGCGTAATCATGAGTTGGAAATATCATAGTGAACTGGTCTTTCGTATAGAGACTGCTCAAACAACAACAATCTCAGAAAATTCGGACTTTTCTTTCAGTGAAAACACAGGGTAGGTGACTTGCGTCTCAATTTCCTCGAATCAGAACGGTCGGGAAATTCTGGAAAAAATATGGCAGTATTGAGTAGGCAGGCGAAACTGCGCAATTTCGGCCCCCTGGACTTTGTTCATCAATCTTGCGTAATCATGAGTTGGAAATATCATAGTGAACTGTTCTTTCGTATGGAGACTGCTCAAACAACAACAATCTCGGAAAATTCGGACTTTTCATTCAGTGAAAACACAGGGTAGGTGACTTGCGTCTCAATCTCCTTAAATCAGAACGGTCCGTAAATTCTGCAAAAAATATGGCAGTATTGAGTGAGCCAAACTGCGCAATTTCGGCCCCCTGGACTTTGTTCATCAATCTTGCGTAATCATGAGTTGGAAATATCACAGTGAACTGGTCTTTCGTATGGAGACCGCTCAAACAACAATCTCAGAAAATTCGGACTTTTCTTTCATTAAAAACACAGGGTAGGTGACTTGCGCTCAATCTCCTTGAATCAGAACGGTCCGTAAATTCTGCAAAAAATATGGCAGTATTGAGTATGCAGGCCAAACTGCGCAATTATCGCCCCCTGGACTTTGATAATCAATCTTGCGTAATCATGAGTTAAAAATATCATAGTGAACTGGTCTTTCGTATGGAGACTGCTCAAACAACAACAATCTCAGAAAATTCGGACGTTTCTTTCATTGAAAACACAGGGTAGGTGACTTGCGCTCAATCTCCTTGAATCAGAACGGTCGGGAAATTCTGAAAAAAATATGGCAGTATTGAGTAGGCAGGCCAAACTGCGCAATTTCCGCCCCCTGGACTTTGTTCATCAATCTTGCGTAATTATGAGTTAGAAATATCATAGTAAACTGGTCTTTCGTATGGAGACCGTTCAAACAACAACTATCGCAGAAAATTCGGACTTTTCTTCCAGTCAAAACACAGGGTAGGTGACTTGCGTCTTAATCTCCTTGAATCAGAACGGTCTGGAAATTCTGACAGAAATATGGCAGTATCAGGTAGGCAGGCCAAACTGCGCAATTTCGGCCCCCTGGACTTTGTTCATCAATCTTGCGTAATTATGAGTTAGAAATATCATAGTAAACTGGTCTTTCGTATGGAGACCGTTCAAACAACAACAATCGCAGAAAATTCGGACTTTTCTTTTAGCGAAAACACAGGGTAGGTGATTTGCGTCTCAATCTCCTTAAATCAGAACGGTCGGGAAATTCTGAAGAAAATATGGCAGTATTGAGTGAGCCAAACTGCGCAATTTTGGCCCCCTGGACTTTGATCATCAATCTTGCGTAATCATGAGTTAAAAATATCATAGTGAACTGGTCTTTCGTATGGAGACTGCTCAAACAACAACAATCTCGGAAAATTCGGACTTTTCTTTCAGTGAAAACACAGGGTAGGTGAATTGCGTCTGAATCTCCTTGAATCAGAACGGTCTGGAAATTCTGACAAAAATGTGGCAGTATTGAGTAGGCAGGCCAAACTGCGCAATTATCGCCCCCTGGACTTTGATAATCAATCTTGCGTAATCATGAGTTGGAAATATCATAGTGAACTGGTCTTTCGTATGGAGACTGCTCAAACAACAACAATCTCAGAAAATTCGGACTTTTCTTTCAGTGAAACACAGGGTAGGTGACTTGCGCTCAATCTCTTCGAATCAGAACGGTCGGGAAATTCTGGAAAAAATATGGCAGTATTGAGTAGGCAGGCCAAACTGCGCAATTTCCGCCCCCTGGACTTTGTTTATCAATCTTGCGTAATTATGAGTTAGAAATATCATAGTAAACTGGTCTTTCGTATGGAGACCGTTCAAACAACAACAATCGAAGAAAATTCGGACTTTTCTTTCAGTGAAAACACAGGGTAGGCGACTTGCGTCTCAATCTCCTCAAATCAGAACGGTCGGGAAATTCTGGAAAAAATATGGCAGTATTGACTGAGCCAGACTGCGCAATTTCGGCCCCCTGGACTTTGTCCATCAATCTTGCGTAATCATGAGTTGGAAATATCATAGGGGACTGGTCTTTCGTATGGAGACCGTTCAAACAACAACAATCTCAGAAAATTCGGACGTTTCTTTCAGTGAAAACACAGGGTAGGTGACTTGCGTCTCAATCTCCTCAAATCAGAACGGTCGGGAAATTCTGACAAAAATATGGCAGTATTGAGTAGGCAGGCCAAACTGCGCAATTTCGGCCCCCTGGACTTTGTTCATCAATCTTGCGTAATTATGAGTTAGAAATATCATAGTAAACTGGTCTTTCGTATGGAGACCGTTCAAACAACAACAATCGCAGAAAATTCGGACTTTTCTTTTAGCGAAAACACAGGGTAGGTGACTTGCGTCTCAATCTCCTTAAATCAGAACGGTCGGGAAATTCTGAAAAAAATATGGCAGTATTGAGTGAGCCAAACTGCGCAATTTGGGCTCCCTGGACTTTGATCATCAATCTTGCGTAATCATGAGTTGGAAATATCATAGTGAACTGGTCTTTCGTATGGAGACTGCTCAAACAACAACAATCTCAGAAAATTCGGACTTTTCTTTCAGTGAAACACAGGGTAGGTGACTTGCGCTCAATCTCTTCGAATCAGAACGGTCGGGAAATTCTGGAAAAAATATGGCAGTATTGAGTAGGCAGGCCAAACTGCGCAATTTCCGCCCCCTGGACTTTGTTTATCAATCTTGCGTAATTATGAGTTAGAAATATCATAGTAAACTGGTCTTTCGTATGGAGACCGTTCAAACAACAACAATCGCAGAAAATTCGGACTTTTCTTTCAGTGAAAACACAGGGTAGGCGACTTGCGTCTCAATCTCCTTGAATCAGAACGGTCTGGAAATTCTGAAAAAAATATGGCAGTATTGAGTAGGCAGGCCAAACTGCGCAATTTCGGCCCCCTGGACTTTGTTCATCAATCTTGCGTAATTATGAGTTAGAAATATCATAGTAAACTGGTCTTTCGTATGGAGACCGTTTAAACAACAACAATCGCAGAAAATTCGGACTTTTCTTTGAGCGAAAACACAGGGTAGGTGACTTGCGTCTCAATCTCCTTAAATCAGAACGGTCGGGAAATTCTGGAAAAAATATGGCAGTATTGAGTGAGCCAAACTGCGCAATTTTGGCCCTCTGGACTTTGATCATTAATCTTGCGTAATCATGAGTTGAAAATATCACAGTGAACTGGTCTTTCGTATGGAGACTGCTCAAACAACAACAATCTCAGAAAATTCGGACTTTTCTTCCAGTGAAAACACAGGGTAGGTGACTTGCGTCTCAATCTCCTTAAATCAGAACGGTTCGGAAATTCTGCAAAAAATATGGCAGTATTGAGTAAGCCAAACTGCGCAATTTCGGCCCCCTGGACTTTGATAATCAATCTTGCGTAATCATGAGTTAAAAATATCATAGTGAACTGGTCTTTCGTATGGAGACTGCTCAAACAACAACAATCTCAGAAAATTCGGACGTTTCTTTCATTGAAAACACAGGGTAGGTGACTTGCGTCTCAATCTCCTTAAATCAGAACGGTCGGGAAATTCTGGAAAAAATATGGCAGTATTGAGTGAGCAAAACTGCGCAATTTCGGCCCCCTTGACTTTGTTCATCAATCTTGCGTCATTATGAGTTGGAAATATCATAGTGAACTGGTCTTTCGTATGGAGACTGCTTAAACAACAACAATCTCTGAAAATTCGGACTTTTCTTTCAGTGAAAACATAGGGTAGGTGACTTGCGTCTGAATCTCCTTGAATCAGAACGGTCTGGAAATTCTGACAAAAATGTGGCAGTATTGAGTAGGCAGGCCAAACTGCGCAATTTCGGCCCCCTGGACTTTGTTCATCAATCTTGCGTAATCATGAGTTGGAAATATCATAGTGAACTGGTCTTTCGTATGGAGACTGCTCAAACAACAACAATCTCAGAAAATTCGGACTTTTCTTTCAGTGAAAACACAGGGTAGGTGACTTGCGTCTCAATTTCCTCGAATCAGAACGGTCGGGAAATTCTGGAAAAAATATGGCAGTATTGAGTAGGCAGGCGAAACTGCGCAATTTCGGCCCCCTGGACTTTGTTCATCAATCTTGCGTAATCATGAGTTGGAAATATCATAGTGAACTGTTCTTTCGTATGGAGACTGCTCAAACAACAACAATCTCGGAAAATTCGGACTTTTCTTTCATTGAAAACACAGGGTAGGTGACTTGCGCTCAATCTCCTTGAATCAGAACGGTCGGGAAATTCTGAAAAAAATATGGCAGTATTGAGTATGCAGGCCAAACTGCGCAATTATCGCCCCCTGGACTTTGATAATCAATCTTGCGTAATCATGAGTTAAAAATATCATAGTGAACTGGTCTTTCGTATGGAGACTGCTCAAACAACAACAATCTCAGAAAATTCGGACGTTTCTTTCATTGAAAACACAGGGTAGGTGACTTGCGCTCAATCTCCTTGAATCAGAACGGTCGGGAAATTCTGAAAAAAATATGGCAGTATTGAGTAGGCAGGCCAAACTGCGCAATTTCCGCCCCCTGGACTTTGTTCATCAATCTTGCGTAATTATGAGTTAGAAATATCATAGTAAACTGGTCTTTCGTATGGAGACCGTTCAAACAACAACTATCGCAGAAAATTCGGACTTTTCTTCCAGTCAAAACACAGGGTAGGTGACTTGCGTCTTAATCTCCTTGAATCAGAACGGTCTGGAAATTCTGACAGAAATATGGCAGTATTAGGTAGGCAGGCCAAACTGCGCAATTTCGGCCCCCTGGACTTTGTTCATCAATCTTGCGTAATTATGAGTTAGAAATATCATAGTAAACTGGTCTTTCGTATGGAGACCGTTCAAACAACAACAATCGCAGAAAATTCGGACTTTTCTTTTAGCGAAAACACAGGGTAGGTGATTTGCGTCTCAATCTCCTTAAATCAGAACGGTCGGGAAATTCTGAAGAAAATATGGCAGTATTGAGTGAGCCAAACTGCGCAATTTTGGCCCCCTGGACTTTGATCATCAATCTTGCGTAATCATGAGTTAAAAATATCATAGTGAACTGGTCTTTCGTATGGAGACTGCTCAAACAACAACAATCTCGGAAAATTCGGACTTTTCTTTCAGTGAAAACACAGGGTAGGTGACTTGCGTCTCAATCTCCTCAAATCAGAACGGTCGGGAAATTCTGACAAAAATATGGCAGTATTGAGTAGGCAGGCCAAACTGCGCAATTTCGGCCCCCTGGACTTTGTTCATCAATCTTGCGTAATTATGAGTTAGAAATATCATAGTAAACTGGTCTTTCGTATGGAGACCGTTCAAACAACAACAATCGCAGAAAATTCGGACTTTTCTTTTAGCGAAAACACAGGGTAGGTGACTTGCGTCTCAATCTCCTTAAATCAGAACGGTCGGGAAATTCTGAAAAAAATATGGCAGTATTGAGTGAGCCAAACTGCGCAATTTGGGCTCCCTGGACTTTGATCATCAATCTTGCGTAATCATGAGTTGGAAATATCATAGTGAACTGGTCTTTCGTATGGAGACTGCTCAAACAACAACAATCTCAGAAAATTCGGACTTTTCTTTCAGTGAAACACAGGGTAGGTGACTTGCGCTCAATCTCTTCGAATCAGAACGGTCGGGAAATTCTGGAAAAAATATGGCAGTATTGAGTAGGCAGGCCAAACTGCGCAATTTCCGCCCCCTGGACTTTGTTTATCAATCTTGCGTAATTATGAGTTAGAAATATCATAGTAAACTGGTCTTTCGTATGGAGACCGTTCAAACAACAACAATCGCAGAAAATTCGGACTTTTCTTTCAGTGAAAACACAGGGTAGGCGACTTGCGTCTCAATCTCCTTGAATCAGAACGGTCTGGTCATTCTGAAAAAAATATGGCAGTATTGAGTAGGCAGGCCAAACTGCGCAATTTCGGCCCCCTGGACTTTGTTCATCAATCTTGCGTAATTATGAGTTAGAAATATCATAGTAAACTGGTCTTTCGTATGGAGACCGTTTAAACAACAACAATCGCAGAAAATTCGGACTTTTCTTTCAGCGAAAACACAGGGTAGGTGACTTGCGTTTCAATCTCCTTAAATCAGAACGGTCTGGAAATTCTGACAAAAATATGGCAGTATTAAGTAGGCAGGCCAAACTGCGCAATTATGGCCCCCTGGCCTTCGTTCATCAATCTTGCAAAATCATGAGTTGAAAATATCATAGTGAACTGGTCTTTCGTATGGAGACTGCTCAAACAACAACTATCTCCGAAAATTCGGACTTTTCTTTCATTGAAAACACAGGGTAGGTGACTTGCGTCTTAATCTCCTTGAATCAGAACGGTCTGGAAATTTTGACAAAAATATGGCAGTATTGAGTAGGCAGGCCAAACTGCGCAATTTCGGCCCCCTGGACTTTGTTCATCAATCTTGCGTGATTATGAGTTAGAAATATCATAGTAAACCGGTCTTTCGTATGGAGACCGTTCAAACAACAACAATCGCAGAAAATTCGGACTTTTCTTTGAGCGAAAACACAGGGTAGGTGACTTGCGTCTCAATCTCCTTAAATCAGAACGGTCGGGAAATTCTGGAAAAAATATGGCAGTATTGAGTGAGCCAAACTGCGCAATTTTGGCCCTCTGGACTTTGATCATTAATCTTGCGTAATCATGAGTTAAAAATATCACAGTGAACTGGTCTTTCGTATGGAGACTGCTCAAACAACAACAATCTCAGAAAATTCGGACTTTTCTTCCAGTGAAAACACAGGGTAGGTGACTTGCGTCTCAATCTCCTTAAATCAGAACGGTTCGGAAATTCTGCAAAAAATATGGCAGTATTGAGTAACCCAAACTGCGCAATTTCGGCCCCCTGGACTTTGATAATCAATCTTGCGTAATCATGAGTTAAAAATATCATAGTGAACTGGTCTTTCGTATGGAGACTGCTCAAACAACAACAATCTCAGAAAATTCGGACGTTTCTTTCATTGAAAACACAGGGTAGGTGACTTGCGTCTCAATCTCCTTAAATCAGAACGTTCGGGAAATTCTGGAACAAATATGGCAGTATTGAGTGAGCAAAACTGCGCAATTTCGGCCCCCTTGACTTTGTTCATCAATCTTGCGTCATTATGAGTTGGAAATATCATAGTGAACTGGTCTTTCGTATGGAGACTGCTTAAACAACAACAATCTCTGAAAATTCGGACTTTTCTTTCAGTGAAAACATAGGGTAGGTGACTTGCGTCTGAATCTCCTTGAATCAGAACGGTCTGGAAATTCTGACAAAAATGTGGCAGTATTGAGTAGGCAGGCCAAACTGCGCAATTTCGGCCCCCTGGACTTTGTTCATCAATCTTGCGTAATCATGAGTTGGAAATATCATAGTGAACTGGTCTTTCGTATGGAGACTGCTCAAACAACAACAATCTCAGAAAATTCGGACGTTTCTTTCATTGAAAACACAGGGTAGGTGACTTGCGTCTCAATCTCCTTAAATCAGAACGTTCGGGAAATTCTGGAACAAATATGGCAGTATTGAGTGAGCAAAACTGCGCAATTTCGGCCCCCTTGACTTTGTTCATCAATCTTGCGTCATTATGAGTTGGAAATATCATAGTGAACTGGTCTTTCGTATGGAGACTGCTTAAACAACAACAATCGCAGAAAATTCGGACTTTTCTTTCAGTGAAAACACAGGGTAGGCGACTTGCGTCTCAATCTCCTCAAATCAGAACGGTCGGGAAATTCTGGAAAAAATATGGCAGTATTGACTGAGCCAGACTGCGCAATTTCGGCCCCCTGGACTTTGTCCATCAATCTTGCGTAATCATGAGTTGGAAATATCATAGGGGACTGGTCTTTCGTATGGAGACCGTTCAAACAACAACAATCTCAGAAAATTCGGACTTTTCATTCAGTGAAAACACAGGGTAGGTGACTTGCGTCTCAATCTCCTTAAATCAGAACGGTCCGTAAATTCTGCAAAAAATATGGCAGTATTGAGTGAGCCAAACTGCGCAATTTCGGCCCCCTGGACTTTGTTCATCAATCTTGCGTAATCATGAGTTGGAAATATCACAGTGAACTGGTCTTTCGTATGGAGACCGCTCAAACAACAATCTCAGAAAATTCGGACTTTTCTTTCATTGAAAACACAGGGTAGGTGACTTGCGCTCAATCTCCTTGAATCAGAACGGTCGGGAAATTCTGAAAAAAATATGGCAGTATTGAGTATGCAGGCCAAACTGCGCAATTATCGCCCCCTGGACTTTGATAATCAATCTTGCGTAATCATGAGTTAAAAATATCATAGTGAACTGGTCTTTCGTATGGAGACTGCTCAAACAACAACAATCTCAGAAAATTCGGACGTTTCTTTCATTAAAAACACAGGGTAGGTGACTTGCGCTCAATCTCCTTGAATCAGAACGGTCGGGAAATTCTGAAAAAAATATGGCAGTATTGAGTAGGCAGGCCAAACTGCGCAATTTCCGCCCCCTGGACTTTGTTCATCAATCTTGCGTAATTATGAGTTAGAAATATCATAGTAAACTGGTCTTTCGTATGGAGACCGTTCAAACAACAACTATCGCAGAAAATTCGGACTTTTCTTCCAGTCAAAACACAGGGTAGGTGACTTGCGTCTTAATCTCCTTGAATCAGAACGGTCTGGAAATTCTGACAGAAATATGGCAGTATTAGGTAGGCAGGCCAAACTGCGCAATTTCGGCCCCCTGGACTTTGTTCATCAATCTTGCGTAATTATGAGTTAGAAATATCATAGTAAACTGGTCTTTCGTATGGAGACCGTTCAAACAACAACAATCGCAGAAAATTCGGACTTTTCTTTTAGCGAAAACACAGGGTAGGTGATTTGCGTCTCAATCTCCTTAAATCAGAACGGTCGGGAAATTCTGAAGAAAATATGGCAGTATTGAGTGAGCCAAACTGCGCAATTTTGGCCCCCTGGACTTTAATCATCAATCTTGCGTAATCATGAGTTAAAAATATCATAGTGAACTGGTCTTTCGTATGGAGACTGCTCAAACAACAACAATCTCGGAAAATTCGGACTTTTCTTTCAGTGAAAACACAGGGTAGGTGAATTGCGTCTGAATCTCCTTGAATCAGAACGGTCTGGAAATTCTGACAAAAATGTGGCAGTATTGAGTAGGCAGGCCAAACTGCGCAATTATCGCCCCCTGGACTTTGATAATCAATCTTGCGTAATCATGAGTTGGAAATATCATAGTGAACTGGTCTTTCGTATGGAGACTGCTCAAACAACAACAATCTCAGAAAATTCGGACTTTTCTTTCAGTGAAACACAGGGTAGGTGACTTGCGCTCAATCTCTTCGAATCAGAACGGTCGGGAAATTCTGGAAAAAATATGGCAGTATTGAGTAGGCAGGCCAAACTGCGCAATTTCCGCCCCCTGGACTTTGTTTATCAATCTTGCGTAATTATGAGTTAGAAATATCATAGTAAACTGGTCTTTCGTATGGAGACCGTTCAAACAACAACAATCGCAGAAAATTCGGACTTTTCTTTCAGTGAAAACACAGGGTAGGCGACTTGCGTCTCAATCTCCTCAAATCAGAACGGTCGGGAAATTCTGGAAAAAATATGGCAGTATTGACTGAGCCAGACTGCGCAATTTCGGCCCCCTGGACTTTGTCCATCAATCTTGCGTAATCATGAGTTGGAAATATCATAGGGGACTGGTCTTTCGTATGGAGACCGTTCAAACAACAACAATCTCAGAAAATTCGGACGTTTCTTTCAGTGAAAACACAGGGTAGGTGACTTGCGTCTCAATCTCCTCAAATCAGAACGGTCGGGAAATTCTGACAAAAATATGGCAGTATTGAGTAGGCAGGCCAAACTGCGCAATTTCGGCCCCCTGGACTTTGTTCATCAATCTTGCGTAATTATGAGTTAGAAATATCATAGTAAACTGGTCTTTCGTATGGAGACCGTTCAAACAACAACAATCGCAGAAAATTCGGACTTTTCTTTTAGCGAAAACACAGGGTAGGTGACTTGCGTCTCAATCTCCTTAAATCAGAACGGTCGGGAAATTCTGAAAAAAATATGGCAGTATTGAGTGAGCCAAACTGCGCAATTTGGGCTCCCTGGACTTTGATCATCAATCTTGCGTAATCATGAGTTGGAAATATCATAGTGAACTGGTCTTTCGTATGGAGACTGCTCAAACAACAACAATCTCAGAAAATTCGGACTTTTCTTTCAGTGAAACACAGGGTAGGTGACTTGCGCTCAATCTCTTCGAATCAGAACGGTCGGGAAATTCTGGAAAAAATATGGCAGTATTGAGTAGGCAGGCCAAACTGCGCAATTTCCGCCCCCTGGACTTTGTTTATCAATCTTGCGTAATTATGAGTTAGAAATATCATAGTAAACTGGTCTTTCGTATGGAGACCGTTCAAACAACAACAATCGCAGAAAATTCGGACTTTTCTTTCAGTGAAAACACAGGGTAGGCGACTTGCGTCTCAATCTCCTTGAATCAGAACGGTCTGGAAATTCTGAAAAAAATATGGCAGTATTGAGTAGGCAGGCCAAACTGCGCAATTTCGGCCCCCTGGACTTTGTTCATCAATCTTGCGTAATTATGAGTTAGAAATATCATAGTAAACTGGTCTTTCGTATGGAGACCGTTTAAACAACAACAATCGCGGAAAATTCGGACTTTTCTTTCAGCGAAAACACAGGGTAGGTGACTTGCGTTTCAATCTCCTTAAATCAGAACGGTCTGGAAATTCTGACAAAAATATGGCAGTATTAAGTAGGCAGGCCAAACTGCGCAATTATGGCCCCCTGGCCTTCGTTCATCAATCTTGCAAAATCATGAGTTGAAAATATCATAGTGAACTGGTCTTTCGTATGGAGACTGCTCAAACAACAACTATCTCCGAAAATTCGGACTTTTCTTTCATTGAAAACACAGGGTAGGTGACTTGCGTCTTAATTTCCTTGAATCAGAACGGTCTGGAAATTTTGACAAAAATATGGCAGTATTGAGTAGGCAGGCCAAACTGCGCAATTTCGGCCCCCTGGACTTTGTTCATCAATCTTGCGTGATTATGAGTTAGAAATATCATAGTAAACTGGTCTTTCGTATGGAGACCGTTCAAACAACAACAATCGCAGAAAATTCGGACTTTTCTTTCAGTGAAAACACAGGGTAGGCGACTTGCGTCTCAATCTCCTCAAATCAGAACGGTCGGGAAATTCTGGAAAAAATATGGCAGTATTGACTGAGCCAGACTGCGCAATTTCGGCCCCCTGGACTTTGTCCATCAATCTTGCGTAATCATGAGTTGGAAATATCATAGGGGACTGGTCTTTCGTATGGAGACCGTTCAAACAACAACAATCTCAGAAAATTCGGACGTTTCTTTCAGTGAAAACACAGGGTAGGTGACTTGCGTCTCAATCTCCTCAGATCAGAACGGTCGGGAAATTCTGACAAAAATATGGCAGTATTGAGTAGGCAGGCCAAACTGCGCAATTTCGGCCCCCTGGACTTTGTTCATCAATCTTGCGTAATTATGAGTTAGAAATATCATAGTAAACTGGTCTTTCGTATGGAGACCGTTCAAACAACAACAATCGCAGAAAATTCGGACTTTTCTTTTAGCGAAAACACAGGGTAGGTGACTTGCGTCTCAATCTCCTTAAATCAGAACGGTCGGGAAATTCTGAAAAAAATATGGCAGTATTGAGTGAGCCAAACTGCGCAATTTGGGCTCCCTGGACTTTGATCATCAATCTTGCGTAATCATGAGTTGGAAATATCATAGTGAACTGGTCTTTCGTATGGAGACTGCTCAAACAACAACAATCTCAGAAAATTCGGACTTTTCTTTCAGTGAAACACAGGGTAGGTGACTCGCGCTCAATCTCTTCGAATCAGAACGGTCGGGAAATTCTGGAAAAAATATGGCAGTATTGAGTAGGCAGGCCAAACTGCGCAATTTCCGCCCCCTGGACTTTGTTTATCAATCTTGCGTAATTATGAGTTAGAAATATCATAGTAAACTGGTCTTTCGTATGGAGACCGTTCAAACAACAACAATCGCAGAAAATTCGGACTTTTCTTTCAGTGAAAACACAGGGTAGGCGACTTGCGTCTCAATCTCCTTGAATCAGAACGGTCTGGAAATTCTGAAAAAAATATGGCAGTATTGAGTAGGCAGGCCAAACTGCGCAATTTCGGCCCCCTGGACTTTGTTCATCAATCTTGCGTAATTATGAGTTAGAAATATCATAGTAAACTGGTCTTTCGTATGGAGACCGTTTAAACAACAACAATCGCAGAAAATTCGGACTTTTCTTTCAGCGAAAACACAGGGTAGGTGACTTGCGTTTCAATCTCCTTAAATCAGAACGGTCTGGAAATTCTGACAAAAATATGGCAGTATTAAGTAGGCAGGCCAAACTGCGCAATTATGGCCCCCTGGCCTTCGTTCATCAATCTTGCAAAATCATGAGTTGAAAATATCATAGTGAACTGGTCTTTCGTATGGAGACTGCTCAAACAACAACTATCTCCGAAAATTCGGACTTTTCTTTCATTGAAAACACAGGGTAGGTGACTTGCGTCTTAATCTCCTTGAATCAGAACGGTCTGGAAATTTTGACAAAAATATGGCAGTATTGAGTAGGCAGGCCAAACTGCGCAATTTCGGCCCCCTGGACTTTGTTCATCAATCTTGCGTGATTATGAGTTAGAAATATCATAGTAAACTGGTCTTTCGTATGGAGACCGTTCAAACAACAACAATCGCAGAAAATTCGGACTTTTCTTTTAGCGAAAACACAGGGTAGGTGACTTGCGTCTCAATCTCCTTAAATCAGAACGGTCGGGAAATTCTGGAAAAAATATGGCAGTATTGAGTGAGCCAAACTGCGCAATTTTGGCCCTCTGGACTTTGATCATTAATCTTGCGTAATCATGAGTTAAAAATATCACAGTGAACTGGTCTTTCGTATGGAGACTGCTCAAACAACAACAATCTCAGAAAATTCGGACTTTTCTTCCAGTGAAAACACAGGGTAGGTGACTTGCGTCTCAATCTCCTTAAATCAGAACGGTTCGGAAATTCTGCAAAAAATATGGCAGTATTGAGTAAGCCAAACTGCGCAATTTCGGCCCCCTGGACTTTGATAATCAATCTTGCGTAATCATGAGTTAAAAATATCATAGTGAACTGGTCTTTCGTATGGAGACTGCTCAAACAACAACAATCTCAGAAAATTCGGACGTTTCTTTCATTGAAAACACAGGGTAGGTGACTTGCGTCTCAATCTCCTTAAATCAGAACGGTCGGGAAATTCTGGAAAAAATATGGCAGTATTGAGTGAGCAAAACTGCGCAATTTCGGCCCCCTTGACTTTGTTCATCAATCTTGCGTCATTATGAGTTGGAAATATCATAGTGAACTGGTCTTTCGTATGGAGACTGCTTAAACAACAACAATCACTGAAAATTCGGACTTTTCTTTCAGTGAAAACATAGGGTAGGTGACTTGCGTCTGAATCTCCTTGAATCAGAACGGTCTGGAAATTCTGACAAAAATGTGGCAGTATTGAGTAGGCAGGCCAAACTGCGCAATTTCGGCCCCCTGGACTTTGTTCATCAATCTTGCGTAATCATGAGTTGGAAATATCATAGTGAACTGGTCTTTCGTATGGAGACTGCTCAAACAACAACAATCTCAGAAAATTCGGACTTTTCTTTCAGTGAAAACACAGGGTAGGTGACTTGCGTCTCAATCTCCTTAAATCAGAACGGTCCGTAAATTCTGCAAAAAATATGGCAGTATTGAGTGAGCCAAACTGCGCAATTTCGGCCCCCTGGACTTTGTTCATCAATCTTGCGTAATCATGAGTTGGAAATATCACAGTGAACTGGTCTTTCGTATGGAGACCGCTCAAACAACAATCTCAGAAAATTCGGACTTTTCTTTCATTGAAAACACAGGGTAGGTGACTTGCGCTCAATCTCCTTGAATCAGAACGGTCGGGAAATTCTGAAAAAAATATGGCAGTATTGAGTATGCAGGCCAAACTGCGCAATTATCGCCCCCTGGACTTTGATAATCAATCTTGCGTAATCATGAGTTAAAAATATCATAGTGAACTGGTCTTTCGTATGGAGACTGCTCAAACAACAACAATCTCAGAAAATTCGGACGTTTCTTTCATTGAAAACACAGGGTAGGTGACTTGCGCTCAATCTCCTTGAATCAGAACGGTCGGGAAATTCTGAAAAAAATATGGCAGTATTGAGTAGGCAGGCCAAACTGCGCAATTTCCGCCCCCTGGACTTTGTTCATCAATCTTGCGTAATTATGAGTTAGAAATATCATAGTAAACTGGTCTTTCGTATGGAGACCGTTCAAACAACAACTATCGCAGAAAATTCGGACTTTTCTTCCAGTCAAAACACAGGGTAGGTGACTTGCGTCTTAATCTCCTTGAATCAGAACGGTCTGGAAATTCTGACAGAAATATGGCAGTATTAGGTAGGCAGGCCAAACTGCGCAATTTCGGCCCCCTGGACTTTGTTCATCAATCTTGCGTAATTATGAGTTAGAAATATCATAGTAAACTGGTCTTTCGTATGGAGACCGTTCAAACAACAACAATCTCAGAAAATTCGGACGTTTCTTTCATTGAAAACACAGGGTAGGTGACTTGCGTCTTAATCACCTTGAATCAGAACGGTCTGGAAATTCTGACAGAAATATGGCAGTATTAGGTAGGCAGGCCAAACTGCGCAATTTTGGCCCCCTGGACTTTGATCATCAATCTTGCGTAATCATGAGTTAAAAATATCATAGTGAACTGGTCTTTCGTATGGAGACTGCTCAAACAACAACAATCTCGGAAAATTCGGACTTTTCTTTCAGTGAAAACACAGGGTAGGTGAATTGCGTCTGAATCTCCTTGAATCAGAACGGTCTGGAAATTCTGACAAAAATGTGGCAGTATTGAGTAGGCAGGCCAAACTGCGCAATTATCGCCCCCTGGACTTTGATAATCAATCTTGCGTAATCATGAGTTGGAAATATCATAGTGAACTGGTCTTTCGTATGGAGACTGCTCAAACAACAACAATCTCAGAAAATTCGGACTTTTCTTTCAGTGAAACACAGGGTAGGTGACTTGCGCTCAATCTCTTCGAATCAGAACGGTCGGGAAATTCTGGAAAAAATATGGCAGTATTGAGTAGGCAGGCCAAACTGCGCAATTTCCGCCCCCTGGACTTTGTTTATCAATCTTGCGTAATTATGAGTTAAAAATATCATAGTAAACTGGTCTTTCGTATGGAGACCGTTCAAACAACAACAATCGCAGAAAATTCGGACTTTTCTTTCAGTGAAAACACAGGGTAGGCGACTTGCGTCTCAATCTCCTCAAATCAGAACGGTCGGGAAATTCTGGAAAAAATATGGCAGTATTGACTGAGCCAGACTGCGCAATTTCGGCCCCCTGGACTTTGTCCATCAATCTTGCGTAATCATGAGTTGGAAATATCATAGGGGACTGGTCTTTCGTATGGAGACCGTTCAAACAACAACAATCTCAGAAAATTCGGACGTTTCTTTCAGTGAAAACACAGGGTAGGTGACTTGCGTCTCAATCTCCTCAAATCAGAACGGTCGGGAAATTCTGACAAAAATATGGCAGTATTGAGTAGGCAGGCCAAACTGCGCAATTTCGGCCCCCTGGACTTTGTTCATCAATCTTGCGTAATTATGAGTTAGAAATATCATAGTAAACTGGTCTTTCGTATGGAGACCGTTCAAACAACAACAATCGCAGAAAATTCGGACTTTTCTTTTAGCGAAAACACAGGGTAGGTGACTTGCGTCTCAATCTCCTTAAATCAGAACGGTCGGGAAATTCTGAAAAAAATATGGCAGTATTGAGTGAGCCAAACTGCGCAATTTGGGCTCCCTGGACTTTGATCATCAATCTTGCGTAATCATGAGTTGGAAATATCATAGTGAACTGGTCTTTCGTATGGAGACTGCTCAAACAACAACAATCTCAGAAAATTCGGACTTTTCTTTCAGTGAAACACAGGGTAGGTGACTTGCGCTCAATCTCTTCGAATCAGAACGGTCGGGAAATTCTGGAAAAAATATGGCAGTATTGAGTAGGCAGGCCAAACTGCGCAATTTCCGCCCCCTGGACTTTGTTTATCAATCTTGCGTAATTATGAGTTAGAAATATCATAGTAAACTGGTCTTTCGTATGGAGACCGTTCAAACAACAACAATCGCAGAAAATTCGGACTTTTCTTTCAGTGAAAACACAGGGTAGGCGACTTGCGTCTCAATCTCCTTGAATCAGAACGGTCTGGAAATTCTGAAAAAAATATGGCAGTATTGAGTAGGCAGGCCAAACTGCGCAATTTCGGCCCCCTGGACTTTGTTCATCAATCTTGCGTAATTATGAGTTAGAAATATCATAGTAAACTGGTCTTTCGTATGGAGACCGTTTAAACAACAACAATCGCAGAAAATTCGGACTTTTCTTTCAGCGAAAACACAGGGTAGGTGACTTGCGTTTCAATCTCCTTAAATCAGAACGGTCTGGAAATTCTGACAAAAATATGGCAGTATTAAGTAGGCAGGCCAAACTGCGCAATTATGGCCCCCTGGCCTTCGTTCATCAATCTTGCAAAATCATGAGTTGAAAATATCATAGTGAACTGGTCTTTCGTATGGAGACTGCTCAAACAACAACTATCTCCGAAAATTCGGACTTTTCTTTCATTGAAAACACAGGGTAGGTGACTTGCGTCTTAATCTCCTTGAATCAGAACGGTCTGGAAATTTTGACAAAAATATGGCAGTATTGAGTAGGCAGGCCAAACTGCGCAATTTCGGCCCCCTGGACTTTGTTCATCAATCTTGCGTGATTATGAGTTAGAAATATCATAGTAAACTGGTCTTTCGTATGGAGACCGTTCAAACAACAACAATCGCAGAAAATTCGGACTTTTCTTTCAGTGAAAACACAGGGTAGGCGACTTGCGTCTCAATCTCCTCAAATCAGAACGGTCGGGAAATTCTGGAAAAAATATGGCAGTATTGACTGAGCCAGACTGCGCAATTTCGGCCCCCTGGACTTTGTCCATCAATCTTGCGTAATCATGAGTTGGAAATATCATAGGGGACTGGTCTTTCGTATGGAGACCGTTCAAACAACAACAATCTCAGAAAATTCGGACGTTTCTTTCAGTGAAAACACAGGGTAGGTGACTTGCGTCTCAATCTCCTCAAATCAGAACGGTCGGGAAATTCTGACAAAAATATGGCAGTATTGAGTAGGCAGGCCAAACTGCGCAATTTCGGCTTCCTGGACTTTGTTCATCAATCTTGCGTAATTATGAGTTAGAAATATCATAGTAAACTGGTCTTTCGTATGGAGACCGTTCAAACAACAACAATCGCAGAAAATTCGGACTTTTCTTTTAGCGAAAACACAGGGTAGGTGACTTGCGTCTCAATCTCCTTAAATCAGAACGGTCGGGAAATTCTGGAAAAAATATGGCAGTATTGAGTGAGCCAAACTGCGCAATTTTGGCCCTCTGGACTTTGATCATTAATCTTGCGTAATCATGAGTTAAAAATATCACAGTGAACTGGTCTTTCGTATGGAGACTGCTCAAACAACAACAATCTCAGAAAATTCGGACTTTTCTTCCAGTGAAAACACAGGGTAGGTGACTTGCGTCTCAATCTCCTTAAATCAGAACGGTTCGGAAATTCTGCAAAAAATATGGCAGTATTGAGTAAGCCAAACTGCGCAATTTCGGCCCCCTGGACTTTGATAATCAATCTTGCGTAATCATGAGTTAAAAATATCATAGTGAACTGGTCTTTCGTATGGAGACTGCTCAAACAACAACAATCTCAGAAAATTCGGACGTTTCTTTCATTGAAAACACAGGGTAGGTGACTTGCGTCTCAATCTCCTTAAATCAGAACGGTCGGGAAATTCTGGAAAAAATATGGCAGTATTGAGTGAGCAAAACTGCGCAATTTCGGCCCCCTTGACTTTGTTCATCAATCTTGCGTCATTATGAGTTGGAAATATCATAGTGAACTGGTCTTTCGTATGGAGACTGCTTAAACAACAACAATCTCTGAAAATTCGGACTTTTCTTTCAGTGAAAACATAGGGTAGGTGACTTGCGTCTGAATCTCCTTGAATCAGAACGGTCTGGAAATTCTGACAAATATGTGGCAGTATTGAGTAGGCAGGCCAAACTGCGCAATTTCGGCCCCCTGGACTTTGTTCATCAATCTTGCGTAATCATGAGTTGGAAATATCATAGTGAACTGGTCTTTCGTATGGAGACTGCTCAAACAACAACAATCTCAGAAAATTCGGACTTTTCTTTCAGTGAAAACACAGGGTAGGTGACTTGCGTCTCAATTTCCTCGAATCAGAACGGTCGGGAAATTCTGGAAAAAATATGGCAGTATTGAGTAGGCAGGCGAAACTGCGCAATTTCGGCCCCCTGGACTTTGTTCGTCAATCTTGCGTAATCATGAGTTGGAAATATCATAGTGAACTGGTCTTTCGTATGGAGACTGCTCAAACAACAACAATCTCAGAAAATTCGGACTTTTCTTCCAGTGAAAACACAGGGTAGGTGACTTGCGTCTCAATCTCCTTAAATCAGAACGGTTCGGAAATTCTGCAAAGAATATGGCAGTATTGAGCAAGCCAAACTGCGCAATTTCGGCCCCCTGGACTTTGTCCATCAATCTTGCGTAATCATGAGTTGGAAATATCATAGTGAGCTGGTCTTCCGTATGGAGACTGCTCAAACAACAACAATCTCTGAAGATTCGGACTTTTCTTTCAGTGAAAACACAGGGTAGGTGAATTGCGTCTGAATCTCCTTGAATCAGAACGGTCTGGAAATTCTGACAAAAATGTGGCAGTATTGAGTAGGCAGGCCAAACTGCGCAATTTCGGCCCCCCGGACTTTGTTCATCAATCTTGCGTAATCATGAGTTGGAAATATCATAGTGAACTGGTCTTTCGTATGGAGACTGCTCAAACAACAACAATCTCGGAAAATTCGGACTTTTCTTTCAGTGAAAACACAGGGTAGGTGACTTGCGCTCAATCTCCTTGAATCAGAACGGTCGGGAAATTCTGAAAAAAATATGGCAGTATTGAGTATGCAGGCCAAACTGCGCAATTATCGCCCCCTGGACTTTGATAATCAATCTTGCGTAATCATGAGTTGGAAATATCATAGTGAACTGGTCTTTCGTATAGAGACTGCTCAAACAACAACAATCTCAGAAAATTCGGACGTTTCTTTCATTGAAAACACAGGGTAGGTGACTTGCGCTCAATCTCCTTGAATCAGAACGGTCGGGAAATTCTGAAAAAAATATGGCAGTATTGAGTAGGCAGGCCAAACTGCGCAATTTCGGCCCCCTGGACTTTGTTCATCAATCTTGCGTAATTATGAGTTAGAAATATCATAGTCAACTGGTCTTTCGTATGGAGACCGTTCAAACAACAACAATCGCAGAAAATTCGGACTTTTCTTTTAGCGAAAACACAGGGTAGGTGACTTGCGTCTCAATCTCCTTAAATCAGAACGGTCGGGAAATTCTGAAAAAAATATGGCAGTATTGAGTGAGCCAAACTGCGCAATTTTGACCCCCCGGACTTTGATCATCAATCTTGCGTTATCATGAGTTGGAAATATCATAGTGAACTGGTCTTTCGTATGGAGACTGCTCAAACAACAACAATCTCAGAAAATTCGGACTTTTCTTTCAGTGAAAACACAGGGTACGTGACTTGCGTCTCAATCTTCTCAAATCAGAACGGTCGGGAAATTCTGGAAAAAATATGGCAGTATTGACTGAGCCAGACTGCGCAATTTCGGCCCCCTTGACTTTGTCCATCAATCTTGCGTAATCATGAGTTGGAAATATCATAGTGGACTGGTCTTTCGTATGAAGACTGCTCAAACAACAACAATCTCTGAAAATTCGGACTTTTCTTTCAGTGAAAACACAGGGTAGGTGACTTCCGTCTCAATCTCCTTAAATCAGAACGGTCGGGAAATTCTGAAAAAATTATGGCAGTATTGAGTGAGCCAAACTGCGCAATTTTGGCCCCCTGGACTTTGATCATCAATCTTGCGTAATCATGAGTTAAAAATATCATAGTGAACTGGTCTTTCGTATGGAGACTGCTCAAACAACAACAATCTCGGAAAATTCGGACTTTTCTTTCAGTGAAAACACAGGGTAGGTGAATTGCGTCTGAATCTCCTTGAATCAGAACGGTCTGGAAATTCTGACAAAAATGTGGCAGTATTGAGTAGGCAGGCCAAACTGCGCAATTATCGCCCCCTGGACTTTGATAATCAATCTTGCGTAATCATGAGTTGGAAATATCATAGTGAACTGGTCTTTCGTATGGAGACTGCTCAAACAACAACAATCTCAGAAAATTCGGACTTTTCTTTCAGTGAAACACAGGGTACGTGACTTGCGTCTCAATCTTCTCAAATCAGAACGGTCGGGAAATTCTGGAAAAAATATGGCAGTATTGACTGAGCCAGACTGCGCAATTTCGGCCCCCTTGACTTTGTCCATCAATCTTGCGTAATCATGAGTTGGAAATATCATAGTGGACTGGTCTTTCGTATGAAGACTGCTCAAACAACAACAATCTCTGAAAATTCGGACTTTTCTTTCAGTGAAAACACAGGGTAGGTGACTTCCGTCTCAATCTCCTTAAATCAGAACGGTCGGGAAATTCTGAAAAAATTATGGCAGTATTGAGTGAGCCAAACTGCGCAATTTTGGCCCCCTGGACTTTGATCATCAATCTTGCGTAATCATGAGTTAAAAATATCATAGTGAACTGGTCTTTCGTATGGAGACTGCTCAAACAACAACAATCTCGGAAAATTCGGACTTTTCTTTCAGTGAAAACACAGGGTAGGTGAATTGCGTCTGAATCTCCTTGAATCAGAACGGTCTGGAAATTCTGACAAAAATGTGGCAGTATTGAGTAGGCAGGCCAAACTGCGCAATTATCGCCCCCTGGACTTTGATAATCAATCTTGCGTAATCATGAGTTGGAAATATCATAGTGAACTGGTCTTTCGTATGGAGACTGCTCAAACAACAACAATCTCAGAAAATTCGGACTTTTCTTTCAGTGAAACACAGGGTAGGTGACTTGCGCTCAATCTCTTCGAATCAGAACGGTCGGGAAATTCTGGAAAAAATATGGCAGTATTGAGTAGGCAGGCCAAACTGCGCAATTTCGGCCCCCTGGACTTTGTTCATCAATCTTGCGTAATCATGAGTTGGAAATATCATAGTGAACTGTTCTTTCGTATGGAGACTGCTCAAACAACAACAATCTCGGAAAATTCGGACTTTTCATTCAGTGAAAACACAGGGTAGGTGACTTGCGTCTCAATCTCCTTAAATCAGAACGGTCCGTAAATTCTGCAAAAAATATGGCAGGATTGAGTGAGCCAAACTGCGCAATTTTGGCCCCCTGGACTTTGATCATCAATCTTGCGTAATCATGAGTTAAAAATATCATAGTGAACTGGTCTTTCGTATGGAGACTGCTCAAACAACAACAATCTCAGAAAATTCGGACGTTTCTTTCGTTGAAAACACAGGGTAGGTGACTTGCGCTCAATCTCCTTGAATCAGAACGGTCGGGAAATTCTGAAAAAAATATGGCAGTATTGAGTAGGCAGGCCAAACTGCGCAATTTCCGCCCCCTGGACTTTGTTCATCAATCTTGCGTAATTATGAGTTAGAAATATCATAGTAAACTGGTCTTTCGTATGGAGACCGTTCAAACAACAACTATCGCAGAAAATTCGGACTTTTCTTCCAGTCAAAACACAGGGTAGGTGACTTGCGTCTTAATCTCCTTGAATCAGAACGGTCTGGAAATTCTGACAGAAATATGGCAGTATTAGGTAGGCAGGCCAAACTGCGCAATTTCGGCCCCCTGGACTTTGTTCATCAATCTTGCGTAATAATGAGTTAGAAATATCATAGTAAACTGGTCTTTCGTATGGAGACCGTTCAAACAACAACAATCGCAGAAAATTCGGACTTTTCTTTTAGCGAAAACACAGGGTAGGTGATTTGCGTCTCAATCTCCTTAAATCAGAACGGTCGGGAAATTCTGAAGAAAATATGGCAGTATTGAGTGAGCCAAACTGCGCAATTTTGGCCCCCTGGACTTTGATCATCAATCTTGCGTAATCATGAGTTAAAAATATCATAGTGAACTGGTCTTTCGTATGGAGACTGCTCAAACAACAACAATCTCGGAAAATTCGGACTTTTCTTTCAGTGAAAACACAGGGTAGGTGAATTGCGTCTGAATCTCCTTGAATCAGAACGGTCTGGAAATTCTGACAAAAATGTGGCAGTATTGAGTAGGCAGGCCAAACTGCGCAATTATCGCCCCCTGGACTTTGATAATCAATCTTGCGTAATTATGAGTTGGAAATATCATAGTGAACTGGTCTTTCGTATGGAGACTGCTCAAACAACAACAATCTCAGAAAATTCGGACTTTTCTTTCAGTGAAACACAGGGTAGGTGACTTGCGCTCAATCTCTTCGAATCAGAACGGTCGGGAAATTCTGGAAAAAATATGGCAGTATTGAGTAGGCAGGCCAAATTGCGCAATTTCCGCCCCCTGGACTTTGTTTATCAATCTTGCGTAATTATGAGTTAGAAATATCATAGTAAACTGGTCTTTCGTATGGAGACCGTTCAAACAACAACAATCGCAGAAAATTCGGACTTTTCTTTCAGTGAAAACACAGGGTAGGCGACTTGCGTCTCAATCTCCTCAAATCAGAACGGTCGGGAAATTCTGGTAAAAATATGGCAGTATTGACTGAGCCAGACTGCGCAATTTCGGCCCCCTTGACTTTGTCCATCAATCTTGCGTAATCATGAGTTGGAAATATCATAGTGGACTGGTCTTTCGTATGAAGACTGCTCAAACAACAACAATCTCTGAAAATTCGGACTTTTCTTTCAGTGAAAACACAGGGTAGGTGACTTCCGTCTCAATCTCCTTAAATCAGAACGGTCGAGAAATTCTGAAAAAATTATGGCAGTATTGAGTAAGCCAAACTGCGCAATTTTGGCCCCCTGGACTTTGATCATCAATCTTGCGTAATCATGAGTTGGAAATATCACAGTGAACTGGTCTTCCGTATGGAGACCGCTCAAACAACAATCTCAGAAAATTCGGACTTTTCATCCAGTGAAAACACAGGGTAGGTGACTTGCGTCTCAATCTTCTTAAATCAGAACGGTCGGAAAATTCTGAAAAAATCATGGCAGTATTGAGTGAGCCAAACTGCGCAATTTTGGCCCCCTGGACTTTGATCATCAATCTTGCGTAGTCATGAGTCAAAAATATCATAGTGAACTGGTCTTTCGTATGGAGACTGCTCAAACAACAACAATCTCGGAAAATTCAGACTTTTCTTTCAGTGAAAACACAGGGTAGGTGACTTGCGTCTCAATCTCCTTGAATCAGAACGGTCCGGAAATCCTGCAAAAAATATGGCAGTATTGAGTAAGCCAAACTGCGCACTTTCGGCCCCCTGGACTTTGTTCATCAATCTTGCGTAATCATGGGTTGGAAATATCACAGTGAACTGGTCTTCCGTATGGAGACCGCTCAAACAACAATCTCAGAAAATTCGGACTTTTCATTTAGTGAAAACACAGGGTAGGTGACTTGCGTCTCAATCTTCTTAAATCAGAACGGTCGGAAAATTCTGAAAAAATCATGGCAGTATTGAGTGAGCCAAACTGCGCAATTTTGGCCCCCTGGACTTTGATCATCAATCTTGCGTAATCATAAGTTGGAAATATCATAGTGATTTGGTCTTTCGTATGGAGACCGCTCAAACAACAATCTCAGAAAATTCGGACTTTTCATTCAGTGAAAACACAGGGTAGGTGACTTGCGTCTCAATCTCCTCAAATCAGAACGGTCGGGAAATTCTGAAAAAAATATGGCAGTATTGAGTGAGCCGAACTGCACAATTTTGGCCCTCTGGACTTTGATCATCAATCTTGCGTAATCATGAGTTAAAAATATCATAGTGAACTGGTCTTTCGTATGGAGACTGCTTAAACAACAACAATCTCAGAAAATTCGGACTTTTCTTCCAGTGAAAACACAGGGTAGGTGACTTGCGTCTCAATCTCCTTAAATCAGAACGGTTCGGAAATTCTGCAAAAAATATGGCAGTATTGAGTAAGCCAAACTGCGCAATTTCGGCCCCCTGGACTTTGTCCATCAATCTTGCGTAATCATGAGTTGGAAATATCATAGTGAGCTGGTCTTCCGTATGGAGACTGCTCAAACAACAACAATCTCTGAAGATTCGGACTCTTCTTTCAGTGAAAACACAGGGTAGGTGAATTGCGTCTGAATCTCCTTGAATCAGAACGGTCTGGAAATTCTGACAAAAATGTGGCAGTATTGAGTAGGCAGGCCAAACTGCGCAATTCGGCCCCCCGGACTTTGTTCATCAATCTTGCGTAATCATGAGTTGGAAATATCATAGTGAACTGGTCTTTCGTATGGAGACTGCTCAAACAACAACAATCTCGGAAAATTCGGACTTTTCTTTCAGTGAAAACACAGGGTAGGTGACTTGCGCTCAATCTCCTTGAATCAGAACGGTCGGGAAATTCTGAAAAAAATATGGCAGTATTGAGTATGCAGACCAAACTGCGCAATTATCGCCCCCTGGACTTTGATAATCAATCTTGCGTAATCATGAGTTGGAAATATCATAGTGAACTGGTCTTTCGTATAGAGACTGCTCAAACAACAACAATCTCAGAAAATTCGGACGTTTCTTTCATTGAAAACACAGGGTAGGTGACTTGCGCTCAATCTCCTTGAATCAGAACGGTCGGGAAATTCTGAAAAAAATATGGCAGTATTGAGTAGGCAGGCCAAACTGCGCAATTTCCGCCGCCTGGACTTTGTTCATCAATCTTGCGTAATTATGAGTTAGAAATATCATAGTAAACTGGTCTTTCGTATGGAGACCGTTCAAACAACAACAATCGCAGAAAATTCGGACTTTTCTTTCAGTGACAACACAGGGTAGGTGACTTGCGTCTTAATCTCCTTGAATCAGAACGGTCTGGAAATTCTGACAAAAATATGGCAGTATTGAGTAGGCAGGCCAAACTGCGCAATTTCGGCCCCCTGGACTTTGTTCATCAATCTTGCGTAATTATGAGTTAGAAATATCATAGTAAACTGGTCTTTCGTATGGAGACCGTTCAAACAACAACAATCGCGGAAAATTCGGACTTTTCTTTTAGCGAAAACACAGGGTAGGTGACTTGCGTCTCAATCTCCTTAAATCAGAACGGTCGGGAAATTCTGAAAAAAATATGGCAGTATTGAGTGAGCCAAACTGCGCAATTTTGGCCCCCTTGACTTTGTCCATCAATCTTGCGTAATCATGAGTTGGAAATATCATAGTGGACTGGTCTTTCGTATGAAGACTGCTCAAACAACAACAATCTCTGAAAATTCGGACTTTTCTTTCAGTGAAAACACAGGGTAGGTGACTTCCGTCTCAATCTCCTTAAATCAGAACGGTCGGGAAATTCTGAAAAAATTATGGCAGTATTAAGTAAGCCAAACTGCGCAATTTTGGCCCCCTGGACTTTGATCATCAATCTTGCGTAATCATGAGTTGGAAATATCATAGTGAACTGGTCTTTCGTATGGAGACCGCTCGAACAACAATCTCAGAAAATTCGGACTTTTCATTCAGTGAAAACACAGGGTAGGTGACTTGCGTCTCAATCTCCTTAAATCAGAACGGTCGGGAAATTCTGAAAAAAATATGGCAGTATTGAGTGAGCCAAACTGCGCAATTTGGGCTCCCTGGACTTTGATCATCAATCTTGCGTAATTATGAGTTAGAAATATCATAGTAAACTGGTCTTTCGTATGGAGACCGTTCAAACAACAACAATCGCAGAAAATTCGGACTTTTCGTTCAGTAAAAACACAGGGTAGGCGACTTGCGTCTCAATCTCCTTGAATCAGAACGGTCTGGAAATTCTGAAAAAAATATGGCAGTATTGAGTAGGCAGGCCAAACTGCGCAATTTCGGCCCCCTGGACTTTGTTCATTAATCTTGCGTAATTATGAGTTAGAAATATCATAGTAAACTGGTCTTTCGTATGGAGACCGTTTAAACAACAACAATCGCAGAAAATTCGGACTTTTCTTTCAGCGAAAACACAGGGTAGGTGACTTGCGTTTCAATCTCCTTAAATCAGAACGGTCGGGAAATTCTGAAAAAAATATGGCAGTATTAAGTAGGCAGGCCAAACTGCGCAATTATGGCCCCCTGGCCTTCGTTCATCAATCTTGCGTAATCATGAGTTGAAAATATCATAGTGAACTGGTCTTTCGTATGGAGACTGCTCAAACAACAACTATCTCCGAAAATTCGGACTTTTCTTTCATTGAAAACACAGGGTAGGTGACTTGCGTCTTAATCTCCTTGAATCAGAACGGTCTGGAAATTTTGACAAAAATATGGCAGTATTGAGTAGGCAGGCCAAACTGCGCAATTTCGGCCCCCTGGACTTTGTTCATCAATCTTGCGTGATTATGAGTTAGAAATATCATAGTAAACTGGTCTTTCGTATGGAGACCGTTCAAACAACAACAATCGCAGAAAATTCGGACTTTTCTTTTAGCGAAAACACAGGGTAGGTGACTTGCGTCTCAATCTCCTTAAATCAGAACGGTCGGGAAATTCTGAAAAAAATATGGCAGTATTGAGTGAGCCAAACTGCGCAATTTGGGCTCCCTGGACTTTGATCATCAATCTTGCGTAATCATGAGTTGGAAATATCATAGTGGACTGGTCTTTCGTATGGAGACTTCTCAAACAACAACAATCTCAGAAAATTCGGACTTTTCTTCCAGTAAAGACACAGAGTAGGTGACTTGCGTCTCAATCTCCTCAAATCAGAACGTTCGGGAAATTCTGGAAAAAATATGGCAGTATTGAGTGAGCAAAACTGCGCAATTCCGGCTCCCTTGACTTCGTTCATGAATTTTGCGTCATTATGAGTTAGAAATATCATAGTGAACTGGTCTTTCGTATGGAGACTGCTCAAACACCAACAATCTCTGAAAATTCGGACTTTTTTTTTAGTGAAAACACAGGGTAGGTGACTTGCGTCTTAATCTCCTCGAATCAGAACGGTCTGGAAATTCTGACAAAAATATGGCAGTATTGAGTAGGCAGGCCAAACTGCGCAATTTCGGCCCCCTGGACTTTGTTCAACAATCTTGCGTAATCATGAGTTGGGAATATCATAGTGAACTGGTCTTTCGTATGGAGACTGCTCAAACAACAACAATCTCAGAAAATTCGGACTTTCCTTTCAGTGAACACACAGGGTAGGTGACTTGCGTCTCAATTTCCTCAAATCAGAACGGTCGGGAAATTCTGGAAAAAATATGGCAGTATTGAGTGAGCCAAACTGCGCAATTTTGGCCCTCTGGACTTTGATCATCAATCTTGCGTAATCATGAGTTAAAAATATCACAGTGAACTGGTCTTTCGTATGGAGACTGCTCAAACAACAACAATCTCAGAAAATTCGAACTTTTCTTCCAGTGAAAACACAGGGTAGGTGACTTGCGTCTCAATCTCCTTAAATCAGAACGGTTCGGAAATTCTGCAAAAAATATGGCAGTATTGAGTAAGCCAAACTGCGCAATTTCGGCCCCCTGGACTTTGTCCATCAATCTTGCGTAATCATGAGTTGGAAATATCATAGTGAACTGGTCTTTCGTATGGAGACTGCTCAAACAACAACAATCTCAGAAATTTCGGACTTTTCTTTCAGTGAAAACACAGGGTAGGTGACTTGCGTCTCAATTTCCTTGAATCAGAACTGTCTGGAAATTCTGACAAAAATGTGGCAGTATTGAGTAGGCAGGCCAAACTGCGCAATTTCGGCCCCCTGGACTTTGTTCATCAATCTTGCGTAATCATGAGTTGGAAATATCATAGTGAACTGGTCTTTCGTATGGAGACTGCTCAAACAACAACAATCTCGGAAAATTCGGACTTTTCTTTCAGTGAAAACACAGGGTAGGTGACTTGCGCTCAATCTCCTTGAATCAGAACGGTCGGGAAATTCTGAAAAAAATATGGCAGTATTGAGTATGCAGGCCAAACTGCGCAATTATCGCCCCCTGGACTTTGATAATCAATCTTGCGTAATCATGAGTTGGAAATATCATAGTGAACTGGTCTTTCGTATGGAGACTGCTCAAACAACAACAATCTCAGAAAATTCGGACGTTTCTTTCATTGAAAACACAGGGTAGGTGACTTGCGCTCAATCTCCTTGAATCAGAACGGTCGGGAAATTCTGAAAAAAATATGGCAGTATTGAGTAGGCAGGCCAAACTGCGCAATTTCCGCCGCCTGGACTTTGTTCATCAATCTTGCGTAATTATGAGTTAGAAATATCATAGTAAACTGGTCTTTCGTATGGAGACCGTTCAAACAACAACAATCGCAGAAAATTCGGACTTTTCTTTCAGTGAAAACACAGGGTAGGTGACTTGCGTCTTAATCTCCTTGAATCAGAACGGTCTGGAAATTCTGACAAAAATATGGCAGTATTGAGTAGGCAGGCCAAACTGCGCAATTTCGGCCCCCTGGACTTTGTTCATCAATCTTGCGTAATTATGAGTTAGAAATATCATAGTAAACTGGTCTTTCGTATGGAGACCGTTCAAACAACAACAATCGCAGAAAATTCGGACTTTTCTTTTAGCGAAAACACAGGGTAGGTGACTTGCGTCTCAATCTCCTTGAATCAGAACGGTCGGGAAATTCTGAAAAAAATATGGCAGTATTGAGTGAGCCAAACTGCGCAATTTCGGCCCCCTGGACTTTGTTCATCAATCTTGCGTAATTATGAGTTAGAAATATCATAGTAAACTGGTCTTTCGTATGGAGACCGTTCAAACAACAACAATCGCAGAAAATTCGGACTTTTCTTTTAGCGAAAACACAGGGTAGGTGACTTGCGTCTCAATCTCCTTAAATCAGAACGGTCGGGAAATTCTGAAAAAAATATGGCAGTATTGAGTGAGCCAAACTGCGCAATTTTGGCCCCCCGGACTTTGATCATCAATCTTGCGTTATCATGAGTTGGAAATATCATAGTGAACTGGTCTTTCGTATGGAGACTGCTCAAACAACAACAATCTCAGAAAATTCGGACTTTTCTTCCAGTGAAAACACAGGGTACGTGACTTGCGTCTCAATCTCCTCAAATCAGAACGGTCGGGAAATTCTGGAAAAAATATGGCAGTATTGACTGAGCCAGACTGCGCAATTTCGGCCCCCTTGACTTTGTCCATCAATCTTGCGTAATCATGAGTTGGAAATATCATAGTGGACTGGTCTTTCGTATGAAGACTGCTCAAACAACAACAATCTCTGAAAATTCGGACTTTTCTTTCAGTGAAAACACAGGGTAGGTGACTTTCGTCTTAATCTCCTTGAATCAGAACGGTCTGGAAATTCTGACAAAAATATGGCAGTATTGAGTAGGCAGGCCAAACTGCGCAATTTCGGCCCCCTGGACTTTGTTCATCAATCTTGCGTAATTATGAGTTAGAAATATCGTAGTAAACTGGTCTTTCGTATGGAGACCGTTCAAACAACAACAATCGCAGAAAATTCGGACTTTTCTTTTAGCGAAAACACAGGGTAGGTGACTTGCGTCCCAATCTCCTTAAATCAGAACGGTCGGGAAATTCTGAAAAAAATATGGCAGTATTGAGTGAGCCAAACTGCGCAATTTTGGCCCCCTGGACTTTGATCATCAATCTTGCGTTATCATGAGTTGGAAATATCATAGTGAACTGGTCTTTCGTATGGAGACTGCTCAAACAACAACAATCTCAGAAAATTCGGACTTTTCTTTCAGTGAAAACACAGGGTAGGTGACTTGCGTCTCAATCTCCTCAAATCAGAACGGTCGGGAAATTCTGGAAAAAATATGGCAGTATTGACTGAGCCAGACTGCGCAATTTCGGCCCTCTGGACTTTGTCCATCAATCTTGCGTAATCATGAGTTGGAAATATCATAGTGGACTGGTCTTTCGTATGGAGACTGCTCAAACAACAACAAGTCGTAATTGAAAAATGTCGTACTTGAAAAGAAGTCGGAACAAGAGTTCCGGAACAAAAAGTCGTAATTGAAAAATGATGTACATTGAAATGTAGAAAGAGATATTTATTGGAAAATACAATTTTGAATTAGTAGAACTGCGACGGGCGAAATATCACATTGATAAAATATGAAACGTCGATAATTCGAACGGTTCAATATTTGGAATTATCAAGCCTTCTAAGCTTCACGTATTCGAATATATTTTTCCGAGAGGCTGGGATTTCGAAAGGTGATTATTTCGAATCCTATGCTGACTCATCACACGGAGTGCCTTGGAATACCAAACTACCGGTCTAAGCCAGTAGATGGAGCTGGGGGCTACCAGCGCTTATGAATCTGCTTATAAGGGAGAGCATTATATCGGGTAATTTTTACCGTCGAATTTTGTACTCTGTTCCGAATTTCAGCCCCAAAATCTGATAAAAAATAGATGAAAACTTTGACAGGTGGATTCTGAAAATTAATGAGGACGTCTCTATTTGTTCTGATATCTTATCCAATCGAACTCAAGGGCTTCTATCGGGGTTTTCCGCCAGGAATATTTATGAGGGGTAAAATTTTCAATTTCGTGTTTATTTATATTGTTTGGTATATTCCGAAGAGTTTAATTTCTAGCGAATACGTATTTTTATAACATGAAAACCTCATCGACGTTGAGATTGATTTAGGGTCAGCTAGCCTGGCCCGTTCCGGCCCGTGGATATTTTGGAAGTATTTCTTACTTCACTTCGAGTAGATAATCTGCCCGATTTGCCTTCTCGCCTACCGACTCGTCAAACGTCGTCGAGAAATGCGTATAGAATATATCGTCAGCTGATTTCAAACTTCTGTATTTTAGTGAGAAAGAGTTAAATTCGAACTCGATTTTGATATTATACAGGAGTAACTTATGTAATGTGTATAAAAAAAATGTTATCTCAAAATATGATGCCCGACAGATCGAAATTCGCAATTCAGATTCAGCAGTGATCTACTAAATTCTCGATTACAGTAAATTCTTAATTTCTTGCAGGTATTATTCTATGTAATTTTTTCAACCATGAAAATCGATGCAATAATTAGAAATTTGGCAGAGTTGTTGCTTAAACTGTTAGAAATAAAACCCTGAACATTGCAAATTTTGAGATTCATTAAAGAGGGGGGCGGTAAATTCATCGAATTTTACCGACCGGTCTATTTCTCGATTTTATCCGAAACGGGGCTATCAATCGACCTGTCCTTTTGGCAGCCGATGTTTGACGAGTAATGAGTTCGGTACTGGTACGTTCGATCGGATGAAATGCCGCTCCCAGCCGTGGAAATCGCTAAAATTACCACAAAATCGTAGATTACAACTGGCCCCTTCATCGTTGTCGAAAACAAAGATGTTTTGGGATGGTTGTGTTCGGAATTCCATATCGAATCGGGCTACCACGGCCGAATTTGCATTTTTGATGCATAGACTGTAATATAATTTTACTTCACTCCGTGTGATTTTGGACGTTTTACCCACGCTTCGCGTGGCTAAAACCCCCATTTTCACACCTCCTGAAGTAAAATTTTGTACAATACTCGACGGAAAAACTTCTTCTGATCTCGTGTGATTGCAAAACTCGCCTTTGGCTCGTTCTGCAACCTCACACTCGTCAGAAAAAGTTTTACCGGACTCGTATTGTAATGTACTATTAATTTTTTATTTTTTTTCTAAAAGTGTCGGCGTGCCATTTATTTCGACTTATATCACAGCCTATGCATCAAAGATGCCAAATAGGCCGTGGTAGCCCGATTCTATATGGAATTCCGAACACAAAAACGGATCGGAAAAATGTATCATCCATTTAAGGTAAGTATTATTCAAAAATTCTAGAATTTTTCATGGTTCAAACCGTGTATATAAGCGTTAATAGTAACCTTGGGTTACTGTAGCCTCATTAGGCTATACAATTTTCCGTTTGGTGCAATAATTTGACTGCCATTAACCATCAACTACAATGGTGAGATACGTATCTCATTATCTTCATAGCCTTTGGTGACGCCGGCCCTCGTGATTACGGCATCACACAAGGGTATAAAATTTTACGCCCGTGTTGCGAATGATAGTTTTCGATGCGGTTGGCGTAAAATTCAATTTTATCTTAGCAGAACAAGTTGTAAAATCGGATTGTACGCCCACTTCAATGAAAAAGATTGTTCGTGCGCGCAAATATGCTCAAGTGAATACCCAGCTCGACATTCACAGAATTTCTGTTATTTTATCGTTGAAAAAATTCGTAACCAGAAGCTCTGCTACGTCAAGATGTGAGAAATACCTAGTATTTCCTCACAAGTATGTACCTACACCGTATTCAATTTTTGTATTCAAAGAATAAGGTACGTGTCATCAGCTGGCTGGGATGATCCGCTAAATATACATTTTCGAATGAAAATACGTGTGTTTAAAACAGTGAAAAGTAGTGCGGTGAGGTATAAGTGTACACATGGATCATATTTTCCACAGGTAAGTGTGAGTTTAATATTCTTAAAGCTTCACCCGTAGATATCTTTATAATGCGTGGTGAGAAATTTCACACATTCAATCACAATTGTTCTTATAATTATCTGAATTATATGAAACTCTTGGATTTAAAAGACCTTAAAAATAACTTAAGGGGAGTCTTCGGTGAAATTCCGATGAAAACGATTTTATCATTTTTCAAATTACTACCAAAAATTCAATCAAAAATTCATTGCATAAAAATGTAGATAATAGTATTATGTGTATTGAAAAACGAATTCAATTCTCTGAGTTGAAAGTGTATGCGCAATGAAGCTTTCGCATAAAATTTTCTGTGCACCGCTGCACAAAACTCCTTGCGCATACACTTTCAAATCAGAGAATTGAATTTTTTTTTTAAATACGCTTACTACCATAATCTCAATTTCAATGCAAGGAATTTTGGATTGGATTTTTTGTAGTAATTCTAGAAATGAAAAAATCGTATCTATCAAGATTTCACCGAAGTGTTCCCCTAACTTGTTATGTGATCCTTTACGGAAAAAAACCCTCAAATTTAAGGGGTAAATTCGCACCCCCAAAGTTTTGGGGGTTTACCATGAAAACTCAGGGTTTACCCTCAAATTTTACCCACAACTCAGGGTTCGCCCCGTATTTGGGGGTAAAATTTCGGGGTAAACCCTGAGTTTTCATGGTAAACCCCTAAAACTTTGGGGGTGCGAATTTACCCCTTAAATTTGAGGGTTTTTTTCCGTAAGGGTTGTATTATGAAATGTTCAAGAGTTCAACGTAAAAATACTTTCCAACACAAATTTCGGCATACAGATAAAGATAGCGATTCATAATTTATAATCGTGAATTTGGTAGGGATATATCAACGATTTATCCTTTATCTAAGAAATGACTTTCGTATAGGACATTATGTTATTAGGGACAGAGGTAAGCGATTTTGATGAGGGTGAAAAAAATTTGCGACTCTGTATGTTACAAGTGATGTTACCGAACTGCCTCGATCACACATCATCGGTTTGAATCTAAAAACAAAGACATACGACGTTGCCAACTCGGTAGAGCAATCATAGATCCACAACAAATGTGGCCCGATCGTCAATGTTTTATTATATTTCGAAGAATCGTGAAGCTTTTATTGATTACTAAGGCAACATTCATCGCTAGGGTCCGCTAAAAACATTTGATTCCATCGTCACATGCCGATCCAGTTTGTAAAGTCTTGACCTCGTCTGATCGCGCTGCCGCTATTTTTCATATATTTGCTGGTTTTCTTCAATCATACGTGACTATTTCATCGGTGAGCTGTTGCGAGTTTAAAGACACGATAAGTGCGGGGGTGTTCCTTCCACTAATTCTTCAAATTCTTAATCATACGTGACGATTTTATCGGTCAACTGTCGCTAGTTTGAAGACAAATCAATTCGGATTCTACAACCGAACTTTCGTCGTCTCAGTGATTGAGTGTGGTTTCTGAATTATTCGACGGGTGAATCATGCCACGCAGACCTCAACAGCGTCTATCTTCGACTGCGAGGATAAAGGACGGGCGGATTTATCACAAAAGTGGAACATCTCGCAGAGGAATTATGTAAGATAAGATAGTATATTGTGTAACAAGGAGTGAAACAAGGTGAATGCAGGCACGGGTGATGTGCACAACTTCACCCTGGCCTGCATTCATGTTTCATCCCGTGTCACACACTATGGTGGTTTTCCAATTACGTCAATTTTCGGGCACAGTGCGGCAATAAGCTAGCTATGTTGTTGGTCACTTCTTTGGGTATCCAAATAATTGGTTCAATTTATATCGCTGTCATAATTATACTAAAAATTTAATTACTACATTTTTTTTTATTATTACTTCTTTTTTACTTCTGCTTGAAGGGTCACACCAATTGCCCTGAAATTTTCACCGAAATTACTTCGAAGTGCCACTAAGAATTGATAAAATTTTCAGCTTCCCAGTTTTTTTTTTTTTTTATTATGCTAAAAACCGATTCGGTTCACGTTGAATACCCCATATATACACTGGATATAGGATCGCGCTCCCCAGCACAGCTTCAACAAATGAAGCTGTGAAAACGCCGCCATCTTCTCGGACCTGATAGATTTCTGACGTCATATCATAAAATCGTTCTTATAGTTGAACGCTGTTTGAATCTCCAGCGTGTCAATTTTTTGATTTGGTCCGTTAAAATGGCGGCCATACGCACATTCAATTGCAGCTGACTCGCTAGCATGCCAAGCACACGCGATCCAGCAGTGCACTGGAAAAAAAAAAAAAGCGAACATTTCGGTACTATAGCAATACTCGTATATATGCTATACACTAAAACGACGTTTAAGTCCTATGACTATATGTTTCGCTACCACAACGATACTGGTATACGCTATACACTAAAACTGAGTTTGAAAAAGTAAAAGGTTATGACAGAAGACATTATAAATGTCATTATAAAGAAAATAATAATATAACCTCTTTCGTGTTATTACTATTTGTTGTTAAAAATATTAGAATTTACTCCTTACGATTAAATTAAATGCAATCCATTTTTATAAAAGAAATTTCTTTGTATATTTTTATAAATTAGGAATTCAATTAAATTATTATTATTATTTTTTAAATATTTTCATTCAATCGTTTTTGAGTTCTGATTTCTCGAAAATTCGAAACAGCGCTGTGATCGATTTTATTGAATAAATTCTCTAATATACTATGGCCAACGACGAACATTTTTCGGTCATAAAAAAGTGGTAAGATTGTTGGTTCTATTTTTTTTTTTTTTTTAGATTCCCAGTTCGAAATTCCTATGGAAAACCATGTAGTTTCCCATAAAACTATTGCTTTTTTTTCTGTAGATTCCGAATCTGCACTAGAAAATCGGGGTTTTTATTTGAAAAACTGAAGTTACCTTATCAAAACCCTATAAAACCTCATAAAAATTCGAAGCCCATATTATTATCAAATGTCCCCCTCAAAATCCAACAAATTTCTTATGAAACATTTTTATTTGCGACCATTAGTTTTCGAGATAATCAATTGGATTATTTAAAATGGGACACCCTGTTTATAGTATAAGAGAATGAGTACCAAATCCCACATTACAGAATTTCTTAGTACCATGCCTATAGCTTATCCAGGGTGGCCACTCACCTGGAAAACCTGGAAAACCGGGAAATGTCAAGGAATTCAAGATGGTATGGAAAAGTTAGGGAAATGTCAGGGACTTTTGTACCTGGTCAGGGAATTAATGTCTCACGGTGACGAGTACTTTGTTTTTCTTCTTTGTCGCGTCAACACAATTTGATAATCTTATCCTATAATAAAAACGAAATTCCAAGACGTATGTTACGTAGGGTGTTATAAAAAAAAAAATTCTTTTTTTATAAACGCGCATCAAAATCTCAATAGAGCATCTCAAATCGAACATTTCAGCCAAATATGAGATCTTAATATTGATATTCAGAGGTTCTTATTTTATTTTTTCCATTTTCCATTTAAATAACGTGTGAAAAAAAATCTGAAAATTGTTGAATTTTTTATCTCGTGAGCGGCTTGCTTTCCCTGCTGGAAGTAAAAAGATAGAAAAGGATAGAAAATTGTGGGATAGAAAAAGATAGACATTTTCTATCCCTCGCAACTATATGATTTGCATCCCTCAAATGATATCTTTTTCTATCCATAACTCTATTCGTCACGCTTCAATAGCTATCTCTTTCTATCCATTAGTTCAATCTTTACTTGTATGAATCTTTCTGTATCAATGAGTCTATCCCTTACGTTCTACCGAGTTTATCTTTTTCTATCCTAAGGTAAATCATTGGAGTTAATAAATTCGTATCATTTTCTATCCACATTTATCTATCCATCGCTATCCACAAAGTATCTCCGAAGGTCTATCCATCTGAATACCCACTCGAATCTTTTATTGTCGGCAGCCATTTTTTTTCTGTTAAAAAAAATTTAAACATGAAGAACATTCATAGTTGGATAGATTCATACGGCGGAGTGTGTGGGATAGAGCTAAGAATTCTTTTTCTCATTTTCATCGCTCAGTCGGGGATTCGAACCCTCGACGGTCAGATTACTAGTCGCACACCATATGCGCTGCGCTACGCTCTCGTCTTGTCATTATAGTACACTAATTCTACACAATCACTGTGATGGGGTGGGGACTTATGAAAGTCAACGGATAGAATCTTTATTCACTTGAATCACTTTGGATCCTTTGGATAGAAAGGGATAAAGATAATGAATCACCCTATCAACGGTCTATCTTTGCGAATCTCTTGCTATCTTCTTTTGAGTTCAAACTAAGGCCTATCCTTTCCAATCTCTAATTTCGTTTCTAATCCTATCCACCGTCTATCTACGTGAATCTTCTTCTATGCGATTTGGATCCAAACTAGGGCCTATCCTTTCCAATCTCGAATTTCCTATCTAATCCTATCCACCGCCAATCTACGTGAATCTTTTTCTATCTGATTTAGATTCAAACTAGAGCCCATCCTTTTCAATCTCTGATTTCTTATCCGATTCTATCCACAGCTTATATATCTGAATCCCTCTGATGGTCCGCTTAAAATAAGAATCGCGCCTATCTTTGCGTATCCCCTCTCTCTCTCTACCTCGTTCTAAGTTAGGTTAAGCTTCCTCTCTGCCTACCCTGCATACAGTATTGTAAATGCAGGGTAGGATTGTCCAACATTGCAATGGTCAAATAAACGCACCTATCTATCTATATATTTCTTATCCACTCCTAACAACCGAATCCCATTCGATGCCTATTTAAATTCAAAGTCCCGCCTATCCGTTTGTATCCCTATTTTCGGTTCCACTTCTATCCACAGTCTATCTTTCTCAATCTCTCTGATGGTCTGTTCAAATTCAAAGTCCCGTCTATCATTTTGTACCCTCAATTTCGTATTCACTCCTATCCACAGCCTTTCCATCTCATTCCCATTCAATGCTTATTTGAATTCGAAGTCCCGCCAATCCGTTTGTATCCTTAATTTGGCATTCACTTTTATCCACAACCTATCTATCTAAATACATCTGATGGTCTGTTCAAATTCAAAGTCCCGCCAATCCGTTTGTATCTCTAATTTCGTATCCACTTCTATCTACAGCTTATCTATCTAAATTCCTCTGGACCCTTATTCTAGAAATGTTTCGCGTCTTATCCCAGCGTATTCCAGCATATCGTCGAAACAAACTCGTAAAAATTCCTAACGCGCATGCGCGTGGTCAATGTTTGTAGGATAATTATGGGCTTTACATTTCTAATACGGTGACATATCGTGATTATCTCGATAAACGAAATACACTATGAAACACTGAAATAAGCCGTTCGTATGCTCGTGAGTCGATTCTTTTGCGTCAGTCGTATTGGCAGTTTCAATATCATCAATAGGGAAAACGCACAACAAGCCGACAAAAGTGATATAGTATAAACTAGAGATGTATAGCAATTCATAAAAATTAAACAAAATTAGTTAATTATTATTAATTAATCAAATTACTTAATTATTCTTATATTACGTGAGATAATTTTGAATTTTTATAATGTTTTCAACATATTTTATCGTAATAAGATAATTTTATTGAATTTTATATAATTTCCAATATATTTTTATTTATTTCGATACAGATAAGATGGTTTTATTAATTTTTCAGATTGTATGTTATTTTCAACGTATTGTTTTAATTCATTTTAATAAAAGATAATCTTACTAATTTTTTGAATTTCATTCATTTTAACACAAGGATTTCACAATTGACGGCTTCGGTATTTCCTTCATTAGCCGGACCAAATTTTTTCTGTCGTTTAATTTCTTAATGAAATTCTTGCGGACACGACTGCGCCTCGCTTTCATTCATCTTCCTCCACGGGTCCCTCGGTATGGTTTTTTTTTCAGTAGCAGAGGAGACGGTGTCAGAGTTTGATTCGACGTCTTGGTCTCGGCTGCATGCTTATACCTACCAAACCAGATTACTTTACTGACATGTATGGCATCATACATCTTAATACGATCGATGTAGATGTTTATTAGGGTGGTCCACTTTTTAACTTTTTTTTTTGGATTTTGCGGGGCACCCCTGAATATTGTTTCAAATCACGTAGAAAAAATCTGTGTAAAACATAAATCCAATCTTAAGATATTTAGAGGTCGATACCGAATATTATAGTATTTTTTCGATTCATTAAATATTTTCATGTAATTTGGAACAATATGCAGGGATGCATTGCAAAATTCAAAAATGAAGTTAAAAAGTGGACCACCCTAATGTTTATACAGCAAACCCTAAGGAAAATATCTAATCAAGTCTTCTACTCTAGTTATCAAAATTCAATCTTACAATGAAAGTTACCGGTGTCACGTAGATAGTGATCAAACTATTCCGTGGATTACATCAGGGAATCACTGAGTCTCGCGTCTTCGAGAATAGAATTTTGTGCAAAATCCGTTGTCAGAGAGCCAGAGTATCTTCTTACAGTCTAAGATAATGGTCTCGGCGATGTTTGGTGAAGTAGTTTTGAGAGCGGAGTGGTTGGATCGTGGATCAGTAGCAGATGAGATGGTGTCAGGGTGCCAGGGTTTGATTCGACGTATTGGTCTCGGCTGTCTGCTACCTAGTAAACCAGATTATCATTGTATTTTGAAATCTAATCTTGAAATCATTTTACCGGTGTTACGTAGAGTTCGGGTCCGTGCAAGGTAGTGCTGTCGGCGATCAAAGGATTCTGATGGATCGCTAGGAATCGCTGACTCTTGTATCATCAGCGGAGAGGCACCAGCCATGATAACCAATTGTACTTCACCTGACTGTAGTCGATTTTCACGATCATTGTGGCGCATTATGCGGCCTTAGATCAAACCGTGATTTGTTTTGCAGAAATTTGGCGATGTCTTAGCGCAGCCGGTGAGTATGCTCTCTAAATCTGAATCAACGGAAACTACTGACGATCAGCGAATAGTCGCTGGTTTACAGCTAGAAGTATGCAGCTGAATCCATCAGCTACATACTTCTAGCTGTAAACCAGTGACTATTCGCTGATTGTCAGTAGTTTTCGCTGATTCAGATTTAGAGAGTGAGTCGAGGGCGCATTTTTAGAGTCATGTTTGCTACAGTATTAATTTTGTATATTCAAGCGTAATAGGTCTCAATTATTCTCATTCGCTCAGTTATACCAGCTTGATAACCCATATCGTTCACATCATGGTTATCTACATCAGGTAGGTCATTATTCCCCAGTTGCACGTTGGGTAAAATGCTATATAAAAGAAAAGTAGAGTCGAATATCATTTAAAATGCAATTCCTTCGATACTTTTGCACCAACCCACACATGAGCCAATAATTATGTAACACTGCAGATGCAGTAACAAAAAAAAAAGAAAACCAAAAGAAAATTAAGTAAATAGTAATTACAAAATAAATTGTTAAAAAAGAGCTGCACTTACCCACGCGTGATGCGAAAATTATGCAAAACTGCAGCCGCTGTCACAAATTTAGCTACTTTTTCTGGATCACGATAGCACAATTTTCTTTCGCGTTTAATACATCGCCACACTGCAGTGAGGTGTCCGAACGTTTGTTCGATTCGGCAGCGTGTAGTGACGTGATCTGCCGTATATCTTTCAGAAGGGGAGCCTTCTGGTGCATTACGGACAGGTGTCAGTAACACCGGTGAAGGAGTGTACCCACTGTCACCTACGAAAATATACTTAACATCTAAAGCAATTCTTTGTATTTTGCAAGGTGATGAACCAACTCAGAAGAGATAATTACTTCAGTCAAGTTTGTACTACTTTTCAATTGGTGATCATAAATTTGTTCTCAACAGAGAATTCATACCAAGTAAATAATAATGCCCTTCCGCTCGTGCTATTCGCGCATCTTCACGCAATCCTTCAAAGTAACGCTTCGCCTCACTGAACTCCCACACAAACCTGTCGTTATTACTTCCTGGGCAACAACGTATACTACGTATACAGAAGTCTGCATCAGAAATCTATAAAATGCATCCAAGTAATTTATTACTTTTATTTCGCATGGAAACCAAACCCATAAGTATTATATTATTATATATTATTATATTATACGCACAACTTGCACATTTAGTGCGTGAAATCCCTTGTGGTTGTAGAACGCTTCCTCATTTTCGCACGGCCTAATAAAAGATACCAGGACACAGTCAATCAAGCCCAACACCCCAGGAATATTAATGTGCTGTTGAAACCTGCGTAAATTTCGTGAATTGAAACGCACGTGATTTCTGAAGCAGATACTTGTAATAACATAGCTCCGATAATCTGTGATAATATCATACTTTTGTAATTATTGAATTAATTACAACAGCGGTTACCTGTGTTGCACGTGTTGCCGTTCTTCTCTCGTTGATGGCAGCTGTATAAGCCTTGGTGCAACAGCAACGAGGGCATTCGTGACTCTATTCACGCAGCGACTTACAGTCGACTGACTGAGGGGGTGATGGTGATCCTGTCCAACACCCTTCTGATAACCTCCCTCAGCGAAAAATCGTAATGCGCAAAGTACTTGTGTGTGCACTGGGATGATCGAGTTGTTGAATGGTTCGATATGAGCGCGTAAAAGATCAACGAGACTCATCACCAAGTTACAAGGCATTCTGAAAAAATGTTTGAAAACATTATAAAGAGGGGTCCGCTATTAAGAGGAGTCCGTTGAGGGAAGTTTCACTGTATTTTGTGGACGGTCACACTGAGATCGCTGTGCATACCAACGCTATGAGCACTTCACAAGGAGAGAGACGAATAGATTTGATAAACCATTACTGAACCTGTATAATTTTCTAAAATATTCCGGATCGAGTTCGAAAGGGTTTGATGTATCCCGAATCTCCTTCCGGCGAATTCTAAGCTGACGCCGTCGAATGCGCCTCTCCTGCGCCTCCTGATCTTCTTCGACGGCTATTGCCGCTGCACCAGCAAGAAACATATCGAGCACCCTATAATCGAATTTTACGCAAGCTGTGAGGCAAAATACACTACGGAGAATTGATTCACCTAATGACTTATAATAATACTTACGACACTACTCCAGGATTCTTCGTCGATCACGTTAAAACTTGCAACGCAGATATCAGGAATAATCAAGGTGATTGCTCACGCCGTGTGAAAATATAAGGAAGACTTTGTCGTTAGCAACGCTGTTTTTTATAAGCTGAGTTCGGTAAATACAGATCTGACTATACTCCGAATGCTCAGGCTCTACCCCTTTTCTTCTAATATTCATAGGTAGAAAAGAGACAGAAGAGCTCCGAGCGAATCAAGCGCATATATCGAACACACCTATAATAAACATTCTTGATATCCTGAATGTTCAGATTTTTTGAATTTCGCTCATTTTTCCGAGCGCTCGCAATCTTGCCGTGACGAATTCAGCACGAAAGTCCGGACCCTGTTGATGACTCATCATTTGTAATTTCACGAGCAATGCCACACAATCGAGCAGATATTACCCAATTGGAGGCACTATTGTGCTATATGGAAAGCCACTCTGCATTTGCCAAGGGTCACATAACCGACCTTGGTCGTTCGGGCCACGACAGATATAGGAAAATGTGGCAAGACCTGGCCGAAAATTTGAACAAAACCGGGGCTGCTTGTAAAAGCGTCGCTGCATGGATGAAGGTGAAGCTATAGTCACTGTGGAGCAGATAACTGTGCACGCCAGATATTCCTTCATGCGACACTTACATCTCCAGATAATGCCCGTGATTCCGTGACTTGTAGTACGATTAATAATTTAATAATTTTGGTGCATTCCATTCCAGACCTGGAAGTTCCTTAAGAACGCGGCCAAAAGAAAAAAAGCACAGTACACTGAGCAAATGCGGAGAACGGGTAATGAAAGCCCCACGCAACCCCCTCTGAATGATTTTGACGAAAGAATCACTTCAATATTCGGAAAATATGGGACTGGACTTGGTGTTGTTCAGGAAATTGGAGTACCATCTGTCCCAGTGAATACAACCGAGTAAGACTTTTTAATCCGAAATTGAGTTTAATTCAAATTTGAACTTTATTTTATGTACACTGAAAAAATCCAACCGTACTGGTTACCGGGGAACATTTTTTTTGTTAGAATCAGCTGACTCTTTTCTGTTAAGGGTATACTCAAATTTTACCGACTGGTCTATTTCTCGTTTTTCTCCGAAACGGGGCTATCAACCCAAGTCGAAATTTAGCGCCTACTTTCACCCTACGTAGGAGCTCCTACGTAGGAGTTAAAGGTAGTAAAGTAGGTTCTATTTCAATGCAATAGTAGACCCTACTTTGACGCTTAACAGTAAATAGTCAGCTGATTCTAAAAAAAAAAAATTTCCCGGTCACCAGTACCGTTAGATAAACCTCACACTCTTCATAAAAAGTTTTGCCGGACTCGTATTGTAATGTAGGTACTATTTTTACAACAATTTTCGACTTCTTCAACCACAACGGCAATCAAGCCGATAGAATTGCATTGCAATTACAACAGAGATATTTGGGGATTGTCACGTTAAATGGGCCACCCTGTATATTCGCGATATTTACGATGTATCGAAAATTAGAATTTCAATCGTTTCTGCTTGGCGACGGGCAACGGATAACAAGGAATGTTAAACGAAAATATTAATCATAATTAAAGCATCACGCAGTCGTGTACATCCCCGACGATATGTCCGAAAATAAGTAAGAATGTTACAAATGTAATCATAATTCATAATACATTTTTCATTACTTTAACAAATTTATCTCGTGATCAATGCGTCCAAGCTTTTGATCAAAGCATGGAAAGAAATGCACGTCCATTATTTTCCGTAAAAAAATGTCCTGCTATTTTGCAGAACCAAGTGTATTTTTGTACGTGTTTTAATGTTTTTTTACATTCATCACTGAATTTAATTCAATAATTTTTGACAGCGACACAAAGAAAACAAAAAATCGAAGTAATCAGGCCCAGATGAAAGTGATGGTGGATTTTATGGAGAGACACATAGATTTCGCGAACGGAAAATTAAGTAATGTGTTCAACAATGATTTGTGGGCAGAGTTAAGTAGGACGTTGAATTCTTTGGGCGATTCCAAAGACATCAAGGCCTGGACCAGGGTATTAATTTTCAGCCAATTAAATGAAATAATTGTTATGTATTAATACTAGAAATATCATAATGAAAGTTGCATTTCTTCAAAGAAGAAAAAAAAAGTTCGGAATCAAATCACTCTACTTGCATTATTAATTCAAGGAGGAAACACGATTCCTTGGTTCAAACGCAGTAAAAAATATTTAAAAAAAAGTCATGAATATCACAAGCTACGAATTTTTCAGTACTAACAGCAAATTTTCAACAAAATCAAAGAGGGTCGGTCACGGATTGGTCGGTGTCGCATGAAATGCCCCATATATTTATCTCATTGGTATGCTACTTTCAGACATGGAATGATCTTATTAAAAGTGCCCAACAAAGAAGGACCATGCTTGGTACAGGTCAACGGAATACTCCGGTGCCAGAGCAAGATTTCAGAGTGTTGGCTATTACCGAACATACAGTTGAAAACCAGGCACGCGCCTCTGATCATGCGTCGAATATCCGGGAGCGATCTCTTCATCGTTCCGCCGATCGCTCTCCCATTCCTTATCATCATTCCATCCGTCGCTCCCCTATTACTTCTACTCATCATTCCACCCGTGGCTCTCCCATTCCTTCTCCTCATCGTTCCACCCGTCGCTTCCCCATTCCTTCTCCTCATCATTCCACCCGTCGCTCCCCCATTCCCTCTCCTCATCGATCCACCCATCGCTCGCCCATTCCTTCTCTTCATCCTTCCGCCCGTCGCTCTCCCATTCCTTCTCTTCCTCCTTCCGCCCGTCGCTTCTACACTCCTTCTCCTCATCGTTCCACCCTTCGCACCCCCATTCCTTCTCCTCATCATTCCACCCATCGCTCACCCATTCCTTCTCCTCATCATTCCACCCGTCGCTCCCCCATTCCTTCTCCTTATCATTCCACCCATCGCTCCCCCATTCCCTCTCCTCATCGATCCACCCATCGCTCTCCCATTCCTTCTCTTCATCCTTCCGCCCGTCGCTCTCCCATTCCTTCTCTTCATCCTTCCGCCCGTCGCTTCCACACTCCTTCTCCTCATCGTTCCACCCTTCGCACCCCCATTCCTTCTCCTCATCATTTCACCCATCGCTCCCCCATTCCTTCTCATCGTTCCACCCGTCGCTTCCCCATTCCTTCTCCTCATCATTCCACCCGTCGCTCTCCCATTCCTTCTCCTCGTCATTCCACCCTTCGCCCTCCCATGCCTCTGCAGCACAGAGTGTCATTCGTCGATTTGACGGAAAAGTCCACTCCATCAGGTAAAGCTGATTCATGTGATGTAAAGTGCTTAGGAAAATAGTTTCTATATAGTTTGAATAGTTTATTGTTTCTGTATAAATGAAGTCTCACAACCAGTACGCACGAAGATAATAATCATGAATTACTTCTATACTTCCATATTTTAGCTACTGCACCTCGACAGACGCAAACAACATCCGCGAAAGGTGCGTTGGTTACACATTACCAGCAAGGCCGGCGACTTGGGAAATTTCAGGGTGTGGAGTAGCTCAGGTGACGGGGGGGGGGGGGGGGGGGGCTCAAGTGGGGCTGGCAAGTGTTGATTATAGGGAAATATAATATGGTTATTTTCTGAAAATTTTGGATACTTGTTTTAATCGAAAGATTTTCAAAATCCATTCAAAAATTTTAATTTGGAAACAAGGCCGTCAGGGTGTGGAATATCTACACGGTTTTCATTCAGGGTGTGGAGTGCTCCACACCATCCACACACAAGTCGCCAGCGCTGATTACCAGTTTCATTTGAATCATTGATCTAGCTGTTGGATTACATAGAATTGACGTCTTCCATCTATATACCAGGTGCCAATGCAAATACATCAGCAGTCATTGAGGCAATGGAAGGTTATTCCAAAGCTATGGAGAAATCTGTTGCGCAAGCGGTAGAATCGTTGCAAGATCAGAACCGGATTTTAGAAAACGGTTTAGAAATGCTCGGACAAAAATTGCAGGGCGCAGTCGACACAATTGTCCGTTATTGGAACGAGGAAAGGGAGTCGGCAGCTGGTAGATCCCAGATCAATAATCACGTCAAGCACGATGCCGGTGACAGTGAAGAAAAATGGCCCACGGAATATTTAGAGCCGGAACTATTTTTCGAAGATATTCCATGATTTTCCCTGCTACTTACTGTAGCGTGACTGTTCTTTAATTGTATTTTGATTATTATTCCGTACCTAATCTGAAATATTATACAGGGTGATTCAGAATTCGTGATGAATCTCTTGAGGGGTTAATCCTTGTAAAAATCGGGATCGAATGATCCTAAGCGATTTTTCCGAAAAATGATTTTTTTACATGACACATTTTTAAAAACATCTTTCATCGAATAAGAAACTCTCACCGATAAATCTCTAATATCGAAAATAAAAAAACTCATTGGCATCATTTCGGATTCTTTAAACTTGACAAATGATATCGACGAAAAAAAAAATTTAATAAAAAAAACTCTTTTTGCGGAAAGGAAATCATTTTTCGGAAAAATGGCTGAGGAACTTTCGATCCCAATTTCAACAAGAATTAAATTATCAAGAGATTCCACACTAATTCTAAATCACCCTGTATAATTGTTCTTATATACAATAATACTAACTTTTATTTGTAATAAGAAATATATGAAATTTGTGCACACCAATGACTGAATTTTTTTAATTGCAAATTATATTAAGTTAAATTTATTACATTTTATGAAATTTCTATGCATGCTACAAAAAAAAATGAAAAAAATACATGAACGAGCTGGATTAATTTATGAAGCAATGCCATAGCCGAGGCAAAGCCTACAAATTTTATAATGTTAAAGAAGTTGAAAAAAATCCAACTGGGACCCTTTCTGGTAGCGCCCACATAATACGTCCCTACGCGAGCGTGCTGCATTGGTAACTCGATGTTTTTGTAACAGTTAATAGTTTTGGCTTTATTCGTGCCCAAAGTTCCTTTGTCGCCACTATCCACCCGTGTCGCTCCGTATCGTGTATCCCCCATGTCACACGATAAACGCGATACATTTCTAGAATAAGGGTCCTGATGGTCCGTTGAAAGCACAAACGGCGCCTATCTTTGTGTATCCCTAATTTTATATCTACTTCTATCCATCTGAATCCCATTCGATGCTTATTTAAATTCGAAGTCCCGCCAATCCGTTTGTGTCTCTAATTTTGCATCCACTCCTATACACAGCCCATCTATCTGAATCCCACTTAATGCCCATTTGAATTCGAAGTCCGGCCAATCCGTTTGTAGGTATTGTTAATTTCGTATCCACTTCTATCCACAGCCTATCTATCTAAATCCCTCTGATGGTCTGTTCAAAAAGATTTATAGGTATACAGGCGCTGAATTATATATTTGAATATAATAATAATCGGGGTTAGAAAAAGATAGACCTGGTTTTGGATAAAAATTGTGATGGAAAAGGATTCAACCAGATAGGCGAGGGATAGATTCGGATACAAAATCGGGGTTAGAAAAGGATAGGCCTGATTTCATATCGAGTTTGAGATCGAAAAGGATTCAACCAGATAGGCGAGGGATAGATTTGGATAGGAAATTGAGGTTAGAAAAGGATAGGCCTGATTTCATATCGAGTTTGAGATAGAATTTGATTCAATCAGATAGGCGAGGGATAGATTCGGATACAAAATCGGGGTTAGAAAAGGATAGGCCTGATTTCATATCGAGATTGAGATAGAAAAGGATTCAACCAGATAGGCGAGGGATACAAAATTCGGATTCAAAATCGGGGTTAGAAAAGGATAGGCTTGATTTTATACCGAGTTTGAGATAGAAAAGGATTCAATCAGATAGGCGAGGGATAGATTCGGATACAAAATCGGGGTTAGAAAAGGATAGGCCTGATATCATATCGAGATTGAGATAGAAAAGGATTCAACCAGATAGGCGAGGGATAGATTTGGATAGGAAATTGGGGTTAGAAAAGGATAGGCCTGATTTCATATCAAGTTTGAGATAGAAAAGGATTCAATCAGATAGGCGAGGGATAGATTCGGATACAAAATCGGGGTTAGGAAAGGATAGGCCTGATTTCATATCGAGATTGAGATAGAAAAGGATTCAACCAGATAGGCGAAGGATAGATTTGGATTCATTTTACTTATCCCTTCGTATCCGAAAGATTCAAAATGATTCAAATGGATAAACATCCTATACTTTCACTTCCAGCAGGGTTGTCAACTATCCAAATACAGATTTTTATATGAAATTTCACGCCCTATAAGAAATTACTGAGATAGAATTTTAATAACACTAACCGATTAAGAGATATTCGCCTATAAACATTGAGTCATATTAAATATCTCTTAATCGGTTAGAGTTAGGAAAATTCTGTCTCAGTACTTTTTTAGGGTCGTGAAATTTCTTATAAGAATTTGTACTCAGATAGTTCATAATCAAAATCAAGCCGCTCACGAGAAAAAGAATTCAAAAATTTTCCAAATTTTTTTTTTTCACGTGTTATTTAAATGGATATTCTATTTGAGATGCTCTATCGAAATTTTGATGCGCGTTTAAAAAAAAAGATTTTTTTTCTTTTTTTTTTTGACACCCTAATGTTGCCCGTTAAATTTTGAATAGCTGATTGATATTACTACTCTGTTCTTCTATCACCTTCTTCGTTCCGTTTAGTGCGAATTAAAAGTCAGGGAAAAATGAAAATTTCGGTCAGGGAAACCGGGAAAAGTCAGGGAATTTCGAAATCAAAAGTGAGTGGCCACACTGTTATCTATCCACAGCCTATGATCGATACGGTTGAATCTATTTGTTTACTTGATTACTCATGTTATGCTATGTTATAACTTTTGATATTATTTACTCTTTCACCTTACCTAATTTTGTTGAAATGCATTTACGATTAGTATTGGCCCCACATTTGTGATCACCGTATAGTAACTTTAAACGGATTCTCTCCAGTATATGATTGTAATTCTCTCCAGATTTCATATGTATTATATGCATGATTGCTGGGTTTCCTAGTACACTATGGATATCAATTGAAAATTTTAAGTGATATTCTTATGAGAATTCACAGATTAATGTGGATCCTCCACAGTAAACCCTGTAGTTGTCTATGGATTCTTTTCGGGAAATTCATGTCAGATCGCTGGTTTTTTTATTTCGATTTTATGTTATTATTACTTTCTGCTCTCTAAATTTGAATCAGTGAAAATTCACTGATTGCAGTTATAAGTCTGCCACTGAACCAATCAGTGGCAGACTTATAACTGGAAACCAGTAACTATTCACTGATTGTCAGTAGTTTTCACTGATTCAAATTTAGAGAGTGTCGTGCAGAATATTAAGGAGGTACATCAGCTTCATCAAAATGGTGATAACTAAATGAAATTTTCAGAATATATTTGTGAATATACATTCGATGACCTCTCAAATTTTTAAACGGTTTCATCCAGCCATTTTTTAATAAATAATTTGTAAACTTTGAACATTTTACACATGGTCATAGCGAATAACTCGTCAGTCACGTCTTGAAATATTCATAGTAAAATAAAAAATGGTATTAGGTTAGAAAAGAACTACCGCCGAACAGCTCAAACACTCAAGAACCTATATGCAAAGTTAGAGGCGTTTTCATTCTGGCATTTTTCTATAATTAACAGAAATTCTTCTGAAAATGCGATATTTTGTCGTTTTTTACGCTAAAGCAAGGCAATCGTGGCACACCCGTTGCCGTGTACAGTGTTTTTTTTCTCTCGCGAGTCGTTTTGATTGGCGTACAGCCACGGACAGCTGAGAGATTTCAGAAGGAGTTTAAGCTTAACACTACCAACGCTCCCTATTAATTTCCCCTTACGCGCGAAGCTGATGTTCCTCCTTAACTCAACAAAAATATTTCCCTTGCATGGGCCGGTTTCATCAATTTGCCCGGGCCGGTTTCATGACTCCAATCCGCGCCTGGTTACCTATGACTATGTCCATGAATGATAGTTGGAAATTTAACATGGTATCCCTATGGAAATCCACTCTCGTAAAATGAATCAGTGGAATTTCACTGATTCAACCAGTGAGTAGAAAGTTTACTGGTAAATCAGTGAACTTCCAAGTTTTTCACTGGTTCAACCAGTGAGTACACATGTAGGGGAGACTGGGGAGGTTTGACCACGTTTTTGTCATATCGTCTCGTTTGTCGTCATACTTGAAGTACAGGCTTGCGCAATGCTATGTCATCTTTAAGGGGGGACAGTACTGAAAATTAAAATAAAAAAACATATTTTATTTTTCCACTACTCAAAATGCTTCAATCAAAAATCGCCTCCAGCAGTTTTTAGATATTAGTAATATGTATATTGGAAAAAAATATAAACCTCCTGCGATGAAAGTGTATGCGCAAGGAACCTTTCGCAGAAGATTTCCTTCGAACCACTGCGAAAGGTTCCTTGGAAGTGGTTCGAAGGAAATCTTCTGCGAAAGGTTCCTTGCGCATACACTGTAATCGCAGAAGGTTTATATTTTTTTCAAATACACATATTACTAATATCTAAAAACTGCTGGAGGCGATTTATGATTGAACCATTTTGAGTAGTGGAAAAAATGAAAAAATGTTTTTTCACAAATTTTCAATACTGTCCCCCCTTAAGAGTACTATGCGAAATGTAACTGAATTATTTCATAATTTTTCATCTACTTAAAAAAAAAATTATCTTCAGTTTTATTGACGCATGCAACTGTGGTCAAACCTCCCCATATACGGGAGGTTTGACCAGGGCTATGGGAGTTTGACCAATGGATAAATAACGACAAGAATCAGAATATCATTGCACATATTTTTGTTTTCACGTGATTAACACTCTATACGGATCTTGTACGACCAGTAGAAATCATGAAATGAATCAGAATATCATTGCACAGATTTTTAATTTGAAGTAATCAATATTTCATATGGAACTTGTACGAGTATGAGTAGTATACATCATAAAATGGTACCAGACCCTAATTTTTTTGATTTTTTCCCCTGGTGCCATTGCTACCAGTTTTGGGATCATTTTTCTTAGCGGCTCTCTGTGGTTTAAACGGCATTCTATAAGCATTGAATGATATTTCGCGATTAATTGTATGGGTAAACCCCACTTTCGTGCATGGGTCAAACCTCCCTAATCTCGCTTTTCAGTTATAAAACTGAAAAATACTCAATTCAGCAATTTCATAAGTCTATCACATACAGCATCTTTTAGAATACATTCCACTGAGTAAATCTATGGTTTATTACTTCAATAAAATATCCATAGTACTTCCGTATATCCTTACAAACAGCGGGCAAAAACAACAAATTGTTCCGCTCTTTCAGTAAACCACCTTGTAACTTTTTGTCTGCGATTCAACTAGTTGACAACCTCGTGCATTTTGTTTTAGTTGACGTTGTGAATATGTAACGCCCGATGGCACCATTTATTCCGGCGTCATTGCAGAGAAAAGCACACATGGTCAAACCTCCCGTATGGTCAAACCTCCCCAGTCTCCCCTACACATGTACACAAGTACTGGTTCAATCAGTGGCATTCACTGGTTGAATCAGTGAATTATCCCCACTTCTATGTTTACTGGTTGAATCAGTGAGATTTCACTTAGCAATCAGTGAGATCCACTGGTAAATCAGTGAAATTCCACTGATTCATTTTAAGAGAGCACAGATTAATGTGGATCCTCCACAGTAAACCCTGTAGTTGTCCATGAAATTTTTCCGAAAATCATATAATTTTTCTCTGGGAATTACATGTACCATTGCTGGATTTCCTACAACATTCTTCGTAGTTAAAATACTTGTTCGTTGATATCTTGAACAGCTTTTTTTCGCGTCACATCGTTTGAAATTACAAAAAGTAATCCTTCTCTTCGTCCAGCATGTCTTTCTAGGTATGGAGCGAACCAAAAAATTGAGAAGTAGCCCTCACGATTTGATTTCCGTTTACAGTTACTTGCATTGTAAGTATACGGAAATATGCCGAGGCACGGCAAAAATAGTGAACGGCGAGATAGTGGACATCTCCGCACATTCGCCATATTGTGTGCCAGATCATCGGGAGCAATTATATGCTCGATTCAAAGAGGTCTTGGCGGACTCTCTCTCGCGGCACTGGTATCATTCAAAAGATTTGTACGACACAACAGCGCTGGCGTGAGTTTTGTGATTAAAAATTACCTGTATAGAATACTCAATAGAATTTCGCAGAACATGACCAGAATTTTCGTAAATTTTCGGTTCAATCAAGTGATATAAATGTGAGCGATAGGGCTATTTCATGGGAGAAAGAAAAAGAAAGTCCCACCATGATCGGCTTTGACTTGAATCTGTAGATTTGACGATGGGATTTTAATTATTATCGGAAAAAAAATTTGCGTAGCTGGTATTCAGACGTGCTGAAAGTTTGAGGGTATAGTTTAAATTGTCCTTTAAAGTCTAGAGACATCGATCAACACGGTTTCCACGGGGTCGCATACATGACATATTATTATTATCAATAGTCTCTAGGCAAAATGCTATTTGCGAGGTCATGAAATCGAACCGTATTTTAATGACTGATGTATTTTCATGTAGTCACCCTGAAGCTGCGGAGCACATAACGTTTAGAAGCATCCGAACTTTTATGAAGAAATGCAGAAGGCGACAATACCCTCCGAATCCGAGAAATTTAAGAGAATTCGCTGAACGGCTCGCAGAACCGCGGCACGCAAGAAACCTAGAGTATGACAACGACGCCAACAACAGATTATCAGTGCGACTGATAACCGACGCAAATGATAATGTTCACGTATTATTATTCGACGAAAATTTTATACAGACAGAAATGCAAGACGTAGACAGAATTTTCATTGACGGGACATTCAAATCAAGACCCAACGTTCGAGACGCAAGCCAGCTCGTAACGGTCATGGGCGTTAAACTTAATCACGTAAGAAATTTTAGCCTCAAAAAAATTTTATTTGTCTATAAAGAACAAAACTCGCACTCGGCGAAAATCACGCACTTTCCTCCCTAGTAGCATAATGTACTATTTTCATCACCTGACATTAATTATTATTTTCTCACCTCCCGGCCGAAAGCGACAACTTTCGTCCCGCTCCGCGGAACGAAGTTCCCGTTTTTCGGCTCCGTCGATGCGAAAAATCGTATACACTCCTCGGGCAGTAAATAAGAAAGCCCCAGATCACATGTTTGTCGACCTCGGCTTCGCCTCGGACGACAATTACATGTGATCTGGGACCTTCCTTATTTTACTGCCCTAGGTATGTAATATACCATTACCTACGAGTCTATAAGTTTGAGCCACGCTCTAGTTGGAGCTGGGCTTGAAATGGATACTCGTTCAACCAAATTTAAAAATGAGTTTTTCTTGGAATGAATTCTGAAATAAATGTTCGTTTCTATCAGCCGTTAAAATAATACTCACAGCTGAATGGTAATGACTGTCGTTCCTATTAATCCTATCGTATCCTATTAATTCATAGATGCGAATTTATCGGACGAGACGAACCAATTTTTTTTTTTTTATCAACTCACAGCTGTTTGTGCGCAATTTATCCCTCAATATTTATTCATTTTTGTTAGAAAGAATCGATTTACTCGAGACTACGGCATATTCCTAACATCTTTTAAATACTATTTCATTTTTGCACATTAAAGGGCTTTCCATTTATATGGGTCGTGATGTCGCGCAAAACTGAAACCGCGTATAGTTCAGTTTTACGATTCATCAAGGAGCATATCATACCGACCAACAACATACGATTGGTAATGACCGATTTTGAACTAGCGTTGCGCAATGCAATTGGTGGAGTGTTTTCAACTGCTCACATTACCGGTTGCAATACGCACTACGATAGGGTATGTATACCCAACTTTGCCATGTGCATAATAAATTCTATCCTTGTAATTTGATGATATGTTGAGGGGTTTTATGTTCAAAATTTGAAGTAATAATTTAATGACTAGTTATGCGATATTTATACAATCCGTAAAATCTTAGATACAAAAATTACCCTCTTACAGGCACTTTACCGAAAATCAAAGTCCATTGGACTCCAAAACATCTTAAGAGTCGACCCAGAAGCTAAACTGTTTTTCAACAGAATATTGGTCCTGGCATAGTTGCCGGCCAACTTGATCGCAGATCAGTTTGAGAGAATTCTAAATGAATTACGTCCGAACTTGAGACACCGATTTCGCGGGTTCATCCAGTATTACCGCCGGTACTGGCTGAACGTGGTTCAACCGCACGGGTTTAGCGTCTACGGGCTGGGCAGAAGGACGAATAACGTCATAGAATCGTACCATTTTCATCTGGGTCACAGAATGCAGGCCCGACCCGCACCATGGGATTTCATCTGTGAGTATATAGTCATACGTTATATCGACGCCCGATACGAATAAGAGCACGTTTCAAATTCCGGGTGGAAAAGAGCACGTTTCAAATTCCGAGTGAAAAAGAGCACGTTTCAGATTCCGGGTGGAAAAGAGCACATTTCAGATTCCGGGTGAAAAAGAGCACGTTTCAGATTGAGAATGAAAAAGAGCACATTTCAGTTTGACCCGAATACTAGCACGTTTCAGGTTGACTCGAATACTAGCACGTTTCAGGTTGACTCGAATACTAGCACGTTTCAGATTTACTCGAAAACCAGCACAATTCAGGTCGAAGCGAATATTAGCAAGGTAGGGTAGGTTCATAATAAAATTAAAAGTACACAATTATATAATTATATATTTATATTCATATTTTATTATTTATACATATATATATATAAAATTATATATGTATAAAATTTATATTTTCATTTTATTATTTATATATCATATAGAAAATACAAAAACTCGATTCCATTTTATCATTTACGATTGTACCGATTTATTAACTGAATGATTACAAAACTGTTGACAGCTCTGATGAATTATAGTATACAGTTGTAGAAGAAAAAACCATACGTGTAAAGTGAGACCGAAGGATTGGTCATTTTGTTTATAAATTGACAATGCAATTATTATAATATCAACAAGAAAATATTTCATCTCTCTTGTATGCGTATGTCGCCGAAATCAAATATTGCAGACGGTATTTAAATAAAGGAATTTGTGACAAGTGGTTTTATTCAATTATGTCGTCGTAAAAATCATGAAATTCGGAGGGTATTAATCTTCGATCGCACATCGATTGCAAGTCACTTTTTTTTTTGTCATTTAATTTTAACTTGAAATCGTAAGCTTGTGGAACTTCATGTTCATCAAAATAATTCCATGAATATTTTTTTTTCAATATTACCAATCTTTTCTCAATTTCATCAAAATTATACTTCACAGATATGTCGTCTCTGTTTGAACATACGTTTATTTCTCTGACACTTGCAATTTTAACTGCAGGCTAATTGAATATGCTCGCCAAATCTGTAAAATCTAAGATTTCGCACTGTTTTATTTCGTTAACTAAATAAGGATTGTCTGTCTTTGCTTCAGACATAAGCTTACACCACTGCTGCTGTGTGAAAATAGTTTTATTTCTGCAATGAATCTCGATTCTGGCGTGCATGGAATCGCCGTCATTCTGTGTATGGCCCACTTCTAAAAATCTAGGAATAATGTATTGCATTACAAAGCAAGAATGGGTAATTGTTGTACAAAATCTCATCATATGTAATATGTGTATACCTGTGAGTAATGTTCACTCCAAAATTTCTACACATCATAATGTACATTGTGAAAACAATCTTATTCCTATTCTGGCCACCACAGTTGTCACTATAGAAAATAAATTCACGGACGCCAGCGTTTGCCTTCTCAATGATGAATTTCCTCAAATGTGAAGCTATTTCATTTGCTCCTCGGTAGCCAATGCTTTCATTCCAAACATTACAGATACCGGTATGTGTCGCCATATCAAATATTGTGAAATTCCAGACCGATAATTTGCTCATATAGTACAGTGAGGAAATTTGTGCGCGTGGGGTTGTTAGGACTTTTTGCATATCAAAGTTTGCAACACATAGTTTCGTATCCTTTTTAGCCTTTTCTTTATCTTCTTTCATTAATTTTCTGGCTATCTTTTTATTTTTGATGTGTCCGTCGTAAGTTTCTTGATACTCAGCTCTTTCTTTTTCGGATCGATTTGAAAAAGCTTCACATTGATCACATCTGCGTTTTTATTAACAGAAATAGTATTTTTCGATACAAGAGCGGAAAGGCGGCAATGCCGCACAGCGAGTGTGAAGGCATAGTACGAGCCCGAAGTCGAGTCGGAGGCGAGCCAAAGACGAGACTTCGGGCTCGTGCTCTGCGCCGCCGTACGAGTGGCATTGCCGCGTTTCGCTCGTGTATCGAACACTATTTTTTGCAACACCTACATCGAGAGTTCTGTTTTATGCCGTCTATGGGCACTGAAAAGTCTGTTAAACACCGGTGCGCTTTTAAACACTAGTGCAAGAAAGTTTTCTCGCACTGGTATTTAAAAGACATTTTAAGTGCCTATAAACGATGTATAAAACAGGTCTTTCGATGTAGGTGTTGCAAAAAAAAATATCCGGATTTTCTGGCGAACAATTGAATGGAATTAATAAGCATAATAACAGGCAATAACAAATAATAATAAATATTGAATATTGGCTTTATATACAAAGCGATTCTCTGGAAAGTAACGAGTCTAAAAGGTAGGCAGACGCGAGACGCCTGCATTGAGCAGCTCAAACATCGACGATTGGGTTTTATTTTCCACGTGATAAATAAAACCCAATCGTCGATGTTTGAGCTGCTCAATGCAGGCGTCTCGCGCTTGCCTACCTTTCGAGCGCGTTACTTTCCAGAGAATCCCTTTGTATAAGTATCAACCAAATGAGTAAATTTGTTAAAAGTGGAAAACTGTTTGGACCGTTATTTTCAAAATCGCATTCAGAATCGGAACAGACAGGAAGATCATCAGGCATCTTCGATTTAGTGCGTGAGTTTGGACAGATTTGTTCGGGCAAAATATTTCGGAATTGGCGCAGTATAATAATTATGTGCCACTAGTATTTAGAATGAAAATAATGTCATACTTTTTTGAATGTTCACAGCCTACAGTACTCAACAGAAAACTCATCTATATTCAAAAATGACCATCTAAGCCTAACTTTTGTTTGTTGAAATGAAAACTTTCTGGCAAATGAACGTAATTAACTTATGTAAACTCGCGTTGAGACCGAGGTAACTCTCAATTCGCATGTGATCTCGGGCTACTAGCAATTGCAAACAATGTCAGAATCACTAGATGTCTTTCAAACATACCTGTCTTTTTTTGGGTGAAAAAACCCCAAATTATATTCATAATTGAAAATATCTCTATACATTTTCTCGTGTACAATATCTTTCACTCCAATTTGTCGCATCCTTTCAACATACAGGCGATACATAAGGCTCATATTGAGACCTTCTTCGAGATATTTTCGTTCAGAATTTTCTCGACAATAATGAGAGGCCATTATTGGAAAAGAATTTATGTGATTTCGAGCTCTATTGGTCACTGATTCTTGGACTTTATGAGGCCTATTTTGATGTTTTCCGCGTTGGTCAGGCTGCTCCACAAAATTCATATTTGAATCACCCAGTTTCTTGGTAACTGTCCGCACCCATTGATATGAAATGTCTGTCAATAAATAATGAAAAAATTATTAACATATATTTCACGTATAATACGAAAGGATGGTCAAAATTTTAGCTTCCAGTCACATTTCAAAAAATTCGTACTCCCCGACAAAATTTCAGTTTTTAATAATGAACGGTCGGCTAATAAATGGTTATTAAGTATTATTATGGAAATAATTTACAATACATATTTGAACCAAATGATCAGTAGCTGCTACAATAGTTACCAAGAGTACTGAGGAACATAGTTCGACAAACTTTTATTTTGCTTGTATTTTGCGGCAATGAAAATTGATGAACCACGGCCTTCTTTTTATTGGCTCTATCATCTTCTGAATCAGATGTAGCAGTTTTCTCTGCAGGTCGTGCAGATGTCACCCATTGCGCGATGCAGTCCCATTGTCGAGTATGATCACCCAGCTTCCAAAAATCCGAGAAAGCTTTTTGACGATCTTCAAACGTCACTCTTTCATGACATTTAAAGCGACAATTCTGTTTGCAACCATCCCCCATTTTTCTGGCTTTCATTGTGGTTCCTTTTCTGGAAACTCCGTCAACCCCAGAGTTTTCACTGTTTTTTGCTTGAAAATCCAACCAAACGCTTTTATTTATTTTCCGCTTTCTTGTCAATGGATTGTTTGTATTTTTTCGTGTACGTTTCTTGTGTGAGTTTTCTGTGCAACTTGTATCGTTACTATTGGAATTTTCTTCAAAACCGATATTTCCTTCAGTTGCATCCTTGGTTGCGTCGACATCTTCACCGCTAGTTTCTTCTACTGAAATTTCCGACCTGAGAGTTAGTTTGTCTTTGGCTGCAGACTTACTTGATGTAGATAGACTATCTAGTATTCAGTGAAGAATAAAAAAAGCTTTAGGTATATAATGGATTTTGAAAACCTGGAAACACTGCCATGCAGTTCTCAATAGATTTCAAATGCAGTAGTAGTAGTAACATTTCTATATTTCAATTCAGGGAAAATTCCGACAACTCGAACAAATCGTATCTATGGGCGCTGAGGTTCAAGAAAATCGTTCATTCAGTTCTATGAAAAATAGAATATAAAGTCGCGTACTTCAAGTCACCGTGATCGTGTCGTGACTTGAATTTTTACTTTCGGAGCTCAACACAGCTGATTATTACCCAGTAATAATTTTAGTATGTAATTATCGCAATGCATTGTTTTTTAATGAACGAGATGTATTATTTTTTTTTTTTGATATAACAATCACCAAACTCAAACAATTATTCACCTGATCGAGAGTTATCGTCTGACTGCATTACAGTAATTGAATCTGAAGTGCCCTGTACAGCTTGTGATTCATTATGAACAACAGCTATTCGCTGCGTAGAGTTATGGTTTTCCCACCATCGAAAATCTATGTTATAACAAGCAAGAATATTAAATAATTGCGATCAAATGCGTTTGGCACGTATTATAATGTGAATAAGAATATTTTTATACTTACAGCCGTCACCTTGATTCTCCATTTTTTTATTTGACAAAAAAATAATCAATATAAACCACGCACACTCATTAATTGGTTATTTTCGAAAACAGTATTGATAATTGTCCACTGAACAACGATTTACGAACTGTAATAGCGATAGTACTTGTTGTCACAAGTTTCGGTGATGAACTAAAGTAAAAAGCTTCTAACAATGCGCTGACTTGAGTATAATCAAATTTACGGACAATAGGTGTGTTGTCGTACACGAAATGTAAACAAAACGCGCATAACAACCATCTTTATTTCCGCCACCTCGTCATCAGACAATATCAAATAAAACAGCGGACAAAAATATTCTATAATTGAGGTGATTATAATCGATAATCTTTTTTTCCTGCAAAAAAAAGTTGTGGCTTTCGTCGCTCTCGGAATATTTCCGAAAAACGTAAAAAACTCCTTTGAATTCAACTTGCTCTAGCTCACCCAATTTTCGGAATTTTCGAACGAAATTGCAGGGATTATATATTATAGTGTTTCAAGATTAATTAAGAATAAAAAGGTTGATATTGTTGTTCACAAGAAAGTTATTCATTTTTTTCCGATAAATAATTGAGGGGACGGATGCAATAAGGGGATACAACTTTTTCTGGCTCCGCAGCGTTTGCTCCGCAGCGTTGAGCAGTTCGAAAGCAAATCATGAACTGTGATTTTTCCAACATGCATTCTCGTAGAAAATTTGATTCCGCATGATTTTTTCCTTTTCCAAAAAGTTGTAGCTTTCGTCGTTTCCGAAATATCTACAAAAAACGTGTTTTTTGTGAGATAAAAAATTTCCGCCTTTTTTCACTTCAACTCGCGCTAGATTACCCAATTTTTGGAATTTTCCAACGGAATTTGCAGGAATCATATATTATAGTGTTTCAATATTGACTAAAAAAGAAAGAGGTTAATATTGTTGTTAACAAGAAAGTTATTAATTATTTTACGAGACGTTGCGAAAAACAGTTACGGATATCTTCAAGCGCTTCGGAAGTTGAACGAATTTTGAGCGACCGAAAACTTCCAGTGAGAAAGTTGTTCATTAAGGGGGTATGTACACCTTTGGAGGAGTTGAAATTTCCAAAAAGAAATTAATCTTTTTCTGCGACTTGTGGACTCTGACAAAATCCAAAAAAATCATGATGTCTAAGGAAGGTTCAACCCTCATAACGCATATTTAACATCATGTATTACTTTCAGTCTGAAGGTGGCTACGCTGAAGTGAAAAAAATACTGAATGACTCGGTTGTCGTAAAGAATCAGGACCACCGTTGGATCAATCTTGAAATGTTTGGTCCTCAATCATTCATGAAAGATGCCTCTATGGTATGAACGTAGGGATTTTTGATATTGCAAAAATTACTTGAGTTATTCCATTTTTTTGATTTTTTTTTTGCATTTTTCAAATTCTTTTTACTTTTTTGCCAGTATCTCAATCAAAAACGGGTTTATCAAAAAATCCCACGTTCATACCATAGAGGGAAGTCTTGTGAATAATTGAAGACCAAAAATTCCAGAATCGATCCAACGGTGCTACTGATTCTTTACGACAACCGGTCAATATATTCATTCTCCAGAAATCAACTTTCAAACTTTTTTATTTAAATTTTATTTTTTTATTTCCTACTTTTCCCAGAGAAGAAAATGTAGTAACAGGAAATCAAGTTTTAAGATTTTGCTTATGATTAATATGCTGGATCCGCAGCTGCCCTCGTATCGATGTGTTATGAGTCGAGTCGAGTCTAGACACATGTGCCAGGCGGAAGTTTGTAGTGAGTTTTGACCTGTTCTGTCCAACAACAGTGTCTGTTAGTCCAGTGAGGCTGTTAGAAAAAAAATTAATTGCTTTAGAAAAAAAACTGATCAAAATTTTTCGAAACAAAAAAATTCTTAAAAATTCTTGATCTTCAATATTTTGAGGATTCAGAAAATGCTAGCACAATTTTTGTCTATATTCCGAAAATTCTTTCATCTTTCATCAATCATACCTTTTTTCTTATATTATTTACTAAACTCTCGCAATTAATATATCACAGAAATACTCATCTTTTTAGAACTCCTAATGTGTAGTCTCCTGACATCGATCTCAAACGCACTTTTTGATGGATCATCTTCTTTCGATTCCGAAGTCTCGTTTCAGATACATATACACTGTGTTTATTCAATTATGGAAATTACTATTGGTTTGAATTCGTAATGAAAGCACGGGAATATTTACAAACAAGTGGACACCTAACCTCGAAAAAATGTAGATCGCAGCCATATGTTCTGTCAAGATCACAGTTCAAAAGAATATTTAAAATTAAATATGCATAAGAAATGATGATTACAAAGAATTGAAAGCTCACAAAATCAAATTCAAAATCAAAATATATGAAAACGTCATGAAAGTAAGACAGTGGTGTTGGCAGTGTTGTACAATACTGATGGGAGGAATATGAGGGTTCGCGCGCCGCGCGGCGGCGCTTTTTCGCAATTTGGCACTGTCATGGCTGTAACTTCTCAAATCCTGTAGATATTCTGACGCCGATTTATTTGCAGGTAGAGTAGGTCACTACCATTCCAAATAAATTATAAAAAAAAAAACAATTTTTTAAAAATTCAAAGGTGTAGATACCCCCTTAAGGTACAGATGAGTTTTTTAGAAAATCTTACTTCAATCGAATGAATGGTTTAGAAATTGTTAATATTTTATTCTACCACTGCCCGGTTGCCGCGCGCGTAGGTTACAGCGGGGGTATATGAGCAGCGACTCGCAGTTCGCCAAAGATGAAAAGTACACGAAATCAGAGTTTATTATGAATATTTTTTTTTATATAAAATATGAATTTTCAATTAGATATCTTAAGAAATAACCTGCCATATTCATTTTGATTATAAATATAATAATTATAAATATCGCAGCAAAATGCTCGTGAATTTCTCGGAATATATTCAATTTGACTGTGAAGGCGAATAATCCTACGAATATGGCAGTATTATTGAAATTCATGCTTTATATAAAAAAAAGGATTAATAGTGAACTCTGATTTCGTGTACTTTAGCGAGTCGCTTCTCATATACTTCCGCGTCGATCTACGCGCGAGGAAATCAGGCGACAGTCCTTCAGAACATTGTAGTATATTGTGTAACAAGGGCTGAAACAAGGTGAATGCAAGCCAGGGTGAAGTTGTAATAGTATTTATTTATTTTTTATCATTTTTTTTCATTTCAATGACGCCTACTGTCAAATTTCAATCATCCCACTACAAATTAGTAGTTGTGAAAAAATCAAGTCTTAATATTGAGAATTAGAGGTCACTGGAGACCATTGAAAGTTTATTAGAATTTTTGTTTATTTAATTCCTAAGCAATCTTTAATATTATTATTTTGACTCGAAATTTCAGTATGTTCCTCTACAATCCACCTAGGAAAGATTGGATTGGTGAGAAAGTGAAGAATATAGAAGAAAAATCGATTCCGTTGAATTTCAACATTTTCAAAATTCTTAGGCGACCTCTACAAAATTTTGAATTTAGCTCAAATTTGGTGGAGGCTCGTAAAATGGATCAAGCTAACAAATTTTAATGTGGGCTTAAAAAAACAAAGAAAGGCGTAAAAATAGTGCCACCCTAATATACCCTTACAAGAGAGATAAAATATTTTCTTGTTGATATTATAATAATTGCATTGTGAATTTATAAACAAAATGACCAATCCTTCGGTCTCACTTTACACGTATGGTTTTTTCTTCTACAACTGTATACTATAATTCATCAGAGCTGTCAACAGTTTTGTAATCATTCAGTTAATAAATCGGTACAATCGTAAATGATAAAATGGAATCGAGTTTTTGTATTTTCTATATGATATATAAATAATAAAATGAAAATATAAATTTTATACATATATAATTTTATATATATATATGTATAAATAATAAAATATGAATATAAATATATAATTATATAATTGTGTACTTTTAATTTTATTATGAACCTACCCTACCTTGCTAATATTCGCTTCGACCTGAATTGTGCTGGTTTTCGAGTAAATCTGAAACGTGCTAGTATTCGAGTCAACCTGAAATGTGCTAGTATTCGAGTCAACCTGAAACGTGCTAGTATTCGAGTCAACCTGAAACGTGCTAGTATTCGAGTCAACCTGAAACGTGCTAGTATTCGGGTCAAACTGAAATGTGCTCTTTTTCATTCTCAATCTGAAACGTGCTCTTTTTCACCCGGAATCTGAAATGTGCTCTTTTTCACCCGGAATCTGAAACGTGCTCTTTTCCACCCGGAATCTGAAACGTGCTCTTTTTCACTCGGAATTTGAAACGTGCTCTTTTCCACCCGGAATTTGAAACGTGCTCTTATTCGTATCGGGCGTCGATATGTAACACGATAACCATGCAAAATTCAGGCATGCTATTTCTACTATCCACGCTATTCATCGGACTTTCATTATCATTTTAATTTTTTTATTCTTAACTACTTTAATTCCCTCCAAACTTTCAACATTTTTTAAATCCACCGAGCTCTCGATTACTCCGCGGTTCGATATTCTCGAGTCTTGTCTCCGTTATCGTTCAAGTCTTTTTGTATTGTCTCGAATCAAACGATACGAGAAAAATCATCATCCCCTCTTGAGTCTCGACACCTCTCATCTCGTCTTGTCTCGTTTTTCTCGTATCTTGCGGCAACACTAAACGTTAGTTTCTATCCAAATTTTCGATTTGGATCTATCAGATTCTATTCGTGTCTCTATCGACTTTTTGAACAGGGACGGTAGCAAAAATAGCCACGCATATGAATAATAAATGTCTCTAGATCCTCTCGTTTTACAAATCGAGGGCTGCCCCGGGTTGCACTGAACCAATCAGCTTGAAGCTATAGTCTAGTATACTAGTCTAAGCTTCAAGCTGATTGGTTCAGTGCAACCCGGGGCAGCCCTCGATTTGTAAAACGAAAGGACCCTCCGTCTGTCATCAATGTGTATATTAGGTCGGAGTGAAAAATTCACTTTTTTCAAATCGCCATCTCCTTAGCACTCAAAAATTACGTCTTGACATCCTGAAAACCCACGACAAAGAATTTTTTCATGAGACCACATCTTGAGTTGCCTAGATTGCGAATTTTCATCTAATTTTGAACATTTTTTTATTTTATTTCAAAAGGCAAGCTGCTGAGATTGCAGGCCAACGTCAGAGCTGACATCCGGAGGCTGGCGAACAATGGACAAATCGGTCGTCATGCGCGGTACTCGACGACTTTCAAACAGCGGCACCTCATACGAGGTAAAAGCAAAAACTGTTTCATCATTCATAAAGGGGATGGATGTTTGTCAGGATCGGGGTGTAATATCTTGGGTAATATATGAGCTAATTCACAAATTCCCGGTGTGGTTTTGTACCTCAAAATTTTAGCATGGGGAGAACTGCATAGGCGGGAAATCACGGTTTCCGAATTCATACGGAAGGCGGTAGCCCTGAAAGGCGATGTGGCGCAAGTTATTAATCAGATACCAAACGACGCAGCGCTTCATGAGGAAGACGAGCTACGAGACCAGCCGAGGGCTCTGCGTTTAGGTATTGTGTTGAAATTTCAAATTTACGACTCCATTTCTACGCGCATGCAAGAGAAGATTTCACTCAGTAGCTGCTCTATGTCGTCATCATGTGCTTCGCTATAGGTCTATGTTTCAGAGTCTATCAAATTTTACAACCGAAAATGATACAGCCACGAAGCGACTATTCAGTTGTTCAGATCGCACACCACTTCTATTGCAATCGCTTGGAATTCTAGTTCCAATTGCATGACGTCGCTATCAGAATCGCAATCTTAGAAATGTTTTATCGCTCGTTTACAGTTGTATAGTTTCCCCTGATTTATCGGTTAGCTGATAAGATCTTTCTAAACTATAAATTCTACGTCATTTCGCAGACGATTGAGTCACAACCACTCCGTTTATGAAGGGTCATACCGTATTACCAAACATTAATTCGATTTTTTTCATAGAGGATGATCCGGACTACGATCCGAGGCTATTTGCCGAAGACCCACCGCTGTGGATGATTGACAACGCAGCTGACGAACCTCCATTGGCACCGGGTAGTTATCAAAACAGTAATCACAATAGACTGGACCGCGTACAAACTGTCTTCCTAGCTTGTCTTTTTTGGATATTAATTTTTCATTTCTCGATGGCTACATTGGTAACAGTACTATTTATTTAAAACTGTCTTTAGATATTCATGACGAGCAGGACTCAACATCAGATAGTTCTGGAGATGAAGCAGAGGAACACTTCGAGGAAGAAGGTCCGCTTCCGGTTGTCATTGGTAATATTCATAAAATATCCTGGAAACAATTTGTAATTTATTCTGATTATTTTTACCATCCAAATTTCAGCCAATAGAATTGCACCATTCGACGTTATTTTGCATAGCCTACACGATATTTAACTGATAATTTTGATAATTTCACTGGTAATTTAACGTTTGCTTTCACCGCGGTAATTTTTCATGTAGCTATATATCGATACTGCTATTCTAATACGTCGTATCTCACATTTGTAAAATTGTTCAGGAGGCCATGAAAACGCTTCACTATTACCATTAGAAAGATAGAACTTGACGGATTGGAATATTCATTTAAAAATAGTAAATCAACGATTTGACCGCTAAAACTGAAACATAAGCTGCACAACATTATTATCATTCCATTAAAAAAAAAGTCAATTTCTGAAATTTTGTGTGATACGACGTATTAGAATGGCAGTATCGATATATAAAACAAAAGATTTTCCAATACAGTTAGAGTTAACCCTCCATCGAATCTGACAGATTTAATTATAATTATAACTCTGTGACTTTTAAATTTTGATTTTTAACAGTGGATTTTGTCTCATGATGCAATTCTATGTGCCGAAATTCGGATGCAAAAATAATCCCCCGAATACCACTCGAGCTTCAAAATTAATCGGGTATTTCCTTCAAGGTTACCTGCAATCAGACGAACTCATCAAGTTTTTCGGAAAAACCACTCGCGCTTCGCGCCCGTGATTTTGTAACCTGAAAAACTTGACTCATTCATTTGTTTTCAACGAACCTATCGGGAAATACCCGATTTACTTTATCCACCCCTGCGCCTCGTGATTTTTGATCTGCAAAACTTAGCCCTCACGATGCTACGCCGCAAAACAATCGGGAAATATCCCATAATTTTTGAAGGTCTGGTGGTATTACTACAGATAATTTTATTATAATTTTTCGTATAGATGCCAAGATGGCTGGATTGGCCGAAATCGTTCAAGAAAACGACCAAGACGGGCGACAGACTCCCCCTAGACCTAACGTTATTGGTAATTTTTGCAATATTTCATTCAACTCATTCGAAATTCGTTGTATGTGAACCCGATTCACTTTATTCACCCCGACCATGTTTATCTAAGATAATTGTACATGAATTTTTCGTCCAGATGACGAACTGGAAGATTTGCCTGGAATCGTCCAATTGAACGACCAAGACGGGCGACAGACTCCCCCTGGACCTATCGTTATTGGTAATTTTTGAGATATTTCATTCAACTCATTCGTAATTTGTATATTATACGTAGTGATGCAATATACAGAACCCATTTCACTTTATTCACCCCTGCCATATTTTTTTAAGCTAATTGTATAGGAATTTTTCTTTCAGATGACGAACTGGAAGATTTTCCTGGAATCATCCAGTTAAACAACGAAGACGGGCGACAGACTCCCCCTGGACCTATCGTTATTGGTAATTTTTGCAATATTTCATTTAACTCATTCGTAATTCGTTGTATGTAAATCCAATTCTCTTCATTTTCCCTGGCCATGTCTATCTAAGATAATTTCATTGGAATTTTCGCATAGATGACGAGATGGCTGGGTTCGCCGGAATCGAACAGGAATACCACCAAGACGGGCGACAGACTCCCACTGGACCTTACGTTATTGGTAATTTTTGAGATATTTCATTCAACTCATTCGTAATTTGTATATTATACGTAGTGATGCAATATACAGAACCGATTTCACTTCATTCACCCCTGCCATATTTTTTTAAGCTAATTGTATAGGAATTTTTCTTCCAGATGACGAACTGGAAGATTTTCCTGGAATCATCTAGTTAAACAACGAAGACGGGCGACAGACTCCCCCTGGACCGATCGATATTGGTAATTTTTATAGAAAACACTAGTCAATATGAATTTTGCGTTTGAAATCAGGGTATGCAATTACGATAGGTTCATCGACAGTCATCCGAAGCAATAGGTAATTTTCCGAACATTTTATGTGAACGAGATCCGTTACCTATTTCGGAGTCTACGAAATAGCGTAGGGATGCGGCTGGTATTGCTATAGAAACACTATACCTATGCTTATGCACAGATGATTTAATTCATCCAACAATGAATCAGCTTTTGAACATTATAATAATCTTTTTAGAATGACCTAGTATTATGGTAGGTGAGTACAGTGAGATTCTGCTTGTAGCTGACGATATAATCAAATAAGATATTTCTTGAAAGAACCCGATAATGAAAAGTAATTCTGAAACAGATTCAGCCTGCATGTAATAAATCTAATTTGATGACAAATAATGTGATAATCAACGCAATGTCCTTCTCATAGGGCGCCGTCCCCGCAACCGGCAGAGAAGAAAAAAAAAAGTGGCACATGAGCCGGTAGCTCCCGCTCAGCCAGCCAGCCGGAAAAAAAAAATAGGAATAAGAGGAGACTGGGTGAGAGACTTTAGAATTTCGTTTATTTTTTGGTGGGGGTGGGGTGGCTTTCCAAAGGTTGAATGAATTTTAATAAAATTCAATATTGATGCGATTGAAAAAAGACCCGTATTTATTGATATTCGGATTTACAGAAATGAGAAAGAACGCAGCCTTGAAAGAACAAGTCCGAATACAAGAACAAGAACAAATACGAATTCGAGCGGCGGACGCAGCACTGCTGCGTATCGAAACCGCAAGGCTGCGAGCGGAGTTAGACGAAGCGCATGAACAAATCCGCTCGGCAAGGGAAAATGGTAATAACATCATTATACATACTTACTTCATTACTTATGGGGCGGGCGGGATAAGGGCTTCAGTTTGAAAAAATACACTTTTTTATGATTTTTTTTAGAAAAATGGTTTGAGTAAATTTATCAAAACCTTTTGTACATGATTAGGTATGGTTTTAAGAATATTCTGTAAAATTTTGATGCAAAAATATTCACAAACAAGCCGGTGACAGAGCTTTTCCCAGAGCGCCTTTATCTCAGCTGAAAATTATCTGGAATAAAAAACCATCGAAATTTAGTCAAAGTATCATTCAAACCTCCTTCATTAAGGGTGTTTTCCACTCACAAAATAGCGGAATTTTTCGTAAAAAGTAGCAGTTTTCACTTTAAATGACCACCCAAAATTTAACAATGAAAAAAATAATAATCAGAAAACGTTGGGGGGAGGTTTGAATGATACTTTGACTAAACTTTGATGGTTTTTTATTTCAGATAATTTTCAGCTGAGATACAGTGTACACCGCGAATCGTACTTTTCCAAAGGCGCTCTGGAAAAAGCTCTGTCACCGGCTTGTTTGTGAATATTTTTGCATCAAAATTTTACAGAATATTCTTAAAACCATACTTAATCATGTACAAAAGGTTTTGATAAATTTACTCAAACCATTTTTCTAAAAAAAAATAGTAAAAAAGTGTATTTTTTCACGCTGAAGCCCTTACCCTCCCCCCCTTATTAGCCTCACAGTTAGAGTGTTCTTATTCTTGAGAGGTGGTGGATTTGAATTCTGGCGAACCATACGAGTCATCAAATCACAAAGACATTTTCAAATCATTGATTCTCGCTTCGACTGTGAATGATTTCGGATCACATTAAAAATTGTATCTTAGTACCAGCGATAATTATACTACATTTCCGTAATGCCATTATGGAAATAACTCATCTGCGCAGCCTATTCAACTCATTGAATGATTGAATAGTGCAGGATAGCATGTTACCTAGCTATAAGAAACGTGTGTTGTGTTATTATCGGGAAATTACGCTTTCGTAATAATTTGCAGGCGAGTATTGAGTAAAAATTGATATGTAGGACGTAATATAAGTATTCTAGTATTCACCAAAGTTCATCTCACCACCTTAATATATTCAACTTGTTCATATGTCTATTGTACATTTGATAATTTATCTATGTGGTATTACCCTCGGATGTATACCTAATTATGTTGTTACCGGACTGTTTGACGATGTATGTGATGATTTCGACGTTCCGAAAGAGTGTTGTCTAATCTACAAGATATTTTTCTATTACATTTTTCAGTATCATATATGGGGGGCATTTCACGCCAACTTGACCTGGGTCTGCCCCTTAATCCCTTGGATTTGGTCCGTAATTTTTCATATGGTTGTTCTATCTTTCGAAAGCATGCTAAATTTTTTAAAGATTTTTATCATCAAATTTGTTCTAGTCGAAAATAAAATCACTTAAAAAGAAAATCACATCGAAGGACACTTTTTAAAAATCTGAAAAAATTCTCAAAAATCCTGCATTCGATTCGAAGAATTTTGGCGTGCGGACCAGAGTAGGCCGGCGTTCGCTTCTATCTGTAATCCGCAATTCCCTGTTAAAAAAAAAAAAATAGACGCGAAGGCCAGTTCACTGCAGGCAGTTGAAAAAATCTTTAAAAATTCGGAAAAATTAGGAGTTACATATTAGTACATTACAATACGAGTCCGGTAAAACTTTTTCTAACGAGTGTGAGGTTGCAGAACGAGCCAAAGGCGAGTTTTGCAATCACACGAGATCAGAAGACGTTTTTCCGTCGAGTATTGTACAAAATTTTACTTCAGGAGGTGTGAAAATGGGGGTTTTAGCCACGCGAAGCGTGGGTAAAACGTCCAAAATCACACGGAGTGAAGTAAAAGAATGTTCAAGCGACTGCTCACAGTGAACTAATGATGGAATTTGAATATTCCATGGAATTAATTACTATTCATGACAATAGAGAAGTTTAGGTAAGCTAAAACCCGATACGAACCAGTCGTTTTTTGATTTAACGTATAGAAAATGGAATTGAAAAAAATTAAAATTAAAAATACAGTAGGAACCAAGATGAAACTTGACGTAGAGAAGTGAGAAAGTGAAACAGAAAAGGAGAAAAAGAGAGGTTTAAAAGAAATTGTATTGAAGTAATGTTTTCTAAGCTCAAGAATTCATAATTGATATTTCATTGTACACAAGCGTTTACACTGTACCATGCCATCGTGCCTGGCGTCAGTACCGTACGTCCGCTTTTCTCCGGAGTTAACGTGGACTGAGGTGGCGCCGGTGCTTGTTTCAAGCGCTGGGGGGAAATGTGGCGCTTGTGTCTTTTCGGAGGCGATACATGCACATTCCACTATATTTTCCGAGGGGGTAACTACTCGTGAAATAGTTGGAACAATGAGCTATGAAATGGTATGAGATTATATTTAAATTAATGTGGAATGGTTTAAAATGGTTTGAAATGATCTGAAATGGTTTGGAGTGATTGTGAAATGGTATGAAATGCCTGTGAAATGGTATGAAATGCTTGTGAAATTATCGCGAAATAGTTTGAAATGGTATGAAATCGTATGCTTGTGAAATGATCGCGGAATGGTACGAAATGGTATGAAATGGTATGAAATGCTTGTGAAATGATCGCAAAATTGTATGAAATGCTTGTCAAATGCCTGGGAAATGATATGAAATAGTTGTGAAATCATATGAAATGATTCTGAAATGTGAAATAGATGGGTCACACAAATTTGGTTGAAGTGGTTACCCCCTCGGTTTTTTCACGTGAAAGTTAGTTCTTTCGGGGCGAGCATCTACAGTGTACCACGCCGTCATGCGTCTGTACCGTACGTCCGCTTCTCTCCGGAGTAACGTGGACTGAGGTGGCGCCGGTGCTTGTTTCAAGCGCTGGGGGGAAATGTAGACGCTCCTGCCTCATTAGACCTATGAAGATGTATATGTTTTCACTGAAAATCGTTAGTTCTCGGTATCACAAGTTAAGTTCATCTCCCAAAAGTCAAAGATACTTTAGCGTGTAGTACGAGCGTCTTACACAGTACCATGCTGTTATGCGCGGTGTCAGTACCGTAGGTCCGCTTCTCACTGGAGTTAACGTGGACTGAGGTGGCGCCGGCACTTGTTTCAAGCGCTGGGGGGAAATGTTGACGCTTGTGCTTTTCTTGATTCACGAATACATGCATCCATATACCTTAGGGTGGGCCAAAAAAAAAGAATAATTTTTTTTTTCTTAGCTACCATGAAAATATTGTTCAGGATGACGAAAAATAAATCCTGTAAAATTTTAAGCTCTTAATATTAATATTAAGAGGTGGCGTTTAGTGATTATCGATTTCCCATTTAAATAACACAGGAAATTTTTTTTTTTTCATTTGTAATTTTATTGCGCTCGAACGAATTATCGGCCAGTGGAATTGAATACATATACTTCAAGGGAATTAAACGATCTACAAAAAAGGTCTGATATGATTTTTCGCTAAGTCGAAAAAAAAAGGAAGTCAAAGTCATCATATAACATTTGAGGTTGAACTTTAACCTTGAATAACTTTCAAACGAGCGGACTTAGCGAAAAATCATATCAGACCTTTTTTGGAGATCGTTCAATTTCCTACAAGAATATGTATTGGTTTTTATCACACGCTGATTCGTTGGAACGGAATAAAATTCCAAATGAAAAAAAAAAAAATTTCCTGTGTTATTTAAATGGGAAATCGATAATCACTAAACGCCACCTTTTAATATTGATATTAAGAGCTTAAAATTTTACAGGATTTATTTTTCGTCATCCTGAACAATATTTTCATGATAGCTAAGAAAAAAAAAATTATTCTTTTTTTTTGGCCCACCCTAATATACCTACTCGTAAAAAACCTTGTAATTGCACAGGTCATTTGCAGAAATCACAAGCCGATACCCTTCGTGAAAGATGGTGACTGCCCAAGTGCCAAAAATAGAATAGTGAAGACACACAAACTTTAACCATAAATCTGAATGTCAAGGGATTTCTACGAAAACATTCAGCTAGTAGAACTCTGAATATGATTACATTCAAATATATTTTTCATACCGTATTAATCTCTCAATACTACTACTACTACCACTCTGGAACTTGAGGACTAATACCAGTAGAGCTGATAATATTGAATATGAGCAAGATTAGCTGTAGGTACCTATCATTATTAGTTATCCCCGTTTTTATACCGTATACGCTTTTTATACCCGGATTATATCTTTTTATCGGATTTTTTTTAGGGTTCCTTTGGTATAGTATAATTTTCAGAGTTAGGGACTTTCGGCATGCCAGTTTACGAACTTTTTACATTACCAACAGACTTCATAGAGGAATATGACCGTCAGCTTTCACGGGAATATCCGCGATAATTTGACATTGTTCATTGTTGTTTAATGAACACGTGTTTCTTCATAGTTGATCGTGTTAATACATGAAATTCGTATCAAAAACATCTCAATTAGCACTTGGAACGTCGACGTCATTGGGTTATACTTTGCACCAACAATCATCATTCTAAAACATACTCCTTGTATACTCGTTGCTATACTTAATTTTTTAGCGATGTGTCTCATGTGTCGTGATAATGCTGCCACCCACGCGTACATTGGATGTGGGCATCGACTCGCTTGTGCCGGATGCGCCCAAAAATTGTGGGACATGCCAATGGAAAGAGGACGTTATTGCCCGCTGTGCAGGAATCCCACGACAATACCGCCACAGCGTATTTACCAGGGTGGAGAATGATGTCACTTTCGTGATCGCATGTATACCTATTAGGGTGGTTCTTATTCAGGGTTTGGTTGAATTCAAATCGTTGCGCCCCCCCCCCCCCCCCCCCAATTAATCACAAATTATTCAAAAAAATTCACTGTAAAATTTGAGCTCTTAATTTTAACAGTAAGCCATGCCGCAAAAGGCTTTTGTACACTTGGGGTCATTAATTATGAGACGGCTAGTTTTCTGGACAAAACATTTATGTTGGCAACGCAAAATAAACCCACAGCGCTACATAGTGGGCCGATCGTGAAGCTTAGTCAATCTCACTTAATATCACATAACTCGTGACAGTCCCGATAGCCAAAAAAGGAGAGCAAGAAATTATGACAGTCGAATCTAACCTAATACCTACTAACCTAATAACCTATAGATTGACGTGTGAATCAGTTGGAAAATAATTGTAATTCATAACTTCTCCCTCGAAGAATACAAACGGGCGAAAGTTTATGTTTTCAATCTTTTCAAGTGATGACAGAAGAAATTGTAACCTGAAAATTTACGGTAAGTTGATTTGATAAAAATACAATTAAATTAGGAAATGCAAGTTACGCTGTGCCTGACAAACAAGATTCTTTGTTGATTTTGCGTGTGAAACCATGTCCAGGACTAGATTCTAGATCATTGAGACTATCGTGTAACTCATTAATACTTCTTGACTGATACAAGACATTTATCAAACACAGACTGAACCCTGCAAGAACCACCTGTCGAAACAGGCAAATAGAGGAAACATTCAGCTTCAGAAAAACGGAAGGAGTCAGCTTTTACTAATCCACAGATGAAAGGAGCTGGTTTTGGTCGACTTGTAGTGGGGAATTTGAATGCGTTCTGCCGCGACTACTCGTCTTTCACATTCTAAACTTTGGCCATTCTCAGACTGAGACTTAAAATACTATCGGAGACGACTGCTTGCTTCTTATAATGTAAAACTCAGGACTTTAATAATTCTTTGGACGCTGACTTGGAATACCTACTACGACGACTACTCGTCTATCACAGAATTACATTTTTGAAACTAACAATTCTTAGATTATTAAATTTTAGACTCTATCAATACCTACATCACCGACTTTGAATACTCGCTCAGGCCGCTTTCAGCCTAAAATCATATGATAACATAATGTGCCAAAATATGCTCCAAGTTGACCGAGACTATCGTGTAACTCATTAACTACTACTTTACTGATACTAGACATTTATCAAACCCAGACTGAACTCCTGAAGAACCTAAACCTGCACACCCGTCGAAACAGGCACAGAAAGGAAACATGCAGCTCCAGAGAAACGGAAGGAGTCGGCTCGTACTTATCCAGATATAACAGGAGCTGGTTTTGGTAGAATCGTAGTGGGGACTTTGAATGCCTTCTGCGGCGACTACTCGTCTTTCACATTCTAAACTTTGACCATTCTTAGACCAAGACTTAAAATACTATCAGAGACGACTGCTCGCTCCTTATAATGTAAAATCCTCAACTATAAGCTGAATAAATAAAAATGCGTGCAAGAAAATCTTATGTTCCAGCTGATTATTTATTCACTTTCCGAAGTTTACGATCACATTCCAATACTATCACTTCATTATCACATATACTATTCAGTCATTAATTTAGAAAATTTGAAATATTTACATGGATGATTCTTCTTATTGCAATTCGTTTCAATAGAAATGGATGCCTACTACCAGTCCATGTTCTTCAATTATTATTCAAAGATTAAAACTTTAAAAATTATAATCTGGATAATATTATAAAAATAAATTAGTTAGTTATCTGAATTTTTTATTTCATTAATTGAATATTGTATTCAATATCAAATCATATCTTTCTCGTCAATGAAAATAATGTATCTATATTACCATACATTCATGAATTATTATTATAAGTATTCTAAACATTTATTATTTTAATGTCTTAATAATAAAAATAAAAGTTAAAAAATTTTGGTGCACGTGACAACACGCTGGTCATAAATAACAATGACGAGATATGACCTCGACTAGGTTCGTGGCTTTGCTAATCTCGCTGCTAATATTATGCTGCTAATATTACCCTATTATATTGCTATTTAGTATTATTTTAGTCATCCAAATGGCTATTTCAGGTCTTTGTTCCAATGGCTGCTTTCTTTCATGTCTTTCTTCCGACGGTCTCCCCCTGGCCAATCACAAGTCAATTTTTGGAGCTGTTTAAAAGGCTCTTTCTAGAAACTGACCAAATTCCTTTCAGCCTTCAAGCGTATATCCACTTCTGTTTCCTTTCTTTGACTGGTTCAACGGGTGTGCAGGTTCAGGTTCTTCAGTTCAGTCTGTGTTTGATAAATGTCTAGTATCAGTCAATAAGTAGCTAATGAGTTACACGATAGTTCCGGTCAACTGGGAGCATATTTTAAATTATATTTTATATTATATTTTATTTTGTATTTTTTTTTCTTTTTATATTAGATCATCAAATTATTTTAGGCTAAAAGCGGCCTGAGCGAGTATTCAAAGTCGGTGATGTAGGTATTGATAGAGTCTAAAATTTAATAATCTAAGAATTGTAGTTTTAAAAATGTAATTCTGTGATAGACGAGTAGTCGTCGTAGTAGGTATTCCAAGTCAGCGTCCAAAGAATTATTAAAGTCCTGAGTTTTACATTATAAGAAGCAAGCAGTCGTCTCCGATAGTATTTTAAGTTTCAGTCTGCGAATGGCCAAAGTTTAGAATGTGAAAGACGAGTAGTCGCGGCAGAACGCATTCAAATTCCCCACTACAAGTCGACCAAAACCAGCTCCTTTCATCTGTGGATTAGTACAAGCTGACTCCTTCCGTTTTTCTGAAGCTGAATGTTTCCTCTATTTGCCTGTTTCGACAGGTGGTTCTTGCAGGGTTCAGTCTGTGTTTGATAAATGTCTTGTATCAGTCAAGAAGTATTAATGAGTTACACGATAGTCTCAATGATCTAGAATCTAGTCCTGGACATGGTTTCACACGCAAAATCAACAAAGAATCTTGTTTGTCAGGCACAGCGTAACTTGCATTTCCTAATTTAATTGTATTTTTATCAAATCAACTTACCGTAAATTTTCAGGTTACAATTTCTTCTGTCATCACTTGAAAAGATTGAAAACATAAACTTTCGCCCGTTTGTATTCTTCGAGGGAGAAGTTATGAATTACAATTATTTTCCAACTGATTCACACGTCAATCTATAGGTTATTAGGTTAGTAGGTATTAGGTTAGATTCGACTGTCATAATTTCTTCCTCTCCTTTTTTGGCTAGCGGGACTGTCACGAGTTATGTGATATTTAGTGAGATTGACTAAGCGTCACGATCGGCCCACTATGTAGCGCTGTGGGTTTATTTTGTGTTGCCAACATAAATGTTTTGTCCAGAAAACTAGCCGTCTCATAATTAATGACCCCAAGTGTACATATTTTTCTGTTTTTAATTTTACAGTCATTTTTTTTAAATTATTTGTGACCGATTAGGGGGGCGCAACGAATTGAATTCCACCAATCCCTAAATAAGAACCACCCTAATACCTACAGTATACAAAGTTATGTATGTTTTCTACGTTCAAAAAAAAAAAAAAAAAACACTGTTAACAGAAATATTTGAGTTTTATTTTCCCGTCTTTTCCCCACCCTGCAGATAGTTTGTAATAGGCAACTCAAAACCTCAATGGAATAAACTATTTTTTATTAAAAATGTTGGCATTTGCATCCATTGGGCTTGATGAAATGACTTTTGTAACGTGCTAAAAATGAAAAATCAAAATCACATAAGTGAACATTTCCGTTGATTTTCGGCTCAAAAATGAATATTTCGACAATAACTGGCAACCAAGGCCACAGCTTGAATGAGTTTGCAGTTCTGATACGAGCACTGATGTTCGTATCCGTTAAAAAAAATCCAGTAAATTGAAAGATAATTGAAAAGTAATGCTTCTAATCTTCAACGAAATTCTCCGACTCTTGTTCATCCTTCTGTCATATAATAATGTTAATTATAGGTATGTCTGGTGGAAACTGGGACAATTCCTGATGCAGGAACTTTTTCGAAGGTAATTTTTTTATCTTCTGTTCAAGTTCTTACTCAATATAATATAGCTTAGTAGGCTTAGGTTTAGTAGTCTAAGCTTAGTTTTTGATAGTGTACAGATAAAAAAATTCGAATGCATTATACTTATGAAGTTAATTGTACAAATCAATAATTCTTTTCTACACAAATGAATAAATTGTAGATACTTCGAATAAAATAGTAGAAATATGGAAGCGTTAATGGTTAGCCGTTACGAAAACGGAGAAATAGACATCCATATAGGCAGCGTTACGAGAATTCAGTAGCCACACTGCTGCGTCATCCGTCGCCGCTAAGACACTCTCCTCCTCTGACGGTCCCCCCACCTCGTACCTAGTTATTCCCCTCACGCGGTCTTAATTTTCGTAAAGCTAGAAAATTTATTTATTTATTTATTTAAGTTTCACTTAAATAAGAAAATCGATTATAAAATCGAAATATTGTATGACGAATCTTGGGTGAAGGTCGTTTAGACAAAACATCAAATTGACGTTCGAAATATTGTTTTTCGAAGTTTAGATCTTTCGAAATTTTGGTCTTTCGAACTTCTGGTCTATCAAGATCTAGAATTTAGAAATAATGACTTTATACATTTATATTTTCTACATTATACTTATTCAGAGTAAAAATTATCAGAAAATACATTTTCGAATAAACCAGCGTTCTGACAGGTGACCGCCTGCTGAATAAGTCATTCGAAGAAATGATCTTTCGGAAATAAGAATTTCGAATTAATTTGTCTCTCGTTATTTTTGTATTCAAATTTTTAATATTCGAATTTTTGGCCGTTCTGAATTCTGATCTTTCCAAATATCGACCCCCACCCGTTGAAACCCAATGTTTGTACGTGATACTATAAACTTCATTTTCGTTCAGTACTTCATCGAGATACTCGCGCAGAACCTTGATTCCTGGACAAGCGGTACACGTTTCAAAGTAACACTTTGGCGACGAGTCGGGACATATTGTCAAGTCCAAGCAATCAGTATAGTGGTTCAATGGTCGGAAATCCTTGGTGAGAACTTTCAAGTTGCTTCCTATAGAAAGTCAAACGTAGAAACATATTTTCTCATTCGTACTAGTAAATCATTCTTTGCAGAAGAACACAATTCATGGAATAATTGAGTACCTGGGTGCAAGAACAACCTAAGTCGACTTAGGTCGTTTTTGCTCCCACCACCATTTTCGCGTTGTACAACATCCCAACTACCTACCCTGTGAGTTTCAGGTTTGTGGGATGTCGCATTTTAGTGGAAAGTATTTTTTAAGTATGCAATGCGCACGGAGCGTCAACCCTGCCACGCGCGATCTATGCAAGAACAACCTAACGCCACTACTTAGGTTGTTATTGCATAGAGCGCGTGAGTCTGTTGAAGTATTGTGCTCGCTCATTCGTCTGCCTGATAAAATCAAGTTTGTGGCAGTTACTGAGTTACTGAATTTAATACTTCTCGAAATTTAAATGTCCATTTTGTGTAAAAAAAAAAATATAAATATAATAATACTGAATACTCAAAATTGCTATTCAACTTTTTGTTAACGTGGGACAACTATACCGGACTTACCCTATATATATATATTAGGGTGGTTCTTAAATACAAACTTGAGGAGTGAAGCATGGCAACCTTCAGAAAATAAATTAAAAAATAATTGTCTTCAAATATGAGATTTAAAAAAAAATTCTAACAGATGCCCAAAGAGATTTAAAGTTTCCCGTTTAACCCTTTCAGTCACAAAATTCGATTTTATTTGGCATTATGTATTATATTTACTTTTCCATGTCAAGAAAAAATAAATTGTCAGACTGAAAATAAAATGACGCCACTATAGTGGCGTCTGTGACTAGAAGGGTTAAATAACATAGGATCTTGCGATTTTTTTTTTCGACACTTGATTGTTGGCCCTGCTGGAAGTAAACGGATAGGATTTCTATCCCTATCAATCATTTTGAATCCTTTACATAGAAAAGAATAAGAAAAATCAATCCAAATCTATCCGGCGCCTATCTACTGTAATCTTTTTCTATCTCGTTTTCAATCTGTAAACGGGCTTATACTTTTCTATCCGGGATTTTCTATCTATTTCTATCTATATATTTCCGCCGCCTATCCACTTGAATCTTTTTCTATTCTGTCTTCGATCCGAAACCGGGTCTATCTTTTTCTATCCTCGATTCCCTATCTGAACCTATCCGCCGCCTATCCACTTGAATCTTTTTCTATTCTGTCTTCGATCCGAAACCGGGTCTATCTTTTTCTATCCTCGATTCCCTATCTGAACCTATCCGCCGCCTATCCACTTGAATCTTTTTCTATTCTGTCTTCGATCCGAAACCGGGTCTATCTTTTTCTATCCTCGATTCCCTATCTGAACCTATCCGCCGCCTATCCACTTGAATCTTTTTCTATTCTGTCTTCGATCCGAAACCGGGTCTATCTTTTTCTATCCTCGATTCCCTATCTGAACCTATCCGCCGCCTATCCACTTGAATCTTTTTCTATTCTGTCTTCGATCCGAAACCGGGTCTATCTTTTTCTATCCTCGATTCCCTATCTGAACCTATCCGCCGCCTATCCACTTGAATCTTTTCCTATTCTGTCTTCGATCCGAAACCGGGTCTATCTTTTTCTATCCTCGATTCCCTATCTGAACCTATCCGCCGCCTATCCACTTGAATCTTTTTCTATTCTGTCTTCGATCCGGAACCGGGCTTATCTTTTTCTATCCTCGATTCCCGATCTGAACCTATCCGCCGCCTATCCACTTGAATCTTTTTCTATTCTGTCTTCGATCCGAAACCGGGTCTATCTTTTTCTATCCTCGATTCCCTATCTGAACCTATCCGCCGCCTATCCACTTGAATCTTTTCCTATTCTGTCTTCGATCCGGAACCGGGCCTATCTTTTTCTATCCTCGATTCCCTATCTGAACCTATCCGCCGCCTATCCACTTGAATCTTTTTCTATTCTGTCTTCGATCCGAAACCGGGTCTATCTTTTTCTATCCTCGATTCCCTATCTGAACCTATCCGCCGCCTATCCACTTGAATCTTTTCCTATTCTGTCTTCGATCCGAAACCGGGTCTATCTTTTTCTATCCTCGATTCCCTATCTGAACCTATCCGCCGCCTATCCACTTGAATCTTTTCCTATTCTGTCTTCGATCCGGAACCGGGCCTATCTTTTTCTATCCTCGATTCCCTATCTGAACCTATCCGCCGCCTATCCACTTGAATCTTTTTCTATTCTGTCTTCGATCCGAAACCGGGTCTATCTTTTTCTATCCTCGATTCCCTATCTGAACCTATCCGCCGCCTATCCACTTGAATCTTTTTCTATTCTGTCTTCGATCCGAAACCGGGTCTATCTTTTTCTATCCTCGATTCCCTATCTGAACCTATCCGCCGCCTATCCACTTGAATCTTTTTCTATTCTGTCTTCGATCCGAAACCGGGTCTATCTTTTTCTATCCTCGATTCCCTATCTGAACCTATCCGCCGCCTATCCACTTGAATCTTTTCCTATTCTGTCTTCGATCCGAAACCGGGTCTATCTTTTTCTATCCTCGATTCCCTATCTGAACCTATCCGCCGCCTATCCACTTGAATCTTTTTCTATTCTGTCTTCGATCCGGAACCGGGCTTATCTTTTTCTATCCTCGATTCCCGATCTGAACCTATCCGCCGCCTATCCACTTGAATCTTTTTCTATTCTGTCTTCGATCCGAAACCGGGTCTATCTTTTTCTATCCTCGATTCCCTATCTGAACCTATCCGCCGCCTATCCACTTGAATCTTTTTCTATTCTGTCTTCGATCCGAAACCGGGTCTATCTTTTTCTATCCTCGATTCCCTATCTGAACCTATCCGCCGCCTATCCACTTGAATCTTTTCCTATTCTGTCTTCGATCCGAAACCGGGTCTATCTTTTTCTATCCTCGATTCCCTATCTGAACCTATCCGCCGCCTATCCACTTGAATCTTTTCCTATTCTGTCTTCGATCCGAAACCGGGTCTATCTTTTTCTATCCTCGATTCCCTATCTGAACCTATCCGCCGCCTATCCACTTGAATCTTTTTCTATTCTGTCTTCGATCCGGAACCGGGCTTATCTTTTTCTATCCTCGATTCCCGATCTGAACCTATCCGCCGCCTATCCACTTGAATCTTTTTCTATTCTGTCTTCGATCCGAAACCGGGTCTATCTTTTTCTATCCTCGATTCCCTATCTGAACCTATCCGCCGCCTATCCACTTGAATCTTTTCCTATTCTGTCTTCGATCCGGAACCGGGCCTATCTTTTTCTATCCTCGATTCCCTATCTGAACCTATCCGCCGCCTATCCACTTGAATCTTTTTCTATTCTGTCTTCGATCCGAAACCGGGTCTATCTTTTTCTATCCTCGATTCCCTATCTGAACCTATCCGCCGCCTATCCACTTGAATCTTTTCCTATTCTGTCTTCGATCCGAAACCGGGTCTATCTTTTTCTATCCTCGATTCCCTATCTGAACCTATCCGCCGCCTATCCACTTGAATCTTTTCCTATTCTGTCTTCGATCCGGAACCGGGCCTATCTTTTTCTATCCTCGATTCCCTATCTGAACCTATCCGCCGCCTATCTACTCGAATCTTCCTCTATCTCGTGCAGGTCAATCATAAGCCGTGTCATACCTTTTTCATTTCCGAATTCCCTATATCCTTCTTTATTTTCGGTTTATTTAGTTGAGTCTTTTTTCATTTTGCACTCCATCTGAAATCGGGTCTTTTGTTTTCTATCCCCGATATTCAATCCAAATCTGCCGTCCCTGCTGGAAGTGAAAGTATAGGATGTTTATCCATTTGAATCATTTTGAATGTTTCGGATACGAAGGGATAAGTAAAATGAATCCAAATCTATCCTTCGCCTATCTGGTTGAATCCTTTTCTATCTCAATCTCGATATGAAATCAGGCCTATCCTTTCCTAACCCCGATTTTGTATCCGAATCTATCCCTCGCCTATCTGATTGAATCCTTTTCTATCTCAAACTTGATATGAAATCAGGCCTATCCTTTTCTAACCCCGATTTTGTATCCGAATCTATCCCTCGCCTATCTGATTGAATCCTTTTCTATCTCAAACTCGATATGAAATCAGGCCTATCCTTTCCTAACCCCGATTTTGTATCCGAATCTATCCCTCGCCTATCTGATTGAATCCTTTTCTATCTCAATCTCGATATGATATCAGGCCTATCCTTTTCTAACCCCGATTTTGTATCCGAATCTATCCCTCGCCTATCTGATTGAATCCTTTTCTATCTCAAACTCGATATGAAATCAGGCCTATCCTTTCCTAACCCCGATTTTGTATCCGAATCTATCCCTCGCCTATCTGATTGAATCCTTTTCTATCTCAAACTCGATATGAAATCAGGCCTATCCTTTCCTAACCCCGATTTTGTATCCGAATCTATCCCTTGCCTATCTGATTGAATCCTTTTCTATCTCAAACTTGATATGAAATCAGGCCTATCCTTTTCTAACCCCAATTTCCTATTCAAATCTATCCCTCGCCTATCTGGTTGAATCCTTTTCTATCTCAATCTCGATATGATATCAGGCCTATCCTTTTCTAACCCCGATTTTGTATCCGAATCTATCCCTCGCCTATCTGATTGAATCAAATTCTATCTCAAACTCGATATGAAATCAGGCCTATCCTTTTCTAACCTCAATTTCCTATCCAAATCTATCCCTCGCCTATCTGGTTGAATACTTTTCGATCTCAAACTCGATATGAAATCAGGCCTATCCTTTTCTAACCCCGATTTTGTATCCGAATCTATCCCCCGCCTATCTGGTTGCATCCTTTTCCATCACAATTTTCATCCAAAACCAGGTCTATCTTTTTCTAACCCCGATTATTATTATATTCAAATATATAATTCAGCGCCTGTATACCTATAAATTTTTTTGAACAGACCATCAGAGGGATTTAGATAGATAGGCTGTGGATAGAAGTGGATACAAAATTAACAATACCTACAAACGGATTGGCCGGACTTCGAATTCAAATGGGCATTAAGTGGGATTCAGATAGATGGGCTGTGTATAGGAGTGGATGCAAAATTAGAGATACAAACGGATTGGCGGGACTTTGAATTTAAATAAGCATCGAATGGGATTCAGATGGATAGAAGTAGATAGAAAATTAGGGATACACAAAGATAGGCGCCGTTTGTGCTTTCAACGGACCATCAGAGGAATTTAGATAGATAAGCTGTAGATAGAAGTGGATACGAAATTAGAGACACAAACGGATTGGCGGGACTTTGAATTTGAACAGACCATCAGATGTATTTAGATAGATAGGTTGTGGATAAAAGTGAATGCCAAATTAAGGATACAAACGGATTGGCGGGACTTCGAATTCAAATAAGCATTGAATGGGAATGAGATGGAAAGGCTGTGGATAGGAGTGAATACGAAATTGAGGGTACAAAATGATAGACGGGACTTTGAATTTGAACAGACCATCAGAGAGATTGAGATAGATAGACTGTGGATAGAAGTGGAACCGAAAATAGGGATACAAACGGATAGGCGGGACTTTGAATTTAAATAGGCATCGAATGGGATTCGGTTGTTAGGAGTGGATAAGAAATATATAGATAGATAGGTGCGTTTATTTGACCATTGCAATGTTGGACAATCCTACCCTGCATTTACAATACTGTATGCAGGGTAGGCAGAGAGGAAGCTTAACCTAACTTAGAACGAGGTAGAGAGAGAGAGGGGATACGCAAAGATAGGCGCGATTCTTATTCTAAGCGGACCATCAGAGGGATTCAGATAGATAAGCTGTGGATAGAATCGGATAAGAAATCAGAGATTGAAAAGGATGGGCTCTAGTTTGAATCTAAATCAGATAGAAAAAGATTCACGTAGATTGGCGGTGGATAGGATTAGATAGGAAATTCGAGATTGGAAAGGATAGGCCCTAGTTTGGATCCAAATCGCATAGAAGAAGATTCACGTAGATAGACGGTGGATAGGATTAGAAACGAAATTAGAGATTGGAAAGGATAGGCCCTAGTTTGAACTCAAAAGAAGATAGCAAAAGATTCGCAAAGATAGACCGTTGATAGGGTGATTCATTATCTTTATCCCTTTCTATCCAAAGGATCCAAAGTGATTCAAGTGGATAAAGATTCTATCCGTTGACTTTCATAAGTCCCCACCCCATCACAGTGATTGTGTAGAATTAGTGTACTATAATGACAAGACGAGAGCGTAGCGCAGCGCATATGGTGTGCGACTAGTAATCTGACCGTCGAGGGTTCGAATCCCCGACTGAGCGATGAAAATGAGAAAAAAAATTCTTAGCTCTACCCCACACACTCCGCCGTATGAATCTATCCAACTATGAATGTTCTTCATGTTTAAATTTTTTCAACAGAAAAAAAATGGCTGCCTACAATAAAAGATTCGAGTGGGTATTCAGATGGATAGACCTTCGGAGATACTTTGTGGATAGCGATGGATAGATAAATGTGGATAGAAAATGATACGAATTTATTAACTCCAATGATTTACCTTAGGATAGAAAAAGATAAACTCGGTAGAACGTAAGGGATAGACTCATTGATACAGAAAGATTCATACAAGTAAAGATTGAACTAATGGATAGAAAGAGATAGCTATTGAAGCGTGACGAATAGAGTTATGGATAGAAAAAGATATCATTTGAGGGATGCAAATCATATAGTTGCGAGGGATAGAAAATGTCTATCTTTTTCTATCCCACAATTTTCTATCCTTTTCTATCTTTTTACTTCCAGCAGGGGGGTCTAATATTGGGGGACAATTTTTTTTTTCTTTGTCTGAAGGTTGCCATACTTCACTCCTTAAGTTATTATCTAGGGTGGGGCAAAATGGACCTCTTGGGTCAAAAAAGTTCATATTCATACTCAAGTTTTTTTGATGGTTAATCTGTTTTTTTCAGTTTGCCCCACGTCCATTTTACCCCACCCTTCCCTATATATATTGAGAGCTCATCAATCCCTTTTTATATATTTCCGAAAATATGCCTCATGTAATAATATTTATTCAATTAATCGCAAAAATTGGTGTATTGTTCGAAAAAAAAAATTATTTTAATTTCCTGTCGTATTTATTATTCCACTGGTTGATCCAAATTCTCAAAGACTGCGTAAAATATGTGTTTCGACATGAAAAGTAACAAAATTTAAGTCGGAAGTGTCGAGACGGACCGAATATTCGCAAGAAATTTCGTTTTTCGCAAGAACGACCTAAGCCAGCGCACGTGTTTTATTTATTATGAAGATTCCTGTTCATTTTAGTGCAAAAACAAAATGGGTTTCGTATTCCGGAAGAATTGCCCTTTAAAATGAGTAGTCTACAAAGTCCATTGTCGTTTCGTTCGTGGATGTAATTCAGTTTTTAAACTTCAAACAACGGTCTTGGTGTCAAAACCTAAGTCGACTTAGGTTGTTCTTGCACCCAGGTACTCAATTAACACTGATATTAGATTTGGCTATAGAATCAATCAATCGCTTTCAAATGTGAAACCTTTACCTATCATCATCAATTTGACGTTCTGGTGGATTGAGCACACACAAACAGTGTGAGTACCACTACTTCCTGCTAGCACACAATTCTTAGGACGTAGGGACGCGAACAGCGAAAAACCGATCTTTGTATTCGAATTTTCTTCTCGGAAAAATTGGAACAATTCTCTCAAGTTCGAAAGAATTAATCGTTTTTGTACATGGACACGCTTATTATCTTGGTCTCTAATCGAAACGTAGTCTTTCATGCCTGGCATGTTGACACTGACACGATCGTCGCTATAAAATTGAAGCACCTTCTGCTTTGTATCCTCTGAAATCGGTCGGCCTGTGAAACATGGAATAGTTGGGTCAACATCGAAAATCGCGAAATATCATCTGCAAATTTTTTCAAATACATGTTTTATTAGTTTCGTTCAAACCTCGTTTTGCATCCGGCATAGATAATATCCCTTTCATATTTCCGAGCTCTCTTGCTGTATTTGCCATCGTCTTGCTCACGTCCATGATTTGATAAATTTTTTCTGTATTCCAATACGGTGGTAATACAGTCAGTATTTGAATTTTTTCTGCCCTGCTTGTTTTGTCGAGATGGAGTTTTTCTTGTATCCGATGTTATATATTATATCGGTGTATTCAATTTTTTTAGTTTATTGTTCATTTCATTTGATCACACAAATGCCATACGATTGTGGATAGAATTAATTTCTTTCTAGTTTTGTCCAACTTATTAAATTGAATGAAAAAATAAATAAAAATATTCCCGCTATGATTTATGGCTCAAAAAGTTTGTGTTGTGACACAGAATTTTCGTGAATTTTTTGAGAATTTTAAGAATGGGCGTTTTTTTTCTCAAAAAGCGAGGTTCATTAATTTTTTCTGAAAGAACGGCTGGTCCGAAAAATCGGAAAAAAATTGAGAATACGTTCTTCTGTAGGTCGAATAAGATGAAAAATAATGAAACAGATCGCAGATGGTCAGGGAAAAATTCCGCCGAGTTGGGGTGGACTACCTCATATATATATATAATTTTTTGAGTAAGATCTGACGTGTAGTTTTTGCATAATTAATTCTGAAGAACTGAATATTTAACTCGTAAACTATAGGCAATCCCGTTAGAAACACACATTTTAACTAAAATCAAAACTGAAAACAATTACGAATCGTTATGTAGGTTCATGTAGGTTCATGTAGGCTCATGTAGGCTCATGTAGGCTCATGTAGGCTCATGTAGGCTCATGTGGGCTCATTTCTCTGACACGGGTTGAACTCTATTACACTCCAATATTCATGTATCGAATTTCTTTCGGAAATTTGATCGTCAGATAGCTCGGACTTTGCATAGTATCCCTAGTTTTCTCATCTCACGGAACATGGCAGACGAAATAGAGCCCGCTAGTATCCCGAGTGATTCTGACTCGGTTGATGGCATGTGTGATTCAGACACTGAACAGGGTCAGTTTCACACCACGAACTTGCCCCTAGCCCACGCTGGCGACACCCGAACAAATGTGCGTCCCGTAGACTTTTCAGACGATGACGATTCTCTGCAAGTTGCACAGAATGAAAAATGGACGAAACATAAGAAACCGAAAGTAAACACTCCATTTACTGAAAATGTCGGGCCTCATATCCCGGGTGAGATAAAATCACCATCACAGATATTTTTGTATCTTTTTACTCAAGATCTCCTAGACTTGATAGTCGAAAAAACCAATCGCTATTTGAAGCAAAATAAAATCGACGGAAAAAACATATCAAAAGACGAATTGCTTGTATTTTTCGGTATAAATATTCTGATGGGAATAAAAAAACTCCCTTCGTACCGCGATTATTGGTCGTCAAACGCAATGTTGAATGATCCGTATATATCGTCATCGATGACAGTAAATCGCTTCGGATTTTTTCTCTCTAATATACTGTAACTTTTGGCGAGTTTCTCAGGCCATAGGCTGTAGAGGAACCCGCAAGTTATTGTAAGTTCTTTACCTAAATTGGAGTTAATATTAAATACAAAAATTAGGGCTTTTTCTTGAGGTTGAAAAGTGGGGAAAAGGATGGGTTTCACAACCAAAAGCCACCTAACTAACCTTTTGACTCTACGCTGAACTAGGACTCAGGTAGGTTTCCCCGCCAAAGCCCTGGTACGTCGACTCGGAAGTTAATCAAAGCCGACGACAATTCTATAGATCAGAACCAGGAAGTTAATCCGAGCCTGATCTACTAAGCTATTTTTCTAAATTTCTACGGAACCGGGAATCTCTCGACTCCGAGACCGTGCGCCAGACTCGTGATCGTTTGCCTTGGCCCTCGGACACACTAACTTAATAGGATGCCGTGCGCTCTTTGCAATAATCAGAGCCTGTTCCCTGCTGGCTTTAATAGGAATTAATTAGCTGGGAATCAGGGCCGAAACCACCAATAAAGTCCAACGTTCTATGAAATCAAAAATAAAGAAATTATAATTAAATTCTACTCTGATCAGTTTGTATAAAAGTTTCCTTAATCTTAGTTTATCTAATATCTAAAGTTTCGTGCTATGATGCTTGTGCATGTTTCGTTTTCAATTCTAGTATAACGATTTTACGTTAGTAAATAAAGCTAGGTGCTTATTTCCTATATGATTGAACTTATGTTCTGCAATATTATTTCTCCTATCTCATCGATTATATAATTCTAGTAACAGTGATGCTATATCTACTGTTCTAACAATTTTCTGATTCTGAAGCAATGAATTTATATTAGTCACTAGACCAAGGCGGTCTAGTGCTATCAAGTGATTCTAAATTAAACAAAGTTTGAGTCGTAGTGGTGCTATACCGACTGACGCTGCTCCTGCCTGCTGAGCGTGTCTCTTATATAGTTGACATCCCCACTCTTTTGGCCTCACAACGTCGTGCTCGAGTGCAGAGGATTAGTATAATCCTCTGGCCTTTTGTTCGATCTAGTTCAGTTGATATATTCTAATCACATATCGCTGAATATGTTACAATACATATCTCTGATAACAGTGTAGAGCCTGAAAAGGGCACGTCAGGTTATGATAAGCTATACAAACTCAGACCTCAGCCGGATCAGCTGAACAAATCGTTCAAAACTTGCTGGAAACCAAGCAAATACCAGTCCGTCGATGAATCTATGATTGAATTTAAAGGTCGCAGTAGCCTGAAGCAATATATGCCTGCAAAACCGATAAAAAGGGGATACAAATGTTGGGTTCCCGCAGACGAGTCGAGTTTCGTATGTGAATTTCAGGTTTATACCGGTAAAACTGAAAGTATAGAAAAACAATTAGGAGCCCGAATCGTGAAAGATCTTACGCGTGAATTAGTCGGTGAAGGTCATCATGTGTACTTCGACAATTTTTTCACCGGTGTTGAACTTATGATTGATTTGAAGAAAGACAAAATCTTTGCTCGTGGAACCGTACGTTCTCATCGATCAAGACTGCTGAAAAGTGAGATACCAGATAACAAAATGAGTCACGGACAATACGAATACGAAACATCTAATACAGGTGTTCGTTGGATCAAGTAGATGGACAAGAAATCTGTGCACCTCTTGTCTAACTACCATGATCCTTTCGAAATAACAACTGTGAGTCGGAGATAGAAAGACGGATCGTTAAGATGTGTAAACTGTCCTGATATGTGTCGCGATTATAATGAGCATATGGGTTACGTTGATAATGCTGACCATTTATTATCAACGTATAAAATTGATTGTAAATCTCATAAATGGTGGCACAGAATATTCTGCATTTTATTGATGTTACTGTAGTGAATTCGTGTATCATACATAAAGGAACGCAATGGAAATTCTTTGACCTCAAAGAAATTCAGGTTGTCTTTAGTGAATTGGTCGTAGATGAACTTCCAGCTCTCAAAGGGAGGAAACGTCGATCTACGCTCGTTGGGCCTCACAAACCACAAGTACCTGTTGGGAAAAGACGTTCCGAGGCGTCTCATATGCCAGTGTTTAACGACACACGGAGGAGGTGTGCTGTTTGCAGCACCAAGTCCGATGAACAACGAACGCGATGGATCTGTAAAATCTGCGATGTGCCCTCATGTCTGTCAGAGAATAGAAATTGTTTCACGGGATACCATATTTAGAAATTATAATCAAATAAGCGGTTATTGCGAGAAATATGAGACAAAGAAATAAATATGAGATCCACTCGAAGGTTGAGCACTGATGTAGAAAAACTGAGAAAAAAAAACATCGAACCGATAAAAAAAACAAAAAGAAAAGCAAAATATTCAAAAAATGAACGAAAAATATAAAAAAAAACAAAGAAATGGAGACAAGAACCGCCACGTTCATGTTCGTGTCTCTGGATTTGACTGAGTGCGGCACTTTGTGTAGAAGATTAGGAATTCGATTTCCTGAGTCCATGTTCTACATCTTATTCGATCGATATGTCAAGTAGATTTCAAAAATCTCAACACCGATTCGTAATCTACAATCTCAAAAATTTTGTGGTGCAAATTTTCACTTTCATCAATCTATGAGTTCGGATTTGTTAGATCAGCGATAAAAAAAGCCTCAAGTGCCAATTTTCACTTTTATCAAACAACTTTTTGCATTTTTGTCCACCATGTTGGAACTGCCATTTTGAATTTTGAATTTCTGAGCTCAGATTCGTCATCAGCGACCCCAAAAACCCCCGAGTGCCCGTTTCCACTCTCATCAAGCAACTTTCAGTAATTTTGTCCGCCATATTGGATCCGCCATTTTGAATTTGGAAAGTCTGAGCTCACATTCTTCATCAGCGATCCCAAAAACCCCTGGGTGACAAATTTCAAGCCAATTGAACGCAAGGAAAAATTTGTGTGTCGCAAAGGGTTAAGGGGGTATCCACACCTTTGAATGGGTTAACATTTTGAGAAAGATATTGATATTTTACAGCGAATTTGAGAGTCTGATTGAATCCATAAAAATCATGAAGTTTGGGGCGGGTTTGACCCTCATTATCCATACTTAACATTCAATATTACTTTGAGTCCAATAGCAGTTACGCTCCATATAGAAAAATACCAAATTACTCGGTTGTCGTAAAGAATCAGGAGTATCGTTGGACCAATTCTGGAGTTTTTGGTCTTCAAGTGTTCAGAAGAGATGCCTCTATCAGATGAACATACAACTTTTTGATATCGCAAAAATTGCCTGATTCGCTTAGTTTTTACTGAGATTTTTCTGATTCTTCAATTTTTTTTCTGTATTTCTTCTATTATCCCAACCAAATATAGTGATATCAAAAAGTTGTCTGTTCATCTGATAGAGATTTCGATTCTACAAATTTGAAGACCACAAACTCCAGAATCGGTCCAACGATGCTCCTGATTCTTTACGACAACCGTTCAAAATAGTCATTCTCCAGAAATCAACTTTCAAACTTTTATATTCAATTTTTTTTTTATTTCCTACTTTTCCCAGATAGAAAAATGTAGTTACAGGAAATCAAGTTTTAAGATTTTGCTTGTGACTAATATGCTGGATCCGCAGCTGCTCTCGTATCGATGAGTTGTGAGTCGAGTAGAGTCTAGACACATGTGCCAGGCGGAGGTTTGTAGTGAGTTTTGACCTGTACTGTACAACAACAGTGTCCGTTAGGTGTTCGGTGAGGCTGTTAGAAAAATAATCAATTGCTTCAAAAAAAAAGTCTGATCAAAATTTTTCACAACATAAAAATTCTGTAAAATTTTTGATCTTCAATATTTTTGAGATTCAGAAGATGCTAGCACAATTTCTGTCAATACTACGAAAATTGTTTCATCTTTCATCAATCATCCCTTTTTTCTTATGATATTTATCAAACTCTTGCAATCAATGTATGTATTACAGAAATACTCATCTTTTTAGAAATCCAAATGTGTTGTCTCCTGGCATCGATTTCAAACGCACTTTTTGATGGATCATCTTCTGTCGATTCCGAAGTCTCATCTCAAATATATATATAGACTGTGTTTATTCGATAATGGAAATTACGATTGGTTTGAATACGTAATGAAAGCACGACAATATTTACAAACAAGTGGACAACTAACCTCGAAAAGATGTAGATCGCAGCCATGTGTTCTGTCAATGATCATAATTCAAAAGAATATCGAAAATTAAATATGTGTAAGAATGATAATCACACAGAATTGAAAGATCACAAAATCAAATTCAAAATCGAAATATATAAAAACGTCATAAAAGTAAGCAGTGGTGTTGGCGGTGTTGTACAATACTTATGGCACCAATCTGAGGGTTCGCGCGTCGCGCCACGGCGCTTTTTCGTAATTTGGCACTGTCATGGCTGTAACTTTTCGAATCCTCTAGATATTTTGACACCGATTCATTTGCAGGTAGAGTAGGTCACTAGCATTCCAAATAAATTACGAAAAAAAAAACGATTTTTCGAAAATTCAAAGGTGTAGATACCTCCTTAAGGGGAAATATAGACCTGGCATGGTCCGAAAAATCGATTGTTGAATTTTCACATTTTCTTGAAGTTCGAGAATTCAAAAAATTCCAAAAAATGACACACTTCGGGTGGCACAGGTAGCTATGTGAGCCATTCCACTTCAGACCGGACAAAATAGATCAAAAATTGACCTCGATGTTACTGATTTCGCTCTAATTTTTTTTTACGGGTTCTATGGAACAAATAAATTCATCGAACAATTTTTTTTTTTTTTTGCCCCTATTTTACAAGTTACACGGGGGTGAAATTCAGGAAAAAGAGCCAAAAATCGGAAACATACTCCCTTCCAAACGGTCATATCTTCGATTGTATTCAACCTAGAGACTTCGTCCAAGAACCATTTCAAAGCTGTTAAATGACACTATTTATATATATTCATTTTATTCTGCGGTAACGAACAATTTTATTTGTTATAAACAAATATATTATTCAAACGTGATTTTCAAAGCGAGGGTCACGCGATGAAATTCTCAAAAAAATATGAGCGTATTTCTTGATCAATTCTCTACAAAATCGCTGAGTCAAAAGGATGGAGAAACGATGGAAACTATGTGAAAACGATTCACTCATAAGCGACGGCGCGCGCTGCCACCGAAGAACCGTACCCGAGCCGGCTACCCTCATATTCCTCCCATCAGTATTGTACAACACCGCCAACACCACTGTCTTACTTTCATGACGTTTTCATATATTTTGATTTGAAATTTGATTTTGTGATCTTTTAATTCTTTGTAATTATCATTTCTTATACATATTTAATTTTCAATATTCTTTTGAATTGTGATCATTGACAGTACACATGGCTGCGATCTACATTTTATCGAGGTTACGTGTCCACTTGTTTGTCAATATTGTCGTGCTTTCATTACGTATTCAAACCAATAGTAATTTCCATTATCGAATAAACACAGTGTTTATATATATATATACTAGGGGGGCTCCGCCCCCCTGCGCGCTACGCGCGCCAACCCCCCATGTTATATGCATTCATCAATGTATTTTTCATTCGGGTCTCAAAGTAACGGAAATTCCTAACGGACTTATTAATATTGATCATTGTACATCATTCATAAGATGCATACATATTATTAACAAATTATGCTGAAAAAAAAAAAAAAAAACAGGAATTCAAGTTCTATTCGAAATAGTCCGAAAATTAGATATGATGGTAATCAGTCAATTATGCTAATAAGTTAATGTACGTATGTAGAGTACAGAAGTGGTCTTCAAAATTTTTGGCAAGTATTCTAAGAATAATTTTAGGCACGTCGAAGCTTACGGGCCTGTCGACGGATCTCGTAATCCCGAAGGGTAGGGTAACCGTAGGTAAAGAGAAACCTGAAAATAATAATATATGAATGAGGATAATAACAATTCTTATAACAGTTACCGTTTCTACACCACTTTGCAGTAGGTAACTCGGTGCGTTTTTTTTTCAAGTGGTATCCTCGGAAAGCCTGGATACCCGGATCACCCGAGGATACCCGAAGTTAGAAAACAAAAGAATTCTGGGGAAAACAAAAGAATTCTGGGGAAAACCCGGGACCTTTGGGGAAACCTTTGACCTTTAAAATATATGGGGAAAACAAAAAAATTCTGGGAAAACCCAGGAATTCTGGGAAAAACAAAAGAATTCTGAGAAAAACCCGAGAACTTTGAGGAAACCTTTGACCTTTGACCTTTAAAATCTATGGGGATAACCCAGGAATTCTGGGAAAAACAAAAGAATTCTGGGGGAAACAAAAAAATTCTGGGGAAAACCCGGGAACTTTGGGGAAACCTTTGATCTTTGACCTTTAAAATCTATGGAGAAAACAAAAGAATTCTGGGGAAAACCCGGGAACTTTGGGGAAACCTTCGACCTTTGACCTTGAAAATCTATGGGGAAAACAAAAGAATTCTGGGAAAACCCAGGAATTCTGGGAAAATCAAAAGAATTCTGGGGAAAACCCAGGAATTCTGGGGAAAAAACAAAAGGATTCTGGGGAAAACTCGGGAACTTTGGGGAAACCTTTGACCTTTGACCTTGAAAATCTGTGGGGAAAACAAGAAAATTCTAGGGAAATCAAAAGAATTTGAAATACTGACACGGCGGCGGCGGCGGCGGCGAGATATCTTTATAATATAGAGAGATATCTGAGAGCAGACTTCGGAATCGAAAGAAGATGATCTATCAAAAAGTGCGTTTGAAATCGCTGCCAGGAGACTACACATTAGGAGTTCTAAAAAGATGAGTATTTCTGTGATATATTAATTGCGAGAGTTTAGTAAATATTATAAGAAAAAAGGTATGATTGATAAAAGATGAAAGAATTTTCGGAATATTGACAAAAATTGTGCTAGCATTTTCTGAATCCTCAAAATATTGAATATCAAGAATTTTTAAGAATTTTTATGTTTTTAAAAATTTTGATCAGTTTTTTTTCTGAAGCAATTATTTTTTCTTCACACCTGCTCCGAAAATGCCCCTTTGCGACCTCTTGAGCGGGCGCGAAACAGAACTTTGCGGCCCTCGGGCGGACAAGTATTTTCCGCCCGCTTTTAGCGGGCGGTAGAGACTCCTTGTCCGCCCTCGGGCGCAAAGTTCAGTTTTGCGCCCGCTCCCTCGGTCTCAACAGAGGCATTTATGCAGTCCAGGTGTTAAGAAAAATATCGTGTGCATCACGGGTGCAAGGCTATTTTGGCGAGTGTGCATGCAGCACACTCGCCTTCGGCTCGTGCCGCATATTGCACACTCGCAATATAGCTCTTTCCGCCCTTGATACACAATGTACTATTTTTTCTAACAGCCTCACTGGACACCTAACGGACACTGTTGTTGGACAGAACAGGTACAAACTCACTACAAACTTCCGCCTGGCACATGTGTCTAGACTCGACTCGACTCATAACACATTAATACGAGGGCAGCTGCGGATCCAGCATATTAATCATAAGCAAAATCTTAAAACTTGATTTCCTGTTACTACATTTTCTCCTCTGGGAAAAGTAGGAAATAAAAAAAAAAAAATTTGAATAAAAAAGTTTACAAGTTGCTTTCTGGATAATGAATATATTGACCGGTTGTCGTAAAGAATCAGTAGCACCGTTGGATCGATTCTGGAATTTTTGGTCTTCAATTATTCACAAGACTTCCCTCTATGGTATGAACGTGGGATTTTTTGACAAAACCGTTTTTGATTGAGATACTGGCAGAAAAATAAAAAGAATTTGAAAAATGCAAAAAAAAAAAAAAATCAAAAAAATTGAATAACTCAAGTAATTTTTGCAATATCAAGAATCCCTACGTTCATACCATAGACGCATCTTTTATGAACGATTGAGGACCAAACATTTCAAGATTGATCCAACGGTGGTCCTGATTCTTTACGACAACCGAGTCATTCAGTATTTTTTTCACTTCAGCGTAGCCACCTTCAGACTGAAAGTAATACATGATGTAAAATATGCGTTATGAGGGTTGAACCTTTCTTAGACATCATGATTTTTTTGGATTTTGTCAGAGTCCACAAGTCGCAGAAAAAGATTAATTTCTTTATGGAAATTTCAACTCCTCCAAAGGTGTACATTAGGGTGGTCCTTATATGGGGTGTTTTTGAATTCTTACGCTCCCAAGGGTTTAAACGGATCCTTTTCAAGAAAAAAAATTTGTCCTAAAGTTTTAATGCTCTATCACGATTTTAACGTCCCGCGCACGACCGCCAGAGTATTTTTTTTGTTTTCAATTTCCTACAAAAAATATGTACCACCCAACTTTGTCGAGTCATTAACGTCGAAGTTTTAACATTTTGCGTCCTGCGTCGATTTTAACATCCTGCGCACGACCACCAATTTTTTTTTTTTTTCAATTTTCTAAAAAAAAAAAAAAAATCTCCGTCAAGTCACTAACGTCGAAGTTATAGCTATTCGAATGACATAATTTTTATTAAAATGGGTTCTTTTTTTTCAAATAACAGCGTGCGTATGAGTGATTGGGTCAAGTGAGTTGAAATTGGAATAAAAAAATAAAATTGATATTCAATGCCAACTTCATCCCGATCAAAATATTCAGTAAATTTTAGCAATAGATAATTTCTCATTATGATTTTTGTGAATGGTGACCTACAGCTGAAATCAATTTCTATAGCGTATATTTTTTGTGATTATGAATCAAATTTGGCGGTTGTGCGCAGGAGGTTAAAATCGACGCAGGACGCAGAATGTTAAAACTTCGACGTTAATGACTTGACAAAGTTGGGTCATACATATTTTTTGTAGGAAATTGAAAAAAAAAAGAAATACTTTGGCGGTCGTGCGCGGGACGTTAAAATCGAGATAGAGCATTAAAATTTTAGGACAATTTTTTTTTCTTGAAAAGGATTCGTTTGATCCCTTGGGAGCGTAAAAATTTAAAAACACCCCATATAAGGACCACCCTAGTGTACATACCCCCTCAACCGATTGACTTGAAAGTTTGTGTGGTTATTGTATACATAATTATCTAGTACTTGTCAAAAGATTTTTTTTTTTTATTTTCTGCAAAATACGAACAAATTTTTTCTTGAAAATCTCTACGTTGAGTTCAAGCATCCGCCATTTTGTCAAAAATCGATATTTTTCTAATCGGTTATGACAAGTACAAGATGATAGTATCTATTTTAACCCTTTGCGGCTTAGTGGGATTGTGGGATCCCACCTCATTTCAATCAGTTTTTCATATTAGCTGATAGAAAAATGTATGCCGCAAAGGGTTAAGGGGCACCACTAGTGTGACCGCCTGAAAAAAGGTGATTTTCGGGAATTTATTGAAAGAAAAGTATCGCATCGAATCATTTGAAATTTTATGGGTGCATTTGTGTATAAAGTGTATAAAAACAGTAATTTTTTTGTTTGAAAATATTTCAGTTTCAGCGACTTATGCCATGTCTCCCGAGTCGCAAAAAAAAAAAAAAGTTCTCCCACTGCTGCAGTGATTCCGGCCTTCAGAATGCCTCAAATCAAAAAATGAAAAAAGTCCGTTAAACTAGCAAGTATTGCCTGTACAATGACTACGCGTTAAAAAAAAAAATTAAAACCTAACAAAATGGCGGAGTTTTGAAAAAAAAATTCGAAATTACGCGTCAATTCTAATGGTTTTTTGCATGGCAAATTGACATTTTTTACCTAATCGAAAAACTGGTAGGTCATTGTATGGAAAAACAAATACTAAGTACGCTCAAAAAAATTTCAAGTCGATCGGATGATTTGTATTCGAGTTAGAACTGCAGCAGATTCCAAAAATGTAGTTTTGAGAAAACCGCGTTCAAAGATGAAAGTATTGATTTCATTGTTATAAATCGATAACATTGTACGAAAGGTTTCACAGGTTTATACGTGCATATACATATCTGTGTATCTGGAGGTCCAGAGTAGCATCCCTAATACTATTATACTATTTACGATGCCGACAGAACCCGAATAATAGCTCAGGTACGGCCCCTCAACTGAGTACGTTTCTGACTGACGAACAGCTTCTCTCTAGGAGGCTGTAGTTGAAAACCTATTTGGAATCCGTACTTGAAATTGTAGTATGTTATTTTTGAAGGTATAGTCCATCGAAAAATCGAAGAAAAATAAATCGATTTTTTGAAAGTGTCACACTAGTGGTGCCCCTCAATATTCCGTTCGATTTTTTTTTTCTGATGATTTTTGACGAAATGCCACTGGGGACCGCTATGGCAGATTTTTTACGGTACTTCGTAAACAACTCAACACAAAAAAAAAAAAATTCCTCATTCTTAGTAAAAAAATTCCTTGATTCCAACTTTTCGCTATGATTGAATTTAAGACGCGTTAAACGACGAAAACCATCGATTTATGGGCTTGTTTTTAGCCGAAATTGTCTCGAAATGAGGCCAAATTTTCCATAATTTTAACCCTTTTCAACTGGGATTGAGAATTATTTTCATTAGATGAATGCTATTTTTTTCTAGTTTCAAGAAACATTTATTTTTGAATTGAACATCTTTTTTTCTAAAAGTAATCCATAAATTTAACATTAAAATTATCCTAATTTCTTCTTATTGCGAGCAAAGAAATATCCTAAATTCAAGAATAGATTTCACTCGATTTTGTAGTGTGAACGCGAACAAAATTTCAAAATGGAATCCTTCGAATTTTTGATTGTTTGAGGCTGACTGGATCCATACCATAGAAATACCTACCGAGAATATTCGCTGAGATTAAACAATCCCCTTCCTACGGTAAACTCAACACAGGCGCGCGCCGCGTGCGTAAGGCTCGTTCGGGAGGGGATGCAATGCTACTGGCACCTCAGCCCCTCCCGAACGAGCCTCACGCACGCGGTGCGCGCATATGTTGGTTTGGCCCTAGGAAACGGATCGTTTTAACTCACCGAATATGCTCGGTATGATTGAGGATTAAACGAACTTACAGTGAAGTTCGATCACCATTATGTGAGTTGCTTGTTCGAAGGTATACTTGCTGCGGTACTATAAGTCACTATATCTTCGAACAAGTACCACGAAATATAATTCTGATATCTCTATGCGAATAGCGCCATTTGCTGCCGCAGCAATTTACTGTCATGAAAATCCGGCCGTACAAGTGTCCCCCTAGCTACTGCCACCTACAGGTTGCCATGTGAAACGCAAAACATTCATTCGAACTTCGTAATTCGTCACGTCAGTGAATCCGGAGACAAATATTTCATTGTTATATATTGTATGATTGATTTCAGCATTGGAAACAATGTCATCTTCAATAGTTGATAAATTTTTAAGTATCAATCATTTAGAGCATCTCGCTCCTGCTTTCAAGGGTGAGTAAATCAATTATGAAGTTCCATATGACACGCAACAGGTATAGGTTTCAAAAGTACCCGTTTGCGGAGAATATTCATATTCAAATCGTTCTTATTATTTCATGTATCAGCTAAATGACCTGTATACGAAAATTCATGGTGATATCATTGGTATATAATTGTTTAGCCCACCTGAATATTTCTTTGTTCCAAAGAATGTTATATTTGAAAAGGAACCTCGACCTCTGTCGGTAATGATTAGTCAGCTCTATCACCCGCCAGGGGATTGGATTTTTAAATTCATAACCTCTCTGCTGTCAGTGAGCCGGTGCGGGAATTATCGTATAGGGCAATGGTTTATTGAACTTTTTCTTTTTTTTAACCATCATTTTGATGGAGACTCAGCGAGAAAACCAAAGGTAAAGGATTCTCAAACAGTCAAAGTGTTGTGTTCTGAGAATAAATGTGTTGGAAAAATTTTTTTTAGGTTTGAGTGATACAGAGTTCTTACGTTTGAAAGTGAATGACATCGAGAGGTATGTGAGAATTGTTACTCAACATTCCAATACATTTCGTAAATTGACTACCTTTAATAATTAAGCAAGGCGTGACCTGGAATGCGGCAAAGCGCAACGCATGCAGGTGACGCCAATAATCGCGTAAGCATATTGAGGTAATAAATTAGGCTAGAGTCTGAGCTGCGCCTCAGTCTTGAGCGGATATTAGAAGAAGAGTATCTCTTCGAATACTCAGACTCGAACCGGAGCAAGTGCTCCAAGCACACTTTTGTAACTTTGATAAATATTAAATAAACACTACTTTCGTTGCTATCTTGTGCTTAGAGTGATCTTTAATAATCACCTCTGGGAACAACCCTATAACTGCCGATCCCTGAATAACGGGGGTTAAATAGTACAACATTGGTGGCAGCGGTCTAGCGGATAAACCAGAGCTTGCAAGATAGTTGACGCTAAAACAAAAGTATAAAAGTGAAATAAAGAACGAAATAAATAGATAAAAAGAGGAAAGTTAAAAAGGTGCAACACGCAGTCGTTGTAACCTAGTGAAAAATACATCGCAACGAAAGAGCTACAGCACGCAGCATTCGTGGCTAAGGCAAAGGAACGAGCACGAGGTACCTACGGCAGCAGTAGCAGCAGCAGCAGCAGCAGAACGCAGCGGTTCAGCAGCATCATAGGAATCAGAGGGTCAGCAACAGCCCAGCAGAAGCGGAAAAGCGAGATGAAGATGTTCATTTTTATGTAAGCCAATATGAAATCCTCGCAATCTTAGTATTTAAGCCGCAAACATTGTCATTGAGAGCTAACTGCCAGTTAGAAGCGTGCGAGCATTTAGAAAATTTTCGTGTTTAGAGAATACAAAGAATTTTAGATATTTTTTCGTCGAAGTAACGAGTCAGTCAGGCTCATCAGGCTAAGATTAGAATTTTCGATTAGAGTAGATGTCTGCTACTTGGAATAAGATTGAGGAACTTGTCGCGTAAGGTCAAACCGGGTATATACAGGATCTTCGAAAAGAGGTCCTCCTACAAGTTTGCGAAAGATACGGTCTAGCAGTCGGTGATTCAAACACTATAGAGGGGATTAGGGCAACCTTACGAACATTCAGTAAAAGCAATAGAAAGGGACAGCCAACTCCTTCCCCAAAGCCTAAACCAGGCACTTCCTTTTTTCCTGACCAACCTCAAACAGCATCCCAGGAGACAATAACCATCCCGGGTTCGGTTCCTGACGAGACAGAATCAAGGCAACACACAGCAACCAAGATGACGGACTACTTGTCATTGAAGGAGGTGCGGCAGATGGTCAACGTTTTCGATGGAAGCGAGCCACGTAAGGTGGACGATTTGTTGCGAACAATCGAGTATGCGAAAGATAAAGTAAATCCGAATCAAAGACCAGACGTGTTAGAATTGGTCCTAAAAACGAAGATACAGGGCAAGGCAGCCATGGAACTCAGATATAAAGATATAAATTCTTTCGAAAAGCTGAAAGCCGAGCTTTTGGCATTGTACGGAGTTAAAAGCTCTACGCCAGCATTGTTGGTAGAATTATTTTCAAGTAGACAGAAAACGGGTGAAAACGCACATGATTTCGGACAGAGGGTTACGCGTCTTATGATGGATCTTATGAGAGCATGCGGAGCTAGGACAAATATAGCAGCGGAAAGAAAAGGAATAGAAGACCTACTCAGATACCAAACACTTGCCATTTTCGAAAACGGGCTACATTATAATTTGAGAATGATCGTGAAATCGTACCATTTCTCGGATCTTTCGGCCTCAATAAAAGACGCGGAAGAGGAAGAAAAATCGCAAAACGGCGTAAACTCTATAAATCGGCGGACGAACCAGCCGGGCGATAGGAATACATCAAGAGTGAAGTGTCTGAAGTGTAATCAAACGGGACATTTTGCACGGGATTGTACCGAGGTGAAATACAAGCAATCGTCACCTACAGCAGGTCAGAGTAGATTGGTGCATCGTGTAGAATTAGTATGCAATTTTTGTAAACGCAGAGGGCACCTATATAAAGATTGTAGGGATAGAATGCGTCACGATGAACGACGATCAGGAAATAACGGTAGCGGATCAGGCGAAAACCAAAAAGCTAGTACGGGTTGGTCCCAAAATTCTTATAGTAAAAACGCAGGGCATGAAGGATCCCAGCAATCGACGAGGAATGCAGGATCATACAAATCCATGAACGTCGCCAACGCAGATAGAGCAAGTTGGAACAGAATAAAATTGAAGGCGAACGGAACCACTAAGGAAAAGATGACTCTTTTAGTAGACTCTGGTACCGACGCCAGCATCATCAAAATAGGGATGTTGAAAGATGATTTGCCAGTTTTAGAAGAAACGACGAGTTTATCGGGAATAGGACAAGGCGTTCTTGAGGCACTTTGAAAAGTCATATTAACAATCCCATTGAAAGATAGAAGTATTGAGCACCCTTTCTTTGTGGTAAGAGACGATTTCAGTCTAGATGCGGATGGCATCATTGGAATAGATTTCATAGAGGATCACGAAGCCGCGATAGGTAAAAGCGCTCAAGCATTTTTCATACACGGGCAACGTTTCGAGCTCTTACGACCGTTAAAAACGGAGAAAATTAGGTTAGCGCCGCGAACAATAAGGACAGTCAGTGCAAAAACAAATAGTAAGTTCATCGGCATTGCAGAGTAGAAGGAACTCGCCGACGGAGTATACCTAGGAAATTGCTAAACTAAACCGGCGAACCAAGAATGCATAGTAGACATTTTGAACCTAAACGATCACGAGGTGATATTGGAGACGCCGACCGTGGAATTGGAGGAGTTATGCGAGAAAAATAGCGAAACGAGCGACGAAGAAGCAGCCTACATAGGTCTAATAACTGGTAGAACGGGTAACCAACGAATCAAGCTGGTACATGATACCATTCGCACAGATCATCTTAACGAGGAGGAGAGAAATACTCTACTTGAGATATGCGAAAAGTATAGCGAAATCTTCTATTTACCAGGGGATAAGCTAGGCGTAACTAACGCGACCAGTCATACAATTACATTGACGGATGGGGGGAAAACCGACTAATGTTCGTCCATACCGCCTACCTGAGTCGCAGAAACAAGAGATAAACAAGCAAATAGAAGCCATGTTAGACAGTGACATAATACGCCCGAGTCGTAGCCAATGGAACGCACCGCTTCTAGTAGTACCGAAAAAACCTGACGCATCAGGAAAGCAGAAATTTAGAATAGTCGTCGACTACAGAAAATTGGTAGGGGATTCGGATCCTTTGCCAAATATTACAGAAATATTGGATCAGTTAGAAAAAGCGAAGTACTTTACTACATTACACCTCGCCTCGGAATTTTATCAGATTCCGATGGCTGAAGAAGACAAGGAAAAAACTGCTTTCTCAACAGCACATGGGCATTATGAATATAATTCAATGCCATTCGGAATGAAAAATGCGCCAGCGACATTCCAACGTTTGATGAATACTGTTTTAGCAGGACTACAAGCATCTAAGTGCTACGTTTATTTAGACGACATTGTAATTCACGGAGCAACACTGAAAGAGCACAACGATAGGCTCATCGAGGTACTAAAGCGACTGCAGGAGAGCAATCTCATCCTCCAGCCAGACAAATGTCAATTTCTTCGAAAGAAAACTAGTTATTCAGGGCATGTGATAACGTCGGAGGGAATTCTCCCAGATTCCTTGAAAATTGTGGACGTCAAGAAATTTAAGAGCCCGACAAACGTTAAACAAGTGCAGTCATTTTTAGGGCTAGCAGGTTATTACAGGAGATTCATAGAAGGATTTTCGAGTAAAGCACGACCGTTAACGCAACTTACGCAGAAGGGACGCAAGTTCGAGTGGACAACGGTAGAAGAAAGCGCATTCGAAACGCTAAAATCAAAGCTCATCACGGCACCCATCCTAAAGTATCCGGATTTCACGAAACCTTTCTTGATAACAACAGATGCATCCGACAAGGCAATCGGAGCAATCCTCTCTCAAGGACCAATTGGGCAAGATTTACCAATAGCGTACGCAAGTCGAACGCTTAACATGGCCGAAAGAAATTACTCGACCACTGAGAGGGAAATGTTAGCAATCGTCTTCGGGACTAGGCAGTTCAGACCATACGTATATGGGACGCATTTTACTGTGATCACGGATCACCTCCCTCTTAAATGGATCTTCAAAATCGAGGATCCTGGATCAAGGTTACTGAGAATGAGATTAAAACTCGCCGAACACGAGTATGACGTAGTCTACAAACCTGGAAAACTCAATACGAACGCGGACGCGCTCAGCAGAATATATAAGATTTACAGCAACAGCCAGGAATTCGGAGAGGAAAAACCTTTGGAAAAAGGTACGGAACCTTCAGAAGGTATCAAGATTCTCGTAATGTCAGAAGAAGAAGAAGGAGAGGAAGAAGAAGAAGAAGAAAAAGAAGAAGAGAATGAATCGGAACCGGAATACACAGAAGACAAGAAAAAAAAGATCTTGTACGAATATCACGACGCACCCATGGGTGGGCACCAAGGCTTATTGCGCACACTAGAACGCATAAAAATGGAACACAGGTGGCCGAATATGCGCAAAGAAGTAGAAGACTACATAGGTAAATGCGAGAAATGTCAGAAAAATAAAACGCAGAGAAAACTGAAAGCACCCATGATAATCACCGATACTCCTTCGAAAGCCTTCGAAAAATGTGCGCTGGATATCGTAGGGCCGTTGACCATAACTGATACAGGCAATGAGTATGTACTTACGTTTCAAGAAGACTTTTAACCAAATTTAGCAAAGCTATGCCAGTGGCTGACCAGGAAGCTTCCACGGTGGCTAGAGAATTCGTGAAAAATATTATATGCGAATATCCCAGCAAACCAATACATAACTGATACATAACTGTAAGAGCACATCTAGAGATCGGAGTAATGTAACATAGTTATGTCTCTGATATCCGACATATCTTTAGAATGTAACATATTGTTTACATAACATAAGATGCATGAATGATACGTAATATTGAGGGCATCACGAAGTAACAATGTAATATAACAAAGTTACGTAGAGGAGAAATAACATAACTTCAATTCCGTGATGTATCATGTACATTATATGAGACCCACAAGTGATACATAAAATTGAAAGCATCTTCAGGGATCCGGAAATATAACATAGTTACATACATGGGACATAATATTTCTGCAAATATGACATGTGTCGTATATATAACATCAGACCCATGGATGATACGTAACAGAGATTGCAACACCAGGGAACAGAGTCACATAACATAATAACATCTATAATACGTGCAATATCTTTAGTTCTGCAATTAAAACATCGCAAAATAGGATATCCGTATCTGCTGGCGATAATTTCTGAAACGTATGTAAGTGACTAACATGATAGTACGCATCAATCGAGGCATAAACGCTTCAGAGCTGTTAGATAGCGAGATCGAAAATATAGAGAAATTTGGCAGTATTCACTACACGATACTGTGGTGTAGTGGCGAGAGCGTGCGACTACTAATCCAAGCGTGTCCGAGCGATCATGGTTCGAGCCCGGGTTAGGTCAAAATAATGATGTCGTCTTGAATGAACTAAAAATGCGTTTTAATCTATCTGTGGTTGATTATAAATTGGCAGTATGTCATATATACACCATAGATGATGGAAATTAGTAATAATAACGGCTTTTTATTTAGCTTTTCCAGTGTGATAGTTAATTGTATCAGATGCATCTCCAATATGTATCTGATACATCTTTCAACATGTCTTTGACATATCTTTGATATGTCTATGATATATCGGTGAGCCGTCGCTGATATGTATCACCAGCACATATCTAATACATTGATGATACATCCAATGTTGCTGACATCGTGCTGTACCAGTAACATACTTTCTTATGAGTTTGATATATAACGTGTGACATTCGTTACATAATATATACGTATTTGATACATATTTTGGTTTGCTGGGATGGAACACCCAAGGTAATCCTTACTGATCAGGGAACGAATTTTTTAAGCAATGTTGTAACGGGTTTGATAGTCCGCTATAAATAAATGGAATGATAGGACGGGGTGTGAGGGAGAGTAAACGTGGTCGAGTCGTGAAATGTACTTGGAAATTATAAGTACGATTTATTTAGAGATTTCTTAAAACTATTACAATGTGTGGGTGTGTAGAGTGTAGTATGAGTGTGTGTGTGGAATTACTAATTGGGTTAATTAATATTGGCTGAAGGTACTGACCTTAACTCAATTGAGGTTTGGATATATATCGCAAAAGGTAACTATCGCACTTGTCGTTAAGACGGTAGGTACTTGAGTGACTAGAGTAACGATCGGACCTCGCGTCCGATCGTCCTCGGCCAGCTTCGCATATTTTCGTTGCTTTTGAATTTACTTTGGTTTCCCCGCGTGGCTTGGGGAGACTTGTGACTTGCTATGTCACAACTCCCCCCTCCCCACGCGGGGTGAAGCCTATAGGGTGAACCGTTCTATATGTGTAGTGTTATGTGTACTTATATTCTATTTTCCATATTATATTATCTCATACTTCATGTGTTTCTTATAACTAGCTTATTCTCTTTATCTTTTCATCTCTTTTGTCTCTAGATTTTATCCTATCCTAATATTTTAATTGGCTTTTTAACTTTACTTTGTACTTTTTATCTATCCTCTACTTTGTGTTACTTCTCTGTTTACTTTATTCTGTTGTTAATCTGTTTTCTTTGACTGAATTCTGTTTCTGACTTGTTTCCTATTTTGTACTGTAGTTTATACCTTATTTACTAATGTGTGTCGTTTTCGTTGTCTTTTCCTGGTGTCTTGTCGTTTCGTTGTCTGTCTTCTTTTGGTATCGTGTCGTTTCCTTGTCGTGTAGTTTCGTCGTCGTGTCGTTATGGTGTCCTGTTGCATTTATGTTTCTCCCTTTTCCTGTCTATCCTGCTGTTGTGTCCGTGTCGTCTCTCTCCCTGTTTTGTTCATCTTCTTCTTCTCCATAGTGTGGTGTCAAATGTAGTGTCTGTGTCGTCTATCGCAATTATTAGTGTGTCTGTGTCTGTCTCCATTTCGTCTGCAGTCTCGTATTCGTCGGATTCTGTTTTTTGGTCTGTGTCCTGTGTGGTTTGTTCGTGCGTCGTGTTTTCTGTGTGGTCTTTTGGTGTTATTTGGTATGTTTTTGGGAATGGTGGGTGGGATCGTGTTCGTGTGCGTCTCTGGTGTCTTATCGTCGTGCTGTGTGTTGGTAGTGTGATTGTCGGTATGTCGTGTTTTGGTGGTGATGGTGGTGTGTAGGGTGGTAAATCGTCTAGTGTGATGAGTGGAGTTTGTGTGGGTGTAGCGTCCTGTTTCTTCTCGTGTCTGTTTTTGTATTTTATGTATCTGTCTGTCGCTTCCATTAATGTAAAACCTGCGGCTATTCTGTCTATCAGTTTCGTCATCTCGTCTCGTGTGTCTGTTCTGGTGTTTGCGGTTCGTTCGTAAGGAGTCTGTTGTCTAGATGTGCTGGGTGTTGGATTTTGTTTTGTAAGTCGTGTGGAGGGTGGGTTTGGGTACCTGTATTCGTGTGGTGGTTGTCCCGGTGTCTGTAGTAGGGGTGTTTTCTGCATCGGTGTTGCGTCTCGTATGTATTGTCTGGGTATCGGTAGTAGTGTGCGTCGTGATTCTGTCGGTGGGTGTATGTTGTATTGATGTTGTGATGGTCTGTCTGCTTGTATCATCTCTTGTGTTGCGTATCGGTGTGTGTACATCTGTTGTCCTGGTGTTCGTGTTTTCGGGATTGCTCCCAGTCTGGCGCGAAGCGCCGGTGATAAGTTCGTCTTTGTTTGTCTGTCCATCGTCCTTGATTCTGTAATATATCGAATGTAGAATTAGTCACATGTATTTTTAAATGTATAGTTTCAGATTGTCAATGTGCCATTTGCCTATGTTTTTTCCGCTTTCTGTAGCTAACTCATATATGGTAGGTGAGATTTTCTTAATAATTATGTATGGTCCAGAGTATTTATGTGTCAATTTAGCTGCTATGTAGTCTATCTTTGATGAGAGTGTGTGGGTCTTTTTGAGAACCCTATCTCCTACCTTGAATTCCGTGTTTCTGTGTCTTAGATTGTGATAGTGTGCCTGTCTTTCGTTTGCTTCCGTTAGATGTCTTTGTACTTCTTCTCTGATAATCTGTAGTCTGCGTAAGTGATCTGTCCATTTGTCTGTGTCCTGCATCTCGATGTCTCCCTCGTTCTCTAGTTGATCTCGTAGGCATTGTGTCGGCTTTAGTTCTCTTCCCAGGTTCAGGAATGCCGGTGTGTGTTTTGTCGATGTGTGTGTACTTGTGTTTAATGCAAATTGTAAATCTTGTAAGTGTATATCCCATTTCCTGTGATCTTTTTCGACGTATGCTTGTATCATCGTTTTTATGGTTCTATTGACTCGTTCTACCGGGTTTGCTTGTGCGTGGTATGGAGGTATCGTCGTGTGTCTAATGCCGAATTTTTGTGTTAATTCGCGTATCAGTTTGTTTATGTATGGTGTGCCGTTGTCTGTCAGAATTACGCGTCGTGTTCCCCATCGTGATATGACGTGTGTGTGGAGTGCGTGTTCGACTGTCTGAGCTGTTACTTTTTTAGTGGTATTATTTCGCTCCATTTTGTGTATAAATCTTGAAAAACTATTATGTATTGGTGTCGTGTTTTAGATATGGGTAGCGGACCCATAATATCTGAAGCTACTACTGTCCATGGCTCTTCTATTATTCTGTGTCCCATGAGACCTGCTGGCTGTCTTTGTTCTACTTTTGTTTTTTGGCAAATCTCGCATTTTCTAACGTAATTTACGGTATCTCTGTATATCCCGGGCCAGTAATACTCTTTAGCTATTCTCTGGTATGTTTTTTCTATGCCTAAATGTCCTGATTGTGTTGTGTCGTGATTTTCGTGTAGTACTTGTGTGATTTTCTCTTTAGGGATTACTAATTTCCATGGGTTTGTGTCGGGTAATAGGTTTGAATGTAGAGGATCGGGTCTGTGGAAGTATAGGTGTGTGTCGCGTATTCTCCATGAGTCGTTTTTCTCTGGTCGTGTCTGTACTTGTGTCTTTTTGTATGTGTACCATTTATCTGTTGTGTTTTCTATCGCGCCTAAATGTGATTGTTCTTCGGCTTCGTGTAATCGTGATAGTGCGTCAGGTACGTGATGTGCTGAGCCTTTTCTGTGTACTATTTCGAAGTCGTATTCGAGTAGTTCGAGTGCCCATCTCGCTAGTCTGCCTGTCGGGTTTTTTAGATTGTGCAGCCATTTCAGTGCGCTATGATCTGTGATGACTGTAAAATGGTATCCCTCTAAGTATGGTCTAAATTTCTGTATTGACCAGATTACTGCTAGGCACTCCCTTTCTGTCGTTGTGTATTTTCTTTCTGCATCGCTCAATGCACGGCTGGCGTATGCAATTACTTGTTCTGTATCTTGTTTTGTTTGTGTGAGTACTGCACCTATCCCTGTGCCGCTTGCGTCCGTTTGTACTTGGAATGGTAGTGTGTGATCGGGACATGTTAGTGTGGGTGGTGTTGTGAGTAACTGTTTGATTGTATTCGTCGCGAGTTGTTGTTCTTCACCCCAGGTCCATTTCTGATCCTTTTTTAATAGTCGTGTGAGTGGTTCTGTTATGTGTGCGAAATTTGGGATGAATCTTCTGTACCAAGAGGCCATTCCTATTAATCTTCTTAATTGTTTAATCGTTTTCGGTTCTGGGTAGTCTGTCAGTGGTTGTACTTTGTCTGAGTCTACGTGTAATCCGTGTTTGTCTACTATGTAACCTAGGTATTTAACTTGTGAGCAACCAAATTCACATTTATCTGGATTAATAGTGAGTCCTGCGTGTGAGATTTTATCTAATATTTTTTCTAGCTAGTGTATGTGTTCTTCGAATGTCTGTGTCACTATTATAATGTCGTCTAAGTATGCAAATGCGTACGGTTCTGATTTCGGTCCAATTATTTTATCTAGTAATCATTGGAAGGTCGCTGGTGCTCCCGTGAGACCATATGGCATCCTTTTAAATTGGTATAATCCTTTTCCCGGTACTGTAAATGCTGTTATGTGTCTGCTGTCTGTGTGTAGTGGTATTTGGAAGTACGCTTGACTGAGATCGAGTTTTGATATGTATTGTGCGGCGCGTAATTTGTCTAGTATTGCTGTCATGTATGGTAGTGAATATGCGTCTTTGCGTGATACTGAATTTACTTTTCTAAAATCGAGACAAAATCTGTAAGTGTTGTTCGGTTTTTTAATCATAACAATTGGGCTTGACCATTCGCTTTCTGAGGTTTCTACTCCATCCTCTGCTATCATTTTATCTACTTCCGTGTAAATCGCGTCTTTTATTTTGGGTGATACCATGTAGTATCTTTGTTTTATAGGGGCGTGACCTTGTGTATCTATTTTGTGTGATGTTAAGTGTGTTAAGCCTAGTTGGCCTGGTAATGATGCGATTTTATTTTTTAGTAGAATCTGTAGTTCTGTGTGCTGTGTATCTGTGAGTGTTGTATCCCGCTGCAGATTCGCGGTGTTCGATAGTTCGGATACAGGTTTGGATTTGGTGGAAAGTTCGGAGTCGGTAGTAGGACTTTTCGGTTTGTGGGTGCGTCTGTGTGTGTATATTCTATTCTATCTATGTTTTGGTCTTGTGTATTTTTGTATAAGTTTGGATTCGGTGGGAAATTTGGAGTCGGTAGTAGGACTTTTCTTTTTGGTTCAGGTGTGGTTGTGTGTGTTTGTTCCTGTGTATCTGTATTTCGCGACTGTTCTAACGCTAATTTTTCTAATTCTTCTTGTAAAGCTGCTGCTTTTGCTTGTTTTGTGTGTGTCTGTGTTTCCTGTTCCCTGGTTTCTTTAGGTTTTTCTGTTTTTCCTTCTTCGCGTTTTTCGTTTTCTTGTTCTACGTTATCTTTTTGTTTGATCGGGTATTGAATTGGGACTGGAGTTGTCTTAGGCCATCGCTCCATTATGTACGTTAATGCTGGCTTTTCTTTCATCGACCATGTATTGTCTACGAAGTCTAATCTCATCCCGAAGTGTCTCATTGCATCTATTCCGAGAATGCATGTCCATGCAAGTGTTGGGATTATTCCTAATTCTATCCATCTGCTTGTGTGTCCTATTCTAATCCGTCTTGTTGTTATTCCTATTATTCCTGCGCTTGTGCCGTTCGCTACTAACACGGTAGTGTTAGGTGTATCTTGTATGCCTGTGTGTCTTTCTTTTAGTATTTCTTCGATCTTTTGTCCTAAGTATGAATGTGTCGCTCCCGTGTCTACTAATGCATTAAATTCTAGTCCGTCCATGTCTACTTTTATGTGGAATCTCGGATCTCGTGGATTGTGTGTGATAGTGTATGTCGCATGTTCGGGTGTGTATGTGTTTTGTGTTTGGGAAACTGCCTCCACCCGTGTTGGCTGTTCCCTTACTCGTTTCCCGGCTGCTGCGGTCTTGTGCATTGCCATCTCATGTGGCCTGGTGCGTTGCAGTTGTAGCAGCGTCTCTCTGTTGTGTCTGTCTGTGTGTATGTCTGTCGTGTGTATAGCGGTGCTGGGTATGTAATCGCTGGGCGTGTTGGTGGTTGTATCTGCGGTCTCGTCTGTGTTGTGTATGTGTATGTCGGCTGTATGTTCGGCGTCGGTAATAAGACTCTACGTTGCTGAGTTTGAATCTGTGGCGTTGTGTGTGTGTGTGTGTGTGTGTGTACTCTATTTGCGGTGTATTCTGTTTCTTAATCATGCTCTGTCTCGTTTCTTCCCATGATCTATCTGTTTCCCATTGTTTACCTGCATTTTCTAACTGTTCAAATGTTCTTATTTCGTATCTTCCTATGTATTGTTTGTATTCTAACTTTAGTTTTCTATATGTCATTTCTATTTCTTGTGTCAGTGTATACGGTGGGTCTAATTGCGTGAATAGTGTTCTAATTCTAATCACGAATTCTGAAATCAGCTCGTTTTCTTCCTGTACGCTATTTCTTATTTCTTCTTCAATTCTATCTCTACGCCGTGTGTCTGTGAATGTGTGTCGTATGTGTTCTGTGAAATCTTGTAGTGTGTTCCATCTACCTCTGTGTATTCTATACCATTGCTTTGCTTTTCCGTCAAGTATCGGTATGAGATTGTCCATTAGTTGTTTGTCTTTTATGTCACATCCTATTCGTGAATCTCTTAAATTTTGTAAAAATTCGTATAAATCTTCGCTAGATTCTCCGGTGTATTTTATGTTCCATGATTGTATCGCTTCGATCGGTATTATCTGTTTTGGTGTTTGATTGTTGTTGAAGCGTTGCGTGCTTTGTGGTAGTACCGTCTCTGTGTCGTAGTGTGTCGGGTTTGTCTGTGGTGGGTCTAAGTCTATCAGGTTGCGCATTGTTTGTATGTTTCGCCTGTTTGTGCCTATAAATGTGTCTGCGCCTGTTTCGTTTCTACTCATGTTTGCGTGTGTGGGGTTTGGTGATATGTTGTATATCGACGGCTGGGAAGAACAAACGTTCATCTCAGAATTTGGTTCAACAAGACGTCATTTCAAATTTTGGTCCAACAAGCGGTCATCTCAGAATTTGGTTCAACAAGACGTCATTTCATATTTTGATCCAACAAAAGCTCCACTCGAGATCATTTTTCGCTCACGACATTTTCTGAGGTTACGCCACTGCCGGGCGCACGTTTGAAATATTTGTTGAATGAATGATAACCGATTTCTGGGACATGAATGTTGAAAAAAGTGATCGCGTGTATAAATATCAATTTAATATGGTATTCTTTATACCTATTCTAATAATGATATCATATAAGTAATTGAAGATTTACATTATGTTTTTATAAATTACTTATCAGTAATAATCAACGAGTTATTTTATCACGTATTCTTTATTTTCATCTATATATAACATGACATTGATTTTTTGTACTTTGTGTTTCACTCAAGGAAACGTTTTGATAATTTTCCATTTTTTGGCGAATGCTTTTCCCTCAACGTTTCCGAAGATTAGAAGAGATTCTTGAGAAAAGGAAAGACTTCAAAAAGTTTTCAGCGACAAATTTTTTTTGAGGACGCTAAAAATGTTCAACAAATTTTCGAGAACAAAAGATTTAAAAGGGAAAAAGAAAAAAAAATTCAACAATTTTCAGCTGAGGTGCCCACTTTGCCCCGGTCTGTGCTTTATTGGAAAATAACATGAAATGAAAAAAAAATGTCATAGACATATATTAAGAGCGTTTTTTGGTTAAATAATAGCCTTTGTATTTTTCTCAACATATCAATAACGTTCACATTATTGTGTGACTTACAAAATGGTATCGTAAAAACTATGCGCACTTTCGGGAATCAGATTCTTTTCACACAGATATTTCAGATCTTTTTTCTTGTTTTTTCTTTTTTCTTAATATATGTCTATGACATTTTTTTTTCATTTCATGTTATTTTCCAATAAAGCACAGACCGGGGCAAAGTGGGCACCTCAGCTGAAAATTGTTGAATTTTTTTTTCTTTTTCCCTTTTAAATCTTTTATTCTCGAAAATTTGTTGAACATTTTTAGCGTCCTCAAAAAAAATCTGTCGCTGAAAACTTTTTGAAGTCTTTCCTTTTCTCAAGAATCTCTTCTAATCTTCGGAAACGTTGAGGGAAAAGCATTCGCCAAAAAATGGAAAATTATCAAAACGTTTCCTTGAGTGAAACACAAAGTACAAAAAATCAATGTCATGTTATATATAGATGAAAATAAAGAATACGTGATAAAATAACTCGTTGATTATTACTGATAAGTAATTTATAAAAACATAATGTAAATCTTCAATTACTTATATGATATCATTATTAGAATAGGTATAAAGAATACCATATTAAATTGATATTTATACACGCGATCACTTTTTTCAACATTCATGTCCCAGAAATCGGTTATCATTCATTCAACAAATATTTCAAACGTGCGCCCGGCAGTGGCGTAACCTCAGAAAATGTCGTGAGCGAAAAATGATCTCGAGTTGAGCTTTTGTTGGATCAAAATATGAAATGACGTCTTGTTGAACCAAATTCTGAGATGACCGCTTGTTGGACCAAAATTTGAAATGACGTCTTGTTGAACCAAATTCTGAGATGAACGTTTGTTCTTCCCAGCCGTCGATATGTTCTCGTCTAGTTCGAATTGTATGGGTGTCGTGTCATGTACGTGTGTGCTGTGCAGCGTGTGCTGCGTTGTTCTATTTGAGTATAACTGATCATTTTGTGCATGTCCTGACTGCATCTGTCTAATATCTCTGATTGTGCTCATGTCGTTGTCTTCGTTTCGTATGTTATTTCTAACTACTTGTCTATCGTCTCTAAATGGTTCGTGTACTTGTAAGCGTGGTTGCGAGTGCTCTATTTGTGCGTATCTAAGTGTGCGTTGTCTATTTTGTCCTTCTATGTCTATCGTGTTGTTTATAAAGTGCGCACGTACAGGACCTTGCGGTTGTGTGCCGCATGGTAACAGAGGTTCGCTCTGTCGTCTTTCCGCCATTTCTATGTATGTGTGTATGTGTGTATAACCGTTTGTCTTTGAATTCATCTATTCTACGTGATATCTTTTACTGTTTTAATTCGTTTAACGTCCTATTAGTGTGTGGGGAAGTGTGGATTTTTACGTTGGGCGCCAATTTGTAACGGGTTTGATAGTCCGCTATAAATAAATGGAACGATAGGACGGGGTGTGAGGGAGAGTAAACGTGGTCGAGTCGTGAAATGTACTTGCAAATTATAAGTACGATTTATTTAGAGATTTCTTAAAACTATTACAATGTGTGGGTGTGTAGAGTGTAGTATGAGTGTGTGTGTGGAATTACTAATTAAGTGAATTAATATTGGCTGAAGGTACTGACCTTAACTCAATTGAGGTTTTGATATATATCGCAAAAGGTAACTATCGCACTTGTCGTTAAGACGGTAGGTACTCGAGTGACTAGAGTGACGATCGGACCTCGCGTCCGATCGTCCTCGGCTAGCTTCGCATATTTTCGTTGCTTTTGAATCTACTTTGGTTTCCCCGCGTGGCTTGGGGAGACTTGTGACTTGCTATATCACAATGTATTCAAGAATATGTGTAAGCCTTTGAAAATCGAGAAAATTCAAACGACGGCATATCATCCAGAATCTAACGGAGCACTGCAACGATCACATAGAACACCAGCAGAATATCTAAGGAGTTATATCGAAGAGGACCACAGCAACTGGGATGAGTGGTTACTGTACGCTATGTTCACGTACAACACAACCCCTCACACTGCAACAGGGTACACCCCGTACGAGCTTGTTTTCGGGCACCCGGCAGAAATACCACCATCGGTAAAGCAAGCGCCGAGACTTACTTACGCGTATGACGACTACGTTCAGGAACTACGCGAAAGACTTAGGGCGGCTAATCTCAAAGCAAAAGAGAATCTGGAAGCAGCCAAGGGAAAAGCAAAATCATACTACGACAAAAAAACGGTAGAGACAAAATTCCAGCCAGGAGATAAGGTTCTTCTCCTAGATGAGACGGTTCGGCGGGGAAGATCAGCGAAATTAACGCCAAAGTATGTAGGTCCATACGAGATCACGAAAAAGCATTCGGATGTCAACTACACCATCCGGAAGGGTCGGAAGGAGACCAAAGTTCACGCCAACCGATTGAAGTTATTCGTAGAACATTGACTAGAAGGAGAGAAGCACGTCCCCAGCACCTATCCCACCCCTCACCATATTCCTCACAAATTTCACCATACAACAAAGGGAGGGGATACATTAGTAGTAATGTCTAAATTGACTTGCAGATCATGCCTGGCGATGGCGCTGGCAAAAGAAGAAATCAGTCCATCTTTCAAGATCGAGAGGTTCAGGGATAATCCGGGCGTTTACTTCGAGAGAATAGGGACGCTGCAGGTGTACTAAGATAGGTGGAGCTTAGTAATAGACATGGACCTCCGCACGGTATTCGAGAGAGAAAAAAATGTGGAGGCACACCTGAACAATATACGCAAGACATGCGAGATTCCAGATAACGCAGGCTCGCTTTTATGTGAGACTATGAGTCAAACAGTAGGAAATTTGTTAGATAAGGTTGATAGGGGTTTGCAACTAGTCCGCGACGTCACATGCGTCGGGCCGGCACGAAAGCGCCGAGGTTTGATAGACGGTTTAGGCTCGATAGCAAAATCCTTGTTCGGGACTATGGATGCAGCAGACGCGGCTAGGATAGATCAAGAGATCGATGATCTTCGGGAAGATCAAGCCAACCTAAAAACGGCAATGAGTAAGCAAATCCAAATAGTATCGTCGACGCTAGGAGTGTTTAATAATACCATGAGGGTAGTGGAAGAAAATGAGCAAACTTTGCTCGAGATAACTAAGCAGCTTAGTATCAGTCTTTCGAACGGTATAGAGAGAACAGCAGCGAGGCAAAAGCTCGACGAGCATATAGAAGCAATAGGCCTAATAGTAGATGCGTTGCTGAGTGATGTGAAGGATTTGGTACAATTTTTAACAGAAATAAAAAGGGGTATTATCAACCCCACCGTGCTTACTCCATCCAAAATACTAGAGTACCTATCGTCGGCACTACCACACCTGCCGGCGGGTCACAGCTTCCCTGTGCCATTGACGCAGCCAGGGGTATCATTGTTGATGACAGTCGCGGATATTAAATCTTACGGGAGGCAGGACACGGTAGTTACAGTAATAGAAATACCTCTGATAGGTAGTGAAGAGTATAGCTTCAGCAAAGTATATCCTCTGCCTGTAAGGGCACAAAACGATACCTATTGTTATCTAGAAACAACGGAGGAATTAGCAGTGGTGCACCATAATTATAGAAATTACCTACAAATGAAAAAGGCGGACTTGGGGACATGTAAACGATTAGGTGAACACTACTTGTGCGACCCAAGGCGCCCTACGAACGCGATAGGAATAGGTTCACCCTGTGAAATTGCTATTCTCTCAAAGCTGGACGTAGAATTATCGCAATGCCCGAAAAGAATAGTTAGGGTAAACAAGGCAATAGTATTAGTTTTGAATGGACCAGGAACATGGTTATACATAGCTCCAGAGGCCGAGGCAATCACGGTAGCCTGCGAAGGGTTGCCTGCGGCGCGTGAAACATTGATAGGCACTGGCATCATAGCTCTCAACGGGAAATGCGCTGTAACTGCGAAGGACTTCCGAATGGAGACATTACGGCAGTATCAAAGCAGGCAGGAATTCAGTTACCTGCCGCCGTATAACCTTAGTTTGCACGAGACGGACTGGGAGGCAATCCCTAAGTCCGGTGATAAAAGTGTCAGTGTAGTGCTCAAGAGCGTCCTGCGAGACGCGAATGAACCCAACTCATTAGGATCTAGCCTTGAAAATTTACATAAGAAATTAGATAATAAGAAGAGTAGTCATAGGCGACACCTGCCGTATGTGGCACCGTTATATCCAATAAGTGGGTTAGTACTAGTAGGCATGATAGGTTACATTATATATAAATGTGCAACTTCAGGAAGATTTAGATGTAAAGAAACATCACGACAAACAGTGGCACCGGAGCCTCCGCAGCCGCGGAAACGGACCCCGATAGCCAAGGAAACTGTCATTAATTTCAAACGTAACTCGTCTATCACGGGTACGACGTAAACAACATTGAGTATTAATTGGGTTTCGCTAGTAAAAACATATAATAAATTGGGATAAAACATTATATATAGGTAATTACAGATTAAATTATTATATCTTTTATCGAAATAATAAAACCGGGATTGGACTAAAACAAGATTAGCAGATAAGGTTAAGACTAAGGGAATTTGTACTTAGTAAATAAGGGAAAAATAGTCCGGAGGCCTATTCTCCTAAGGGGGGAGGGATGTTGAGAATTATTACTCAACATTCCAATACATTTCGTAGATTGACTACCTTTAATAATTAAGCAAGGCGTGACCTGGAATGCGGCAAAGCGCAACGCATGCAGGTGACGCCAATAATCGCGTAAGCATATTGAGGTAATAAATTAGGCTAGAGTCTGAGCTGCGCCTCAGTCTTGAGCGGATATTAGAAGGAGCGAAGAGGATCTCTTCGAATACTGAGACTCGAACCGGAGCAAGTGCTCCAAGCACACTTTTGTAACTTTGATAAATATTAAATAAACACTACTTTCGTTGCTATCTTGTACTTAGAGTGATCTTTAATAATCACCTCTGGGAACAACCCTATAACTCCCGATCCCTGAATAACGTGGGTTAAATAGTACAACAGGTACGTCGATGGAGAAGAATACGAACAGAGCAATCAGGTTCTTTGTAAATCAAAATTTGCAAAATTTATTCAAAACTATTATCGCTCAGCTGATAATAAAAAAGCAGATTTAAGTATTGTTTCAGCCTTTGAGTATTGAACAAAAATATTCTTATAAATCACGAATAAATACATTTTCTTGATACATGCACCCAAAGTCCTCCTTTGCGCACCGTCTACGCGCACCCAAAGCAGAATTTGGCGTACCGGTGCGCAAAGTTATTTTGCACACTGGTACGCTAAAACCGGGTTGGGTGCCCGCAGACGGCACACAGACGAGGACTTTGCGTTGCATGTGTCGAGAAAAATAGTGTTCGATACACGAGCCCAAGACAGCAATCGCTTGTACTTGTGTGAAGGCGCCTCACTCGCTACCTTCGGCTCGCCTTCGGGCTCGTTCGGGCCTTCGCACTCGTACGCGCGTTGCTGCTTTCGCGCTCTTATATCGAAAAGTACTATTTTTTTCATATTCAGAAGCAGAGGATTATTAATAAACGAAGAAGGACGGAGAAGAGTATCAGAGTTGATGAAACAATTGAGGAAGAAAGAGGTGAACAGGTCAAAGAAACAACTGAAGATTTGAGCCATCAGTTGCAAACATCATTGTCTTTAAAAGACACTACTGATGCCACAGATCCACCTCTAAAACGAAAGAGAGTCGAAAAAATCTGTGATTTTATTACTTCGAAGAGAATCCAATACACTAAAACGCTGGATGAATTGGTTAAGCTGGTATGTTCTCTTTTTTCAAGCAAATTTCGGTTGATTATCCATTCGATTTATATTATGTCCTTATGTTCCAGGATTTAGAAAAATTATTGCTACAAACACTCCTCGGTTTATCTGTTTTACGAGGGTATGAAATACATTCTATTCTGAAATCTGCAGAAAAAATATCCTTAGTCGAAGTGTTAATTGATTGGGTACTAATAAGATGTGAAAAGTAGGAGCTATTTATCATTCTACCATTAAATTATTGAAAAATCCGTTGAATTTCGGATTAATTGGATTTTTTTCGCAGCCCTGGTTATGAGATATACAAACTTCTACCAAAGAAGATAAAAACGCTTTTTCCCAATGAAGATGAAGTCAGTTTCAGTCAATATGAATTGTTGATATTTATGTTGAAATTTTCGTTGGAGTATCCTTATTAACAGCTTCCATCAATTATATTTTTTTTTTAGGAAATTTACTATGTTTCTCCAAAGGATCATAATAAGAAGAAGACTGCCATTCGAGGTAAACTGTACAGCAGAGTGAAAAACAGAAGGGAGTGGATGATACAAAAAGGACTCCTGAATGAGGAAGAGACTGTTCAATACGAACTGGCAGAAGCAGAGAAAAGTAAGATTTTCATATTTTTTTAAAAGTTTTATAATGAACGAAAGCAATTTTTTTTTTAATGCTCAAGGTACTTATATGACAGATGAAATTCTTGCAAGTATCAATTGGCTCAAGATATATAAATAGGAAACGAAAGAGCTATCGAAACATTGGCTTATCAGTGCACCTTACCGACCAGAATTTCTGAGGAACCAGTCTGATAACAAAATCACATCATACACTGAGAAGTTCAACGTCTTAAAGAAAACCTTTGGGTACAAACTAGTGAGTAATATTTATAACTAATCTTTTCTATTTGATACACTTCAGCAGTGAAGTAGTAAAACGCATAACAATTCAGTTTTTCAGCCTTGTTGACCATGAAACTGTTTCGAGAATGTTTTAGAAAGAAATATTCAGACAATTTGTTGTTCGAAATTTTTCCACCTGTAGAAAATTCTCCTGATATTTCACCTTAAAATCACTTGTTTATGAGATGAATTCACAATTAATGAAAAATTTAACATTTGACCTAATCTGGTTTGTCATTCCACTACAGAATTCAATATTGATGAAGTTTTCTTCTCTTCTCTGCAGACTGACATTGATTTTGAGTATCTTTTCCCACAGAACAAAGACACATTGGCAAATAATTGGGAGAGTTTTTGCAGAAAACTCACAGAATTGATTGATCATAAAGATGTTACTGAAAAAGAGGCAAAAGTATACAAAATAGCATTGCAGAAGTGTTTAAAAGAGAAAGATAACCCAACTTCAGAGGGTATATTTTTTTTTTAATAAAAATTCTATAGTTTTTATGAAAGATGAAAAAATATCACATCATTGCTATTTTTTTGTACTACTTAATACACGTTATTTTGATTATAGATGCAAAGAATCTGTTGATGATGAAATGTTTGCCTACTCTACTACCTGCCACTCATAAAGTACGTTTGGAGGGAAAATTGCAAAAGCCATCAGCAAAACACTGTAAAGAGGAGTTATTTCTACACGCAGAGGTAAATTATTAATTTCATCAGAAAAAATACCAAACTGGACCAAAATTCATTTACTAGGCCTGAATATTGATTCTTATTTCATTCTAGACGTACAACGATATCAGAACTGCACGTGAAAACAGACGAGACATTGCTGCGTAGGAAGGAATTTCAGTTCAACCTTACATCTCATACGTAGGCAAGAATGCTGTAACAGTGGACGCAGTATACGTTTGCATCGATGATTTTATGTATAAGTCCGAGAATTTTCTGCAAGCTTTGAGTACATGCTTCAAAGCGTTTTTTGCACTGAATTTAGAATACCTACCGAGAACCAAATATTTCTGGTGCTTTCTAGAAAGAGTAATTTTCAAGATGAAAGAATCTCAGGATTATATGCCTCATGTTATCGCTCTCGAAGGCGAATTCCGCGTTCTATCTTAAGAATTTTAAGCCTGTTCCAAGAATCCTTGAATTCCTAGTGAATTTATGCAATTCTATCCTGATCTAAATTGTTTGAAAATACTTAAAAATGGCTTTAGATGAATATCATTTCGAATCGATGATTACAGAAGATGCGTTTGCCTACCTGGAAAAATTAAATTGCAATGACACATTCGCGCGTACTGAGATTCAGGAGTTGTTCAGAATTCAGATAGATTTTTTACAATCAAAATGTATTAATTTCTTGAAAGAAAAGGTTTCAGATTTCATTGAAAATTCGAATAGTAAACGAAATGTGAGTAACATGTTTCGAAGTCTACATGGTATCCCGGGTAACAATTTACATGGCCAGCCCACCAGCCACATTAATGCCATGTGGCATTAGCACGTCAATGCCGTCAGCCGGCCACATAGCAAGTCGATGTTCGATAACCATGCGGCGGCTATATGGTTTCAACATGGCCTTTTCATATGGCGATAGTATGGCTAATTCAGCTGGGCTATCAATGTTGCGCCATCCTGGCAGCTACACGGATAGTTCATGTAGCTTTTGACTATCTATCCAATGTACACTGGCTACCTAGCATTGACCTGGCCGCCACCTCGCAATGCCATATGGCTTTCATGCGGGCTGAGCTGGCACTGCCATGTCCTGAAGTTAACTGGCGACTACCTGGCCGCCACCTCGCGATGCCATATGGCTTTTATGTGGGCCGAACTGGCACTGCCGTGTCTTAACGTTAACTGGCAACTACCTGGCCGCCACCTCGCGATGCCATATGAGTTTCATGTGGGCCAACCTGGGACTGTCATGTCTTAACGTTACCTGGCGACTACCTGGCCGCCACTTCGCGATGCCATATGACTTTCATGTGGGCGAACCTGGGACTGTCATGTCTTAACATTACCTGGCGACTACCTGGCCGCCACCTCGCGATGCCATATGACTTTCATGTGGGCCAACCTGGGACTGTCATGTCTTAACATTACCGGGCGACTACCTGGCCGCGACCTCGCGATGCCATATGGCTTATATGTAGGCCGAACTGGCGCTGCCTTGTCTTAACATTAACTGGCCACTACCTCGCCGCCACCTCGCGCTACCACATGGCTTTTATGCACAAGGCTAGTTCATGTAGCTTTCGACTATCTATCCAATGTACACTGGCTACGTAGCATTGACCTGGCCGTAACCCCGCAATGCCATATGGCTGTCATGCGGGCCAACCTGGCACTGCCGGGTCTTAACGTTAACTGGCGACTACCTGGCCGCCACCTCGCGATGCCATATGGCTTTTATGTGGGCCAACCTGGCACTGCCATGTCCTAAAGTAGCCTGACATCAACCTGGTCCGTACATTGTGTTGCTACCTATTTAGTACCCCGCCATGCCGGTAGATGAGCGGCCACACTCGCAAACAAAGTAACACTGGGTTCGCTACACCTACCCGTTGCTGGCTAGCGGTAATTATAACTAACTTGCGAGTCAAGCGACTCATACCGCCTACCCGGCAGTATGTATCGCAAGAGTCTTTTGTAATTAAGGCTGTGTGGTATAAATTCAAATACTATTTATTACCACTTTTTTCTTTTTTTTTTTCGATGCATACTTTTTTTTCATATCGCAATCATTCACAAATCAGGTAAGCTAGTGCAACTTCATGGTTTCTTGATGGTTTTTTCATCGCATCTATATAGCAGCAAGTGATCTCCGCCATGTCGCTGCTAGGTCGTAACCATAAGTGAGCTATGCTGTCTAACCAGCTAGCTGCCATATAGGAGCGACATAGTTTGGTCGTCGTTGCCAGGTACTCGCCAGGTACTTGCCATGATAAAGCCCACATGGCGGCCTTATTGGCAGGTCAGTTGGCTTTGAAGCGGCCGTATGGCTGCCACTTAAAATTGTTACCCGGGATGTTTGATGAGATGTGTACTGAGCACAGACGGTTCACTTTATACCAAAAGACTGGTGCTTACATCGAACCACGCCCTTATAACACCGGTGAGGACGAAGAAACAAAAGTCGATGGAACACTCGAACCTGTCGATTTGACAGGACAGTACGTACCCATGGACATAATGTTAAAAGCATTTTTAGAAATTCCTGGGATTTTTACTTCAATTCTCGAATACATCCATAAGCTAGAGAGCGATAAGTCCACATTCATGGAAAATATTATTCAGGGGACTCTATGGCAACAAAAAATAAAACCTCAATTCAAAAATAAAATAGTGCTGCCGATCGAATTATATGGTGACGATTTCGATTCATCCAAATGTATAAGTCCGAAAGCTGGTGTGAATAAAATTTATGGCATTCATTATCGATTACCATGCGTTCCTCCACAATACCAAGCAGTTCGAGATAATATTCTTACGGCTGGTATTATTCATTCGGAAGATAAAGCGTTCGGAATGGCTGAGGTGTTTCGTCACGCCCTCAAGCAATTACAAGATTTGGAAAATACTGGAATTGATATTGAAACAGATTATGGCGAGGAAGTTAGAGTTTATTTTGCATTGGTGCTATTCAATGGAGACAATTTAGCAGTACACGAAGCTCTGGGTTTAGTAAACAGTTTCTCTGCCAATTATTCATGTCTAGTATGTCGAGTTCATAAAGGTATTGCTCGTACACAAACGGAAGTTGATTACAGTTTATTAAGAAATCGAGAAAATTATGCAGCGGATTTAAAAATCGCTCAGGAGCAGAGTTTGGCTGTAGCAATTCGTGAGGACTGTATTTGGCATCAATTGAAGTCTTTTCACCTTACCGAAAATATTTGTCATGATTTAGAACATGACTTGAATGACGGTGTCCATAAATATATCATGATAGGTGTCATAGATGTTTTAGTGATACAAAAAAAAGATTTTCTTTTGAATTGGTAAATGACCGTATTCGACATTTCCGTTATGGTGCAGCAGAAGTGAGCAATAAACCCTCACATATCTCTTTCGATCACATTAAAAATAAAACGTTACATCAGACCGCGAGTCAAATGATTTGCCTAGTGCGTTATTTCGGTCTAATAGTGGGCGATTATATTGATAGAAATGTCGATGAGGAGATACGGTCTCTTTGGCAATTGACAGCGGAGATTACGAGAATACTTTTTGCTCCTTATATTGACAGAGAAACGTTACCTATTTTGAAGGATTTAATTTCTGAACAGTTGAATCTTTATCTGCGATTGTTCCCTAACAAATGTTCACCTCCAAAATTTCACTTCCAGCTACATATTCCAGATGCTGTTGAGAGAGTTGGACCGCTTGTACATTTAACTTGTCTGAAATATGAACGGAACAATAGACTATACAAAGACTATGTCAATGACACGAGTAACTACCGTAATCTTCCAGAAACTCTATTAATACGACACCAACTAAGGTTTGCGTTTAAACTATCTAGTGAACGTGGTTTTCAACGGGATTCTTTGATTGGACGACGAGACAAAATATCAATCAGAAACTCAACCGAATATAAAAAATTTAAATCTGTTATACCACGTGATCTGGATGAAGTTTATTCAGTCAAGTTTGTTGAAGTCCTAGGAACGCGTTTCAACACAGACATGATTCTTCTCCTTGACATTGTTAACGATTTGCCGATATTCGGCGAAATACTGGATATTATTTTGAAACCTTCTGAAATGAAATCCATTCATTTTCTAGGAAAGAAATTCATTACTAAACGGTTCAATGATTTCTATCAAGCCTATGAGGTCGATAAATCAGAAAAGTGGTTTTTTATTTCTTATGATGATCTGTTTTCTACTTTTCCCACTCATGTTCGTGCAGGACACAACGAAAAAAATTTTATGACATTCCGTCATATACTGTAAGCTGGATTGGAGATTGTTGTTAATAATTAATTGATACGAGAATTTCCCTACTCCAATAATATACAATAAAAGACTTGTTAATTAAAAAATATCCGTTTTATATTTTACCAACATTGCCAATTCAAAAGATTTTTCACGTATATCAATTATTAAACTTACAGCGATTAGTCAAAACACATTTTTTTTCGAATTCAGATGAAATCTTCTCCATTAAGACAAGATACTGTATTCAAGAAATAATGGTTTTTTACATGAGATTTTTTGTGTTTCAAACAAGAATTTTTTTTCATGAAACAAGATTTTTTTTTCTAGGAACGAAATTTTTTTTTTCTAGAAACAAGAATCTGTTTTTTCTAGGTTCAATGATATTCATCTACTCAATTTTGTCGCTTTCGAATATTAATTTTAGAGAATTTTCGGATTGAATTGATCGGACTTTCATCGATAGATTTAATCCGTTTTTTTCCTCGAATTGAGAGGATATTTCCTTGATTTAATCGAAAAACATTCAAGAAACTACAGTTTCTTAAACCAAGTGATTTTTTTCTTGGAACGAGGATTTTTATTTTTCTGTGAAGTACTCCGCGAATTTGCAAGATTTTTGAATGAAAAAAATTCAGAACATTCTTGAAAGTATATATTTTCAACTAGAATAAACCCCGATCAGATAATTCCAATAGTTTCCCTGAAAAAAATTCTCGAATGTTACCTTTTTTCTCGTTTCCTGGTGTATGTTCCTCCTTAAGGGGTTATATACACTTGTAGCGGGCGAAGCGACGTGATTTTCTTGATTTTTTTTCGACAGGATAATGAATGTTTATTGTAAAACTGTGAACAACATTGATTAGTACATGTTTTCATGTACTTGTACAATTTTTTTTATCGAAAAATATTTCAAAATGGTGGAACTACAGCTATATTACAGGAGCGCCTTTTTTTCAACATCAGTTGCGGTGGACATCAAAACTCAAAAACGGTTCATCTGAAATTAGAATGTGAAAAGATTTTATTAGTATATCGCATTGGCTTGGGCCTGAACTAAGGATTCATAAAAATTTTGATTCTTGAAAAAATGGCAACAAGTTTAAAAAAAGTTCATTTTTAGAGGTGCTAAATTTTCGGTTTTTGTGGTATACAAATTTTTCTTCTCAACAAAATTTCAAATCCTTCGTTCAGGCCCTAGCCAATGCAATATACTCATGAAATCTTATCACATTCTGATTTCAGAACAACCGTTTTTGAGTTATGATGTCCACCACAACTGATGCTCAAAAAAGGCGCTCCTGCTGTAGTTCCACCATTTTCAAATATTTTGCAATGAAAAAAATTGTACAAATACATGAAAACATGTACTAATCAATGTTGTTCACAGTTTTACAATAACCATTTATTATCCTATCGGGAAAAAAATCAAGAAAATCACGTCGTTTCGCCCGCTGCAAGTGTATATGGGGAATTCCACGTGAACTCGGTAAATGTTTGACCCTGACACCTTCCGATTCGGGCCATGATTTTATATGTTATTATACTTGACCGAAGAGACGCACCGAATTTTTTTCAAATTTTTTCGAAACGCCGCCATTTTTTTTTAAATGCACAAAACGCCAACATAAGAGCCCCAATTTAAAAATCTGAAAAAATTCTCAAAAATCCTCTGTCAGATATCAAAATTTGCCAGCCTTGAGTCAGAGTGGGCAAACGTTTGCTTCCATTCTTTTTCGTGATTTTTTCGAAAAAAATTATGAAAAACAATAGCAGCAGATGCCAGTCCACTGTGAACTATTGCTAACGTTTTTATACGTCACGCACGATTTTTGGGAATTTTTGCTGATTTTTCCGAAGCGATTATATTTTTTCTCATATTTTTGGATTCAGATCGGATGAAAAAAAATCGCATGAGAAAGATCTGATAAAATTTCCAAAAATCGTGCGTGACGTATGAAAAAGTTCAAGCAACAGTTCACAGTGGACTGGCAACTGCTGCTGTTCTTTTTCATAATTTTTTTTCGACAAAAGCACGAAAAAGAATGGAAGCAAACGTTTGCCCACTTTGGTTCAAGGCTGAAAAATTTTGATATCTGGCAGAGGATTTTTGAAAAATTTTTCAGATTTTTAAATTGGGGCTCTTATGTTGGCGTTTTGTGAATTTTTAAAAAAATGGCGGCTGTTCGAAAAAATCTGAAAAAAATTCGGAGCGTCTCTCCGATCAGGTACGATAACATAAAAAATCATGGCCCCAATCGGAAGGTGTCAGGGTCAAACATTTACCGCGTTCACGTGGAATTCCCCATATATAACCCCTCAAATAATCATTATTCTCGAAAGTGCGAGTATGTAATTCTTTTTGTGTGTATTCATTTCAGTCAAGAATTTGCTTCACTCAAACGGCAAAAAAGGGAGATTGTTAATTTCAATTTTAATATTTCTCGTGGTGATATAAATAACGAACCATATCGACTGTTGAACAACACATTTTTTTTTGCCGAGTAAAATTGTTGAAACTGAAATTTAACACACAAGGTTTGCAGTAGATTAAACTTTTCGAGTTTTCAATATCATGTTTCATCTTACACAAAATAATTGTAAACGATGTACGAGGAAATTAGTTGTTCCGGTTAGAGGGCACGTGAGACACAAGCTGTGTCAGCACTTGCCGTCACTCCTCGATAGCTAAAACTCCAATGGCAGAGAGTTGCTAATCACAAGTTCCACCATTGCTGTGCAAGAGCCCTGCGCGATATGTCTGATTCCATCATCAGAAAACAGTGCAGGTGTCCGGCAATTAGTTGGTCAGTTGATGACCGTACAGAGTGTCGTACCGACGAGGTCTCATCTTCTGTCAGTGTACTCTTAACGAGGCTCCGTCTCGCGTAACGACATAAACGACACACGACGTCGAATTCAAATCTCTGGCGCCATGCCTTTCCGCACGTTGCTACTCTTGGTCATCTGCATTTATCAAATTGGTGAGTCAAAGTTTATGTATCATTCATCGCAAATACAAAGGAATTTCATCGACTAGGCTTATTTCTGTAGGAATCTGCAGTCTAGTATCACAGCTCTTATACTTCATATCTACAAAGTATAAGAATTTCAATACTTCTAATTATAAGATAAGCAACTAAAATATAACTGAGGAAGAAGCATGGAAAGCGATCGCTAATACAAAGTTATTATCTACTGATATCTGTACGGCCTGTATTAAACAGATTATCGTAACTTTGCTCAATATGAACGTTCAGTGCTAGCAAAACAGATTCAATCAAATCTATGATAATGCCTGGGGATAGAATTCGCATTTCTTCTTCATTATTTCTGTTACTAAGAATGGGAAGATTTTTATATGTCATAACTCTGCTGTTGATTTTCGGACCCAGTTTTCTGACATTTACAGTATGTAGTAAGATCACAGTGATACGCGTATCTCTCAAGCCGCTGAACTCATACATAGATACATTCACGAAAAATTAGATCCGTTTGAAGTTTCTGATCATTATGAGCGGTTGCCGAGATCTTTAGAGAGACATAATTGTTCCAGTGAATTCGAAAATGTAGTAATTGCTTGTTATCAGAAGAAATATTTTTGGGAAATTTTCAATAACTGAACGAACGTATAGGATAATAATGACCAGCGTACATAAATGTCAAATTTAATTCGTTCGTTGACTGACCTGCTATAAACATTTGATATATTGTGAGTGTCACAACTGCCCAGTCTGGAATCCGTTAGAAAAGATAATCTAATCGGTTTATTAGTGAAAGATGCTTTTTAGATACAGTAAATACGCAATGAGTCATTTTCTGAAGGCCAAATTTTTTGATAATTCTTGTTCAAATTATTTCTTGCACATGCAAATTTTATACCTCGCTTTTGCCTAAACTATGGATCATTTGACATTTTTGAATATTGTATCACTGTGAAAAAAAGTAATATAATTCAAATGCCGGTATTCCTTGGTATGTATAGTTCATATTTTTATGAACGTGTTTCAAACATGGTTTTGAGGTGAATACATACAAATAGACATAACTTATGAGCAATTCATTTTCCCATCTTAGGGTATGTGAGATATACAGTATACAAAAATATTTGTCATGGTTGATTAGTCACGCCTGTCAATAATTGCAGAAATTTTTTGAGACTGCTTCAAAATTAGGCGGAACACCGATTTATTACAATTAATATTTAGTATGGAAACAAAATTATCAAACAAAAAGGAAAAAGTTATCCACAGATTGTTATTTACAATTGAAATGAGAAAATACCAAAAAATCGATGACATATCTATAATCTACATCAGTGCAGTGAAAAATTATCTGGGTGATACATCGCACCGTAGCATTTGCGAATATTGAACGTATTTACATCACTTTCAAACACACTCCCAAAAATACAGTGTATTGAAACCTAATTCGCGACTATAGGTGTGAATCGTTATGAAATGATGTTGCGTTATGAACTCATGCTCTTCCATTCCGAAGTCTGAGCTGAATAGCGAATAGCAGACGGCGCCTTCACATTTAGCATCGATTAAACTCATTAACCTAAATAATTACGAGGATTACTATACTCAAACTTTGGAGGACAAAGATAACTTCACAACATACTATACTCAATCCGCTCGGCGATCTCTGAACGTGAAAAAACAATCTAAAATTATTCTCGGGCAACTTGAAATATTGAACCCGTGGATACCAAACCCCGTGTAGCCAACAATCATACGTTATTTGTATCATGTAATTAATCACGGCTGCATGAGTCACCTAACACTATTTTACCTTGAAATATACTTGGGACATTCCATGCCAAGTAACCCAGCCTGTGACCCTGACCATTTTACATTTTGTTTATATTTCATTAGACCTATGATATTTTTTGCCTCGAAAACCACCAAAAACGTAATTTTTCTACTTTGAGAAAGAATTTGAACAAATTTTATAGTGGAAAACACTGACTTGAAAACCCAAACGATAGTAGGATTACAGTTCCTCTTATTTTTTTTTCCAGAGAGATTCCAATATTACATCTCAATAATGTCAACATGAATAAAAAAATTCGACAAACAAACATTTTTGATGAAGATGGAATATTCAAATTCCTCTGAAAATAAAAACCCAGAAAAAAAACGGTATACTACTATCATTTCAGTCTCAAAATGATCGCTGCTTATCATGTAATTCTGGGGAATTTTTCCGATATCAGTACGATAGTGTTTTATAATTAATTCGGATAATTAACAAAAAAAAAAAAAATCTCAGACAAAAAAATGTCCCTACTTTTTGAGTAGTTCTCGACGTGAGCAAGGCCGGACTTGGGTATATGTCGCCCCTAGGCCAAGCTTTCTACCGCCACCCCCACCCCCTTAAGAATAACAAAAACTCTTGCCAAATTTCGAAGGCATCGAGTGAATCATGAAGTTGAAATGCAATTGAACCAAAATTTATTGTACTGTAAGTAATAAAATATTCATCATTGTTTTGATAAGTAAAGAAAACGTTCAGGAATTGGGCGATTCGAATAGTAAGACGAGCAACACATTCTTCAAAAACGTAGTTAATTGCCAAAGTAAGCATATATATGAGTCAATCCACGTCAAGCGGGACACCTTTTCAACCGCATGTTTTTGAAAATCGTCGTAATTTTATTCACATATTCTCTGGGTAAAATAAATGAGGGAAACATTTTTTTTTAACTCGATGGGCTTAGAAGCTTTACAAGGGGTTGAATTTTCGAAAAATCTACCAAAAATCGGAATCGCGCTCTCCTTTAAACATTAATACCTCCGGTTTTCTTTGTCGTTCAGACATCGGCAAAAACTCATTTTGAAACTCTTGAATTGCACTTTCATGTCATCAATTGTGAATTCATGGGATGAACAATTTTCTATTTGTTATGAACAATTATATTTTTTAAATGTGATTTTCGAGATGACTACCACCTTCGAAAATTCTGAAAAAAATACGAGCGTGTTCCTTGATGCATTCTCTAGAAGATGTGTCAGTTTTAAAATGGAGCTCCGATGGAAACTATGTTCAAAAAGCGGTTGATCCGTGCGGGAAGTCGCGCGCGAATTCTACGCAGACGCGCCGAGACCGAGGCTTGATCGCTTTACATGCAAATAATACAGGGGGGCATATTATACGCTCAAATTCATGAAATCCATTGATTCACGGAATTATTTATTCCATCTCATGCTGAATACTTGACTTGAATCCCACTATCCCGAATAAGAACATACCTACCTGTTCTGGATTTCGGCATAAAAATGGGGTTTCTCGATATTACGAAAACAAATATCAATAGAGAAGGCGTCGCGTTTGCGATGGTAATCCCCTCCCTCATGCGATACCAGAGAAAACTCAAACTGTATAATATCAGCTACTTCGAATTTCATACAGATTGAGAGAAAAAAAATAATAACTCTAGCAGATGCCGCCCCCAAAACGTGCCGCCCTAGGCCATGGCCTTGTTGGCCTAGGCGTAAATCCGGCCTTGGACGTGAGAAGTGAGAACTACCATATAATGAAATATGTAAAGCATATAAAATGGTCACAAGCACCCTGACTTGGCATGGAATGCCCCATACATTATTCACCATTGATCAGTAGTAATTTAGTGAAAATTGGAACGTATACAAACTGTTTTTTTTTCTTTGATATTTGCCTAGGTATGAATATGACTTAATTTCGTCATAGAGCATTCTTTTTTTCGAAAAGCCTCGCTGAAATCAATAAGGTATCTGTAGAGCTATTCATTGCCAAGGCGTGGCCTCTTTTAGGGTTTCAATCACATTGCAAAGAAATCGCATCCGTTGTAAAGTACTAATCATTCGTCAGGCGACTAGCTGCTCAATGTTTATTTGGGCTTGGCAGTGACCACCTTAATGCTTGGTATTTCTTGTTATATCGACGCCTGGGCAAAATATCATCCTATTTCGAATGTCGTTTGAAAAGGAGCCTATTACAGAATGCCTTTGAAAATCATCCCATCTTGAACTGTGTCTAAAAAGTATCCTATCTCGATGATACGTTGGTTTTCCCCGAAATCCAGTTGGCACCGTTATAGCGATCATAAATTTTTGACCATTCATACGCACTGAAACTTCGATTATTCGAACCCGCAATAACTCGAATTGTTTATGAGAAAATAGGTCTGAGAAATATCAAGAGAATAGTTCTGTGTTAGGATAAGTAGAGTATAGAACATCTTCATAGCAATCGATATTTAGTCTTACGCTTTCGCAAAATAAAGGCCACCTTATAATATGTAATGATACCTTTACAATTCTCTACAATTTTATAGCTGAGTATCCTCAGAAAAATTTTCCATTCAAGGTTATTTAACAATTTCCATTTATCACCATTCTCATGAATGCAATTGTAACGAAAGCACTTTTGCCAAAGGTAAAGTTTGCCATCAGTATATTATACCATTGGCTTATGACCATTGATCTTTTTTTGATAATGGTGATCAATGCCAGTGATAAACGGCATCCTGGAATTAGATATTATTACAGAATAATTAATTATTGCTCAAAAAAAAAAAAAAAAAACTTTTTCAGTCATCAATGGGAAATTTTTCAAGGGTATTCAAATGGGGATGTATTTTGAGAGTGTAGTAACATATGCACGTGTTTATGACTACCAGGCGTATCCATAAAAGCATACCCTGTCGAATCCATGGATAAAGGCGACATACGGATCTCCAAAGACGTTGCGGCTCAAAGACTCGATCTACTGCGAGAACAGATGATCGTCTACGGCGTTGATGCATACATAATAACAACATCAGACGTTCATCAGGTACGTGTGAATTTACAGTTATCCGGTCACTACTTTGAGGCTGTCCGAGGGGGTCCCATGGTGGGAGTCACAACACATACGCATGTACACACCTACGAGTGAATTTCACACGCTCAATTCTCGAGAATACAGAATTATGTTGAGAATGTGATGTGTGGGAAATATTCCTTGCTTGAGATTGTTTTGGGTGGGATAGTGGAGGTGAGCCACAAATTACCCTAAGGCTGTATTAAAATGTAATTGAACTCTCGTCATAACAGCTGACATACGGATATACATTAGGGTGTGTCATTTTTGATCAATTTTTTTGTTTCAACTAAAAAACAGGTTAAAAACTTTCAGAAAGGTGAAAAAAGAAGCCTCTAGAAATTTGAGCTCTTAGTATCAACATTAAGTGGTGCCTGTTCCTAACTTTCCATTTTCCATTTAAATTACGTGGAAAAAAAATTCTTCTGTTTTCTTATTTTTGTAGCTTGACATTAGAGCATTGTAAAAATGAACTGAAAGATTATTTAAGTAGTAAATTGAATGCTCTACAAAAAAATGGAAAATGATGGAATAACGGAAATAAATGAACAAAATGCTCAATTTCGGATTGATTATATATTTTCACTTACCGAGATGTTGGAGAAATCGTTGAAAAGTATTATATTGTAAATATACGTATTGTCAGTCTTCAAATCACCTCTGACTGCGGGTCCAGTCACGTGGAACCAGGTGTACCAACGTAACAGCGGTGGTAAAAGGAGAAGCTTAAATGGGCGTGCGGCGACATCTCACGGGCGTTCTGCGAACCACCACGTCATATCAACAGCCGTGAGCGGCCATTTTCGCTCACGGCCCTTGACAATCGCGAAAATTACCACAAAAACGTAGATTAGATGTGGTTTCTTCATCGTTGTCGAAACCAAAGATGTTTTTGCATGGTTGTGTTTGGAATGCCATACAGAATCGGGCTCAGGAAGCCGATTTTGCATTTTCGATCCGTAGGCTTTGATATAAGTCGAAATAAATGGCACGCCCACGCTTTTCGATAAAAAAAAATCCGATTTCATCCGATCAAACGTACCAGTTCGAACCCATTACTCGTCAAACATCGACTGCCGCAAGGACAAGTCGATTGATAGCCCCGTTTCGGAGATATAGGCGGTGTCGGTAACAAATCGGGTAAACCCCCCCCTTAAGGAATCGTTTTTTTTTCTTAAAATCATCATTTGCACTTCTCAATATAATAGCAGAAATTTTTTTTTTTTCATCAACGATTCATTCATTTGTTTATTCAACAATATGTTATAAACTTTTTTTGTATTCGTTGTAATTTTTTTCTAGAACATAAAAAACTTACAAAAATAGCGACTTGCAACAATATGCCAAAAAAAAAATTTTCTATTCTCAAAAAATTATCTTGATTTTTGAACACGGCTAAGTCCAAGCGCTGACTTGATTCGTCAACAAACAACTTGCTGTAACTTTGCAACTATTGCAGATACAGTTTTCAACCTTCAAGTCGTTTTTGTGCAGCATGAGTTAAGCTTCCTAACGTTTATCTATTATAGTTTACTAATTACACGCCTTTATTTACAAAAGATTGCATTGTCTATTCCTTATAACGCTTACATCTCATAAACAATTGATGTTATGACAAATATGCTTCAAGACATTTTTGTTACCTGATTATTAAACTATTCAAATTTATTTTTTTGATATTCTTAACCTCATTTGTTTTTGAGAGTTTGGATTGTTTTTTCAATTATTACCTATTTTAGGGTCTCTTTTTTTGGAAAAAACAATTGAAAATCTCATTAACAAATCAGGTTAAAAATATAAAAAAAATATATTTGAATAGTTTAATAATCAGGTAACAGAAATGTCTTGAAGCATATTAGTCATAACATTGATTGTTTATGAGATATAAGCGTTCTAAGGAATAGACAATGTCAACTTTTGTAAATAAAAGCGTGTATTTAGTAAACTATAATAGATAAACGTTGGATTAAAATTTTATTAGAAAGCTTAACTCATGCTGCCAACGCCGAACTTACGATTTTGCCGCCCTAGGCACTTCTGGAATCCCGCCCCGTTCTTGATATGGAAATATTCACCCTAGAACTCATGTATCTTTTTTCCTACCTTCTAACTCATGACTGGGGTGAATATCCACCCCATGCGTTTCTTGTTCATAAAATCGTTTCTAGAGCTATAATGGGACTCGCAAGTGCACCAATCTCTTCGTTTTTTCATAAAGAAGAGAATGGTGGAAAGTAAATTCCATTTCATCGAAGTTTAGTTGGTGAAAAATTGATTTGAATAACTAAACGTAGGGGAGACCGGGTACAAAAGTAACAGCGGGTCGAAAGTAACAAAGCTTCCTACAACGCACACAATCAAATCTAGAAGTTGTGTTTTATACAGTAGTAAGCGTGTTCGATACTGATACAGTTTGAGCCATTGATTGTGCCCGTGCGTGAAATTTACACGTTTTATTGGAGATTTTGTGTTTTTTGCCGCCTCAAGTAAGTTTTTCGATTCTTGATATTCTTATGAAAACCTGTAGTAAATATGTCAATACTACAATGAATTTTTGCCAGATTATTCTTGAAAAGTCGCTTTATTAGTGGCGGTGTAGAAGTTCTATGTTCTGTTTGTTTTTTTGAAGTTATAATTTTTTTATTCTGGAAAATGAGGTTGGGGACGAAAGTAACACAACACCACGGGGTTATGTTAACCAGGCATTAGGTACCTATTCTAATTTTTTCATTGATTTTTAGAATGCTTTGAAGTTACTTACAATCAAAATATTCTTGTGTTTTTGTTATTAACTTGTTATTTCAATAATAGTGAAGAAAATGAATATTTGAGTTTTATTCTTTCATAAATATTCAATAATTAGTTGATTTACTATAAATGGAGTTTATCTGATGATATCATAATATTTTTTACTTCATTATAATCAATTCTGTGGAATCCTGTAAGATTTGGTGAAGTATCCGTACCGATTTGTTCAAAAAATCCCGATGCTACTTTCGTCCCCATAGTGTGTTACTTTCGCCCTGACGCTCAGGACGATAGTAACAATCGACACTTTTTTTTTGCAGCCTTGTAATTGTTAGAAGCCAAGATATATTAAATAAAACTATGATGTACATTTGTAGAGTAAAGACGAAAGTTTCAGAGGGCTATATTCATTTTATCGAAAATATCATTGATAGCTAGAAATCAGAGTTTAAAAACAAGTGTTACTTTTGTACCCGGTCTCCCCTAATTCAATTTCCAGTTTAGGAGCGCAGTTTGAAAGTCCACTGGGGTAGATTCCTACCCCGTACATGCGTTCTAGGGTTAATTATTTTTGAGTAGAAATTATTTATTTCATAGAAGAGAATTGATCGGACGAGTCAAACCAATTTTTAATACTTTGTCTTTTGTCTGAAAAGACATTCTTCCTCTTATCGAGCGTGCGATCCACAGAAAGACCGAAAAAAACGGAAAGTGCATCATAATCTTTTTTCATCATTCTAACCTCAAAATCGCAACTTCGTCGCGATTTCTCGGCTTTTGTGATGAAAAATAATAATCGTTACTTGGACGTAGAGGCTTTTTGGCGAACCTCGTAAGCCTCTCGTTTCGTCAAAAAAGCCTGTCCGTACTGGTACTGAAATGTACTAATTTTGTACCACGTGCACGCTTTTTGCGTTTTTTTTTTACCCATTAATGGCCAGTCCACAATCAGCCCTACCGTACCGTACCGTACCGTACCGTGAAACGGGCGCACGCGCAATAGCCGGACATCAATGATATTGTCGATCTACGCTTGCGCTGTCGGTGTGCGCGTGCGCCCGTTTTACGGTACGGTACGGTACGGTACGGTAGAGCTGATTGTGGACTGGCCATAAGCGGGCCGTGAGTGACAGTTTTCAGACGCGCGGGCCAAAAATTAAAAATAGAAACGCCCGCTACATCGAGCGGCGAGCGTTTTCGGGCTATTATTGCCCGCTACTCGAGCATACGCGGGCAATAAAAACCTGAAAACGCCCGTTAAAATATTTTTAAATTTCTTCCAGAAAAATATAAATAATGAAGAAAAACGCGAAAATCGTGCTGTCACACAAAATATGGTGTGCGCTAAGGGCTAAGTGGGCTTTTTGACCTTGTGTGGTTGCACTACTCGTCTTCGACTCGTGCTAGCTCGCCTCTGACTCGTACTACAAACTCCACAGTCGGTCTGAAAAAAGCCCACTTCACGCCCTTGGTGCACAATATACTGATTCTTCACCGTGATTTAATTTGATAAGGCATTGCAGTACAGTTTCAAAGGTCGCGGTTTAAACCCGGGCTGAAGGGATGTTTACTGGAAGAAGAAGATTATGATGCACTTTCCGTTTTTCCGGTCTTTCTGGGGATAACACGCTCAATAAGAAAAAAAATTTCTCGGTCGAAAGAAAAAGTATTAAAAATTGGTTCGTCCTGTCCGATAAATTCTCTTCTATGAATTGAGGTACATACAAACGATGCAGAAGTCACCATTTAATAAAAACTATTCGGAATTGGCCGCTTTGAAAATCTGCCGCCCTCAAAATATGCCGCCCTAGGCAAATGCCTAGTCTGCCTATTGATAAAATCGGCGCTACATGCTGCACAGAAATGACTTGGACGTTGAAAACTGTATCTGCAATAGTTGCAAAGTTACAGCAAGTTGTTTGTTGACAAATCGAGTCAGCGCTTGGACTTAGCCGTGTTCAAAAATCCAGATAATTTTTTAAAAATAGAAAAAAAAAATTTGGCATATTGTTGCAAGTAGCTATTTTTGTAATTTTTTTATGTTCTAGAAAAAAATTATAACAAATACAAAAAAAAGTTTATAACAAATTGTTAAATAAACAAACGAATAAATCGTTGATGAAAAAAAATTGTTTTTTTCGCTATTATATTGAGAAATGCCAATGATGATTTTTAGAAAAAAAATGATTCCTTAATGATTTGTTTAAATAATAAAAACATGAGAAAAACGATTAACAACAATAAGATAATGTTGAAAAAAAAAATTTTTTTTTTTAAATCATTATTTCTAAATTACAACCATATGGTAGAAAAAATTTTTGAAAAATTTGAAATTTATGAGTTTGTTTATAAACAATTTATAAACAAATGACTTAAAAAAATTGGAATTGGTATTAATTTATGTCTAAAGCAGAGTTGAAATCAGCGATAGCTGAACATATTTAAAAAAAAAATTTTTCAACAACAATATTTTGGATTTTGAATTTTTTTTACTTTGAAAATTCGTAATCGACAAAATAAAAAATTTTAATAAATTTTTATGACGTCATTTTGTTCAGCATGCTTATAAAAAAAGGCTCCAAGAAGCAAAACATCCTTAGGTTTATTATTTAAACTTTTATACCGGGGTTTTTAATAACGGAAACCCGGAAAAAATTAATAAGTCAACAATTGCATAACTTTTTGAAAAATTGAGATAAACATAAAATTCCAACGGCACCGTATTCTATAAAGTTTCTAGATAACCCCTGAATTTCTTCAAATTTTCAAAAAATTATTAAATGACATAAAAAAATCATTATATGTGCAGTACTCTCTTTAGTGGCGGCGCGCGCATGCTGAAACTGCCGCGCGAAAGCCTACTTTCAGCGTTAAATTAAAATTATGAATAATGGAGCTAGAATTCCGGAAGTTGGAACCTTTTCATCGGAAATTTCCTCCTCTTTTAGGATCTTTTTCCAAATTTCGCTATCACTTATAGTTTTCGTGTCATAGCCAAAAAACAAAAGGGCTTTTTTTTTTAGTTTTTTGTTAATAACAATCGTAATTTTGATCGGCAGGAAAAATCCAAAAAACTCCTTTTTCGGGGTGCGATTTCGGATCGAATGAGCTATCGCTCATATTTTCACGAGACTTGTAACTATTTTTCGCAGAAAACCAACTCCTTGACTAGACTATATACGAATCAAGTGGAATAGCCAGCTCCAGCAGTGATGCCAGAAATCCCAAGAAAATCTTTAGGAATAGAGATAGAGCGATGGCCATCGCGGCGAAGTAAGAGAGAAACCAAATCTTCGGTTGGCAACACAGAGCTCCAGTATTCGGAAATGTAACTTAAATGATTGTTTATCAATAAGCACACTGAGAAAAATATCTAGTTCCCCCAACCCAAATCGGCGAGTGAAATAAGGCATCAACATTTTTTTTTCGTGTTCAACGAACGTTTCGAAATTCAGTAGCAGTCACTGGAACTTTCGGTGAACGTAACTATACCAGCGTACTATTCCAACAGAGTACTTCTAACTAAACCATCTTTACTAACTAATATTGGTTCGAGTGACATCGCGTTATAGTTGAAGTAACCCTTTGTTTTTCGAGAAATCATGTATTATAAACGAGATTATAAAGTAGCGCTCACTGATAAGTGAGTGTTAACTCAACTCGATTTTATCGTCATGGAATTTCGCTGCGCGAAAAAATTAATTTAGATTGTCACAATGAATTTATCACAATGTATGATGCGTTGAGCGACCCTTACTATTTGTAATCAATCGCATATTGATACAAAGTAAGGATTCACAGATGAGAAAAACATCGCATTATTTCGGCCGGGATTCGATCCGAGGACGCACGCATTCGCTCGCATCACTAGTCGCACGCTCTACCGACTTAGGGATGCAAATCGAACGTCAAATAATCGATTAGTGCATATCGATCAATCGTACTCTGTCCGATTAAATTAATCGATCAATCGAACAAAATAATCGATTTACCTAATAATCGTTAGATCGATTATCAAGAAAAGTATTGCCACATACCGTCTTTATGCCTGGTTTACGCAGCGTCGTTACTTAACTTAATTCAATAATCGACCAATAAGAAGGCTGCTTTAGCCACGCGCCAGGTGAATCAAGCCTCCGCATTGGTCAATCCTTGAATGAAATTAAGTTACGGCGGTGCGTAAACCAGGCAATAGTCTCGATACCATCGTGGAATAAAATAGAAATCCTCGAAATGATAGGAATCTACGGCCGTTAAAAATACTGCGGGTACAACCACTAGGTACAAGTTACAACACTACAACAGGGATTCCCTCTGGCTAAGTTTTTCTCAACTGCGTGGCGTGCGCATTTAGTGACTCAGTCGTCTAACTAGTCTTGTCTACCTACAAGGCATATACTTATCGGCACCTTTCGGGATGAGCGTAGTATTTAGCACTCGCCACAGAAGTTCGGAACACGTTTTTCATTACGTATTTCATTATTTGCTCGGTGATAATCGAATCAAAAATCGCCTGTAAATAATCGATTTCTCGTGAATCGATCAAACTGATAATCGATTAAGAAAATCGAATAATCGAATGAAAATAATCGATCACCTGCATAATCGAATCGTGATCGGCCATCTCTACTACCGACTACGCTAAACTATTTATTGAAATATGAAATCAATTTTGTCTATTTATTTGGAACCTGTCACAATGATATCAACGTTTTAATGCAGCTAAGATGTCTCAACTGAACATCTGTTTCCTAGAGTTCCAAAAGTTCTCATTTACTGTGACGCTTACAGTAAGTATGTAATAATATCTATGAAAATCTATAGATTCGTATACGTTCACCGGAATGTCCAGTAACTTGTACTGAATTTTGAAACGTTCGTTGAACACAAAAAAAAATGTTGAGGCCTTATTTCACTCGCCGATTTGGGTTGGGGGAACTAAATATTTCTCTCAGTGATAGTGTCTGCTACTCGCTAGTAACTTTAGTTCAGTGAAAGTGATAAATTATGTTGTTGGGACTGAAAATTATAGTTGTTGATACCTTAGTAAGTTGACGTCCAAAAGTATTAGATATAAACATATTGTTTGAGTACACTTGGAATTATGAAAACTAGTTCATTCAAGCAAACGAGTAAAGATGAATTGTTGGTCAATCTTTAATAGAAAATAGAGTCTCGTTAACTGAAAATATAGTTACGATTACTCGAAAAAATTCAACACTCCAAAAATGGTACATGCAATTCGCTAAAAATTGTGCCTTGCACAGCAGACTAAATAGTTACTGTAAATATTTGAGAAAAGTTGAATATATGGCCGGAAAAGACTGTTAATATTACTACATTTCTGGCGTAGTTACTGTCACTACATCACATATGCTCGCTGTACCTTGATTATATTTACATCACCGAAAAAAAAAGTTACGGCTACCATAAAATTTTAACCGTATCAAAAATGTTGATTTTACACATTGGATTTCTCTCAGTGCAAGAACTTAGATTTAATTATCAAAAGTACGTGTTTTTATAAACTCGGTCCTGCAGGTGTAGTTCGGAAAAGCAACATATAGCAGCGCTAGTTGACCCCATCGAATAGCCGTAACTTGAACATGAATTGCAGCTTGTGACTAGATCATTGTTACTAGATTCTGTGTTTTATTAACATAATCTTATTGTGTGAACTGAATTGTTGGCGGGTAGATCAGTGTATCTTACATGGAGCCGAAACGTTGAGACAGCCGATGTCATTTACTAACCTACCGGCAAATAATTTAGTTCACATAAAACAAGAAGACCAAGAATAATCGCATGCATAATCTAATTGCACCTACTGATTCGTCATGATGATGGGTGAATTAAAGTGAGCCTTACATTTCCATGATTGATTATGTTAAGTTTCGTTGGGAGGGTTGTGATCCAAAGAATCTATGTCGAGGCTAAGAGTTATTGAATATAGTGAAAGTGTTTATTTCATAGTCAGACAAGAGTACATATTATTCATACAGGTGTACTGGGCAGGAGCATACCTATGACTGGCTCATCCAGCTGGGTGTCGGGGTGTTGACAACTTGTGTTGCCAACCTGACATCCTCTCTCTTATAAATTTCATATAAAGAAAATAATAAATATTTACATTTTTTTTTTTTTTTTTCACATTCGGTGTTTTTTGATATGCCGGTGCTTTAATAGATTTTGCCTGACCTTGTACATTTTGATTCACCTATAACTATATTGTTGTTATTGCTAAGTGTGTTATTTGAATCAACTGAGTGTTCCAAGTTGGCATTCACCTTTTTTGCCTTCAAATCTTGGCTGTGAATTACGTTTTTTACAGGACACATGTGTATACGATTACGCTGTATTTTTGACCCATTACTTAAGGGGACCAGTAGAGCGACTTTTCGAGATATTATCATAGTCCGAAATCAATTTATTTCATCACCAAAGTTCATTTGACAATAAAATATTTTTCTTTTTCCAAATCATGTGTCGTAAGGATTTTAGGGCACCGTTGGACCAATTCAGGTCATCTTGGATTTGTTTTTTCAGAAAACAAATCCTCATCATGTGAATGTAGCAATTTTGGAAATTTCTCGTTTTGGCCAAGTTATTTAAGAAATGAGTGATAATAATTTTTGCAAATTTGGTAAATTGATCATAACTTATGACATAATTTTTTATTTTAAAATCCCTACATTCACAAGATGAGAAATGGTATACCGGAGAAAATCAGACGTCAAAAGATTGAATTGGACCAACGGTGTGCCAAAATCCTTACGACACATGATTTGGAAAAAGAAAAATATTTCGATGTGAAATGAACTTTGGGTATGAAATAAATTGATTTCGGACTATGACAATTTCTCGAAAAGTCGCGGTACTGGTCCCCTTAAGGGGACCAGTACAGCTTGGTTTAAGATATTTCAAGTACTCCAGAATGAGTTTATTTGTTAACCAAAGTTTATTTTACATCAAAAAAAATGTTTCTTAAAAAAACTGTGTCGTAAGGTTTTAGTCACACCGTTGATCTAATTCATCGTCTCGACGTCTCACTTTCTTCAGACAGCGGTCCTACATCTTATGAATGCGGGGATCTGAAAAGAAAAAAACATGTGAAAACTTACAGTCAATTATCCAAAATTTCAAAAATTTAAGCCACTAATTTGCAAATAACTTGGCCAAAAAAAAAACATTGAAAAATTCCCTCATTCATATCATGAGGATTCATTTTCTGAAGAAAATGAGCCAATAAAGACCCAGATCGGACCATCGGTGCTCCAAAAACCTTACGACACAGCGCCAAAAACATAGTTATGAGATAAACGAGTTTGAAGTTTTTGCAGAAAAATTGGTATATACTCCTCCGGAAGCTCATACATCAAAAAGTTTGTTGTACCAAAGTTGAATGAAATTTTTTTTTTTTCAATTTTCAATTTTCTGAAAGAATTTTTTTTTTTATTGGAAATTTAATTTTTCCTTTTTCTTTTCTGCAAACTATTTTCTCAGAACTTTTTTTTCCCATGTATTTTTTTGTTCCATACATGCTTCTTTCTCTGACTCACTTCTTTAAAAAGCTCCAGCAGCATATGAGGGCCCTGCTGCATCCTCCGCAGACTCATTGTCCGCAAGCCGCAGCCTTCTCATGGCGATCCGTGTCTCGCGGGAACTTCTAGCTGCTTGTTGCTCAGCTTGCTCGAGGCGTGTTATATCTGCCTGAATTGAGTGAGCCCTTGCGTTGGTTCCTGGAGTGACTTTGAGCGCAGTCATGATCTTCAAAATTCCTGTGGCTCCTTCGGAAAAGTTACAGCTCCCATGTTAGCTGCGATGCGCACCAGATTGTGTCCAGTGTAAGTCCTCTTTGGGCAGAATTTCCAGATGACGTTGTTGAGGGACCCGTTTGCATTTTGAGTCTTACCTCCGATGCAGCGCGTAAGTAGTTCTGGAGACGTCAAGTAATGAAAAACAGGCTTGATCGTCTTCATTACAGCCTCTGGCAGCGAACTCTTATCGACCCACCACATGTCTTGCAAGATAAATGCTCCCGCAGAGCACGGAATAGTGTTTCAACGTGAAACAGCCTATAGCCAGCAGAATCACTAGCCTCGTAGTCGCCACTGATTTTTCTATCCGAAGCTGTTGAAACATGAGTGCTCTGTCCATCAGCCGCTGTTTGCTTCTGCGGAAATGTTTTCGCCCTCTTCTTTGACCGGCCAATGCATCCTTTTGTGCCAACACCAGAACTCCTCTCTCTTCTTTTCATATTGAATATATTGGATATATTTTATATATTTCCGTTCTGTTTTATCAAAAAAATCTGTGAACAAAAAGCAAAAAACTTCGACCGCACACACAGTTCGGCAGAAGCTTAGTGTAGATATTACTATTGTGATTGAATACTTACTTTTAGGTTATAGTTTTCGAAGCACCAAGTCACAACACCCGTACAACGATTACGCGCTATAGATATTAGGTAAATTTATAATTATTTAGTACTGAAAAGTACTGGTTTTATTTATTTTTTTCAATTCTGAAACACTGCAAATCGAGAAGACGCTCACGCAACCTCGAAAAGTATTGCACAAGTAATGGCGATCATACACCATGTGATCAATATCGAAATCAAGCGCCAGCGCCACTTGCGCCAAATCGCGATAGCCAAATACCGAACTTTTGACCGTAACTTCTAAACCGTGACGATTTCGTCAAACTCGATTTTTTCACAGACGTAGAAGATCTTTAGGTAACATAAACTGCAAAAAACGAAAAACCAATTTTTTCGAAAATTCAAGCTGTACTGGTCCCCTTAACTATACTTCATAAGCGCGTGGTCTGTGACAAATTTTTGTGATTTTACCTTGTTGTGCAGGTTCTTTCAAACTTTTTGTAACAAATACTGAATCATTGACATGTAGTGGTTTTAACTTGTGCGCTTTCTTGTCAAAGTATGATTTTTGTTGCTTTTGTTTGTCTAAAAGCAGGCTTTCAGTTTCTTCCGGGTTTGCTTTCTTATTATTTAGAGTATCGATGAGCCACAGGCCCCTGATGTTTTTCCAAACATTATCTCATTAGGAGATACAATTTCCTTGTCGATTGGTGTGTTTCGATACTCTAGCAGGGCTAGACGTGGATCACGTTCCTGCTTTTCTAGCTTTTCAAACATGTTTTTTCATCGTTCGTATGTGCCTTTTCACCATTCCATCAGATTGGGGCCAATTGGGACTCGATGTCTAATGTTTAAAGCTCCAATCTTTTGAAAATTGCCTCATTTGAAAACTGTCAAATTGAGGGCCATTGTCCGAACAAACAACTTGTGGAATTCCAAATCTGGAGAACATGGACTTCAAAATATTAATCACACGTACGCTATCTGTGGTCCGCAACTTGGCAACCTCCGGGTATTTGCTGAAATAGTCTATCGCCAACAAATATTCATGGCCTTTAACCCTCCGTCGTCACACTAGGTGGATTCAACCCATCGACTTTTGAGCAAAATTGTTCTATCTTCAAAAATTGACAAAATTACGATTTTTTTCTAACCTGTTGTCTTTCAATTTCCAACAAAACGACTTCTATTGCATATTCTACAATATTCAGAGAACGTTCCGTAATTTTTTGATCCAAATCGGACAGATAGTTTTCTCACGATCGTCATTTGAAAATGGACTGGGTGGAATCCACCCAGTGTGACGGTCCGGTTATTTTTTGGTAGTATGACAACGGAGGGTTAAGATGAAAAAGATCAAGTCCCAATTTTTGCCAGGGGCCTTCTGGAATTGCACGCTGTAACAACGGTTGTTTTACATTTTGTTTTCGATGTTTGGCGCACACTTTACAATTTAAAATTACATCTTCAATTTTTTTTGTTCATGAAAGGCCGATACATGATTTCTCTCGCTCTATTTTTACATTTTCCAATACCAAGATGATTGTAATGAATTTTTTCTATCATTTCAGATCTGAGAGTTTTTGGGACAGCTAGCTTATTTCCTTTAAATACTGAACCTATTTCTTTAAATACTGAACCTATTTCTGCTGCGTTTGAAATGTCTATTTCTGACATTTCATCATTCACATTATAGTATGGCCTTACATAGTCGGGTAATGAATTTTTTTGTTTTGGCCAACCTTCTTTTATGAGTTCAATCACAAACTGTAATTCCTTGTCTTTCGCAGTCTCAGATGTGAATACTTCTTTCTTTTCTATAAATATAGGAAAATGTTCTATAAGACTACATACTTGGGCTTCAATCTCTGGTTCGATCTCATAGTTTAAATTTTTTTGATATGCCCGTGACAATGCATCTGCAATTGAAGCCTTCCATGTAACAACGTCCTTAGCGCTCGGCCGGTCGAGAGAAAGCTGAAATTCACGGCCTGTAGCCGTGCTATAATTTTAGCTCTCTCTCGACCGGCCGAGCGCTAAGGACGTTGTTGCATGGAAGGCTTCAATTAACAAATCATTTCCCGCTTTGTACTTCACTTCAATGTCATATTTTTGGGTTATCAACCTGATTCTTTATAATCTAGCTGGGCATTGATTTATCGGTTTTTTAAATATGGTTCCAAGCGGTTTGTGATCATTTTCCACAATAGTTTTTTTCACCCCATATGTATTGATGAAATTTGGAGCAGGCAAACGCAATGGCTAACGCTTCTTTATCTATTTGCGCATACCATCGCTCTGTTTCAGTGAGGGCTTCGCTTGCATATGCAATGGGTAGATTCTCTTGCAGCAAAATTGCACCGAGTCCATTTTGTGATGCATCTGCCCTGATAACTGTTGGTTTATTTACATCGAAGTACCTTAGAATCGGTGCTTTTGTTAGCAAGGTTTTTAACTCGGTGTAAGCTTTGTTGACATTAGAATCCCACACCCATGCAGTTTGTTTTTTTGTTTAGTCTCTCAATGTTGCATATACTTCAGACAGGTTCGGTATGAATTTTCCTACATACGACACCATACCCAAGAAAGTGGCTAATTGATTTTTTATTCTAGTTATGAATTATCGCATTTTATCGTAAAAGTAGCGCGCGGGCGGCTTTGACAATTAATATCTCGGGTGCCCTTCACCGTAGAGAGATGTTCAAAAACGCGTTTTGAAGGCCATGAAAAAAATATTTAGAAGAATCGCTCCATCAATTTCGAAAATTCTCCATCTTCAGAATTGAATAAGGAATGCGATCATATTTTTTTTTATAATTTTAAAAACGGCCCAAGTTTGCGAAAAAAATCGATAAACATTTTGACTGCTCATAAAAATAACAAAATTATATTTTTTGAAAAGTTGGAAATTTTTATCGGAAAGTGTCTTTCATGGCCTTTAAAATGCGTTTTTGAACAACTCTCTACGGTGAAGGGGACCCGAGATATTAATTGTCTAAGCCGCCCGCGCGCTACTTTCACAGTAAAATGCGATAATTCATAACTAGCGTGAAAAAAATTTGTTCGACCAACGAAAAAATACGTGTATACTTTTTTGACGTAGATTTTACGGAGAAAAAGTTTGAGTCAATTCAAAAAATTACAAGGTCGTTTCTCGGCCGATTTGAGGTGGAATTGCCCATATCAACGTTTTCCTGCGAAAAATACACCTGTAGGTGCAAACAGAAATGTATGATTATATACTATATGGTTTGCCTGGATAGAACACTTATCGTGATAACATATCTTCTGACTTATATGAGATTACCTAGTCCCATCTAACTGATATTGAACTGGGACATAAATAAGGTAACCCACTTTGGATGACCAATGCGAACAGCTTTTGAATAGTTAACGATAGGGGTAGTCTACCTTTTTGGGTAGACATTTCCAGGCTCGTTTGAGTTGTTTTCTTCAATTATATTTTCCAATGCTTTTTTTGAAATTGCGCACAGAACGTTGCGTCTTCTCAATTCATATTTACTCGATTTGAGGGTGTTCCTCTCAGGGAGTTTACGATATTACCGCCCCATATACATCCACCCATTTTGAATGAATTCCTCGTATAAGATTAATTTTGGCAGTTTTTAATGATTTCAAAAGTCGTATAATTCACAACATAGAATTCGTAGCACACAAAATCAAACGAGTATCTGACGGGCATGTTTCGACCTATCAAATTTCACCAGGAGCTACCTTAGTCTTTCAGTTTTGAGGAACTTCAAAGCGAATGCTTTGCATGTCGGAATCAGATGTCCAAATTTGAACCGAACTTAGGGCTGTAAAGTCACTCGGAAAAGAAATCGAATGAATGCCTTTTAGATTTCTCTACGACGGTCTGCTTATCCGTTGCGTGCAATTGAAGATTCCGGACAGTTTTGGATATCTCGCAGTAAAAAAAAAAATTCGGCGGTCCGTGTACCTCGCCGAACTTTATGGAACATGTTCGTGCACCTCACCTGTTCGTATCACAGAAATTCAACTCGGAGAAAAAGTTGTATGGCGCAATTTGACAGATAGAATCTCCAAATAGACATTCACACTTTCCAAATGATTTTTTGTTTCTTGTAACACCCCTGCGGGCTTTTTTGAGAAAAATACGAAGTTTTGAATTTGGTCATTTTTGAAGCAAAATGTAGGTGTTGCTCAACTTTTGAGGGATCTAATAAATAAATTTGCCCTAGGGTTACCCTAGCAACCCTAGTTTATTTTTATACTATGAGGACTTCCGGTTTTCCGGTTTTCCGGCTTCGCCGACCCTCGTGCACAGCGATCACACCCGGGTATCAAATTTTACGCCCTTGATACGAAAAATACTATTATAGACTGCATACTTAGCGGAGAGGGACAAACGTAAAAATTGGATTAGTGGCTTCACTGGAAGTGCTGGAACGGCCGTCGTGACATTGGAAAGTGCAGCTCTATGGACCGATAGTCGATACTACGAGCAGGCCCTTCAGCAACTGTCCGATGATTGGATACTGATGAGAAGTGGCATCAGCTCGGTAAGAAAACCGATTTTCTCAGTCATTATTGTTCGGAAATTAAAAAAAACAACTCAAGGTTTTTGTGTTACTTTCAGACGCCGACGCTACAGGTCTGGCTCACTACAGTTCTCTCAGCAAACGCAAAAGTTGGCGTTGATCCTGAAATCATAACGTATTCTGAATGGACCTCATGGAGCACGGCGCTCGGTAAAACATTTTGGATCAATGATTCATACATACCTATTAACATAACATAGTGGTTATTTTTGGTCTGGCTAATGATATAAGACGAATGATAAAACCAAGATTGATCTCCACCTCTTAACATATTTACGCTTTAAAGGTGCCAGCAATGTGAGCTTGGTGGCCTTGGACGATAACTTGATCGACATTATTTGGGAAGATCAGCCTGATTATCCGTCTGACCCGGTATTTGAACATCCCATAGAATTTGCTGGTTTGTATATTTGAAAAAATATAAATGAAAGGTGACGTGACAAAAGTTTAGCCACATCATTTTTTTCTTTCGGTAAACTAGGTGCGGTCCTCGATGAGACCTTCATGTTTGGAACTCGATTGTTCTATAATATAATAAAAAAATTATTAAAAACAAATAAGCACATACTAGAACCAAACAAAATAAAAATGACATGGGTCACGGCCAAGTCGAAGTGGCGCCATACATGTTGATAGTTCTGTAATATCAATGAGAATATAGCCAAAAAATTGTAGAAAAAGACACATTTCACATTATATATACCTAATAATTCTTTCGCACAATCGGTAGGCTTGACACGGGACGAAAAACTCGCCATTGCAAGGGCTGCTATGGTGGATTCTGGAGCTGATCTCTACGTTATAACAGCTTTAGATGAAGTCGCTTGGGTTGCAAACTTGCGAGGCTCCGATATTCCTCATACTCCAATCTTTCGCTCGTACCTTCTGATTACCAATGAAACCGCCACTATTTACATCCCTTCACCGCAGACCAGATTAAACGAAACTTTGGCCGAAGAATTAACTAGTGGAGACGATTTCGTGTGAGTGCAATACACAGAGCGACTATCTCTGGAAATTAACGCGCCTAAAAGATAGGCAAGCGCGAGACGCCTGCATTGAGCAGCTCAAACATCGACGATTGGGTTTTATTCATGACGTGGGAAATAAAACCTAATCGTCGATCTTTGAGCTGCTGATCAATGCAGGCATTTCCCGTTTGCCTACCTTTTAGACGCGTTACGTTCTACAGAATCGCTCCGTGTATGGATAATAAGAAATGTTATATAATTCGTTTTCACAACATGTTGAGTTCATGATTTCTCAATCTGGAACGTCGATACGAAACTCTGATTCAAGGGTCACACGATCATAAAATGGAACATTTTCGAAAAATCAATGTTCACTTTGAACCTTGTGCGAATACGGAACGCCGCATCTTCAGTCTTCACCCTGTGAAACGCTTACACTTGAAAACCTTCATTTTCGTAAAATCTCACAAACTTGTGAAATTACATTTAAGTGGTATTTTTTTATTTTATTTTACTGTTTTACTCACGTTTTATCATTCATTAGAAATCATCATTAAGATTTTTTTCTCTCCTCGCTATTCTTCTACTTTGACATATCTTCCATTTTTGTTTCGTGCTTCTTTTGTTTCGTATTCTGAAGTTTTTTCTACTTCTGCCCCTTTTCTATCTACTCTTTTTTCATTATTTTTTATCACATATGCGCGGAAAACTTGATTTTCCTCGCATCGGGCGGAATAAACACGTAAATACATCGAAACAAAACAAAACAAATAAAAAAATGAGAGCAAAACAAACCCGTCCGTGTTCACAGGTGACAGGTCACGTTGACAGTTGTCACAAGACGTCACCTCGGACATCAATACGGCTTAGAAAATCGGTCTTTTCGTGCATTTGTGATGAAAAATATCGTGTGCATCAAGGGAGAGTAGGTGTTTTCTACCGCATGTGATTGTGCGGCCCTCGGCTTCGCCTCGGGCTGCAAACTTCACGCTCGGTACAAAGCAGCTTTTTTGCACCTGGTGTCCAGGATTTTAAATATTTTTCAATTTACCAAACGCTATCATGTTCGTTAATGTTCAGGGAATATTTCTGAATTTTTCTAGATTTTTTACTTATTTTAGACGAACGGTGACAAGTTAAAGTTGACGTTCGGCAATGGGCTCCGGAAAAAGTATGATTTTTAACTTGTCGGAGATCATTACGGCTTTCACGATTTGGACACAGAAATTTGTGAATAATCATCGAACGCAGAAAACTTGGCGCTTTACGATCTTTCCTGACTCGATGCTCTATCAATTTTTCTGTAGGAGTTATGATCACTTAAACAGAGGCGCCAAACCTTTTTGCACCGACAGTAGTCCCTGTCCGCACAGAGAGAGTAGAATCCTCAATTTCAGCAGAAAATTTCTTGATTTAAACTTTTCACTATGAATAAATTGACGCATCAACGATGGAAATCATCGAATTATGGGCTTGTTTCAACTAAAATTGTCTTGAAATGATACCAAATTTTCCATAATTTTATCTTTTTTTGACTAGGAATGGAAATTATGTTCATTAAATCAATGCTATTTAAATGCTATGATATGATTCAAATGCTGAAATGCTAACTGTATTCAACCGCATATTGATACAAAGTAAGGATTTTTAGATTAGAAAAACATCGCATTATTTTGGCCAGGACTCGATCCGGGACGCACGCATTCGCTCGCATTACTAGTTGCACGCTCTACCGGTTACGCCAAACTATTTATTGAAATCATTCATCACTTTTTCCTATTTATTTTGAACTCGCACTGGGAGAAATAACTTGGTTGGGGGTACTATATTATTTTAGTTTACGTGTTTCAGTCCAGTCAACCCAATTTTATAGTGCAGCTTACTGAAAAAGAGTTCAGCGAACTATTTCAAGCTGGTTAAATCAAAAAAATGGATAAGTCTGCGAAGAATGACTATATCTATAGTACAATCAACTATAATTTTTAGTCAGCTGGTAACTAAACCGTCATAGTAATGGAACATATCTTAATTAGTTACCACAATAGTACTCATTGTCCAACCCACTGTATCTTTGAGTAGTTGTTACCATGCACAATAATCACTGATGAAATAAACTATATAGTACATTCAACACTATTCTTCCGTTCCCACAAACGTGTTAATAGTTGGAAGTGCCGACTCATCCAGTTTTGCGGACTATATCGATACCAACTTTCTAATACGTCGTAACCCACAAAATTTCAGAAATTGACTTTTTTTTTTAAATTGAATGATGATAATGTTGTGCAGCTTATGTTCAAGTTTTAGTGGTCAAATCGTTGATTTACTATTTTCAAATAAATATTCCAATCCGTCAAGTCCTATCTTTTCAATGGTAATAGTGAAGCGTTTTCATGGCCTCCTGAACAATTTTACAAATGTGGGTTACGACGTATTAGAACGTGGGTATCGATATATATTGTCAATCCGTACCATGTACACTATATTTGAGCCAATACTTTCTTTCGTTACCGAAATACTACTCATAGTCGATCCTACTGCATGTTTCGGTGTTTGTTACCATGTACAATAGTCACTCACGCAATACATACTATGGTTAAGTCAACACTATTCTTCCGTTGCCACAAACGTGTTGATGGTTGGAGGTGCTGACTTATCCAGTTTTGCAAACTTTATATAATGTCAATACGTACCATGTACACCATAGTTGAGCCAATACTCTTCTTCGTTACCGGAATACTATACACTAAGGAAAAATATTCGGTTGAGGATACTATAATAACATAAATAAATTAGCCGGAGACGGTCAGTAGAATGTTGAAGCAATTTTTTAATAATTGTAACGTTTCGGCTGGCGACGGCCGGCCATCCTCAGACTGTAAAATAATATGTCTGTCTTAGGAAAATGTGGTACAATTCTTATATATAGTGACATAGTATATTACTAGCCTAATGTAAGGAAAAACATAGTTCGCGTAGAGTTAACAATGAAAATTGGCTAAAACAAAGGCTGTGTGACAGCGAATTCCTGAGTGAACATGTGGCTTAAAGATAGGTTATGTTAGCACATGGTCTCATTTACAGCGAAGATTCATGTGCGATATTTAAATTATGGGAGAAAGATTTGATTCTATATAAACAGATGTGTTACAAAACTAAAGACAAGACTAAAGTAGGTTCAACAGAAAAATCATAGTAATCACCAAAAAGGACATTCCTCAGCGCTTGAGATGTTATTCGTACGGCATGACGACGGGAAGTGATCAAAAATATTCAAAAACAGAGATGGTAGACAGAGCAGCAATCAAGTACAAAGATGGTAGACAGAGCTCAGATGGTGACATGTTTGAGATAGTGTAGTGTTATCAAAGTAAAATCTATGATGGTTGGTGAGAGAATGCGCTACAAGAGCAGATTTATCAGGGTCTCTAGTTTTAAGATCCGATTTATGACCTCTGATTCTGTTTTTTAGATGTTGTGAAGATTGACCTATACAGCAAGCACTCCAGTCAGAACACGGAATCCTATAGATGGTGTGCGTTTTATCTTCTGGTGGAATCTTAGATTTTACGTTTGAGAACAATCTGTCAATGTTGAAGATGGGAAAGAAATGGCTCCATCTCGAGTGCTTTAAGTAGACAACTAAAAACACACAACTCGCTCCCATCTAAACCATATTTCTTATCTAAAATCCACAAGAAAGAGGTTCCGTTGAGACCCATTGTATCTGACATCAACTCGCCTACATATAATCTTTCAGAATATCTTTCATCCATACTCACTAATGTTGAAGGAAGAACCCAGTACCATGTCAAGGACTCTCGGTCCTTCGTACAACATATCAAAGGTGTTACCTTACCACCGGAGCATTTGCTTATATCTCTAGACGTCACTTCGCTTTACACCAACATTCCTGTAAATTTAATACTAGCTGTGGTAGGAAGAAGGTGGGGTTCGATCAAGGATCACACCACTTTAGAAAAGAAAGATCTCATCGAAGGGGTGAAACTTTGCTTGAATTCTACCTGCTTCACGTATGATAACCTACACTACAGACAAATCTTTGGTGTAGCTATGGGTTCGCCTATTAGCCCTTTAGCTCTCAATCTAGTCATGGAACTCTTAGAACAAAAAGTGATTAGCCACCTTCCTTTCAAACTTCCTTTCTATGAAAGGTATGTTGATGACATCATCACCGCTGTCCATAAGAATAATATTGATTCTCTTCTCAATAGTTTCAACAATTTTCATCCTCGCATTAATTTTACTTTTGAACTTGAAAACAACTACCAAATTAGCTTTTTAGACACTTATGTGATCAAAGATTCTGATCACCTCATCACTAATTGGTTCAGGAAAGCCACTTGGTCTGGAAGATACCTTAACTTTGAGTCAGATCACCCACACCAATACAAACGCAGTGTGGCGGTAGGACTTTTCGACCGTTGCTTAAAACTAGCTCATCCCAAGTTTAAAAAAGAGAACATCAGAATAGTATACAAGGCGCTGAAAGACAATGGCTTTCCTGAGCGTCTTATTGATGAGGTGAAAAAGGAACGGGTTCACAAATTTTATAATTCAATTCAATGGATAAAACCGCCAGATCTCAATGAACAAAAAATTGCTGGTTCAACTCCGTATATCAGAGGCCTTTCAGAAAAAATCAAAATTATTCTTAAGAAGGAAGGAATTCACACAGCCTACAAAATGGTTAATAACATTGACAGATTGTTCTCAAACGTGAAATCTAAGACTTCACTAGAAGATAAAACGCACACCATCTATAGGATTCCGTGTTCTGACTGGAGTGCTTGCTGTATAGGTCAATCTTCACAACATCTAAAAAACAGAATCACAGGTCATAAATCGGATCTTAAAACTAGAGACCCTGATAAATCTGCTCTTGTAGCGCATTCTCTCACCAACCATCATAGATTTTACTTTGATAACACTACAGTTTTGGACACGGAGAGCAATCTTAAAAAAGACCGATTAAGGAAATGATTCGAATAACAAAATTCGGCAATTCTGCGTATAACAAAAGAACCGATATTCAAAATCTGAGCCATTTATACTTTGACATTCTTAAACCTAGTTAGACCATACTCGTATGTCTAACTACTAGTTAGACGATAGACACCTTGTCTAACTATCTCAAACATGTCACCATCTGAGCTCTGTCTACCATCTTTGTACTTGATTGCTGCTCTGTCTACCATCTCTGTTTTTGAATATTTTTGATCACTTCCCGTCGTCATGCCGTACGAATAACATCTCAAGTGCTGAGGAATATCCTTTTTGGTGATTACTATGATTTTTCTGTTGAACCTACTTTAGTTTTGTCTTTAGTTTTGTAACACATCTGTTTATATAGAATCAAATCTTTCTCCCATAATTTAAATATCGCACATAAATCTTCGCTGTAAATGAGACCATGTGCTAATATAACCTATCTTTAAGCCACATGTTCACTCAGGAATTCGCTGTCACACAGCCTTTGTTTTAGCCAATTTTCATCGTTAACTCTACGCGAACTATGTTTTTCCTTACATTAGGCTAGTAATATACTATGTCACTATATATAAGAATTGTACCACATTTTCCTAAGACAGACATATTATTTTACAGTCTGAGGATGGCCGGCCGTCGCCAGCCGAAACGTTACAATTATTAAAAAATTGCTTCCACATTCTACTGACCGTCTCCGACTAATTTATTTATGTTATTATAGTATCCTCAACCGAATATTTTTCCTTAGTGTATAGTATTCCGGTCACGAAAAAGAGTATTGGCTCAACTATGGTGTACATGGTACGGATTGACATTATATAGAGTTTGCAAAACTGGATAAGTCAGCACCTCCAACTGTTACCACGTTTGTGGGAACGGAAGAATGGTGTTGAATGTACTATAGAGTTTATTTTATCAGTGATTATTGTGCATGGTCACAACTACCCAAAGATGCAGTAGGTTGGGCTATGAGTACTAATGTGGTAACTAATGAAGATATGTTTCATAACTATGACGGTTGAGTTACCAGCTGACTGAAAATTATAGTTGATTGTACTATAGATATAGTCATCCTTCGCGAACTTATTTATTTTGTTGATTTAACTAGCTTGAAATAGTTCGCTAAACTATTTTTCAGTAAGCTGCACTATAAAATTGGGTTGTCTTGACTAAAACACGTAAACTGAAATAATATAGTACCCCCAACCAAATTCTCTCTCTCAGTGTATATACGACATACATACAGAGCGATTCTGAGGAAGCAGGTCACGCTAATACAGGCTCCCTTATTTATTTTCGTCAATGACAACGCTGTCAAATACCACGAACAAGCGATCTACCGATATTTCATATGCCTATGACTGATATCTTCAGACGACGTAGCGGTAGCTGTCGCGTTGTATAGGTTAAAATGAACTGTCATATTACAATATTGTGTAATTAATTCCAATATTGTTCATAATACAACGATATACGATATTATTTCATAAATAAGTAGTGATGAGGTTAAATTGATTGCAGGCGTCGATTTCTGTTTATTCCAACATTATTAGGTTATAAATAATCGTCTTGGTGAAATTTACAGATCTGGTAGTGATAAAGTTATTGAGTCAATAGCATACGATATTGATTCTTTATGAATTCATTCCAGGTGTGAATTTCTGTTTATTAACTACATTAGTTACAACCGAGGATTTCTTCGGTGACTGACTGACCCGTTGTATCTCTTCAATAAGTAGGGTTACGAAGAAGACGATGTGAATATCATTCATCAAGCAATATCTGATTGATCCAGTTAAAGTTTTTCATCATACGAGGCATCTCCGCTGAATAAACCAATACTCTACATGTCTTCTAAGCCTAATGAGTAGGAAGACAGTCCTGATGCATGAATTCATTGATCTGCGGTAATAAGCTTTAAGGGGTAACACCACTCTAGGAGGTCGAAAAATTACCTAATTTCAAGATTTTTTTCCGGGAAAACAACGAAAAAAATGAAAATTATGTGTAAGGTTCTTTATTGCCTATACATTCAAGTACGTATATACATTTTTTTATAGCAATCTAAAACATAATGGCGGCTGAGCAGGTGGTTGACTGAACGCCCACCATCAATGTAGAGCTCCGCGGCTGGAAAAGTTTCCCCTCCAATTGTGACTCTGGAACAAAAACCCAAAATTTTTTCAATTTCACATACAAAAAGCTCGAGAAAGACGTAGAGATTTTGTTTTAAGGGGGGGGGGGATACCGGATGTGTTACCGACACCGCCTATATCTCCGAAACGGGGCTGTCAATCGACTTGTCCTTGCGGCAGTCGATGTTTGACGAGTAATGGGTTCGAACTGGTACGTTTGATCGGATGAAATCGGATTTTTTTTTTTTTTTTTATCGAAAAGCGTGGTCGTGCCATTTATTTCGACTTATATCAAAGCCTACGGATCGAAAATGCAAAATCGGCTTCCTGAGCCCGATTCTGTATGGCATTCCGAACACAACCATCCAAAAACATCTTTGGTTTCGACAACGATGAAGAAACCAGATCTAATCTACGTTTTTGTGGTAATTTTCGCGATTGTCAAGGGTCGTGAGCGAAAATGGCCGCTCACGGCTGTTGATATGATGTGGTGGTTCGCAGAACGCCCGTGAGATGTCACCGCACGCCCATTTAAGCTTCTCCTTTTACCTTTCACACGGTGTACCAACGTAACAGCGGTGGTAAAAGGAGAAGCTTAAATGGGCGTGCGGCGACATCTCACGGGCGTTCTGCGAACCACCACATCATATCAACAGCCGTGAGCGGCCATTTTCGCTGACGGCCCTTGACAATCGCGAAAATTACCACAAAAACGTAGATTAGATGTGGTTTCTTCATCGTTGTCGAAACCAAAGATGTTTTTGGATGGTTGTGTTCGGAATGCCATACAGAATCGGGCTCAGGAAGCCGATTTTGCATTTTCGATCCGTAGGCTTTGATATAAGTCGAAATAAATGGCACGACCACGCTTTTCGATAAAAAAAAAAAAAAATCCGATTTCATCCGATCAAACGTACCAGTTTGAACCCATTACTCGTCAAACATCGACTGCCGCAAGGACAAGTCGATTGATAGCCCCGTTTCGGAGATATAGGCGGTGTCGGTAACACATCCGGTATCCCCCCCCCTTAATCACTTTTTTTAAGAAACGGTGGACATTTGAAAAAAAAATTTTTTTTTTGCTTAAAAATATGCACTAAAAATGTTTATAACAAATGAAATATGCAACATAAAAAAAAATCCCTACGTCTTTCTCCGGATAATCTTGTTTGAAAGATACTGTCAACATTTCGAGTCGATCGGTAAAGAATTGAGCGATTTATGTTTCCGGCCGTGTCGGAAAAAGTAGTTTTGAGAAAAACTCGTTGAAAGTTTTCCTTACGAAAAAATCATAGAAATTTGTTGTATACCTTTAATCTGCGATGCCTGCCCCGTATGATTGACCTTCTAAATTGGTATTCTCTTGTTCTTCGTTCTTTCTAGTCGATCTGGCAGCCTGCCTAGCCAATTTTGCTGCGTCAGTCAATCTCGTTTCAGCCACTGATACGCGGTGTTCGTCGGCTTCGCTGCAGAAATTGTAGCAATTTGGTCCGATTTTGATTCCGAGTGTTTGCATAATTTCCATAATTGAGATCATTCCGTCATTGTATACACAAATAGCAATATGTGTGACGATATCCAGAATTGTCTTACCACTAGACCTTGATTTAGGAGCCATCGCCCACACTGTTGCGTTGAAGGACTCGTTGCTATTTTGTGTGTAGCCACCGATACACCGAGTGAGAAGATCATCACTGCTTAATTCTTCATATATTGGTTTTATTGCTTCGTATACATATTCGGAAAGTGGTGTTTTATGATGATGATTTTCCAATGTATTGGTGGCATTCATTCGTTGCCACGAGCACCACGAATCTTCACCGGACGGACATTGTTCGTGCTGCGGGTTTTCGTCCGTAGACATCTTATGATAAAGAGTCCCCCAAATGCCGTTCCGCATTTTTTCGATTGAGTCGTGGTTTCGACGTATCGCTAGGCCGTAATAAATCGATAATTCGTCAATTAATTTTCCGGTTAATTTTCCTCTTCCTCCTAGGCCCTTTGTTTTTGTTTTTAAATTGCGTAAACGAGTTCCCATACGCTTTTGCACGTGATCAATGCATTCTTTTTTTGTAACAGGACAATCTTCATAAGGCTCAGAATCTAAAATGCCTTTAAAAGTTTTGGAATCGCCATCTCCTATGTAATTGGTATATTTAACATTATACAATTCTTCTGAACGATGAAACATCTCGATCACGGCGTCGACCTCCATTTTTCCGGCAGATCCGTCATGGTTCGCATTGCACTCGTCTGCGTGTTTTTTATGCCAGTCTTCAAATTCTTCGGTGTGTAATTCTTTTTTCCAGTGTTCGCACTGTTTACAATATCTCGATTTTACTACGAAATCGATTACTTTTCCGCTGAACCAGCCAATTAGAGTTACCAAACCGAATAACGATGAAAACCCGCGTTTTCGCCACGTTCCGTCACCAGATACACTTATTCCATGTTCTTGTCCTTTTTCAATTGATCTGTTCTTTTCAATGTTAGCTGCAATATTCATACTTTTCTTGCAAACGGCTTCTGTTGCGATAGAAATCGTTGTTACTACTTTGTCGTAAAATGATTGAAAAATCGGCCTTGGTAAATCCATAAACGCGCAAAACTTCATCGTTCCATTCAAACCGATGCCGAGCATCCGCATTGCCAGAATAATTCTGCGATTAATTTCGTAGCTTTTGTCAACGAATGGGCAATTTGTCACTTCTTTTTTAGCACAGTTTGCACAAGAAATGACGATTTTAAAGCCTAAGCCACGTTTTCCACTTTCTGTAAATGTTACATTTGATTTACACTCTTCGCACACAACAGCATTCGAAATATCAGTGAAAACTGTAGGAAAGTTTATGATGCGGTAGCTAATCGTATTATCGACTTCAATGTTGTAGTCATCACAGGAGTTTTTCAATTTTTTGGCACTTGTACTAACTCTCGCATCGTTCGGCGTCTCCAATTCGAATCGGTTCAACGGTCGCCTACTTGATGATTTTCATCTTTTTTCATGTCCACTGCTAAGTTTTATCCGTTTTCGAATACGATTCACTTCACCGCCACTCATGATGCAAATTTTTATTAGTAACATTTTTTTTTTTTTATTATTATTTTTGCAGCATAGTAACGGTTACCATGCTCTATAGTTTGTGTCGCGCCGCTCTGAGCATGGTAACCGTTACTATGCTGCACAGGAATATTTACTTGACATTTCTCTCCGTGTACCTGCTCCGAGCGCGCAGTAGATGGCTACGGTCGGGATCAAAATTCAGGCACTTCAACGATTGTACACCTTATAAATGATGTTGTGTCTTATTCTTGAGACCCTTAGGCACCTTTTAAGCGAAAAAAAAAAATCGATTTTTGGAAAATTCTACAGTGGTGTTACCCCTTAAACATCTACGTGTTGATCTAGAGAAAGAGGCGCGAAATACCATTACATTATTAAATGAACTAACTTGTAAGTAAAGTTCTATCATGATTGTATGAAGCACCTCTTCCGAATAGATCAATCCCACCCATAAATAACCCATTCTAACATCTGTTAGATATCCCAGAATAATTAGGGCAGTACTTTAAAGAAATGACCATGCAACAAACCATGGGCGACAAGCAAGTTATGAAAATTGAATGCTTTAAAAATTGTGGCGAAAACGGTGTACTCGTAGAACTTCGACGCGGATAAGTCACTCCAGTTTCCTTCTTCAATACGATGTTCCGCACGGTATCCATCGCCGGACACGGACGTCCTGGATTCTTGGCTGCGAAATCATCTGCGATGGTCCGAAAGCTATGACCGGCCGCGTGTTCCAAAACCATGCTATTGAGTTATTATTAAATTGTATATTTTTTTTTTCTCCAGAAGGACAGCGTCCTTGCACATGTATCATTAATTATTTATTATGATTATGCAATATCAACTGAATGAACAAAGAATTTTATTAAATTTGTACAATTTGTTGTGATTGAGTATTTTGTACAAAAATGCAAAGCTTTGTTCTACGCAGCAATCAAATACTCAATTAAATAGATTCACAAAAGGAACGATACTTTTAATTCATTTATCACTCGATGAAACTTAAACACGCATTGATAGACCAACACATCATTTATGCAGGACTGTCTTCGTACTCATTAGGCTAAGAAGACATGTAGAGTTTTAGTCAGCGGAGATGCCTCGTAGGATGGAAAGCATTCACTGGATCGATGAGATATTGCTCGATGAATGATATTCACATCGATTTGTTCGTAACCCTACTTGTCGAGGAGATGCAACGGGTCAGTCAGTCACCAAAGAAATCCTCGGTTATAACTAATGTAGTAAATAAACAGAAATTCACACCTGGAATGAATTCATGAAGAATCAATATCGTATGCTATTGACTTAATAACTTTATCACTACCAGATCTGTGAATTTCACCAAGACAATTATTTATAACTTAATAATGTTGGAATAAACAGAAATCGACGCCTGCAATCAATTTAACCTCATCACTACTTATTTATGAAATAATATCGTATACCGTTGTATTATGAACAATATTGGAAATAATTACAGAATATTGTAATATGACAGTTCATTTTAACCTATACAACGCGATAGCTACCGCTACGTCGTCTGAAGATATCAGCCATAGGCATATGAAATATCGGTAGATCGCTTGTTCGTGGTATTTGACAGCGTTGTCATTGACGAAAGTAAATAAGGGAGCCTCTATTAGCGTGACCTGTTTCCTCAGAATCGCTCTGTATGTAGCTTTTGTTACCTATGGTGTAAGAGCTGTTTTACTTTTCGATTTCTTACGCTCTTGATGTCTTTAGAGGCAAATATCTTAGAAACGGTATGTCATATTAAAAAAATAATGGGGTGGTGATTCGTAGTCATCTTCACCCTTCTCCACCTCAGTCCATGATCTTGCCCGTGACTATCGGAAAACATGTCGAAAAATCATTTTTAATCAAAAACTCTATTTTTATCCACTCGTTATGTCTTCATTTGGGGTCTTGTCCCCTGTTTCAAATATCAGAATATAACTGAGGGATTTGTTGATGGTTAGAACAAAAGTAACTCGATTAACGAACTACTATTCATTGATAAGTACTGTAGGTGGAATAGGTAAAGTAAATTTTGGAGCCCCTTGTTGTCGGTAAAGAGAATGGTTGAGAAGTAAAGAATATATGATTAAAAAGGATAGTAGAAATAAAGGAGATGAAGGTTGACAGGAAAGTGTGAAGTCCGCTATTCAAATAGCATAATGAGGATTGTCAGTAAAGAGGATGATCGTAGGCAAGGTGGGGATTAGAGGATTGCTGACCGATGCAGCAGGTCAGCGTGAGAAAGGTAGCGAGGTGGGAAGACAGGGTGTAAGGAGATATGATAGTAAGGTTGGAGAGAGGAACGTGGAGTAGGACGTAACACCCCCCCCATCCGCCATTAGAGGAAACATATTGATTGGGTACAAGAAATATGTTTCTATCGAACATAGTTAGATAGGTATAGTTGTAAATAAATATTTGTAAAGTATGGATGGATGTATGTGTGTGGTGAGTGGACTAAGTAGTGTCGCATAAGCCTTTATTAAGTCCGGTAGTACAGATGATAGTGTGATAAATATGGTTCGACCAGTGTTATGTATTGTACTTAAATTTAGGGTTTGATTTCGGTAATATTGGCAGTAAGCGGAATTACAGTTTTACAGTACCAGTAGGTATGTGGTTAAGTCATCCGTAGATTTTCGGTTATTTGTCAATTAGATAGCGTGTAGGTATGAGATCTAGTAGAAATACAATATTATGCTTAAGCGTACAATAATGCATATGATAGTATAGTAATGGTGAGGAGTATAGTGGGTGTACATACGTGTACAAAGATGTGCTATCCGAATGTTATCTAGAGTTTGAATTATCAAGAGACTCGGTAGAGTCTCGCGCCAAGTACATTAAAAAAAAAAATTTTCAAGCGCGAGACTCAACGAGTCTATATACCCGAGAGGCAACTACCCTAACCTATACCGCGAACTAGTATCTTCGTTTTCTTTCACCTCACAACATACACGAATTGGAACTAACTTAATCTAGGATGTGGGCATGAAAAGCTTTCATTTGAGCTTTAGGTCGATTAAATCGGTGTCCGGAGTGCTGAGATATCATTAACTACAGATTATGATACCCCGTTTCCTCGTACAATGTTCGTTCTTCTCCTTAGTGTTCTTCAGACCAAGGTTCAGCCAATTCAAACCATTACCATATAAAATCACTAGGCGGGAAACCACACAAAAGTTGTATAGAGTGGCGTAAGTACGAGAGTCACGAGGTAGATGGCGCTGGTATCGCAGACAGAAACCTTAGAAATATATGCTCTAAGACAGAAACCGTCTGCAACACTAGCAGACGCGTGTTGTCATTATTTCATGTTTTTAAATACAAATAAAGGAAATAAGAGAGAGTACGAGCAATGCTTAATACAAAATTTGAACATACATCAACTAGTGAATACCCACCAAAAGACCCTCAGGTACGAAAACCTCACGCCAAGTACATTTAAGTGATAGCCACCAACAGAATTGTTTCGATAGGTTAATTATCTTAAATCCTACGATCTTGAGCTTTTGAGGTTATGCGAATCGACTGACGTGTAAGATTCATGGTAATAAATAGAATAACAATTGTGAACAGATAATTTCACGATCAGGTTTACCTTGTACGACACAAGACTGTTAGATGACTATTAACTGACTATTACCTCTAAATTTCATTCACTTATACATTGTAGATTTGGCTTATTTCCATTCATGAATGCAATTATCGGAGGAAACGGTTTTTTGGGGATTCAATTATCTAGCAAGTCACCGCCTGAGGAAGTCTGACAAGAGAACATCGTGAGAAAATGCTAAAGATGAAAAATATAAGGATAGCATGATTTGATATAGGAAACGGCAAGGAGCCAGACCAATAAAGCCGAGTTCAAGCGTTGGATTGCAACGAATTTCACTTCAAGCTCCATGTTAAGCTAATCTCCGAAAACTCGTCTGCTCAGACTCCAATTGTGAGTCAACATTATACGTAGGATTCCGACGAGTTTTATAATCTAACTCCCTATCATCTAGTCAAAACGAGACAGTAAGTCGACGTTGTGTGTTTGACTCCGATAGGCTTTATTCTACACTTCACGTCAACGTAGTGCGACCTTCGGTGCAGATAATTTTGTAATTCTTGTTTTACAAACAGCTTAGATTTTTCGTTCAGATCTATTTCAAAGTCTGTATAAATATTCTATGATTACACGTAAATTAATAGTACAATCCATATATTCACAATATAATGTCAAATTTCAATACATAATTTTGTTAGAATCTGATATGCAACCTGTGTCTGTATGTTCGTCTATCTTAAGCTTTCTTCGAGAGATTCTCATTTATATCTATTTATTCATTGTAGAGTCAGCGTATAACCATTTATGAATGGAATTATTAAAGAAAAATCTTTCTTATGGATTGTTTAATTTTGTAGCTGGTCACCGTATAAGACGTGAGGATGATGAAAGAAAACGCTTGGGATGCAAAGTATCGGTATAGTGTGATTCGATACGAGAAACGGCAAGAGTTAGACGAAGAGAGCAGAATGCGAGTGTTTGACTTCATAAACTTCCATTTTATGCTCTACGCTGGTCTTGCATTAATAGGCTCAATTCTAAATATTTTGATACCTTCTGTTTAAACCCGAATTGGAAGTTGACGTTATGAGTACGGGACGCGTACATGATCTTTTTGCAGAGGACCTAGTTGCATTAAGAAAAAAAACTACCCACGAATTGCAATACATATATCTAATATTTATATATATTTAGTCATCAGCAGCAACTATAACCCTGCGTGCAAGTAACTTCGCCATTGCCGCTCCCAGGCCCAGATGAGACAGGAGGGCTGCACGCAGGGTTAGATGTTGTAGGTATAAAAAATTATTGTAGTGGAACAATTTGTAAACGCTATGAAAGTACATTACGCGTCACTCTACAAATTTGAGACTTGCGGAAAATTATAAGCACACGCGTGCTCGTTGCTGTTGACGTTCCTGCTTATCGAGGGACTTCGGGCGGTATGAAATAGTACAAGACAACCGAGCGAGCGTAGCGAGCGAGCACAATTATTAGGTTCTCAAGCAAAATTTTACAAAAAGTAGTGAAATCAACCCCAAAAAGCACCTTTGGTTCAAAAACCTTTCGCCAAGTCCATTAATGTGTAGATCACTCCACCAAAAAATAATCAAAGGTTGTGCTCGTTCGCTCGCTGTGCTCGCTCACTTGATTGGTTGATGATTATCAACATACAAAAGCATTGAAACCAGATACAACTGCCAAGTACCTGTAGAATAATAAAAGTTTGGAACTGAAAGATTTGTTCAAACTACATCACGTTGTACTCGTTCGCTCGCTGCGCTCGCTCACTCTATTGGCTTATGATTATTGGTTGAAAAAACAATCCGGATGAAGAAATTGAAGATGTCAACATTTATCTAAAAATATTCATAACGAGAGAATAATTTAAACAAAATTAAAAATAAATGTACCAGGTAGGTCAATTTAGTTCATTATCAATATAAAAACTTCCTCAGCCACACGATATAAGCACAATTAGTCTCCACCATATGACGGCGACGTCGTGGGTGAGTGGACAGCGTATCGGATTCATAGCAGGAGAGATTCTAGTAACCAGGTTCGTGCCCCGGTCCGGAACAGAAGATTTTTTCGGAAATATATTCAACTGAAATGGAATCCACAATCAATTACGAGATGATCCGGTACAAAAACTACCCATTAGCGATTTCTTTTTGTTTTTTTACTCGCTCAAAACTCAATCCCGACCAGTTTTTGGGATTCACATGTTGCTGATGTTTTGCTGACAATTTTTGTTGAAATAATTTGCTCTTATTTTTTACAGCAATAGAGGACGCACCTTGCCCTGATATTGCTAACAATATTCTGCACGAATTTCTGTCATATTGCTGTAAAATTTGCACGCACTTGGTTATCTGGGCATTAATGGACTTGGCGAAAGGTTTTTGCACCAAAGGTGCTTTTTGGGGTTTAGTATAAAGGCTTAAGTCTAAGTGAGTGTTGAAAAACATTGGTAATGGTTTGACTTAAAATCTATCGTTAATCTATCGTTAAAATTGAATGAGCGTACCGACTTGTACATTCAATCGTAGTATTTCACCGGTTCGAGCGGGTGCGAGCCTGTTGCTATCCGGGTGTAGTAGGTGGGGCTTTCGGGTCTTGCCCTTGTGCACAGACGGGCCCATTGGCGGAAGTGGTGGTGGGATTGATAGGGCATAGATTATGTTGAGTTCGTTATAGATTATGTCGAGTTCCGATAGTCTAATTAATTCCTCGGCGTATTCATTTCTTAAGGGGGGATTCCCTTTTTTCTTCACTAAATTTATCGTTTACTTCCAATTTTCCGGTGAAGAAACTGTAGCACGAATCAATGCGAAATTTGGGATGTTGATTTATTTATCTTTTATCTATTTACAAAAAAATTCAAAATCATTGCCTCCCAAAAATACGCCTCCCACCCCCTCGACGCGCGATGATCCTCAGTTGACCATGTGAACGATTTGAGTCTTTCCATCAATTCTGCAGCAAAAACCCAATAACATTTTACTTGACACACATGTGGCTATCGTTTGACGGAAAACAAAAGTAATCCGTTGAATATTTTTTTGTCTATAACAAAAAGATCGATCTATTTATTCGGATCAATCGATATTTTGAGTTCAAAACATTACTGGATCCTGAATTTTTGTTTGTTTTTTCTTCCGCTTCGTCAAACGATAGCTACATGTGTGTAAAGTAAAATGTTCCCGGGTTTTTGTTGCAGGATAAATGGCACGACTCAAATCGTGCACATCGTCGACTGAGGATCATGGCACGTTGAGGGGGGTGGGAGGCGTATTTTTGAGAGAAAATATTTTTCAATTTGTTTGGGAATAGATAAGAGATAAATAAATCCGCATGCTAAATTTCGCAATGTTCCGTTGTATAGTTTCTTCGTCAGAAAATCAGAAAAAAGCAGATAAAGGACCCCGCACAAATCTTATGGAAATTGGATCCCGGTCAAATTTGTGACCATGATGACTTTTGATCAGGATGACCTGAAGCACAACATACTACAATTTTGGACAATTTGGCCGGGATCCAATTTCCATAAGATTTGTGCGGGGTCCTTTAGCGAAAAAATGGGAATCCTCCCTTAATGGCGTAGGAAATTGTAGGAGCGGTTCTAAGGTTTGTATGTGTTGCAGTAGAGTGGTTCAAAAGAGACCCAAGTTCTCAGATGTTGCTGCTCATTCGTGAATATGTTGTTTGTGATTTTCGAAAAATATTCCATTTTTTCGAGCTTTATAGGACAATATTTACTACTGCCTCATTGAAATTGAAATTTCGAAATTTTGCCATTTTTGGCAATTTCAAAGTTCTCAGATCAAAGTGCTCATCCAGCTACCTCTAGCTTCTCATCCAATGAGCATTTTTGTTCAAGACGAGATTCGTACGATAATATTTAGTACTGCCTCGGAGACATTGGAGTTTTTTCGAAATTTATCGTTTTTGTAGAGATTCGATCGCCGGGTGTTGCTCATGAGATAGTTTTTGCTTACCATTATAAGGAAGAAGTATAAGCAGTTTGCAGTCTGCGGGACCATTTTTACTACTGCCTCATCGAGGGCGACTTTCCTTCAAGTGAAATTAGCAACATGAGGCAGTAGTAAAAATGGTCCCGCAGACTGCAAACTGCTTGTACTTCTTCCTTATAATGGTAAGAAAAAACTGTCTCATGAGCAACAACCGGCGATCGAATCTCTAGAAAAACGATAAATTTCGAAAAAACTCCAATGTCTCCGAGGCAGTACTAAATATTATCGTACGAATCTCGTCTTGAACCAAAATGCTCATTGAATGAGAAGCTAGAGGTAGCTGGATGAGCACTTTGATCTGAGAACTTTGAAATTGCCAAAAATGGCAAAATTTCGAAATTTTAACTTCAATGAGGCAGTAGTAAATATTGTCCTATGGAGCTCAAAAAAATGGAATATTTTTCAAAAATCACAAACAACTTATTCACGAATGAGCAGCAACATCTGAGAACATAGGACTTTTTTGAACCACCCTAGTGTTGCAGGCTGTTAATTAATTGTTTTGGTGATAATAGTTTTGGGTGTACAACTCCCTGTTTTGCGAATCTGTCGTGTTGCAACTTTTATCAATTAGGTCGCAGTATCTTCCTAGCTTGTCGGATATGTCTATAAACTGTTTTATATTCGAGAAGTTTATCAGCTTCCATTTGTTGTTTGATGTACGTAAGTCTTCTAGTTGTTCATAGTAAATCCCAGGGTTTGTTGTGAACGGTATCAAGGTATAGGATTGGTTTCCATCGTTTTCGAGTGCTGTGCCGTATCTGTAATTATTCATCGTGTTAGTTTCATGTGTGTGCTAACTTTAATTTGTTTAAGGGGGTAGTCTGGCATTTCAATGACTTTTTTCAAGAATTTTTTTCTTCTAGTAAACTCCATTCATTGATTTCAAACTTTCAATACATAAAAATGTAGGTTTCAAGGTAGTACAGACAATTTTTTTAATTTTTTTTTCATGGTAAATCTTGCTGATATGGCCGCGTGAAGCCAACCCTGCTTGAGTCTGGCTGACATGATGTCTCAACTCTGGACCATCCGAAATAGAAAAAGTTCCGAAATTAGTGAAATATAAACTTGTCGCTATCGTCCGAGCGAGAATTATTCACGTGCGATAGCAAAAAACAAAATGGCGGCCAATTTGGGTTGAAAAAAAATGATCGAAAACTTCAAAAGTCCGCCGTTTTGTTTTTCGCTATCGCACGTGAATAATTCTCGCTCGGACGATAGCGACAAGTTTATATTTCACTAATTTCGTAACTTTTTCTATTTCGGATGGTCCAGAGTTGAGATATCATGTCAGCCAGACTCAAGCAGGAGTGACTTCACGCGGCCATACTAGCAAGATTTACCATGAAAAAAAAAAAAAAAAAAAAATTGTCTGTATTACCTTGAAACCTACATTTTTATGTATTGAAAGTTTGAAATTAATGAATGAAGTTTACTATGAGAAAAAAATTCTTGGAGAAAGTCATTGAAATGCCAGACTCCCCCCTTAAGTGAACTATTTTTGTTTTGTTCGGTGTCAAGTAGATTTCGGCGTTTATTCCGTCAATTATTCTCTTGATTACGTACGGGCCTTTATATCGGTCTTCGAATTTTGTGGGATGTTCATTTGATAAAAATCTTTCTGTCCGGCCTCAAAGAGGTGTTCGTTGATTCTTTTATCATAATGTGCTTTCGATTTCGATTTTGCGTCCTTCAAATTTCGTGCAGCTCTTTTACGAATTTCTATCAGGTTTGTTTGTAGGTTGAGGATAAATGTGTTGTATGAGTTTGTTATCGCGACGGTTGCTCTCAGGTCCGACGGCAGTCGAGCTCCTTTACCAAAGATTAATTGATGTGGTGTGAAGTTCGTACCTTCGTGTATCGCGGTGTTTCAACAGAAAATTGCGAAACGTACGTACTTGTCCCAGTCTTCACCGGTTCTTGTGTAATGTTTAATGCGTTCGGTAAGTACAAGTGGCTACGTTCTAGGGAGCCGTTGGATTGTGGTCGATATGCAGTAGTTCTTACTTGTTTTATTTTAAATAATTTGCAAATCTGTTTAATCGTTGTACTCATGAAATTTTGGCCTTGATCTGTTAGTATCATTCGTCGTGCTCCGTAACGTATAATGTATTCCTTTGAAAATGCCGTGCCGGTTGTCTGGGCAGTCGCGTTAGGGAGAGGTATAGCATCTAGAAATTTTCATATTATAATGTTCGTATTTGCGAAGATGTAATAAAACAGTTTTTGAATCGTTGACCACTGAAAGTTACGTAGCTCTACGTTGTTTTTTGTAAAGGTGAAGGAGTTTATATTTTTACATACTTGGATACGTTTCAAGTTGAGGAGTTTGTTATAAAAGTCTTCCAGATTATCTTTGTCTGTGTGTTTGTTTTTGATTGTAAGTGTGAGGATATATCTTTCTCTGAATTTTGTCAGAGCTATTTCTAGTTTCTGCGGTGTTCGAATTGTGAACGTTTTTCTGTTCACCATGCCCTTGTCTATTAGTTGTTTTGCCAATGGGTCATCTGTGGGGTGGTCCGCTGGGACGCAGTGGACGTAGTTGTCGTTTATTAGGAACATTTCGTCTGATGATTCCTTGACGTTAGTTACAGGTATTATGTCATCAAGGTTATTTATAAAATGGTTGAAGTCAGGTGTGCTGTTGGTATCGTTATTTTGAGTACCTGTATGTTGCAGAGTGTTAGTACGGGTTGGGGTGGGAGAATAATTGTTGGGTAGGTCTCGGAAATCTAGGGTGTCTATTGGTGAATCGGTGTTGTCACTTTCTGTTAATCTTGAGTTCTCGGGATCTGACGAGTCGTCTGTGTCCGTCGTGTAGTCGGTAGTGTTATCTACTTCTGTTGGTAGAATGATGTTATGTTTCGTTGTTGGGTGTGGGGTGACCGTTACTGGGTTTGGTCGTCCGTCGATTTCGAGGGTTGATCGGTGAGATATCGGATTTTCGTATACACAAATAGTGATTTGAATGTCTGTGTCCTTAAATATGTAACGGATAATACGACTAATTAGGTCCCAGCTGAGTTCATCTAGGCCGCAGCTTAATCTTGGTATTGATAGTGATTTCACTCCTCCTTTGATAAGTGCTATTTTTAGTTTAGCTAGTGTCTTGTACATGACTTCTTTCGTAGGTTTGTCGTAGTGATGTTCTTTTGTTACTAAATTATAGATTATACGTCGTGAGTATGTGACTGTTATAATGTCTGTCACTTCAGGCTTCATGGCTAGAAGTTGTTTACGTTGTATCAGTCCTTGTTTCACCATTTGATCCGCGACACTTGGTGAAGCTTCATAGTCTGCTGAAATGCAGTGTGCTAGGTTGTCTTTTCGTTTTAATATGTCAGCGTTAATCTCTGTAATATGTTTATTGTAAGCCAAAGGTAGAAGCTCTAGATCTACGAGAAATCGGCCGTATGGGGGTGTGTTTTCTGGATTCTGGTTGGTGGAGGTTCTGGCTATGTCTTCTCGTTTTCCTATATCAGATCTAGTGGGTGTTGCTGTTGACTCTGAGTCCGTGATCTGATTTGTGTTCGAGAGTTTTTTATAAACCTTCTTGCGTATGTAGGGCGCAGGTCTTGGCTCATTATTTTTTGACGTTCCCGGTTCAGCATTGAGTGGTTTGTTTTGCTCATTTGTACTACGGTCCGTATGAGTGTACGGGAGTTCACGTTTCGTTTGTTTTTCATCGGAAATCGCGCCTGCGGTTTGTTTGTGAACTTTTTTGTGAACCCTGCGATTTGAGCTGGACAAAGTCGTGATAATGCGCTCACGGCGGATGTGTAGCTGAGTGTCTGAGTCGTCCGTAAAGTCTGAGTCATTATCTACGTTCAGTTTGCCTCGTGGTGCCGGGTTACCTGAAGATTGCGTATCACGATAACGTTTATTCGGTTTTTTAACGCTAGGGTAGGTTTCTGGAGAGTTTGTTCGGTTATCGTTGTCTTTTTTTGGCGGTGTTGAGTCATGAGCAAACTCGGATAGGTGAATTGCCTCTTTCTTTCGTGGGGGCTGGTTACTAGGGGACTCGGTAGTCTTTCGTTTTTGTGGGGGTTCAGGTTTTAGGTGGGTAGCTTCAGTGTCTGAATTGTCCGAGAGAGTTGACGTTGTCATAGTTGGCGTTTGTTGTTCTTTAGGTCTTTTAGTTGAGGCAGGGTTAGTGGATTCGTCTATGGTTTGTCGGGGACCTCTTGGGAGTCGATGTGTTATTTTTCTCTTTTTGTTCTTTTCCTCTGAGGGTTCGGTATCGGTTCTAAGGCGCTTTGAGTCAAGAGATAGGATTTGGATTGTGTCAGGTGGTGGGTTTCTGGATAGCGCATCTGCGTTTGAATTCATCTTTCCTTTTTTGTAGATAACGTTGTAAGAATATTCGTCGAGTTTTAGGCGCCATCGTAGCAGTCGTGAGGTTGGGTCTTTCACATTGTTTATCCAAACTAGTGGTCTGTGATCTGTGACGAGTGTGAATGTTCGTCCGTAAAGATATGGTCGGAAGTGTTCCACGGCGAAGATGATTGCTAAGAGTTCTTTGTCAATCTTCGAGTAGTTGACTTCCGCCTTTTCGAGGGATCTCGAGGCGTATGCGATGGGTAAGTCTTGACCGATTTTTCCTTGGCTAAGAATTGCGCCTACGGCGCCGTTAGAGGCATCGGTCGTCAATATAAACGGTTTCTCAAAGTCCGGGTACTGTAAGATAGGTTCGTTACAAAAGCTATCGCGTAGTGTTTCGAATACGAATTGGTGTTCGGAAGTCCAAAGAAATCGGTTGTTTTTCTTTAGTAAGTTGTTCATGGGCTTCGCGAGTTTCGATAAGTTAGGTATGAATCTGCGGTAGTAGCCGATCAGTCCGAGGAATTGTTTAATTTGCTTCGGATTCGTAGGGACGGGGTAGTTTTCGACGGCTGCTATTTTGTTGGGATCCGGTTTTACTCCGTCTTTTGTGATGACGTGGCCTAGGTATGCTATCTCTTCACGTAGAAACTCGATTTTGTCGGGCTGAAGGGTTAGTCCGGCATTGGCTGATCGATGCATAAGTTTTTTGAATTTGATGGCATGTTCTTTTAATGATCTCGCATAGATTACTATGTCGTCCAGATCAACGAAGACTTCGTTGCCCAGGAGTCCGGAAAGTACCTGATCCATTAGACGTTGGAAGGTTGATGGTGCATTTTTTAGGCCAAAGGGCCTTCTGTTGTATTCATAGTGGCCATGCGGCGTTGAGGAAGCCATTTTGGGACTGTGATCAGGATGCATCGGTATCTGGTGGAAACCTGACGCTAAGTCGAATTTAGAAAAGTATTTGGCGGATCCAAGTTGATCCAAAATGTCCGTTATGTTGGGTAGCAGATAGGCGTCGCCGATAGTTTTTTCACTAAGTTTGCGGAAGTCTATGACCATGCGCCATTTCTTATTGCCGGCGGCGTCTGTTTTCTTGGGTACTATTCAAACTGGGGAGTTATATGGTGAAGAAGAGTGTTTGATGATATCTTGATCAAGGAGTTTGTTAACTTGTGTATTTATCTCTTCTTTATGAATTTGAAGGTATCTGTACTGTTTTGCATGGATCGGAATGTCGTCTGTGGTGTGGATGGTGTGGCTGACTAGTTGTGTATGTTTTAATTTGTCGCCCGGTAGAAAGAAAAGGTGGTTAAATTCTATAGCAAGGTCAGTTATTGATTGTTTTTCTTCGTCATTCAAATGGTTCAACCGGAGGTTTTCCATAAGGGTATGGAGGCGTTTTAAATCATAGTTGGGGAAGAAGTGAAGCGTACGGGAAGTGTTATTGGTATTAGTTTCACGAGCCTTGGTTAGTAGGATTGATTGAACGCTGGTGAGTCTTGTTTCGGTCAGCTGGGGTCTCGTATCCTCGAGTTCGTCGACTTCTTCTCAGATTACTACAGGCCTCCTCATCTCTACAGCTGTTTCGCTGGGGTCAATCACGTGGGCATATGCTGAACCGTTTCTGTTCGTGACTAAGGCTTTGCCGCGAAAAATACTGGGGCCAAGGTCCATGTCATCAATGAATCCTGTTTTTAACTTCGGGTTGGCGATTTTCAATGATATTACTTGACCAGTTCGGCTAGGGATATATACAATATTTTCGTCTAGTATTTTCATAGGTTTACAGTTATCTGTTGTTACTGTACCAGTTCCGAACGAAATTGTGGCGTTCTCAGTGTATAGGAATTTCGTACCTTATTCTTTGGCTTTGAATTTCTCTTATTGGGAAGGAATTATCGATTAGATGGAATGCGTGCCAACTATTGCCGATTTGTACGTTAATGCTTCCGGGAGTTTTTATAGTACCGTCTGTTGTGCCGGTTATCTGGGTATTGTCCGTCGAGGTGTAGTGTATGTTTGGTTTGACTGCGTTAAGTTTTATCACGTTAATGTCGGCTCCGGTGTCAACCAAGAGCGTGCTGGTCTGCTTTTCGAGTTAACGCGTGTGTAGGTGTATCTTAGGTGTTTGTGTTGCCGCTGTTGTACGGATGCGGGATGTTCGGATATTATTATTCGAGGATTTCTAACGTAGTGGGATAACGCCCGTGTTTCGCGAATGGCGTTGGTCGTTCTTAAAACAGATTATTGCTTCCTCGAGTCGCAGGAAATCCGCGCTTAGGAGGCCGTCTTCTTGTATACGAAATTCGTTGCTTATTAGGTGGAATTCGTGGCAGGTGCCCGCAAATTCTAGATTAATGCAACCTAGTGTTACTGTGAACCCTTTTGTTATTCCCGAGTTCTAACGTTTATCCCTTGGTTCGACACGAGTTTTCGGGGTGATGATCTTTTGTTTTATTAGGTTGAAATTTGCACCGGTATCTACTATGAGTGTTCCAGTGTTGCCGATGATTTGGGATGATTGAATTCTCATAGTCGGTGATTCTGAAAGGATCCATTTTACGTATTCGGACGCATTTCTAGAGTTCGAGACGTCGTTGCGTCTGTATGGTGGTCCCGTTACTCGTTTAAAGTCTGCGATTCTAATGGGAAGTTGTCGGTATTCGCGAAGTTAGTATTTGTGTTTGTAAAGTTTATGCGTGCGTATCTTGGCTATTCGGAGTTAGGTTGATTTCGGTTTTCGTTGTTAGATTTATTTGGTCGCTGATCAGAGTTGTTATGTTGAGGTCTGTTACGTGCTCGAGGTTTTTGGGCGTATTGTGGAGCGTTTAATTGGTCAAATAAAGGATTCTGGGGTGTCTGTTGGTTTTGATAGTTTCGCGCGCGGCACCTTTCGATCGTATGACCTTTACGTTTACAGTGTGTACAAGATAGATGGTCGGTACGCTGTCGTGATCTACAGTTATCTATTGAGCGCCTAACACGCTTCCAGAACCTACAGTTCAGCGACCGGTCGTGAGGCAGTGTTCGTTCCGAGCTATTAATGCTACGGTTTTGAGTTGGTTCTTTTTTTTTTGAGCTGTTTTGGCCAGGTTCCCTGTCATTTGGTGTCTGCGCTCTGAGTTTTTGCCTTTCTGATACTATTTTTTCCGCGCTCACCGCCTTATCGACTGCCGCTCGCAGCGTGTTTGGCTCCTCGTTCAACACCCTCTGTTCTAGCGCGTCACACAGACCCTTTATGAATGCGCGAAAAGCGTTTTCTTCAACGTTTTTCATTAGTATAGTCGCGTTTTCGGCGGATTCTTTTGACTCCATAATGTCAATGGCCGTATCTACGAGTTCTTTTATCCTACTTCCGTAATCTAATGCGATATCGTCTTTCTCTTGGCGTGCACACGCTATAGCACATTGCACGTCTGATAGTCTATGTTTCGGTTCAAACGTGCGTTTCAAGTTGTCCATAATAGATTGTAGTGTTTGGAAACTTTCTCGCGGGAGTGCTTTTTCTGCGCGGCCTTCAATTTTTGATCGTACGAGTGCAACGAATAGGAGTGAATCTCGCGGTGCTATTAGTAATCTTGTGTTTTCGACTTTTTTGAGGAAAGATTTCATCGTGATATTTGTTCTGTCAAAAGTTGGAATCAGTGAAGTCGCGAATTTCAAATTCATGAATGTCGTCTCTGTGTCAGACATGGTTTCCGGCGAGGTTTATGACTTATCTTAAATGGTATACGTATGTTAAGGTAGCTCACGTTCTGGAAATTATGGTGAGTACAATCAGAGTGATTTTTCTTAGCATATCTCTAAAGTGGTGACTGTTGCTGTAGAGATCTTGACTCTGGATCTGAGGGTTGAGCGATAGCGTTGGTGATATTGGTGTCTCAGAGTCGTCAACAGGTTTCGGGTCGTCGTTGGAGCGAGTTCGCTCTTTGTGGGGCTCAGATGAGCCTTTGGGGGGCGAGGTGCCTTTGAGGTTCGGTTGCTGCGATTTGTGTTAACAAATTCTGTTATTGCCAATCCTAGCCAGGTTGATAATAGCGGTTTAATAGTTCACACTTTTCGGGTATATGAGCGATTCAGGTCGTATCAGATGTATCGTGCAATGTAACAGGACACTGTTTTTTTTTTTTTTTTTCTTGTATCAGGCGTAGTGGTTTATACCGAGTGTTGCTTTCTTCGTTATTAGTTCACACAACTTATTTTGCACATTGGTTCACTATTCGGTGTCACGATTTGTTTAGTTAGTGGTTTATATTTCCGTTTACTTTCCTTTTACATGCCCTCAGTAACAGGGGAACCACCGCTGCCACCAGTGTTATGTCTTTATTTGGGGTCTTGTACCCTGTTTTAAATATCAGAATATAACTGAGGGATTTGTTGTTAGTTAGAACAAAAGTAACTCGATTAACGAACTCATATTTATGAATAAGTACTGTAGGTGGAATAGGTAAAGTAAATTTCGGAGTCCCTTGTTGTCGGTGAAGAGGATCGTTGAGAAGTGAAGAATATATGATTAGAAAGTAGAGTAGAAGTAAAGCAGATGAAGGTTGACAGGAAAGTGTGAAGTCCGCTATTCGAATAGCATAATGAGGATTGTCAGTAAAGAGACTGATTGCAGGCAAGGTGGGGATTGGAGGATTGCTGACCGATGCAGCAGCTCAGCGTGAGAAAGGTAGCGAGGTAGGAAGACAGGGTGTAAGGAGATATGATAGTGAGGTTGGAGAGAGGAACGTGGAGTAGGACGTAACACACTTATGTCATTTTTAAGATTTTCCTCGTATTTTTTTTCGAAAAGCTCGGGAAATTTCTCATCGAAGCACGTTTGTTGTGGAATGGGACATCGAGTTTTTTTTTTTGGTCCGCTCCGCGTGGAATCCATCATATGTGATGTGACGTGAATTTTATTTAGTCCTCGAAACTAGACCGCATACTAGCCTCCGAGAACCATCCACTCGACAATTGGCCAAAATTAATTACCTGAAAATTATGCTGGGCGCCAGGCGGATAACCGCCACGTTCGAAAATATAAACGAAACCTTACCTACGGGTACGTAAAGCGTCGGCTAACTACAGTACCGCGGAGAGGGGTCAGGATAACAATGAAGGATTAGCGGGACGTTGAATAACGACTCGAGCATTAGAATTTAATAAAGAAATCAAATAGAATTTATTCAATAAAAATAATAGAAAAATAATAGAAATTATAAATTGAACAGTCGGGGATATTCCCCTTGAATATAGAACGGCCACAGGCCGTGTATAGGCGACCTGGCCACGTTTGACGAGTTTGACAATAATTAAGGGGGTATGTACACCTTTGGAGGAGTTGAAATTTCCAAAAAGAAATTAATCTTTTTCTGCGACTTGAGGACTCTGACAAAATCCAAAAAAATCATGATGTCTAAAGAGGGTTCAACCCTCATTACGCATATTTTACATCATGTATTACTTTCAGTCTGATGGTGGCTACGCTAAAGAGAAAAAAATACAAACTGACTCGGTTGTCGTAAAGAATCAGAACCACCGTTGGATTAATCTTAAAATGTTTGGTCCTCGATTGTTCATAGAAGATGCCTCTATGGTATGAACGTAGGGATTTTTGATATTGCAAAAATTACTTGAGTTATTCAATTTTTTTAATTTTTTTTTTTGCAACTTCTAAATTCTTCTTACTTTTTTGCCAGTATCTCAATCAAAAATGGGTTTATCAAAAAATCCTACGTTCATACCATAGAGGAAAGTCTTGTGAATAATTGAAGACCAAAAATTCCAGAATCGATCCAACGGTGCTGCTGATTCTTCACGACAACCGGTCAAAATATTCATTCTCCAGAAATCAACTTTTAAACTTTTTTATTTAAATTTTTTTTTTTATTTCCTACTTTTCCCAGAGAAGAAAATGTAGTTACAGGAAATCAAGTTTTAAGATTTTCCTTATGATTAATATGCTGGATCTGCAGCTGCCCTCGTATCGATGTGTTATGAGTCGAGTCGGGTCTAGACACATGTGCCAGGCGGAGGTTTGCAGTGAGTTTTGACCTGTTCTGTACAACAACAGTGTCCGTTAGGTGTCCGGTGAGGCTGTTAGAAAAATAATGAATTGCTTTAGAAAATAAACTGATCAAAATTTTTCAAAACATAAAAATTCTTTAAAATTTTTTACCTTCAATATTTTTGAATTCAGAAAATGCTAGCACAATTTTTGTAAATATTCCGAAAATTCTTTCATCTTTCATCAATCATACCTTTTTTCTTATAATATTTATTGGACTCTCGCAATTAATATATCATAGAAATACTCATCTTTCTAGAAATCCTAATGTATAGTCTCCTGGTATCGATTTCAAACGCACTTTTCGATGGATCATCTTCTTTCGAGTCCGAAATCTCATCTCAGATACATATACACTGTGTTTATTCAATAATGGAAATTACTATTGGTTTGAATTCGTAATGAAAGCACGACAATATTTACAAACAAGTGGACACCTAACCTCGAAAAAATGTAGATCGCAGCCATGTGTTCTGTCAATGATCACAATTCAGAAGAATATTGAAAATTAAATATGTGTAAAAAACGATAATTACGAAGAATCGAAAGATCACAAAATCGAAATATATAAAAACGTCATAAAAGTAAGACAGTAGTGTTGGCGGTATTGTACAATAATTATGGGACCGATATGAGGTTTCGCGCGCCACGCGGTGGCGCTTTTTCGCAATTTGGCACGGTCATGGCTGTAACTTTTCAAATCCTCTAGATATTCTGACGCCGATTTATTTGCAGGTAGAGTAGGTCACTAGCATTCCAAATGAATTATAAAAAAAAAACAATTTCTCCAAAATTTAAAGGTGTAGATACCCCCTTAATAAACTACTAGCTTCCACGTAGGAGAGCAATAACAAGGAAAAATCATGCAAAAATAAATAACTCGTCAAACTAGGTCCTCGTGGGACGAGATCTTAACTAAAACGCTAATTAAACTCCACGAGGAGAACTTACAACTAACTAACAATTCAATATTTGACAATGGTTGAGCCTGTGGCTCTTGACAACAAAAAAATTAGTTTAATGGAATTGATCAAAAGAACTGATATTTACAGGATTTTACTAAAACTAACTCAACTTAACTCTGCGAATCACGCAACTAATTTTTTCAATAGGATTTAATAATTCGAACCCGAAAAACGAAGACTCGAAATCTCAACAATAACAAGCTGCGTCTCTCCCCGCAGGAGAAAGAGAGAGCGACAGTGACTGACTAGTGCTATCTCTGTCGCACTCGTGTACGACAGGTAGCGAACTCGATTAAACTACCCGGAATTCTCTATAATTCATGATAAAATAAATGCTCGAACGATAACTCTAATATATGGGGACACTGGTGACGGCCTACCCCTCGGAAATCGGTTTCAATTTGATTCCAAGGAATCCTATTCAGCCTCGTGGCTGCTCTAAAGCAATATGGCTGACGGCCGTTGCCGAATTCAAATTAGCATGGGTAAGAATGGCTAACGCTTACCGTCCTCCAGCCATCTGAGGAACGCGGCCTTCTCTCGCCCAACATCCATCGTCCGATTCCACGGGGAAAAGTTTATTCCTCGAGGAACACTCACTCACACAACCCCGAAAAAGAAAAAAAAAACTAAACTGCCCACGAGGCTTAAACGCAAACAAAAAGATATGGGCATATCTCACAAACAGTTAACTTTCGCAGCTCAAAAAAAAAAATCTAATTTGGGGAACACAGTTCCGCCAATTGTTTTCTCGCATTACAAGACCTTCATAAAGTAATATCTATTCATGTACAATTCATATTATACTGGGTGCGTGCATAAAAAATAATATTGCCATTTTATACTCGCGATTATTCATTTTCTTCAGGTTTGGTGTCAGAACTATCTTCATCATTATTCTGCACCTATAGTACTATTTGCAAACCAGAAAAAAAAAAAACCAAAAAAAAAACCAAACTTGAAATTAAAAAAATTAAATAATTTTTATTATTTTTATTATTATTAAAATTATTTCACTTCAATCGTATACAAAAAAGTTGTACGGTAACTGCTACAAAGGCTCCTGACTTAGAAAATAATTTAGAAATGAACAGTTGCGAATTTATGTTACGAATTTATGAATCTGACATTTTCGAATCTGACATTTCAATACGTTTTAACCCAGAGAAAAGTCATTTTTAATAAAACAATCGCGCACATCTTTGGAGATATAATTCGTGATATGAGCAATATACTAGTAATAAATATGAGCATTTTGCTTGACCAGATTATCAGGGTAACGACGTGACATTCCTGACATTTATTCTCCACGCGTCAATATGTACCCATTGTCAAGAACACTGCGAGAAAAGAAATTGACTCTCCGACGTAAATTTCAGTGCGTTCGATCCGTGATAGTTCTACTTCCATGTGCATCCGGATAACTACATCCAATCAGCTTGTGCTAATGTACTTTAATGGTACAATGGAATATTGGTGATTTTTTCAGAATTTTCGAAGGATGTATTCTTTTCAGAGTTGGTATTATTTATGAAAAAAAAAAAACGGTTCGTTGAAAAATTTGAATGAAAATCACAGATGATCTTTCAACATATGGAAAAATTGAGCTAAAAAAAAATGTCGAGGTCAAACGTGGGCGATAATGGATGGAAGGCCGCATATGTATTTCGTGAAAAGAAATCTCGGGTACTCGAACTTAGGTCTGCATCGGGTCAGGTTTTCTGGCAATTCCGAAATCTTCGGGTAGTTCGAAATTTTCAGGTAATCCAATGATGGTCGAGAATCCCGAAATCTTTGGGAGAAACAAAATCTCCGAGAGATCTCATGGCATTAATTTTTTCAGTAAAATAATAAACGTTTGCGTCAACGCGGCGTGATTTTGTTCACTTATTTGCTTTTTTTCTGTTATTCTCCGACGTGCTAAACGACTGTGATCAAATCACGAAAGAAGTGAAAAAGTTGGGCTATGTTGACGTACCGCACTCCCAGTATTTTTGGAGAAGCAAAAACACCTATTTTCGAGAACCGGAAATTTTCGGGTATCCGACCCGACAGTAATCCATTTTACCCGACCCGATCCAACCCGAAAAATTTCAGTACCCACACAGTAGTGTACACGTTGCTCATCTACAATTGTCCCTCAAACGCAAGTCACCGGTCGCAATCGCAAGATAGTTGCACGAACAAACGCATGTATGCATATAAGTTCTATGCATGTATGCCGTTTGCAATGTGCGTTGCGCCCTGCGAGTTGCATTTTGGCGACCATTGTAGATGAGCCATTAAGGTAGTTGTTTCGAGATAGTCACGTTCAAAAATATAGCTCATCGAATTTAAAGTATAATATAGCTAAAGCGTTAGTCGAAAACCCCCTATCACGAAATTTTTGTAAAAGTACACTTTTACTGCTCTCACACACATCTAAATAGTATCTATACGTGTATTTATTCATGAAAATTTTCAGATCTTTGCAAGTTGTATTTCAGTAACGGCGTGGTCAAAAATTTTTATTTTTTTTTGTGTAATTTATAACTTCGGTGTATATAACATATCAAATTCTTATCAAATTCCTTTGCTGCGTTTTGATTTTATTCGAAAATCTCCCGTGTAACTGTCTATTCCCCATAAGAGCCCATGCTAAAATTACAAAACTTTGATATCGTTTATTTCAAAATTGGGTTGGTCAATTTTAATCGGAATAGGGTCATATTTTTTGTCTTCTATTAAATAACAATCAAGGAAAGTTTCGTTGAAATCCTTTGACAAATCGTTCCACGCAACAACTACCTTAAGCGGCTGCGGCCACCTGAGTCTACCCTGTATAAAGCAAAATATTGAGAAAAGATGAAATAGTCTTGTCGAAATATCTGAATGCCCCCTTGGTTCTCGATTTCTGGTTATAAATGGTAGCAAATGGTGGTCCAATTTATTCATCTGTTTGCGTTGTTTAGGGTTGCAGAGTATGACAACTTTTGGAGTGACCTAGCGACCGTAGCAGAACTAGCTACGACTATTTTATTGCCTGCTCCATACAGCTATGCATTGGGAATCAGTTATAGAGTGCACAATACGGTGAGTTGCTCCGTTTGGCTTAGACAAACTATTCCATGACCGATCAGTAATCAGTGGGTGAAAATTTCGTGTTTAAGGTTCCGTCCAGTAAGATTAAACTCGCAACATCGCCGGTGTTGCTCGTCAAAGACCGGAAGACCGAACGTGAAGCAAACGGCATGCGAAATGCCCATATTAAAGACGCCGTGGCGCTCTGCCAGTTTTTGGCCAGATTAGAGGGAGCGGTAATATTGGCATATTTTTTCTTTAACTATGACAACATGTGAGAGTTAACCCGTCGGCCTCAGGTTTTGAAGTAATCATTTAGGTTGTATGACAAATTCGCTGAAACTACTGTTTCTATTCTTTGTCTCATATTGCTACAGATCAAGAACTCCGAAATATACGACGAGTTGCGGGTCGTCGAGGAACTGAGCGCCCTTAGAAGAAGTCAGGAATACAACTTTGGAGATAGCTTCGATACGATTGCTGGATACGGGCCCAATTCTGCACTGCCACATTATACTCCTACTAACGATACAAACGTAGTTATAGACACTAATAACACTTTCATGCTGGACTCCGGCGGACAATACTACGGTGTGTAACTAACCATTGGACTGCAATATGAAATAAAATGCTACTGATTCTACAGTTACTGTAAAATACAAATATACCACGATGCCAGGCAGCACTTTATTGTATATAACCGTCGCTGGTAAAAATTCTGTTAGACACGGATAGAACCGTACAGAAACTGTGCCAAAAACCGTATATAAACAGACAGAAAACCGGTTCTGTGACTGCTTTCTATACTGTTTTCAAAACAGTTTCTGTGCGTTTCTATCCGTGTCTAATGGAATTTTTACCAGGGGTTTTAGGCGTCACTACGAAAAGTAAAAATTCTGATAGAACAATGAGCAAAAACGAGAAATAACACCATTTCAGATATGTTGTCCTTAGTTGAAGCATCGTTCCGCACTATCATTGTAATGATTTGCAATTACAAGACACGTTTCGGGACTGAACGCATTTCAAGGTACTATGTGGGCAAATCTCTAAAACCTCGAATTTTTTGAGGAATTTTTTTTTTTATTTTCAATTCTTGAGCACATGCCTGAAATTTTGAGTGTACGTCCCGTCAGCTGTTAGAATACAGAATCTAACGTGGTGCAACGCTTTGAAGCAACGCACCAATCGTTATCAACGGTTTCTCAAGATATCTCCAAAACCGTCGAAAAAAAATTAAAATGAACATTTTTTTTTTCAATCAAATTTTTTCTATGAAAGCGCATTCCTTGACGAACAATATGATTCCAGGATCGGTCTGCTCCGATGGATACTTGCGGAGATATGAATTTTCAAACATAGCGATGCAACAGCGGTTTACAAAAATTAACATAGCTCTAACTCCGCCATTTTTTGAATTTCTTCAAAATCCTTGGAGTTGTGTTTTTTTTTTCCATGTTACCAAAGATATTCTGAATTGCGCAAAGTTCCGTGACGTGACGGTTTTTTTTTTTGAGTGAGGTGACGTGGATCCGCTCACCTAACGCGTGTAATTGTATGATCTTGGATTTTCCGCGTTTACTTTTCGCTCTGTAACTTCTTGAATAATTGTTAAGGAGATGGTGCGGGTGAATTTTGATTCAATAGTGTACTAAACAGTAGTGCACAAATGTATTTGACTAGATTTTTCATGAGCAGACGATGTGCCAGTAAAAAGTATGCGTTTTTACTTCGGTGCACGTATTGCCTACTTTTCAATAAGTTGTATTTTAACTACCCCCTCATGCGAGCACATAATCCTATCACGTCTAGATTTACTTCTTTTGTGCCCTAGAACACGATTGATGTTGTCTGATAACGATTTCAGGTACGCACCAACCACGGTGCGCTATAAAAGGCATGAATATTACAAGTTTAACCGGTTCACTGGTAATGGCACATATATGTGCAAAAAAAAAGTGTCCTAAAGTGCATATAAGTGCATAATATGCACTTTAACCAGTGACCATTAACTTCATCAACCAGTGAACCGGTTAAAAAAATAGTGACACCACTTTGACTCTTCATAACTTCTCTCCTATTGTGAGCACATACTTCCAACATGTTGCATTTCATTCTGCTCTCTTAATGCTTCCAATTCATTACCAATTCAAACATCGCCAACTAATGCACCGAATTTCATAGCATAAAAATAAAATAAAAATGAGGGAGTGACATCTTCGAATGTGCCAATTTCGCTATTTTATATGTACATTATATGCATTTTTGACTTGAAAATTTGGGGGCTAGTATGTTTTTTTGTATTCACATGATCTACACAACATATGGGGCATTCCAGCTCAACTCAACCGGCCAACGGAAGTGACCTCTTCGATTTTGTTCTCGAAATAATACATAGTAGTTCTATATTAAACATAACATGTCTGTGAAGATCAAGCCTTAAATCAAAAATCTGCCCAAGTTATGATTTTATGAAGATTCGAGTCGCCTTACATTCAAATATTCACTGCCACTAAACGATGAGTCAACTCAAAAAGGTGTCTCATGGATTATGCCCGGTAGAAAGTTTAGTTTGGATGGAAATTCGATGCAAAATTTCAAGCACTCTTTTTCTCTAAAATTTCTCGTAAATCTCAATTTTCTCAGGAGTGCCCTAATCGATTGGGATGAATTTTGCACACAGAATTTTCAGTGAAAAACTACAAATTTTGACACCCGAAACAATATGCCCGGACATCAACTTCCGGAGTTGTGCAGTTTTTAAATAATAATATAATTACCATTTCCGAGGAAATTTTGGTTCGCACGAATAAATAACATTGGGTATGATGCAAAGCATAGAAAGCTTGGATACAAATATTTAGTAAGTTGCTATTAGACATCAATAAATCAATTTAGTAATTGATAATCTTTTTAGTTATTACAAACATCATTCATCCGTCAATCGTGTCGAATAGCACTTTCTGTTTTTATGAATCACTGATTATATTCAACTGGATACGATTTCACATGGAAGGCAGGGGCCAATGCTTGCACCCGAGTGTACAGTAATGTTCGTCCATGGGTTGGCAGTGGCTAACTGTTTTTTTCGGACTTTTTCGGAAACGAGACTCCATCCTAGTCGTATTTGATGTGCTGATGGCCGAAATTGTAATAAAAATAATTGTGACCCCTTGTAAAAATAATATAATATTATTTTATTGATGGTATCCGAAAAAGTCTGAAAAAAATAGTTAGCCGGCGGCAAACCCATTCATGAACATTACTGTACACTCAGGTGCAAGAATTGGCCCCTGCCTTCCATGTGAACTCGTATCCAGTTAAATATAATCAGTGATTCATAAAAACAGAAAGTGCTATTGGACACGATTAACGGATAAATTATGTTTGTCATAACTAAAAAGATTATCAATTACTAAATTGATTTATTGATGTCTAATAGCAGCTTCCTAAATATTTGTATCCAAGCTTTCTATGCTTTGCATCATACCCAATGTTATTTATTCGTGCGATCCAAAATTCCCTCGGAAATGGTAATTATATAATTATTTAAAAACTGCACAACTCCGGAAGTTGACGTCCGGGCATATTGTTTCGGGTACCAAAATTTGTAGTTTTTCACTGAAAATTTTGTGTGCAAAATTCATCCCAATCGATTAGGGCACTCCCGAGAAAATTGAGATTTTCGAGAAATATTAGAGAAAAAGAGTGCTTAAAATTTTTCATTGAATTTCCATCCAAACTACACTTTGTATCGGACATAATCCATTAGACACCTTTTTGAGTTGACTCATCGTTTAGTGGCACTGAATATTTGAATGTAAGGCGACTCAAATCTTCATAAAATCATAACTTGGGCAGATTTTTGATTTAAGGCTTGATCTTCACAGACATGTTATGTTTAATATAGAACTACCATATATTATTTCGAGAACAAAATCGAAGAGGTCACTTCCGTTGGCCGTTTGAGTTGAGCTGGAATGCCCCATATACAACCTGATTTTTCACTGATGAAGGAGTGAAAATGATGTATTAGTCTAAAGAATGTAAGGTGACACAAAAATTCGAGGTTTCAGAGATTTGTCCATATGTCGAGTATATGTAGTACATAGCAGGGGGGGTTCAAAGATGACCTAAGTGCTCAGATGACGTCGCTCATCCTTGAATATGTTGTTTTTGATTTTTGAAAAATATTTAATTTTTTCCAGCTCCATAGGACAATATTTACCACTGCCTCATCGAGGTTCAAATTTTTCAGCAATTTCCAAGTACTCAGATCAAACTAGTGCTTATCCGGCTACCTCCAGATTCTTATTGAATGAGCATTTTGGTTCAAGACGAGACTCGTGCGATAATATTTAATACTGCCTTAGAGACAGTGAAAACGCTAAATAGTGAAAAAACTTCAATGTCTCTGAGGCAGTACTAAATATTATAGTACGAGTCTCGTCTTGAACCAAAATGCTCATTCAATAAGAATCTACGGAGGTAGCCGGATGAGCACTCTGATCTGAGAACTTTGAAATTACTGAAAATGACAGAATTACGAAATTTTAACCTCGATGGGGCAGTGGTAAATATTGTCTCATAGAGCTAAACAAAATGGAATATTCTTTCAAAATCAAAATCAACATATCCTCGGATGAGCAGCAACATCTGAGCTCTTAGGTCATTTTTGAACCACCATAATGTATACCTATGGGGAGTCCATACCACCCGGAAATTGGTTGTCCACACTCGTGTTGATATATATTTTTTTTTCTAATTTGGTGAAGTTGACGGTTTAGTCGAAAGGTTAGTATGCAATTTGATTTACATAGTTTTCGAGAGAATCGAGCTTTCAAATTGGGTTTTATAGCGATCGCATCTGAGAAGGTGATCCTTGAATCAACGAAAAGATGGTGACGCAATAAATTTCATCATGACTTTACCATTTCCAAAAAAATTCACTCATTGCCCTTTTTTTAATGGGAACAGACTCTTTCTTTTAAATTCAAGTTCCGGTGGCATCGAGACGAATCGAGGCAAATCTGGGTGAGGGTCAGTCTTCGAGATACAAGCCTGTGTCCTTTGAAATAGAATACGCTTTATATAACGGATAATAAATCGCGTGTGTTCATGCCTTTGTTTGTCGCTGTGTTATAGATGGAACGACGGACGTTACTAGGACGATGCACTATGGCACACCGACGCCAGAGCAGCGAGACAGCTACACAGCCCTTCTTGCAGGCTGCATTGACTTGGCTAGATTGATATTCCCCGTAGGCCAGAGCTACACTACAACCGATCTTCTCCTGCGTTCATACCTTTACAGACTCGGTCGCAACTATGGGCATGGAAGCACGCATGGAGTCGGTCACTTCTTGGCAGTTCACGAAGGTTCGTTCTTTTATGAGGTTGAACAATTTCTGGTGGAATCAACGACCAAACGATGAAAAATCTGCCAAAACTTTTCTGGTGGACTAAAAGTCTCGTAAAATCAAATTGTTTCAGCTCTAGCAGTGTATTTTCATTTGTTATTGTGTAAATGTATGCACCTTTTTTTCGAAAAATCTACATAGGTTTGGACCTCATATACAGGGTAGGGCGTTTATAGTGACCCGGGCAATTTTCTTCCAAGCTATACACGAGATATGAAAAAATGTTTCTGACACTAGTTACGTGGTTTCAAGAGGGACACAGGATAGTGGGTTTGGATTTTTCCCAAAGTCGAAGTATCAAGGTCATTTGAAGGTCAACTTTGGTTTTTGACAGGGAGACTTCGGTGAAATTTTCATCGCATGACTCGTATTTCATTGTAGTGATCGGAACTTCGACTGTTTTTAGCTTTCAACACCACGTATGATGTGAATTTCGTTGGATCTCAGGAGCCTGGTTACTATCAAGACGAAAACTGGGGAATGCGCTTGGAAAACCTCGTTGTTGTAGTAACAGCCAACACTACCGTATGAATAAAAATTTACATATTTTTCTCCGATAACAAAGTTAAAAAATCATAGTAAATGAAATATGATTCCGGGCTTTGAAGGTAAAATTGTGCCCCTAGACTTGTGATTTGAGTTTGATGGTGAAATATGAATTAGGAATATCCTATCAGGTGGAATTTCCAAATATTTTTTGTGACAGTCGATCAAGGAGTTCTATAGTATTGACGAATGTATGTTACATCAACGAGAGTATACAGTTAAAACTCCAAGTCATTAGCTTTTGCTGATAAATCGTGAATCAGTCTCGAGTCTTTCGATTGTACAATAGTCCTGAGTTGCTTATAACTTTTTCTGTACAAACTTTTTAATATGTTCCAGTATACTGCAGAGAACACGTTCCTAACCTTTGAAACCATAACGCTGGTACCCTACGCCAGAAACTTGATCGACGAGACCAAGCTGAGCGATGATCAGGTAATAAACCGTTTTAAGCACGTTAAGGGGGGGGGGGGGGGGGGGATACTCGAATCTTACCGACCGGTCTATCCCTCATTTTCTCCGAAACGGGGCTATCAATCGACTTGTCCTTTTGGCAGCCGATGCTTGACGAGTAATGAGTTCGAACTCGTATGTTTGATCGGATGAAATGCCGCTCCCAACCGTGGAAACCGCTAAAATTACAACAAAATCGTAGAATACAACTGGCCTTTTCATCGTTATCGAAAACAAAGATGTTTTGGAATGGTTGTGTTCGGAATTCTATAAAGAATCGGGCTACCATGGCCGATTTTGCATTTTTCATGCATGGGCTGTGGTAATAAATCGAAATAAATGGCACGCTGACACTTTTCAATAAAAAAAAAAAAGTTATATCACAGCCTATGCATCAAAAATACAAAATCGGCCGTGGTAGCCAAATTTTATATGGAATTCTGAACACAACCATCCCAAAACATCTTTGTTTTCGACAACGATGAAGGGGCCAGTTGTATTTCACGATTTTGAGGTAATTTTAGCGATGTCCACGGTTGGGAGCAGCATTTAATCCGATCGAACGTACCATTTCGAACTAATTACTCGTCAAATATCGGCTGCCAAAAGGACAAGGCGATTGATAGCCCCGTTTCGGAGAAAATCGAGAAATGGACCGGTCGCTAAAATTCGAGTATACCCCCGCCCCCCTTAAGCAGAGAGTTTTGGACTTTGAAATATTATGTTTTGGATTGTATGTATAAATTGAAGGGCCGGATCGAATGAAGGCCAACGCCCACTACATCGCACCGAACCGAACCGATCGGCACCGAGTTTCATTGTTTAAACAATAAAATTCGGTGCGGATCGCTTCGACGCGGATCACTTCGGTGCCGACAAGTTCGCTGCCGATCGGTTCGGTACGGTGCGGTGTGGTGCGTTGGCCTTCGCACGGAAAAAAATGAATTTTTGCGGGTCAATTTCTGGAGGACGAATTGCTTTATTGAATCGGGTTTGGACCATTCCAAAAAGCTTTAAGGGGCCACATCTACCTAGAAGCCCAACAAATACGTCAAAATTCGGAATTCTTTTTCTGAGAAACGATTGGTGAAGATGAAACGCATTTGTTCCGAACACCAAGGTACATACATTCAGAGCCTTTGAGAAAAACAAACATCTGAAGGTATTGGAAAAAAGAAAAAATATGGCCGCCGGCAGAAATACTGTTTTCGAAGCTGGTGGACATCATATCTCGAGAACCACTGGATAGATTGTTTCCAAATTTACACAAAATATGCTGAGTAACATTCAGAAGTTGTTGACGATCTCACTTTTTGCGAATTGATCTTCATTTGTTGATAATTATGTAAGAATTACGACTTTTTTCATAGATTTTTCATACTTGACGTTCAATTCATAGCCATTTTGTAAAAAAAAAAGATTTCGAGAATCGGCGATCGTCAATCTCTCATATTTATTGTTGATCTAAATAACCCATTTCGTTTTTAACCGCAAATAGACCATTCGACCCGGAGGGTGTCCACCGTTGAACGTTGCGAAAAAAATTTCATCAACTGCCGGTGGCCATATTTTTTGTTTTTTCCAATACTTTCAGATGTTTTTTTTTTTCCAAAGGCTCTCAATTTATGTACCTTTGTGTTCGAAACAAATGCGTTTTATTTTCACCAATCGTTTCTCAGAAAAAGAATTCCGAATTTCGACGTATTTTTTGGGCTTCTAGGTAGATGTGGCTGCTTAAAAATTTCAGAAAATACTTTTTCATTTGAGAAAAAATTGATTCGTCAAATTTTGGGACAGTTTTTTTCTCTCCTATAAAATTATAATGATGGCACTTGGATCGTTTCGCCGTGCCAACTCCTGATAACTGTGCAAATGAATTTTTGTCAGCCATATCGTTTCGCAAAGATACGTCGAATGCCTCTGCGAAAATCCATTCTGTACCTTCGTCCCGAAACGTCGAGTAAACAAAAAAAAGTGGTAAAAACACCCCCTACTTTATCGACCTCTGCCTATCACATCCCGTTAAACGGGATTGCCTATAGTTCACATGTTAGAATATTCAGTTTTCAAAAATTAATTCTGCAAAAACTACACGTCAAATCTTACTCAAAAAATTAAATGGTGTATTTAACATCGATTAATAACATATTAAAAATTCGGCTCGTGATCTATACTCTGCTTTAATGTGCGTACAACCTTAAACAAAGATCATGAAGAAAAGAATAGAAAAATACAAGATAAATTACAGATAAATTAAAGTTTCAATTTCCTTTTTCATCAATTTTTTCGCTCGTGGTTCAATAATTGGTTTTTTTAGGTTGAGATTTTGATTTGATCGGTAACGGCTTTCCAAACCGTAGATTCAGGTTCAATTGCGCCGTTGAAAGAATTTAAGACGACTTCCATGCTTGCAGTCCATGTATCAAATTCAGCAAGAAAAAAATACGAAATGTTTCAAGTTGTTGAAGTTAGTTTGATAGACTCATTTTCTAACTATAAAAACTAGCAATTCTCTCGACTATAGTTTCAGCTAGTGAAGAAATGCGAATTAAGAGCAAGACAATTTTATACCTACGCGCCGAATAATTGACTATAAGTGAGTGGACGGGCGTTCTGCCACACAATCGGTCGAGAATTAAATAATATGTTTTGACTCGACGGGCGCTTTGCCACACAATCGGTAGCGACCGGTTTCACGGTGCCCCTCATAGACCCGATTTTACGTGATCCGCGAAATCACGTGATACGCTCTGGCGGCGGTCCGGCCATTCGAGCTGGCCAGCACGGCTGGACCGTTACAGTACTTTTACCTCATATCTCTATTTCTTGGTAACTCACTTCAGCTTTTCCCCCGTCGATTCTCTCTGTGAGCCCCTCCTGTATTTCTGTTTCGTTTCAGGTCAGATCGTTGTCTATGTAGACTCTTCTGAATCCTAGCTGCGTCTTATTTACTCCTGGCATCTATCTTCCTTTGTACTGCCTTTACTTCCTCCTTCCTAGCTCTTTAAATAGTTCGATCGCTCCGGCCTCATCCCTCCCTTTTGCATTTAGGCGGAAAAAGTTGGGCATAATATTTGAATATAGGTAACCTCCAAGGGTTCGGAGGGTACTCTCGTGCTTATTTTCTTATTAAGGCCCGCGCCCACTACACGGCAGCGAACGGCTGCGAACCGAATAGAACAGTGGCTATCATCCAAAGCATCAACAAAGTATTGTTGTAATCATCTTTCCTGAAATAGTAGTTTTCGTATCTAGGGCGTAAAGTTAAACTTCACGCCCGAGTTGTGATCGTCGCGTCCGAGGGCGGCGAAGCCGGCCCGAGGACCGCGCGATCACACGAGGGTGTTAAGTTTAATTACGCCCGAGTTGCGAACAATATTTTTCGTCATAGTGGCGTAAAGTACAACGCATTTTTAGCCTTGTTTTGCAAGCGTCAAGTTCGACTCTACGCCCGGTGTATGTAAACAAAGACGATTTCTACGCGCGACGCCCAATGGGCGTCGCGCGTTAGGATAGTTTTTGGTTCGCGTCCGCGTAGTGGGCGCGGGCCTTTATTCAGGAAAATTAATCAGTCTAACTGTTCACAGTTGTTGTGGCTGAACGAGTATCATGCAACAGTGAGGCTTAAGGTAGGTGCAGAACTTCTACGGCAAGGGCACAATGCGACTTATGACTGGCTGGTACAGCAAACGGTACCGATCGTCAGACAGCGAACTGTTTACCGGAGGATCAATATTGTCGCGATTCCGTAATGAGTTATCACGACCCACTAATGCGATCACGAAAGTGGAATGGAAGTTTTTGTCCAGTTGAATAGTTTATGTAATCTTATACCGAGAGTTTCAGTGAAACTGCTGACCCTCTCCCTGCGGCGGAACCAACACAAAAACGCACCGCGTACGCGAGGCTCGGCTAAGTGCTATCGTCCTCCGGGCCGAGCCTGACGCACGCGGTACGTGTCTGTGTTGGTTTCACTGCAGGAAGGGGGTCAGCAGTTTCACCGAAAAATCTCGGTAGATCCCCCTTGGAATTTTCTATTGATTGAAAAATATTACAATGTACCTATCAGTGTCGGATTAGCCACGTAGTAAGAGTCAGCAAATGCTACGGGCCCCGCGCCTTCAATTTTATAAGCTTTAACGGAACATTTATTAGAGTCCCGCTTCCCAAATGTAGAAATAATGTTACGCATTTACTTGAGTTTGATGATCACCAACTGCAGCGGAGAACGTTCTTTTTCAACATTAAAGCGCGTTAAAAATGAGTTAAGGCCCATCCCTAGTCACCCACCTCCTTTTGGGCGGAATGTGTCACATTTCTAATATTATCCGAACGCAGGTGTCGAAAACGCAAAAACAAAATGCACAGCGCCAATTCAAATTCAATTCCGAATACATACATCCAAAAACATGTTCGTTGATTGCAAAAACCCTCACGGAAAAACCCTCAAATTTCAGGGGTGAATTCGTCACTCTCAAGTTTTGGGGCCATACCATGAAAACTCAGGATTTACCCTCGAATTTCGATTTTTTTTTTCAATCAAGATACCCCCGAATACAGGGTAAACCCTGAGTTTTCATAGTGAACCCCCAAAACTTGAGGATGACGAGTTTACACCTTAAATCTGAGGGTTTTTTTTTGTAAGGGAAGAGAGTCTACATATTGTTTTTGCGTAATTCTAACGTCAATTTTCTCGGCGAATAACGTGAAAACAATCTGTAGACTCTATTTTCGCTGAAACTAACATGTTTTTAGACGTATGTGTTCGGAATTAAATTTGAATCGGCGCTGTGCATTTTGGTTTTGCGTTTTCGACGCCTGGATTGGGATAATAATCGACCTGTGATACATTTCGACCAAAAGAAGGTGGGCGACTTAGGGATGGGTCTTACGGAAAACAATGGGACAAGAACGTCTGAATGACCTCGTTTAACATGGAAAATGATTGACTTGAAAATATTGATTCGACTAGTGTTATCTCTAAATTAGCCCACATTAAATCACGGAAGGTTTTTTTTTTGTTGCAAATATGCTGTTTTATTTTATATCCTAAACTTTAATACGCAAAGCAAACCAAGAGCCTCTTGTTCGCATTGGTACAGGCCCCGCGCTGTCTTAATCCGGCACTGCACGGTATACAATGTGTCCACTAAAAAATACGGACGCAAGCTACCAGAACGAAGAAAGGTAGACTTTTGGAAACATTAAGACACATGAGGCCGACCTGCAAGAAAAATGTCAATATTAATAAGATACATTATCTGTACAAAAATTTTTCGAATAAAGTATTATACCCCTTATCTTGTATGTCAACTACTCATCGCATGTTAAGTATTCGGTGGCCATGTATACACCGTATGCACTTGATACGCGTATCAAGTACCAAATGGCGTACCAAATTGGTTGCCAGAGGAGCAAAAATAATTTATCCCATGTTATTTTTACGGAAAATCGAAAAGTGGGATGCGGAGCAACTTAATATTAATATTAAGAACTCATATTTTAACAGGCATCATTTTATACCCAAATGAAACTTTTGAGCCTGTTATTGAGAAAAAAAGACATTTTTTTTTTTGAATTACCCTAATAATTATATATAACTTGTGACAGGAAAATAATATTCCCTCGACATCAACGCTGAACTGACTCCTCGAGCGTACCAAGTCGTGTCGTCATAATTGTGCTATCCCAAATTGTATTGTCCTTAGTCTTAGTTATCTTATTAAATTCATTTAATTATCTATTATACGAGAAAATTGTCAGGCCAATAGAACTCTAATTTAATTCATCATCTAAGACTATCTACACGCTCGGTAACGAAATCTCACTTTCTTTCCTTGATGCACAATATACTATTCTTGGTGTGTGGAAAAAATATCAACAACGACTCGAATACGATTTTTCGGTGTAGGCAACAAATATCAACAACGACTCGAATCAGGCTGTCAGGTATTCATTTACTTCAACAGTCACAGAAACGGTTCCTTTCTCTTTGTTGGTTGGGTGATGCGGCGTGACTTCGCGCCAACTAAGTCCCTCCCATTCTCGATACTTGAGGTGATACACCCTGTATAGTCGACATAAAAAAGTCAACCCTCGAGGAGTCTCGTCACATATAAAAATTCTCGTCACATTTTACAAAGTTCTAATTATATTAAAGAAATTATTATCTTAATTATTATTGTCGTCTGTTAAAGTTGAGTGAAATAACTGTGAATCGTTAAATTACAAGGGACACCTAATTGCTGGATATAGACATCCAGACGAAACCATTACGATTTGTAATCATTTTTGTCAACAAACGTAAGTCTTCAATAAATTTATATATCTTTATCTTGAGCTATTCTCTGTCTTGTTTCCTCTGTGCATGATCTATCAGCTTTGCAAATAATTACCTGGTTCACCAACTGTACCTACCCTGAGTTAATTGTCTTAATTAAGTTAATTATAAATCTTATTGTTAGTCCGTCGGACTAGCTGGCGCCCAACATTATAAAATAAAATAGAATAAGCATTGGCTAGAGCCCTAGCAGTCGCTAGGACCACGACCGCGCTAGGTGAGGAAAATATTTCCGTCTCATTTGGCGTCCAATGTGGGACGAAGTTGGAAATTTTTCTGTAAAAAATTTTATTGTCAAATTAAATGTTAAATTATACCTGAAAATATTTATTCAAACTGTAATCCGATGTTAAGAAATTTAGTGAAGATCGTCCTAATTTATTCTCAATGTTGAAATGTTTGTCTGAAATTCTATGTGAAAAATATCAATAATTAAGAACCACAGAATATGAATTCGAATTTGAAAAATTATATAGATTATAGAGAATATTATTCCGAACAAAGGAATCACTTCAACGTTTGCTGGCCGTGTACAACCGAGCTACACCCAAACGTAAACATAGGGTACTGTAAACACTCAGCCGCTTTGTGCTCGCTATTCGATACCTTCTCATATAATATTTCTCTAAACCTTGGCTCTCATTCTTATTTCTTTCTACCGCATCGCAACTAGTATTATCAATTATTATAACCATACAACAATCATGGATACAATTAATAATTATTTCTGAATATAAATAGAAAGACCCGCTAATAGGTAGGGATTATTAAATTGAGTCTTGGCAAGGAAAAAAAAAGGATACTCCTTAATTGATATATCATCATTCGTAATAGTATGTTATTATAATAAAATAGCACATCTGAAAATATGTTCTATTCTCCACCCAAGCGAATTACGAGAGCTGGTGAAAAAGTAATTGTTGAAACACCAAAGAAAATGTCAAAAAACCGAGAATCTAGTACGTCACTCAGTGAGGCGTTCCCTAACCCGTCTATTGGAGGGGATCAGTCAAACGAGGTGCCGCCCGCCGATCCTTCGAACCTGGAAAACATAATATTCTGAGTAAACCACTCGTCAATCCATCAAAAATTTTGATACCTCCGCTGCATATCAAGCTCGGTTTGATGAAACGATTTGTTAAAGCTTTGAACAAGGAAGGAAAATGCTTTGAATATTTAGGCCAAGTGTTTAGTCATAAATCTGATGCTAAATTGAGTGGAGGCATCTTCGATGGACCTGAAATCCGAACTTTGTTTAGAGATCTAAAATTCGACGCAACTATGAATGATACCGAGAAAGCAGCGTGGTTGAGTTTCAAAGATGTGTCAACAAAATTTCTAGGTACAGTGCGACCTCTCAATAAGCACGCCCGCAATAAGAACGCTTCCCTAACTTCTCGCTCGACCACTACCCCCACTCCGAGCTCGAATTGCACTTGGGTGCGAATGAGAGGGAGAGACAGAGAGAGTGAGTCACTGAAGAGCGCACGCATGGTGGGGGTAGTCGAATTCTTGCAAGACCTCTTCCCCTTGGGGGCTTTTGCGTTCTTATTGGGAGGTCGGACTGTAATACAAAATACGAGGATTACAGAAAAATTGTGGCAAGAATGGTACGAATCTTCCGGAAATCGGGCTGCCTGATGATCTTGAAACTCCATTTTCTTGATTCGCATGTTTATCGATTCCCAGAAAATAACGGAAATTTCAGTGAAGAACACGGAGAGAGGTTTCACCAGGACTTGAAAGAATTTGAATGTCGATTCCAAGCACGATGGGACATCAATATGTTGGCCGATTACTGCTGGATGGTGAAAAGGGAAACACACATTTCGAGACGAAAACGTCGCAGAAACCCTTTACACCGATCATTCAATGAGAAGCGTGTGCGTAAGCGGAAACCAATTTGAAATCCATACTTCGCAATAAATTTCACAAAGTGTTGTGAACTTGTACACATTATATTTTCTCAATTTACCATGTCACAATAAAAAAACTATGAAATGAGATTTCGCAGTTTCATTAGCTATGAGTCTTTATGCACTGCTACAGTTTTCAAACCTCGGCAAGGGTCGAAATTTCGAGCAAAAACAAACCTGAATATGGTTTCCGACGTATTTTCATCCGGAGAATTCGAATTTGAATTCAGATTAACGTTATCATCCTCTGTTTTTTATTAAAGTACAAAAAACCATAAAAAATCATGTTTTTTGCGTTTTTCTCGCAACGTAGTAGGAAAACCGCCTAATTTGACTCCGGATTCGGATTTAGCGTCCAAAAATACATAAGAATAGACCTGTCTCTTCAAAAGTTCAGACAACTTTTTTTTTTTGTGGGCCTGTGTAATCACTAAACATTCTAGGCAACAGAAAGGGCGATCTATAGATTAATTAGATCATTGAACTATTGAAATATTAACAGAGCGTGTTAAGAACAGATCACAGCTAAGCGTGACCAAGCTTTGCACTTGCAAGACAATAGCATAGATTTGCAAACTAATTGGCCACATTGTATGATGCCAAGCAATCTGCTGAACCGTAGACAGTGTGCTCGATATGAAATTGTACATCAATTTATAATTATTTATACTAAATGCGCTACAGTCGTTCTCTCACACACACACACACACACACAAATGCAATTACCTCAGATGATAAATCAGATTTACATATCATCATCATACGGTAGGTAGATACACCTGAAGAATCTCTATACCTAACGAGCAAAGCGTGCGCGCTCACCCAACTAATTATACATTCCCATACTTATAATTATTACCACCCGAGTAGACTAACATTGGAGCGGCCGTCATCATCACTCTATTTGCATATACTTTTTCACACAGATTATAATTGCATATCTGCGAAGCGTAAACTCACACCGAGTGCCGGCATAATTTCTCCGTAAACCCCTCATCGCGCATATTCCCCAACAATTCTGATGTATATGAACTAACGCTCCAAATAACGTTCAAAACACTTCAGTATATGCATACGTCAACTCAACGGTGCGCTCAAATTCTAACATACAAACAAATAGATATGGAAGCCGACGTTCTCATACGTATGGAAAATAATCTCAACGAAGAGTATAAAATTTTGCTTAATAACGCCGTTCCGGACGTTTGTCGAAGGTTTATGAAAAATTGTGACAAAGTTATAAAATCATTGCACACGCAGTTAAAAACAATACGCTTCTCCGGAACCAAACAGAATTATGAATCTCGAATACGCAGATTGAGAAGCTATAAGACAGTGATTGCTCAAAAAATTTTGGTGGGGGGCGCATTGAACCCAGCAAGACGGGAAAAACGTAAAACATGTATCTGGCATGATATTGAATCAGCTTTCGCTAACCGTATTCGAACCGGTCTCACCACAAATCTCACACATATCGACGTCAAACAATTTCTCGACGATGTTAATTCAACGATCTGCACACGTCTCAGAAATATGCAAAAAAAATTTCAGTGCGTCAAAATTTATCTAGTGTCTTCCGGCGAATTTGTGACAAAGGACAATACGGACATAAAATACTTTCATACCCCTTCGAAACAAATCATACTCATGACCGACTTGAACAACTGGTACCAAGAATTTGTCTATCAATCTATCTTACACCAGATGGAAGAGTTCCAAGAGCGAGACAGCGGCTGAGCGTTACGCAGTATAATTAACTTAACCGTGAACTTCAACCAGTGCGAACCTATAGGTGGATCAGGATTTATAGACCTACCGCCTAAGATTAAAGCTAGAAAAGCTGTTATAAACATTGAAACCAACGATAAGGCTTGTTTCGCGTGGGCAGTTGTAGCAGCGTTACACCCAGCCGCGGTAGACGTTTGCCGCCAATCGTCGTACCCTCATTATATAATTGTTCTCAACGTTAAGAATATCACTTTCCCCATGACGCTAAATCAAATCAAACGGTTTGAGAACCAGCATAATCTATCGATTAACGTATACACGATCGGAGACAAACATTTCGACGTAGCACCCATTTACCTAACATCAAACCCCGTAACTCCTCACATAAATCTGCTACTAATGTCAGAAAATGATCAGTCTCACTTCTGTCTGATTGAAAACCTCTCGAGACTTGTCTCAAATCAAATTACTGTAAAACATAAGATGCACCTCTGCAACAGATGTTTAGCTCATTTCTCTACCGAGGAAGCTTTAACAAAACACTCTACCGACTGCTCCACCATCAACACCTGAGCGGTAAAATTGCCTACGGAAGATGATAGATGGTTGAAATTCAAGAATTATTATCGTGAAGACAAAGCACCCTTTATAGTTTACGTAGATTTCGAATGTTTGCTAGAAACAGTTCAAGACGTGGTATGGGGCGATAAGACTCGGGCGTATCAGAAGCATACGGCATACAGCGTCGGATATTATATTCACTGTAGTTTTGACGAATCATTGTCCGCCTACGAATCATTCAGGGGGGTGGAATGCACTGAATCGTTTGCAGAAAAAATGAAACAATTTTCACAGAATCTTGACAATATGTTGACAAATCCCAAGCCGATGATTCTGATGACAAAATTGGACACGCGAGAATTTATACAAGCTAAAATCTGTCACATATGCGGTAAGAATATCGGTGAAAACGATGTTAGGGTTCGCGATCATTGTCATTTTACTGGTAGATACAGGAGCCCCGCACATTCTATACGTCATCTCAGATTCACTAAAAGTCATACGATTCCAGTTATTTTCCACAACTTAACCCTCTGTCGTCACACTGGGTGGATTCAACCCATCGACTTTTGAGCAAAATTGTTCTATCTTCAAAAATTGACAAAATCACGATTTTTTTCTAACCTGTTGTCTTTTAATTTCCAACAAAACGACTTCTATTGCATATTCTACAATATTCAGAGAATGTTCCGTAATTTTTTGATCCAACTCGGACAGATAGTTTCCTCACGATCGTCATTTGAAAATGGACTGGGTGGAATCCACCCAATGTGACGGTCCGGTTATTTTTTGGTAGTGTGACAACGGAGGGTTAACATCGTACGACTCTCATTTCATGATAGAGGAGATAGCTATAGCGTTCGAGGGTCGGATAAATGTAATAACCTTAAACAAGGAAAAATATATATCGTTTACTAAGCGTGTCGACAATACTAGAGTCCAGCTACGTTTTCTAGACTAGTTCCGGTTTATGAGCTCTAGTTTAGCTAGTTCAGTTCAATATCTAGGTAAAGAGGGTCTAAGCATCACGCGTAAATCCTCCGCGCAACTGGAAGAAAATAAATTCGATTTGCTAACAAGAAAAGGTGTTTTTCCGTACGATTATGTCAGCAACGCGGACAAATTGGCTGAAACATTGCTTCCATCGATCGAACAATTTTATAATAAGCTCACGGACGACCATATCTCGGATGCGGATTATGCTCATGCTAAAATCATCTGGAAAAACTTCGGAATAGGTAGGCGAGTACAGCGATCTATATTTAAAAACCGACGTATCACTGTAGGCAGATGTGTTCGAAAATTTTAGGCAAAGCTGTTTACGCAACTACGATTCAGATCCCGCCCATTACTTCACAATTCCTGGATTGGCTTGGGACGCTATGCTAAAACTCACCGACATCCGATTAGAGCTATTGACGGATATAGATATGGTTTTGTTTGTGGAAAGAGGTATACGAGGCGGGTTGAGTCAATGCTGTAATCGATACGGTAGAGCAAATAACCGCTATATGAAAGATTACGATGAGACTGCGCCAGAAACTTATCTAATCTACTTCGACGTTAAGGAGGTAACGCAACTACCCACCTAGTCATAAAAACGTTTTATCTAAGTAGTACTCAATCTGGCAACGTCGCTTTTCGTTGATTGTGTGCGCGTATATATGTGTGTCCAAATATGTCGTCGACAGCTCATCAGCTGATCAGTGACAGTTTTGCGTATTCGTTTAATTTAATCGCCAGTTCGATATGCCTAGAGAAAAGAAGCCAAGATTTTATTGGAAAGATAAAATAGTTACCGAAAAGGTGTACTGAGCTAGAATTAATCAGCAAGAAGCAGGCAGAAACGTTCGGAGCATTTACGGTACGAAGAACCTGCAAAGACACCATAACCTCGAAATAAAAGAATCAACATCATCAAAATATGTTGATCTGAAAGAGGAAGGCTGTAAATTGTTCAACGTAGAAACGATTGCCCATCAGCTAATATGCAAAAATTGTGATAACGTGCTGTCTCTTTTGGATACTACTCAGAGTATCGCGACTGGTTTAGGAACTACTCATTATGTTGATTGCCGAAAATGCGAGCAAAGCAATGACGTTCTCACTGATAAACAACGTAGTGTACCTGGATCGCAGAAAATGATTTTCAATTGCAATACAAAAGCAGTGATTGGTGAGTACAGATTAAATATGGCATTTATATATATATATATATACATGTCTGATGAGTATTATAACTATTAGCGGCGTCATATGTGTTGTAACATATTAGCTGTCTCCGAGTCAGGTCAGCGCGCGCACCGGCCGCACGACCGAACGACAGACCAGGATGACGTCATCGCAGGTATAAATTCGGCACTGTCAGGCTACTCGCGAGCATTTGCCGCCTGTCGGCGTATTATAGCTCAGATCTTTATTCTTTTTGTAAAATCGTATCGGTGGTCATCACCGAGCGATTACTTAGCTTCATATTTTTCATCTCGAGTCTTAGAATATAAAACCACCTGTCGGGGTTTTTATTTCAATATTATTTCAATTTAGCAATCGCCAAACGCGGCATACAACTTTGCTTTACATAGAGTCAATAACCTTATCGCCTGTCGGGATAATAGAAAAACAGAAAACAAACTTAGCTTAGCGAAAACACCTTTGTAAATAGAGAAAACCGTTAGAAATAAAGAATAGCGTTTAAAATTAATTTTATGATTTCTTTTGTAAACTCGTTTATTTGATTTTCGAACTGATAATTAAAACTGGATGTTCATCTGACGAGATTATGTTTCATGATTTCTTTTCCTTAGAAACTTCCTGATCTAGGTGCACTGCATCGATGCTGGTTCTACTCGTTATAATCCGCATTCGCTGTTAGTTCGCTCTATTTTAGGAATTCCCTACACATAGGTTCAGGTATATCGCATCAGTGCCAATCATATTCAGTGTGATTTGCATCTGCTGTTGATCTATTTTCAATTCTGGTGTACAAGCTTATCTCACAGAGTTTTTAGAGCCGTCAACGCCCGAACAAATAAATGTTTATGCAACCCCCACGACCTTCAGTCCATTTTCTTAATTGATAAATTAATTAAAGAACCAAAACGTTGCAGTGTAGATCAATTGATTTTTATTACTGCCATATTTCTACAACTAATTGTAAACTAATTGAGTAGATTTTAATAAATAATTTTGTTTCTGATTAGTCTGTGTTTTTTTTTTTTTATAATAGGTACTTCAAATGGAGGTGGAGGTTACACTGCGCTAAACAAAGTTCTCACATCAATGGGTGTTTCTCCGCTAAACTGGAGCACCTACAAAACCCACGAAATGGAAGTCGGTCATGTTGTGGAAAAAATGGTTGAAGAGAGTTGTATGAGCGCCACTGAAGAAGAAATACAACTTACAATAGAAAATTCCGAAAAGTTGAAGAAATTATTGTAAGTTAGTTTAAAGTTTGCTAGTTACTTTCAAAAACTATAATCATGAACTGCAAAATTTTTGATGAATTCATTTATCCTAATGATTTGAAAAAATAAGAATCAATTTCACAAACTAAAAAAAAATGTATTTTACAATTAGATCATATTCAAAACAAATTTGATAAATTTATTATTGCAAGTTGAAATGTTGAAAGCTATAATTGAAGCTCTAATTCATGAACATTTAATTGTGCAGCAGATTGATTTATTGTAATAAATTTTAAAAATGAACTTTTGAAAATAACAACTAATTTTTTTAGACTACGTCTCAAAAATGAATATTTAACTGAAATCATGAATTGTACCACATGAGTTTACTTCGAATTTTTCTAATAATAATGATTTATATTATTTGTAATTTTGAATAACCAATGGAATTGTCAATGAAATAATCAACTATTAGCTATTTTATATATCTGATGTACCGTTGAACAATTGTGTATTACGTTCACACAGGATGTGAAATTATTGAATGAAATAAATATTACATACACATCTTGTGACCCTTTTTCCTTTCACCTTTTTTTTCTTTCTTTCTAGACCCGATCATTTGCAGCAAAGTTTCCTATTTCCCGGTTTATCACCGCGCGACGAAGAAAATAAAAACATTTCATCGAAAAATATTGTTCGAGTTGGAGGATCATTTGATATGGGCTGGCCGACCAAAGGATCAGAAAGAAGCTATGATAGCTTGTCGGGTACAGCGGGTTTTGTAGGATATTTCAGTGGAAAAGTAATATCACAAGTTGTATTGAATCGGAAATGCAGAATGTGCGATGTTGGCCGTCCCAAAACTGACCACGATTGTAAGCTGAATTTTGTAGGCAGCGCAAAAGCAATGCAGCCCAAAGCTGCGGCGTTGCTCGTCAATGAGAGCAACAAAATTTTGTCATCGTTAAATGTACAGCTTGGAATTTTCATCGGGGACTGTGACTCTACGGCGATTTTGGCAGCTCGTAACGCGGTAAATTACGAAATTGTCAAACATCACGATCTAAATCATACAGCAAAGGGAGTCACCTCCCAATTATATAAAAAAATCAAGAGCTACAAAGAATGGAATTGCGAAGTATAAAATATCTTGGAAAATGTTTTAACTACTGCGTGGCGCGAAACAAAGGCAACCAATTGGCAATGGCTAGTGCGATTGAAAATATACCCCATCATCGTTTCAACAACCATGATACTTGCGGAAAAGAATGGTGCAAATACTCAGAGAATTCAGATTCATATCAGCATTCAGTTATCGGGGACGGTTTCACAGATCCACAACTGTTTGATTTTCTAAAAAATATGTTTGATGCTATGACGAAGGAATCAAGTGGATTTTCCGGAGGAGTATCGAATCATCCTAATGAAAGTTTCAACGCCATGGTCGCTAGCAAGGCTCCGAAATCGCGGTTATATGGAATGTCTCACTCCTACAATATTCGTGTTGGCTTAGCTGTTCTAAAAAAGAATCAGGGGGAAAATTTCATGGTCAAGTTATTGGAAAATTGTCAAGCATCGCCTTGTACAAAACTTGCAAAATATTGCAATAACGTAGATACTCACTTCACCCGGAGATACAGTAAAGTTCGCACTGCAACTTTTAAACGGCGACGCTTATTTTTAAGGCAGAAAAAATCAGAACTTCGGCATAAGAACGAATTGGCAGAAGGAACTACATATGAATCAAATGTTGTTTTGATCAATTCTGCATTTGATAACATTGAATTGGCTTGTGTAGATGAAAACTCAGAACTAATTGTTGTTTTCTTTGATCTCGAGACTGGGAGTTTGCATAGTGATTGTGATATTCTCCAAATTGCGGCGAAATATAGAGAATGTGAATTCAATAGATACATAAAACCTACTCAAAAAATCTCAGAAAAATCCAGTCAGATACATGGGCTAAGATTCGTTGAGGGTAGCTTACAAATTCATGGAAACACGGTGACGACAGTTAATTTACAAGAGGCATTAATTGAATTGTATCAATTTTTATCTCAATTTAACAAAAAATGCGTTTTGACAGCTCATAACTGTGCGTTTGACTACCCTAGACTAATGAAAGCTGTCGAGCAAACTTACATGGATAAATACTTCCCATCTATTGTCAACGGATTTTCTGATACGTTACCAATAATAAGAACTATCACAGGAGTAACAACAGCTGGACACAATAAGCTGGAAAATATTGCTGAGCGCTTGAATATTCAAGGGTTTCAAGCACATGATGCTGTTGGTGATGTTGCTGTGCTAGAACAAGTTGTACTCAAATTTAAGATCTCTAAAGAGGAAATAATAGAATCATCTTTCACGTGGAATGCAGCTAAAGAAAAATTGTTGCTATCTCAAAAGTTTACTTCGGATTTAAAATCATATGACGAATTCAAAGGCTGTACATCAGTTGCAATGAGAAAAAAAAATGATTGCCGCCGACATAACTGTGGATATGGTTATCGATGCATTCAAAGAACATGGTGTCGATAGATTGTCACGTTTGTTTGGTGCCGACGAAAACGGCAACATTCGTGTAACTAAAGATACGAAAGTAAAAACAAAGATCGTTGATTATTTGAAAACCAAATTGCGACACGTGTTAAGTTTTCACTATTAATTTTAAAACGAGGGAAGCTAATTGCTTAACCGCGTGCACCAAGGCGTAATTTTCAGGGCTAGCTGTGCCGTTGAGCGCCACCTAATTTTTACCGACGTTAGGCGTCGTGGATTCGGGCTACGATGTAGGCCCTCGTACCTATAGATTTCTATTAAGAAGCTTTCTTCTCCTTATTATGCAAGAAGTGAGAATTAGACAACTCTATAAAATATAATAATCGAATATGAGTTAGTACAACACCAGTTGAAGAGGTTCGCAGGAGGATGAATCTGGTAGAGAGTAGACACGTGTAATAGAGGATATATATTGTTTATTCACTATTTGGGTCAACTTCACTAATTATATGATTATCCTTTGGTTTCACTATATATAACTTATCCTGAATCCTTCCACTATACTTTTATTCACCTCAATTTCAGAGAACAGATTTATAATGTAAACTACTTTCTCGAACTTCGGTTACTCTGCGTGCTTATATGAATTATTTGTTACTTGTCTCGTCGACTTCTCAATTCTACGTCTCGACGCTGACTGACTACAACAGTGTCGCCGCCAATTCTCGTGGCGAAAAATTAAGAAATTCTCTATGGATTTGAGAACACTGGGATTTCGCTATGGCATTTACGTATATGGCCGACGGGCGGTAATTTGAAATGATAATTTCCAACGTGCTTTGTCACAAAATATTAATTTAATAAGATATTTATGTTGTTTTGACTGAAATTATAGTTTTAATATGCTCATCATTACGTGATAAAAAAAATTTAAGTGTATAGGTACCTGATTATTTGAAAAATAATTGAGACAGTGTCAATCCATATGCCAAATATTATTTCGGTAAAAAAATATTCTAAATGTATGTTATATAATATGTATTTGAATAAAATTGTATTTGAATACTTAATTTATTCATTTATTTCATTGATATTCAATATAATATGTCGTGTAAACAAAAAAGAAAAAATTATAAAAGCATGTAGTAGTAGTCAGCCTGTACGAGCTGTTACATACGTTGAAATTTCAAAATGCGCGCTCATAACCTCGAATATGCGACGCTGCAAGATTTCCAGCGAGAGTCCGAAAATTCGCTACAAGTACTTTTTATTGTTTTTATTATTCCTGTCATAAGTCACCTTTGAATATTTTTGAGCCGGATAAATGATTCTAAGTATTTCATCTCTCTGCTGTGTAAATTTCATTCTGGTCTATCCATCAATTACGGAGATATGAAGCATAATGTACCGCTAACTCCGTGATTTCCCATAAGAGGCCATGTTGAATTGACCTTGTATAGAGATAAAAAGAATTACAAATATCTCGCGTAAAAACCCATCTCGGATCATGAAAATTTGTATGAGTTTTTTTTACATTATAATCGAACATTCTGCCAAGTTTGGTATTTTTCTGTCCATCAATTCTATTTTCTGCGCTACTTCCTTAATAATTTGTACGGTTGGGCTATGTCAAAATTTCTACCTTATGGAAATTTTTGCTGGACAGATGATGTAGATTCTGTCGATGTAAAAGCTGTGTGCGAAACTTCCGAGGTAGGATACATTTTAGAAGTGGATTTCGTATATCCAACAGAATTGCACGACCTGCACAAAGATCTACCACCGTTCTGTCCACATCCTGAAAAACCGAGCGGATGTGAGAACGTTAAATTGATGACAACTTTCAAGAAGAAAGAGCGATACGTAGCTCATCACACGCTTCTCCAGCAAGCGCTCAGTCATGGCGTTAATATTACTAAGATTTATCGGATCTTACAATTCCGAAAATCGGCATGGCTCAAGCCCTATATCGATTTCAACACTGAGCTGAGAACTCAAGCGCAAAACGATTTCAAGAAAAATCTATTCAAATTGATGAATAATTCCGTGTTCGGTAAAACCATGGAGAATGTTCGAAACCGTGTTAATATGAAGTTAGTAACTAAATGGTGGGGACGATCCGGAGCTAATGCTCTGATCTCGGCGACTAATTTTCACCGAAGAACAATCTTCAGCCAGAATTTTATCGCGATTGAGCTGCAGAAGCTGAAGGTGGTGATGGTTGAACGTTGCGCGCCAGAAAATTTCGCGTATTAGATGCAACAGGGGTATGAACCGACGATGCACCTCAGCAAAAGCAGTAGACGGACCTCAAAATTTTCATCGAGATGGCTGTTACCCAGTTACTTCTAACATTGTTCTTCTGCTGTGCAGTAACTGCAGAAATTTCCGAAGATATTGATGTGGGGGGTAAGTTTTACCCAACTTATTCACCGATCAATTTTTTTTCATCCATAGATAATTGTCCAACACGTCTAATCGATTTAAAACTTACAGCTCTGACCCGATATGATCAGTGTCAAATGAGAAAATGGTCGGCGGGGAATGTACTGCAAGAGCTCTGTGAAACTCGGCGTGACTGTGAAAATCAGCTAACGACGTTGGAACGATCGATTCAAGCGGATATACGAATGCAAGCCACCTTAAAACAACTTACTCGTACCTGCGATCTGCAGTACGAATCCCTGCAGCGGAACTCTACAGTCGTCGATAGCTTATTAGGGTTGGGCAATATATATCGATACATCCGAATATCGATACTTTTGGATTCAATTATCGATATTTTGTATCGATACTTCATGTGGCAATATATTGATGTATCGATACTCCATGTGCAAGTATTGGTCTCCGATACTTTTATCTTGAAAGATTAAAAATTCAAAAGCTGCTTGAAATGTCTTGAATCTTCCGACTTTTCCGAAGCTGAAAAATATCAGTGTAACCCAGCGGTAAAAATTTTATCCACATGATACGTATTTGCGTTAGGCAATCAGGGTGACTTGAACTGATTTTCCGAGCCTTGTGACTAACTTCAGTCATCAGTGTGACTATTAGGCGCGATATCTGATTGGCGAAAATCATTTCGATATTCAAAATTCAAATACGATATAGGATCCTTTCGTTTTACAAATCGAGGGCTGCCCCGGGCTGCACTGAACCAATCAGCTTGAAGCTTTAGTATAGTTTGCTAGTCTAATAAATATCTGGAAGATAATTTTGTATTCAAATAAGAAATTCCAACTATTTTCAACCTTCCAAACTGAAAAATATATTTGTAGCTGAAATAACTTAGATTCTACATGGTTCATAACTTCATACTTCATAATGAAAATATATGTATCGATACTCGATATTGACAATATCGATACTACGGCTTCAATATATTGGTCGTATCGATACTAGAGTAGTAAATACGTATCGATACAAAATATCGATACTTTTATATATATTGCCCAACCCTATAGCTTATGTATGATTACAACACTCACGTCATCAACTGATGGCGAAAAATATTATTATCTGACCAATTTTTTAGATGATGTGTCAGCATGCGAGGAAGCGCGAGACGATATCCAAGTGCGCACGTTTTTTGAGCGGAGTCATATCCGACAATGTAACTCCATGAGAATTGATCTCACAGAGATTGAGCGATATATATCGAGTTCCAACGTTCAGCTGGAACGTTAGCATAGTACGTGTAATAATCAGCTGCTTTTATACCGAAGACTTTTCACTGACAGCATCAAGACCAACGATAATTAGCAGTTTTGAATGAAAAAAAAAAAAAAAACAAAGTTGGGTAGTCGAAAACAGTAGGTAATATATTTATTGTCAGAAATTGTACATATGTGTGTGTGTGTGTGTGTGTCAATACAATAAAGGTGCTTATAAAACGTTATTCTTATCGATTCATGAATTATGTGAAACATCCATACCCAACCATTTGACTAAAACCTTCGAACCTCTAGTTTTTAAAACTTTTTCAACCAAATAAACATCAGGATATTTAGTTAGCTTTAATTCGTTTTCATAAAATCCCCCCATTACAGGTGCCATCTTAGAATCTTCTAGAATATAGGTTCGAGGATTCGTATTCCTAACGTCGACGATTTTGAAAACCTCGGTAGTCCAATTGGGTGTATAACCCTTTGCGAACGCACTTTTATATTTACTGATACGCACGTAATCGTTTGGTTTGAATTGAGTAGCTCGAACAGATTTTATACTACTATAAACCGTCGACAGGAGCGTTTTAGCGATCTTGGGCGTGACTTCTTCCGGTGACATACTAATTGTTCGATGTTCTCGTGCATTATAATCATCGATCAGTCTTGGCAGCATATCAAGCCACTGGTAAGATCCATCGAGCGTAAAATTTTTCCACATATCATTCTTCAGAGTTCTGTTCCAACGCTCGACTACCGAGGCTTTCATCACGCTATACGTCGAATAATGGTTAATCTTATGTTTAGCAGCTAAATTCTTGAACACAGCGTTCTAGAATTCCTTTCCGTTGTCCGTTCTTTGAAAATAGATTCAAAGGCGTCCGCAACATCTTTAGCGCTCTTGGTTTTCAACGGTCTCGCCCAAGCTCACTTAGACAGCACGTCGATACTAGTTAAGATATACTTCATACCCTTGTTGAATTTTGCATACATCTGCATATCGACAAGATCAGCCTGCCACAAATCGTAAAAACCTCGAACGATCACTCTTCTGCGGACAAAGTTACGTCTGGCGGGGGCGTGAAGCTCTCTGACCAACTTTTTTTTCTCAATACTTATGGTAATGTTTTGTCCGGAACTACAATCTTAGTGACGCCCACCAGATCGCTCAGCTTCAACGTGAGACGAGCGACTTCCACTGTTAGCGATCTAGTTTTCTGATCTACGTAATGCTTATCAGTTGCGTCACCCGCGTCCTCGGGATCTTTGAGATTACAGATCTTGGAGCGTTGAGCGTCGAACAAGAGATCCCCCCTTTGACGGCTCACACACAGTTTGGAAATTGCGTGGAAGTTTATTTCCTGTCGATCGGCCCGCGGCAACGCCGGTTCGTAACGTTCCGTGGTCTTGCGTTTATTGGGTGGAGACTGACGTCCAAATTTGTCGACAGGCATATTGCTACTGATCGACACTAGAGTTTGAGCTCTTATTTAATGATGTTTTCCTCGCGCAATTCTTCGAGAATAGCTGTAATTTCATTGTCGTGACCGGTATGACTAGCAGATTTTGATGCGATCAGTAGTTGTAATCGTTCGACCAGCTCATCCGGATCATTCCAATAAACGTAGTCCACACTGTTGTCGGTTACATCCATAAGGTCAAGGTCAAAATCGAGGTCACCATTGAATTCCTCGTCAAAAATCACATCAAGAATGATGTTGACCTTTTTAAAAAATATCCTACTTCAGAAGATATTCAGCCGTCCCGTTACTTAATTGACACCCTGTATACAATTTCAATTGGGAAGGGATAGTCAGTAGAATCATGAATAAAAATACGTACATAAATTTTTATTACTCGTGTTTACAAATTTATTGCCCTTTGAAAAGCAAAAGTTTATTAAATTTCTGCCTATCACCAACATGAGTTATCATATTTTTGCCAATATAAAATAATCGGGTTTTGACATATTTTTTAACAATTGCCCGAATTAAATGCACTCGATGATTATATATAGCATCTTGCTCAAGCGAATGATTTTCCAGTTCTGAAAAGAGGCTGTCAACGCCAATGAATTCATTAAGAATGGAATTGATCATTATATCACTGTGAAATTTAGATTCAGAAACATTAGCTCCACTCTGATGTAACGCGAATCTAATTTTGCGTTAACTCATTTCACATATATAAATCACGTTAGGTGAAGGGTGAATAAGACCACCCAAGCTTTTCTGAAAGATTAATGAGTGATCTCCAGATCTATCTTTTTCATCAACAATGATGGCTTCGATGCACTCGTGACAGCAAAGGCTTTTCAATAAAGATCTAATTATAAAACCCGCAATATAGGCTACAATTCTGGACGAGAATTCTGTGATATTTCTAAAATCTGGTAAGTAAGAATGGATGTCTATTACATCCAATTCTTTTTCAAAGTCAGATTCACACACTCGAGTCATAGGAGTTGAATTGTTAATTGTATCTATTGGCGATAAACGTGTGTTGGATGTGAAATGCAATATAGCTATGTTCTCTCATGGCGTACAATTACCGCTGACAGCTTTGAGTTCTGTGTGAACTAATAGTCTCTTCATTGCTGCCCTAAACTGTTTAGTATTCGGATTATTATTATGACCTCCGCATGAACGAATACACGCAAAAAACATTTCCAAATGGTCTTGACTTAATTTGTAAGTTGGTATAAAAGCAAGTAACTTCGAATTTTCGCAAATGCTTGTGTAGAGCCCTCTTGAACTTTTAATACAAATCAAGAATCCCAAAAAACCGGCACCTTGCCTACTATCGACAATAGCACTACTATCTATTGCAGTTTTCAACCCTAGAATGTAATTTTCGATTGTGTCCAATTTCTGAAATATCCGGTCTTTATTTTTGATATTGAGTGGTTTTTTGAATCCAGGTTCTTTTAAATTTCTGGAATTCAATAAGTCAAACAGATCGTTGAAAAGTCTTATGAATTCTATGGTTGCTCCGCAGTCTTTGAATCGGGAAAGCTGTAAATCATCTCTACAGATTTGAAAAGAATCGGCGACAGACTTACTCAAGGTTTGTGTAGCCAATCGTACTTTCATTTTTTGTTTGTGAAAATGAATATGAGCGGTCCGCAGTTTATTGCCAAGGTGTAGACCCTCTGCTTGTTGTAGTTCATGCAGTTCTACGAAGTAATTCCATAATGCAAATTCATTTTCTTTATTTTCAATTGATTTTTTATTCCCTAGTATATTTCGCACAAGTTGTTCCATGTGAGAGGGATCGAAGAATACATAAGCGGCGTCATCAGTTATTGGATGGGGAAACCATGTCTGCAAATTATTTTTATCCTGAAATGAACACCCAAGAGCTTTAGCTGCGCTAATATTTGCTGGTGCTCCATCGAAAGTCAAAGTTACTATTCTCACACCAGAATCATGCAAAGCTGATAAGCATTGTCGAATTAGGTTGCATTTACTTTCACTCGTCATGCCGTTAATTAAAAAATAGGCTATTGGTATTTTCCAATTATCATTGATGCAATTGACCAGAAACACCAGTGCATCTTTTGCAACATCTGAGTTGTCACTCTCAATTTCGTTTCCCAGATCTACATATCCATGATATCTGTGACCGTCGTATTCTATCTGTTGTCGAATAGACATTTCGTCAAACATTAATGCACCTAATAGAAGGTGTTGTCGTAAAGATACACGCTGTTTGATGCATTCTAAAGCTTCAGTATTAGGGCCAGGATTACCATCCACCGATTTATACCACTTACAAATAGTCTTAGGATGAGGCAAGCGAGTATTGAATTGTTCTCGTACATAAGCATAGGCTTTGGGTGAATAATAATGTAATGTTAACGCAAACGTGCGCAGTTCAGGACTGTATTGCTTGCTCACAGACAAATTTTTTGCTTTATTAAATTGTCGTGCAAGAAGATGTTCATTGGACTTACCAAGAGAGTGTAAAATTTCGAGTTCAGTGTCAGTTACAAGCTTTTGTTCTTCAATAGATTTTAATATATTTTGCATATGAGCATTTTTTTTATCTATGCTACGAAGTTTTGCTGGGAGATATTTCACTTTTTTTTGGTAAAAATCAATTGCAGCCTTATTACTTTCTCTAATTCGTTGTTTTGTAGGCGAATTGAAAATTGTTGATGGGGAAACACTTGTTGCCCGATCAACGGTCGATCGAGTCCTCGATTGTTCGACAAATCGTTCAGGCGACATTGATGTAGAGCGGTCAATACTGATTTTCGCTGGATTTGTACAGTATCCGTCGTTGGTATCATTGTTTTGAATATCTTCGATAACATTGGCAGGACAATCTTGCTTATGAAATTTCGATATGTTATTATCAAGAGCTTCAGAAGAATCGTCAGGGAACTTCCGCTTCAACAGAGATACTCTCTGAAATAACATTGTATATTACCAAATTATATTATAGATGCCGGTTCTGGTTAGGAAAACCCAAAAAAATTCTATAACGTAATATGACAAGAAAGTTACGTACGTGTGGTATTGCATTATTTTTGAGTCTATTTTTATTTGCAGAAGTCCGATCAAAAAACTTTTCATCGAAGTGCATCGAACATAAATAACTCCCTTTCTTTAGCTGCCAGTCGCCTAATTGCATCGCAGCAATCCAGGCTTTCTGCCTTATAGGATCTTTCGGAAAACTGGAAACATAAGCATGCACTTTTTCATTGATGGGCTCAATAGTGGCCTCAGTTCAGTACAAAATATGGTACAAAACAAATACATAATATCAAACTAGGGACATGGCCTGCTCAAGATAACTTACTTGTGAAAAGATAACCTCACTTTGTCTTGGAGCTCCAATTGCCGATCACTCGCGCGTTCTCTGTCATTTGTATTATCACAGCCAATAGCCGCACACTTTGGCATTTTTAAATATTAAAATTTTTTTTAGACTACTTAGGTATCGATCAAAAATCACGTTCCAACAATTATAATTCTCGTCAAAAAATAAAAGCTTCCCCTTGCTTTAACAAACAAGTGGTAGGCTACCTTCGTGATATAGAAAATTTTCTATCACTTAACCTACTTCCTAATCTGAAAATTCATGAATAATTTTTTTTTTAATTTAGTTTTTCATGTTTTCCCCTAATTGAAATTTCTATTCCTTCGTCACTACTCGACGAAGACGTCAAAATCTCTGAAATAATAATTGATTTTCGCGCGTTGGAGATCTTCATGGGCGCCGCCATATTTACACTACACTGACACGAGCCCCCGCACTCGGTGCAGAATTCTTGCACCAACGTTGCCAGCAAAACACGGTGTATGAACAGTGCATAAAAGTGTGTGAAGTTCCGAAGTAAGAGCCAAATACGGTGCAGGACCTCAGTGTACACTCAGTGTACACTAGTGTAACCAGTCGAATAAGCTATAAAATTTCTGCGATCATTAGGACTCTCAGTGCTCTAGAATGGCTGACGTTCTGAACATAACTTCTGAACCCGTATACGACAACAGTATCACGAGCGTTGAAATTCACGGACATAATCCGTACGCAAGTTCATCGCTCGATAACAATGACGAAATCCGCATTCTGATTGAACAGCAAGATTTATACGTACTACCTAGCAAAAGCTACTTATACATCGAGGGTGTGTGCCAGGGGGCTGGGGACGTGGCCAACTTCAAACTACGTAATAATTTTGCACCGTTTTTATTCGATGAAATTCGTTATGAATTGAACGGTGTTGAGATAGATCAGTGTAAGAGTTTGGGTATCACTACAACGTTGAAAAATTATCTATCTCTCAACGCGGACAAGAGTCGAGCTCTGGACGTGGCTGGATGGCATTTGACTGGCATGGTAAGGACTAAAACCGATCCCAACGTGAACTGTTGCATCCCGTTAAATACATTATTGGGCTTCTGTGAAGATTATCAACGCGTTGTGATGAATGCTCGACACGAGTTGATATTAATTCGTTCGCGGACTGATAAAAACATTTATAGAAGCGGTGAGGAACGGAATAATCTAACATTTAAATTACTGAAACTGCAGTGGAGAATACCGCATATCAACGGAGGATTTGCAGAAACTCTCTCTACTAAGCGTTCTCGAGAGCGGTAGATCTCTGAGTCTAGGTTTCAGATCTTCGGATTTATACGAATATCCAGTACTCCAGACTACGGATGAACATACCTGGGCAATCAAAACCTCTACGTATACGGAAAAACCTCGGTATATCATACTGGCTTTGCAAACCGATCGTAAGAACAATGTCGCAAAAGACGTCAGCAAATTTGATCACTGGGATCTTACCGATATTAAGCTCTATTTGAACTCCGAGTCCTATTCGTACGACAACCTCAACCTAAATTTCAGTAAGTATCAGTTTGGATTACTCTATGATATGTTTTATAAATTTCCCTCGTCTTATTATTACAGCGAGCGGTATCCAGCGCTAAATGCCACAGACTTCAAAAATTATGCACCGATCGCCGTTATAGATTGTTCCAGACAAAATGAGTCGATTAAAAGCGCGTCGGTCGATATACGCTTGGAGATTCAATGTAAGACTAACGTGCCGGCCAACACCTCCGCTCACTGCCTCATTATCCACGACAAGATATTTGAGCATAACCCATTAAGCAACGGTGTACGTAAGATCATGTAATTCAGAAAAATGATTACATGTCAGCAAGCTGCAACTTTGTAGTTTGACCTATATCCCTCCCAAACTTTTGGCTCGCGATGCTTGTCATTCGGATATATAAGAGCTCGGTGCAGTTTGAAAATGTATTCAGTCGCTTGCAATGGTCTCGTTTGTGGATTTACAAGGCTTTAAAGACTCTCAAATCAAATTTGTCGTCGAGGAGTTTGCCTGCTTAGCTCAGAACGGTAAACCATTCCATCACATATTCGAACCACCCTATCAGTTTCAACAATCGCCGGAGAAATATCGCAAGCGGGCGAATTGACTCACCGGAACTCATCATGGGTTAAAATGGACCGATGGCGACGTTCCGTACGAAGACCGGACGGGGTTGATCACGGAGGCTGTCAATTATAATGGGAATCGGCCGCACTGTCGAGGTATTGAGAAGAAACAATGGCTCGGCGAGCTAACTGGGAGACATCCCGATCAACTTGTTAATGTAGAGGACGAGGAGTAGGAAGCTGAGCCATCCCAGATATTCAGTGCAGCGATCAGACGGTGTCCTATTCATGGGGTGGGGTGGCGGTACAAATGCGCTATACAGCAAGTGTATTCGTTACATAACTTGTGGGGGGAAAGGATGGATGAATCGGCAGAGAAGTCTGTGGCGGAGGATTCTGTATTGTTGTATTAAATAGATGAATGGTATATCGGCAAATCCACAGAACTTTTAACCCCCAGCGAGGAGCGATAAAATTAAGACTACTTCGTAAGATAACAATACTACGCACTTGTAGGTTTTGAGGCTAGTTCTACATAGTATTAAACACGTATTTGCATAATTAAATCTACTGAAATATATATAGTGAAGTTGTAACAAACTTTGAAAAAGAAAAAAACGTCGAAATCGCACGCGAGGCTAGCGAATTTTTTTGAACCTTTAATGATATTCTACGAGCGCCCTTCCAGTCTCCATTTTAATTGAATGTGTTTTAGTTTCTTCTTCATACCCCAAAATATCACCCGCTCTGCTTCAGATGTGCTCCTCTCGCGAAAAAAATTATTTAGCTACAAAAATGCGAGGATGAATTGAATTTTTCATTTTTTTTTGCAAAGTCAATTCCTTCACACGTACGCCCTTTGATGTAGCGATAAATGAGCAATGCTGACACATCTTCAATTCAAAAAGGCATCTTTTGCGAAGTGTCGCATAACTGTGCCATCAATAGTGTCCATGCAGTAACAATTCGAAAATGATCATCAGAAACGTAAACTGTGTATAAAATTCAGTTTTTACAACGGCACGTCAGAAATGTTTCTTGGTTTCATATTTTTATAATTGTAAACTACAGTTTGTCATACGTGTTAACTGAGAAAAATAGTGGCGTCGCAAATCTATGTATGAATCGAATATAAAGTCATCAACCCTAGAATGGAACACACACTGTAACAAAAAAAATCGGTGTGGACTCGTATAGACCATATGTTGGTGTCAATTTAACACGATCTTAAAGTCAATCCCACACCGTCTGAGATTTTTTGACACCCATAGGTGCTGAATTTTTTAATTGAATTTCAATTTTTTTTTCAATTAAATAACTTGGACACCGTTGATCTCTGGAATTTTTCGCGAAGGAATTTTTGTTTTTTTTGCGCGAGGGGTCAAAAGTCGTACTTTCGTACTGGTGTGGTGAAAATGCATTTCATGTGAAAATTGTGTTTTTTCCAATATTACTATACCATAATTATTACGCCCCTGCCGGAAAATAGTTAACGGACGTGAATTATTTGTATCGTTAGTCATGCGAAAATATACACCAAACCTGAGATGTGTGCTCGCAGGATGGAAAAAAAAATAAAAAATCTATCAAAGTTAAAAGTTTTATGGATTTGCCCATATGTATCCATATGTGTGTATATTTATTCTTATCTCCTCTCTAAAGATTACAGTTTATTTAAGAACAACAATTATTACAGTCATATGTAGGAATAAGCGTATCTAGAATAACTTCCAGTTTATTGAAACAAATTATTGAAATATATATATACAGAGCGATTCGGAGGAAACAGGTCACGCTAATAGAGGCTCCCTTATTTATTTTCGTCAATGACAACGCTGTCAAATACCACGAACAAGCGATCTACCGATATTTCATATGCCTATGACTGATATCTTCAGACGACGTAGCGGTAGCTGTCACTTTGTATAGGTTAAAATGAACTGTCATATTACAATATGGTCCAATTAATTCTAATATTGTTCATAATACAACGGTATACGATATTATTTCATAAATAAGTAGTGATGAGGTTAAATTGATTGCAGACGTCGATTTCTGTTTATCCCAAATCTACCGACTCTACCGAGTCTCTTGATAATTCAAACTCTAGATAACATTCGGATAGCACATCTTCGTATACGTATGTACACCTACTATACTCCTCACCATTACTATACTATCATATGCATTATTGTACGCTTAAGCATAATATTGTATTTCTAGTAGATCTCATACCTACACGCTATCTAATTGACAAATAACCGAAAATCTACGGATGACTTAACCACATACCTACTGGTACTGTAAAACTGTAATTCCGCTTACTGCCAATATTACCGAAATCAAACCCTAAATTTAAGTATAATACATAACACTGGTCGAACCATATTTATCACACTATCATCTGTACTATCGGACTTAATAAAGGCTTATGCGACACTACTTAGTCCACTCACCACACACATACATCCATCCATACTTTACAAATATTTATTTACAACTATACCTATCTAACTACGTTCGATAGAAACATATTTCTTGTACCCAATCAATATGTTTCCTCTAATGGCGGATGGGGGGGGGGGGGGGGGGTGTTACGTCCTACTCCACGTTCCTCTCTCCAACCTTACTATCATATCTCCTTACACCCTGTCTTCCCACCTCGCTACCTTTCTCACGCTGACCTGCTGCATCGGTCAGCAATCCTCTAATCCCCACCTTGCCTACGATCATCCTCTTTACTGACAATCCTCATTATGCTATTTGAATAGCGGACTTCACACTTTCCTGTCAACCTTCATCTCCTTTATTTCTACTCTCCTTTTTAATCATATATTCTTTACTTCTCAACCATTCTCTTTACCGACAACAAGGGGCTCCAAAATTTACTTTACCTATTCCACCTACAGTACTTATCAATGAATAGTAGTTCGTTAATCGAGTTACTTTTGTCCTAACCATCAACAAATCCCTCAGTTATATTCTGATATTTGAAACAGGGGACAAGACCCCAAATGAAGACATAACGAGTGGATAAAAATAGAGTTTTTGATTAAAAATGATTTTTTGACATGTTTTCCGATAGTCACGGGCAAGATCATGGACTGAGGTGGAGAAGGGTGAAGATGACTACGAATCACCACCGCATTATTTTTTTCATATGACATACCGTTTCTAAGATATTTGCCTCTAAAGACATCAAGAGCGTAAGAAATCGAAAAGTAAAACAGCTCTTACACCATAGGTAACAAAAGCTACATACAGAGCGATTCTGAGGAAACAGGTCACGCTAATAGAGGCTCCCTTATTTACTTTCGTCAATGACAACGCTGTCAAATACCACGAACAAGCGATCTACCGATATTTCATATGCCTATGGCTGATATCTTCAGACGACGTAGCGGTAGCTATCGCGTTGTATAGGTTAAAATGAACTGTCATATTACAATATTCTGTAATTAATTCCAATATTGTTCATAACACAACGGTATACGATATTATTTCATAAATAAGTAGTGATGAGGTTAAATTGATTGCAGTCGTCGATTTCTGTTTATTCCAATATTATTACGTTATAAATAATTGTCTTGGTGAAATTCACAGATCTGGTAGTGATAAAGTTAATAAGTCAATAGCATACGATATTGATTCTTTATGAATTAATTCCGGGTGTGAATTTCTGTTTATTTACTACATTAGTTATAACCAAGGATTTCTTTGGTGACTGACTGACCCGTTGCATCTCTTCGACAAGTAGGGTTACGAATAAAACGATGTGAATATCATTCATCGAGCAATATCTCATCGATCCAGTACAAGCTTTTCATCCTACGAGGCATCTCCGCTGAATAAAACTCTACATGTCTTCTTAGCCTAATGAGTACGAAGACAGTCCTGCATAAATGATGGGTTGGTCTATCAATGCGTGTTCAAGTTTCATCGAGTGATAAATGAATTAAAATTATCGTTCCTATTGTGAATCTATTTAATTGAGTATTTGATTACTGCGTAGAACAAAGCGTTGCATTTTTGTATAAAATACTCAATCACAACAAATTGTACAAATTCCATAAAATTCTTTGTTTATTCAGTTGATATTGCATAATCATATCAAATAATTAATGATACATGTGCAAGGACGCTGTCCTTCTGGAGAAAAAAAAAAATATACAATTTAACAATAACTCAATAGCATGGTTTTGGAAAACGCGGCCGGTCATAGCTTTCGGACCATCGCAGATGATTTTGCAGCCAAGAATCCAGGACGTCCGCGTTCGGCGATGGATACCGTGCGGAATATCCTAGTGAAGTACAAGCAAACTGAAGTGACTTATCCGCGTCGAAGTTCTACAAGTACTCGAAGAAGACGGGAAAAAACCAGCGTCGAGAGTGGCACGACGGGTCGGAGTATCTAAGGCCTCGGTACAACGCATTGTTGAGGAGGTGCCTTGTCTACCGTACAAGTCCAGAAAGGTATATAAGCATGATGCACCGGATCCAGAGAAGCAAGATACCAGGACGTCTGCGTCTATCGTACGAAACCACGCGGAAGATATTAGTCAAATACCTCGTAGGATGAAAAACTTCAACTGGATCGATGAGATATTGCTTGATGAATGATATTCACATCGTTTTGTTCGTAACCCTACTTATCGAAGAGATGCAACGGGTTAGTCAGTCACCGAAGAAATCCTCGGTTGTAACTAATGTAGGAAATAAACAGAAATTCACACCTGCAATTAATTCATAAAGAATCAATATCGTATGCTATCGACTTAATAACTTTATCACTACTAGATGTGTGAATTTGACCAAGTCAATTATTTATAACCTAGTAATGTTGGGATGAACAGAAATCGACGTCTGCAATCAATTTAACCTCATCACTACTTATTCATGAAATAATATCGTATACCGTTGTATTATGAACAATATTATAATTAATCAGACAATATTGTAATATGACAGTTCATTTTAACCTATACAACGTCACAGCTACCGCTACGTCGTCTGAAGATATCAGTCATAGGCATATGAAATATCGGTAGATCGCTTGTTCGTGGTATTTGACAGCGTTGTCATTGACGAAAATAAATAAGGGAGCCTCTATTAGCGTGACCTGTTTCCTCAGAATCGCTCTGTATATATATAGAATAGTTATATGTATGATTAGGAGTACATGGTAGATAGCATTCCGACTGCTAATGCTAAGAGTTCGGTGTCGATTATCGCCGCTTTGTTATATGATAGAGACATGCTAATTAACTCCTCGATCTGCTTATCGTCAGAGATATAGCGATTGGCATTGCGTTCCTCCGCTTCGAGCACTTCTCTTAACATTTTAATTCTCTCCTCCACTACCGGGAGCTGCTCGAGTAGACTGTCGTGGTACGCTCTGATACAACTTTGCAGCGAGCACAACTTGCTAAACGTGCTCTTCATAAAGATGATGTTTTTAGTGCCTGAGCCGATTTTTAGTGACGGTCTCCCATACATGGGACTGATCTCCATTCGCACACCTTGAAACTGATCTAGGGGATGTGAGCTGTTGGGGATGACAGAGCTTAGCTTTCTCTTAATATTCTCAGTCTGAGCCATCAGCCGGTTGAAAAGTTCGAGGCTCATGAGTATGAAATTTCCGAAGTATCCGTGAGTCGAATATCTGCCACGCATGGGTTCGTACCGTTGAAACTGATAGCTACATCGACGCTTTTGGCACCAGATGTTGTCAGCGAATACCGGCGGGCTAGAAGACGAATCTGGGGACGTGCCATCGATTCGTCCGAATCAAAGTCAGCGGGTGCGGATCTTTTATTCGGTGATGAAGTCGCTGTAGCTGTAACATTGAGCATGGAAAATAATTTTTCTTGAATTTTATCACCTGAGTTTAAACGTACCTTGACTGCGAAAAAGATTGGGAGCCTGACAAGATGACGACGGCTCGATGAAATCAAACTCTTGACTCTGCGATGTCATTGTAGCTGTAACATTATACGTAGTGATATATTTTTCGAAAACAATAAAATAAATTATATCAGCAAGGTTTAAACCTACCTTGGGTAGAAAATAATCTAGAGTTCGGTATGACGTTGAGTTTACTGTAGCACTCGTTGACTGGATATGATGCTTGCTATGAGCTGAACAGCTCTTTATATATGTTTCAGACTTCCGTTTGAACATCTCAGCCGTGTGAGATGCAATTATTCGATGAAAATGTCGATTACAAATATTGCACTTGGTGCAACTGTTTAACATACTACAATGTATTCGCAACGTTCAGCAAGCTGCGTCATTATAGATATAATAATTTTGCAGCGACCGTATGAACCCTCTCACGATACAATGTAATAATTTTTATTGACTTTATACGCAAATCGTTATTATCATTGGAGGGTAACACGCTCGATGAGTATGAGGGGTGATTGTATCTTACATGCATTGTATGCGAATGTGTTGAGTTCCCACGCATGTGCTTAGTAATGCGTATAGCTTGGTTACGCTTGCATGCGATCTCTTCCTGATACGCGAGTTCAATATTCTAATAGTTCGACGATCTAATTAACCGCTAGATGGGCTTCTTAGTTGCATAGGGTGACTAATTGGTGTAATTAACGACTTTCGGTAGTAGATATAATGTGGGGGTTCTGGACCCAACTTCTTCAGCGGCCGAGTTGTGCTGGTAAGTTACCGACCGTGCGGGGGTAAGTCACCGACAATCGGATGGTAACGATTTGGGTAACGATCGTCGATCTTTGTTACCGACAATCGGATGGCTGCAATTTTCCGTCGTGCAATGGCGCCACTGCCGATTGTTAACGATATTCTGATGGTAACGATCGAGAATCCTGCATCACTAATCTCCGCTTAGCGACAATCTGATGGTTGCCATTTTTCGTTGCGATGGCGCCACTATGGTTCGTTGATCTTTAGTTATCGATAGTCTGATGGTAACGATTCTGAATCATGCATGCCGATTTTCTGTTACCGGCAATCGGACGGCTGCAATTTACCTGCGGATCGTTGATCTTCAGTTATCGATAGTCTGATGGTAACGATTCCAAATCATGGATGCCGATTTCCTGTTACCGGCAGTCGGATGGCTGCAATTTACCTGCAATTATCCGTCGTGCGATGGCACCACTAGCGATTCTGATCATGGTAACGATTACCGATCTGTTTTTTTTTTTTTCTTCGACTCTTACCGACAATCGATCCGAGATGGCTGAAATTTGGAATTCGTAGCTTATATACGAATTATACTAGCTGAAATGTGCGACAGGGTGTTTCATTATGCGATCAATAACGTGAATCATTTGATAATAACATATCGATGATCTCGGTAGAAAAGTGTCTAACTCCACTTTTTTTCAAAAGGCATTTTTTTGTACGTCATGTTGAGAAATATCATTCTTCATACGTTTTTTGGCTTTCCTGAAAAATTTACAAAAATGGAGTTAGACAATTTGCTAATTAGAACGTCGATATGTGTGTTTATTCGATACTACTTAAGTCGAACCTATTATCAAAGTGATGATTTTTACCTAAAAACTAACCTAAACTATATGTCTTAAGTATAAGCTATTCTAAAGTGACTATTATCTCAAGACTAACTTAAAACTATGTTTATTATACAATTTTCTTGGAAAAATAACTTTAAACTATATATGTGGATTATTCTTAACTTAAGGCTGTCCGAGGGGGACCGCCATTTTTTCGATCGTTCGCAGCGCCGCTGCGCGTTGAGTTTGAGAATTAAGCCCGACAGGACCCCGCTAAAATATGGGCGCAAATCAGAGGGCCCTAAATTTCACACTATTCGTTAAGGGAAGACCCTACTGAGATTTTGAACAAAATCGCCTAAAAATTCGATTTTGCGTTTTGGCTGGAAATATACTCTAGGGGCCTGTCTCCACCTTGTGACAAATATTCAAGGCCCTCTGATTTTTTTTAGTTTACAGACAGCTAATTTTATAAAAAAAATTAATTAAAAAAAAAATTTTTTTTTTCGCTTTTCCACAATAAACTTCTAGAATTTCATGAAACTATTGAAAATACCATTGAAAGTAAGTTTCATAAGATATGAAGTCAAAGTATGAACTACATAGCCATGTATGGGTATAGGTACTGCAGGACTCCGAAATGCAATGAAAAGATGGAGCGCTCAGAATATAAAATTTCTTCGTGAACATATTTTCTTGGTTTTAAATCCAACTTCTGTAGGACAAAAATTATGTGATGGATAAGTAATGTCCCTGAATTGAAGGAAACCATCAATGCTACGCTGAGAATTGGCAGTCGCTAGATTGAAAATCCTTACTAATTGAGTAACTAATATCTTTTCATGAGAGATTAGCCATGGAAGAGCTAAGAATGCCAACGAAAGCTTTCTTCTGCAGCGTATCTAGTGTAAGTGCTCAAACAAAGCTCTATTCAAAATTAAGGGGGTACATACACCTTTAAAATAATTTTTTTCAAATTACTGCTATGCTCTGATAAAACATTCTAGTGACTCAGTTTTTCTACAGTTGATTAGTGCTATTTTGATACATAGTTCATGATTTTTCCAGATTTTATGTCCTCCGCTGAACATAAATTCAGTCCATCGAAGAAAAAGCAATTGTCGTAGGATGCAGGTTGCTGCATCGGATGAAATTTCTTCTACTTTTGAGGAAATATTCTTTATGAATGTAATTTCGGACCAAACCATAGAATATATGATGAATTGAAGTTTTAGACATAGAAATTTTTTTTACATTATTCTGGAAAAAATGTTTTGAAACCAAAAATTTCTATGTCTAAAAATTACATTCATCAAATATTATTGGTTTCGTCCGAAATCACATTCATAAAGAATATTTCCTCAAAAGTTGAAAAAATTTCATCCAACGCAGCAACCTGCATCCTACGACAACTGCTTTTTCTTCGGTGGACTGAATTTATGTTCAGCGGAGGACCTAAGATCTGGAAAAATCATGAACTGTGTATCAAAATAGCACTAATCAACTGTAGAAAAACTGAGTCATTAAAATGTTCTCTCAGAGCATAGCAGTAATTTGAAAAAAATTATTTTAAAGGTGTACGTACCCCCTTAACGGCAGCTGTTGGGCGATGCGTGCGTTACTGTTCTAAGGCAACAGCCAGAGATAAACGAGTGTTATAGATCAGCGCCAAGTTTTTCTGGGAACCGCAACAGCTAATTTAGTTCTTGTTTTGATTTCCTTTCTTTGGACGGTGAATCTACAGATGCAGGGCGAAGAGGAGTCACGGTCCGAGATGCCACCGCAGTAAAAATAGAAAATCTGAGATACGTTGATCATAAAGTTTAATGATATGATCGTTCCAATCATTTTGTGCCATATATTATGGAGAATTTAATTAACTTACACCAGTTTTCACTAAAATGCCATTTACTCAGAACTATCTTTTCAGCTACGCTAAATGATTCTTGCGTCTGAGTTTTGCTCCGATCAACTTCTCCTTCGCAGTGAAGATTCACACAGACCTTATGCATAAAATGAGGGATCGGTTTTAATCTATTGCAAAAGGAACATTTTGTTTGGTCTTATATGAAATGAAAAACGCTCAAAATTTGAAATCAAAAATAATAAATTCTCTCAAAATGAAACGAGTAATCCAAACTCAAATCCGATCCCTCACTTTCTTCGCCTCAGTGTGCTGAAGACCTCAAACGAAGATGAATATGATGCATTGAAAACTAAGACGCAAGAAGCATTTTGAAGTTCAGTACATTTTTACCATTGAATGTTGCGTAGCTTCTACATTTCTCAAGTAATCTTACAGCTTAAGGTGTGATTTTCTTAGTTTTGGAATACAGTTTCACATGACCTATAAATAATTTCGATCATAAGAAAGATATAAAAGTTTTCAGTTCCACTAGGGTCTTCCCTTAAATATCAAGAATATATCTCAAATCTGAATTCTTTCGTGTCTGTAAACAATTTCACAGCCAATACATCACAAAACTGAAATTATTTATTCATATCTTAACATCGAGTTCATTTATAAACTGGGTACATAAAAATTGATAGTAGACGTCACACATTAAACATTAATCCAGTAATTCTACTTGAAATTATCGTTCAAACAATTCTAAATTTCCAAATAAACTTTCGATTATTCCAATAATGTCAACATGTATAAACTGAGTTGCACATTTTTTTATATAATTTGATGTTATTTGGCATGTTTGTGATTATACAAGGTCCAATGAGAAAACACTTACTACAATCCTTACTTTATGGTGTATTTGTATAGAAAAAATTATTCAATCGTCTGCGATAAAATTTCAGCACAGGGAACCTTCGTAGAAATACGTAGAAGATCTTCTGCGAAAGGTTCCCTGCGTATACAATTGCATTGCAGAAAATTGAAATTCATGCTCCAATACATATATACTTCCATAATCTAAAAATTGTAGAAAGCATTTCTCTAGTTTTTATTAATTTGCAAAAAATGAAATAGTTCTTGTAAAAACCTCAGTCGCAGACCCCCTTAGGAAGATCAGTCGACTGAGTTCCTAGTTCCCAACATGCTTCCATAGGTATGCTAAATCTTATGAGTTGCCCTACAAGAGAAATGCAGTAAGCTAGAAAATACGAAAACAATCTTACGATTCTTCTCTACCAAACATAATTAGAACTAGAAACGTATTTCCGAGTATCATTAGGTATAGTCAGAATGATTTATTATTCATCATCACCTTATATCATGTTGGTTTTATACATTTTGAACTGGCAGCTAATTATGCCTACGATTCGAGTATACCTACTAGTATTGGTGCCTATCCCAAATGTTTGGTCTGATCTTCTGTGCTTACCATCAAAAAAAGACCCTACAGCAACTAAAAACTTCAACATTTTGATTCATTTGAAATTATTTATACTCAATTATTGGGGATTGTTGATCGGTGGACTGACAAGTTCTTAGCCTATCAGTAATGGCTTTTTTGATTCAGGTACTGTTGTGGGACTTAGGATTTGGTAGAAGATTTAATGACTGCGACCAGTATTTCTTGTTTTACTATCGTAATAATTTCCTTTTATTCTATACTGTATTATTTGGCTTTAGCACGCTTTCTTTACACATCCGTTCTCTTGACTGCTCGTTGAAGAAGTAGGAAGTTCTGTTCCTACTTGACTTGCCAGTGCTGCCACCTTGTACATTTATTTGTCACTAGACTTTATACTTTTCTAGGATATTATATTGCCAACTTTAACACGCCCCCTCAATATAATATTCTATATGCTTTTACTCTTACATTTATGTATATATATGTTTTTCTTTCTTTTTCTAAATAAAGTTTTTCTTTTGTGCTTATATAAGGTACATTATTTTCTTAAACTTATCCAGCTTTTCACGGCTCAATGGTTTCGTGAACAAGTCTGCTACTTGATTTTCTGTTTCCTTATATACTAGGCATATTTTCTTTTCATTTATTTTCTCTTTGATAAAGCTTATTTTAATTTCCATATGTTTAACTCTTTTGTTTTTCTCTGGGTTATTTGCTATATTGATGGTTGACTGGTTGTCTACGTAGACTATTACTGGCTGTTCGCTCTTTATTTTAAAATCACTCATTAGTTTTGAAAGCCAGCTTGATTCGACAACTGCTTTGGTTAGAGCTACGCATTCCGCTTCTGTGGATGACAGGCTTACGATCGACTGTTTCTTGGAGTACCAAGCTACCGTATTCCCCCATAATTGAAATACAAAGCCGGAAGTTGATTTTCGGTCGTTTATGTCATTTCCCCAATCGGAGTCTGTATAGCATTCTAGTTTGCTGTTGCCAGTTTTTCTATATATTAATTTTAAGTCTATTGTCCCCCTTACGTATCTTAAGACTCGTTTCAGAGCTGAGTATAGATTTTGGTTTGCTAGGTTTTGATATCGGCTAAGATATGACACGCTTACGCATAAGTCTGGTCTTGTGCCTAATACCGCGTACATCAAGCTTCCTATAATTTGTCTACACTTGTTCTCTAAATTTTTATCATTCATTTCAGGTTTTAAGTACTGGAATTTTAGTTCCATCGGAGTTGACATTTGTTTTGACTCCGACATTCCATACTTTTTCAAAACTTGTTTAAGATAGCTCGACTGATCTAATTCTATAATACCCTTTTCCAGGTTTTGTTTTACCCTAATTCCTAAATAGTTATTTACTAACCCCAAGTCTTTCATCTTAAAGTTTTTATTTAGGTATTGTTTAAAGTTTTGTATCTCTTCGTTATTTGTTCCGAATAGAATTATGTCGTCTACGAACAATAGTAAATATGTTTTGCTCTGTAGGTTGCATCTGGTACATAAGCAATAATCGTTTTCTGATCTGTTAAATCCCTTTTTTGTCACGGTCTCGTCGAATTTTTTGTTCCAGTATTTTGGGGATTTCTTGAGTCCGTATATTGATTTATTTAATTTTCCTACTTTACTTTTATGGTTTTCTTCTATCTCGGGCAATTTTAAGTATACCTCTTCGGTTAACTCCCCATAAAGAAAAGCCCCTTTTACATCTAACTGATAAACCGGTAAACTCATTTCGTTCGCTACTGCTAACATAACCCTGAAAGTTGTCAACTTAGCTACAGGAGCATAAATATCGTATATTTCAAAGTTTTCGGTTTGTTGAAACCCTTTCGCCACTAACCTAGCCTTGTACTCCGCTGTTTCCCCGCTACTATTTGACTTTATTTTATAAACCCATTTGCTCTCTATGAGTTTTTTGTTTTCAGGAATATCTACCTCGGACCACGTGTTGTTTTCGCGTAGCGTACTTAACTCGTTGTCCATTGCTTCTTTCCATTTCTCTGCGTTGTCGCTGTTTATTGCCTCTTCATAAGTCGTGGGTTCGTCATAGATTGTTACGAACCCTGTTTCGTAGTCGCTAGTCCAATTTGGCTTTCTCACCGGTCTCTTTCCTGGCGCTCGGGTAGCGTTCAGGTCCACTCTCTCCGGTTCGTCGTCAGTCTCGTCTTCTCCGTCGGTCTCCCGACTGCTGTTGAATTCGCTGTTAGCGGATTCGTAGCCCACTTCCTCTATAGGCTCCGGTTCCCCTTCGTCGTCTGAGCTTTGCAGCTCCACCACCGTTCTGCTTTTGAATAATATTTGATTATTAAGTGGTTCTATCGCCTGTTTCGGGTTTTCCGTGACGAACATTAAGTCTCGTTTGATTTCTACTTTTTTTGTGTCGGAAAAATATACTCTAAAACCCTTAGTATTCTCTTGATATCCCACGAATATCCCTCGTTCGCTTTTTGAATCCCATTTCAGTCTCTTTTGTCTGGGTACTAATGCGTATACTTGCGATCCAAAAGTCTTATATCCGCTTGAATTATAGTCTTTGTTCAGCCATACCTCGATTGGAGTTTTGTTTCCCACCTTACTCGGTCCTGTTCTGTTGAGTAGATGTACCGCCGTGTTGACGGCCTCCGCCCATAGTTCCTTTCCGAGATTCTTGCCGAGTAGCATCGCTCTCGCTGCCTCAACTACCGTCCGGTTGTCGCGCTCAATCTTCCCGTTCTGCTCCGGATAGTAGGGTACCGATGTATGGTGGCGTATGCCCTTTTGCTGTAAGATGCTTGTCATTTCATTATTTACAAACTCCCTTCCATTGTCAGATCTGATTATCCTTATCTTGTTCCCAGTGTCTTGTTCTGCTAACTCAATGAATTGTTTCACTTTGTTTACGACTTCAGATTTGTTTTTCAATAGATAGACGTACCTGTACCCTGAGTAATCATCCTTTATTAAAAGGAAAAACCTAGACCCTCCTAGTGATACCTGTTCCATCGGCCCACATACGTCCATATGTATGATCTCGCATGTTCTGGTCGTGACTGTCTGGCTTCTCGTGAACGTCGCCTTGTGCATCTTTCCTCTCGCGCACCCGTCGCACGTTATTTTATCGTCTGTAAACTCTATTTTGTTGATAGCTAACCACTTCTTTACGTGTTCTTTGTTTTGATGCCCTAACCGTTCATGCCAGGTTGTTAAGGTTTCTTTCACATTACTCACCGCCGCGTGTTCGACTGAGCTAAAGCACATTATGTAGAGCTTGTTTACTCTCTTACCTACCGCGCAAACTTTTCCGTCTCTTGTCACTTGGCATGTTTCGTTATCGAATGTCATTTTGTGCCCTCTGTCCATCACTGTTCTTACTGAGAAAAGGTTAACTGCTAGTTTCGGCACATATAACACGTCGTTTAGCGTTGTTTCTACCCAGGTTTGTCCATTGTATGCCCGTAATTTTACTGTCCCTATCCCGGTTGCTTTCAGCTCACTCCCGTCACCGATCATTATTCTTTTTACACTCACTAACTCGGTAAACGTTTCAAAGACTTCTTTTATACGACACATATGTTCACTGGCTCCCGTGTCTACTAACCAATTTACCTTGTCTGTGTAATTCGTTATGAACGCGTTGCTCACTTGTTCACTTGACTTATTTGTATTTCGCTTTTTATTTTCTTTCCATATTCGGGTTCTACACTCTGCTATGCTATGCCCCGGTTTCTTGCAGTAGTGGCATGGACCTCTCGCTTCTCTACAGTTTCTTTTGATGTGTCCTTCTTTTCCACAGGAATAGCATTTTGTACTGTTTACTCCGTTCTGGCTCTTCATGGCTAGCGCCGAGGACGTCTCTGTTGCATCGGGGTGCTCTCTCTCACTCTGTCTTTCTTCCTCTATCAAGAGTCTAGCGGTTAGTTCGGATATCGTTTGTTTCTCCGTCGGTACCGACTCCCATGCTGACACAAAGTATCTGAATTTTTCCGGTAACGCCATCAGAACTTTTGTGACGACCATCTTGTCCGACACATTTTCACCGAGCTGCGCCATCTTGGTTCGAATTTCTTCGAGCTTTGAGAAGAAACTTGATATGCTACCTTCCTCGCATTTTAGTGCGAAGAATTTTTGTTGCTCCAGGTGTAGTGACGTAGCCGATTTTCTCTCATATACGGCCATTAATTTTTCCCACATTTCAGCTGCGTTGTCTGCCGACATTATGTGGATCATGACCTTCTCATCCATGTGCGTTACGATTATCTTTTGCGCCTTCCGATCCCGATTTATCCAGTCCGGTCGAGCTACATCGCCGACTGCCGGACATGCTTCTGTGCCGTTGATTATTTCTTCTGCTTCTATCGCCCTCAGGAGGACTTTCATCTGGAACTTCCACACGTTCCAGTTCTCTGTCCCTTCTAGCCTGATCCCGGTGCCTGTCTCTCTTCTGTCCATCTTGGCGCCTGACTTGGCTGTTCTTTAATCCGTGAATATTATAGCAATCGCGAAGTCTGGGCCCATAACCTGTTGTGGGACTTGGGATTTGGTAGAAGGTTTAATGACTGCGACCAGTATTTCTTGTTTTACTATCGTAATAATTTCCTTTTATTCTATACTGTATTATTTGGCTTTAGCACGCTTTCTTTACACATCCGTTCTCTTGACTGCTCGTTGAAGAAGTAGGAAGTTCTGTTCCTACTTGACTTGCCAGTGCTGCCACCTTGTACATTTATTTGTCACTAGACTTTATACTTTTCTAGGATATTATATTGCCAACTTTAACAGGTACCTTTATGTTCCCCTCATATCTGTCATCAAAGTTAATTTGAGAAAATGGGAAGAAGCTTCAGAAAGAAATTTCATCTCTTCAGCGCTCAACCCTTGTGGAAATATTTCTCTGTCAAAATTGAGAAAAATTGTTGATAAGTATGAATAATGATCCTGAAATTTTTATTTTTTCTAAAAAAGATTGAAAAAGTCTTACTAACTCCGAAAAACTCTTAATTTGACATAAAAAGTAAGAGTATTTGCAAGATTTCGGACTCTTCCAGAAGAGTTTTTCTTAGTTATTAAGACTTTCAGCAGAGAATTTGTGCGGCTACGTAAAGAGTTCTTCTGAGTTTTTCTCAGTTATTAAGACCTTCCGCACAGAATTTGTGCGTCTACGGGAAGACTTATTCTGAGTTTTTCTCAGTTATTAAGACTTTCCGCAGAGAATTTGTGCGGCTACGGAAGAGTTATTCTGAGGGTTTTTTAATGATAATATACGCTTATGCACTTTGGATATTTTATTTTTTAAATATATTATATCACATAAGTAACAAAAAGTTATCGTGATTTATTTTTCAATGAATAGTTTAATTTTAATTATGCTAAAAATACATAAATAAATATTTTCCAAAATTGGCAATGTTCAGACGTGTGGCTCCACCCATTTTTGAACATAAAAAATCGAAAAATCAATCTATTAATTTTTTTTTTCTCTACATTCTGTTCTTCTTTGCGGCGGATTCCTGAATTAAACTTGTAACATTCTAAAAAACGCGGTTTTCAATTACTATTTTGAATTTGAAAATCGAAAAAGAAATATTTTTCTAGTTTCCATTCTATTTACCCAATATTATATCTTTAGTTGTACAAAATTGAAGGAAAAAAATAAAAAATGATAAAAAAATAATACAAAAAATACGAAAGCCTTTTGCGGCATGGCTTAATGTTAAAATTAAGAGCTCAAATTTTACAGTGATTTTTTTTACATTATTTGTGATCGATTAGGGGGGCGCACTAATTTAAATTCCACCAAGCCCTAAATAAGAACCACCCTAATATATACATTAGGGTGTCCGCTATTTCCCGAATTGACTTTTTCTACTTGGGTATGGGCCAAATTATTAGTTTGTAGCCTAAAGACAATTATGCTGTTTTTTTTTTTTTTTTTTTCAAGTGCCATTAACCCCTGCCTGTGGGACGATACTTGTCCCATTTGATTAACATGGGATTTTTGCGCTTTTTAGACTTTAATTTTTTTTTCGCTTACTACTTTCTGTACCTCATCAAATATTGTTGATTCTACTACTGTTCTCGCCTCTTTCGATGGACATATTTTTACATTGATGGAAAAAAAAATTTGAGTTTTGAAGCGGTAAAATTTTTTTTTTACCATATTGTTTAACATCTTTCGAATATTTTTTAATTCAAACAAAAAGGATTGAAAAGTCAATAAATTCAAAAATATTCAAAAATATTCGAAAATTACTGAAAAATACAGTAAAAATAAATGTTGAAAAAAACTTCAAAACTTATGAAATTTTTTTTTTTTCACCAATGTAAAAATATGTCCATCGAAAGAGGTCAGAACAGTAGTAGAATCAACAATATTTGATGGGGTAATGAAACTAGTAAGCGAAAAAAAAAATTAAAGTCCAAAAAGGGCAAAAATCCCATGTTAATCAAATGGGACAAGTATCGTCCTACAGGCAGGGGTAAATGGCACTTGAAAAAAAAAAAAAATAGCATAATTGTCTTCATGCTATAAACTAATAATTTGGCCCATACCCAAGTAGAAAAAGTCAATTCGGGAAATAGCGGACACCCTAATATACATATGTATTTTAATCTCCGTAACATCCCTGTGGTATAAAAATTACAAAATGCTTATTTTCTTTCGACGTTAACATACACGGTTTTGATATCATTTCGACTTCACAAAAATCTAATTTTCCGGTTATCAAACATTCTTCAATATGATGAACAGTTATAATTCCTGATGAATAATAATATTTCTTTAGCATCACAACTTCTTCATAGAAAATATATATTTTTTTTTGCAATTTCACAGCAATCAAAATAACAAACATTTTGCATTATACCTACTTTACCATCTTTGAATAATACTACAGAATTATTTATTTTTTCACAAAGGCGATAAGTTTTAGATGTATATCGTGTACTGTTGTAGATAAATCTATTGAAAGACTTGCATCCTTCAGATCTATTCAAAATTTCTCGCTCTTTGGGACTCAAAACATATTTTTTACCTTTCCCAATCAAAATACAACCATCTACTTGAAAAGTATTTTTTAAGCGCCCTGTCAGATTTTTTTCACAAAACTTTACAAAGTCTTCGCTTAAGTCAATTTTATTTTTCAATGGTAATAATGCTTTTTGGAATAAATATCGTCTTGCCATTTGAATAATGACATGATTAGGACTCTTTTGCAATTTTAGTAAAAAGTGATTCTCATTTTCAAAAATGAAAGTGTTATGGTATTGTAAAGGTCCTAAATTTAAAACGCTCGGTGCCATATGAAGAAGTAAATGGACATTATATGTCATTGTTTTTTTACCAAAATATTCTTGATACAATGCTATGTACCTTACAATCAAAGTTTCAGCTGTTTCTAGATCAGCATATTTAATTTTACCAGACAAAAGAATACAAACTGCTTCTACCAATAGAGCTAAATGTTCTAAGTATTTTTGAGGAAGAATTCCCTTAAGACATATCAAAGAATAAAAAAGAAGCCATGACCGCCATTCGGTTGCCTTCCACATATCTCTTTCGGTCATCTGTCTTGGTGAACGCGTTATGCAGCTAGGATGTTTAAAACCCAAAAGTTTTGTATTAATTGCTTCTAGGTGGTTTGGATTACCAACATAGTACTCTTCACCGAATGAAGATAGCAGTATCTCGGTATGTTGCTTTACTACGCCTAGTAAGATGGCATGCATGTAGTCTGGTGACATTGAATCCACTAGGTTAAAATAATTTAAGTTCATCAATGGTGATGGCCCCCAGACACCCATACTGTCATTACCATATTCATTATCGCCTGCAAGTACCATATTAGCTTTTATTGACTCGTCTGTTCGAGCTCTTGGAACAATCGTAGATATTGGAAATTTTCGATTGTTATCAATACGTTCCGTCGGATGTTCGCAGAATGTGCAGCCATAAGCCCCATTGTATTGTTTCATGTTCAAGATCTTACATCTTGCGACAGAGTCAGTCACAGCACATAGTGGAAAAAACTTGCTGGTTATGATTTTATCTCCGAACTTCCATTTGACACCTTCATCCGATAACTTATTAGCTTGATCAACAAAAGGTTTTAAAAAAAGTGGCATATCTGGTCCTTTTTTATCAACCCATAAGCCTGTCATAATCATATGCTTGGATTGTAATTTTGAAGGCAACTCATTAATGCAAGCGTATATTGGCCAGATAGATAGTTTGCTTGACTTTGATGGTTGACACCCATCTGTGTTAAAGGTATATGTAAAATCATATTTATCCGAGAGAGAATTATTTGCCATAGATAATTTTTTATACATCTGTCCATCACTCATACTTTGTAAATCATTCACAGGCCTATTGTTCTTAGTGCTAAAAATACGCTCCATTAAAACTTGTTGAACTTCAGAGTCTTCTAGTATAGATTTCAATTGTAAAGAGACGTCAAACGTTAGAAAGTAAGCAACATTTGGAGAATTTCCATTGTTATTACAGATTTCACACACTAACTCGTCTGTATCCAATTTTTTTTTAGCACCAAAATAATAGAAGCACTCATCACAATATAGATGATACACTATAATATCCTCATTTAATTGTAATGTTTGAAATAATTTATACTTTGAAGCAGGAACCACGTTATTTTGGAACAACGTATTTATCAAAGATAAAATCGCAATTATACTTTTCCATGTAAGCGATTCTTCAGTTCCTAATAAAAGTGTCATCATTAAAGCTTCTCCCCGCGTAATCCTCGTACAATTACACAGTGTTTTATCGTTATTATCATCAGTGTTGTTGGGTTCATCATAGTACTGTAAACAAAAGTAAGAACGATGAGTAGTCAATTTTTTTTTAGTATTCATATATTAAGTAATCGAGGAAAAAGCTTGGGTGTATGAGCTGAAGTAGTATGATTTGATTAATTTATTATCAAATGTTAACATGAGTTGAAATGTAGAAAATTTTCCGTGTACATAAAATATCTAAACTTTAATATTAGATTTAAATGTGCAACATAGAAAAAAGCCCGTCCAAATCGACCGGTTTGAATACAATTTTTTTTTTTTTTTTACCAACTACACTTCATAATTGTTTTGGTTTATCCATAAAGTTAAGATTTCTCGCCTATTTGAGTTATTATTATATTTTATCATAATTTATTATAAAGATTTGCCAACCAAATTTTCAGAAATTTATTTTTTCATTGATAAAAAACTTGAATAATCATTAGTAAAGGGAACTTATTTGAAATAATCATATAAATAATCTATAAAGCGAACTAATTTAATTTAAAAAAAAAAAAAAAAACACCACGTTACCTGATGAGGCTCGTCAATATAACCCGTATGATAATCTGTAGATGGTGGTGAGTCTTCAGCCTATGGAGAAAGATGAATTTATTCATACATCGCGTTACTGATGCCATATGAGTGTATAATTATCATACGCCTTTATGAGCTCCGGGAACCATAAGGGCGTATGAAAAAAAATGGCCAAGGATCAATATAATTGAGATGTAGAAGCGTGAAAAAGCAGCAAAAAAATTTTTTATTTATAATTATGATCTAAAAATTAAGAAAAAAATAGAATATTGTATACCAAGGAGGCAAAGAAGGTCTTTTAACGTCGAGCGTATATTTACAATACTCGTCTTCGACTCGTCTACGACTCGTATTGCAAATACGCTCGGCGTAAAAGACCTTCGCCTCCTTGGTACACACGATATTTTATACAACAAAAGTACGTTTTACAAGTTCATGCTCGATCCGGTACACAAAGTCGACGGACATACACGCATAGCAACACATAACAACGCGATTTGAAGGCTACGGCGCGTACGTTAGAGACCACTTTTAACTCCTAGGACTCAAAAGTAGCCAAAAGTGAACTGTCCGCATGCGCATTCGCAGACTCGCTCAACTGTCTCTAAAACACCAACTTTGTGTACCGAAATCGAGCATGAAAAACGCGTAAAACATGCTTGCGTTGCGTAAAATATATTTTCCAATTTTAAGTAAAAATGCAAAACTTGAGAGAAATTTTTTTTTTTCTTGTCAAGCTTCAAGATCATTGTCACGTCGGTTCTGGAAAAAAAAGTTCTTCACATGCCTTTATGCCACTGAGGGTAAATCCTGGTAGTTACCCAGACAACACAAAATTCAAAGCGGTCTTAAAGACGTTGTATGGACGTCAAATGCGTCGATTTCTGACGTCTTGAAGACGTCTTCAACAATCAAGACGTCTTTAAGACATCTTTAAGACTTGAGACGTCTTTGCGACATCAGAAATCGACGCATTTTGACGTGCATATGACGTCTTTAAGACTTTGTGTTGTTTGGGTATAAAGTATGTTTAGAAAAATTCAAAATTTGGTAAAAAAAATGTTCGTCAGTTTTTTACTAATAGCTGATAATCACGTCGATTTCCGAAGTTGATTTTTTTTACACGCCCTTATACCTTTTCAAGGGTATCTTCTGTCGATATACGTTCTTATGGCATATGCAACGTGATGCTTTACCTTCTAAGATAAATGTGAGTATGTAACGTACGTCAAACCAGATTTCTCTATCTAGAGTTTCTTCATCATATTCTTCCTGAATCCACGAAGCCGTTTCTGTATTTATTATAATTGAGCTGTGCTGATGAGTTGAAGGAGTAATTATTTCATCAATAGCTTCCATTCGCGATAAATTACTATCACTGGAAATTTCTCCATGCGGTAATGGATTTACTACATTTATATTATCGCCATTGTCATGAGGAGGTGCATTATTATAACCTGTAACCTATAGCATAAAAATTTAAATTATAGTTATAATTATGTGGTCAATAATTTGTCTTGATTTTTTTTATTTTTACGTCTTAAAAATAAATTAATATACTTACAGCACATCGATATTTTGCCAATTTTTCATAAAAAGTCGATCGAGGCATAACACCGTCACCACCACGAGCGAAATGGGAATTATATGGACCTCGCTTCATATTTCTATTTAATTCACAGACACTTATGACTAACTGAATATCTTGAAAAAAAATAAATAAAAAACGTGTCTTGATCTGCACATTCGAGACGTATTGAGCAACGCACGTATTGACACCCTGAATTTTCGGTTCTGCGGCTTTAAGCTATTATTTACTATTTACTAATAAATCACAAAATACCACTTATATCTTTTACAATATTAAATTAATAACACGACATCACAAAAAACTATTCATAACCATAAAGCCACATAAAGCCACATAAAGCCACTTATCAAACATGTGCTTACCGTTCGAACAGAAAAGCAAGACAAACGATTTTTTTTTTTTTTATCCGAAAGTTTAATTTGAAATTATGTCAATGAAATGATTTGGTACGTCCGTGATTACACTATTGTTATTATATAGGTAATCTAGTCGTGCTGTATTCAAAGTACGCTCTATTTCATCCGGGTAGGTTATGATTGGGTATAGACTTTTTTATTTATTTTTTTTTCTGTTTATATTTTTGTGTTCCGGTTAGTTTATTGGTTTGATCAGAGATTCTTTATTTGTAGATTCGCTTATTCAATTTCACTATGAATTATATTTATTTAATTATCATGTAAATTTATAGGAAAACCAAGCTTGATTATAACGCAACACCAGTTCCTTTGTTCTCAATCCAAACGTTCTAATACTTTATCGAGAATATTCGGTGAACATAGACAATCCCCTTTCTACGACAAAACCAACACAGGCGCGCACCGCGTGCGTGAGGTTTGTGCGGGAGGGAATGAAGTGCCAGTAGCATTGCATCATCCCCCCCCCCCCCCCCCGGACGAGCCTCACGCACGCGGTGCGTGCCTGTGTTGGTTTTGTCGTAGGAAGGGGACTGTCTACGTTCACCGAATATTCTCGGTATGCGGTATATTCTGTCTTAGTAAATAAGTAAATACTCAACCGCTTATTCAAGGTTAACAGAGACTTTAGTGTTCACTAAACGGTTAAGCATATTCATAACAAGAGTCTTAGAACAAAATCGTTATAGATCTATTCAAAATGGCTAATCACACGTTGAAATTATTCTTAAGTAAGTAATTTTTTTCAATGAGATTTACGAGGAGATTTATAAGGAATTAAATAATTCAAGCCAATGGTCTCAGCAAAACCACAATGATTTAAATGTTTAAAAAGATACTTGTCTTGGATTTCATTTCGCTGAAGCACTCAGGAGCCCTCGATTTCTGATAAAACGCTATGATTTTGAATCCACACTTATCTCAGCAATCCCCTCAGATTTATATTTATTATATGATTTTTAATGTAGATTAACTTCGTGTATCAATCGAAATAAATTAATTCTTCAACCAAGACGTTATAACCAATTAGGGGAGCGTGGGCAGAACGGGAAGCGGGGCAGAACGGGCACCAAAAAAAAAAAAAGAATGATATGGTCGGAAATGATTTTTTATAAAATATGGCGACGTATTTTGGATCAATAATGAGAAAAAAAAAATGAATTTTTTTTTCGTTTTATTTTACTGTTTGATTTTTTTTTTTATTTTTTTTTTTTCATTATTGATCCAAAATACGTCACCATATTTTATAAAAAATCATTTATGGACATGTAATTTTTTTTTTTTTGTGACCGTTCTGCCCCACGTTCCCCTACTAACAAACAATTTTCACACTTGACATATAATCTGACAATCAAATACAGAGACAATACTTGTGCACGTCTGCTCGGTAACGCGTCCGAAACGGAACCCCCAACACAAACGATCATATAATAAGGTTATGTATACAATCCCAAAATGTACTATGCTATCAGGAGCACGAGCATACAAATCCTAGTTCAAGAACGGTCACACTGAAGTCTGTCGATCGTCACGTTTAGCGCGGCTACGATTTCACAAGTGGGGGGGAGCGCTCTCACGGGCAAAGGTTTGCTAGCCAAAACGCTTCAGAGGGCCGCGCTTTTCGGATGAACAGTATCTTCCCTAGTCGAGTCGAGAAGTGAGTTTCCTGAGAAAAATAGTTATAATTCTCTTAAAAATATGAGCGATAGCTCATTCGATTCGGAATGCGATCCTGAAAACGACGTATTTTTTTTATCCGGAAACAAAAATTGTAATTATTATTAACAAAAAACAAAAAAAAAAAAAAGATGTCTCCGGTTTTTGACTACAACTAAAAAACTTCAAGAGATAACGAAAATGGGGAAAAAGCATCTTAAAGAGGAGGAAATTTCCAATAAAAAAGTCTCGACTCCCGGAACTCTATCTCTATTATTTATAATTTTAATTTGACGCTGAAAATAGGGTTTCGCGCGGCCGTTTCAGCACTGACGCGTCGCCGCTGAACAGATTGTGCGATAGAAATTATTTTTTTTTTACTATTAAATATTAATTCAAAGATTTAAAAAAATTATGCTATCATCATAACACTCCAACGAATCTAGCCCCGCAGACAAAAAATTTTAAACTTCATTTTTCTAAAAGCTATACAATTGTTAATTAACTCATTTTTTTTTTACTTTTGTTTTCATAATTGGCGACATAAAAGTTTAAATAATTGGCCTATAAATGTTTTACTTCCTGGAACCCATTCTTATATGTATACTTAACAAGATGACGTAATAAAAGATTAAGAAAGTTTTTTTATTTGTTTATAATAAATTTATAAAGTTTCGAAAAAGTGATAAATGAAAAAAATAATGGTAAAAAAAAATTTTTGAAGAAAAATTATGTTATGGCTGTTTTCACATCTAACATTGACATTAATAAATGTTAAAAAAAAATTTTTTACATCATTTGTTGAAAAATTATTCATAAACAAATGGTCAAATTTAATATTTTTTAAAAAAATTTTCTTGTTTTTCTATTGAGAAAAGTCAATTACAATTTTTAAAAATTAAATTTGACCTTTTGTTTATGAACAATTTTTCAACAAATAAAGTAAAAATTTTTTTTTCAACATTTATTAACCCTCTCGCGTAAGAGTTTTCCCCGACTTTTCTGTTACTGAATGCAGATATGTTTTTTGCCTATACTGCCAAGAAAAAGTGGTCACATTATATGTTATATTATAAGTGAACCAGTCCAAAGTTATGAAAAAAAACATTGCGACGAGTTAGGGGAAAGGTGTCCACGTTGTCACAAGTACTAGTTGTCACATTATCAGTATCTCAGGAATGGTGAAAGTTTTTTAAAAAGTGTTTTTTTCAAAATCTGGCCGCCATGTCACTTTCTGAGGCTGGTAGCACTTGCATACGTATAAGAACTGCATCAACACTTTTTAGCAAACTTCTACCATTCCTGAGATATTGATAATGTGACAACTAGTACTTGTGACAACTAGGACACCTTTCCCCTAACTCGTCATTCTGGCTACGGTAACAACCTCATTCCAACGAGTTAACTTGGCATATCGCGCGAGAGGGTTAATGTCATTGTTAGATGTGAAAATAGCCATAACATAATTTTCCTTGAAAAAAATGTTTTGACCATTATTTTTTTCATTTATCATTTTTTCGGAACCTTATAAATTTATTATAAACAAATAAAAAAACCTTCTTAATCTTTTATTACGTAATCTTGTTAAGTATACATATATTGTTGGGTTTCTTGTATTAATTAATTAAAAGAGGTTTTTGTTTCTTTTACTTTCTTTATTTATCACTTTACTTATATTACATGTTCACTTAACGTGGATCTTTGCACAAGTGCCGCTCTCAGTTCCATCGTTCCTTTTATATGTTAGCCTTAACCTATGTCTAGATCTTTCTAGATACGTCCAGCTTTAGACCTTTCTGGGTGCTTCTAATTCTGGACGCTTCTTATTCTGGACGCTTCTTATTCTTTGGGGATATTGGTATTGTTAATTTAACATATATGAATGGGCTCCAGGAAGTAAAACATTTATAGGCCAATTATTTAAACTTTTATATCGCCATTTATGAAAACAGAAGTTCGAAAAAAATGAGTTAATTAACAATTGTATAGCTTTTAGAAAAATGAAGTTTAAAATTTTTTCTTTGCGGGGCTAGATTCTTTGGAGTGTTCTGATGATAGCATAATTTTTTTAAATCTTTAAATTAATATTTAATAGTAAAAAAAAATAATTTCCATGCACTCTCGGTTCAGCGGCGACGCGTCAGTGCTGAAACGGCCGCGCGCAACCCTATTTTCAGCGTCAAATTAAAATTATAAATAATGGAGATAGAGTTCCGGGAATCGAGACTTTTTTATTGGAAATTTCCTCCTCTTTAGGATGCTTTTTCCCCATTTTCGTTATCTCTTAAAGTTTTCTAGTTATAGTTAAAAACCGAAGACGTCGTTTTTTTTTCTTTTTTTTTGTTAATAACAATTACAATTTTTGTTTCCGGAAAAAAAATACGGCTTTTTCAGGATCGCATTCCGAATCGAATGAGCTATCGCTCATATTTTTAGGAGAATTAGATCTATTTTTCTCAGGAAACTCACTTCTCGACTAGACTACCCGTATGTTGACGCACGATGTTAAGCACGTGGGACAACTACAGACGCGCATACAACGTAGAGCGAGCGCATTCACTTGTACCTCTGCTGTTGGTCTACTGACATCTTATTCCTAAGACTAGTGGTGGTATGGTGGCAAAAGGAAAACTGCTTTCAGTTGTGTCAGTATAGTTTAGTGTGCTACAATTCACGGTTAAACACGCTTCTTAATTCTGTGTCTCGAAGATGAGTTATGCATTAGTACAGTTACCATTAGAATCCAACAAGAGAGACATATTAAAAACGTGTTTTATGCCAAAGTTCCATAAATACGATACGAGTGCAAAAACACAGGTTTATCGTTACGATGACTGTAAAACGAAACACAAATGCATTATTTTATACGTGTCAGGTGAGTAATGACAATGAATTAATATTTTATTTATTGAAATGCTTGTGAATTTATTTATTACCAATAATGTTCTGAAACTAAAGTTAACGGGCATTAGGAAATTGTTTATACACAAAAAAGTGAGAAAAATGTGTGTAGTTCTTTTGAAAACTTTGAATTTGTAATCCACTGATTGTACGAAAAAAAAAGTTTTTCCTCCCTGAAAGTCTTTCCTACCGGCCTTTTCTCCCAGTCTTTGCTCTTTGTTGACCGATATGAAGTTGCACTAGATTCATCTATCCTCTTTTTTCCTTCATGATAATACACTCAGAGAAATGGGGTTTCTTAAATTATCTAATCTAAATAAATTTTATTTGTATTAGATAAATTTTATTTGTATATAAACCTAATAGGTACCTATTAGGTTCATATACAAATAAAATTTATTTAGATCAAATAATTTAAGAAACCCATTTCTCTGGGTGTATTATAGACATTATACACAAGGAAAAAACAGAAGACCCACGGACCAACTTCATACCTATACTGTTTTGTTTATGGCCGGTTTCACCAACGTCGAATATCTTTATTCATAGATTAAACTCTTATTCATTGAAAACGAAAGACTATTTTACATTGTATTTGCGCCTTTTATTCGATGAATAGTGTTATTCTATGGGCTGTGTGCAGAAAGCAAAGTGGCGCCGCGGCCGGCTGAATTCAGCATATTTTGCTGGACTAGCTAGCATTTATTTACATACGCGATACTGTAACGGATCAGACAACATAGGCCTGACCGTTAGCAATTCAAACATCAGCCGTTGCGAACATCGAATGATCTAGCACATCCGACGAGAGCGACAAGTCGCGTGACGTCATAGTCAATATATAAGTCGAGACACAGCTCTCATCACCAGCAATTCTACGGTATAGCACCGGGTTGACTCATAGCACTTTTGCAGATCAGTCGCAATAGGCATAGCGCCTTGCGAACTATAGACTCACTTTAATATTATATCGCTCTATCTCAAATCGCAAAGTTCAACAAAAAATAAAATAGAACCAAAAAATAAAAGAAAAGAATAGTATATTATGCTACAAGTGCGTAAAATGCGATTTTACGCACTAGTAGTGATCGCTGCGCACGAGGGCCGGCGAAGCCGGCCCGAGTGTCGCATCGATCACACGAGTGCGTAAATCGTACGCACGCGTGGCATACGCTATTTTTTGCAATAGTGTGCGTAAAATTCGGAACAAATGTGCATAATATTATGCATTTTTATTCAGATCCTACAACGGGACGGTGCATATCAAAATCGAAAAAGATAGTAAGGCGTAGAAAAGCAAGTCCAGGTGCAGTCCCCAAACAGAATACTCGACCCTCAATAAATACTTTCAATTAGTTTATATTTACCAACGAAATGGAAACTGACCTGCACGCGGAAACTATGTTTCATGCAAAAGGTGATTGCTACCGGCCGCTGGGGGTCCAGGGGCGCAGCCCCTGGTAGGGTCCAGGGGCGAAGCCCCTGGTGGGGCCCAGGGGCGAAGCCCCGGTAGGGGGTTCGGGGGGCGAAGCCCCCCGAGTACCGAAAAAATGAATTTCATTTGATACAATAAGAATAGTCAACGTATTGAGAATAAAATCTAAAAAAAACACGACGGATCTTGCGCACTCAGTTAGGAAAAGAATTATTTACAACTCTATGGATGAATTATGCAATAATAAGTATTGGTTAAATCAACAAAAAACGTTACGAATTCGGGAATAATCAAAACTTCATTTTCTTACAATTATTAGCACTTAATTGGTCTTCACTTGCTAACAACAGATATCGTACTGAACGTAAGTACTATGTAGTCCGAGATGCCTCTTTTAACATTGTAAACAACCTGAGGATACACTATTAGGTCGATTCTATTGTTTATTTTCGTTACAGCTATGGTTACAGTGTCGGACTGTATCAAAAAGTATCATTTTACGCACTGAAAACAGCAAGAGACACTGTATCGAAATGTTTCATTTTACGCACCGAAAACAGTGCGTAAAATCGAATTTTACGCACACTATTGCAAAAAATATCATAAAAGAAAATATATAATCAGAATATAGAAAATTAAATATAACGTAAAATAACGGAATATTCATTTGAAAACGACGTAACTGTCAAACATCGCTTAGCGACCAAATTTAGTCTTCGATATAGAAAATTAGCAAGTAAGGATCACTGTAAATATAGAATAAGTATCTGGTAGCAACCGCTAGTTTTAGTAAATAAAATAAATCGAGTTCTTGATCATTTAAAAAGTAAGTTACTCTATGCAGATCCCTTATCCGCCATTTCCAGGTCTTTCTTCATCGATAAAACTAACCAAAGCTAGATACAGCCTTAGTGTGTCTCTGACGCACTCAGGTCTGGCACAGCAGGTTCTATTGTTTAGAAAATTGGGAATAAACTAACTTTAACAAAATTAAAATCAAAAGGTTAGTTGGGTAAAGTGCAGCCTTAGCGCGTTTACGTGTTCAGGTCTGTGGGGAGGCGGCTTTAGTTGCACGGCGACTCAAGTCCGTAATAGGAAACATTAAATTATTGATTTAAAGGTCTAGAAAATAAAAATTCGAGCAAAGAACTCACAATTACACTCGGTTCGCGATACCGGTGGTATCGCTCAAGAACAGAAACGTAACATTTGGCGCCCAACGTGGGGCTTTTATAATCAATATTTAATAAAAAACTTACTTAAAAAATATCTAGAGTCATTTATTCAATTTAACTTAACTTTGTTGCACTAATAAATTTAACTTCATTGCTAGTAGAGTCATTTTGCGGATTATGTCAAAGTCCGGTGTCACGACCAGGCAAATGGCGGACAAGGGATCTAGCATCAACTCGGCTACAGAGCTAGGGTTAGGTGATAGGAGTCAAGGACGGCATAATAAAGAAAAAGACACAGCAAATTTAGATAAAACATTTATTGAAACAGAAAAAGAAAAAGAAACAGAGCGTCGAAGGCCGATGGGCGTCGAGCAGGCTTCGGTGATGGAAACACTAGAAAAAATACATAAAAAGATAGATGAAAAATATGCTAAATTAGAAAGAACAATCGTCGAATCAAGAGCGGTAAATACCGATAATATATTATCATGCGAGAATGATTTCAGAAAAAGGCTCGAAGAGCAATCATCAAAATATAGAAAACAATTAGAAGCATTAGATAAGAAATTAGAAATAAATAGCGAAATATTCAACGAAAAGTTAGAAGAAAGTCAAAAACAATACAGCAAAGAGCATGAAACGATAAGAGATGAGTTTGGCGACGGTCTAAATTGTTTGGAAGCTAAAATAGAGAAACACCAAAAAACCAACGTAGAAAAATTGATAGAAATCGAGAAAAAACATGATAATTTCCGAACAAGCGTAAACGCTGAAATTAGAAGAGTAAAATCAAACAGTTCATATCAAGGGAGTGACTACAGTTGCTTAATTTCCAAACATATTAGACTGCCGCAATTCTCTGGAAAATGCTGGGAAAGACCGGCTAATTATATAAAAGAAATTGAAGAGTACTTTACCTTCATCGATGCACGTCACGATGACATTTGTTTAAAACTGGTAGGGCAAAGTCTCACTTTGGATGCGAAGGATTGGTGGATCGCGCGTCGCGACGTAGTCAATTCATGGGAAGAGTTTAAAAAACGATTTCTAAAAAGATACTGGGGAATCGAAACACAGCGGGAATTAAGAAAAGATATTGAGTTCGGTTATTATATTCCAGACGCGAGGGTAACGTGGTCTGAATATGCAAATAGAAAATTCGCATCAGCCGTGGGTTTAGATCCGTGCATGTCAGAAACGGAGATCGTTCGTAACCTTACACGACATTTCGACGAACCGATAGTAGAAGCTGCTAGGTGCCGAAACATAGTTGACATCGACGCGCTACTAGAATTTTTAGACGAAATGCAGTTCGGTGGTAGATCTAACGCACCAAGATCGAAAAATACGTACACGAACAAACAATATCAAACCGTCAACCGTCCGAACGAAAACCGAGACAAACAAGTGTCATGGCGGAATGAAATGACTAGTCAGAATTTCAAACCGACAAACAACGAGCATGAGACGCGACATCAACATGGACAAAGCGAACATGATAACAATAGGTCGAACTGGACAAATCGCCAAATCAAAGCGACCGTTGTAAATACAGATAATGACCAGTCGGTAAACGATGTAAATTCAACTATTGCGGGAAACTAGAAGGCGCTGTACTAGAAGAAGAATCCTTACCGACACTAGTACAGCGTGTTCAAAGCGTTTCGGCGGTAATATCAAATAAAAACAACCCAGAAAATAATTTATTCGAAAATCCGTTTAATTATCTTATTGAAGAGGATACAGGGAAAGGTCAACCAGTAGTACAATGTCCGGAGGTTCTTTTGCGCATTGAGAATGTCGAAGTAAAGGCTCTAATAGACACGGGTAGCCATGTAACGTGCGTATCGAATAACTGGTACAATCGACATAAGACATCTTTGGAAGACTGCGCAAAATTTCCTGTAGTGAACTTTCAGATATCAGGAGTGCTAGGGGGCAAACCTACTCGGGTGAAAGAGCAAATATTAGCCAGAATCAAGATCGGGTCGTCGTCCGATGAGATATGTCTTCTCATCGTACACGGATTAAAGCAAGATGCCATCATAGGGATTGACACCTTACATAAATGGAAAGCCGATTTAGATCTAGATTCAAATAAATTACAATTTCAAATAAATCCAAAACATGATCAAGTTGAGATCATTAGAGCAAATGAATGTAAAAATGTGAACTGGGATAAAGAGACAATTTCAAACATCGAAGCAATTAATAGTCATCAGTCTGGACATAATCCGGGATTAACCGATGATGAGATTAATAGCAAATTATCAGAATGTCAGATACTAGAAGCTTGTGAGATTAACGCATTTTCAAACTTGTTAAAAAAGTATTGCGACATTTTCTCGAAAATACCTGGTAGAGTCACTATTTACGAACATAAGATTAAAATATATGAAGATCGACCTTTTGTAAGACGATCATACCCAGTGCCGATTATGCATAGAGATAAAGTCAGAGAAGAGATTGATAAAATGTTAAATCTTGGTATCATTGAGCGCTCATACAGCGAATATATAAACCCTATAGTGGTGGTAGCTAAAAAATCAGGCGACATTCGACTGGTATTAGATGCGCGTTACATTAACAAGCTAATAGTACCTGACCATGATTGTGCGCAATCTACTGAGGTTTTGTTTCAAAAGTGCGGAAACAATTCCGTTATGTCTAGCCTTGATCTAACTGCGAGTTTTTGGCAAGTACCATTGCATAAGGATTCACGAAAGTATACGGCGTTCATGTACGAGGGGAAGACATATCAATTCGCGGTGACACCCTACGGATTAAGCACCAGCTTAGCAAGTCTCATCCGCACTCTTGATTTAGTCTTAAAGGAAACAGAGGAATTTACCATCAACTTCGTTGATGACATACTGTGTCTATCTGATTCGTTTCCGTCTCACTTGGCACACCTGGAGTTATTATTTACAGTGTTTAGAAAACACAATATGACCATAAATTTCAATAAATCAAAGTTTTTTCGGGAACAAATTGACTTCTTAGGCCATCGGATTACCAAAAATGGAATTTTGCCACAACCGGAAAAAATAGAAGCAATTACAAATTTTCCAGATCCAAAGAACGTTAAACAATTGAAAGGATTTTTAGGTCTGACGAATTATTACGGTAAATTTGCAAGACATTACTCGGATGCAACCGCTCCGTTATTAAAACTTGTACGAAAGGATGTCAAGTGGGACTGGAACGAAGAAATGATAGCACATTTCAATAAAGTAAAACAATTATTTTGTAAAGAGATGATCATCCATCATCCAAACCCTAAAAAACGGTATTATTTGCAATGCGATGCAAGCAACTTTGCTATCGGTGCCGTATTGTATCAGTTATCCGACAAAAACGAAGAATTGATTGTAGGTTTTGCTAGTCGTACGCTCAAGGGGGCGGAGCTTAACTATTTCACATCGGAAAAAGAGCTTTTGGCGATAGTCTTTGCGCTGGAGAAGTTCCGGACATTTATTATCGGTGCTCAGTTAACAATTCGGACCGATCATCATGCGCTTACATTCATGACGACATGCAAATTAGTCAGTTCAAGGTTGGCGCGTTGGATATTGTTTGTTCAAACATACGATTTCGAGATTGAATACGTTAAAGGCAAGGACAATATCGTGGCAGACACGCTTAGCCGATATCCACCTGACAAAACCAACGAAATGCCGCAAATAAACAAATTGCAAATAATTGCGCCGTTAGCCAGAAATATAAACCAAAATTTAGAAAATAAATTGAAAATTTTCGGACAGCTCCAAGCTGATGATCCGCATATTAAACACCTCGTCGATGAGGATTTGACTAGGGATAAAAAACGATTAGAATTAGAACAAGGGATTTGGTACCACTTGGAACCAGGGGGCTCCAAAAGAGCTTATCTTCCTTCGGATTTGATAAAAGAATTAGTAACAGAAACCCATGAGGCATACGGACATGTTGGGGCTAGAAAATGTTACAAATTGTTGAATGAAAATTTCTACTTTCCAAAATTCGCGCGGTGCATTCGACGAATTCTAGCTAGCTGCGAGCGATGTCAGCTATGTAAAGTACCGAATCGTTACAGCTACGCTCGGATGCAAAACATCACACCGAGTGAGGTCGGGGAATTGGTTTCTATTGACTTTTTAGGCCCGTTACCCGCGAGTAAAGGAAATTACAAATGGTTATTAGTGACCATTGACACATTCAGCAAGTTTGTGCGTTTGTATCCATTGAAAACTGCAGACGCGCGCTCCACCATCCGATGCATTTTTGAGAAGTACATACCAGAGCTTGGAAAGCCGAATAAAATCCAGTTCGACCATGGAACACAGTTCACGTCAGCGCTATGGTTAAAGAAACTGAAAGAGGAAAATATAACACCTATATTCTCGTCAATTAGACATCCTCAAGGAAATATGGTCGAAAGAGTAAATCGTGAATTGGGAAGGTTCTTTAGAACTTTCTTGACCGGAAAACATACCTCCTGGGTTGATTGGTTGAAAGTTATCGAAAGCTGCGTGAACGAAGTGTACCATGAGTCGACTGGATTTTGCCCGTGCGAGATCCAGCTCGGAGAACCGCCAACTCGTTTCTGGAAAAAATGGTTTAAATTAGATAAGGAAGACATATCACAAGAATTAAAATTAAGTTTAGTTAAGAATAATATTAAGAAGAATGGAAGTAGCAGAGCCAAAAGGTTCAATGAAAGTCATAAAATGACAGAATTCAAAGTAAACGATTTGGTTTTGGTAAGAGCTTTAAATGTCTCTGATTCAAAAAAATAAAACAATGGCAAAGTTTCTAGCTTTATATGAGGGACTTTACCGTATTTGTAACCGAATTGGCGAAGCTACATTTATTCTAGAAAATATAAACACGCGAAAAGAGCGAGGTCGTTTCCATACAAACATGCTGAAGCACTATGTATTACCTGAAATTTGAAAATTTAACGAAACCAGCACCTAGGGGAGCTGACTGTCGTCGTTTGCAGCGGTTGTGTTTGAATTGCTAACGTACCTTGGTTAGATGAGACGAAGAGGACGATATAAAAGCTCGAGGTCGAGTATGAGTCATCACATTCACTTACCATGTTCGAGTACGGTTACACCAGTGTTCAGGATAAGGGTACGCAAACCCAAGCCGTTGACGATGACTATCATGCATCTGAAAATGAAAAGGTTATAATTAGTTCTGGAAAATTTAAATCTGGACCTGGAAGATATGTAATTGGGAGAGGATATCAAACGGCAGCGCACCTCATGGATCCATCACGTTTGAATCGCCGGCGAAATCTAGTGCATACTAGCCAACCAGCTGAAATTGAGCCGGTGGATGCAATAAATAATGCGCCGACCATCAGCGTAGATCCATCGAAGGAAGTGCAGAAGACAAAGGTAGACCCACCAACTACGACAGATCAGAACAACAACATGGTTTTAAAAATCTGCATTCCACGTCTTAAATTATCGGAAATAAAAGAACTAAAAAAAAAAGCATTAACACCTGAAAACAAAGAGAAAAACAAGAATCCACCTACCATCAGGAAGATCGAAGCGTTGGAACTCAGTCAGCCAGAGATCCGAAGGTATAAAATACCACGGATAACTGACAGGTCCTGTGACGTTTCAACGACCGCGGTGAAAAATGGACGAACATCTAGACACAATGTCACTGAAAGCACTTCGGCGACCGGCACAAAACGGAACCGCATTGCGGACTATGATCGGCGAAGTAACCGCAAGACAGGAGAACTGATAAATATGCTCCGGAATTTTGGGACATTAGATTTATCAGATGACGAGGAAGAAGAAATGACACTAAGGCGACAACAAGAACAACGGGCGAAGTCAGCCATAAGATCGTCAGCTGTGTATCGCAGAAATCTCCATCGGTCATCGACCAACGATACTGTGGAGATTCCCATACTCATGGATCCCACAGATCCACTTGGATTAAAGAGGGGATAAATAAAAATTGCATCACATCATCAAAAGACCGCATCCAACATCAGGGTCGATCATCAGCCGAGACGTACCATCAGAGATCATCCGACCATCCGATGATCGAAGGGGGCAATGTAACGGATCAGACAACATAGGCCTGACCGTTAGCAATTCAAACATCAGCCGTTGCGAACATCGAATGATCTAGCACATCCGACGAGAGCGACAAGTCGCGTGACGTCATAGTCAATATATAAGTCGAGACACAGCTCTCATCACCAGCAATTCTACGGTATAGCACCGGGTTGACTCATAGCACTTTTGCAGATCAGTCGCAATAGGCATAGCGCCTTGCGAACTATAGACTCACTTTAATATTATATCGCTCTATCTCAAATCGCAAAGTTCAACAAAAAATAAAATAGAACCAAAAAATAAAAGAAAAGAAAATATCATAAAAGAAAATATATAATCAGAATATAGAAAATTAAATATAACGTAAAATAACGGAATATTCATTTGAAAACGACGTAACTGTCAAACATCGCTTAGCGACCAAATTTAGTCTTCGATATAGAAAATTAGCAAGTAAGGATCACTGTAAATATAGAATAAGTATCTGGTAGCAACCGCTAGTTTTAGTAAATAAAATAAATCGAGTTCTTGATCATTTAAAAAGTAAGTTACTCTATGCAGATCCCTTATCCGCCATTTCCAGGTCTTTCTTCATCGATAAAACTAACCAAAGCTAGATACAGCCTTAGTGTGTCTCTGACGCACTCAGGTCTGGCACAGCAGGTTCTATTGTTTAGAAAATTGGGAATAAACTAACTTTAACAAAATTAAAATCAAAAGGTTAGTTGGGTAAAGTGCAGCCTTAGCGCGTTTACGTGTTCAGGTCTGTGGGGAGGCGGCTTTAGTTGCACGGCGACTCAAGTCCGTAATAGGAAACATTAAATTATTGATTTAAAGGTCTAGAAAATAAAAATTCGAGCAAAGAACTCACAATTACACTCGGTTCGCGATACCGGTGGTATCGCTCAAGAACAGAAACGTAACAATACATTGTTGATGTAATCTATATATTAAAGTACGTGACGGATGTTCGGATGTCCCAAATTTTTGAAATTTAGTTCGTTATTTTGAATTTTGATTCGTTATATGTGTGCTACTATATTCTCTGACTTCAATTCCGAGGCTTCGCTACTTTCCAGGTCATTTTCCTCGGGGATTACGATGCTCAGGAGTCGCGACACGTGGTTCTCGCGCCCCAGGTCGTTTTCCTCGGGGATTACGACGTCTGGGACTCGCGACCCGCGGTTCTCGCGTTCCAGGTCGTTTTCCTCGGGGATTACGATGTCCGGGAGTCGCGATACGCGGTTCTCGCGCCCCAGGTCGGTTTTCTCGGGGATGACTACCTCCGGGAGTCCAACCACGTGGTTTTTGCAATATTTTTTTCCTTCATTTTTCCCGGTACGCGGTTCGTGGTTCTCGCGTCTCAGATCGGTTTCCTCGGGGATTACGATGTCCGGGAGTCGCGACACGTGGTTCTCGCGCCCCAGGTCGTTTTCCTCGGGGATTACGACGTCCAGGACTCGCGGTTCGTAGTTTTCGCGTCTCAGGTCGATTTCCTCGGGGATGACCACCTCCGGGAGTCCCCAACCACGTGGTTTTCGTCATTGTTTTTTTTTTGTTTTTTTTTTTTCCGGTACGCGGTTCGTGGTTCTCGCGTCTGAGATCGGTTTCCTCGGGGATTACGATGTCCGGGAGTCGCGACACGTGATTCTCGCGCTCCAGGTCGGTTTCCTCGGGGATTACCACCTCCGGGAGTCCCCGACCACGTGGTTTTCGTAATTATTATATATTTTTTTTTTTCCGGTACGCCGTTCGTGGTTCTCGCGTCTCAGGTCGGTTTCCTCGGGGATGTCTACCTCCGGGAGTCCAATAACGTGGTTTTCGGAATATTTTTTTTCGTTTTTTTTTCCGGTATGCGGTTCGTGGTTCTCGCGTCTCAGGTCGGTTCCCTCCGGGATGACCACCTCCAGGAGTCCCTAACCACGTGGTTTTCGCAATGGTTTTTTTTCCCGGTACGCGGTTCGTTCGTTTAGGTCGGTTTCCTCGGGGATGGCAATGATGATATGTAAATATATGTTCGGAAAATGCGAATTATGGATGGTTAAAGATATTGTGATTAAACGTTGATTATCGACTACTCGCGTGCGTGGGTTATATTTATAGTGTAACATATCAAGCTATGGAATAGCTTGAATATCAGCTGAAATGAGAACAAAGGACTAGAGGATTATACTAATCCTGTACATTCGACAGTACGCTGACGTCACGCGAGAAGGAGGGAATAGCGACTATATAACCCGCACGGAAATATATATATATGCGAAAAATATATGCAACATATATGTCGCATATATAACATATATTTATGTCCGCAAAATACAAAAATGTCGCATATGGTATAACATATATGTACGCATAATACATATATATGTTTAATGAGCTTTACATAGTGTTGACATCTATGTCGACATCTATGTCAAACTCATAAAATTTATATCATTTATAACATTTATAACATTTATATCAAACTTATAAAAGTGAATGTTACTTATATGTTAGCGCAAAAACCAAATATGTCGCATATATTTTTCGCATATATATATTTCCGTGCGGGAAGAAGCACCGAATTCAAGCACGGCAGCGTATTCGAGCTAAAGCGGCCGTGCGACTCACAATTAAACTTGTCGATTCAAAATAAACCAAACAATAAGAAAACAATCACGAAAAAATGAGAGTTCAAAAACATACAATTTTAATATTCTATTAGTTACTGTAGCTAATTGTTAATAGATGTTGAAAAATTGGGAGATTACGCGCATGTTTGTGCAATGAGAAACATCGATGTTTCACAACTAACAAAAAATGATTATCAAAACAATCGTCGCTGAAGCATTAGTTATTCCTACCGTCCTTATTATTCTCTTTTACGTTACTAAATCACCATCGGAATTATATTATTTCTCCAGACGAAGGAAAGAATCAGTACTGCACACAAATGTATAAGGATTCGCTGGGTATTGAAGGAATAGTATAGTCAAACAAGAACAGGTATTATTATGTTAATGGAAGTTTATTTTTATTCTTTTTTCTCCCTGAACAATCCGTCCAAAAATACGGCGAAATTATTCGCGATTTTTCGCTTTCGAAAATATTCGCATTGACGCCTTCGCCAGTCTGCGGCCTGCCGTCCGGCACGGGTCCCTCGGTACTTGGGCTTCCCTGAAAAGCAAAATGATTAGACAAAAAATTACTGACACAAAATTAAAAACATCAGACAGGCCGGCCGTCGGCGCGAAACAACACATCCATAGTTGAAAATTTCTAACAATATCACTTTTGCCCCGAATTTTCACATTTCGTTACTGTCAACCACCGCTTGCTGTGAACTCGGTTGCCTATAAAACGGCGTTCGACGCGATTGTTTAATTGGTCATATCTCGCGACCGCGCGAACTTCGGTGACCATACGTTCTTTGGGATGATTTATTTAGGTAAACCATTTCTATTACCTCTATCATTCAATTTATAATCAAGCCTGATGACTTCCTGGGATTATTTATGTGACACGCGATGAAAGGACTTCACATGATACGCGCATAAAAATGAGGGTAATTGATTGAAGAATCTACTTTACATGTTATTACGTCACCCAGTTTGATAAATACGATCTCAATCGCTTTCTAATATGTCTAACGATGATATACCCGTTATGATAGAAGAATATGATTACAAACTACTCACATTTCTCCGCGCGTAACTGATCGCCGGTACTCAACGATCCCTGATGACGTTCGCGTTCGTCGCGGTCGGCGTCGTCGTCAACCTGCCGCTCCTCGTCGACAACCCTTCGGCTACCGGTCGCGACGTCTTCAGTGGTTTCCATACGTTCTGAAATGAAACCATGTTACTAAAACCTCAACTCGCATTCAATTGTCGCACACGCTTAAAAACATAAATGTACGCTATTACATGGACAATTTCCGGCGCCTTCGGAAATAGTTCAGGCTTTCTGTATTATAATTAAATAACAATACAATTTCAAACTACTCACGTTCAATTGTGCCAGGTCCCGTAGAACTGGGTCCGGACTCCACCAGCTTTTGACTTGATGCGTTCATTGCAAGCTGTGAACGAATAATGTGCAAATATCGTTTATAAAATAATGAAGAATCAATCTGTAGTCAAATCTGATTATAATATTGGACATTAGCCAGAAATTTACAGCAATTTATGAACTTACGTGTGGTTTGCTCAACGGATCCAGGTACAATAACTTTTAGCGCGAATATCACGTAGCCAGGTCACCATTTCGTACGTAAACGCTTCTCATCACCACCTTCACACCTGTTTGTCTTGAAATCGGTAATATTGGTACCGTCGACTCGCTCTAAATATTATCTGTCTCGCAATCCTTCTTTTCTCTATATCGATACTTTGCACCCACACCTGTAATCCTCTTTGTAATCCATCTGTCTCGCAATCCCTCTTTTCTCTATACCGATACTTTGTACCCACACCTGTAATCCTCTTCGTAATCCTCTTTCTTTCTCCTTCCGAGAATATTCGCAATATCGACTACTTCTATCTTTCTTCGCGGAACGAAATGTAGGTATTAACGATCATTATTATCAATATTACGAAGTGCGGGTCCGAGGCAAAGTAGAGCCAAGCGAACCGTCACTTCGCCCGAATCCATCGTGCTATCATGACGAAAACCAATAAAAAGAAAAACGAATCCGGTGAGTGAATTTACTATGTATTTATTATGCACGCATACTGAGAAAAAATGATCTTGATCTTTCCAGTATGTGGGACATTGTTCATGTAATCAATACGATATCAAATCGTGGTTTTTCAGACATAAATAGCGCTGTCGTGCCGACGGTGCCGGATGCGCCAGTCCCGCCCCCGGAAAAATCAACCGGTTAGTATTATTCTTTAATACCATCCAAGTTCATCTCGGATTCCCCGATACATGAAAACGTCGTTATTTCGCACCGCTTCGGCGTTATTGTTAATGTGATCGAGGTAATTACTAATCGTGGTGTTTCAGCGCCAAGAACCGCTGTCGTGGTGCCGTCGGTGAAGGGCGATGTGCCGACTCCTGGCGGATCGACCGGAAAAATCACCAGTAAATATATATAATATGTTAATATAACTTTCCGTAAAAAATGTTTGCCGTCTGCGAGCTTACATCCTCAATTCAGACACATAAGAGTTATTCCAATTCGCAATTGTTGTGATTCACAGAACGACGCCAACGCAGACTCGTGTTAGATCTTAAGCTGCGCCGTATAATTCTTCTCTTCCAAGAAGGTAAAAAGTTTCGTCAATTTTATAGTCATAACATCACAATAATTATTCAGAATACGATATCTACGGGGGATTTCATACCATGTCGAGCTGTTTATGAATCTTTACCTCCCAGATGTCGCTCGCGATTTTCTATACGATTCTTCTCATTTCGCAAGGCAGTCAGTTTTTTTGGATCATTTTTTTTTACTTCATCTGAATCTTCTTCAAATTTCTAAAACGATCACATCGATCGATATGATTAAAAAATTCGCAAATATTCTGAAAAACGTGTGTGAAATATCAGTATTGCGGAGGCACTCGTCACCGAAAAAATCGTTATTAGCAAAATCAAATATAAAACAAAGCCTCTCGTGACAAATTCGAAGATTTCTACGTATGCCTCTCGGAATAGGGGGCGTAGCGACAGATTATTTACGTACACAATATGTTGACGAAGCTGTTTCCTATGTCTCTCGCACACTGTAGAGAAAAGACCATTTTTGTAGCGAATAATATGCCACCGAGTAACATGATCCTTTTTTCCGGAACGCGTACACCTTGGAGAAATATAACGTTTGTGCGTGCTGAAATATTGATAATACTTCAAAATGTGCACTATTTTACTTTGTTTACAGGCGACGAATGGGATGCAGTAATGGCAACAGCCGATATTTTTGGAATCGACAAATAGTTAATATTTCTACGTATAGTTTGTAAAAAAATTAATCGCAAAAAATTATTATTTTCTTTATTATGATAAATGACAAAACATACATAAGTATACGTGTATAAAGCGTAGTGCCTATCATTTATCTCACTGGTTCTTTGACCAATTCCTGATATTACTTGTTAGCGCAAACTTATCCTACTTTGGAGATTTGTTTTCGTTACCACATAGTCTTAACCCATGTACGCAAGTAGTCGACAATCAACGTATAATCACAATTGGGGGGGGGGGGGGGGGGGGGTGGCAATATGATGTGGTATTCCTAACAGCACCCGACTCATATCTATTAATTAACGTATATTTATAAAGAACCCGGGAAATTTTTTTTTTTTTTATGATCATACATATCATATATATATATAATCATCAAGGCCCGGACTTTCGTGCTGGATTCGTTACGGCCAGATCGCGAGCGCTTGGAAAAATGAGGGTGGTTCAATTTTTTTATGGACTTTGAAATATTTCCTGATTCTAGGACTTCGAATATTTTTGCCTTGAAGGAACTTTTCAAAAAATTGCTCTATAGACATCGAAAAATTTTGCATCTAAGAAGTATAGAAAATATTCGCGAAACTCATCCTATTTTAGAGATTTCTTCTTCTTCTTCCTCCTTTATCGACTTATCGCCCGTTACTTTGGAGATTTGTTTTCGTTACCACATAGTCTTAACCATAGATATAGATTGGACAAGTTGGCATTTAAAAACAGTGTCGCACCAATAATGTAGGCGGCACGACAGTGGAAAAAAGCTTCTTCGTGTATTTCGCTTCAGCACTCTTAATAGCAATTACCATTTTTCAGATTTTTTTTTTATTTTTATTGACATAATTGCTAATTAATACGTCAGATGTAAAATTTTGTATAATGAGAATTTAAATGTATGGAATTTTTTTATTTTTATTGACATAATTGCTAATTAATACGTCAGATGTAAAATTTTGTCTAATGAGAATTTAAATGTATGAAATTTTTTTATTTTTATTGACATAATTGCTAATTAATACGTCAGATGTAAAATTTTGTCTTATAAGAATTTAAATGTATGAAATTTGTATATTTGATATTCATTTAAGCACATTATTTCAATAACAGATCTCAGGTGAGTCGGTAGCGGGCAGAGTTGACGAGCGCATGGTTCACGGATCGATCCCCGGTATGGCCGAATTTTTTTTTTCTTTTACCCCGGGCCGATACAAGTATATAAAATAGACTGTATCAAAAAAATCGACTATTTTTTTTTTTCTAAATTATATTGAAAATATTGTTCAGGATACCGAAAAAAGGCGCCTGTTGAAATTGGAGCTCTTAATTTTAACATTAAGATGTGCCTCATCGCGATTTTCCATTTCCCATTTGATTAACATGGGAAATTTTTTCTTAAACAGTTTGGAATTTTGTAGCTCTTTAACGAATAGTTGAATTGTTTGGGTCAAAACATATTCTTGTAGAAAATTGAACGCTCTTTAAAAAAGGTCTCTTATAATTTCTTGATAAATGCAATTTCTCGAAAGTTATTCGAATTGGAAATTGATAATAAAAATTTTAAGGTTTTTTCTACTTTTTGGGACATCTACTTAACTTATTGCAGAATTACACTCAAAATTCTTTTTCCTACGAATTTTTTCTGAATATAGAAATTATTTTAACAATATGTTAGCGGCAAATGCATTTAAAAAATCCTTTCTTTGAATATTTTCCATTGATACAAAGATTTTAAATATTTTTTTTTTTTATCCAGCTTTTTTTTTAATGTATATTATTTTTTTATAAATAATACCTAAATTTTCGAAGAAATATTTATTTACAATTGTTTATTTGTACTTAAGGGGGTATCTAAGTCTCGAGCTCCATAAAACGTCAACACTTTTCATAACGGTATAGCATTTAGGGACATGTACGGACACGAATATAAATGATACCGTTCCAAAGTGTACAATTTCAGCTTTAATTTGAAAATAAAACGGTCACTGTAGCATCAAAATTGTCGCCGTTGCAGCTACTGAAGTACTGGTCGGCGCAAAGCTGTGCTGAAATCTGCGACCACGATCCTGGCTGAACGGAGTATCCGAAAATTATGAACTTGGGATTGTTTTGTTGGTCAACGTCTCCTTCAGGCTCCTATGCGACAGATTTTTGATAGATTGAAATTTGACAAAATTATGAATATTTTTACTGAGAAAAGTCAATTTTCTTGATTTCAATTAACGTTTTTACCTGTATTTTGGAAATCAAACGACGGATCGAAAATCTGTCGCATAGAAGCCTGAAGGGGACCTTGACCAACAAAATAATCCCAAGCTTTCAATTTTCGGATACTCCGTTTAGCCAGGATCGTGGTCGGAAATTTCATCACAGCTTTGCGCCGACCAGTACTTCAGCAGCTGCAACGGCCACAATTTTGATGCTACAGTGACCATTTTTTTTTTAAATTGAAGCTGAAATTGTACACTTTGAAACGGTATCATTCATATTCGTGTCCGTACATGTCCCTCAATGCTATACCGTTATGAAAAGTTTTAACGTTTCATGGTGCTCGAGACTTAGATACCCCCTTAAAAGTTTTTTTGAACTATTAATTTATGTAAATCTCATTTGGAAAAAAAAAATTATTCCAACGCCGCGCGGCTGTCATTAGTCCGCACGCTTCGTTATCCAATGTTGTGACAATACGCACCCCAACCACGTCGAATACCACCGACAACAACCAGCGAAAATAACGAACATCATTCATTCCTATCTTAATCTCATCATATTCTTATTCTCATTCGTGTATGATATTTGCATCATAATCACAAACGTATGTATACACAGATGTACGTCAATATAGCTCGTCAAATCGCGACAAATCGAAATATATGAAACATGGGCAGGCCATCCCCACTCTCAATCTACTCTAGCAGAAGCTACATCACGCGCGTTTAACTAGACGAATTGTCTCAGTCGTATAAACAGTAATATTGTGTCTCATTTGCGGATGAACATCGAACGAAGCGAAGAAATTATAAGACCAGAACAGGAATCGCGATGAGTGTACCGAGGATTATGGGATTAAGTGCTGTAGACTGGGCAATCATGGAAAGGACAGGACGAGACGGCATGCTGTTGGACACGCATATGGCTAAGTTTATAGATATACTAGAACATTACGATACTATATATTGCATGCAAAGTACTCTGTTATTACAAACACCGCGAACGATCAGTAGCGTTCCACGAGACGAACCTTGTTTACAAATATTGTTTCGTGGCCCTATTGACGATGGTCATTGGATTTGTGTTTGGTATGATACTGAAGTACTGCACGTGTATGATAGCGCGAACACGAGAACACTGCACAACGATCATAAGATATTCTTACATAGATTGCTGCCGTACGATAACATACCCGTTGTATTCGAGAAAGTTCAGCAGCAACCTAATGAATACAATTGTGGTGTGTTTTCTATTGCCTTCGCGATTTGTATAGTTTCTGGTATCAACCCCTGTAGCGTTCAGTATGCCACAGTGCGGATGAGACAACATTTAATTGATATGTTTCATTCCAATAGCCTCAGAAATTTTCCAATAATACACGAAGATTCGGTCAGCGCCGAGGGCGTTTTTCGAAATTTGGCTCATATCGGTAATCTTAGGTATTGTAGTCAACGCTTAATCGCAACTGTAAACGAAGGATCTCGCGGTCTGGAGTCAGCAAATACAAAATGTAGAGATTCGCGAAGGGTGACAACAAAACGGACGTACACGACAGAACTGAATGGTCACACGTATGAAGGAACTGATACTGTTTCACGTCAAGAAGCCGTAGATGTACAAGGTAGGTATCGAGTTCAAGAATCGGTCGGAAAAATGAGTAAACGAATAAAGTCCGGAGAAATATATGCACGAGCCGAGACAGAATCCACTGCAAACGCGGATGATATACCGGCGGCCATGGCACGTCAAAGAGCGGCGTATAGAAAGAAACAAACCCGAGCTAACGAATCGGCGGAACAGCGGATTGATAGACTCAAGGCCGCTGCAACATTCAAAAAGAAGAAAAGAGAGTCTGTTTCAAAGATCGACGAAACCGGGGCAGCTATGATGCGTCGAGAAGCTGCAGATAGGATGCAACAAACGCGTTCCAAGGAATCTAAGACACAACGTACTGACAGACTTGAGGCCGCTGCAATATTTAAAACGGAAAAGAAAGCACATCAGAAAATTGACGGATCAAATAAAAGAAGATATTCTGGAAATGAAGTATCATCTAGGACCAATAAAGGAAAACCTGATATTACAATAGATTCGCGCAAAAGGGAGTTGAAAGTAAATTTAGATTTGGCGGAGGATGAAGTAGAATCAAACTATTTGGGAGAAATGAATCATCTATGCCAATTCTGTAGCGCAAGACATTTCATTTGTGAATTACCATGCGATAAGAAGTACAACATGTGTTGTCACAAAGGTAAAGTAAGTATCGCGGAAGAGCGAACCTATCCAGAAGCAATCAAACAGCTGATCGACGGCACTGACGTAAATAGCAGAAATTTTCGACGGAACGCGAGAAGTTATAATAATTCGCTGGCATTTGCAAGTTTTGGAGCTCAATTTGATTCCATCAAAGACGGTCGGGGCCCGTTTGTATTCCGTATATGTGGACAAACGTATCACAACACATATGCACTTCACCCCGACGCTAATCAAGCACGTAAATACGGACAATTGTACATAATCGACAATGAAATTGCCACCAGAGTACGTATGCAGCATCCCGGCAATAAAGATTGTTTGCCAGAGATTCTAGGCGAATTGGATGATGTCATACGAAAGATCAATCCGTACGCGGAAGCTTTTAAAATGATGCACGAGATGGAAGCGGAAGAAAGACAGTTGTCAAAAACAACCGGAGGATCCGTGCGCGAAATAAGGATGTGGCTGAAGAGAGACGACAAAGCCGATAAAAATCGCTCCAACCTGCCAACGTGCAATGAAGTGGCTATTGTGTTTGTTGCAGAAGACGGAGATCCTCCGGTTCAGAGAGACGTATGTGTGAACTCTAAAAGTGGAGGCCCTATAAGCATTCCAAGTTTGAGTAAGCACGTCGACCCTATGATATATCCTCTCATGTTTCCCTCGGGCGAAACAGGATGGTCGCCGAGGATGAAGCAAACCATAGGAAATCGTGAAATGACCGCGCTGCAATATTACAGTTACAAGTTGAGCGATAGAGGGGGATTCAATCCATGTCTGAATATGGGAGGATTGTCTCAACAGTACATCGTTGATATGTGGACGAAAGTCATCGTTTATACTACATAAAAAATCAACAAAGCAAATTACGAGCAGAATTGTATAAAGGAGTCATTGATTACCTACATAAGAAAGCTGGACAAGATAACGCGAGGATTGGTAGAATGGTGATATTGCCATCGTCGTTCAGCGGCAGTCCACGTGCCTTACAACAAAGTTTTATTGATGCGATGACTCTATCACAAAAATACGGGAAACCCGACCTATTTATAACAATGACTTGCAATCCAAAGTGGAAAGAAATAGTAACAAATTTGGAGCTCGGTCAAACTGCTATGGATCGACCAGATCTTGTAGCTAGAGTTTTTGAACAAAAAGTTAGGGCACTGAAAGTCGAGCTGATTGACAATGCTATATTTGGTAAATGTACCGCTTATACCTATGTCATCGAATTTCAAAAAAAAAAGCTTACCACATGTTCATATGCTGTTTTGGTTGGAGGAAAGCAGCAAAATCCGTGATGCAGACGATGTTGATGATATAGTATCCGCCGAGATACCGGACAAAACGCGTCACCCATTACTGTATGAAATACTCAAACAATGAATGATTCACGGGCCTTGTGGTCAACAAAACATAAATTCCCCCTGCATGGATAGCAAAACAAACCGATGTGCGAAACGTTATCCGAAAGACTACATATCCGAAACAAACTATATGTCAACGGGTTATCCATCATATCGAAGACGAGACGACGGAAGTGTGATTGTTTTTGATTCAAATAAAGGAGGGGTACGAAGAATCGCAGATAACAGAAGTGTCGTGCCGTATAATGCGTATTTATTATTAAAATTTGATTGTCATCTTAACATGGAAATATGCACAACGGTGCAATGTATAAAGTACTTATTCAAGTACTGTTATAAAGATATGATTGTGCGAACGTTGAAATGAAGGACGCACACGTAGAAAGTAGCGTGCAATACGATGAGGTTGACGAATATATATCGACGCCATACGTGTGTCCACCAGAGGCAATCCATCGATTATACCAATTTGCGATGAACGAACAATCCCACGCTATATATAGGTTAGCTGTTCACGTAGAAAACGAACAAATGGTATATTTCAAAGAGGGGCGTGAAAACGCAGCCGTACACACAAATAAAGAATCAACATTACTTGCGTGGGTTAATCTCAACAAGACCGACGTGGAAGCACGTAATTACTTGTACTGCGAAATTCCGAATTATTACGTGTTCAATAAAAAAAATACGGAGTGGATGAAACGAAAAAAATTTGTGAAACCTGTGTTGAGCAGAATGTATTTTGTGAGTCCCAGGGAAAAAGAGCGATATTATATGAGATTGCTGTTATTACATGTTCGGGGGGCACAGTCATATGATGATATGCGAACTTATGAGGGTATAATACACTCATCTTTTTCGAAGCAGCTGTCGCGCGAAAGTTAGTTAGTGATGACGAAGAATGGGACGAATGTCTAGCTGAAGCATCAAGTCTCAAATTTCCGAAAGAGATGTGCAGGCTGTTCGCGTATATATGCGTATTCGGTATGCCAATCGACGCAAGCCAATTATTCGAAACATACAAAAATGAGTTGGTCGATCGAAATGAATACAATGAACAAAACAAACAGAAAGCCTTGCGGGTGATCAATGAAATACTAATGTTTCATGGATGTACGTTGCGAAACTTCAATTTACCGGATATAATAGAAGGTTACATATTTCCGTCCGACACAGACAACGACGAAGACATAACTTGTACGAAACAGACAGTGACAATATCAGTCAATAGTTCAACCAAACATCAACGTACTGTATATGACACAGTCATGAGTGCTGTACGTGGCGAAGGCTGCAATAAGTGTATTTATGTGGACGGCCTCGGTGGTAGTGGAAAAAGTTATCCACATAACATCATTATAACTACATTACAAAGTATCGGCTTGATAGTGTTGCTTGTAGCATGGACCGGAATCGCAGCGAATTTATTGAAAGGAGGAAGAACTGCGCATTCAACTTTTAAACTACCGTTACAATTAAACGAATGCTCAACGTGTAATATTAAACCGAATTCCAGACAAGGCTTGCACATTCGAAACGCGAAAGTCATAATCTGGGATGAAATAACAATGGCCTCCAAGTATGCACTAGAGGCTGTTGAACGTATGTTGAGAGATACATGTGAATATAACGAACCATTCGGCGGTAAAATAGTTATAGTCTCTGGTGACTTTCGGCAAACTTTACCAGTTGTGCGACATGGAAGTCGGACCCAAATTTTAGAAGCCTGCTTCAAGAGAAGCAGCTTATGGAATCAATTCATGTACATGTCATTGAAGGGCAACATTCGTGTCTCCGATGGGCAAATAGACTTCAAACAATGGCTTCTGCGAGTCGGCGATGCTGTTTTTGGCGATTCTTTTGAACGTAACAACGAAGTTGTAAGCATTCCTACGGAAATACGTTCGAATGGTGATATTGTGCAAGAAATATTCGGAGAAAGTGTAGATCCACAAGATACTTCGAATTATGGTGAGGTTATATTAGCTCCAACCAATGTCGATGTTATTGACATAAATACCAAAATGATGTCAAAAATCCAAGGAATTGGAGTGGAATATCTGAGCGTTGACACAGGTGAACATGGGGATAATACAGATATGAGCAACATACTTCCGATCGAATTCATGAATTCATTGACACCTAATGGTCTTCCACCTCATAACCTTACGTTGAAAGTGGGAAGTATCGTTATTCTGTTACGTAACCTAAATCTCTCACAAGGTCTATGCAACGGCACTAGACTGGTTGTCAAGAAGCTAAATCAGCATCTGATCTGTACCGAAATTATGAGCGGAAATTTTGCCGGAGAAACTGTACTGATACCACGAATAGATTTATCACCGAGCGAAGAGGATGTACCATTCAAGATGGTGAGAAGAGAGTTTCCAGTGAGATTAGGCTTTGCGATGACAATCAATAAGTCACAAGGCCAATCTTTCGATAGCGTTGGAGTGTATTTACCAATTCCCGTGTTCAGCCATGGTCAACTATACGTTGCTTTGTCCAGAGTTAGGTCAAAAAACAATTTGAAAGTGTTACTGATAAAGAAATCGATTGAAAAATCAAATGGTGAGGTGTATACAAGAAATACTGTGTGCAAAGAAATCCTCTAAATTTGTCCCGGGGACTATGCAATGGCACTAGATTGGTTGTAACAAAATTAAACCCGTATTTAATAAGTCGCACAAATTCAAAGTGTCGTTGACACTGAAATCTGTCACTGTTAATCGTGAAAAATCTAATAATCAATCGTGAACAAGAAATATTGTCTACAAACCCGTATGAAAAAACTACATATGGCAAAAATATATCGCAGAATATATAAAAGTCGTATTCTAATATATGAAATCATATATGGACTATATACGGCAAAAATATATGGCATAATATATAAAAATTGTATTTTAATATATAAAACCATATATGAACTATATACGGCAAAAATATATGGCATAATATATAATAATTGTATTTTAATATATGAAACCATATATGAACTATATATGGCAACAATATATTGCGAAATATATTTAAAAAAAAAAAAATAAAAAAAAAAAATTCAAACTCAAAACGTGCTCCTTTCCACCCGGAATCTGGAATGTGCTGTTATTCGTATTGGGCGTCGATATATTAAAATATATTTATTATATATTTCTGAATATATTTTTGCGATATATATAGTTTATATATTTTGAAAATACGTTTATACATATACATAATTTCGGCCATAATATAATACCACCTATTTCCATATATTCTGCTGTATATTTTTGCCATATACATATAGTTTTTTCATAGGAAAAGAAGTTCTAGGTGTCGCGCAAGTCAATCGATTCAGTGGCAAACGAACAATAATGATAACGGAATGTCGAACATGACTAGCTGCTAATCCTGTTTATCTGGACATAAGCGCTACAAAAATTAGCTGCTGAAATATTCTCTGGGTACGAGCGCTACAAAAATTAGCTGCTAAAATCTCGGCTGGGCATGAGCGCTACAAAAATTAGCTGCTAAAACCTCGTCTGGGTATGAGCGCTACTAGGATTGGCTTAACAAAGTATCACAGCAATTGTGGTATTGTGAAATAGTAGTTATAGGAATGCAGTAGTTTTTGTTACATTTGTGTTCCGAAGTGATTCACCCTTAATCATTCAGTCTCCAAAGTTTGCGACGATGCAGCGTTCGTTCAGATGACAGAGGCCCTTTCCCACGACCCTGTTTTTTCCGAAACGACAATGACGCGCAGATCCATAATTAGGTGGTGCATAACGAAGATATGGAATTTTAGTCACCGCGGCGGTGGGTTGTTCCGCTCCGATTTCATATACCTGTTCGACAGGAGCGTGGCGCTGGTACCTGGCAGCTGTTTCGTAAGTCTTAGAATCCCCCTACAGTACTAGATCCAATGCACATTCAATGAAGGCTGTTTTGCTCTGCTAACCATCATGCAAGAGATGCAAATCAAGAGTGGATCAAGTGCTCACGAATGGGCGCGCGCAGTCGACAGATTACGCATAAGTCGAGCGGAAGAAGAAGCTGCAAAGAAAAGCAAAGAAGGTCGAGTTCACCGAAGACAAGAACAAAAAGATGCTGTTCACTGTACGGGCCTGGTATCGATGATTCTGTGTGAGTATATAGCGAAATAAAAAAAAAAATTAGGATTTTTTCATGTAACAATCTTTAAAGTGATTTTCCCACACTTCACGTTTTCAAAGTCGGTGACGGCTGTAGTTTGAAATGTATTGCACCAATTCTTTTCAAATTTGGTACACTCTTTCTTTGTATAATTCATGAGGTAACGCTATCGAGATATTTTTAAATTTGTTGTTATTTTTTAGTTTACATTAACAAATTTGCCGATTTTTTAAGCGAAAATTGCGTTTTTCACTTTCCAGTGTCACCAAAAATTGGAAAAACAAAAAACAAAAAAGCTCGACAACGTTACCTGGGGGAACTCATAAACTAATCAAATCAATTTGGTTTTTGAATTTCAGATGATCGAGTGATCAGTTACAACCGTCTCCGCGAAACAACTTTTTTTGAAGCTGTCTCCGGAGATTTGCTGCCAACGGCTTAGTTTTCAATATTTTTTGCTGAAATTTTCAGAGAATATCCTTGAAAGGTTACTCTACAATACTGTAATAATCAAATTTAAAATATAATGCCCGTATCTCGTGAAAAAATGTTCGAAAAAGTGTATTTTTTTCACCGAATTAACTGTACCCCGCCCTTATGAAGACCTCGCGCGTGTACAAGTGGCGCCGCCGAATGATCCCTTTCGGCAGGAGTGCTTTGAAATGATTCGTCCTTTTTCCCGCGCCAAGCATTTGATAGGCCAATTTTTCATGATTCTCCTGCCGCTTGGGACAAATTTTGTCGATAGTGTCTGATTTGGCGTTGACATCGGTTTCACGCACGGTCTCTATGGAGTTCAGTCGGTCTAGGCACTTCATAGTTACTAGCTGAATGTTGTGCTCGCTCGATCACTGACAACCGAGTGAACGTAGCGAGTGCGGAACCACGCCCAACCAATCTGAAATGCATATTGTGACAATATGCTCACCAAACGTGTTGAATACCAGTGACAACGCTCAACCAACCGAGTGAGCGAGCGAAGCGAGCGAACGAGCACAATATTCATCTTCAAACGTGTTGAATACCACTGACAACCGAGCGAGCGTAGCGAGTGAGGAACAACGCTCAACCAACCGAGTGAGCGAGCGAAGCGAGCGAACGAGCACAATAATCAGCTAGTTTTAATAAAAGAACGTTCATATTCGTTATTTTCTATTGGTACGCTATTAAAGCAGCAACCAAATAAATAAATCATGACTTTAATTGATTGATTACAAATAAATCGGTAAAACCGCAATCCCCGAAAACAGGTAGGAGAATCGGCCTCCGTTCATGTGTAAAAAAAATATCGTGTGAACCACGGGAGCGACGTTTTCGTTCCCTCGGTGTAGTTTGCCGCCCTCGCGTTCGACTCGTCTCGGCGAGCTTCGCTCTCGTTCGGGCAGCAAGCTTCACACTCGTCTAGAAGAACACTTTATACCATGGTGCATACGATATTTTGAACTATTATTCTTGAGAAACTTTTACGGAAATTCGATTGTTTTCTCATATTATAATTTAAATCAATTCATTATACTCATTTCAGTAGCAATTATACTAACTTGCGATGAATTTCAGATTCCGTCGAAGAATTGGAAGATCCAAATTTACGTTATCGAATTCCTAAAATTGCTAATGTGTCATCGTTAGATTCTTCCTCATCAGACGACGAGGAAACGGACATGTCAAAGGCTAAAAAATTTAGAAAAGTACGCGCAAGTAATTGCTTCAAGCATCTTTATCTAACATCCAAGAATTTTTCATAAATCATGCATATTGTTAACGTTTTACTTTTTCAGATTAAGAAGCAAAGTGTAGTAGCAGCAAAGAAACAAAAAACTGATGAAATTTTAAAAGCTTATAAAAATAGCAGTAAAATTAGCAACGCAGATGTATGTAAAAATAAAAATATAAAATGAGGTAGTATTAAGATTGTCTCATTTGTATTAGTATTATGATTGAAGTTTATTTCCAAATTTTTAAGGATTTGTTGAGAAGCTCGGATCCGGATGAAAATGATGTAGAACGAAAAGATACAGAAGAAGACGAAGAAGAAGGAAATCTGCATGATGACACTGAGGTTGCAATGAATGTAAATGAAGCCAATTATCAATCCTTATCAACAAAAGTTAGCCCGCTGGAGAGTACCGATAATGAACAATTTCGTGTTAGACCTGGTTCAAGTAAGGTATAAATAATTTGTTTTCAATACATTTCAACAGTAATAAGAATTTAAGGATGAACTGGCGTCCTTTGGGGAATTTTAAAAATGCAAGGGATTTAATGACGATTTTTTTGTAAATTATTTTATCGATTTCGAAATCGTGTGCAAAATTCCGGATCGATCTGCCGTCTGGATGTAAAGTTATTGATTTTTAAAAAACATCATTTAACATGGGATCTTATGGAAATTCGGAAAACGTGTTTTGAAAAATTAAAAAATGCAAAGAATATTATCAAATTTTGCACACGTGTAGAGTTATTTTGTCCTAAAGATATTCGGTCTTGAGGATATTTTGTCCGGTTTATTATAAAATCACCTTTATCATTTTCTGGTCATGATTATATGTTTTAGTATTTGATTTCCAAATTAATTGATTTATTCAATGAAAATGTTTGATGTTTAGATCGGCGATGCAATAACGACAGAAATTAACATCAAACGAAAACCGAAAATTCAAATAGTAAATATAAAGACAGTAGGATTGCAACAACAGCTACAAGAAGTGCGCCAACAGAAAGGATTGAAACGACAGCAAGAATTGCAGCGACAGCAAGAATTGGAACGACAAGACGAATTGAAACGACAACAAGAATTGGAACGACAACAAGAATTAGAAGAACAGCAAGAATTGGAACGACAGCGAGAATTGGAACAACAACAAGACTTACAACAACAACGTTTACTATTGGCAGAAAGGCACCAACGTCGATTACGTGCGGCTCAACAACCAGCTAGACGAGTACAGAATGTAAATATCTACCTGCAGAACAATCAGTTCCTGATCGGAGATGATCTTTACATTCCGAGTGCTACATATCGTAATGCGAGCAATGCTGATACTCCATCAGAGTTTATTATTAAAATGGCACACGCCATGTGGACGCGGGAACAGCTGATACAAAGAGTAGTCCGAAGACAAAAAAATACAGGACAAAGAGAAGCTCTGACACCTAGGAAAGTTGAGTTGTTATCGTACCACTTCGAAGAGTTCCTCATCCGTTGCAATTACTCGCAGGAACGAACACAAATTGAATTAAAAAAAATTAAAACCTACTTGGGCCGGGCAATAACTTCCGCAAAAAAAAAGGTGGTGCTTTAATTACATAAAAACTGTCACGAAAAAATCATTTTTACTCCTTGCATTATTACTATTGACATTACTAGTTGCGATATTTTTCGGTGATATCTGGGTAAAATTTTTTTACATCTGCGTACATCTCATAGTCAAGAAAAGTTGTAGATTTTCTGGATATCTTAGTATAGATCAAATTGAATTGACGAAGATGTACGTAGATCAACGTGCATCTCAGTAGATATACGTACATCTAACTCGCCATTTTTTAGATACGTATGTAACATACGTAATGTAAAAAATTTTGTCCCGGGTAGAAACCAAACAAATTTCATATTAAAGCATATATCATCAATATAATATCATTTATTATACATTTTAAATTATTCATTATCTCATAAAGGTTGTATTACAAAACTCTCTTTAGCTCTCTTCAGCTGCAGTCAAAAATGGCGGCGGTGCATAAGTGTAAAAATTTAAGTTTTAAAAATTTTAAGAGTCAGTTTTCGTCGAATTATTCTTTGTTCAATTTAATTGAAGGTAATCATGTCAAAGTGGGGCACCTATTTGTGGCCATGAAAAATCGAAAATTTAACTTATCGACAGATTTTTTTTTTTTGATTATATTCTTATCCGCAGCAGATTTATGAATCTTCCAATGAAAATTCACAATATTTTATTTCTTAATTTTTTTTTGTCGCTTGAAAATCAAAAAAATGCAAATGGTTTAGTTTTTAATTTGATTTTTTTACAGATTAATTTGTAGAGTATCATTCTATTTTTTTTTTATTAAAGAGCATGAAAAACTGAACAAGTTAAAAAAAAAAGTTATGATAGGCTTTAAAAATTTATGAATTTTAGAAAAATTTGTGAAGTTTGACTTTCGATTACGATCTGAAAGTGATGCATTGTTTTCTCAATATTATTTTTTTTCTCATGCTGTGTATCAAAAAAAGAACGATTTGGAAAAAAAATTGTTGATACGTCAATTTATTCGAATTTTCACAATTTCGTAAAATCGGTAGAATGGCATCTGAAATTGTGAAAATTCGAAAAATCGGTATTGACACATTTTTTATTTTTATTGTTCTATTTTTGATGCACAATATGAAAAAAATGGAGAATATTGAAAAATAATTGCATCACTTTCAAATCATTGATCAAATGTCAAAAATCACAAATTTTGAAAAAATTCATAAAATATGTTTAGACGATGATATCATAAGACTTTTTTTTTAACTGTTCATTTTTCCATGCTCTTTAAGAAAAAAAGTAGTATGACACTCCAAAAATTGATGTCTGAAAAATTTCAATGGAAAACTGGAAAAATATTTATTTTTTGATTTTCAAATTCAAAATAGTAATTGAAAACCTCGGTTTTTAGAATTTTACAAGTTTAATTCAGGAATCCGCCGCAAAGAAGAACAATGTAAGAAAAAAAAATTAAGAGATTAATTTTTCGATTTATTATGACCAAAAATGGGTGGAGCCACACTTCTGAACATTGCCAATTTTAAAAAATATTTATTTATGTGTTTTTAGCATAATTGAAATTGAACTAATCATTGAAAAATAATTCACGATAACTTTTTACTTATGTGATATAATATATTTAAAAAATAAAATATCTAAGGTGTATAAGTGTATATTATCATTAAAAAAAACCCTCAGAATAACTCTTCCGTAGCCGCACAAATTCTCTGCGGAAAGTCTTAATAACTGAGAAAAACTCAGAATAAGTCTTCCCGTAGACGCACAAATTCTGTGCGGAAGGTCTTAAGGGGGTATCTACACCTTTGAATTTTCAAAAAATCGTTTTTTTTTTATAATTTATTTGGAATGCTAGTGACCTACTCTACCTGCAAATAAATCGGTGTCAAAATATCTAGAGGATTTGAAAAGTTACAGCCATGACAGTGCCAGATTGCGAAAAAGCGCCGCGGCGCGGCGCGCGAACCCTCAGATTGGTGCCATCAGTATTGTACAACACCGCCAACACCACTTACACCACTGCTTAATTTTATGACGTTTTTATATATTTCGATTTTGAATTTGATTCTGTGATCTTTTAATTCTTCGTAATTATCATTCTTACACATATTTAATTTTCAATATTCTTTTGAATTGTGATCATTGACAGAACACATGGCTGCGATCTACATTTTTTCGAGGTTAGGTGTCCACTTGTTTGTAAATATGATCGTGCTTTCATTACGAATTCAAACCACTAGTAATTTCCATTATCGAATAAACACACTGTTTATATATCTGACATGAGACTTCGGAATCGAAAGAAGATGATCCATCAAAAAGTGCGATTGAAATCGATGCCAGGAGACTACACATTTGGATTTCTAAAAAGATGAGTATTTCTACAATACATATATTAATTGCAAGAGTTTAATAAATATTATAAGAAAAAAGGTATGATTGATGAAAGATGAAAGAATTTTCGTAGGATTGACAAAAATTGTGCTAGCATCTTCTGAATCTCAAAAATATTGAAGATCAAAAATTTTAGAGAATTTTTATGTTCAAAAATTTTGATCAGATTTTTTCTAAAGCAATTCATCATTTTTCTAACAGCCTCACCGGACACCTAACGGACACTGTTGTTGTACAGAACAGGTCAAAACTCACTACGAACCTCCCCCTGGCACATGTGTCTAGACTCGACTCGACTCATAACTCATCGATACGAGAGCAACTGCGGATCCAGCATATTAGTCATAAGCAAAATCTTAAAACTTAATTTCCTGTAACTACATTTTCTTCTCTAGGAAAAGTATGAAATAAAAAAAAAAATTTCGATAAAAAAGTTTAAAAGTTGATTTCTGGAGAATGAATATTTTGAACGGTTGTCGTAAAGAATCAGGAGCATCGCTGGACCGATTCTGGCGTTTGTGGTATTCAAATTTGGAGAATCGAAACCTCTATCAGATGAACATAGAACTTTTTGATAAACCCATTTTTAGTTGAAATATTAAAAAAATAAGCAAAATTTTTTTTCAAATTCAGAAAAAAAATCGAAAAAATTCAACAACTCAAGTAATTCTTGCAATATCAGAAAGTTCTATGTTCATCTGATAGAAGCATGTCTTATGAACAATTGAGAACCAAAAATTCCAAGATTGGTCCAACGCTGGGTCTGATTCTTTACGGCAACCGAGTGATTTTGTATTTTCCTGTCTTCAGCGCAGCCACTATTAGACTGGAAGTAATACATGATGTAAGATATGGATAATGAAGGTCAAACCCTTCCCAAACATGATGATTTTTTTCAATTTTATCAGAGTCTTCAAGTTGAAAAAAAAAGAAAAATTGTTTTTCAGAAATTCAACCCATTTAAAGGTGTATATACCCCCTTAATAACGGAGAAAAACTCAGAAGAACTCTTTACGTATCCGCACAAATTCTCTGCTAAAAGTCTTAATAACTAAGAAAAACTCTTCTGGAAGAGTCCGAAATCTTGCAAATACTCTCACTTTTTATGTCAAATTAAGAGTTTTTCGGAGTTAGTAAGACTTTTTCAATGTTTTTTAGAGAAAGTAAAAATTTCAGAATCATTATTCATACTTATCAACAATTTTTCTCAATTTTGACGGAGAAATATTTCCACAAGGGAAGCTTTTCATTGCATCTGGGAGTACTGAAGTACCCATACGTTTGACCATGTGGTTTACACCTTGACTTGATATTTCATGAAACTCACATTCGATGGTGCTCCCAATAGTTTTATGAGATTTTAGGAGTTTGTGAGGAAAAAAAATAAAAAAATTCGTTGACTTGATTTATAAAATCTACTGCCCATAAACTAAAAAAAAATCTGAGGGACTGGAATATTTCTCACAAAGCGGGAAAAGGCCTCTCGAGTACTTTTCTGGCAAAAACGAATAATCGATTTTTTAGTGATTTCGCAGCTAACAATTACTGTCAAATAAATGCGAATCTGTAGGACATTCACGTAGCGCACTGTTTCAAGCCGCCATAGTATGCGTTTTGTATAAGATGGAAATGTGTGTGATTGTGTGAGTGAAACAGACGGGGCTCTCGGAAATGTTTATTCGGCGATAGGTCCTGACGGCTTGAGTTGACTTGAGTCGACGAGCCAATAGCGGCGCCATCTATTGACTAGAAATTTTCGCACGCTGAATTCTCCGAATGTGGATAGCTTTACAACCGAGGATGGTGATTGAACTATTTCTGCTAGAATATTGCCCTCACAGAAAAAACCCCTCAAAATATCGCCGTCAACTGAGCCCTCAACTTTCAGGGTGATTTCGTACCCTCAACTTGAGGGTTAAACCTGAATTGAGGGGTACCTTCAACTTGAGGAGCAACCGTCAAATGGGGGTCCCTTCAACTTCAGGGTCAACCATTGAATGAGGGTAACCCCAAAATTGAGGATTGCCCTCGATTTGAGGGTTTGAATTTCAGAACCCGTAGACTTGAGGAATTATTATATCTCTAAATCTTTGGACTCAACTCTCAATATACGCTTCCAGGTATTAACCGTTAACATTGAAAGTAATTACTCTTAATTGTGAGGCAACCCACTAAGACTTTTTGAAGTGACCTGCCACTTTTGAGGGTTGACCTCTAACTATTCAGGGTCATCCCTCAATTTTCAGAGTTGTCCCAGAACGTCTCAGGGTTATCCCTCAATTGTTGGAGGTTGTCCCGCACTTCTTGGGGGTTTACCCTCAATTTTCAGTATTGACCTCCAACTATTCAGGGTTATCCCTCAATTGTTGGAGGTGTCCCTCGATGTTAGAGGGATATTCCTCAATTCTTAGGGGTTTTTCCTCAAATTTCAGGGTTAATCCACCAACTTTTCAGGGATGACCCTTCAATTGATGGTTTAACCATAGAAATTGAAGGTATAACCCTGAAGATTGGAGGTTAATCCGTGAAATTTCAGGATTTCACCTTCATAATGGAGGGTTTAACCCTGAAAGTTGAAGTTTCACCCTCAAACTTGAAGGGTTTTTTCCGTAAGGGTGTTGTGGGTGAAATATCGCTCAGTACACGTCGAGTGCAAGAAATCATTATATCGCCAAAATTTGATATCACTCGTCTCACGCGGCGGCCATGTTTACTGTGTCAGTGTGTGTATCCGTGTGCCAGCTGTCACGAGGAAATTATATTAATGTTTAATTAGGACGTCAGGCTTATTCGTGGCTAACCTGCACTATTTCATCCAGAACAATTTCGATCAAGGAATATTTCGTACACATCAGATTCTTGAAATGATTTTTTATTCCCGAGAATTTAGCGTGCGAAATTTACGCGTAGGTGTGTACATGTGTATGTGCCGTTACCCCCACCATACCACCCCCTCGGACAGCCTTAAACTCAAACTATATATTTACAACTAGGTGACGGTAAACGCACCGAGGTTCACACATGTATCTGAAACATACATACAGATATTTCAATAACCGAACGATATATAATGAAAATTACGTGTCCTTACCATGGATTATTTTCATCCCCATCCACCTCCTTCTTTTCCTCCTCCTCCTTCTTTTCATCCCCCTCATCCCAATTTTCCGGCACCTCCGGCACCTCCACTACCGCTGGCACCTCCTCACCATCCCGTGGTGGAGCCTTAATCCACAAAGGTTCACCGTCTCTGTAATGGATCGTATAATAGAGAACCCCATTGACCTCCATCTCCTCATAATGGCTGTCATATCCGCCATCGTTGGAGCTCCATTGATCGTCCACCAGCTCCAAGACATTAATTGGACGATGTTCCATTTTCTGTAATAGGAAATATCAATTACAAACTATATCCATCACGAAAAAAACTATGATATCGAAGAATAACGATACTTACTTCTTCCTTCAAATTTCAGTTTCTCTTGAATTTTGCTTTCTCGAGTTGGCTGGTTGCAGAATGTGTAAAACTGGAAGCAAACTCGCACTTTTATACCCAACTAGAAACTCGAAATACGCCCACAGTATTAGAGGGGTTGACCATTGGCACACTTGGATGATATTTTTTTATAACTCAGTGTGCAAAACTCGGTTACTCATGTCTGTTGGTAGTGTGCGAAGTGTCCAATTCACACATTGTGGCGCGCGGTGTGCTTAGTAGATACATTTGCGCACTCAGTGTAGGAAAATTCGAGAAGTTGAACAATTTGAGTATTTACGTATATGGAATCGAGTCGGAAACTTTTGAAAGCAAGAAGAAGTCAAATAATAGTGTAATTACCCCGCTATATTTGAGTAAAAATGTAACAGGGAACAATACAATCCACCTGCTCATGATTGAAAGTGGAAGCGAACTAGATAATGGTAATTCAAATAATTTCAAACCACGATTCCACTTTGCTTGGATCAAGAATCTTTCACGTTTGGTTAGCATGCAATTGTCAAATCATAGATGTGCACAATTTTTGTGCGATAGATGTTTGTGCACTGTAAAAAAATTGCGGTGTAATCTAGCTCGGAGTTAGTGGTTGAGAATTTCGGTGTCAATAATAACACAACTATCGTGTTTGAAATACACCAGCTATGTTGTCAAATAAAAAATAGTGTTATTTTATGCGAATTAACACTATATGAATCTTTTGACAAGAAGAAACACCTATTGGTGTTATTGTACGGAAGAAAGTGTTTATTTAACACCTCTCGAACTAATACCATACTACACTGTGAAAAATCGGCGGTGTCAACTGCGACGGAGTGAGTGCTTCAATTCTTTGGTGTCGAAATTAACACCGAGTAAAAATAAAGACCACACTTTCGATGTGGTAATGACAAAATCGGTATTAATTATTTATCTTGCACACCGTATTGTGTTTAGGCAGCAAGTTGACACCCATCGGTGGTGATACGAGAGCTATGGTGTTAATTGTAATGTCATAAGTTCATGTCACACCGAGTTCACACTATTCCAGGTTCATATGCCGAAGGGTATATTTTTATCGTGTGAAAATTAACACGAAAAAGAGTAGAAACCGCACCTCTGATGTGGTTATACTGAGAGAAATCCAATTTGTGAAATTAACATTTTCGACATAGTAAGAACTTTATGATAATCGTGACATTTGAGAAAGATTTGTTAAACCAACCGAACATATTTTGTTGAGGAAAATCTGTTTTAATTCAGCATTCCTAATTTGACTCGGATGACATGGATTTGTGAAACATTGTATAACTCAACATAGCGAAGTTTGGCGTAGCGGATAGAGCGTGCGACTAGTAATACGAGCGATGGAGCGAATGCGAGCGGACTTGAGTTCAAATCCCGGTTAGGACAAAATATCGATGGTGGTTTTTTCTCAGCGAATTGATAATGCGTTTTCATCTACGTGCGGTTAATTATAAGTTGGCGGATCTAATGTTAAAACCCTGTTGAATGATGTATTTTTTTTTAGGCTAGCTGAAAATTTCGCTCAATATAAGCAAAAACGGTGTTTTTTTTTATCTGAATTTAACACCGGCTATGGGTTCAATTTCGGTGTTGATTATAAACACCGTTTGAACACCGCACATCTTACACCAGCATTTTACACCGCATTTTTTAGTGTATGATATCCCAAATTCAGCAGGTGTTATTGGAATCGGTGTTATCTCAAGTCACTATTTTGACACCCAGATTTTAACACTGTCTAGTAACACTACTAACGGAGTGGACTCCCTGGGACTACGCGTGGTGTTAGAATGGTGTTAGTTTTAACACCACTTTTTTTACAGTGTGTCACTTCAGCGTACAGAATGCCTATGTAAATCATAGGCAAGATTGCCTATGGTTGAATAAAGTGCGAATAGAATTTCCCAAGGAGAACACTTTGGGATTTTCCAATATTGAAAATCAGAGCACTGTACCCTTCGTCGTACATGCCGATCTTGAATGCATGATGAAAGTGGGGGTAAAAGAATCTCAAGAGCATATTCCGCATAGTGCAGCGTATTATACACACTGCGTGTGCGATGATACATTATCGGAATACAAGGATCACCGTGGATCTGATTGCATTAAGTGGTTGATCGATGAGCTTCGTAAATGAGCCGTGAAAGTAGAGTCGCGTATAAAAAATGTAATTCCAATGGAGGTGTTGAATCAGACGCAACGCGACCGTCACATGCGCGCGAAAAATTGCTATATCTGTGAGAAGCCATTTTTACCTGAGGAGAAATCATGTCGCGATCGCTGTCCTTTCACGGGTGAATATCGCGGGGCTGCACACAATCGATGCAATCTGAATTTTCAAGAGTCGCACACGATTCCGGTGGTTTTTCACATTTTATCAGGCTACGAACTACTTTATCATTAAATCTCTGGCCACAACTTTTCCCGGTGATATTACATTGCTACCCATCAATAAGGGAAAATACATATCATTCACAAAGAAAGTCGACGGTACTGTGATGAGTTTGAGGTTTATAGTTTTACTTCGATTCATGGCTAGCAGTATAGAGAAATTAGCATCGTACGTCGACGATGCCGATAAGCGAATAACGCGGAAATTTGACAGCGATCAGGATGAATTCAGTTTGACGATTCGTAAAGGTGTCTTTCCGTACGAGTATATTGATTCTTGGGAAAAACCCGACGAAATGAAATTACCCGATAAAAAAGATTTCTATTCGAAACTCAGTGCCGCGGGTATTACCGATGCAGATTACGAAAACGCGAAAGATGTTTGGGCCAAGTTTGATTTGAAAACGTTAGGCGAGTATTCCGATTTGTATCTGAGAACCGATGTACTTTTATTAGCCTATATATTTCAAAATTTTCCTGATAGCTGCTTCAAAACATACAACTTGAATCCTCTGCATTATTATACCGCGCCGGGGCTTGCTTTTGATGCTATGCTTGAGCATACGAAAATTAATCTTCAACTTCTAGACGATCCAGAAATGATATTATTTATTGAGAAAAGCATAAGAGGCGGTGTCGCATAGTGCTCAAATCGTTATGCTAGAGAAAATAATCGGTTCATGGGTGAAGATTTTGATCCAAGCAAAGCGGAATCATATTTAATTAATGTATTTCGATGTAAATATTCTTTATGGTGCAGCTATGAGTGAGCATTTGCCTAGTGGATCGTTCGAGTGGGAAAATGATGCCATTGATGTGATGGCCCATCCGGATGATGCACCAATCGGTTATATTCTTGAGGTGGATTTAGATTATCCCACAGAGCTCCATAAACAACATGCCGACTTACCTCTCTGTCCCGAGCATTTCACATCGCTGGGTAATGAAAATTAGAAAACTTGCGACAACGCTTCTACACAAAAAAAAATATGTTCTGCACTATCGCGATTTGAAACAATGCATTAAATTTGGTATGAAGCTAGCGAAAGTGCATATAATTCTAAGGTTTGCACAATCGCCATGGTTAAAGTCATACATTGATCTCAACACAAATATGCGAAAGTAGTCAAAAAACGAGTTTGAGAAAAATTTCTACAAGCTCATGAATAACGCTGTATTCGGCAAGACCATGGAGAATGTGCGTAACCATAAAACCGTGAAACTAATCACGAAGCGGGAGGGTAGGGACGGTGCACGTGCTCTCATTGCAAGGCCAACATTTCATAGCTGTACCATATTTGATGAAGATATGGTGATTATTCAGCTAAGTCGAACTAAAGTATATTTCAATAAACCTATCTACATTGGTGCTGCTATTCTCGATCTTTCGAAAATATTTCTATACAACTTCGACTATGATTATGCGAAAAATAATTTTTCAAGTACTGAATCGAAATTATTGTATACTGATACAGACAGTCTGATATATCAATGTACTATTCCAAATATCTGTGAAATCATTAAGCGCGATGTTGCGACAATGTTTGATACATCAGACTATCCGCCGAATAATACCTATGGCATTCCACTGTTGAATAAAAAACGGCTTGGTCTAATGAAGGATGAGAATAATGGAAAAATTATGACCGAATTTATTGGGCTGCGAGCAAAACTCTATACATTCAGAACTCGTGGCGATACTGATAAGAAACGCGCAAAGGGAGTCAAAGGTTCGACATTAAAATCCATCACGTTTGATGATTACAAACGATGTCTTTTCGGCTATCAAAATTTGGTTGAGCAATAGTGTATGATAAAAAGTAGTCGACATACAGTTAGCACTATTATACAGAATAAGTTAGCTCTAAGCTGGTGTGACGATAAGCGAAAGTTGATACCTGGTAAAACTGATACTTTGCCTTGGGGTTACCAAGATTCTGCGAACTTGTAAATTTCTAACATTTTTTCACATTCCCTAACATTTTTAACATTTTCCAACATTTTCTAATATTTTATGAAATAGAATAAAATAATTTCCCATTCACTTTACATGTAAATGTGAGAAAATGTTAGAAAATGTTGGAAAATGTTAGAAAATGTTGGAAAATGTTAGAAAATGTTAGAAAATGTTAAAAAATGTGAGAAAATGTGAGAAAACATTTCTTTTCCTTGATGATCATGTAAGCTAGCATTAAGATTAAGGAGAGACAAGAAACAAATGTAAATATGTTGATAATAAATTTTATTCATGAACATTATATTACATATCCGATTTATCTATCCAACTATTATGTGAACCATCGAATCCTAACCATTTTACATAGAGTTGATCACCACGCCTTCGCAAGACCTTTTCTACAAGATAGCCATCGGCATATTGCACCCTGCTTAGCTCCTCCTCATAAAAACCGCCTTCAATGGGCTGATTCAGGTAGTCGGTGAGTTTGTAAGTTGGAGGGTTAGTATATTTCACCTCATCAACTGTAAATATTTCTGTTGTACAATTCGGCGTATAACCCTTTTCGAACACATTTTTATATTTGCTAATTTGAACTTTATCGCCAACCTTAAATTTACGTTTACGTTTGCTTCTTTTGATTCGACGCGGTTTATACACACATCGATACAGTTGTTTTTCATTGATCGTAGTTACATCTTTCAGTTTCATTTGAATCGTGCTATGTTTGGTATTATTATACGATGCAATTAAATCTGGTAAAATGTAAGTCCACTTATGAGAACCTTGAAGTGTGAATTGCTTCCACATTTTATTTTCCAGTGTACGGTTGAAGCGTTCGCATATCGACGGCTTCAAGTTGCTAAATGTCGAGTACATGTTGATTCCGTGATGTCTCATAAGAGTTTTGAATTCTTTGTTGTGAAATTTCTCGCCCTGATCGACGTGTAGATGTTTCGGTATGCGACCCAGAGTTAGCACCGATTTCATCGCAGCAGTCACATCTTTGGCATTTTTACTCTTGATCGGTACGGTCCACGCAAATTGTTGCAATCAGGATCCTGAGATCTTTCATATAACTACAATTTATTTGAAGGTTCGTTGTCGAATTAAGAGTTGGAACTCAGTCGTACAAAGTAATTCAAGTTTATTTAATATATGAAGTTTTACAAAGGCTTTACTAATTTCCAACTAATCTCTATATAATGTGTCTTGCTTCTGGTCGCGATATTCTGACGACGGGCGCGTCGTCTGCCTGCCTTTTAACGACTCTTTCAGTGCTGCGTCTGCACATTGCTATGTATTTCGCCATACGATCGAGTCGTTGCCCTGCTATACCGTGTTTAGCGCATTCTTGTATTTCGCTACACGATAGTGTCGTTGCCCTGCTATACCGGATATGAGGTGTCGCAATAGCTTGGTATTCGAATTGCAGCATCCCTTCCCCCTTGGAAGAAAAGCTTGTGGATTTTCTCCTGAAATCAGTTGAATCTGCTGGCTTGCGTCGTCGTGCGTACGCTTGCCTGTTATTCTATAGCTAGGTTAGTGGTTTATATTATGTATCCCGCTTACAAAGTTTTATATAATCGTTCCTTAATCTGGGTTAGTATAATTAATTTTTCTGAAATAGTATTTGATGAGAATGCTACAAAATGATAAGCTCTTATTCTATAAAATGTTCTCAACGATTTACATGTACAGTTGGGCAATAAAGTACTTGTATGGTCTGAATTCAGGCTCATGCGTTTTAGCGTCTACGCTGTTGAGCAAGCCCTTCACACCGCATACCCCGCTCCTTCAGTTCATCGATGCGTTACGGCCGATCGGTTAGCTAGCCTGGGCCGTCCCGACCTGTGAATATTTCGCAAGTATTTCTTATTTTACTTTGAGTAAGTAAACTGCCTGATTTGCCTTCTCGCCTGCCGACTCGTCAAACGTCGTCGATAAATACGTATAGAATATATTGTCAGCTGATTTCAAACTTATTTATTTTAGTGAAAAAGAGTTCAATTCGAACTTCATTTCGATATTATACAGGAGTGACTTATGTCATAAGTTTGAAACAATGTTATTGAAAAATATGATACCCAACTGATCGAAATTCGCAATTCAGATTCAGGTGATCTACTGAATTTTCGATTACAGCAAATTCTCAATTTCTTGCAGGTATTATTCTTGCAGGTTTTCTATTAAATGTATATCTACGTTGAATGAGAAATTGAATCACAGGGAAACTCATTTGGCCGTTTATAAATTTTGATAACATCGTATATTTTTATTAAATAAGAGAACAAAAATCCAAGATTAAAACTGAATAGTAGAAAATAACAACACAATATCAATAAAATATAAATAAATTATGATAGACATGATTTGTAACATATACATAAATATAATACTATGAAAACTTACACATTTATGAAAAAATAATTATCCACTAAATATAATATAATATAATATGTGTATCTTAGTTTACTAAAGTAGGACAAAATAATATTTCACTTATGGCTATTTTACATTTTAATAATAAATATTTCCTTGTAGTTTTTTACTTAGAATTCTAACCATTAACATTAATATATCATCAAAAAGTAGTCAATTGTTCTTGAAATATGAATATGATACTCTCGAATTATATTTAGTGGATAATTATTTTTTCATAAATCTGTAAGTTTCCGTATTATTATATTTATGTATGTTACAAATTATCTCTATCATAATTTATTTATATTTCATTGATATTGTGTTGTGATTTTTCACTATTAAGTTTTAATCTTGGATTCTTGTTTTCTTATTTAATAAAAATATACAATGTTATCAAAATTTATAATCGGCCAACTGAGTATATTACCTTAATTATTTTCCTCACGGAGAAAACTTACGTAGAATAATACCTGCGAGAAATTAGAAATTTGCTGTCATTGAAAATTGAGTAGATCGGTGCTAAATCTGAATTGCGAATTTCGATGAGTTGGGCATCATGTTTTTGAACAACATTTTTCAAACTCATCACACAAGTTACCCCTATATAATAACAAAATCCAGTTTGAATTGAACTCTTTTTCACTAAAATAAATAAGTTTGAAATCAGCTGACAATATATTCTATACGTATTTGTCGTCGATGTTTGACTAGTCGGTAGGCGAAAAGGCAAATCGGGCAGATTATCTACTCAAAGTAAAGTGCGAAATACTTCCGAAATATCCACAGGCCGGGACGGGCCAGGCTGGCCGTAACGCATCAATGCGATCAGGGAGCGGGGTATGCGGTGTGAATAGCCTGCTCAACAGCGTAGACGCTAAAACGCATGAGCCTAAATTTCGACCCTACAAGTACTTTATTGCCCAACTGTACTCTAAGAGTTTTCTTCTTTACCTTTATGGTACAATTTACTTCTGAATTTACCTCTAAGATCGTATAAGGACCAATCCATTGAGATGATAGCTTCTTCGATCGTCCTCTGCGTACAGTCTCGTCGTACAGTAGTACCTTGTCTCCAACCTTGAACCCTTTTTGTTTGGTTCGTCGGTCGTACTCGATTTTCGACTTCTCCTTGGCTTGTTGCAGATTTTCTTTGGCTATAAGATTGCTGGCTCGCAATCTCTCTCGTAGTTCTCGTGCGTAGTCGTCATAGGTGTACGTTGTTTCTGGATCCTTCTTCAGCGATGTTGGTAGTTCAGCTGGGTGCCCATACACCAGCTCGAATGGCGTAAATCTCGTTGCAGTGTGGGGTGTCGTGTTATATGCAAACATAGCATATGGTAACCATTAATCCCAGTTGCTCTGTTCCTCGTTGATGTAGTGTCTCAGATATTCAGCTAACGTCCTATGTGAACGTTCTCAGGCTCCATTGGATTCAGGATGATAAGCCGTCGTCTGAACCTTGTCGATCTTTAACAGTTTACAAGTATCTTTGAAAACATTACTCGAAAAGTTCGTACCGTGATCGGTGAGTATTCTCTGTGTTATTCCGTGTTCGCATACGATCCTGGTCGCAAATTTCTTGGCTACAGTGTTAGCTTCTTGGTTCGGAATGGGTATTGCCTTACTGAATATGGTCAGACAATCTTGAAACGTGAGGATATACTTGTTTCCTTGCTTTGTTTCTGTCATTGGTCCTACGATATCCAATGCACATTTTTCAAACGGTTGGTTCGGAGTGTCGGTAATGACCATTGGTGCCGTCGTCTTCTTGCTAAGTTTGTTCTTCTGGCAATTCTCGCATCTCGAGATGTGTTGTTCGACGTCCTTCCGTAATCCTGGCCAGTCGTGTTTCAATCGAATTCGTTCGACCGTTCGGTTAACTTCTTGATGTGCTCCTAATGACGTATCGTGGTACTCATAGATGATCCTGTTCCGATGTTCCTCCGAATATTCTTGTTCTCGATTGTTCAATTCTTCCTCTTCTTTCTGCTGACTTCTGGTCACTGCATACATGCGACTCAAGGCATTTGCGTTGGTGCTAGCCTTGCCTGCCTTGTACTCGATCTCGTAGTCGTATTCTTCTAGCTTCAGTCGCAATCTGGTGAGTCGTGATCCTGGATCTTTGACTCCAAATAACCATGTGAGTGGCTTGTGATATGTAACTATTCTGAATTTAGTGCCATATACATACGGTCTAAAATGATTAACTGCCCAAACTATTGCCAATAATTATTTTTCTGTCGTTCTGTAGTTTCCTTCTGCTGAATTTAGAGTTCTACTTGCGTATGCTATTGGCAAGTCTCTTCCTACTATCCCTTGCGACAGGACTGCTCCGATGGCTTTGTCGGATGCGTCTGTCGTCACGATGAACGGTCGCTCGAAATCTGGATATTGTAGAATTGGTGCTGTCGTCAACGTCTTCTTCAAATTCTCAAAAGCTTCTTGTTCCCTCGAAGTCCATCCAAATTTTACCTCTTTTCTCAGCAAATGTGTTAGCGGTTTTGCTAAACTCGAGAAATTCTGTATAAATCGTCTGTAGTATCCGGCCAAACCCAGAAATCTTCGAACATCTTTTACACTCTTTGGAATTGGAAATTCTTCTACTGCTCGGATCTTCTCTGGATCTGCCTGTATCCCGTCTCTAGTGATGACGTGTCCCAAGAAGTTGACTTCTTTCCTCAGAACTTCACACTTGTCGGGTTGTAGTTTCAATGAATTCTGTCGTAAGCGTTCCAGTACCTCTTCCAGTCGCTTGTTATGTTCCTGCAAACTAGGAGCATGTATGACAATATCGTCGAGATGGACATAACATCTAAGGCCTTGTATTCCTGAAAGTACAGTATTCATTATTCGTTGAAATGTAGCGGGTGCATTCTTCAGTCCAAAAGGCATGCAATTGTATTCGTAATGACCGTGTGAAGTGGAAAATGCCGTCTTGCACTTATCCTCTCCTTTCATTGGAATTTGGTGAAATCCTGATGCTAGATCTAATGTAGAGAAATATTTTGCCTCACCCAACTGGTCCAATATTTCTGTGATATTGGGCAGTGGAAAGGAATCTCCTACAGTAACCTCGTTCACCTTACGGAAGTCAACTACGACTCTCATCTTCGTTTTTCCTGATGCGTCTGCCTTCTTCGGTACCACTAGCAGTGGTGCGTTCCATTGACTTTTGCTTTGTCTGACTTTCCCGTCGGCAAGCATTTTATCTACCTGCTCGTTTATCTCCTGCTTGTGTTTCTCCGGAAGTCTATAAGGTGTCACATTTATAGGTGCGATATCCGGATTTGTAGTAATTCTGTGACTAGCTGCGTTCGTGTAACCCAGATAGTCTCCTTCTAAGTGAAATACATCGTGAAATTTTCCACAAATATCTAACAAGCTCTCTTTTTCTTCTCGATTCAGATGACTCGTACGTAGGTTGTCTTTCAGCTGTTGCACTCGGCTCGCGTTACTCGGTGTCATCGTCCGGCATGCATATACTTGCGTCATATCTGTCTGCTGTTGGCCTAGTGCTACGATCTTTACACACGGCTGCTGTTCCAGTTCTACATTATAATCGTTCGTATTCAAAATGCTGACTTTGCACTCACCGTCGACTGCGTTGGTGATGCAACTCCCGAGGTATGCTCCAGGCTGTAACTCGATTCCTTCGACGGTGCCTTCCGCGTCATCGCGTGTCTTTGCACGGATTATCTTCTCGCTTTTTCGTTCAAGCAATATATGAGCTCCTGTGGCTCCTAAATTCCATGTCGTTCCGTACAATCTTGCGTATTTCCCAGATCTAAGCTCGAAGTCATGCTTCTCGAGAAAGTCGCCTCCTAAGAGACCGTCTGCTTCTAGTGGAAAATCGTCTTTAACTGTGTCAAAAAGGTGCGATATGTGCCTATTACCAACCCTTATATTCAACGTGACCTTACACAAGGTCGTAACCGGTGTTCCGCCTATCCCTCTGAGCGTGATCACACCGTCTTCAGCCATCACTTCGTCGTCGATCTTTCCGACTTTTACTAAGCTTACCTCAGCTCCTGAATTTAATAGCATAGTTCCATGTCTCGTCTTGAATTCATCTGCCTCGATCGTTGCGTGATTCTTCTGTCTTGATCCATTTATTAGGCAATTTACTGGTACGACGCGATACGGTTGCCTGTCCGCCACGCCTGCTCCTCGTTTCCCAGAGTCTCTCCGTTTTGCTTGCTGGCGTCTCTGAAAGGACCTGGCTGGACCCGTTCCTCTCTTCTAGGAGGTCCCCGATTCCTCTCGTAGCCTTGTCTATTTTCTTCGGCTATTCTAGTTCTGCAGTCTCGTATGACGTGCCCTGGTTTCCTACAGAAATGCCAAATTACCTGAATTTTTCTTACGTAGTTACTTGGTGTCGGCAATCGTTGAGGGTAACTGGATCCTGTCTTTGCTGAGCGACAGTCTCGCGCTAGGTGTCCTGTCTTCCCACAGTTGTAGCAATTGTTTCCTCTGTTATTCCTCTGCTGTTGCGCGGTTGATTGTGTTCCCGATCCGATCCCCGAATGGGGCCTAAATCTCGTTCTTCTTCTATCGCGAGTGATATGGCTTCTCTATGCTATACCGTGTTTAGCGCATTCTTGTAATTTGCTACACGATAGAGTCGTTGCCCTGCTGTACCGGATATGAGGTGTCGCAATAGCTTGGTATTCGGATTGCAACAAAATTTTCAGAACATATCAATCACTGTGAGTCAAAATTTTGAGCCCTTGTTGACTGATGAGTATGCGGACATATCGACGAAATCGGCTTGCCAGGTCTCATCCAGACCACGTATATCGACATAACGTCGAGGATAATTACGTCGGGCGGGTCTATGAAGTTCGCTCGCTATTACCGACTTCATGTTCATGCGTCTCCACCCAATTATCAACGTATTTGTTGTCCAAAAATTCGGGAGGGATCGGAATTCCGTGGATGTAATGCCGGCTAAGTGTTTCAGCGTTATTCTCAACTATCGCCAACCGTTTCTCCAGAGATTCATTTCCCTCCTTCAGGACCGCAATCTTTTCTTTTGCTCGGGCCCAAATACGTTGATCTTCTTCAAAACTTTCGCTATGTTCTCGTGTTATGCGAGCATTGAGTTTTGGTTCAAGAGCTTCGAGCGCCTGTTGCATGGATTGCTCGAATGTCTGCTTTATAGTGTGTTCGAAAGCATTATACGCTCGTTGTGTGATATCCTCAAGACTTTTTAGAGAAACGGCATCGGTTGGTTCTTGCGGATATGCGATATTGCACAATCGTTTATTGTCTATGTCGTATTGATCATCGATAGTGATTTTGAATCCAACACCAGGAGGTCCACGACTACTCACACTTTTGATTTTTCCACTACCCAACAGACGAACGAATATGTCTATGCTCATCGTTGGATGATCTAGCTGGATTTGAAGCGAATTCCTCGTAGTAGTCAGTTGTGACTGAACCCTTCAAGATCAGATGCTATGGCTGCCAATCGAATCTCTAGAACTTCCTTCTTCACCGTTAGAGCGTTAATCTCTTCCTCCATGAGAGCCTGAATGTTTTGATTCTCGTTGCGATTGTTGGTACGCTCTCGATCTAGGCGTGCATTAAGTTGAGATTTAAACTTGTGGAGTGCTTGTAGCGTAGCGTTGGCAAATGATTTTTCCATAGAATGTTCGAGAACATCCAAGGCTCGCCATGTAATATCTTTGAGACTTTTGAGAGAAACAGCGTCGTTCAGCTGTTGTGAATCTGCGATATTATATCATCGTTTGCTGTCCAGATCGTTCTGCTTATCAGCGGTAAATTTGAATCCAACACCCTGAGGACCTCGAATAACACTTTTTTTTCCGCAGCTGTTGTTCGTCAGCGGTCGTTCGAATATGTCTATGCTCATTGTTTAATGATCTGTGACCGAATGATTATTTTATGATTAATCTAATGCTAATAAATGATTCTCGCCTCGCGTAGCTCCTCAATGATGTAGGATATTTCATTGTTGTGGCTAGTATTATCAGCCGCTTGAGATGCCATGAGTAGTCGAAGACGGTCAACGAGCTCATTAGGATCATCCCAATGAACATAATCCGTGTGTTGCTCTCTAAAATTTTACTTAACTTATATCGGCGAAATGCCGATGTAAACTCTAATCTTAGGGTGTTTAGGAATTAATCCACGGGCCTACTCTTATATAAAATCAAGAATTATGGAAGGTGACTCAATTCAGATTATATTGGTACATGTAAATAATGCGTTTTTATTTGGAATAAAAATGTAATATGGTTATAACAGTTTTTTAAGATTGAAGTTTGAACATTGGTAGGTGAAAATCTCACGTGCCTCTTCTGAGGGCTTCTATATTAATTGACTTCTTATTTGGAAGTATTTACCGGCGGTCAACCGTGATCTTAATGTCTAATACCTAATGCTAAATATCATAACTCTGACTGAGTTATACTTGTCCTATAGCTTGTTTAGGACTCCTATATCTAATCGCGTTTTTATCTTAATAACTATTACCTATACTACTTGAAATCACTTTTAAGTGAGTTGAATCTAAACATATTTTATACTAAATGAAATGACTTCTTAGAGTTGAAAGTTATCTTAAAAACTAGTGCCTGTATATAATGTATGAACTCTAAGTGAGTTCGTTGCCTATAACTCGTTAGGACGTTTATATTATTTGCTCTACCTGAATTTATCTAAGTAGTGATCTATTAATGCTAATTAAAATGACTCTCTTAGAATCGCTTTGCCTAAAAGTAATTAGGACTTCTATATTATGCTTTGTATTATAAGTTCTCTGACTATTTATGGGGACTCTATAATGCCTATGCTAAGTGATTTGATTTCAAGTGATTTTACTGCAAGTGATTTTACTTCATGTTTGATTTGATATTACTGAGCTGATTGAATATTTTAAAAGAAGAATTTAATTACAAGAAATGATTTTACTGATTTGACCACCCAAGAGGTAAAAGAAGAGACAGGTGGTGTGCCGAAGCGATCCCCCACTAGCTATCTTCTACCTCAAAAATATAAAGACTTTACTGATTTGACTCCCACGATGGTGTCCAAGAAGCAAAAGAAAGGACAGGTGGTGTGCCGAAGCGATCCCCCACTAGCTATTCCCCACTCCTCAAACGAGATCGTGTACTTGAAAAAGCAATAGACATGCCAAAACGAGAAGACAGGTGGTGTGCCGAAGCGATCCCCCACTAGTATCTCACTCTGCTATATCCAGAGAGATATTTGTCTGATTAAATGCTATTTAATTGCCGAACTTATCTAATTCATATAGTTACTTTGTAAGCGAGACAGATTTTTAGGCAATATGGCGATTTGCCGTTAGTTAACCCATGCCTACGGTAGATGGCTCTTTGAGATGGTTGACCGCGCTAACAACAGATGGCCTTTTGATATGGTTGACCGCGCTAACGACAGATGGCGCGCGCTATACGCCTTGTTGTATTACTATTTATATAGGTCGTGGCTTGGCCGCGTTACATCCGTGCTTTGTCCTCGCGCGATTTTATGGGTGGGTAATAAACCTTTACCATATCTTTGCTTAGGGTTTTTCACCGGCAGGTCGATGTATGTAGCAATAAAATCTCTGTAGTTTGAACTTTTTTTTTGTCATACTGGAAGCTTTTGTCAGCTTTGTAATATTTTCGATGTGCATTCGTTTTTTCACAATTCTGGCATAATTCAATTTATCGTTTTTATTCACAATCGCAGGATTGCGCAACTTTTTGAATAACAATTCGAGCAATCCCGGTGTATATATGGGGCATTCCAGCTCAACTCAACCGGCCAACGGAAGTGACCTCTTCGATTTTGTTCTCGAAATAATATATGGTAGTTCTACATTAAACATAATATGTCTGTTAAGATCAAGCCTTAAATCAAAAATCTGCCCAAGTTATAATTTTATGAAGATTTGAGTCGCCTCACATTCAAATATTCACTGCCGCTAAACGATGAGTCGACTCAAAAAGGTGTCTAATGAATTATGTCCGGTACAAAGTGTAGTTTGGATGGAAATTCAATGAAAAATTTCAAGCACTTTTTTTCTCTGAAATTTCTCGTAAATCTCAATTTTCTCGGGAGTGCCCTAATCGATTGGGATGAATTTTGCACACAAAATTTTCGATGAAAAACTACAAATTTCGACACCCGAAACAATATGCCCGGACGTCAACTTCCGGAGTTGTGCAGTTCTTGAATAATCATATAATTACCATTTCCGAGGAAATTTTGGTTCGCACGAATAAATAATTTGCATAAATAAATTGCACGGAAAGAAATTTGGGCGACTAGCGTTACCATGGAGTGACGCAGCAGTGTTAAACAAATATGCGCTGCGAACCTGGTTTTGAATCTGCTACACGCTCTACTAGGGTGACTCAGTACACCAAGCCGGGCGAGCTACAATCCCAGTGATAGCTCACCGCATTCATGGGTGAGAAAGTCACCCGACGAAGTGTACCTATGATCCCGAAATCTGAGTAAGTAGCGTCTCAAGGCAAGCGAATGCAGCGCCACTAGGCCTATATTGGTAGGTCGCCCAAATTTTTTTCAATGTGGGTATGATGCAAAGCATAAAAATCTTGCATACAAATATTTAGGAAGTTGCTATTAGACATCAATAAATCAATTTAGTAATTGATAATCTTTTTAGTTATCACAAGCATAATTTATTCGTCAATCGTGTCGAATAGCACTTTCTGTTTTTATGAATCACTGATTACATTCAACTGGATACGAGTTCACATGGAAGGCCGGGGCCAATGCTTGCACCCGAGTGTACAGTAATGTTCGTTCATGAGTTGGCGGTGGCCAACTGTTTTTTTCGGACTTTTTCGGAAACAAGACTCCATCCTAGTCGTATTTGATGTGCTGATGGCCGAAATTGTGATAATAATAATTGTGACCCCTTGTAAAAATAATATAATATTATTTTATTGATGGTATCCGAAAAAGTCTGAAAAAAATAGTTAGCCGGCGGCAAACCCATTCATGAACATTACTGTACACTCAGGTGCAAGAATTGGCCCCTGCCTTCCATGTGAACTCGTATCCAGTTAGATATAATCAGTGATTCATGAAAACAGAAAGTGCTATTGGACACGATTGACGGATAAATTATGTTTGTGATGATTAAAAAGATTATCAATTAGTGAATTGATTTATTGATGTCTAATAGCAACTTCCTAAATATTTGTATCCAAGCTTTCTATGCTTTGCATCATACCCAATGTTATTTATTCGTGCGAACCAATATTTCCTCGGAAATGGTAATTATATAATTATTTAAAAACTGCACAACTCCGGAAGTTGACGTCCGGGCATATTGTTTCGGGGACCAAAATTTGGAGTTTTTCACTGAAAATTTTGTGTGCAAAATTCATCTCAATCGATTAGGGCACTCCCGAGAAATTTGAGATTTTCGAGAAATTGTCGAGAAAAAGAGTGCTTGAAATTTTTCATTGAATTTCCATCCAAACTACACTTCGTACCGGACATAATCCATTAGACACCTTTTTGAGTTGACTCATCGTTTAGTGGCACTGAATATTTGAATGTAAGGCGACTCAAATCTTCATAAAATCATAACTTGGGCAGATTTTTGATTTAAGGCTTGATCTTCACAGACATGTTATGTTTAATATAGAACTACCATATATTATTCCGAGAACAAAATCGAGGGGTCACTTCCGTTGGCCGGTTGAGCTGAGCTGGAATGCCCCATATATATATATATATATATATATTGTCACGTTTCGGCAGTTTCGCGTCTAGCGAAACTACCTGTTATTGTGAGTCTTTTGCTCTGGAATGATTTTAGGACCTCTCTATCTAGTTCTGTCTAATTACGGACTTTGAACGCCGTGCGTTCGCAGTCGTCTCCCCTGGTTCACGGACCTTGTGCACGTAGTGCACGCAGCCGTATACTATCCCTAGCACCGGACCTTGTGCACTCAGTGCACGCAGCCGTATCCCGTCTATCCACGGACCTTGAACGCAAAGCGTTCGCAGCCGTATTCCTAACTAATGAATTTAATAGGACCGTGAAATGTCGGAGAAGGGAACCAGCACTAAATCCGAGCAGTTTTATTAAACATAAAAAAACATTTATTCAAAGTAAATTAATATCGGAAGCGGTTGCAACCAGACTAACTAATATTTACAATGTAGCGTATATTACTAACTCGAGGATATAATTTGGCTGCGTGAGAACTTTAGTCTCACGACCTTTATGCAATGAATCAATTATAATTTTCCGAATAATAATGGTCAAAGAATCGAAAATTATTTATGACAAAATTTATAGATAAGTAAGCGAAGTTATATGAGTTCTGAATTTTCTATAATATGAAAGCTAAATGGCTAGGCAGATCACCAGGCGCTTTGCCTATGGTGTCTGATACGAAGTGTTCGAGTGAGTCAACTCAGCGCTATGCTCGAGATTGCTGCTGAGCTGAGTGCCGCCACGACTTATATACAAGTCGTGACGTCACCCAAACTCATGCTGTTGTGTCGAACGTTCTAGACTATCATCGAACTACCTGCCGTTGATTGGCCATGCCTTAACAGCTGGCCGTTTGAATGTAAACGATCAGGCCTATCTGCCTGTTACGTTACAATATATATGTATGTATATAATGTAACGTAACAGGCAGATAGGCCTGATCGTTTACATTTAAACGGCCAGCTGTTAAGGCTTGGCCAATCAACGGCAGGTAGTTCGCGAACGATCCAGAACGTTCGACGAGCATCGATGACTTGCGTGACGTCACAATTTGTATATAAGGCGTGTCGCCGCACAGGCCAGGAGCAATCTACGGCAAAGCGCCAGGTTGGCTCACCGCTGTTATCAAATATACTCTCTTCATTGAGCAATCTAAGGCAAAGCGCCAGGTTGGCTCACTGTAATATTCAAACATATTCTTTCATTCTTCTCTTTACAGACACCATAGGCAAAGCGCCTGGTGATCTACCTAGCCTTTACTATTAGTCGTTTAGAAAACACAGAAAATTCAGAATTCTCAAATTCAAACACTTATTTTTGCTACATTATTACAAATTCATTAAATTCATTATTATTCGATAATTTATATAAAAATTCTTGCAAAAAGTCGTGAGATAACATATCTCACGCACTAGGTAATCATAACCTCAATTTAGTAAGTAAGCAACGTTGTGAATATAATTTAGATTGGTTGCAATCGTTATTGGATATTATTTTATTAAATAAATGTTTCTTATGTTTAATATAATTGCTAAGATTTAATGCTGGTTCCCTTCTCCGCCATTTCACGGTCCTATTAAATTCATTTAGCTAGGAATACGGCTGCGAACGCCTTGCGTTCAAGGTCCGTGGATAGACGGGATACGGCTGCGTGCACTAATTGCACAAGGTCCGGTGCTAGGGATAGAATACGGCTGCGTGTACTTCGTGCACAAAGTCCGTGATCCAGGGGAGACGGCTGCGAACGCACGGCGTTCAAAGTCCGTAATTAGTCAGAAATTAGATAGAGAGGTCCCGAAATTCTTTACGAGCAAAAGACTCACAATAACTGACAGTTCCGCGAGTCGCGAAACTGCCATAAAGCTACAATATATATATACATATATATTAGACTGTTTAAAAAAAAAACGGACTATTTTGTTTCTTCCAAAGAACATTGAAAAATCGTCAGAGTATGACTAAACAAAGACCCTGGTAAAATATGAGCCCTTAATATAAATATCTAGAGGTGGCGCTTTTCAATTTTCTATTTCCATTTGAATAACATGGGAAACAAAATTTCTGAACTTTGTAATTCTATTACTCAGGAACGAACTACTTTACAGTAATAACTGAGATGGATTCTCGTAGGAAATTTAACACTCTATAAAAAAGGTTGAATTAAAAATTTGCCTGAGGCGAGCCGTTTCGGAGTTATCAAGCCTCAACCATTGAACTGTTCAAAATGATGATAATTTTTACTCATAAATGATAAACGCGACAAAATCCACTCATATAACTTAAATACTCACTATTATCAACTTCAAAATCAATATCTATAAACTTTCAATAAAATGTTGATCAAAAAATTTTATTAATCAACAGTGAGTGTAACCGACGGACCTCGCGAATCCGGTACTACACGAAACGGAGTTCGCCCAGCTAGGTCGTACCGTCGCCTTTACCGACATACTCAGATTGAGGGGAGGGAAAGAGGGGTGAGATTATGGTTAGATAATGAATCAAATCAAACAGACCGTTCACTGGTCATTTATTTGGGCATTTCTCACCATTGGATTGACCGATTCAATTAATCGACTACTACTATGGGGCTATGCGAGCATCTAATATCTACGCTATGTATTATTTGTCTAGAGATACGAGTCTATTCGCGGGCAGAGCCGGTGCATGGCCGTAGGTAAACATATTGTAGTACAAATTGTTACTCATAAATTAGAACGCGGGCTGTGTTTCCATGTTGGTTGTCCCAACAAGTCAACCGCCTCTCGGATCTCCTCCACACGAGGCTACCAAGAGACGGCCAGCCCGCGATACGGGACTTTTTCCGGCTCTCATTGTTAACCTGCGAACTGTAATATCCACGTTGGTTTCCCAACATGTCAACCATCCCGGCCAGTCTCACCATCGTGAGACCCCAGGGAAGGCCAGTTCGCGCGTTTACAAATTTACATTGATTCGCGGCTGTAATAACCACGCTGGTTTCCCAGCGTGTCAACCATTCTAGCCAGTCTCACCAATGTGAGACCCCAGAGAAGGCCAGCACGCGAACCCCCCGTAACCCTACACAGCTCTGCCCTACTATACTAACTCGATCCCGTGAATTTAAGAAATATTATGATCCGTTTTCTGATTCTTAATTATCATTTATAAACTAGCTCTCGGGCCCAACGCATTCTACTAAGTGTTCGTGTTATCTAATCAATCGTCGAATCGACAGCCTCACATGTACACGCGAAATTATATTTCTCGCACACACTACGTGCTACCCGAAATTCTCTGACGTCTGTTCCGTACCGAGGTTTTGCAAATACTAACCAGTCTTAACTTCTTTCTTATTAAACTTCTCCCAAATTGCGGACGCCACGAGTACCCCTTTTTTTCGCGCTTTGTATTACCCGACTATTTACCGGCTGTTTGACTATACATGGCCATGGTGTGGGTGAGATAATCCGCTTAGGATTAGCGCATACCTTTAAACTTTGACAATACTGAACTACTACAGACTACAGACAATTACTCAAACTTTGACACCTACAGACCAAATTTCATATATTTCTTTAACGTATGTTAAAGTGCCACCTCTAGATATATATATTAAGAGCTCATATTTTACCCAGGGTCTTTGTTTAGACATACTCTGACGATATTTCAATGTTCTTTGAAAAAAACAAAATAGTCCGTTTTTTTGAAACAGTCTAATATATCGATGGCTCCTATCGAAAAGAGCGTAACTCAGCAGTGCAGGAAAGAAGAGCGTATCTCGGCGCAACAGTTAAGAAGGGCATTTGTCATAGGGTGTCATAGGGGACATACGCCTTTCTTAACTGCTTCGCCGAGATACGCTCTTCTTTCTGGCACTGCTGAGTTACGCTCTTTTCGATAGGAGCCATCGATATATATATATGTATACACTCGGTGACAAAAATAACGGGCCACTCAAGTTTTCCGGAAATAACACCGTTTTTTGAAACGGTATTACTCGATAAAAAAATATTCGAAAAAATGGTCAAGGGAGCATTTTACAGGTTAAAACGTCATCTTCGAGCTCGTTTCCGGAAATTTCACCTGGATTGTTTTTCACCTGTTGGCGCCGGTTTGAATGAACAGCCGAAAAATAAAAAAAAATCCGACAATTTCAAACTTGGCTGTGGGGGTGAAAAAAAAATCGCAACAATAATCCACGACGATGGTTGTGTAGCCTCAGGTCTGCTCTTCAAAACTGTTCTCGAAATTTTCGTCCACGAGTTTTTTTCACCAGGTTATTGAATTTTTAGTAAGTATAGACCGTTTTGGCGTTACCCAGGATGCACCACGTGGAGGTACGGTCTTCAAGCACCCCACGTATTTGTGTGTGTTTCTGTATGTTTGTGTGCGTAGGCAGCGATCAGAACCCGCAGGTGCTTCACTTCCAAGGTATTGATGACTCCAAACCCTCGCTGTACTGCATGTGTTAGCTGTCTGTGTGCGTAGGTGTGAGTATGAGCAAGTGTAAATTGGTGGCTTTCTTAAAATATCGTGTTACCACCTTCATTTTGGATCACCGCATCCAACTGTTTGCATATGTTGATGCACGCTAGAATTTTGATCTGACGAATCGTGTCCCATGCTTCGACGAGCATTACCCTCAACTCGTGAAGATTGGGTCGCTGTACGGTTCACTTCATTTTTCTGCAGGATAACGCTTGGCTTCATACCGCGCGGCATGAGCAGAACTTTTTGGCCAATCAAGACATTACAGTCTTAGATCACCCGTCAATGAGTCCTGATTTGAATCCAATCGAGTATGTTTGGGATATGCTGAATCGTGAATTGCGTAGTCGACCTGTACAGCCAGCCAATCTTCATGAGTTGAGGGTAATGCTCGTCGAAGCATGAAACGCAATTCCTCAGAGCAAAATTCGAGCGTGCATTAACATGTGCAAACAGTTGGATGCGGTGATCCAAAATAGAGGTGGTAACACGACATTTTAAGAAAGCCACCAATTTACGCTCGCTCATACTCACACCTACGCACACAGACAGTTAACACATGCAGTGCTGCAAGGGTTTGGAGTCATCAATACCTTGGAAGTGAAGCATCTGGGGGTCCTGATCGCTGCCTACACACACAAACATACAGAAACACACACAAATACGTGGGGTGCTTGAAGACCGTACCTCCACGTGGTGCATCCTGGGTAAAGCCAAAACGGTCTATACTTACTCAAAATTCAATAACCTGGTTAAAAAAAGTCGTTGACAAAAATTTCGAGAACAGTTTTGAAGAGCAGACCTGAGGCTACACAACCATCGTCGTGAAAATTTTGTGCGATTTTTTTTCACCCCCGCAGCCAAGTTTGAAATTGTCGGATTATTTTTTATTTTTCGGCTCTTCATTCAAACCGGTGCCAACAGGTGAAAAACAATTCCAGGTGAAATTTTCGGAAACGAGCTCGAAGATGACGTTTCAACCTGTAAAATGCTCCTTTGACCATTTTTTTCAAATATTTTTTCATCGAGTAATACCGTTTCGAAAAACGGTGTTTTTTCCGGAAAACTTTAGGCCCGTTATTTTTGTCACTGAGTGTATATGGGGAATTCCACGTGAACTCGGTAAATGTTTGACCCTGACACCTTCCGATTCGGGCCGTGATTTTTTATGTTATCGTACCTGATCGAAGAGACGCTCCGAATTTTTTTCAGATTTTTTCGAACAGCCGCCATTTTTTTAAAAATTCACAAAACGCCAACATAAGAGCCCCAATTCAAAAATCTGAAAAAATTTTCAAAAATCCTCTGCCAGATAGCAAAATTTTTCAGCCTTGAGCCAAAGTGGGCAAACGTTTGCTTCCATTCTTTTTCGTGCTTTTTTCGAAAAAAAATTATGAAAAAAAACAGCAGCAGTTGCCAGTCCACTGTGAACTGTTGTTTCAACGTTTTCATACGTCACGCGGGATTTTTGGAAATTTTATCAGATTTTTCCAATGCGATTTTTTTTCATCCGGTCTGAATCCAAAAATATGAGAAAAAATATAATCGCTTCGGAAAAATCAGCAAAAATTTTCAAAAATCGTGCGTGACGTATAAAAACGTTCAAGCAATAGTTCACAGTGGACTGGCATCCGCTGCTATTCTTTTTCATAATTTTTTTCGAAAAAATCACGAGAAAGAATGGAAGCAAACGTTTGCCCACTCTTACTCAAGGCTAGAAAATTTTGATATCTGACAAAGGATTTTTGAGAATTTTTTCAGATTTTTAAATTGGGGCTCTTATGTTGGCGTTTTGTGCATTTTTAAAAAAATGGCGGCATTTCGAAAAAATCGGAAAAAAATTCGGTGCGTCTCTTCGGTCAAGTATAATAACATAAAAAATCATGGCCCGAATCGGAAGGTGTCAGGGTCAAATATTTACCGAGTTCACGTGGAATTCCCAATATATATATTTATTCAATAAAAAATTAAAATAAATCTATCAAGATTTGGAAATTTGATTTTTGTATCATTAATATATACTAAATTTAATTGTGGTATCAAGCAATTGAAGTATAGATATATATTTGTACGTATATATTTGTTTGATACATTTATTTTCGTTAAATTTAAATAATAAATCGATATTTTCAAATAAATCAATATATACTAGATGTAAAAAATTATATCTAACGTTATTATTTATAGTCTCTATATTGTTCATTAAATCTATATATTATTTGTACAGATATTCCAAATTATTATCATCGGATCAACGACGGGAGATAAACAGGGGAGAAGGTGGTGGTAACGGGGAGGGAGGTATTGAGGCGGGGGATGGAGGTGGTGGTGGTGGGTGATTTGGGTGGATTGGGATGAGTTGCAGTTCTTCATCTTCTTCTACTTCCTCTTCTTCTTCCTCCTCCTCCTCCTCCTCCTCCTCCTCCTCCTCCTCCTCCTCCTCCCCCTCCTCCTCCTCATCCTTCTCCTCCTGAATACTCAGACCATCGTGATCATCGAAGTTGATCGTCTCGCGATCGTCGTCGTCTTCCGCCGGTTCGTCATCATCGACGGTTGATGATATCTCGCCGCTCTGCACTCCGTTTGCAGCTCGGTTGGCAACTCCTGCATGAACCGTGGGGTTCGCCCCGTGCACGAGGGAATCGTTGACTTCCCACTGTCTGTTGAGGTGGGCCAGGAGTTCGTAGTGAATGTTGAACGTCTGCGTGACAAACCCCTGGTCCACGTTGTTGTTTTGGAGGAATTGGAGGAGCGCCCTGGTGTTGGCCAGATATCTCTCCCTCAACTCGCTCCTCATCTGCACAACTCGAGCGCGTACGGCGATCCTTCCATGTCCCATCTGAATTGGCTGAACATTTTTTGTTCAGAATCTTTCCGAATTAGAGGGGCTGAACGAGAGAGAGATAGAGTCGTAAAGACATACCTTTTCTGTTTCTGACGAGAGACGATTCCTCACCGGACGAACTGTTGGTTTGTAATGCGAGTGTCTCTATTCCCTTCATAAGGATTTCGCTAGGGTTGGTATGAAAAATTCTGCGCGCGCGCGCGCGCGTGTGTGTGTGTGTGTGTGTGTGTGTGTGTGTGTGTGTGTGTGTGTGTGTGTGTACATCGCGAATATGCAGGGCACCTGGAGTCGCGTGATGCGCCATCAGCGCTTTACGAAAGGTGATGGTGACCGCTGTGGGGGTACGACTTTATTGTTGGGGTATAACGAAGACCGTGTTAACGATACCTGGAAGATAACGACGTCCGTTGTACGTCGGATTACGAGGTTATAGAAAAACATGGTAGCTGTATTTCTCGCGTGATCGGTATGAGGTTACATTTTCTTTGAAGTCCGCTGCGCGATGCCGCCTGCGACTGTCGTACAATTGTCACGTGGTGGTGCGTATTTTTGCTGAGGTATGCAGAATGGTGGGGAGGGGTAACTCGGTCTAGGTGAGGACTAGATCGAGTGCGGAGCTTTCAGTTGCATCCGAACAGTCAAGAACTATGGCCACACCGAAAACAGGCTCGTTGAAAGAGGGGTGTAGTCGATTGTCTAAAACTTTTGACATAGCGCTGAAGAAATCCGAGCGTAACCTGCTACTGTCGAGGACGTACGGGCTCAACGGATCGTGGTCGAAGAAGGTGAACATCGGGCTCCGCTTAGATGGGACTTCCGAGCCTGTGGTGAAATTCGTAAATAATTACTCGAGCGGGGTATCCCTCAGCGTTGAAACATGAGAAGATCTGGCTGGAAGGCTCGAGGATATCGAAAAGTATTTCGAGAACAGCGAGCGTCCCGCTGGTAGTCTGAGTTCATTGATGAGCGATACCGTCTCGCCAGCCGGAGGGTGTACCTTCCGCCGGTGAACCTGGATGGAAGAAACGAAAGACCTATTCCCCCGTAGATGTGATGTAGAAGGTCACATTTGACGGCCTGCGGCATATCGCCACCTGTATAGACGAGTATATCGCTCACTTGGACGTGCTGGTAAAGGATGTCGACAAATGCAAGGAGTTGCTGGTTCGTCAATTTGCCTCCGTCGTGCGATCCAGAAAGATGACGGCCCTCACTCTGCAGCAGATCGGCGTCGTGGTGTTCAAGGAGGCCTATGCAGCGAATGCTGCACTCCACAGGGACTTGCCGGACGTGGAATTCTGCAGGGTCCATTTAGATGTTGTGTTTCACGAGTTGACCCGTTTGTTTTTACCCTACATCATAGCCGACATACGCCAGAGTGTTATAATTGATAAGTGAAGTGTGTGTATTATTGTCGGCGTATGTCGGCGCGATTTCATTGTTAAGTGGTGTGTGTGTGTGTGTGTGTGTGTGTGTGAGAGAGTCATAAACAGTCAGCCCGCGTTGACTCTCGGGTTTCATCCCCGCGCGATTCGAATCACGAGACTTGAGCAAGTCCAAACATCGGTCATTCGCAGTGTGCCGAGACGATGAAACGTCCGGCTCTCCTCCGTGCGAGCTCAGCACAGGCGTTCCGACACCATCCTGGGGTATTCATTCAGGACACTTGTGGTGGGTTGACGCGGAGGAAGGCTGGCTGGTGTATCGTCTCGATCCGTTTCGGATAACCGATGTGAGGATGTGCTCTAGTCACGTGATTGCGAATGGCGGGTGATGCGAGCCCAGGGTCAGCGCGCTCTATAGTTTAGACTGTTCGATATAAGGGATGAGTGTGAAAACTAGTCTTGTATGAATGTGACCCGTATTTCGGACCGCGAGACAAGATAGGACCCAAGCATCGATCTCCGTGATCTACCGAGCGATGAACACGGGTGTTATTTTCCTTATAAGGCTGGTATGATTCTCCCGACACTATCCTGGGGCATTCATTCATGAATGGGTCAAGATAGCTTCAGGAGGATTGTACCGGAATTACGAGGAAGATCGCGGCTTGATTAATCGATTCGTAAGGTCTCGGAGGATCGATGCGTGGGTGCGATCTTGTCTTACGTTCGCGAATGACGGGTCAGCGCGCTCTGTTGTACCTGCTGTAAAAACTGTTGTACCTACTGTGAAAACTGTTGTACCTACTGTAAAAAACTAGATTCAATAAAATAATAATTAACAGTTGTACCTACTCGGAAAAAAAAAATTCGATTGTAAAAACTGGTTTTGATAAAGAATAAACAAATATTTGAAAATAATTTTTATGTCAATCCGTGCATATACCCTGTCATTTTCTGTCAATTTCAGCTAGTATACAGGGCGATTCACTTCGCGCGCACCACCTGGTAAGGGCGGATACCTTGTGAAATTCTAAGACTAATTTTCGTTTACCAAAAAGTCCTGGGACTAATGGTTTTCGGGCTACAGAAGGTCTTAGTTGACCAATCACAGGGCCTCCAGCTGCTCAAGTTAGGGCCGGGTCTAAAGTATAAAACTAGCAGTGCCCGTGGCAACTCGATTCCCAGTGAAATAAAAATAAATGATACAATCTAGTGATGAATTTCAGTTACATTTATTGTCGCCAGAGGTCGCCAGGAGTTGTCTCCGTCCAACATACACTTTCGTTATCTGTGACCAGGACCACCGCTATGTGGTCTCGTCCTCTAGGTCCACCGCCACGTGGTTTCCGTCCCCCAGGTCGACCGCTATGTAGTTTCCGCCCTGCAGGTCCACTGCTATGTAGTTTCCGCCCTCTAGGTTCGCCGCACCGTAGTTTCCGTCCTCCAGGACTACCGCTACGTAGTTTTCGTCTTCCAGGTCGACCGCTGCGTAGCTTCCGTCCTCCAGGACCACCACTACGTAGTCTTGGTCCTCCAGGTCGACCGCCACGTAGTTTCCGTCTCGCAGGGCCACCGCTGCGTAGTTTCCGTCCTCCATGTCCACCACTACGTAGTCTTAGTCCTCCAGGTCGACCGCTACGTAGTCTTTGTCCTGCAGGGCCATAACTCCGTAGTTTTAGTCCTCCAGGTCCACCGCTGCGTAGTTTTAGTCCTCTAGGTCCACCGCACCGTATTTCCGTCCTCCGGGTCGACCGATTGTAAGTTATTATTATTGCACAATTGATTTAATAGTGCTAAGTGCTGGTAGGCAATCAGTGCACCCATGCAGGCCGTAATAAAATAGGGGTCTGAGAAGATGACGAGGGTACTCTGACGTCACCTCGTATCTCAAAAAACACTGGTTTAGAGGAGAGACGAAAAACATTTCATTGGAATAAACCGAATTAAAAACTTCTAATTATTTGTTGTCAATTTGTAAATTTTATCGTTTTTTTTTTTGTAGATGTGAATGATAATCATAAGAAAATGTTTGAAGTTTAATTTTTCAGTTAATTTCAGAGATCGAGTTAACCCCCGAAAATCGGGTTACGAGGTTACGTCTGCAGAGTACCCGCGATGAGCTCTTTCGCGAATAATTCTTTCGATAAAAACTAGAGGAGATTAATCCTTGGACAGAAACAAGAATTAATTTATTAATTTATTAATTTATTACGGCCTGCATGGGTGCACTGATTGCCTAACAGCACTTAGCACTATTGAATCAATTGACTTACAATCGGTCGACCCGAAGGACGGAAATACGGTGCGGTGGACCTATAGGACGGAAACTACGTAGCGGTGAACCTGCAGGACGGAAACTACGCAGCGGTGGACCTGGAGGACTAAAACTACGGAGTTATGGTCCTGCAGGACGAAGACTACGGTAGCGGTCGACCTGGAGGACTAAGACTACGTAGTGGTGGACATGGAGGACGGCAACTACGCAGCGGTGGCCCTGCGAGACGGAAACTACGTGGCGGTCGACCTGGAGGACCAAGACTACGTAGTGGTGGTCCTGGCGAACGGAAACTACGTAGCGGTCGACCTGGGGACGGAAACTACGTGGCGGTGGTCCTGGAGGACGGAAACTACGGTGCGGTGAACCTAGAGGACGAAAACTACATAGCAGTGTACCTGCAGGGCGGAAACTACGCAGCGGTGGACCTGCAGGACGAGTACCATGTAGCGGTGGACCTGGAGGACGGAAACTACGCAGCGGTCGACCTGGAAGACGAAAACTACGTAGCGGTAGTCCTGGAGGACGGAAACTACGGTGCGGCGAACCTAGAGGACGGAAACTACATAGCAGTGTACCTGCAGGGCGGAAACTACATAGCGGTCGACCTAGGGGACGGAAACTATGTGGCGGTGGACCTAGAGGACGAGACCACGTAGCGGTGGTCCTGGTCACAGATAACGAAAGTGTATGTTGGACGGAGACAACTCCTGGCGACCTCTGGCGACAATAAATGTAACTGAAATTTATCACTAGATTGTATCATTTATTTTTATTTCACTGGGAACCGAGTTGCCACGGGCACTGCTAGTTTTATACTTTAGACCCGGCCCTAACTTGAGCAGCTGGAGGCCCTGTGATTGGTCAACTAAGACCTTCTGTAGCCCGAAAACCATTAGTCCCAGGACGTTTTGGTAAGGGAAAATTAGTCTTAGAATTTCACAAGGTATCCGCCCTTACCAGGTGGTGCGCGCAAAGTGAATCGCCCTGTATATATTGGATAAGAATTCATTATTTCAGAGGCGGCATCGGAGAAGCGAGTATTGATATAAGTATGATTTTCAAAAATAGTCGAAACAGTCGCCAAATTTAATTTTAAAACAGTCGCCATATTGTATTTTGGAAAAACGGCCGCCATCTTGGATTCAGAAAAACGGGCGCCATATTGGTTTGTAGTATATTGGATTTTCGAAAAAAAGGCCGCCATCTTGGATTCTGAAAAACGGGCGCCATATTGTTTTAATGTGCATGGGCGGCGCTATCTTGGATCGGACGGTATCATTGTTTTGACGCCAAGTCCCCACTACAGCAGGTCAATGACCTGGTGACGTCATTTGTTGTGACGCCCCATGGCTGGCATCTACCACTCGCCATATTTCATATCCAAGTTCTTTTGCTCTTCGGTTGTGTTGAACATGCTAAGATAGCGCGCCGTCTTGACTTCTTTTTTGGTCATCGGCGTGCTTGTAGAGACGATTGCAGGTGCGTCATCTTGGTTATCATCATCATGGATATCATTCGCCTCATCCATAGCAGCGACTGTTGTGGTATTGTTACCAATAGCAATGTTAGTTGACAAGCTCCCCTCAATCGCACTTTTATATGCATCATTATCGTCGTCGTCATCATCATCATCATCATCATCATCATCAGCATCAGCATTCTTATAATATTTTGTTCTCACAAAATCTGTTGTCTACTCTGATTTTTCCACCGAACTCGGCTCCGTTTTTACTTCTCGCTTCATTAGTAGCCGCTGCTGCTGCTTCGATGAATCTACCATCTGATGCAGCGGTGTAACCAGAGGTTCAAAGATTTCACTGATAGCCTGCTGGCTAGTGTCTTTCCCCATTTTTATCATTTCGTATTTACGTCGAATGATATCGCTAGCCCTGGCTATTTCTTGCAACACATCGTCCTGCTTACGTATCTTGGAGCTCGCCATGCTGCTAGTTTGATCGATGTGTTGTAACTGCAGGTGGTTTATTCGTGATTCAGACTTATAAAGCAGTCAAAACCTCTCCTATATCGTCCAGCGTTGATCTCACTGTCTTTGTCGATGGTTACGAAACTATATCTACCGTCATTCCAGCAGGCCAAGTACAAATCTTTGAATTGCTGATAGGTCATATCGGTGTTCACATGATCAGCACAGATGTGTTTCAAATTCATTTCATCTTGACGAAAAAAAATCAATAAGTTTGCATTATCACGCACCAAATGTTTCGGAATTCGGGCATACGTTTGACAAAGATGAAAACTATCGACATCCCTGTGCCGCCCCATACAGAAATATCCTCTAATATTATCTTGCTTCTTACAGGCCACGTCATCGAAGATCATAATCGAGTTGGGATGCGCATCTTTCGGTTCTACAACCTCCTTGTGCTCATCAAACAGAAAATAACCCAGCCCCTCAACCGGCTCCAACAATCTCTCCAAGAACTCATACTTTGGCTGATTGAGGGATTTTGAATAGACGTACACATTCTCAAATCGTAGACCATTCGCATGGGTCAGTAGCGTGAGAGGGGCATTAGTTTCACCGCGATTCGCAGGCCCGCACAAGACAGCCCTCACACTATCTGGTAGTAGAGCCCCGTGTCGTTTTCCCTTCTTTTTTTTTTGTTCGACCAAATTATCGAAATTGGCGATGGGTAGTTAAATCGTTTGATTTTGAAATTTCATGATGCTTGACAAACGTCGCAATGAAAACTAATATATTTACGTATAAAATACAGGCTTTCATAGAATTTGTGTCAGTTCATAATTAGTCATGGTTGGATACACACGTAGACAAAGAAGCGTTTGTGGGTTGATGAATAAAATCATCAACAATCTCCCCGTCGAATTGCATGTCCCCGGTTATCAATACTGCGGACCTGGTACAAAATTGGTAAAGAGGTTAGCTCGCGGTGATCGAGGTATCAACGCTCTAGACGCTGCATGCAAGCAGCACGATATCGCGTACTCCAAAAATCATGATAATATTGCGGAGCGTCATAAGGCGGATAAAGTGCTTGCTGAGAGGGCTTGGAATCGGGTTTTGGCTGAAGACGCAAGTGTAGCTGAAAAAGCTGTCGGCTGGGCAGTCACCAACACCATGAAAGCAAAATCCAAACTGGGTACGGGTATGAGGGGAATCAAGATGCAGACATCACCCAAGAACAAGAAAAGAACGTCGAAATTTATTATACAAGTGGCAAAGAAATCCATTAAATCTGGTCCCAAAGCTATTGAGTCGGCTTTGGCGGGTGCCCGTTCGGCCGTGTCTAAAGGAACAGTGCGCGTGCCTCGCATTTTACCCGTCCCCCGGAAAATTGGCGGTTTATTACCGTTTATCATCCCAATCTTTGCGGCCCTTAGCGCCACAGGTGCTTTAGCAGGTGGTGCTGCAGGTATAGCAAAGGCTGTCAATGAGGCTAAAGCGAACAGACATCAATTACAAGAATCCGAGCGCCGTAAGGCGACAATGGAGGCGATTGCCTTGGGGAAGGGCTTATACCTGAAACCGTATAAGAACGGTGTGGGACTGTATTTGAAGCTGGCAAAAAACCAACAAAGCTACCACACCGAGCCCTCACGGATGTTGATTTACTTAATTATGCGAGAGCTATGAAAATTCCACATTTCCGAGGTGTTTTTATGCGGAATGATTCACCCAGTTCAGGACCGAAAAAGCGTGAATCTGCAATCATTAATCTTGATGATAAAAACGGTCCGGGAACGCATTGGGTTGCATACACGAAAAATGACAACGATGTGGTGTATTTCGACAGTTTTGGTAATTTACAGCCGTCTAGAGATCTCATGAAATATCTCGGTGTTGGTAGCGTAAAATCTAATCGTAAGAGATATCAAGAATATAACACGGTAATTTGTGGTCACCTATGTCTCAAGTTTCTCAGCGGACAACTATAAAATGCATGCGAATCGCCGATGTGATATTAGTCATGGCTGATTCGTTCACGTTAACACTCTCCGGGGAATCGTCGGTATTGAGGACTCAATATTTTCCATCAATCGAGTTATCACCAACAAAGACGTATGTTCTCGAACTCATAGAGCTCCCGACATTCAATGCGATCCCCAATATGGATGTGAGGTGTAATAAGTTTTATATAAAACCAGACACAACGATCACAATACCATCTGGGAGCTATGAAATCGACGATATCGCAAATTATTTAAAAAGAGCAGTGCCCAAGGATATAAATATTAGTCTTAAAGCTAATAACAATGAGTTGCTCAGTCAAATTAGATGCAATCATTCTGTGGACTTCAAACCAAAAGATTCCATTGGTCAATTGCTCCCCGGGAAAAAATGTTCAGACATGATCATGCCTGTTCATGTATGATCAGGCCTGAAATTAGACATGATCATGTCTGTTCATGCCTGTTCATATCTGATGCCAGACATGATCATGCATGATCATGAATGATCAGGCCTGAAGCGCCCAATACGTTCAGGCCTGATCATGCATGACCATACCTGTTCATGTATGATTATGCCTGCTGCCAGACATGATCATGCCTGTTCATGTATGATCAGGCCTGATGCCAGACCCGATCATAAATACGTTTCTGCCTGATCATGCATGGCCATGCCTGTTCATGTATGATTACGCCTGCTGCCAGACATGATCATGCCTGTTCATGTATGATCAGGCCTGATGCCAGACCCGATCATAAATACGTTCATGCCTGATCATGCATGGCCATGCCTGTTCGTGTATGATTATGCCTGATGTCAGACGTGATCATGCCTGTTCATGTATAATCAGGCCTGACGTCAGACCTAATCATAAAAACGTTCATGCCTGATCATGCATGGCCATGCCTGTTCATGTATGATTATGCCTGGAAGGTTGAGAACCTCCGCTCTGCTCTAACTATGTCGCTCTGATCAGGCCTGATACGTGATCAGACCATGATCGGCCATGAGCATCAGGCCTGATCAGACATGAACAGGCATAATCATGTCTAATTTCATACGATATGATCAGACATAACTGATATAAGTCAATGTCCAATCATTTATAGGTCTATATATAATTATAAAAAATTATTATTATTATATTATTATCATTATTAATCATATATGGTCTATATATAATTAGATATCATCAGACCTGACTGATATAAGCCCATGTGTAATCTTATATAGGTCTGATGTAGGTCTATATATGATCAGATCTGATCAGACCTGATTGTTATGAAACCTCAATATACAGGGTTATTCAGAATTCGTGACGAATCTCTCGAGGGGTTAATCCTTGACAAAATCGGGATCGAAAGTTGTTCAGCCATTTTTCCGAAAAATGATTTTTTTCCTTGGAATCATAACACATTTTTTCCATATCTTCCACCGAATAAAAAACTTTTGGGATCCTTCAAAATTGACAAATAAAACCACAAAAACAAAAAAAATTGTTTGTCGGAGAAAAATATTTCCAAGGAAAAATGGCTGAGGAACTTTCGTTCCCAATTTTGACAAGGATAAACCCCTCAAGAGATTCATCCCGAATTGTGAATCACCCTGCATGTCCATACATATTCTTTGACAATTTAAACAATGAAAACCTGAATATTATGATATTATTAAATTAGCCGTTTTGCCCCACGAAGTTATAGAATTCCTCCAGTCAATAAAATAAACGTTTAATCTCTTTCAATAAATAGAATACACAGCATTTTCAGATTAGTAATTTTTTCTGCTGAAAAATTTAGAGTGGTCATATTGCCTCACATTCCCTAAAATACAAAAACAATTCAAGAATCGTTTGATCATCATAATCAATGTTAAGTGCATTCGTTAAGGTTGATAAATTTTCGTGTCAAATACATATAGACATTCTGAAAGTATCAACTATCAAATACGTAAAGTAGCAAAGTGGTAGAAGCTTCGACTGATACGCAGAAGGACCTGGGTTCGAATCCCAGTAAGAAACAGTCAGAAAATTTTAATCGACAAAAAAAAGTCAATTATCAGAAATAACCATAATTCCGGACCATTACGACGAATAAAAGATATAAAAACAAAATATTTTTTATGATTTTGTAATTTAATTGACTGTTTTATTTTAATTTGTCCAAAACAAATGATTAAATCTGATCATATCTGATTATATATAAGCAGACATGATCAGACCTGGCCAATTATACATGGTTATATATGGTCATATAGAGACAAATTTCGTTCATGATCATTAATGATAAGGTCATATATGATTATTTATATTCATATACAACTATTTTTTCCCGGGTCGGGTTTACCTCCGAAATTCTCGAAGGTGGTATTACCCATGAATCCGAGTTACCCGTTCGCATACTTAAAGTTAACGCCTTGCGAGTTGAGTGTAATATTACCACGGGTGCGTATATAAACGAGCATCGTGTACATACGATTCATCAATTTTTCCCAACCGTACCACCCGGATATAAGATCGTGGAAGTGCCGACAAATGTCATTTATCATCCAATCACCGTACGGTCAATACACGATATACAACTGAGAATAGTCGATCAGGACGGGAAATTGATCAATTTTCGCGGTGAAACTGTAACTATACGATTACATGTGAAATCTTTGAGATGATATGGGTATTGTGTTTAAGAAGACAAGAAAATCTGGTAGTAGTTATAAAAGCTCGATAACATGTCCAAACATCATCAGTCGTCGAGCAGCTCCGATTCGAGTGACACATCAGAACGCTCAATTTCTCCAGAGCCTAGGACTTCGACTTCGTTGTGGTGAAAAATAAGAATTCGTTGCTATTTCTGCATATGCCCATCTCGAAAATGATAAAAATTCAAACACCTGTGGCCTTCGACGAGTCGATTGCCCACTGTGAAATACATGCGCACAACCGTCGCGGCGTCCACCTTCAAAAATAACGATAAGATCCGCATAGCTGTACAGAATCAATATGCGTGTGTATTACCAAGCAAAAGTTTGCTTCACATCTACTGTCGGCTTACCAAATCGGATGGCACCGCTGTTAGCGCAGGCACGGAATTGGTCAATATGGCTGTGTGTCACATGTTTGGCGATATGCGTTACGAGTTGAATGGTCACGAGATTGATCAGAATAAGAATGTCGGTATTACGAGTATTATGAAGGGATATTTATCATCCCAGCAAACCAATACATAACTGATACATAACTATAACAGCACATCTAGAGATCGGAGTAATGTAACATAGTTATGTCTCTGATATGCGACATATCTTTAGAATGTAACATATTGTTTACATAACATAAGATGCATGAATGATACGTAATATTGAGGGCATCACGAAGTAACAATGTAATATAACAAAGTTACGTAGAGGAGAAATAACGTAACTTCAATTCCGTGATGTATCATGTACATTACATGAGACCCACAAGTGATACATGAAATTGAAAGCATCTTCAGGGATCCGGAAATATAACATAGTTACATACATGGGACATAATATTTCTGCAAATATGACATGTGTCGTATATATAACATCAGACCCATGGATGATACGTAAGAGAGATGGCAACACCAGGGAACAGAGTCACATAACATAATAACATCTATGATACGTGCAATATCTTTAGTTCTGCAATTAAAATATCGCAAAATAGGATATCCATATCTGCTGGCGATAATTTCTGAAACGTATGTAAGTGACTAACATGATAGTACGCATCAATCGAGGCATAAACGCTTCAGAGCTGTTAGATAGCGAGATCGAAAATATAGAGAAATCTGGCAGTATTCACTACACGATACTGTGGTGTAGTGGCGAGAGCGTGCGACTACTAATCCAAGCGAGTCCGAGCGATCATGGTTCGAGCCCGGGTTAGGTCAAAATAATGATGTCGTCTTGAATGAACTAAAAATGCGTTTTAATCTATCTGTGGTTGATTATAAATTGTTACTATGTCATATATACACCATAGATGATGGAAATTAGTAATAATAACGGCTTTTTATTTAGCTTTTCCAGTGTGATAGTTAATTGTATCAGATGCATCTCCAATATGTATCTGATACATCTTTCAACATGTCTTTGACATATCTTTGATATGTCTATGATATATCGGTGAGCCGTCGCTGATATGTATCACCAGCACATATCTAATACATTGATGATACATCCAATGTTGCTGACATCGTGCTGTACCAGTAACATACTTTCTTATGAGTTTGATACATAACGTGTAACATTCGTTACATAATATATACGTATTTGATACATATTTTGGTTTGCTGGGATTTACCCCTGGACAACAGCATCTTCTCGGGAAAACCGGTTGGTTGATGGATACTTTGATGTTGTCGTACCACTGAATTTTCTACTCGAATTTGCCGAGGACTATAATCGAATCATCGTCAATGCGAAACATGAGCTAATATTTACGAGATTAAACAATGATTTAAATGCCATACATCAAACCACCGCGGAGGGAATCAAGATTTCACTCGAGAAAATTGAATGGTTATTGCCATACGTTATGAATTTCGTCGCTGAGCACATATTGACTTTGAATGAGTGAGTGAGCACACGGGCTCACTAACACTTGTAAGGTAAGACTTACGTCTTTTTACCTATAATTTTATTGGTTATATTTTAATTAAATATAACCAATGCCACAGAACGTGGTGTAATTCGTCGAAGAGTGATTTTAAGCTAGAAGACTTAAAATTTTGACGAGAAAAATTTATCCGGTGTCAAAAAGACGTAAGTCTTACCTTACAAGTGTTAGTGAGCCCGTGTGCTCACTCACTCATTCAAAGTCAATATGTGCTCAGCGACGAAATTCATAATGTACAAAACCGAGCACACGAACTAGACTTGAAAATTGACGAGTGAAATTTGAAGGTGGCCAGGTGGTCTAGTGGGTGTAAGCCCCCGGATTGGCAGCCAGTAGGCTCGGGTTCGGTTCCCGAGACACCGGATAAATTTTTCTCGTCAAAAATTTTAAGTCTTCTAGCTTAAAATCATTCTTCGACGAATTACACCACGTTCTGTGGCATTGGTTATATTTAATTAAAATATAACCAATAAAATTATAGGTAAAAAGACGTAAGTCTTACCTTACAAGTGTTAGTGAGCCCGTGTGCTCACTCACTCATTCAAAGTCAATATGTGCTCAGCGACGAAATTCATAACGTACAAAACCGAGCACACGAACTAGACTTGAAAATTGACGAGTGAAATTTGAAGGTGGCCAGGTGGTCTAGTGGGTGTAAGCCCCCGAATTGGCAGCCAGTAGGCTCGGGTTCGATTCCCGAGACACCGGATGAATTTTTCTCGTCAAAAATTTTAAGTCTTCTAGTTATTGCCATACATCAGACTGTCAGATTCCGCGACAATCAAGATGCTCAATTATATCGCCCAAGATCCGGCTATATCTATGAGTTTTCGCTCCTGGGAAATGTACGAGTACCGGATGCTGCCTACAGCAACGAGACATGTATGGGTTGTATAGACATCTACACAGCTAGAGAAACCTAGACACGTCATACTAGGATTCCAAACCGCACGACGAAACGATGCGAAGAAAAATGCCAGTCAATTCGATCATTGTATGATTAGAGATGTGAAACTTTTCCTGAACTCGCAGAGCTATGCCTATGGAAATTTGAATCTTGATATTGCTCGAAATCAATATGCCATTCTCTACAATATGTATACAAACTTTCAAATTTCATACCATGATAACGAGTCCAAACCTCTTTTGTCAAAGAGTGATTTTTTGGATAGAGCTCCACTCATTACTATAGACTGTTCCAAGCAGAATGAATCGTTGAAGAGTGGACCGGTGGATATTCGTTTGGAATTCGAAACTAGCGCTGCATTTCCAGCAAATACTGCAGCCTATTGTATGATTATACACGATCGCATCGTTGAATACAAACCCATCAGCGGTACCTTTAAAAAATGAGCCACATTTCAAGGATTCTGCATGTTTGAGAACTATAGATTGAGCTTATTCTGAAGGAACAATAAATAAATAAATAAGCAAATATGATTGCAGTTTCATTGTTATTTATTCAACCCTAACCCATTTCCATTACATATATACATGTGTGTGTGTGTTTAGATTTTGCCGCAGAATTCAATTTTATTGTATGGTCCTCCAAGATAAAGTATCTGCAGCCGTTTCTGATCCGCCTCGTTGTTCAACTAATCCAGTTGGTTGGAGTCGTTCTCTAGAGCCTTTCCGACTCTCACAGGTAGGGAAACGATGAATTTGTCGGCAATCGTAGCGATGATTCTAGAACCGAATTTCGTTTTCACTAGCCTCAGTTTTGTGATGTCGTACTTTTGTCCAATCTCCAGCTCAGACATCTTTCTCATCTGCATATCATTATCCATACGGCTGGTGTGGTTTAGGCTGCTGAAGTCCATCTGCACAAAATGAATAATTCTGAATTAGTTTTTATATTATAATTGAATATGATTATCGTGTAAGAGGGCTCTTACCTTGTTCGAAAGAGTTTGCAGGTTCGAATATAGTAGGAAGATGTATTGACGGTGGGATGTCGAAAGAGTTTGCGGGTTCGAATATACTAGGAAGATGTATTGGCGGTGAGATATCGAAATGTACGAACTCAGCTCCCTGCGAGCTCTTGGCTTTTAAACCATCATCCCCCGCGCTCGAGACATGTGGGGAGGATTTTTTATAGCCCTCCTCCAAATACCAGTTTTTCAATCGCTGAACGTTCTCGAAGGCACAATGGTAGCCTCCAGGTACATCGCCATGACAGTCTCCATGCCAACGAAATACATGTTATTCCGATCGCAGTATTCGAAGATTCGGACACCCCAGCTTGTCCAAATCAATCACCGATTTTGGGTGGTCATTGAGGATTTTGTCGATCCATCGTTTTTTCCCTAATCCCTTCACATAAATGCGACTCGCATCTTGTGCAACTTTTCTCACAGTTTTCACTACATCTCTATACGGCGTTTCTCCAACGATCCAGGGTATTCCATGATGATGCCATGTCTGTCGCGAATGAAGATTTTTATACTCGCTTGAGAGAGTCACCCAAGAGCATGGTGCCTTGAAGAGGATGCGTGTGATATCCTGCTCATATTCCTCATGTGCGCGAATGCTTATTGCAGCCAGCTCTTTTATCACATATTTATCACTGAATCGCCCAAAACCTTGTAGATCTAATATTAGCTCCATATATTAACCGCCACGTGTGTGGTCTCAAGCAAAGCTGCGGATTGACTGAGCTGATAATTTATGGCTTGGGAGGGCAGGTATGCTGACGGCGCCAGAGGAAAGGATGAGAAAAAATTCAAGTGCTCTTAAAACGATTGCAATCTTCATGTTGATGAATTTTATCTGATCGACTTATGGGCTGGCTATTGTGCATCGACCACCCACAGGTTAAGAAAATTCTAGCGTTTTCGAGCGGTGAAGGGATGGGAAAAACCACTAATTTATATTTATTGCTTGGACCTTCGAGACTCGCCCATTTTTATAGGTCGAGGTGGAGTCTTTGATAACTGTTCACCGATCGGCTATGCTTGATTTTATTCTGAGGGGTAGTATGCAGCCAATGGGGAACCCAACCCTGCCAGGTCAGTTTCAGAAGAAGAAAATTTCCAGTTTGACACAGTGAATAGCGATAGTTCATTGAATCGGTGGAAAAAGCATCAAGAAGAAGAAGAAGACGAAGAAGACTGATTTCAAAACTAGACGTCAAAATAAGGTATGTTATCAGCATTGGATATCCGAATTTTAATAGATTCTAAACATAAGGATGCGTGATTAATCCAGATGAATCCTGCTCACGGACGCGTTGCACAGCGAGCGGCTCAGCTGCGACGAAGGGCCGAGTCGAGGGTACGCTTTCTGCGGAACGCTTAGATGGTGTTGCGTATTTTGAGCGACAAGCATGTGAATGAGGACTTCGTCACCGTAACCGAAAACATCTATTATGAAATGATAGAAAACATCACTTTACCAATATAAGAAGAGACCAATCACCATCAATCGAATCAGCCTCAACGATGCGATCGAGTCCGAGCTCGCCATCGTCGTCGTCGAGATCATCATCTCCGGACATACCTCTACCACCAAGAGTTATTCCACTCGAGCGACAATATGCTCGTGGATATGACTCTGGGTGACACATTAATCTATTGCTCGGTAAGTACCCGTAATTTTAATTATATATCGTATATGTCGTCATTGAAATACCTGTATGTTTCAGATACGTGTGTGCGATTACCACCTATAGTTGTAAATAACGTCTGAGTTTAAGTTAAGAATAATGTACATACATATAGTTCGAGTCATTTTTTTTTTTTTTTCTAAGAAAAATTGTAAAATAAACATAGTTTTAAGTTAGTCTTAAGATGATAGTCACTTTAGAATAGATTATAGTCAAGACATATAGTTGAGGTTAGTTTTTAGGTGAAAATCATCACTTTTGTAATAGGTTAGACTTAAGTAGTATCGAATAAACACATATATGTTATTATCAAATGATTCGCGTTATTGATCGCATAATTAAACACCCTGCCGCACATTTCAGCTAGTATAATTCGTATATAAGCTGAGAATTCGAAATTTCAGCCATCTCGGATCGATTGTCGGTAAGGGTGAAAAAAAAAAAAAAAAAGATAGGTAATCGTTACCATGATCAGAATCGCTAGTGGCGCCATCGCACGACGGATGATTGCAGGTAAATTGCAGCCATCCGATTGCCGGTAACAGGAAATCGGCATGCATGATTCAGAATCGTTACCATCAGACTATCGATAACTAAAGATCGACGATCCATAGTGGCGCCATCGCATTGCGAAAAATCGGAACCATCAGATTGTCGGTGAGTAAGAGTAAGAGTAAGAGTAAGAGTAAGCTTTATTTGGCGCTCTGGGACAGGTCCCCTCAAGCGCATTAACGATACAGCATAAAGAATCATGAAGATAATTAAGTAGTGATAGTGGTAGTAATAGTAATTATCATATGTATAAACAAACGAAAAAGAGTAAAATTAGATAAAAGAATATAGAAAATTACATGAAAGGATATAGGTGAGACAAATTAAAGAAAATAAAAACTACAAAAGCAAAGATTCAAGCAGAAGTAACAAAAGAGTACTGAGATAGTATAGAGATTTGCAGTGAGCGGAGATCGGTAATGCAGGATTCTCGATCGTAACCATCAGAATATCGGTAACAATCGGCAGTGGCGCCATCGCACGACGGAAAATTGCAGCCATCCGATTGTCGGTAACAAAGATCGACGATCGTAACTCAAATCGTTACCATCCGATTGTCGGTAACTTACCAGCACAACTCGGCCGGTAAAGAAGTTGGATCCAGAACCCCTACATTATATCTACTTCCGGTTTATGAGGGATGAATAAATAATGAGGTTAATTATTTGCAATCAGGTTAATTAGATTAATTACTATAATGAGGTTAATTATTGATGCATCATGCGATATTCGCATTTTCATAAGCGTGGGAGCTCATTAAGTATGCGTGTGTCCATGTGAGTAGATGGTGACAGCCATGGCGAGTCATAACAAATGACTTGACCCGGCCAGTCACCCGGCTGGAGTGGGGATTTGGCGTCAAAACAATGAGAGACACGACAGATAGTCCGATCCAAGATGGCGCCGCCCATACACATTAATACAAACCAATATGGCCCCCGTTTTTCAGAATCCAAGATGGCGACTGTTTCTAAAATTAAAGATGGCGACTTTTTCGTCTATTTTTTTAAAATCCAAGATGGCTACTTTTTTGAACGAGCTTGTTTTCGGTGTGGCCATAGTTCTTGACTGTTCGGTTGCAACTGAAAGCTCCGCACCCGATCTAGTCTTCACCGAGATCGAGTTACCCACCATTCTGCACACCTCAACAAAAATACGCAGCACCACGTGACAGTCGCATGACAGTCGCAGGCGGCATCGCGCAGCGCGCTTTAAAGAAAATATAACCTCATACCGATCACGCGAGAAATACTGTAACCACGTAATCCGACGCACAACGGATGTCGCTATCTTCCAGGTATCGTTAACACGGTCTTCGTTATATTTCAACAATAAAGTCGTACCCCGACAGCGGTCCTCCTCACCTTTCGTAAAACGCTGATGGCGCATCACGCGACTCCAGGTGCCCTGCATATTCACACACACACACACACACACAATTTTCAATACTAGGCCTAGCGAAATCCTCATGAAGGGAATAGAGAGACTCGCATTACAAACTAACAGATCGTCCAGTGAAGAATCGTTAACCAGTTAATCGAATAACAATAATTTTATGAAAACTACGCTCACTTTCCGCGCATATATATTTTCACAGTGTCTGTGTCACTCACAGACACGTACGTCGGTATGAATTATGATACGTGCACGAGACACTAGGATCTGGTATAGGTGCGTCATATCAGTGAGATCTATAAGTTAAGCTGCATCCGTGCAATTTGCTCAGTTTGAGAATAAACAGCTCGAAAAATAGAAGCAAATAATTTCAACCACGAATTAACGGGTGTGGACCGGGTGATTTACCGGAACAGCGTGGTTCGAAGTGTGATACGCAACGCGTTGCATCACGCCAGGAGGTCCACTCCTCAAACCGTGCGAGAGTTTGACGATAATTGGTTGCTCGAGCTGGTGGACCTACCGGCACCCGCGCTGCTCTACCGTTTGATGGGGTTCTTATGGTGTTGCACCGTTCACGATATCGCTCGTATGTACGAACGGCATGTATTTGATTATTCTTGGGAAAGCATGAAGACGGCTGTCGACGTGCTGTACGAACGCGGTAGTCAGTCATTCCCTGAAGTCACCAACATGATACGGGTGTACATGGATCACGAGGGTAAGTAATAACTCGGTTTTACAAGCGTTCTATCAACGGCTCGCTTCATAGTTTTTGCTGGGGTTTTTTCGCACCAGACAACTCGACCAGCAAGCCCGAGACGGATTGGATGAACGTAAAAAAGGAGAAAGAGGTCGACGAGGAGGATCAACTCATGTACGATGCTGCGGCGAGCTTGCGAGCTTGCCGCGCGGGAGGAGGAGGAGGAAGAGCGTAAATTGATTAGAGTGACCGACCAAGCTGAAGCTGTCGAAGATCCTGTCGAAGCCGATAATACGGCTTCCATCGCACCACCACCGTCTCCCGATGAGCGTGAATCGATACGGGTAATCGAACAAGCCGAAAATGCCACTACCATCGCACCACCGTCTTCCGAAAATCCCTCAACCGACGATGCGATAGAGGTGGAGTTTTCCGACGATTCCTCCGGTGAGTACACGCGAGTCGGCATTTTTCTTATTTTCTAATTTCTGAGACGATTCGTGTAACCTGGACTTTAACTCTTGGCTATCAGAGAGGCGCCGCGCTGTCTACACGTTGAAGCAAGCCGGGGATATCAACGAAGGCGCCGGTACATCGGGTATACAGCAGGGCGGGGGGAAGAGAGAGAGAGAGAGAGAGTCGCTAGCACAGCTGTAGACGACCACGTCGCGAGTCCTCCGGGTATCAGATTCATGATTGTAGACGAGAATCGTAAATATTATCGTAAATTTGCCGTCACAAGTAGTGTCTTGACGCTGAAAATCATAACGCCCCCGGAAACCGTCGATCCTGCGACCTGACTCGAAGGAGCCATCCAGGATATTCACAATTACGTCACGAGCAATGCCCCGAACTCTGTCGATGATCCGGCGAACGATTATATAGGATTCGGACTAGACACACCCTCGTTTACTCTGGTAACAGCCGGTTTGTCGTTTCGGCCGGTCCGGGACTCTCGCTACGAGGATCTCTGGCGGCACGCGTTCAGTCTCACCCAAAGCGCATCCGAATTTCGTGTAGATGACGCGTTCACAATTACGATTAACCGAGTCAGCGTACCGGTGGATTGCGGTCGAAAAAGTAAACCTTTCACGCACGAGAAGGTGAGCAAACGATCGCTTCTCGAGGTCGAACGCGACAATCTTTGTCTACCGCGAGCTATAATTTCTGCCCGTGCCTACTTGAACAGGAAGGGTATTGACGCTGACACCTCACCTCGATGGTCCGACGTACGTCACACGAAATCGAGACTTCACAGGAAGGCTGCCTTGACTTTTTGCAGAGAGGCGCGTGTAGAAGTCTCCGCAGAGGGTTGTGGCATGCGAGAGATCGTCTGATTTCAAGAATATCCGGCCCCCCTCGGCTTAGCCGTTGTAATATACGATTTTAACACCTTTGGGCGCGGGGGTGAGCCCGTTTACAACGGTGCGCGCGTACTCGTTGAGCGGGGTGAATGCGTCAGCGGGAGATTAAAGATACTGTACTTTCCTCGTGGCGGTCATTACAAGCCTTTACTGAATTTAACAGCCGCAGCGGCGACCAGACGCTTCTGCGAGCCTTGCAACATTGCCTATCGCAACGTCGGCGATCACAGGTGCTCCAACAGATGTCCCAGCTGCAACACCGTACCACAGTGTGCCAGAGCGGGGGTACGGGTGCGATGCGTTGGGTGCGGCCGGTGCTTTTTCGGGGAGGAATGTCTGCGGAGACATCGAGTCGCGGGATCGTTCGATTCTTGCAGAAGCGTCTGCGACACTCTGCAGATGTGCAGCGGGTGCGGTCTGTTCGTCAATCGCGCGAAGGGTGCTCACTCCTGCGGCAACGCGTACCGCCACACGTGCGGATCCGTACAGCCGGTCAACCACGAGTGTTACATGCAACCTCTCAAACCACCCACCGGAAACCAGGAACATATATTTGTATTTTATGACTTTTAGACGCAACAATGCGCCTCGGTGGCCGGCACCCGAGATGTCAATCTGCACGTGCCGAATCTGTGCGTGGCGCAGCAGACGTGCACCAACTGCATACACGAGCCTGACATAACCACACCCTGCTCTAGTTGCGGCCTCGTGCGCGAGTTCGTATTTCGAGACAACCCCGTTCAACAGTTGGTGGAGTTTGTCACGTGGGACGCTTGTCGATTCAAAAAGATCTTCTGCATAGCGCATATCGCTAGCGGATTCGATTCTCAATTAAACTGCGCTACCTGGTGGAGAATAACAGAGATTCTCCGCAGGCGATTCTGAACGGCACCAAGATCATACTTATGGATACGGGTCACACGCGTTTCCCAGGCCCGGCGACAGGGGGGGACTACGGGTACAGCTGTACCGGGCCCTGGACGGTAGGGGGCCCCATGTAAAAAAATTGAAAAATGCATTTAAAAAAAAAATGAAAATTACTGTAGGCCACTGCTGCGTGAATCTTACAGGCTCTCTCCCATGATGTCACGGCGCGCTCTCAAGCAGCTCTCTGACTGTGTTTTCAGAGAGTCCAACTCTCTAACCTTTAACTGTGGCGTTGTTATCTATAGAGCATGAAATGGCACGAGAAATTGATTTCAGTGACATTATAAAGGACTTTGCCAGATTAAAAGTAAGAAGGCTCATTTAAAGTTGAAATATGTTTTGTTTTTAGCAATAAATAATTCAAAAAATGTTTCATTATCATATTATGTACATTAGGGTGGTCCTTATGTGGGGTGTTTTTGAATTTTTACGCTCCCAAGGGTTCGAACGGATCCTTTTCGAGAAAAGAAATTTATCCTAAAGTTTTGATGCTCTATCTCGATTTTAACATCCCGGGCCCAAAGCATTTTTTTTTTTCAATTTTTTTTCTTGAAAAGGATTCGTTTGAACCCTTGGGAGCGTAAAAATGCAAAAATGCCCTATATAAGGACCACCCTGATGTACATACCTACCCAGATACATATAAAGCTAGCATATAAGCTATAGCAAACTATTACTTGCTACTATGATATACTAACTACCAGACGCAAAACTAGGGACCAGGGGGGCCCACATAGAAATCAGAGTAACGGGCCTCAATGCTTCTGTCGCCGGGCCTGGCGTTTCCTCGACTCTTTGGCCTATATGCCTATGGCTCTAGCCGCGCTACCCAAGGCATTCGGACTCCCTGTGGAATCGCGCAAGGGTATCTTCCCGCATCTGTTTCATACGCCGGAGAATCGGGATTACATAGGTCCGTTACCAGCCGCGGAATTCTACTCCCCCGACAGTATGAAGGCCTCGGACAGGCACGCTTTCTACAAATGGTACGAGGAAGCCACGACCAGCGGCTACGTGTTTGATTTCAACCGCGAGCTCGTCGAATATTGCCGCAGCGACGTAGACATCCTTCGGCGAGCATGCGTTGCGTTTAGAGATATTTTTCTGAATTGTGGCGGTGTTTGCCCGTTCTCGGGAAGCACCACCATAGCATCGGCCTGTTCCGTCGTGTTTCGACAAAATTTCCTCCGACCCCGTACCATAGGAATACTATGAGACAAGATAACGAAGAACGCCGGCCTGCGTTCCGTATCCAATCTCTGTCTGAACTCTTTCTAGGGTAAATTTGGCCACCGCGAAAACCTTCCACGTACCGAGGTGATCAAAGACCGCCAACGCCTGTTGGAACTGTTGACCGATCCCGAGAACGAGGTGGTAGATATTTTATCTGTGGGGGGCCCCCATCGCGGTTATGCCATCACGACAGGTGGTGTCGACTCACACACCGAGTATGTGCCGATAATAAATATATATTTAATTGCAGATACGGCAGAGCTGTGAGTCGCGAGGGTGGACACGCGCTGGAAACACCCGTTTTTGGCAATCGTAGCCGGTCCTTCCGGTTGCGGAAAATCCAACTTTGTCAAAAACTTTTTGCGACACGCGAGTGACATATGCGACACAGAGTTCGCGAGGATAGTCTGGCACTATGCCGAGCGGCAACCGTTGTACGGGAAATCGACGCGCGGAGCTATAGAATGAATGAATGCCATTTATTTAGCTTTCTCAGCTATTACAGTAATTTCTTACTTTACTATTACGAATTATCGCCTATTGCGAATATACTCTTTTAACTCCTGCTTAGATCTATTTACATTTGTTATATACTTTAACGCATTGGGTAGCTCGTTGAACATTTTTGCACCGTTATATAATAGACTTTTCTGTGCACTAACTGTTCTCCTCAGATTGATTGCTATATCTGCATGCTGTCTTGTTACTCTTGCACTTCCCTCCCTGCCTATTGCTATCTTCCTTCTCAACTCATCGGGCATCATACCTCTTACAATTTCATACATAAGAATACTGACATTGTATTCGGTCCGTTCTTTTGTTGACATAAATTGCAATGCATCCAACATATCCCTAATTCTCGTATAACGATCTACGTGTAGTATCGCTCTCATAGCACGATTTTGAGCCTTTTGAAGTTTTTCAATTTCGGTTATTCCCATACATAACATAACCGTTGCGCAGTATTCAAAATGCGGTGCTATGATCGTCTTATACACTACCGACCTCGCATACGCCGATATATGGTTCCCTACTCTTTGCAGGAAGCTCGTTTTTTTGCCGACTTTCTTAAGAATATATTCGCAGTGATCTTTAAACTGTAACCTGTCGTCTATCATTACTCCTAAATATTTCATAACTGCCACTCTCTCCAAGTAAATACCGTCCTCTGTACATACTGCAATTTCTCTCCCTAGTTCTTTCCTCATACTCCTCACTACCATGAACTTCGTCTCACTCGTATTCATTTTCAATTTATTGTTCTTCAACCATTCCTCCAGTTTATGTGGCGCCACGATTAACTAAGACTCTAGTTCACTCATACAGTCGCCCTCCACTAGGGTGTTTCATTTTTCCAAACATGTGATTTTCATATGACTTTGCTTACGCCCCGAGTTCCAGTGATGTAAACGGTATACACGCCAAATTTCAAGAAGATTGGATAATATTTAGGGGTTGCACAGTTTGATCACTTTCATCTCAAACTAGTGAATTTCTAATACTAAAATGCTTTGTACTACACGGAGAAAAAACAACGCCACTGGTTACTACTTTGTATAGTAGTCAGTAGTGTGTTGACAACAAAACAGGTTTACTGTGCTTCGACAGTAGTGAGTGCTGTGTAGCACACGACTCAGTCGTGTTCTGACAGTAGTGAGTGCTGTGTAGCACACGACTCAGTCGTGTTCTGACAGTAGTGAGTCCTGTGTAGCACACGACTCAGTCGTGTTCTGACAGTAGTGAGTCGTGTCGAACGTCGTAACCAGTGGTGTTTTTTTTTTCTCCGCGTAATGTGTATTAATTTCATATTTTGCAGGTAATTAAACTTTAAAATGGGAACCAAAAGAGGAATTTGGCTGCTAGGCAAAGTGCCTAGTGGTGAGTTTTTAGGAGCTCGGCTCCCTTCAAAAGAACAAGTACTTTTAGTTTTTATTTACCATCACAAGGAAATGAAAGAAACACTTTCGGATGCCGCTAAAACTACCAGTACTAAACTACAGGAAGTGTGGAGGAAAGCAAATATCTGTGTTAAGACGGAAGAGAATATCCGCGCTGGTATACAGAAGCTGTACAAAGAATACCAAAATCTGGGTAAAGAGAAATCGAGAAACACGGATAAAGCAAATATGAAACGGCAGATTTGGAAAGGTGATCTCGTCGAGTTATTTGACATTTCCCGGCAAAATGTGATGGACATGACTAGCGTATCACAAGAAGATAAAGAATTTCTTAGGTCACAAAGAGAAGATCGCATGAGTTCGTCAATGAGTGGAGTAGACAAGGTTTTCGCCTCGAAAATAAGAAACAAGTGTACAAAATTAGACAAAATTGATTCATATAAGAATAAACATTACAAAGCTATCGCTGATACCAATAAGACAGTTATACTGGAAGACTCATCTTCATCGTCATCAGTAAAACCTACTGATGAAGAGGCCGAGTTTTCGCCTCCAGTAACGAAAAAATTACGTTCAAATCCTAGATTGAAACCTCTTGACCAGACACTTACGTCTACTTGGGATCGAGAACAGCTCTCTATTCGACAAGCAAGTACTTCATTTATAGCAACTGCAAAGAGCCTTGGCCACGATGTTTCAAATATTTCCGTATCTCCAGCTACCGTTTACCGAGCTCGGGCGAATAATAGAAGTAAAATGGCAAAAAAAATCGAAGAGTCACTCTTTAAAAATCCTCCTCATTTGGTCTTGCATTGGGATGGTGAACTGTTACCCTCAGTTGCCCATGGAAGTGTAAAAACTTTGGAAGATAGAGTTGCAGTTTTAGTGACTGGCAAAGATTTTGAGCATTTGCTTGGCGTACCTGTTGCCCTAAAAGGCACTGGTGAGCACATGGCTGAAGTAGTTATTCGGGAAGTGGATCGACTTGGGCTACGTGACAATATCATTGGTATGTCTTTTGATACTACATCATCTAATACAGGACTGATCCAAGGGGCATGTACCAGAATTGAAAGGGAATTCGGACGAACATTGTTGTGGTTGGCTTGCCGTCATCACACCCATGAACTAATATTGAAAGGAGTGTTTGAGGAGTGTTGTCGCATACCATCAAGTGGTCCTGACATCCAGATTTTTCGGAAGTTTCAAAGTCTGTGGGCTTCACTTGATAAGAAGTCTTTTACGACAATGCGGGATGAAGAAAATCCTGTTCAAGACTTTCTAGAAGAACAACGAGTGAAAATGATTATCTACATCCGAAATGTCTTAAAAGACGGAAGTCATCCGAGAGAAGACTACAAAGAGCTATTACAACTCTCACTCCTGTACCTAGGAGGTTGGTCTACAACCGACTTCAGTTTCAGGATCCCAGGAGCTCTGCATCAAGCAAGGTGGATGGCCAAGGCAATATATGCACTTAAAATTGCCCTTTTCACTAAACAGTTGAATATTCCTCAACGAGAATTAAAAGGAATGAAACGGGTTGCACATTTTGTCAGCCTTATATACGTTCGCTTTTGGCACGAGGCAATTGTCAGTCGATGGGCTCCAAAGAATGATTTGGATATGCTACAGCTTCTGAGCACTTACCCAGATGCTGACGTAAAAAAAAAGTGCTCTCACAGTTGCGAAGAGACACCTTTGGTATCTGTCAGAAACAAACGTAGGATTGGCTTTTTTGGACGAACGTATTACTCGGGCCGAAAAGGAAAATATGACTAAAAATTTAGAAACCAAACCTTCAAAGAAAAAGGAAATGAAACGATTAGAGGGCAAAAGCCTAGTTTTTGAAGGAAAAGACCTGAGCCATTTCGTTACTAATAAAACAAAGACGTTCTTTGAATTGTTCGGGATCCACGACGTGGCAGAATACTGCAGTGATTCTCTAAAAAGCCATGTGAACGCTCTTAAGGTGGTCAACGATACCGCAGAAAGAGGAATTGCTCTGATAAAAAAGTTTAACGAATCGGTCAGGGACGAACAACAAAAACAATTCTTGTTGAGAGTAGTCGAGCACCACAGAAAAGTCGTCACCAAGCGAACAAAAGAAGGGATTGCATCGTTCAAAGTTGACTAATATAACACATGTTTTGCCTATCATACTACCTATTAATCTTAGTGTCTAGTTTTATTATTATTTCAATTTTGTGATTTCTAGTTTTCCCAATAAAAGTGATTAAAATTGAAAAATCGTATTTTTTGCCTACTTTTATAAAACTGATCAAACTGTGCAACCTCTAAATATTAACCAATCTTTTTGAAATTTTGAATTTGTATCTTTTACATCACTGAGACTCGGGGCGTAAGCAAAGTTGGCAAAAATTTTACATTTTATTTTTTTCCTCACAAAATGAAACACCCTACCCTCCATGAAGATCATTGTGTCATCGGCAAATAGCTTAACAGTAGACTCCCCTGTTTTTACCTCCACAATGTCATTTATACATAATATGAAAAGTATAGGACCTAAAACTGACCCCTGCGGTACTCCATATTCCACACACACTTGTTCCGAAATTATGTCGCCTAATTTGAGTTTTTGGTATCTTCCTTTCACATATGTTGTAAACCAGTTCAGCACTTTACCTTTGATTACGTAAGTTTCTAGCTTTTTAATCAGTTTGTCTTTATCTATCGTCTCAAATGCGCGTTTCAGGTCCATAAAAATAACTCCCACCATTCTCTTTTCACTAATCGTAACTTTCCACTGATCCAGTACCGTTTGGATAGCTGTTTCACATGAGTGGTCCCTCCTGAATCCCGATTGGTGTTCAATTAATATTGTTGCAATTCGAATACTAAGCTATTGCGACACCTCATATCCGGTATAGCAGGGCAACGACTCTATCGTTCAGCGAAATACAAGAATGTGCTAAACGTGGTATAGCAGGGCAACGACTCGATCGTATGGCGAAATACATAGCAATGTGCAGACGCAGCACCAAAAGAGTCGTTAAAGGGCAGGCAGAAGACGCGCCCGTCGTCAGAACATCGCGACCAGAAGCAAGACACATTATATAGAGATTAGTTCGAAATTAGTAAAGCCTTTGTAAAACTTCATATATTAAATAAACTTGAATTACTTTGTACGACTGAATTCCAACTCTTAATTCAACAACGAACCTTTAAATAAATTGTAGTTGTATGAAAGATCTCAGGATCCCGATCACAACATCATTTCGCGCCAGGCCTCGTGACGATTTGACTTTGATGCGCAGGGGGTGGCGAGTTCCGGTCGGGGGTGGTTTGGAAAAATCGGCATCAATGTGGAATGGCAGCGATTAATAAGCAATCAATTCTGGAGCCGGAGAATAATTCGTTTCGCGCTAGGCCTCGTGACATTTCGACTTTGACGCACAGGGGGTGGCAAGTTCGGGTCGTGGGTGGTTTGGAAAAATCGGAATCAACGTGGAATGGCAGCGATTAATGAGCAATTGATTCTGGAGCCGGAAAAATAAATAATTTCGTGCCAGGCCTCGTGACGTTTTGACTTTGACGCACAGGGGGTGGCAAGTTCGGGTCGTGAGTGGTTTGGAAAAATCGGAATAAACGTGGAATGGCAGCGATTAATGAGCAATTGATTCTGGAGCCGGAAGAATAAATGATTTCGTGCCAGGCCTCGTGACGTTTTGACTTTGACGTGCAGGGGGTGGCAAGTTTCAGTCGGGTTCCGATCGTGGTTTGGAAAAATCGGCATCGAAGTGAAATGGCAGCGATTAATAAGCAATCAATTCTGAAGCCAGAAAATAATTCATTTCGAGCCAGGCCTCGTCACATTTTGACTTTGACGCGCAGGGGGTGACAAGTTCGGGTCGGGGATGGGTCTGGAAAATCGGCATCAACGTGGAATGACAGCGATTAATGAGCAATTAATTCTGGAGCCGAAAAAATCATTTTTTTCGCACCAGGCCTCGTGACATTTTGAATTTGACGCGCAGGGGGTAGCAAGTTCGGGTCGGGGGTGGTTTGGGAAAATCGGGATCAACGCGGAATGGTCGCGATTAATGAGCAATTAATTCTGTAGCCGAAAAAATAATTTATTTCGCGCCAGGCCTCGTGACATTTCGACTTTGGCGCGCAGGGAGTAGCACGCTCGGGTCGGGGCCGGTTTGGGAAAATCGGCATCAACGTGAAATGGCTGCGATTAATGAGCAATCAATTCTGTAGCCGAAAAAATAATTTATTTCGCGCCAGGCCTCGTGACGTTTTGACTTTGACGCGCGGGGAGTGGCAAGTTCCGGTCAGGGGTGGTCTGGGAAAATCGGCATCAACGTGGAATGGCAGCGAATGATGAGCAATCAATTCTGGAGCCGAAAAAATAATTCATTTCGTGCCAGGCCTCGTGACATTTTGACTCTAACGCGCAGGGGGTGGCAAGTTCCGGTCAGGCGTGGTTTGCGAAAATTGGCATCAACGTGGAATCGCAGCGAATGATGAGCAATCAAAACTGGAGCCGAAAAAATAATTCATTTCGCGCCAGGCCTCGTGACATTTTCCTCTTGACGCGCAGGGGGTGACAAGTTCCGGTCGGGGGTGGTTTGAGAAAATCGGGATCAACGTGGAATAGCAGCGAATAATGAGCAATTCATTCCGGAGCCGAAAAAATAATTCATTTCGCGCCAGGCCTCGTGACGTTTTGACTTTGACGCGCAGGGGGTGGCAAGTTTCGGTCGGGGGTGGTTCGGGAAAATCGGCATCAACGTGGAATGGCAGCGAATAATGAGCAATCAATTCTGGAGCCGAAAAAATAAATAATTTCGCGCCAGGCATCGTGACATTTCGACTTTGACGCGCAGGGGGTGGCAAGTTCGGGTCGGGGGTGGTTTGGGAAAATCGGCATCAACGTGGAATGGCAGCGATTAATGAGCAATCAATTCTGTCGCCGAAAAAATAATTCATCTCGCGCCAGGCCTCGTCACGTTTTGACTTTGACGCGCAGGGAGTAGCAAGTTCCGGTCAGGGGTGGTTTGGAAAAATCGACATCAACGTGGAATGGCAGCGAATGATGAGCAATTAATTCTGGAGCCGAAAAAATAATTCATTTCGTGCCAGGCCTCGTGACATTTTGACTTCAACGCGGGTGGTTTGAAAAAATTTGGATCAACGTGGAGTGGCAGCGATTAATTATCAATTAATTCTGGAGCCGAAATAATCACGAATCTTCGAAGAGACAAAAGTTTGTTTCCTTTTTCGTCTAGGGGATGTAATATTAGGGATTGGGGTGGTTTTGGAGATCGGTTACTGTTGTCAATCGACAGCGATTAATCAGCGGAAAAATCTTACGGGTCAAATTTTTCCATACAACTTCATTTAGAGCATTTTCACGATATGGCTGAGCCAGCTGAATGATAAGCTGGGCATGCCATGTTTTTTTCGAAAATGGCTGAAGCAAAAAAATTTTTTTCTCGCAATTAAAAAGCTTTCAATTAGCGACTAATTACCACACTTGTTTTGATTGGTTCAGTTATAATGGCATTGCCAGCTTTATGGAGGTATACTTATCAGCAAAAGAAACCACCGAAACTTTTTTTTTTGCATCGTTAAATGATTCCAATAATTCAATAATACGGTTTTTATTGTTTAAAATTTCGTCCAACTTAGCATTGGTACTATTTTGATGAAAAATGAACTCTTCACGGGTAACTAGGAGGTGAGAATATTTGACAATATTTAATTCTTGTAGTACATCAATTTCTTTTAAACTTAAGGATGACCCTGAAGATATCTGCAAAAATGAACTTTGGCAGCCTGTAGCGGTCAAACTATGGCCTCAAGTGATAACTATATATTGTAACGTGTTCGAACTATACCACCCGGTAGATCGACCGAACAAGCTACATACGACCGCGCAAATAGCCTCGCGCCGATCCGATCAGAAGACCCTGACGTGACGTCACGAGAACTACTATATAAGCTGGCACGCTGAGGCAGTAGCTAGCGATTAGAACTAGAGAAGTCAATCGACTCATGACTAAATTCACTCTCACATAACCTCAAATAGGAAGTTACTCAAAGCGAGATCTTACCTCACATAGAATCAAAACTCGAGAAATTAAATTGGCTAAAGCAGCAATTTAGATTAAACTCAAAACAAAAGAAAAATATAATTAGCTAAAACAGTAATTATAGAATCAAAAAAGGAAAACGAAAGTAAATTAGCTAAAGTAGCAATTTAACTTAAACTCAAAACAAAATTAGATTCGCTAAAGCAGCGTCTTAGAACAAAAGAACAAAGAAAGAAAAAAAGAACAGAAACAGAAACAAAGCCAATTAGAAAAAAAAACACTTATTATTTTAGATTATATCGAGCCACAATTTTAATTTATTTCATTTTTGTAAATAGTAGCTTTAAGTAAAAACAGACTATAGAAAGTCTAACCAATAAAATAAAATAACCAATAGTCGATAATAATCGAATCGAATTGTGTTTCATTTCGTGTACTATTTCATTTCTTTAATTAACATAAATTCTTTCAGCTTCAAATCACTTAGAAATAAAATCGTGATTAGCTAACAGGTAGCTTCGGTATTCTAACACTCAGGCAGCAACGGTACAGCTTTAATTGGTATCCGAGTCTGAGAGTGTAAGAATATCCAAGTCTATAGCAGGCAGCTTCGGTGCGTTTAACCTAGACAGCAACGGTATAGCTATAATCGGTACCCGAGTCTGGAAGGTATAAAACTATCCCAAGTCTGTAGGGAGGCAGCTCTGGTGGACCAAAGTGTCTATCCGAGTCTGTATTAGGGTAACAAAAGGGTTTTTTACATTTTTTCCTTGGAGGGGCTCCAAATCATACCCGTGACAAAGAATTCACGCGAGCTAGCGTAATTTCACGGCCTTCTGCCGTGAGACGTACGCAGAGAAAGTTACATTTGGCGCCCAACGTGGGGCTCCTCAAAATAAAATTTAAATTCACTTGAAATTTTATCAACTTAACTTCATTATAAAAAATTAACTTCAGTAAAATCTTGCTTCAAATCACTTTATAAATAACACGAAATGGGAGACAAGGATCAGAATCCTGGGGGATCAAAGGATCAGGATAGAGACAAGGATCAGAATCCTGGGAGGTCACAAGATCATGATTCTGATAAAACCAAAGATAAGGCTCATGTAGCGTCCGATAGGGACACAGGATTTCATGAACAAAACGTTTCCATTGTCACAGACAGTAGTATGATTAGTCAAGCAAGTAGTCCACTAGCAGATCGAAGTGACCCAATGTCAGTCATGTTGGCAGCAATTGAATGCCTGAAAAAATCAAATGAAAGATTAGAAAAGAAAATTGATAATAAGTTTGCTTCTATCGAAAGGACTCTGAATACTTATGAAGTTAGAAGTATCGAAGGACTAGTAGCACTCGAATTAAAATTAAATAAAAAAATTGATGATCAAGGTATAATGACTAAAAGAAAATTCACTTCAGTAGAAACTACGGTCTAAGTCGTTGTAGACAAAATAGATGCCGAGATTACTGGCTGTCAGAATAAAATCTCCTCCGTAGAAATAGCTCTGAGAAATGAATCAGTGGGTAACTTCGAACTTCTCAAAAGTAGAATCAAGGAAGGAGATAAGTCTGCTGAAGAAAAAATTCAGGAATTAAATCATAAACATGAAAGCCTAAGAATAGGAGTAGAAGGGGAAATCAAAAAACTAAGAAACAGACCGATTAATCAGTTAAGCAGTAGTGAAAACACTAGACTCATTACTAAACAGATAAAGTTGCCAACATACTCAGGGAAGTCATGGGAAAAGCCTATGAATTATGTAAGAGAATTGGAAGAGTACTTTACCTTTTTAGGAGCTGATGAAGAAGTATCTTTTAAATTAATAGGCCAGAGCCTAACCAGCGATGCCAAGGATTGGTGGATTGCGCGCCGCGATGTCATTAGTACTTGGGAATCATTTAAAGAAAAATTCCTTGCTAGATTCTGGGGAGAAGAAATACAAAGAGATATTCGTAAAGAGTTAGAATTCGGTTATTATTCGAGCGACTCTAAGTTAACTTGGTCAGAATATGCGAATCGGAAGTTTGCAGCAGCTGTCTGTTTGCGTCCTCGCATTTATGAGGAAGAAATCGTACGTAACCTGGTTAGACACTTCGAGGAACACGTTGTCGAAGCGGCCAGATGCAGAAATATCCGGGAAATAGATCCTTTATTAACTTTTCTTGATGAAATGCAATCAGGTGGGCGATCAAACGCGCCCAGACCATTAAATCAAGCATGGTTTGCAAACAAACAAAGTCCTACGACTAATCGCGTAGCAGACGATAAAATGAAACCTTTATCATGGCGTACGGGAAATAATGCCGGTAGCAGTAGTTTCCAAAAACCGTCTACGTCACGCGATTATAAACCGGTGGACACTCAGGAAACGCGTCAAAGTCTTGGACAAACAGAATTAAACAAGAGTAAACAGACTAACTGGACAAACACAAGGACAGTACAAGCTCTCATAGAAGAACCAGTTTTAGATCATATCGATAAAGACGATCAAGAAGTAGATTCGGAAAACTAGATGGCGCTGTGCCAATTCAGTCGTTAGAAATAACGGCACAGCGCGATTTAAGGGTTTTTGCGGGAATATTAGAAGGTTCGAAAGATAAAGATTTGTTCGAAGCTCCGTCGGAGTATTTAATAAACGAAGATATAAAAATAGAAGATAAAGTAATATCTTGCCCAGAGGTAGATTTACAAATAGAAGGCGTAAAGATACGAGCTCTCGTCGATACCGGTAGCCACGTAACGTGCATTTCGCACGATTGGTATACAAGAAATTTATTAAGCTTAAATAAATGCGAAAAATTACCAGTGGTAAATTCCCAAATAATCGGAGTGACAGGGGGCAAGCCCATTAAAATCAAAGAGCAGATATTAGCTACAGTTAATATAGGGTATCTTACGGATCAAATCACATTTTTAATTGTAAATGGCCTTAAGCAAAATGTCATTATAGGCATAGATACTCTACACCGCTGGAAAGCAGATCTAGATCTGAGAACAAATAAACTTAGAATCGAGACAACGCCCGGTTATGGACAAATTCCGTTGCATAAATCCGAAGTATACTACGGAAATGCAATAGCCGAGGTTTTATCAAACATTAACATACAACAAAGCGTAACAGCTAGACAGGAAAATGAGTCTGACATTAACTATAGCTTGACCAATGATGAAATCAATGAGAAGCTGTCAGAGTGTCAGGTGTTACGAGCAGGTGAAATAAAATCCTTTTCAAATTTAATAAAGAAATATCGAGACGTTTTTTATAAATTACCAGGCCGTGTAACAATTTACGAACATAAACTCAACATTTACGAAGATCGACCTTTTGTCAGAAGATCATATCCTGTTCCAATTATGCTTAGAGATAAAGTCAAACTTGAATTAGAGAAGATGCTGAAACTAGGAGTAATAGAAAGATCTTACAGTGAATATGTCAATCCACTGGTCGTTGTAGCAAAAAAATCAGGAGAAATCAGATTAGTATTAGACGCAAGGTTTATTAACAAGCTCATAATACCTGACCACGACTGTGCTCAATCGACTGAGGTCTTATTCCAGAGATGCGGAAATTCTTCGGTTATGTCTAGTCTCGACCTTACGGCTAGCTTTTGGCAAATTCCTCTTCACAAAGATTCAAGAAAATATACGGCATTTATGCACGAGGGTAAAACATACCACTTTACGGTTACGCCATACGGTCTAAACACTAGCCTAGCTAGTTTAGTACGAACTATGGATTTGGTCTTAAAGAATACTGAAAATTTTAGCGTCAACTTCGTTGACGACATTCTGTGTCTTTCTGATTCCGTCCCGTCCCATTTGGCTCATTTGGAGATATTATTAGCGACGTTTCGGAAATACAATATGACGTTAAATTTCAGCAAGTCAAAGTTTTTTAGAGAGGAAATTGATTTCCTAGGCCATAGAATCACGAGAACCGGCATAAAGCCACAACCAGAAAAGGTGGAAGCGATTAAAAACTTCCCTACACCTAAAAATATTAAACAACTAAAAGGCTTTCTCGGCCTAACTAACTATTATAGTAAATTCACGAAATCATATTCAGACGCGACAGTTCCATTATTGTCACTTATCAAAAAAGAGGCCAAGTGGGATTGGACGGAAAAGATGAAGGAGCAGTTTCAATTAGTTAAAGATATTTTTTGCGAGGAGATGATTATTCATCACCCCGATCCAAATAAAAGATATTATTTACAATCCGACGCAAGCAATTATGCGGTAGGCGCAGTTTTGTATCAGTTATCAGATGCTAACGAAGAACAAATAGTTGGATTCGCAAGTCGAACCATGAGGGGAGCAGAATTAAATTACTTTACGACGGAAAAGGAGCTATTAGCTATCGTATTTGCGCTAGAAAAGTTTAGGTCTTACATAATCGGAGCAAAATTAACAATTCGAACGGACCATAAAGCTTTAACTTTCCTCTCCTCATGTAAACTGATAAGCTCGCGATTAGCTCGTTGGGCGCTGTTTATTCAAACTTATGATTTCATAATCGAACATATCAAGGGAACTGAAAACGTAGTCGCAGACGTGTTGAGTAGGTACCCACCTGAAACGGAAAATAAAGAACAATTAATGAGTCAAATTCAAACCATTGCACCATTAGCAAAAGAAATAGATGACGATTTAATTAAAAGTCTAAAAGAAATGAGGGAACATCAAAAATGTGATCCAAGGATTAGTAATTTACTTGATCCAGACTATTTAAAAACTAAAAAATCTCTCATTATTCAGAATGACGTTTTGTATCACCAAAGTCCAGGGGGCAGCCCAAAAGCTTACATACCCGAATCAATTTTAAAATCATTAATTGAAGAATGCCACGAAGCATACGGACATGTGGGTGCAGCAAAATGCCATAAATTATTACGAGAAGGATTCTATTATCCCAAACTTGCTAAAAGAGTACGACAGGAAATAGCTAGATGCGATAAATGTCAGCGCTGCAAAGTTCCGAATCGGTATAGTTATGCCAAGATGCAGAATATAATTCCAAGCGGAGTAGGGGATTTAATATCTATCGATTTTTTAGGGCCTTTACCTTCTAGCAAGGGAAATTATAAGTGGCTTCTCGTTACGATAGATGCATTCTCGAAATTCGTTAGATTATATCCGTTAAAGGCAGCGAACGCGCAATCCACCATTAATTGCATCTTTAAGCAATATATTCCGGAACTAGGGAAACCAAGGCGAATCCAGTGTGATCATGGGACTCAGTTCACTTCTTCGTTATGGGTTAATAAACTAAAAGAGGAAGAAATCACATTAATATTTTCATCAATTCGCCATCCACAAGGAAATATAGTAGAGCGCGTAAATCGAGAGATCGGACGATTCTTTCGGACTTTTCTAACTGACAAGCATACCCAATGGATAAATTGGATTAAAATCATAGAAACCTGCATTAACGAAATATCCCATGATTCCACTGGATTCGCGCCTTGCGAAATCCAACTTAAACAAAATCCTACGCGGTTTTGGGAAGATTGGATTATTAAATCAGATAAAGACATAAAATACGAAACTAAGCTGTGCTTAGTAGAAAATAATATTAAAAGACATGGTAAAAGAAGGGCCGATAGGTTCAATACCACGCACAAAATGAGTAAATTTAAGATAGGAGATAAGGTATTAGTTAAGGCTTTAAACGTTTCTGATACTGTTAATAAAAAGATGGCAAAGTTCTTAGCATTATATGAGGGGCCATATCGTATTAAAAGGCAAATAGGGGAAGCAACCTATATTTTGGAAACAATAGACACAGAGGTAGAACGTGGAAGATTCCATGTAAATATGTTCAAACTGTATGTAGACTCAATATAAGAAAAACTTGTACTATAGAAATAATTTTAACAAAGCCTTAGAACATAGGAAATTCTAAGAAGGGATTATCCCCGTTCAAAGATTGCCAAAAAAGAGTGCAAATAATCATCCTATATAAGACAGAGTAAACATAAGAATTAGTCAGTTGAAGTCAAGATGTATAACCCAAGCTATGGCTACATTAGTGTCCAAGAAAAATATACGCAAACGGAAAAAATTAACTTATCGTGCATTAAAGATATTAACAATAATCGGGAAAAAGTAATGCAGTGCAGGGGGAAGTTTGTAAGCGGGAAAGGGTCATACCGAAACGGCAAGTGCACCCAGACACCTAAAGAAAAAGAAAAAAAGAAAGTTATTAAAATAAAACCAAAAATAATCAAAGTGGATAAAAATCCAAAAATATTAATAACAAAAATAAAAGAAAAGCCAAAAATAGTCAGAGTAGACAATAATCCTAGAATAAAAATTACTAAGATTAGAGAAAAACAAAGAATAGACATGGTTATGCCTAATCAAAAAATAAAAGTTGCAATACCTTTAAATAGGGTTAATGTTAATTTTAAAGTCGGGGATAATATTCACAAGATACCCTGGAAATTAATAAAAATTGATTTGTACGAGAGGACGGAAGAGGAGAAAAAGGCGTATAAGAAGAAAATGGATCTGTTCAGATTATTCGGAACAGTAGACTTACCTTCTAATGACGATAAATCAAATCAAACGCCAGATCCGGTAATTAATCCAGACGATCCAATGACAGGGGACGACATCATAGGAATGTTGCATATTCCTTCACCTGAACCGATGGAAGATGTATGTGGAGAAGCGAACATATTTGGCTTACCGGATTTCGACTACCTGGACCAGTTATGTCCAGATTTCCTAAATAACATGCCAGCCCTAGCATCTCCGAAGGAAGTAGAACTACCGGAATACATCGCGCACTTTGACTTTAGTGATCCTCTCGGCTTAAAGAAAGAAAAAGACTAGAATCACGGATATATCAAACAATTATAATCACGGACATATCAAACAATTATAATCACGGACATATCATATAACTCAGACTTAACAAATTTAAAACATAGACTTGATAACAGTGCCTAATAATCTAGAAGACATTTTTGTTCACTTACCTTTGATGACGAGTGCACCTTTATCAAACGTCAGTAAACAAAAAAGGGGGCAATGTAACGTGTTCGAACTATACCACCCGGTAGATCGACCGAACAAGCTACATACGACCGCGCAAATAGCCTCGCGCCGATCCGATCAGAAGACCCTGACGTGACGTCACGAGAACTACTATATAAGCTGGCACGCTGAGGCAGTAGCTAGCGATTAGAACTAGAGAAGTCAATCGACTCATGACTAAATTCACTCTCACATAACCTCAAATAGGAAGTTACTCAAAGCGAGATCTTACCTCACATAGAATCAAAACTCGAGAAATTAAATTGGCTAAAGCAGCAATTTAGATTAAACTCAAAACAAAAGAAAAATATAATTAGCTAAAACAGTAATTATAGAATCAAAAAAGGAAAACGAAAGTAAATTAGCTAAAGTAGCAATTTAACTTAAACTCAAAACAAAATTAGATTCGCTAAAGCAGCGTCTTAGAACAAAAGAACAAAGAAAGAAAAAAAGAACAGAAACAGAAACAAAGCCAATTAGAAAAAAAAACACTTATTATTTTAGATTATATCGAGCCACAATTTTAATTTATTTCATTTTTGTAAATAGTAGCTTTAAGTAAAAACAGACTATAGAAAGTCTAACCAATAAAATAAAATAACCAATAGTCGATAATAATCGAATCGAATTGTGTTTCATTTCGTGTACTATTTCATTTCTTTAATTAACATAAATTCTTTCAGCTTCAAATCACTTAGAAATGAAATCGTGATTAGCTAACAGGTAGCTTCGGTATTCTAACACTCAGGCAGCAACGGTACAGCTTTAATTGGTATCCGAGTCTGAGAGTGTAAGAATATCCAAGTCTATAGCAGGCAGCTTCGGTGCGTTTAACCTAGACAGCAACGGTATAGCTATAATCGGTACCCGAGTCTGGAAGGTATAAAACTATCCCAAGTCTGTAGGGAGGCAGCTCTGGTGGACCAAAGTGTCTATCCGAGTCTGTATTAGGGTAACAAAAGGGTTTTTTACAATTTTTCCTTGGAGGGGCTCCAAATCATACCCGTGACAAAGAATTCACGCGAGCTAGCGTAATTTCACGGCCTTCTGCCGTGAGACATACGCAGAGAAAGTTACAATATAGACTTTTTTCTTCCTTTTTCGATTCCCCAAAAACGGATTTTGCCCATTTTTTTTAGACCTTACACAGAATGCGTTTTCGCTATTTCATTTGTATAGCACGCGGCCAAGCCTTACACATTGATCTGAGCGATGAGTGTCTCAGGACTTTTTTCTTGCTTTTTCGATTCCGCGAACACGGATTTTTCCTATTTTTTTTTTAGGCCTCATACAGAACGCGTTTTCGCTATTACAATTGTTTAGCATTCCACTGAGCCTCACATGTATTGATCTGAGAGATGATTGTCTCAGGACTTGAATACAGAGCTCGCTCTATCCACTCGAATATTCCGAAATTGAAGTTGAAAGAGAAATATTCAGACTCATTAAAGAAGCCCTCTTTCCTCAGTGTTCCTCATAGTCGACAATAACACCAACGCCGACTCTATCGCGTGGAAATACTCAACGGAGGCTACAATACTTTGGACTTCTTTCCAGAAATTAATCATTCCTACTTGAATATGCCATCATATAATCAAAAAATGAGTCAGCTTGCCGGAAATCATGTATCTCACAGGTATAGAAAGTTCGAAATACAATATTGGAGGGTACACGCAGGCAAGATCAATGAAACTATAAGAGAATCATTAGAATGCCTTGAATGAGACTGAAATTGGACGAGAAAGCATTGCAGTTCTCCTCAACACATACTTATAGAGAGATTAATGTCAAATTTTAATACAGAACAGCGTGTTACGCAATCAAAATAAAAAATAAAAATATGTAACGGAACTGAGAGGACCGGGGGATTCGAACGCTGAACCTCTGCACCTATCCACACTGCTGTACGCGACGCGTACATGATGCTCGATTCTTATGGTATATCTCAAATGTGCCCATACAGCACACATATCTGATAGATGTTCATAGGATATCCATAGGATAGTCATTGGACATTGGATGTCCCATGGATACCCTATGAACATCTATCGGGCATGTGTGCTGTGTGGGTGAGTTCCTAGATACTGTAAGGAATTAATTTACTATTCTCTTAGGGTTTGAGTTGATAGGAGAGGAAAAAAAAGATAATCAAAAGTTGCGGTCATAGAACGAAAATTTGAATTTATTATTAATTTATCATCTGTATTATTATTATTTATTATTTATTTATTTTTTATTTATTTTCAATTGTTTAATTCATTATTTTTAATTCATTTATTTCAGTATTTTGATTCATAATGAGGTGTAGTAGCGTGCTAAAGGATTAGAGTAGCGAAAGGACGAGCTCTGTATTAAGTCTAGGAAAAAGTGAAAAATTAACCAGATGCACTTTCAGAGACTTGAAAAAGGAAAAAAAAAGTCCCGAGATAGTCATCGCTCAGATCAATGTGTAAGAGGTCTAAAAATTCTGTATGAGGTCTTCTGTATGAGGTCTAAAAAAAAAAATGGGAAAAATCCGTGTTCGGGGAATCGAAAAAGAAAGAAAAAAGTCTGCATACAGTTATCACTTGAGGCCATAGTTTGACCGCTACAGGTTGCCAAAGTTCATTTTTGCAGATATGCAGATATCTTCAGGGTCATAACTTAAGGGTGTATCCACACCTTTAAATGGGTTGACATTCTGAGAAAGATATTGATATTTCACATTGAATTTGAGAGTGTGATCAAATCCAAAGAAATCATGAAGTTTGGGGAGGGTTTGACCCTCATCATCTATACTTAACATTCAATATTACTTTGAGTCTAATGGCAGTTACGCTCCATATAGAAAAATACAAAATCACTCGGTTGTCATAAAGAATCACTAGTATCATTGGACCAATTCTGGAGTCTTTAGTCTTTATTTGTTCAAAAGAGATGCCTCTATCAGATGAACATACAACTTTTTGATATTGTGAAAATTGCCTGACTTGTTTAATTTTTACTGAGATTTTTCTGATTTTTCCATTTTTTTTATTTATTTTTTCTATCAACTCAACCAAAAATAGTGATATTAAAAAGTTGTATGTTCATCTGATAGAGGTTTCGATTCTACAAATTTGAAGACCACAAACGCCAGAATCGGTCCAACGATGCTCCTGATTCTTTACGACAACCGGTCAAAATATTCATTCTCCAGAAATCAACTTTCAAACTTTTTTGTTTAAATTTTCTTTTGTTTCCTACTTTTCCCAGAGAGGAAAATGTAGTTACAGGAAATCAAGTTCTAAGATTTTGCGTATGACTAATATGCTGGATTCGCAGCTGCTCTCGTATCGATGAGTTATGACTCGAGTCGAGTCTAGACCATAGACATATAAGAATAGACCACGCATCCTCGCCGAAAAGCCGGGAGAGAAATAGAAAGAGAAAGTTGCATATGGGCCCTCTGTCTCTCTGTCTAGTCGCACATGCGCGGGGCACTCTATTCATTCTCTATTTCATTCTTACTCATATTCTTACTAAAAGAACGCTCAGCGCGCATCCGCGATTAGACAAGGATACAGGGGGCCCATATGCAGCTTTCTCTTTCTATCCCTCTCTCGCATCCACTTACGGGGCACCTCGGTACATGCGCGGTCTATTCTTATATGTCTATGGTCTAGACACATGTGCCAGGCGGAGGTTTGTAGTGAGTTGTGACCTGGTCTGTACAACAACAGAGGTACGTTCCGATTCAACGTTTCCACGTCCGGGCGTAAGATGTCGAGGCATGACGTCACACTCCACTCCCGTGCGCGTTTTTCCGAACGAGACACGTACTCAATGCTTTACCTAGATTTCATTTATTTCAAGATAGCGTCTATATTTTATTCGTATTCAGAAATAAGTTATATAGTATATTACATACCTAGGGCAGCAAAATAAGGAAGGTCCCAGATCACATGTAATTGTCGTCCGAGGCGAAGCCGAGGTCGACAAACATGTGATCTGGGGCTTTCTTATTTACTGCCCGAGGAGTGTATACGATTTTTCACATCGACGGAGCCGAAAAACGGGAACTTCGTTCCGCGCAGCGGGACGAAAGTTGTCGCTTTCGGCCCGGAGATGAGAAAATATATAAATCATGTCAATGTATGGCAATGAAATGTATTCCCTGGTCGCAGATGAAGACGGTAATCCAGTTTATGATGATGCTGGAAATATATTAACTCTCAAATAATCGGGTATGTAATAATGATTTATGTACTAAAATTATTTTGTCAATGTTAATTGTGTGTCTGTAGCTACTAAAATATCAAGATTCGCGGCAGCGAATCGCCGCCAAGTACTTTCGGTGGCGAGCGCCGGCTGAGAATCATTTACCCGGGGCAACTACTTATACTTGTAATCGTTACGTCATATCTCCCAAACTACTGCATTTTTTTCGATGGAATTCATGAGACCATAAGTCCCAGTCCCCACGGCCCAGTTTTAAAAACTTGGACCGAATCAGTTAAGTGGTTGCTGAGATATTGCCCTCCAAAGTTGATGAAAAATGTAAGATTCTTCTTCTTCGTCTTCTTCTCCGGTCAAGTTTTTCGCAGACACTTTCTTGCAACACCTATATTTCCCGATCCGATTCACAGATCAACGTGAGATTTGAAAGGGAGATTATCTCCATTATCATCTCGACCCCTATTGATTTTGACAAGAATCGTACGACGCAATACAAAGATGATTGTCATTGTCATTGTCATTGTCATTGTCATTGTCATTGTCATTGTCATTGTCATTGTCATTGTCATTGTCATTGCCATTGCCATTGCCATTGCCATTGCCATTGCCATTGCCATTGCCATTGCCATTGCCATTGCCATTGCCATTGCCATTGCCATTGCCATTGCCATTGCCATTGCCATTGCCATTGCCATTGCCATTGCCATTGCCATTGCCATTGCCATTGCCATTGCCATTGCCATTGCCATTGCCATTGTCATTGCCATATTATTTTTGTACTCTCCAGTTCATTACGGAGCTAAGCCTTCCCTAGCTTGATCGTCACACTTTAAATGTTATTCATGATTAACCTCAACACAACTTGGACGGTGGTAGGGCAAAACGGTGTGAGTGCTAAAACAGCGAAAATACGTTTTTCATTTTGAAAAATTGAAAGAAATCAAAACGCACGCATATGGCTAGCAAAAATTTATTCGCAAAGATATGAGAAGTTCGCACGGTGAAACGGTCTAAGTGCCAACATTAAAATTTTACACGAGAGCAAAAAACTGTCCCAAAATTTGGTGAATCAACTTTTTCTCAAATGTGAAGTACTTTCTACAATTTTCAAAGCTCTTTCGAATGGTCCAAACCCCGATTCAATAAAGCAATTCATCTTCGAGAAAATGACCCATAAAAATTCATATTTTTCCGTGCGAGTGTAAGTCCGCGGTTTGGTGCGAACGTTTTTCTTCCGACTTGGGATTCTGATTAATCATTAATATACTTTCTTCTGTTTTTTCATCAAAATCTCACGCTTTTGTTAGCAAATTATGTTTATCTTGAGACTTACACCGTTTTCGATCTCTTCCTAGTCCGCCGTTTTGCCCCGTAATATTTTCAAATTTTTACGAATTTGAAAATCCACAACCGGATCTTATTTGTTATGGTTTGAGCTTTTTATTCATATCTGTTTCGTCATTTTAATATCGTAGTTGTGTACTGTTAGAAAGCAAAGAAATTATTATTTTGAATATGGCGCTTCAGCCTAAGTTCTCCTAGCATCAAATCAACCCACGCTTTTCCCCTCTTCCTCTTCTCGCCTCCAGAACAGTTCAGTTCCTAATCAGCTCTCGTCACACCAACATACAGAACCTCTTGTACCTAGTTACTCAATAAACTCTTTATATTATTATTAAATACATGTGTTCTGTGTCTCAGTTATTTTGTGTCGTCAACCTGCGCCAACAGGTTATGGGCCCAGGACTGTGAACTTTATAAACATTTTCGTGGTAAAACAAGTGCAGTGCGCGTGGAAGACACGCATGCTACAGTAACTGCTTACGCGCAACGGGAAGACTGAAGTGCTAGCGAAATTTTTTGATGGACATTAAACCGGGAATTGAAATGTCTGGAACCACCGTCCGAATCGACACCTTGAGAGCTGACAATTATGATACATGGAAACTCCAGGCAGAGGCTCTTCTGACAAAGAACGATTTGTGGCAATACGTAAGTGGTGAAAAGCCTAGGCCAGCAACTGCCGGAGATGAGAGAACGAGGTGGGACGTAACTGATAAAAAGGCCAAAGCCGATCTAATTCTAGCTATAAGTCCTTCGGAATTGAAACAGATTAAAAATTGCACAACCTCTCGAGAGATTTGGTTGAAACTAGAAAGTACTTATCAATCAAAAGGACCTGCCCGCAAGGTGTGACGGACGGTATGGGTAGAGTGTTATCAATCCCTATGGTTTAATCACAATGAGAACCCATGGAATTAATCATCCCGTCACATCTACATATAAATAATTATAAAAGAGATCTATTATGAAATAGATCGGTAAATAGGATTCGTTGCCGCCTAGTCCTATACAGGTCTCAATTGATTTGTTTAAACTATTGTGAGGCTAATTCAATATAGAAATAATAATAATATAATTAAAGTAAAATAAAATAAAATAAAATAAATAAATAAAAGGGTGGTTCAAATGATAATAGGAATTGACTGGTAAAATCAATCATATATTCTTGAACGATTATGAATATGAAATATATAGTTCAAGCGACTAACAAATGATTGTCGGTTGAACAAATGAATAACATAAAATAATGAAATCCCAAAATAATAAAATAATGAACAATATAATGGTCACCGACGTGGGGATCGTGAAGGCTTGTCACTATATAGGTGAATTATTATCAATGAAAATAATGATGAATTTAAGAAAGAGCTCTTCACGATTCGCACGCGTTGATATGTGGAATATAATGAAATAATGAAATAGGAACTCTCTCTCTCTGGATGAAAATAATATTAAATCGATGGTATTATCTAGAAGTAGAATTCCCTTAGGATTGAATCAAGATCGATGATTATGAGCTTAATAGGTTTAATCGAAACGCTAGTATGAAACTCTGTGTTGACATAAAAGAAAACTCGCACTGGTATTAGGGTATAACCCGAAATTCCAGGAATTATCCCAGGCGGTTGATTGGATTAGGAATCAGTCCGATCTTGGTTCAATTAAGAGGATGATAATTGGATTCTCCAATGAGGAAATTGAATATGGATAAACACATGTGTAAATGTATAATTATAGAAATAATATAATGAGTAATAAATCGAGATCGCTAGTTAGGGTCTTGATAATCTTCAAGATTTAATAGTGAAAGAAATAAACCCAACGGGATTAGGGTGAAACCCGAAATTCTAGGAATTATCCTGTTTGGTTATTAATTTTACGACCGTAACGATCTCGAGTTATTTTGTTAAAGTAGTACAAAATATATTTATATATTATTTTATATGAATAACTGGTAATGATATAGGCATTCAGATTGAACAATGAGTAGCTATGCAAGCTCACCGGGTGGTCTCGTTATTAGGAAGGGATTTCCCCGAAATACTATAGGTATTGGCCTATAACGATATTCCCGTGGTTTACTACTCATCAGATGGAATTATATTTTGTCATGCACATAATTAAAATTAAAGAATTCTGGAAAACAATATATCGGTCTTCGAATATAAAAAATGTAAATTATAAATGAGCGAATTTTGTGAGCGACTGTGGTTACCTATCTTTGGCTGAGATGGCGTAGCATGGGGCTACTTTCGATATTTGGATATTTGCCTCCCTCACCTTGAGAACCTCGATGCCTTTTATTATTGTCGAATTTAGCTTTTTGTTTTAAATGTTTTAAATGTTTATAACTGTTTAAATGTCCTGAACTGAAGCTAATGTTATTTGCTCAAATGTCTATTGTTCGTAAACGGATCGATGCACAGATTTGAGTGACTCTAGATTTATAAATAAGTGAAATTTTAGATCAGTGAATGAAGTTGCTAGGAGTCAATGTGAAATAGTAATGATGAAAGTGAAATCTTAGAGAGTTGAAGTTATCTTAATATTACAAATACTCAGAGTGAGTATAAGGCAGAACGTGAGATTACGGTTTTAATATTGAAAACATTAAATTGTTCAAAGATGATTAATGAAGATAATCAACTTGTGTCTCTGCACTGAATTTAAGGATGGATAATCAGACCACCACGCTGTGGATTATGTCGCGATTATCACTTTAGGTTTAACGGGTGTAGAGTCCTTTGTATTACCACTTGACTTTAGATTTGATTTAAAGAAAGATTGAATACAACTCGTGGCTCGAAGTTACACACGGTTCTTAACATCCACGCACCTCGCGACTTGACAGAAGAAAGACGTTATAAAATATGTTGAAGTAAACTAGTTTAAAACAATGAAGTTAATCGTTGTCTCAAAAGTGCATAGATCTTGAAGAGATTTATGGCTTGAATTTATTAACGGGTACAGAGTCCTTTGTGCTACCACTTTAATTAAAAGAAAGAAAAGATTGAACACAACTCGTGGCTCGATTATTGCACACGGGTCCTTGCATCCACGCACCTCGCGATTTACCAGAAGAAAGACGTTAGTTCAAGTTCAAAGGCGACGAGGTCCCCGCGGTTGCAACAATGTATGTATTACTACGCGCGTGGCTTAGCCAATTAGGGCCTTGCTTAGTGGCTAATTGTCGCCTGATTGGTTTGAGGGACTACTTGCAGTTAAGCGTAGGAGTGGGGCCCTGGTGACGTTACGCGGTCCCATGCTATTCCATACCTCACCTATAGTCTACTCACACTAGCTCATATAATAATATATTCAAACTGCGTTATTAATTTGATCTTATACTCGAATTATGGCTCATTCGATTGCTCTTAAAATTCTAATAATGCCCAATTTAATATCTTATTATTCTATTGGCCATCTAGCTTAATTTTCCTATTTCTTTGGAAAATCAGAGAGAGAGGAAATTACATCTACGTACACTACTTTGGTAGTGTGAAATCGAAGGGTCAGCAATACTGGGGTTCCAGTCTTGCCTCGCCGTTATCTACACCTACGTGACTTATAGCCGTTTCAAGAAGGGATAAATATTCGTTACATTAAAATATTATATTTCGTTATGCTTTGCCTTTGCGCTCTAAATCACGTTCAGAAATAAAAAGAGTAACTATTGCGCGTTTAAAATAATAAAGTTAGTTATGAAGCAAAGAATATTTATCTGATTTCGAAAGATAATCTAAAAATGAATTAATGAGAAGAAATTTGGAATTTTGAAGGATTTCGAAAGTTGCGCACGTAACAAAGGCAACCTTATTGAAGAGAATCACATTAGTCAAAATGAAAGAAGGCGATAATATACGTAAACATTTAGCTCAGTTCTTCGACGCCGTCGATAAACTTGAAGAGATAGGTCTTGAGATAAACAAAGATCTACTCGCAATATTATTGCTTTATAGCCTACCCGATTCCTTCGAGAATTTTCGCTGTGCAATGGAAACAAGAGATGACCTCCCCGAAGTCGACATGTTGAGAGTCAAAATATTGGAGGAATACGAGTCGCGTGCAGCTAAGGAAGACAACACAGCCCAAAAGGCTATGTACGCGAAGAAACCGCCACGACAAAGCTACAGTAAACACTCCGAGCCGAAGAAGGAAAACAAAGACAGCGGTGAGCCAAATAGAAACACTGCTTTTAAAATTAAATGCCGCAGATGCGGTAGAGACGGTCACGTGGCAAAATGGTGCCGTTCAAGATGGCCCGCGCAACACGGACGCGCAGCCAAGCCCGAAGACAACAACAAAACAGAAACAGCTGGTCCTGCTCATCTTCAAGAAGAAATTGCGCTATTAAACGCTGAAACGAAACTAAACGAAGATTGGTGCTTGGACAGCGGGTGTACCTCACATATGACCGCAAAGGAAGAAGTATTCGGGCAAATTTCGAGGGTTGATAAATCATTAAATCTGGCAAATTCGCAGTCAACTAAGATAAAAGGTATCGGTGAAGTTAAATTGAACATTTGCGATGAGAAAGGCCAAAAAACATTAAGACTCGAAAAAGTATTGCACGTACCCGATTTACGCACTAATTTACTGTCTATATCTAAGATAACTGATAGGAATCTACAAGTACTTTTCAGAAAAAATGATGCAGTAATAACGGATGAACAAGACAATCAGGTAGCGGTTGCATATAGGTCCGGGGACTCATAATTCCTACGAAAAGGCGAAGAGGCGAATGCAACAACTGGAAATCCTAGCAGTGGACTACAGGAATGGCACTATAAACTTGGACATTTGAACGAAAGGGATCTCGTTGAAATGGCAAACAAGGAAATGGTATATGGTCTAAAATTTAATACTAAGCAGAAAATGCCAGCATGCGAAGTTTGTGTACAGGAAAAACAAACTCGAACACCATTCCCGCGTACAGAATCAAATCACATTAGCGAACCATTACAGATTGTATACACCGATTTATGTGGACCGATGAGAAAACCATCGCATAGTGGAGCCCGATATTTCGTTACATTTATTGACGACTATACACGATGGTGCGAAACGTTCTTTATGAAAAATAAAAGTGACGTCCTCGAAATTTTTCAGAAATATAGGGCTGCAGCTGAGACCTTTACCGGAAAGATAATCAAGATGCTACAGTCTGACAACGGACGTGAATATTGTAACAATGCTTTCGACAGATTTCTGGAGAAAAACGGAATTCAAAGAAGACTAACCACGGTCCACACACCAGAACAAAACGGGATAGCGGAAAGACAAAATCGAACCCTTGTTGAGATGGCAAGATGCATGATGCGACAAGTGGAAGTCTCCCCCGTTTCTTGGGCAGAAGCAGTGAACACTGCAAACTACGTGCGAAACCGATGCATAACCAAGGCCTTAAAGGAAGAAACACCTTATCAGATGTGGTACGGCAAAACGCCGACGGTGAACTATTTCAAGATTTTTGGATCGAAAGCTTTTGTTCTAGACAAAAGCCCACAAAAAGGAAAATTTGATTCAAGATCACATGAATGTGTTTTCATAGGATACTCTACCGAATCAAAGGCATATAGATTTTGGTCCCCCGAGCTGAAAAAGATCGTGATTATCAGATACGTAAGATTTGTGGACGAGCCATTTTTCCGTAACCAATATGACGACGTATTCAGCGACGGAGATAACCCTCGAGCACCAGGAGAAAGTCCATCGCAAGAAGAAGAAGAAAAGCTAGAGGATCAAACTGACATTGACCTCACTCAACCAGCACGGGAACCCCCTCCTCATAATTTTCAAAGACAAAGAGTGAATTCATGGCCACGCATCCAATTGGCAAAACGAGGGAGAGGAAGACCTGCACTACCACGCACTGGTTCAGTTGGAAGACCACGCAAAATATATCGTCAAATACCAACAAATGCAGTGGATGAAGAAGACCCTACTTCCAGTGATGACGATGACGTTTTCGTCGACGTCTCCGCGAACTTCGTCGAAACACAAGATCCTGGAACCTGGGAAGAAGCAGTAGCCAGCGAAGATGCAGCAGCGTGGGAAACCGCCTTAACAGAAGAATACTTAGCGCAAATTAAAAACAAAACGTGGGAAATCGTCACCAAACCGCCCGGGCAAAAGATAATTGGAAGCAGATATGTTTTCAAGACAAAGAAATGCGCTGACGGAGCACCGGACAAAAAAAAGACACGTCTGGTAGCAAAAGGATGTTCGCAAAGGCCTGGCATAGATTTTTTTGAAACTTACTCACCCGTGGCGAGAGCCACCTCAATTAGAATTTTGGTAGCATTATCAGCGGAACTTGGATTACAAATTCATCAAATGGACGTCGTGACAGCGTACCTCAATGGAGAACTAAATGAAGATGTTTACATGGAAGTTCCGCAGGAACTGGAAGGATTTCTAGATAAAATACTCATATGGAATCAACGAAAAACTAAATCACGCAAACTCGACGGAGAAATCATTTCGACTGTCAAAAACTGGAAAGAAGCCCTAAAAGAAGACAACCAAGTATGCCTACTGAAAAGGGCATTATACGGACTCAAGCAGTCCGGAATCCAGTGGCACAGGAAATTAGACGCCGCATTGAGAAAAATAGGTGTTACACGCACCTCATGTAAATAATTTCCAAGGCGCATACACGCCACTAACATAAAACAAAAGCCACACATCACCGCCACCCGCGGTTAAAACCGGCGATCTCGCGTGTCGCGCGAACGAAAAAAAAAAGCAATTGCAGAACCGATAAAATTCTCTCACAGTAAAAGTAATATTCTTAAAACCTTATAAGGGATAGATTATTGATGTAAAATGAGCGAAACGGACCACAACGCCAAAGTCGATCCATCCAGCAGCTGAAAACTCCTGTACTCGCTGAAATAAAATAACTATATGGGGGGTTCCATGTCATTTCATCTAATCGGCGAAGGTCACCGACGCCGATCTTTTTGTCGATTTTTTCCACGATTGTACTTTCAAAAAAAGTGATGACGTGTTTGGCCGTTTTTCGAATAGGCGACCTCTATTGTTTTTACAGATTATTCAATTTATCCACATTTTCGGCAACTGACATTTTTGAACTGGCTCTAACATCAAGAGCAGTGATATTTTTCAAACAATGGCCGAAACAAAAAATGCGTCGTAGGGTTCAAGTTAACAAAAAAACAAAGATTCAAATTTTTCCAACAAAAGGTTCTCGAGATTTTTACATTCCAAGAAATAAATCGTTTTTTTTCGAATTGCGACACCTTCGATTTTTTCGAAATTTTTTTCCAGCATTTCTCTAGTTATAGAGAAGATTTTCCCCAAAGGAAATTATGGGCCTCGATCTAGTTCAGAAGTTACACTGGTATAAGTGCTGAAAAGTCGTGAAGAATTTCACGCAAATCAATTTAAAGTTCAAATAGAAGAGTTTTCTTGTTCAAAAAATAAATTTTCGATGAAGAATGAAGCTGTGGGTGTCATCATGAAGAAAAAAAAAACAAATGGAAAAAACCAAAATCACACATAACTATTTTTATTAAAATATTTCAACTATGAAAATATTTCATTTATTAGAATATTTCAGTTTTTTGAATTTTTTTCCCCCTAATAACACCCACAGTTTCATTCTTCATCGAAAATTTATTTTTTGAACGAGAAAACTCTTCTATTTGAAGTTTTAATTGATTTGCGTGAAATTCTTCACGACTTTTCAGCACTTATACCAGTGTAACTTCTGAACTAGATCGAGGCCCATAATTTCCTTTGAGGAAAATCTTCTTTATAACTAGAGAAATGCTGGAAAAAAATTTCGAAAAAATCGACGGTGTCGCAATTCAAAAAAAACGATTTATTTCTTGGAATGTAAAAATCTCGAGAACCTTTTGTTGGAAAAATTTGAATCTTTGTTTTTTTGTCAACTTGAACCCTACGACGCATTTTTTGTTCCGGCCATTGTTTGAAAAATATCACTGCTCTTGATGTTAGAGCCAGTTCAAAAATGTCAGTTGCCGAAAATGTGGATAAATTGAATAATCCGTAAAAACAATAGAGGTCGCCTGTTCAAAAAACGGCCAAACACGTCACCACTTTTTTTTGAAAGTACAATCGCGGAAAAAATCGACAAAAAGATCGGCTTTGGTGACCTTCGCCGATTAGGTGAAATGAGATGGAACCCCCCATATATATTTTTGTTCCTCTGAATTCAAACAAAGAATATTTTTATTGTATAAATATTTACACTCATGGAAAACCCATCGGGGTGCTCCACTCCGCTTTGCGACCCCTCCTGGCCGCCAGAACTACTGAACCTCGTAGCAGTCCAATTGCAGATGCTCCAAAAGAAGAAGGAAATCATCCAGTGGATCAGCCGACTACAGCCCATTTCTCTTGGGCCACAACGAGTGCAGCCACCTCGTCGAGATAACCGAAACTTTGCCCAACAGCCAGCGTCACCTCGCTGTGACACTCCGAGCCCCCCCCCCCCCCCCCCCCCCCCCCCAAAACCAACGTGTCCACCTCACAGGAAGACTACTATCCAGCCCGATAGAATAATCACCTTGGCCACGACTAGACAGGCCACACGGCCTTCCCGAGTGGAATCCGGAAAAAGACGCACGCCGCTGACGAGAACTCCGATCACCCAGAGGGCCCCTGTGAAACGTACGAAAAAACGTCCAATCCCGATACCCTGGCTCGAACGCGTGGTACCCACGTTACGGGAGATTCTAGTCCTCGCTCCAGCCCGAAAGGCTCGCGGGGCATAGAGCACAAACTATCTCCTTATCTCTAACCTCCTACCTCTTTCTCTCTTCTCGGGGTGATCCTCACCCCACCCCCCAAAAATTAATCATAGCTGAAAAGCAAATACCGCATTGACTGGAGAGCCGCCCTCCCGAGGCCCCCTCTCCTTAGTATCATAGGTTTAGAACCACTTCAACAAGTCCATGTGTCTACTTTTCATTTAACATGACAGAAACCACCATACTAGCAGTATATGTTGATGACCTGCTAATTGCATGCAATAACCCTCAGAGAATGAACAAAATCAAAAAGGCATTAAGCGAATCCTTCAAGATAAAAGACTTAGGACCCGCAAAAAATTGCCTCGAAATAGAATTTTCTCAAACTAAAAATAACAACGAAGTGGAACTGACTCAAAAACAGTACACGAAATCAATCCTAGAACGATACAACATGCAAGACTGCAAGCCGGCGGCGACACCGATGGATACCAGCGTGAACCTGAGAAAACCAGAAGATGCCAATGTCAAAGAAATGGAAAAATTTCCATACCAACACCTCATTGGCTCCTTCATGTATCTAGCAGTATCAACGCGGATGGATATTGCTTTCGCAGTGAATTCCCTAAGCCAGTTTAATACAAACTATCGAGAAGAACACTGGAAGGCAGCTAAACGAATATTGCGATATTTGAAAGGGACACCAAACTTAGGACTCACATACGAAAAATCGCAAGAACCACTATACGGAGTTGTCGATGCAGACTGGGGAGCTGATAAGACAACTCGTCGATCGTACACCGGATACGCATTTATCCTAGCAGAAGCTGCAATCAGCTGGGAAGCGCGCAAGCAACGTACAGTCGCTCTCTCGAGCGCCGAATCCGAGTACATGGCTTTATCGGAAGCCACTAAAGAAGCGTTATACCTACAAGGACTAATAAAAAAATTATGCATTGCAGAAGACCCGGTCACAATATTCAACGACAGCCAAAGCGCGCAGAAACTGGTTCAAAACCATGCTTATAAATCAAGAACTAAGCATATCGACATCAGACATCACTTCATACGAGACACATATGAACAGGGAAAAATAGATTTAAAATTCCTCTCAACGAACGAGATGCCTGCAGATGTGCTCACAAAAGGACTAAGCGGACCTAAACATTGGAATTGCTTAGATGGACTGGGCATGACAGCAGCAAGAGTCTAAATAGTGGACGCTCATTTCTTTGAAGGGAAGTGTTAGAAAGCAAAGAAATTATTATTTTGAATATGGCGCTTTAGCCTAAGTTCTCCTAGCATCAAACCAACCCACTCTTTTCCCCTCTTCCTCTTCTTGCCTCCAGAACAGTTCAGTTCCTAATCAGCTCTCGTCACACCAACATACAGAACTTCTTGTACCTAGTTACTCAATAAACTCTTTATATTATTATTAAATACATGTGTTCTGTGTCTCAGTTATTTTGTGTCGTCAACCTGCGCCAACATGTACTTAGTCAGCATCGAAAGTGAAAAAAAAGTGAGCACGAACCGCGGGCTTACGCTGACACGGAAAAAATCGATTTTCGCGTGTCATTTTCTCGAAGGCAGATTGCTATATCGGATCGGGGTACAGACCATTTGAAAGAGCTTGAAAACCTCTGAAAAGTTCTTTATCATTTTTTTCTTGAATTAAGGTGGTTCATTCACGAATCGAAATATTGCAGAAGATTCTAATTTTTTACTGTGTTATAGTTAAAGTACCTGATAATACTTCTACAAAGTTTGACGGGGGGTTATCGAACAAATAACACAAAAAACTGACCTTAGATTCCACATATTTAGCATATAACCATATGGCGGAATCCCATTACGTACGATTTAATGCGATATTTGTTATATGTAAATATTAGAGATCTTTTCCAAAAACGAGTTGTATGTAGTATGAATTATGAGGATTCTATAAATGCCAAGAAAATAGTATGTTATCGGAGTCTGCGACAAAATATTCAGAGTTAAAGTGATAAGAAATTCAATTTTACGTGAAGATTTGACGGAATTGAGACAACGGCAACACCGCGACACGTCAGTTGATTGAAAGCTTGCATCAGAGAGCTCCGTATACACACGCGCGGTAATTTCAGAAATTTTTCAGTAAAACGTCTATTTATGTACAATAATTATGTAAACATATTGAAGCTTATAATATTCACATTTATTTATTTCTTTAAAATCAAATCAGGTACCATAAAATATATTGCACAGAGTACGGGCAAAGTATCTCAACCCAACCGAACATACTAAAATATTCTCTATTTATTTACACTCAAGATATAATAACACAATTTACATACGAAAAGATAAAATTTTTGAAAATAACGGGATTATGGTATTCAACAAATTAATTGAACTACCTAAGTATTTTGTAAATGCTTACAAACACTATCAATAATTTTTTTGGATTTTGTTACTCGTGGTCTGCCTCCCACATCTTCTCCGAGCAATATTCTGACACCCTCCTCACCACCATTTCTTATAGCTTCTTCTAGTATCTGCTTATTGATACCAGCTTTCGAAATTTTATTTTTCATTCCTGGTGAAATGTTTTTGAAATCCTCTAGAGATGCCTTATGAGAGGCGTGCGATAGTTCCAAGTCTTGTGATTGTAATATGCCAGTAACAGTTTTTGCATGGCTCTTGATAATGTTGTCACTTATACCAATTTCCGATATTAAATTTTGTAAAGTCTTCACATCATTTACAGCATTGTGCGCATCTCCCAGATCCTGAGATGGCAGAAAATCTGCAGCAAGTGCTTCTTGCGTGAACTTTTTTTTATCTTTTTTCCTTTCGGGAAGGGTTTCGCGGAAAATCGGTAAGGTGTCAGCAAATCCGTGTACGACTGATTGCAACTCACTCATTAGCCCTAACTTCGATGCAAGGCTTAATATTCTTGGAACATCAAACCTGCAGATGAAAAATCTTTTTAACCATTATCGATAATAGTGAGTTGTGAATATTACTGCATTTAAAATCAGTACCTAAAACCATTATGCGCCACAAGAATGACGGAGGTGCCTTGATCGCTTAGAAATTTCAAAAATTCTGCAAATGCAATTCTAACCGGCACGCTGTGTAATTGACAATCATGCAAAAACATTTCTCCGTCATGCACTTGCAAACCTGTAACTGCAGCTGCACCTGGCGATATCCCTTTCGACGGTATAACGTATGCATTATATATGGACTCACCATGACAAGCAGCGATCTAGAAATACATTATCGTACAAGTTTCACATTTGCATTTAGTATGTGTACTATTATGCATTAGTTTACCTGGCATATTTCTGCAGATTTCGATAGCCCACTGGTTTCTAAATCGAACACTACTATTTTCGAGTTTATGTAATCTCCAGGATCTCAAAAAAGAAAGAAACTTGTCATATAAGATATCACGGGATACAGTTAATATTAGCATAAAGTAAAATAGTAGAATGGCATGATGTTTGTGTAGTAGCCAAATAACTTACTATGAGGCTTCGGATTTTTTATTAAGTCTGATATATTGCTCAAACCACATTCGGATTGATACGTGATGCCTTCGCGTTTCTGTGTGGCTGCAGTTTTTGTAGACCGTTGTTTTTTGTGAAACAGTCTCCGCTTTTTTATTTGGATCGCCTTGGATAGCTTTGCTTTTAATTGTCTTTTACGATCCTTAGACTCACGAAATTTTATAGTTTGGGTACCAGGTGATAGTTCCAATAACTTGTACACTTCGGAAATATATTTACAACCAATATTTTTCTGGCAAACAGCAGCTGCCACCCTGAAGTTTAGCGACTCTGAACTTGAATAATGCTTCGATTTTGGGGTTTTACTTGCAACGATACTATTGAATGATTCGTTTCCTTGACTAGATGCACAAGGAGCTAATTTATCAGAATTATTGCCGAAACGTGTGAATAGTTTGGTAAGTGCAACTCGTAGTTCTGTATCGGACAAAGGCTTTCCATGTGGTAGATGTTCATGCCTGTAGTTTTCTCCCATTGAAGAGTAGCCGCACCAATCTCCACAATTCGTGTGCTCCCCGAAAGAATGAGGTACTATATTTTGTAATGCTGACCTAACTTTTTCTGGATTACCTTGGTTCTGTTTTACGGCACAAGAAAAACAATGCGAAAAGTATTCAATGAGCTTAGGGTTTAGCTTCAATGTGTATAGTGCATTAGTTAAAGATTTCTGTGCGTGGTTCAAATCCGACCATTTTTCAATTGACTCTGAAGCCTCCCTACGCACTGCTGCGATGGTACAAGAATCGTCATCGCCTATCAGTACTGATATGCTTGCATTTTCGTCTTTCAATAGACTATTTCTATTAACCAGTTCCACAGCCATATCAGGCTCCATGGCCTTTGCGCTACCACTAAAATTCCTACGACAGTCATGGTCTTCTTTTTTGTGACCACCTTGACACATCCGGCATTGTTTGCTCCGAACACTGTATGACAGAATTTTGCCTGAATGGTATCCTATCAGCGAACTGTGACCTAAGCGAAACAACTTTGTCATATATGTGTATGTGGATATATATGTAATGTTCTGAACTTTTATACAGCACAAATTGTTATTTCACCAGATAAGCTGTTGTATGAGTGTCCTGTTCCTCGTCGCTGCCAACCACCATCAAACGATGCCTTTAAATTATGGACTGGGCTAGCAGGAGTCGTATTGTCAATAGCTTCGTTGCTATTATTAGTTATAGAATTACTCATTCCTTTTATTACTGTATCCAGGGTGGCGTCAGACCTGGAGAACAGGGAATAGGGAATAGGGAGTCAGGGAATTTTGTCAGTCTGGAAAAGTCAGGAAAAGTCAGGGAATTACGCGAAACAACACGAAATAAATCTAACACGTTCAATTATCAAATTTCAATGATAACCATAATTTATTTATTCAATTGACGGTCAATTATAAAATATGCCGCACTCGTCTACGACTTGTGTTGCAAACTCACGCTCATCGTTAAAAGACCTACTTTGCCTACTTGATACACAAGGTACTAATTAATTACCAATTGGTGTCACAATAATGGAATTATAATATAAATGTGAGTTTACACTTCTCCTATTCCCAGTTCACTCTCCATTTTCGAAGCTATTTTCGTCATCTGCTTCTCCAATCGAATACCATCTCTGCAGCTCTCCGAAGCAACTCTTTCAATAGATGGACCGATAGCTCTTTCGTACCTTTTGAGTAATGTTGGGGATATAACCGGTATATGCAGCGACGAAAGTATGGTGTTCAGTTGGGTCTCACCTACACCACCATCGATAAGTGCTAGAATAGACAGTAAAATTTGTATGTATGGTTTTTCATTAGTCTTTCAAATAAAAGCTCATTCGATTTACTTACCCATTGCAGCTTTACAATGCACGGGAAAAGGGTGCTCCCCGTCTTTTCGCATATTCGTATGAACTGTGATGAGTTTGTGACAAATCGCGCAGCTGACTTTCAAAATACTAGACAATCCATATTTTATTTCATTATTGAGAGAAGGTATCAGCCGATACACTCAGTGAAATTATTACTGTCAAATTATTAACTGTGTGACTTTTTGCCACCTCAAGGAAATAACTACAGTTAAGTCCAATTATTCTCGTTGCTTCATTTTCAGTCATATTTTAATGAATAATATGATGAGAAAAAATTACGGACGATCCGGGAATCGAACCCGGGCCTACCGCAGCCTATCCGTGGACTTATGCCGATAGACCACCTTGCTCGCCCACGGACCGCCGTCATCTTTCTCATCACTTTGACTCTATCGTGTACTATTTACATTATTATTGAGAGAATAATATCGTCCGTGGGCGAGCAAGGTGGTCTATCGGCATAAGTCCACGGATAGGCTGCGGTAGGCCCGGGTTCGATTCCCGGATCGTCCGTAATTTTTTCTCATCATATTATTCATTAACATATTTTATTTCGTTCGCCGTATTCCTGAGTGATAAGGCCATATCGCAATCTTCGCACCATAGTTCCTCTGCCAAAGTGAGCAATTCCACGACTCTTCGCCCTTCGAAATTATGTTCGGTGGCTGGTTCCTAAATCGAGAAAATTACACACTTAATTTGGCTTACAGACATATTACATTTTTCATTCACTTCAATTTCATTTCAATTGATTGAATTGAATTAATTGATTAAAGTAAGGCAATATCAAACTAACCTTATTTTCGCACTTTTTGAACTTGAGCACTGCAGCTAAGTTTTCTCTTGCCAGTTTAACTTTTTGTTTAACAAACTTTCCCCGCATTACTCCACGTTCGGCACGCACATCGTGTCTTGCTTTGTCCATTTTTACATCAATAATTTTGAGCATAACATGATAGCACAATATACATAGATTTAATCGAGAAACAACGCATTGCAACGCATCGCTAGATTGACAAGCGAACGACACGTCACGTCACAAACAAAGATGAAACACCGAGCGTTGCGGTGTTGTCAAGATTAAAGGCTGGTCTACAATGGAGCACGTAGTCGTATACTTTGTCGTAAACTTTACCGTAACCGTTAACGACGGCGCTGCATGTTACAAACCGTCCACAATGAGTCGGCTACCGTATCGTCAAAAGTTGAAGGCGGGAAGTTTTGAATGTTGCCTCCTGGCAACATCTATCAACATCTTCTCGAAGATTGTTCATTTAATTAATTTATTTAATAATTGTCATTATAAAATGAATTGCGCTCAAAGGGTGTTATTGGCTGTAGTCACCGTCAGCTTATTAGCTTCACTTGCTTTGCTATTGAAAAATAAAAATAAAAAGAAAAATACACGACACTGGTGGGTTCGGCCAATGCTGCAACAGCGTAAAGCTAAAGGACATTACCATAATTTATTCCAATTTATAAAAATTAACGATCCTCAAGAGTTTTTTAAATATACGAGAATGACAGTACGACAGTTCGATAAATTAGTACGATTATTGGAAGGGCGTCTAACGAAAACGAGCATTCGGGAACCTTTATCACCAGAGCATCGGTTGTGCATCACCTTATAGTAAGTATCTTGATTAATCAGTTAATATACTTGAATGTGTAGTTATTTATCATTGAACACATCTTACTCTCATGTTTGTAGTTATCTCGCCCATGGCTGCAGTATGCAAGCAGTTGCTTGGAGCTTCTACATTGCAAAATCAACTGCAAGCAGAGTTATTCGAGACACCTGCAAAGTTATATGGGAAGTTTTGTCACCCATTTACCTCTCAGCGCCCACTACCGAAGACTGGAAAAGGATCGCACAAGAATTTTTCGTAGACTGGAACATGCCGAATTGCTTCGGTGCACTTGACGGAAACCACATAGTCATCCAAGCCCCTAAAAATACTGGTAGCATATACTACAACTACAAGAAGACTTTCAGCGTTGTCTTGATGGCAATGTGTGATGCAAAATATAATTTTACGCTTGTTGATGTTGGGGCCTTCGGGTCACAAAGTGACGGAGGGGTTTTCAAAGAATCTGCGTTCGGAAAGGCCCTGGACAATAATACTTTGGGTATACCTGATGCATGTCACTTACCTGCGACGAATAAAAGCTTTCCGTATTACATAGTTGGCGACGAGGCTTTTCCTTTGAAAAGTTACATAATGAGGCCATACCCTGGATCAAAACTTAGCAGAAGGCAGCTGATATTTAATTATCGTTTATCGCGAGCACGACGAGTTATTGAAAATGCTTTTGGCATCTTGGCAAGTCGATGGCGTATATTTCGCAAAAGTATCATTGCAAGTGTGGCCACTGCAGAAGCAATAATTTGTGCAGCAGTTTGTCTGCACAATTTCATTAGAAAAGAAGAATCGTTAGGAAGATCGGAAGATGCTTTGTATTGTCCACGAGAGTATGTTGATCGATGGGACGGACACGGAGTTTTGATACCTGGAGAATGGAGGCATCAGTTACAGGAGACCACATCACGGAGGATGGGGAGATTGGGATCAAATAATGCGACGCGAAATAATATAGACTTGCGAAATACACTGGCAGAGTATCTGGATTCCCCTGAAGGTGCCGTTCCCTGGCAAGATGCATATGTATCAAGGGGTACCTTCTAATTGACACTCGAATTGTTAAATTGTTAAACTTTTAGAAATAAATTGTCAATGAGCATAACCGAGTATATTATTGAATATTTATTCAAATGTCCTATCACAAACGCCGTTCACATAATATTTCTTATTCCTATCATTTTGATGAATCAAACAGATCGAATTATTGGTGAAGCTTAATCATTTTGTACACGTGACGCAGGCAGGTACATTTTTCTTAGGTCATATCCTATGTTACCGTATAGGTATCTTATAAGTTATCACAGTATTCACAGAAAATCACGGTATGTCTACATGCCGAGAATATTCGGTGAGTTAGAACGATTCCCTTCCTACGGCCAAACCAACACAGACCCGCACCGCGTGCGTGAGGCTCGTTCGGGTGGGGATGCAATGCTGACACCTTATTCCCTGACGAACGAGCCTCACGCACGCGGTGCGGGTCTGTGTTAGTTTGGCCGTAGAAAGGGGATCGTTCTAACTCACCGAATATTCTCGGTATATACTTTGCAAGCTTCTTAGTCAGAGTCTGACTCTAAATCAAACATAATATTAGTGATTCTTGTACGGGCAATCTTACGTTTATGTTTGGATAACTTTTTCAATTGACTATGAATGGTCATACAAAAATTCCACTCAACATCTTCGCTTTTATCTGCCGATTCGTACCATCCTTTAACGCTTTGCAAAGTGTCAGTCACTATCTGCAGGGTCTCGTCTTCATTTTTAACTATTTTTGATTTAGCTGCGCCAGCCTTGGATGAACGCAACGCAACTTCTATATCATGTTCTCGCTTCAGTGTTCGTTTTGGTGTGAAATTTTTGCATTGAGCCAGAGGGAGGGGAGACTTGTTCTCCTTTTCTGCCATCCTGGACATTTCTGGTATACTTTCTTCAACTTCATACTCCTGTCTTGGATTTTCTGATAGTGATTTTTTCTTTGATTCCATCCGGTTTAAATATTCCAGAATATGTTCATCGTGATCCAGTGTTTCGATGTCACCTTCGTCTTGGTCTTCATTATTAGATGAGATATGTTTTGATTGGAATTCGTAGCAGCCCGGAATGTTACCAATTGTGTTTCTGGATAGTTACATTACGTCACATTTGTATCAACATACCGCATGCTTATTGATAATTGAGGGGCCGGAAACATAAAGGGCGCGTAACTGAAATCGGCCGGCTGAGTTTGGTCCATAGAATCTCGAAATAAAGATATTCAAATCTCGATTTTTACTTTTAATTTTTTAGCCAGCCGATTTCAGTTACGCGCCCTGTTCGTTTCTGGCCCCTCAATTGAATGAAGTACTATGCTTACCTCCGACCACGAACATGCGGTTCAAGGAATAATAGTGCCTTGTAGTAAGCACTGGGTGGCTTAGTCATCCCTCCTGCTGAGCCCGATGGTATTTGCGCCTTCAGATTGCGCCTTTCGCGAGTAAATCGTTCCCGAAGTGATGTCCATTGCTTTTCACAAAATTCGCCTAAAAAGTATAATCATATTACAAATAAACACCTTAGAATATTTCGTAGCGAAACGAAATATGACTCGAAATAATGTACACTTACGTGTCGATCGCGCTTGTTTGGCGATGCTTTTCCAAGTGTTCTCTTTTTTCACTTTATCTTTGTAGTCTGCGATGGTTTTATCGTATAAATGTGGGTTTTTTTCAACCAAAGATATTAAACTTAGGTTAAATTTCTCCACTGGGTCACTCATTGCGATAAATAACAAACAAACAAACAAACGAAACTATCGAAAACACGCGTTTCAGTGCCTACCGCTGTTGTGCGCTGTTTCGCTAGTCGCTGTCGTGAAAGTTCAATTTTTTGAACTTTCAAAAGTTGAGGTTGCCGCGCGCGCGTTAACGGAAACGGCATCGCATTGTAGTCGCTAGTGTGTTTATCCTATGGTCCAACTTTTTACGTTTACGACTACGACCACGGTAGCAACCATTGTATCCGCGCCTTAAGTATAAAAAACTCGTACACGAAAAAAATTATTTCGGATATGTAATATTTTGGAAAAGCTTGGTCCGAATGAAACATCATTATGTCATTGGGGCATTATGGCTTTGTTTAAGATGAAAAATATGTAAATTTATTAATTTTTAACGGGGCCCAACTGAAGCACCTATGAAATTCGGCCCTCTGTGAAAGAACCACCTTAATATATCGAACTTTGAGACGCTTTTTTTGCTCTCCTGTAAACAGGGCCGGCGAACCCCCTATGGTTTCGGTGGAGCACTCCATGCCTCGGATTTGACTGGGTATGGAATTCCATACCTCAGAATTCTGGCTCAATTTGTATAATACAGAAAACACCTTGTTTGGTGGCGCGGCCCATCGCGACAAAAATAAAATTTTTCATATGAAGGATGATAGATTCATAAGATATTATGGACGAGTATATTAAGGGGACCAGTACAGCTTGAATTTTCGAAAAAATTGGTTTTTCGTTTTTTGCAGTTTATGTTACCTAAAGATCTTCTACGTCTGTGAAAAAATCGAGTTTGACGAAATCGTCACGGTTTAGAAGTTACGGTCAAAAGTTTGTTATTTGGCTATCGCGATTTGGCGCAAGTGGCGCTGGCGCTTGATTTCGATATTGATCACATGGTGTATGATCGCCATTACTTGTGCAATACTTTCCAAGTTTGCCTGAGCGTCTTCTCGATTTCCAGTGTTTCAGAATTGAAAAAAATAAATAAAACCAGTACTTTTCAGTACTAAATAATTATAAATTTACCTAATATCTATAGCGCGTAATCGTTGTACAGGTGTTGTGACTTGGTGCTTCGAAAACTATAACCTAAAAGTAAGTATTCAATCACAATAGTAATATCTACACTAAGCTTCTGCCGAACTGTGTGTGTGGTCGAAGTTTTTTTGCTTTTTGTTCACAGATTTTTTGATAAAACAGAAAGGAAATATATAAAATATATCCAATATATTCAATATGAAAAGAAGAGAGAGGAGTTCTGGTGTTGGCACAAAAGGATGCATTGGCCGGTCAAAGAAGAGGGCGAAAACATTTCCGCAGAAGCAAACAGCGGCTGATGGACAGAGCACTCATGTTTCAACAGCTTCGGATAGAAAAATCAGTGGCGACTACGAGGCTAGCGATTCTGCTGGCTATAGGCTGTTTCACGTTGAAACACTATTCCGTGCTCTGCGGGAGCATTTATCTTGCAAGACATGTGGTGGGTCGATAAGAGTTCGCTGCCAGAGGCTGTAATGAAGACGATCAAGCCTCTTTTTCATAACTTGACGTCTCCAGAACTACTTACGCGCTGCATCGGAGGTAAGACTCAAAATGCAAACGAGTCCCTCAACAACGTCATCTGGAAATTCTGCCCAAAGAGGACTTACACTGGACTTACGTGGACTGGACACAATCTGGTGCGCATCGCAGCTAACATCGGAGCTGTAGCTTTTTCCGAAGGAGCCACAGGAATTTTGAAGATCATGACTGCGCTCAAAGTCACTCCAGGAACCAACGCAAGGGCTCACTCAATTCAGGCAGATATAACACGCCTCGAGCAAGCTGAGCAACAAGCAGCTAGAAGTTCCCGCGAGACACGGATCGCCATGAGAAGGCTGCGGCTTGCGGACAATCAGTCTGCGGAGGATGCAGCAGGGCCCTCATATGCTGCTGGAGCTTTTTAAAGAAGTGAGTAAGAGAAAGAAGCATGTATGGAACAAAAAAATACATGGGAAAAAAAAGTTCTGAAAAAATAGTTTGCAGAAAAGAAAAAGGAAAAATTAAATTTCCAATAAAAAAAAAAATTCTTTTTGAAAATTGAAAATTAAAAAAAAAAAAAAATTTCATTCAACTTTGGTACAACAAACTTTTTGATGTATGAGCCTCCGGAGGAGTATATACCAATTTTTTCTGCAAAAACTTCAAACTCGTTTATCTCATAACTATGTTTTTGGCGCTGTGTCGTAAGGTTTTTGGAGCACCGATGGTCCGATCTGGGTCTTTATTGGCTCATTTTCTTCAGAAAATGAATCCTCATGATATGAATGAGGGAATTTTTGAATGTTTTTTTTTTGGCCAAGTTATTTGCAAATTAGTGGCTCAAATTTTTGAAATTTTGGATAATTGACTGTAAGTTTTCACATGTTTTTTTCTTTTCAGATCCCCGCATTCATAAGATGTAGGACCGCTGTCTGAAGAAAGTGAGACGTCGAGACGATGAATTAGATCAACGGTGTGACTAAAACCTTACGACACAGTTTTTTAGAATAAGATTAAGTAGAATGAGATTGAAAAGAACACGAGGTGATATTTGATTTGACAAAGGTATACAATATACGCAAATGGGGCTGTGTATCATTCATAGGTTACGGTTATCAATTGTACAAAATTGCGTACACCAATTCAACCGATTCAAATTATCCGATTTGTGATATAATGACTGAAAATATTCATTAACGCTGAATCACACGAATAGTAATTGAAGTTCACTATCCATTTGAATAGAACTTTCAGCTACAAATATCATGTATCGACGCAATCATTTTGTCTTGCTGAACGAAAGTAGATACTTTTCCAGATATTCCAGATAACACTTGCTTTAAATCGATAATAACGATATTTATCAATGACCGATTTTGATTATTCAAGGCCTGGTGCAAGTGCACAATTATTCATCAAGATATTTACAATAGCTGACTTCCGGTATTGTACTTATTGGGATTGAGTAGTAGGAAATAATTAGATATCAATTGCAGACACAATCTTCCCGGTAAACCAAAATGAATTGAGGAATTCTATTTTTGAAGATTTCGGTGCCCGAAATTCATTTTGGTTTACTGGGTCAGGACATTCTAATACAGAGAAACTAACTAATTATAACTGCATTGAACCAAAGCGAGTGTCACTCTTTTTGACGTAGACGATCCTGATCTTAAGTAATATAATAACGCTATCCCAGGAACATTTCTAATTAAAATCTGATTGGGAATTCTTCAGTTGACTTACTGTCTACAAACAATTTCCACCTGAGTAACTACATCATCGTTTCTGGCAAATGCAGACTAGAAGAAGTATGCAGTGGAAAGCAAGTAGATTGTGCAAAATCGGGAGAAAGGAATGTGCTCGCCAAGTATGGAGCTCTTGAAATGATTTTTCGATATCACTACACGAATCAGCGAGGTCCGACTTTTCGACGTCTATACTTGCGGGAAGGGCGTAGTGCTTGGCATTTTTCCTGATTTCACGACAGAGACTGGCGATAGGTTTTTCTACGTTTTTCTAGTGAGATCATTTCTGTACTTGGCGGTACTTTCTACATTGAACATGTTTTTGCGGGGTTTCAATCGTCTGGGCAGATTATCCGTTTGCTTACTCATTACGATTTAACAATATATTGTCAATGTACAATTTGTTCTCATAGACGGAACTATTGCCCACATGAAATATGCCCTAGCATCAAAAGTCTTTCTAAGCTTGCTTGAAGCGAACGACTGCACTCAAGTAGCTGTCACCTGTGAATCCGCTGAACCGTCTCAGAGCAGAGAAAGTCGCACTGTATGGGATTCATCCGAAATAAAAGAGTTAATTCGCTTATATAAGGATCATCTCCCGCAGTTCAAGAACACAACTTTGGAAAATGACAAAGTTTGCCAAATGATTGCCGATCACTTGCAGAACCGGACAATGGATCAAGTGAAGAATAAATTCAAATATTTGAAGTCAAAATATACTGAGAAAAAAGATAATATGAAATGCAAAAGCAGTGGAGCAGCGGTGATTAAATTTCAATATTTAAATGAAATGGACAACATCTTTGCCAGGGATGCAAACATTTGCCCCGTTAGTACAGCTTCGTCAGCCAGAGGACGACAAAACTTACGTGTTAACATTGATGCTGAGAACAGCGAGAACTCATCGACAGTCGATGATGGTGGTGAACCGCCTCACAATACTAGAGAGAAACCTCTGCCACAAAAACGAAAGAGGAGTCAACTGGCTGCACAGTTGGATAGATTCGAAGATAATTCGAGACAAACCCGTCATGATGAACTTTTACAAAGGCAGGACGCAGCGCTCGATATTTTGAAAGCAATTGCCCAGTCATTTGCAAATATAAGTTTGAAATAAAAATTACAAACGTGGTTAGGTATATTTATAGTCGATTACCTATATAAACCATATCTGTGTTCTAAGACCAAATCTTCAAATTTTGCATATTAAATATAAGAATTATAGGGTTAAGTCAATTTTTTTTTCAATATAATTCTCACCTTAAATATTTTATCTTTACAAAGCAAAGATACTTATCGGCGACAGTACTCTATAAGTATGTCTATGCTGTCAAGAGGTTCACACTGAGAATGTACGAAAAATAGCGAGTAACCTAAAAGTTAATTTCTTTGACGGTTCTACACCCTACTGCGAATACACATCAGAAATTTCTATAGGATCTTACAAGAACTGCATACGATCTTATGAGAAACCTGTGCTTTTCTCACAAGATCGTACATGATTTGTGTAGGAATCTTGTATAAATCGTGTACGCCGTCCAAACTCTCCAAACCGGATCATATAAGATTGTCATCAGAAATATTGTTGATAAAACTTCACTGGTAAGATCATACAAGAATCTTGAGTGAAACCGGTATTCATTCATATAAGATGGTACAAGAACTCTATACGCAAATCTCAGGAATCATTTTACCTAGCATAGGTATACAAGAATCTTGTGTGAAACTTATGTGAATATTACGTGATTTTTGTGAGAAATATGTAATTCACAAATATCTTATAAAAATCATATAGAAATCGTATATGCATGATATGCGACTCTTATAGTATAATATGGACCAAGGTCAGAGTAAATAAGTACTATACATATATGTATACATCATTCTCATAATACGCGATCATATCGTGTATGATCTTGCAAGATCTTACAAGATCTTAAGATCTTACACGATCTTGCAAGATCTTACACGATGTTGATTTGGCCACAGTAATTCAACACGTAAGACTATATAAGATCCTATCAGATCATATAAGATCTTACGTGATCACATGCACAATTGATGGGATATTATTCCTACACGATTCTGATATGAACATATAAGATCTTGTCCCATTTCGTTATACGCCCTTTTCTCACGTGATCTTATGTGAAAAAATCGCATATCGACGGTACTTTGGTAGAACCTCGTATCTCATGAATCACTACTTTACAGGAACAACAAAAAACTCTATATTAATAATAATAAAGTATTTTTAATAACTATTTCATCTGAATATCAAACATAATGTACTTTTAAGTTTATTAATGGTAAAATATAATGAATCTCAGTATTTTAACCCTTATTTTGGATTAATTTTATAAGATACGCGGTTTTTACACGCTAAATTTACACTGGGATGCGACTTACGTGTTTTCGCAATAAAGGAATTTCGAAGAAATTAGTTTCATATTTATTTAAATCTATTATTTAATTCACTCGATCCAATTGAAAAGGATTTTTAATAATTAAATAACGGAAACAATATTATGAATAGACATTTTTATAGAAAATTCAGACCCCACTTTTTTGGCAGATAAATTTAACAACAATAGACAATCATACTTGGTAAACAAATGAGGTGTCGCTCATATATATCTTGAGATACGAGGTTTTTCGGGTTTCGCATTGTCAACTTATTGCGGTGTAAGATACAAGGTTCTGATTTGTTTAATAAAAAATGAACTGTTTAATATTTTGACATAAGACTTATAAAAGTTATAAAGGGACATGTGCTGATCATTTTTACGGTCCTAAGTCAAAACCGTCAAAATCGACTTACGAGGTTCTACCAAAGTACCGTCGATATGTATCTACAGTAGGGCACCGTGGGCGGAATACGAACGACAATTTCAAATAATTGCTAAAGTTAATTTATGGTCTTCTACCACCAAAGCCGGACAACTCTCCGGTAATCTCTGAGGTCCTGCTTTATCAGTTCTGATGGCTCTGGCCGATTCAGACATTCAAGACTATGACAAGCTCAGTGCGGCTTTAAGACTTCGCTTCGGAGACCAACATTTGTCAAAACTTTCTTGAACTTTATTTTGAAATAGAGAGCAGGCCGAAGATGAGGGTCTTGCCTCCCTCGGTTTCGACATTGCCCGCGACCCGTATGGAAAAAAACTATTGAGAACTACTCACAAAACTACTGACAGAAGTGTCGGAAAACTATTGAGAGACTATTGAGAAACTACAGCGAAACTATTGAAATACTACTGGAAGAACTATTAGGAACTATTGGAAAAACTATTGAGAACTATTAAGAGAACTATTGACCATCAGCATAGGACTTCCTCAGTAGTAAATTGGACCTCACTACTAGTAAAACTATTGGGTAGCACCGTGACTTGCCCAATAGTTTCCACCAGTAGTGTTGCCAATAGTTACACTAGTAGTACTGCTCAATAGTTTGTCCCATTAGTACTGCTCAATAGTTCCTACCAGTAGTACTGCTCAATAGTTTCCACGAGTGGTATTGTTCAATAGATCTGTCGTGAAAACTATTGAACAATACTACTCGTGGAAACTATTGAGCAGCACTACTCGTAGATGTTTTCCCGGTACGGAAAAAACTACTGTATTTCCAGTAGCTACTACTGAAGGTTTGTGGTTAATTGAGTAGTCACTACTAGAGGTGAGTGGTAAGTTCAGTAAATAGCATACCCCTCAGTCGGGACTACTACTAATAGTAACTACTGAAGGTTTGTAGTTGATTGAGTAGTCACTACTAGAGGTGAGTGGTAAGTTCGGTTAATAGCATACCTCTCAGTCGTGACTACTACTAATAGTAACTACTGTGAGCAGTGGTACGAGTATTCACTACTGAATCTACTACAGCTTCAGTAGTTTACTCATATCCTACTTCTCGAGTTGAGTGGTGACTACTGCTAGTAGTAACTACTGTGAGCAGTAGCACGAGTATTCACTACTGGATGTAGTGACTACAGCTTCAGTAGTTCACCCATATCCTACTTCTCAAGTTGAGTGGTGACTACCCGGGAAAAAAAAAATCATACATGATCATGTATGTTCGTATATGGACGATCATATATGATCATACATGAGTTTTGGCCATGTCTGAACAGGTATGCTCATGTCTGAACAGGTCTAAACAAAAATCCCATGTTCATCAAATGGGAAAAGTATCGTCATTCAGGCAGGGGTTAATGGCACTTTGACATATTTTTTTCCCTAATTGTTTTCAGGCTATAAACTACAATGATTTGGACCATACCCGAGTGGAAAAAATCAATTTGAGAAATAGCGGGCACCCTAATGATCAAACATAAGCATTGAACATATGCTCACGTGTGAAGCGGGGCATAGAATATGGAATATGTATGCTCATATATGCTTCATATACACACATGATCCATATATGTCCATATATGTCCATATATGGATCATGTATGCTCATACGCGAACATGCACACGTCTAAAGCGGGGTACATGTGGAACATATATGATCATGTATGTCCATATATGGATCATGTACACTGTAAAGAATTGGCGGTGTAAACTGCGACGGAGTGAGTGGTTAAATTCTTTGGTGTCGAAATTAACATCGAGAAAAAGTAAAAACCACACTTTCGATGTGGTAATAACAAAAGCGGTGTTAATTATTTATCTTGCACACCGTATTGTGTTCAGGCAGCGAGTTGACATCCATCGGTGGTGATACGAAAGCTATGGTGTTAATTGTGATGTCATAAGTTCATGTCACACCGAGTTCACACTATTCCAGGTTCATATTCCGAAGGGTATATTTATATCGTGTGAAAATTAACACGAAAAAGAGTAGAAACCGCACCTTTGATGTGGTTATACTGAGAGAAATTCAATTTGTGAAATTAACATTTTCGACATAGTAAGAACTTTATAATAATCGTGACATGTAGAAAGATTTGTTAAACCAACCGAACATATTTTGTTGATGAAAATCTGTTTTAATTTAGCATTCCTAATTCGACTCGGATGACATGGATTTGTGAAACATTGTATAACTCAACATAGCGAAGTTTGGCGTAGCAGATAGAGCGTGCGACTGATAATATGAGCGATGGAGCGAATGCGAGCGGACTTGAGTTCAAATTCCGGTTAGGACAAAATATCGATGGCGGTTTTTTCTCAGCGAATTGATAATGCGTTTTCATCTACGTGCGGTTAATTATAAGTTGGCGGATCTAATGTTAAAACCCTGTTGAATAATGTATTTTTTTCTGGCTAGCTGAAAATTTCGCTCAATACAAACAAAAACGGCTTTTTTTTTATCTGGATTTAACACCGGCTATGGGTTTAATTTCGGTGTTCATTATAAACACCGTTCGAACACCGCAAATCTTACACCAGCATTTTACACCGCTAGTTGACACCGAAGTAATGGAACTATATAGACCACGCTGTGGTGTTAAAACGGTGTTGAATTTTTAACACCGCATTTTTCACAGTGTATGCTCATACGTAAACATATATGAATCATGCATGCTCATATGCGAACCTGCACACGTCTGGAGCGGGGTACATGTGGAACATATATGCTCACATATGCTTCATATATGTTCATATATCGAGGGCTAAGGACCAGAAGGGCGTAACCCACATTTTTTCGACTTTGTTGAATTTGCTGCCATAAGGGCGTATATCTGGAAATTTAACACGTCAGCCCTTCTGGCAGCATCCGCAGTTTTTCGTGAGTTACGCCCTTCTGATCCTTAGCCCTCGATATGCTTCATATATGCTCATATATGCTTCGTATATGCCACATTTGCTTCATACATGTCCATATATCGATGATGGCTCCTATCGAAAAGAGCGTAACTCAGCAGTGCAGGAAAGAAAAGCGTAACTCGGCGAAACAGTTAAGAAAGGCATTTGTCATGGGGTGTCATAGGGGACATACGCCCTTCTTAACGGCTTCGCCGAGATACGCTTTTCTTTCCTGCACTGCTGAGTTACGCTTGTTTCGATAGGAACCATCGATAGGTTCATATATGGATCATGTATTGTAACGTAACAGGCAGATAGGCCTGACCGTTAGCATTCAAACATCAGCCGTTGCGAACATTCGATGATAGTCTAGAACGTTCGACACAAAAGCATGAGTTTGGGTGACGTCACGACTTGTATACAAGTCGAGGCGGCACTCAGCTCAGCAGCAATCTACGGCAAAGCGCCAGGTTGACTCACAGCATTCACTAACATTCTCTATATTACAGTAATCGTAGGCAAAGCGCTCGATTAACTTATTTCTCTCCTTTTGTTATCAGACATCATAGGCAAAGCGCCTGATGATCTGCCTAGCCAAGTAAAGTCAATATTATAGAAAATTCAATATTCTCATTACACAAATTATTATCTTTGCGATATTAAATTAAAACTCTTGCATAAAGTCGTGAGACACCGATCTCACGCACACATTTTTGGTTATATAAATTTAGACAATAAGCAACATTGTAAATATAGAATTAGTTTGGTTGCAACCGTAGGGGTAAAATTATTGAATAAATATTCATATGTTTAATATAATTGCTAAGATTTAATGCTGGCTCCTTTCTCCGCTATTTCACGGTCCTATTAAATTCTGTTACCGTAGGAATACGGCTGCGAACGCCTTGCGTTCAAGGTCCGTGGATAGACGGGATACGGCTGTGTGCACTCAGTGCACAAGGTCCGGTGTTAGGGAAAGAATACGGCTGCGTGCACTTCGTGCACAAGGTCCGTGAACTAGGGAAGACGGCTGCGAACGCACGGCGTTCAAAGTCCGTAATTACACAGAATTTAGATAGAGAGGTCCCGAAATTCTTCACGAGCAAAAGACTCACAATAACTGACAGTTCCGCGAGTAGCGAAACTGCCATAAAGTTACAGTATGTGCATTGTAACGTGGCAGATTTCACATCTGTCACTGACCGCGCCTCCACTCGCAAACGTGAGCGACCATGCCGCTGCCGTACCGCGAATTCTTCACCGAAGCGCAAGTCCAACCTTTATCTACTACAATACGTGTCTGTCTTAAGGGGGTATATACACCTTTAAATGGGTTGAATTTCTGAAAAACAATTTTCCTTTTTTTTCAACTTGAAGACTCTGATCAAATTTAAAAAAATCATCATGTTTGGGGAGGGTTTGACCTTCATTATCCATATCTTACATCATGTATTACTTCCAGTTTAATAGTGGCTGCGCTGAAGACAGGAAAATACAAAATCACTCGGTTGCCGCAAAGAATCAGACCCAGCGTTTGACCGATCTTGGAATTTTTGGTTCTCAATTGTTCATAAGACATGCCTTTATCAGATGAACATAGAACTTTTTGATAAACCCATTTTTAGTTGAAATATTAGAAAAATAAGCAAATTTTTTTTTCAAATTCAGAAAAAAAATCGAAAAAATTCAATAACTCAAGTAATTCTTGCAATATCAAAAAGTTCTATGTTCATCTGATAGAGGCATGTGTTGTGAACAATTGAGAACCAAAAATTCCAAGATCGGTCCAACGCTGGGTCTGATTCTTTGCGGCAACCGAGTGATTTTGTATTTTCCTGTCTTCAGCGCAGCCACTATTAGACTGCAAGTAATACATGATGTAAGATATGGATAATGAAGGTCAAACCCTTCCCAAACATAATGATTTTTTCAAATTTTATCAGAGTCTTCAAGTTGAAAAAAAAAGGAAAATTGTTTTTCAGAAATTCAACCCATTTAAAGGTGTATATACCCCCTTAAGTCTTTTTTTGTCAACAGCAGGTACTTTGTCGCCAGGACCTCGTGGGATCCGCCGATCGCCACTGGATCGTCTGGGGGATGTCCTGGAAGCCTCGGCATTAGTACCCGCACCTACGTCATCAGCCATCGTCAACGCAGTCTCGTCACCTGCTGGCCGGGAGAGGGCTGCACCTCCTAGCCTGTTATCGCCGCTAACTTCTACCTCCCGGCCCGAAATTTTGAACATGATCGCCGTTATAGGTACGGCGAACATGCCGTGTGTGGAAAGGCTTCCCCCACCACTTGTTCGATCGCCGATCACAAAATTGCGAATTCACTCCGTTGCCGACCAGCAAGTGATCAACGTCGAGATACCGTTATCTTACTGTACCTTATCTTTATTTTGGGTTTTCCGTTATCTATCTTTTTCTTTCGCGGTTTCTCTTAGTTTGCTTTTGGGGTTTTCTTAGTTCTTTTTTTGGTGATTTAGTTTCTTTTTATTTTATTTTGTTGCGTGCATTTTTCTTTGACGCCACCTGGGCTGCGACCCTTCATAAAGGTAGGCTCTTTGCTGCAAGACCTCGACCATCCGTCCTCTAGCTGCCTTCTTGCGATACCGACTAACGGTCGTCATTCAAAATCCGCCAGTGACGGGTAGTCGTGGTCTAGAGTTTTTTTTTGGATAATTAGAGCTAATTTATCTATATTTTTCCTGGACTTGCGCTGCTCGGGGAAGAATCCCCGTGCCGTGCCGTATCGCCGACGTTACCTATTACTTTCTTTATTCTTTTCCGGCGTGCGTTAATTTACGTTACCATTTGATTTTGCGTTAACTTTAATATTGTTTCACTTCCTTTGGTTTCCTTTTTTTTTCTTTCTATTACTTGCCTAGCTTACCTACTTGGCAGTATATTCTGTTATTTTGTTATTCGCTCTTATTTTGACTGCGTAACTATTTTCTTTTCTTGATCATTAATTTCACTTTTCATTGTATTCGGCCCAACCGGCCCCGCCGTCCTGTATTATTTATTTATTATTTTTTTTGTATCGTTGCCTTCTGACTCTAAATCATATTTACCGTTATCGTTTATCAGTACCGTGTTGAGTGTGTTAGTTCTACTCCCCCACGTTCCCCTCTCCGTCCACTAGCCAAGTATATTTTGATTTTCGAATTTATCTATTTCTTAGCGTTTCTTTTTCTGGTTAGTATTTTGCATTTTGAATTTAACTTCTTTCTTAGTATTTTCTTTTTCTGATTAACTTTTTGGATTTTGAATTTAGCTGTCATTTAGTGCATTTCTTTTCCTTTCTTTCTTTGTTCACTTTATCTGGCACATTCGTGTGCCTGGCGCCCAACCTTAACTTTTGTTTATTTCTATTTTTCTTTTCCCTTTTATATCGTAACGTTCCGTACCTTTTCGTGAGAATACGTTGGGACCTTTTTGAGCTGGATTTGTTTTGCTACTCATTTTTCCTCCGGGTAGGAAAATTGCTCGTTACTGCATATATGGATCATGTATGTGCATATCGTATCATACATGGGCATATATGAATTTTTTTTTCCCGGGTATTGCTAGTAGTAACTACTTCGAGCAGTAGTAAGAGTACTCACTGCTGAATCTACTACAGCTTCGGTAGTTGACTCATATTCTACTTCTCAAGTTGAGTGGTGACTACTGCTAGTAGTAACTACTATGAACAGTAGTACGAGTATTCACTGCTGAATCTATTACAGCTTCAGTAGTTGACTGATATCCTACTTAACAAGTTGAGTAGTGATTACTCCTAGTGCTAACTAATTTCACCAGTACTGCGAGTATTCACTGCTGAATCTATTTCAGCTTCAGTATTTGTATTATGTTTTTCAATCTTCAATTTTATTTTTCATCTCTCTCTAACATGAATGATTTCAGTCAACATTTCGGTTTTAAATAATATCTTTCTTCTGCAAATATTTCGAAAAAATCCTATTATTGAAAAGAAATCATAAATTTTCTTCTTCCAACTTCAAATGACTGACATGATGATCGTTTTAATACCTTCCGTTTGTATAATAATCCGCTCTTTGCTACAATACATTTATAACAATAACACAATTTTTTTCAATTATTTGCGAACCAGATTAGGCCTTAATTTACTACGCCACGAATAAGGACATTTTTCTGATATCAAAAAAAAGTCAATCGCATTATTTTTGAATTCTTCAAAATTGACATATTTTACAAAAATGGAGACAAAGCAGTACATATTTCGTTTGCCCCATGATTTGAAAAAAATATTATTTGATATCAAAATCCCAACCGAAATCTAGATCCGTATTTTGACAGAAATTGGAAACAAAAAAAAACAAAAAATTAATCGAAGAATTAAGATGAATCAAAAGATACAATAAAAAGAAATAATTAGAGAAAAAATGTCGAAAGTATTTGGTTGAATAATTGGTAATTGTACACATGAAGGTTATATAGAAATAATAATATCTCAAATTATAGAAAATTGTAACCTAAATCTAATCAGATAAGATCATTTACAAATATGTATACCTATGCATTTTTTTACTATTACCAAAAACTTTTAATTCTTAACACCTTTTATTTCAATTTGATTCAAAACCTTAATCATGAGCTTCGACGAATCAGGAAAAATTAGCCAACCAACCATACGGTAGTTTGGCGTATTAGGTAGAGCGTGCGACTAGTATTACAGCGAGTGCGAGCGAACTTGGGTTCAAATCCCGGTTATATTGAAAGAACCGGATGGCGTGTTTCTCAACGAATTTGCAATGCTTGTTCATCTACATGTGGAAATTTATAAAATGCGAACATGAAATCACATTGTTTTCTTAAAGCGAGAGAACTAGATGCACGTGCTTGATTAGTTCCCGACTGTAATTTCCACACACCCATCAGGTTGAATAGTCGACTACTCGCCAGTGGTGACGACTCATTAGTAGTAACTCATTTTTTTTTTTTTTTTTTTCTCTACTTACGCGGTATTGCAGATGTTAGTTACGCGGTATTGCACTATCGCCGACGAGTTACTACTCACGAGTAGTCGCCAATATTCGCGAATTTACAGTCTGAGAACTACTGAAAAACAGCAGTGGTATTCAGTCGTATCCCTGTAGTTATTTCAGTAGTTCTCTTATAGTTTTTCCAGTGGTTTTTGAGTAGTCCTTCAGTAGTTTTTTCCGTACGGGTCAGACAATTCATCCAACACCATTACACGTATACCTATGTTTGACATAAAGAAACATACAGCGGAAGTTCGTATTTCAATAAATTAATCACAGTAATACATATATATATATATGGGCCATTCGACGTGAACTAGATCAGTCACCTCTCGGATATTTTTTTAATTTTGCATGTCGATTGTCCTCGGGCAGTTGGATTTTTGTGCCAAAGGATTTTTCAATTAGTGCAAAATACGTTGAGTTATTTGCATAAACAAATTCAAGCAAGGTTTTTTCGAAAATTCATAACCCTGTCAAAAATGACACTGGTCTCAATTTTTATTTTAGCATACGCGGAAAGTGTCATCGAATGTATAAAAAAATATGGACTTCGAGAGAAGTTTTTTCATCCATTGTTTATTTAACAATCAAGTTTTAAAAGATTTTTAAAACACACAGCGACGCGATCAAATTTTTTTCCTTCAAATACTGACATATACTTTGCACTGTACTACAGCCTGTAAATTAATTTTAAGCCGCTGACGAGTACGTTTGGTCTCCCACCACCGCGCCAGGTGGAGCCGTGAGCGAGCCGCTGTGAAAGTGGGGAGCCGAGCCCAGTGCCGGCGCGCTACTCGTATAACGTGCCCCAGAGAAAAATGTATCAGAGCCGGCCGGAAGATCCACGTGTTTATCGATATTGTGCTCCGTCTCTGGGAGTTGATTCTGTAGCGGAAATAACGGTAAAATAACACTGAAATCATGAAAAACAATCAGCGCCGGTGGAACGCAATTTTACGAGGTCTGGAGGCAGGATTGTGGGGGGGGGGGGCGAATGACATTCCTCCAAAGATCGCGTATCCGTGTGTTCTCAAAGTGCGAAGGTATAGATTTAAAAAGAACTGAAAAAAGTGGATATAGATTGGGGTGCTTTTTTTGAAACGACTATTTTGTTTTTTCAACTTCGACTTGAAAATCTTGTTGTAGACGTCGAACAAGAAATCCTGTCCAATTTTCAGCTCCTAATTCCAATTCTTAGTACTCGCGCTCTTCTTTTTAAGTTTTTCGATGCTAAAAGCATGCAAACATTACGAGTTTTTCTTCAGCCGCGCACAACTTAGCCGCATTTCAATGGATTGTTCTGATCCAAGACTTATTCTACAGAGAACTTGGTGTTCTTCAAAAGGGCCCCAGGTAGTTTGGCTGTGGCTTCAACCGCTGCACCTGTGTGAGCCTCCGAAATCGATTTTATGCATAATTCTTCTTCCTCACTGTGGGCGAATAAACAGTTGGACTTGGAGAAAAAAACTATCTGACAATTTTGTAGGAAATTTATTTTTCTACAAAAAAAGTCCAGTGAAAGAAGTCTCTCAAACCAGTATTTCAAAGGATATAAGGACTTTGATTTTTTTTAATATAAAATTCTAACAAAATGTCAAGTTCAATATTTTCGAGTCAGTCAAACTATCATGGGCACGTTTGAAAAACACTAAATTCTCTGTAAAATGAATCGTGGATGAGAACAATCCATTGAAATGCGGTTGAGTTGTGCGCGGCTGAAGAAAAAGTCGTAATATTCGCATACTTTTACACGGAAAAAAGAAAACCGGAATAATTGACATTCCATTGGGCATTCATTACATTTTTAAATAGTAACGCAGCGCTTCGCAAACGTAAATGTAAAAGTTACAGTTTGGCCCTGCGCAGTAAGTTTTACATTTTAAATATGAAGAATTGCAGTTTCACAATGCATTAAAGTTACTATCTCGCACTGTAATTTTTCGCACGAATCATTGAAATATTACTGGATGTTCGTTAAAATGTACAGTTGTATCCAGCAAGTTTCACTTCAATTTCTTGAATACTTGATTCTCTAAATAACGATATTAAAACTATATATAATGTAAATCTTACATTTTCAGCCAGTGATATTTATTTTTTTCCCTTTAAATGATCTAGTTTAAAAAGCAATCGGACCAATTATTAAATGTGAATTCTGCAGTTTCATTGAAGTAAATATGCATTTTTCATTTGAATTCAAATTGCATAAATATTAATTTGTCACTGACCAATAGTAAATTTTCGAATTTCATCTGGCGATATTTAATAATCTGTTATTCAATTATTATTAATACTATACTACTAATAAAATATTATAGATAAAGTAGAACAAAGAATAATTACAATATTCATTGAAATATTAAAAAAAATGAAAAAATAAAAAACTGCAGGTTCTTGTTTTCATATGTTTTTATCAATCACTAGGGCAGTGCAGTTCTCCCTCGGTTCTGACCAACCTGAAGGTATAACTTAATTCGTTTAACAATGACAAAGTTCAGATGGCAGAATAAAATGTTCAGTGCAGTTCTCCCTCGGTTCTGACCAACCTGAAGGTATAACTTAATTCGTTTAACAGTGACAAAGTTCATATGGCAGAATAAAATGTTGAACTTAACCCTCCTGACCAGTCCGATAAGTGTAGACCATGCAAGAGGTATGTAGTATACATTTAAGTATACATGCAAGTTCAAGACTGCCCGTGTGTGGATAACGAGCAGCTCTCCGTGACTTCTGCAGTAGATATCGGAATAGTTATTTATGTCACTGCGTATTGAAAACCACTATTCTAACCTATCTTCGCTCGGTTACAACGCGGTTCTTCGACGCAGCATGTGAAGCCACTGGGCGTATTCAAGAGTGCCCGTGTGTAAATGAAAAAAAAAAGCAATTAAAATTAAAAATAATTATCCTATCCGAAATTTCAGAAGATGAGACGCACTTGGACATGTTAAAGCTGATTTTTGCGGTTTCTCAGATTTCCGTCTGTGCTGCGAGAAGTGAATGAAAAAATGCCCTATACTATAGGGCCTATAGGAAAACGGATAGCTCGCCATAACTTAGCCACTAAGTCTTAGTGGATTGAAGTTGAAAATGATTGTCCTGTCGGAAATTTGAAGATATGTGACCCACTCGGACATATCTGTGCTGATTTCTGGGGCAACTGTGATCTGCGAGCCTACTCTTAATAAGATAAAAATCAGTAGAGAAAATAATACACGAAATAAGACAAGAAATAATACAAAAAATAAGACAAGAAATAAGATAAAAATCAAGACAGAAAATAAGACAAGAAATAAGACAAAAAATAAGATAAAAATCAAGACAGAAAATAAGACAAGAAATATGATAAAAATCAATACCGAAAATGATATCAAAATCAAGAAAGAAAATAAAACAAAAACCAAGACAAAAATCAAGACAAAAATCAAGACAAAAATCAAGACAAAAATCAAGACAAAAATCAAGACGAAAATCAAGACAAAAATCAAGACAAAAATCAAGACAAAAATCAAGACAAGAAATAAGATAAAAATCAAGACAGAAGATAAGACAAGAAATAAGATAAAAATCAATACCGAAAGTAAGGTCAAAATCAAGAAAAAAAAATAAGACAAAAATCAAGACAAAAATCAAGACAAAAATCAAGACAAAAATCAAGATGAAAATCAAGACAAAAAATAAGGTAAAAATCAAGACAGAAAATAAGACAAGAAATAAGACAGAAAATAAGACAAGAAATAAGATAAAAATCAATACCGAAAATCATATCAAAATCAAGACAAAAATCAAGACAAAAATCAAGACAAAAATCAAGACAAAAATCAAGACAAGAAATAAGATAAAAATCAAGACAGAAAATAAGATAAGAAATAAGATAAAAATCAATACCGAAAATAAGATCAAAATCAAGAAAAAAAAATAAGACAAAAATCAAGACAAAAATCAAGACAAAAATCAAGATAAAAATCAAGACAAAAAATAAGCTAAAAATCAAGACAGAACATAAGACAAAATAAGACAAGAAATAAGATAAAAATCAATACCGAAAATAATATCAAAATCAATCAAAAAAAATCAAGACGAAAATCAAGACAAAAATTAAGACAAAAATCAAGACAAAAATCAAGACAAAAAATGATATAAAAATCAAGACAGAAAATAAGACAAGAAATAATATAAAAATCAAAACAAAAATCCATACATAAAATAATACAAAAATCAAGACAAAAAATAAGACAAAAATCAAGACAAAAAATAATATAAAAATTAAGACAGAAAATAAGACAAGAAATAAGATAAATATCAAGACAGAAAATAAGACAAGAAATGATACAAGAAATAAGACAAAAAAAAAAAAATAGAAATAAATAAATCAAGACAGAAAATAATACAAGAAATAAGATAAAAATCAATACAAAAAATGGTTTTGAAACACGTGGCGGGTCCTAGCTTTCGGACCATCGCAGATGATTTATCAGCTGAGAATCCGGAACGTCCGAGTCCGGCGATGGAAGCCGTGCGGAATATCATATTGTCGTAGAAGGAAACTGGAGTGAGTGATTGGCGTCAAAGTTCTACGAGTACTCGAAGAAAACGTGAAAAAAACAGCGTCGAGAGTGGCTCGAGAAGTCGGAGTATCTAAGGCCACGGTACGGCGCATTGCTCGTAGAAGTCCACAACGGCCATAATTTGAGCATAACAACGAATATTGTTACGAACTGAGTTAATCATAGAAATAAATCCGGCATTATAGTACCAATTCGCAATATGTCATTTCGGTGAAATAAATATAAACATGAATTCATTTGTAACAATTTTTTTTTTTTTTTTAATATTTATTCACATACAGAGAATATTCGGTGAACGTAGCCAGTCACCTTCCTACGACAAAACCAACACAGGCGCGCACCGCGTGCGTCAGGCTCGTGCAGGAGGAAATGAGGTATGTATAATCGTTGAAATCATGAATATTAACAATATTTACTGAAAAATCTCGCAGATGAATTAATAGGAACGCTAATAATTCTATACGTACAATCTGTACCCGACAACTGCTCACACAGATTATAGGGTTGTGGGTCGAAAAACCGAAAGACCGGAATTCATAATGACAGAAATTCCGAAAATCGTATAACGGGATACCGTTACTGCCGAACAGTCATCAATCCTAATTTAAATATTCCAAGAGACCAAATTATGAAGCTTTTGTATGAGGCTTATTTGGATTGATAGTTTTCTCAACTTAGAGATTTCGGAATTTCGCTAATTATTGATGTTGGTCATTCGGTTTTTCGCCACCAACCCGAATGTGTATAACCTTTTATATATAATAAAATATAGCGAATTTATAAATAACTTATACAGGCCGACCTCCAAATAAGAAACCCGGCAATAAGAAACTTTCACCATTATCTAATTCGAGCGCTTCCCCCACTCCAAGCTCGAATTGCACTTACGTTCGAATGAAAGAGAGAGACGGAGGGAGTGAGTCAGTGAAGAGCGCACGCATGGTGGGGGTACTCGAATTCTTGTACAGACTCTTCCCCTTGGGGGCTTTTGGTTTCTTATTTGGAGGTCGGACTGTAGGTGAACATGAGTATCATTGGGATGGCACATATTTTCTTAAAATTGACTGGTTATAGGTCCACTTCATGTGGTCTAGATCATCCTTGTCAGATAATACGTAGTCATTGTTATTGAAAATTCGGATAATGCTGCAGGGCCCATTACATAAATGTTATAATGTGTGCATAATTTAAAAGATGGCATATGATGGGTAAGGTATTTTTATTAACACGTGCACTGATACGTTGATTGCGAAATAGATTATTGACTTAGTAATCGAGCAATGCCAGATATAGAGTGAGCAAATTAAGAAGAAGGATAGAGAAGCTGTGAGTATTCTTGCATATGTTTGCCGACTGTGTGAGTATGTGCGATAAGATGACCAGACTTGATCATTCAGAGGAAGTAAAAGTCGTAAAAAGGTTTATAGTAGATTACTATACAAGTGCGCGAAGTAAGTGATTCTCGCACGAGTGTAGTTTAACACGAGTGCGAGGATCACGTACGCGCACGTGTGTAGTATACTTTTTTTTATAACTCAATGTGCGAATTTCAATTTCGACATCATCTTTCGATCAAAACATCTTTTTATCAGTAACCGAAAATCGGCAGAGAATGCGAATACTGTATTTTCTACAATATTCTACGGATAGACTATTTACAGTGCGCGGAGTATATCATTCTCTACACTCAGTGCGCGAATGTATAATAAAGTCCAGATACTTTTGAGCACTGAGTGCACACCGCGCTCCACAGTGTGTGAATCGGGCACTTCGCACACTACCAACAGACATGAGAAATCGAAATTCGCGCACTGAGTTACAAAAAATAATTATTGAAACCAATCCGTCTCTGCATTTCAGACTTGACGCATAACGTACAAGAACTGAGTACACATAAATCTCACTTTCAGCAAAGTTTTTGCTTACAGTTTAAAGATAAAACTATTTCCATTCGAGCCGAAATGAAAGATAGTGAAGGAATATCAAAATACTTTGAGCGTAATATTAGTTCCGAACTAATTAATTATGAATTGTTGTTAGTTAATAATTCTTATAAAATATGAGTATCAAATTTTCATGAAATCCAGACTGAGATTATAAAGAAGGATATTGCATTGGAACGATGTCAGATGACACATTCTGCTTCGATTCTGAATTCAAATTTTTTCTACAAAGGAAGAAAATATGAATAAGAATATTATAGATCCTAGATATGTATGATGATCGGGTATGGAAACGGCACATGAACCAAATACGCGCAATCGGCCAGTAATACGCCTTCGAAAAGAAGCCTCGAACAACCCTACGACGTAAGATACGAATAAATACGAGCAAAACCATATCCCAACTAGGAAATTACGACAGTCGGGCCACTGGAACCAACAGAGAACTAGAGAAGTCAACTATTAGTACAGGTAACGGAGAGAACGCTGATGGGAATCTAGCGCCCGAAGCCCCCTGCGCAGCAAGAAGAAAAGAAAAAAAAAAAATTCAAGTCGAAAGCGGGCTAGTAGAGAACAACGAAGGAATAAAGTCAGATCCCTTGAACTTGCGCGGATCGCTGAGGAATCGCAGGGAACCTGCACGGCTACAATACACGTAAATTGCTGTCCACGAAACGAATTTAACAACTTTATCGCAAATTTCTTATGAGGTTGAAGTTCGTAACGTTAGTGCAACAAAATATTCGTCAAAAAATTCTCAAATTCAAGTCTCGAACGTTTCAAATGGATCAAGAACGGTGCATAATTCCTTAAATTGTGTGAAACATGTTTATCTCGCATATATCAAAATTCTAACGACATTTGAATCACTAAATATTGCATTTCTTCGACGAATATTCTGTTACGTTAACGTCACGAACTTCAACCTTATAATTTCTTCAGAAAACTACAGATCTTCGTCAAACTCTTACAAATATGGCTCATAAATCAAACATAAATATGACATATGTCATCAGATTGACACAGAGATTGTTCAGCATCGCTAAGGTTTCATTGAGAGGAACGTGTTGTTTTTCAAAACATTGAATAATGTCTGCAATATACGAAAATTTCACAGTAATCACTTGCAGTTCATTCTGAATGCCTTGTCTCAATGGGTCTCCATATAACTGTTTCGCCCTTTCAACACTTGCTGCATCAACAGCAAGTTCCTCAATCACTCCGCTCACTTGATCAAGATACCGATGATAATACACGCATGCGTTAATCCACGTACCCCAGCGTCTCCCACCAAGACCATATAGAAATGGACGGAGCATTGGAGTGGTATGGGTGTTACTGACTAACAAGACAAGGATAGCCTGAGTGATATATATATGCACACAAATAAGCCTCATTAATGCTAACTCTTGGAATCGAGTAGGTTTAGTTATGATCGAGAGAGTTATGCCACAGAGGCTATGGGGCACATAAACGTGGCAACGCAGCAACACTACTTGGCAACTTTTTATCCAGAACGAGATAACTTCCTCCTTCGCTTACAAACGATTTAGTATCTTCCGTCACTTTATCAATAGTCGGCAACAGATTATAATACAGGCAATGCAGAAAACTTTTTTCGTTGTAGCGATCAAATCATCAGTAATCTCGTATACCTCACGGATTTTTTCGGCAACGAGATGAAGGCCATGACATATGCATCGAACGTGAACTAGCTTTCGATAAGACGTTGCTCAGGCAGAAGAGCACAAAGACTCGCCGTAGATAAATGTGGGCATGCCGAGTAAATTAATGATATAAAATCAACAGCACGTTCATATTTCGGGGTATTCATGTGTTAATCGAGTTACAATCGCGTTGACTACAATCCGTCCACACTAGTGTGTGGTCTCATCAACACTTAAATGAATTCGATCCTCTCCGATTTCATATCGAATCTTTTAAACGTCACGCAGAGTTATTGATTGTAACCGCGTATTACAACAAACACAATCAACTGATCTAGAATCCGTGCCCATCGTGCTGCAATTCCATTTGCTGCTGCTGCCACATTTCGCATACCATTTTGATGGCGTCTACTTTCGGTGTGACGTGTAATACTGCGAGCATTCAATGTTGTCAACCGTTGATTGCAAGTATTACACAGAATCGTATCACATACAAAGAGGCTGTCAGGTGACTGAAGCTGTAAACGAAGCCTATTCCAACGCTCTTCTCTGTTCATTGTTTATACTCAATCGTATGCGGTTGATAAATATGAAAAAAAAATAGATCGTGTAATTGAAAGGAGTTGGACGGTCTGGATTCACTTTGATAAAGACAATAACGGATCTTTGATATCTGGAAGAGAGAGAATGGCAAATATAAGGATGAGGAGAAGGTGAAAAAAAAACGACGTAAGATACGAATAAATACGAGCAAAACCATATCCCAACTAGGAAATCACGACAGTCGGGCCACTGGAACCAACAGAGAACTAGAGAAGTCAACTATTAGTACAGGTAACGGAGAGAACGCTGATGGGAATCTAGCGTCCGAAGCCCCCTGCGCAGCAGGAAGAAAAGAAAGAAAAAAAATTCAAGCCGAAAGCGGGCTAGTAGAGAACAACGAAAGAATAAACAGGGTGGCCACTATTTCTTCAGAGCCAATTTCCCTGACTTTTCCCGGTTTTCAAGGTGATTTTGCTGTTCTTTCCCTGACTTTACCCACACTGACATAGTGGGAATATTCCCGCTATGATTTGTCCTATTGACTTAACGAGCAATTTCAAATGAAAATAAGCCTTTTATGCCATTTTAGGAATATTTATTATAAAGACAACCATAGAAAACATCAAAATATTACTTCAATGACTTGTAAGATTCACTTGAACTTGCGCAGATCGCTGAGGAATCGCAGGGAGCCTGCACGGCTACAATACACGTAAATTGCTGTCCACGAAACAACTTTAACAACTTTATCGCGAATTTCTTATGAGGTTGAAGTTCGTAACGTTAGTGCAACAAAATATTCGTCAACAAATTCTCAAATTCAAGGCTCGAACGTTTCAAATGGATCGAGAACGGTGCATAATTCCCTAAATTGTGTGAAACATGTTTATCTCGCATATTTTACAATTCTAACTACATTTGTGTAGTATTTGGGTATGATTGAGTAGACGAATAAGTGACGAATAAGACAGTACGAATATTAAAAGAAAGTTCTAGAGAGTGCGAGGGAGAAGGTAGTAACTGAAACAAAGAGTGCAAGACGTATGGTTGAGAAAGAGATAGAATGTGTTTATGAGTGCTTGAGGGTCGAGAGTAGTTAGAGGGTAGCTAGAAAGTCAGTTGTGAGTCTGAAATTAGCGAGTAAAGACGTGTAAATGTGAAATCCTAATAAACTGTTGCATATTATTGAATGTTTAAATAGTGGCGTATAATTGATTATTAATTCCTAATCCTCCACACGAAATTCCTACATTTGAATCACTAAATATTGCATTTCTTCGACGAATATTCTGTTACGTTAACGTCACGAACTTCAACCTCATAATTTCTGCAGGAAACTACAGATCTTCTTCAAACTCTTACAAATATGGCTCATGAATCAAACATAAATATGACATGTGTTCGAAGATTCTCAAACTTGAAACTTTGACGATTGGCTCTGAATATACTTTTGTATTGATAAAAAGATCGCTCAACAAGCAAAGCGTGTTGCAAGACAATCATTAACTTTCCATGATTGTGGTAATGCATCGAAAATTTCCATCGCGACGCAGTCATTGACATCCATCATCGCATGGAGTCCATCGTTGCGTTCAATTACCCAGGCTAATTTAGCACGATTTGCAACGTGAACATCATCGTCTGTCATCAGATTAACACAGAGTTCATTCATTCTGAATGCCTTGTCTCAATGGGTCTCCATATAACTGTTTCGCTCTTTCAACACTAGCTGCATCAACAGCAAGTGCCTCAATCACTTCGCTCACTTGATCAAGATACCGATGATAATACACGCATGCGTTAATCCACGTACCCCAGCGTGTCCCACCAAGACCATATAAAAATGGACGGAGCATTGGAGTGGTATGGGTGTTACTGACTAACAAGACAAGGATAGCCTGAGTGATATATATATGCACACAAATAAGCCTCATTAATGCTAACTCTTGGAATCGAGTAGGTTTAGTTATGATCGAGAGAGTTATGCCACAGAGGCTATGGGGCACATAAACGTGGCAACGCAGCAACACGACTTGGCAACTTTTTATCCCGAACGAGATAACTTCTTCCTTCGCTTACAAACGATTTAGTATCTTCCGTCCCTTTCTCAATACTCGGCAACAGATTATAATACAGGCAATGCTACGTCCATCCTATATGGTCTGAGGTGTCACAACTGGTGCCGGTGGTAGAGGTATGTCCCCTGCGATGTCATTGAATATGTCCTGTCGATTTCGTGCTTTGCAGAAAACTTTTTTCGTTGTGGCGATCAAATCATCAGTAATCTCGTATACCTCACGGATTTTTTCGGCAACGAGATGAAGGCCATGACATATGCATCGAACGTGAACTAGCTTTCGATAAGACGTTGCTCAGGCAGAAGAGCACAAAGACTCGCCGTAGATAAATGTGGGCATGTCGAGTAAATTAATGATATAAAATCAACAGCACGTTGATATTTCGGGGTATTCATGTGTTAATCGAGTCACAATCGCATTGACTACAATCCGTCCACACTAGTGTGTGGTCTCATCAACACTTAAATGAATTAGATCATCTCCGATTTCATCTAGAATCTTTTGTACGGTAATATCATAGAGCGTTGGCACATATGATTTCATGATCGTTGATGAATCGGGTATTTTTTGTCGCATCCATCTTGTGTAGAAATCTTTACAGCTCTGTTTTCGCAATTTATTTAAAGGGATATCACTCCGTCAAAACATTTGGCCTAGTTCCAGGAAGAATTAAAATATAATGAGGTTGAAGTTCGTGACGTTAATGCAACAAAATATTCATGAAAAAATTCTCAAATTCAAGGCTCGAACGTTTCAAATGGATCAAGAACGGTGCATAATTCCTTAAATTGTGTGAAACATGTTTATCTCGCATATTTCAAAATTCTAACAACATTCGAATCACTAAATATTGCATTTCTTCGACGAATATTCTGTTACGTTAACGTCACGAACTTCAACCTCATAATTTCTTCAGGAAACTACAGATCTTCTTCAAACTGTTACAAATACAGCTTATAAATCAAACTAGCTTTCGATACTCGTATTGGTTCCTCAACAGTACCCCATAGCGAACCATATAAGGTGCAGCATCTGTAGCGTATATCAGCACTTTATCCCGATGTATATCATCCGGCCATAATTTCATCAGTGATGATTCTACAAAATCGCAAATGGTATCAGCATTCACGCTGGCTAGTTCTTCCATATGAATCAACCGAGCAGTTCCGGGGTATACATGTGTTAATCGAGTTACAATCGCATTGACTACAATCCGTCCACACTAGTCTGTGGTCTCATCAACACTTAAATGAATTCGATCATCTCCGATTTCATCTCGAATCTTTTGAACGTCACGCAGAGTTATTGATTGTAACCGCGTATTACATTTTGCATACCATTTTGATGGCGTCTACTTTCGGTGTGACGTGTAATACTGCGAGCATTCAATGTTGTCGACCGTTGATTGCAAGTATTACACAGAATCGTATCACATACAAAGAGGCCGTCAGGTAACTGAAGCTGTACACGAAGCCTATTCCAACGCTCTTCTCTGTTCATTGTTTATACTCAATCGTATGCGGTTGATGAATATGAAAAAAAAAATAGATCGTGTAATTGAAAGGAGTTGGACGGTCTGGATTCACTTTGATAAAGACAATAACGGATCTTTGATATCTGGAAGAGAGAGAATGGCAAATATAAGGATGAGGAGAAGGTGAAAAATAATACGACGTAAGATACGAATAAATACGAGCAAAACCATATCCCAACTAGGAAGTCACGACAGTCGGGCCACTGGAACCAACAGAGAACTAGAGAAGTCAACTATTAGTACAGGTAACGGGGAGTCTCCTTCGGGATTGGATAGGGTATAGAAGTGTGGTAGAGAGCTGTGATAAATCGAGACAGAAAAAGAGGAAAAAGCAGGGCGGGAGGAAAAGAAGGATTCAGAAACGAGAAGGGTAGAGTAAAGAGAGAGGAGAAGTGCTGGGGAGTGGAAGTAATAGGGAAAAACAGGTGAAATTAGTGGTGAAAAGTGGTCGAGAATTTCGAGGTTAGGTGAGAGCCGGGAAAACATGTCGGAAAAAGGCGGGAGAAGTGCGAGGACAGAGTTGGAGGTAAAGACGACAGATGAAGCGAAGAGCAACGGGCAACCGGGCGAAGCGCCGAAAAGGGGCAGAGGCCGACCAAAAAAAGAGGTGAGAGGGGAGGGAAAGGACGCGCAGGAGAGAATCGAGCGTTATTTAACAAGACAGAAGGGGGAAAAAGAGCTAGAGAAGGCGGCATCCGAAACAAGAAACAAGCTGAGGCATACACCGAGCAAGAGTTGGGGAGACCCACGCGATGGGGACGGGAGTAGGGAAGAGGGGGGAAAGAGAGCTACAGAGTCAGGCAGAAAGGGAGAAGAGAAGGAGGAATACGAGGAAGAGAGTGAAGAGGAGCAAGGGGAGGAAAAGGGACAACATAGTGAGATTGAGGACAGATACTTCGATGATAGCGATGAAAATCTAAGGAGATATGAGGAAACCCCCGAAGAAGAAATAGAGACGAGGCTAGAACACGGTAGACAAGAAACAGCGATGGAGGGGGAGGGAGAAGCCCGGGAGAAAATAAAATACGCGCCTACAAGCAGGAAGAGGAGGAGAATGGATGATAACGGGAACGAGGAGGAAGCAGACAACTATCAGAACAAAGGCAGGGGAGAAGCGGAAATAGAGAAAAGATTGCAAGAAATAGAAATAGAAAAAAGAATGAAAAAAGAAATAGAGAATACAGTAAAAAACGAAGTAGGCAGAATCACGGAGGAACTGAGAGAGAGGGACAGAAAAAGGTGGGAGAAGGAAATGGAAGAAATCAGGACAGAAATGAGTAAGAAAGGAGAAAAATGGAAGGATGAAAAAAGAGAGCTAGAACATAGAATAACGAGACTAGGGGAGTCTGGACGAAGAGATGACGAAGCGAAAGGATAAATAGACGAAACACAGACGAGAGGAGAACAAACAGAGGAGACAAGCGGGGAACAAAGTAGGGAAAAAGAAGGGGAACGGTTGGCTGCGATAGAGTACAAATTGGAGATAACAGAGAGAAAAGAGAGACGTAACAACATAGTGATAAGGGGATTGGGGATACAGGGTAGGGTCCAAAAAGAAATAATAAAAAAATTTCTACCAGAAGACGTGGGAGTAGAAGTAGAAATAGAGGCAGTGTGGAAAATGGTAAGGGGAGACAATAACAATGCTAACGAGGGCGTGATAGCAAGACTAGCGGCACGAAAGGGAAAAGTAAGGGTAATGAGAAATAAAAAACACCTAAAGGGATCGAGAATTTTCATAGACGACGACTTAACGAGAATGGAAAGGGATATACAGAAGCAACTTAGAGATAGAGCGAGAAGAGAAGGAGAGGCGGGAAGAAAAGTAAGAGTGGGCTACCAAAGAATAGAAATAGATGGGGAGTGGAAAAACTGGAGAGAACTTAGAGAAGAGGACGAAGAGGAACATTTTCAGAGATAGAGGAACCAGAAGGAGGGGGAAACACAAAGAGGATAGTATCATGGAATATAGCTGGAGTGGGTAGGGTAACGGAGGCGTGGGACTTTTTGGAGAAGCATGAGATAATCATATTGCAGGAAACTTGGCTAGAGGAGAAAAACGAAAAGGCAGTGGTGAGCAGACTGGATATGAAATATAACTGGTGGGCGAAACCGGCAAGAAGAGAAGCGACAAAGGGGAGAGCGAAGGGGGGACAGTTGGTGGGAATGAAAAAGGGCGGAGGGCAGGAGGTTAGGGTAGAGGAGTGGGAACACGAAATGATGATAAAGATGACGAACAAGAACCAGAGAATCATATCAGTATACAACAACGTAGGAATGACAGAAGTGAGAAAGGAGCTGGAAGGAATAATAGAGGAAGGAATCAAAGAGGGTGAACAAATGATAATTGTGGGAGATTGGAACGCAAGAGTGGGCGGAGAACAAGGCAGATCGGTCCTGGAACAAGAAGAATGGATAAGAAGCTCAGATGATACGGTGGTTAACGGGGACGGAAGAAAGCTCTTGGGAATGTGCGAAAACCTAGGATTGACAATTATGACTGGCAGAGCACAAGGGGATGAGAGGGGGGACTAACGTATATAGGGGCGAACGGTAGCTCAGTACTAGATTACGTTATTGTAAAGGAAGGGGAAGAAGAAAACCCAGTCAGGAAGATGACAGTGGCGGAGAGGGACGAATCGGACCATCTGCCAATAGTGATAGAAATAACAGGAGGAGGAGAGGAACACGAACCAAGCGAACAGGAGGTGACAGGATGGAAATGGAGGGAAGAGAAAAAGGAAAAATACCAGGAAATACTTGAAAACAGAAGAAACCAGACAGGGGGAGGAAACACAGTAGAGGAGAGACTAGAATCATTAATGAAACGCATCAGTGAAGCAGCAGACGGGGCCGAAATGAAGAGGAAGAAATTTAAAATGGGGTCGTGGTTCAAAAAGGACTGCAAAGTAAAAAGAAAACAGGTGAGAAAACTACTGAAAAAATATCTAAGAACAAAGTCACAAAAGGACAGAAAGGCTCTCGTGAAGGGAAGGGCGGAACTAAAGAAACTATATGCAGAAAAAAAGGAGGAATGGAGAGAGGAGAAATGGAGTAAAGTCGAGAAAAGCAGGGATGTGAAAGGATTCTGGGAAGCAATAAGAGGATTCAGACCAAGAAAGAAAGCTATGAGCATCGGGATAAAGAAGGACGACTGGATGAAACACTTTAAGGAACTGCTGAGAGGAAACACGAATAGGGAACAGAGGGATATAGAAGAGAAAGAGAGTGAATTAGGGGAAGGAAAAGATATGGTAAAATAGGAAGAAGATCTAGACAAAGAAATTGAAAGGGAAGAGGTAGCAGAGGCTATACTGGGAATGAAGAGCAATAAGGGGCCAGGAGAAGACGGAATGCTGGTGGAATTCTTTAAAGGAATGACGGAAGAGACGTTCTCAGAATGGACACAGATTTTAAACGAGCTATGGAAAAAGGAGAAATTGGGAAAGGGATGGGAAATCGCGAGGATATACCCAATACACAAGGCAGGGGACGAAGGGGAGGCGAGAAACTATAGGGGAGTTTCACTACTGAACAGAAGGGGATAAACGCGGCATGGGCAATAATGAAGAGAGCCAGAATAGGCAACTTAAGAAAAAGGGAATACTTAATGGACACACTGATAAAGACGATAATACTATACGGAGCAGAGGTATGGGGCTGGAGAGAATGGAAAGAGGTAGAGAAGGTGCAGAGTAGATACATGAAGATGGCGATGGGATGAGATAGGAATACACCGGCCTATATCTGGAGAATGGAGGCAGGAATAAAAAAAACAGAAATAGCAGCAAGAATCAGAGCGAGCAAATACTTCTTGGAAACAATGAACATGGAAGAGTAAAGGTGGCCGAAGATATGCCTAAAAGAAGAATTAAGAGGGATAAGAAATAATAACCCAACAGCATGGGGGAAGAAAATGAGGGAAACACTAGAGCAAGTAGGAGATGGTGAAACGCTGCAAATGATAAGGAATGGAGGGAGCCTACAGGTAGTGACGGAGAAACTGCAAGAGGGAGTGAGGACGAAAGTGGACCAGAACATACAGGAAGACTGGAGCAGAATCGACGGGTCAAACTACTGCAAGGGATACAAGGAATGGAAGAAGGAAGCAGGGCAGGAGAAATATTGGAATAAACGAGGCGTCAAGAACTGGGAAAAAGAACAATGGGCGAGAATGAGGTGCGGAAATGTGAGAAGAGCAGGAAACAAGGGATTCGCGGACACAAGATGCAGAATATGCAGAAAAAAAGGCAGAATGGCTATATGGGGGTGTGAAGGAATGGAAGACAGAATAGATGACAAATTAAGGGAGTGGGTGAAAGTATTAAGAGGAAAGAAAAGCCCAGAAAAGTACGAGGTAGAATTACTAAGAGGAGAGCTGGTAAAAGAAGCGTGCGCCTATAGCAGGAAGTTCGAAAAAGAGGCCAGAGAAGAAGAAGAAAATAGAAAGAAGAAGTGACAAGGGAGACAAAGACCGACGAAAAGGACAGATCAGGGGAACCGGAAATGAAGAGCAGGAAACAAGAAAAGTAATATGAGACGGGAAAGTAAATGATGAATAGAAATTAAGGAAAATGTATGTAAGGAAGGGTGGAAATGTAATTCAGCAGCTAAGATGAAAGTAAATGAAGTAAACGAAATTAAATGAAAGTAAGTAAGAGGTTAAACAACTTTGTAAAACCCGAAAAGGGTACGCAAATAAACAAACTATATATATATATATATATATAGTACAGTTAACGGAGAGACCGCTAATAGGAATCTAGCGCCCGAAGCCCCCTGCGCAGCAGGAAGAAAATAAAAAAAAAATTCAAGTCGAAAGCGGGCTAGTAGAGAACAACGAAGGAATAAAGTCAGATCCCTTGAACTTGCGCAGATCGCTGAGGAATCGCAGGGAACCTGCACGGCTACAATACACGTAAATTGCTGTCCACGAAACAACTTAAACAACTTTATCGCGAATTTCTTATGAGGTTGAAGTTCGTAACGTTAGTGCAACAAAATATTCATCAAAAAAATTCTCAAATTCAAGGCTCGAACGTTTCAAATGGATCGAAAACGGTGCATAATTCCTTAAATTGTGTGAAACATGTTTATCTCGCATATTTTACAATTCTAACGACATTTGAATCACTAAATATTGCATTTCTTAGACGAATATTCTGTTACGTTAACGTCACGAACTTCAACCTCGTAATTTCTTCAGGAAACTACAGATCTTCGTCAAACTCTTACAAATATGGCTCATAAATCAAACATAAATATGACATATGTCATCAGATTAACACAGAGATTGTTCAGCATCGCTAAGGTTTCATTGAGAGGAACGTGTTGTTTTTCAAAACATTGAATAATGTCTGCAATATACGAAAATCTTACAGTAATCACTTGCAGTTCATTCTGAATGCCTTGTCTCAATGGGTCTCCATATAACTGTTTCGCTCTTTCAACACTAGCTGCATCAACAGCAAGTGCCTCAATCACTTCGCTCACTTGATCAAGATACCGATGATAATACACGCATGCGTTAATCCACGTACCCCAGCGTGTCCCACCAAGACCATATAAAAATGGACGGAGCATTGGAGTGGTATGGGTGTTACTGACTAACAAGACAAGGATAGCCTGAGTGATATATATATGCACACAAATAAGCCTCATTAATGCTAACTCTTGGAATCGAGTAGGTTTAGTTATGATCGAGAGAGTTATGCCACAGAGGCTATGGGGCACATAAACGTGGCAACGCAGCAACACGACTTGGCAACTTTTTATCCCGAACGAGATAACTTCTTCCTTCGCTTACAAACGATTTAGTATCTTCCGTCCCTTTCTCAATACTCGGCAACAGATTATAATACAGGCAATGCTACGTCCATCCTATATGGTCTGAGGTGTCACAACTGGTGCCGGTGGTAGAGGTATGTCCCCTGCGATGTCATTGAATATGTCCTGTCGATTTCGTGCTTTGCAGAAAACTTTTTTCGTTGTGGCGATCAAATCATCAGTAATCTCGTATACCTCACGGATTTTTTCGGCAACGAGATGAAGGCCATGACATATGCATCGAACGTGAACTAGCTTTCGATAAGACGTTGCTCAGGCAGAAGAGCACAAAGACTCGCCGTAGATAAATGTGGGCATGTCGAGTAAATTAATGATATAAAATCAACAGCACGTTGATATTTCGGGGTATTCATGTGTTAATCGAGTCACAATCGCATTGACTACAATCCGTCCACACTAGTGTGTGGTCTCATCAACACTTAAATGAATTAGATCATCTCCGATTTCATCTAGAATCTTTTGTACGGTAATATCATAGAGCGTTGGCACATATGATTTCATGATCGTTGATGAATCGGGTATTTTTTGTCGCATCCATCTTGTGTAGAAATCTTTACAGCTCTGTTTTCGCAATTTATTTAAAGGGATATCACTCCGTCAAAACATTTGGCCTAGTTCCAGGAAGAATTAAAATATAATGAGGTTGAAGTTCGTGACGTTAATGCAACAAAATATTCATGAAAAAATTCTCAAATTCAAGGCTCGAACGTTTCAAATGGATCAAGAACGGTGCATAATTCCTTAAATTGTGTGAAACATGTTTATCTCGCATATTTCAAAATTCTAACAACATTCGAATCACTAAATATTGCATTTCTTCGACGAATATTCTGTTACGTTAACGTCACGAACTTCAACCTCATAATTTCTTCAGGAAACTACAGATCTTCTTCAAACTGTTACAAATACAGCTTATAAATCAAACTAGCTTTCGATACTCGTATTGGTTCCTCAACAGTACCCCATAGCGAACCATATAAGGTGCAGCATCTGTAGCGTATATCAGCACTTTATCCCGATGTATATCATCCGGCCATAATTTCATCAGTGATGATTCTACAAAATCGCAAATGGTATCAGCATTCACGCTGGCTAGTTCTTCCATATGAATCAACCGAGCAGTTCCGGGGTATACATGTGTTAATCGAGTTACAATCGCATTGACTACAATCCGTCCACACTAGTCTGTGGTCTCATCAACACTTAAATGAATTCGATCATCTCCGATTTCATCTCGAATCTTTTGAACGTCACGCAGAGTTATTGATTGTAACCGCGTATTACATTTTGCATACCATTTTGATGGCGTCTACTTTCGGTGTGACGTGTAATACTGCGAGCATTCAATGTTGTCGACCGTTGATTGCAAGTATTACACAGAATCGTATCACATACAAAGAGGCCGTCAGGTAACTGAAGCTGTACACGAAGCCTATTCCAACGCTCTTCTCTGTTCATTGTTTATACTCAATCGTATGCGGTTGATGAATATGAAAAAAAAAATAGATCGTGTAATTGAAAGGAGTTGGACGGTCTGGATTCACTTTGATAAAGACAATAACGGATCTTTGATATCTGGAAGAGAGAGAATGGCAAATATAAGGATGAGGAGAAGGTGAAAAATAATACGACGTAAGATACGAATAAATACGAGCAAAACCATATCCCAACTAGGAAGTCACGACAGTCGGGCCACTGGAACCAACAGAGAACTAGAGAAGTCAACTATTAGTACAGGTAACGGGGAGTCTCCTTCGGGATTGGATAGGGTATAGAAGTGTGGTAGAGAGCTGTGATAAATCGAGACAGAAAAAGAGGAAAAAGCAGGGCGGGAGGAAAAGAAGGATTCAGAAACGAGAAGGGTAGAGTAAAGAGAGAGGAGAAGTGCTGGGGAGTGGAAGTAATAGGGAAAAACAGGTGAAATTAGTGGTGAAAAGTGGTCGAGAATTTCGAGGTTAGGTGAGAGCCGGGAAAACATGTCGGAAAAAGGCGGGAGAAGTGCGAGGACAGAGTTGGAGGTAAAGACGACAGATGAAGCGAAGAGCAACGGGCAACCGGGCGAAGCGCCGAAAAGGGGCAGAGGCCGACCAAAAAAAGAGGTGAGAGGGGAGGGAAAGGACGCGCAGGAGAGAATCGAGCGTTATTTAACAAGACAGAAGGGGGAAAAAGAGCTAGAGAAGGCGGCATCCGAAACAAGAAACAAGCTGAGGCATACACCGAGCAAGAGTTGGGGAGACCCACGCGATGGGGACGGGAGTAGGGAAGAGGGGGGAAAGAGAGCTACAGAGTCAGGCAGAAAGGGAGAAGAGAAGGAGGAATACGAGGAAGAGAGTGAAGAGGAGCAAGGGGAGGAAAAGGGACAACATAGTGAGATTGAGGACAGATACTTCGATGATAGCGATGAAAATCTAAGGAGATATGAGGAAACCCCCGAAGAAGAAATAGAGACGAGGCTAGAACACGGTAGACAAGAAACAGCGATGGAGGGGGAGGGAGAAGCCCGGGAGAAAATAAAATACGCGCCTACAAGCAGGAAGAGGAGGAGAATGGATGATAACGGGAACGAGGAGGAAGCAGACAACTATCAGAACAAAGGCAGGGGAGAAGCGGAAATAGAGAAAAGATTGCAAGAAATAGAAATAGAAAAAAGAATGAAAAAAGAAATAGAGAATACAGTAAAAAACGAAGTAGGCAGAATCACGGAGGAACTGAGAGAGAGGGACAGAAAAAGGTGGGAGAAGGAAATGGAAGAAATCAGGACAGAAATGAGTAAGAAAGGAGAAAAATGGAAGGATGAAAAAAGAGAGCTAGAACATAGAATAACGAGACTAGGGGAGTCTGGACGAAGAGATGACGAAGCGAAAGGATAAATAGACGAAACACAGACGAGAGGAGAACAAACAGAGGAGACAAGCGGGGAACAAAGTAGGGAAAAAGAAGGGGAACGGTTGGCTGCGATAGAGTACAAATTGGAGATAACAGAGAGAAAAGAGAGACGTAACAACATAGTGATAAGGGGATTGGGGATACAGGGTAGGGTCCAAAAAGAAATAATAAAAAAATTTCTACCAGAAGACGTGGGAGTAGAAGTAGAAATAGAGGCAGTGTGGAAAATGGTAAGGGGAGACAATAACAATGCTAACGAGGGCGTGATAGCAAGACTAGCGGCACGAAAGGGAAAAGTAAGGGTAATGAGAAATAAAAAACACCTAAAGGGATCGAGAATTTTCATAGACGACGACTTAACGAGAATGGAAAGGGATATACAGAAGCAACTTAGAGATAGAGCGAGAAGAGAAGGAGAGGCGGGAAGAAAAGTAAGAGTGGGCTACCAAAGAATAGAAATAGATGGGGAGTGGAAAAACTGGAGAGAACTTAGAGAAGAGGACGAAGAGGAACATTTTCAGAGATAGAGGAACCAGAAGGAGGGGGAAACACAAAGAGGATAGTATCATGGAATATAGCTGGAGTGGGTAGGGTAACGGAGGCGTGGGACTTTTTGGAGAAGCATGAGATAATCATATTGCAGGAAACTTGGCTAGAGGAGAAAAACGAAAAGGCAGTGGTGAGCAGACTGGATATGAAATATAACTGGTGGGCGAAACCGGCAAGAAGAGAAGCGACAAAGGGGAGAGCGAAGGGGGGACAGTTGGTGGGAATGAAAAAGGGCGGAGGGCAGGAGGTTAGGGTAGAGGAGTGGGAACACGAAATGATGATAAAGATGACGAACAAGAACCAGAGAATCATATCAGTATACAACAACGTAGGAATGACAGAAGTGAGAAAGGAGCTGGAAGGAATAATAGAGGAAGGAATCAAAGAGGGTGAACAAATGATAATTGTGGGAGATTGGAACGCAAGAGTGGGCGGAGAACAAGGCAGATCGGTCCTGGAACAAGAAGAATGGATAAGAAGCTCAGATGATACGGTGGTTAACGGGGACGGAAGAAAGCTCTTGGGAATGTGCGAAAACCTAGGATTGACAATTATGACTGGCAGAGCACAAGGGGATGAGAGGGGGGACTAACGTATATAGGGGCGAACGGTAGCTCAGTACTAGATTACGTTATTGTAAAGGAAGGGGAAGAAGAAAACCCAGTCAGGAAGATGACAGTGGCGGAGAGGGACGAATCGGACCATCTGCCAATAGTGATAGAAATAACAGGAGGAGGAGAGGAACACGAACCAAGCGAACAGGAGGTGACAGGATGGAAATGGAGGGAAGAGAAAAAGGAAAAATACCAGGAAATACTTGAAAACAGAAGAAACCAGACAGGGGGAGGAAACACAGTAGAGGAGAGACTAGAATCATTAATGAAACGCATCAGTGAAGCAGCAGACGGGGCCGAAATGAAGAGGAAGAAATTTAAAATGGGGTCGTGGTTCAAAAAGGACTGCAAAGTAAAAAGAAAACAGGTGAGAAAACTACTGAAAAAATATCTAAGAACAAAGTCACAAAAGGACAGAAAGGCTCTCGTGAAGGGAAGGGCGGAACTAAAGAAACTATATGCAGAAAAAAAGGAGGAATGGAGAGAGGAGAAATGGAGTAAAGTCGAGAAAAGCAGGGATGTGAAAGGATTCTGGGAAGCAATAAGAGGATTCAGACCAAGAAAGAAAGCAATGAGCATCGGGATAAAGAAGGACGACTGGATGAAACACTTTAAGGAACTGCTGAGAGGAAACACGAATAGGGAACAGAGGGATATAGAAGAAAAAGAGAGTGAATTAGGGGAAGGAAAAGATATGGTAAAATAGGAAGAAGATCTAGACAAAGAAATTGAAAGGGAAGAGGTAGCAGAGGCTATACTGGGAATGAAGAGCAATAAGGGGCCAGGAGAAGACGGAATGCTGGTGGAATTCTTTAAAGGAATGACGGAAGAGACGTTCTCAGAATGGACACAGATTTTAAACGAGCTATGGAAAAAGGAGAAATTGGGAAAGGGATGGGAAATCGCGAGGATATACCCAATACACAAGGCAGGGGACGAAGGGGAGGCGAGAAACTATAGGGGAGTTTCACTACTGAACAGAAGGGGATAAACGCGGCATGGGGAATAATGAAGAGAGCCAGAATAGGCAACTTAAGAAAAAGGGAATACTTAATGGACACACTGATAAAGACGATAATACTATACGGAGCAGAGGTATGGGGCTGGAGAGAATGGAAAGAGGTAGAGAAGGTGCAGAGTAGATACATGAAGATGGCGATGGGATGAGATAGGAATACACCGGCCTATATCTGGAGAATGGAGGCAGGAATAAAAAAAACAGAAATAGCAGCAAGAATCAGAGCGAGCAAATACTTCTTGGAAACAATGAACATGGAAGAGTAAAGGTGGCCGAAGATATGCCTAAAAGAAGAATTAAGAGGGATAAGAAATAATAACCCAACAGCATGGGGGAAGAAAATGAGGGAAACACTAGAGCAAGTAGGAGATGGTGAAACGCTGCAAATGATAAGGAATGGAGGGAGCCTACAGGTAGTGACGGAGAAACTGCAAGAGGGAGTGAGGACGAAAGTGGACCAGAACATACAGGAAGACTGGAGCAGAATCGACGGGTCAAACTACTGCAAGGGATACAAGGAATGGAAGAAGGAAGCAGGGCAGGAGAAATATTGGAATAAACGAGGCGTCAAGAACTGGGAAAAAGAACAATGGGCGAGAATGAGGTGCGGAAATGTGAGAAGAGCAGGAAACAAGGGATTCGCGGACACAAGATGCAGAATATGCAGAAAAAAAGGCAGAATGGCTATATGGGGGTGTGAAGGAATGGAAGACAGAATAGATGACAAATTAAGGGAGTGGGTGAAAGTATTAAGAGGAAAGAAAAGCCCAGAAAAGTACGAGGTAGAATTACTAAGAGGAGAGCTGGTAAAAGAAGCGTGCGCCTATAGCAGGAAGTTCGAAAAAGAGGCCAGAGAAGAAGAAGAAAATAGAAAGAAGAAGTGACAAGGGAGACAAAGACCGACGAAAAGGACAGATCAGGGGAACCGGAAATGAAGAGCAGGAAACAAGAAAAGTAATATGAGACGGGAAAGTAAATGATGAATAGAAATTAAGGAAAATGTATGTAAGGAAGGGTGGAAATGTAATTCAGCAGCTAAGATGAAAGTAAATGAAGTAAACGAAATTAAATGAAAGTAAGTAAGAGGTTAAACAACTTTGTAAAACCCGAAAAGGGTACGCAAATAAACAAACTATATATATATATATATATATAGTACAGTTAACGGAGAGACCGCTAATAGGAATCTAGCGCCCGAAGCCCCCTGCGCAGCAGGAAGAAAATAAAAAAAAAATTCAAGTCGAAAGCGGGCTAGTAGAGAACAACGAAGGAATAAAGTCAGATCCCTTGAACTTGCGCAGATCGCTGAGGAATCGCAGGGAACCTGCACGGCTACAATACACGTAAATTGCTGTCCACGAAACAACTTAAACAACTTTATCGCGAATTTCTTATGAGGTTGAAGTTCGTAACGTTAGTGCAACAAAATATTCATCAAAAAAATTCTCAAATTCAAGGCTCGAACGTTTCAAATGGATCGAAAACGGTGCATAATTCCTTAAATTGTGTGAAACATGTTTATCTCGCATATTTTACAATTCTAACGACATTTGAATCACTAAATATTGCATTTCTTAGACGAATATTCTGTTACGTTAACGTCACGAACTTCAACCTCGTAATTTCTTCAGGAAACTACAGATCTTCGTCAAACTCTTACAAATATGGCTCATAAATCAAACATAAATATGACATATGTCATCAGATTAACACAGAGATTGTTCAGCATCGCTAAGGTTTCATTGAGAGGAACGTGTTGTTTTTCAAAACATTGAATAATGTCTGCAATATACGAAAATCTTACAGTAATCACTTGCAGTTCATTCTGAATGCCTTGTCTCAATGGGTCTCCATATAACTGTTTCGCTCTTTCAACACTAGCTGCATCAACAGCAAGTGCCTCAATCACTTCGCTCACTTGATCAAGATACCGATGATAATACACGCATGCGTTAATCCACGTACCCCAGCGTGTCCCACCAAGACCATATAAAAATGGACGGAGCATTGGAGTGGTATGGGTGTTACTGACTAACAAGACAAGGATAGCCTGAGTGATATATATATGCACACAAATAAGCCTCATTAATGCTAACTCTTGGAATCGAGTAGGTTTAGTTATGATCGAGAGAGTTATGCCACAGAGGCTATGGGGCACATAAACGTGGCAACGCAGCAACACGACTTGGCAACTTTTTATCCCGAACGAGATAACTTCTTCCTTCGCTTACAAACGATTTAGTATCTTCCGTCCCTTTCTCAATACTCGGCAACAGATTATAATACAGGCAATGCTACGTCCATCCTATATGGTCTGAGGTGTCACAACTGGTGCCGGTGGTAGAGGTATGTCCCCTGCGATGTCATTGAATATGTCCTGTCGATTTCGTGCTTTGCAGAAAACTTTTTTCGTTGTGGCGATCAAATCATCAGTAATCTCGTATACCTCACGGATTTTTTCGGCAACGAGATGAAGGCCATGACATATGCATCGAACGTGAACTAGCTTTCGATAAGACGTTGCTCAGGCAGAAGAGCACAAAGACTCGCCGTAGATAAATGTGGGCATGTCGAGTAAATTAATGATATAAAATCAACAGCACGTTGATATTTCGGGGTATTCATGTGTTAATCGAGTCACAATCGCATTGACTACAATCCGTCCACACTAGTGTGTGGTCTCATCAACACTTAAATGAATTAGATCATCTCCGATTTCATCTAGAATCTTTTGTACGGTAATATCATAGAGCGTTGGCACATATGATTTCATGATCGTTGATGAATCGGGTATTTTTTGTCGCATCCATCTTGTGTAGAAATCTTTACAGCTCTGTTTTCGCAATTTATTTAAAGGGATATCACTCCGTCAAAACATTTGGCCTAGTTCCAGGAAGAATTAAAATATAATGAGGTTGAAGTTCGTGACGTTAATGCAACAAAATATTCATGAAAAAATTCTCAAATTCAAGGCTCGAACGTTTCAAATGGATCAAGAACGGTGCATAATTCCTTAAATTGTGTGAAACATGTTTATCTCGCATATTTCAAAATTCTAACAACATTCGAATCACTAAATATTGCATTTCTTCGACGAATATTCTGTTACGTTAACGTCACGAACTTCAACCTCATAATTTCTTCAGGAAACTACAGATCTTCTTCAAACTGTTACAAATACAGCTTATAAATCAAACTAGCTTTCGATACTCGTATTGGTTCCTCAACAGTACCCCATAGCGAACCATATAAGGTGCAGCATCTGTAGCGTATATCAGCACTTTATCCCGATGTATATCATCCGGCCATAATTTCATCAGTGATGATTCTACAAAATCGCAAATGGTATCAGCATTCACGCTGGCTAGTTCTTCCATATGAATCAACCGAGCAGTTCCGGGGTATACATGTGTTAATCGAGTTACAATCGCATTGACTACAATCCGTCCACACTAGTCTGTGGTCTCATCAACACTTAAATGAATTCGATCATCTCCGATTTCATCTCGAATCTTTTGAACGTCACGCAGAGTTATTGATTGTAACCGCGTATTACATTTTGCATACCATTTTGATGGCGTCTACTTTCGGTGTGACGTGTAATACTGCGAGCATTCAATGTTGTCGACCGTTGATTGCAAGTATTACACAGAATCGTATCACATACAAAGAGGCCGTCAGGTAACTGAAGCTGTACACGAAGCCTATTCCAACGCTCTTCTCTGTTCATTGTTTATACTCAATCGTATGCGGTTGATGAATATGAAAAAAAAAATAGATCGTGTAATTGAAAGGAGTTGGACGGTCTGGATTCACTTTGATAAAGACAATAACGGATCTTTGATATCTGGAAGAGAGAGAATGGCAAATATAAGGATGAGGAGAAGGTGAAAAATAATACGACGTAAGATACGAATAAATACGAGCAAAACCATATCCCAACTAGGAAGTCACGACAGTCGGGCCACTGGAACCAACAGAGAACTAGAGAAGTCAACTATTAGTACAGGTAACGGGGAGTCTCCTTCGGGATTGGATAGGGTATAGAAGTGTGGTAGAGAGCTGTGATAAATCGAGACAGAAAAAGAGGAAAAAGCAGGGCGGGAGGAAAAGAAGGATTCAGAAACGAGAAGGGTAGAGTAAAGAGAGAGGAGAAGTGCTGGGGAGTGGAAGTAATAGGGAAAAACAGGTGAAATTAGTGGTGAAAAGTGGTCGAGAATTTCGAGGTTAGGTGAGAGCCGGGAAAACATGTCGGAAAAAGGCGGGAGAAGTGCGAGGACAGAGTTGGAGGTAAAGACGACAGATGAAGCGAAGAGCAACGGGCAACCGGGCGAAGCGCCGAAAAGGGGCAGAGGCCGACCAAAAAAAGAGGTGAGAGGGGAGGGAAAGGACGCGCAGGAGAGAATCGAGCGTTATTTAACAAGACAGAAGGGGGAAAAAGAGCTAGAGAAGGCGGCATCCGAAACAAGAAACAAGCTGAGGCATACACCGAGCAAGAGTTGGGGAGACCCACGCGATGGGGACGGGAGTAGGGAAGAGGGGGGAAAGAGAGCTACAGAGTCAGGCAGAAAGGGAGAAGAGAAGGAGGAATACGAGGAAGAGAGTGAAGAGGAGCAAGGGGAGGAAAAGGGACAACATAGTGAGATTGAGGACAGATACTTCGATGATAGCGATGAAAATCTAAGGAGATATGAGGAAACCCCCGAAGAAGAAATAGAGACGAGGCTAGAACACGGTAGACAAGAAACAGCGATGGAGGGGGAGGGAGAAGCCCGGGAGAAAATAAAATACGCGCCTACAAGCAGGAAGAGGAGGAGGAATGGATGATAACGGGAACGAGGAGGAAGCAGACAACTATCAGAACAAAGGCAGGGGAGAAGCGGAAATAGAGAAAAGATTGCAAGAAATAGAAATAGAAAAAAGAATGAAAAAAGAAATAGAGAATACAGTAAAAAACGAAGTAGGCAGAATCACGGAGGAACTGAGAGAGAGGGACAGAAAAAGGTGGGAGAAGGAAATGGAAGAAATCAGGACAGAAATGAGTAAGAAAGGAGAAAAATGGAAGGATGAAAAAAGAGAGCTAGAACATAGAATAACGAGGACTAGGGGGAGTCTGGACGAAGAGATGACGAAGCGAAAGGATAAATAGACGAAACACAGACGAGAGGAGAACAAACAGAGGAGACAAGCGGGGAACAAAGTAGGGAAAAAGAAGGGGAACGGTTGGCTGCGATAGAGTACAAATTGGAGATAACAGAGAGAAAAGAGAGACGTAACAACATAGTGATAAGGGGATTGGGGATACAGGGTAGGGTCCAAAAAGAAATAATAAAAAAATTTCTACCAGAAGACGTGGGAGTAGAAGTAGAAATAGAGGCAGTGTGGAAAATGGTAAGGGGAGACAATAACAATGCTAACGAGGGCGTGATAGCAAGACTAGCGGCACGAAAGGGGAAAAGTAAGGGTAATGAGAAATAAAAAACACCTAAAGGGATCGAGAATTTTCATAGACGACGACTTAACGAGAATGGAAAGGGATATACAGAAGCAACTTAGAGATAGAGCGAGAAGAGAAGGAGAGGCGGGAAGAAAAGTAAGAGTGGGCTACCAAAGAATAGAAATAGATGGGGAGTGGAAAAACTGGAGAGAACTTAGAGAAGAGGACGAAGAGGAACATTTTCAGAGATAGAGGAACCAGAAGGAGGGGGAAACACAAAGAGGATAGTATCATGGAATATAGCTGGAGTAGGGTAACGGAGGCGTGGGACTTTTTGGAGAAGCATGAGATAATCATATTGCAGGAAACTTGGCTAGAGGAGAAAAACGAAAAGGCAGTGGTGAGCAGACTGGATATGAAATATAACTGGTGGGCGAAACCGGCAAGAAGAGAAGCGACAAAGGGGAGAGCGAAGGGGGGACAGTTGGTGGGAATGAAAAAGGGCGGAGGGCAGGAGGTTAGGGTAGAGGAGTGGGAACACGAAATGATGATAAAGATGACGAACAAGAACCAGAGAATCATATCAGTATACAACAACGTAGGAATGACAGAAGTGAGAAAGGAGCTGGAAGGAATAATAGAGGAAGGAATCAAAGAGGGTGAACAAATGATAATTGTGGGAGATTGGAACGCAAGAGTGGGCGGAGAACAAGGCAGATCGGTCCTGGAACAAGAAGAATGGATAAGAAGCTCAGATGATACGGTGGTTAACGGGGACGGAAGAAAGCTCTTGGGAATGTGCGAAAACCTAGGATTGACAATTATGACTGGCAGAGCACAAGGGGATGAGAGGGGGGACTAACGTATATAGGGGCGAACGGTAGCTCAGTACTAGATTACGTTATTGTAAAGGAAGGGGAAGAAGAAAACCCAGTCAGGAAGATGACAGTGGCGGAGAGGGACGAATCGGACCATCTGCCAATAGTGATAGAAATAACAGGAGGAGGAGAGGAACACGAACCAAGCGAACAGGAGGTGACAGGATGGAAATGGAGGGAAGAGAAAAAGGAAAAATACCAGGAAATACTTGAAAACAGAAGAAACCAGACAGGGGGAGGAAACACAGTAGAGGAGAGACTAGAATCATTAATGAAACGCATCAGTGAAGCAGCAGACGGGGCCGAAATGAAGAGGAAGAAATTTAAAATGGGGTCGTGGTTCAAAAAGGACTGCAAAGTAAAAAGAAAACAGGTGAGAAAACTACTGAAAAAATATCTAAGAACAAAGTCACAAAAGGACAGAAAGGCTCTCGTGAAGGGAAGGGCGGAACTAAAGAAACTATATGCAGAAAAAAAGGAGGAATGGAGAGAGGAGAAATGGAGTAAAGTCGAGAAAAGCAGGGATGTGAAAGGATTCTGGGAAGCAATAAGAGGATTCAGACCAAGAAAGAAAGCTATGAGCATCGGGATAAAGAAGGACGACTGGATGAAACACTTTAAGGAACTGCTGAGAGGAAACACGAATAGGGAACAGAGGGATATAGAAGAGAAAGAGAGTGAATTAGGGGAAGGAAAAGATATGGTAAAATAGGAAGAAGATCTAGACAAAGAAATTGAAAGGGAAGAGGTAGCAGAGGCTATACTGGGAATGAAGAGCAATAAGGGGCCAGGAGAAGACGGAATGCTGGTGGAATTCTTTAAAGGAATGACGGAAGAGACGTTCTCAGAATGGACACAGATTTTAAACGAGCTATGGAAAAAGGAGAAATTGGGAAAGGGATGGGAAATCGCGAGGATATACCCAATACACAAGGCAGGGGACGAAGGGGAGGCGAGAAACTATAGGGGAGTTTCACTACTGAACAGAAGGGGATAAACGCGGCATGGGCAATAATGAAGAGAGCCAGAATAGGCAACTTAAGAAAAAGGGAATACTTAATGGACACACTGATAAAGACGATAATACTATACGGAGCAGAGGTATGGGGCTGGAGAGAATGGAAAGAGGTAGAGAAGGTGCAGAGTAGATACATGAAGATGGCGATGGGATGAGATAGGAATACACCGGCCTATATCTGGAGAATGGAGGCAGGAATAAAAAAAACAGAAATAGCAGCAAGAATCAGAGCGAGCAAATACTTCTTGGAAACAATGAACATGGAAGAGTAAAGGTGGCCGAAGATATGCCTAAAAGAAGAATTAAGAGGGATAAGAAATAATAACCCAACAGCATGGGGGAAGAAAATGAGGGAAACACTAGAGCAAGTAGGAGATGGTGAAACGCTGCAAATGATAAGGAATGGAGGGAGCCTACAGGTAGTGACGGAGAAACTGCAAGAGGGAGTGAGGACGAAAGTGGACCAGAACATACAGGAAGACTGGAGCAGAATCGACGGGTCAAACTACTGCAAGGGATACAAGGAATGGAAGAAGGAAGCAGGGCAGGAGAAATATTGGAATAAACGAGGCGTCAAGAACTGGGAAAAAGAACAATGGGCGAGAATGAGGTGCGGAAATGTGAGAAGAGCAGGAAACAAGGGATTCGCGGACACAAGATGCAGAATATGCAGAAAAAAAGGCAGAATGGCTATATGGGGGTGTGAAGGAATGGAAGACAGAATAGATGACAAATTAAGGGAGTGGGTGAAAGTATTAAGAGGAAAGAAAAGCCCAGAAAAGTACGAGGTAGAATTACTAAGAGGAGAGCTGGTAAAAGAAGCGTGCGCCTATAGCAGGAAGTTCGAAAAAGAGGCCAGAGAAGAAGAAGAAAATAGAAAGAAGAAGTGACAAGGGAGACAAAGACCGACGAAAAGGACAGATCAGGGGAACCGGAAATGAAGAGCAGGAAACAAGAAAAGTAATATGAGACGGGAAAGTAAATGATGAATAGAAATTAAGGAAAATGTATGTAAGGAAGGGTGGAAATGTAATTCAGCAGCTAAGATGAAAGTAAATGAAGTAAACGAAATTAAATGAAAGTAAGTAAGAGGTTAAACAACTTTGTAAAACCCGAAAAGGGTACGCAAATAAACAAACTATATATATATATATATATATAGTACAGTTAACGGAGAGACCGCTAATAGGAATCTAGCGCCCGAAGCCCCCTGCGCAGCAGGAAGAAAATAAAAAAAAAATTCAAGTCGAAAGCGGGCTAGTAGAGAACAACGAAGGAATAAAGTCAGATCCCTTGAACTTGCGCAGATCGCTGAGGAATCGCAGGGAACCTGCACGGCTACAATACACGTAAATTGCTGTCCACGAAACAACTTAAACAACTTTATCGCGAATTTCTTATGAGGTTGAAGTTCGTAACGTTAGTGCAACAAAATATTCATCAAAAAAATTCTCAAATTCAAGGCTCGAACGTTTCAAATGGATCGAAAACGGTGCATAATTCCTTAAATTGTGTGAAACATGTTTATCTCGCATATTTTACAATTCTAACGACATTTGAATCACTAAATATTGCATTTCTTAGACGAATATTCTGTTACGTTAACGTCACGAACTTCAACCTCGTAATTTCTTCAGGAAACTACAGATCTTCGTCAAACTCTTACAAATATGGCTCATAAATCAAACATAAATATGACATATGTCATCAGATTAACACAGAGATTGTTCAGCATCGCTAAGGTTTCATTGAGAGGAACGTGTTGTTTTTCAAAACATTGAATAATGTCTGCAATATACGAAAATCTTACAGTAATCACTTGCAGTTCATTCTGAATGCCTTGTCTCAATGGGTCTCCATATAACTGTTTCGCTCTTTCAACACTAGCTGCATCAACAGCAAGTGCCTCAATCACTTCGCTCACTTGATCAAGATACCGATGATAATACACGCATGCGTTAATCCACGTACCCCAGCGTGTCCCACCAAGACCATATAAAAATGGACGGAGCATTGGAGTGGTATGGGTGTTACTGACTAACAAGACAAGGATAGCCTGAGTGATATATATATGCACACAAATAAGCCTGATTAATGCTAACTCTTGGAATCGAGTAGGTTTAGTTATGATCGAGAGAGTTATGCCACAGAGGCTATGGGGCACATAAACGTGGCAACGCAGCAACACGACTTGGCAACTTTTTATCCCGAACGAGATAACTTCTTCCTTCGCTTACAAACGATTTAGTATCTTCCGTCCCTTTCTCAATACTCGGCAACAGATTATAATACAGGCAATGCTACGTCCATCCTATATGGTCTGAGGTGTCACAACTGGTGCCGGTGGTAGAGGTATGTCCCCTGCGATGTCATTGAATATGTCCTGTCGATTTCGTGCTTTGCAGAAAACTTTTTTCGTTGTGGCGATCAAATCATCAGTAATCTCGTATACCTCACGGATTTTTTCGGCAACGAGATGAAGGCCATGACATATGCATCGAACGTGAACTAGCTTTCGATAAGACGTTGCTCAGGCAGAAGAGCACAAAGACTCGCCGTAGATAAATGTGGGCATGTCGAGTAAATTAATGATATAAAATCAACAGCACGTTGATATTTCGGGGTATTCATGTGTTAATCGAGTCACAATCGCATTGACTACAATCCGTCCACACTAGTGTGTGGTCTCATCAACACTTAAATGAATTAGATCATCTCCGATTTCATCTAGAATCTTTTGTACGGTAATATCATAGAGCGTTGGCACATATGATTTCATGATCGTTGATGAATCGGGTATTTTTTGTCGCATCCATCTTGTGTAGAAATCTTTACAGCTCTGTTTTCGCAATTTATTTAAAGGGATATCACTCCGTCAAAACATTTGGCCTAGTTCCAGGAAGAATTAAAATATAATGAGGTTGAAGTTCGTGACGTTAATGCAACAAAATATTCATGAAAAAATTCTCAAATTCAAGGCTCGAACGTTTCAAATGGATCAAGAACGGTGCATAATTCCTTAAATTGTGTGAAACATGTTTATCTCGCATATTTCAAAATTCTAACAACATTCGAATCACTAAATATTGCATTTCTTCGACGAATATTCTGTTACGTTAACGTCACGAACTTCAACCTCATAATTTCTTCAGGAAACTACAGATCTTCTTCAAACTGTTACAAATACAGCTTATAAATCAAACTAGCTTTCGATACTCGTATTGGTTCCTCAACAGTACCCCATAGCGAACCATATAAGGTGCAGCATCTGTAGCGTATATCAGCACTTTATCCCGATGTATATCATCCGGCCATAATTTCATCAGTGATGATTCTACAAAATCGCAAATGGTATCAGCATTCACGCTGGCTAGTTCTTCCATATGAATCAACCGAGCAGTTCCGGGGTATACATGTGTTAATCGAGTTACAATCGCATTGACTACAATCCGTCCACACTAGTCTGTGGTCTCATCAACACTTAAATGAATTCGATCATCTCCGATTTCATCTCGAATCTTTTGAACGTCACGCAGAGTTATTGATTGTAACCGCGTATTACATTTTGCATACCATTTTGATGGCGTCTACTTTCGGTGTGACGTGTAATACTGCGAGCATTCAATGTTGTCGACCGTTGATTGCAAGTATTACACAGAATCGTATCACATACAAAGAGGCCGTCAGGTAACTGAAGCTGTACACGAAGCCTATTCCAACGCTCTTCTCTGTTCATTGTTTATACTCAATCGTATGCGGTTGATGAATATGAAAAAAAAAATAGATCGTGTAATTGAAAGGAGTTGGACGGTCTGGATTCACTTTGATAAAGACAATAACGGATCTTTGATATCTGGAAGAGAGAGAATGGCAAATATAAGGATGAGGAGAAGGTGAAAAATAATACGACGTAAGATACGAATAAATACGAGCAAAACCATATCCCAACTAGGAAGTCACGACAGTCGGGCCACTGGAACCAACAGAGAACTAGAGAAGTCAACTATTAGTACAGGTAACGGGGAGTCTCCTTCGGGATTGGATAGGGTATAGAAGTGTGGTAGAGAGCTGTGATAAATCGAGACAGAAAAAGAGGAAAAAGCAGGGCGGGAGGAAAAGAAGGATTCAGAAACGAGAAGGGTAGAGTAAAGAGAGAGGAGAAGTGCTGGGGAGTGGAAGTAATAGGGAAAAACAGGTGAAATTAGTGGTGAAAAGTGGTCGAGAATTTCGAGGTTAGGTGAGAGCCGGGAAAACATGTCGGAAAAAGGCGGGAGAAGTGCGAGGACAGAGTTGGAGGTAAAGACGACAGATGAAGCGAAGAGCAACGGGCAACCGGGCGAAGCGCCGAAAAGGGGCAGAGGCCGACCAAAAAAAGAGGTGAGAGGGGAGGGAAAGGACGCGCAGGAGAGAATCGAGCGTTATTTAACAAGACAGAAGGGGGAAAAAGAGCTAGAGAAGGCGGCATCCGAAACAAGAAACAAGCTGAGGCATACACCGAGCAAGAGTTGGGGAGACCCACGCGATGGGGACGGGAGTAGGGAAGAGGGGGGAAAGAGAGCTACAGAGTCAGGCAGAAAGGGAGAAGAGAAGGAGGAATACGAGGAAGAGAGTGAAGAGGAGCAAGGGGAGGAAAAGGGACAACATAGTGAGATTGAGGACAGATACTTCGATGATAGCGATGAAAATCTAAGGAGATATGAGGAAACCCCCGAAGAAGAAATAGAGACGAGGCTAGAACACGGTAGACAAGAAACAGCGATGGAGGGGGAGGGAGAAGCCCGGGAGAAAATAAAATACGCGCCTACAAGCAGGAAGAGGAGGAGAATGGATGATAACGGGAACGAGGAGGAAGCAGACAACTATCAGAACAAAGGCAGGGGAGAAGCGGAAATAGAGAAAAGATTGCAAGAAATAGAAATAGAAAAAAGAATGAAAAAAGAAATAGAGAATACAGTAAAAAACGAAGTAGGCAGAATCACGGAGGAACTGAGAGAGAGGGACAGAAAAAGGTGGGAGAAGGAAATGGAAGAAATCAGGACAGAAATGAGTAAGAAAGGAGAAAAATGGAAGGATGAAAAAAGAGAGCTAGAACATAGAATAACGAGACTAGGGGAGTCTGGACGAAGAGATGACGAAGCGGAAGGATAAATAGACGAAACACAGACGAGAGGAGAACAAACAGAGGAGACAAGCGGGGAACAAAGTAGGGAAAAAGAAGGGGAACGGTTGGCTGCGATAGAGTACAAATTGGAGATAACAGAGAGAAAAGAGAGACGTAACAACATAGTGATAAGGGGATTGGGGATACAGGGTAGGGTCCAAAAAGAAATAATAAAAAAATTTCTACCAGAAGACGTGGGAGTAGAAGTAGAAATAGAGGCAGTGTGGAAAATGGTAAGGGGAGACAATAACAATGCTAACGAGGGCGTGATAGCAAGACTAGCGGCACGAAAGGGAAAAGTAAGGGTAATGAGAAATAAAAAACACCTAAAGGGATCGAGAATTTTCATAGACGACGACTTAACGAGAATGGAAAGGGATATACAGAAGCAACTTAGAGATAGAGCGAGAAGAGAAGGAGAGGCGGGAAGAAAAGTAAGAGTGGGCTACCAAAGAATAGAAATAGATGGGGAGTGGAAAAACTGGAGAGAACTTAGAGAAGAGGACGAAGAGGAACATTTTCAGAGATAGAGGAACCAGAAGGAGGGGGAAACACAAAGAGGATAGTATCATGGAATATAGCTGGAGTGGGTAGGGTAACGGAGGCGTGGGACTTTTTGGAGAAGCATGAGATAATCATATTGCAGGAAACTTGGCTAGAGGAGAAAAACGAAAAGGCAGTGGTGAGCAGACTGGATATGAAATATAACTGGTGGGCGAAACCGGCAAGAAGAGAAGCGACAAAGGGGAGAGCGAAGGGGGGACAGTTGGTGGGAATGAAAAAGGGCGGAGGGCAGGAGGTTAGGGTAGAGGAGTGGGAACACGAAATGATGATAAAGATGACGAACAAGAACCAGAGAATCATATCAGTATACAACAACGTAGGAATGACAGAAGTGAGAAAGGAGCTGGAAGGAATAATAGAGGAAGGAATCAAAGAGGGTGAACAAATGATAATTGTGGGAGATTGGAACGCAAGAGTGGGCGGAGAACAAGGCAGATCGGTCCTGGAACAAGAAGAATGGATAAGAAGCTCAGATGATACGGTGGTTAACGGGGACGGAAGAAAGCTCTTGGGAATGTGCGAAAACCTAGGATTGACAATTATGACTGGCAGAGCACAAGGGGATGAGAGGGGGGACTAACGTATATAGGGGCGAACGGTAGCTCAGTACTAGATTACGTTATTGTAAAGGAAGGGGAAGAAGAAAACCCAGTCAGGAAGATGACAGTGGCGGAGAGGGACGAATCGGACCATCTGCCAATAGTGATAGAAATAACAGGAGGAGGAGAGGAACACGAACCAAGCGAACAGGAGGTGACAGGATGGAAATGGAGGGAAGAGAAAAAGGAAAAATACCAGGAAATACTTGAAAACAGAAGAAACCAGACAGGGGGAGGAAACACAGTAGAGGAGAGACTAGAATCATTAATGAAACGCATCAGTGAAGCAGCAGACGGGGCCGAAATGAAGAGGAAGAAATTTAAAATGGGGTCGTGGTTCAAAAAGGACTGCAAAGTAAAAAGAAAACAGGTGAGAAAACTACTGAAAAAATATCTAAGAACAAAGTCACAAAAGGACAGAAAGGCTCTCGTGAAGGGAAGGGCGGAACTAAAGAAACTATATGCAGAAAAAAAGGAGGAATGGAGAGAGGAGAAATGGAGTAAAGTCGAGAAAAGCAGGGATGTGAAAGGATTCTGGGAAGCAATAAGAGGATTCAGACCAAGAAAGAAAGCAATGAGCATCGGGATAAAGAAGGACGACTGGATGAAACACTTTAAGGAACTGCTGAGAGGAAACACGAATAGGGAACAGAGGGATATAGAAGAAAAAGAGAGTGAATTAGGGGAAGGAAAAGATATGGTAAAATAGGAAGAAGATCTAGACAAAGAAATTGAAAGGGAAGAGGTAGCAGAGGCTATACTGGGAATGAAGAGCAATAAGGGGCCAGGAGAAGACGGAATGCTGGTGGAATTCTTTAAAGGAATGACGGAAGAGACGTTCTCAGAATGGACACAGATTTTAAACGAGCTATGGAAAAAGGAGAAATTGGGAAAGGGATGGGAAATCGCGAGGATATACCCAATACACAAGGCAGGGGACGAAGGGGAGGCGAGAAACTATAGGGGAGTTTCACTACTGAACAGAAGGGGATAAACGCGGCATGGGGAATAATGAAGAGAGCCAGAATAGGCAACTTAAGAAAAAGGGAATACTTAATGGACACACTGATAAAGACGATAATACTATACGGAGCAGAGGTATGGGGCTGGAGAGAATGGAAAGAGGTAGAGAAGGTGCAGAGTAGATACATGAAGATGGCGATGGGATGAGATAGGAATACACCGGCCTATATCTGGAGAATGGAGGCAGGAATAAAAAAAACAGAAATAGCAGCAAGAATCAGAGCGAGCAAATACTTCTTGGAAACAATGAACATGGAAGAGTAAAGGTGGCCGAAGATATGCCTAAAAGAAGAATTAAGAGGGATAAGAAATAATAACCCAACAGCATGGGGGAAGAAAATGAGGGAAACACTAGAGCAAGTAGGAGATGGTGAAACGCTGCAAATGATAAGGAATGGAGGGAGCCTACAGGTAGTGACGGAGAAACTGCAAGAGGGAGTGAGGACGAAAGTGGACCAGAACATACAGGAAGACTGGAGCAGAATCGACGGGTCAAACTACTGCAAGGGATACAAGGAATGGAAGAAGGAAGCAGGGCAGGAGAAATATTGGAATAAACGAGGCGTCAAGAACTGGGAAAAAGAACAATGGGCGAGAATGAGGTGCGGAAATGTGAGAAGAGCAGGAAACAAGGGATTCGCGGACACAAGATGCAGAATATGCAGAAAAAAAGGCAGAATGGCTATATGGAGGTGTGAAGGAATGGAAGACAGAATAGATGACAAATTAAGGGAGTGGGTGAAAGTATTAAGAGGAAAGAAAAGCCCAGAAAAGTACGAGGTAGAATTACTAAGAGGAGAGCTGGTAAAAGAAGCGTGCGCCTATAGCAGGAAGTTCGAAAAAGAGGCCAGAGAAGAAGAAGAAAATAGAAAGAAGAAGTGACAAGGGAGACAAAGACCGACGAAAAGGACAGATCAGGGGAACCGGAAATGAAGAGCAGGAAACAAGAAAAGTAATATGAGACGGGAAAGTAAATGATGAATAGAAATTAAGGAAAATGTATGTAAGGAAGGGTGGAAATGTAATTCAGCAGCTAAGATGAAAGTAAATGAAGTAAACGAAATTAAATGAAAGTAAGTAAGAGGTTAAACAACTTTGTAAAACCCGAAAAGGGTACGCAAATAAACAAACTATATATATATATATATATATAGTACAGTTAACGGAGAGACCGCTAATAGGAATCTAGCGCCCGAAGCCCCCTGCGCAGCAGGAAGAAAATAAAAAAAAAATTCCAGTCGAAAGCGGGCTAGTAGAGAACAACGAAGGAATAAAGTCAGATCCCTTGAACTTGCGCAGATCGCTGAGGAATCGCAGGGAACCTGCACGGCTACAATACACGTAAATTGCTGTCCACGAAACAACTTAAACAACTTTATCGCGAATTTCTTATGAGGTTGAAGTTCGTAACGTTAGTGCAACAAAATATTCATCAAAAAAATTCTCAAATTCAAGGCTCGAACGTTTCAAATGGATCGAAAACGGTGCATAATTCCTTAAATTGTGTGAAACATGTTTATCTCGCATATTTTACAATTCTAACGACATTTGAATCACTAAATATTGCATTTCTTAGACGAATATTCTGTTACGTTAACGTCACGAACTTCAACCTCGTAATTTCTTCAGGAAACTACAGATCTTCGTCAAACTCTTACAAATATGGCTCATAAATCAAACATAAATATGACATATGTCATCAGATTAACACAGAGATTGTTCAGCATCGCTAAGGTTTCATTGAGAGGAACGTGTTGTTTTTCAAAACATTGAATAATGTCTGCAATATACGAAAATCTTACAGTAATCACTTGCAGTTCATTCTGAATGCCTTGTCTCAATGAGTCTCCATATAACTGTTTCGCTCTTTCAACACTAGCTGCATCAACAGCAAGTGCCTCAATCACTTCGCTCACTTGATCAAGATACCGATGATAATACACGCATGCGTTAATCCACGTACCCCAGCGTGTCCCACCAAGACCATATAAAAATGGACGGAGCATTGGAGTGGTATGGGTGTTACTGACTAACAAGACAAGGATAGCCTGAGTGATATATATATGCACACAAATAAGCCTCATTAATGCTAACTCTTGGAATCGAGTAGGTTTAGTTATGATCGAGAGAGTTATGCCACAGAGGCTATGGGGCACATAAACGTGGCAACGCAGCAACACGACTTGGCAACTTTTTATCCCGAACGAGATAACTTCTTCCTTCGCTTACAAACGATTTAGTATCTTCCGTCCCTTTCTCAATACTCGGCAACAGATTATAATACAGGCAATGCTACGTCCATCCTATATGGTCTGAGGTGTCACAACTGGTGCCGGTGGTAGAGGTATGTCCCCTGCGATGTCATTGAATATGTCCTGTCGATTTCGTGCTTTGCAGAAAACTTTTTTCGTTGTGGCGATCAAATCATCAGTAATCTCGTATACCTCACGGATTTTTTCGGCAACGAGATGAAGGCCATGACATATGCATCGAACGTGAACTAGCTTTCGATAAGACGTTGCTCAGGCAGAAGAGCACAAAGACTCGCCGTAGATAAATGTGGGCATGTCGAGTAAATTAATGATATAAAATCAACAGCACGTTGATATTTCGGGGTATTCATGTGTTAATCGAGTCACAATCGCATTGACTACAATCCGTCCACACTAGTGTGTGGTCTCATCAACACTTAAATGAATTAGATCATCTCCGATTTCATCTAGAATCTTTTGTACGGTAATATCATAGAGCGTTGGCACATATGATTTCATGATCGTTGATGAATCGGGTATTTTTTGTCGCATCCATCTTGTGTAGAAATCTTTACAGCTCTGTTTTCGCAATTTATTTAAAGGGATATCACTCCGTCAAAACATTTGGCCTAGTTCCAGGAAGAATTAAAATATAATGAGGTTGAAGTTCGTGACGTTAATGCAACAAAATATTCATGAAAAAATTCTCAAATTCAAGGCTCGAACGTTTCAAATGGATCAAGAACGGTGCATAATTCCTTGAATTGTGTGAAACATGTTTATCTCGCATATTTCAAAATTCTAACAACATTCGAATCACTAAATATTGCATTTCTTCGACGAATATTCTGTTACGTTAACGTCACGAACTTCAACCTCATAATTTCTTCGGGAAACTACAGATCTTCTTCAAACTGTTACAAATACAGCTTATAAATCAAACTAGCTTTCGATACTCGTATTGGTTCCTCAACAGTACCCCATAGCGAACCATATAAGGTGCAGCATCTGTAGCGTATATCAGCACTTTATCCCGATGTATATCATCCGGCCATAATTTCATCAGTGATGATTCTACAAAATCGCAAATGGTATCAGCATTCACGCTGGCTAGTTCTTCCATATGAATCAACCGAGCAGTTCCGGGGTATACATGTGTTAATCGAGTTACAATCGCATTGACTACAATCCGTCCACACTAGTCTGTGGTCTCATCAACACTTAAATGAATTCGATCATCTCCGATTTCATCTCGAATCTTTTGAACGTCACGCAGAGTTATTGATTGTAACCGCGTATTACATTTTGCATACCATTTTGATGGCGTTTACTTTCGGTGTGACGTGTAATACTGCGAGCATTCAATGTTGTCGACCGTTGATTGCAAGTATTACACAGAATCGTATCACATACAAAGAGGCCGTCAGGTAACTGAAGCTGTACACGAAGCCTATTCCAACGCTCTTCTCTGTTCATTGTTTATACTCAATCGTATGCGGTTGATGAATATGAAAAAAAAAATAGATCGTGTAATTGAAAGGAGTTGGACGGTCTGGATTCACTTTGATAAAGACAATAACGGATCTTTGATATCTGGAAGAGAGAGAATGGCAAATATAAGGATGAGGAGAAGGTGAAAAATAATACGACGTAAGATACGAATAAATACGAGCAAAACCATATCCCAACTAGGAAGTCACGACAGTCGGGCCACTGGAACCAACAGAGAACTAGAGAAGTCAACTATTAGTACAGGTAACGGGGAGTCTCCTTCGGGATTGGATAGGGTATAGAAGTGTGGTAGAGAGCTGTGATAAATCGAGACAGAAAAAGAGGAAAAAGCAGGGCGGGAGGAAAAGAAGGATTCAGAAACGAGAAGGGTAGAGTAAAGAGAGAGGAGAAGTGCTGGGGAGTGGAAGTAATAGGGAAAAACAGGTGAAATTAGTGGTGAAAAGTGGTCGAAAATTTCGAGGTTAGGTGAGAGCCGGGAAAACATGTCGGAAAAAGGCGGGAGAAGTGCGAGGACAGAGTTGGAGGTAAAGACGACAGATGAAGCGAAGAGCAACGGGCAACCGGGCGAAGCGCCGAAAAGGGGCAGAGGCCGACCAAAAAAAGAGGTGAGAGGGGAGGGAAAGGACGCGCAGGAGAGAATCGAGCGTTATTTAACAAGACAGAAGGGGGAAAAAGAGCTAGAGAAGGCGGCATCCGAAACAAGAAACAAGCTGAGGCATACACCGAGCAAGAGTTGGGGAGACCCACGCGATGGGGACGGGAGTAGGGAAGAGGGGGGAAAGAGAGCTACAGAGTCAGGCAGAAAGGGAGAAGAGAAGGAGGAATACGAGGAAGAGAGTGAAGAGGAGCAAGGGGAGGAAAAGGGACAACATAGTGAGATTGAGGACAGATACTTCGATGATAGCGATGAAAATCTAAGGAGATATGAGGAAACCCCCGAAGAAGAAATAGAGACGAGGCTAGAACACGGTAGACAAGAAACAGCGATGGAGGGGGAGGGAGAAGCCCGGGAGAAAATAAAATACGCGCCTACAAGCAGGAAGAGGAGGAGAATGGATGATAACGGGAACGAGGAGGAAGCAGACAACTATCAGAACAAAGGCAGGGGAGAAGCGGAAATAGAGAAAAGATTGCAAGAAATAGAAATAGAAAAAAGAATGAAAAAAGAAATAGAGAATACAGTAAAAAACGAAGTAGGCAGAATCACGGAGGAACTGAGAGAGAGGGACAGAAAAAGGTGGGAGAAGGAAATGGAAGAAATCAGGACAGAAATGAGTAAGAAAGGAGAAAAATGGAAGGATGAAAAAAGAGAGCTAGAACATAGAATAACGAGACTAGGGGAGTCTGGACGAAGAGATGACGAAGCGAAAGGATAAATAGACGAAACACAGACGAGAGGAGAACAAACAGAGGAGACAAGCGGGGAACAAAGTAGGGAAAAAGAAGGGGAACGGTTGGCTGCGATAGAGTACAAATTGGAGATAACAGAGAGAAAAGAGAGACGTAACAACATAGTGATAAGGGGATTGGGGATACAGGGTAGGGTCCAAAAAGAAATAATAAAAAAATTTCTACCAGAAGACGTGGGAGTAGAAGTAGAAATAGAGGCAGTGTGGAAAATGGTAAGGGGAGACAATAACAATGCTAACGAGGGCGTGATAGCAAGACTAGCGGCACGAAAGGGAAAAGTAAGGGTAATGAGAAATAAAAAACACCTAAAGGGATCGAGAATTTTCATAGACGACGACTTAACGAGAATGGAAAGGGATATACAGAAGCAACTTAGAGATAGAGCGAGAAGAGAAGGAGAGGCGGGAAGAAAAGTAAGAGTGGGCTACCAAAGAATAGAAATAGATGGGGAGTGGAAAAACTGGAGAGAACTTAGAGAAGAGGACGAAGAGGAACATTTTCAGAGATAGAGGAACCAGAAGGAGGGGGAAACACAAAGAGGATAGTATCATGGAATATAGCTGGAGTGGGTAGGGTAACGGAGGCGTGGGACTTTTTGGAGAAGCATGAGATAATCATATTGCAGGAAACTTGGCTAGAGGAGAAAAACGAAAAGGCAGTGGTGAGCAGACTGGATATGAAATATAACTGGTGGGCGAAACCGGCAAGAAGAGAAGCGACAAAGGGGAGAGCGAAGGGGGGACAGTTGGTGGGAATGAAAAAGGGCGGAGGGCAGGAGGTTAGGGTAGAGGAGTGGGAACACGAAATGATGATAAAGATGACGAACAAGAACCAGAGAATCATATCAGTATACAACAACGTAGGAATGACAGAAGTGAGAAAGGAGCTGGAAGGAATAATAGAGGAAGGAATCAAAGAGGGTGAACAAATGATAATTGTGGGAGATTGGAACGCAAGAGTGGGCGGAGAACAAGGCAGATCGGTCCTGGAACAAGAAGAATGGATAAGAAGCTCAGATGATACGGTGGTTAACGGGGACGGAAGAAAGCTCTTGGGAATGTGCGAAAACCTAGGATTGACAATTATGACTGGCAGAGCACAAGGGGATGAGAGGGGGGACTAACGTATATAGGGGCGAACGGTAGCTCAGTACTAGATTACGTTATTGTAAAGGAAGGGGAAGAAGAAAACCCAGTCAGGAAGATGACAGTGGCGGAGAGGGACGAATCGGACCATCTGCCAATAGTGATAGAAATAACAGGAGGAGGAGAGGAACACGAACCAAGCGAACAGGAGGTGACAGGATGGAAATGGAGGGAAGAGAAAAAGGAAAAATACCAGGAAATACTTGAAAACAGAAGAAACCAGACAGGGGGAGGAAACACAGTAGAGGAGAGACTAGAATCATTAATGAAACGCATCAGTGAAGCAGCAGACGGGGCCGAAATGAAGAGGAAGAAATTTAAAATGGGGTCGTGGTTCAAAAAGGACTGCAAAGTAAAAAGAAAACAGGTGAGAAAACTACTGAAAAAATATCTAAGAACAAAGTCACAAAAGGACAGAAAGGCTCTCGTGAAGGGAAGGGCGGAACTAAAGAAACTATATGCAGAAAAAAAGGAGGAATGGAGAGAGGAGAAATGGAGTAAAGTCGAGAAAAGCAGGGATGTGAAAGGATTCTGGGAAGCAATAAGAGGATTCAGACCAAGAAAGAAAGCTATGAGCATCGGGATAAAGAAGGACGACTGGATGAAACACTTTAAGGAACTGCTGAGAGGAAACACGAATAGGGAACAGAGGGATATAGAAGAAAAAGAGAGTGAATTAGGGGAAGGAAAAGATATGGTAAAATAGGAAGAAGATCTAGACAAAGAAATTGAAAGGGAAGAGGTAGCAGAGGCTATACTGGGAATGAAGAGCAATAAGGGGCCAGGAGAAGACGGAATGCTGGTGGAATTCTTTAAAGGAATGACGGAAGAGACGTTCTCAGAATGGACACAGATTTTAAACGAGCTATGGAAAAAGGAGAAATTGGGAAAGGGATGGGAAATCGCGAGGATATACCCAATACACAAGGCAGGGGACGAAGGGGAGGCGAGAAACTATAGGGGAGTTTCACTACTGAACAGAAGGGGATAAACGCGGCATGGGGAATAATGAAGAGAGCCAGAATAGGCAACTTAAGAAAAAGGGAATACTTAATGGACACACTGATAAAGACGATAATACTATACGGAGCAGAGGTATGGGGCTGGAGAGAATGGAAAGAGGTAGAGAAGGTGCAGAGTAGATACATGAAGATGGCGATGGGATGAGATAGGAATACACCGGCCTATATCTGGAGAATGGAGGCAGGAATAAAAAAAACAGAAATAGCAGCAAGAATCAGAGCGAGCAAATACTTCTTGGAAACAATGAACATGGAAGAGTAAAGGTGGCCGAAGATATGCCTAAAAGAAGAATTAAGAGGGATAAGAAATAATAACCCAACAGCATGGGGGAAGAAAATGAGGGAAACACTAGAGCAAGTAGGAGATGGTGAAACGCTGCAAATGATAAGGAATGGAGGGAGCCTACAGGTAGTGACGGAGAAACTGCAAGAGGGAGTGAGGACGAAAGTGGACCAGAACATACAGGAAGACTGGAGCAGAATCGACGGGTCAAACTACTGCAAGGGATACAAGGAATGGAAGAAGGAAGCAGGGCAGGAGAAATATTGGAATAAACGAGGCGTCAAGAACTGGGAAAAAGAACAATGGGCGAGAATGAGGTGCGGAAATGTGAGAAGAGCAGGAAACAAGGGATTCGCGGACACAAGATGCAGAATATGCAGAAAAAAAGGCAGAATGGCTATATGGAGGTGTGAAGGAATGGAAGACAGAATAGATGACAAATTAAGGGAGTGGGTGAAAGTATTAAGAGGAAAGAAAAGCCCAGAAAAGTACGAGGTAGAATTACTAAGAGGAGAGCTGGTAAAAGAAGCGTGCGCCTATAGCAGGAAGTTCGAAAAAGAGGCCAGAGAAGAAGAAGAAAATAGAAAGAAGAAGTGACAAGGGAGACAAAGACCGACGAAAAGGACAGATCAGGGGAACCGGAAATGAAGAGCAGGAAACAAGAAAAGTAATATGAGACGGGAAAGTAAATGATGAATAGAAATTAAGGAAAATGTATGTAAGGAAGGGTGGAAATGTAATTCAGCAGCTAAGATGAAAGTAAATGAAGTAAACGAAATTAAATGAAAGTAAGTAAGAGGTTAAACAACTTTGTAAAACCCGAAAAGGGTACGCAAATAAACAAACTATATATATATATATATATATATAGTACAGTTAACGGAGAGACCGCTAATAGGAATCTAGCGCCCGAAGCCCCCTGCGCAGCAGGAAGAAAATAAAAAAAAAATTCAAGTCGAAAGCGGGCTAGTAGAGAACAACGAAGGAATAAAGTCAGATCCCTTGAACTTGCGCAGATCGCTGAGGAATCGCAGGGAACCTGCACGGCTACAATACACGTAAATTGCTGTCCACGAAACAACTTAAACAACTTTATCGCGAATTTCTTATGAGGTTGAAGTTCGTAACGTTAGTGCAACAAAATATTCATCAAAAAAATTCTCAAATTCAAGGCTCGAACGTTTCAAATGGATCGAAAACGGTGCATAATTCCTTAAATTGTGTGAAACATGTTTATCTCGCATATTTTACAATTCTAACGACATTTGAATCACTAAATATTGCATTTCTTAGACGAATATTCTGTTACGTTAACGTCACGAACTTCAACCTCGTAATTTCTTCAGGAAACTACAGATCTTCGTCAAACTCTTACAAATATGGCTCATAAATCAAACATAAATATGACATATGTCATCAGATTAACACAGAGATTGTTCAGCATCGCTAAGGTTTCATTGAGAGGAACGTGTTGTTTTTCAAAACATTGAATAATGTCTGCAATATACGAAAATCTTACAGTAATCACTTGCAGTTCATTCTGAATGCCTTGTCTCAATGGGTCTCCATATAACTGTTTCGCTCTTTCAACACTAGCTGCATCAACAGCAAGTGCCTCAATCACTTCGCTCACTTGATCAAGATACCGATGATAATACACGCATGCGTTAATCCACGTACCCCAGCGTGTCCCACCAAGACCATATAAAAATGGACGGAGCATTGGAGTGGTATGGGTGTTACTGACTAACAAGACAAGGATAGCCTGAGTGATATATATATATGCACACAAATAAGCCTCATTAATGCTAACTCTTGGAATCGAGTAGGTTTAGTTTTGATCGAGAGAGTTATGCCACAGAGGCTATGGGGCACATAAACGTGGCAACGCAGCAACACGACTTGGCAACTTTTTATCCCGAACGAGATAACTTCTTCCTTCGCTTACAAACGATTTAGTATCTTCCGTCCCTTTCTCAATACTCGGCAACAGATTATAATACAGGCAATGCTACGTCCATCCTATATGGTCTGAGGTGTCACAACTGGTGCCGGTGGTAGAGGTATGTCCCCTGCGATGTCATTGAATATGTCCTGTCGATTTCGTGCTTTGCAGAAAACTTTTTTCGTTGTGGCGATCAAATCATCAGTAATCTCGTATACCTCACGGATTTTTTCGGCAACGAGATGAAGGCCATGACATATGCATCGAACGTGAACTAGCTTTCGATAAGACGTTGCTCAGGCAGAAGAGCACAAAGACTCGCCGTAGATAAATGTGGGCATGTCGAGTAAATTAATGATATAAAATCAACAGCACGTTGATGTTTCGGGGTATTCATGTGTTAATCGAGTCACAATCGCATTGACTACAATCCGTCCACACTAGTGTGTGGTCTCATCAACACTTAAATGAATTAGATCATCTCCGATTTCATCTAGAATCTTTTGTACGGTAATATCATAGAGCGTTGGCACATATGATTTCATGATCGTTGATGAATCGGGTATTTTTTGTCGCATCCATCTTGTGTAGAAATCTTTACAGCTCTGTTTTCGCAATTTATTTAAAGGGATATCACTCCGTCAAAACATTTGGCCTAGTTCCAGGAAGAATTAAAATATAATGAGGTTGAAGTTCGTGACGTTAATGCAACAAAATATTCATGAAAAAATTCTCAAATTCAAGGCTCGAACGTTTCAAATGGATCAAGAACGGTGCATAATTCCTTAAATTGTGTGAAACATGTTTATCTCGCATATTTCAAAATTCTAACAACATTCGAATCACTAAATATTGCATTTCTTCGACGAATATTCTGTTACGTTAACGTCACGAACTTCAACCTCATAATTTCTTCAGGAAACTACAGATCTTCTTCAAACTGTTACAAATACAGCTTATAAATCAAACTAGCTTTCGATACTCGTATTGGTTCCTCAACAGTACCCCATAGCGAACCATATAAGGTGCAGCATCTGTAGCGTATATCAGCACTTTATCCCGATGTATATCATCCGGCCATAATTTCATCAGTGATGATTCTACAAAATCGCAAATGGTATCAGCATTCACGCTGGCTAGTTCTTCCATATGAATCAACCGAGCAGTTCCGGGGTATACATGTGTTAATCGAGTTACAATCGCATTGACTACAATCCGTCCACACTAGTCTGTGGTCTCATCAACACTTAAATGAATTCGATCATCTCCGATTTCATCTCGAATCTTTTGAACGTCACGCAGAGTTATTGATTGTAACCGCGTATTACATTTTGCATACCATTTTGATGGCGTCTACTTTCGGTGTGACGTGTAATACTGCGAGCATTCAATGTTGTCGACCGTTGATTGCAAGTATTACACAGAATCGTATCACATACAAAGAGGCCGTCAGGTAACTGAAGCTGTACACGAAGCCTATTCCAACGCTCTTCTCTGTTCATTGTTTATACTCAATCGTATGCGGTTGATGAATATGAAAAAAAAAATAGATCGTGTAATTGAAAGGAGTTGGACGGTCTGGATTCACTTTGATAAAGACAATAACGGATCTTTGATATCTGGAAGAGAGAGAATGGCAAATATAAGGATGAGGAGAAGGTGAAAAATAATACGACGTAAGATACGAATAAATACGAGCAAAACCATATCCCAACTAGGAAGTCACGACAGTCGGGCCACTGGAACCAACAGAGAACTAGAGAAGTCAACTATTAGTACAGGTAACGGGGAGTCTCCTTCGGGATTGGATAGGGTATAGAAGTGTGGTAGAGAGCTGTGATAAATCGAGACAGAAAAAGAGGAAAAAGCAGGGCGGGAGGAAAAGAAGGATTCAGAAACGAGAAGGGTAGAGTAAAGAGAGAGGAGAAGTGCTGGGGAGTGGAAGTAATAGGGAAAAACAGGTGAAATTAGTGGTGAAAAGTGGTCGAGAATTTCGAGGTTAGGTGAGAGCCGGGAAAACATGTCGGAAAAAGGCGGGAGAAGTGCGAGGACAGAGTTGGAGGTAAAGACGACAGATGAAGCGAAGAGCAACGGGCAACCGGGCGAAGCGCCGAAAAGGGGCAGAGGCCGACCAAAAAAAGAGGTGAGAGGGGAGGGAAAGGACGCGCAGGAGAGAATCGAGCGTTATTTAACAAGACAGAAGGGGGAAAAAGAGCTAGAGAAGGCGGCATCCGAAACAAGAAACAAGCTGAGGCATACACCGAGCAAGAGTTGGGGAGACCCACGCGATGGGGACGGGAGTAGGGAAGAGGGGGGAAAGAGAGCTACAGAGTCAGGCAGAAAGGGAGAAGAGAAGGAGGAATACGAGGAAGAGAGTGAAGAGGAGCAAGGGGAGGAAAAGGGACAACATAGTGAGATTGAGGACAGATACTTCGATGATAGCGATGAAAATCTAAGGAGATATGAGGAAACCCCCGAAGAAGAAATAGAGACGAGGCTAGAACACGGTAGACAAGAAACAGCGATGGAGGGGGAGGGAGAAGCCCGGGAGAAAATAAAATACGCGCCTACAAGCAGGAAGAGGAGGAGAATGGATGATAACGGGAACGAGGAGGAAGCAGACAACTATCAGAACAAAGGCAGGGGAGAAGCGGAAATAGAGAAAAGATTGCAAGAAATAGAAATAGAAAAAAGAATGAAAAAAGAAATAGAGAATACAGTAAAAAACGAAGTAGGCAGAATCACGGAGGAACTGAGAGAGAGGGACAGAAAAAGGTGGGAGAAGGAAATGGAAGAAATCAGGACAGAAATGAGTAAGAAAGGAGAAAAATGGAAGGATGAAAAAAGAGAGCTAGAACATAGAATAACGAGACTAGGGGAGTCTGGACGAAGAGATGACGAAGCGAAAGGATAAATAGACGAAACACAGACGAGAGGAGAACAAACAGAGGAGACAAGCGGGGAACAAAGTAGGGAAAAAGAAGGGGAACGGTTGGCTGCGATAGAGTACAAATTGGAGATAACAGAGAGAAAAGAGAGACGTAACAACATAGTGATAAGGGGATTGGGGATACAGGGTAGGGTCCAAAAAGAAATAATAAAAAAATTTCTACCAGAAGACGTGGGAGTAGAAGTAGAAATAGAGGCAGTGTGGAAAATGGTAAGGGGAGACAATAACAATGCTAACGAGGGCGTGATAGCAAGACTAGCGGCACGAAAGGGAAAAGTAAGGGTAATGAGAAATAAAAAACACCTAAAGGGATCGAGAATTTTCATAGACGACGACTTAACGAGAATGGAAAGGGATATACAGAAGCAACTTAGAGATAGAGCGAGAAGAGAAGGAGAGGCGGGAAGAAAAGTAAGAGTGGGCTACCAAAGAATAGAAATAGATGGGGAGTGGAAAAACTGGAGAGAACTTAGAGAAGAGGACGAAGAGGAACATTTTCAGAGATAGAGGAACCAGAAGGAGGGGGAAACACAAAGAGGATAGTATCATGGAATATAGCTGGAGTGGGTAGGGTAACGGAGGCGTGGGACTTTTTGGAGAAGCATGAGATAATCATATTGCAGGAAACTTGGCTAGAGGAGAAAAACGAAAAGGCAGTGGTGAGCAGACTGGATATGAAATATAACTGGTGGGCGAAACCGGCAAGAAGAGAAGCGACAAAGGGGAGAGCGAAGGGGGGACAGTTGGTGGGAATGAAAAAGGGCGGAGGGCAGGAGGTTAGGGTAGAGGAGTGGGAACACGAAATGATGATAAAGATGACGAACAAGAACCAGAGAATCATATCAGTATACAACAACGTAGGAATGACAGAAGTGAGAAAGGAGCTGGAAGGAATAATAGAGGAAGGAATCAAAGAGGGTGAACAAATGATAATTGTGGGAGATTGGAACGCAAGAGTGGGCGGAGAACAAGGCAGATCGGTCCTGGAACAAGAAGAATGGATAAGAAGCTCAGATGATACGGTGGTTAACGGGGACGGAAGAAAGCTCTTGGGAATGTGCGAAAACCTAGGATTGACAATTATGACTGGCAGAGCACAAGGGGATGAGAGGGGGGACTAACGTATATAGGGGCGAACGGTAGCTCAGTACTAGATTACGTTATTGTAAAGGAAGGGGAAGAAGAAAACCCAGTCAGGAAGATGACAGTGGCGGAGAGGGACGAATCGGACCATCTGCCAATAGTGATAGAAATAACAGGAGGAGGAGAGGAACACGAACCAAGCGAACAGGAGGTGACAGGATGGAAATGGAGGGAAGAGAAAAAGGAAAAATACCAGGAAATACTTGAAAACAGAAGAAACCAGACAGGGGGAGGAAACACAGTAGAGGAGAGACTAGAATCATTAATGAAACGCATCAGTGAAGCAGCAGACGGGGCCGAAATGAAGAGGAAGAAATTTAAAATGGGGTCGTGGTTCAAAAAGGACTGCAAAGTAAAAAGAAAACAGGTGAGAAAACTACTGAAAAAATATCTAAGAACAAAGTCACAAAAGGACAGAAAGGCTCTCGTGAAGGGAAGGGCGGAACTAAAGAAACTATATGCAGAAAAAAAGGAGGAATGGAGAGAGGAGAAATGGAGTAAAGTCGAGAAAAGCAGGGATGTGAAAGGATTCTGGGAAGCAATAAGAGGATTCAGACCAAGAAAGAAAGCAATGAGCATCGGGATAAAGAAGGACGACTGGATGAAACACTTTAAGGAACTGCTGAGAGGAAACACGAATAGGGAACAGAGGGATATAGAAGAAAAAGAGAGTGAATTAGGGGAAGGAAAAGATATGGTAAAATAGGAAGAAGATCTAGACAAAGAAATTGAAAGGGAAGAGGTAGCAGAGGCTATACTGGGAATGAAGAGCAATAAGGGGCCAGGAGAAGACGGAATGCTGGTGGAATTCTTTAAAGGAATGACGGAAGAGACGTTCTCAGAATGGACACAGATTTTAAACGAGCTATGGAAAAAGGAGAAATTGGGAAAGGGATGGGAAATCGCGAGGATATACCCAATACACAAGGCAGGGGACGAAGGGGAGGCGAGAAACTATAGGGGAGTTTCACTACTGAACAGAAGGGGATAAACGCGGCATGGGGAATAATGAAGAGAGCCAGAATAGGCAACTTAAGAAAAAGGGAATACTTAATGGACACACTGATAAAGACGATAATACTATACGGAGCAGAGGTATGGGGCTGGAGAGAATGGAAAGAGGTAGAGAAGGTGCAGAGTAGATACATGAAGATGGCGATGGGATGAGATAGGAATACACCGGCCTATATCTGGAGAATGGAGGCAGGAATAAAAAAAACAGAAATAGCAGCAAGAATCAGAGCGAGCAAATACTTCTTGGAAACAATGAACATGGAAGAGTAAAGGTGGCCGAAGATATGCCTAAAAGAAGAATTAAGAGGGATAAGAAATAATAACCCAACAGCATGGGGGAAGAAAATGAGGGAAACACTAGAGCAAGTAGGAGATGGTGAAACGCTGCAAATGATAAGGAATGGAGGGAGCCTACAGGTAGTGACGGAGAAACTGCAAGAGGGAGTGAGGACGAAAGTGGACCAGAACATACAGGAAGACTGGAGCAGAATCGACGGGTCAAACTACTGCAAGGGATACAAGGAATGGAAGAAGGAAGCAGGGCAGGAGAAATATTGGAATAAACGAGGCGTCAAGAACTGGGAAAAAGAACAATGGGCGAGAATGAGGTGCGGAAATGTGAGAAGAGCAGGAAACAAGGGATTCGCGGACACAAGATGCAGAATATGCAGAAAAAAAGGCAGAATGGCTATATGGAGGTGTGAAGGAATGGAAGACAGAATAGATGACAAATTAAGGGAGTGGGTGAAAGTATTAAGAGGAAAGAAAAGCCCAGAAAAGTACGAGGTAGAATTACTAAGAGGAGAGCTGGTAAAAGAAGCGTGCGCCTATAGCAGGAAGTTCGAAAAAGAGGCCAGAGAAGAAGAAGAAAATAGAAAGAAGAAGTGACAAGGGAGACAAAGACCGACGAAAAGGACAGATCAGGGGAACCGGAAATGAAGAGCAGGAAACAAGAAAAGTAATATGAGACGGGAAAGTAAATGATGAATAGAAATTAAGGAAAATGTATGTAAGGAAGGGTGGAAATGTAATTCAGCAGCTAAGATGAAAGTAAATGAAGTAAACGAAATTAAATGAAAGTAAGTAAGAGGTTAAACAACTTTGTAAAACCCGAAAAGGGTACGCAAATAAACAAACTATATATATATATATATATATAGTACAGTTAACGGAGAGACCGCTAATAGGAATCTAGCGCCCGAAGCCCCCTGCGCAGCAGGAAGAAAATAAAAAAAAAATTCCAGTCGAAAGCGGGCTAGTAGAGAACAACGAAGGAATAAAGTCAGATCCCTTGAACTTGCGCAGATCGCTGAGGAATCGCAGGGAACCTGCACGGCTACAATACACGTAAATTGCTGTCCACGAAACAACTTAAACAACTTTATCGCGAATTTCTTATGAGGTTGAAGTTCGTAACGTTAGTGCAACAAAATATTCATCAAAAAAATTCTCAAATTCAAGGCTCGAACGTTTCAAATGGATCGAAAACGGTGCATAATTCCTTAAATTGTGTGAAACATGTTTATCTCGCATATTTTACAATTCTAACGACATTTGAATCACTAAATATTGCATTTCTTAGACGAATATTCTGTTACGTTAACGTCACGAACTTCAACCTCGTAATTTCTTCAGGAAACTACAGATCTTCGTCAAACTCTTACAAATATGGCTCATAAATCAAACATAAATATGACATATGTCATCAGATTAACACAGAGATTGTTCAGCATCGCTAAGGTTTCATTGAGAGGAACGTGTTGTTTTTCAAAACATTGAATAATGTCTGCAATATACGAAAATCTTACAGTAATCACTTGCAGTTCATTCTGAATGCCTTGTCTCAATGGGTCTCCATATAACTGTTTCGCTCTTTCAACACTAGCTGCATCAACAGCAAGTGCCTCAATCACTTCGCTCACTTGATCAAGATACCGATGATAATACACGCATGCGTTAATCCACGTACCCCAGCGTGTCCCACCAAGACCATATAAAAATGGACGGAGCATTGGAGTGGTATGGGTGTTACTGACTAACAAGACAAGGATAGCCTGAGTGATATATATATGCACACAAATAAGCCTCATTAATGCTAACTCTTGGAATCGAGTAGGTTTAGTTATGATCGAGAGAGTTATGCCACAGAGGCTATGGGGCACATAAACGTGGCAACGCAGCAACACGACTTGGCAACTTTTTATCCCGAACGAGATAACTTCTTCCTTCGCTTACAAACGATTTAGTATCTTCCGTCCCTTTCTCAATACTCGGCAACAGATTATAATACAGGCAATGCTACGTCCATCCTATATGGTCTGAGGTGTCACAACTGGTGCCGGTGGTAGAGGTATGTCCCCTGCGATGTCATTGAATATGTCCTGTCGATTTCGTGCTTTGCAGAAAACTTTTTTCGTTGTAGCGATCAAATCATCAGTCATCTCGTATGCCTCACGGATTTTTTCGGCAACGAGATGAAGGCCATGACATATGCATCGAACGTGAACTGGCTTTCGATAAGACGTTGCTCAGGCAGAAGAGCACAAAGACTCGCCGTAGATAAATGTGGGCATGTCGAGTAAATTAATGATATAAAATCAACAGCACGTTGATATTTCGGGGTATTCATGTGTTAATCGAGTTACAATCGCATTGACTACAATCCGTCCACACTAGTGTGTGGTCTCATCAACACTTAAATGAATTAGATCATCTCCGATTTCATCTAGAATCTTTTGTACGGTAATATCATAGAGCGTTGGCACATATGATTTCATGATCGTTGATGAATCGGGTATTTTTTGTCGCATCCATCTTGTGTAGAAATCTTTACAGCTCTGTTTTCGCAATTTATTTAAAGGGATATCACTCCGTCAAAACATTTGGCCTAGTTCCAGGAAGAATTAAAATATAATGAGGTTGAAGTTCGTGACGTTAATGCAACAAAATATTCATGAAAAAATTCTCAAATTCAAGGCTCGAACGTTTCAAATGGATCAAGAACGGTGCATAATTCCTTAAATTGTGTGAAACATGTTTATCTCGCATATTTCAAAATTCTAACAACATTTGAATCACTAAATATTGCATTTCTTCGACGAATATTCTGTTACGTTAACGTCACGAACTTCAACCTCATAATTTCTTCAGAAAACTACAGATCTTCTTCAAACTCTTGCAAATACAGCTTAGAAATCAAACATAAATACGGCGAGAACCGAAATTCAGAAGGAAGCAGAACTTTCGCTAATTAGGCCCGTCTTTATCATTGGTAACACCGATCTTGAATCAAATTATCTACTAATATTACCATTGATCACGGACGTGACAGAGAAAAACTAGGAAACCTGATATACGAGTTGGAGTTGGACGATCATCGGGTATGGAAACGGCACATGAACCAAATACGCGCAATCGGCCAGTAACACGCCTTCGAAAAGAAGCCTCGAACAACCCTACGACGTAAGATACGAATAAATACGAGCAAAACTATATCCTCGTTAGGAAATCACGACAGTCGGGCCACTGGAACCAACAGAGAACTAGAGAAGTCAACTATTTGTACAGGGAACGGAGAGAACGCTGATCGGAATCTAGCGCCCGAAGCCCCTTGCACAGCAGAAAAAAAATTAAAAACTCAAATTGAAGCCGAAAGCGGTCTAGTAAAGAACAACGAAGGAATAAAGTCAGATACTTTGAACTTGCGCAGATCGCTGAGGAATCACGTAGGGTTATACACTATTACAACGAGAGAGAGAGATATGCCTGCTATATATACGGCGTAAAGACACATTCAAATCCGACCGCCGGTAAGAGAACGAGGATGCGCAGGCGTCGCAGCGCTGCAAGATAGACGCCATTAGACATCAGTCAGATATAAAAGTCACCTAGGTCATAGCGTTTGAAGAGACACCAACGAATAAAGTTATAAACGATTTATTAAACCCAAGGTCAGGGCTAGTGTTCTATTCTGCACCTTATTTTTATTTTCTTATTTTATTCCGGCCTACGATGATAATGACTATGGTGAATATCGTAGATTCGAAAACCGAATTAAGCGAAAAGAAAATATACGACTATATTCCACGGGGAATACTTCATGTAACTGTTTTGAATTTAAATTTATAATAAACACTTTTAAATGACTAAAACAAAATTATATATATGTTACCGAGCGATATGCTGGAGGATAAATTTTAAATTTTAAATAATTTTTTTGAGATTTTTAAAAATAATTTTTTTTTCTACTTTTTTTTTTTGTGTAAACTTGTCGTTGTGACATCGATACTGTAAGACTTACTGATATATGTGAAAAAAAAGAGATACTTTGAAGAACTGCTTTCTAACTTGGAGAGTGAATTCATATTCATATTCTACACGTTTCGTAGCATGATAAACGGGGTCGACAAAAAGAAAGAAAAAGTAATAAGCCTGTACTCCATGATAGTACAAGTTTCCAAAAATCCATCAAAATCCATCAAAACACAAATCGAACGATATTACTGGGTGATGCGAGTGCTTTTCGGCTATTTAGATCTGGAATAAAAAAACACGAATGCTAAACAACTTTTTGTCCTGTATTATATACGAAACTGTACATAAAAATACGGAATTGAATAATTGTTTACGTAAATTAAAAACAGATCACTATCCAATGAATGTGAAAAATCTGGTGAAATGGAATCTTGAACATTCTGTCGTGCTCGTATCCTTCCAAACGTTGGCACGCTATTTACCGAATTACGCTATTTGTCGAATATCTCTAGGAGAATAGTTCAACTGTATACTTGACTGCCTACTTTGACGAAATCTCAACTGCAAATCTGATTCGCAAGCATCTCTGCAAATTTCGTACAAGCATTTCATGACTACGTAATCAAAATATTACGGTAAGACCAGGACCCGACGAGAGACCCCTGCACTAGAGCAGCAAAGCACCCAATAGCAACGAAATTTAAATCCGACCATGCCGGAAGAACTGAATAACTTACACCAGATGACAATCGAGCTAACGGAGCAGGACATAGTAAGCGAATCGTGGCATACTACAAGCCCAACCCTATTATTATCAAAAGACCACCAGGTGTTCGACAGCCTAGCTATAAAATCAGCAGCCAGAGAGGTAGCGCCAGCGGAGGATTGATTATTGCAATAAACAAAAAATAATATAAAAATATACGGAGGACATATACAAGATCGACGAGTGCATCTCTGTCATAACTGAGCATAGGAACAGGGAAATAAACTTCGTATCTAAACCAAAAAATAAACAGAACACTAATAATAACAGGCACATAGACCCTTAGCAATTACCATGAATTATTCACAATAAAAACCAGATATTCAACGCGAGAGGGCGAGACCTCATAGAGTTAACATTAAGGTACTAAGCTCATTGTTATTATCTAACAACCTGCCGGTGAAAGTCAGTTCGAAGTTGATTTTGGAGTACAATAACAGCATGCCGGTTAAGTCTATTAAATGTATGGACCATAAGAGCGAGCAGTTTTTCTACAACATGTAAAACTTGGAAGCTAAAAAATCGAGGAAAGCCTAGGTACGGTAGGGTGGCCGTTATAACGGAAATAAACATGAATTTCCCGTGCCGCCCCCCAAATCGACTCCAAATAAATCAAAACTCGTCCTGTTATTTTTTCAGATTTTTATTTTAACGCTTGACCCTTGGCCACAGAGGATGAACTTCTCCATTTGAAATACACGGGGTTTCGGGGGTCTTTTCAGTTATTATTTCACTGTGGGTCTAATTATGGACGTAAAAATCTGAAATTCTCACAGATTGGTCTACGGAAATGCTGCTATGTGTAAAAAAGTAGCCACCCCCCTGCCCTCAAGATTGTTTATGGGTCATCCCATGCCAATGTGATGGTTATTTTTGTCCCAATTTCATGAGTTTCGATTTATTTGGAGTCGATTTGGGGGCCGGCCCGTAAATTTTGTTTATAACGACCAGCCTAACGTACAGATGGCATGGCCTTCAACATAGTAAATTCAATCAAAGTTGTAGCCGCAAGCCCAAAAATGGTTTGACGAAGAATGCGATAAATACAAAATCTTGACATGGAATTTTTAAAATGTGTATCCCGAAAGAGTAAATAGTAACAAAACATAAATAGTTACCCTTAAAATGATATATTTTATTGTGAAAAATGTGACTCGTATTTTTATGTATAAAGTATTTCGCCCATTGAGATTTTTTATCACAACGACCGTATCTCGAAAGTGTTTCAACATTTTTCCAATCCACCGGAAGCCAATTCCCATAAGATTAGTGCGGGGCTCTTTGTGTAATTAGGCAATCAAGAAATAAATCTAATCTAATCTCATCTGCCAATGCTGTGAGTATTCTTGAATAAAAAATTCATCATCGATTGCTTGACGAAATTGAACATAAGAATTGATTTAAGTTTTACCAGCGTCATACCAAAGCTTAGCTCTACCTTTCATAGCAGTTTAAGTCAAAACCAGTTTCGCAATTTAAGGTACATTTTTAACATCAAAATTTTTATGTCGGTGCCTGATAAAAATACTGGAGGATTCCATCTTTGAATTGTGGTATTTTGATATCAATGTTATTTATGTGCCATCGCAAAAAACACTCACCTCCACCCACAGTTTGCGTGGACTGTATAGACCTAGCTGTGTTGATTTTTTAGGATAACATTATTCTCAAGTCGTCTACAGCCTGTGCTTTTAGACTAAGTATCATGCTCCGGACTTTGTGAATCACTCTGGCTTGATACATCACTCGATGAAGTGTAGAACTATGATTCGTTGTCGTGTTGATCTATCGTAGTCAATGAATCTGAGTATAAAAACGAAAATATGAATCGTGACAATTAGATATACAGTCGGACATCGATTCTACGGAGTTCGATTCTGTGGACAGTCCCCACTTTTCTACCCTTTTTTGCTAGTGGTGGGGAACTTTCGAACCACGCCGCTCAGTACCGTAGCATACATACAACATATAACCTGTGTTCATAAATTTTCTGGTGGCGGGCTTTTTTTAGGTTATGTAGGTTGTACGTTTTCGACTGTGATTACATATGTATGATTATTTTGGAACTTATTGAATACATAATAATGGAACCACCAAAGAAGGTGAAGAAAATTAAAAAAAACAGTGAAAAACTGAATTTAATTGTTGAGCTGGATAAAGGCACACGGCCGATGGAAATTGCTGACAAATACATACATACACGCGAAAAATTAGACGGGCGACGACGCTACCATACGGTGATACGGTACTGGGAATAGAGCCGTGAGTGACCCAACGCGCTCTAGGGGCTGGGCTTACGAGGCCTCGATTCTGCGGACTTCCGGTACCGAAGTGTCCGTAGAATCGAGGTCCGACTGTATTCTTTAATTTTATAATAAAGTAGGACGAGCAATTCAATACCTTCAGATACATGTGCCGACAGAGCTGTCAGTGATTAGCTGGCGCGTGCAATATTTTCCACTACCTTGAGTACTGAAGCCGCTGCTTCGTTTCTGACTTTAGCGTTTTCTTGTATAAAAAAGATAAAAAGGATTGCTACAAATCAATTTTGAACAGTTATACATCCCAAACACAAAAATGTTCATCCAACTTTTACTTGATTACAGTAGAAAGAAATGATAATTATTCACCTTGTTTTACATTTTTTATAGAAATATCCCCAGATTCACTTCTAATGATCTAATCGTTCATTATTTTCACAACAGATTTATATGATGCATTTGATGATCCGGCAGTGGCCATAACGTAATTGTTATTTAGATCGTCTCGTTGCAGGCTCACTCAGCTTCTTTTTAATCCTTTTACCTGTGTTTTTTGGCACAGATATATTACGTTTTTTCCAACTGACCTATCCGAGCTATACATTTCGTCAGAGTCTGTTATAACATTTTCAATTTTATTACTCACGGTCCTGGCGCAATCACATGATTTGGACGATCGTGAATCCGTTGGGTAATCATTTACTGTTAGTATTCGATAACATTGTGCTGATATCCAACCATGATTTATACGTTTCCTCATTCTTTTCATTGAAAATCATGCCAGCTGTAATTTTTTTTACAATTAGGTGAAAACCACTTGCCAAGTGGGAAATATATTTTTTAATCGTACTCATTCTCTTCAGATGATGCACCTGAAAAAGGGGGGGGGGGGGGGTTATTTTGAACCACCCAAATTATCGCGCTTCAGGTAACCGAATCATTTTTTTAATCACCTTTGAACTCTATGGGATATTGTGGCCAACTTTCGGGAGATGGTGCGCATCGTTCGATGAGTTCCTTAATCAAAGTAAGATCCTCGCAGAAATAGTACCATGCGAAGATTGATAGGTTAGGTTTAGCGTAAAGTTGTAATCTATTAAGTATCACAGTCACAGAAATAGTTTCGTTATACGTTTACTGACAACGGTTGTAAATTAATATACTATTCAAAATAATCATACAAGCAAACAATATGACAATGGTTGCCCGTGGTTAACGTTATAGGATAGGACGGGCTACGACTATTGCGGTGCGCGTCCGCAAGGAAGATGGACGTTGCGACGTTGCTGTTCGTTCTCGCGTGGCTGCGCGCCAACACCGGCGCGGCCGAACCCTGCAAACACGTGTTTCAGACAAACTTCGAACGTGTTTCAGTCATCTTTTAGTCGATTAGAAGGCCAAAATAGGCCGATGTGTTAGTGTGCTACCTGGGCTGCGTTCCAAAACGTCACCTGGGTGCTCTCGGGTGTGTTGTATCCTTCTCTATTGCCATGGGTGAAGAAAGGATAAAGACACACCCAGAGAGCACCCAGGTGACGTTTTGGAATGCAGCCCTTGGAACACGTGTTTCAGACAAACTCGCAGGTTCTCAGCCAGGATATTGAGGAGTAAAATAATGTATTAACAATTGTGTGTGAAAAAGTGAAATCCGACGATAATTCCGTAAAAAGCAAGACTACGAGGTACGTACTACATGCACATGTAATAAATATGTATAAATATTCATAGATATTGTGTTGGGACATCAGCTTTCATATCCTTAGTCTCAACTTTTTACAAATTTTTATTCTTATTTCTTTCAGAATAATGATATATTTTCTCTGCGGGACAATTAATATGTTTTATATTAACCCACATTTTTTATACATTTATTTTTTTTTTTTAATAATGATTGAGTAAAACCATGTCTGGAATGCAATTACCGGTAATACATTTCTAAAAAAAAAAAAAATTAAACGTGTGCAAATTATTACAGAATGTTCGGAGACCTCAAGTTAAATGGGTGTCTGAGTTGACAGAGACTACTGTAATTTCAATGTTATTTCAAATTTATTCATTCGTGTCATTATTCTTATTGAATGCAGATCATGGATGACGTTGAGTTTCTAATCGAAGCTGTGATGACATGTATTTCGTTTTACATGGTTCTCCGTAAAAGACGCCTCAATTCTTGGCGTTGGTGGGTTAGACCAATTAACCAAAGCAAAGGAGATTATAATAATCTTCAGCAGTCGTGGAGAATAGATTTAGAATAAAAAAAACATGGTCTTGTCTTGCGGAGAACAAAAAGATATGGAAAGAACAGGCAGCTAAAGGTGAGTATGATAGATTTTGATCATCATCATTATTATTATTATTATTATTTTTATTATTATTATTATTTTTAAACACTTAACATATTTTTTAGTTTTCTGTTCAGATGCAGAAATCAGGCTACAAAAAGAACAAGAACAGAAAGAAGCTGAGGAAGTTGATGAATGAAAAGTAAAAAATGATACACTGACCACAGCAGAGGAGTAAAAGCTAAAAAAAAAAAAAATTAACAGTAAAACACTAGCTGCATCAACATCAAGTTCCTCAATCACTTCACTCACTTGATCAATATACTGATCATAATACACGCATGCGTTAATCCACGTACCCCAGCGTGGTAGAGGTATGTCCCCTGCGATATCATGGAATATATCCTGTCGATTTCGTAAAAAGTAAAAAGTAAAAAATGATACACTGACCACAGCAGAGGAGTAAAAGCGTAGTAAATAGATAAATAAATAAACAAGTAAATTAATGAATGAATAAACGAGTGAGTAATAAACACAATTATTTTTGTATATTTTTTTAATTTTTTTATATTTGCATTCGAAGAAAAATTAGCAAGTTTTTTATTTGATTTTTATTTTTTCATTTTTTATTTACTCTAACTCTGACTCTAATTCTAACTCTCACTCTAACTCTGATTCCAATTCTAACTCTGACTCTAACTCTGATTCTAACTCTAACTCTAACTCTGACCTTGACTCTGGCTCTGACTCTGACTGTAACTGTAACTCTGACACTGACTCTGACTCTAATTCTAACTCTTACTCTAACTCTGATTCTAATTCTAACTCTGATTCTAATTCTAACTCTGATTCTAATTCTAACTCTGACTCTAACTCTGATTCTAACTCTAACTCTTACCTTGACTCTGGCTCTCACTCTGACTCTGACTGTAACTGTAACTCTGACTCTGACTCTGACTCTGACTCTGACTCTGACCTTAACTCTAACTATAACTCTAATTATAACTCTAACTTTGACTCTGACTGTAACTGTAACTCTGACTTTGACTGTAACTGTAACTCTGACTCTGACTTTAATTCTAACTATAACTCTAACTGTAACTCTAACTTTGACTCTAACTGTGATCTTGACTCTCACTCCAAAGCCGGGATTACGATGAACTTAACCTAACGTAACATACCTATAGACCACTGTTTTTTCAAAACGATAGCGCGCTCGCTAACTTTCAGAACTATAGGTACAATCAGTTGTGTAAGTTATGTTACGTTGAGTTCATCGTAAATCTGGCTTAACTATTGTATTGTATAGTACGCATATCTTCACTGACAGCAAGCAACCATTACATGTGTTCGAAGATTCTCAAACTTGAAACTTTGACGATTGGCTCTGAATATACTTTTGTACTGAGAAAAAGACCGCTCAACATCTACCGATGTCAAACAAGCGAAGCGTGTTGCAAGACAATCGTTAACTGTCCATTCGTGTGGTAATGCGTCGAAAATTTCCCTTGCGACGCAGTCATTGACATCCATCATGGCATGGAGTCCATCGTTGCGTTCAATTACCCGGGCTAATTTAGCACGAATTGCAACGGGAATATCATCGTCTGTCATCAGATTAACACACAGATTGTTCAGCATCGCCAAAGTTTCATCGAGAGGAACGTGTTGTTTTTCAAAACATTGAATACTGTCTGCAATACACGAGAATTTTAAAGTAATCACTTGCAGTTCATTCTGAATGCCTTGTCTCAATGGGTCTCCGTATAACTGTTTCGCCCTTTCAACACTAGCTGCATCAACATCAAGTTCTGCAATGACTCCACTCACTTGATCAAGGTACTGATCATAATACACGCATGCATTAATCCACGTACCCCAGCGTGTCACAACTGGTGCCGGTGGTAGAGGTATGTCCCCTGCGATGTCGTGGAATATGTCCTGTCGATTTCGTGCTTTGCAGAAAACTTTTTTCGTCGTGGCGATTAAATCATCAGTCATCTCGTATACCTCACGGATTTTTTCGGCAACGAGATGAAGGCCATGACAGATGCATCGAACGTGAACTAGCTTTCGATACTCATATTGTTCCCTCAACAGTACCCCAGAGCGAACCATATAAGGTGCAGCATCTGTCGCGTATATCAGCACTTTATCCCGATGTATACCATCCGGCCATAATTTCATCAGTGATGATTCTACAAAATCGCAAATGGTATCTGCATTCACGCTGGCTAGTTCTTCCATATGAATCAACCGAGCAGTTCCGGGGTATTCACGTCTTAATGGAGTCACAATCGCATTGACGACAATCCGTCCACACGAGTCTGTGGTCTCATCCACACTCAAATGAATTCGCTCATCTCCGATTTCATCTCGAATCTTTTGCACTGTAAGATCATAGAACGTTGGCACATATGATTTTCTGATCGTTGATGAATCGGGTATTTTTTGTCGCATCCATTTTGTGTAGAAATCTTTACAGCTCTTTTGTCTCAATTTATTTAAAGGGATATCACTCTGTAAACACATTTGGCCTAGTTCCAGGAAGAATGGATTTTGTTTCGAGGAACATGCATCACGAGATTCGACGCTTGGTCGAGGGATATGACCCCAGAGTTCAAGTGCCTCTCGATGTTTCCGCGTATTCTTGTGTCCTCTTATGTCACGCAGAGTTATTGATTGTAACCGCGTACTACAACAAATACAATCAACTTCGTCATCAACCAATGAGTAAATGTCGGGTGGTAGCTGCAACTGATCTCGAATTCGTGCCCATCGTGCTGCAATTCCATTTGCTGCTTCTTCCGCATTTTGAATACCGTTTTGATGGCGTCTACTTTCCGTGTGACGTGTAATACTGCGAGCATTCAATGTTGTCAACCGTTGATTGCAAGTATTACACAGAATCGTGTCATTATCCCATACGAAGAGGCCGTCAGGTAACTGAAGCTGTAAACGAAGCCTATTCCAACGCTCTTCTCGATTCATAGTTTATACTCAATCGTATGTGGTTTATAAATATGAAAAAAACTAGATCGTGTAATGGCAAGGAGTTGGACGGTCTGGATCCACTGTGATAAACACAATAAGGGATCTTGAATATCTGAAAGAGAGAGAATGGAAAATATAAGGATGAGGGGAAGGTGAAAAAAATATGTTTTTCTGGACACCAAGTAAAATCGGATAGGACGGGCAAAATTGGGTAGTCAATTTATTTTCAATGAAAAAAGGCTATTGGATGAAAAACACATTTTTTGAAAATTGCAAGAGGTTGTTCTGAAATAACGGAAAAATTAATTAAGAGCACTCTCTCACCTCTTAAATCACCACGTATTTCCAAAAAAATCAATTCGCGGGCGCAATAAAAATATCAGTTTATATTAAGACGAAACGTGTTGCTATGCAGTTGTTATGCAGTTGCTATGCAGTTACCTTCAGTGTTTATTATATTCGATCGCCAATCAATATCAGGGCCGGGGCCGCGGTGGACCAAATTAACGCTTTGGTCGCGGTGGCGGTGGTGCATTATTTTACTTACTTTACTATTTGTTATATGTTGAAACAAAAAAATTTTAAAAATAAAATTAAAAGATTGAATTAAGAATTGTTTTATATTATTTGAAATAAAATAAACATTAATATACATTAAAACTGTATGATATTATTTATTTATTTACGGAGTTTTCAATTTCTTATAAAATCAACAGGAACATATATTATAATTGTATTATCATTATGGTATTTATTTATTTACAAAGAGTAGATCCGATTTTTAACAATTCAAAAATTACTTTAGTTTGTAATGAATTATTTTCGAGGAGCGTTTTACGAGCAACGTCAAATGATCTACAGGGTGTTTCAGATTCGGATTCGTAGTTTCAGTCTTCCAGGTACTCGGCTTCGTAGTTCACGTACTCCATGTCCTCCGCTTCGCAGTTCTCGTAGTCCAGGTTCTCTGCTTTATATATTATTGCGCAAAGCGGATATATATTATTATTATATTATTATTAATATTATTATTATACGGGTGGTTCTTGCAGGGTTCAGTCTGTGTTTGATACATGTCTTGTATCAGTCAAGAAGTAAGAATGAGTTACACGATAGTCTCAATGATCTAGAATGTAGTCCTGGGCATGCTTTCACACGCAAAATCAACAAAGAATCTGTCGGTTTTGATAAAAATACTGCTTTCTTAGTAATGAATAAATAATGTACAATTATCAATTTTTTAAAAATACTGCTTTCTTAGTTATGAATAAATAATGAATAATTATCAATTTTTTTTATTATTTTTATTAAATGCAGACCAACGTATTATATATATCGTCGGTGATAGTGCAATACCGCGTAACTAACATTTGCAATATTCAGTTACGCGGTATTGCAATATCACCGACGATATACTTATGGAGGGAAAGTAGGATATGCCAAACTGCGTGTGATAAATAAATGTAAACAGTAATCAGTAATTTTAGGATATATATTTATGAAGAATCAATGCTATCAATATTTAAAAAAATTATTATGCAATGTAAAAGTGAAAAAATGCATCCTGTGGACGATAAAAAATGATCAAAAGTTGCTAATTTTACGCTGAAACGGGCGGGAACATATACCGCCCGTGATTGGCTAACGCCATTGTGACGTCACAGAGTACGTAGAGGTCAGCTGCTCGTATGTCAACTGCCGCGAACTTAGTTATTTCACACATTTATCGTTATAATACTTATTTTATGCGACATAATGACTGATATCGTCTTTCCAAAAGCTACTTCGAATAATTCGCCAATGATTGATGCGACTATGGTCTCAGAGTTTTTTTTGTGAAAACTAAAATTTTGGCGTAGCTGAGATGGGTGGCGTAAAAGCCGGCAGGTAAGTTAATTTTTCACCACATCAAAGAGAATTAGTTACTTAGATATTTTTAACGATTATCTGTACTACATAACCGAACAAACTGCAGTTCACGTGTAGCCAACTCAGTGAACTACACTGAGTAGATTTAAATTTTTTTTTCTATAATTCACACAGGTCTGCTCGAGAAAGTTATGGAGATTCTGCGATTAGGTATGTCCAGGTGCGTCGCTTGAGTTCTAAATGCTCAGCAAAAGCAAGAGTTAGTCCCGAACCTAGAGTTCGTGGCTAGTCGTACGTTGTCATATTGACAGTTGACGAAGGCGAGGAGGTAATAGATACAGTGGAATGCCAGGATTGTGCAGCTGCAGCTGGTGTGTGTAGATAATGTGATTACCCTTGTCGCGAAACAAATGGGACGGATCAAAGATCAATACATAGGTATGTTATTTTACAGGTGGATGCAAGCATGCGATTGCCTTTCTCATGTGGCTTCAGAGAAGAAGCGAGGATCCAGCACCTACTGGAGTGACAACTTTTTCGTGTCGGCACAACATTGAAATTCATAACGATCTCAGATATTTCATGAAGTACAGTAACGTCTTGCCAGTCTAATAAAAATTTCTGCATGAATTCATTGATCGGAGTTTATACAAAGAAAACACAACTAGCCAAATCATTAAACATCTCATCCCCCTAGCTGTCCCAGAAACTTTGTCGATTCATCAGTTACTGGTCAGATATCGTGGTCATCCAAAAGCTGATGCGTTCATCGATTTCTGCTCATAAGAAATGCCAACTTCTCTGTGCGACATGGCAAGTCTTTTACTTAAGTAAAATCAAAGTAATTCGAAATTATGGTATTAACTCAGGCATGCTAGAATCACAGCATCCAAATTGTACGAAGTAGCTAACTAAAAAATGTAAGGTTCCCTTGTTGAGGTGATTTTGGGTGCGAAGCACATTGAGACTTTTGCAATTGAACGAGGTAGGCTTTTGGAAGATGAGGTACTCAATGTAGTAGGCAAAGATATCGGTTTGCATGTACAAAAAAAATAACTAATTCTGCTGTGGTAGAACTCAAATGCCCGTTAACAAAAAGGACATTTTAAACATACTTAAAAAATGGTAATGTGGGCAAACAGCATTTAGCTCAGATGCATTTGCAAACGCTTCTTGCTTCAAAAAAATAAGCTATTTTTTGTGTAGCTCATCCAGACTTTACAGAATCAAAAAAAGTTGAAGGTGTAAAAGTAAATTTCGATACGAAATTTAGAAATTCGCTCTTGACCAAAGCCCAAAAATTATGGGAAAATGCTATTTTACATATGTTGATGGAATCTATGGCACGCAGCCAGTAAGTGTGAGCATAGGTACGTTGTTGAGACTTAAAAAAAATCGTATTAGTAGTAATTTATTATTACAATATTAAGTTACAATATTAAGGTGAGCCATTAATATCTGTATCACAAATAAATATTTTGTACTATTTTATCACTGTGGTTTTTTATTCCTGGGGGGCGATTCCGGATCTTTTGGCCATAGCTATGCACTAACAAAAATATATTCATTTTATCAAAGGTCCTTGTAAATTAATCAAGCCTGCAGCAATATGTACCATTAGGGTGGTCCTTATTTGGGGCATTTTTGAAATTTTATAGCAATATCTATCGAACAAATGATACATAGACCCAAATGAATACTCTTTTACTTACTCATAAATGGTGTAGCTCATTTGTTTGCAACGAACCCGGCGACAACTGTCAACTCATTCTGAATATAATAATAAATTTATTAATATTTTATATCTTGATTCGGAAAAATGCATTATTTGGTCATATGGAAGAAAGAAAGAACGGTGAGTGTGGTCGAGTCAACTAATATAAATAAGCGGTTGAGAGACAATTGGGTAACTGTTCGATGGGGCCGCAAATTCCACGCTGCCAGAATCATCGCAGAAAGTGGTAAATTTTTTTTTAATTTAATATCCTATATAACGTTCGTAATGAGCTATCATGTTTACAAAAGTAAATATTTATTCGGTGTCTATATATTTTCTAGATGATATTGAATTTCTAAAAAAAATTATTGTAAATACTGACGGAAGAGTAACCGGATTGGCAATCACGTCTGATGAGAGTAGTGCTGGTGGCAATGGCAATGTCGATGATGTCGTTGATGATAATGGCGAAGATGAAAACGTGGTCGCTGATTGTGATGATAAAGATGGTGATGATGAAGATGGTGATGATGAAGATGGTGATGTAGTTGCTGGTGCTGGTGGATATGATGGTGTTGTGGATGATGACAGTCTAAATAGTGATGTCGCTGATGATGATGATGATGGTGGCAATGAAGGCGTCGTCGCTGAGTCGAATCATAAAGATGGTGACGTTGTTGCTGATGCTGGCAGCGATGATCATCATAATGATAACGTAGTACGTGATGCTGATGGGCAAGATAATGATGATGATAATGATGATGATGATAATGTGGATGATGATGAGAGTAATGTCGATGACACCGAAGAAGACTCAGATAAAACTGAACTTGTGCAAGGAAGCCGTATTTTTATGAAGACTGCCACACTTGACGCTATCAACAAATATTCAAATAATCCGCGGAAAATGGTAACGCAACTGTTATTAAAATTGGTTGGCCGAAAGGCTTTAAAAGAAATGACTCTTAGGGGGAGGAATGGGAGAGCTGTCCCAAAAAATGTTATTAAATATATTAAAAGTAAGTTAGTTATAATCATAGACATTTCATTGACTAGCTACTGCAAATTTATTATTGTTATTTATTATTATTATTTTTTTTTTGATTTTTTTTATTTATTTCAAATTTATTCAACTAAAAATATTTCAAACTCTCATTCGCATTTTTTGAATAAAAATTACAGAATATACGTTGACGAAAATTCCATCTAGAATGAGGCTTACTGAACATGAATTTAATAGATGTATCACGCTTTTAATGGGAAATTTGAAAAAAAGCACAAAATAAGCTGGATAACGTTCGTTGAAATCATAATTCTGATAATCTATTCGTATGAATATAGTTAAAGTTAGAGTTAAATTATAGTTACAGTTATGGGTGTAATGGTACATTCAGGTGGTCCTTATTTAGATTATTTTTATTTAAAATTCGGTACGCCCCCTGGATACCTTGCAAATATTTTTAACCCCAACACAATTTAAGATATTTTTAATTTTTAATTATTTTTAGATTTATTATTTTTTTTTTTATTTCTTATTATTTGTTTTGGTTATTTTTATTTATTAATTTTTTCTTACTTTGAAAAGAATATGCTGTAATAGAACTTGTGTGAAGTGTTTTTTTTTAATGTTATCTGAGTTACAAGCAAAAAAGGTACTTTATAAAAAAATTTCATTTATATTTTACGCATTAAACAGTCGAAAACGCTATCATAGGTATGTTGCAGATCTTTAGGACTGATCATTCGACGACTGACGCCTCTTTGTGTGTACATACTTTAATAAATCGGGTATATTTTAAGACGAGATAATATCTATCCGTAGAATAGTACCGGAATATTTAATCAGAGTTAATATTGGCTGCGGTGATTATTGAACCACTTAACGAAACCTCGATGTTTAATGTCCCAAATTTTTATAGCTTATAATTAATAAAAATAATAGCAATCCATAAATATTCAAAATTTGTTCGTCAAATTCTCTAAATATTTATTTATTTATTTCTTTTACGCACTGTGAAGTTTTCAACACCCATTACTGAGACCAACTGGTACAAGAAAACGTGAGCCGTTAGCGCGAATGGATATTCCAGTTAATGACGCTAATATGGGTAGAAAAAAGGATAAAAGCAAGAATACTTCAAACGCTAGTAGAAAGGATGAGGCAAACCAAGGCTGTGGTAGATATTCATTAGCATTAGGGTGCTTTTTTTTTTCGACTATTTTTTTTTTAACTCTGCCGCATTTCAAGCTATTACATTGGTCTTGATCTTGATTTGATCATAATAAAATACTCTACAAAACTGCCAATTGCGGCGAAAGTGTAACTTGTACTGGTGAGTTGGTACGGGTCGCTGAAGTTGATTTTTACCCAAAATTCTCGGTTTTTTGTATAAGTTAGACTTTGGCCGCAATGGGCACTTTGTAGAGTATTTTATTCGGAGTAAATCAAGATCAAGACCAATGTAATAGCTTGAAATGCGGATGAGTTATAGAAATTTAAAAAAAAAAAAAAAAATCGATTTACGTGTATTTTCGATGGGAAATCTTTACACGCTTTGGTCCAGCACTTGATATTAATATTAAGGGCTCAAACTTTCATGGATTTTTTTTTTTTTGTATTTCCAACAAAATTTGACGATGGGACCGAAAATAAAAAAATAGTCAAAAAAAAAAAAATAATAATTAGCATATTCTCAGATAAGCTTTCGATTAAACTTATCTTTTTCAAAATTAAATTATAGGTTGTTCCGGACCTGTTAAGTATGCAGCCAGAGGTAATTGAGGCTTTTCACGATATTTGTGATCAGTACACTCCGTTGATTGCTGAAGCAGTTTATCTGCTCACTATGAGATCCAGAAACAATGTGGAGTCTAGGTACTTGGTGAATTTTGTTGATGAACAATTGATGCAGAAATTTGAAAACGTAATAAGAGAAGATACATTGAAGGCATTAGTTATTCGATTTACTGCTGGCGCAGTGCTGTTCATTAAAGAAGAAGAGAAGACACCCTGCTCTAAGTAGCAATGTATTATTATGAACGTAGTAGATGCACTGAATCTACTCATGTTCTTTTTAATTATATATCTAATATATCGTTCCTGATTGATTAAAACAAATGAATATTTAAAAATTGATAATTTTTATTTATTCATAACTAAGAAAGCAGTATTTTTATCAAAACCGCCATGCTTAACACCATCACTGACAAATATTCAAATAACAGCAAAGTAATATAAAATTCATTATAAAAGAAGGAGAATATAAGAAGATTATAGGCCGCAAGAATTTAAAAATAATAATAGTAATAGTTAATAGTATAATAGTATATATATATATAATAGTTAGTTATAATCATAGACTTTTCGTTGACTGCAAATTTATTATTATCACTTATTATTATTTATTTTTATTTTTTAATTCATTTTCAACTCTCATTCGCGTTTGTGGAATAAAAATTTCAGAATATACGTTGACGGAAACTCCTTCAAATAATTAGCGAGGTGGACGAATTTGTATAAAAAAATTAAAAATTTGGTTTTAAAGTGCTCTCGGTGCACTCTCGTGTGCTATAGTGTTAGCGGGTGCCTCGTTGTTTCGAAACTTTTGGCAGAACAAGGGTTCTTATAGGTTTATACAGCTCCATTTCCGTGTACTCGGAAATGCTTTGCCGAAGGTAATGAATCTGAAAACAGGCATGCTTTATAAATATATGATATTATGATTATATCATATTATATATGGGGCCTTCCACGTCAACTCGACAAACGTAGCTCATATCTCGGATATTATCGACTCTTTTAAATAGTTGTCTTTGAAATAGTTCGTAGGATTCCAGAAAGATCATGTATGTACCTTAGCGCCACGATAAGCCGTTGCTCAGGCAGAAGAGCACAAAGACTCGCCGATAACTAGTAGATAAATGTGGGCATGTCGAGTAAATTGTCAAAGGTTGGTATGTTCATTCTTGTGTACTGATAAAACAGTACATCGTCTTCTATGAATTCTTGATTAAGATTATTATAATCTCCTCTGCTTTGGTTAATTGGTCTGACCCACCAACGCCGATTCCTCCACCGAGAATTGAGGCGTCTTTTACGGAGAACCATGTAGAACGAAATACATGTCATCACAGCTTTTGTAATAATTTGCACACGTGGTTGTGGATGGATTTTTTCTAATAATGGATATTACCTCCCTAGGGAGGTAATGAAGTCCACGCTAGAAATGACCGATTTTCTATTCGTTTTACATGCAAGAAAAAGGGCCTATTAGATGCACGTGTTGAAAAAAATTTATTAATTGTCCCACAGAGAAAATATATCATTATTCAGAAAGAAATAAAAATAAAAATTTGTAAAAAGTTGAGACTAAGGATATGAAAGCTGATGTCCCAACACAATATCTATGAATATTTATACATATTTCTTACGTGTGCATGTAGTATGACATGATGATTTGATGAAGATGACTGCTGATTTGATCGCTACGACGAAAAAAGTTTTTTGCACCTTATATGGTTCGCTCTGGGGTACTGTTGAGGGAACAATACAAGTATCAAAAGCTAGTTCACGTTCGATACATATGTCATGGCCTGCATCAAGTGAGTGAAGTCATTGCGGAACTTGATGTTGATGCAGCTAGTGTTGAAAGGGCGAAACAGTTATACGGAGACCCATTGAGACAAGGCATTCAGAATGAACTGCAAGTGATTACTTTAAAATTCTCGTGTATTGCAGACAGTATTCAATGTTTTGAAAAACAACACGTTCCTCTCGATGAAACTTTGGCGATGCTGAACAATCTGTGTGTTAATCTGATGACAGACGATGATATTCCCGTTGCAATTCGTGCTAAATTAGCCCGGGTAATTGAACGCAACGATGGACTCCATGCCATGATGGATGTCAATGACTGCGTCGCAAGGGAAATTTTCGACGCATTACCACACGAATGGACAGTTAACGATTGTCTTGCAACACGCTTCGCTTGTTTGACATCGGTAGATGTTGAGCGGTCTTTTTCTCAGTACAAAAGTATATTCAGAGCCAATCGTCAAAGTTTCAAGTTTGAGAATCTTCGAACACATGTAATGGTTGCTTGCTGTCAGTGAAGATATGCGTACTATACAATACAATAGTTAAGCCAGATTTACGATGAACTCAACGTAACATAACTTACACAACTGATTGTACCTATAGTTCTGAAAGTTAGCGAGCGCGCTATCGTTTTGAAAAAACAGTGGTCTATAGGTATGTTACGTTAGGTTAAGTTCATCGTAATCCCGGCTTTGGAGTGAGAGTCAAGATCACAGTTAGAGTCAAAGTTAGAGTTACAGTTAGAGTTATAGTTAGAATTAAAGTCAGAGTCAGAGTTACAGTTACAGTCAAAGTCAGAGTTACAGTTACAGTCAGAGTCAAAGTTAGAGTTATAATTAGAGTTATAGTTAGAGTTAAGGTCAGAGTCAGAGTCAGAGTCAGAGTCAGAGTCAGAGTTACAGTTACAGTCAGAGTCAGAGTGAGAGCCAGAGTCAAGGTAAGAGTTAGAGTTAGAATCAGAGTTAGAGTCAGAGTTAGAATTAGAATCAGAGTTAGAATTAGAATCAGAGTTAGAATTAGAATCAGAGTTAGAGTAAGAGTTAGAATTAGAGTCAGAGTCAGTGTCAGAGTTACAGTTACAGTCAGAGTCAGAGCCAGAGTCAAGGTCAGAGTTAGAGTTAGAGTTAGAATCAGAGTTAGAGTCAGAGTTAGAATTGGAATCAGAGTTAGAGTGAGAGTTAGAATTAGAGTCAGAGTTAGAGTAAATAAAAAATGAAAAAATAAAAATCAAATAAAAAACTTGCTAATTTTTCTTCGAATGCAAATATAAAAAAATTAAAAAAATATACAAAAATAATTGTGTTTATTACTCACTCGTTTATTCATTCATTAATTTACTTGTTTATTTATTTATCTATTTACTACGCTTTTACTCCTCTGCTGTGGTCAGTGTATCATTTTTTACTTTTTACTTTTTACGAAATCGACAGGATATATTCCATGATATCGCAGGGGACATACCTCTACCACGCTGGGGTACGTGGATTAACGCATGCGTGTATTATGATCAGTATATTGATCAAGTGAGTGAAGTGATTGAGGAACTTGATGTTGATGCAGCTAGTGTTTTACTGTTAATTTTTTTTTTTTTTAGCTTTTACTCCTCTGCTGTGGTCAGTGTATCATTTTTTACTTTTCATTCATCAACTTCCTCAGCTTCTTTCTGTTCTTGTTCTTTTTGTAGCCTGATTTCTGCATCTGAACAGAAAACTAAAAAATATGTTAAGTGTTTAAAAATAATAATAATAATAAAAATAATAATAATAATAATAATGATGATGATCAAAATCTATCATACTCACCTTTAGCTGCCTGTTCTTTCCATATCTTTTTGTTCTCCGCAAGACAAGACCATGTTTTTTTTATTCTAAATCTATTCTCCACGACTGCTGAAGATTATTATAATCTCCTTTGCTTTGGTTAATTGGTCTAACCCACCAACGCCAAGAATTGAGGCGTCTTTTACGGAGAACCATGTAAAACGAAATACATGTCATCACAGCTTCGATTAGAAACTCAACGTCATCCATGATCTGCATTCAATAAGAATAATGACACGAATGAATAAATTTGAAATAACATTGAAATTACAGTAGTCTCTGTCAACTCAGACACCCATTTAACTTGAGGTCTCCGAACATTCTGTAATAATTTGCACACGTTTAATTTTTTTTTTTTTTAGAAATGTATTACCGGTAATTGCATTCCAGACATGGTTTTACTCAATCATTATTAAAAAAAAAAAATAAATGTATAAAAAATGTGGGTTAATATAAAACATATTAATTGTCCCGCAGAGAAAATATATCATTATTCTGAAAGAAATAAGAATAAAAATTTGTAAAAAGTTGAGACTAAGGATATGAAAGCTGATGTCCCAACACAATATCTATGAATATTTATACATATTTATTACATGTGCATGTAGTACGTACCTCGTAGTCTTGCTTTTTACGGAATTATCGTCGGATTTCACTTTTTCACACACAATTGTTAATACATTATTTTACTCCTCAATATCCTGGCTGAGAACCTGCGAGTTTGTCTGAAACACGTGTTCCAAGGGCTGCATTCCAAAACGTCACCTGGGTGCTCTCTGGGTGTGTCTTTATCCTTTCTTCACCCATGGCAATAGAGAAGGATACAACACACCCGAGAGCACCCAGGTGACGTTTTGGAACGCAGCCCAGGTAGCACACTAACACATCGGCCTATTTTGGCCTTCTAATCGACTAAAAGATGACTGAAACACGTTCGAAGTTTGTCTGAAACACGTGTTTGCAGGGTTCGGCCGCGCCGGTGTTGGCGCGCAGCCACGCGAGAACGAACAGCAACGTCGCAACGTCCATCTTCCTTGCGGACGCGCACCGCAATAGTCGTAGCCCGTCCTATCCTATAACGTTAACCACGGGCAACCATTGTCATATTGTTTGCTTGTATGATTATTTTGAATAGTATATTAATTTACAACCGTTGTCAGTAAACGTATAACGAAACTATTTCTGTGACTGTGATACTTAATAGATTACAACTTTACGCTAAACCTAACCTATCAATCTTCGCATGGTACTATTTCTGCGAGGATCTTACTTTGATTAAGGAACTCATCGAACGATGCGCACCATCTCCCGAAAGTTGGCCACAATATCCCATAGAGTTCAAAGGTGATTAAAAAAATGATTCGGTTACCTGAAGCGCGATAATTTGGGTGGTTCAAAATAACCCCCCCCCCCCCCCTTTTTCAGGTGCATCATCTGAAGAGAATGAGTACGATTAAAAAATATATTTCCCACTTGGCAAGTGGTTTTCACCTAATTGTAAAAAAAATTACAGCTGGCATGATTTTCAATGAAAAGAATGAGGAAACGTATAAATCATGGTTGGATATCAGCACAATGTTATCGAATACTAACAGTAAATGATTACCCAACGGATTCACGATCGTCCAAATCATGTGATTGCGCCAGGACCGTGAGTAATAAAATTGAAAATGTTATAACAGACTCTGACGAAATGTATAGCTCGGATAGGTCAGTTGGAAAAAACGTAATATATCTGTGCCAAAAAACACAGGTAAAAGGATTAAAAAGAAGCTGAGTGAGCCTGCAACGAGACGATCTAAATAACAATTACGTTATGGCCACTGCCGGATCATCAAATGCATCATATAAATCTGTTGTGAAAATAATGAACGATTAGATCATTAGAAGTGAATCTGGGGATATTTCTATAAAAAATGTAAAACAAGGTGAATAATTATCATTTCTTTCTACTGTAATCAAGTAAAAGTTGGATGAACATTTTTGTGTTTGGGATGTATAACTGTTCAAAATTGATTTGTAGCAATCCTTTTTATCTTTTTTATACAAGAAAACGCTAAAGTCAGAAACGAAGCAGCGGCTTCAGTACTCAAGGTAGTGGAAAATATTGCACGCGCCAGCTAATCACTGACAGCTCTGTCGGCACATGTATCTGAAGGTATTGAATTGCTCGTCCTACTTTATTATAAAATTAAAGAATACAGTCGGACCTCGATTCTACGGACACTTCGGTACCGGAAGTCCGCAGAATCGAGGCCTCGTAAGCCCAGCCCCTAGAGCGCGTTGGGTCACTCACGGCTCTATTCCCAGTACCGTATCACCGTATGGTAGCGTCGTCGCCCGTCTAATTTTTCGCGTGTATGTATGTATTTGTCAGCAATTTCCATCGGCCGTGTGCCTTTATCCAGCTCAACAATTAAATTCAGTTTTTCACTGTTTTTTTTAATTTTCTTCACCTTCTTTGGTGGTTCCATTATTATGTATTCAATAAGTTCCAAAATAATCATACATATGTAATCACAGTCGAAAACGTACAACCTACATAACCTAAAAAAAGCCCGCCACCAGAAAATTTATGAACACAGGTTATATGTTGTATGTATGCTACGGTACTGAGCGGCGTGGTTCGAAAGTTCCCCACCACTAGCAAAAAAGGGTAGAAAAGTGGGGACTGTCCACAGAATCGAACTCCGTAGAATCGATGTCCGACTGTATATCTAATTGTCACGATTCATATTTTCGTTTTTATACTCAGATTCATTGACTACGATAGATCAACACGACAACGAATCATAGTTCTACACTTCATCGAGTGATGTATCAAGCCAGAGTGATTCACAAAGTCCGGAGCATGATACTTAGTCTAAAAGCACAGGCTGTAGACGACTTGAGAATAATGTTATCCTAAAAAATCAACACAGCTAGGTCTATACAGTCCACGCAAACTGTGGGTGGAGGTGAGTGTTTTTTGCGATGGCACATAAATAACATTGATATCAAAATACCACAATTCAAAGATGGAATCCTCCAGTATTTTTATCAGGCACCGACATAAAAATTTTGATGTTAAAAATGTACCTTAAATTGCGAAACTGGTTTTGACTTAAACTGCTATGAAAGGTAGAGCTAAGCTTTGGTATGACGCTGGTAAAACTTAAATCAATTCTTATGTTCAATTTCGTCAAGCAATCGATGATGAATTTTTTATTCAAGAATACTCACAGCATTGGCAGATGAGATTAGATTAGATTTATTTCTTGATTGCCTAATTACACAAAGAGCCCCGCACTAATCTTATGGGAATTGGCTTCCGGTGGATTGGAAAAATGTTGAAACACTTTCGAGATACGGTCGTTGTGATAAAAAATCTCGATGGGCGAAATACTTTATACATAAAAATACGAGTCACATTTTTCACAATAAAATATATCATTTTAAGGGTAACTATTTATGTTTTGTTACTATTTACTCTTTCGGGATACACATTTTAAAAATTCCATGTCAAGATTTTGTATTTATCGCATTCTTCGTCAAACCATTTTTGGGCTTGCGGCTACAACTTTGATTGAATTTACTATGTTGAAGGCCATGCCATCTGTACGTTAGGCTGGTCGTTATAAACAAAATTTACGGGCCGGCCCCCAAATCGACTCCAAATAAATCGAAACTCATGAAATTGGGACAAAAATAACCATCACATTGGCATGGGATGACCCATAAACAATCTTGAGGGCAGGGGGGTGGCTACTTTTTTACACATAGCAGCATTTCCGTAGACCAATCTGTGAGAATTTCAGATTTTTACGTCCATAATTAGACCCACAGTGAAATAATAACTGAAAAGACCCCCGAAACCCCGTGTATTTCAAATGGAGAAGTTCATCCTCTGTGGCCAAGGGTCAAGCGTTAAAATAAAAATCTGAAAAAATAACAGGACGAGTTTTGATTTATTTGGAGTCGATTTGGGGGGCGGCACGGGAAATTCATGTTTATTTCCGTTATAACGGCCACCCTACCGTACCTAGGCTTTCCTCGATTTTTTAGCTTCCAAGTTTTACATGTTGTAGAAAAACTGCTCGCTCTTATGGTCCATACATTTAATAGACTTAACCGGCATGCTGTTATTGTACTCCAAAATCAACTTCGAACTGACTTTCACCGGCAGGTTGTTAGATAATAACAATGAGCTTAGTACCTTAATGTTAACTCTATGAGGTCTCGCCCTCTCGCGTTGAATATCTGGTTTTTATTGTGAATAATTCATGGTAATTGCTAAGGGTCTATGTGCCTGTTATTATTAGTGTTCTGTTTATTTTTTGGTTTAGATACGAAGTTTATTTCCCTGTTCCTATGCTCAGTTATGACAGAGATGCACTCGTCGATCTTGTATATGTCCTCCGTATATTTTTATATTATTTTTTGTTTATTGCAATAATCAATCCTCCGCTGGCGCTACCTCTCTGGCTGCTGATTTTATAGCTAGGCTGTCGAACACCTGGTGGTCTTTTGATAATAATAGGGTTGGGCTTGTAGTATGCCACGATTCGCTTACTATGTCCTGCTCCGTTAGCTCGATTGTCATCTGGTGTAAGTTATTCAGTTCTTCCGGCATGGTCGGATTTAAATTTCGTTGCTATTGGGTGCTTTGCTGCTCTAGTGCAGGGGTCTCTCGTCGGGTCCTGGTCTTACCGTAATATTTTGATTACGTAGTCATGAAATGCTTGTACGAAATTTGCAGAGATGCTTGCGAATCAGATTTGCAGTTGAGATTTCGTCAAAGTAGGCAGTCAAGTATACAGTTGAACTATTCTCCTAGAGATATTCGACAAATAGCGTAATTCGGTAAATAGCGTGCCAACGTTTGGAAGGATACGAGCACGACAGAATGTTCAAGATTCCATTTCACCAGATTTTTCACATTCATTGGATAGTGATCTGTTTTTAATTTACGTAAACAATTATTCAATTCCGTATTTTTATGTACAGTTTCGTATATAATACAGGACAAAAAGTTGTTTAGCATTCGTGTTTTTTTATTCCAGATCTAAATAGCCGAAAAGCACTCGCATCACCCAGTAATATCGTTCGATTTGTGTTTTGATGGATTTTGATGGATTTTTGGAAACTTGTACTATCATGGAGTACAGGCTTATTACTTTTTCTTTCTTTTTGTCGACCCCGTTTATCATGCTACGAAACGTGTAGAATATGAATATGAATTCACTCTCCAAGTTAGAAAGCAGTTCTTCAAAGTATCTCTTTTTTTTCACATATATCAGTAAGTCTTACAGTATCGATGTCACAACGACAAGTTTACACAAAAAAAAAAAGTAGAAAAAAAAATTATTTTTAAAAATCTCAAAAAAATTATTTAAAATTTAAAATTTATCCTCCAGCATATCGCTCGGTAACATATATATAATTTTGTTTTAGTCATTTAAAAGTGTTTATTATAAATTTAAATTCAAAACAGTTACATGAAGTATTCCCCGTGGAATATAGTCGTATATTTTCTTTTCGCTTAATTCGGTTTTCGAATCTACGATATTCACCATAGTCATTATCATCGTAGGCCGGAATAAAATAAGAAAATAAAAATAAGGTGCAGAATAGAACACTAGCCCTGACCTTGGGTTTAATAAATCGTTTATAACTTTATTCGTTGGTGTCTCTTCAAACGCTATGACCTAGGTGACTTTTATATCTGACTGATGTCTAATGGCGTCTATCTTGCAGCGCTGCGACGCCTGCGCATCCTCGTTCTCTTACCGGCGGTCGGATTTGAATGTGTCTTTACGCCGTATATATAGCAGGCATATCTCTCTCTCTCGTTGTAATAGTGTATAACCCTACGTGATTCCTCAGCGATCTGCGCAAGTTCAAAGTATCTGACTTTATTCCTTCGTTGTTCTTTACTAGACCGCTTTCGGCTTCAATTTGAGTTTTTAATTTTTTTTCTGCTGTGCAAGGGGCTTCGGGCGCTAGATTCCGATCAGCGTTCTCTCCGTTCCCTGTACAAATAGTTGACTTCTCTAGTTCTCTGTTGGTTCCAGTGGCCCGACTGTCGTGATTTCCTAACGAGGATATAGTTTTGCTCGTATTTATTCGTATCTTACGTCGTAGGGTTGTTCGAGGCTTCTTTTCGAAGGCGTGTTACTGGCCGATTGCGCGTATTTGGTTCATGTGCCGTTTCCATACCCGATGATCGTCCAACTCCAACTCGTATATCAGGTTTCCTAGTTTTTCTCTGTCACGTCCGTGATCAATGGTAATATTAGTAGATAATTTGATTCAAGATCGGTGTTACCAATGATAAAGACGGGCCTAATTAGCGAAAGTTCTGCTTCCTTCTGAATTTCGGTTCTCGCCGTATTTATGTTTGATTTCTAAGCTGTATTTGCAAGAGTTTGAAGAAGATCTGTAGTTTTCTGAAGAAATTATGAGGTTGAAGTTCGTGACGTTAACGTAACAGAATATTCGTCGAAGAAATGCAATATTTAGTGATTCAAATGTTGTTAGAATTTTGAAATATGCGAGATAAACATGTTTCACACAATTTAAGGAATTATGCACCGTTCTTGATCCATTTGAAACGTTCGAGCCTTGAATTTGAGAATTTTTTCATGAATATTTTGTTGCATTAACGTCACGAACTTCAACCTCATTATATTTTAATTCTTCCTGGAACTAGGCCAAATGTTTTGACGGAGTAATATCCCTTTAAATAAATTGCGAAAACAGAGCTGTAAAGATTTCTACACAAGATGGATGCGACAAAAAATACCCGATTCATCAACGATCATGAAATCATATGTGCCAACGCTCTATGATATTACCGTACAAAAGATTCTAGATGAAATCGGAGATGATCTAATTCATTTAAGTGTTGATGAGACCACACACTAGTGTGGACGGATTGTAGTCAATGCGATTGTAACTCGATTAACACATGAATACCCCGAAATATCAACGTGCTGTTGATTTTATATCATTAATTTACTCGACATGCCCACATTTATCTACGGCGAGTCTTTGTGCTCTTCTGCCTGAGCAACGTCTTATCGAAAGCCAGTTCACGTTCGATGCATATGTCATGGCCTTCATCTCGTTGCCGAAAAAATCCGTGAGGCATACGAGATGACTGATGATTTGATCGCTACAACGAAAAAAGTTTTCTGCAAAGCACGAAATCGACAGGACATATTCAATGACATCGCAGGGGACATACCTCTACCACCGGCACCAGTTGTGACACCTCAGACCATATAGGATGGACGTAGCATTGCCTGTATTATAATCTGTTGCCGAGTATTGAGAAAGGGACGGAAGATACTAAATCGTTTGTAAGCGAAGGAAGAAGTTATCTCGTTCGGGATAAAAAGTTGCCAAGTCGTGTTGCTGCGTTGCCACGTTTATGTGCCCCATAGCCTCTGTGGCATAACTCTCTCGATCATAACTAAACCTACTCGATTCCAAGAGTTAGCATTAATGAGGCTTATTTGTGTGCATATATATATCACTCAGGCTATCCTTGTCTTGTTAGTCAGTAACACCCATACCACTCCAATGCTCCGTCCATTTTTATATGGTCTTGGTGGGACACGCTGGGGTACGTGGATTAACGCATGCGTGTATTATCATCGGTATCTTGATCAAGTGAGCGAAGTGATTGAGGCACTTGCTGTTGATGCAGCTAGTGTTGAAAGAGCGAAACAGTTATATGGAGACCCATTGAGACAAGGCATTCAGAATGAACTGCAAGTGATTACTGTAAGATTTTCGTATATTGCAGACATTATTCAATGTTTTGAAAAACAACACGTTCCTCTCAATGAAACCTTAGCGATGCTGAACAATCTCTGTGTTAATCTGATGACATATGTCATATTTATGTTTGATTTATGAGCCATATTTGTAAGAGTTTGACGAAGATCTGTAGTTTCCTGAAGAAATTACGAGGTTGAAGTTCGTGACGTTAACGTAACAGAATATTCGTCTAAGAAATGCAATATTTAGTGATTCAAATGTCGTTAGAATTGTAAAATATGCGAGATAAACATGTTTCACACAATTTAAGGAATTATGCACCGTTTTCGATCCATTTGAAACGTTCGAGCCTTGAATTTGAGAATTTTTTTGATGAATATTTTGTTGCACTAACGTTACGAACTTCAACCTCATAAGAAATTCGCGATAAAGTTGTTTAAGTTGTTTCGTGGACAGCAATTTACGTGTATTGTAGCCGTGCAGGTTCCCTGCGATTCCTCAGCGATCTGCGCAAGTTCAAGGGATCTGACTTTATTCCTTCGTTGTTCTCTACTAGCCCGCTTTCGACTGGAATTTTTTTTTTATTTTCTTCCTGCTGCGCAGGGGGCTTCGGGCGCTAGATTCCTATTAGCGGTCTCTCCGTTAACTGTACTATATATATATATATATATATAGTTTGTTTATTTGCGTACCCTTTTCGGGTTTTACAAAGTTGTTTAACCTCTTACTTACTTTCATTTAATTTCGTTTACTTCATTTACTTTCATCTTAGCTGCTGAATTACATTTCCACCCTTCCTTACATACATTTTCCTTAATTTCTATTCATCATTTACTTTCCCGTCTCATATTACTTTTCTTGTTTCCTGCTCTTCATTTCCGGTTCCCCTGATCTGTCCTTTTCGTCGGTCTTTGTCTCCCTTGTCACTTCTTCTTTCTATTTTCTTCTTCTTCTCTGGCCTCTTTTTCGAACTTCCTGCTATAGGCGCACGCTTCTTTTACCAGCTCTCCTCTTAGTAATTCTACCTCGTACTTTTCTGGGCTTTTCTTTCCTCTTAATACTTTCACCCACTCCCTTAATTTGTCATCTATTCTGTCTTCCATTCCTTCACACCTCCATATAGCCATTCTGCCTTTTTTTCTGCATATTCTGCATCTTGTGTCCGCGAATCCCTTGTTTCCTGCTCTTCTCACATTTCCGCACCTCATTCTCGCCCATTGTTCTTTTTCCCAGTTCTTGACGCCTCGTTTATTCCAATATTTCTCCTGCCCTGCTTCCTTCTTCCATTCCTTGTATCCCTTGCAGTAGTTTGACCCGTCGATTCTGCTCCAGTCTTCCTGTATGTTCTGGTCCACTTTCGTCCTCACTCCCTCTTGCAGTTTCTCCGTCACTACCTGTAGGCTCCCTCCATTCCTTATCATTTGCAGCGTTTCACCATCTCCTACTTGCTCTAGTGTTTCCCTCATTTTCTTCCCCCATGCTGTTGGGTTATTATTTCTTATCCCTCTTAATTCTTCTTTTAGGCATATCTTCGGCCACCTTTACTCTTCCATGTTCATTGTTTCCAAGAAGTATTTGCTCGCTCTGATTCTTGCTGCTATTTCTGTTTTTTTTATTCCTGCCTCCATTCTCCAGATATAGGCCGGTGTATTCCTATCTCATCCCATCGCCATCTTCATGTATCTACTCTGCACCTTCTCTACCTCTTTCCATTCTCTCCAGCCCCATACCTCTGCTCCGTATAGTATTATCGTCTTTATCAGTGTGTCCATTAAGTATTCCCTTTTTCTTAAGTTGCCTATTCTGGCTCTCTTCATTATTCCCCATGCCGCGTTTATCCCCTTCTGTTCAGTAGTGAAACTCCCCTATAGTTTCTCGCCTCCCCTTCGTCCCCTGCCTTGTGTATTGGGTATATCCTCGCGATTTCCCATCCCTTTCCCAATTTCTCCTTTTTCCATAGCTCGTTTAAAATCTGTGTCCATTCTGAGAACGTCTCTTCCGTCATTCCTTTAAAGAATTCCACCAGCATTCCGTCTTCTCCTGGCCCCTTATTGCTCTTCATTCCCAGTATAGCCTCTGCTACCTCTTCCCTTTCAATTTCTTTGTCTAGATCTTCTTCCTATTTTACCATATCTTTTCCTTCCCCTAATTCACTCTCTTTTTCTTCTATATCCCTCTGTTCCCTATTCGTGTTTCCTCTCAGCAGTTCCTTAAAGTGTTTCATCCAGTCGTCCTTCTTTATCCCGATGCTCATTGCTTTCTTTCTTGGTCTGAATCCTCTTATTGCTTCCCAGAATCCTTTCACATCCCTGCTTTTCTCGACTTTACTCCATTTCTCCTCTCTCCATTCCTCCTTTTTTTCTGCATATAGTTTCTTTAGTTCCGCCCTTCCCTTCACGAGAGCCTTTCTGTCCTTTTGTGACTTTGTTCTTAGATATTTTTTCAGTAGTTTTCTCACCTGTTTTCTTTTTACTTTGCAGTCCTTTTTGAACCACGACCCCATTTTAAATTTCTTCCTCTTCATTTCGGCCCCGTCTGCTGCTTCACTGATGCGTTTCATTAATGATTCTAGTCTCTCCTCTACTGTGTTTCCTCCCCCTGTCTGGTTTCTTCTGTTTTCAAGTATTTCCTGGTATTTTTCCTTTTTCTCTTCCCTCCATTTCCATCCTGTCACCTCCTGTTCGCTTGGTTCGTGTTCCTCTCCTCCTCCTGTTATTTCTATCACTATTGGCAGATGGTCCGATTCGTCCCTCTCCGCCACTGTCATCTTCCTGACTGGGTTTTCTTCTTCCCCTTCCTTTACAATAACGTAATCTAGTACTGAGCTACCGTTCGCCCCTATATACGTTAGTCCCCCCTCTCATCCCCTTGTGCTCTGCCAGTCATAATTGTCAATCCTAGGTTTTCGCACATTCCCAAGAGCTTTCTTCCGTCCCCGTTAACCACCGTATCATCTGAGCTTCTTATCCATTCTTCTTGTTCCAGGACCGATCTGCCTTGTTCTCCGCCCACTCTTGCGTTCCAATCTCCCACAATTATCATTTGTTCACCCTCTTTGATTCCTTCCTCTATTATTCCTTCCAGCTCCTTTCTCACTTCTGTCATTCCTACGTTGTTGTATACTGATATGATTCTCTGGTTCTTGTTCGTCATCTTTATCATCATTTCGTGTTCCCACTCCTCTACCCTAACCTCCTGCCCTCCGCCCTTTTTCATTCCCACCAACTGTCCCCCCTTCGCTCTCCCCTTTGTCGCTTCTCTTCTTGCCGGTTTCGCCCACCAGTTATATTTCATATCCAGTCTGCTCACCACTGCCTTTTCGTTTTTCTCCTCTAGCCAAGTTTCCTGCAATATGATTATCTCATGCTTCTCCAAAAAGTCCCACGCCTCCGTTACCCTACCCACTCCAGCTATATTCCATGATACTATCCTCTTTGTGTTTCCCCCTCCTTCTGGTTCCTCTATCTCTGAAAATGTTCCTCTTCGTCCTCTTCTCTAAGTTCTCTCCAGTTTTTCCACTCCCCATCTATTTCTATTCTTTGGTAGCCCACTCTTACTTTTCTTCCCGCCTCTCCTTCTCTTCTCGCTCTATCTCTAAGTTGCTTCTGTATATCCCTTTCCATTCTCGTTAAGTCGTCGTCTATGAAAATTCTCGATCCCTTTAGGTGTTTTTTATTTCTCATTACCCTTACTTTTCCCTTTCGTGCCGCTAGTCTTGCTATCACGCCCTCGTTAGCATTGTTATTGTCTCCCCTTACCATTTTCCACACTGCCTCTATTTCTACTTCTACTCCCACGTCTTCTGGTAGAAATTTTTTTATTATTTCTTTTTGGACCCTACCCTGTATCCCCAATCCCCTTATCACTATGTTGTTACGTCTCTCTTTTCTCTCTGTTATCTCCAATTTGTACTCTATCGCAGCCAACCGTTCCCCTTCTTTTTCCCTACTTTGTTCCCCGCTTGTCTCCTCTGTTTGTTCTCCTCTCGTCTGTGTTTCGTCTATTTATCCTTTCGCTTCGTCATCTCTTCGTCCAGACTCCCCTAGTCTCGTTATTCTATGTTCTAGCTCTCTTTTTTCATCCTTCCATTTTTCTCCTTTCTTACTCATTTCTGTCCTGATTTCTTCCATTTCCTTCTCCCACCTTTTTCTGTCCCTCTCTCTCAGTTCCTCCGTGATTCTGCCTACTTCGTTTTTTACTGTATTCTCTATTTCTTTTTTCATTCTTTTTTCTATTTCTATTTCTTGCAATCTTTTCTCTATTTCCGCTTCTCCCCTGCCTTTGTTCTGATAGTTGTCTGCTTCCTCCTCGTTCCCGTTATCATCCATTCTCCTCCTCTTCCTGCTTGTAGGCGCGTATTTTATTTTCTCCCGGGCTTCTCCCTCCCCCTCCATCGCTGTTTCTTGTCTACCGTGTTCTAGCCTCGTCTCTATTTCTTCTTCGGGGGTTTCCTCATATCTCCTTAGATTTTCATCGCTATCATCGAAGTATCTGTCCTCAATCTCACTATGTTGTCCCTTTTCCTCCCCTTGCTCCTCTTCACTCTCTTCCTCGTATTCCTCCTTCTCTTCTCCCTTTCTGCCTGACTCTGTAGCTCTCTTTCCCCCCTCTTCCCTACTCCCGTCCCCATCGCGTGGGTCTCCCCAACTCTTGCTCGGTGTATGCCTCAGCTTGTTTCTTGTTTCGGATGCCGCCTTCTCTAGCTCTTTTTCCCCCTTCTGTCTTGTTAAATAACGCTCGATTCTCTCCTGCGCGTCCTTTCCCTCCCCTCTCACCTCTTTTTTTGGTCGGCCTCTGCCCCTTTTCGGCGCTTCGCCCGGTTGCCCGTTGCTCTTCGCTTCATCTGTCGTCTTTACCTCCAACTCTGTCCTCGCACTTCTCCCGCCTTTTTCCGACATGTTTTCCCGGCTCTCACCTAACCTCGAAATTCTCGACCACTTTTCACCACTAATTTCACCTGTTTTTCCCTATTACTTCCACTCCCCAGCACTTCTCCTCTCTCTTTACTCTACCCTTCTCGTTTCTGAATCCTTCTTTTCCTCCCGCCCTGCTTTTTCCTCTTTTTCTGTCTCGATTTATCACAGCTCTCTACCACACTTCTATACCCTATCCAATCCCGAAGGAGACTCCCCGTTACCTGTACTAATAGTTGACTTCTCTAGTTCTCTGTTGGTTCCAGTGGCCCGACTGTCGTGACTTCCTAGTTGGGATATGGTTTTGCTCGTATTTATTCGTATCTTACGTCGTATTATTTTTCACCTTCTCCTCATCCTTATATTTGCCATTCTCTCTCTTCCAGATATCAAAGATCCGTTATTGTCTTTATCAAAGTGAATCCAGACCGTCCAACTCCTTTCAATTACACGATCTATTTTTTTTTTCATATTCATCAACCGCATACGATTGAGTATAAACAATGAACAGAGAAGAGCGTTGGAATAGGCTTCGTGTACAGCTTCAGTTACCTGACGGCCTCTTTGTATGTGATACGATTCTGTGTAATACTTGCAATCAACGGTCGACAACATTGAATGCTCGCAGTATTACACGTCACACCGAAAGTAGACGCCATCAAAATGGTATGCAAAATGTAATACGCGGTTACAATCAATAACTCTGCGTGACGTTCAAAAGATTCGAGATGAAATCGGAGATGATCGAATTCATTTAAGTGTTGATGAGACCACAGACTAGTGTGGACGGATTGTAGTCAATGCGATTGTAACTCGATTAACACATGTATACCCCGGAACTGCTCGGTTGATTCATATGGAAGAACTAGCCAGCGTGAATGCTGATACCATTTGCGATTTTGTAGAATCATCACTGATGAAATTATGGCCGGATGATATACATCGGGATAAAGTGCTGATATACGCTACAGATGCTGCACCTTATATGGTTCGCTATGGGGTACTGTTGAGGAACCAATACGAGTATCGAAAGCTAGTTTGATTTATAAGCTGTATTTGTAACAGTTTGAAGAAGATCTGTAGTTTCCTGAAGAAATTATGAGGTTGAAGTTCGTGACGTTAACGTAACAGAATATTCGTCGAAGAAATGCAATATTTAGTGATTCGAATGTTGTTAGAATTTTGAAATATGCGAGATAAACATGTTTCACACAATTTAAGGAATTATGCACCGTTCTTGATCCATTTGAAACGTTCGAGCCTTGAATTTGAGAATTTTTTCATGAATATTTTGTTGCATTAACGTCACGAACTTCAACCTCATTATATTTTAATTCTTCCTGGAACTAGGCCAAATGTTTTGACGGAGTGATATCCCTTTAAATAAATTGCGAAAACAGAGCTGTAAAGATTTCTACACAAGATGGATGCGACAAAAAATACCCGATTCATCAACGATCATGAAATCATATGTGCCAACGCTCTATGATATTACCGTACAAAAGATTCTAGATGAAATCGGAGATGATCTAATTCATTTAAGTGTTGATGAGACCACACACTAGTGTGGACGGATTGTAGTCAATGCGATTGTGACTCGATTAACACATGAATACCCCGAAACATCAACGTGCTGTTGATTTTATATCATTAATTTACTCGACATGCCCACATTTATCTACGGCGAGTCTTTGTGCTCTTCTGCCTGAGCAACGTCTTATCGAAAGCTAGTTCACGTTCGATGCATATGTCATGGCCTTCATCTCGTTGCCGAAAAAATCCGTGAGGTATACGAGATTACTGATGATTTGATCGCCACAACGAAAAAAGTTTTCTGCAAAGCACGAAATCGACAGGACATATTCAATGACATCGCAGGGGACATACCTCTACCACCGGCACCAGTTGTGACACCTCAGACCATATAGGATGGACGTAGCATTGCCTGTATTATAATCTGTTGCCGAGTATTGAGAAAGGGACGGAAGATACTAAATCGTTTGTAAGCGAAGGAAGAAGTTATCTCGTTCGGGATAAAAAGTTGCCAAGTCGTGTTGCTGCGTTGCCACGTTTATGTGCCCCATAGCCTCTGTGGCATAACTCTCTCGATCAAAACTAAACCTACTCGATTCCAAGAGTTAGCATTAATGAGGCTTATTTGTGTGCATATATATATATCACTCAGGCTATCCTTGTCTTGTTAGTCAGTAACACCCATACCACTCCAATGCTCCGTCCATTTTTATATGGTCTTGGTGGGACACGCTGGGGTACGTGGATTAACGCATGCGTGTATTATCATCGGTATCTTGATCAAGTGAGCGAAGTGATTGAGGCACTTGCTGTTGATGCAGCTAGTGTTGAAAGAGCGAAACAGTTATATGGAGACCCATTGAGACAAGGCATTCAGAATGAACTGCAAGTGATTACTGTAAGATTTTCGTATATTGCAGACATTATTCAATGTTTTGAAAAACAACACGTTCCTCTCAATGAAACCTTAGCGATGCTGAACAATCTCTGTGTTAATCTGATGACATATGTCATATTTATGTTTGATTTATGAGCCATATTTGTAAGAGTTTGACGAAGATCTGTAGTTTCCTGAAGAAATTACGAGGTTGAAGTTCGTGACGTTAACGTAACAGAATATTCGTCTAAGAAATGCAATATTTAGTGATTCAAATGTCGTTAGAATTGTAAAATATGCGAGATAAACATGTTTCACACAATTTAAGGAATTATGCACCGTTTTCGATCCATTTGAAACGTTCGAGCCTTGAATTTGAGAATTTTTTTGATGAATATTTTGTTGCACTAACGTTACGAACTTCAACCTCATAAGAAATTCGCGATAAAGTTGTTTAAGTTGTTTCGTGGACAGCAATTTACGTGTATTGTAGCCGTGCAGGTTCCCTGCGATTCCTCAGCGATCTGCGCAAGTTCAAGGGATCTGACTTTATTCCTTCGTTGTTCTCTACTAGCCCGCTTTCGACTTGAATTTTTTTTTTATTTTCTTCCTGCTGCGCAGGGGGCTTCGGGCGCTAGATTCCTATTAGCGGTCTCTCCGTTAACTGTACTATATATATATATATATATATATATAGTTTGTTTATTTGCGTACCCTTTTCGGGTTTTACAAAGTTGTTTAACCTCTTACTTACTTTCATTTAATTTCGTTTACTTCATTTACTTTCATCTTAGCTGCTGAATTACATTTCCACCCTTCCTTACATACATTTTCCTTAATTTCTATTCATCATTTACTTTCCCGTCTCATATTACTTTTCTTGTTTCCTGCTCTTCATTTCCGGTTCCCCTGATCTGTCCTTTTCGTCGGTCTTTGTCTCCCTTGTCACTTCTTCTTTCTATTTTCTTCTTCTTCTCTGGCCTCTTTTTCGAACTTCCTGCTATAGGCGCACGCTTCTTTTACCAGCTCTCCTCTTAGTAATTCTACCTCGTACTTTTCTGGGCTTTTCTTTCCTCTTAATACTTTCACCCACTCCCTTAATTTGTCATCTATTCTGTCTTCCATTCCTTCACACCTCCATATAGCCATTCTGCCTTTTTTTCTGCATATTCTGCATCTTGTGTCCGCGAATCCCTTGTTTCCTGCTCTTCTCACATTTCCGCACCTCATTCTCGCCCATTGTTCTTTTTCCCAGTTCTTGACGCCTCGTTTATTCCAATATTTCTCCTGCCCTGCTTCCTTCTTCCATTCCTTGTATCCCTTGCAGTAGTTTGACCCGTCGATTCTGCTCCAGTCTTCCTGTATGTTCTGGTCCACTTTCGTCCTCACTCCCTCTTGCAGTTTCTCCGTCACTACCTGTAGGCTCCCTCCATTCCTTATCATTTGCAGCGTTTCACCATCTCCTACTTGCTCTAGTGTTTCCCTCATTTTCTTCCCCCATGCTGTTGGGTTATTATTTCTTATCCCTCTTAATTCTTCTTTTAGGCATATCTTCGGCCACCTTTACTCTTCCATGTTCATTGTTTCCAAGAAGTATTTGCTCGCTCTGATTCTTGCTGCTATTTCTGTTTTTTTTATTCCTGCCTCCATTCTCCAGATATAGGCCGGTGTATTCCTATCTCATCCCATCGCCATCTTCATGTATCTACTCTGCACCTTCTCTACCTCTTTCCATTCTCTCCAGCCCCATACCTCTGCTCCGTATAGTATTATCGTCTTTATCAGTGTGTCCATTAAGTATTCCCTTTTTCTTAAGTTGCCTATTCTGGCTCTCTTCATTATTCCCCATGCCGCGTTTATCCCCTTCTGTTCAGTAGTGAAACTCCCCTATAGTTTCTCGCCTCCCCTTCGTCCCCTGCCTTGTGTATTGGGTATATCCTCGCGATTTCCCATCCCTTTCCCAATTTCTCCTTTTTCCATAGCTCGTTTAAAATCTGTGTCCATTCTGAGAACGTCTCTTCCGTCATTCCTTTAAAGAATTCCACCAGCATTCCGTCTTCTCCTGGCCCCTTATTGCTCTTCATTCCCAGTATAGCCTCTGCTACCTCTTCCCTTTCAATTTCTTTGTCTAGATCTTCTTCCTATTTTACCATATCTTTTCCTTCCCCTAATTCACTCTCTTTTTCTTCTATATCCCTCTGTTCCCTATTCGTGTTTCCTCTCAGCAGTTCCTTAAAGTGTTTCATCCAGTCGTCCTTCTTTATCCCGATGCTCATAGCTTTCTTTCTTGGTCTGAATCCTCTTATTGCTTCCCAGAATCCTTTCACATCCCTGCTTTTCTCGACTTTACTCCATTTCTCCTCTCTCCATTCCTCCTTTTTTTCTGCATATAGTTTCTTTAGTTCCGCCCTTCCCTTCACGAGAGCCTTTCTGTCCTTTTGTGACTTTGTTCTTAGATATTTTTTCAGTAGTTTTCTCACCTGTTTTCTTTTTACTTTGCAGTCCTTTTTGAACCACGACCCCATTTTAAATTTCTTCCTCTTCATTTCGGCCCCGTCTGCTGCTTCACTGATGCGTTTCATTAATGATTCTAGTCTCTCCTCTACTGTGTTTCCTCCCCCTGTCTGGTTTCTTCTGTTTTCAAGTATTTCCTGGTATTTTTCCTTTTTCTCTTCCCTCCATTTCCATCCTGTCACCTCCTGTTCGCTTGGTTCGTGTTCCTCTCCTCCTCCTGTTATTTCTATCACTATTGGCAGATGGTCCGATTCGTCCCTCTCCGCCACTGTCATCTTCCTGACTGGGTTTTCTTCTTCCCCTTCCTTTACAATAACGTAATCTAGTACTGAGCTACCGTTCGCCCCTATATACGTTAGTCCCCCCTCTCATCCCCTTGTGCTCTGCCAGTCATAATTGTCAATCCTAGGTTTTCGCACATTCCCAAGAGCTTTCTTCCGTCCCCGTTAACCACCGTATCATCTGAGCTTCTTATCCATTCTTCTTGTTCCAGGACCGATCTGCCTTGTTCTCCGCCCACTCTTGCGTTCCAATCTCCCACAATTATCATTTGTTCACCCTCTTTGATTCCTTCCTCTATTATTCCTTCCAGCTCCTTTCTCACTTCTGTCATTCCTACGTTGTTGTATACTGATATGATTCTCTGGTTCTTGTTCGTCATCTTTATCATCATTTCGTGTTCCCACTCCTCTACCCTAACCTCCTGCCCTCCGCCCTTTTTCATTCCCACCAACTGTCCCCCCTTCGCTCTCCCCTTTGTCGCTTCTCTTCTTGCCGGTTTCGCCCACCAGTTATATTTCATATCCAGTCTGCTCACCACTGCCTTTTCGTTTTTCTCCTCTAGCCAAGTTTCCTGCAATATGATTATCTCATGCTTCTCCAAAAAGTCCCACGCCTCCGTTACCCTACCCACTCCAGCTATATTCCATGATACTATCCTCTTTGTGTTTCCCCCTCCTTCTGGTTCCTCTATCTCTGAAAATGTTCCTCTTCGTCCTCTTCTCTAAGTTCTCTCCAGTTTTTCCACTCCCCATCTATTTCTATTCTTTGGTAGCCCACTCTTACTTTTCTTCCCGCCTCTCCTTCTCTTCTCGCTCTATCTCTAAGTTGCTTCTGTATATCCCTTTCCATTCTCGTTAAGTCGTCGTCTATGAAAATTCTCGATCCCTTTAGGTGTTTTTTATTTCTCATTACCCTTACTTTTCCCTTTCGTGCCGCTAGTCTTGCTATCACGCCCTCGTTAGCATTGTTATTGTCTCCCCTTACCATTTTCCACACTGCCTCTATTTCTACTTCTACTCCCACGTCTTCTGGTAGAAATTTTTTTATTATTTCTTTTTGGACCCTACCCTGTATCCCCAATCCCCTTATCACTATGTTGTTACGTCTCTCTTTTCTCTCTGTTATCTCCAATTTGTACTCTATCGCAGCCAACCGTTCCCCTTCTTTTTCCCTACTTTGTTCCCCGCTTGTCTCCTCTGTTTGTTCTCCTCTCGTCTGTGTTTCGTCTATTTATCCTTTCGCTTCGTCATCTCTTCGTCCAGACTCCCCTAGTCTCGTTATTCTATGTTCTAGCTCTCTTTTTTCATCCTTCCATTTTTCTCCTTTCTTACTCATTTCTGTCCTGATTTCTTCCATTTCCTTCTCCCACCTTTTTCTGTCCCTCTCTCTCAGTTCCTCCGTGATTCTGCCTACTTCGTTTTTTACTGTATTCTCTATTTCTTTTTTCATTCTTTTTTCTATTTCTATTTCTTGCAATCTTTTCTCTATTTCCGCTTCTCCCCTGCCTTTGTTCTGATAGTTGTCTGCTTCCTCCTCGTTCCCGTTATCATCCATTCTCCTCCTCTTCCTGCTTGTAGGCGCGTATTTTATTTTCTCCCGGGCTTCTCCCTCCCCCTCCATCGCTGTTTCTTGTCTACCGTGTTCTAGCCTCGTCTCTATTTCTTCTTCGGGGGTTTCCTCATATCTCCTTAGATTTTCATCGCTATCATCGAAGTATCTGTCCTCAATCTCACTATGTTGTCCCTTTTCCTCCCCTTGCTCCTCTTCACTCTCTTCCTCGTATTCCTCCTTCTCTTCTCCCTTTCTGCCTGACTCTGTAGCTCTCTTTCCCCCCTCTTCCCTACTCCCGTCCCCATCGCGTGGGTCTCCCCAACTCTTGCTCGGTGTATGCCTCAGCTTGTTTCTTGTTTCGGATGCCGCCTTCTCTAGCTCTTTTTCCCCCTTCTGTCTTGTTAAATAACGCTCGATTCTCTCCTGCGCGTCCTTTCCCTCCCCTCTCACCTCTTTTTTTGGTCGGCCTCTGCCCCTTTTCGGCGCTTCGCCCGGTTGCCCGTTGCTCTTCGCTTCATCTGTCGTCTTTACCTCCAACTCTGTCCTCGCACTTCTCCCGCCTTTTTCCGACATGTTTTCCCGGCTCTCACCTAACCTCGAAATTCTCGACCACTTTTCACCACTAATTTCACCTGTTTTTCCCTATTACTTCCACTCCCCAGCACTTCTCCTCTCTCTTTACTCTACCCTTCTCGTTTCTGAATCCTTCTTTTCCTCCCGCCCTGCTTTTTCCTCTTTTTCTGTCTCGATTTATCACAGCTCTCTACCACACTTCTATACCCTATCCAATCCCGAAGGAGACTCCCCGTTACCTGTACTAATAGTTGACTTCTCTAGTTCTCTGTTGGTTCCAGTGGCCCGACTGTCGTGACTTCCTAGTTGGGATATGGTTTTGCTCGTATTTATTCGTATCTTACGTCGTATTATTTTTCACCTTCTCCTCATCCTTATATTTGCCATTCTCTCTCTTCCAGATATCAAAGATCCGTTATTGTCTTTATCAAAGTGAATCCAGACCGTCCAACTCCTTTCAATTACACGATCTATTTTTTTTTTCATATTCATCAACCGCATACGATTGAGTATAAACAATGAACAGAGAAGAGCGTTGGAATAGGCTTCGTGTACAGCTTCAGTTACCTGACGGCCTCTTTGTATGTGATACGATTCTGTGTAATACTTGCAATCAACGGTCGACAACATTGAATGCTCGCAGTATTACACGTCACACCGAAAGTAGACGCCATCAAAATGGTATGCAAAATGTAATACGCGGTTACAATCAATAACTCTGCGTGACGTTCAAAAGATTCGAGATGAAATCGGAGATGATCGAATTCATTTAAGTGTTGATGAGGCCACAGACTAGTGTGGACGGATTGTAGTCAATGCGATTGTAACTCGATTAACACATGTATACCCCGGAACTGCTCGGTTGATTCATATGGAAGAACTAGCCAGCGTGAATGCTGATACCATTTGCGATTTTGTAGAATCATCACTGATGAAATTATGGCCGGATGATATACATCGGGATAAAGTGCTGATATACGCTACAGATGCTGCACCTTATATGGTTCGCTATGGGGTACTGTTGAGGAACCAATACGAGTATCGAAAGCTAGTTTGATTTATAAGCTGTATTTGTAACAGTTTGAAGAAGATCTGTAGTTTCCTGAAGAAATTATGAGGTTGAAGTTCGTGACGTTAACGTAACAGAATATTCGTCGAAGAAATGCAATATTTAGTGATTCGAATGTTGTTAGAATTTTGAAATATGCGAGATAAACATGTTTCACACAATTTAAGGAATTATGCACCGTTCTTGATCCATTTGAAACGTTCGAGCCTTGAATTTGAGAATTTTTTCATGAATATTTTGTTGCATTAACGTCACGAACTTCAACCTCATTATATTTTAATTCTTCCTGGAACTAGGCCAAATGTTTTGACGGAGTGATATCCCTTTAAATAAATTGCGAAAACAGAGCTGTAAAGATTTCTACACAAGATGGATGCGACAAAAAATACCCGATTCATCAACGATCATGAAATCATATGTGCCAACGCTCTATGATATTACCGTACAAAAGATTCTAGATGAAATCGGAGATGATCTAATTCATTTAAGTGTTGATGAGACCACACACTAGTGTGGACGGATTGTAGTCAATGCGATTGTGACTCGATTAACACATGAATACCCCGAAATATCAACGTGCTGTTGATTTTATATCATTAATTTACTCGACATGCCCACATTTATCTACGGCGAGTCTTTGTGCTCTTCTGCCTGAGCAACGTCTTATCGAAAGCTAGTTCACGTTCGATGCATATGTCATGGCCTTCATCTCGTTGCCGAAAAAATCCGTGAGGTATACGAGATTACTGATGATTTGATCGCCACAACGAAAAAAGTTTTCTGCAAAGCACGAAATCGACAGGACATATTCAATGACATCGCAGGGGACATACCTCTACCACCGGCACCAGTTGTGACACCTCAGACCATATAGGATGGACGTAGCATTGCCTGTATTATAATCTGTTGCCGAGTATTGAGAAAGGGACGGAAGATACTAAATCGTTTGTAAGCGAAGGAAGAAGTTATCTCGTTCGGGATAAAAAGTTGCCAAGTCGTGTTGCTGCGTTGCCACGTTTATGTGCCCCATAGCCTCTGTGGCATAACTCTCTCGATCATAACTAAACCTACTCGATTCCAAGAGTTAGCATTAATGAGGCTTATTTGTGTGCATATATATATCACTCAGGCTATCCTTGTCTTGTTAGTCAGTAACACCCATACCACTCCAATGCTCCGTCCATTTTTATATGGTCTTGGTGGGACACGCTGGGGTACGTGGATTAACGCATGCGTGTATTATCATCGGTATCTTGATCAAGTGAGCGAAGTGATTGAGGCACTTGCTGTTGATGCAGCTAGTGTTGAAAGAGCGAAACAGTTATATGGAGACCCATTGAGACAAGGCATTCAGAATGAATGAACTCTGTGTTAATCTGATGACAGACGATGATGTTCACGTTGCAAATCGTGCTAAATTAGCCTGGGTAATTGAACGCAACGATGGACTCCATGCGATGATGGATGTCAATGACTGCGTCGCGATGGAAATTTTCGATGCATTACCACAATCATGGAAAGTTAATGATTGTCTTGCAACACGCTTTGCTTGTTGAGCGATCTTTTTATCAATACAAAAGTATATTCAGAGCCAATCGTCAAAGTTTCAAGTTTGAGAATCTTCGAACACATGTCATATTTATGTTTGATTCATGAGCCATATTTGTAAGAGTTTGAAGAAGATCTGTAGTTTCCTGCAGAAATTATGAGGTTGAAGTTCGTGACGTTAACGTAACAGAATATTCGTCGAAGAAATGCAATATTTAGTGATTCAAACGTAGGAATTTCGTGTGGAGGATTAGGAATTAATAATCAATTATACGCCACTATTTAAACATTCAATAATATGCAACAGTTTATTAGGATTTCACATTTACACGTCTTTACTCGCTAATTTCAGACTCACAACTGACTTTCTAGCTACCCTCTAACTACTCTCGACCCTCAAGCACTCATAAACACATTCTATCTCTTTCTCAACCATACGTCTTGCACTCTTTGTTTCAGTTACTACCTTCTCCCTCGCACTCTCTAGAACTTTCTTTTAATATTCGTACTGTCTTATTCGTCACTTATTCGTCTACTCAATCATACCCAAATACTACACAAATGTAGTTAGAATTGTAAAATATGCGAGATAAACATGTTTCACACAATTTAAGGAATTATGCACCGTTCTCGATCCATTTGAAACGTTCGAGCCTTGAATTTGAGAATTTTTTGACGAATATTTTGTTGCACTAACGTTACGAACTTCAACCTCATAAGAAATTCGCGATAAAGTTGTTAAAGTTGTTTCGTGGACAGCAATTTACGTGTATTGTAGCCGTGCAGGCTCCCTGCGATTCCTCAGCGATCTGCGCAAGTTCAAGTGAATCTTACAAGTCATTGAAGTAATATTTTGATGTTTTCTATGGTTGTCTTTATAATAAATATTCCTAAAATGGCATAAAAGGCTTATTTTCATTTGAAATTGCTCGTTAAGTCAATAGGACAAATCATAGCGGGAATATTCCCACTATGTCAGTGTGGGTAAAGTCAGGGAAAGAACAGCAAAATCACCTTGAAAACCGGGAAAAGTCAGGGAAATTGGCTCTGAAGAAATAGTGGCCACCCTGTTTATTCTTTCGTTGTTCTCTACTAGCCCGCTTTCGGCTTGAATTTTTTTTCTTTCTTTTCTTCCTGCTGCGCAGGGGGCTTCGGACGCTAGATTCCCATCAGCGTTCTCTCCGTTACCTGTACTAATAGTTGACTTCTCTAGTTCTCTGTTGGTTCCAGTGGCCCGACTGTCGTGATTTCCTAGTTGGGATATGGTTTTGCTCGTATTTATTCGTATCTTACGTCGTTTTTTTTTCACCTTCTCCTCATCCTTATATTTGCCATTCTCTCTCTTCCAGATATCAAAGATCCGTTATTGTCTTTATCAAAGTGAATCCAGACCGTCCAACTCCTTTCAATTACACGATCTATTTTTTTTTCATATTTATCAACCGCATACGATTGAGTATAAACAATGAACAGAGAAGAGCGTTGGAATAGGCTTCGTTTACAGCTTCAGTCACCTGACAGCCTCTTTGTATGTGATACGATTCTGTGTAATACTTGCAATCAACGGTTGACAACATTGAATGCTCGCAGTATTACACGTCACACCGAAAGTAGACGCCATCAAAATGGTATGCGAAATGTGGCAGCAGCAGCAAATGGAATTGCAGCACGATGGGCACGGATTCTAGATCAGTTGATTGTGTTTGTTGTAATACGCAGTTACAATCAATAACTCTGCGTGACGTTTAAAAGATTCGATATGAAATCGGAGAGGATCGAATTCATTTAAGTGTTGATGAGACCACACACTAGTGTGGACGGATTGTAGTCAACGCGATTGTAACTCGATTAACACATGAATACCCCGAAATATGAACGTGCTGTTGATTTTATATCATTAATTTACTCGGCATGCCCACATTTATCTACGGCGAGTCTTTGTGCTCTTCTGCCTGAGCAACGTCTTATCGAAAGCTAGTTCACGTTCGATGCATATGTCATGGCCTTCATCTCGTTGCCGAAAAAATCCGTGAGGTATACGAGATTACTGATGATTTGATCGCTACAACGAAAAAAGTTTTCTGCATTGCCTGTATTATAATCTGTTGCCGACTATTGATAAAGTGACGGAAGATACTAAATCGTTTGTAAGCGAAGGAGGAAGTTATCTCGTTCTGGATAAAAAGTTGCCAAGTAGTGTTGCTGCGTTGCCACGTTTATGTGCCCCATAGCCTCTGTGGCATAACTCTCTCGATCATAACTAAACCTACTCGATTCCAAGAGTTAGCATTAATGAGGCTTATTTGTGTGCATATATATATCACTCAGGCTATCCTTGTCTTGTTAGTCAGTAACACCCATACCACTCCAATGCTCCGTCCATTTCTATATGGTCTTGGTGGGAGACGCTGGGGTACGTGGATTAACGCATGCGTGTATTATCATCGGTATCTTGATCAAGTGAGCGGAGTGATTGAGGAACTTGCTGTTGATGCAGCAAGTGTTGAAAGGGCGAAACAGTTATATGGAGACCCATTGAGACAAGGCATTCAGAATGAACTGCAAGTGATTACTGTGAAATTTTCGTATATTGCAGACATTATTCAATGTTTTGAAAAACAACACGTTCCTCTCAATGAAACCTTAGCGATGCTGAACAATCTCTGTGTCAATCTGATGACATATGTCATATTTATGTTTGATTTATGAGCCATATTTGTAAGAGTTTGACGAAGATCTGTAGTTTTCTGAAGAAATTATAAGGTTGAAGTTCGTGACGTTAACGTAACAGAATATTCGTCGAAGAAATGCAATATTTAGTGATTCAAATGTCGTTAGAATTTTGATATATGCGAGATAAACATGTTTCACACAATTTAAGGAATTATGCACCGTTCTTGATCCATTTGAAACGTTCGAGACTTGAATTTGAGAATTTTTTGACGAATATTTTGTTGCACTAACGTTACGAACTTCAACCTCATAAGAAATTTGCGATAAAGTTGTTAAATTCGTTTCGTGGACAGCAATTTACGTGTATTGTAGCCGTGCAGGTTCCCTGCGATTCCTCAGCGATCCGCGCAAGTTCAAGGGATCTGACTTTATTCCTTCGTTGTTCTCTACTAGCCCGCTTTCGACTTGAATTTTTTTTTTTTCTTTTCTTCTTGCTGCGCAGGGGGCTTCGGGCGCTAGATTCCCATCAGCGTTCTCTCCGTTACCTGTACTAATAGTTGACTTCTCTAGTTCTCTGTTGGTTCCAGTGGCCCGACTGTCGTAATTTCCTAGTTGGGATATGGTTTTGCTCGTATTTATTCGTATCTTACGTCGTAGGGTTGTTCGAGGCTTCTTTTCGAAGGCGTATTACTGGCCGATTGCGCGTATTTGGTTCATGTGCCGTTTCCATACCCGATCATCATACATATCTAGGATCTATAATATTCTTATTCATATTTTCTTCCTTTGTAGAAAAAATTTGAATTCAGAATCGAAGCAGAATGTGTCATCTGACATCGTTCCAATGCAATATCCTTCTTTATAATCTCAGTCTGGATTTCATGAAAATTTGATACTCATATTTTATAAGAATTATTAACTAACAACAATTCATAATTAATTAGTTCGGAACTAATATTACGCTCAAAGTATTTTGATATTCCTTCACTATCTTTCATTTCGGCTCGAATGGAAATAGTTTTATCTTTAAACTGTAAGCAAAAACTTTGCTGAAAGTGAGATTTATGTGTACTCAGTTCTTGTACGTTATGCGTCAAGTCTGAAATGCAGAGACGGATTGGTTTCAATAATTATTTTTTGTAACTCAGTGCGCGAATTTCGATTTCTCATGTCTGTTGGTAGTGTGCGAAGTGCCCGATTCACACACTGTGGAGCGCGGTGTGCACTCAGTGCTCAAAAGTATCTGGACTTTATTATACATTCGCGCACTGAGTGTAGAGAATGATATACTCCGCGCACTGTAAATAGTCTATCCGTAGAATATTGTAGAAAATACAGTATTCGCATTCTCTGCCGATTTTCGGTTACTGATAAAAAGATGTTTTGATCGAAAGATGATGTCGAAATTGAAATTCGCACATTGAGTTATAAAAAAAAGTATACTACACACGTGCGCGTACGTGATCCTCGCACTCGTGTTAAACTACACTCGTGCGAGAATCACTTACTTCGCGCACTTGTATAGTAATCTACTATAAACCTTTTTACGACTTTTACTTCCTCTGAATGATCAAGTCCGGTCATCTTATCGCACATACTCACACAGTCGGCAAACATATGCAAGAATACTCACAGCTTCTCTATCCTTCTTCTTAATTTGCTCACTCTATATCTGGCATTGCTCGATTACTAAGTCAATAATCTATTTCGCAATCAACGTATCAGTGCACGTGTTAATAAAAATACCTTACCCATCATATGCCATCTTTTAAATTATGCACACATTATAACATTTATGTAATGGGCCCTGCAGCATTATCCGAATTTTCAATAACAATGACTACGTATTATCTGACAAGGATGATCTAGACCACATGAAGTGGACCTATAACCAGTCAATTTTAAGAAAATATGTGCCATCCCAATGATACTCATGTTCACCTACAGTCCGACCTCCAAATAAGAAACCAAAAGCCCCCAAGGGGAAGAGTCTGTACAAGAATTCGAGTACCCCCACCATGCGTGCGCTCTTCACTGACTCACTCCCTCCGTCTCTCTCTTTCATTCGAACGTAAGTGCAATTCGAGCTTGGAGTGGGGGAAGCGCTCGAATTAGATAATGGTGAAAGTTTCTTATTGCCGGGTTTCTTATTTGGAGGTCGGCCTGTATAAGTTATTTATAAATTCGCTATATTTTATTATATATAAAAGGTTATACACATTCGGGTTGGTGGCGAAAAACCGAATGACCAACATCAATAATTAGCGAAATTCCGAAATCTCTAAGTTGAGAAAACTATCAATCCAAATAAGCCTCATACAAAAGCTTCATAATTTGGTCTCTTGGAATATTTAAATTAGGATTGATGACTGTTCGGCAGTAACGGTATCCCGTTATACGATTTTCGGAATTTCTGTCATTATGAATTCCGGTCTTTCGGTTTTTCGACCCACAACCCTATAATCTGTGTGAGCAGTTGTCGGGTACAGATTGTACGTATAGAATTATTAGCGTTCCTATTAATTCATCTGCGAGATTTTTCAGTAAATATTGTTAATATTCATGATTTCAACGATTATACATACCTCATTTCCTCCTGCACGAGCCTGACGCACCCGGTGCGCGCCTGTGTTGGTTTTGTCGTAGGAAGGTGACTGGCTACGTTCACCGAATATTCTCTGTATGTGAATAAATATTAAAAAAAAAAAAAAATTGTTACAAATGAATTCATGTTTATATTTATTTCACCGAAATGACATATTGCGAATTGGTACTATAATGCCGGATTTATTTCTATGATTAACTCAGTTCGTAACAATATTCGTTGTTATGCTCAAATTATGGCCGTTGTGGACTTCTACGAGCAATGCGCCGTACCGTGGCCTTAGATACTCCGACTTCTCGAGCCACTCTCGACGCTGTTTTTTTCACGTTTTCTTCGAGTACTCGTAGAACTTTGACGCCAATCACTCACTCCAGTTTCCTTCTACGACAATATGATATTCCGCACGGCTTCCATCGCCGGACTCGGACGTTCCGGATTCTCAGCTGATAAATCATCTGCGATGGTCCGAAAGCTAGGACCCGCCACGTGTTTCAAAACCATTTTTTGTATTGATTTTTATCTTATTTCTTGTATTATTTTCTGTCTTGATTTATTTATTTCTATTTTTTTTTTTTTGTCTTATTTCTTGTATCATTTCTTGTCTTATTTTCTGTCTTGATATTTATCTTATTTCTTGTCTTATTTTCTGTCTTAATTTTTATATTATTTGTTGTCTTGATTTTTGTCTTATTTTTTGTCTTGATTTTTGTATTATTTTATGTATGGATTTTTGTTTTGATTTTTATATTATTTCTTGTCTTATTTTCTGTCTTGATTTTTATCTTATTTTTTGTCTTGATTTTTGTCTTGATTTTTGTCTTAATTTTTGTCTTGATTTTTGTCTTGATTTTTTTTGATTGATTTTGATATTATTTTCGGTATTGATTTTTATCTTATTTCTCGTCTTATTTTGTCTTATGTTCTGTCTTGATTTTTAGCTTATTTTTTGTCTTGATTTTCATCTTGATTTTTGTCTTGATTTTTGTCTTATTTTTTTTTCTTGATTTTGATCTTATTTTCGGTATTGATTTTTATCTCATTTCTTGTCTTATTTTCTGTCTTGATTTTTATCTTATTTCTTGTCTTGATTTTTGTCTTGATTTTTGTCTTGATTTTTGTCTTGATTTTGATATGATTTTCGGTATTGATTTTTATCTTATTTCTTGTCTTATTTTCTGTCTTATTTCTTGTCTTATTTTCTGTCTTGATTTTTACCTTATTTTTTGTCTTGATTTTTATCTTGATTTTTGTCTTGATTTTTGTCTTGATTTTTGTCTTGATTTTTGTCTTATTTTTTTTTCTTGATTTTGACCTTACTTTCGGTATTGATTTTTATCTTATTTCTTGTCTTATTTTCTGTCTTGATTTTTATCTTATTTCTTGTCTTGATTTTTGTCTTGATTTTTGTCTTGATTTTTGTCTTGATTTTTGTCTTGATTTTTGTCTTGATTTTTGTCTTGATTTTTGTCTTGATTTTTGTCTCGATTTTTGTTTTATTTTTTTTCTTGATTTTGATATCATTTTCGGTATTGATTTTTATCATATTTCTTGTCTTATTTTCTGTCTTGATTTTTATCTTATTTTTTGTCTTATTTCTTGTCTTATTTTCTGTCTTGATTTTTATCTTATTTCTTGTCTTATTTTTTGTATTATTTCTTGTCTTATTTCGTGTATTATTTTCTGTACTGATTTTTATCTTATTGAGAGTAGGCTCGCAGATCACAGTTGCCCCAGAAATCAGCACAGATATGTCCGAGTGGGTCACATATCTTCAAATTTCCGACAGGACAATCATTTTCAACTTCAATCCACTAAGACTTAGTGGCTAAGTTATGGCGAGCTATCCGTTTTCCTATAGGCCCTATAGTATAGGGCATTTTTTCATTCACTTCTCGCAGCACAGACGGAAATCTGAGAAGCCGCAAAAATCAGCTTTAACATGTCCAAGTGCGTCTCATCTTCTGAAATTTCGGATAGGATAATTATTTTTAATTTTAATTGCTTTTTTTTTTCATTTACACACGGGCACTCTTGAATACGCCCAGTGGCTTCGCATGCTGCGTCGAAGAACCGCGTTGTAACCGAGCGAAGATAGGTTAGAATAGTGGTTTTCAATACGCAGTGACATAAATAGCTATTCCGATATCTACTGCAGAAGTCACGGAGAGCTGCTCGTTATCCACACACGGGCAGTCTTGAACTTGCATGTATACTTAAATGTATACTACATACCTCTTGCATGGTCTACACTTATCGGACTGGTCAGGAGGGTTAAGTTCAACATTTTATTCTGCCATATGAACTTTGTCACTGTTAAACGAATTAAGTTATACCTTCAGGTTGGTCAGAACCGAGGGAGAACTGCACTGAACATTTTATTCTGCCATCTGAACTTTGTCATTGTTAAACGAATTAAGTTATACCTTCAGGTTGGTCAGAACCGAGGGAGAACTGCACTGCCCTATCAATCACAATGAAACCATTGAGTACAATTGTAACAATCAAATTGAAAACAAATTCATAATATAATATGATAATTTTCCAAACTTATATTGTTTGACATATATATTTTTCACCTTGATAATTCACCTTGAACAAAATTAGACACGACATCTATTTTATCTTGTGATTTTAAAAATTCGACATATCGTCGGTGATAGTGCAACAATACCGCGTAACTGAATATTGCAATACCGCGTAAGTCCAACAAAAAGAAATGAGATTTGGTGTGCATTCGATGTATTTTTTATTTTTAGATCGAATGGACACCAAATGTCATTTTTTTTTTTTTACTCACGCGGTATTGCAATATTCAGTTACGCGGTAGTGTACTATCGCCGACGATATAATTTGATACGACATAAAACAGATGGCAAATTTTAAAAGCGTTTTGAAACAGAGGCTATTGGAACATATTGACTGGTTGCATTTTCAGAATAAAAATTTTTTGTTTGTTTCTTATTCTCAACTGCGTATCAACACCTATCACATCAGATTAAAGAGATATCAAATCACCACTTTCTTTGAATATTTTGATTCTTTGCCATTCGGCATTCAATCCGTCAAATGATGTATCATATATGATCAAATTGAATAAATGCTGCATTTTCAACCGATTCATTTCAAATTCGGTGTGTATATTCATAGTTAATCGTATAATTTGTTTAGTTTATTGTCCTACCATTTTTGGCACGTACAATAAAAAAGGCTGCACCAGTGAAAGGGTTAAACATTGATGAAATAAGATTTTGTTCTACGTTATCGATTCCACCATCAACAAGACATTGCCCCACTTCATTTTTCAAAACACGCACTATTACTTGAAAAGTTGGTAGTATTTTCTATGATCTGCTGTACAACAGTACGTTGAATTCTGAGCTTTTGCAAATCTGCAATATATTTTTCAGAAGACTCCGCAAGAGATAAATTGAATGTAAACTACTTAGCGTAAATTCGATAATAAGGTATTGAATTTGCAGTTGGGTTTAAACAGAAGTTACGCCAAGAAGATTCATCATTAATAATTTCAGTGTTTGTGGTATCTAATTCATTATCTACATTTTCAGACAGTGAGCTAATATTTATATCTGCATCTGTTGAAGTATGTTTGTTAAAATTATAATTTTTTTCGTATATATTCTCTTTGTCAGATTCTGAATTGGTATCAATATCGGAAAATGTATGATCTAAATATTCATCACAGTTTTCGGTTTGATAATTGGTTGCAATTGGAATGTCGTTTGATTTATGAGTTCGTAAATGTGCCCGAAAAGTTTTAAGACTATCGAATTTTCGATTGCAATTATATAAACAATCAAAATAACCACTAATAAATTTTTTGTAATGAATTTTAACATGCGTTTCGAAATTTTGTATACTTGAAAATAGTTCTGAACATGAACAACGTATTTTAATCATTTTTTTCAAATCTTCAACTTCAAAATATCAACATAAATTTATCAATTAAACTTTTTTGTATTTAATATACAAGGAGACGATTATGTCTTCAATAGTTATCTGTCATAAATAATGTAATATATAATCAATATCTAATGGCAAAACTTTTATATGTAGTAATTCCACAGATGTATTATGTTCTTCAAAAAGAACATTTCAACGAAATTTTTCTGGTAAAGAAAGCTACCATCTACATTATTGAGGATGTAATCGTTCATGAAATACTTTAATATCTCCAATCAATGTAAATACTTTTTTTTTTTTTATCCTAAGCTACTTGGCACGAAGCCAACGAGCAAGTAAATACTTTAATATCTCCAATTAATCTCATTGAAATATTATTATTGTCCTCTGTATTAAGGTGAAGTGAAACGTTTCAAGGCCACGGCCGGGTGCCTTTCACTGCGGTAAGGCAGATTACCAAACGTTAGTACCTTTGCCCGCCGCTAGATGGCGCAGACACCGAACGTTTGGTACGTCTGCCTACCGCTAGATGGCGCAGCGCGCATCTTCCGATGCGCGCCACGTCAGTACATATATACGTACACTAATGATCGCGATTATTTCGGGGCAGTGTCTATAAACACAGCAAGGCATATTGCAAATGATTGCACTGAATAATAACCCGAACAAATCGAGAATTATTTAGTGTATCACGTGTACCAACACTGTGTTGAACAAACGTCGCAGTGTCAAGCAGAAAAAGTGGCTTATATTCTCGCTCTGGTGCAGAGCGATTGATAAAAGTTGAAACTAATCAACTATGATATTTCTAACTTAGAGGTTAGACATGATGAATTCAGAGAAAATCCCTCTTTGGAAACCACATCGGTATGACGAGCAAACCTTGGTTTTTCCCTCGCTCTTGTGCAGAGCGATAGATATGCGTGAAAACTAATTCACTATAATGTATCTAATCCGTTAGGATTCCTTCGACAATCAGTCGAGTCGCTCTCCATTGGAGAAACTAAAAGAAAAACATTAATTTATGCAGGTTCTATGACTAGATATATGTTCTATAAATCAATAACCTAAATCCATTTGAATTCTATCGACCATCAGTCGAGTGGCTTTCCGCTGGAGAGACTTATTATCGCTCTTGTGCAGAGCGGTTCATAAGAGTGAAACTAGTTCACAATGATATTTCTAAAACATGAAGTCAAAAATGAATAATAAATACAGAGAAAATCCCTGTTCAGAATCCCCATTGGTTTTAGAAGCAACCTCAGTTGTTCCCCTCGCTCTTGTGCAGAGCGGTTGATATAAGTGAAATTATTTCACTATAATATTTCTAACTCATAATTAAACATGTTTGATAAATACAGAGAAAATGCCTGTTCAGAATCCCCATTGGTTTTACAACCAACCTTTGTTCCCCTCGCTCTTGTGCAGAGCGGTTGATACGAGTGAGACCAATTCACTATAATGTACTTAATCCGTTAGGATTCTATCGACAATTAGTCGAGTCGCTCTCCTGTTGGAAAGACAGAGAAAAAACATTTCTCTTTAAAGTTCTTATGACAAGATACTGTAACATTGCATGTTACGACAGGCTCCTCACCCCTTAAACGACCTTAGCGGAGTGTATGACGATGAGAGAATGAGTAGATAGACCCCGAGGTCCGATAATATTTCCGAGAGGCGACCGTGACCGACTAAAGACTGTTGAGCATATTATTTATTCTTTTGTTTTTTTTTTTTTACGACTTTTCTCTAACATGTGGGAGACGCGGCCCAGCCGACGGCTAAAAGACTATGATACAGACCCGCCACGACCAACGCACGACGTTCCAGTATCGACTGTTTGGATCCTACTCGACGAACGCCACATAAAAGCTCCGGAGGATAGTAGTGGCCATGCTACCTCCCGCTATTAAACGAGAGGACACGGGGGAGTGCCAAGGACATTCTACAACGTGGGATATCGGTGGTGGAGGAGATTCCCGCCACCACGAAGAGCCTACGACCCGTGAGCCTCCGACGTAGCGAGCTAGAATCACCGTGGCGAACTTCGAATTACGAACTTCGTAGCGATAACAGGTCGCCTACGAAGGATCCCAGGATCCTACGGTCGATACAAAAATCGATATTTGGCCGTAGCACGAGGGCGCTGATTGCCGGCGCCATGCGGTCTAGTCACTCTGCGTTAGACTAGCGTTCTTAGCACTCGTGCCAGGTGTTTGTCTGAGATATTGCCTTGAGAGAACCTAAACTTTTTGCGTTAGATTATATTTTGTTTATATTTTTGAACGTGGCGGTTATCCGCCTGGCGCCCAGCATTATTTTCAGGTGATTACGTTTGGCCAATTGTCGAGTGGATGGTTCTCGGAAGCTAGTATCCGGTCTAGTTTCGAGGACTAAATAAAATCCACGTCACAATACATATTCTATAAATCAATATTCCAAATTCGTCTGGATTCTATCGACAAATAGTCGAGTCGTTCTCCATTGGAGGAACTGAAAGAAAAACACCAATTTATGCAGGTTCTATGACTAGATATATGTTCTATAAATCAATAATCTAAATCCGTTTGGATTCTATCGACAATCATTCGAGTGGCTCTTCGCCGGAGAGACTTATTCTCGCTCCTGCGCAGAGCGGTTGATATGAGTGATATCGGAATTCACTGAATTATTACTCAGAGCAAATTAAAATAGTAAAATTTAATGAGTAAGTATAGCTGATGCACTGTGTCTACTGTCTAGTTTCACAAACACTTAGTCGAGCTGTATAGCAACAAGAGTTGAGTCAAAGTTAGTAAGGGTTAATGTCGTAAATATGAGTTACTGACAGGTCGGGATCTAGCGGAATGATAGAAGGAAAATGTTTACTTCTGTCTTTCGTTGTATACATACCAGCACGGTGTTCATAACCCTACTTGCAATGAGTAAGAAGCACATGCGCGCAAAAAGATTTTGAGGTTAGCGTGAGATCTGGCGGAATAAGCACTATCACACGCGTAGACACTGGAAATGAACTCAGTACGAATAGTAATGAGGTGAACTAACATATTAGCACACGCTTTGTTCGGAAACTTAGTATCCAATTATTTTTTGATCATCATCTTTTACTACAAGCTAGTGATGGGCGATACCGTATCGATATTCGTAATATCGATACTTTTCCATCGATATATCGATATTTTGTATCGATATTTCATGTGCCGATATTTGCAACTATCGATACTCAACCCACAGATATCGAAGTTCGATACTACCGTTTAATAATTTAATATTTCGGCGCAAAAACCGGGAAAACAGATCGGCAGACGGCAACTGCTGAACTGCCATATAGGTATTGAAGCTTGTTGTGGACAGTATAATTCACACTGTGCAGTATTTACACGGCACACACCGAATGCAAACTGCAGAGTGATCGTAAGGTAACTATCACCACTTATTATTGTAAGAATGAATTGTTCATCGGTTTTCCTGCTATGCCCGGGATGTTTTACATTACGAATTGAATGTTCATCGATGAATTTTGATTGATTATTACAGCGTTGATTGGTGTTGGTAAAATCATTCTGAGTCAGAATTTGGCTCCTAACCTCCAAATTCGTCGCAGTCATAGAACATATCCCGCAATAGTATGCATACACATTTCCTATGGTCCTATAATCCAAATAATATGATCATCCTCTTTAGAGTTTTCTGTACTTTTGGAACTTGTTACTAAAATGACTATTTATCTTATCATGCCATTGCTGTTACCCTTGAACGTATCTAAACGGCTCTTTTAGTGCCACCAAAAAGTGCAGTTTGGAAGTTTTTTGTAAAAACCACTGGAGGAGGCAAATGCAAAATTTGCCAGCAAGAAGTTAAAGGAAGTGGTAATACTACGAACTTAAAATTCCACCTCGACCGCTCTCATCCGAAACTGGAAATGACTACTGTCGCCGCCCAGAATAATTCTACGCCTAGTAGAAAAAGACAACAAGCGGTAATATATTCAATTCTGTTTCATTCTGGAGTATCAATCGTATTGGACTATGAAAACATATAACCATTATTTATATGATAGCTTCCACTCGATGATGACGATGATATTATAGACTACCTCGACGACCCAGTTCCATCTCCTGCTTTGTCAACAACGTCAGCAGCATCTGCAACCTCTATAGCTTCGACATCATCATTTTCACTTGTAAGTGCAACAAAAAATAAGCAGCCCAGACTAGAAACGGCCTTCTCCAAACAAAAATCGTTCCAAGGTATGTATGTATTGTAACTTTACGGCAGTTTAGCGGCTACGCGAAACTGACAGTTATCGTGAGTTCTTTACTCGTTAATAAAATTCGGGACCTCTCTATCTCATTTGTTGCTAAGATGCCTAATTACGGACCTTGAACGCCGTGCGTTCGCAGCCGTCTCCCCGTTGCACGGACCTTGTGCACAAAGTGCACGCAGCCGTATTCTAACCTACCACCGGACCTTGTGCACTGAGTGCACGCAGCCGTATCCCAACCTAATCACGGACCTTGAACGCAAGGCGTTCGCAGCCGTATTCCTAGCTAAATAAAGTTTAACTACGACCGGGAAATGGCGGATAAAGGAAACAGCATCAAATCAGAACATTAAAAATAAACATATGAGTATTTATTGTATAACTTAGATTTTGACGGTTGAAATCAATTAGAATACTATTTATAAGAATACTTATCTACTAAATTTGTATAATATTAATATTTGATGCATGAGATCTCTGTCCCACGACTTTATGCAATAATTTAATATAATCTTTCGAGTAATAATGAATTTTGATATGTTGTTAGTAATGTAGCGAAATTTGGAATTGAGTTTTTAAAGAATTCTGAATTTTCTAAAGTGATAAGATAATTGGCTAGGCAGCTCGCTAGGCGCTTTGCCTTTAGCGTCTGATGAGAAGTAATGTAGTGAGTCAACTCGGTCGCTTTGCCGGAGATTGCTGGCTGTCTGTCTATCGACATGCCTTATATACTGATTATAACGTCACGCCGAGCGTGTGGCTCGTCGAATATTCTAGTTCTACTCGAATGTTCGCAACGGCTGATATTTGAATGCTAACGGCCAGGCCTATACAGCCTGTAACGTTACATCTGCCCCCTTCGATCATCGGATGTTGTGATGATCTTGATCTTCTCGGGATCTCGATGTTCGACCTTCGTTTTTTCTTTCTTCATCGCGCTGTGGTCCAGTTATCCACGTTTCAGCCCCAATGGATCAGTCGGATCGATCAATCGTGGAATTTCGATTACCTCCCTTACCGACTGTTGGCTGACGTTGGTACGGCGGTTGGCCGGTGGCCTGCTGGCTACCACAGCTGACTTTTGTCGTTTTCTTGTTTGTGTCACCTCGTCCTCATCGTCTGATAAATCCAATGTCCCAAAAACCCTCAGCATTGTTATCAAGTCCTCCGGTTTGCGGTCTTTTCGACGATCGAAGTGTACGAGTCGTGATCGCTTGTTGCCGGGTGTTGTGGCGGTGGCGGTTGGTTCCGGATCGGCAGTGCATTTCCCTAGCCGCGGGATCTTGTATTTCTGCAGCCCCTGAAGCGCTCCAGTCACCGCTTCAACCTTCGTAACGGTAGGTTTATTGGTTTTTATCGTTGCATCTACCTTCTCTGCATTGGCCTTCACGAATGCATCCTTCAACACGTTATAAGATATCCGTTCTAGCGGGATGCTGACCTTGAGACATGGGTTGTTGTTTATGTCGGTCGATGTCGGCCGCTGCACTTCCGCCTTCTCGTCGATGCAGTTGATTGTCGGGATGACTGGTGCTTCGTCTGGCTTCGGCACCTCCGTAGGACGTGGTACCGACTTCTTCTTTCGGTGATCTCGTGCCGGATCCAAAAGGTAAGCATGCACTTGATACCCTCTACCTTTTTTATATCTTCCACATCCAGGCATGAACTTCCCAGATGCTTCAACTACTTTATCATTTTCAGATATTTTAAACTCCTCTACACTCGCTTGACACTCTTTGTCTTGGACGTTGGTATATCCGTATACGAACATGGTGACCGTTTGCGATATTTGTGCTTGACCTCGGCTTTTATACCCCTGATGTCGCTCATTAGACCTGGGTACGTTAGCACTCAAGCTCAACCGTCGCGAACGAATTACTCAACGCCCCTAGCCTATTGTTTTTCTATCTTTCTTAAAGCTCAGGCATAACATAGTGTTTCAACATATTCGTGTGGAATCGTCCACGTTCCTTTCTTGTATTTATATTTTCTAATACGAAGGTAGCTTCACCAACACGATTTCGGATCCTGTACGGTCCTTCATATAACGCTAGGAATTTAGCCATTATTTTATTTTTCGAATCAGACACATTTAAAGCTCTAACCAATACTAAATCGTTTACTTTAAATTCCGTTAGTTTATGACTTGAATTAAATCGCTTAGCTCTGCTACTTCCGTTTTTTATTATATTATCTTTAACTAATGTTAACTTTAATTCTTGTGATACGTTATCTTTATCGATGTCAAACCAATTCTTCCAGAATCTGGTGGGTTGTTCACCAAGCTGAATCTCGCATGGACAAAATCCAGTCGACTCATGGTGCACCTCGTTCACGCAGCACTCGATTACCGGCAACCATTCAATCCAAGCTGTATGCTTGTCAGTTAAAAAGGTTCTAAAGAATCTACCTAATTCCCTATTAACTCTTTCGACCATATTCCCTTGAGGGTGTCTTATTGATGAGAATATCGGAACAATTTCCTCTTCCTCGAGTTTATTCAACCATTGTGCTGACGTGAACTGTGTCCCATGGTCGAACTGGATTTCGCGCGGTTTGCCTAGTTCTGGAATGTACTTTTCAAAAATGCATTTGGTGGTGGAACGCGCATCCGCAGTTTTCAGTGGGTATAAGCGTACGAATTTACTGAATGTATCGATGGTTACTAGCAACCATTTATAATTTCCTCGACTCGAGGGTAACGGGCCTAGAAAATCTATCGAGACTAATTCACCGACCTCGGTTGGTGTGATGTTTTGCATCCGTGCGTAGCTGTACATGTTCGGTACCTTGCATCTTTGACATCGATCGCAACTTGCTAGAATTCGTCTGATGCGGCGTGCAAATTTCGGGTAATAGAAATTTTCTTTTAATAATTTATAACATTTGGTTGCACCAAGATGACCGTATATTTCGTGTGTTTCGGTTACTAATCCCTTGATTAATCTCTCGGGGAGATAAGCCTTTTTGGTGCCCCCTGGCTCCAGGTGGTACCAAATTCCTTTAATCTGTTTTAATCTTTTTTTTGTTCTTAAATTATCCTTATTGATTAAATCGATTATACGTTCATCCTGAGTTTGGTGCAATCCGAATGCATCTAAACCTTGTGTTACCTCTTCTGTAACGCCTCTAACTAATGGTGCTATTATTTGCAAATTATTAATCTGTAATTGTTTTTCTTCTGTTTTAGGGGGATATCTACTGAGTGTATCCGCGACGATGTTATCCCTTCCTTTGATGAACTCGATATCAAAGTCGTATGTTTGAATAAACAGGATCCAACGTGCCAAACGCGAACTTACTAATTTGCAAGTGGAAATGAATGTTAGTGCTCGATGGTCTGTGCGAATGGTCAGCTGCGCTCCGATAATAAACGTCCGGAACCTCTCCAATGCGAAAACAATAGCCAATAATTCTTTTTCCGACGTAAAATAGTTTAATTCGGCTCCCTTTAGGGTGCGACTAGCGAATCCGATAATTAGCTCTTCGTTTGTGTCAGATAACTGATACAATACGGCACCGATCGCGAAGTTACTTGCATCACATTCTAAGTAATAACGTTTTTTAGGATTGGGATGATGGATAATCATCGTTTTACAGAATAATTGTTTTACATGATTGAAATGTGTTATCATTTCTTCGTTCCACTCCCATTTAGCATCTTTCTTTACTAGATTTAATAGTGGCGATGTAGCATCTGAATAGTATTTCGTAAATTTACTATAATAATTAGTTAATCCCAAAAATCCTTTTAATTGTTTTACGTTTTTTGGTTCAGGAAAACGCTGTATAGCGTCTATTTTTTCCGGTTGCGGTAAGATACCGTTTTTGGTAATCCTGTGGCCCAAAAAATCTATTTCTTCTCGAAAAAATTTTGACTTATTGAAATTTATAGTCATATGATGCTTTCTAAAAACCGCAAAGAGTAATTCCAGATGTGCTAAATGAGACTGGAACGAATCAGATAAACACAGTATATCATCAACAAAGTTGATGGTGAAACTATCTGTTTCTTTCAAAACTAAGTCTAATGTTCTAATCAAACTTGCTAAACTAGTATTTAAACCGTAGGGTGTCACCGCGAATTGATATGTCTTCCCCTCGTACATGAACGCCGTATATTTTCTGGAATCTTTGTGTAGCGGAACCTGCCAAAAACTTGCAGTTAAGTCGAGACTGGACATTACCGAAGCGTTTCCGCATTTCTGAAACAAAACTTCAGTAGATTGCGCACAGTCGTGGTCAGGTACTATCAGCTTGTTTATATACCTTGCGTCTAATACCAGCCTAACGTCTCCTGATTTTTTAGCTACTACAACGAATGGATTGATGTATTCGCTATACGATCGTTCAATTATACCAAGATTTAACATTTTGTTTATTTCTTGTCTAACCTTATCTCGATGCATGATCGGGATTGGATATGACCGTCTGACGAATGGTCTATCCTCATAGATTTTTATTTTATGTTCATAAACTGTGACTCGACCTGGTATTTTGGAAAATATGTCGCGATACTTTTTTAATAAGTTTGAAAAGGCAATGATTTCACAAGCTTTAAGTACCTGACATTCCGACAGCTTGCAGTTAATCTCATCATCAGTTAATCCCGGATTATGTCCAATCTGATTATGACTAACTGAATCGATATTAGATACTTTTGTTAGATTTTCGCTATTGTCGCTAATATCTTCAGGTTTCATCACCTCAACTTCTTCGTTATTGATTTTAGTTTGGATTCTTAATTTATTTATTTCAAGATCTAAATCCGCTTTCCATCGATGTAGCGTATCGATTCCTATGATTATGTCACGTCTCAAACCCTGTACGACGAGAAAACATACCTCATCGGATAACGACCCTATATCGATTTTGGCAAGGAATTGTTTTTTTTATCCGAGTCGGCTTGCCTTTAACTACTCCTAAAACTTGAAAATTTGTTACAGGCAACTTAGCGCATTTATCCAGCGATTTTTCGTGCCGATCGTACCAATCACCCGACACGCACGTTATTTGGCTGCCAGTATCTATTAGTGCTTTGGCGTCGATGTTCTCAATACGAAGGAGAACCTCCGGACACCGTACTAAAGGCTGACCGTTTTCTGTATTTTCCTTAATAAGATAATTAAATGGATTTTCAAACGTATCATTTGTAATTTCAGTTTCAAATTGTGCCGCGAAAATATTGACTTCATGCTGTACTGGGTTCATTTCTGATTTGTCCAGTACAGCGCCTATCAGTTTTCCGTAACCGTTTGACCATAAATCGGCTCATCTATTGACGAACTATCTGTGTTTATGGTGGTCGCGTTTACATGACTAGTTGTCCAATTTGAATTCGACCTATTATTCGTGTTGTTTGTTTGGCCGTTCTTATAACGTTGATCTATATCGTCGGCTACAGGTTTGAAAATTTGGCTTGAGCTATCCGGTCGCCATGACACATGCTTGTCACGATTTTCAGTTACGCGATTAACAGTTGGACCCTGCCTATTCGCGTAAGTGACCTTTTGTTTCGGTGCATTAGATCTACCCCCGAATTGCATCTCATCAAGAAACTCTAGAAGTGCGTCGATGTCGCGGATATCCCGGCATTTTGCGGCTTCTACGATCGAATCTTCGAAGTGGCGTGTAAGATTTCTAACAATCTCGATTTCGGACATTTGTGGACTTAACCCTGCTGCCGATGCAAATTTTCTATTGGCATATTCCGACCACGTTACTCTCGAGTCGGGAATATAGTAACCAAACTCAATATCTCTGCGTAATTCTCTTTGAATTTCAACTCCCCAATATCTATTTAAAAATCGTTTTTTAAACTCTCCCCAGGACCTGATAACCTCGCGACGCGCGATCCACCAATCCTTGGCGTCATGTGTGAGACTTTTCCCTACGAGTTTTAAACGGATATCGTCTTGTTGCTGAGCATCGATAAAGATAAAGTAATCTTCTAACTCCTTAATATAATTAGCTGGTCTTTCCCAGTTTTTTCCCGAGTACGATGGCAACCTGACATGTTTGGAAAGAATATGACTATATTCACAGCCTTGGTTAGAATTATTAGATTTAATCTTTCTAATTTCAGAATTTAGACTGACTCTGATTTTTTCTTGATTCTCTTCTAATTCTGCGATTTTATCTGAGCAACCTTTTTGGTTTTTATCCATTTTGTTTTCCAAACATATCAAGCTGTCACCGAACTCTTCGCGAATATCTTTATGAGACTTTAGAAAGTTATCTTGACATTTCATTAATTTTTCATCGAGCTTATCGTATGAATTTTCTATTCGATTATTCAATGCTTCTAATTGTTTTTTATATTTAGCAGATTGTTCTTCCAATCTTTTTCTGAAGCTATCTTCACTATTTAACAAATTATCAACATTTTCTGACTTCGATTCAAGAATCGTTTGTTCTATTTTTGCAAATTTTTCATCTAGTTTCCTACTTAATTGTTCTAGGGCTGTCATTGGATCGAAGCTACCTGGTCTACGTTTATCTGTATCTTTTTCCTTATCAATAAAAGCAATGTCTAACTGTGAACTACCTTTATCTTTATTTTGTCTACCTTGCCCTTTTTCACCTACAACTGGCTCTGACGCCATGTTGATGCCGGTTCCTTTGCCTGCCATTTGCCTGGTCACGACACTGGACTCTGACGCCATGTATGCAAGATTGACTCTACTGATAAAGAACTCAAATTGATCGAAACGCGAAAGAAGCTAAGTTTAACAATGACTCTAAGATAATTTATGCAAAGATTTGAACAAAATTTTGAATAGAGAAGCCCCACGTTGGGCGCCAAATGTAACTTTACGGCAGTTTAGCGGCTACGCGAAACTGACAGTTATCGTGAGTTCTTTACTCGTTAATAAAATTCGGGACCTCTCTATCTCATTTGTTGCTAAGATGCCTAATTACGGACCTTGAACGCCGTGCGTTCGCAGCCGTCTCCCCGTTGCACGGACCTTAAGCACAAAGTGCACGCAGCCGTATTCTAACCTACCACCGGACCTTGTGCACTGAGTGCACGCAGCCGTATCCCAACCTAATCACGGACCTTGAACGCAAGGCGTTCGCAGCCGTATTCCTAGCTAAATAAAGTTTAACTACGACCGGGAAATGGCGGATAAAGGAAACAGCATCAAATCAGAACATTAAAAATAAACATATGAGTATTTATTGTATAACTTAGATTTTGACGGTTGAAATCAATTAGAATACTATTTATAAGAATACTTATCTACTAAATTTGTATAATATTAATATTTGATGCATGAGATCTCTGTCCCACGACTTTATGCAATAATTTAATATAATCTTTCGAGTAATAATGAATTTTGATATGTTGTTAGTAATGTAGCGAAATTTGGAATTGAGTTTTTAAAGAATTCTGAATTTTCTAAAGTGATAAGATAATTGGCTAGGCAGCTCGCTAGGCGCTTTGCCTTTAGCGTCTGATGAGAAGTAATGTAGTGAGTCAACTCGGTCGCTTTGCCGGAGATTGCTGGCTGTCTGTCTATCGACATGCCTTATATACTGATTATGACGTCACGCCGAGCGTGTGGCTCGTCGAATATTCTAGTTCTACTCGAATGTTCGCAACGGCTGATATTTGAATGCTAACGGCCAGGCCTATACAGCCTGTAACGTTACAGTATATATATTGATTGAATATTCACAAAATTACATCTACGATTCTAACCGAAAGTTGTGTTTCAATATTGATTCAGATGAAGGATCGAAAGCGGCTGATATAACGAACAAACTCTTGTTCATGATTGCTAAGGATAATTTACCCTTTCAAACAGTGGAAAAGGAGGGCTTCCAAGTTTTTGTAAAAGCTCTTGCACCCTTGTATAAGCTTCCTAGTCGGAAAACTACAACGTGTTTGATAGAAGAAAAGTATGAGGTGTTATCCAATATGATTAAAATTCAGCTTTCTACCACAGAGCATCTGTCGCTCACTACTGACGTATGGACTGATCCCTTAAATGTGAAGAGCTTCTTGGGTGTCACAGCGCATTTTATATTGCATGGGGAACACAAATCGGTTACGATCGGCGTAACTGAATTAGATGACAGACATACTGCTGAATATCTCGAAAAGTGGCTGTTAAAGATAGTAGAAGATTGGAGAATAAATAAAGACAGTATCCTAGTAGTTGTATCGGACAGCGGGGCTAATATAAAAAAAGCTATCAAGGACGCATTTGGTACTGACAAACATTTATCATGCTTTGCGCACGCTTTGAATTTAGTCCCCTCGAAAATTATAGAGTCTGATAATGACGTGAGCTCTCTGTGCAGAAAAGTAAAAACTATAGTGACTTATTTTAAAAAATCTGTAGCTGCGGCAGATAAGTTACGAACAGCTTCAGATCTGAAACTCATCCAATCTGTGGACACTCGTTGGAACTCGACGCATGATATGCTCGCTAGGGTTCATCAAATTATCAGAGAGCGTTGGATCCATACTGTTGCAATGTCCGACGGCTCCACTTATGTTAACCGCATCAGAGCTACAGACAATAAAAGAATTTGTCGACCTGCTTAAACCTTTCGAAAGCGCCACAAAAATAGTATGTGGAGAAACGTACCTAACAGGCAGTAAAGTAGTACCTATTGTTAATACTTTAAGAACAGCTCTGCAATTATCTGAACCTGATACTAAAACCGGTGAACGCATAAAACATCTTCTGTTAGAACAGTTCTTTCAACGATTTAATTGCATAGAGCAAGTGTCTACTCTGGCAATAGCAACAATCTTAGATCCCAGATTTAAGAAAATTCACTTTACTGATAGAGTGGCTTGCTCTCACGCTGTCAACAAAATAACAAGGGCTATAAATAATACAGTTACGGATAACTCGTTGAATGAACCTCGAAATTCCGAAAACGTTGGAGTAAGAGATGACTTTTGGTCATATCACGAGAATCTGGTCAATTTAAGTAAATCTAAAGAAGTAGTTCAACACGATCGAAACGAAATGACAGAAAATCTCAGGTATTATTTAAATCAGCCTCCGACCGCAATGGAGGACTGTCCAATCAAATTTTGGAGCCTTACAAATCATTCTCCGCTGAGTAGACTGGCCAGAAAATATTTAGCTATAATTGCGACCTCCGTTCCTTCTGAACGGCTGTTCTCTAAAGCAGGTAGGATTTTGAACGAGTCCAGGAATCGCTTAAGTGGAGAACACCTGCAGCAATTGCTATTTTTGGGTTCATTGTCGGTCAAGGACTGGCATTTCGACTGAAGTTTATACCTCCTCTAAATCGATCTTAAATATGTAATCATACATTTTTTTGTAGAAAAATAAAATTATCTTCAAATAATAATATTATAGAATTCATTATGCATAACCAATGTCCTTATAACCTTTTATGAAAAATCACATTCGAATGAAGAATTCATTTTCATTGTGTGTTTTAATTACCATTGCAAGTATCGATACCGATGATATCGATACTTCGCTGTCGATATTCTATGTGTATCGATACACTGATCATCAATACGTATCGATACGAAATATCGATACAATTGGAAAATATCGCCATCACTACTACAAGCTCGACCACTCTGACTGATCTTTGAAGCTCACGTGTTTCCATGTCTCCTAGCGTCGGCTGGTGGGAACTGGTGCGAACGAACACGAAGGCGGGCAAAGTGCGTTTATTGCAACTGGTAGAGACTCTCGCCATTTGTTCTTGTCGTATTTTTTTATTTCCCTAGATCTGTCGGAAGACAATGAAAATAATGAAAGTTAATTGGAATGACGGATACGACGGATACAAGCAGACAACATCACCTCAGACTTTTGACAGCTAGCCTAACAGCCGAACCATGGAGTAGAAGGAGACCTATTTTCGAATTGAAAATGGGTTTACGCAATAGGTGGCACTGTTGTGAGTGACCAGTCACGAACTTCCTGCAAACGCTTGCGCGCGCACTCCAAGGTATCATATGACGTCACTAACTGTATGGTAAATTTTCCCACTCACAGGAAGTCCGCGTTGGCTCGCTGCTAACAGCGCCATCTATTACGTGCAGAATTCGTGCCACTTTTTCAATACAGCGTGTATAGGGAGATATGTCTTCTCCTACTCCATGAGCCGAACATATAGGACTTTATTTCAGATTTGAGGTTAATGGAGAGATCGATTCGTTGGACAAAAATCCAAACAACACAAGCATACGGCATAACCTCACTCGTCAGACAGTTAGCCAAACATAGGGACTCTATTCCAGAATCGATTCGTTACACAAAAATCTCCAATTCCCCATACTACGAGCAGACGGCATAACCTCACTCGTCAGACAGTTAGCCAAACATAGGGACTCTATTTCAGAATCGATTCGTTAGACAAAAATCTCCAATTCCCCATACTACGAGCAGACGACATAACCTCACTAGACTGACAGTGAGCCAAACATAGGAACTCTATTTCAGGATCAAGTCGTTGGACAAAAATCAGAATGATGAAAATAAATTCGAATGATTATCTACATTTCAGTGGACGGATACAACCATAGGATACAACTAGCAGACGAGACATAACCTCACATTTCTGACAGATAGCCTAGCATAGGACTTCATCTCAGATTTGAGGTTACGGAGAGAATCTTGCTCGTATATCTATTCCATGCGTTCGACTTCATTTTTATTATTTCGATTTTCGTCCAACGAATTGATCTCTCCGCTAACCTCAAATCTGAAAGAGTCCTATGCTCGGCTAACTGTTAGTCGAGTGAGGTTATGTCGTCCGCTTGTATTATGTGGATTGTTGTCGAACAAATTGATCCCTCCATAACCTCAAATCTGAAATAAACTTCTAGGTTAGACTAGCTGTCGAAAGTGTGAGGTTATGTCTCGTCTGCATGCATACGTCATTTGAATGTATTGTCATTATTTCGATTGTTGTCTCACAAATCGATCCCTCCATAACCTCAACTCTGGAATAAACTCCTAAGTTAGACTAGCTGGCAAAAAAGTGAGGTTATGTCTCGTCTGCTTGTATACGTCATTTGAATATACTTTTATTCTTTTGATCTTCGACCAAGAAATCGATTCTTCCATAACCTCAAATCTGAAATGACCTTCTAGGTTAGACTAGCTGTCGAAAGTGTGAGGTTATGTCTCGTCTGCATGCATACGTCATTTGAATGTATTTTCATTATTTCGATTGTTGTCTGACAAATCGATCCCTCCATAACCTCAACTCTGAAATAAACTCTTAAGTTGGACTAGCTGTCAAAAAAGTGAGGTTATGTCTCGTCCGCTTGTATACGTCATTTGAATATACTTTTATTATTCAGATAATAGACTAACCAATCGATCCCTCTACAACCTCAAGTCCGAAATAAAATCTCATATCCTATGTTCGGTTTTCAGGCTAGCTGCCAGAAATGTGAGATTATAACGTCTGGGATCTTGTATCTGTTATTCGAATTTATTTTCAGTATATGCATATGTTTTCAATAAATTTAGCGGAATGAAAAATACGCATGAAATAAATCAACGATAAATACAATTTTCTCTATCCTACACTGTAAAAAAATTGCGGTGTAATCTAGCTCGGAGTTAGTGGTTGAGAATTTCGGTGTCAATAATAACACAACTATCGTGTTTGAAATACACCAGCTATGTTGTCGAATAAAAAATAGTGTTATTTTATGCGAATTAACACTATATGAATCTTTTGACAAGAAGAAACACCTATTGGTGTTATTGTACGGAAGAAAGTGTTTATTTAACACCTCTCGAACTGATACCATACTACACTGTGAAAAATCGGGGGTGTCAACTGCGACGGAGTGAGTGCTTCAATTCTTTGGTGTCGAAATTAACACCGAGTAAAAATAAAAACCACACTTTCGATGTGGTAATAATAAAATCGGTATTAATTATTTATCTTGCACACCGTATTGTGTTTAGGCAGCAAGTTGACACCCATCGGTGGTGATACGAGAGCTATGGTGTTAATTGTAATGTCATAAGTTCATGTCACACCGAGTTCACACTATTCCAGGTTCATATGCCGAAGGCTATATTTTTATCGTTTCAAAATTAACACGAAAAAGAGTAGAAACCGCACCTCTGATGTGGTTATACTGAGAGAAATTCAATTCGTGAAATTAACATTTTCGACATAGTAAGAACTTTATGATAATCGTGACATTTGAGAAAGATTTGTTAAACCAACCGAACATATTTTGTTGAGGAAAATCTGTTTTAATTCAGCATTCCTAATTTGACTCGGATGACATGGATTTGTGAAACATTGTATAACTCAACATAGCGAAGTTTGGCGTAGCGGATAGAGCGTGCGACTAGTAATACGAGCGATGGAGCGAATGCGAGCGGACTTGAGTTCAAATCCCGGTTAGGACAAAATATCGATGGCAGTTTTTTCTCAGCGAATTGATAATGCGTTTTCATCTACGTGCGGTTAATTATAAGTTGGCGGATCTAATGTTAAAACCCTGTTGAATAATGTATTTTTTTTTTAGGCTAGCTGAAAATTTCGCTCAATATAAGCAAAAACGGTGTTTTTTTTTATCTGAATTTAACACCGGCTATGGGTTCAATTTCGGTGTTGATTATAAACACCGTTTGAACACCGCACATCTTACACCAGCATTTTACACCGCATTTTTTAGTGTATGATATCCCAAATTCAGCAGGTGTTATTGGAATCGGTGTTATCTCAAGTCACTATTTTGACACCCAGATTTTAACACTGTCTAGTAACACTACTAACGGAGTGGACTCCCTGGGACTACGCGTGGTGTTAGAATGGTGTTAGTTTTAACACCACTTTTTTTACAGTGTATATTTGAGTCTCAGGTTAGCTGTGAGACGAGTGAGGTTATGACGTCTGGGATCCGATATCGATTGTTCATATACGTTACTCATTTTTAGACACATTAGTACGAAAGAAAGGAGTAGATTAAATAAACGAGCAATAACATTTTCTCGTGACGCAAATTTCGAACACGATTCTACCTATCGTTTGTTCGTATTTTAGGTTAGCTGTCAGTCAGGTGAGGTTAGTCGTGTGCGATCCGATATTCAATATTTGTGTTTCTTGCCAAGCGCCGTCAAGCGGGAGCAGCAGGAACCAACATCTTATACGTAGAGTGGCATAGGAAAGCTTCACTAGCGCTGCTGCTCGGCTTGCAAGTAAACTGGCTACAATTTCGGTACAGCTGTTGTGATCTCAACTAAATGTCGATACGGGTAGTGATCTCAACTGAATGTCGGTTCTTTTAGTTTTGAGTAACGGAGAATTGTCAATTCTCAGCCATTTCTCCATCAACTGACACGGGATTGGGCTCAAAGTGTGTGGTTTTTCATTGCGAAGTGGCTAAATGTCAGGAAAATGCGATTATCTACGGCAACAGTGAATAATCTCGCGATTTATGTAGTTGGTACATCAATCTGTAAAAATTTTTGTCGAATTTTGGAAAAGTGAAATAATCAGCCACTTTCTGCCACAATTGTGTGTAATCCCTCAAAATTTCATTGCGATCGATTCAGTAGTTCCGGAGAATTCACGATTCCCGTTTTCGAGGTTCTGACAAACGTTTCACTTCACCTTAATGTCAAAAATAATTTTGAGAATCAAAAGCCACGTTGATTTAGCGTCTGGGGGGTATTTTAAACCCAGTGCGAAATAAACAAATAATGAAATTTCAATTGCGTTCAGAATGTTACCAGCTTCATAATATGTCTTACTTACTAAGACTTCAATAGACTCTAATTTTTCCAGAGGTCCAACAATGACTGGTCGTGGTTGAAACCGCAGTTTTTTTTGCGCATAAATTCTTTGACACTTTCTTTCGTTTCTTCTTTATCATTCAATGTCTTGTGACGTGGATTTTATTTAGCCCTCAAAACTAGACCGGATACTAGCCTCCGAGAACCGTTCACTCGACAATTGGCCAAACGAAAACAAAGAATAGCAAAAGTTGGGCGCCAGGCGGATAACCGCCGATTTCAAAAATCTAAACAAAATAATAACCGTCGGCTAACAGCAGTACCGCGGAGAGGGGTCGGGATGAAAATGAAGGATTAGCGGGACGTTAAATAACTACTCGAGCGTTTTGATTTAATAACAAAAGAATGAGATTCATTCAATAAAAATGATAGAAAAATAATAGAAATAATAAATGGAATAATCGGGGATCAATCCCCTAGGATATATGACAACCGCAGGTCGTGTATAGGCGACCTGGCCACGTTTGACGAGCTTTACAATATCTAATAAACTACTAGCTTCCACGTAGGATAGCAAGAACAAGAAAAACTCATGCAAAAATTAAATAACTCGACAAACTAGGTCCTCGTGGGACGATATCTTAACTAAAACGTTAATTAAACTCCACGAAGAGAACTTACAACTAATTAACAATCTAATATTTACAATGGGTGAGCCTTCGGCTCTTAATGAAGAATAGAAAGAAAATGAAATTGATCGAAAGAATTAATATTTACAAGCGTTTACTAAAACTAACTTAAACTAAAAAAAACTTAAGGGGGGGGTAGGGTCTTGAAATTTCAAATTTTTCATTTTTTTTTTATTTGCTCATATGAAAGTATAGACATTCAAGAATAGTGTGTACAATTTTCAAAGCGATCGGAGCAAAATTATGAGAGTTGTGATGTTTACAGCGGAGCGCTCTGTTCGGTGCCGGCCTGAGTTTTGAACGCTTTGAAAACTTTAAACGCGTTTATCTCGGAACTACCTTTTTCAAAGTCCGTTGCCGCGATATCTCGAAATCTAATGAACCGATCCTTATGAAAATTTAATCCCATATTCTTGATCTACTTTTTCAGACATTGACGTCGGGTTTTTTCAAAATTTACAACAAATATTGATTTTACAATAACACTTAGACCTTTTTTTTCGCCGAAAATCGCTGTTTTAACTTCAAAGTGCTGCCAAAAATTTAAAAAAAAATCCTACAAAAAAATTCGCTTCGTCAATTTCAGGGGAAAGTCATGTAATTTTCAAAATTTCCTGGTTTTTTGATTTCGGATGATCTAGTGACGAGTTATCAGGGCAACGGAAAACCAACTTTTTTTCGAGGCGTCTTCGGGAATCTGCTGTCAATCATTTATTCATTTATATTTTCACTAAAAAAAAATACCACTTATTGATGAAATGTTATTTTATCCGGAGCAGTTTATAAAAATAAATAATATTTAGCTCATCGCCGAAAAAAAAATGATAAAAAATGGTCATTTTTTCAGGCTACAGACCCTACCCCCCCCCCCCCCTTAAGGGGGGGGGGGGGGTATACCCGATTTGTTACCGACACCGCTCATATCTCCGAAACGGGGCTATCAATCGACTTGTCCTTTCGGCAGCCGATGTTTGACGAGTAATGAGTTCGAACTAGTACATTTGATCGAATGAAGTCGGATTTTTTTTTTTTGTTTTTGATCGAAAAGTGTTGGCGTGCCATTTATGTCGACTTATATCAAAGCCTACGCACAAAAAATGCAAAATCGACCGAGAGAGCCCGATTCTATCGGGAATTCCGAACACAACCATCCCAAAACATCTTTGTTTTCGACAACGATGAAGGGGCCAGTTCTATTCTACGTTTTTGTGGTAATTTTCGCGATTGTCAACGGCTGAAAGCAGCTGACAGCGGCCATTGCCGCTAATGTTAATATATTAGTTCCCAGACCGCCCGTGAGATGTGGCCACGCGCAAATTTTTAGCTTATTAGTGAGAGGCGATTGGACTGCAGGTCGAGTCACGTGGTTACAGGTGTATCAACGTAACAGCGTGGCGACATCTCACGGGCGGTGTGGGAACTAATATAATGACATTAGCGGTAATGGCCGCTCTCAGCTGCTCTCAGCCGTTGACAATCGCGAAAATTACCACAAAAACGTAGAATACAACTGGCCCCTTCATCGTTGTCGAAAACAAAGATGTTTTGGGATGGTTGTGTTCGGAATTCTCTATAGAATCGGGCTCTCTCGGTCGATTTTGCATTTTTTATGCGTAGGCTTTGATATAAGTCGACATAAATGGCACGCCAAGACTTTTCGATCGGAAAAAAAAAAAATCCCGATTTAATTCGATTAAATGTACTAGTTCGAACTAATTACTCGTCAACCATCGGTTGCCGAAAGGACAAGTCGATTGATAGCCCCGTTTCGGAGATATAGGCGGTGTCGGTAACAAATCGGGTATACCCCCCCCCCCCCCCCCCCCTCAACCTAGCTCTGCGAATAACGCAACTAATATTTGATAGAATTTAATAATTCGAACCCGAAAAACAATGACTCGAAATGTCGACAATAACAAGCTGCGTCTCTCCCCGCAGGAGGAAGAGAGAGAGACAGTGACTGACTATGACTATCTCCGTCGCACTCGTGTACGACAGGTATCGAACCCGAACTTAACAGACCATAAAAAACTCTATAATTCACTATAAACTAAATACTCGAACGGTAAACTCTAACACACGGGGACACTGATGACGGCCTACCCTTCGGAGATCGGTTCAATTCGATTCCAAAAATATCAATTAGCCTCGTGGCTGCTCAAAGGCAATATGGCTGACGGCCGTTGCCGAATTCAAATTAGCATCGGTAAGAATGGCTAACGCTTACCGTCCTCCAGCCACCTGAGAAAGGAAGTCTTTTCGTGGCCACAATCCATGGTCCTGGCTGAAGAGAGTACCCTCGAAGGTAATGTTTCACTCCTCACAATCACTCAGGAAATCAATGACTCGACCCACCGGGGTTCAAACGCTATACGCTACTTAATACCCAACAAAAACGACTCGACTCAAAACGCCCGAAAGTAATACACTCGTGTGCTTGGGACGCTAGTCTAACGCAGAGTGACTAGACCGCATGGCGCCGGTAATCAGCGCCCTCGTGTTGCGGCCAAATATCGATTTTTGAATCGACCGTAGGATCCCTACATATGGCGACCTGTTGTCGCTACGCGCGCAATTCGAAGTTCGCCACGGTGTTTGAAGCTCGCTAAATCGGAGGCTCATGGGTTGCAGGCTCTTCTGGGTGGCGGGAATCTCTTCCACCACCGATATCCCACGCTGTAGAATGCCCTTGGCACTCTCCCGTGTCCTCTCGTTCGATAGCTGGAGGTAGCATGGCCACTACTATCCTCCGGAGCTTTGATGTGGCGTTCGTCGAGTAGGATCCAAATAGTCGATATTTAGGCGTCATGCATTGGTCGTGGCGAGTCTCTGTCACAGTCTTTCAGCCGTCGGCTGGGCCTCGTCTCCCACATGTTAGAGAAAAGTCGTAAAAACAAAACAAAAGAATAAATAATATGCTCGATAGTCTTTAGTCGGTCACGGTCGCCTCTCGGAATTACTATCAGACCTCGGGGTCCACCTACTCATTTACTCATCGTCATACACTCCGCTAAGGTCGTTGAGGGGTGAGGAGCCGGTCGTAACATGCAATGTTACAGTCTATAATAGCAATTTTGATAGAAATTAATTTCCATCAAAATTGATCATTAGTCAACAAAAACACTGATCAAAATATAAATATAAATAAATTAGCCCAATAATTGAATTTACTTCAATATGAAATAAAAATCTTCGTTGAACTTCTGCAGTTGTTGGATTCCACGGACTTTCTTCAGAGTCTTATGTTGCTCCGCTTTTTCTTTTGCTACCTCTTTTGGTAGGTTTACCAGCAACTTCAGCTTGAATCAACGGCGAAGATCGTTTGATCATGGAAGATAACACCCACAAAACCGCAGTATCCAAAGCATCTATACCAAATACAATATAAAATAAAGATATTGACTAACTAATAAAAATCAATTCATTTACCTTCTTTTAATGTTGGAAACTTTGAAACCATATCTTCAATGGCATCTGTTGTAGGTTTACGAGAAGTCTGGAGTAATTGAATAATACACCCTCGAAAAGGAGGCCACTTATCATTCAAACAGTTTGCTATATTGGGATATAGCCTTTCAAAATCGCTCTGAAGCTATAAATAATATGGAATTATTGTATATTCAAGTTGAATAAATAAAAAAAATTGTAACGAATAGATTTCCAATTCGTAGCCTTGAGGTTGCCTCAAGCAAGGATATGTGTCAAAATAAGCTTCGACATCATTTAAGCTTTTTAATGTTTGTTGTCGAGCCTCAAAAGTACTATCCCAGTTGGCTACTACTTCTGGCCACGGTTCCAGGTTTTTTGAAATGAAGTTCAATTTTACTTGTGTCACTGAGTCTACTGTCGTTGATGCTGAAATATCAAATTAAGTTTACGTATGAAAATCACAGGTTCAATGTATTTAGTTATGTAATGAAAAAACTAACCTGTGACAGATTGGGTAGGTGTCGTTAATAATTTGAAAGCTTTCTTCTTTTGCTTACTTCTACGAAAGTTATGGTGACAGAGTAATTTCCCTTGAGCAGGAATAGCTTTTGAGTATAGCATCTTATCAACGTGTGCAGTATAATAAGTTCCAGGTAATCCTCGTGGGAAAAGTTTGAGGGTTTCGTCCCTTATTCTACTAAAACGAGATAGATCAATTGATGGAATTTCGGATAATTGATCATACTCGCGATCAAGAACAAGATGAACTAATTCATCTCTACTGTTTGAAGTGAAAACAAAAGTATGCTGTGAATTATACAGCGAAATAAGGTTTCTTCCTTCAAAGCTTTTACCTAACCATACAGAGAGAGGGATCTAAAAAAATTGAAAATATTTTGATAAAATATTAGAAAAATAAAAAAAATTTTTAAATGTATATATTCATACGTGGGCGCTAGGTGAAATTTGTTGAGCATTTGTTGCAGTCGTTCTTGATGCAATGTCAAATATAGAAGAATTAAGCAGGTGATTTTCATTGTGAACAATATTTTCAGTATAAATAATATTTTCAGTATGAACAATATTTTCTGCAGGAACAATACTTGCTGTAGGTCTGGTAGGAACAATATTTTCTGTAGTTCTGGTAGGAACAATATTTTCTGTAGGTCTGGTAGAAACAGAAGCAGGTATATGAACAATTTGTAAATTCAGGTCCGCACTTGACGTAGATGCATTTGCTGCAGGATAAACCTATAAATTAAATAAAGACAAAAAAATTACTAAATTAACAAATAATATTAAAAAAAAATTAGAAATTGATTTTTTATTGTTTCTTTTTTCCAGAGGTATTACCGTGGAGGTACGAGTATCCGAACATGTACGGTTATCCGAACGCTAAGCTCCGTTCTCTGAATGGTGACTCGCGATTTAAACGAAATATTCTACCTGAAAATAATGCTTATCGATGACTGATAGAGAAACTGTATTTCCTCGTATTTAACAACAGGTTTATTGCTCCGAGGAGTAAATTGATATTCAAATTCAATATTTTCGATGGTCCATGCTGTCGCGGCGCCTCCAATGGCCATTGCTTAACTAAGAGGTTAGAGCCGCTTGTCAGTGTATTGTGGTAGAACAGCAAGATGTGAGTAAAAATTGCAATGTAATGTATTTAGATTGGAATATAATGAATTAAAATAAGTTCAGAGAACTTCTAAAACATTTCGAAATAATTATAAGGAATAAAAAATACGTGTTCGAGTATTGGGACAGCTGTAAAGCAGTGTGGCGTAGTAGACGAACGCGTGTTTTTCACCCACTGTAACCCCAATTATCATTTTTTGCTGTCTCTAATATTCAACCCTTTTTTCGTTGAGAAAATAGCACCAATTACACCTATCTCGATCAGTTAATTGCATATTGTAGGGGTAAAATAAAAAAGGCTGTAAATGCGAAAACAGCAAACTTATACTGTTCGGCAATTAGACCCTCGGCCGTTCGCCTACTGGGACAAGGTGCATTTCGGTGTTCGGATACTACGTCTTCAGACATCTGATATATTTATGCTAATATTAATTTAATCAGACATAATTTCAACTACTATTTCACTACGTTCTGTTCAAAAGATGTTCAGAATCCCTCACTATTGATTCGATGGGGTATTTTATAGGGTATTTTCGACTCGGTTTATGAAATAAACGTGTTGTACCGTCGGAGAATCCTTAAGCGTTCGGATACTCGTACCTCCACGGTAGCTAAACGCTCATGTCCCAAATAAAAAAAAAATAAAAGTTAAAAATAGCAAACATGTGCCGGCTGTTGTACACATGAATAATTTCAAATATTGTAAAAAAATTGTATCAAAGATGCATGTAAAAAATGTACAGAATTTTTCACATGTATTTTTATGCAACGCAAGCATGTTTTACGCGTTTTTCATGCTCGATTTCGGTACACAAAGTTGGCGTTTTAGAGACAGTTGAGCGGATCTGCGAATGCGCATGCGGACAGTTCACTTTTGGCTACTTTTGAGTCCTAGGAGTTAAAAGTGGTCTCTAACGTACGCGCCGTAGCCTTCAAATCGCGTTGTTATGCGTTGCTATGCGTGTATGTCAGTCGACTTTGTGTACCGGATCGAGCATGAACTTGTAAAACATACTTTTGTTGTATAAAATATCGTGTGTACCAAGGAGGCGAAGGTCTTTTACGCCGAGCGTATTTGCAATACTCGTCTTCGACTCGTCTACGACTCGTATTGCAAATATACGCTCGGCGTTAAAAGACCTTCTTTGCCTCCTTGGTATACAATAAACCCCAAAAGCACCTGTGGTGCAAAAACCTTTCGCCAAGTACAATAATGTGATCACTACCCCCAAAATAATCTACCAATCAAAATTCCTCCTTAACAAAAGTGATACTATGAAAATGTCTACTTACAAAAGGATTGAAATCAGATACAATTGCCAAGTACATGTCTTTTGTATAATATATACCAACTCGTAAAAAAAAGCCCAAATTAATCCGAAAAAAATAAAAATTTGGAGTACGTGGTACTTGGCGGGCCAATATTTCATAGCACTGTAGGATTATTAACATAGGTCGATTGCTGTTTCCTCTTACTTGTCTACAATAGGCCCGCCAAGTACCACTACCTCCAAATTTTTTTCGGATCAATTTCGGCTTTTTTTTACGAGTTGGTATATATTATACAAAAGACATGTACTTGGCAATTGTATCTGATTTCAATCCTTTTGTAAGTAGACATTTTCATAGTATCACTTTTGTTAAGGAGGAATTTTGATTGGTAGATTATTTTGGGGGTAGTGATCACATTATTGTACTTGGCGAAAGGTTTTTGCACCACAGGTGCTTTTGGGGTTGATATCACCACTTTTTGTACAATTTTGCTCAACCACCTGATAATTGTGCTCGCTCGCTCGTTTGGGTATTCCTATATCCTCGCTCGCTTGTCAACGTTCTGCCAATTCCGTCGATGAGTAGCTCAATGCACGTACACTATACATTTCATACCATCTAACACCCTTGATAAGCAGTAATATTAAATGTGGCAGAATGATATAAATACTTTTTCTAACATTTTACTTGACTACCTAATTATTATGCTCGCTCGCTACGCTTGCTCGATCGGATTTTCCTATGTCCTAGCTCGTTGGGCTCGCTTCGTTGTCAACATTCTGCCAATTATTTCGATGAGTATCTTCATGCACGTACGGTGATGCATTTCATACTATCTGAATCCTTTGATGAGCAGTAATGTTAAATGTGGTAGTATATTAATAGAATTACTTTTTGTAAAATTTGGCTTGGCTACCTAATAATTGTGCTCGCTTGTACACTCGCTCGATTAGGTTTTCCTATATCCTAGCTTGCTAGGCTCGCTCCGTTCTCAGCATTCTGCCAATTGTTTCCATGAGTATCCCAATGCATGTATATGTACGCTGATGCAGTTTATATCATCTGAATCCGTCGATAAGCAGTCATGTCAAATGTGGTAGTATAATATAAACCAATGTAACAATATATTGAAGACCTGTCACGTTGAATGAAAACTTTTTCACTTATTAATTCACGTAAACTGAACTTCATGCGATTCAATAACCGTAGCTATAGCCTAACCTCAAAATTGCGTGCTTCGTCATTTCATGAGAGACTGTTATAATTTCGCTCTCCACTTCAAATACTAATAATAATAATAATAATAATAATAATATTAAGTATAGGAAGCATAAAGGAAAATGAAATTTGCAAAATGTTCAGATGTACGAATATGAACAGAACTTACGGCTCTGTCTCGGGAGTCCGTCTGTCCGTAGTCTCCGTACTCCGTGGTCTTGGGCAATGGATTCTCGATCATACGTCAACCTGGGCTCGATTCCATAACTTTATCACTGCTATCACTTGCGATAAATAGATAGATCTATCTATTTATTGCCAGTGATAAAGTTATGGAATCGAGCCCCTGTGACGTCAACAGCGTTGAAAAGAGCGCCACCTGGCAGAATACTTGAAGTATCTCTGCTATACTATAATAGTCGTGGCCACTCTTTCCTAATTGTCATCCGCATAGATTTAAGGATTATTTGGTCTGAATACGGAGACGAAAAATTTTCAGACGAAACGGGTACTCAGAAACTTAAGTTAATCGTATCTCAGTTTTCCTATCACTGATTCGATTGAAGTTAATCTGAAATGAAGGGCTCTCCGTGCCTAGATTCTGAGATAATTATTTCAATCCCCGGGATATCGCGAAAAGTAAGAAATTAGGAATATACTGTCTCCCCACCCCACTGGTTTGCTCCCGTTCGGGTATATAGACTTGTTCAGTCTCGCGCGGCTATACCTTAAATATTTATATTATTTTTTTTTTTTTTTTTTTCTTGTCCTTGGCGCGAGACTCTACCGAGTCTCTTGATACTATTTATCAATGTTCAATTTAGAGATATACTATTTGTTTATTTAATACAAAATAATGCCGAATATCTGCTACTTTGTATATCATCAAATTATTACTATAGAAATCTAAAAGCCATTAAAAAAAACCTCAGACCAAGGCAAAACATACTTGAGAAGGGAATCCAGCGTAATAACTTTCATAACCTGCATTGTTAATTAAGTTATTAGCGAATGGCGAACCAGATGCTACAAGAGTTAATTCATGAAAATTCACTTGATAAGGATGGCCTTCGTGAGGAGAAAAATGATCATTCATGGTAATAAAGGTTGAAGCATTCCACATATAACAGATAAAAATTGCCCCAAAATCCTTCAACATAACCAAAAAACATAAAAATGATCTACATGTGTGCAATTTTTTAGTTGTTTAATTGTGAAAAAAATTGATTTACTTACCAAAGATGATTTGATCAATTTTTTTCCAACTATATGATGGTCACTTTTCTCGTTGTTTGTGAGCAACCTTTCTTGTATTGTTTGTTTATTGATTAATTTGATTATTGATTATCGTAACATATTATATCTAGCACTATTATACATTTAAGTGGATCTATACGAACAATTTTTGATTAGAGCTGAATACAACGCTCATACTGGAGATCTTCTTACTCGGAAAATTCTTGTTTAATATCCAATCACATCGGAGCGATCAACCACGATATTTGTTTAATTTAACTATGATTTCATTCAATCCAGCATTCTTCAAGCCTGTACCTCAATATTGATATATAATATATAATATGATATAAATAACGAGAAACCGAGAAGATTTATATCACACTTTACTATTAATATAACGATACATTTCAAGACAACATACTACAGAGCAAACAACTTCTAGACTGAGCGCTAGCTGGGGTTGTCGGCGCGGGGTTTAAATCATGGGGGGAATACGTGAGGTACCCAACGCATCGGCCATATTAGCAGGCTAAATTCATGAGTCCGTGGGGCACTACCGCAAACGTGTATGAATTTGTGAACTTCATCGACTGCGATGTAAAGTTTCAACACAGAAAATGTAAATCTTACAACTTGTAATGTGAACGATTCGAACGGTTTGGAATACAAATTTTACATTTTCAATCAGCAATAAATGGTAGTCAAACTGCAAACATTATGAAAATAAATTGTAGATTTTATTAAACGTATGAACGACATTTTAAAAGGTAGCTTTACTAAATTTACATTTCAGACAGTAAAAATTCTTGTTTGCTAAAATACCGACTGTACTTGATGCATAATTTTTAAAAGTTACAGTATCAGATGTAATGATTCATTTTTCTCCAGTATAGTTCATACACGGTGGGACTTTTCCTAGTAATGTTTCTCAAAATTCTTACCAGAATTTACTATTTTCGATGCAATTTGGGGATATATCGGCATTTTAGCACTTATCACTAGTTTGCCTAGTAATTCTGTAAGTTACTATCATCATTGGAATATAACCTAAAATATTTGTACAAACTCTTATACAAATGAGAAAGTTTACTAGTCAGGATGGTAATAAGTATAGCGAATCTTATACTTATACCTAAAGCGAGCAGTGCCTCTTCCAAGTCAGTATGATGAAGTCGTGATCGCGGCGCAATGCAGTTCACCATATTGGCTTGGAAATTTTACCAGTCACCTTAGGAAAAATTCCATGTCAAAAATTAAAAAGCTGGAAGGAAGTGATAGGCTATTTGTCAGTTTCTGGATCTTACATTGTGTGGCTTCACTGGTGTGGTCTTTGTTGCACAGAGTTTATTACATGTGTGTGTTCGTCCACACTCCAGGGGCTGGCGCAATTGTTCCGTGAATCTAGTCGTCGTCTTAAACCACTAGCCTAACTTCACCTACTCAACATAACCTCAACTCAACGCTCGCAATTCCGGATGCGTCGCGGATACATGTTATAGTGTAGTTTTTAGCTTTCCTTATATACAAACGGATATAACCATTTGGCACTAGTGAGTGAAATATTCTGCTGTTTCGCCATCTATCGACGAAGTGAGACCCGCCGAACTTGTTCGTCAATTCGCAGCGACGAAATTTACCATACTCGCTGGTAATTATTCTCACGTGTGTAGCAAAACGTCTTATTCGACTAGTCTATTATTTCAATCCCTCTAGGAATACCTACTAATATCTATGCCATCTTTTACCACTCTTCGTTTTCATATACGCGGACAGTGATTTTTGCTATTCGCTTATTATTTGTTACTCTCACAGAATATCAGAATGCATTATCCGAATAATAGATTTTTCCGGTACGGTAAGAAATATTGCCAAATCAGCAAGTATATCCCAGATTTACTCGCAGTTATCGGAATCTTTACCAGGAAAAGTTTCTCAGTGTAATTGAGATTAAAATTTATTACTATATAAAATTAAAAAATTGCAGTATGCATTTTAACTTTTATAATTTTGAATTCGACGGGCTTGTTTTTACATTTTATACTGTAATTAATCCTATTTTCTTTGTCCGTGTAGCATCGGAAAGCTTAAAAAGAAGAGCGCGAGTACTTAGAATTGGAATTAAGAGCTGAAAATTGGACAGGATTTCTTATTCGACGTCTACAACAAGATTTTCAAGTGAGAGTTAAAAAAAAAAATAGTCGGTTCAAAAAAAGCACCCTAACATAGATTCAAAATTTGAGATATGGAATTCTATGACTGCCAAACTACGAGGTCTGGTACGACCAGACCTACCAGACACGTGTCGCCGGCCCTGAAAAAAATTGGGGGCTGCCAATGAGATGCTCCTATTTCATGGTTTGATATTGTTTTTTGCAGCTATTTTGCAGTTATGAAGTTACAGAATCAACCCCCTGATTTGCAACGAGTGGGGGCATGATTCCGTGACGTAGCGCACTACCACACACAACACTCGAGCGCGGTTGGTTGTTCCCCCCACTCACCTCACACCGACAGGGATTGGTAGGACTTCTCGTCAGAGGGTGAGGGACGTGTTATTTTTTGTTTTCGAGTAAAAAATCACTGAAGTTGGCAGCGCGCGCCAATTCTAAGTCGACGCCGCATGGAACGTAATGGCGTGCGTTAGACTGTTGTTCGCCGCTACTCGACGGACGCGCAGCAGCGGTATTTGAGAGTCATTTCCACAATGAGTGACACGATTTAAAAATATGGAAAAAATACTGTAGTTTCTCAAGGGTAACCATAAGTGATGCGTCGAGTTCCGGGAACGTGTTCCTTTTTGTTATCGAAATATTGCAGCTTAGAATTTTAGCATGTATGCTTAGCATACTTGAAATATATACTTGAAATTTTATAGTAACTAATTTTTGGATTCATTTACACATTTTCAATTCTTCAATATGAATATATGTATGCATTAATGAAGAAAAAATAGATTTCCGTTAAAAAGAATTGAAAAAAAATAATGTATATGTGCACCACCTTGTTGTACGTATTGAAAACTGTAATATATTCGCATAATTGGTACATGAATTAAATTATTAAATATCATAATCATATACAGAAACTTGTTCATTTATTACAAACATATACCCTATATAATTCATTATAATGATCATTGAGTTATTCACTTGATTGAAACCAATTGCAATGATCATAGAATTATTGAAAACTTCCAAGGTCACCAATATCATAAACATCTTCAATAGTTGAAAACAAATCAAAAGTTTCTACCACCGTGATTTAATGATACCCGTTCACTACTGGAATGATGGATCGAATAGTTTTATCCTTCATTACTGGAAGGATCACTGAAACCAATAGTGAGCATTTTCAGTAGTTGAAATTTAGTCGATAGTTCGATCCCTCACTACTGAAAGAATCGCTGGAAACAATAGTAAGCATCTTCAGTAGTTCAAATTTCGTCAATAGTTTGATCCTTCACTACTGAAAGAATTACTGGAACCAATAGTAAACATCTTCAGTAGTTCCCTGTGACTGCACAGGTCTAATGGTTACTCCATAGTTACTACTGACTGAACTATTGAATATGCACTCGAAGTATTGGAATTTTCGAAGAACTACTGAGTGCTTCATTAGTTTTGTCAGCTACTACTGAGAGCTTCAATAGTTTTTTTCCATAAGGGAGGAATCGCTTTGCCCCTTTGCGACGAATTAACAAGAGATGAATTAGCTTGCCGTAGATTCGTTGACGCGATTTCCGTTCCAGAGCTAAAACTCGCTCTTAGTTTGGCAGGACCTTCTTCTTCGCATGAGGCTATCATTGAAGGTCTAGAAATTGAAGCATTCAGGGGTGGGGGGGGGGGGGGGGGGGTTTAGTCTGTTCGGTCAAAAAAAGGCCTATATTCAAGAATTCTTTTATACCATATTGTTATAATAGATTTATTTCGAAAATGAGTATATTATAATACAACATTTGGAGAATATTGGAAAAAAATGTTGGTACAAAAATATGAAGAAATAACGGATTTATGCCAGTTCTACGCTGGTGCATCGAAATTTTTTATTTTTTTTGCGGTGACCGCAATTCCTCAGCACTGGATTATCTGAAATAATAAAACCAAATTGTTTTCATTAGTTAATTAGTTTTTCTCTCAACTGACGTCGAGTTCTTTTTATTTTATCAATTTAAAAATTGATTGCATCATTTTTATAACGCATGCATGAAAAAGTCGCTTATTTGGGGCTCTGAAGCGGTCATATTGTGGCACTTTTCTGACGTTTGAGTAGGCAATGCCAACATGAAACTAATTGCATGCCAAACGTGCGCACTGCGTTTTGCGCACATCGAGCGTGCACAACATGATTCTTGTTACGCACGGCGTGCAAACAAGAGCATTTTATAATCATTCATCCCTGTCAACGCGCTATCTCCGTGAATCGACTCGATGTTTTTAGTATGGTTGTTTACATTGACAACAGAGCCCCACAAGCAACTTTTTCATGCATTTGTTAGGTCCGGGCATCACCGCCCGTACGTTCTCCCCTCACTTACTTCAGTAGCTCAACTCTTCACACGGTTCCCCCCTTTTCCCTCTACGTCTCCACTCTTGTGATCTGTGTACTACCAGATCATCCGCACCTTCCTTTCCTATCTCTAGAAAAGACTCATTGCACCCGGCACTGCCAAATGCAACGAGTCAGCAAAACCTTTTATCTTACTGTCCTAGCAACTACCCACCTAACTATGCTTCCCTCGATTCTTTACTCACTTCTCAACTATACCTCTTCGTGCAAACACTTAGTATAACTTAGCATGTATACCACACGTACCCCAGTACGACGTGTATTCCAAGTACCATTATAACAAAAAACCTATTAATCCAAATAAAAGTTATTAGTTCGCTAACCAAACCTTCATTACATCGACAACATTTCCTCAGTTACACTCTCGTATATAAACAGGGGACAAGACCCCTGAATATAAGATATCACACTGGTGGCAGCGCTGGTCCCCCTGTTAGTGAGGGCATGCAAAAGAGAAGTAAACGAAGATATAAACGACTAACTGAACAAATCGTGACACCAAATAGTGAACCAATTTGCAAAATAAGTTGTGTGGACTAATAGTCGGTATAAATCACTGCGCCTAATACAAAAAAAAAACAGTGTCCTATTATATTGCACGATACAACTAATACGACCTGAATCGCTCGTATACCCGAAAAGTGTAAACTATCAAACCGCTATTATCAACCTGGCGATAATTGGCGATCACAAAATTTGTCAACACTAATCGCAGCAACCGAACCTCAAAGGCGCCTCGCCCCACGAAAGCTCATCTGAGCCTCACAAAGAGCGAACTCGCTTTAACGACGAAACCCGTTGATGACTTCAAGACACCGATATCACAAATGCCATCGCTCAACCCTCAGATTGAGAATCGACGTCTCTGCAGCAACAATCACCACTTTAGAGATATGCTAAGAAGAATCACTCTCATTGTACTCACCATAATTTCGGAAACGTAAGCTACCTTAACATACGTATACCATTTAAGGGGGTATTTACACCTTCGAATTTTCAAAAAATCGTTTTTTTTTTATAATTTATTTGGAATGCTAGTGACCTACTCTACCTGCAAATAAATCGGTGTCAAGATATCTAGAGGATTTGAGAAGTTACAGCCATGGCAGTGCCAAATTGCGAAAAAGCGCCGCGGCGAGGCGCGCGAACCCTCAGATTGGTGCCATGAGTATCGTACAACACCGCCAACACCACTGCTTACTTTTATGAGGTTTTGATATATTTCGATTTTGAATTTGATTTTATGATCTTTTGATTGTTTGTAATTATCATTCTTACACATATTGAATTTTCAATATTCTTTTAAATTGTGATCATTGACAGAACACATGGCTGCGATCTACGTTTTTTCGAGGTTAGGTGTCCACTTGTTTGTAAATATTGTCGTGCTCTCAGTACGAATTCAAACCAATAGTAATTTCCATTATCGGATAAACACAGTGTAGGTATATATATTGTAACTTTCTCTGCGTATGTCTCACGGCAGAAGGCCGCGAAATTACGCTAGCTCGCGTGAATTCTTTGTCACGGGTATGATTTGGAGCCCCTCCAAGGAAAAATGTGAAAAACCTATTGTTACCCTAATACAGACTTGGGATTGCACACTCTCAGACTCGGGTACCGATTAAAGCTATACCGTTGCTGCCTGAGTGTTACGCACCGAAGCTACCTCCCTAATACAGACTTGGATAATCTTACACTCTCAGACTCGGGTACCAATTAAAGCTGTACCGTCGCTGCCTGAGTGTTAGACTACCGAAGCTGCCTTGTTTTAAGCTAGCCAAACACGATTTTATTTCCAAGTGATTTTAGCTGAAAGGAATTTATGTTAATTAAAGAAATGAATTAACACACGAAATGAAAGACAATTAGATTCGGATTGATTATTATATCTAATCGATTGATTATTTTATTTTATTGTTTAGACTTCCTATAGTCTATTTTACTTAGAGCTACTATTTACAAAAATGAAATTGAACTAAAAATGTGGCTCGATATAATCAAATAATAAATTTTCTATTCTAATTGGCTTTGTTTCTGTTTCTGTTCTGTTTTTCTTTCTTTGTTCGTTTGTTCTAAATTGCTGCTTTAGCGAATCTATTTTTGTTTTGGGTTTAAGTTAAATTGCTACTTTAGCTAATTTACTTTCGTTTTCCTTTTTTGATTTTATAATTACTGTTTTAGCTAATTATATTTTTCTTTTGTTTTGAGTTTAATCTAAATTGCTGCTTTAGCCAATTTAATTTCTCGAGTTTTGATTCTATGTGAGGTAAGATCTCGCTTTAAGTAACTTCCTATTCGGTGCAAAAACCTTCCGCCAAGTCCATTAATGTGTAGATCACTCCACCAAAAAATAATCAAAGGTTGTGCTCGCTCACTCGATTGGTTGATGATTATCAACATACAAAAGCATTGAAATCAGATACAACTGCTAAGTACCTGTAGAATGATAAAAGTTTGGGATTGAAAAATTTGTTCAAACTAAATAACGTTGTACTCGTTCGCTCGCTGCGCTCGCTCACTCTATTGGCTTATGATTATGGGTTGAAAAAACAATTCGGATGAAGAAATTGAAGATGTCAACATTTATCAAAAAATATTCATAACGAAAAAATAATTTGAAAAAAATTTGAAAAAAAAATTTGGAGTCCGTGGTACGTTGGCGGGCCAATGTTTGAATATTTATCAGATGACATTGACATGGTTCGCGATCGATATTTTATATTTCTTTTTCTACAAAAGGCCCCCCAAGTACCACTACCTCCAAATTTTTTTTTCAAATTTTTTTTAAATTATTTTTTCGTTATGAATATTTTTTGATAAATGTTGACATCTTCAATTTCTTCATCCGAATTGTTTTTTCAACCCATAATCATAAGCCAATAGAGTGAGCGAGCGCAGCGAGCGAACGAGTACAACGTTATTTAGTTTGAACAAATTTTTCAATCCCAAACTTTTATCATTCTACAGGTACTTGGCAGTTGTATCTGATTTCAATGCTTTTGTATGTTGATAATCATCAACCAATCGAGTGAGCGAGCACAACCTTTGATTATTTTTTGGTGGAGTGATCTACACATTAATGGACTTGGCGGAAGGTTTTTGCACCGAAGGTGCTTTTTGGGGTTGATTTCACTACTTTTTGTAAAATTTTGCTTGACCACCTAATAGTTGTGCTCGCTCGCTACGCTCGCTCGGTTGTTTTGTGCTATTTCATACCGCTCGAAGTCCCTCGATCAGCAGGAACGTCAACAGCAACGAGCACGCGTGTGCTCATACATTTCCCCAAGTCTCAAATTTGTCGAGTGACGCGTAATGTACTTTCATAGCGTTTACAAATTATTCCACTACAATAATTTTTTATACCTACAACATCTAACCCTACGTGCAGCCCTCCTCCTGTCTCATCTGGGCCTGGGACCGGCAATGGCGGAGTTACTTGCACGCAGGGTTATAGTTGCTGCTCATGACTAAATATACCGCGCGATTATGTGGAAATGAAAGGCTCCAAGCGCGCAGGCGCTGATTTATTCGAATATTACGAGGAACACCAATTTCAGACCTTCCACAAATATCCCTAGAGTCCGTCTGCTATTTGTTTCCGATTGTTGTCAAATACAAATGGTGGCAGAAATAGGTTATGTTTGTGTGAATCTAGCAGACGACAGAGCTGGGGATATTACTGAAAAGTTGGTGAAGTCGCTGGCGCTATTCTGCCGGCCAATGAGATTTGACTAAATCAAAGTTCGCGCGCTTGGAGCCTTTCATTTCCACATAATCTCCCAGTATATAAATATCAGATATGAGTCATTCCACGTCAGACCGGACAAAATAAATCGAAAATTTCACTTGATGTCTCCGATTCTTTTCTGATTTTTTTAACAGATTCTATGAGTGAAATGAATGCATCAAACAATTTTTAGAATTTTTTTATCTTCAATAGTTTCAGAGTTGCAGGGGGTTGAATTTCGTCAAAAAGGGGCAAAAAACGGAAACACGCTGTCTTTAAAATGCTCATATCTTCGGTTCTATCCATCCTACAGACTTGATCTTGTGTTCGTTTCAAAGCTCTTGGAACCGACTTTTATATCATATTTTTTTAATTTTGGTATGACGACAATGACTATTTGTTATAAACAATTATATTATTCAAATGCAATTTTCAAGGTGAGGACACGCTTTTAAGATTTTGAAAAAAATATGAGCGTGTTCCTTGGACAATTTACTAAAAGATAGGTGAAATCCAGAATGGAACTCAGATGGAAAGTATTTTTAAACAGCGATTGATTAGGAAGAAAGCGGTGCCGCTGGCGCCGCGCGACGCGGTTGGCGCACCTCTTACGTAGAATTGACTCCAGGCAACAGATCACGACATTTTTTAGATTGTTCTGGGATCGCCTTACGATATTGAAGGCTGTATTGTTATTGTAAGAAAAAAATGAGACTTGATTAATATTTTTTATTCTTTATTTTTTATACAAATATACAGAATGGGAGTCAAAGTGGGTGTTATTAAATTTACTTACACAATATATGACGATTGTCATAATTATGTATGCGCATTCTAAAAATAAGTACATGAAAATGGAATCATCTATTCTATGGTAAATTATTTGGATGCAAACGCAGTTACGTACGATTCAGCTTTGGAAAATCTTTTGGCTAATAATTTTTTGTTTGAAATCGGTTTTACACAATGAAAGGTGAGTGTACCGCGTACTAATTTTGCTCGTACGAAGCGCGGCTGTAAAGTATCAGATTCTTTTTTGTAATCTTCGTTGGTGAAGAATTCTACGTGAATGTTTTTTATATTTTTATTATTATTAGCCCAGGTGAAGAATTTCTTGGCTGTATTGATAGGTTCTTGCAGTGGTTGAAGACTACTTTGGGTAGCTAATCTTTTTAGAGCCCCTCCAACGCCATCACAAGGCCCTTTTCCGTGCGAAGTAGCGAAAAAGTGCCACACCGCACTAACTCCAAAGTCTTCTTCGTGCAGACACAAGTTCAAAAAATTCTTTTTGTTTTTGTATTGCGCACTGGCTCCATCAGAGAAATAGATTATTTCATTCACTTCTCGTATTTCTCGTTTGAGAAAGTTAATGAAATGTCTTTGAAACAGATGGACGGCGATGGTATCATGTTTTAGGCACTCCGAAATCGCGACGTAATTTTTATGTTTGATTGTTTCATCTTCATTTTATTTCATCTTATATTATTTTTCGTCGTTTTCATATGGGCAATTCCACCTCAAATCGGCCGAGAAATGACCTCGTATTTTTTGAATTGACTTAAACTTTTTCTTCGTAACAGTAGCGCGCGGGCGGCTTTGACAATTAATATCTCAGGTCCCTTTCACCGTAGAGAGTTGTTCAAAAATGCGTTCTAAACGCCATGAAAGACACTTTCCAATAAAAATTTTCAACTTTTCAAAAAATGAAATTTTGTTATTTTTATGAGCAATCAAAATGTTTATCGATTTTTTTCGCAAACTTGGGCCATTTTTTAAATTCTAAAAAAAATATGATCGCATTCCTTATCCAATTCTGAAGATGGAGAATTTTCGAAAGTGATGGAGCGATTTTTCTAAATATTTTTTTGACAATTATTTGTCCGGCTCTACGTCAGGTCGCCGCGCCGCAAGCCTTGCTACTACCGCGTAGTACTTTTACAGTAAAATGCGATAATTCATAACTAGCGTCAAAAAAAATTTTTTGACCAACAAAAAAATACGGGTCTACTTTTTTGACATAGATTTTGCGAAGAAAAAGTTTGAGTCAATTCAAAAAATACGAGGTCATTTCTCGGCCGATTTGAGGTGGAATTGCCCATATGAAAACGACAAGAAATAATATATTTCATGAATTTCCAAGTTTAAATAATAATTAGAAATTTTGAAGCTAATGAAACTTATACATAGAAAATAATGGGAGAATTATTTTTACTATCTTGATCGTTTTTGTAAGTATAAATATTTTCATCTTTCAAAATACGATATGGGGATCAATGGATGCATGAAAACCTCAATGAAAACTATTTCTTTCGATCATAAAGTTTCCAAAAATTATTGAATAGTTGAGTTTTTCTTTTAGAAAAGTTGTTTTATACGGGTTACGAAGAAAAAACGACTGCGAATTTCTTAAAAAAATTGAACCTTTATTAGCTCTAGAAAAAACGGATTTGATTTTTCAGATTTAATGAAAGGTCATCTTTGTAGAGAATTTAATTCCCTACAAAACCATACCAAGGTTTTATTTTTATTTGTTATATTCAATTGCTTATAAAAAAAAAACTAGCGGAAAAAATCTTTCTTCATCAAAAATTCTTTCTTTTGCGACCGCTAACTGAAAAATGAAGATAGAGCGCTGAAATTTTGAAACAATTTTTTTTTTGTGACCGACAACATAATTTCCATATGGGACCGGAAAAAAAATAGTCGTCTTATTTGGCACAGTCTAATAAATACTTTTTCTAAAATTTTACTTGACTACCTAATAATTATGCTCGCTCGCTACCCTTGCTCGATCGGATTTTCCTATCCCCTAGCTCGCTAGGCTCGCTTCGTTGTCGACATTCTGCCAATTACTTCGATGAGTATCTTCATGCACGTACGGTGATGCATTTCATACTATCTGAATCCCTTGATGAGCAGTGATGTTAAACGTAATAATATATTAATATAATTACTTTTTGTAAAATTTGGCTTGGCTACCTGATAATTGTGCTCGCTCGTACGCTCGCTCGATTGGGTTTTCCTATATCCTTGCTCGCTAGGCTCGCTCCGTTCTCAGCATTCTGCCAATTGTTTCCATGAGTATCTCAATGCATGTATTGTAACTTTTCACAGGTTTGCGATATTGAAGATATCACAAACCGTGCCGTTAGTGTGAGTTCTATTGCTCGGTTAATGTTTTTCGGGACCACTCTTAATAATTAGACTACTGACGCTAATCTTACGGACCTCAAACGCACTGCGTTATCAGCCGTCTCCCTGACGAATAGGTACACGCAGACGTGCAACTACCGTCTTCTTCCCAGTTAGTAAACAAACCTACGCTCAGAACTGTGCTTGCAAGTGCAGACAAAGCCTGTCTCAGACTTGGACAAGGTTATACCTTGCCAAAGCTGTCCCTATGCTATAGTTAGTAAGTTGAATTTACAAGACCTGGAAATTGGCGAAGAAAGGAGGCTGCGACAAATTATGCTTTTTCTTAATCAAACAAAAATATCATTTATTTAATAAACTCAAACTAAGGTTGCAACCAACTAAAATTATATTTACAAAGTTGCTTTTACTTTTCTATTTTGAATTGAGATTTTGCACAATAATATATTATTTATTACGTGACTTTTATATGATTCTGATTCTATTTTTATAATAATAAATTTCTGATTTATCTAATTATACTTTTGGATTCGAAGTGATGCTAAAGGTATATTGCTGCTATAGCTAATATCCAAACAAAATGAAGATTCGAATTTAGTGATCACCCGAGCTCTTTGCTACGAGTGTCAGACAACAAAGTATGAGAAGTGATATTACAGTGAGTCAATCAGGCGATCAGCCGTGTATTGCTGCTCTGCCTTGCGTTGTCGCGACTTATATACAATTCGTGACGTCACGCCGAAGACGCTTGTTCTCGAACGTTCTAGAATATATTTTAGTTCGCAACGGTTGACGTTTGAAATGCTAACGGTCAGGCCTAGGTCGCCTGATACGTTACATTAGCCCCCTTCGATCATCTGGTGTTCGGATGATCTGGCAGATCTTCGGCCGGCTGATGATCGATGTTTTTTTTTTTTCCTTTTTTTTTTTTTAGCAGAGACTAGGGAGTTTCCTACCCTCTCTTCAATCCCAATGGATCCGTCGGATCGATGAGCCTAGGGATCTCGATTATCTCTCTATCGACTGGGTTAGTTGATGATTCTACCCTTTCCTTTGGCCTAGTCGCTGGAACAGCTGTTCGTCCTCGCTTAATGGCGACTGCCGGCTCCTCTTCCTCGTCAGATAGATCCAATGTACCAAAAATTCGCAACATCGTTATCAGTTCTTCTGGTTTTCGGTTTTTCCGTTTATCGAAGTCAGCTATCCTTGGCCGTTTGGTGCCGGTTGTTGTGGCCTTGGCTTCAAGTGCAGTGTTTTTTAATGAAGCCACGTTTCACTTTGGTATTCTGAACCTTCGGAGGCTGCGCTCGTCTAATTCAAGCTTCTTGACAGATACTACGGTAAGTTTCCTTTTATCCGACTGTACCTTGGTATCGTCTTTTTCTGTTTTAATGTCTTCTTTTCTTTTAGGTACCTTCGATAGCTTCTCCAACGGGATGCTCACCTTTATCACTGGACGGATGTTATTGTTGACGTCTGCACTGGCTTGCAGGGCTGTGCAGTCCTCAATGACATCCTCCAGCTTCTTGATGTTGGTGATCGTCTCGGCAGTAGCAGGTGTTTGATGATTTGAAATTTCCATTTCAACGGTGGATTTCTCTGTCTTTTTCTTCCTGATGGCCTTTGACGGGTCCATGAGGTAAGCTGCCGTCTGATATCCTCTCCCGTTAGCATATCTTCCTTTCGCTGATTTAAATTTCTTTAGCGGCCTAATCACTTTGTCGCCTTCTTTAGGTTGATCGTCCCCGTCAAGGGTTTGTGTGCCCTTGTCTTGCACGCTGACGTAACCGTAATGAAACATGATGCTTGACTATGATGATTGTGCTTGACAGGGGGCTTTTATAACGTCGGCTATGACCTATCTACCCGTGGTATGTTAGCATTTTCAAAAATCAACCGCCGCGAATAGTGATTGTCACTGGCTTAGTTTACAGTTTTTCTATGTTATCAAATTTCTGGTGATATATAATGCTTTAGCATGTGCGTGTGAAAACGCCCGCGTTCCTTCCTAGTGTTTATGTCTTCTAACACAAACGTTGCTTCACCGACACGATGACAGATTCTGTACGGACCTTCGTACAGTGCTAGAAATTTAGACATTATTTTGTTTTTTGAGTCGGACACATTTAGTGCCCTTACTAGAACTAAATCGTTTACTTTAAAATCTGTCATCTTATGGCTAGAATTAAATCTGTCGGCTCTGCTACGCCCATGTTTTTTAATATTATTTCTAACTAACGTTAATTTATATTCTTGTGTCATGTCTAAGTGATTAACTAAGAACCATTTTTTCCAGAATCTGGTCGGGGATTCGCCGAGTTGGATCTCGCACGGACAAAATCCAGTCGAGTCATGGTGCACTTCGTTCACACAGCACTCTATGACTTTTAACCATTTTATCCAACCGGTATGTTTGTCTGTTAGGAAAGTTCTAAAAAATCTTCCTAGCTCTCGATTGACTCTTTCGACTATGTTTCCTTGTGGATGTCTAATCGAGGAAAATATTGGAATTATGTTTTCCTCTTCTAGTTTACCTAACCATTTTGCTGATGTGAATTGTGTACCATGGTCGAACTGGATCTTCTCCGGCTTCCCCAACTCGGGAATATATTTGTCGAAGATGCTGTGGATGGTGGATCGCGCGTCCGCAGTTTTTAGCGGGTATAACCGTACGAACTTGCTGAAGGCATCGATCGTTACCAAAATCCATCGGTAATTTCCCTTACTCGAAGGTAACGGGCCCAAAAAATCGATTGATACTAATTCACCTACTTTGCTTGGTGTTATGTTCTGCATTCGTGCATAACTGTATTGATTAGGTACTTTGCATCTCTGACATCGATCACAACTAGCTAAGATTTTCCTGACGAGACGCGCGAATTTCGGGTAATAAAAAGTTTCTTTAAGCATTTTGTAACATTTTCCAGCCCCGATGTGACCGTAAATTTCGTGTGTTTCTTTAACCAGGTTGTTAATCAAGTTTCCCGGAAGGTAGGCTCTCTGAGAGCCCCCTGGTTCCACGTGGTACCAAATGTCGTTAATTCTTTTTAATTTCTTTTTAACCCTAGTTAAATCCTGATTCACCAAATCTATAATGTTCTGGTCACGCGCCTGATGCATTCCGAAATTTCTTAAATCATTTTTTAATTCGTCTGGAATTTCTTTAACTAATGGTGCAATTATTTGCATGTTATTTCTCTGAGATATTTTCTTTTTGTTTTCAGGTGGATACCTACTTAGCGTATCTGCGACTACGTTATCCTTGCCTTTTATATACTCGATGTCGAAATTATATGTCTGAACAAACAAAATCCAACGCGCCAGCCGCGAACTAACTAATTTACAGGTCGACATGTACGTTAATGCACGATGATCCGTTCTTATTGTCAACTGCGCTCCGATTACGAATGTCCGGAACTTCTCCAATGCAAAGACGATAGCCAAAAGCTCTTTCTCTGACGTGAAATAGTTTAGTTCAGCACCTTTTAATGTGCGACTCGCGAATCCTATGATTAATTCATCGTTTGTGTCGGATAATTGGTATAATACGGCACCTATCGCAAAGTTGCTTGCGTCGCATTGTAAGTAGTAACGTTTTTTTGGGTTTGGATGATGTATAATCATCTCTTTACAAAATAAATTTTTTACTTGATTGAAATGTGCTATCATTTCGTCGTTCCAATCCCATTTAGCGTCTTTTTCAATTAACTTAAGTAATGGTGAGGTTGCACTAGAGTAATTTCTAGTAAATTTGCTATAATAGTTTGTTAAACCTAAAAATCCTTTAAGCTGCTTAACGTTTTTAGGTTCGGGAAAATATTGTATTGCATCTATTTTCTCAGGTTGGGGCAAAACCCCAGCCTTCGTAATTCTATGACCTAGAAAATCTCTTTCCTCTCGGAAGAATTTTGATTTGCTAAAGTTTATTGTCATATTATGCTTCCTAAATACCTCAAATAATTTCTCAAGGTGTACTAAATGGGACTGGAACGAGTCCGATAGACACAAAATGTCGTCCACAAAATTTATCGTGAACTTATCTGTTTCTTTTAAGACTAGATCCAGTGTACGAATGAGACTAGCCAAGCTTGTATTAAGACCGTAGGGTGTTACCGCGAATTGGTAGGTCCTCCCCTCGTACATGAACGCTGTGTACTTTCTCGAATCTTTATGTAATGGCACCTGCCAAAAACTGGCCGTTAAATCAAGACTAGACATGAATGCTGCATCCCCGCATTTCTGAAATAAAACTTCAGTAGATTGCGCGCAATCGCGATCAGGTACTATCAGCTTATTTATATAGGGAGTAATTCGTGACCGTAGATTGTAATGAAGAAAGGTAGTCGGATACTGACCGATATTCAGATATTGACCGTATCCGACTACCTTTCTTCATTCCTTATTTATATACCTCGCGTCTAATACCAGTCTAACATCTCCGGATTTTTTTGCTACCACTACTAACGGATTTATATATTCGCTATAAGAGCGCTCGATTATTCCAAGGCTTAGCATTTTTTCGATTTCTTGTCTTACTTTTTCCCGGTGCATTATTGGCACAGGATATGAACGTCGTACAAACGGTATATCCTCGTATATTTTAATTTTGTGTTCATAAATAGTGACTCTACCAGGTATTTTTGAAAATATGTCGCGATACTTTTTTAGTAGACTAGAAAATGCATCTCTTTCATAAGCTTCAAGTACCTGACATTCTGATAACTTGCTATTAATCTCATCATTAGTTAATTCAGAATTTTGGGTTAATCCGATTAACGGATTAATAGGATTATCTTTAATCCGATAATTATTAATTGAGTTTATACTGGAGATAATTTTACGAGTTTCGCTGTTATCGATATCATCTGAATTATGAACTTCTATTTGATCTTTTGTTAGTTTCATTTGAATTGTCAGTTTATTTATTTTGAAATCTAGATCAGCTTCCCATTTACGTAATGTGTCGATACCGAGAATTACATCATGTTTTAGGCCATGCACGATGAGAAAACCCACCTCATCGGACAACAACCCCACTTCAATTCTAGCTAGGAATTGCTCCTTAACACGAGTGGCTTTGCCCCCTAGCACTCCTAATACCTGTAAATTCGTAACTGGTAATCTCGCGCAACTGATTAACGATGATTTATGACGACCATACCAATCATCCGACACGCACGTAATCTGGCTACCGGTATCTATTAACGCTTTAGCTTCGACTCCTTCAATGCGCAGGAGAACCTCCGGACACCGCATCAAAGATTTATCAGTTTCTGTACTCTCGTTAAATAAATAATTATCTGGACTTTCAAATGAATCGTTATTCTCTATGTTTTGAATTTTGTATTTTGCCGCGGATATAACTACCTTGTGCTGTACTGGCGTCGGCATAGCTTTGTCCAGTACAGCGTCTATTAGTTTTCCGTCGGTAATTGATCTGTTACCGGCGTATCATCCGTATTTACAACGGTCGCGCTTATTTTCGAGTTTGTCCAATTCGACCTATTGTGTGTGTTGTCAGTTTGACCATGTTTATTTCTTGGATCATGCTCATCCGTTACCGGTTTGAAATTTTGATTAGAGTTGTCACTCCGCCATGACACCTGTTTTTCAGTAACGCGACCGACAGTTGGATTCTGTTTGTTCGCGTACGTTACCCGTTGCCTCGGTGCATTCGACCTACCTCCGAATTGCATCTCGTCAAGAAAACTCAACAGTGCATCGATGTCGCGGATATCTCGGCACTTTGCTGCCTCAACAATAGGTTCGTCGAAATGACGTACTAGGTTTCGGACGATTTCCGACTCAGTCATGCACGGATCTAAACCTGCAGCTGACGCGTATTTTCGGTTTGCATATTCGGACCATGTTACCCTCGAGTCAGGCAAATAATATCCGAATTCGATATCTTTACGTAATTCTCTTTGAATTTCGACTCCCCAATACCTATTTAAAAATCGAGTTTTAAATTCTCCCCAGGATTTTACAACATCGCGGCGCGCGATCCACCAATCTTTGGCATCGTATATGAGACTTTGCCCGATTAATTTCAAACAAATATCGTCTGCACGTACATCTATGCAGGTAAAGTATTCCTCTATTTCTTTAATATAATTGGCTGGTCTTTCCCAACTCTTGCCGGAATAAGTCGGTAGTTTGACATGCCTGGACAGTAAATGATTATACTCGCAATTGAGGTTAGGATTTGCAGATTTTATTTTTCTAAATTCAGCATTTGTGCTGACTTTGAAACTATCCTGTTTTTTCTCAACTTCAAGGATTTTATCGAGACTAGCTTTATTGTTCTTGTCTATTTTATTTTCCAAGCATATCAGACTATCCCCAAATTCTTCTCTCAAATTTTTATGTGTTTCACTAAATTCTTCTACGCATCGATCTAATCTGTCTTCGAGCTGCTCATTAGAGTTCTCGAGCTTTTTGTCAAGTAATTCCAACTGTTTTTTATATTTTATTGATTGTTCTTCGAGTCTTTCAAGGAAACTTTTCTGACTATTTACTACGTTTTCTACATTCTCTGATTTTGATTGAATCAAATCTCTAGATAGAGAAGCTAAACTGTCATCTAACTTTTTGTTTAATTTTTCTAGCGCCGCCACCCAGGGTGATGGATCGACCCTCTGCTGTCTCTGACTCGAAGCATCTTTTTCTTTATCAATAAACGTTTTATCTATACTTTGTGGATCTTTTTCTTTGTGATGTCTACCTGTTGACCTATCCTCTAACCCTAATTCTAAGGCTGGATTGCCGCAGGCTCCCTTGTCCGCCATTTTCCTGGTCACGACGCCGGATTTTGACATTCCCCCAAAAGATTCTAATTTTTATAGCAATGAATTTAAGTTTAGTTGACGCAAAAGAAGTTAAGTTAATGAAACAAATGACTCTAAGTTTTTAAGCAAAATTTTAATAGAATTTTAATTAGAGTGGCCCCACGTTGGGCGCCAAATGTAACTTTTCACAGGTTTGCGATATTGAAGATATCACAAACCGTGCCGTTAGTGTGAGTTCTATTGCTCGGTTAATGTTTTTCGGGACCACTCTTAATAATTAGACTACTGACGCTAATCTTACGGACCTCAAACGCACTGCGTTATCAGCCGTCTCCCTGACGAATAGGTACACGCAGACGTGCAACTACCGTCTTCTTCCCAGTTAGTAAACAAACCTACGCTCAGAACTGTGCCTGCAAGCGCAGACAAAGCCTGTCTCAGACTTGGACAAGGTTATACCTTGCCAAAGCTGTCCCTATGCTATAGTTAGTAAGTTGAATTTACAAGACCTGGAAATTGGCGAAGAAAGGAGGCTGCGACAAATTATGCTTTTTCTTAATCAAACAAAAATATCATTTATTTAATAAACTTAAACTAAGGTTGCAACCAACTAAAATTATATTTACAAAGTTGCTTTTACTTTTCTATTTTGAATTGAGATTTTGCACAATAATATATTATTTATTACGTGACTTTTATATGATTCTGATTCTATTTTTATAATAATAAATTTCTGATTTATCTAATTATACTTTTGGATTCGAAGTGATGCTAAAGGTATATTGCTGCTATAGCTAATATCCAAACAAAATGAAGATTCGAATTTAGTGATCACCCGAGCTCTTTGCTACGAGTGTCAGACAACAAAGTATGAGAAGTGATATTACAGTGAGTCAATCAGGCGATCAGCCGTGTATTGCTGCTCTGCCTTGCGTTGTCGCGACTTATATACAATTCGTGACGTCACGCCGAAGACGCTTGTTCTCGAACGTTCTAGAATATATTTTAGTTCGCAACGGTTGACGTTTGAAATGCTAACGGTCAGGCCTAGGTCGCCTGATACGTTACAGTATATGTACACTTGGGGTCATTAATTATGAGACGGCTAGTTTTCTGGACAAAACATTTATGTTGGCAACACAAAATAAACCCACAGCGCTACATAGTGGGCCGATCGTGAAGCTTAGTCAATCTCACTAAATATCACATAACTCGTGACAGTCCCGATAGCCAAAAAAGGAGAGGTAGAAATTATGACAGTCGAATCTAACCTAATACCTACTAACCTAATAACCTATAGATTGACGTGTGAATCAGTTGGAAAATAATTGTAATTCATAACTTCTCCCTCAAAGAATACAAACGGGCGAAAGTTTATGTTTTCAATCTTTTCAAGTGATGACAGAAGAAATTGTAACCTGAAAATTTACGGTAAGTTGATTTGATAAAAATACAATTAAATTAGGAAATGCAAGTTACGCTGTGCCTGACAAACAAGATTCTTTGTTGATTTTGCGTGTGAAACCATGTCCAGGACTAGATTCTAGATCATTGAGACTATCGTGTAACTCATTAATACTTCTTGACTGATGCAAGACATTTATCAAACACAGACTAAACCCTGCAAGAACCACCTGTCGAAACAGGCAAATAGAGGAAACATTCAGCTTCATAAAAACAGAAGGAGTCAGCTTGTACTAATCCAGAGATGAAAGGAGCTGGTTTTGGTCAACTTGTAGTGGGGAATTTGAATGCGTTCTGCGGCGACTACTCGTCTTTCACATTCTAAACTTTGGCCATTCTTAGACTGAGACTTAAAATACTATCGGAGACGACTGCTTGCTTCTTATAATGTAAAATTCAGGACTTTAATAATTCTTTGGACGCTGACTTGGAATACCTACTACGACGACTACTCGTCTATCACAGAATTACATTTTTAAAACTAACAATTCTTAGATTATTAAATTTTAGACTTTATCAATACCTACATCACCGACTTTAAATACTCGCTCAGGCCGCTTTTAGCCTAAAATAATTTGATAATCTAACATAAAAAAAAAAAAATCTACAAAATAAAATATATTATAAAATATAAAATATAATTTAAAATATGCTCCCAGTTGACCGAGACTATCGTGTAACTCATTAGCTACTTATTGACTGATACTAGACATTTATCAAACACAGACTGAACTCCTGAAGAACCTGAACCTGCACACCCGTTGAAACAGTCAAAGAAAGGAAACAGAAGTGGATATACGCTTGAAGGCTGCAAGGAATTTGGTCAGTTTCTAGAAAGAGCCTTTTAAACAGCTCTAAAAATTGACTTGTGATTGGCCAGGGGGAGACCGCCGGAAGAAAGACATGAAAGAAAGCAGCCATTGGAACAAAGACCTGAAATAGCCATTGGGATGACTAAAATAATACTAAATAGCAATATAATAGCGTAATATTAGCAGCATAATATTAGCAGCGAGATTAGCAAAGCCACGAACCTAGTCGAGGTCATATCTCGTCATTGTTATTTATGACCAGCGTGTTGTCACGTGCACCAAAATTTTTTAACTTTTATTTTTATTAATAAGACATTAAAATAATAAATGTTTAGAATACTTATAATAATAATTCATGAATGTATGGTAATATAGATATATTATTTTAATTTACGAGAAAGATATGATTTGATATTGAATACAATATTCAATTAATTAAATAAAAAATTCAGATGACTAACTAATTTATTTTTATAATATTATCCAGATTATAATTTTCAAAGTTTTAATCTTTGAATAATATTTGAAGAACATGGACTGATAGTAGGTATCCATTTCTATTGAAACGAATTGCAATAAGAAGAATCATTCATGTAAATATTTCAAATTTTCTAAATTAATGACTGTGAATAGTATATGTGATAATGAAGTGATAGTATTGAAATGTGATCGTAAACTTTGGAAAGTGAATAAATAATCAGCTGGAACATAAGATTTTCTTGCACGCATTTTTATTTATTCAGCTTATAGCTGAGGATTTTACATTATAAGGAGCGAGCAGTCGTCTCTGATAGTATTTTAAGTCTCAGTCTAAGAATGGTCAAAGTTTAGAATGTGAAAGACGAGTAGTCGCCGCAGAAGGCATTCAAAGTCCCCACTACGATTCTACCAAAACCAGCTCCTGTTATATCTGGATAAGTACGAGCTGACTCCTTCCGTTTCTCTGGAGCTGCATGTTTCCTTTCTGTGCCTGTTTCGACGGGTGTGCAGGTTTAGGTTCTTCAGGAGTTCAGTCCGGGTTTGATAAATGTCTAGTATCAGTAAAGTAGTAGTTAATGAGTTACACGATAGTATCGGTCAACTTGGAGCATATTTTGGCACATTATGTTATCACATGATTTTAGGCTAAAAGTGGCCTGAGCGAGTATTCAAAGTTGGTGATGTAGGTATTGATAAAGTCTAAAATTTAATAATCTAAGAATTGTTAGTTTTAAAAATGTAATTCTGTGATAGACGAGTAGTCGTCGTAGTAGGTATTCCAAGTCAGCGTCCAAAGAATTATTCAAGTCCTGAATTTTACATTATAAGAAGCAAGCAGTCGTCTCCGATAGTATTTTAAGTCTCAGTCTAAGAATGGCCAAAGTTTAGAATGTGAAAGACGAGTAGTCGCCGCAGAACGCATTCAAATTCCCCACTACAAGTCGACCAAAACCAGCTCCTTTCATCTCTGGACTAGTACAAGCTGACTCCTTCCGTTTTTCTGAAGTTGAATGTTTCCTCTATTTGCCTGTTTCGACAGGTGGTTCTTGCAGGGTTTAGTCTGTGTTTGATAAATGTCTTGCATCAGTCAAGAAGTATTAATGAGTTACACGATAGTCTCAATGATCTAGAATCTAGTCCTGGACATGGTTTCACACGCAAAATCGACAAAGAATCTTGTTTGTCAGGCACAGCGTAACTTGCATTTCCTAATTTAATTGTATTTTTTATCAAATCAACTTACCGTAAATTTTCAGGTTACAATTTCTTCTGTAATCACTTCAAAAGATTGAAAACATAAACTTTCGCCCGTTTGTATTCTTCGAGGGGGAAGTTATGAATTACAATTATTTTCCAACTGATTCACACGTCAATCTATAGGTTATTAGGTTAGTAGGTATTAGGTTAGATTCGACTGTCATAATTTCTTCCTCTCCTTTTTTGGCCATCGGGACTGTCACGAGTTATGTGATATTTAGTGAGATTGACTAAGCTTCACGATCGGCCCACTATGTAGCGCTGTGGGTTTATTTTGTGTTGCCAACATAAATGTTTTGTCCAGAAAACTAGCCGTCTCATAATTAATGACCCCAAGTGTACGCTGATGCAGTTTATATCATCTGAATTCCTCAATAAGCAGTAATGTTAAATGTGGTAGTATAACATAAATATGTTGAAAGCACAAAGGCCTGAAATAATGACACACGCTATTATTCGTTGCTTTCCAAGCCCTGTAAAGATATGTTTTTGTGTGCATGTATTGAATATGATATATTTGGCCCATTGAATACACGAAAATATTTAGAAACGAATAATAATATATTAAATACCCGCCACGTTGAATAAAATCCTCGTCACTTATTAATTTATGTTGTAGACTAAACTTTATGCGATTCAATAACCGTATACCTATAACCTAACCTCAAAATTGCACGCTTCGTCATTTCATGAGAGATTGTTATAATTTCGCCCTCCACTTCAAATGTGAATTTTATCATAATAAGTAGGTAAGTATAGGAAGCATAAAAGAGAATGAAATTTGCAAAATGTTCAGATGTACGAATATGAACAGAACTGACAGCTGTCTCGGGAGTCCGTCTGTCCGTAGTCTCCGTACTCCGTCGTCTTTGGCAATGGATTCTCGATCATACGTTAACCCATGACGTCAACAGCGTTGAAAAGAGCGCCACCTGGCAGAATATTTGAAGTATCTCTGCTATATAGTGCTGGCCACTCTCTCCTAATTCTCAGACACATAGGTTCAAGGATCATTTGGTCTGAAGGAGACGACGAAAATTGAAGACTACATACCTGAAAAGGTGATAAGTCAAAAAAAGGAAAGAGAGAGAGAGAGAGAGAGACGACGAAAATTGGGGCAATAGCCACTAGAAGGAAGAAGAAGAAGAGACGACGAAAAATTTTTCAGACGAAATGGGTACTCAGAAACTTAAGTTAATCATATCTCAGCTTTTCTATCACTGATTCAATTGAAGTTGGTCTCAAATGAAGGGCTGTCCGTGCCTACATTCTGAGATGATTATTTCAATCCCCGGGAAATCGCGCAGAGGAAGAAATTAGGAATATACTGTCTCCGCACCCCACTCGTTTGCTCCCGTTCGGGTATATAGACTCGTTGAGTCTCGCGCGGCATATACTATAGACATATAAATTATATGATGTATTTTTTATTGTACTTGGCGCGAGACTCTACCGAGTCTCTTGATATCTTAACATGGGTGACGTCACAATGTTACATTTTTCAATCCGCTGTATCAACTTCAATATTTGTTCGATTGTGAAATGAAAAAATACGACTCAATTATTTTTTTCTCATCTACTCAAATATCGAAAAAAAATCCATTTTATAACCTAATTATTAGGCGCCGAGTGTATACTTTCAATATTTTCTCTCAGTATGACTTAAAATGCGATAAAATTTTGTAACTCATTGATCCGGTAGTTTTTAATTGATTCAATAGTTGGTACTTGAAACTTAGTTTCTAGTTGAAAGTATTCGCTGCAGTATTTTTCTAGCTGAAAAACCTCGAAATAATCAATTTTTCGCTCATAATACTCATTCCATTCATTTGGATGGTTAAATTTACTCATAGAATACTATTTTATAAGTTTCAAATATCCGGTAGTGAATTTTCAAATTTCAATTTTCAAGTCAAATATTCATTGACAGCGAGTAATAATAAGTAATTTAGCATTTTTATTTCCTTTTATTCCTCTTTCGTACAGATTTCTACTACTTCGCTTGTCGGTTGATGCTTCTAATTTGCGAGTCAGCTAATCTTTAAATTAGGGCTATTGGGTTTTTACTCAAGTGGTGGAATTAAAAGCTGGTTTAAAAGTAACTATCAATTACGGAGGCCTAAGATATTGACAGTCCTTGAATGATGCTGATTCTATATTCACAAATAAATCTGTAATATTACATTCATAGTTCGGTAACATTCGCATGCTTCGGTTTCCATTGCATCGCCTGTATAGCTTAGCTATACATACAGCAGACCACTGACCAGCCGTGGCCGTGGACGTCTGATCGTCGTTTCTTTGCAAGATCGCGGTGGCGGGCCAACAATAGCGGTGTAGCGGCGGCTGAGCCATTCTCGTATCTACCCTCGTATTGGCTTATTTTAAACGGCTCCCAACTGAAAACGGCTTAGCTTTCGTCATTTTAGGATGAATAATTTTGGTCTTTGATTTTTACAAGGAATCCACCGGTGTAAGGAAAGTACCGCATTCTGGATCACCCTGTTTATTACATCAAACGTATGAAAAATCTATGGTGAGCCTCATTTTTGGCAGTCTATGTGGCCTGCCGTTGTTTTTTTTTTTTTCGGACACTGAGCGTGGCATAGACTGTCACGTGACAGAGTCATAGGGGGTCAGGTAACGTGAAGTACCTTAAATAGGGGTGTCCGGGATTACCCGCCGTCCGCAACCCCACTTTCCTCTAATAATGATAGAAAATGTACAAAAAGTACTGAAATCCCCTAAAAGCTGAGCTCAGGTGCAAAAACCTTCGACAAGTACTGTAACATTTCCGGCCTGTTACTGCCGAAATATACCAGCTGAAACCAGACGAAGAAAAGGATCGAGGATTAGCTTAATCCTCGTCACTCGACCACGCGATGACGTCACATATAAGAAGAGGGAATCGCAACTAAAGTCGGGCCAAAGCGGCCGTGTGACTCATAATCGTTATTGAATCATACGAGCGACGCGAGCAATAGGCCGGTCGTATCACCTTCCGAAAGATACTATACCCTTGTGACACAAACTATACTGTGGGTAGGTTTGGGTATAGTTGGGTTGGTATACCCGAGCTTCGCCAAAAGATGCCTATAATAGCACCTAATACTGGAGTCATGGTTTTACCATGGATTACCAGCATCGCTTCCTATTTGAAATAGTGAGTTGTACTCGCCATGTTGTAGAAGAACCACGTACATATTACTGTAGTCATTTTAAAACTATCGTCCATCGGAATGAACTTTTGACTGTGACTACAACAAGCTAACAACCTTAATCGAAGATCTGATGATCGAAGTTTTAGTGTGTTGTCAATTTATTACTAACAATTCGCAGATCATCATTGCCTCACGAGAACCTCACGGGGTATTTCATTGTTCATTTTCACAAGACATCACCTAATTAAGAAAAGTAGGATTCAAAGGTGACCTCTTCGGAGACACCTGGAGATCCTGTGTTGCAACAAGCGACCGTCTCAACCGACATCGCTCTGAGTAGAATTCTTATATATTAGCCAAAGTAGCTCTAAAAAGAATCCATTCGTACCCATACGGAGACCAGTAACAGTATCAATAAAATTTATTAGAGAAAAATCTGATGGCCGCCCAACTGTGTGGTAGTACCTACGTATGATATGTGAGAGGTAACGTTTTATGCGTTACAATAGCTAAGCCACGCCAGTCTTGGACCTTTGATAAGACTCATTCTGTATAGAGCGAGAAGGTTTTCTTGACTGGTTTTAGGTATAGATTGGAGAAAAATCATGGGTGTGCCAGTCAGTGTAGACATCAAAATTTTTATTTTATTTAATTGATGACGTTTCGACCGGAGCATGGCCGGTCATCCTCAGATCTGCGGGGACAAAAGCATCCCATACATCAAATTGTACATGTTATATATTTAAACCAAAAGTCTCATAATTAGTTACAGAACCCAAACAGGGAGAAGGAGCTTAGACATTTAATTAAATAAGTAGGATTAGATAGAAAAAGAAATTTGTGTGAAATAAGTCGTAAACATACCGAGAAGGCACTTTAAACGCGCCAACGATGTTGTGACTAGGCGACTTAGCGACGAAGTGACAGGTGGCGATTATCAAACTTGGATTAGACTGCCCATCGGCAGCCCGCGAAAATTTGAACGTATTTAGATCCTAATTCGAAACCAGTATGTTATAATAACGGCGCATACAGATTACTGAGGTTATCGATATCCGTCCTCTTGTTACACGTTAGGTTTCTACTTATGTTTAACATTTCTTTAATAAGCCTGTGGTGATATTTAGATTCTTTAGCCAGAATTTGAGGATTTTCGAAATCAAACTTATGTCCTAGGCCAAGGCTATGCTCAGTTAAAGCTGATTTACAGAGATCTTTACATTTGATACTACGGGTGTGGTCGCCAATCCTTTTATGTAGATGCTGTTTAGTTTGGCCAATGTAACAGTTGTCGCAATTAAGACAATCTAATTTGTAAACTAAGTTGGATTGCGAAAGGAACGGAACTGGGTCCTTCAGCCTTGTAAAAAGAGCAGTCGAGGTGTTGTTGACTTTAAAAGCCACTCTGATGTTATGTTTCCGTAAAATCCTTTGTATTTGTTCCGATAGCCCTTTAATGTAAGGAAGAACCGTGGTGTTAGTAAAACTAGGTGTGTCTGAGTCTAATCTTTCCTGATACGTCCAGCTATTGTATAATTTCTCTACCCGTGTTGCCTTAATACTGTTAATTAAACTAGATGGGTAACCATTTTGGATCAAAATTTGTGTAATAAGGTGTGAGTTCTTTTCTCTGAACATTGGTTCGCACAACTTCAAACCTCTATCAATTAACCCCGCAACCACACATTTTTTATGGACCTCCGGATGATGTGAGGTATATTGTAGGTACCTCCCTGACCAGGTGGGTTTTTGGTACCAATCGATAATTAGTGTGTTGGTGTTGTTAATGACTAACATGTCTAAAAAACTTATCCTACCATCCACCTCTAGCTCGCTGGTGAAGCATAGTTTCGTGTGATATTGGTTGAAGGAGTGAACAATGTTGTCAAGATTGTCAATGTGCACCGCTGTTAAAATGTCATCTACATATCGCTTATAAAACGGGAGAGAGTAACTCAAATTGGAGATCACCTCAGTTTCAAGTGATTCCATAACTAAATTTGCTATAGCGGGGCTTATTGGAGACCCCATGGCTACTCCTTCAATTTGGTGGAAAAACTTTCCATTGTGTAAGAAAAAGGTGGCATCCAGACATAGCTTTACACCTTTGATGAAATCGTCCTTGGGCAACTGGGTGTGAGATTTAATTTCTGTCCATCTCTTCTCAATACATTGTAGCGCTAGAGCCACAGGTATGTTCGTAAACAATGAAGTGACATCCAAAGAGATGAGTTTATGTTCTGGTGGAATAGGAATACCTCGTATGGACTCAGCAAAAGACCATGAGTCTTTCGTGTGATATTCACTTTTGCCTAGGATCGCTGTTAGAGGCCGAGCACAGTATTTAGCAAGATTGTAAGTAGGAGAACCAATATTAGAGACGATAGGCCTATAAGGTACCCCAGGTTTGTGTATTTTAGGTAAAAAATAGATTTTAGGTGGAACAGAACTACAAGTTTTCAATGAGTTGCCCGTACGATTTGAAATAAGACCCCGTTTGAGCCAGTCGTTTACTACCGCATTAGTTTGGCGTTCGAAAATTTTTGTTGGATCTTTATTCAAGATTTTGTAGGTGTTCTGGTCGGCTAGAAGATTGTTAACCTTAGATAAGTAATCAGTAGTGTTGACCACAACGGTTTTGTTGCCTTTATCGGCTTTGGTAACGATGAGGTTCGGGTGATCTTTTAGAAAGCGCTTTGTGTAGTTAAAATTCGCCAAGGCTTGGACCTGCTGCCTATCTAGCCGAGCGTTTTTAGTGTATGAGGTCAGTTTTTGTGTGACTAGGCTACGGATAGTATCTTTCGTTGTTTTACTTAGACCTGACAGACCAGATTCCACGGCGCAGATCACATCATCTATAGGTATCTTATTTGGTGCATATGCGATCCCATGTTTGGCACCTAACGCTAGACAGTTTTGTACCACCGGTGGTAATTCAGTGTCGGATAAATTAGCTAGCCATCTATCAACAGGTACGATAAGTTTCGCTGACTCTAGCTTCGAGAATTTGTCAATATTGTCTTGCTTGATTTTGGTGAAAAGTCGTTCAACTCTATGTGCGTCGTTGTCTATTTTCTTTTGGAACGCTACATCTATGTTATGACGATTGATATTGGCGGTCAACTCTAGCTTCCTCCTATTGAGCTGTTGTCATTCTGTATAGGGGAAAGGTGGTTAGCCCCGGCCAGCGGGTACCCCCGGTCATCTCCAAGTTTTGGACACTTGCGCACAAATAAATTTGAAAACGAAAATGCGAAAATGTGACCAAGATCGTCGCCCTAATTGCCAGGTTTTTGTTTTTAAATTTATTTGTGCGTAAGTATCCAAAACTTGGTGATGACCGGGGGTACCCGCTGGCCGGGGCTAACCACCTTTCCCCTAGGTATGAAGCCATTCTCCACCAAACCAGCCACATTTTTTCGTGATCCTTCGGGAAATTTTCTAAACTTTGGCAGTTTCTGGTACTAATTAAAGAAACTTTTTGTGAATTATTTCAGATTTTTAGATTCAGCCGATTTTTGCAAATACTGTGTTTTTTTCGAGTAAACATAGTTCCCAATTTATGTTTCAAGGAAACATATTTCGAAAAATATAGGTCATAGAAAAAGATTTGGTCAACGTTGCCTTAGACTTTTCATCACCATTAATTTTGTCCGGCCCAACCAGTTGGTCGATCTTGATTGCAGGACAAAGCAATCTTTCATCGTCAGAACACAACCTATGCTCCTGCAAAGTTTCAAATTTGTCCGTCTAGCCGTTTTCCAGAATACTCGGATGATTTATATTTGGGACAGACCGTTAGATAGACAGACCAACGTATGTTCAGAATCATGTGTGACGTCAGCTAAAGGATCCGAAAGTCGACATTTTTTTAATGGGCGAAATCTGGAATAATTCATAGACTTCAAAAATGTCGCGGTGGTGTGGTGTCACGAAAAAAGGGGCTGGTTTGGTAGAGAATACTTCATACACGGAGAAAAGTGTATAGTAAATTTCATACCAAATGTCACCATGCCTAATAGAAATATTCCTATATGCATGGTAACATTTGGTATACCTTGTAACGAGCAATTTTCCTACCCGGAGGAAAAATGAGTAGATAAATAAATCCCGCTCAGAAAGGTCCCAACGTATTCTCACGAAAAGATACTGAACGGTACGATACAAAGAGGAAAAGAAAAATAGAAATAGACAAAAGCTAAGGTTGGGCGCCAGGCACACGACGGTGCCAGATAAAGTGAATTGAAAGAAAGAGAAAAAGAAAGGCAATAAGAATCAGCTAAATTCAAAATTCAAAAGAAAAGTTAATCAGAAAAAGAAAATACTAAGGGAACAGTTAAATTCAAAATTGAAAATACTAACCAGAAACAGAAACACTACGAAATAGATAAATTCAAAACTCAAAACATACTCGGCTAGTAGACGGAGAGGGGAACGTGGGGGCGTAGAAATAACACACTTACTCGGTACAGGTAACGATAACGATAAATATAATTTAGAGTCAAGGCAAACGATACAAAAAAAAATATAATAAAGGAATATTACAGCACGGCAGGGCCAGTTGGGCCGAATACAAGCAAATATAAATTAGGGATAAAGAAAAGAAAATAGTTACGTAGTCCAAAATAAGGAAAAAAAATAATAAAGTATGCGTCAGATAAACTAAGCTAAGGGAATCAATACAAATGATAAGAAAAAGGAACGTCAGCGGCGGAATCTGATTCCGACGTCGCAAGATACCAGGCGGTTAGGCCGCAAAGAAAAGAAATGAATACAAATAAAAAAAAAATAAGAGGTAAGACGCCACTGGATTCAACTTAAGTTACCGCACGCAAAAAGAGAACGTTATAGGTAACGTGGGCGATACGATACGGCACGGGGATTCTTCCCCGAGCAGCGCAAGTCCAAAAAAGATAGATAATAGCTAGGCTTAAGTGCACTAAACTAGTCTAGAAGAAGGTAAAGACCACGACAGCCCGTCAATCGCGAATTTTGGAAATGGCCGTTAGGCAACACCGAAGCAAATGCTTGCGGACGGACGGTCGAGGTCTGAAGCAGACAAGCCTACCTTTATGAAGGGTCGCAGCCCAGGCGGCGTCAGAAAGAAAAAGGCACACACACACAAAATCAGTAAAACAAAAAAAACCGAAGAACGTAGGAAAGAGACTAAGAAAACCCCAAAAGAAAATTAAAGAAAACCCCAAAAGAGAAAGAAAGATACGTTAAACCCAAAATAAAGATAAACTAAACGGTAAGGTATAAGGTATAAGGTAACTCGACGGAGATTCGACGGTGGTCGGCAACGGAGTGTCCGTCGATCGGCGATCCAAAAAGGGTGGGGGAAGCCATTCCACGCACGGCATGTTCGCCGCACCTAAACGGCGAACATTTTCATCATTCTGGCCGGGAGGTAGGTGTTGGCGGCTTCATGAGGCTGGGAGGTGCAGCCCTCTCCCGGCCGGCAGGTGCAGCCCTCTCCCGGCCGGCAGGCGACGGGGCTGCAGAAGATGACAATGATAAAGGCCAATGACGTAGGTGCGGGTACTAGTGCCGCGGCTTCCAGGACATCCCCCAGATGATCCTGCGACGATCGACGGATGCAGGTGAATCCCGCGATGTCCTGGCGATGATTCCTGCGTCTCACAATAAAAAAAACTTAAGGCAGACAAAATTCTAAAAATCTAGGTAGGACTTGCGCTTCGGTGAAGAATTCGCGGTACGGCAGCGGCATGGTCGCTCACGTTTGCGAGTGGAGGCGCGGTCAGTGACAGATATAAAATCCGCCACGTTACAACCTATACAGTATAGGAATGATCGTCCTATTGAAAGTATATCCAACCATTGCTATATTAGTATGAGAAAATTTACTGTATACTTTTCTCCGTGTATTTTTGGGTATTCCTTCTTATCCGGGACAACTTTTTGCGCATGGGTCACCGATTTTGACGTTATTCTAAATTTGAGTTCTAAGTCAACCCCTAACAACGAATCTAGAGTCATACACCCTGATATCAAGTGGTTTAGAAAAAATAGGAAAAAAATAATTTTCCAGCGCAGCGCACGATCTTCATAAGTGTATTGTAACGTATCCGGCACCAACACATAGCCGGATCACATCAACGACAAGACGCACATCATCATGCAGATCATCAGGCATCACGTGATACAAATAGTTGCTATATAGAGCTAGGAGCACAAACTGTTCGCGTCCCGTGTTTCGCCTCACCTACAGGCGCCACGATCGCTCACACATGGCTACGATTGGTCGGCGCTGCGTATGAGTGACTGTACACTGGTCACGATCTCCGTAGGTGAGCCTACGCGAAAACTTGTGCTCCTAGCTTAAGGCGGACGCGACAAAACGAAAAAAGACGATCAAACAAGCGACCAAATTCAGAAATCGCAATTCAAAGTGAATTGCGTAAACACAGAGTAGGTTAAGGTAATTTTAAGTTTCATTTCGTTCTCTTTCAAACGATTATCATTTTGTTAATTTTTGTTAGATTCTGATGAAATCATTCACAAATTTAAAATATAATTTCTGCATAAATTTAATTATGACGCTCTGTCACAATTGAATCGAAAAGCCACGAATCTGTTCTTTATTTTCCATTTTCCTTGCTTTGCTTAATTTAAAACTTATTTTCAGGTAAACTCGTCCATAGCTAGAATACAGCATTGGTGCGGGAGTTTCCACTACAGCTACGATAGAGATTTGATAGCTATCGTAGTCTGGAAAACTTCCATATCCTAGGTCTGAAAGTGCAGCATTGGTGCGTTTAACTGAGCAGCTACGATAGAGATTTAATAGCTATCATCCCTGGTAGAAATTTATCTAGAACTGCTAGCCTGCAATATAGGCCGGTCTAGATTTTTCTAGATTTGCTAGATTCGCTAAGTTTTCTAGATTTGCAATACAGACCTGCCTAGATTTTACTAGATTTGCTAGACTCGAGATTGCTAGATTTGTAATATACACTCTTAAAAATATATATTGTGAACTTCCAATATTATTCCGGAAGCATTATTCGTGAAGATGAGTGGTACTGAATTGACAAGACATTTCCTTAAAATTAATTTACAAATACTTCAAATTTACTCAACAATTTAGCGAATTCAAATACAATTTTTTGTAACTCATGCACAAAAAGTGCCTGTTTTTGTGCCTCTGAAGTGTGGCAAAAGTGGTGTATTCTAATAAGGCATGAGGAAAATATATCGCGCATACGTCAATCGGCTTCATCTGCTTTTATGATACGCTAGTCACTTTTGCGCACACTTTATTAACACTCTAGTTACTTTTGCGCACTCTTTTTCGACACTCTAGTTACTTCTTCCTACTGACGCGCCATCTGATGAGATAGAAGTAGATCGACGTTGAGTCGACGCTTCAGAGGCACAAACAGGCAGTTTTTGTGCATTCTTTACAAAAAGTATTATGTGACACTTGTCCGAGAAAGCAGACGCTTGACGAAATGCGTGAAGTTGACAGCACTCGCCTTCGTCAAAAGTCCGCTTTCTTGCACTTGTATCACAAAGTACTATTGTGTTTTTCCTATGAAAGTTCAGTAAGATCAAGAATTTATTTGTAAATTTATAAAACAAGCTTAGCAGTTTACTTCGCTACGCCACATTTGTAATTTTGCAAAACTTTTGTGTAGTAAATGTGTTGTAAATTCACAATCATTTTCAACACTGTAGACCTGTCTAGATTTTCCTAGATTTTCTAGATTTTGAACATAGGCCTCAGCCATTTCATGGATTGACATAACCAAAAATAATAGAATGGTAATCATTGTTAGACGTTCGTTCATCGGCATCAGCGTCATTACGATCGCATGCGCGTTTATGCAATTTCTTTTGTGTCGGTATGAATAGCACAAGCAAGTGGCGTGTAAAAAAAAAAACCGTCCGAAGAAGAAATTGAATGTAATTCTGCAAAACATTGTTAACGGGCATGAAAGAAGATCGGTGGCTGAGGCAAGTGATGAAAGTGTTCAAACCGAAGAAAACTCAACCACGGGTGGTGATTGTGACGATGCCTAACGGAAAGCAGTAATTGATGCATAATTACTAATCCACTACGCGAAGATCAAGATGATAAAGAAGATTGTGAACATGATGGTATCGATGAAGATTCTGAAGTTGCCAAAGAGGCTGATGAATATGACGACGAAGATGATGAGTATATTAAAAATGACGACATACATGGTGAATATGATGGTAGCGATGAAAATGGTGAAGTTTCCATAGATAGTAGTGAATATGACGACGAATATGATGAAGATAACGAAGACCATGAAGTTGATGAAAATGATGAAGATCAAAACGAACATTCCGGAAATCATGATGTGCATAGAATAGGTGATAGAGAAAATTAACTACCTGATTTGTACGACATCATTGAGAAACCTTTCTAATTCTGAAGTATTGTAACATGTTATATTCGATATTGAAAATGTGCACTTGAACAGAAATTTGTTTCTCATTATCATCGTTTTCAGAAAATAACCTAAGATTTCTAATAAAACCTGCTCAAGGACGAGTTAGTACTGCTTCGAACTGTACAGATGTAATCTAGCGCTACTAGATACTGCTAGATAGTATTGCTAGATAGCGTCTAGAAGGGACAAGTGTTACATTTCTGTCCGGGCGTCTGTACAGTTTTACTAGATAGGCCTAGATGGCAGTCTCGCGGATCTAGCTAGACCTAGACAGAATACGGGAAAAATTTCTACCAGGGATAGTCTGTTTGGTTAAACATATCCCAGGTCTGCAGGGATGCAGCTCTGGTAAAGTAAAATCTATCATAGTCTGTATTAGGGTTTTTTTGGGTTTTTTAAACTTTCCCAGGAAAAGCTCCAAAAATCACACCCGTGACAAACAACTCACACGGACTTGCATAATTTCAACAGCCTTCAGCTGGTGAAACATAGCGGTGAGTTACAGTACACGTATCTTTGCTTGATAAAATATTCTTGAACAGCGTTTCGGAATCATAAAACTTCTATAACTATATCATCATATACATGTAAACTGAAATCAGGAGACTCTAAGTTTTCTGAGAAGAATTTTTGTGCTCGAAATTTTCATTTCATTTTTGTTTTTCGTCCTGTGACTAGAGGGCATAATTTTTTCTGATGATTATTTCCTTCATCACGATCTCGCCCTACTGTAGATACATATGTGATTTTTTCACATAAGATCACGTGAGAAAAGGGCGTATAAGGAAATGGGACAAGATCTTATATGTTCATATCAGAATCGTGTAGGAATAATATCCCATCAATTGTGTATGTGATCACGTAAGGTCTTATATGATCTGATAGGATCTTATACAGTACACGTCAATTGAAGTGGGACAAGGTATTTTTTTCGGATTTTTGCAAAAATTGAACCGATTTCGTAAAATCAAAAAATCACATTCCATGAAATTTCATAATCTTTCGAATGAGATTAGTTTTATCCCGATCGATTGAGAATTGGCCGATTGCCAGGGGACTTCGTAAATTGGTGATAATCGGGGTTTCGCGAACCCCCCGTAAAATAATAGTGGATGTTATCGTACCCTTTGGTACCTCATACCAATTGAAAGGGCAGCTCTTGACGTGCAAAAGACACCCCCACATGTCGCAATCGGATAACTCGTGGAGAAGTTATACGTCCAGGAAGTGAGAATCGGTCATCGGTGATAACTCCGGAACGCTTCGCTCGATTCCACTGAAATTTGTTGTGGAGTCGTTTTTTATTACGCCCTCAAATCTCACTTTAGTGTTATTACGCTAATTGTCCTCGCAGAGGAGACCCAGGTACTTCCTGAGCGCAAGGTTTCGTTTATCGACATTTTTCGCATTGAAAGACTTTGAATTCAGGGCTAGGAGTTAGTGATTGTTGAAGGGGAAGTTTCAATGATTAAAATGCGTGGTCATTCAATATCGCGAATGACCCCCATAAGAAGCGGGAAGTTGATGAAAAACGAGAACGAAATCGTGTACCCGCGAGATTGCGATGCAGAGTTGCACGCCGATGTTCACTTGTCTCGCTAAAGGGGCGCACGCGACCATCCCTGGTAATCTCTCTGATGAATGCGTAGGCTTCATTGACGCTTTTGTGAGAGTTTTCAATGATAAATAATTATTAATTCATAATTATATGGACGAATATCATACGGGCGTAAGAGCAAAAAAAAATCGTTTTTTTTTTAAATATTAAAGGGACAGCGAAAAAAAAATTCTTTCACTTACTTTATTCCCTTTTCTACTCATTTTTTTTTATTTTTTAATATCAAAAAATTTAAAAATATAGAAAAAAGATCGCTCATTTGTAAATAATTGATCACAATTCATATTCCATTCATAGTTGAGAATTATTCAGTTAATTTAACCAGAAACGCCATTGGTAAAAATTATTCATTCCTCCGCTTACGTGCAGATGATAAAAATCACGAGTATGATAAATCGATCGCCCAGTCAGTTTAGCGAGGTTCATTGACCAACGGAAAAATGATTTTTTCTTGTACTGGGCAAGGTGTTTTAATCACGCATGCAGACAATCGCTTGGTCAGTTGGAAAATACTGTGGGTGCGCTCGAAATAAAAATTAAAGCAATGGCCCATGAAAGCCTTCCATCTCTTAGCCGGTGAGTTCTATCTTTCCAGACAAAAGAACTCACCGTTGTTTTCTATGTTTTTCAATTTTTCAATTTTTTAATATCGAAAAATAAAATAAAATAAGTAGAAAAGGAAATAAAGTAAGTGGAAGAAGAATTTTTTTTCTTTGTCCATTGAATATTTAAAGAAACGATTTTTTTTTGCTCTTACGCCCGTATGATATTCGTCCATCTAATTATGAATTAATAATTATTTATCATTGAAAACTCTCACAAAAGCGTCAATGAAGCCTACGCATTCATCAGAGAGATTACCAGGGATGGTCGCGTGCGCCCCTTTAGCGAGACAAGTGAACATCGGCGTGCAACTCTGCATCGCAATCTCGCGGGTACACGATTTCGTTCTCGTTTTTCATCAACTTCCCGCTTCTTATGGGGGTCATTCGCGATATTGAATGACCACGCATTTTAATCATTGAAACTTCCCCTTCAACAATCACTAACTCCTAGCCCTGAATTCAAAGTCTTTCAATGCGAAAAATGTCGATAAACGAAACCTTGCGCTCAGGAAGTACCTGGGTCTCCTCTGCGAGGACAATTAGCGTAATAACACTAAAGTGAGATTTGAGGGCGTAATAAAAAACGACTCCACAACAAATTTCAGTGGAATCGAGCGAAGCGTTCCGGAGTTATCACCGATGACCGATTCTCACTTCCTGGACGTATAACTTCTCCACGAGTTATCCGATTGCGACATGTGGGGGTGTCTTTTGCACGTCAAGAGCTGCCCTTTCAATTGGTATGAGGTACCAAAGGGTACGATAACATCCACTATTATTTTACGGGGGGTTCGCGAAACCCCGATTATCACCAATTTACGAAGTCCCCTGGCAATCGGCCAATTCTTAATCGATCGGGATAAAACTAGTCTCATTCGAAAGATTATGAAATTTCATGAAATGTGATTTTTTGATTTTACGAAATCGGTTCAATTTTTGCAAAAATCCGAAAAAAATACCTTGTCCCACTTCAATTGACGAGTACTGTATATATAAAATATCATGTGAGTAGTTGTACTGCATATCATATATAATTTTATATTATACGTTCCTCGCATTATACAGCTATCCATTATATACAATTATATAAAAATACATAAAATATATGGTTTATACAAACTTGCAAACAAATGACAAGTATTTGTATAAAAGAAAAAAAAAAAAAAACAATTTTATTGGCGAATCGGGTATGGGTAATTCATGGTTGAAAAGGAGAGCAGACTTTTGTAACAGATTTTTTTTTACACTTATTTCAAACGAATCTATAGATACTAATATTCTACTAACCATCGTCGTATAATATGTATAAACCATATATTTTATGTATTTTTATATAATTGTATATAATGGATAGCTGTATAATGCGAGGAACGTATAATATAAAATTATATATGATATGCAGTACAACTACCCACATGATATTTTATATATATATACACGGAGAAAACAAAAACGCACTGGCTGCACCATCGATAGTGGCGCTGCTGTTCGTCGCGTTTAGAAGGAGTGGAGCCCGGTTTTCGCACAGTGGCTATGCCAAAATAATGTGTAGCTGCTGTCACAATCGCATGGCACTCTGAGTGTATCATAAGAAAGATATCGACTATACGGAATAGAAATTCGTTCTGCGTAATTCGTTCTTCTATCTTTTTTTCGTACGATGGTGCTGCTATCACGGCACGCACGTTGCATTATATCAAGGAGTAACAGCCGTATCTTTGATTATGACGACCCCTGTCAACCGTGGGACACTCAGTGCGTTTTTGTTTTCTCCGTGTATATGGATTGAAAAACCATGGAAAATGATGGAATAACGGAAATAAATGAACAAAATGCTCAATTTCGGATTGATTATATATTTTCACTTACCGAGATGTTGGAGAAATCGTTGAAAAGTATTATATTGTAAATATGAGCAAATCCAGATAGAACTTGAAAAAAGCGTGTCCCTTGGTCTTTTGAGGGACTCAAATTATAAAATATGACAAGCTATTGCTATCAACAGACTCTTCATAATGTCCTGCACTAGAGGCATATAACGCATGGCCCGGAATCAAGAAATTATACAAGTTATTTCACCAAAAGTCACTGAAATGTCCTTACCGTCCTTATCCCTGGCGGACGGTAAGGACATTTTTCGTGCAAATTTCTGTGAGAACAATTTTTCCTAATACTCTGCCGGAATTTTCTTACAACGGCACACTTTGTTCTCAATAGATAATCGTTCCAAGGGTTAAGGGTTGCAAGAAAAATGTCCTTGATACTAAGGAGAGGGGGCCTCGGGAGGGCGGCTCTCCAGTCAATGCGGTATTTTGCCTTTCAGCTGTGGTTTATTTTTGGGGGGTGGGGTGAGGATCACCCCGAGAAGAGAGAAAGAGGTAGGAGGTTAGAGAGAAAGAAATAGCTTGTGCTCTATGCCCCGCGAGGCTTTCGGGCTGGAGCGACAATGAGGATTTCCCGTATGGCGGGGAGTATGCGTTCGGGCCGCGGTATAGTGAACGGACGAATCTTCGTCCGTTTTGCGGGAGTTCTCTGGGAGGTTGGTGCTCTGGTCAGGGTTTCGCGTTTCTTTCCCGAATTCACTCGAGAAGGTCTCGTTGCGCGTCTGGTCGTAGCCTGGGTAGTGGTAGAATCGGGCTGGATCGTGGCCCGTCGGCGAGAAAGGGGCACCGATTTTTGGGAGATTCTCTGGGTATCTCGGCAAGGCGATGCTGGCTTTGGGGCGGTACTCCGGGTATCTCGGCGAGGTTGCTGTACTGTTTGAGGCTCAATTGTAATAGGTTGTAGTCGGCTCATCCATTCAATGATGTCCTGTTCCTTCTGCAGCATCTGTAGTTGGACTGTTACGAGGTGTAACAACTCAGGAGGCCAAGCGGAGTCGCAAGGTGGAGCGAAGAACCCCGATTAGGGATGGGCGATCTCGATTCGATTCTGCCAAGATCGATCCATGAGGTCTAAAAAATCGATCTTTTGTATCGATTCTGTATTGTCTCGATCTTCCATGAATCGATCTTTCACGCTGAGAATCGACTAGTGGACCACATAGGCGAATTTGCGATTCGAAGATTCAACGTTTGCGCTAAATGGCTATTTTTGTTACTTTTTTCGTGTATAAAATTATAAGAAATCCTAAAAATAACGATTGTTTTATATTTGTAAGTGTGTAAAACATAACAATTTTTTGGAAATTTTGTTTTCATCACTATTCATTTAAAAAATGTGGGGTGAAATATAATTATAAAAAAAAACCTTTCAAAAAAATCGATTCATACTAGATCGATTCATTGCACTCGATTTTTAAGTGAATCGATTCTCGAGAAGTCGATTCAAGTTCGATTCAAGAATCGATTCTTTCGAAAGAATCGCCCAACCCTAACCCCGATGGGTTATTCATGAAGGCGGATTTATATATATATAAATAAGTGCTTCGTTCGATTTCAAGAGGATCAAATATATATATGGTTTTATTTAATATAGCGAGTGGGTACAGGAGTTCAGCTGCTGGGTGGATCTGCTTTGGCGTCGTGGTCCGTTTCGCTGATTTTACATCAATAATCTATCCCTTATAAGGTTTTAAGAATATTACTTTTACTGTGAGAGAATTTTATCGGCTCTGCAATTGTTTTTTCGTTCGCGCGAGACGCGAGATCGCCGGTTTTAACCGCGGGTGGCGGTGATGTGTGGCTTTTGTTTTTTTTATGTTAGTGGCGTGTATGCGCCTTGGAAATTATTTACATGATGTGCGTGTAACATCCTTACCGTCCGCCAGGGACAGGGACGGTAAGGACATTTTAGTGACTTTTGGTGAAATAACTTGTATAATTTCTTGATTCCGGGCCATGCGTTATATGCCTCTAGTGCAGGATATTATAAAGAGTCTGTTGATAGCAATAGTTTGTCATATTTCATAATTTGAGTGCCTCAAAAGGCCAAGGGACACGCTTTTTTAAGGGGGACCACTAGTGTGACATTTTTCAAAAATCGATTTTTTTTTATTTGATATTTCGGTAGTCTATACCTTTAAGAATAACATACTAAGATTTCAAGTATGTATCTCAAATAGTTTTTGAGATACAGCTATCTGAAGAGCAGCTGGTCATCGGTTCGAAAGTTGCGTTAGCTTAGGGACCGTACTAGAGGAAGGAAGGAAGGAAGGAAGGCTTCATCAGCCCTACAGGTATCCTTCGAAGAAGAGGAAGGTATATTGTATAGGCCTGGGATAGCAGATTAGAAGTAGGTATGATATTTCAGGATTTATAACCATGAAATCAGTCACTTAAACTTTGAACGCGTTTATCTCGAAACTACATTTTTCAAATTTGCTGCAGTTGTAACTCGAAGACAAATCATCCGATCGATTTGATTCTTATTGCAGCTTCTTTTCAACATGTTTCTACGTACCATGAACCTCCAATTTTCCGATCGAATGAAAAATGTGATTTTAGCAGGCCAAAAACCATCAAATTTTCGCGCGAAATTATAACCTTTTTCTTTAAATCTCCGCCATTTTGTTGAATTTCAATATTTTTCAAAACCCGAGGTTCATGGTACGGGAAATACCTTCTAGTTCCATAATCTTTTTGGTTTTTTTTATTTCAGGCACCGTGGAGGTCTGCATCACTGCAGCAGTGGGGCAACTTTTTTTTTTACCCTTGGGACATCGGTGATAACTCTTTGAATTTTCAATATTTTGAGCTCAAAATTTTAGGATGTATTGAGTACATATCGGCAAATATATCCCCAAAACATTAAAACATTCCATACAGTAGCTTTCTTTAAAAAAATTCCCAACAATCACCTTTTTTTCAGGCCGTCACACTAGTGGTCCCCCTTAAGTTCTATTTGGATTTACCCATATACGTATTGTTAGTCTTCAAATCACCTCTGACTGCGGGTTGAGTCACGTGGTACCAGGTGTACCAACGTAACAGCGGTGGTAAAAGGAGAAGCTTAAATGGGCGTGCGGCGACATCTCACGGGCGTTCTGCGAACCACCACATCATATCAACAGCCGTGAGTGGCCATTTTCGCTCACGGCCCTTGACAATCGCGAAAATTACCACAAAAACGTAGATTAGATGTGGTTTCTTCATCGTTGTTTTTGGATGGTTGTGTTCGGAATGCCATACAGAATCGGGCTCAGGAAGCCGATTTTCCATTTTCGATCCGTAGGCTTTGATATAAGTCGAAATAAATGGCACGACCACGCTTTTCGATAAAAAAAAAAAAAAAATCCGATTTCATCCGATCAAACGTACCAGTTCGAACCCATTACTCGTCAAACATCGACTGCCGCAAGGACAAGTCGATTGATAGCCCCGTTTCGGAGATATAGGCGGTGTCGGTAACACATCCGGTATCCCCCCCCCTTAAGGAGGTTCGACCGAATCTTATGTAAAAGATAATTTCCAACTTTGAGCTTTGAAACTTCATTTACATACAAATGAATACTTCATTGGTGTATTCTCAAAATTTGAAAACGATACACCGTCTAGTTTCTTAGAAAAATAGTTTTAGATATGACGTTTTTAAAGTTCTTATACACAGGCTCTTATGGCTGACAAGCTACCGGCATGACTTGTTTTATTATTTTCACTATTAATCGCCTAAGTTTAAGGAATGAAAAACCACGCGTAATAAAGTTGAATACTTATGGAATATTTTAACATATTAACAATATATCGTTACCGATGTAATTATTGAAATAATTGAAGTTAAACTTGATTTTTCAATCTCGTTTATCGACAATGATACATATTACTGAAAATTTGGCAGCGTCGCGGGAGCAGCTGAGCGAAAAGAAAAGGATAGAAATATAATTTAACGAAAATACGAGATGAGAAATCAATTTTTCCATTTTGCTAGATTTTTTTCACGAAATTTTCCTTTAAATCTGCAATGCATGTATATCCAAATGTCTTATACATATTCACATATCAGCGCGCTGTTGCCACATCTTTTCATCAAACCATATGAGTCAAAAATAACGAAGTCATTTCATTACTTTCTTTTATTGAATAAGTAACAATTATCAATTTATGAACTAGTTGTATTATTCTAAATAAAAATAATGAATTCTAATAACTATTAGAAGAATTAAGTAAGCGAAAAAATTAAAACACTACTTTGACTCATTAGTTCACCAACATGTCATACGACAAAATAATTGAGCTGACACGCACACCATCTCCGAGAAACACCATGGTGCCGGCTCAACCCGCAGTGCCGACTCAGGACCACTCTCCCCTATTCATTTATTTTCATGATCTTGTGCATGAAAAATAATACATATGGTAACTAAAATTCAGTACAGTGCTTGCAATGGTACTTGATGTATATTAGGGTGCTTTTTTTTTCGACTATTTATTTTTTTTTCGGTCCCATCGTGAAATTTTGTTGGAAATACAAAAAAAAAAATTCCCTGAAAGTTTGAGCCCTTAATATTAATATTAAGTGCTGGACCAAGGCGTGTAAAGATTTCCCATTGAAAATACACGTAAATCGAGATTTTTTTTTTCAAATTTCTATAACTCAGCCGCATTTCAAGCTATTACATTGGTCTTGATCTTGATTTACTCAGAATAAAATACTCTACGAAGTGCCCATTGCGGCCAAAGTGTAACTTGTACAAAAAACCGAGAATTTCGGGTAAAATTCAACTTCAGCGACCCGTACCAACTCACCAGTACAAGTTACACTTTGGCCGCAATTGGCGGTTTTGTAGAGTATTTTATTCTGAGTGAATCAAGATCAAGACCAATGTAATAGCTTGAAATACGGCTGAGTTATAGAAATTTGAAAAAAAAAAAATGTAAATTTACGTGTTATTCAAATGGGAAATCTTCTCACATTCTGGGCGAGTACTTAACATTAATATTAAGGCGGGGTTTCAGTCGCTCCGTAACTTCGAAACGGCAATGCGTAAGCATATACCTATATATAGTAACCCCAAAAAGCACATTTGGTGCAAAAACCTTCCGCCAAGTCCATTAATGTGTAGATCACTCCACCAAAAAATAATCAAAGGTTGTGCTCGCTCACTCGGTTGGTTGATGATTATCAACATACAAAAGCATTGAAATCAGATACAACTGCCAAGTACCTGTAGAATGATAAAAGTTTGGGATTGAAAAATTTGTTCAAACTAAATAACGTTGTACTCGTTCGCTCGCTGCGCTCGCTCACTCTATTGGCTTATGATTATGGGTTGAAAAAACAATTCGGATGAAGAAATTGAAGATGTCAACATTTATCAAAAAATATTCATAACGAAAAAATAATTTAAAAAAAATTTGAAAAAAAAATTTGGAGGTAGTGGTACTTGGGGGGCCTTTTGTAGAAAAAGAAATATAAAATATCGATCGCGAACCATGTCAATGTCATCTGATAAATATTCAAACATTGGCCCGCCAACGTACCACGGACTCCAAATTTTTTTTTCAAATTTTTTTCAAATTATTTTTTCGTTATGAATATTTTTTGATAAATGTTGACATCTTCAATTTCTTCATCCGAATTGTTTTTTCAACCCATAATCATAAGCCAATAGAGTGAGCGAGCGCAGCGAGCGAACGAGTACAACGTTATTTAGTTTGAACAAATTTTTCAATTCCAAACTTTTATCATTCTACAGGTACTTGGCAGTTGTATCTGATTTCAATGCTCTTGTATGTTGATAATCATCAACCAATCGAGTGAGCGAGCACAACCTTTGATTATTTTTTGGTGGAGTGATCTACACATTAATGGACTTGGCGGAAGGTTTTTGCACCAAAGGTACTTTTTGGGGTTGATTTCACTACTTTTTGTAAAATTTTGCTTGACCACCTAATAATTGTGCTCGCTCGCTACGCTCGCTCGGTTGTTTTGTGCTATTTCATACCGCCCGAAGTCCCTCGATAAGCAGGAACGTCAACAGCAACGAGCACGCGTGTGCTCATAATTTTCCCCAAGTCTCAAATTTGTAGAGTGACGCGTAATGTTCCTCATAGCGTTTACAAATTGTTCCACTACAATAATTTTTTATACCTACAACATCTAACCCTGCGTGCAGCCCTCCTCCTGTCTCATCTGGGCCTGGGACCGGCAATGACGGAGTTACTTGCACGCAGGGTTATAGTTGCTGCTCATGACTAAATATGTATGGATATCAGATATATGTATTGCAATTCGTAGGTAGTTTTTTTTTTAATGCAACTAGGTCCTCTGCAAAAAGAACATGTACGCGTCCCGTACTCATAACGTCAACTTCCAATTCGGGTCTGAACAGAAGGTATCAAAATATTTAGAATTGAGCCTATTCATGCAAGACTAGCGTAGAGCATAAAATGGAAATTTATGAAGTCAAACACCCGCATTCTGCTCTCTTCGTCTGACTTTTGCCGTTTCTCGTATCAAATAACACTATCCTGATACTTTGCAACCCAAGCGTTTTCTCTCATCATCCTCTCGTCTTATATGGCGACCCGCTACAAAATTAAATAATCCATAAATAAGTAATTTCATTCCATTTGTCGTGATAGCACTAATCTTAATTTGGAGAAAGCTTAATAGAGTCGAACATATAGACACAGGTTGCATACCAAAATGTAACAAATTTATTGAAATTTGACATTAAATTATTAATATACATTATGGATTAAGAAATTATCTCCACCGAAGGTCAAGGCACTACGTTGACGTGGAGTGTAGAATAAAGCCTATCGGAGTCCAACAAACAACATTGACTGAAAATCTCATTTTGACTAGATGATACGGAGTTAGATTATAGGACTCGTCGGAATCCTACGTATAACGTTGACTCACAATTTGAGTCTCAGCAGACGAGCCTTCGGAGATGAGCTTAACATGGAGCTTGAAGTAAAATTCGTTGCAATCCAACGCTTGAACTCGGCTTTATTGGTCTGGCTCCTTGCCGTTCCCTATATCGAATAATGCTATCCTCATATTTTTCTACTTCAACATTTTCTCTTGATTTTCTCTTGTCAGACTTCCTCAGGCGATAACTTGCTAAACAATTGAACCGAAAAATCCGTTTCTTCTGATAATTGCATTCATAAATCAGTTAATATTCATCTGACAGTCTTGTCCGTTTATAATTGTTATTTTATTTATCACTCTCTCTTCTCTTCTCTTCTCTTCTTCTTCTCTCTCACTTTCGGCGTTACCATAGGCTGTATAGGGAATGCGCAGTCCATGCTCTATGTCTATGTAGGAGACGGTTTCTGTCTGCGATACTGGCGCTATCTACGTCGGAACTATCTCGTACTGACGTCACTCTACAACTTTTGTGTGGATTTTCCCGTCTAGTGATTGCATGGGAATGGTTTGAATGTGAATCTTGGTCTGAAGAACACTAAAGAGAAACATTGGACGAGGAAACGGGGTATCAGAATCTGAAGTTAATTATATCTCAGTACTCCGGACACCGATTTAATCGATCTAGGGCTCAAATGAAAGCTTTTCATGCCCACATCCTAGATTAAATCAGTTTTAATTCGTGTATGTTGTGAGGTGAAAGAAAACGAAGATACTAGTTCGCGTTATAGGTTAGGGTAGTTGCCTCTCGGGTATATAGACCGTTGAGTCTCGCGCTTGAAAAAAATTTTTTTTTAATGTACTTGGCGCGAGACTCTACCGAGTCTCTTGATAAGTCATATGTCCACCGCCACCTCGAATACCTTGCGAAAGTTCCGCTTCACGTGAAAACGAAAGCTCTAAATGAAGAATTTCGACGACAATGTGATTCTCTGATAAATTCTCTAGAGCGGTAAACTAGATTTAGACACGAACAACGTCTAAAAAAGCATTTTGACCACCTCTTCTGTTCCGAAACAGCTGGTCGTGGGTTCTGATCCGAACTACAAAAACAAATATTTTTCCACGGATTCGTGATATTATAGTCATCCGCTATAGATTTAGTGAAAATAAACGTATTTACAGACGGGATTTTCATTCTATGCTGTAGTTTTTGGATAAAGCGAAACTTTCGGTACATGCTATCTCGGTCGGTCATAAAGGACTGAAACCCCGCCTTAAGGGCTTATATTTTGGGAAATTTTTTTTTTTCCATTTCCAACAAAATTTCATAACGGGAGCAAAGAAAAAAAAATAGTCCCCAAAAAAAAGCACCCTAATGTATATGCACATTAAATATAATTTACTCTTACATTACTTTCGTCATAATGTTATTGAAATTCATGCACAATTTTCAATGTCGTTATCTGCACCATCTGTGGGCGCAGCCGCGGCGCACGGGCTTGCCTAAAAACCTTTCTCGCAAGTAAAGTAAAACGGTTACGTCTTTAGGTCCAGGCCAAGCGCCACAGTAAAACCAGACATATCTCTGCTGAGAGTTCTAAGTGAGCAGCTATCGGGGAGGGCTCGACCTCCCTACACTGATAGAAAGGTTTACTTATAGTAAGTGAATCCATTTAGTTGGACATTTTTTGCCGATTCATTCCTCTGAAATATGGATTCGTTAACTATCAACGAATATTCATTTGTTACTATCAACTTTTACCCTCAACTGAATATTCGTTAACTATTAACGAATATTTATTTGTATTAACGAATATTCATTTGTTCGTATCCAACTCTGCCCTTCATTAATAGTTAACGAGCCTCGTTGATAATAACTAAACCTTTCTATCAGTGTATAATAAACGTTCTTATACCAAAAGTTGGTGGATTCACTAAATGATTCCAATTTGATAGTTTTTCTAAGAAATCTTTTTAGATGCAATCAGTATTTATTGAACGGGAAAACCTGACAGTGATACAACACATGAAACTACGCACTCATATGCACGCATTAAAATCAATTAACGTGCATCATAATTTCATCAGTATGTATTGATTTTAATGTATAATATCTGAAATCTCGAAAAAAAAGAATGCATGAAATTTAACGATCAGACATTGAAATTAATATACATTATACAAAATTTTGAAGATGAACATTAATTTGATTTCATGTGCGTTCATAACTTTTGCTTCGTGCATTTTTCATTAATTTTAATGCATATACATTTTTTACAGTGTAAGATTGCTGGCTAGAGCCTGGTCTGTTTACTGGCTAGACCCTGATCAGTTTGTCTGGCTAGGTGCTGAGTAGAAATATGTTACACGCCAGGGTTGGCTCTGGACAGCCCTCCTGGCCATAGCCAGTCTAGTTTCGTGGATAACTAGTCAGGGCCTGGGCAGCGCCAAGATTGAATTTCTGCACGGGTTTAACCACTCACACGATCGATGTGGGAAATCATCCCGCGATAAGACAACGTGCTTAACGTGTCTCGCCTGCAATTCAAAACGCGATCGATCTCGAAGTCGATAAAATGCTTAGCGCCGGAATAATCGAACCATCCCGCAGTGCATGGGCCAGTCCCATTGTTATGGTAAAGAAACCGAACGGATCGTACCGATTTTGTATCGATTTCCGCAAAGTTAACGGCGTATCTAAAAAAGACGCGTATCCTCTCCCGCGGATGGACATGATTCTGGATAAACTAAGATTAGCTCGTTACATCTCGACCATTGATTTAAGCCAAGCTTATTTTCAAATTCCTCTTGCTAAAGAAAGCAGAGAAGTTACCGCTTTTATTGTTCCAACTAAAGGTCTTTTCCATTTCACTCGTATGCCTTACGGATTAACTGGAGCTCCTGCAACTTTTCAGAGATTATTAGATCGTCTAATTGGACCAGCAATGGATCCCTATGCGTTTGTTTATTTAGATGATATAATTATCGCCACGCAAACTTTTGACGAACATCTCCATTGACTGCGCCGCGTATTACGTACTATTTATCAAGCAGGCTTGACCATTAATCCCGATAAATGTGAATTTTGTTGTTCCGAAGTTAAATATCTAGGCTTTGTTGTAAATCAAAACGGTTTACAAGTAAATCCCGATAAAGTAATTCCAGTCGTAAATTATCCTGTCCCAAAGACGGTAAAGCAAATACGGAGATTTTTAGAAATGGCTTCCTGGTATCGTTGATTTATCCCGAATTTCGCAACTACGACCGAACCTCTAAACCCTCTTCTACGGAAAAACCAATCATGGATCTGGGAGAAAGAGCAGGCCGATTCTTTTACCGAAATTCGTCGCTGCCTATCATCAGCTCCGACTCTCGCGTGTCCCGATTTTTCCTTGAAGTTCGTGTTGCAAACCGATGCAAGCAGGGCCGTTCCCAGCATATTGGGCACCTGGGGCAGTAGAAACTTGAAGCCGCCTCTCCCCCCCACACACATGCACATTTAGAAATCACTCACATCATTGTACAGGCGCTGTAGGCGTAAAATTCGGTTCTGCTGAGTTTTATCAATTATAGTGCCAAAAATCTGTTTTTTTCTCTTGAAAATATCGATCTGAGATTTCGAATGTTGTCTCAAAATGCCGCCTCTTCCAAATGACGCCTGGAGCACTTGCCCCTTTTGCCCATGCCTGGACACGGCCCTGGATGCAAGTATCGTTGGTCTAGGTGCCGTCTTGACACAATCTCCTGGTGATATCGAACACGTCATAGCTTATGCGAGTAGAACCTTGACAGATGCAGAGCGCAAGTATTCAGTTACGGAACTGGAATGCCTTGCTGTCATCTGGTCAATTCAAAAATTTAGACCCTATATCGAAGGCTAGCGATTCACAGTTATTACTGATCATACACTGTTAGAAAAGTTGCGGTGTAAAACGGCCCGGTGTTCGTAGTCAAAAGATTTGGTGTTGATTATAACACTACTTCAGGGGTGAAAAGAACCCTGACCATGTGGTCAATCAAAAAACTGGTGTTACTTCTGACCTTGTGACTCAAGTTATGAAACTTAACACCATTTGGAATCAAAGTCACACCGGAGGCAATATCTTTCAAGATGTACACCGTTGTGGGGCTCAGATTCAAAATTGTCATCGAGTGCGGTGTTACCATAGCCCCACACGATTCAAATATGTACACCGTTTCGGGTGCAATCAAAATTGTCATTGACTTTGGTGTGAACTTAGAGTTGAACATTTCGACATGCACAACGCTGCGGAGTACAGATTTGAAATCGCCACGAAGATCGGTGTGATCTCAGCACTCAACGGTGTTCCTCACAACCGACAACCCTTAGCAGGGTGAGACAACACTCAGTGAGCAGTTTCCATTCGGCCAACATGGCAGAAGTCCCGCTCGTGCAGGCATCCACAGTCGTGGATTTGCAATCGCAATAAACTGAACAAGCGCAACCTATTCACCATTAGTGTTTGAATTACGTCGAGTAAAATTCATCGGTGAAACGAAATGGGTAAGAGTGTTTAAAAGCGGCAACGCAATTCAGTACAAAGTATAAAATTGTTTATATTTATGTCTATGTATTTATTTCTCGAAATCGCCAAAGATGTGCACTATATTGAGTTTGTCATATTCATGGTAATTATTATTATCATCATATATTATGTGCAATGCAATGAGCAATGAGCAATGCGCGACGAATAAAATTTATATTGTGTAAATATCTCGACTTATTCAGTCAACATTATAGAGACGATCACATAACTTTTTTTCATTCACATACACGTACCTAATGCACCACACACACATATGAAATCATGCACGCATCATGCACATACATACAAACAAACCTAGTAACGAATAGTACTACTAACGGTGTAATATTCTACCACTTTTTGGTGTGGAGCAAAAATGATGCATTCTTATGACACCGTTCGGTGCATCGCACGATCTATTATTTTAACCCCGCTTGGTGTACACTTGGGGTCATTAATAATGAGACGGCTAGTTTGCTGGACAAAACATTTATGTTGGCAACACAAAATAAACACACAGCGCCACGTAATGGGCCGATCGCGAAGCTTGGTCAATCTCACTAAATATCACATAACTCGTGACAGTCCCGATAGCCAAAAAAGGAGAGGAAGAATTTATGACAGTCGAATCTAACCTAATGCCTACTAACCTAATAACCGTTGGATTGACGTGTAAATCAGTTGTAAAATAATTGTAATTCATAACTTCCCCCTCGCAGGATACAAACGGGCGAAAGTTTATGTTTTCAATCTTTTCAAGTGATGACGAAAGAAATTGTAACCTGAAAATTTACGGTAAGTTGATTTGATAAGAAATACATTGAAATTAGGTAATGCAAGTTACGCTGTGCCTGAAAAACAAGATTCTTTGTTGATTTTGCGTGTGAAAGCATGTCCAGGACTAGATTCTAGATCATTGAGACTATCGTAAAACTCATTATTACTTCTTGACTGATACAAAACATTTATCAAACACAGACTGAACTCCGCAAGAACCACCCGTTGAAACAGGCAACGAAAGTAACCATTCAGCTTCAGAGAAACGTAAGGAGTCAGCTCGTACTAATCCAGGGTTAACAGGAGCTGGTTTTGGTAGAGTCGTAGTGGGGACTTTGAATGCCTTCTTCGGCGACTACTCGTCTTTCACATTCTAAACTGTGACCATTCTTAGACCTAGACTTAAAATACTATCGGAGACTACTGATTGCTTCTTTTAATGTAAAATTCTCAACTTTAAGCTTAATAAATAAAAAGGGCTGCATGAAAATCGTATATTCAAGCTGATTATTTATTCACATTTCAATACTATCACTTCATTATCACATATACTATTCACAATCATTAATTTCGAAAATTGAAATATTTACATGGATGATTCTTCTCATTGCAATTCGTTTCAATAGAAATGGACTATTGGTGAATATATTTGGAATTTCACTCAAGTGTGAGGGACATCTACTACCAGTCCATCTTATTCAGTAATTATTCAAAGATTAAAACTATTAAAATTATAATCTAGATAATATTAGAAAATTAAATTAGTTAGTCATTTTAATTTTATATTCGATTAATTGAATATTATATTCAATATCGAATCATATCTTTCTCGTCAATGAAATTAATAGATCTATATTACAATACATTCATGAATTATTATTACAAGTATTATAAATATTTATTATCTTAACATATTATTAATAAGGATGAAAGTTGGAAAATTTTGGTGCACGTGACAACACACTGGTCATAAATAACAATGACGAGATATGGATCATTGGATTTTATTCATACATTTCTGAAATTTCAACAATTTATTTGATCCAGACTTGGAATACCATCACAGAAGACTGCTCGCGTCTAATAATGTAAAATTCAGGACCTTGACAAGTCTTTGGACGCCTGCGTAGAATGCCTTCTCCGGTACCCACTCGTCTATCACAGAATTACATTTTAAAATCTAACAATTCTCAGACTAAGACTTAGAATACCATCACAGACGACTGGTCGCTTATTATAATGTAAAATTCGCGACTTTGACAAGTCTTTGGACGCCTGCGTAGAATGAATTCTCAGGCACCCACTCGTCTATCACAGAATTACATTTTAAAATCTAACAATTCTTAGACTAGGACTTGGAATACCATCACAGACGACTGGTCGGTTATTATAATATAAAACTCAGGACTCTAATAATTCTTTGGACGCTGACTTGAAATACCTCCTACGACGACCACTCGTCTATCACAGAATTACATTTTAAAATCTAATAATTCTCAGACTAAGACTTGGAATACCATCACAGATGACTGGTCGCTTGTTATAATGTAAAATTCAGGACTCTAATAATTCTTTGGACGCTGACTTGAAATACCTCCTACGATGACCACTCGTCTATCACAGAATTACGTTTTCAAATCTAATAATTCTTAGACTAAGACTTGGAATAACATCACAGACGACTGGTCGCTTGTTATAATGTAAAATTCAGGACTCTAATAATTCCTTGGGCACTGACTTGAAATACCTCCTACGACGACCACTCGTCTATCACAGAATTACGTTTTAAAATCTAATAATTCTTAGACTAAGACTTGGAATACCATCACAGACGACTGGTCGCTTGTTATAATGTAGAATTCAGGACTCTAATAATTCCTTGGACGCTGACTTGAAATACCTCCTACGACGACCACTCGTCTATCACAGAATTACATTTTGAAATCTAATAATTCTTAGACTAAGACTTGGAATACCATCACAGATGTCTGGGCACCTCTTAGATTATTAAATTTTAGAACTTATCAATATCTACATCACCGACTTCGAATACTCACACAGGCCGCTTTTAGCCTCAAATAATATGATAATATAATATGCCAATACATACTGTCACACAGTATACCGCGTCGCTCTCCCTGTAGTCCAAAACTTTAAGTCGTATATTAGTAATATCGTATATTATTAATCGAATATTAGTTTCTGTACTAATATTATTCCCGTTCCCTATATCTTATATTCCTGTACCGTTCCGGCATGAAATCATCGAGGGAGATCATCCCTCAATCTCATCCGGCCTGGCAGGCCATCCGACCTTCGAGTGATTAACCGGGGGAGAACGAGTCATCATATCCAGAGATATGCTTGGAAGAGCGCTGTAATACGAATCTGTTACGTGGAGTAGCTCCCTCCCTCCCTCTACCTGTCCCGAACCGGCCTGGTCCATCGGTCCAACATGCAGAATTCTGCCTTCCAGGATATCGAAAGAAAAAGAAAAAGAGAACACGCTGAGACATCTAACAACCCCCTGGCAAAAGCTTGAAGTGCCAAAAGGCCCTGTCAGGCCCACGACAAAACCTGTCAAAAGAAGATGACACGCCCACTAATTTTATGCGCAATACCCCCATACACCCCTAAATTGTATCTAGATAGAGACAGATCTAGACGCTTCACGTCTTGCTTGGAATCAGTACCGTAAAGTCCTGTTTTTAGAAAAAAAGCCTGAAATTGTTCCTTCGTCCGTAGTAAAGTCATATAATGCCTAAAGCCAAACAAATATAGCGTCATTAAACTCAGTTAGTGAGTGTCAGATTTTACTTAAGGTAAGATTCCAACTCGAGATGACTCTTCGATTGATATTAAATTGATTAAAAAGAAATTCGTTTCTTCTTGTGTAGTTGGGTCAGACCTCGAGGAGGGTTATTGGTGAATATATTTTGAATTTCAATCGAGTGTGAGGGATACCTACTATCAGTCCATCTTCTTCAATAATTATTTAAAGATTAAAAATTTAACAATTATAATCTAAATAATATTGGAAAAATGAATTAGTTAGTGAAGTCATCTTAATTTTTTATTTAAGTAGTTAAATGTTATATTCAATATCAAATCATATATTTCTCATCAATAATAACAACATATCTATATTACAATACATTCATGAATTATTATTATAAGTATTATGAATATTTATTATTTTAATAAATATATATTATTATATATTTTTCATTTATTATTCTAATACTTTAGACGCTGACTTGGAATGCCTCCTACAGCGACTACTCGTCCATCGCAGAATCACATTTTAAAACCTAACAATTCTTAGACCAAGACTTAGAATACCATCACAGACAACTGCTCGCTTCTTATAATGTAAAATTCAGGACTTTGATAATAATAATAATAATAATAATAATATGTTAAGATAATAAATATTTATAATACTTGTAATAATAATTCATGAATGTATTGTAATATAGATCTATTAATTTCATTGACGAGAAAGATATGATTCGATATTGAATATAATATTCAATTAATCGAATATAAAATTAAAATGACTAACTAATTTAATTTTCTAATATTATCTAGATTATAATTTTAATAGTTTTAATCTTTGAATAATTACTGAATAAGATGGACTGGTAGTAGATGTCCCTCACACTTGAGTGAAATTCCAAATATATTCACCAATAGTCCATTTCTATTGAAACGAATTGCAATGAGAAGAATCATCCATGTAAATATTTCAATTTTCGAAATTAATGATTGTGAATAGTATATGTGATAATGAAGTGATAGTATTGAAATGTGAATAAATAATCAGCTTGAATATACGATTTTCATGCAGCCCTTTTTATTTATTAAGCTTAAAGTTGAGAATTTTACATTAAAAGAAGCAATCAGTAGTCTCCGATAGTATTTTAAGTCTAGGTCTAAGAATGGTCACAGTTTAGAATGTGAAAGACGAGTAGTCGCCGAAGAAGGCATTCAAAGTCCCCACTACGACTCTACCAAAACCAGCTCCTGTTAACCCTGGATTAGTACGAGCTGACTCCTTACGTTTCTCTGAAGCTGAATGGTTACTTTCGTTGCCTGTTTCAACGGGTGGTTCTTGCGGAGTTCAGTCTGTGTTTGATAAATGTTTTGTATCAGTCAAGAAGTAATAATGAGTTTTACGATAGTCTCAATGATCTAGAATCTAGTCCTGGACATGCTTTCACACGCAAAATCAACAAAGAATCTTGTTTTTCAGGCACAGCGTAACTTGCATTACCTAATTTCAATGTATTTCTTATCAAATCAACTTACCGTAAATTTTCAGGTTACAATTTCTTTCGTCATCACTTGAAAAGATTGAAAACATAAACTTTCGCCCGTTTGTATCCTGCGAGGGGGAAGTTATGAATTACAATTATTTTACAACTGATTTACACGTCAATCCAACGGTTATTAGGTTAGTAGGCATTAGGTTAGATTCGACTGTCATAAATTCTTCCTCTCCTTTTTTGGCTATCGGGACTGTCACGAGTTATGTGATATTTAGTGAGATTGACCAAGCTTCGCAATCGGCCCATTACGTGGCCCATTACCGGCTCCCGCCGGTCTCATGGGTAGACGCGTTGTCGAAGAACCGTGGTTAGTTGTAGCCATGGATATCATGGGCCCGCTTCCGCCTAGTAAAGCAGGTTTCGCGTATATTTTTGTCATTCAGGATTTATTTACCAAATGGATCGAATGTTGCGCTCTTCGCAAAGCCACTGCAAAAACATTCGCGATGCATTCAAGGAAAACATCATCAATCGATGGGGTGTTCCGCGAGTTTTATTAACAGACAATGGTACCGATGTAATGTACCGACCCATTACTTATTGTAATTTTAGCGATAGTTATTCTTTTCTGTATTTTTCAATCCTAATCTAGCAAAACCTATTCTTAGATACAATCACCTCTATTTTTCTTTCCCTACCTACCTGGGTATTTCCCAATTCCCCAACCCTGCAATAAACCATTTCCGTTCCTCGTACCCAAAATCCATAAAATCAACAAACTGTCCTTTACCGAAAACTTCGTCTATCCTCATCTCTCAAATTTTAATCCCTAAATTCATTGGTGCCCTTCCGCTAAAAAGACAACACCCACCAACTCCTACCACCTTGTTCCAAAAACCCACCTTCTTCCCTCCACCAAACTCAAAACCACTTCGATTCCAACTTCCGAACAGCGAACTACTACTCAATTTTCTCACTACATCAAACTTATATTCAATTATATTTAATAAAGAAGTTTATTCCACTTAAAAGAATATCTTGTATAATTTCTTCGTAGTCCATCACATAAAATTGGTGTCAGAAGTAAAAGATCATCCTGTTTTCAAGAAACGTAAAAAGAATTCATTCGTTGAATTTCTACGCTTTTTACGGAAACTTCAACAGAAGCTACGGAAGAACGACGCAATAAATAGGGCACGCAGTCGCCTATTGCCGAACTTCCATCACCGAGTGTGTAGAGCTAAAAACCCTAGCTACATATACTACCAACTCGAGACTGGACTCAAGTACGAAGACAAGATAAGTCAAATCAACAAAATCTACCAAATCTACTATATCTACCAAATCGAAGAGAATCTACAAATCTACCAAATCTACTATATCTACCAAATCGAAGAGAATCTACAAATCTACCAAATCAACAAAATCTACCAAATCTACTACATCTACCCAATCGAAGAGAATCCCCGAGAACTACAAGCTACACTCAACGTAATCGCTGCATCAAAGACAACTCTTCACCCACTACTTCACCTCATCTGCGTTGAAATCCAGATCATGATAATCATCATATGCAGTTTACTGTAAGTCAAAGACATAACTATAACTTAAGCCTATCGTAGCATCCTTAAGACATCCAAAGACTTTAAACTCCAGTAATTAAAATGGCAGTTACAATTAAGATAGAATTAGCTGAGAAAATGTTAACAATCTTCGACGGAAATAAATCTAAATTGCACGAATTTTGCGACAATTGCGATAAAGCCATTTCACTAGTAGCCAACGAAACAAAACCAGTTCTTTTCGCAATCATAGAAACAAAAATTACGGGAAATGCAAGAGCCTTAATTCGAAATCGTTCATTCAATGATTGGCAATCTCTTAAAACATATCTTTTCGAAGCATATTCAGAAAAGCGATCACATGGCCAGTGGCAATTAGAATTATCGTCCTGTAGGCAAGCTCATAATGAAGACGTCATCTCTTACGCCCAGAAAATCGAAAATTGCCTTATTAAACTAACGAGCAGCCTAGACGACTCCCTTACTCAATCAGACAGAGCAGCATGCATAAAATTATTACAAAATCAAGCTCTTACCGTATTTATGATGGGTTTACATAGAGATATTTCCATTATCGTAAAATCACAAAAACCAGAAAATCTGGAAAACGCCGTACAATATGCAATAGCTGAGGAAAACGAGAAGAAATCAAGAAAAGAAATAGAAAGATTCCAGAATCTAAATTTAAGAGACACTAAACATTGCTCGAATTGTAACAAGACGGGACATACTACAATCAACTGCTACTCAAACAGACCTACAAACATTCCCCGACGCTTTAATTCTCAAATCAAACAAGAACCAAATATAAGACACTTCAAATCAAACGACCAAAGACCACCAAGAAATCCTAATACGTCACAAAATCAAAATCAACACACCGTAAAATCTTGCAATTATTGTAAAAACTTAGGTCACACGATTGATGAATGTAGGAAACGCGCATACAATAATAACAGACGACAGAATCACGGACAAAATCGAAATAGTGATAACTCGACTCGACGAAACAATTACTTCCAAAATCCTTTTTCCAACAACAGATCACAGAATCCTATCTCTAATTCCTCCAATAACACGAATGCTTTAAACTCGAATCAATCCCCGGTGGCTGCCGCACCGAGGAATATCCACAGCTTAGAGGCAGAACAAACACAGTAATTCAGGGTGTAACCACATACGTTCCAATCGAAATCGCAGAAACTAAGGAGAAGTCTATCGACCTACTTTTGGACACAGGTGCCGATGTTTCAATTATAAAAATCTCAAATCTGAAAGGAAACACTCCTTGCTACGAGGATGTCAAATTAAAAATACGAGGTCTCACTCCTGAGCCTTTCGAGACAGTCGGATACTGTTACTTACACATAAAAATCGGTCAACAAACTCATATCTGCATCTTTCACGTAGTAAAAAACGACTTCCCTATTCAATTCCCCGGAATCTTAGGAAACGATACTCTCATCAACCTTAAACTCAATGCTGATTACAAAAATAGTTTACTTCATTTTCCGAACGGTTCTATTTCCATGTTACACATAGAAAAACCACTATATCGAAACATTGAGTCTCATGGCAACACACAAGATCAAACCAGTCAACTCGACACAGAATCGAACGCCACAGAAGAACCTAATGACGCGAATAATGCTTATGCAGACGACACTTTCGACTCTATTACCATTCCTGCTCGAACCGAAACGATTGTACCTATCTACGTGATAAATCCTATATCTAACGAAGGCATTATTCCAAGCAGACAATTAGGAAATGGTATATTTCTATGTCAAAGTATAGTAAAAGTCAATTCCAAATCAGAAGCAATTACCTCTATCATAAACACCACAGATTCAGATGTTACTATCAAAAGACCCCAGGTTAGCCTAGAATTATTAGAATCAGATGCATTGAAAATATTAAACCTAGAAATCGATACACCTACAGACACGCATACTGACAAACTAATCGATTATGGATCAGACCGACTAACTCAACTACAGAAGAATCTAAGAATCGATCACCTAAACAACGAAGAACGCGAATCACTTATAGAAATCTGTGAAGAATTTAATCATATCTTTCATCTCGAAGGAGATCAACTAAGCTGTACTAATACAGTAAACCATGGAATAACGACGACTACTGAAAATCCAATCGCTGTTAAAACTTATCGTTACCCAGAAGTTCACAAAGAAGAGGTCAATAACCAAATGGATAAAATGCTAAGAGACGGTATCATAAAGCCTTCCATGTCACCATGGAATTCCCCGCTTTGGGTAGTTCCGAAAAAACGCGACGCATCGGGAAAGACTAAATGGCGAGTCGTAATCGACTATAGGCGGTTGAACGACGTCACAGTCGGAGACGCATACCCATTACCTAACATCGCTGATATTCTCGATCAGCTAGGTAATTCAAAGTACTTCACCACTCTCGATCTCGCTTCGGGTTTCCACCAAATAAAAATGGACCCGAAAGACGCGGAAAAAACAGCATTCTCAACCCCATTAGGGCATTACCAATTTAACCGAATGCCATTTGGACTAAAAAACGCTCCTGCCACTTTTCAAAGGCTGATGAACTCAGTGCTTGCTGGTATACAAGGAATCCGTTGCCTCATCTATCTAGACGATATAGTCATATACGCCGATTCTCTAACAACTCATTCCAAAAAGCTACGCGAAATATTTCAAAGACTATCGGATCATAATCTTAAGGTTCAACCCGATAAATGTGAATTCTTACGCCGCGAAGTCATGTATCTAGGTCACCTAATATCCGAAGATGGTGTCAAGCCTGATCCATCAAAAATCGAAGCTGTATCAAATTATCCAGTTCCAAGGTCACCTAAAGACATAAAATCATTCCTAGGACTCTCAAGTTACTATCGACGCTTCATAAAAAATTTCAGTAAAATATCCAAACCATTAACGTCACTTTTGAAGAAAGATTCACCATTCGTATGGACCAGTAGTCAACAAGCAGCATTCGAAGAATTAAAAACAAATCTCATTAACGAACCGATACTACAATATCCTGATTTTACCAAAGAATTTATCCTTACTACCGACGCTAGCAACTTTGCTATCGGTGCCGTATTATCGCAAAAGAAAGACACACACGATTTACCAATAGCTTACGCCAGCCGAACGCTAAACCCAGCAGAATCAAACTATTCAGTAATAGAACGCGAACTCTTAGCCATCGTGTGGTCAGTAAAACACTTCAGATCGTACCTTTTCGGACGAAAATTCATCATACTCACGGATCATAGACCTTTAACCTGGCTGTTCAGCTTAAAAGAACCCGGATCACGATTGGTCCGTTGGCGTTTAAAATTAGAAGAATATGATTACGAGATTCAATATAAACCGGGAAAGATCAATTCAAACGCAGATGCTCTAAGTCGAATTAATGGACCAAAAAGAACCGAAGAAGACATCGAAATAAAAGCAATCGACGCTAATACCGCAAGTAATTCTTACGCTGACTTCCTCAAAGACATTCAAAATTCAGTGATAATTTACGACAAAATCGAAGAAACAAAAGAGTCTATATTCTCTACAACCGACAACTACGCCGTTTGCATCTCCAAAGATTTAGAATTTAATGACCGAACCTCCAATGAGTTTAAAACTCGTTTCGATCACCTCGAAACACTAAGATCTCAGGACATCCAAATATACGATGTGATAACTGTAAGGAACGAAAACCATTTGATATTCTACCTTGTCGACAAAGAGAACTATTGGGACAAAGCAAGTTACGAAGATCTATATACAGTGCTAGTAACTCTAAGAGAACTTCTAATCAAGAACGGACAATCATCAATTAGTTTTCCACGCATAGGCACAGGATTTGACAGACTCAGATGGGAAAAAGTCAGAACGATGATTCGATACATATTTAGAGGAACAAATGTCAAAATCAAAATTTGTCACGATACTATGTCCGAACCAACCCCCGAACAAGTGCTCCAAATTCTAAACGAGTATCATTGTGCTCCTTCCGCGGGACACTCCGGTTTTCACAGAACTTATAAAAGGATAAGACAAAATTACAAATGGACAACCATGAAAAAGGATATATCGGAATTCATAAAAAACTGTCGATCATGTCAATCGAATAAACTAGTCCGCAAAAAGAACCACAAACCCATGCAGATAACGTCAACCCCTTCAAAACCATTCGAACGGATAGCATTAGATATTGTAGGACCATTAACATTAACTGACGACGGAAACAAATACATCCTTACTCTACAAGACGACTTGACCAAATTTTCTCAAGGTTATGCAATACCAAATCACGAAGCTATTACCGTTGCTAATAAACTCACCACAGAATTCATATGCAAATTTGGAATACCACAATCCATTTTAACCGATCAAGGAAAAGAGTTTACCTCATCCTTATTAAGAGACGTTGCTAAACTTTTCAAAATTAAACAAATACAAACAACTGCTTATCATCCACAAACTAATGGTGCACTGGAAAGAAGCCATGCTACTTTAGCAGATTATTTGAAACATTACATAAAACCAGAACAAACCGACTGGGACAGATGGTTAGATTTTGCGATGTTCTCTTATAATACCACAACACACACAACGACTAAATTCACACCCTACGAACTATTATTCGGAAACACACCAGAACTCCCAAGCTCATTGACCAGAGAACCAGAATTCAAGTACACATACGACGACTACATAGACGATTTAACCTTAAAATTTCGAAAATCACACGAAATAGCAAAGAATAACATAATAAAATCGAAGGAGAAGAATAAACAATACTACGACAAAAGAACGAACAACATCGATTACAAAATCGGAGATAAGGTTTATCTATTAACTGAACAATTCACGAAATCGAAAAAATTAACTCCAAATTACACAGGTCCTTACTCCATTATCGAAGTTAACTCGCCAGTAAACGTAACTATTTTAGTAAAGCGAAAGAAAATGATAGTCCATACAAATAGGTTAAAAAAGGCGCATGGAATGCAAGAAAACAATCAAAACTAACCTTGATACACCATTTTACAGGTTCATCACGTCAAGTTATGGAGACGATTTCAAACTCATAAAACACGAACACTCACCCGGTATCTACTATGATTTTGTGCAAGACCTACTATTTTACGAAAACTCATGGAAACTCGTCACGTATTTAGATTTATCTCATATAGACGACAAACTCCACCTTATTAACTCTAATTTCGAGAAGACGAAATTATATTGTAATGAAAACTCTGTATACAAAGAATTATTACTATGCAATACCTCAATTCAAATCCTGGATCATTTGATTCCTGAAATGAAAGCGAAAGAAAGAAATTTAAAAGATCTTATCGGTCACAGCCGCGTGAAACGAGGATGGATAAACGCTCTAGGATCCCTATTCAAAACCATAACGGGAAATCTCGACAACTCCGACGCCGAATATTACAACGAAGCTATCAACAAAATCAATGACAACGAACACGAATTAACACAATTAATTAAAGCTCAAGTTCAAGTAGTACAAACCACGATTACCAATTTCAACGAAACCATAACAAATTTGCACAAAAATGAGAAAATATTCAACGAAAACATCAAAGCAATAGAAACATATACAAGATTATTTAACACTCGAGTCTATAACTTAGAAGTTAAAGAAAACATAAAACAACACCTCGATTTCCTAACTTTAATGTGCAATCAACTGAACGACGAATTATCTACATTGATCAATGCTATACTATTCGCGAAACAACATACACTTCATCCAAAAATAATCTCACCAAACCAATACATCGACGAACTCCAAAAAACGATCAAGTTTCTACCTTCTGGACTCCATTACCCATTCAGATTAGACCACACTTTTGCCCATGAACTCCTTAATCTTGCAACTCTACAAGTGTTTTACATAGAAAACAAGCTCATTTACATAATCAACAATCCACTAGTATCTGATCCAGTATTCCATCTCTACTCCCTCATACCTTTACCAATCTTACAGAACGACGGATCTTACTTATTCATTCAACCTTCTATCAAATACCTTGCTATGTCAACTACGAAAATTCAATATACCTCGTTGGACGATTTGACGAATTGTAAGATTACATCGGAAAAGACTTACGTATGCAAACTAATGAAACCGATTCTCTCGAGCCATGTAAGAACCATTTGTGAAACCGAACTTCTATTTTCGAACTCTCGCATTCCTCCAAGTTGCGATACACGAATTACGAAAATTACAAACGAAATTTGGCAGAGACTAACAAATAAGAACCAATGGGTTTTTGTTTTACCCAAAAGAAGCGATGTAACAATTACATGCCAAAGAAACCCTGAACCACATGATGTCGTATTGACAGGAACAGGAACTTTCGAATTATCACCGAATTGCAAAGCTTACACAGCCACGGTTATTCTAATCGCCGAAGGGTCATTTGAAAGTAAATATTCATCTATAATTCCAAAATTCAATATTTCCGAAGATGATTGTTGTATCCAACATAAGAATAATATAAGTACAATACCTATGTTAAAACAAATCCCAATATCGAATATTAATTTAGATAACTTAGAAATAGCTAGCCATAAGTTAAACACTATTTCTAAGATGACAGACGAAATTTTGAAATCTAAAGATGCTCATAGGAAAATTTCCATCTTTACATACATTGGATACGCAGTATGTGCTTTTATTTTATTCTACCTAACTCTTACGATAATAAGATATTGTTGTAAAAGAAAATCAGAAAATTCACACGGACATCATCACAATGAATCCAGTGATGGTTGTACAAAATTAGTAAATTGTTTAACTTTTAAGATCGAAAATGACCACCCAAAACCACGTAATAGGAAATCAATTCCAAGAGAAACAATAGAATTAGCTGAATCTCAGACTAGAAAACAGAGCGTAACTCCAAATCCCATTATAGAAATAAACGAAGAAACCTCTGACTCTGACGAAGAAGAAGAAATAGTGTTTGAGAATATAAACCCTCGACCTGCACGTAGAGGAGGCAGCATTCTTAAAGATAAATACTAATAAACTAATCATTATCTTTAAACTAACAGGGGAGGTGTAATGTACCGACCCATTACTTATTGTAATTTTAGCGATAGTTATTCTTTTCTGTATTTTTCAATCCTAATCTAGCAAAACCTATTCTTAGATACAATCACCTCTATTTTTCTTTCCCTACCTACCTGGGTATTTCCCAATTCCCCAACCCTGCAATAAACCATTTCCGTTCCTCGTACCCAAAATCCATAAAATCAACAAACTGTCCTTTACCGAAAACTTCGTCTATCCTCATCTCTCAAATTTTAATCCCTAAATTCATTGGTGCCCTTCCGCTAAAAAGACAACACCCACCAACTCCTACCACCTTGTTCCAAAAACCCACCTTCTTCCCTCCACCAAACTCAAAACCACTTCGATTCCAACTTCCGAACAGCGAACTACTACTCAATTTTCTCACTACATCAAACTTATATTCAATTATATTTAATAAAGAAGTTTATTCCACTTAAAAGAATATCTTGTATAATTTCTTCGTAGTCCATCACACCGAGTTTAATAACAACACAATCAAAGAATTAGCGCAAACGTTTCACATCAAACATACGACAACTCCTCCTTACCATCCGCAAGCCAATCCCGTTGAAAGAGTAAATCGTGTATTAAAAACTCTGATAAGAGCTTTTCTCGAATTCGATCACCGCGGATGGGATCTTCACTTATCTGATTTCCGATAAGCTTACAACACAGTTAACCATTCGTCCTTGGAAACCAGTCCCGCATTTTTGAATTCGGTAGAGTCCCGAGAGCCGTGAATTCTTTAAAATCCCGTATTGAGGGAGATCCCGAAATCGAACCCCAAGCTCCAAGACTATGGGTAGAGCGAATGCAGCGTATGCAACTGCTCCGAGATTGGATCACTGAAAATCTAGAGAACGCTCACGCGAGACAAGCTGGATATTATAACCTTCGCAAAAAGCCTGAACGCTTCGCTCAAGGAAATCTCGTCCTAAAGCGACAACATGTTCTATCATCCGCAACACAACATGTTGCAGCCAAACTTGCGAAAAAGTTTCATGGACCATTCAAGATTAGTCGAATGTTATCTCCCGTTGTATGCGAACTTTCTGAGGTGGAAGGTAGAAAAGTAGTGGGAATTGTGCATGTCAAAGATTTAAAATTCTATCATAACAATGCCTGATTTGTCCCGTGCGTAGCTTAATCCCGACTATCCCGAGGTGTTCTTCGCATCAGAAGAGGATCTGATCGTCGCTTGGCCCTATATCCAACGGCACGAGCAGAAGATCCGCAGATTTCTCCGGGAAAACCGTGATATAGAACGCGATCTGACTGCCGGCTTAATCGCAGCCAGAGAAGAGCGCGAAATACGTGCCATCTTGGCCGAACGACCTGGCCGAATATGCGAAATGCTCCCGATTCGCGACCAATCCATGCAGACAGATGATCCCGTTACTACCCAATAAACACTAACGTAGAAAGATGGTAATAATGTCCGGCGGATAAACGTATATGGGCAAATCCATAAAACTTTTAACTTTGATGGATTTTTTATTTTTTTTTCCATTCTACGAGCACATATCTCAGGTTTGGTGTATGTTTTCGCATGACTCACGAGACAAATAATTCACGTCCGTTAACTATTTTCAGGCAGGGGCGTCATAATTATGGTATAGTAATATTGGAAAAAACACAATTTTCACATGGAATGCATTTTCATCACGCCTGCACGCAAAGTAGGACTTTCGACCCCTCGCGCAAAAGAAAAAAAAAATTCCTCCGTGAAAAATGCCGGAGATCAACGGTGTCCAAGTTATTTGATTGAAAAAAAAAATAAAAATTTAATTCAAAGTTTCAGCACCTATGGGTGTCAAAAAATCTCAGACGGTGTGGGATTGACTTTCAGATCGTGGTAAATTGACACCAACATGTGGTCTATACGAGTCCATACCGATTTTTTTTTGTTACAGTCTGTGTGCCATTCTAGGGTTGATGACTTTATATTCGATTCATACATAGATTTGTGACGCCACTATTTTCTTCAGTTAACACGTATGACAAACTGTAGTTTACAATTATGAAAATGTCAAACCAAGAAAGATTTCTGACGTGCCGTTGTAAAAACTGAATTTGATACACAGTTCACGTTTCTGAAGATCATTTTCGAATTGTTACTGCATGGACACTATTGATGGCACAGTTATGCGACACCTCGCAAAAGATGCCTCTTTTAATTGAAGATGTGTCAGCATTGCTCATTTATCGATACATCAGAGGGCGTACGTGTGAAGGAATTAACTTTGCAGAAAAAAAAAAAAATTCAATTCATCCTGGCATTTTTGTAGCCGAACAATTTTTTTTGCGAGAGGAGCACATCTGAGGCAAAGCGGGTGATGTTTTGGGGTATAAAGGTGAAACTGAAACACATTGAATTAAAATGGTAACTGGAAGGGCGCTCGTAGAATATCATTAAAAGCTCAAAAAAATTTGCTAGCCTCGCATGCGATTTCGACATTTTCTTCTTTTTCAAAGTTTGTTACAACTTCACTGTATATATTTCAGTAGATTTAATAGTGCAAATACGTGTCGAATACTGTGTAGAACTAGCCCAAAAACCTACAAGTGCGTAGTATTGTTATCTTACGAAATATTCTCAATTTTATCGCTTCTCGCTGGGGGTTAAAAGTTCTGTGGATTTGCCCATATGTCACGTATCAACGTTTAACAACGTTCAATATACGTTTATCCGCCGGACATTATTACAATTTTTCCACGTTATTGTTTATTGGGTATGGACCAAAGCTGCCAAACTTATATTCCCGATGTGACGGACGGTATGGGTAGAGTGTTATTAATCCCTATGGTTCAATCACAAGGGAACCCGAGAATGGAATTGGTCATCCCGTCACATCCACATATGAATAATTATAAAAGAGATCTATTCTAAAATAGATCGGTGTGGTATATGAGTGTTTTAGGATTGGGATGATGAGTTATTAATTAAAGATTGCTGTTATATAATTAGATTCCTTTAATGAGACTCCGATAGCACGTCAGCTTCGGTAGCCATGTCTACTCTAACAGGCAGTCGGTAATACAGGAAGTTAGCTACTCGACATGGTAGTACATATATCACAGTCCTCCCCACTTAAACTTAACATTAATTATAGGAACAATAGTTCACGTCAAGTTTTACATTTCTGAGACGATGCTCAAGTCAGACTATCACAATAGGGTCGTAACTTCTAAATTCACAATTACTAAAATTTAAGACTAATCACAAATTCAAACGCTGGACTGGTTTTCGTTCTCTCCCAGATCTTCGAACTATAGGACTTGATATAATCGGTTGTTTAGTTATTAAAGTCGTAGCTTCTAATTTTACTGGAGATGAGGGTTGAGTTGGAACCGAATCTGCACAATTAATTCTAGGCTCGTTTAACTGTACGTCGGATGATTCCTCCGTTTGATCTCCCCGAAACTCTTCCGAATGGGTTGGTAGTGTAGAATTCTTAGTTTGACCTACTAGTCCTAGCTCTGAAGGAACAAGAATTCTATCCGCCAAGCCACTATGCACTGGGGGTGTACCAGATTCTTCCAATAAACATGACTTTAACTGATTAATATGCCTCTTCCAAACTCGCCCATCAATCGTCTTAACACTATACGTAACAGCTGATAACTTCTCTACCACTTTAGCTTGAACCCACTGGTTCTTCATAACATCTTTAGCTACAACAACATCTCCCACCTCGAAAGATCTCAACTTAACACCAGGTGCATGTTGTTGCTGCCTCATTTGTTGTTGAATCACATAATTCCTCAAATTCGGTCTTATTAAATCTAATTTAGTACGCAAAGGTCTACCAATGTGTAATTCCGCTGGAGTGCAGCCTGTCGTACAGTGCGGTGTTGATCGATAACACAATAAGATTCTATATAATGCAACTTCTTTTTTACAACCTTCTTTAACAAGTAATTTGAATTGTCTTTTGAATGTTTTTACTAAATTCTCAGCAGCTCCATTGGACGCTGGATGGTAAGGAGCGGAACGCACATGTAGAATCCCACAACTTTTAAGAAACGCTTCAAACTCTTCTGATACCAAACTAGGTCCATTATCACTTACTAAAACTACAGGGAAACCCCACGTTGCGAAGTACTCCTGCAATACTGATATCGTTCTTCTACTAGTAATATCTCTCATCAATTTAACATCTATCCACTTAGAAAATGCGTCAATTATGACTAGGTACATTTGATCATCAATTTGTAGGAAATCAACATGAACTCTCATGTTCGGTCCTTCAGGCCATTTCCACGTACTTAGCTCCGCTCTTGGTGGATTTATCGAATTTTCCAAACAAAGACTACATTGCTTAGTTACTTTATCAATATCGTCATCAATACCGGGCCACCACACAAAAGACCGAGCAAGAGACTTCATTTTAACTATCCCCATGTGCGTTGTATGTAATTCTCTGAGAATCATTGCTCTTAACGATTTAGGGATAACGACTCTATTTCCTAACATTATACAACTATCTTCCAAGTACAATTCTTTTCCTCTTCTCTTATAGCTTTCTACTTCACCTACTACCTTACTAGGCCAACCATTTTTAACATACTCCATTACTTCACATAAAACTTCATCCTTACTTGTTTCTGATCTGATCAATTTAACGTCAATCATTTGCACTTCAGACTCTATAAAATTCAAATAAGTACAATCATTTTCCATACTATTTTCCTTCCCATTTAAAATCGCGGATCGAGACAAACAATCCGCACTCCAATTTGTTTTTCCTTGGATATGTTCTAAATCAAAATCATATGCAGACAAAAACACTGCCCATCTCTGAACTCTTCCTGCCACATTCGTTGGTAGGCTTTTGTTTGGATCAAAAATGAATTTAAGTGGTTTGTGATCGGTTTCTAGTAAAAACTTCCTTCCCCATACAAACTGACGACAAGCTTTTACCCCAAAAACTAAAGCTAAAGCTTCTCGGTCTAATTGCGAATAATTTTTCTCTGCTTGAGTTAATGATCTCGAGAAGAAAGCAATTGGTTTTACTTCATTGTTAGGCAGTATGTGAGATAGTACCGCACCAACTCCTACAGGGGATGCGTCACACGTTATTTTGATTGGAAGATTTGGAACGTAGTGCATTAACACTTCACTTGACAACAACTTTTCTTTAATACCATCAAAAGCTAATTGATGTGTATTAGACCACAACCATTTAACATCATTTTTAAGAAGTTCGTACAGAGGTGCAACAGTTTGGGTAAAATTTTTAACAAATTTAGCATAGTAGTTTGCCATACCTAAAAATCTCTTAAGCTCAGTTACATTTTCAGGTTTTTTCATTTCTATTATTGCCTTAACTTTATCTTTCAATGCTTAAATTCCATTCTGATCAATTTTGAAACCTAGAAAATTAACTTCAGTTGTAAAAAAATTACACTTTTCTAATTTTGCAGTTAATCCCACTTCTTCTAACTTTTTCAAAACCGTCAACAAACGTTCATTATGTTCATTATTATCAGAACCAAAGATTAAAATGTCATCAAAGAACACTATAACTCCTGGAGTACCAGTGAAAAGTTTCTCCATTAATCTTTGAAAAAGACCCGGCGCTGACGCAACACCGAAACACAAGCGTTTATAAGCATATAAACCTTTATGAGTTGAAATCGTGGTTAACAGTTGTGAATCTTTATCTAGCTCAACCTGCTGATAGGCATGACTTAGATCAAGTTTACTAAAAACTTTCCCTTCATTGATTTTGACTAACAAATCTGATATGCGAGGAATTGGATATCTGTCCACTTTAATATATTTATTCAAAGTTGTTTTATAATCCCCACATAATCGAATTTGTCCATTTGACTTAATTACAGGAACTATTGGAGTTGATGACATTGAAGTTTGCATCGTTGGAACGCAACGAAATTCAAAAAAATAAAAAAAATTAAATGATCGACATTCACCAAAATTTTATTTCACGTAAATACTTTTTGGGATTGATAAAGTGCTAGAAAAAAATAGGGAATTATTCCGACTTCCGGAACACTTCCAAAAACGGAAGTGAAGTCTTTATTTTTTTATTTAATATCTATATTATATTATTTCACCCAGGATTATGACATTCACCAAAATTTTATTTCACGTGAATACTTTTTGGGATTGATAAAGTGCTAGAAAAAAATAGGAAACCACTCCGACTTCCGGTACCCAGCGTTAAACGGAAATGAAATCTTTTTTTTTTTATTACTCTGAGAATAATGACATTCACTAAAATTTTATTTCACCTAAATACTCTTTCAGATCGATAAAATGCTAGAAAAAAATAGGAAACCACTCCGACTTCCGGTACCCAGCGTTAAACGGAAATGAAATCTTTTTTTTTTTATTACTCTGAGAATAATGACATTCACTAAAATTTTATTTCTCCTAAATACTCTTTCAGATTGATAAAATGCTAGAAAAAAATTGAAAATTATTCCGACTTCCGGTACCCACCGTTAAACGGAAATGAAATCTTTTTTTTTTTATTACTCTGAGAATAATGACATTCACTAAAATTTTATTTCACTTAAATACTCTTTCAGATTGATAAAATGCTAGAAAAAAATAGGAAACCACTCCGACTTCCGGTACCCAGCGTTAAACGGAAATGAAATCTTTTTTTTTTTATTACTCTGAGAATAATGACATTCACTAAAATTTTATTTCACCTAAATACTCTTTCAGATCGATAAAATGCTAGAAAAAAATTGAAAATTATTCCGACTTCCGGTACCCAGCGTTAAACGGAAATGAAATCTTTTTTTTTTTATTACTCTGAGAATAATGACATTCACTAAAATTTTATTTCACCTAAATACTCTTCCAGATTGATAAAATGCTAGAAAAAAATTGAAAATTATTCCGACTTCCGGTACCCACCGTTAAACGGAAATGAAATCTTTTTTTTTTTATTACTCTGAGAATAATGACATTCACTAAAATTTTATTTCACCTAAATACTCTTTCAGATTGATAAAATGCTAGAAAAAAATAATGACATTCCCTAAAATCTTATTTCACGTAAATACTCTCTGGGATTGATTGAATGCAAGACAAAAAAATTCAGAAATTCATTTGCTGTCACGCCCGCAATCTTGTGTTGTCAATCGTTATATTTATGGTTTTTCAGACTTGAATCGTTATGAAGGTATGTATCATATCCATATTTCTGCAGATTTAAATCGTTACGAAGGTATATGTATTATATTTATAGTTTTTCAGTGTTTAATTGTTACGAAGGTATGTATTATATTTATAGTTCTTCAGACTCAAATCGTTACGAAGGTATGTATAGCATACACATAATAATTCAAAGTGAACAGATAATCCGCGAAGAAATCGAAAATATCATTCAGTATCATTATGGACAACGAGATGGAACGATCGGCGTCATCAGAGTCCTTAGACAGCGTAAGTTTCTAATGATAAGCATTACTCTTTTCTTAATGAATCGTGCAGAAATCAGATACACATCATGTGTTCATAATTTATTCATTCATCACTTATTAATCAGGAATCGAAAATGGAGATGGAACTTCTAAATCCACCTGAAGTAAATCAGCCGCTGGTCCGCGTGGAGGCTGGGTTACGGTCCCTGAGTGTAGACCCGCCGGACCGGTCAATCAGCGTTGCTACATCATCTCGTGAGTATTAGGAATGACAACGTTGAATTTTATCTCCAGAAAAGACAATTATATAATTAATGATCGATTGGAATTTCCAGAAGCGCCACAGATTCCGCCGCCGGCAAGCCGACCAGCACGAGCATCATTGCCTGAGCCTGCACAAGCCCTGCTGACATCCGGGGCAAGGGCGACGCCACCTCAACGCGGCATGACGGCGATTATCGTTTATTTGTATCTTTATACTACATTAATCTATCAGCTATATCTCTTAATTAGTCCAATTGAATCACCATAGATTTATAACTAAAACTGCATTGCTCAATTTCTAGAGGTACTTCCACGGCACATTCCTGGCAATCGCCAGCAATCGCCAGGAGCTGCGCAGCGGCAAGGAAATGCAGCTGCCGTTAACCGGCAACAAAATCACTATCCAAATGATGGTATGTTCAAAATAATATGCTGTAATATCAGTCTCACTTGTAATCGGAACTCGTCGTTCTCTGGCATTACGTTGCTGTGATTTTTTTATACGTTAGTATATCGTGTGCTTAATGGTAAATGGACGTATGCGTCAATATAAAACTTTTTACCACGTATAGAAGTAAAAGGGCGTATCGATTTCTTATTTTCGCATTTCCGCTAAGAATGTCAAAATGCGTTCAGAAAATATAGCTTTTGAAAATTATCCAACTAACGGTAAAAGGTTTTTATCTCTAAATTTGTGAGAATTATAGATCTTGTTAACTAGGATGGTATAGGTCATAACCGCTGTTTTTTTTTTTTTTTTAATGAAAACGCTCTAAAAACTTCTGAAACGTAATATCGATATTTGAGGAAAGTTGAAAATTTTTCCATTATTTAAAAAAAAAAAAACATTCAAAAATAACGGTGTAAGGTCGTATCCGCCAAAATTAGTTTTCTCTTGCAAATCCTTTATAAACTTTGGACACATCGATTCATCAGAACTACATAAGCCCAAATCATGAATTGATGGAAGAGAACTTTGAGAAATTGATAATAGCTAATGATAATTGAATAAACAATAAAACATTTCAGAACATTGACACATGCTGATGCTCAATCCATGATAATTTTTTTGTTATTCTCATCAATGTTACGAAATATCATGTATACGCGGTAGCTGATACTTTTCGTAATGAACTATCAAAATCACCAAGAACCAATTTTCGGTGGACACGACTGCACCCTTATTTTTTAAATTTAATTTTTCGAGAATTAAACAGTCTCCGACTTTCCTCAAGTATCGATGAATCTTCGCTTTACAGAAGTTTGAGAGCGTTTGCAAGAAGAAAAAAAAAATGCGGATTCGACCTTCTCCCATTAATAGGTACATGTACTGAAAAAAAAAAAAAATTAGTGATAGAAGGACCTTTGACCTTCATTCATTTTTCAGATCATTCCAATGAATCTATGCGTTTCGAGTTATTTTGAAGTGAATGCCGCATAAAAAAGAAAATATACGACCTCTTACCACCGAAATCGCTTTTTTGGCGCTTACGACCTTATACCATCAGACACGTGATATCAATTCGAATCATCTAATCTTTCAAGCAAGCCATTGGATACGCCTTCGAACCAGTTCCGAACCAATAAACCCTCTTTAGCTTGCATTCACCATATTTTCATCAATATCTGGATACCTTCGCGATTAAATTAAGCGTCCTCAGAATTGTTTCAATCATACGTTTTCACTGTAGGACATGACATCTTACCTAAGTTGACTGTAATATTTTTTTGAAATGACGATGTGACCAATTATTTTCAGCAAATAACGACCGACGACCTGCACGCCATCAGAGAGCTGGTCGCGCCACGATATGGCGTCCGAACCACCACCATCGACAACAAAATTTGATAAGCTTGCTATTTAACATAGCTAACCATGGTGGTGGTCGGGCGCGGAACACATATCGTGGCCGCGGATACGACCATAGAGGTGGGCGTGGGCAGAGGAATGGGGGTCGTGGCGGAGGGAGAGATCGCCCCTATTAGTATTTAACGTTAAGTTTTAAATTAGAATTAAGTTTTACTATTTTACTTCATGCAATTTTAGTGCCGCATCAATAGTACACTCATTGAAGGGTTGAATTGAATTAACTCAACGCGGCGGAACAAATACTCAGTTGCGATAATTGATACTGGTTGTTGCAATGGAATATTCTATTATGCGAATAAATATTCCATTGCAACAACAAGTATCAATTGCTGCAACTGAGTATTTTTTCTGCCGCATCGAGTTCATCCAATTCAACCCTTCAATGAGTGTACCATTGATTCAGGGTGTTTAAACAAAATTTATTTTTTATTTTCCATGTTCCGATCGCTTAAAACTTAGGTTTTGATACAAAAAAAAATTCTTTGCGACTATCGAGATCTGTAAATTCAGCGGAAGCTGCCGCTCATTGGACATTTCTAATTGTAACAGCTAACCAACGTCTATGACGAACTTTCTGGAACGAAAAGTTTAAAGCCTTGAGGATTGTATTTTGAGTTAGAAGAAAAGTGTTCATTGAATGAACAAATTTTTTTATTGCACGATTCTAATTGTTTATAACAATTGTTACAAACAATCAGAATTGGACGTAATATTTTCTTTCGTTTTTCGTCATTATGACGACGCCCCGTACGAAAAGTAGCACCGTTCAGCCGCTGACGAAAACTAGCACCGTACGACGCTTCCAGCGAAGTGTAGCACGGTTCGTAATCTCTTAACGAAGAGAAACACCAATCGCCGAGCGCTGGCGAAGACTAGCATCACTCGCCGATCGCTGACGAAGAGTAGCACCACTCGCTGTGCGCTGGCGAAGCCTAACACCACTCGCCGACCGCTTGACGAAAAGTAGCACTACTCGGTGAGCGCTGGCGACGCATAGCACTACCCGCCGAGCGCTAGCGAAAAGCAGCACGCCTCGTAGAGCGCTAACAAACAGTAACACAACTGACAAGCCGTTAACGTAGAGTAACACTATGAGCAAAGCTCTGATATGAAATAACATTGCTTTTAAACCTACCAAACCCTCCCCACCCCAAATTTCAGATTTCAAAAAAATGTTGAACGATGAGATTACATAGTGAAATTTTTTAGTAATCTAAATCGATATGTTGAAAAAGATTATATTATTATTTTATTTTGATGTGGCATAAATTATTAAAGAAAAAATGTAAAAAGTACTAGCTAAAAACTTTCTTTATTTTTACCTAATAAGAAATTGTAATACGAAAAATGAAAAAAAAAATGAATTGGTCGTTTCTTTTATTATAATAAACGTAGGGTAAGGTTGCCAAAATCGTACCACTTTTCACATTTCAGCCTTCAACTTCTAGGAATATTCATGCAAATACTTTAAAATTGGAACAGAGAGTCTCTGATATGTTTTCTTCATAAATCTTTCGTTGATTTGAGATCAGAATAGAATTTTCATGAAATACAATAAATTTTGTAAAAGATTGAAAATGGTACGATTTGAGCAACCGGGTTCCCAAATCGTACCACAGGGGTTCCCTAATCGTACCTGGGGTACCCAAGTCGTGCTAGCTGCACGAATGTGAATTGAATAATTAATTGAATGATAAATAATAAATAATATTAATAAATAATGATAATAATAATAATAATAATAATGATAATCATAATAAATGATTAATTTAATAATCCCAAGAATATTGACAACACAGTTCCTGAAACGTACTGGTACGATCTAGGCCCTATAGATTCTAAGGCAACTGACAGCTGGTACGATATCGGCAACTCATCATTTTTATTTTCAATTGCATAAAGACAAAGCTTTAGAGGTGAGATTCAGAGATTGGTAGGTTAAGTATATCGAAAATTGAGGTTACTCTACAAGAGACTCAGGCAAATTTTGATTTCGATTAGATTTCTAGCTAAAAACCGTTGTGGAAATGTGACTAAAACTTAGATGCTGCGGTATGCAGTTCTTCTTTCGTTGATATTTCCTTTCTTACTTCTTCTTTCACATCCAATTTCATTCCACACGCGTATTATGATACATGCTTCGAAAAACCACGGCTAGATAGCATGAAAACTACGGATTGTGGAAGATACGACGGTGGTACGGTTTGGGCGGCGGTACGATATCGGCAACCTTACCCTACTGCTTTTCAATTCAACGTTTCCAGAGTCACGTTACTCTTCGTTAGCGCTCTACGAGGCGTGCTGCTTTTCGTCAAGCGGTCGGTGAGTAGTGCTACTTTTCGTCAGGGCTCAGCGAGTTATGCTACTTTTCGTCAAGCGATGAGCGAGTGGTGTTAGGCTTCGCCAGCGCTCAGCGAGTGGTGCTACTTTTCGCTTGGCGTTACGAACGGTGATACTTTTCGTTAGCCGTTTTCAAGCGTGCTACTATTCGGCTAGCCTCGTGAATGGTGCTACTTTTCGTACGGGGCGTCGATGACTTCTTTAATAAACATTTGTTCTTCTGAACTCGAAATACAATCCCTGTATGGTCTCGGATTTTTCTTTCCAAAAAGTTAGTCACAGACGTTATTTGGCAGTTATAACTAGAAACGTCCAATAAGCGGCAGCTTCCGTTCAATCTATTGACCGCGGTCAGATTTTTTTTTATATGAAAACTCAAGGTTTGGCGTTTCGGAACATGGAAATCGATATTTTATTTCAAATACCTTTGTTATTTCAAATACCTTTTTTATTTCAAAGACCTTTTTTTTAGACATTTTATTGACTCATCAATAGTGCACTCAGAGAGAGGAACCATTGGATGAACTCAATGCGTCAAAACGAATACTCAGTTATGCAAATAAATATTCTATCGCGACAACAGAGTAATATTGCATTAACCGAATATTTATTTGGCTGCATTCGTGCTTTTTTATAGTTTATCCAATGGTTCCTTTCTCTGAGTGTACTATTGGTATAGATTATTGAAATATAAAACGAAAATTTAGGACGAGTAATAATAATACTAATAATAATAATAATGATACCAATTAAGTCTTCAACAGCTATCATTTTATATATATCGTCGGCGATAGTGCAATACCGCGTAACTAACATCTGCAATACCGCGTAAGTACAAAAAAAAAAAAAAATGAGATTTGGTGTGCATTCGATGTAAAAATAAAAAATACATCGAATGCACACCAAATCTCATTTTTTTTTTTTTTTGTACTTACGCGGTATTGCAGATGTTAGTTACGCGGTATTGCACTATCGCCGACGATATGTATATTATATACGAATTTGAATAATAATTTATCCATATATATCTATAATATACATAAATAATTTTATTTATAAACAAAAATGTCAGAATCAAGCTTCGTTGTTAGCCAAATAATATCCTTTATATTTGATCTTTATTATCATTATTATTATTATGATTATTATATGGTTATATTTGAAAAAATACGATACCGTACTATTAAATTCAATTCAAATGGTACAGTCGATTTGATTGGCGAACAACTAATTCTTCATATCCCTTATGGAATGCTATATATATATATAGTCCTATGCCATTATAATTTGAAATCAGACCACTTAGGGCATCACTATGATTCCTCGACATTATTTTTTCTGACGACAAGACGTGTTTCTACTATATAATTACATTTTGTAAAGTGTCGAGGAGATTAATCTAGGATTCCTATGTTTTCGTGATAAAACTGAATTTGATGCAATGAATAAAAATTTACTTTACATATCATGATATTTTGTATGCATTTGTTTTATTTCTATTTCCCTGACGAAAAAGTGATGATTCCGCTACTTGAGCAAAAGAATCCTCACAATATGCAACATTTTTTGATGAATACCCCATACATTTAATCAAGAGACACCAAATGATAGAGCAGACGATAGAAATAGAAACGGCTAAGGAAATTTCGATCCCATTTTTGATCAAGATTTACCCTGTTAATTCCTCGTCACGAATTCTGGGACACCCGTATATTGTGTATTCTACCTCATTTCTGCGAATGGAACCTTTATTTTTATAAATACAACTGTCACCACCCAATTAAAAAAGATTATATATAATTATATATAATTATATATATTTATATATATTCATATATGAACTTTTTATATATGAAAATATATACAAATATATATAATTATATATAAATTATATATGATATATACATAATTTATATAGGGCCATTTTTCATATATAATCAATATATAATTATATATAATCTTTTTTAATCGGGCAATATTACAATTTTCAATAATCTTTTCTTCGCAGTACAAATATTTCATCCGTTGTCTAGAACACCCGTGAATTTTCACAGATTTTCAGCTTGAAGTGAAATTATGATTATTACCGGGCTAAGCGGTTTGTAGCATTCGCCGAATGTACCGAACTATGGCATTTTCGCCGGTAAACTTCTGATGCCTCCCACGCTAAATCCATCAATTTTAGATATATGCCCTCGCGGACTTTTTTGATCAAAATTTTCTGCTCTACAATAATGGTCCTATACTATTTTGCCGTATCTTGCACGGTTCTCGCAGCGTTAGTACTGGAAGCTTGCGCTCGACCGCTGGTCTTCTTCTATTGGCCAAGAGTGGTGCCGCGACAGCCTCGGATAGATAGACTGCTTAGGGTTGGAGAGAGATAGAGCGAAAACAAAAGACCGATCGTCAGTCGACTGCGCGATTTTTCGAAAGAACGTCACTGCACATTATTTGCGAAATTCAGTTGCTGCCGTAATTTTCTCAGTTCTGTTTGTTTCCGTCAACAGTTTGAATGGATGCGTGGAAGCGTGTGGATCGTGGATAACACTCGTTTTCTTTTTTACAGTGTCGTGTTTACGATATAGTGTAGAGGTATTAGTGCAATAATTGAGTGTTGAGGTATCAGTGCAATAATTGAGAATAATTAAAAAGTTGAAGAAAAAACATTCCTGTAAAGTTTCTAGTGTTGAGAGTTGAAAAGACAAGATTCGGTTAATAATTTATCGTAAGAAGTTGAAGAAACAACATTTTTTTTAATTTTAATAACTTAGCGTAAGAAGTTGAAAAGAACATATTTTTCAATAAATTAGTGTAGTAAGTTCTAGTGTTAAGTGTTGAATAGACAACGTTCGTCTATAAAAATAAGTTCATATAATTTTTGCATACGAACCATACGCGCGGGTATAAGTGATTCGACAATACACATCATTGTGAAAATGAAACCTAAAATGATTCCGAACCTCTCAACACTAGCTGCGGCAATTGCAGCGAATGTTTCGTCGTTTGAGGAAATCAATTTCTACGCTACGGGAAAGAATTCTACGGCAATGAAAGTAAGTAAAAGACACTTGTCTTTCTCATATTTTTCTTCTACAAAAATTCCCACTTATAATTTCTCAACGGAATATACCGTGAAGTTAAAAAGAAGCCGAACGATGGCCGCACTATACATATATAGTTCTATAGTTCGACCAACACACACTCGCGTTGCGTACGTGAACTTCTACTCGCTGCCAGTGACTGCCAACTCGACTCGTATCGCCCGGTGCCTCTAAACTATAGTTAAGTATGCTTGAGCCTCGGTGACTGGCGCCAGGCGAATCGAGTTGGCAGTCACTGGCAGCGAGTAGAAGCTCACGTACGCAACGCGAGCGTGTGTTGGTCGAACTACTACATCGTTGTCGAACTATAGTGCGGCCATCGTTCGTCTTCCGTTTAACTTCACGGTGTAAACGGTGAACATACTGACTGAGGAATTGTCAAAAGTCAATTTATGATTTTTCTTCGTTCTTAATCATAGATGCGTAGAAAAAAAATGCTAAAAAATTCTATCTTATCGAGAACCATCAATTTTTCAATTTTAACACACAAATCTTTTCCCAGCTTGAAAGCCGCGTTTCGTTTTAAGGGGGATAGCCACTGTGACGATCGAAAAAGTAACCGATTTTTAAGAAATATTTTTACTGGGATAACTAATTAACAAAGGGATTGGATTTTTTTTATTTTATGAGGTGTATATTAAACTTGGTTTATATGAATTTTTATTGAGAAATAACAAAAATAAACAAAGATATGGACCTTGACTTAGGGCAAAAAGAGAAAATTCCCTCTCCATGGTGGCATTGATATCTCAGTAACGGGTTGTCTGACAAAAAAAAAAGACAAAAATTAGTAATATCCATACAAATGTAGTTATCGTTGCGGGTTGCCGATTTTTTTTTCTTATGATTCGTTACAAAATGGTTACGGATGAGAACAACCTTCTATGGGGCTGTCCACGTTAATTCACCTAGCCTGACCATCCCCGATTTAATCCGTGTTCGTTGTGCTGTTCTTCTAGCCCTAAAACATTTCTGTGAATTTTGTTTTACTTTTCGGACTACTTCTTTTTGAATTATGAATTTTTTCGATCCCAAACTTCCGACCACTCTGTAAGATCTGAGAAAATTGACAAACATACTATGGATTACGTATAATAGCCCTCCACTTTCTCAATTGTGGAGAATATTTAACAAAAAATGTCACTCCATTCAAAAATGTTTGTTGGGAAACGTTAAATACACTATCCTACAACATTCAATTTTTCTTGGTGTGCGCTTCAGCTGGAAATTCATAGAAACAAATATACATTTCCAAAATCATTGTTTGTCGAAACTCGTCGAAAATATTATCGAAATTACATCAAAAATTTCGAATAAAAAAAGGTTGTCGGAAAGAATTTTTTTTAGCAATTCCCAGCTGATTTACAAACTTTTCCACGGTCTCCCCTACACCCAGAAAAAAGATTTATTTGAAGATGAACCTATTAGATTATTTATTTTACAGAAATAAAATTTATTAGTGGGTAGTTTACATACTGAGAGAAAATCTTGAAAGTATACACTCGGCGCCAAACAATTCAATTTCTATGGTCCGCGGGCTCTTGACTTTCGGCCTTATTTATCCGAAAGACAGTACCAACTGACTTGTAATCAACTTATCCTCGAAAACTTGTATCTCAGCGTTTGATAGCTGAAGTTCAGAGTAGTTAGCCTGCATCGGCAGATTGCAAAACTGACGCACGCACAGTCGACTGTATACTTTCAAGATTTGCTCACGGTATATACGCGCAAATGAAACATTTATTTGCGGCAAATAAATAATCTAATAGGTTTATTATTTAGATTAAATAATAATTTCCCTGGGTGTACCACATTCTGAAATAACGAATATTAATCGAATAGTATTTTCGCTAAGAATTGTTTATTTGATCTAAAATTTTTCGCAACCGACTGGTTATATCCTGTTAATTCTTTTTCTCAATCGTACATTCAAAAACGAGAAATTATCTTCAAGTGCGTGTTAAAATTATTGAAAAAAAAATCTTTTCACAATTTGAAAAGTGGGAGACTGTTCTATGTAACCCACGGGCTTTTCGTGAATTATGTGAGTGAATTTTGCAAACGAAAAAAATCAGTCAAAAAGAGTCGGTCCAAGAATCTGAAACAATTTGAAAAAAAAAAACGTTCTAGAGCTGGGATAACAGTATCAAAAATCACAGATCGATAAAGTTGTCGCCAAGAGTTAACTCATTGCCATTTTTTCTGACAGGTGGCCTCAATATTGAAAGTGAAATGTGACACGAAAAGAAGGACACATTGGCGGTACTTATGGGAATCGAACGACGAGTTGAGAAACCAGGTAAGGGGATTACTCACTGGCAAAATTCAAAGAAATCAAAAAGCGGAAGGAGCACAGATAAGTATGGTCGACGCGAATCAATCGTATGAGATACAACCTTGTGAAAGTGGTGAGCAAGTGCCTGCTCAGATTATCCAACAGCATGGATCCAGTAAGATTTCCGATTTTACGAGTAAGTATAATGTAGTTAAAGTCGTTGGTGATGGTAATTGCTTATTCCGTTGCTTTTCCTATCACGTTAGTAGTAGATGCCAGCCATGGGGCGTCACAACAAATGACGTCACCAGGTCATTGACCCCGCGGAGTGGGGACTTGGCGTCAAAACAATGAGACCGTCCGATCCAAGATGGCGCCGCCCATGCACATTAAATCAACATGGCGGCCGTTTTTCAGAATTCAAGATGGCGGCTTTTTTTTCCAAAATCCAATATGGCGCCCGTTTTCTGAATCCAACATGGCGGCCGTTTTTCAGAATTCAAGATGGCGGCCTTTTTAAGATTAAAGATGGCGATTGTTTTAAAATCAAATATGGCGACTGTTATATATATATATACTAGCTATGACTTTACATCCGCTTCTCTCATGTCAGATCTTAAATAATAAATTCTTATCATATATGTATACTAGCTGGAATTGACAGAAAATGCTTGGGTATATGCAGGGAATGACGCGCAAATTAATTTTAAATATTTCTTTATTGTTTTTTTATATAGTCAAATAGCCTCCTCCACCACCTCCCCCTCCTCGTCCTGCATCTCGTCTGAAACATACGAGTATCATTATTATTATTATTATCGCAATAATTCAACGAATTTCAATCAAAATTATTCATCAACCTACCGGTGACGTAGCCCTCCTCGTCCGATGGGAGCCACCACTCCTCGCCATCGGTGTCGGAGCCTTCCTCCCTCAATCTTTCCCTCTCCCTCTCCTCGGCCTCGTAATCCCTTATTTCCTCTATCATCTCCTCCACTTCCCCGTCGTCCCACCCGTTGCCCATCCAAGCCGCCACATCTACATTGGGCTCTTCCACCAGATTCTCAATTATTATTCCACCCTCACCCCCGTGAACAATATGCTCCACGTCCTCCGGGATGCTCGGGCTCGCGGAGCTCATGTCCGAGCCGCTGCCGGCAAAGTCACTGTCGCTGCCCTCCTCCTCCTCCAGGGCAGCCAACTCTGCCCGCCGCGCCTCTAACTCGGCGTCGATTTCCGCGAGCCTCGCGATCAACCGCTCTCTGACCATCCACATGTCACGGGGGTCGGCGTGGATCAACAGCAGCACTAGTTCATTCTCCATTTCTGCAACCAAAAAAACTATTTTAATCACAAAACTTCTAATCACCAAACCCCTATCAAAGAACAATTACACTTACTTCTCAAACGACGTCGCAAAGTCTACTGACGCCTCCTGCATAGAAATATGCCTCGCTGCATCGCGTACCTGGAGCAATGGGAGGGGTAGTGATAGAGGCACAATAGAGACACACGATTACCAAGAAACGTCTCTATGAACCGACTAGTGTCAACTTACCATCCTCACGCGCAAAACCGCTGAGGTTGCTGAAATATAGGTGGGATGCGCTCGCAATAAACGACACACGCTGTTTCGTTACAAAATTTTCGCTTTATTCAATATTGCTTAAAACTATAGCCTATAATTAACAACGTTTCCTTAAACATATCTGTACACAGGATAGACAAGAGGCGTCGAGTTTGTCGCAACTTTTCAATTTCTTGACCACGCAATTGTAAAATGACGCGGCGATCGCATCATTTTTTACATAATCTGCCGTAAAATTATCGAGAAAATCATCAAGCGTGTAACCAAAATGCATATAATAAAGAAACATAACACAAAACTGACCACACACGTCTGAAAAGATACTCTGGAGCTGACGCGTGTTGTACCGGTAGCGGCGACAGTTTTTTCGCAGACGTTGCACGTGGTGTGGGATGAAGGGTGCGACTCCGTAACTGTCAAAGTAGACCCCGTTGCCGGACTCATCGTTGTAGAAAGCGACCCAGTGACTTCCGGGCTGTGTGTGGTCATCGGTGTTTGCGATAAGGGCCGCGGGGCGGGACCACCGCAAAGGAATACGATCAGCCGGGTAGACTCCACACGTAGCCGTCGGTATCAGCGCCAAAACCCTCCTCAGTTCCAGACTGTTCATCACACTCTTCGGCTGTAGAAAACCCGCTACCGTCCACCTCGTCAACCGTTCTTCTTCTTCTCCCCAACAGCCAAGATTTTAGCACAGCCGCGCGATTCAACGAGCAGACAAACTCCCCGGGATTACACAGAGCGTGATGCATGCAGTACGTATCCGATGGTGGCAGCTTTCCGAATGCCGGGCAGTCCTCAAACTCCAGATTTGTCACCTGACGCGACATAACGTGCCGCAACAATTTCGCCTTTTCCTCACCGCGCGTGTAAATCATGCGGGCCGAACGTGCCACGGCGCGCAGTTTTCTGTAGATTTGTTTCTCTTGAATATCACCGTCAAACCACTCTATACCGTGATACCTGCGCGAAAGATAGTTGTTCTGAGCACAAATAATCGTCGGGAGATCGGTGAAGGCACAGGGTGGTGTGGCTACCCAGTGCCCGATGTGGTTGCTATTCAAAGCCAACACGGAAACCTCCTTTACAGCGAAACCGTTTCGAGCGTCTCGAAAACCCTGCAAATCGACCACGTAGTCCACCATATCGCTAGAGACGTGTTCGCGGGTATACGGAAAACTGGATACTGGGCGTTTCGTTCGACCTTCCCTCGCTACGCAACGTCGGCTATCCTTTTGTTTTGCAATGGTGGGGGTGAGATGGTTCAGGTTTCACCTCGCTGTCTAGCCGCCAAAATCCACTATAACCTGGCGCGCCGCGTCGATTTCCAATACGTTGTCAAATTCCGCGTACACGATGCAATTTATCGTCGTTGCCAGGGCAGCCTCGAAGCGCACCTCGATTCTAACGCTGCCGTGTCTGACCAAATTCCAGTGGGTGCCGCTGTTTGCCGACAGATCGGGGGTGAGGTCGAAGGCCGTCAAGCAATACCCGTGCGGGAAATCTTCACGACCTATACCATTGCCATCGTTTAGAAAATGTATACCGGTTCCGGAGAAAAGGGTGTGGTAGGTATCCACGTAGAGCTTGCTTCGCGTAAAGTCGGGTTGTAGCGGTTTCGAGGGGATCTGCGACCCGTCCACATACAGCGACAGAAAGTTGATATTGAAATGTTGAAAGTTGAAGGGGTTGTAGGCTTTGTCACCGTTGAAGGCCTTGTTATCGACAAAACCCACTATCATTCTTTTCGGCAGCTGACCCAGAAATACATTGTCCAACGTATCACCCTGCACACCGCTGTGAATAGTCATAGCCTTCACCTCCACTCTGGTAAGAGGATACTTTGCGGTACCTTTACCCAGAGCTCTGGCGTGAGCCAGCAGCACGCCGGGGTTTATCGTTACGCGTCGCACGAGCAGCGAGGCCTCTAGTATGTGTACGCCGTGTGTGTTGGTGCTCTCCATGAGGCAGAAGGCGTCCCGCGAGCGCACGAGGCGTACCCGTAACTCGACACCGTTTAGCAGAAACTTCTCCTGATTAAACACGTCGCAGTGAAGATGCCCGATCAAATCCACACTGGTTTCGCCGTTCAGAAATTTTTGCCGCTGGGCAAACCCTTTGTTAGCCGGTCCGACTTCATCCATCTTCCCCGCTGTATCCCCGTACCACAGGGTGGTGGTTAGGTGTGATTCTTTCGCAGCCGAATTGTAATTCAGCAACGACTCTATGTATGCTCGGTAGGCGTACGCGTTATTGGCCGGTGAAACCAGCTTCTGATTGAAGAACACGTCGGCCTGGCTGAACAGAGAGTGCAGCAGGTTGTTTACAGGGGCCACCACGGCCTTTGCCGCCCCCTTTGCCGCCGGTTCCCTGCTGAGCGGTTGAAGACTCACACGCAGGCTGAGCATAGTGTGGGAGAGGTCGAGATACTCGTCGCTGAGGCCCGGCACCATAAACTCTATGGGTGAGTCATCCGTGAGCGACGACACAGGCTTGTAGTGGACCCACTGCCCGCTCTCGATCGTGGTTTGCGTCGGCGGTAGAGAGAACAAATCCAGCTCCGATTTCAGACACTCGCAGGAGTGCGTGTGCAAGTACGCCATGGTCTATGTTTATTATTTTCGTTGTCAGCGAGCTCCGAAGATGTCGGCAACACTTCTTTTTTTTCTCCCGCAACAGCTTTTCTTCTTCTTCTTTTTAATTCCGGCAAGCCCTGGTTTCTTCTTCTTCTTACTCGCTTTGCTTTTCTTGACACCTTTCCTACGAGACCCGATCGATCCTGCACCGCGACCCCGCAGCAACTGTCCCCTCGGTCTGCCCCGCAGCGCTTTATATCCGGACCCCTTCATCAGATTGCCCAATTTATCTGTAGCTTTTCGCCTCAGATTGTAACCCGACTCGATGACGCGTTTCTTGAGAGCCTCTTTGAAGGGTGTGTTGGCGTCCATATCCTCCATGACGCCCACACCGGTCCGCAGAACTTCCTTGCCCAACACGCGCGCACCGCTCTTCAAAATGGGTATCACGCTGCGGAACAATCCCCCCAGGAAGCTACCGATTCCGTTACCGCGCTGTAGCGGCGCACCGGAATAAACTCTGCTTACACCACCACCACCCACCTGATCGTCGTAATGTTCAAGGTAGTGAGCCATCAGTGCGACCTCTTGAAGTGCAACGTAGCCGTCAACGTCCCGCGCGTGAATGGCATGGGTCTACCCTGAGAGTCCCTTATATCGATTTCAATGGTTCGGAAATTGGTGAGAAGCATAGGTACGTAGTGCGGAGGTGCCAGGGATTTGCTTTCCGAGACACCGTTGTGAAAATTTTTGCCAACCGTCCGCACTATACGCAGCAGCGGAGCGTAGACATCGCCCACTATTCTGGGCTCCGCGAGATCCGTGTAGACAAACATCTGCGAGGGTATCCCGCCGGGTAGGTTCAAAGGATGGTCGGCCACCAGCCTGTCGCGTATGTCGGTCGTGAGCTTTGGAAATCCCAGCTGTTGACGCAGACCGTCGCAAAACGAGAGGTAGTGACCGTCCTTGCAGCTGCATTTTCTGACCACGTCCAAGCGATCGTCCACGCTGTCGGCTCGTCCAAACTCCAAATGTTCCTTGATGGTCGGAAAGCTGTTCAATGCTTGGATAATTTCCACAATATCTGTGTAAATACCAGGCTCGATGAGGAATCGACCATGCCCCACTCGTTTGTCCTCCGACAACGGAATATCGTGAAAATTCTCGGCTGGTGTCTCCGAACGATGCACGTGAAATCGCACACAGTTGTAGGGCTCGTTTATGTTCCGAAGCGTCAGCGGGTACTGGATCTCCACCAGGGCGACTTCCCACTCTCCGACAAGCTCGATCCGTCGCGGTAGCTGGGTGGTGTAGCGAGCCGTCGTGTTGTCGGGGAAAAATTTTATCGAACTGTTGCTGGGCAGCGTGATGTAAAACTGATCCTTCATGCCTGTTTTCGCACGCTGCTCGCAGCGATCCAAGAGTTGAACTTTTCCGGATAACCGCGCCAGCTGACAAACAGCTTCTTACTGGCCCCCTTTCCTCGCGTCCGTATTATTTTATCAACAGTCATAACATCGTCCTTGATCACACGCTGCAACTCAGCCTCGTAAAACAAACCGTCTATTTCCTCCCCCTCCAAATCCTCGAGCAGGTAGACGATCGGCGCGCGGTGCAGAACGCGTCGAATCTCAAACACCTCCTCGGTCCAGTTGGCCTCGTAACCCTTCTTGAAGGCACCCTTAGCCTTACTGATGCGAACACGCTCCCCCACCCGAAAGCGTGGCTTAGCACCGGATCGCGGCGGGCCACCGCGTGCCGCTTCCATGTTGAAGCGGGCGGCTGCCGCATTTTCCAGAGTCACCATCGACGGAGCCATTTTAATGGTCGAGTGTGTGGTCGCGTTGTACCCCTCCACCAGCTGTCGCAGCACATCCAGGTAGCGATGGGTATTTTTGTGGGTGAAGTAACGCCACATTCTCTCCTTGAGAGTGCGATTGAAGCGTTCCACAACGGCGGCCTTTATGTCGGGGTTTCGCGTGACTCTGTACCGCACCCCTCTGGCAGCGAGCAGCTTCTGGAATTGAGCTCCTACAAACTCCTTGCCTTTGTCGGTCTGCAATTGGACAGGGCACCGTTCCGCGGAGGACAACACGCGCTCGAAAGCCCCGGCAACGGTGGCCGCGCTCTTGTCGGCGAGCGGCTCGACCCAGGCAAACTTGCTGAGCACGTCGATGATCACCAGCAGGTAGCCGTATCCGTCGTTGTACTGTTTGATCGATCTGAGATCCACCAGATCCGCCTCCCACAGGTCGTCTATATTCTGCACGTTGTATCTGGCTCGGGGAAATTTCCTACGTATGGACTTGTGCAGCGTGTACGCGTCCTGCGACGCCAACCATTCGACCACCGCGGCGCGAGGTATTTTTTTTCCCACGGATCGAGTCAAGTTCCTGGCACCCGCGTAACCCGCCTCGTTGGCCGGATCGTAGTACAGTCCTTCGAGGATCTTCATTTCAACCTGAGTCTCAACCAAGCACCGTTTCCGGTTTGCCCCGGTCGTTGTCTGTTCTTGGGTGTTGCAAATATCGAGTCCGAATCCGTATCCTCCTCCTCCTCCTCCTCCTCCTCACCCGCCTCGTTCGTATCAACGTCACCGTCCACAGCCCGGTCCTCGTCGTTGATACGTCTCTGACGAGATGGGCCGGCTGTCGATCGTGACGAGGCGTGACGCGTAGGTTTTTGAAAAACGGGATTACCTATGTACTCTTGAGGCGTGTTGATCGCGTGAAGGAGCCTCGCGAACTGTTCCCTCCCCCTGGCCTGCATAGATTTTCTCTCGCGTACCGCGTCGTTTATCAGATCGATGATATTCGTCCCGGCTATCCGAGCGCCCCTTATGGCTATCGTCCCCTTGTCGTCCCACGAGATCTCGGAGCGACCGTTGGTGGTCAAATAGTTCAGCAACAGCTCCGCTTTCCGCCGAAACTTGTCCGGCACGCTCAGCACGATATTCTGTATAGCTACACCGCTGTTACCAGCTGCATTCCCCTCAGTCACCCCATCCATCTCTTCTTGTTCTTCTTCTTCTTCACCAGCAGCAGCAGCCTTGCCACCCACCCCTCGTATAGAGAATTGCAAAGGTTTTCGCGACTCGGCGGCAAAAAATAAGAAACGTCTCAGCACCTGTCGGTACAGCTTCCATTTTTCCCGATCGTTTTTCCCCGGGTCGTTGAGAATAGCGTGCATCTCGCTATCCAGACGGCTCGCGGGATCCGTATCGGGTCGCCGCTGCTGGATACGTTCGGCTGTCTCCTGCGGTATCAGGACCATTTTCTTGGCCCGCTCCATTTCCTCAATTTTTTTTTATCACCCGCCGATAATCGGCGCCAGTAGCAAGGGTAGAAATCCACCCCGTTGAAGCAGCAAACGCTTCTTACTTTTCCAGCTGCCCGTGTTGCAGGCCAGGCGACGTAAAGTTTTTCTGTGCTTGCTCAAACGTCTCTTCCGATCGACGCTCAGGCTCACGTTACCCCTGAGTGTGTTCAGAGCGCACTCGCAAATGTTTTTCACCAGAGCGTCGTCGGCCGTGCGCAGCAGAGCCCGTCTCCGAGCTGGGTCGGATTTACAGATAGCGTGCAAGATCGCGGCGTTGGAAGAGCCGAACCTGTTCGCCGAACCTCTTCTTCCTCTTGCTCCTCGTCTAGCTCCGGGTTTCATCACAGACGAAAGACTGGCGCCGCGTGCGATCCTCCACCCTTTATATCTCTGCGAGGCACGTAAACGTAGTGACGCGAATCCGAGGGGAATATATCGGTGCGAAAGCGGCAGTTCTCCGGGGTGGATTGTTTCAGATCGAGAAGCAGATAGCCGTGGGGGCGCGCTGTGGCGTCGTTGTAGGCCTCCTGCAGGAAGCGAGGGTCCTCGGGGTGCACCTGACGAGCCAGGTGATGTATCTGCGCGCGATCGCGCGGATTCTTGAAGAAAACTATATAATTGGCGTTCAGCGAGATATCCCTCTGCCCGCGTCCCTGGTGAAACAGATTCTGCGTGATCAGGAACACGCTCATGTTCTTGTGGTGGCATCCCTTGGTGAAGAGATCGATGACAACGCCGTTGGACGACTCGCGCATCAGATCGTCGATGACGAGCAGTTTGGGCCGGTCGTCCGCGTCGTAGTCGGCCGGTTGCGGCAAACCCTCTCGATATTCCACGGAGCTCGATTCCCCGTACAACGGTTGCCATTCGGCGTAGTGCCAGACCACCCTCGCGAATTCCGTGTCGCACATCTCGCTCGCGTGTTGCAGAAAGTTTTTCACAAAGTTGGATTTACCGCAACCGGAAGGCCCGGCTACGATGGCGGAAAAGGGATGTTTCCAGCGCGTGTCCATCCTCACGACTCACAGCTCCGTCGAATCTGCAATTAAATATATAAAAAAAAAATCATCGACGCGTGCTCGGTTTTGCGTCAAAGTCCCTGTCGCGATGGCTTGACCGCGGTGGGGCCCCCCGGGGTGCGCGCGTTACGTAAAAAGCTTTTGGTAACGCGCGCGCGCGCGCGCGCGTCCGCCCCGTCTCTCTCACTTAACAGCTAAGAGCGAGAGAGAGAGACGGGACGCCGGCCGGGAAGCAGCTCCTAAAGCGGCAAAGGCAACCCGTATCAGCTTACTGGGGGGGTTGCCTCGCGGCGTGCGGCGACCTCAGCTTCTCAGACCGCCGCACACACGCCCCGCACCCGCCGTTTTACGCTCGGATTGATAAGCAAATACTACAGCTACTACTACTACTACTACTACTACTACTGACCTACCGAGCCGATGAGTAACCGCCGCACACTTGTGTTCCCCGGTAGTCTGGCGAGTCGAGGTTTATCTCTCTGTTTACGCGCGTGTCGAATAACAGAGTATAAGCGTTGAGAGAAAGAAAGAGAGAGAGAGAGAGTCTAAACCTAGCTGCAGAGCGAGATGCACGGTAATTCAGTTGTGCGATTTGTAGCCGAAAGGAAGAGTGTCGTAGCCCGTGTCGCAGAGGCGTCTTTTCGTTTGAACGGGGCGGCATATCTTGTTCACGCTGCGGGTGACTACCCGATGCAGCGCCGTACGCTGAATAGCTCTTCGCTCGACGCGAATAGGTTCGTCAGCCTCGACCACCATGCCCCGGATCGAATCAAAATTTATCCTCATTCGAGTCTGATAATTTAGAGTGACCCCCTTCACTTTGCAAACCTCGGCCACCTCCCCATTCCCCTTTTGTACCAGGTACGCGTAAAATTTCGGACCGCCGGAAACGAAGGCTTTTATGTAACTCCCCTCGCCGTATTCCGCCAGCTCGTCCGTCAGATCGCCTAAAAAGTTACCCGTAGCCGGCTCCCACTCCCCGCTCCTCCTCACGTAAATAACAGAGTCCGTATCGTAATACAACACCCGGCGCCCGAGTCTCTCGAGATAGCTGTACAGCTTGAGGCGAGCCTGGGCAGTGGTGTAGGCGGCCAACACAACGTTGGCCAGCGGAGACGGTACGATGCTCTCCTCCGTATTAATCCACCGCGCGTAGAGTATTTGCTCCGTCACAGGCAAGATATCGACCACCTCGCTCTCGGGATCCGTCAACAGTTCCAGCAGACGTTGACGGTCTCTGATCACCTCGGTACGCGGGAGGTTTTCGCGCTGGCCAAATTTACCCCAGAACGAGTTCAGGCAGAGCTTGGATACGGAACGCAGGCCGGCGTTCTTTGTTATTTTCTCCCGCTGCAACCTGATACCCTCCACCTGCTCGTACTCCGCGAGATAACGGTCGCGGGACGCCTCGTCGGTGCACTCGCCGGGCCACCCGCTGGCTTCTTGCTTAATTTTCAGAAAAGTGTCTATGTAGGGAGCAAAGAGTCCCCCCTGACCGCTGGCCGGATCGTACACCGTGCTCTCGTATTGCCAGATCTCCGACACGTCGATCACGCTGTAGCCGACAGCCACGGCTTTCTGCAGCTCGGCCGACACCCAGGTACCCGTGAGCCACCGATCGGCCTCCGACTCGTGCGGACAATCGATCTGCAGAGAAGCCTCGCAGCAGGAGCGACACAGAGGAAACATGAGTTTTCCGCGCATCCGGACCGGCAACACCGGATGATAGAGATTCCTGGGTGGCAGGATCACGCATTTCACGAGACCCTCGAGCCCGAAGATGTCTGTGTTGTAGGGACCGGTCAACGCTTTGCACTCCCCACCTACGTAGACTCGCGGGTGACCCACAGGGTAGCGACCGGTTTTGCACACCCAAGGGTACAGAGAGCATACGTCTACGTATCGGATCTCCTCCCCCGGGGCAGCCTCGTGATAACGCTTCGTGTTCCCTGTACGCCCTCCGAAAAACGCCTCTCGAGGATTCAACGAGTCGCGGGAGAGGACCAGCGGATGCTGTTCGATGTAATCGCGCATTTCAGGATCGGTATCCATCATCTCGTCGAACGCGCATTCCCACATCTCCGTGACCCTGTAACCGAGCTCGATCATGCGTGCCGTTTTTGCCCAAGTCTCTTGCCACCGTCTGTCCATCGTATCCCCGCCCGCTAGCTCTTTGTCGCGATTGATCGTGTGACATCTCCGACACCCGTGCCAGTAGCATCCGTGAAATTCCAGCACGTGTCGCTCCCCACCCGCGTCTGTGTAATACCCGTCGACAACCCGCCTCGTCTCGGGAATCCTGTACTCGCGACCTCGCCCGGCGTGCCTCACCTCCGTCCCCAACTCCCTCTCCATCCAAACGAGCCATTTGACCGCTTTCGCCGATTGATTGTTGGCTAACCTGTACCCGCCGGCCGGTAGCACTCCGATGGTACGGGGCCTGAGGAAATTCTGTCGAAACACGACGGAACAGGCCGATGCTATGGTGGTGCTTCGCGAGAACGGACAAACATCGCCGCAATTCAGAAAAATATCTCTAAACGCGACGCATGCTCGGCGAAGGATGTCCACGTCGCTGCGACAGTATTCGACTAGCTCGCGGTTAAAATCGAACACGTACCCGCCGGCTGTGGCCTCCTCGTACCATTTGTAGAAAGCTTGCCTGTCCGAGGTCTTCATACTGTCGGGCGAGTAGAATTCCGCGGCTGGCAACGGACCTATGTAATCCCGATTCTCGGGTGTATTGAACAGATGCGGAAAGATACCCTTGCGCGATTCCACAGGTAGGCCGAATGCCTTGGGTAGCGCGGCTAGAGCCATAGGCATGTAGGCCAAAGAGTCCAGGAAACGCGTGTGACCCGTCTCCATCAGTATGATCTTGGTACCGTTCAGGATCACCTGCGGCGGATCTCTGTTATTTTCTACCAGGTAGCGCAGTATGAATTGCGAATCGAAACCGCTGGCGTTATGCGCTATACAGAAGATCTTTTTGAACCGGTGAACGTCCCGCGTGACAAAGTCCACCAGCTGTTTAACGGGGTTCTCTCGGAATACGAACTCGCGCACGAGACCGCAACTAGCACAGGGTGTACTTATATCGGGCTCGTGTATGCAGTTGGTGCACGTCTGCTGCACCACGCACAGGTTCGGCACGTGCAAATTGACATCTCCGCTGCCGGCCACCGGGGCGCACTGCTGGGTCTCAAAGTCATAGAATACGAATATATGTTCCGGGTTTCCGGTGGGCGGCTTCAGAGGCTGCATGTAACAGTCGTGGTTTACCGCCTGCACGGATCCGCACGTGTTGCAGTACGCGTTGCCGCAAGAGTGAACCCTTTTCGTGCGATCGACGAACAGACCGCACCCACTGCACATCTGCAGGGTATCGCAGACGCTTCTGCGAGGATCGAACGACCCCGCGACGCGATGTCTCCGCAGACATTCCGCCCCAAAGAACCACCGGCCGCAGGCAACGCACGGCATCCGTACCCCCGCTCTGTCGCACTGCGGAACGGTGTTGCACCCTGGACATCTGTTGGAGCACCTGTGATCGCCGGTATAACGATAGGCGACGTTGCAGGGCTGGCAGAAGCGTCTGTTGGCTGCTGCGGCGGTAAGATTTAATATAGGCTTGTAATGACCGCCGCGAGGAAAGTAGAGTATGTTCAATGTGGCGCTGGGGTATTCACCCCGCTCAGCTAGTACGCGCGTCCCGTTGTAAACGACCTCACCCCCGCGGCCAAAGGTATTGAAATCGTATATCGCGATGGCTAGACCCAGAGGAGCCAGATATTCTTGAAATCTGACGATCTCTCGCATACCGCAGCCCTCTGGGGGGACTTCTACGCGCGCCTCTCTGCACAAAGCCAGGGCAGCCTCCCTCTGAAGTCTAGATTTCACGTGACGTACGTCGGACCATCGAAGCGCGGGGTCAGCGTCATTAGCCCCGATACCCTCTCTGTTCAGGTAGGCGCGAGCGGAAATTATAGAGCGCGGTAGACAAAGATTGTCGCGTTCGACCTCGAGAAGCGACCGTTTGCTCACCTCCTCGTGGGTGAGAGGTCTGCTCTTTCGCCCGCGACCCACCGGAACGCTGACCCGGTTAACGGTGATTCTGAACGCGTCGTCCAAACGAAATTCGGAGGCACTTTGACTGAGACTGAACACTAGTCGCCAGAGATCCTCGTAGTGAGAGTCCCGAACCGGTCGAAACGACAAACCGGCCGTACCCAGAGCAAACGAGGGGGTGTCTAGTCCGAATCCGATATAATCGTTAGCGGCATCATCGACAGAGTCCGGGGTGGTGGTCGTGGCGTAATTGTGAATATCCCTGACGGCTTCTTCGAGCCAGGTAACAGGGTCGACTGTTTCCGGCGGCGTAATGATTTTCAACGTAAAGACGCTCCCCGTTACGGCGAATCTACGATAATATTTACGACTCTCGTCTACAATCAGAAATCTAACACCCGGAGGACGCGCAATGTGATCGTCCACAACCGTGCCGGCGACTCTCTCTCTCTTCCCTCCACCCCGCTGTAGACAAGCGTCTTCGTTGTTACCTCCGGATCGTTTCGATGCATCGTAGACAGCGCGGCGACGCTCTGACGGCCAAGAGTAATGTCCCGGTTACACGAATCGTATCGAGAATTGGGGAAAAAAGGAGAATGCGGACTCTGGCGTACTCACCGGAAGATTCGTCGGAAAACACCACCTCCATCTCATCGTCTGTCGAGGAATTTTCAGGAGACGGTGCTCTCTTTCTCTTACCCCCACCATACTGTATGCCCGATGTACCGGCACCTTCGTTGATACCACCGACGTAGGCGGGGCGGCGTCGATCTGATAACCAAGAGTTAAAGACCGGGTTACACGAGACGTCTCGAAAAAAAATGCATGCTCGCTCGTACTCACCGGCGGAATCGGGACACTGTGGCTGCTGTGCCGCGAGGGTAGTCGTTTTTTCGCTCCCAACAGAAGGTGTATTAACGACAGCCTCGGCTTGCTCCGTCACCCTTATCAATTCGAGCTCTTCTTCCTCTTCCTCCCGCGCGGCGAGCTCGTAACGACTCGCAGCATCGTAAAGAAGTTGATCTTCGTCATCGAACTCATCCTCCTTTGCGTTTACCCACTCCGTCTCGGGTTCGCTGGTCGAGTTGTCTGGTGTGAAAAAAAAACACCGGGCGATACTATGAAGCGAGCTGTTGATAAAGTGTCTGTAAAACAGAGTTGTTACTTACCCTCGTGATCCGTGTACGCCCGTACCATCCTGGTGACTTCGGGGTATGACTGAGCACCGCGTTCGCGCACCACGTCGACAGCGATTTTCATACTTTCCCAAGACTGGTCAAACACGTGCTGATCGTACATACGGCCGATATCCGGCACGGCGCAAAACCATAAGAGACCTCTCAAGCGAAAGAGCAGCGCGGGTGCCGGAAGGTCGACCAGCTCGAGAAACCAATTATCGTCAAAATCGCGGACGAATCGAGGGGCGGACCTCCTGGCGTAATACAACACATCGCGTATAACGGTTCGAATCACGCTGCTCCGGTAAATCGCCCGGTTAGCCCCCGTTAATTCGCGTTCAAATTTGTTATCTGTCATTTTTTTACCCTGTTTATACTCAAAGTGAGCAAATTGCACAGGTGCTGTTGAATTTATAGATCTCGCTGATATGACACACACACACACTTACATCGGATCCGTATGGTGTGCGAATAATATTCCCTCCCGCGTGCGTGCGTGTGTGTGAGACGAAGTAAATATATATATGCTCTTGTAGCTGGTGTAGTTTCCTACATCCGAGATATCACACACACACACACACACACACACACACACACACACACACACACACACCTATACCGGATCCTGCAGTATAGAGCAATAATTTTAACACCTCGTCAAGTCGCACGAGTGTCTGTGTATGAATAGAAATATAATACCTCACCGCTTAAATATATATATATTCAACAAAAAATTAAAATAAATCTATTAAGATTTGGAAATTTGAATTTTTTTTTAAATATTATTATTTACTAAATTTAATTGTGGTATCAAGCAATTGAAGTATAGATATATATATTTGAACGTATATATTTATTTAATACATTTTTTTCTTAAATCGATATTAGATGTAAAAAATTATACCTACGATTATTATTATTTATAGTGTCTACGTTTTTTGATTAAATCTATATATATATATATATATATTACATGTACGGTTATTCTAAAATTAATATGATAGGATTAACGGCGAGTGATAAACAGGGGGGAAGGTGGTGGTGACGGGGAGGGAGGTATTGAGGCCGGGGAGGGCGGTATTGAGGCAGGGGATGGAGGTGGTGGTGACGGTGGGTGGTCCGGATGGTTCGGGACTTGTTGTAATTCTTCTGCTGCTTCTTCGTCTTCTTCTTCTTCTTCTTCTTCTTCGACTTCTTCGTCATCCTCGTGAATAATCCCCAAACCGTCGTCGCGATCGTCGAACATTACGGTATCGTCATCGTCTTCTTCCGCCGATGTGTCTTCATCGACGGTTGAAGTGATTTCCTCGCTCTGCACGACGTTGGCGGCTCCGTTCGCGGCTCCGTTCGCAGCTCCGTTCGCAGCTCCAGCAGGAACAGCGGGATTTCTCTGGTAAACGAGGGAATCGTTGACCTCCCACTGTCTATTGAGGTGGGCCAGGAGTTCATAGTGAACGTTAAACGTCTGCGTTATGAACTCCTGGGACACGTCGGTGGCTCGGAGGTGTTGAAGGAGTGCCCTAGCGTTGGCTAGAAACCTCTCCCTCAACTCCCCCCTCATTTGCACAACTCGCGCTCGTACCGCGATTCTTCCGTTATCCATCTGAATTGTTTAAACATTTTTTGTTCAGAATATTTTAGAGTTAGAGAGGTGTGGGGGTTGAACAAGAGATAGAGTGGTAAAGACATACCTTTTCTGTTTCTTGACGCGACGAACTGTTGGTTTGTAATGCGAATCTCGCTCTATTCCCTTCATAAGGATCGCTAGGGCTGTTATGAATAATTGTGTGTGCGTGTGTGTGTGTGTGTGTGTGTGTGTGTGCATCGCGAATATGCAGGCCAGCTGGAGTGGCGTGATGCACCATCAGCGCTTTACGGAAGGTGAGGGTGACCGCTGTCGGGGTACGACTTTATTGTTGGGATAAACCGAAGAGCGTGTTAACGATACCTGGAAGATAACGACGTCCGTTGCGCATCGGATTACGTGGTTATAGAAAAACCACAGTGGCTGTATGAGGTTACATTTTCTTTGAAGTCCGCTGCGCGATGCCGCCTGCGACTGTCGTACGATTGTCACGTGGTGTGTATTTTTTTATTGAGGTGTGCAGAATGGTGGGGTAGCTCGGTCTCGGTGAAGACTAGATCGGGTGCCGAGCTTTCAGTTGCAACCGAACAGTCCAGAACTATGGCCACACCGAGAAAAGGCTCGTTAAAAGAGGGGTGTAGTCGTTTGTCGAAAACTTTTGACATAGCGCTGAAGAAATCCGAGCGTAACCTGCTACTGTCGAGGACGTACGGGCTCAACGGTTCGTGGTCGAAGAAGGTGAACATCGGTCTTCGTCTACGCTTAGATGGGACCTTCGAGCCTGTGGTGAAATTCCTAAATAATTACTCGAGCGGGGTATCCCTCAGCGTCGAAACATGGGAGGATCTGGCTGGAAGGCTCGAGGATATCGAAAAGTATTTCGAGAAAAGCGAGCGCCCCGCCGGTAGTATGAACTCATTGCTGAGCGATACCGTCTCACTAGCCGGCGGGTGTACCTTCCGACTAACAACGGCTCACGGATCGAAAGTAGTTGCTTTCTATGCGAGCAATCCGGACGCAACAGAAAGTCAGCAGGGGTACGAAGAGGAGGAGGAGGAGGACGATAACGCTGGTGAACCTGGATGGAAGAAGCCGCGAAAGACCTATTCCCCCGTAATTGTGATGCAGAAGGTTACATTTGACGGCCTGCGTCATATAGCCACCTGTATAGACCAGTACATCGCTCACTTGGACCTGGTGGTAAAGGATGTCGACAAATGCAAGGAGATGCTGGTTCGTCAGTTTGCCTCCGTCGTGCGATCCAGAAAGATGACGGCCCCCACTCTGCAGCAGATCGGTGTCGTGGTGTGCGAGGAGGCCTATGCAGCGAATGCTGCGCTACACAGGGACTTGGGGGACGTGAAAATCTGCGGGGACCATTTAGATGTCGTGTTTAACGAGTTGACGCGTTTGTTTTTACCCTATATCATAGCCGACATACGTCAGAGTGTTATAATTGATAAGTGAAGTGTGTGTGTGCGTATGTCGGCGTGATTTCGTTGTTAAGTGGTGTGTGTGTGTGTGAGAGAGAGAGAGTAATAAACTGTCAGCCCGCGTTGACCCTGGGGTTTCATCCCCGCGCGATTCGAATCACGAGACTTGAGCAAGTCCAAACATCGGTCATTCGCATTGTGCCAAGACGATGAACCGTCCGGCTTTCCTCCGCACGAGCTCAGCACAGGCGTCCCGACACCATCCTGGGGTATTCATTAATGAATAGGTCAAGATGGCGTCAGGACACTTGTGCTGGGTTGGCGCGGAGGAGGGCTGGCTGGTTCATCTTCTTGGTACGTTCCGGATGACCGATGCGAGGATGTGCTCCAGTCACGTGATTGCGAATGGCGGGTGATGCGAGCCCAGGGTCAGCGCGCTCTGTAGTTTAGACTGTTGGATATAAGGGATGAGTGTGAAAACTAGTCTTGTATGAATCTGATACGTATTTCGGATAGTGAGACTAGATAGTACCCAAGCATCGATCTCCGTGATCTACCAATCGATTAATTGGAGTGCTATTTTCCTCATGAAACCGGTATGATTCTCCCGACGCTATCCTGGGGCATTCATTAATGAATGGGTCAAGACAGCGTCAGGAGGATTGTACCGGGATCATGAGGAGAATAGCACTCCCATTAATCGATTCGTTAGATGTAGGAGATCGATGCGAGGGTGCGATCTCGTCTTGCGATCGCGAATAACGGGTCAGCGCGCTCTGTTGTACCTACTGTAAAACTGTTGTACCTGCTGTAGAAACTAGATTTAATGAAATAAGAAACTGTTGTACCGACTAGGAAAATATAAAAAATTGAAATAATTTTGGTGTCAATCCATGCATATACCCTGTCATTTTCTATCAATTTCAGCTAGTATATATATCGGATAAGAATTTATTTCTATTTCAGAGCTGACATCGGCAAAGCTGGTATAAGTCACAGCTATTATATATATATATAGGGTAATAATTCATTATTTAAGAGTCGGCGTCGGAGAAGCAGGTATTGGTATAAGTTTCAAAACGGTAGCCATATTTGATTTTGAAAAACCAGTCGCCATCTTTAATTTGTGAAAACGACCGTCATGTTGGATTCAGAAAACGGGCGCCATATTGGATTTTGGAAAAAAAGGCCGCCATCTTGAATTCTGAAAAACGGCCGCCATGTTGGATTCAGAAAACGGGCGCCATATTGGATTTTGGAAAAAAAAGGCCGCCATCTTGAATTCTGAAAAACGGCCGCCATGTTGATTTAATGTGCATGGGCGGCGCCATCTTGGATCGGACGGTCTCATTGTTTTGACGCCAAGTCCCCACTCCGCGGGGTCAATGACCTGGTGACGTCATTTGTTGTGACGCCCCATGGCTGGCATCTACTACTCACGTTTACGGAGACCAGGAATTCTATGCCGACGTACGGAAGGAAATCGTTGATTACGTAGTCGACAACTGGTCCGATGAAGTTGACATGCTTCGTAGTACATGCGAGAAGGAAGCCGTGTATGAAGACCAAGTTGACTACGCTACGAAGATGGGCTCAAACAGCACATATGGTACTGACTTCGAAATCAGTATCTTCTTCAAATTGTGGGAATTTCCTGTAGCCATTTTTCGCAAGGTACAAGAAGATGCGATAATTCGCGTAATGGGCGAAAGTAACAATAACGCGGTTGAAAACAGAACTTTGAATCTGCTGTTTTCCGGGGCACAACGTCATGGTCACTGGGAAGTACTCGAAGAAAAGACCGCGATTAAAGAGCTATCTCCAGAAAATAACGGTGCCATGCGAGATGAGATCGACGTTGACGGAGTCGATAATTGTAACGACGTTCTACCAAGACCTCCGAGCTGGGAGGGCTCGGACATTACGCCAAAATACGAAATGAGTAGTGAAATCCTTGGCAACTTTGAGGAGAGTAAATATCGTAGGTCAACAAGTCCATGTTACAGGACGTCCGGTAATGGAAAATTGGAAAGCAGCGACAAAGAAATGAAGGAAAAAGATCCTTATGAATATACAACGAGCAGCGAAAGCTCTCAGAATACAAAAGTAATAAAATCATCCAGTAGTGAAGGCACATATTGTACTGATCAAAATGACGAACCGCAGACCAGCTCCAGTGAAGTACAAGCCAAAATACCCAAAGAAAAAAAAATCAAGCGGAAAAAAGTGAAAATATTTACAGAAGATATTGGCACAGTGGAAATTCCTTCGACGCATTTCAAAACTGCCCTCGGATATAATGACGAAGATAGAGTTCGAAAGGTTATTGAGGATGTGATGTTGTACACTTTGAAGTGTACTTGCACATTAGGTTTTTACGGATCGGTGAGGTATAATTTATTAGATTGCGTAGCATATGCTAAATGCAGAAAACCAAATCACGAACAGAGATATCAATTTCGCATCGACAAGTTGGAAGAACCCCTTGCTCGGCTTACCGTATCGAGTGACAAGAGAATCACGATCGTTCACGAAAAAAACCTGATGGCTGAGACTTTTCGCGTGCTGAAAGGCCAAGAACGGAGGGAATGGCAAAAAAATTTGAGGCACCGCAGCGTAGTGGCTTACCTTACCGAAATTCAAAAAACAATAAACACGGAAATAAAGGACGATGGACACATGCAGGATCTCCGTACATTGCGCGTGGTGTATAAGGCAAAGTCGGAGGAGAAATGCCAAGAACGATTACAATTAAAGTCATCTGATTTATCCGATCTGATGGAATTGTGGATCCAAGAGAACGAAAAAAAAGATCCTTTCTTGAGACATGTCGGTCTACCATTGACGGCCATAATGTACACTGAAGAAGACCTTAATGTTATACATAACGGAAAACCAACGGTGCTACACATAGATGCAACCGGATCAGTCGCCCGAAAACCACAAGACTTGAAATGTAAAAAAATATTTTATTATTGTATTATAATGAAACATGATACAGAATTACTCACACTTGCTCATATGATAACATCCGAACATGGCGTTGCATCTATTAGTGTATTCTTGAAAAATTATAAGTATTTCGTCATCAAATGTGGTCGCAAGTGGCCGATTGCAAACGTCATAACGATCGACTGGTCTTGGGCGTTTATACACGCGATTTTACAGGAGTGGAATCTTCTAACCATTAGAAATTATTTGCATATCATGTACGAATTCTGTGTCAACAACATACTGCCGCCAAAGAATATGACGATACTAAAAACATGTTATGGGCATTTCATGAAGCGAGTGGCGGAAACTATACGCAGAGAATTCCAAGAGCATATGAATATCAAATCATTTTTATTAGAATGTGTGGGACTTATGGCTATATGCCGGAATATTAGGAAATTGGACGAAATATTCAAACACTTCGCAACAATATTGCTCACCAAAAGTGAAGATACGTCTAATGACAGCATTATTGCTTTGAACAGCATGTTAAAAAAGAAGCCAGAGGTTATCTCTAAAATTTTGAAGGATATCGACGATGCAGATGGAGATGAAGAAAAAGATCCAGAAGTGGACAACTCGGCATATTATCCCACTGATGATGCTACCATTTACAGGAGTTCTCCATTTCACAAGCGATATAACGCAATAACTTCAGTTTTGCTCCATGAAATTGAGAAAGAAGGAAGCGATATCACAAATAAGTACTATGCACCAAGATTCGTGGAGTACGTAGTCGACAAATACATGGCTTACGCTGTCTTATGGGTATCTCTGGATTTAGATTTAGTTTATCCCACGATATCACGCATCAGTAATGCATATGTAGAAAGTGCTCATAAAGTATTGAAAGAAATAGTTTTCGAGCGTACTACAAGTTCTTCGATCGCTGATAGAGTGAGGCAATTACGAACGGCGCGAAAGGATACAATGGCGAAAATAATATTAGATGTGCGCGTAAAGGGTAATCAAAAATCTCATCCGAAACCAAAGTACCCCGAAACCGCCTCAAATCCCCTTGTTCAAGAAAGTTGGATGCGAAAAAAATATAATAAACGGAACATGGGACATTTGGGAACATCAAAACTACAAGATAGATGTGAAAAGATTTTTGAAAAAAAGACTACAACTGATGGAATACGACTAAAAGAAAGCAAACCCAATGAACACAAGGAAGAAATAGTTGATGAAACATCGGAGATATTATTCCACGGTAATGCCACAGACATTACAGAGTTTGATCATGATGATAACGTGCACAGTGGTTTGGCAGATGAAAATAGTGAAACAAACAATCATGAAACACATCATCACCCTAGCGAGAACGAAATGCTTGATAAGACAGAAACACAGGAAATATTAGCGGTAGAGCAAAAATTACCTGAAACAAACCTACCAAAATTTTATAACGGCTTAGTCAAATACACAAATTATTACATGGCATCAAAATCGTCAACAGTTACAGTTGGAGTATACCGTTCAAATGACGTTCTATCAATGAATGAATTTCGATTAACGACGAAAGAGTACGCAACACTGCGTGATTATATGTGGATAGACGGAGTCGTCATAGATTGTTTTGTAGCTTCAAACATTCACGAATGGAACGATTTTACCTACATATCGACAGGTGACATGATATTTATTGTAGGTGATTGCAGTGGGAAAAGAATTTCGACACAGAGAAGAATCTGTAAAGTGACAACCGTTATAAAAAATAACTTACTGATGCCGTATCTGTTCGAAGGTCACTGGCGATTACTAATTGCAAATATTGAAGACAAAAAATTGACGTTAATGGATCCATATGAGAGTACGAGTGATTCACACCGAGCTATAGAAGCATTCACAGATTTCATAAGCTATTGCAAAGCCGAATCATCTTTTCGTAAGTTGAGGAACATCGATTGGCAGGTAAACTCCGAATCGAACCAGCGACTACATCAAAAAACGAATGACGGCCACAGTTGTGGAGCATACGTGATGTATTACATGGAGTGTTAGGGAAATACGAAGCCATTTGAGATGGATTTCAACCCTTATAAATACCGATCCGAAGTTGCTCACCAGTTACTATTGAAATCAGAGAACATGGAAGACACGTGCTTGAATTGCTTCACCGTAGCTGACTCAAATTCAGTAAAGTGCGAAGTGTGCTACCGCAAATGCCACGAACAATGTATATTCAAATCGAACGCAAACACTGATGACGAAGAAGAAGAAATTAAAAAACGAACCAAACGGAGAAAATTACTACGTGCGACGAGGCCAGAAAAATTCCTATGCAAATTATGCAGGAAACGCATTCGGAGTATCCCGTGAAAAAAAAAAAACATGATTGTATGACTGAAAACTTTTCAAACGGGAAGAGAAGAAACTTTTCAGAGGAAAGAATTTATTTACTTTTGGTCAGATAATCATTCTGCCATTTATAGCACCAAAAGGCTGCATGGCGCCATCATATATAGGCTGCTTTGCGCCATGATCTGAGGGCTGCTTTGCGCCATTACCTGAAGGCTGCTTTGCGCCATTACCTAAAGGCTGCTTTGCGCCATTACCTGAAGGCTGCATCGCGCCATCATATATAGGCTGCGTTGCGCCATGATCTAAGGGCTGCCTTGCGCCATGATATAAGGGCTGCTTTGCGCCATTACCTAAAGGCTGCTTTGCGCCATTACCTAAAGGCTGCTTTGCGCCATTACCTGAAGGCTGCTTTGCGCCATCATACAAAGGCTGCTTTGCGCCATGATCTAAGGGCTGCTTTGCGCCATTACCTGAAGGCTGCTTTGCGCCATTACCTAAAGGCTGCTTTGCGCCATTACCTGAAGGCTGCATGGCGCCATTACCTGAAGGCTGCTTCGGGAGAGGTGGTTCCGGAAGTCGGGTGATTTCATATTTTTTCTCGCATTTCATTAGGTCCAAAGAGTATTTACGTGAAATCAAATTCTAGGAAATTTCATAATCCTGGTTGAAATAATATAATATAGAAATTAGATTAAAAAATAAGGATTTCAATTCCGTTTAACGGTGGGTTCCGGAAGTCGGAATAATTTTCAATTTTTTTCTAGCATTTTATCAATCTGAAAGAGTATTTAGGTGAAATAAAATTTTAGTGAATGTCATTATTCTCAGAGTAATAAAAAAAAAAAGATTTCATTTCCGTTTAACGCTGGGTACCGGAAGTCGGAGTGGTTTCCTATTTTTTTCTAGCATTTTATCGATCTGAAAGAGTATTTAGGTGAAATAAAATTTTAGTGAATGTCATTATTCTCAGAGTAATAAAAAAAAAAAGATTTCATTTCCGTTTAACGCTGGGTACCGGAAGTCGGAGTGGTTTCCTATTTTTTTCTAGCATTTTATCGATCTGAAAGAGTATTTAGGTGAAATAAAATTTTAGTGAATGTCATTATTCTCAGAGTAATAAAAAAAAAAAGATTTCATTTCCGTTTAACGCTGGGTACCGGAAGTCGGAGTGGTTTCCTATTTTTTTCTAGCATTTTATCAATCTGAAAGAGTATTTAGGTGAAATAAAATTTTAGTGAATGTCATTATTCTCAGAGTAATAAAAAAAAAAAGATTTCATTTCCGTTTAACGCTGGGTACCGGAAGTCGGAGTGGTTTCCTATTTTTTTCTAGCACTTTATCAATCCCAAAAAGTATTCACGTGAAATAAAATTTTGGTGAATGTCATAATCCTGGGTGAAATAATATAATATAGAGATTAAATAAAAAAATAAAGACTTCACTTCCGTTTTTGGAAGTGTTCCGGAAGTCGGAATAATTCCCTATTTTTTTCTAGCACTTTATCAATCCCAAAAAGTATTCACGTGAAATAAAATTTTGGTGAATGTCATAATCCTGGGTGAAATAATATAATATAGATATTAAATAAAAAAATAAAGACTTCACTTCCGTTTTTGGAAGTGTTCCGGAAGTCGGAATAATTTTCAATTTTTTTCTAGCATTTTATCAATCTGAAAGAGTATTTAGGTGAAATAAAATTTTAGTGAATGTCATTATTCTCAGAGTAATAAAAAAAAAAAGATTTCATTTCCGTTTAACGCTGGGTACCGGAAGTCGGAATAATTTTCAATTTTTTTCTAGCATTTTATCAATCTGAAAGAGTATTTAGGTGAAATAAAATTTTAGTGAATGTCATTATTCTCAGAGTAATAAAAAAAAAAAGATTTCATTTCCGTTTAACGCTGGGTACCGGAAGTCGGAGTGGTTTCCTATTTTTTTCTAGCACTTTATCAATCCCAAAAAGTATTCACGTGGAATAAAATTTTGGTGAATGTCATAATCCTGGGTGAAATAATATAATATAGAGATTAAATAAAAAAATAAAGACTTCACTTCCGTTTTTGGAAGTGTTCCGGAAGTCGGAATAATTCCCTATTTTTTTCTAGCACTTTATCAATCCCAAAAAGTATTCACGTGAAATAAAATTTTGGTGAATGTCATAATCCTGGGTGAAATAATATAATATAGATATTAAATAAAAAAATAAAGACTTCACTTCCGTTTTTGGAAGTGTTCCGGAAGTCGGAATAATTCCCTATTTTTTTCTAGCACTTTATCAATCCCAAAAAGTATTCACGTGAAATAAAATTTTGGTGAATGTCATAATCCTGGGTGAAATAATATAATATAGATATTAAATAAAAAAATAAAGACTTCACTTCCGTTTTTGGAAGTGTTCCGGAAGTCGGAATAATTCCCTATTTTTTTCTAGCACTTTATCAATCCCAAAAAGTATTCACGTGAAATAAAATTTTGGTGAATGTCGATCATTTAATTTTTTTTATTTTTTTGAATTTCGTTGCGTTCCAACGATGCAAACTTCAATGTCATTGGAGTTGCCCAATCACTTGACTCCACTGGATACAAAATACCTTCCTTTTCTAATCTGGTTATCTCATTTTCTACTTTTTCAACCATTGCGTATGGTAGCACTCTTGGTTTAATAAAAATAGGTTTCGAATTTTCCTTCAACTCAAGTTTAAAAGTACCCTTTTTGTACAATCCTAGCTTGTCACTAAAAACAGTTGGAAATTCTTTTCTCATTTTATCAACATCAAGAGTTCTACTCGCATCAGAAACATTTTTAATACCAACGTCTTCCTCACATAAAGGTATTTTTAACGCTCTAATCCATTCTCTACCCACAATTGGTCCACTAGACCCTGGCATTACAAAAAGATCTAAATTCATACATTTTTTATGGTATTTTACAACTACGTTAAGTACTCCCAAAGGTATTATCGGTGTACCAATATATGATTTAAATTTCCTAGAATTTACACACAATTGTAAATTAGAAAAAAAAAGGATTTTCTTTATAATCTGTTATGGAAATCGCTGATATCGGCGATCCCGTATCCAGTTCAAAACTTATTTCCTTTCCTTCAACGGTTAAATTTATTTTAATTGGTTTTGAATTCAATAATTCTTTACTTTGTTCAGTCCTTTCATTACCTTCGTTTATCGTAAATAAATTATCAAAAGTTTTTTCTAGATCAATAATCTCATTTCCATAATTATGACCATTACCTCTATTTTGAGTATGAGATTCTCTTTTATTTGACCCTTTACTTCTATTTTGATAATTTCCTGTATATTTTCCATTTTGCTTCGGCTTATTATTGTTATTCTGACTAGATCTACACATATAACTCAAATGACCCTTCATTTTACATCCATTACAATCATAATCCTTATATTTACATCTAAACCTCTCATGACCCATTCTTCCACAACAACTACACGGTTTCAAATCTTTTGAATTCTTCTTGTAACCGTTTCCATGATGTTGTACGTAGTTCAACGATCCTGATGTTTTCTGATCTATTTCACCAGTATCACGAATAGCAGCTTCGTCGCTTATAGCCACCTCAAAAGCTCGTTCATGAGTAAGATTTTTCTCTGCTAACAACTTCTTCTTCGTCGCCTTATTCTTCAAACCACATACAAAACGATCACGTATAGCGTCGTTCAAATTAACACCAAATTCACAATGCGTCGAAAGATTTTTTAAAGTAGCAAAATACTCGCTCACTGACTGATTTTCGACTTGGTCACACATGTTGAATTTGTACCTCTCCGTGATGATACTCGGCTTCGGTTTAAGATGATCAGTCATTAACTTTACTAACACATCATATTCTTTGACCCCAGGTTGTTCAGGAGCACATAAACTACACATAAGTCCATAACCCTCTGATCCTAGTAGATTTAAAAACAATTCCTTTCTTCTATTTTCAGCAATTGCGTTTCCCCTCATATAATGCTCGAAACGCTGTAACCATTGACTCCAGTCAGTTTTCCTTTCAAAACCTTCTATTGTACCAACATTCGATAAACCCAGCACTTGCTGTATCTCTGGAACTTGTCCAACTGGTCTTTCTTCAACTACTTTTTGAAGTTCTCTTATCCTTGCATGTTGCTGTTGGATCCTTTCATCCAATTCTTCAATGTAACTGTCTTTTTGTTTAATCGAAGACATTGCCGCTTCCCGATATGTATGCCACTCTTTCTCCTTACTTTTACACAACTCATTTAATTCAGTGAATTTCTTTTCCCAATTCGACATGCTGGATTACCTTTCTAACCACTTACACACGATTTTCACTTTTCTTTACTATTTCTAACTAATTTTAGCATTACACATTAAAACTTTTTTAATCCTCGTCGCCACTTGTGGTATATGAGTGTTTTAGGATTGGGATGATGAGTTATTAATTAAAGATTGCTGTTATATAATTAGATTCCTTTAATGAGACTCCGATAGCACGTCAGCTTCGGTAGCCATGTCTACTCTAACAGGCAGTCGGTAATACAGGAAGTTAACTACTCGACATGGTAGTACATATATCACAATCGGTAAATAGGATTCGTTGCCGCCTAGTCCTATACAGGTCTCAAATGATTTGTTTAAATTGTGAGGCTAATTGATATAGAAATAATAAGATGATATAATGATCTCCGACGTGGGAATCGTGAAGGCTTGTTACTATATAAGAATTATTATTAATGAAAAATAGTAATGAATTTAATAAACGCTCTTCACGATTCACACGCGTTGATATGAGGAATATAATGAAATACTGAAATAGGAACTCTCTCTCTTGGATAGAAATAATATAAATTGAATCAAGATCAGCGACTACGTATTTGAGTAAAGTCTCTATATTATTATAGAGGAAATCTCGCCATGAAATTAGGGTGGTATCCGAAATTCTAGGAATTATTCCAGTTGGTTTATTGGATTAGCAATGATTCCGATCTTGGTTCAAATAAAAGAATAATAATTTAATTTCCCAATAAGGAAACTGAATATAGATAAGTATATGCGTGAATATATATATGTGCTGAATTATAGTAATATTATAACGAGATATATGATTCGAGATCGGTAGTCAGGATCTTAATGAGTCTTATGGATCTAATAATAATAAAAAGAAACCCAATGGGATTAGGGTGGAACCCGAAATTCTGTAGAATTATCCCAGTTGGTTTATCAGGCTAATTATCATACCGATCTGGATTCATGTATCGTGAAAATTAGGTATTCCCGAATAAAGGAAATATATCTATATATCTCGAGATTGATATATTGAGTCCTAATGACTTGAATTAGAACTAATATTTATTCACTTAAGCTTCTATATTGTTTGAACAGGAAGACTCTACGGGATTAGGGAATTACTTGAAATCCTAAAAGATTATCCCAGTAGGTCTTCCAATTTATTATAATACCAATCCTGACCTATTATTATAGTGTAATCCTTAACTATATATTATATGGTTATTTGGTAAAGAGATATAAAATTCAGAATTGGAACAATGAGTGATAGCCAAGCTCGACGGGTGGTCTCGTTAATAAGCAAGGGGTAACCCCGAAATACCTGTGAGTATTGGCTTAGAACGATATTCCCGTTCCCTTATTACTCATTCAATTTATTCAGTATATTTATAGTCATGCAAAATCCTTATAATTAGAGAATTCTGGAAAACGGTTTAGCGATTTTTGAATACAAAGATATAATTATAAATGAGCGAATCTGTGTGAGCGATCGTGGTTACTTATCTTTGGATGCGATGGCGTAGCATGAGCCCGAGTCGAAATTTAACGCCTGCTTAGAACCTCAGAATTGGGAAGTTGGGAGGTTTTTGAGGGTCTAGTGAGGTTTATTTTGTATGGGAATTGAAACCCTCTTTAGCGCCTAAAACTCGTAGTTACCGGACAAATGCAGCATTTTAGGGTCAAATGAGGATCTCACGAGAACCTCGCAAAACCCTCACTACACCCTGCCGCGCAGCGGTGCAAGGCTGCATTGAGGGTTAAATGAGGATCTCACGAGAACCTGCTATCCCCGCCGCCGCCAGATCTTCAGATTACGCAACGACAGCAATAAACTGCTGAAAACACATATATTCCTAAAATTAGCCAATAAAGTCTTCTTAAAAGCACATCATCATTTCGTACAGAACAAGCTAAGATGGGCTTTCGGCACTGCTCTTATCTAACTTTTGAAACATACGTATCTTGTGCAAACGGAGGTTATTGGAATTCGAAATCGGAGGGATGTATGGGATTTTTCCGAATACATCGAGTTTGATAATTGCAAAAATCATGACTGCATGAAGGTGAACGATTGAAATATCTTTTCATTATTCTATATGAAAACAAGATTCATGATTTACGTAATATATAATTACATTTTCAAATGATCCGCTCTGCTGATAGTAACGATTTATCAATTATTGATATCCCTCCATAATAATTATTTATCAAAATGATGCATAATGTCGTAAAATGATGTCCTACATTTAATTACTAAAATAATGCACGATATGGAAAATCGCATCATTAATTGAGATCGGACTTTATGAGTATCAAAGTACGCGCTGAATTATTATTCTGGAGGTCCTAAATTGGAGCTCGAGGTCGAACGGATTGAAAAGAGGTTCATTTGTGCGCTATGAGTACTCAAGCGGGCGCTGAATTTCGACTACAGAGTTGTTAGATTGAAAATACGAGTTTGAGATCTAAATAGGATCTATAGAGACGTTATGAGTTGGATGCTATGAGTATCAAAGTAGGCGCTAAATTTCGACTATGGAGGACTTGTAGGTTCAAAATAGGAGTTTGAGGTCTAAACAGGATCTAGAGACGTTGAGTTGGATGCTATGAGTATCAAAATAGGCGCTAAATTTCGACTCGGGAGGCTACTTTCGATGTTTAGATATTTGCCTCCCTCACCTTGAGAACTTCGAAGCCTTTGATTAGCGTAGAATTTAGATTTTAGGTTTAGATGTTTTAAATGTTTATAACGGGTTTTAAATGTCCTCAACTGAAGCTAATGTTGTTTAACAAATGTCTATTGTTCGTAATCGGATCGATGCACAGATTTGATTGATTCTACATTTGCGATTATGAAATTAATAAAAGTCGATGTGGAATAATACTGATAAAATTAAAGTGGAAATGAATGAAAGTGAAATTGAATTGAGTTTTCACGGTAAAGTTATCTTAATATTACAAATACTCAGAATGAGTATAAGGCAGAAAGTGAAGCTACGGTTTTAATATTGAAATTATTGAATAATTCGTGATTAATAAAGATAATCGACTAGTGTCCCTGCACTGAATTTAAGGGTGAATAATCAGACCACCACGCTGTGGATTATGTCACGATTATGACTTTAGGTTTAACGGGTGTAGAGTCCTTTGTATTACCACTTGACTTTAGATTTGAATTAAAGAAAGATTGAATACAACTCGTGGCTCGAAGTTACACACGGTTCTTTACGTCCACGCACCCCGCGATTTACCAGAAGAAAGAACGTTATAAAATATGTTGAAGTAAACTAGTTTAAAACAATGAAGTTAATCGTTGTCTCAAAAGTGCATAGATCTTGAAGAGATTTATGGCTTGAATTTATTAACGGGTACTTTGTGCTACCACTTTAATTGAAAGAAAGAAAAGATTGAACACAACTCGTGGCTCGATTATTGCACACGGGTCCTTGCATCCACGCACCTCGCGATTTACCAGAAGAAAGACGCTAGTTCAAGTTCAAAGACGACGAGGTCCTCACGGTTGCAACAATGTATGTATTGCTACGCGCGTGGCTTAGCCAATTAGGGCCTTGCTTAGTGGCTAATTGTCGCCTGATTGGTTTGAGGGACTACTTGCAGTTATGCGTAGGAGTGGGGCCCTGGTGACGTTACGCGGTCTCATGCTACTCCATGCCTCACCTATAGTCTACTCACACTAGCTCAGTTTGAATATATTCAAACTGCATTATTAAATTGATCTTATACTTGAATTATGGCTCATTCGATTGCTCTTTAAATTCTAGTAATGCCCAATTTAGTATCTTATTATTCTACTTATCATATAGCTTAATTTTCCTATTTTAATGAAAAATTAGAGAGAGAGCAAATTACATCTACGTACACTAGCTTAGTAGTGTGAAATCGAAGGGTCAGCAATACTGAGGTTCCAGTCTTGCCTCGCCGTTATCTACTCCTACGTGACTTATAGTTTCAAGAAGGAATAAATATTCGTTACATTAAAATATTATACTTCATTATGGTCTGCTTTTGCGTTCTAAATCACGTTTGATAATAAAAAGAGTAACTATTGCGCGTTTAAAAGAAATGGAGTTAGTTTATGAAGCGAAGAATATTTATCTGATTTCAAAAGATGATCCAAAATGAATTAATGGAAAGAATTTGGAGTTTTGGAGGATTTCAAAAGTTGCGCACGTAACACCGATACGCGCGACCAGAGTACGCAGAGCGGTCCTCTCGTGCAGATTAGCCAAGGAACCCAATGTACCCCAGAGAGGTGCGATCAAAGCACTCAGCTTAACGTCATTCGGAGAAAGGATACTCGCGGTACGCGGACCAATTGGCGTAATGTCAAATTCAATGAGAGGATGGACTACTCTCCGCCAGCTCCGACTTGGTCGATCATTGAAGACGAGTCTATCCCGTCGACATCCCGAGACGCGTATTACGCGGCCAACTCCCGATACGCATCTACAGCGACCTCTTGAAAGACGTATCCGTCAACACCATCGACCTCTGGAAGCTCCCAACGATACGCTACCCAAGGCGCATATCCAAAACGGTATTCGGAAACTACCACTGTAGCTTCCGCCAACTCTACCACCGACGGTCCACTATGCTGGAACTGCTACCAGCCAGGACACGAGCGGCCGAGTGTCCGAAGCCAAAACGGCTTGTTTGCCATCGCTGTGGTCGAAAAGGCGTTGCGGTTAACCATTGCCCGAATTGCGCTCCAACATACTCTCCCGACCAAATTCTTCCGAATGTGGCGAGACGACGCGCTGCAAGGCTAGCTGCCAGGATCACAGACCCCTATTGCGTCCCGGATGATGCGTTCACTTTCCGACCACCATAATATCGTCTTCTTCTCTTAAACTCACTTCCTTTATCTTTATCTTGACTCCCCAGATAACAATTTGACGGCAAGTTGCTGGCATTGTGCCAGCATTTTCCAACAGTTGAACGTAGCAATTAACCGCCAAGGTGTAACCTCAATATCGGAAGAGTATGCAAGCATTGGATGCGTGAGCTCGCTTAAAGACAAAATGACGGCATTGAGCAAGCATCCGCAGAGCGCAAGTTTCTGCTTTGCACAATAAATCCCAGCAAATCATGCTTTCACATTGATGCTGGCATAGCAGCAGCATTTAAACAGCATCAGAGGACAACAAGGATTGCAACTTGTGCTCGATCTGATCTGGTTATCTGGGTGTGTGTTGGACTCTGATAGGCTTTATTCTACACTCCGCGTCAACGTAGTGCCTTGACCTTCGGTGCAGATAATTTTTTAATTCTTGTTTGACAAACAGCTTAGATCTTCCGGTCACAACTATCTCAAAGTCTGTGTAAATATCTATGATCACATGTAAATTAATAGTACAAACTATGTATTCATAATATAATGTCTAATTTCGATGCATAATTTCGTCAGATTTTGGTATGCAACCTGTGTCTGTATGTTCGTCTATCTTAAGCTATCTTCAAATCCATATTAGTGCTATCACGACAAATACAATGAGAATACTCATTCGCTATTAAAGAAATGATCGATCGACCCCTCTTTCTCAGATGATAGAGATTCTCAATTCTATTTATTTATTCATTGTAGACTCAGCGTACAATCATTTATGAATGTAACTATTGGAGAATAGTATATTGTGTATCTAGGGAGGGAAAATGGCCATTTCCAGCGAGGGCGAGACGTTTTTAGCGCGAGTCGTAGTCGAGGGCGCCGAAGGCGCCCGAGACAAAGACGAGTGCTAAAAACGTCCCACCCGAGGTAAAATGGCCATCCCTCCCTAGATGCACACTGTACTTTTTATAATAAGGGCACGGAATGGGCCGACTTTGATGCGCGTCGATCGGATCGGGGGTAGCGCGTGTTGAGTCGTGCACTACACACTTATAGATATTTTTCAAATTGAAAAAAAAAATTAAAAATAAAATTAACAAACAAAATGGAAAAAATTTTTTTTTTTAAATCTAAAACAAAAATTGTTATTAATTAATAATAATTTATTATATAAAAACGAAAGATCCAAGATTTTCCGTTGGAGCGGGAGGGAATCATTCCCTCCCGCTGAGCCGGATATTTCGTGCTCACGTTAGAAACACGTGATTTCCCTCCCTCTCGACGAGCATGAAAGGAGGCCCATTTCGTGCCCGTGTTATGAAAAAACCCTTTTCATGGATTGTTCAATTTTGTAGCGGGTCGCCGTATGAGAAGAGAGGATGATGAGAAAAAACACTGAAGCTGCAAAATATCGAGATAGTGTGATTTGATACAAGAAACGGGTAGAGTCAGACGAATAGAGCAGAATGCAGGTGTTTGACTTCAAAAACTTCAATTTCATGCTCTACGCTAGTCTTGCATCAATAGATATTTCGATACCTTCTGCTCAGACCCGAGTTCGAAGTTTACGTGATGAGTACGGGATGCGTACATGTTCTTTTTGCAGAGGACCTAGCTGCATTAAAAAAGAAACTACATAAGAATTGCAATAATATAATACCTCATATTTATATGTATTCAATCATGAGCAGCAACTATAACCCTGCGTGCAAGTAACTCCGCCATTGCCGGTCCCTGGTGGAAGAACCTTTCGCCAAGTACATTGTTCTTCTGTTGTAAACTATTGTTATACAGAAGACATGTACTTGGCAATTGTATATGGATTCTTTTGGGGGAAGTGACCATATTAAGGGGGGACAGTACTGAAAATTGAAATAAAAAAACATATTTTATTTTTCCACTACTCAAAATGCTTCAATCAAAAATCGCCTCCAGCAGTTTTTAGATATTAGTAATATGTATTGTAACGAGGCAGATTTGTTCAGCCTCGTAAATGAACCATCTCCTCTTCCTCAGACCGAAGTGACCACCTTATTTAATAAACCGAATTCAAAGCGAGAAGTCCCAGCTCAAGTGCCCAAGGTCCATTGTAGTAATTATAAGTTCATGTACTAATACTTTTTCCCGTTCCCTATATCTTATATTCCCGTACCGTTCCTGCCGAAATCACCGAGGGAGATCATCCCTCAATCTCATCCGGCCTGGCAGGCCACCCGGCCTTCGAGTGATTAACCGGGGGACAAACGAGTCATCGTATCCCGAGATATGCCTGGAAGAGCGCTGCAATAAGAATCAGTCACATGGAGTAGCCCCTATCCTTCCTCTACCTGTCCCGCACCGGCTTGGTCCACCGGTCCAATATGCAGAATTCCGCCTTCCAGGATATCGAAACAAATAGAACACGACGAGACATCTAACAACCCCCTGGCGAAAGCTTGAAGTGCCAAAAGGCCCTGTCAGGCCCGCGACACAACCCGGCTGCAGAAGTCAACACGCCCATTAATTTTATGCGCAATACCCCCCTCACCCCCCCCCCCAAATAGCATTTAGAGAGAGACAGATCGAGACGCTTCACTTCTTGCTTGGATCTCGTATCGTAAAGTCTTTTGTGCCATTGAAAAATATAAAAAAAACTTACTGTTTCTATACAATAAAACCTAGAGCCATAAATATTAATCTAGTCAACTCAGTTAGTGAGTGTTACATCTTATTTAAGGTAAGATTCCAATCCTAGACGACTCTTCGATTGATTATAGATTGATTAAAAAGAAATTCGTTTCTTCGTGCGTAGTTGGGTCAGGCCTCGAGGAGGGTGACGCCATTAACATATCATCGAATTGTCGTACTTTAGTTTTGTTTAACAATTGATTATTGATTATATTATTGATTATTGTATTCCCCCTGATATATGTTGTGCCTTATCGATTGATTTTTCGAGAAAATACCGTCTATAATAGTCATAGCGTCAATAATTGTCGTATCGTCCCTGTTTCTCGTGTCGTTATTATTTGTCGTGTTTTTATTATTTATCGTATCGTCATTCTTCATCGTATTTTTATTATTTATCGTCTAAACCTTGTTTATCGTGTCTTCCTTATTTCTCGTATAATTATTAGTTATCGTACCGTCAACTATTTGTCTTAAATCGTGTGTTAAATATTTCCGTGTCTCTTTCCTTGAAAGTATTATCACTTGTTAATTTGAATTACCGATCCTTATTACTTGTTAAACTCTCAGAAAATATATCCCCGCGTGGAAAAATAAGTTCGTAGTCAAATACGACAAAAATCTCGACGGCTGGTCGAGCCACGGATCTCTGGAAAAATCGGTCTACAGGCTGTAGATTAGCTAATGTAAAATAATCCCCTTCCCGTAACCCCTTGTCGTTGAAAGTAGTCAGTAAACCCTTAATAAACCTTGAGCTGGTATAAGTATCATTACTTCGAGTTATAATTTGTATTAGATTCTCGCGTTCCCTTTGTGTTAATTTGTTGCGGCGTAGTTGCATGGCGTGCCTCGTGTAAAGTTGCCTTGGCCATCTTGGCACGAACTTGTTTGAATCTAGTCCCGACGCCTTGCACTTCCTATAGAGAGACGCCTCGCATGTACTATAGAAAATCCTGTAATACCGACTGGTCCCATTAGTTCTAAGAAGTCCCCAAATTATTGATTTTATAGATTCCCAATTCCCCTAGGTTACCGACCTATAATTTAGGAACTAATATTTTAGTGAAATTGATTCCTACCATACCATATTTGTTTTCTTCCTTTTATGTAAATTGTCCTACCTTATCTTCTTCTATACTACCTTATATTCTATATTGTTATCTGTCCTACTTTTCGTTTGTGACCTAGTCAGTCAGCTGTTCCAAATTATTTTTGTTCGAATTGTTTAACGTGTGTTAGTCCCGATCCAAGTGATCGGCTTTGATTGTTTAATTTGTTTTTATCTTTTGTTTAATTATTCTAATAATTTGTTGTTAATTACCGTCCCAAATAAAAGGTTTCTTTGCGATCTAAATCCATAAACCATAAAAATATATAAGTCTACCCTAAATTATTTCGCCCCCATGTTCCCCTCACGCTGAGCCAACCGTGTTGTATCGTTAGTGTTAGTTAATCCTTTTAGTTTATTTTCTGTTATCCTAAGATATTTTATTTAATCCTTTTAGTTTATTTTCTTTTATTATAATATATTTTATTTAATTCGATTATTTCAATTACTATTATTTTATTTTATTTCCATTATTATTATTATTACTTTATTTCCTTTATTATTATATTACCGTATCGTTCCGTTCCGTTAGTTTCTTTTTTTTGTATACCGCGGTACCCTTAGGTACCTGGCGCCCAACCTTTAGTAGACCCAAGGAAGGTGCCGAATCTTTGTAGATCGTATAACCCGACGGAGTAAAACCCCCACCGTCGGCTCTGCACGTCACAGTATATTGGAAAAAAATATAAACCTTCTGCGATGAAAGTGTATGCGCAAGGAACCTTTCGCAGAAGATTTCCTTCGAACCACTGCGAAAGGTTCCTTGCGCATACACTTTCATCGCAGAAGGTTTATATTTTTTTCAAATACACATATTACTAATATCTAAAAACTGCTGGAGGCGATTTATGATTGAACCATTTTGAGTAGTGGAAAAAATGAAAAAATGTTTTTTTACAAATTTTCAGTAGGGGAGACCGGGGCTAAAAGTTCCGGCGGGGAAGTTGTTCCGATAGCTGTAGCTCCAAGATGCAAAGAAAAATTGATATTTTTTAAGCGTGGCTGGATTCGTCACTCTGGTGACTTATGAATGCGCGCTTGAAAAATATTGATTCGAAATATCGATCCGAAATATCGATCATCGGAACAACTTACCCGCGGAACTTTTAGCCCCGGGCTCCCCTACTGTCCCCCCTTAATGTACTTGGCGAAAGGTTCTTCCACCAGGGACCGGCAATGGCGGAGTTACTATTCAGAAAAATTGACAAATCACCTGAAAAAAAAGTTGGGTCATCGGCTAATTTCTTGAACAGTTTTTTATTTCATCAATTTGTTAATAACTTTTTTGAATTATTATTATGCAAAATCAATCTTCCGAGGATCTTCTAGATGCTCGATCTTTTCAGATTTTTTTCCCACCGAGAAGTATTCAAAATCTTCTCAGAAACCCACGTTTGGTGGGACTGTACCGGAAGAACCACCTCAAGTACATGATATCAGTTTAATTACAGCTACCTTAGTAGCAGTACCTGCCTTCGTAGACTTCCGGGAATTCTTTTCCAATATTCTACACTCCTCAAAAGAATTAAAGCAGCACCTAACCTCTGAGCGAAAAATAGCGAATTTTTGAACGCTTGTAAGTTTGGACCAGAAGGTCGGACTGGGACGACCAGGCAAACAATTTGAAGCTTGAAATGTCTTCTGCAACTCCCATAAACCGGATATCCGTTTTCATGTCTCGGTTCGGAGGAGCGCCACTTTCAAACGAACAGTGCGTAAATCCTCAGTTTGAGGCAAACTTGAATCGAATGTACGGGGAGCAGAAATTTTTTTCTTAAAAATTCAATTCGTATGAAAGATAGGAAATTTTATCAGCTTTTAAATGCTTCCCTTGGCACCACCCTGCGATTTTTTCCCGCCGAGCTAGGCGTGTTTGGAGTTGAAAACTCATAAAAATCTTTAAGCTGCTTCGACTTCTGACCAACTCATCGTAAAACAATTTTCGGCACACAATTTTGGAGCTAATTCAATACTTTTTACGCTCTAACAACCAGATTTACTCATTTTTCATTTTTGAAGATCTCACAGCCACTTTCGCCAAGAAGAACGTCATGTCGAATGTGTCCAAAATCGAGGCAAACAGCACGCCTCGAAACTGTACTCAAATCAATTGGAAATTGAAATTGACCAATTTTTCACGAAATTTCAAAGCTTTCTCTCAAAAATGCTGCCCTGTTTTCTCCGTTAAGACCTTTGAAGCAGACAGAGTTTGAGTTTGAAGCAGACAGCTCCACGAAATCTTTGATCTGCCATATCTTCTGACCAAATCGTCGTAGAACGATTCTTCGCGAAGCATTTTGAAGAGGATTTCATCGGCTACGAGGTTTTCCAATTGAATTATCGCTTTTTTCGATCTCGGAAATTTTCAAATTTTTTAAGTTTCGAATTTTGAAATTTTCAAATTTTTAAACTTTGTGTTTGCGTTTGTGCGGGGCCGGTTCGGAGTTCCGAATTTTCGAAGCTCCGAACGGTCAATTATGTCCGAATTTTAATGCAACGAACTCACAGTTTTCAGAAAGACTATTTCACCGAAAGTCTATGTAACCGATTTCAAAAGTTCCGAATCACAACACACAGAAAATTCAAAATTCCGAAAGCTTAAGATCCGAAAGGCCAAAACTCCGAAAGTTGAACATCGAGCCGTCGCGCGTCCTTTAGTCGACACGTTGAGAACACGTTCAGTCTTTCGGAATTTTAGACTTTCGGAATGTTTATCTTTCGAAAAATCGGACTTTCGGAGCCTTGAGCTGTCTACATTTCGACCATTCGAAATTTTAATTTTTTAAACTTTAGTCTTTGTTACGTCTTTATTTGGGGTCTTGTCCCCTGTTTTAAATATCAGAATATAACTGAGGGATTTGTTGATGGTTAGAACAAAAATAACTCGGTTAACCAACTAATATTTATTAATAAGTACTGTCGGTGGAATAGGTAAAGTAAATTTTGGAGTCCCTTGTTGTCAGTAAAGAGGATCGTTGAAAGGTAAAGAATGTGTGATGAAAAGGAGAGTAGAAGTGAAGGAGATGGAGGTTGACTGGAAAGTGAGTTCGCTATTAGAATAGCATAATGAGGATTGTCAGTAAAGAGGACGATTGTAGTCAAGGTGGGGATTAGAGGATTGCTGACCGATGCAGCAGGTCAGCGTGAGAAAGGTAGCGAGGTAGGAAGACAGGGTGTCAGGAGATATGATAGTAAGGTTGGAGACAGGAGACAGGAGTAGGACGTAACATCTTTCTGAAAATTCCGAAATCGTTTAGAATAAATTTGGAAAGGACCCCGCACAAATCTTATGGAAATTGGATCCCGGTCAAATTTGTGACCATGATGACTTTTGATCAGGATGACCTGAAGCACAACATACTACAATTTTGGACAATTTGACCGGGATCCAATTTCCATAAGATTTGTGCGGGGTCCTTTGACCATACGGAGCTTTGAAAATTCGGAACTCTGAACCGGCCCCGCACGAACGCAAACACAAAGTTTAAAAATTTGAAAATTTGAAAATTTGAAAGTTGAAAAATTTGAAAATTTCCGAGATCCACAAAAGCAATAATTCAATTGGAACACCTCGTAGCCGATGAAATCCTTTTCAAAATGCTTCGCGAAGAATCGTTCTACGACGATTTGGTCAGAAGATATGGCAGATCAAAGATTTCGTGGAGCTGCCTGCTTCAAACTCACGTGGCTCCGCCAAAAAAGGTCTTAACGGAGAAAACAGGGCAGCATTTTTGAGAGAAAGCTTTGAAATTTCGTAAAAAATTGGTCAATTTCAATTTCCAATTGATTTGAGTACAGTTTCGAGGCGTGCTGTTTGCCTCGATTTTGGACACATTCGACATGACGTTCTTCTTGGCGAAAGTGGCCGTGAGATCTTCAAAAATGAAAAATGAGTAAATCTGGTTGTTAGAGCGTAAAAAGTATTGAATTAGCTCCAAAATTGTGTGCCGAAAATTGTTTTACGATGAGTTGGTCAGAAGTTGAAGCAGCTTAAAGATTGTTATGAGTTTTTTACTCCAAACACGCCTAGCGCGGCGGGAAAAAATCGCAGGGTGGTGCCAAGGGAAGCATTTAAAAGCTGATAAAATTTCCTATCTTTCATACGAATTGAATTTAAAAAAAAAAAAATTCTGCTCCCCGGACATTCGATTCAAGTTTGCCTCAAACTGAGGATTTACGCACTGTTCGTTTGAAAGTAGCGCCCTCCGAACCGAGACATGAAAACGGATATCCGGCTTATGGGAGTTGCAGAAGACATTTCAAGCTTCAAATTGTCAGCCTGGTCGTCCCAATCCGACCTTCTGGTCCAAAGATACAAGCGTTTAAAAATTCGCTATTTTTCGCTCAGAGGTTAGGTGCTGCTTTAATTCTTTTGAGGAGTGTATATGATTTTGACTCGGCTGACCCAATCAAGAAACACTTCCGCCGCGATTGACCATGTGGAAATTTTCTTCGGAATACCACCGATCAAATTCTTCCCAATTGGTTAAGGCTACCAGATCTGAACGAGTGCAATGCAGGACACCGCCATTACCCCCCCCCCCCCCCCCCCCCCCCCAGGTAATGCATGGACATAATCATTCAGTATTAATTTTTTTCATTCAACACGATAAAAGTAACGTTACAATAATAGATAAATATAATATTTTACATAAGTTTGTAGTATACTCACAGTACCTATCTTAGACTAGAATTCTCAATTCCTTAATCTTATATTTAGGTATTGCAAACATAAAACAAGAAAAATCTCGAAAAAAAAATTAAACAGTCAAATGATTGAATAATATATCTATAGTATACGTATCAGTTACGATATTGTTACATACTCAGTTCGCGGCGCGAACTTTTCCGAACTGTGGATTTTCTTCAAGATATCCGGCTATTTTATATGTTTGAAAACAAGTTGAAACTAACTCGCACATAATCCAGGACAATGCAGGACAATTCTTATAAATACAGTACGAATTCGGGGTGTAAAAAAATCCAGGACACTTAGCTCAAATCCAGGACTGTCCTGCCTAATCCAGTACGTCTGGTAGCCTTACAATTGGTTGATTATAGCACTTGCCGTCGCGGTAAGAGATGAACAGTTTTGGTGTTGTCACATGCTTAGGTCTTAACAGCATGTAATCAGCGACAACCTTGTGGTATTTACCTTCCAGCGTAAAAGTTCTTGGTAAATGAGTTTTTGTTTCGGGTATTGTAGCAATGAGATAGGCATCGTGCAATTTGATACGATCTACAGTCAAACCATGGAGTTCTTGACCTCTGCACGCTCCATGTATGCCAAGAACAAGAGCAGCCTATGGAGTAATTGAATATTCATTCACCATAACTCGATGTTTTACCTTTTCATACATAAAAATTCAAAGACTTACCTTTGAAGCCAAAAATATTTTGTCAGGAGCTTCTTCCAAGAATTTCTTGATTTCAGCCGGTGAAAAAACTTTAGCTTTTTTCGGTGCGTATCCGGTGTCCAATTTTTTCAAGTAAACTTGTAATTTATTGTAGCCGCTGATATCCATGTCATTTTCTATTTTCATCATCGTTTTTGTGATGTATTGAGACTTGGGTCCGAACCGGCGCGCACCGTCTGAGCTAGCAGCTGACCAATGCCGCATATAGACGGTTATCGAGGATTATTGTAGAGTCTCGTTTTGGATGTACAGCTGTGTATGTCGTGTGTCGTGTCGCTCTCAAGCCAGTGCGCGCTCGACCGGTTGAACCCGGAATGGTTGAGATTATAAATTGTAATATTCAATAAAGTAATTGTTATGGTAAATTGTGAATTATTAATATACTACAATTGGCGACGAGGTGGACCTCGAATAGTGCAAATGTGTGTAATCGATGTGGGAACAGCAACAGAGCAGTTCAGCGGCGAATTCTAGTGACGATAATGACGGTTGGGAGCTCACAAGAGCGGAGTTAACTGAACAGTTGACAAGTGCCGGTATCGCATGTGAATCAAAAGACTCTACAAATAGACTGAGACAGAAATTGAAGAAGTTCTTGGAACCTACGAAAAAGGAAGTCGAGGATAACAAGCGGAGGAGTACTGAGGAGGAACCAGCCAAATCAAGTAACAAAATAGGTGTTACTATGGAGTCTAAAATAAAACTGGAATTCGAACTGGGGAAAGACGACTGGGAGACATTCGTCGAAAGGCTGGATCTGCTCTTCACGGTCAACAATATAACGGAAGACAAAAGTAAGTCGGCCATCTTACTAACAAAAGTGAGTGCCGATACTTATAAGCTAGCAAAAAACCTCTGCCATCCGCAAAAACTACAGGACACGAAATACAAGGATATTGTTCAAGTGCTAACCGATCATTTGTGCCCTAAACCATCGGAAACAATGGAGAGGTGCAATTTCTATACGGCGAGGCAATCGATGACGGAAAGTGTGTCGGATTATGTAGCACGCTTGAAAGATCTATCATCAAACTGCAATTTTCCATCAGTGGAAACAGCGCTGCGCGATCAATTAGCCTGTGGACTTCGGGACCCCGCTACGAAGACGGAGTTGTTCAAAGAGGAAAAGCTAACGTATGAGAAAGCCTATAAAATAGCACTGGCACGCGAAAAAGCAGAGAGAAACGCTACGTCAACGGATATGATGAGGGGAGCAACCGAACCAGAACAAGGAATAAATGCACTCGAGGAAAGGCGCAGAAATGACAAAAGTAGCGGCAGTAGACGGTATAACGGCTACCCCAGTGGCCGCACCGATGACCGCAACCGAAAACAAACATATTCGCAACGTCCAGGTATGTCGTCTGGTTCAAATACATCGCACGATCAAAACAAGAATCATCCCCGAAACCCAATAATCTGCTATTGTTGTGGAAATCGTGGGCATATCGGCAGGGATTGCATTCATCGCTATAAAATCTGTCGACAATGTAACCGTAGAGGACACATCCAACCAGCGTGCCGTTCTCAAAGCCAGAGACCACGAAGCATACAACACTTGAGAGAAGAAGAAGGAGGGAGAAGCAGTGACGAAACGAGCGGAGAGCAGGAGGACACCGCGTACGAACTTAACAGCCTGAAGCCGCGTGATAACCTAAACAAAACAAGTGGCATGCCATATTTGAGAAAAATGTTAGCTCCGGCGTATTTCGATGTGCGAATAAATTCAATTGAGTTGAAAATGGAAGTAGATTCGGGCTCGTATTGGACTGTGATCTCAGATGATACGAGAAGTAAACTTTTCCCGGGATTAAAGATCTCGAAGGCATTATTTTCAATGAACGCGTATAATTTGAAAGTCGAGCCGGTGGGAATATTACGTAAATTGAATGTATATTTCAAAAACCGAATGATAGAACTAGATGCATTAATAATGCCGGGAAAAGGAGCCTCGTTATTCGGCCGGGCATGGCTGCATGCTTTTGGGCTTTGGCCACTATTTAATTTAAACAATGTTGAGCCGTGCAGCGAGTTAAGTTTAGCGGATAGGGTCGCGAAAGATTTCCCGAAATTGTTTGGCCCCGAGGCAGGCCAGTTTAACAGGGGTACCATAAAATTGGTATTGAAAGAAAACGCCGTTCCCAAGGCATGTAAGCTTAGACATGTGCCGTATGCATTGAAAGGTAAAGTCGAAACAGAATTAAAAAGATTGGAAGAATTGGGGCATATTGAGCGCGTAGAAACGAGTGAATGGGCGACGCCCATCGTCCCAATTATAAAAAATGATGGAAGTGTACGTATATGCGGTAATTTTAAATTAACGGTAAACCCGTGTTTGGTAATAAATAGACACCCGCTACCGACAATAAATGATATTTTCGGAACGTTACAAGGCGGTGAGAAAATTAGCCAGATAGACTTAACGCATGCATACATGCAGATCCCCGTGGACCCTGCATCGCGAGACATGCTGACAATAATTACACACGTCGGTCTGTATCGATATACGAAACTGACAGAAGGAGTCGCATCGGGGCCGGGGGAGTTCCAAAAAATTGTAGAGAATTGTCTACGGGATATTAATGGTAAAATTGCTATTTATTTAGATAATGTGTATGTAACGGGAGAGAATGATAAAGAGCATATTGATGTATTATATAAAGTCTTGCAAGCACTAACGGTAACTCTACGATTGATTTGGTGTGGTGCGCTGCAACGTCAATACCGGAAATAAGAGACCTACGAGTGCTGCAAATGGTGACAGGGTCGGACCACTTCCCGGTCAAGGTCATCACCAACAGCAGCTCGGAGTCGCCAGGAGTCCCGGTCACGAGGATCAAATGGAAGCAGGAGCGTAAGGACGACTACAAAAGCGTAATCTTCCCGGTAAACGAGATAGGGGAAAGCACAACTGTAGATAGCTTAGCGCTAGTGAGCGAGAGCGTAATCCTAAAGGCAGCCTCAGATCTTGGAATGAAGGTAAAGGTTCCTAATAAACCAATCACGAATAAACCCTGGTTTGATATGGAATGCAAAGATTCTAAAGGAATGTTAAAAAGCACACTCAAAGACTGTAGAGAATCTTCATTCCAGGATCATGAGAGAGTTTGTAAGTACCTTGAACTTAAAAAAAAATATCACCTACTTGTAAAAAATAGGAAAAAAAGCTTTGATTCTAGCCTAATCAAGGAGCTATCTAAGACTAGGGACTCGAAAGCCTTTTGGGCTATTATCAATAGATACAAGAAGTTCCAACCAGCACGGAACCCAATTGACTTGGAATCCTGGTATCAGCACATAAAACGAATGTACTGGGTTGAGGTAGAAGTGGAGTTCCAAAGTAGACCAAGGCGTATAGATGAAATCTTAGATGTAGAAATAACATTGGTCGAACTAAACCAATGCTTGAAAAAATGCAAAACTGGGAAAGCGCCTGGTGCGGATGGTCTATCTAACGAGTTCTATAAAGAAATCTCGGAGTCAGGGAAATACTTTTTGCTAGCGTTGTTCAATAGAATTTGGAGTTCAGAGTCCACCCCAGATAGTTGGTCCGATATTGTCACGAAAATGTTGTACAAAAACAAAGGAGATAGGAATAGTACGGATAGTTATAGGCCAATAGCGCTCGTTAATTGCTGCCTGAAGATTTTCACTTCAGTAATAAATAATAGATTACAGCACTGGGTGGAGACAATGAATATCCTACCTGAATCGCAGTCAGGCTTCCGCGCGAAACGGAGCTGCCTGGATAACGCCTTCTCGCTCAATTCTACCATACAAATCCATCTCAGCAAACCAAAAGGCAAAGTTTTCGCACTCTTTGTGGACTTTAAAGGAGCTTTTGATTCAATAAACCACTCCCTTCTGTGGAACAAACTTTACAAGGCAGGAATTAGCAGCAAAATTATTAACATACTAGGTAGTATATATAGTAAAGCTAAAATGTCCGTTAAAACTGACGAAGGGCTATCAGGTAAAGTTAAAATCACTAAGGGTGTCCTACAGGGGGAGACACTGAGTCCGCTATTATTTGCAGTGTTCATTGCGGATCTGGAGGAGTTTCTGAGGGGTAAGGGAATCAGGGGCATTGCTATTAATAAACTCTGGGATATATTGTTACTAGCCTACGCAGACGATTTAGTACTGCTAGTAGAGTCATATGCACTGATGAAGCAACTCCTCAGGGCCTTACACTCATACTGCGAAGACAACGACCTAATAATCAATGTAACAAAAACCAAGATAGTAATATTTAGGAAAGGTGGTCATGGGCATAACAAAAAGTATAACTTCAAGTTAAACACAGAGAGTATAGACGTAGTTAGCGCTTATGAGTACCTGGGCGTTATATTCTCGCAATCTATGTCTTTTAAAAAAGCATCAGGGAAAATCCTACGAAAAGCGAACCTAGCGAGCGGAGCTACGCTGAACCTAGTCAATAGAATAAAACCAGATTCATGGGAGGTGATCGATAAACTGTTTTACAGCCTGGTTGGGTCCGTGCTGTCTTATTGTGTGCAAGTCTGGGGTATAAACCATTTGGGCGATATAGAAAAAATTAAAAATACATTTTACAAAAAAGTACTCCTACTTCCTCAATGCACTCCCAACTACGCGATTAGAACGGAGATTGGACACTTGCAGACATCTGGGGCTATCCTGCGGCACATTCTAAACTTCATAGAGAATACCCTGCTGATGCCTGATCATCGATTCCCTAAAATGTGCCTCATGAGGCTAATAGAACTAAGCGAGAGGGGTAATGGTAACTGTAAGCACAACTGGGTGGATCAGGTCAAAAAAGTCTTCCTTGATAAAGCCAACGTCGAATACGAAGGCAACCTACTGAGCTTAAACACCTTACAGAGCAATAAAGAAGATATAATTAATGCATACGCTGATTACTTATACCAAAGCGACGAGCAAAAATGTAATAGCTCAACGAGCTTGGTACTCTACCCGCGAATAACCCGGATACCGGGTGCTCAAAAGTATCTCTCGTGCCGCGCCTCATTGAGCGCAAAGAGAACCATAGCCCAAATACGGTTAACGTCGGGCATAGTGTCTAGAATTATATTAAATAGAGAATTGTACAAATTTGGTGATGACGACTACTGTTTCTGCTGCTCCTGTAAAAATGATCTAAAACATACACTAATAGACTGCCCCAATTTCGAACAAGTGCGGTCGAATGTATATAAACTCTCTCAGAATAATTTTTGTTGTAGTGCAAGCGACGCCTTGCTACTTATAATTAACGAGCCAACAATGGTCGATCTAGGCGGTTTGAATGAACTTGTTAAGGATTTTATGAAGCGATATAGCAAGGAGCTGTAATGTGAACTGCTGTGATATGTGATATGTTTTGATATGTTTTGAACTTAATTAATAATTTTAGCCAATAATCTAATCCATAATTCTATTGTAGTGTAAGAGATGCGTCATACGTATACGTAATGAGGCAACAATGATTGATCTGGGCAGTTTGAAGGAACTGCTAAGAATTACTTGAAGCGATATACTAAGGTGCTGTAATTCAAACTGCTGTGATACGTTTTTTAAATCTGATTTAATAATAATTCCAAGCAATAACCTAGTCCATAAGTTTTATGGCGAACAGCCACTGTCAAACTCCCTTGTATAACCTATTGGTTGAGACAAATAAATGATATATATATAAAGTCTTGCAGCGTCTAGAAGAGTATGGTTTTAGAGCGAACGTTAGAAAGTGCGACTTTATGAAAAAGGAACTGGAAATTCTGGGATTTGTCATTCGGAACGGGGAACTATGTACATCAAAAAAAAAAGTAGACGCCATTGTAAAAGCACCGGTACCGAAAAATAAAAAACAGCTGTTGTCTTTTTTAGGGCTGGTAACATATTACGAGAGATTCTTACCTGATCGCGCGTCACGGTTAAAACCGCTATACGAATTGACGAAAAACACGGAGTTTACGTGGAATGCAACATGCGATGAAGCGTACCGTTGGTTAAAAAACGAAATCACGTCATCGAAAGTGTTAACAAATTACGATGCGACGAAAGAGCTGGTACTTGCCTGCGACGCGTCAAAGTACGGACTGTCAGCGATATTATCACACCGCTATGCGAACGGTGTCGAAAAACCGATTGCGTTCGCATCAAAAATCATCCCGGACAAAGAATTGAATAGAGCCATCATTGACAAGGAGGCTGGGGCAATCATTTACGGGTTTAAAAAGTTTTACAATTATGTATACGGGAGAGAAATAATACTGAAAACGGATCATAAGCCGCTAGTTTACATATTCGGACCAAGTCAGGAAATTCCATTAACCATAGCTAGCCGACTTCAACGATGGGCCTATTTTTTATCGCACTTCACGTATAAGATTGAGTATATTAATACAAAAAAGAATGGTAATTGTGACGCATTGTCGAGACTTCCGATCGAAGATCCGACACCGGTTTTTAATAAAGACTTTATGTCGATACACTATATCGAACAAGAGTTGAAAATCATTACGGCGAAAGAAATAGCAAAAGAAACCTTAAAAGATAAAATACTGAGCAAAATTGTCAAATACGTACAAAACGAATGGCCACAACGCGAAGGATTGAGTGAAATCGAGCAGAAGTACTATGCGAAGCGAGATGAACTATACGTTGAAAAAAATTGTCTGCTTTGGGGGTACCGTATAATTATACCGGAAGTACTAAGGGCTCAAATTCTAGGTGAGCTACACGATTCTCATTTCGGGGTGGTTAAAATGAAAGCTCGGGCAAGGTCGTATGTCTGGTGGCCCGGTATGGATATACATCTAGAAGAGTTGGCAGCTACATGTAAAGTGTGCATGAGTGAAAGGAAATCACCTCCTAAGGTGCCGCTTAACCCCTGGCCATCACCAAATAAATGCTGAAGTAGAATCCACTCCGATTTTTTAGGGCCGCTGTGTGGCCATATGTTCATGATGATAATCGATGCGTATAGCAAATGGCTAGAGGTATTTGATATGAAAATGAATACGCAAACCGATAAAGCAATAGCTCAGTTCGAACATTTGTTTTCCCGACATGGGCTTCCAAATCATCTAGTGACTGACAATGGTAGACAGTATACGAGTAACGAGTTTGAAAGATTTATCAAATCTAAAGGAATTAAACATACATTCTCAGCGCCGTATCACCCGGCAACGAACGGCGCCGCAGAGAATTTCGTAGGTACTTTTAAAGATAAGATTAAGAAAATGGTCAAAGCCGGTAAGCAACTTAACGAGGCCATAGATACATTCCTGTTTGATTATAGAAGTACTGAGCATTGCTCTACCGGTCGATCGCCAGCATGGATGGTATACAAACGCGAACTGAGAACAAAATTAGATTTAATGAAACCCAATGTATCGGATAATATAGTGGATGCACAATTGAAACAGACACTGAGCCGCAAGGCGTCACGTAATGTTACATTGGTTAACGGGATGTGATAGCCAGGGGTCGATAAAGTAGGGGGGTGTTTTTACCAATTTTTTTTGTTTTACTCGGCATTTCGCGACGAAGGCACAGAATGGATTTTCGCAGAGGCATTCGACGTATTATATGGTGAAGTATTGCCATAGACGAATAAACGTATTGAAATCGAAAAATAGTTTGTTTTCGTAAATTACAATCTGTAAAATAGGGTAAAAAAATGGCCGCTCGGGGCTCGACTCTTATATGCTGACCTTATTATTCAAGTTCGCGCGGTATCCAGCACTGAAATGTATAGCGGCGTCAATTCTACGACCTCGCACGAACCGAATGATCCGTTTATTTATGAATATTACTTGAAAATGGGAGCGTGAGTTGCAATGCTGCATTTCGTCGACTTCGACCGAGTCAAAGCGGGTCTTGACAGTTAGCGCGAGGGAAGAAAGAGACAGAAGACTGTGGGGTGAACTTCATACCGGTCAACATTGAACACGTTCAGTGTATGTAACTGTCAAACACCGCTTTGACTCGGTCGAAGTCGACGAAATGCAGCATTGCAAATCACGCTCCCATTTTCAAGTAATATTCATAAATAAACGGATCATTCGGTTCGTGCGAGGTCGTAGAATTGACGTCGCTATACATTTCAGTGCTGGATACCGCGCGAACTTGAATAATAAGGTCAGCATATGAGAGTCGAGCCCCGAGCGGCCATTTTTTTACCCTATTTTACAGATTGTAATTTACGAAAACAAACTATTTTTCGATTTCAATACGTTTATTCGTCTACGGCAATACTTCACCATATAATACGTCGAATGCCTCTGCGAAAATCCATTCTGTGCTTTCGTCGCGAAATGCCGAGTAAAACAAAAAAAATTGGTAAAAACACCCCCCTACTTTATCGACCCCTGGCTATCACATCCCGTTAAGGGGGAAAGAGTATGGGTTAATGATTACTCGAATAACTCAAACAAAAGAATACCAGCGATTATTACGGCGCAGTTGTCGCCAGTCAATTTTGAAGTAGAAACGTTCGCGGGGAAAACATGGAAACGGCACATTGATCAAATACTAAAATATAGAGAAGAGAATAATGTTAGTCCAGGAAGAGTCGAATCTGAAGCTCTTGCACCCAGACGGGTTTCGGAACGATTAGCTAGTAAGAGACAGTTGTGTTAATATGTATCCTGAAGAGGGAGGAAATTGTGATGTATTGAGACTTGGGTCCGAACGGGCGCGCACCGTCTGAGCTAGCAGCTGACCAATGCCGCATATAGACGGTTATCGAGGATTATTGTAGAGTCTCGTTTTGGATGTACAGCTGTGTATGTCGTGTGTCGTGTCGCTCTCAAGCCAGTGCGCGCTCGACCGGTTGAACCCGGAATGGTTGAGATTATAAATTGTAATATTCGATAAAGTAATTGTTATGGTAAATTGTGAATTATTAATATACTACAGTTTTCAACATCGAATATTTCGACCATAGACTCGAAGATACATACTTTTTTGAAAGTTCGTGAAAGTATGCCAAAAACACTTTTTCGTCAGAAGAGTTTGTTTTTTTATTTTTCATCCACTTCCGAAAATCATTATAACACGCACGGTAAATAATCTTCGATTTATCGGGAAGCGATTCGTTCACCGCATCTTCAGCTGCTGCTAGAATATCGTCAGGAATGGAGTCACTATCACTCATTTTGTAGGCAATTATATATGGAAAAACCGAGCGCGTATTATATCTTCGATACTCAAAGCAGCCAGTTACGTATAACAGCCGATTTCATTACAAAAAACTGACGATTAATCGCCGGTCACCAAGCGCTTTTTATTGACGTCGAGCGACCGCCAACTACGATTGACGCCTTCTACTGTTACTAGATTTTTTAAATCATTTCATAACAATAAAAGGCACTGATCGTAGTTGGCGCAAACCGAATGTTTCATTTTACGCCCACAAGTCGTAAAATCGAATTTTACGTCCACTGCAACGAAAAGTAGCATTCTACTCCCCGATATCGAGGTGTAAAATCGAATTTTACGCACACTATTGCAAAAAGACATTAGTACGTCATCGAAGGTAACCATTTAGTTTATTGTATCACCTGAAATACTTCTTCAGAACTTGAACCATTTTGGCTCATATTGCGGTGGATACTTTGGATTTTGTGATCAAAGTTCATGTGAATTACTTATATTATTACAGGGACAATCAATATCACGCAGCGACATTATTGATGCTACCAGCTTGCCGCCTCTCTTTGCCGAAAATGACACTGAGGTCGAAGCAATACTTAATGTTGCTTCACCGGCTACCAAGCCGGTAGATGTCCTAGGAGACGTGACGAACAATCGAAACCATCCACCCATCAATATTATTAACATTGCCCCAACGGTTTCGCAGCCACTTGAGTCATTGGATATCCTTGTGGATGTCATCGATAACGCGAAGTCATGACCAGGAAGCGTGATAACTGCAGCAGTTTCACAAGCTCTTCCTCAACAAGTACTCCACCCCTTGCTCAGAAAGAGTTACCAGTGCGAGTCAATGCAGAAATTGCAAATGGAAATGTGCAACTGCTTATCACAGTGTCACGTGAGGGTGAAGCCCGAGCGGATGGAAAATTAAGTTCACGCAACCAAGAGATAATTTATAATTTTGACTTACCTTTCAATAAGTCGGTATATGGGATCTTGCTTACCTAGCTCTATACAGAGCCGTACGTCTATTTAAATATTCTAATTATGAGGCCAATTACTAGGATTAGGATTAGGTATATTGATGGTAAACTCAAATGAAGATGATTGTTTAACTGGTAAAAGCAAACTATATTCTGCAAACGATTCAGGAAAAATATGCAAATGAATGGTTAACAAAAAATATGATTAAAGATGAAGCTATGTTTAACTACGCTGTTTACTATGGTTATTAATACGTTTAGGAATACTATACTATAGTCGGTTCTCTATTATGACAACTCTCTTCCTCTCTATTGTAGTCATATAAAGATAATGTAATCTAATATCTAAAGAAAATAATAGCGTTGTGATGCTCTAGGCAAGACTGATTTGTACACGAATGACTTATGTGCAAATCACCCTTATAATCCCTCTTGGGTGATTTTCCTAGTAAGAGAGATTTTTGGTATGAAAGACTTACACCAAAAATCCGTCTTTTGATCACTATGATTTATGGTAAACAATCAGTAATTAAAATTAAAAACTTAGCGTTGCTGTCTGACTGTACTGAGGTTGGGGCCCGTCGGATGGAATCGGAGCTCTTGGGTGATAACGTACTCCAGTGGGTCTCACCTCGTTGTTAGCACGTATGCAGCACCAAACCAGATCACTTGTTTTCAAATAAAGTTTATGAACTGAAGCTATTAATTAATAAAATAGTCGAATAGTCTAAATTCGATTAAAAATGTCAATGAGCAAATCTGAACTATTATTTTAACTTGAAAATATTAACAATTATTGAATATTGAATTTGAGTTGATTTTGTTATTGAGATTTATAAATGTGTCCATGCACTTCTTTTAGCTTTCGCTATTGGAGATTTATTTAACGAGATTAACTAAGTCCTTTAGCGTCGTCACTTAAAAAGATTTTCAATCACTAACTCTTGCTTAACTGTTGAACCTCGGGACACGTCCGTGCACTATGCAACTTTTTAGACGAAAGACGTTATTAATATGTTGAAGTAAATAGTTTAAAACAATGAAGTTAATCCTTATCTTTAAAATGCATAATCTTGATGAGATTTATGGTTTGAGTTTATTGACGAGTAGGGGAGACCGGGGATAATTGTAACATTTTGCAGTTATCACCTCCGTGCTCATATCTCCGTATACCTAAAAAAAATTTGTTGGTACAGCGAATGAGTGTAACATTTATCTACATATAGCAATCATAATTGAAGAGAAATACTTGTGCAGTATCGAGATTTTACAGATAATACGGCAATGTGCAGAGCGTTACAAACGTCCCTATATCTGGGTCAATTGTAACATGTACAGGTTGTAGTAATTATTAGCGGAATTATTATTGATTTTCTCCACGAATATTTATTATTGCACTTTATATTACTTTATTATTGCGCTTTGTTTTTTGTATATCTTCGTACGGGATACGCATCCGTTCTCATAGTCCAGGTCCTCTGATTCGTAGTTTCAGCCGTCCAGGTCCTCGGCTTTGTGGTTCTCGTAGTCCAGGTCCTCGTCTTCGTAGTTCTCGCAGTCCAGGTCCTCCGCTTCGTAATTCTCGTAGTCCAGGTCCTCCACTATGTAGTTCTCGTAGTCTCAGGTCCTCCGCTACGTAGTTTTAATCGTTCAGGTCTAGAACTACGAAGCGGAGGACCTGAATGACTGAAACTACAAAGCGAAGGATCTGGACGTCTAAAATACGGAGCGGAGGATCTGGACAATTGAAATTAAGAAGCAGAGGACGTAGATCACGAGAATTACGAAGCGGAGAGTCAGGACGACGATAGGGCATGCGTATGCCATACAAAGATATCTCCAGGAGACGACGCCGTCATACTCATCCAGGAACCGGACCGAAACGTCGGACGATAAGAATCGATCCGAAAAAACAAAAAACTAAACATCGTTTTCTTGTTCCGGGCATGCTGAAATCGATAAATGAATAGATTCTGACATGTTACTTTCGTCCCCGGTCGCAGTTTTACAATTATCGGCCTGTTCTACTATTAAATGTGAATATTTTACAATTGCCCTTGTACGTTTTCGAAAGAGGGAAAAAAGTAGATTGTAAATATACAATATAACTAAACATAACATCAACGGTTCGGCAGAAATGAAACAAAGAAAATGACAAGCAAAATTTAGTAACCTATATCGAAATGACGTTTTCAATTCTCACATTGTCTGCTAGAAACTGAGGCAACTCATGAATTCGTCAAATGTAGATATTCAAAGCATAATTCAAACGCGAAACGTCAGCATGGCACCAAACATTGTATATGGCGAAAATTACGAATGTTACAATTGACCCGTGTTACAATTGTCCCCGGTCTCCCCTACTGAGTCCTTTGGGTCGACACTTATAAGAGATTTGAACACCAACTCTTGGCTCTAATTAGCACATGGGTCCCTGCATCTACGCACCCCGCGATTTACCAGAAGAAAGACAAGTAATTCAGTTGAGATGCAGCCACCAGGCCGCTGGTGCATTGCATAGGTGTTACTCCGCCGTGGTAATTAGCCGATCAGAGACCTGCGTCTTTACGCGGATAAGTAACTCATCGCTCCTGGCCGCTTTACCTAAGACAGCGTTTCGCGGTCCCAACCTCAAGACATTCTGTTTGCAATAACATTTAAAATTTCATGCATTCCAATTCTTAACAATTTTCCTCACACATCCTTCCATACGTTCTAATGATTAATTTGGTAACATCGAGAATTTCCTTAGTGGATTAATTAAGCCTATTTGTTCTTGTGAAAATTAATTTATTGAGAGGGTAGTCACGACGAACCGATTATTCAGTGCTGGGTCAGCAAAAAGCCCGGCACTGCATCTAACCTTAACTTACTTTATGGTATTAAATTCTTATCTCTAGGACTTGACCGGAGTTCGTGACTTTTAAGCAGAGAGGGTTTTGGATTTTTGAAATATTATATTTTGGATTATAGTATATCTGAATCCTTCCCACGGTTATTTATCTATGGTTTATTTTATAATATGAAAAATGAAATTTTGAATAATGTGTAGTCGCACGTAACAACAGCAATAACCGCAGCCGGTGAGTGACTGTTGTACACTCACGGAGTTTGAACCTGAAGCCCCGTATTTGTTGAGGACGAGCAGCCGTACATACGCGTATGTAAACGTCATTTTTAATTGTTTTCAAGTTGATATGAAATTCAGACATCTGTCAGGCGATGAATCAGCTTTGTTTATTTTCTTTCAGAGAACGTCAATTCACTAATCTATTGAATATTAATAAAATCGTCACATCGGATAACCCCAAAATGCGCGAAGGTTTTTCCTAATTAGGTGGCTCCTAAAATAATCTAGTTCCCGTGAAGTGTTTAAAGAGTTATAGGAGGGCTCCAATGAAACTTACTGTAATATTCTTTCATTAAATACGATCGATTTTAATCCTCCTGAAGGGTTAGTTGAAACTACAGTAGACTCTCACTTATTTGACGGAGCCGGGACCGGCGCCGACCACCTATTTTGCGGCAAGAGGGGCTTCCCACTACCAGAAAAGTTGACTCATGGAGTGGGTAGCCTCCTCTCTCGGCGCCCCGACAAACAGGTATCTGCCCCACTCTGACTACGTAAAACCTTGCATTTACTACGTGTGAGGCGCTCGAGAGTGGGGGTAACGCTGCCCCGTGATTCGTCAAATACGTGAGAGAACTTTCGTCAAATAAGTGAGCGCCGTCAAATAGGTGGCGGTAAAATAAGTGAGAGTCTACTGTAATAAGATCTGCACCTGGAATTTCCAACTCGAGCCTAGATACAGGAGTTACACACCAATGATGTTAGCCAGCTATGAGAATTTTGGCAATGTGTTCAGAACACTTGGGCGAAGAATCCCAAGCTGCATAATCAAGTCTTGGGTCCAACTAAGACATCCTTCTGGTACTCATGCCATATATTTTCATTTAAATGCTCGCCTTGGCTAAAATATCTCTAATAACTAAACAGGCACTAGTTAAAAACTCATTGAATAACGTATATAAAACATGTAACGTTGTATTTCTAGATGATTACAATAAAATGAAATCAATGAGAGATAAACACAACTTTATTCAAGCTAATCTTGTGAAATTATTCGATTAATATTGAAATATCATGACCAACCATTAACATGAACAATAGGCTCTTAAGTTGTAGAAACAGGTCTCGTTGTTCTAATGAGAAGGACGTCAATGGTTTAATCAACAACGCTTAATGATAAGTTAACAGGTGGTAAAACTATGTAGAACCCATGTGAGTTCAACGCAGGACTATCTGAATCAACAACGTATTAGAATTTCTACCTCTCACTAATATTATAAACCATCTTGAAAGTCTAGTCTTACTTAAGTATGGAAGTTCGGTTACAGCAAATGCAATTTAAAAAAATAATTATATAAAGTATTTTGTGTCTCAGACACTTTGTATTCTAATAATTTTAAAAGATTAGCTTGAATAAAGTTGTGTTTTTCTCTCATTGACTTCGTTTTATTGTAATCATCTAGGAATACGACGTTACATGTATTTTTATTGACGTTATTTAATTAGTTGTTAATATGTGCCTGATTTGTTATTGGAGATATTTTAGCCAAGGCGAGCATTGAAATGAGAATATACCGAGAATATCCGGTGAACGTTGACAGTCCCCTCCCTACGACAAAACCAATACAGGCGCACACCACCTGCGTGAGGCTCGTTCGGGAGGGGATGCAATGCTACTGGCACTTCATTCCCTCCCGCACGAGCCTCACGCACGCGGTACATGCCTGTGTTGGTTTTGTCGTAGGAAGGGGACCGTCTACGTTCACCGAATATTCTCGGTATGGTGTGAGTAACAGAAGGATGTCTTAGTCGGACCCAAGACTTGATTATGCAGCGTGTATCCGACACTTGGGATTCTTCGCCCAAGTGTTCCAAACACATTGCCAAAATTTTCATAGCTGGCGAACATCATTAGTGTGTAACTCCTGTGTCTAGTCTTGAGTTGGAAATTGCAGGTGCAGATCTTATTAGTTTCAACCAACCCCTCAGGAGGATTAAAAATCGATCGAATTCAATGGAAGAATATCACAATAAGTTTCATTAGGGCCCTCCTATACTGTAAAAAATGCGGTGTTAAATGTAACACCGTTTTAACACCACAGCGTGGTCAATATAGGTCCATTACTTCGGTGTGAACTAGCGGTGTAAAATGCTGGTGTAAGATGTGCGGTGTTCGAACGGTGTTTATAATCAACACCGAAATGGAACCCGTAGCCGGTGTTAAATCCAGATAAAAAAAACACCGTTTTTGTTTATATTGAGCGAAATTTTCAGCTAGCTTAAAAAAAAATACATCATTCAACAGGGTTTCAACATTAGATTCGCCAACTTATAATTAACCGCACGTAGATGAAAACGCATTATCAATTCGCTGAGAAAAAACCGCCATCGATATTTTGTCCCAACCGGGATTTGAACTCAAGTCCGCTCGCATTCGCTTCATCGCTCATATTACTAGTCGCACGCTCTATCCACTACGCCAAACTTCGCTATGTTGAGTTATACAATGTTTCACAAATCCATGTCATCCGAGTCAAATTAGGAATGCTGAATTAAAACAGATTTTCCTCAACAAAATATGTTCGGTTGGTTTAACAAATCTTTCTAAATGTCACGATTATTATAAAGTTCTTACTATGTCGAAAATGTTAATTTCACAAATTGAATTTCTCTCAGTATAACCACATCAGAGGTGCGGTTTCTACTCTTTTTCGTGTTAATTTTGACACGTTATAAACATACCCTTCGGAATATGAACCTGGAATAGTGTGAACTCGGTGTGACATGAACTTATGACGTCACAATTAACACCACAGCTCTCGTATCACCACCGATGGGTGCAAGGTAAATAATTAACACCGCTTTTGTTATTACCACATCGAAAGTGTGGTTTTTACTTTTTCTCGGTGTTAATTTCGACACCAAAGAATTTAACCACTCACTCCGTCGCAGTTCACACCGCCGATTTTTTTACAGTGTATAACCCTTTAAACACTTCACGAGAACTAGGTTATTTTAGGAGCCACCTAATTAGGAAAATTATTAATATTCAATAGGTTAGTGAATTGACGTTCTCTGAAAGAAAACAAACAAAGCTGATTCATCGACTGCACTGACATATATACTAACTGGATGGAGGATAGCCCATGCCAGCGTTGGAAAAAAGAAGGCTGCTTAGAAGCTTTGGAGCAGCCATGTTTGACGCCCAAAAATGGGATAGTATGTATGTCAACGCCTGTACGTGTGATTGAGTTCGCGCTATGAAGTTGGGTATAAAGTTAATTTCATGCGCCTCAAATTGAATTCCCACACTTTTGGGTGTCAAAGATGGCCTCGGCTTTCGGTTCAATTAGGAATCACGGGTGACAGGCCATCCGCCATCCAGTTATATATATATATATTGTAACGTGGTAGACGTTCAGACCTCTACCTAAACCGGCCTACAGACGTACCTAAGCCCGGCCGCACGATTCAAATCGTGCCGCCCTCGTTCTGCCGAGTCCTAATGGCCGCTGCAACTCGCACGTGGTGAGCAGGTCGCCGCCAGCGCTTGCAGACCGGGCGACGCCGGTTGGTACTAGAGATAGCGGAAGAGGAGCTCATTCAATTTTTTGGGAACTTTAGAGTGTGCCTCGTGCCGATATAAATTTTTCCAAAAATTAAGAGATAGATAGATAGATAGAAGCGTATTTATTTGATCCTGGAGCATAGGCTCCCCAAGGACCACAGATCATTTTACAGTTCAAAAAGAAAATAAAAACCATGTAGACTGTAAGTAAGGACAAATAATAAATAATAGAGCAGTAGAGATAAATAAAGACTAACATAATAGGGTAGGAATACCAATGAGGATAAATACATAAAAACAATAATAAATTTAAAGTAGCGTAAAGATGAGTAGAGTAAGTAAGTAAGTAAGTAAAGTGAAGTGAGTAGGCTAATAGGAATACATGAAATGAGATAGAACGATCAATAAGATGTAAACAAAAATAAGAATAAAAATAAACATAAAAATAAGAATAACAATTCAAGTAAAAATAAAGATAAAAAATACAGATAAATGACATAAAATAAAATAAAATAAAATAAAATAAAATAAAAATAGAAATAAAAATAAAAATAAAAATAAAAATAAAAATAAAAATAAAAAACCCCTAGCCTAGTCTAATCTGTCTGACCGGCCTCCCGCCTCTCCTCGGACAGAAAATGAACAAAGCATTGCCTCTTAAAGCTAGCCAGTGTAGCGGCAATGGTGATGTCGGGAGGCAAGGCGTTCCAGATATGGACACCTACCACCAGGAACGACCGCTGGAAAAAGGAGGTTCGAGAGGCAGGCACAGAAAGCGTGTCCGTGCGGGACGGATCGCGGCGCGTTACAAGATTTGGCCTAAGCCGGAGCTGAGCGCCGAAAAGGCCAGGCTCGCCGAGACACAGCGCCCTGTAAAATAGGCACGCAATTAGATACTTGCGCCGAGTGCATGGGGTTAGCCAGCCAAGACTGCGTCGATGGGCAGAAATGTGCACATGTCGCGGGAGTTTTAGCAGAAACCGCACGCAATTATTGAGTGCTACCTGGAGCTTACACGCTAGTTCGTCAGATAGGTTGGTGAGTGCTACAGCACAATAGTCAAAATGAGGAAAGACCAAGGCGATAACTAGGCGACGCTTTAAGGCCAGGCTAAGGTGATTGTCGTTCATACGAAGCCTGTACAACCCACCAGAACTCTTTTTGCACACTTGCGCAACATGAACAGACCACGAAAGGCGACTATCCAGGTAGACACCAAGATAGCGGAAAGTAGGCACAAAGTCAATCGGCTCACCACACAACACAGGAGATGGAAGCAAGGCAAGATTAAGATCGTTGACATATTTCGGACTGCCAAAAATCATCGCCTTAGTCTTTGCAACATTCAGGCTCAGGCGATTCGCACGACACCATGACGCAATCGACGCAACATCCGCATTTAGTAGGTGAACGCATTCGGCGAACATGACGGGCCGACACCGACGATAGATGACAAGGTCATCCGCATAAAGCAGGTGCGAACTATAAGACAGACACTGAGGCAAGTCATTTATAAATAAAGAGAAAAGCAGGGGGCCCAGCACACTGCCCTGCGGAACCCCAGAGTTGACAGGGAGCCACTCAGAGAGCCCATCCGCACCATCGCAGACCGCTTGAAGACGGCCACTAAGATATGAATGAAACCATCTGAGGGCATCGATAGAAAAGTGAAGGCATTGAAGCTTACGAAGCAACAAAGTATGGTCGACCGTATCAAATGCCTTCGTGAAGTCGAAAAACACCGCGATCGTTACCATCCTCTCATCAACACCCTGCCTTATATCGTCGGTCAGGCGCAGGACAGCAGTCTGAGTCCCCGAGCCCTTACGAAAACCGGTCTGACGCGGGTCGAGGGAGTTGTTCGCTAGGAGAAACTCCATGGCCTGATCGAATACCACCCGCTCAAGCACTTTCGAAATTGCGCAGAGAAGCGATATAGGGCGAAAGTCCGCACACGAGTCAGCATTACGAGCTTTTGGTGTCGGCCGCACGAGTGAGTACTTCCATATCGACGGGAAGGCTCCATTACATAGCGAAACATCAAAAAGCGACGTAATCATAGGCACGAGCAGAAGACTAAAGGCTTTGTATGCCTGGATCGGTAGACTATCAGGGCCGTGCGCTCGCGTCGTCACTCTGGCCAACGCAGCGGATACCTTAAGAGCATCCGGGCGCGAGAAATGGAAACATTCAGCATTCACAGAGCAGAGAGGCAAAATGGTGTCCTCAAGACTAACCAACGGGTCGCAGGAGGACACTGAGATAAAGTGACAGTTAAGAGATGCCAGGGAAAGATGAGACGGTAGCACACGACCAGCCGATTTACATTTGGTTAGCCCAAGCCTATCGATCTCACGCCAGAAATTCCGGGAGTTACCTGCAGCAGTAAACTTAGACTGTATAAATTCAGACTTTGCCGCGCTCATTCGCCGCTTTACATCACGACGAAGCAAGATATACCTAGAATGCAGCACCGGCGATCGCCAGCGCTTAAAAGCTCTAAAACAAGAATCCCTAGCACGCATGGCGCGACGCAGGTCGGATGAGATCCAAGGCGCAGGCGGGCGCTTAACTACAACCTCCTTTGAGGGAACAAAGGTCTCGACAAGGTCATGGAGCATGCAATTAAAGACTGTCAGTTTAAGGTCAATACCAGGTTGCCGGTCGATAAGCGAGCCGTCAAACGCAGATAATGCAGCGGCTGCTCCTTCAAGGTCAACTTCATTCCAGGCGCGATATCGGATGGTTCTTGGCGGGGGCCGGGGTGAAAAATAATTAAAGGAGACATAAATGAGGTCATGACCTGAGAGAAATGGCTGCACTGACTGTCCAGAAGCGGCCAGCAAGCTAGGGTCACTAACCGCGCAGATATCTAACCAGGTATGCGAGGACTGGGTATGATGAGTCGGCTGGTAAGGGACAACATAAAGGCCTTGCGATGATAAGAACTCCTTAAGGTGACAGGCGTCGTGGTGGGACGCAGAGAGAAGGTCGGCATTGAAATCCCCGAAAACACAGACAAACTTGTATGACGGAGCAAGAGCCACAAGCTCAGCCTCGAACAGGTTCAAGAAACCTACCCTCGGCGGCCTGTAAACCACGGCTATCAGGAACTTCTTAGGGCGAGCGGCGACCCACACCTCAGCAAGCAGAAACTCCGGGACACCATCAGGCTGCAACGCTGAAGAAGAGGCGACGATCCGAGCACTAAGCTCATTCCGCACGTACAGCGCAACACCACCACCACGACGCCCTCTGCGATCGACACGAAGTATCTTATGCGTGCCAAGTGCCACCTGCTCGTCCAAGATACGACTGTTTAGCCACGTTTCTGTGACCGCGATAAGGTGGTAAGGATTAGCCCGGAAGAATTCGCGGAACTCGTCGATGTGCGCAGGCAGAGACTGAGCATTTAGACAGCAAGCATTCAAGATTGGATCCCAGGATGATGACGATGACACCGACGAGACAGGGGATGAGGATGAGAGGCGCGAAGAGGGTGCAGCTGCCGAGCCAGAGAGTCAGATTGAGAGCTGGGTTAGATCGGCAGAGGGGAGGACTCTGATAGGCTTAGAAGCGGCATCCTTGCGAGCGAAGACAGCCCCGTCCGTGATCCAAACCATATTAGGCTTAAGCGCAGGGAACTGCCGCAAAATACGCGACCGCAGCTGATATAGCGGCGCAGGTTGCCGTTGGTTGACGTAGACCTTGCTGTCAGGGTATGTAGACACGATTGAGGAGGCACGAAGGTCAGGCACCCGTTTTTTTCCAGCAATAAGCTCCACACACTTGGCTTTAGGTGTAAGTTCCAATAATATGGCACGACAACGAGCACCCGCGCCAGCACCACCCGTCCGTTTTCCACCCATCCGCTCTACTCCCACAATGTTCCATGCGGCCAGCGGCACTTTCAAAGTAAGGGCAAGTTTAAGAATAAACCCTTGCAGGTCCTCGGCTTCAGCTGCGCTCTCAGGTACACCAGTTATTAAAAGTTGGGACGCCATATCCCGACACACTACCCGCAGAAGCATGGTTTCATGCGTTTCCGACAGGCTTCCAGAAGAGCCACTGGCGGTCGCGCTCTCAACAGCCAACAGACGATCCTTACATTCGGAGACTTCCTTCACTACATCATCCAGGCCCTTTCTGATAACATTCACTGATCCTCGGAGCTCTTGGGTGTCTTTCTTGAAGGACGCCTGGTCAGCGGCCAACGAGTCCACCTTGCGACTCAAACAATCCATGTTTGTCACAAGTCGGTCAACATCCACTACGAGATTGTCAACCTTGACGGCGGTTGCATCCAGCGTAGCCAACCGATCGTTGATGGATTTCAGAACAGATAGATGCTTATCATCAGATTGGTGCTTATCATCAGATGGCGCCTGGCACACAGGACAAGACTCACGGACAGCACTGATGGCAGCTTTAGAAGAGTCCAGCAGAAATCTGGTGCGAACACAGAAGATGTGGAAGCTGTGCTTACAAGTTGCACCAGAGGTTGCACCCTCGCTCGGTTTCTCAATCCCCGCAAAACATAAGGCACAAGTAATTTTGCTCGACATGTTTAATAGGATATATAGCAGTGATTAAAATCGGGTTGATGGCAATCAGCTGTGTATATAGCGGCAGATATAGGTTAACGGCAGTAGAGCGAGATGGCAGAGATTAAGCGAGAAGGTAGCACCACACAACAACAACGCGACAACAGTCAAAGTCCGGATCTGAGCATATCCAATACACCGCACGTCAACACACGCACACACCGCTGCACTGAGTGTCCGCCCGTCACTTCAGGTAATTTCAAAAATAACGGCAAACCTAGCTCGCGTTCAGGATAGGAAAAGACACCGAAAACTACTGATAAAATTAATATTACTGATACATTGGAGAATTACTATTAAAAAGTTGATGTCAGTGAAACACTACGACTTACTAGGACTTACTAACTGCTAGACACTTATTGATTACTAATTACTAGGGCACTAAGTCTGGTAGAGTATATTGTCACTGTACGGCAACGTACCGCGCGCACACTTTCACACTTTCACACGATTATTTTATTATAAGGTAATCCAAAGGGATTAGCCCATTGATCTAATTACTGTGTGTGTCGGTTTGTTGGCCGAAGGGTTTAGTCGGACCGAAACTCTAATACCAGCAAAAAAGACCGGTTTAAAAGGCATATGTATGAGGAGCTCGATCCAAACGTTGTCCTCCCGAAGACAGACAAGACTCAGCTCTGAGAGAGCGAGAGAGAGAGAGTTTTTGTTGTGGGAGTAGTTCTGTTGTGAGAGTTTTGTGCCATATATAACGACCCGTGCTTTTCCCTGGATTTTGATTGTGATTGTGAGACATTGGATACCGATTTGGCTTTAGACGACACTGGCATATCCCGGCTCTCCGACCGTTCCACCGATTAATACCGTCGCACCCGAGGCTAGTAAAACCATCCAGCCAAGGTAGGATCAATCCAATTCACCTAAATATCCACCCCTAGTACCAACCCGCCCCCGTAATTAATCCTGAGCCTCGAGAAACCCCGTGCCTGAATCTCAATCGTTCCCCGCGAACCGTTGGATTCAAAGCCGGCACCGGTTAGTTGTTTTCGTTGCGCGTAGCCGTGTCAATCTTGGTCACCGCTGCGTCGATCGCAGCAGAAAGCTAGCCGACGCCATATCGCCACAGACTTCTGACGTCACGCGTCGCACTCAGCTGCTGCGAGTCAGAGTCTGTCGCCTTTTCCCCAGAGAGAGAGCGAGTTAGACCGTAGGTTGAGTAGACTTAGTCCTCCCTACCGTCTAACTAAAGCTAGAGCACCAGCGAGTGCAGCAACAGTCACGTAATACTATTATTAGAGAGGGAGAGACGTTTATTTTTTCCTTGTGATTTTTATATTTTCTTTATTTGATAATTTAGTGATAATTTAACGTAACGTAGAGTCATTAATTATTAGTCGAGTCATCAGTAAAGTAGAGTCAGTATTATAATTTATCTTGTTTTGTATTCTACGCCAGGTAGCGGGCGTGTTAATAATTCGCCACCTTTTCTTTTTTTCTTTTTAATAAATAATAATAACTAATATTCGGTTTGTGTCTTTATTCTTCGCCCCTACGAAATCCCTCTATCGTATAGCTAGTCGGAGGGTCCCAGAGAGAGAGAAAGAGAGGACTTTTAACGAAGTCCGGCGCCCAGCAAAATCCCCTTCCTATCCGTTGGGCCTTGGTTTGTATTCGGCTTAATTTCTTGGGTACCCGAACCCAGGGAGAACCCGTTGCAATATATATATCAGTGATCGCCTGACAGATGTCTGAATTTCATACCAACTTGAAAACAATTGAAAACAACGTGTATTAACGCGTATGTACGGTTGCTCGATCACCTTACCGACGGGGCTTCAGGTTCAGACTCCGTGAGTGTATCTTCAGCATCAAATGTCTTTTTTATAACGCATGCATGAAAAAGTCGCTTGTTTGGGGCTCTGAAGCGGTCATATTGTGGCACTTTTCTGACGTTTGAGTAGGCAATGCCAACATGAAACCAATTGCATGCCAAACGTGCGCACTGCGTTTTGCGCACATCAAGCGTGCACAACATGATTCTTGTTACGCACGGCATGCGAACAAGAGCATTTTATAATCATTCATCCCTGTCAACGCGCTATCTTCGTGAATCGATTCGATGTTTTTGGTATGGTTGTTTACATTGACAACCATGAAGTAAGAAGTAAGGAGACTGATCTCTATACTCGCTACTCGCCAAAACCTGCGGCGATATTTGAGTTTCGTTAGTAGTACGATATTCTGCCACTCGCAGTGCCGGTGTTCCACGTCGGGTCGTCACGTGACGTGAATACACAGCTGCGGCAGCCATTACCTCTTCCCATATGGGTCAAAATCATGGAGGTGGAAAATTCTGGTATTCAAATTTCGGAAAATTCAACTTTGGTTTAGAATCAAGATTACTTGCTGAAATCATAGCTCTATTCTTCATCAATCATTATGTAAGCGGGCAGCGCACAAAATTATCTATTGAATAATTTATTGACAATATGGCGCAAGAAAGAATCATTTCGGGAATGTTATTTGAATAATACAAAAAAAATGTTTGATTACATTGGTATGGACCTATTTTACGGTATTTCACTTGAAATTGGTAAGAATATAATAGTACATGTTGCTTATCATTTCAAGTTTTGCATCGTTCCCTGAATGATGGTAGTGCATAACATGTACTTGACATGTATGAATAAACTATTATATTTTTGAGAAATCTTTTTTGCACAAGGGATATTCATCTCTAATATATTTTTTTGTCAATAAAAGATCCTTTCCGAAAATGAAAGATCACATAATTGCAGGAGAATTTGCCTCACAAAGTCATTTCCGGAACGCTCGTCATAGTCCGGGAACGTTCCCGAAATGACCGTTCCCGAAATGACGTTTTCACATTGATTGTTCCATAATTTCTACACACATCGTCATAAGCGATATTTCTGAGGAAACAATGCAAGGGATCATTTATCATAATTTCTATGAAAATTCTCATTATTTGCATACACAGATTGGTTGACAGCGTTCCCGTGATGATGCTGAATTGATGTACGGTTCTCAAATATGAAATTGAATTGTACTTATCAATTAAATAATTTATTTATTTCGGAAGAACGACAACACGCCGGCAACCTGTTCACTGTCATTTTACATGACTGCTAGTTAGCATCGTCCACTACGGCAGACGCGCAATATTTTCACAGATTATGATTGCGTTCACGGGATGAGGAATTTTTTCTGGGACAACATTTGGTAAAACTGAAGAATATGTGTTTTTCTCATTTTTTCCGAAAATTTCTCATCATCCCAAACATTATATTAAGTATATTGTTTTTATTAGAATAGTTATCTTTGCAAAGTCCATTTCATTATATTTTTATCCACGTGAGTAAAAGAAAATGTAATTTGGACGCGTTCCCGAAATGATATTACGACTATGTTAGATTGAATAAATGTTAAAGTGGAAAAATTTTCTTCGGAATGACTTGATGTGGCATTAACTACCATCAATATTAATCGATCAGAGTCAACAAGACTCTGATATTATGTAATTTTAATAACAAAAATCCTCTCCAACCCAAATTTCCCACCTCCATGATTTTGACCCATACGACACTGACGTCTGACAGTCCTCGATTGTCGTTGTCACCTCACAGAAGTGAGAGAAAATAATTTCAACCGTTTCACTGAATAGCACTTGCCCCAGCTTTTGCTATGAAGGGGATAAAGCCATAAAGGAGAAAAGAGAAAGAAGAACCGTGTCAGTTTTACGTGCGTTATTTGAATATAAAACGTGCTCATTCTCACGTCATAGTATCTCTGAAAAAGTTGCTCAGAAGGCACGTTTTCAAAACCGGAAGAACTTTAGTACTCGGCGAATTTATATTATCAATTTTGTGCACAGCAAATATTTATTAACAAATATTACGCTACATCAAATGATTTAAAATTTGAAATTATTCGAATTTATTTGAAATTCAAAGATTCCAACTCGAGCGTAAACAAACCCCCACCTCGGTACGTTAACCGACCCCACGTGGAACACCGACACCGCGAGTAGCAGAATATCGTACTACTAAAGAAACTCAGATATCGCCGCAGGTTTTCTAGCATGGAGATCGGTCTCCTTACTTCTTAGTTCCTGTTGACAACAGAGCCCCACAAACAACTTTTTCATGCATTTGTTATAAAAAATAGCGTTCGATACTCCCGCGAAGTGAGGCGTTTAGGGTTGTCCGATGCCTTCAGCACTCACCTTCGTCTCGGCTGCCGCCTCGACTACGGTTCGTGCTGAAAACATCGGACAATCCTATAAACGCCTCACATTTCGCTCTCGTATCGAAATCTACTATGCGCTCAACTTATCCATATTCGTATGAGTGCACCAATTTAATATTACGTTTTCAATTAGGTACTGATGTAGAACGAGGCAATATATGCCTACATTATGCGACTCTTTTTCATCAGAAAGTCGATAAAGAGGTAAATAGCATTTATGCTTTATTTCTTACTGACGATCGTTGTTGGAAATTCCAGTCCAAAATGTCAATTTTTTTTTTAATATGTATTACAGATTCAGCTCATGCCAGGATATAATATTTTTGTTTGTAAAAACTCACGCAAGCTAGCGATAAAAAACTGCAAAAACAATCCAGAGAAACTACAACGCCTTCTACCGAAAGCTATTAAGGGTGATGACTACATTGCGCAGCATTCTGCCCTTGGACAGAAAAAAGTGACAGGCTTTCCAGCTGTCGAAAAGGATTTGCTGGAAGCAATAGACTGTAAGTGCTCCTTATGCAGGCTAAAAAGTATACCAGGTGATTCCTCGCTTGCATCTCAGTCATTTGGGTTGCAGACCGTCATATCCCGACAATGTATATCTATATATATTAGACTGACAGTTATTTTGGCTTTCGACGAAATGTTTCGCTTCGAGTACATGAATGGGTTCCAAATAAATAAAAAAAAGCCTTTCCAAATTGGAGCCCTTAATTTTAATATTAAGGGGTGCCGGCAGCCCCTTACTTTTTCCCACTTAAATAACATGGGCTTTGTGACTGTTTTAATCAATTTTTTTCTACAAGGCCCAATTATTCGTCAAAAAATCTAAGTTTCAGCAACAATGTCGGTGATGATACTCTCTTCCAGTAAAACAAAATGTGTCCACATCCATTCGGAATTCCATGTTGGTTTCCATCCCTATCTTATTCTAAGACTTCGACCGAAGCGAACAAATTGTTCTTTCCTACAAAGTTGTTGAATATTCTTCGTCAATGTTGTACCTCATCAACTCATCGGAATGTTTAGCTCGCATTCATGTTCATAACTTCGAACATCACCCCCATCCCCTAAAAATTGTACTAGAAATGGTAGGTAAATTTTAAAAAAAAATGGTTTGGCTACAAAAATGATCTGTTTTCAACAGAAAGGTTACAAAAATTTTTTTTTTTTTTTCTACATTCTTCTTCGGTACATCCTTTACCTCACCCCCACCCACAAAAATTGGAAAAATCGCTATCCAATGTTATTGATTTTGGTTGACGCATCATTAAATAAAATTTTTGTAACCCTTCTGTTGAAAACAGATCATTTTTGTAGCCAAACCATTTTTTTTTTAATTAATGATGATTCTTTCAGTCCTCCCGGTTTTTTTATTTCAAAATGGTCGGAACGTGGGCGAATAGGTCGGGAATTCCGAAGTCGTGGTAGTTCTCAAATGTTGGACGAAAAAAATATGGAAAAAAATCACTCATTGGCTCGAAACAGTGAAAAATATGTGCTGAATGTCAACACCGTGGCATGTTCTCAACCCGAAATTGAACTTTGGATTGGTTATTTCTACTTGAAGTGATCGCAGAAGAGTAATGATCATAATTGAAATATAAGAACATATTCTGAGAATAACTTTTTCACATACATTTGGTCCCTCAATGATAATTCGAAGTGCATAGGCTAACTTTAAACAGTGTCCCCAGATTTTTCTACTTTTCTCTAAATTTTAATCAAACCGATGGAGTGCTGCTAAGGATGATATAATATGGTGTCAGTGGTTGTGTCTTGTCAGGGAGACATCTACTCGAACATTTACACTCGTGGCGGCTGGTCTCAAGGCGATTTGTTTATACGTAAGTACTCGAAAACAGGTTGGAAACGTATGTCACGAAATTACGTGTCAATACCGTGGTTACGTTCCCTTAACGTATTAGTAACGATTTCGGATCCACTGTGGTCGAAAATTCGGGTGGGGGTTAAAATTTCGAAAGACCAACAATTGGAATGAACAATATTTCGAATTTAAAAATGTTCGAACATTGAAAATGCGTGCTACCGATATTACGAAAGTCCATTAAGTAGAGAAAAACGAATCGAGAACATAAAAATGTCGAACGAAAATTAATGTAACATGAAATTCATAACAGGTCAGATCGCGAATAGCTGAATGTCAATTGGATAGAAATTTGACGCATAAAAAAATGAAATCGTCCAATATCTTCAATCGTCAAGATTTCGACAGTTCACATTTTCGAATTCATTTGAGCGAAAGAACGAAAGCTATAAAGGTCAGAATCTCGAATGGCAATATTTAAGAAGGGCCGAAATTTCGAAACTGTCAACTATTGGAATCACGAGCATTGTATGGTGGCACTGTCAGACTGTCGCAAGGTAGTACATCAAAAGCAGAATTCTCGCTCAGCAGGTAACGCTGGTTGATGTGAGTAGATGGCACTAGCGCGGCTAGCGAAGCTGAGGGTAGACTATGGAGGGTAGAGGTAAGGAGGAACAACTCCATGTGTAGAAAGTGTCCGTGAAATCGAGTTAATTAGGTGGCGCTGCTATAGCAAAAGGTCTTAATTTTCATTGGTGATCACCAAGGTCAGATCTTGCGATTGGTTACCCTTATTGCTTACGAGCGCCATTCGGGTACTTCTGGAACTATTATTTGATGCACTTTTACGGACACTTTTGCCGCTGATGCCCCATAAGAGATAGTCCTCCTTACCTCTAAGCTCCATAGGGTAGACTAACGCCGTACTCGAGATTCCCTACTAGCGCCAAGGCCAGAGCACCTCATATCGACGCCCCGTACGAAAAGTAGCACCATTCACAAGGCTAGCCGAATACTAGCACGGTTGAAAACAGCTAACGAAAAGTATCACCGTTCGTAACGCCAAGCGAAAAGTGGCACCACTCGCTGAGCGCTGACGAAAAGTAGCACTACTCGCCGACAATATTGTAAAGTACCTAGCTACAAGTACCTTTTTTTGTACCTAGGTACATTTGCGGAATACCTGTACCTATTTATAGGTAAAATGTAAGGTACTTCATTTACGTAAGAATCTCGGCATTTGACATGTGGTAAATGAACGTATACGTATAACTGTACAAGTATGTAATTCACTAACTTGGTTTTCGTATACTTTTTCCACCCTTATTCGTATCACTCTTATGCTAAACGTAAATAATGTACCTGAGTACCTATATATAGGTACATTCTGAGTACCTGTACCTAGGTACATTTCTTAAATACTATATACATCATATATGGGTGTTTCTTCAGAAATGATGATTTTTGAGATCGTGGAATTTCCACAATATAAATGTGCCCACCGAACCAACTTGGACATGTTTTTGGGGTACTTTTGGGTACCCAAAGGTGTTCAAGGAGTAATTGAGCTACAGACTCAGAGGATTAGGAACTAACAACTTTATGACCTTCAAGATTTCTGCATCTGCGAAAATGAACTTGGGTGAGCTGTAGCTTCCAAACGATCCATCCGAGGGCAAAATTGTATTGAGATTTTTTGTTCCTCGTTCGATTATCTAGTGGCGGTATTTTTTTTTTTTCATGCCAGAGTACTAATCAATAGAAAGTCGGAGTTTGCGTGGGTCTTGAAAAAAAAATACCGCCACTAGACAACCGAACAAGGAAGAAAAAATGTCAGTAGAAGTTTACGCTCGGATGAATCGTTTGAAAGCTACACCTTGCCAAAGTTCATTTTTGTAAATGCAGAAATCTTGAAGGTCATTACAACCTTTTATTCAAAAAAATAGTTTGTTTTTTATTTTTCTCACGGATTTGCCACGACATCGATGGAAGCACGTAGATCTATTAAGATTTCCTCAAAAAACCATTTTCGGCGGATACGACCTTCACTAAAACCAACAGGACGTACCCGCAATTTTTTTTCGGAATCGTGTGGAAATTTTCGGAAACGCGTAAATCCGCTCAGATTTCAGGATTTTTTTTTTTTTAGTCCAAGAATAAAAACTGGTGCATTTGGAAGGAAACAAAAATCAAGAAAATTAGAGGCAGGAGGTCGTACCCGCCAAAAATTGTTTTTTGTTTGCAAATTTTAATGGAAATACGTGTTTTCGTCAACTCCCAGACGATGCCGGAAACAAATTGCGGATATAATATAATATAGTATAATATAATATCCACGGTATTCACACCCACGGTATTGACAATTCCTCTTCAAACCAACGAGGTATTGATTTGTTTCCGAGTTGAATATTTAGCAAAAGGAGGTCATTTTGACCTGGCGAAAGGAAGAATTTTCGAATAAGGCTAATATTTAGGAGCTCATGAAAATTCTATCATTCAAGATTTTGACCTTTCTACACTTTGCGTTTATAAGTTCTGCTCCTTCTAAATTTTGGTTCTCGCTATATTTATGTTTGGTTTATTAGCTGTTTAAAATATGAGCCATATCCGATTTTTGGATTTGGAAATATAAACTTTTCATGTCATTATAATCTATATTCTGCTCATTCGAAATACGAATGATCTGAAAACACATTGTCGAATTAGCGACCTGCCGGATAAATAACCTTTCGACGAAACACTTGTTCGACTCAGTGGTCTATCGGAAATAAAAAAATTTTTAATCACAATTCTCTTTATTTTGGTATTCGCTCATTTCAAAATTCGAGATTTTGGTCAGTTTACGTTTTGGACTTTTGAAATTTTGACCCCCACCCAGAATAGAGGCCTCTGAATAGTAGAACTTGACCGAAAACATTCATGTGCAAGAAAATGAATCACGAAGTTATTGCAAATATTATGAAGAAAAAAAAATGTTGCATCCCCCAAGTTCTGGTGCCCTAGGCCCGGGCCTAGCGGACCTATTGGTTAAGGGAGAATATACACCTGGCATGGTCCGAAAAATCGATTGTTGAATTTTCACGATTTCTTGAAATTTGAGAATTCCAAAAATTCCAAAAAAGGACACACTTCGGGTCGCACAGGTAGCTATGTGTGAGTTAAAAAAATTTCATGATTTATCCATCGAAACATTTTCAAACGCGTTTTTTTTCGAAACAACGTTCCTCAAACTGGTCCCCAAAATATCTCGAAAACCACTTAACCGATTGACTTGAAATTATGTGTGGTTATTGTATACATAATTATCTAGTACTTGTCATAGGATTTTTTTTTCCAATTCTTATTTTTTTTTTTTTTTGTAAAATACGAACGAATTTTTTCTTGAAAATCTCTACGTTGAGTTCAAGCATCCGCCATTTTGTCAAAAATCGATATTTTTCTAATCGGCTATGACAAGTACCAGATAATAGTATTCATTTTAATATTCCGTTCGATTTTTTTGTTTCTGATGATTTTTGACGAAATGCCACTGGGGACCGCTAGGGCAGATTTTTTTACGGTACTTCGTAAACGACTCAAGTACTCCGCGAATTTGCCAGATTTTTGAACGAAAAAAATTCAGAACATTCTTGAAAGTATATACAGCGTGAATTCCTAACGGGTACCGACCAAAAAGTCCAGTTCACATGCGTCACCTTCCAAAATCCTGACATCTGTCCTGATATCTCAGGATTTCGGAAGGTGACGCATGTGAACTGGACTTTTTGGTCGGTACCCGTTAGGAATTCACGCTGTATTTTTAACTAGGAAAAACCCAGATCAGATAATTCCAATAGTTTCCCTGAAAAAAATTCTCGAATGTTACCCTTTTTTTTCGTTTCCAAGTGTATATTCCCCCTTAATTCGGCGCTGGTAGGCGGAGAGAAAGCTTAACCTAACTTAGAACTAGGTAGAGAGAGAGAGAGGAGAGTACATAGCTGTACGAGCAAACAGACAGGTTGTATATGATGGATTCCACGCGAAGCGGACCGAAAAAAGACCTCGATGTCCCATTCCGAAACAAACGTGATTCGATGGGAAATTTCCCGAGCTTTTCGAAAAAAAATGCAAAAAAAATCCTAAAAATGACATAAGTGGATAAAAATAGAGTTGTTGACTGGAAAATGATTTTTCGACATGTTTCCAGATAGTCACGGGCAAGATCATGGTCTGAGGCGAAGAAGGGCAAAGAATACTACAAATCACCACCCTATTACTTTTTTCATATGACATACCGTTTCTAAGATATTTGCCTCCAAAGACATCAAGAGCGTCAGAAATCCACAACTGAAACAGCTCGCACACCATAGGTAACAAAGACTACATATGTCGTATGTACACAAAAAAGGCTAATTCTAAGGGTACTAAAGGTCATACAAAAATTAGAAAAATCCGTGAGATCTAGGTCTTTTTTAGTCCGTTCCACATGGAATCTATCATATTGTTACATTGGGTAAAATCACCCATATTCTATTCAATTCATAAAACACCATCTAGTAGCCTATATGATAAATGAGATCCTTTAAAATATAAGAACCTCGGTTGCTGCGTCAACAACGATTATTGTAAAACAAATCAGTCTGTCTTTAGCTAGCTACTAAAGCAGACCTGTATTTTCTGAATACATAATCTCATTGCAAAACATATATAATTCCACAAAGAGTCACTTTATTTCTCTTGGAGAACCTACGTAATAACTTATTAACTCAACGTTACAATACATAGGTATATGAACATACCTACATATATAGAAACACCCGCATTCGCACGAGGGACAAGGGAAACCGCCGAAAAACCTTGTCCAGGTGTAGCCGGATCCAAGCTCAAACCACCGTGAGTCAAGACGGCGCCTGAGCGGCGTGACCCGTCTTACATTTTTGTAGGCTGCCGCTCAGGCTTCCTTGACTCGCTTGGGGATTTAAAGAGAGAGAGAGAGAGAGAGAGAGAGAGAGAGAGAGAGAGAGAGAGAGAGAGATAGAGAGAGAGAGACAAAGAGAAAAGTAGTTTATTCGACCTTGGAGCAAAGCTCCTTCAGGCCGCAGGCAAGCATAATAAGAAATACAAAAAATTATCCAAAAACAACAACGACGAGGGTATAGTCCCTATTGAAAAACTCCAGTAGGATCCCATCAAAGGCGACAAAAGCCGCATAGAAACCCATAGAAACCAATACATTTTTATTGGTTTCTATGCGGCTTTTGTCGCTTTTGATGGGATCCTATTGGAGTTTTTCAATAGGGGTTACACGTCACATACAGAGCGATTCTGAGGAAACAGGTCACGCTAATAGAGGCTCCCTTATTTATTTTCGTCAATGACAACGCTGTCAAATACCACGAACAAGCGATCTACCGATATTTCATATGCCTATGACTGATATCTTCAGACGACGGAGCGGTAGCTGTCACGTCGTAGGTTAAGATGAACTGTCATATTACAATATTGTCTAATTAATTCTAATATTGTTCATAATACAACGGTATACGATATTATTTCATAAATAAGTAGTGATAAGGTTAAATTGATTGCAGACGTCGATTTCCGTTTATTCCAACATTATTAGGTTATAAATAATTGACTTGGTGAAATTCACACATCTAGTAGTGATAAAGTTATTAAGTCGATAGCATACGATATTGATTCTTTATGAATTAATTCCAGGTGTGAATTTCTGTTTATTTCCTACATTAGTTACTACCGAGGATTTCTTCGGTGACTGACTAACCCGTTGCATCTCTTCGATAAGTAGGGTTACGAACAAAACGATGTGAATATCAGTCATCAAGCAATATCTCATCGATCCAGTTGAAGTTTTTCATCCTAGAAGGCATCTCCGCTGAATAAAACTCTACATGTCTTCTTAGCCTAATGAGTACGAAGACAGTCCCTCATAAATGATGGGTTGGTTCATCAATGTGTGTTCAAGTTTCATCGAGTAATGAATGAATTAAAATTATCGTTCCTATTGTGAATCTATTTAATTGAGTATGTATTTGATTACTGCGTAGAACAAAGCGTTGCATTTTTGTATAAAATACTCAATCACAACAAATTGTACAAATTCTATAAAATTCTTTGTTTATTCAGTTGATATTGCATAATCATATCAAATAATTAATGATACATGTGCAAGGACGCTGTCCTTCTGAAGAAAAAAAATATACAATTTAACAATAACTCAATGGCATGGTTTTGGAAAACGCGGCCGGTCATAGCTTTCGGACCATCGCAGATGATTTCGCAGCCAAGAATCCAGGACGTCCGCGTTCGGCGATGGATACCGTGCGGGATATCCTAGTGAACTACAAGCAAACTGGAGTGACTTATTCGCGTCGAAGTTCTACAAGTACTCGAAGAAGACAGGAAAAAGCCAGCGTCGAGAGTGGCACGACGGGTCGGAGTATCTAAGGCCTCGGTACAACGCATTGTTGAGGAGGTGCCTTGTCTACCGTACAAGTCCAGAGAGGTACATAAGCATGATGCACCGGATCCAGAGAAGCAAGATACCAGGACGTCCGCGTCTATCGTACGAAACCGCGCGGGAGATATTAGTCAAATACCTCGTAGGATGAAAAACTTCAACTGGATCGATGAGATATTGCTTGATGACTGATATTCACATCGTTTTGTTCGTAACCCTACTTATCGAAGAGATGCAACGGGTTAGTCAGTCACCGAAGAAATCCTCGGTAGTAACTAATATAGGAAATAAACAGAAATTCACACCTGGAATTAATTCATAAAGAATCAATATCGTATGCTATCGACTTAATAACTTTATCACTACTAGATGTGTGAATTTCACCAAGTCAATTATTTATAACCTAATAATGTTGGAATAAACGGAAATCGACGTCTGCAATCAATTTAACCTTATCACTACTTATTTATGAAATAATATCGTATACCGTTGTATTATGAACAATATTAGAATTAATTAGACAATATTGTAATATGACAGTTCATCTTAACCTACGACGTGACAGCTACCGCTCCGTCGTCTGAAGATATCAGTCATAGGCATATGAAATATCGGTAGATCGCTTGTTCGTGGTATTTGACAGCGTTGTCATTGACGAAAATAAATAAGGGAGCCTCTATTAGCGTGACCTGTTTCCTCAGAATCGCTCTGTATGTGGCCGTGTTCGATGACCTCTTCTTCTTGATAAATTCCTTCAAAATGATAAGAGCGCACGCGCAGAGCGTACCATTTGAGCATGTGCCGGTCCCACGCAGCAGCAGGTACGTTCCGCGCGTGCGCTCCTATCATTTTGAAGGAATTCATCAAAAAGAAAAGGCCGTCGAACACGGCCTATGTCGAATGCCTGGTATGCAATACTAGCAACAATTCAACAAGGTGAGTGCGTGGTTACGCACAGGGCTGCGCTGGCAGAGGAGACACGTGACTCTCTATAACCATGTGAATCCCGGGTCCTCGTCCTTCACAAATCGGTGATTAATGGAATAATTAGACAAGGTCGACCGTCACTAGAAGCACGTGCTAATTGACGTCAAAACCTCGATCGCTTATATAAATCTTGTCATTGAATAACAATAATATTATCTATAATCTACACGATCGGGCGTATAATGGCAAATAAATAAATGATTATGACATATCTTGCAATAATTAATATGACTCGCTGCTTCTATCGCCTCTTCACAGCGCCGGCGACTTGCAAAATTTTCGGGTATGAGTCAGTCCACGTCAAGCGGGACACCTTTTTGACCGCATGTTCTTGAAAATCGTCGTAATTTTTTTGACATATTCTCTGGGTAAAATGAATGGATGAAACTTTTTTTTTTCAACTCAAAGGGCTTAGAAGCTACAAGGGGTTGCATTTTTGAAAAATCAACCAAAAATCGGAATCGCGCTCTCCTTTAAACGTTGATATGTCCGGTTTTCTTGGTCGTACAGACATCAACAAAAACTCATTTTGAAGCTCTTGAATCGCACTTTGATGTTATGAATTTCTCATTCATGTAATAAACAATTTTCTATTTGTTATTAACAATTATATTTTTTAAACGTGATTTTCGAGGTGAGTACCACCTTTGAAAATTCTGAAAAAATACGAGCGTGTTCCTTGATTCATTCTCTACAAAATCTGTAAGTTTCAAAATGGAACTTAGATGGAAACTATATTTAAAAAGCGATTGATCCGTACGGGACGTCGCGCGCGACTGTCTACGCGAGCGTGCCAAGACCGATACTCCTTTGCTTTATATGCAAAGAATATAGGGGGGGCATATTGTACGTTCAAATCCATCAAATCCATGAATTTTGCGGAATTATTTATTCTGAATCCATTTTATGCTGAATACTCGACTTAAAATTACAGAAATATAAATATGGAGGTACACACTTGACTTAAAGTCTTGAGAATAACTGGACTCGTGAATATAACGTATTTTTTTATTCCATCAAATGGAATACGTCAGCGTATCATTCGATCAGTCACGTGCTGAATTAATGAATTTAAAGTTACTCAATTATAAACCACGAGAACTATAAATTTTCAAACTGAAGCACTTTACTATCTCAGCTCTGGCGGAACACCAAATGGAAACGGGCCACCAAATCTTATTTGACCAAACCACCTCCTTGGCTAACTCAAAACAATATTTCCCTCGGAAATACAGAGAAGCCCTTGAAATCCGTAAACATCCAAACAACATCAACAGAGACAACGGACTTCAAACTCATCCAATTTGGAACGCCATCCGCCCGGTTTTTCAAATGTTTGGCCAACCATTTAAAACATATGATTTGTCACACTTGGAAGGTTCCGCACCTGGCATAAATAGGGATACCCTGTTGGAAAGCAACCAGTATCAGATTGTTTCTCGCCCTGATGAAGTAAACTGCAATGTTTACGAAACGTCGGCACCAAACCGTTAAACAACGCGGCTCCATCCCGAAAGCCAAGTCTTATTCATATTACACAATATTTGAACTTTACCTTACGTATAGTTCTCGTAGTTCATGATTGGTAATTTCAAATATAATAATGCAGTAAGTAATTGATCGGAAAATACGGTATCGTATTCCGTTTCATGAAATCAAAAAATACGTTATATTCACCAGTTATTTTCAAGGCTTTAGGCAAGTGTGTAGGGGAACCCGGGGTGGAACGGGGTAGCTGAGGTTTGGTTACATTTTGTGAGAGTTAGAAGGAAACAACACCATCATCTGATGATTGGTAGGCTCATTTACTTCTTTATCTACAAAAAAACTAAAGTCAAACTTATCTGAATTGATAATTACTATGAAAAATTATTGTCTCAATTTGTCACCCCCCGGAGTAGAATGGAAAATGAACCCGCGGCACGATGAGGTACTAATTATGGACAAAATTCCAAGATGAGAACACTGTGAACACCAGCTTCAGGTTCATAGCATCTGCCCAGGCAGCACAAAACTCCAAAAGATATCCATAACACCTGTATCAGACGTCGATAAGTCCATAGGACATCCATAAGACATATTTCGGAGTTTTGTGCTGTCTGGGTGTACACCAGGACTGCTGGCTGGTTTTTCTGATATATGTACGCACCATCTGCAGATGTAATCAAAATGCCTCTTCATAGGATAGGTACAAATATTATCAGAGGTGGAACGGGGTATACCCCATTGTGCCCCGACGCACCGTTCATGAAAAAACGAGTGTTATGGCCGGTTATATTTGTTGGAGTTGAATTATCACTAGACTTTTAGTTAGTCAAAAGTATGTTCAAACATACATATAATGTCGATATTCGAACAAAGAATAGTATATAGTGTAATTATCCTAGTGTTGCATGGCAAAAATTAGAATTAGAATGTTTCTTTGTCGACATTCGGTAAAATGTAAACCAAGCGCCATCTACATTGACCACGGCCACTTCGTATAGCTCGTCACAGCTAGACTGAACGTTGTGCACAATGTTCACGCGTCTCTGTTACCTGTAGCGAGCACAATTCCCATTTCCCGTTCTACCCCGGTACCCCGTTCCACCCCGGGTTCCCCTACCTCCATATTTACATTTTTGTAATTCTAAGTCGAGTATTCAGCATGAAATGAAATAAATAATTCCACAAATTGATGGATTTGAACGTATAATATGCCCCCCTATATTTTTTGCATGTGAAGCAAAGGAGCATCGGTCTCAGCGCGCCCGCGTAGACAGTTGCGCGCGACGTCCCGCACGGATCAATCGCTTTTTAAATAGAGTTTCCATCAGAGTTCCATTTTGAAACTTACAGATTTTGTAGAGAATGAATCAAGGAATACGCTCGTATTTTTTTCAGAATTTTCGAAGTTGGTAGTCATCGCTAAAATCACGTTTAAAAAATATAATTGTTATTAACAAATAGAAACTTGTTCATTACATGAATCCAAAATTCATAACATGAAAGTGCCATTCGAGAGTTTTAAAATGAGTTTTTGCTGATGTCTGTACGACAAAGGAATCCGGACATATTAACGTTTGAAGGAGAGCGCGAGTCCGATTTTTGGTGGTTTTTTCGAAAATTCATCCCCTTGTAGCTTCAAAGCCCTTCGACTTAAAAAAAAAAGATGTTTCATACATCTATTCTACCTATAGAATATGTGAAAAAAATTACAGGCGAATCACCCGTGTGGAAATTGGCTCCGGTAGCGCCCGATATTCGACTAGCCCCCGGTCGGGTGATCCCAAACTCCGCCTAACTGTCTGGGCGCTAGACGGGCGATAAGTAGCCCAACTGTGACTAGGTTTGTTAGGGCTGGCTGTCTAGCGCCTTACTAGACAGACTATCCGTTTCCCGTCGATGAGTTTATACAAGATAACTCGCATGGGCTCTGGCCGGGAGATCCCTAAGTTATATGTTTTCATAGAAGAAATCAGTTATATATATACCCGTGAACGACTGTTTAAAATGGCGTACCCCGAATTCTGATTTACTCGAGTGAGTGAGGTTAGGTAAACACGTGAACCGTCAGTTGGCGGCCAGGAAACATATATAAGTGGCAAATGCCTACTGGTTGAGAATAGCTGATTAGGTATCTCGAGTTGTAGATAATGATTAATTAAGAGAACAAGAGAATTGACGCGGCTTCGTGTGCGAAAGCACAGAGCTGTGAAGAAACAAATACTAAGTGATGAATATGAGCTCAGCTTGGAAAAAAGTCCAGTAGTGCCAGGCAAGTGCAGTACGGAAATTATAATTAATATTATTATCGTTACCATTATCATTCGGTTCGATTAAAAAATAAAGATACTTTGTAGTTCAAGCTATGAATAAGCATGAAAAACAAAATTGAAATCAAATCTATTTATATTTCATTATCATATGTGTAATGTATTAAGAAACATAGCTTTTCATCATTCTAACCTCAAAATCGCAACTTCGTCGCGATTTCTCGGCTTTCGTGATGGAAAATAATAATCGTTACTTGTACGTAAAGTCTTTTCGACGAACCTCGTTACAGCTCGTAAACCTCTCGTTTCGTCCAAAAAGCCTTTCCTTATACTCGTACTGAAATGTACTATTTTTAGATGACGTATATGTGCCAAATCACACACGTATGGAATTTTATCGGATGAAAATCTTATGTGTAATCTAGTTTTTAGTAATACTCCATAAATAAGAAGTATAAATAAGAAGTTGATACATTTCTAATTTTTAGGGTATTTTCAAATAATGTTCTATGAATAAGAATTATTATTGAATATCTAAACCTAATTCCGTTACTCGGGGCCAACACGGGCGCTAAGCAGCTGGCCCTGGATAATGTGCAACCTTAGTCGGGTTTTCTGGACGGGGCCCGGCTAGCATGACTGTGTTTGGGCTGTACAGCTCAGCGTTACATGCCATGCCGGGCGCTAAACAGCCCGCCCGATTAGCTCCCCGTTGGTAAATTTATGAGCTGGAGAGCGCCCAGCCAGCGCCCGGCCCGAATTTCCACACGGGCAGAAAGATTGAGGTAAAATTTCGGCCAAATCCGTCCCGCTTGTTGTGGACTGACTCGTATGGAGTTACTCGACTGATGGGGGGGGGGGGGGGAGTAATACACATTTTTCAATTTTAATCCAATTTATTGAGACAAAGCAAATGCGGTACGGCGTACCTTATTTCTCTTTAGACTTGTCTATAAAGTCCGGCGCCTACTACATCGCGATGAAGCACGGCAGACGGCGAAAAAAAGTGATTCATCGTATTCTATAATAAAAATCATGCACACTTACATGAAAATCTGCAGAAAAAACACGATGCACCACTGTTTTTCGCCGTCCGCCGCGGTGTAGTGGGCGCCGGGCTCAAGTGTTGTCCGGTCGTATTCCACAGCTAAGTCCGCATGGACATAGAGTGTTACTAAGTTATTCAGCCGCAATTGTAACACACAGACACGAAACCACTACACACGTTAAGCTCAAAAGGCACCGCAGTATGGCGGGTATTGGGTAAGAAGGGAGTACGCAGCGGCGCGCAGAGAAAAATGCAACTATGGTATGCACGAAATTTGCTCGAAGGGTCTTCACTTCTTTATTTACGTGCAATGCGCAATCAGTAATAAAAATATTTGGAAAACATGACTTTTTCTTTCCGCACTTACATTATTCTCGGTGTGGAATTCCATACCCAGAATTTTCCTGAGTATGGAGTTCTCCATACACTCCATATGAAAGTCGCCGGCGCTGCCTCTTCATACCGGTAATTTTCCGTTATTTGGTGTCGAAAGTATGGTTGATAATGGTTGGATTCGAAGAAATATCTATGTAGATGCGGTATCCACCAACCAATAATGAACGACAAGGCCTGGATTAGGATTATCTCTCTTGTATGATTCCTCATCCCATAATATCCATTAATATTTCTGTTAGGTTGGGCATCGCATAAATGGGATATCGTCGGGATTATTATTTATTATGGATTACAATCGTATGAAGATTTATTTCTTCAACACATTGCAGATTCACCACGAAGAAGCGTTCATCTAGGTTGTGAACGGAAGAGAATGTGTGTTATCTCAGAGACGCCTCGGGAATGCGGGTCTCGGACCGGCAAGCTGCTGGTACAGTAATGTTCATTAATTCCGAACACATACGTCCAAAAAAATGTTCGTTTCATGCGAAAATAGAGTCTACAGATGGTTTTTACATTGTTACGAAATTATTCGCATTCGATTTCCTTGGCGGACAATGTAAAAACCATCTGTAGACTCTATTATCGCACGGAACGAACATTTTTTTGGACATAGTATGTGTTCAGAATTGAAATAGAATTTGCGGTAAGTTGGCCTTTTTTGCGTTTTTTACGCCTGAGCTCGGATAATAACCGAAATGTGACATATTTCGACCAGAAGGAGGTGGGCGACTAGGGATGGGCCTTAAACTAGCTTCGTTCCTACTTACTTTCCCGCTCTTTCCACTCGCAGTTCTCAAGGATCCTACTGTATTCAAACACGGTAGCGTGGCTAGGCCAATGCAACAAATACGATGCATTGGGGCGCTAGCCTCAGGGGGGCCTTCGAATTGTACGACTGAAAAATGAATTTTCGCACAAATTTGAGCTAGTATTGTTTTCATTGGAAACAATGCAAAATGGTCTGATTGTTCGATTCTTATTGTCAGTCAAATATTATACGACCAACGCAGACGGTTGATTACGAAGATCCATGCCGATATTATTATGTCTGCACAACAATAGCATTGCATCGGCTCGCTTCGTCTAATATATTCACAAGTAATAGTAATACAACTCGCATCGTCTAATATATTCACAAGCAGTAGTGACACAACTCAACTTTAAAAACGTAAATAATTACTTTTTACGGTTTAAGTGATGAATGGTGAGTCCGTGAATTTATTTAAGGGGGTATCTACACCTTTGAATTTTTGAAAAATTGTTTTTTTTTTCATAATTTATTTGGAATGGTAGTGACCTACTCTACCTGCAAATAAATCGGTGTCAGAATATCTACAGGATTTGAGAAGTTACAGCCATGACAGTGCCAAATTGCGAAAAAGCGCCGCCGCGCGGCGCGCGAACCCTCATATTCCTCCCATCAGTATTGTACAACACCGTCAACACCACTGTCTTACTTTCATGACGTTTTCATATATTTTGATTTTGAATTTGATTTTGTGATCTTTCAATTCTTTGTAATTATCATTTCTTATACATATTTAATTTCAAATATTCTTTTGAACTGTGATCTTGACAGAACACATGGCTGCGATCTACATTTTTTCGAGGTTAGGTGTTCACTTGTTTGTAAATATTGTCGTGCTTTCATTGTGAATTCAAACCAATAGTAATTTCCATCATTGAATAAACCCAGTGTATATGTATCTGAAATGAGACTTCGGAATCGAAAAAAGATGATCCATCAAAAAGTGCGTTTGAGATCGATGCCAGGAGACTACACATTAGGAGTTCTAAAAAGATGAGTATTTCTGTGATATATTAAGGGCGTTGACTAGCTGAAAAGCGCGGGCTACTCCGCTTCCCGCCGTTACTGTGATGAGCGAGACAGCAGACAAACTTAAGAAAGACAGAGCATCGTAACTGAACTGTGGTTGGCTAGGCTGAAGACGGTGAGCGCCCACTCCTCGGCTGCGCTAGAAATCGCCCAATTTTGCGCCAAAAATCACTGTTCAATGCTTCAGGTCTTTCCTGATTACTCCTTAGTCATTGATCCAATAGTATCGATCATGATCTTGATTAGGAGGTGACGGATGTAGCTATGTTATGGCTTTCGCCGAATATTTGAAAAAAAATCGCTCCTCGTTGTACATCATCGCAAAGATGGCTCACTTTCAAGATTATTTTTTGCAAAGCTTAAAGTGAAATCGCGGATTCGGCCAAAGCCATGACACGGATACATCATTTATCTGTAAGAATTTTCATCGAAAACTCCGTTATCTTGAAAAATGAGGAAATGAGAAGGTAAATGCCGAGAGTCTATTTACGCGCACTCGGCGAAGCCTAGTTGTTGGATATGGAGTTGTAATTAGGTGGATTTAAGGATAATAAATATATTTCTTTAGTTGCAGTAAATTATAGTTATTTATTTTGGGCTAATACTTGTTGCTCTTAATTTTACAAACGTGTACACACAACTTGACACGGTGACTGACTGACTGGGATAGCAGGTGGTTAATATATTATATGCGCAGCCATATAAGTAACTAGACACTAGGAACTGAACACAGCCAAATCAAACATCCCTATGACTTCGTTATTTAATTTAACACGCTCCCTTAATGAAGTCATTTTCACAAATTTCTTATATTTTTAGTATTCTCGCTCCCTTATTCATAGCATGCACATTTATTTCATGTTTAACATGTTTCTAAAAATCATAAATTTATCTTTAGCTAACGGCTTTGTAAAGTAATCCGCCAGCTGTTGATCTGTAGGTACATATTTGAGATCAATTATTTTCTGTTCAATGTTTTGTTTAATAAAGCTTAGTTTTATGTCGATATGTTTTACTCGCTTATTGTTTTCCGGGTTATTCCCTAATTGTATTGCGGCCTGATTATCTACAAAAATACGCACGGGCTTCTCGTTCTTTATACCAAAGTCAGCTAATATTTTGAGTAGCCAGCACGCTTCTACTACTGAAGACGTTAACGCTATGCATTCTGCTTCAGTCGATGACAAGCTTACAGTTGGTTGTTTTCGGAACGACCATGTTATGGTGTTACCAAACACCTTAAATATGTAACCCGTTGTTGATTTTCTGTCGTTTGCATCTGTTCCCCAGTCTGCGTCTGAGAAACCTTGCAATGCGCTTTCTTTTTGATTACTCTTGTAAACTAATTCTAGATTGATGGTGTGATTAATGTATCGCAGAACTCTCTTTAATGCTATATAGAGTTCATGATTTGCAAAGTTTTGATACCTGCTGAGGTACGATATACTAACACATAAATCTGGCCTTATAGCTATCATTGCATACATTAAGCACCCAATCAGTTTTCTACATTTTGCTTCGTAATATTTATCACTTTCTACAGGCTTGACAAACTTAAATTTATTTTCCATAGGTGTATCCTTAGGTTTGCAGCGCTCCATATCGAACTTATTTAAAACTAATTTCAGGTAATGTGCTTGACTTAGTCTTGTTTCTCCGTTAGGTAGATCCTGTTTTATGTTGATCCCTAAGTAGTTAGTTACTAATCCTAGGTCTTTCATGGAGAAAAGGACCCCGCACAAATCTTATGGAAATTGGATCCCGGTCAAATTGTCCAAAATTGTAGTATGTTGTGCTTCAGGTCATCCTGATCAAAAGTCATCATGGTCACAAATTTGACCGGGATCCAATTTCCATAAGATTTGTGCGGGGTCCTTTGTTTTAAATAGTTTTTTAACTCGAGTACTTTCTCTGGACTTGACCCAAATATTAAGATATCATCAACAAACAGTAATAAGTACATTTTTCAATTATTATCACAGTTCGTATACCGTGACAATCAGGTGAAACCGAATGGTCCGATTCCCCACCCGGCGGATATTTCGTATTTTTATGGGGTTAGCCACTCGTTGCGCTGAAAAATTTCTAGGGTGATTTGGCCGCGAGGTCGATGCAACAAAACACCCGAAGGATTTTCAGTGCAACGAGTGGCTTTCCCTATAAAAATACAAATCATCCGCCGGGTGGGGGATCGGTCCATTCGGTTTCACCTGATTATCACGGTATAAGCAAAAATCATTCTGGGATCTAACGAAACCCTTCTTACAAATTATCTCATCAAATTTTATATTCCAATACTTTGGAGACTTCTTAAGACCATAAATAGATTTATTTAATTTACATACAGCTCCCTTTTTAGTGACTAGATTTTCCGGTAATTGCATATAAACTTCTTCGTTTATCTCTCCGTATAAGAAAGCACTTTTGACATCCATTTGATGTACTGGTAAGCATAATTCGTTTGCTATAGCTAGGAAAACGCGAAAGGAAGTTATTTTTGCTACTGGAGAATAAATATCGTACATTTCATTTATCCCCGATTGCTGAAAACCCCTTGCTACTAGACGCGCTTTGAACAGGGAAGGATCCCCTTCGCTGTCTGTTTTTATTTTGTAAACCCACTTACTATCTATTATCTTTTTCCCTACCGGGGCCTCAACTTCTGTCCATGTATTATTATCTAGGAGAGTAGCCATTTCAGTTTTCATGGCATCTTTCCATTTCTCTGAGTGAACACTGTTTATCGCTTCTTCGAACGTTAAAGGTTCTTCGTGTACGCTCAGAAAACTTGTTTCGTAGTCAGTCAATCTTACAGGTATTTTAATCTTACGTTTGCCCGGTTCTCTGATTATTGTTCTGTTTAAGTCGACTTGATCATCTTGTTCACTGGACTCATTCGTATCACTTAGTACTGGTGTACAGTCTTCGAAAACACTACTATCGGACCTGAAATCTCCCTCATCGTCGCTTATCTGTTCGCGATGCTGCTGTTGAGGGTTTACGTCTGCTTCATCGTCTTCTGGTGATTCAAATAATATATTTTGAATATTTTCTTCAACTTGATCGTGTAGAAATACGACATCTCGTTTGACCTCCACTCTATTTGTCTCTGGAAGGTATATCCTATACCCTTTGGTATTCTCTTCATAACCTACAAATATGCCTTGCACTCCTTTTGTGTCCCATTTTTGGCGCTGCTGCTTGGGTACATGTACAAAAACTTTTGAACCGAACAATTTTAAATTTGATATATCATATGCTTTGTTATGCCATAGATTGTACGGAGTTTTATCTTTAATTTGGCTTTTACCAGACCTGTTGAGCACGTAAGTTGCCGTATTTACGGCTTCTGCCCAAAATTTCTTCTCCATGTTATTCTCCATGATCATAGTTCTCGCTGCTTCCACTATTGTCCGGTTGTCTCTTTCGGCTTTCCCATTTTGTTCAGGGGTGTATGTTACTGTAGTTTGATGTCGAATGCCTTTTCCTTCGAGCAGCTCCTTCATCTCTCGATTGACAAATTCTGTACCATTGTCGGTCCTTATAGACTTGACCCTGTTACCCGTATCTTGTTCCGCTAAACTCAGAAACGTTTTTACTTTATGTACTACCTCAGACTTATTCTTTAAAAAAATACGTAAATCTATAGCCTGAATAATCGTCCTTAATTAAGAGAAAAAACCGTGAACCTCCAATTGACTTATGTTCCATAGGACCGCACACGTCCATGTGGACTAGCTCAGCTGTTCTTGTGGTAGCTGTTTCGCTCCGTTTGAACGCCATCCTGGTCATTTTTCCCTTTAAGAAACTTTCACAATCAATTTTTATATCTTTAAATGTAATGTTGTTCTTGAGTAACACCTGTCTTACATGGTCTAGGTTCTGATGACCTAGCCTCTTGTGCCACTCAAACAAACTGTCTTTTACTTGTCCTATCACAGCACATTCACTGTTATTAAAACACATAGTATATAGTTTCTGATTTCTGTGACCTATTGCAGCCACTTGACCGTCTTTCATTATCTTACACTCGTCTTTGTTGAACGACACAGTGCACCCACGATCAACTACGCTACGCACTGAGAAAAGGTTTACTGCCATATTTGGCACGTATAGCACGTTGTGTAACGTGGTGTTTATCCACTCTGACCCGTTAAAAGCTTGCAATTTAATTGTTCCACAACCCACAGCATCAAGTTCTCTGCCGTCACCGAGCACTACCTTTTTATGTGTACTTAAACTCTCGTATTTATCATAGTAACTTTTCACGTGACACATGTGCTCACTAGCACCTGTGTCTACAAGCCAGTTTTCTTTATCTGTGTAGCTCATTACAAACGCGTTGCTTTTGTCCTCTTGAGTAATATTATTAGATTTGTTTTGTTTGTTCTGTTTGTATTTGAGCTTTCTACACTCACCAATCTGATGTCCTGTTTTCTTGCAATAGTGACATTGGCCTTTGTGTAGTCTACAGTCTCGTTTAACGTGACCTGTTTTACCACAAACGAAACACTTGGTATCTGCCGGTAATGCTCTGCTGGCAAGTGCTGCGGATGGTTCCGCAGTTACCGACGTCTGCTTTCCACCTCTTTCTTCTTCCGTGAGCAGTCTAGCCATTAATTCCTCCAACTTTTGACTTTCTTCAGGTACCGACTCCCAGGCTACTATAAAATGGTTGAATTTTTCCGGTAACGATGTTAGTACTTTGGTTATCACCATCTTTTCAGATATGGTTTCCCCAAGCCGAGATGTTCGATCTCTGATTTCTTCCAGTTTTGCGAAGAAAACTGTGACGTCATCTTCACACTTCAAATTGAAAAACCGTTGCTGCTCTAAGTAGAGGCTTGTGGTAGACTGTCTTTCGAATACTGTGTTTAACTTACTCCACATTTCCGCGGACGATTTCGCTGTAATTATATGCACCATAACTTTTTCTGATAAATGAGTTACTATTACACCTTGAGCTTTATTGTCTTTAATTACCCAATCACCGTAGCTCGCGGCTTCAGGTAACGGTCTTGGCACGCTGCCATTTACTACTTCAAACATCCCCATTGATGTGAGCAACACTCTTAATTGGAACTTCCACACGCTCCAGTTCGCACATCCGTCTAACTTAATTCCCGAGCTTATGAACGTCTTTTCCATCTTTAAGTCTATGGTCTTTTCACTGAAACTTTTCACTTTACAACCCAACGCTATTTCTTTAAAACCGAACCGGTAAATCTTAACGGCTAATGGCGGCCTTACTCGATCGACCACGCTGTCTTCAATTTTGATTTGGACATTTAGAATCCAACCTAATTACAACCATCAGCGAATTCTGGGCCCATAACCTGTTGGATATGGAGTTGTAATTAGGTGGATTTAAGGATAATAAATATATTTCTTTAGTTGCAGTAAATTATAGTTATTTATTTTGGGCTAATACTTGTTGCTCTTAATTTTACAAACGTGTACACACAACTTGACACGGTGACTGACTGACTGGGATAGCAGGTGGTTAATATATTACATGCGCAGTCATATAAGTAACTAGACACTAGGAACTGAACACAGCCAAATCAAACATCCCTATGACTTCGTTACTTAATTTAACACTAGTCAACGCCCTTAATTGCGAGAGCTTAGTAAATATTATAAGAAAAAAGATATGATTGATAAAAGATGAAAGAATTTTCGGAATGTTGACAAAAATTGTGCTAACATTTTCTGAATCCTCAAAATATTGAAGATCAAGAATTTTTAAGAATTTTTATGTTTTGAAAAATTTCAATCAGATTTTTTCTAAAGCAATCCATTATTTTTCTAACAGCCTCACCGGACACCTAACGGACACCGTTGTTGTACAGAACACGGGAAAACTCACTACAAACTTCCGCCTGGCACATGTGTCTAGACGCGACTCGACTCATAACACATCGATACGAGGGCAGCTGCGGATCCAGCATATTAATCATAAGCAAAATCTTAAAACTTGATTTCCGGTTACAGTAGACTCTCCATAACTCGCCGATCGGTAAGTCGCCGCAGCGGCGGGTGAATTTTCACACACCAGCACAACTAACTGTCCCCCACCACAACAGACTGCGCCCCACCACCGCTACTAAACTGGATCCGTGCGGCTTGATGTGCGCGTGGCGAACGGTGGCGCAGCACCGGAGTGGGGACTCTCGCTAACTCGCCACTTCCCCGCTTTACTGTCCGTCAGGCGGCGAGTTATCGAAAGTCTACTGTACTACATTTTCTTCTCTGGGAAAAGTAGGAAATCAAAAAAAAATTCAAATAAAAAAGTTTAAAAGTTGATTTCTGGAGAATGAATATATTGACCGGTTGTCGTAAAGAATCAGTAGCACCGTTGGATCGATTTTGGAATTTTCGGTCTTCAATTATTCACAAGACTTCCCTCTATGGTATGAACGTGGGATTTTTTGATAAACCCGTTTTTGATTGAGATACTGGCAAAAAAGTAAAAAGAATTTGAAAAATGCAAAAAAAAAAAATCAAAAAAATTGAATAACTCAAGTAATTTTTGCAATATCAAAAATCCCTACGTTCATACCATAGAGGCATCTTTTATGAACGATTGAGGACCAAATATTTCAAGATTGATCCAAAGGTGGTCCTGATTCTTTACGACAACCGAGTCATTCAGTATTTTTTTCACATTAGCGTAGCCACCTTCAGACTAAAAGTAATACATGATGTAAAATATGCGTTATGACGGTTGAACCCTCCTTAGACATCATGATTTTTTTGGATTTTGTCAGAGTCCACAAGTCGCAGAAAAAGATTAACTCCTTTTTGGAAATTTCAACTCCTCCAAAGGTGTACATACCCCCTTAAGTGGGGGGTAAGGTATTAAAAATTTTTTTTTGCATTTTTTTTTAGTTTTTGAACTGAGTGCATAATATCTTAAGAATGTTGTGTCAAAATTTCAAGTCGATCGGAGCAAAATTAACGGACTTATGAGCATCCGTTGCTCCAGGCCGGGTTTTTATAGTTTTTATAGTTTTTGAGAGTTTTGCGTAGACAAATGCAAAAAGATGCTCGAGAACATGTGGATGGAAGCTTTTTGCTCGACGGACCTGGCATCGACGAGTCTGTAAGCATAAGAAAATTATCAAGTTTCATTTTGAATTTTTCAGTGTGCAAAACTTTGAAGCGTTTTTCTGAAACTTGTCATGTTTGAAGTCCGTGTTCACCATAACTCAAAATTTATTGGACCGATCGTTTTGAAATTTTGCACAGTACTTCTTCACATAATTGACCAGGTATTGATGAGAGCTTTTTTTTTTTTATAATTGTCAATTTTACAACAACAAATTAGCCGATTTTTCTAGCGAAAATGGGTTTTTTGGCTTCCGAGTGCTACAAAAAAATTGAAAAATCGAAAAAAAAAAAATCCTCTCGTCATTACCTCGAGAAACATCTCCTTCAAACAATGCATTTTGGTTTTTTTGATTCTGATAATTCTTTTGCGAGTTATGATGAACACCGCAAAACCATTTTTTTTCGAGGCGCCTCCGGAGATTCACTGTCACTCGCTCAATTTTCAATATTTTGGAATGAAAATTTAGGGAAATATTGTTCAAAAGTTGCATTATTATATGGAAATTGACTGAATGAACTAACATTATCTGTATCGCCAAAAAAATCTTAAAAACATGCCTTTTTTCACCGAATTAACCTCCCCCCCCCCCCCTTAATGCATTGAACGATGGAAATATATATACACTGAAAAGTCTCTGGAGCAGCCACTACTCTCAGGGCGCAGCTATTACGCTGAGTCTTGGTATAGTGGCTAATGCGAGTTTCACAGTAGTAGCTTCGCCTGGGAGAGTAGTAGCTGCGCTGGGAGTTGAGTGTAGCGACTAACCTTTGAATGGCTTATCTCCTCCAATAGGAAGTAGCCGAGTGTAGCGACTAAACTCGATTCGAGTATAGTAGCTGTACGCGCGAATGTAGTAGCTGCTCTGGCGAGCGCAGTAGCTGTGCTGGCTTTAGAGCGGCTACTAGTCTCGACGATATTGCTGGCTGCTTGAGAGACTTTTCAGTGTATGCTTGGCTGATAAACAGTATAGGGCTTGAGTCATCGGATCCGTTTAGTATATGCATACAACGAATCCCAAATTGATAGTATTCGTATACTTCGGCACTGTTTTGTAAAATATCACGCGGAAAAGTAGTCTGAAATTGTTTCCTGCGAATTGTTAATAAATTCCGAATGTTTCTGATCAAAATTCGAGAATTTCGCAAAATGAAAGAGAAAAAATTAGAGAATCAAAATACTGAAATAATTATGTCAATCTTCCCGAGAAAAAGTTTATTGAAAAAATATTAATATTTCTTCCAAGAACTAGGAAGGTCAACTTTTCTTGAATTTTTTTTTCAAACTGAACGTCTCTATCAACACCCCCTAGACAGACAGTTTATTTTTCGTTATGCACATTTGCTTGCCTATAGTCAGGCGCCGCTGAATACTTACTTCCATTATGTTGCGAAAATAGTGTGCTCAACTTTATTTCGCGATGGAACTTGACATATCAATTAATTTTAGGTCATGTTCCGCTTTAACGCGTCAGTTAATTAACCGATTCGCAGGAATAGCGGACATACCAGAAGTTCGAAATTCCACAATAGCATTTTGCGAGCGGGCTGTGCTACAGAGAAACACGGTCGTTGACACACCGACAAAACAGCGCGCCCGATTCTTGAACTTTCAAATTACAAGAGGTAGCTAATTCATTCTCGCGACAGTCCAAGAATGTGCGGAATTATTTCTTGCCGGTGGCTCGCGAACTCGGCGATCCGCAAGATATTCCAAACATTCCGTCTTCTGCCTGCTTTAAATCCAACATCCGCCCGTTGGCAAATTCTCTTCGGAGTATCGCCCTGGAGTTGTTTGGATTTGGCCTCGATTGGTACGACTTTGTAGTTCTCGATCCAACTTCCTTACGACGCTCCTTGGAATCTGAACATTTTTCAATCCCTCATTGAAAGAATCATAAAATCCACAATAAATCGATAGAGGGCGATTAACTAACGATACATATATATTTTTTTTTTTCACTGGACACAGACTCATTCATGGAATCTGGCAATGAAAGTGATAGTAAATATTTTATAAATAATCATTTATTATTTACGGGTCGCAAGACTATAATTTATACAAGAAAATTTATACAACATATAACTCTTAAAAAAATTGAAATCACAGCCTTTTGAGAACAATTCCTCTTATATAATAATATAATATTTCAATCGTCATTTTAATTCTTATCGTTTGATTCTAATTATAGTACCTATTATAGTATTATACAAACGCATCACTACCTATACAGAATAATTATAAAATATAATACAATATACAGTTTATTTATCATTTACTTGAGTTTCCTTAAATATACGGTCAATCCTCACAACGCGCCGTCACAAGCACCCGCTGTCTGATATACATCCTGGGAATTTTCTATATATCCATAAATAAAGAATCACTCGCACATTCTCACATTCGTTCATATATACCTACGTGTATTCCATTCAATCCCACGTCTTCCTAGATGCTATAAATATGATATAGTCATCCTTTTAGTGACTAAAAATAAGTTATCCATATCGTCAGTTTACTTTCAAATCTTTGTAAGTCTGATTTTTGATTAGTTAAAAGTTTTTCAACGAAAACTTTGTACAAAAATCATTCCACAATCTATTCGAATCTCCAGATATTTAAAAAAAAAAACCATTCCAAGTCCGTATACGTTTCTGTGTGATATATTCCAAACGTTTTGACATCTTGCCTAAAGAATGACCAATAACAAAAACCACAAGAGTTTTTAAAAGTGATAATTGTACTGACAATTCATTAATGTATCATATTCGAAAACCGTCCGTATAATTAATCAACATATTACGATCTGGCTCAAATCCGGTTAAGCATCTGCTAGGCACTGGAATCACAAAACTTCTTTTTTTATTCTGGGCATTTTATTTAAACTCCGGAGGATCTAAACATATCGTTAGAGAACATCTGCAAACGTATGTAAGAACACGTCACGAGACCAGGGCTGAGCAGAAATTCAAAACTGATCTACTGCAATGTTAACCACTTCGATCGCGGATAATTCCTCGATAATTGTACTTGCTATAGGTATACAGAAAAAAATAATATTTTGTATCTACTCACTATTTCTAAACAACAAAGTGTTTCTTGTGGCACCTTATCTTCCATGCGCATTGTAAAACGAGGCACAATCAATGTCTATGTACAAATTACGAATATAAATTGCGGAAATATCTAAGTACCTGACTGATGACTCAAGTATAGTGCTATAGCAATTGGAAGATTCAAAGAGAAGGGAAGAAATAAACCATAAACAAAACCAGGTATAGTTATCCTCAATCTTCAAAAATATACTATAGCTTCAGCTCTGCAACCTCAGCCTTGAAAATAATGTATTTCGTATTTCATCTCCGCAGCTCGAGCCGAGAATTCGTAACAATACAACGCATATAGCGTCGATTCATCCCGCGACTATGACGACCCCAACACGGGGTTACTCATCTATTGCCGCTTACACTTCTTCGGTCTTGGTTCCACAGCATGAATGGAAGCGGACGATGTCGACGCCACTGCCAACATACCAGGTCTCACCGGTTATTTTTGTAGAGAAGCATTGCTAAACGCTAGCTCCAAGTATATCGCTTCGGGTGCCGCGTAGAGCTCCTGTTGCCACCACCATCGGATCGTCCTCCGTCGTCGCTGTACCACAGACAAGTGATGATTTCGGGTACGGAAATATCAAAGTAAAAAAAGGATCCTCTTCCCGACCCGCCTGCAAGACTATAAGCGCTTCACGTCGTCCTAGGACTACCAGCTGTCGCGCTAAGTCCGTCAACGAGATCATCCTCAAAATGAACAAGTAGAAATCCTGCCTTGAACTCGTTACTCGCTTCTCGCTATTTCGGAGCATCAGAGACTCGCGGTTGCGACTAAGTTTTGCCGCCTTTTTAATACCCGGGAACGATGCAGGTCATTTTTATTGCACACGACCACGGTACCGCCTTGCGGAGTCACGCTCTTTTGGGTACCGATCAAAGTCCCGAACATTTTGCTAACAGAGAATTTACGCGTCTTCGTATTTTGGAGTAGAACACGGCATTCTGTAACCAGATGCTCGAAGGCCTTGTAAAGTGAGGACGAGTCCTCGGCGACCGAGATCTCGTGGAACTGACAGCCGTACTGTTTCGATAGCTCCCGTCCTTCGGCTTCTTCAACCTAAAAAATACAAGTAAATAATGCTTTAGACTCCCAGATCTGTTGAGACTCATCACTTCTCTCGACGAACCTATTATAACCCTATACTATAGCAAATAAGTAGTACTACATATGAGGCAAAACACGTCAAACGTTCCCACCAAAAATTTTGTTGTGCCTGATCTTATTGAAACTCTGACAATTTACAGTACTAGTGGTCCCCTTCTAACCCCCTGAAACGGAAGCTTGGATACCCACCCGTTGTCCCGGTACAGGTACACGTATTTCGTCATTGCAGTCTGCAGGCCGTTCTTTGATGTATTTTATCTTTTCTCCTGATAGGCGGATTCTACGTTGTAAGGACGGTTTTGGAAATGGGTTTTCGCAATCTTTCGGTCTATCGAAAGGATTTTTCGATGAAAGAAAATTTAGATAGTTTTTTTTCGAATCCAAACATATTTTCAAGTTTTTCTCAAAATGCGACATTATCGTTTTTGCTCAAATATGTCTTAAAAAATTCCTTGTTCCTTACCCTTCAAAATGAAACCAAGTGGAAAGTGGGAGGATCAAATTTGTTAATAATTTAGATAGTTTTTTTCGAATATAAACATATTTTCAAGTTTTTCTCAAAATGCGACATTATCGTTTTTGCTCAAATATGTCTTAAAAAATTCCTTGTTCCTTACCCTTCAGAATGACACCAAGTTGAAAGTGGGAGGAACAAAATTTTTGGTGGGAACGTTTGACGTGTTTTGCCTCATATACAAACAGATGAGATGACGGCTTTTATCTTTATCTAGATCGTGGGTGGGATAAGGCTGGATTTTCATGGACAGGAAGTTGCTGCAGCAGCGAGTAGCTACTGCTGCGCATGAAAATGAGGTTTTGCAGCAGCAGCAAGTCACTGCTGGTCGAACGCCCGTGTCTCTGCCAAGGGTTCTCATTTCTGTTTGTTCTTAGAAAAATGAGAGAATATTTATTAATCATAATCATAATTTAGTAACTAGATATTCATGTATTAAATATTTTTTATATTAATTCGAGAACCGCGATAAGCCCCCTGAGCTTATTCCCAATCAATCCACTGATAAAACATTAAACTATGAAGAATTAGAATAAACAGAAATGAGAACCGTTGGCAGAGACACGGGCGTTTGACAAGCAGTGACTTGCTGCTGCTGCAAAACCTCATTTTCATGCGCAGCAGCAGCAACTTGCTGTCCATGAAAATCCAGCCTAAGAATACGTTCTCAATAGTATTGGGATCCTTGGAATGGGCGTGGCTTCGTAAAAGTAGCCGACTTTCAACAGTTCTATTTTTCGTCATTAGTAAGCGTATCGAGGTTTCAAGCCCTCTCATCGGTTACAGCTGGTTACTGCAGCCGTCGTTCAACAGTTCTATTTTCTGCCACTAGTTGGCGTATCGAAGTTCTAAGGATCCCAATATTATGCTGCAAGGACCGAACGACAGTGATTTTTGACCAGGGTGAAGTTGGCTGCACGAGACGAATGCGAGGGCGAAGCTCGAGCCACAGGCGAGTGCAGCCAACTTCACCCGAGTCAAAAATGACTGTCAATCTGTCCATACTGCATACCATATTTTTCGTAACAAGCGCACGAAAAGTGGGGGCTGTCCTCATTTAAAAGCGGAAAATGAGTCTTTGAGTCAGGATTCAATTGACTCACTGATATATATTCTAACTGGATAGCCGATCGACCAAAATCGACCAAAATCGACGTCACCGCATGGTGGCGACGTTCGGAACTGGAGGACAAATATTTTCATTTTTGACTAGCATTTTTGTCCTCGGACCTAAAAAACTATCTAATTGGATCCTGACTCAAGAAGACTTATTTTCCGCTCTCAAATGAGGACAAAAAAACACACTTTCGGTGCACGTGTGACGAAAAATAGATTGGGAATGGATTCTTTAAAACACATGCCTGTATCATTACTCTATAGTCTATCGCAAATATTTTCCGGACATGGCGCAGACACGAGTGCCGAGAGCTCTTTACCAAGAACAATTGTGATTGATTATTTGAGAAAGAATTTCATTTCACTGAAGAAAAAAAGATTGCAGCATATGAGGCCCAATTGATGGATGAATGTCGGATTGTAGGAATTGTTGAATGTTAAGAAAACTAGTCTAAATATAAATAACGCATGATACCGCATGTATCATGCCCGCACGCAACGCTATCATTATAGTCCAGTGAAATAAAGCCTGAAATCGTTGTTTGTGTCTTCCAGACTGCTTTTTTTGTGACACGTTGTATTTTGGTCCCTTGAAACTCCCCGTTAATTGTGGAAGTGCTACCCTTCCGAGAAGGACTGAAAAAAATTAGAAACTACCTCAAGAACGCATTTTTCCAAATAACTCGAGAAGAACGCGAGATATGGAAAAAATTATGGAGTACAAATTTGTCGAGCGTAAAATCTTCCACCGAAAAGGTCCTGAACACATTGCCCTCACTTCCCACGAGTCATCCCCTAGAGCCACCTTAATATTTATGGTGAGAAGAAAATCATAAAAAATCCAAAAATCAGTATTTTTCAATTTTTTTTTTTCAATTAGCTTAACAAATTTTTTCCTGAACGGATATTTTTTCTTTGTATTCATTTTTTCAAAAAATACCAATTAAAATCAACGATATCTTTTTATATAGAATATTTTTTATTTTTTATTTTTTTTTAATAAGAAATAAATAAAAAAATATACGTACCAAATACGTGCTCTCCAAGTTGAAAAAATATTATTATTTTTATTCATTTTTGATTAAAAAAAAAAAGAAAAATATTCATTCAATACGTAAAAAGACATCGTTGATTTTGATTAGCATTTTTTGAAAAAAAGACTTCAAAGAAAAAATATCATTTTAGGACAAAGTTGGGAATTTTTAAGCAAATCGAGAAAAAAAAATACTGATTTTCGGATTTTTGATGAATTTTTCCTGAACATAAATATTTAGGTGGCTCTAGGGGATGAACCGTGGGGAGTGGAGGCAAAGTGTTAAAGACCTTTTCGGTAGAAGATTTCACGCTCGACAAATTTGTACTTCATACTTTTTTTCATATCTCGGCATTGTTCTCGAGTTATTTGGGAGACTGCGTTTTTGCGGTAGTTTTTGATTTTTTCAGCTCTTCTCGGAAGGGTCGCACTTCCATATTTATCGGGGAGTTTCAGGGGACCAAAATACAACGTGTCACAAAAAAGCAGCCTGGCAGACAATAACAACGATTTCAGGATTTATTTTACTGGACTATTATTATCTCAAGATGATACATAGCAATCAGCCCCAAGAGTCACGACAAATGATGACTATACAGCTTTATGTAAACGTCTCCCCTAACACGTGGTATTCCCATATGAAAAAAAGTTCGGTTGATGCAATAGTCTGATGCAATACGCACATAGAAAGGATAACCATGGATGTTCAAGATCGAGTAACCCTCCCCATACAGTAGACAAACTGGGCGTGATTGATCCGTCGTTTGTAAATAGCAGAAGACCGACAACTGCGCCGTTGTACGGACTTTGACGTGAAGGGGATGGCGCGAGGTCGCGCATGATGTAAGATTACATCGAAAGGATTAATATATCACTGGTCTTCTTTATTGTTCGTGTATCGATAATCATGTGATCCTTAAGACTTTGGCGTCATTGTCAAACTGAGCGTTATAGCAATCAGGAGCACAATGTGGAAAGAACGTATTCGTAACCAATCTACAGTTGTGTCTAAGTAATTGTCTCAATTCTCATAGCAAGATAACTTTATTCTTTGTTAGCGGGAGATTGCTTCGCGATTATCCATCTGCACTCTATATAAGTCTTATACATTTGCTTATCGTACTGAAAACGCTTTCTATGATTATTTCAAAATTGTGCATCTGCAAAAGTAAAAAACGTCGATGAAGCACACCCCTGAATGGATTAAATATATTTATCGATATCACCTTCCTCTAACGGGAAATATTTGTCCAGCATTTGTAATTGGGGACGAATCTACGAGTGGAAGGGTGAAAATATGTTCTTTTGAACATCTCAGCAATGAATATAAGAAGTGCAAAAGAAGTACCGAGCTTCTGTAATTGTATGTTCATACACGATACGTGTAGGGTGGTCCTTATATGGGTTTTTTCGGAATTTCAATGTTGGATGGCCGTGAATAAGCTCTAAATGTGGAAAAAAATGATTCTTTGATTTTTTCAGATTTTTATTTTAAGCCCTGATTGGCCCTGTTGGCACGTGATTTTTTTTTTATCTGAAAAATACCTATTTAAGTTGCGTCTAATTCAAATTAGCGATATTGCATCGAATACGTTTCATTATTACATTACACACAGCTCGAGTGAAAGAATCAAAATTATTATCTTACAAAGTGATTAATATATCGATTAATTCATTAATTTCTATTGAATTTTCTTTCGTTAAAAATATAATTTTTCCTAATACAGCTCATTTTCTTGTATTGGTAAACTTGATGTTACATTGGGCCTTCGATTCAGGTATATTTCATATGAGTGCTCAATATTTCAATGCCACAGTTCCGCAGCTGATTCTGTCATTAATTTTTTGTTGTAAATAGTTTTAAATTCTTGCGAAAAAAATAAAAACCATGGCCATAAAAGATTCAATAAACGTGTATTATGTTGTACTCGAATTGATATTGTTCAATTCAAATGTAGGCTTCTTAACGCCAAGCTGAAATATAGTAATATTACTAAAAAAAATGGATAGAAAATATTCAACTGAATTGAAACACCCACGACTCGTATGAAATAACCCATATATAGATTTTGAACCATTTATAGGTAGTGACTCTATCGTTCGTATATATTATAGATGGTGAGAATTTATCGGACGAACATTACCATGTGGACAAAGAGGTCAATACAATAACACGAAATTCAAGTAAAGATCGTTCAGTCTTTCAGTGGTCTAATTGGACAAGGCGTCGCAGTACAAATGCGGAGGTCCCGGTTCAAACCCGGGTTGAAGGAATTTTTACTTGATAAAAAGGATTGGATGCACTTTTCGTGTCCCGTTCGGTCTTTCTGTTGGATTGCACTCTCGAATTAGAGAAGTCTTTCCTCAAGTTAGAAGACTTAGTTAAAAATTTGGTTCGTTTCGTCCAATAAATTCTCACCATCGATTTTTAACTATGTTTTACAGAAATATGAATATTATCGTTCATTATTCGATTCAGGTTTGTTGATTCAATTGTTAATCTGAAAATTACTTGTATCAGTATTTTTACGAATGAAAAGAAATCCATGTGAAAACAGGACCAATCAGGGCTCAAAATAATAATCTGAAAAAATTAAAGAACATTTTCTCCACATTTGGAGCCGATTTACGGCCATCCGACATAATTTTACATTTAATGTCCACCCTAGTGTGTACCTATTCAATTTGTTATGTAAATCTATATTTTATGTGTATGTGCATATAAACAGTAGGAGTACTTCTCATCGAGTTGAATCGTTTCCTTATTGATCGTTCCCTGCAAGCTAGCCCGTGGCAGCCGTTAAGATGATTATTGAACCTTGGATTTTGTATGGCCACGTGTCATCCCTGAGTGGAGAGACATATCTGATCCCACGCGAGACACACGCGAGGAATTTACAGAGACCAGAATCAACGAGGAGGAGGGAGGATCACCACGTGCAGACTTTTATTGCTCTTATTACATACATGAGCATTCTCGTACGCCGAAGATTCAATACAGAGGATGATAGAGCTGGCAAATGCACCCCCCCCCCCCCCCCCCCCCGCCCCCCTCGTCGCGCAATGACACATGCGGCTATTACACGCGTGGCACCCCGGTGAGCTTTATCGTCGGCTATTTTGTGGTCAATTTTACAACGCCTGCAAAATAAACTACAAACGCATGGGGCGGCGCAGCGTGAGTGTGCCTCGTGCAGCCAGCATCGAACACATACATTAAGTACCTATATGTTTTCCAAAATGTGGATTCTCGAGACGCGAGACGTAGTCCGTCTCTTGCCGAGGGCAGAGTCGCTGATGTTTTTAGACCAATTTCTAGCATAACAGTATGAAAAATTGAATAGTCATTCTTACATCTCGGAGATGTTCCAAGTCCATCTTATTCGCCAAAAGAATTGTCTGTACGGAAGGACTGTCCCCGTTCTGAAAATGTCGGAGACACTCTTCTGCGTACAAAAAACTCTGACGATCCGTAACGCTGTAGACTATTAGACAACCGTCGGCCCATGCAACTTGATCAGAAGGAAAACTCGTCTCCTGTAACATATGTAAATGACGACAAGGGCCATTAAGATTAGCAATAATCTCCGTCATATTCAAGAATAATCTGCAAGTCGAGTTCAATCATATAAACGAAGTATGAATCCATTTTAAGTTTTTATTTTGAGAACGACTTTGGGAGGTTCTTTTAGCTGCTATTTCTATGGCACTGAACTCTAGTATATAGAGTTCAGTGGGTGGTTGCTGGTAATGTTTACGTGGCTGGTATCTAGTAAGAAGTTCTTTAATAACATATGCTTAAAAGTGGTGACCGTTTTCATACATTTTACAAACTGATATCAAAATGAAGAAGACGGACTCTTCCAAATCAGACCGAAATACAAACTTAAAAATACGATATCTCAAAAACCAGTGATCCAATTGATACTTTGCTTTGTATCAATCAATCCGTATCAATTTCAGTTTTAATCCTGGTGCAAAGAGAACACGCAATGCGATCTGAAGAGAGGAAGCATCGCCTAAAAACATTTTGTAGTCATACGCTCTTTCTCCCGCAATCAAGCCCATACAACTTTTGTGTATGCAGCAATTTCTTATCAGGTCAAAAATAATGAAAATATTCTAAATGGCATCTTTGTATATATGTCCAAATGATTCTAAGATTTGCAATTCAGGGTAGAATCACTCACCGCTTCGCCCGAGACGTCGACGATTTCCACCTCCAACGGCATGTTATTCACCGTAACAATCTGCCTGTATAGTAAATCTGAAACAAACAAAAATGTCGAACGATAAGTACCTACATACAGACGCACACGGCAACCACGTGCCTATATACCATACCGTGGCCGTTGTTAGCCCGGACTTTTGAAGTTTGTACAACTTGGGTTAACCTCGTGCAAAAGCGTGTATGCGTGTACATGTATACAAGATATAATATGCCACGGACGATAACAGGTGATAATGGCTTTGGGTCCGCTATTTAAAGCCAGGTGTGCAAATTTTCCCGTATATGTACGACGACGCTTTCAAACCTTTGAAAGATGTTTACATATTTTCTTCATATTCTTGTTTGTTTTCGATATCTTGGTTTGTATTACAGGCATAAATATGCACCGCGATGTTGAAACATCGACATTGAAACTTCGACGAAATACAGAGCTCGACCATTTACACCAATTTTTTCACCCCCGGCCCTGCGATGCACGGTACGAGAATATGGGACCGCTATGTCGTGCCGTTTCGGCGCTGTCGCAATGCTTGGCTTAGGGAAGAGTGTATCTATAATTATCACAAATTCCTTGCGGCAGGCGCCTATATAGACACTTCCTTCTGCACCGATTTCAATATTCCTGGTGGGTAAATTTTATCTCGACAGACCTAAAGGTGATCGCTAATAACTTTCGTTAATGATCTAATGGGGTATACCTCTTTGATTGATACTTATTGAAGTCTAGCTACGCGTAGACGGTCTGCGATATTCATACGCGAATTCGCCGCCACCAGATCCAACGAAGTGATTTACGATTCGCTGAAGGTAAAAACCGGATGTAGACGGAATTAAATTCAATGCAGCTTACAGAGTGCATCTTCCACGAATTTTGACATATGTATGTACTTCTAAGGCCCGCTATGAATAAGTGTCTCACACGGACTCGACTAAGCCCAGAATAAGCAAGTGTGCGTCAACAATAAACAAACTTCCGGAGAACTGGAACTAGCGGCCGGATGCGAATTACGAGCCCGTCGAAAACTAAAATTCTTGAAACTCGTCATTCGTCGTGGATAGCTGAGTGCGACTTTTTGTAATTATTTACTTCTTCTGATCCGCTAATATCAATTTCTACAGCAGAAATTGTGAGTTTCAAGTATTCAACATGAGTTGAAAGCTCCAGTCTTCGCGATAGCTGCAGACTCCTCAACCATTACACGAACAGCATACCTGCAGTCATAAGACTAGTGCACATTTTCGGTACATTCTTCCACCAGCCTCAGCTCGTATCTGCATTTCAAACTATTCGGGATTCTAGGTGCGAGGTGGCAGGGCGCGAGCGACTATCGTTCCTGTCCGATCATTAATATTTTTCCTTCTCATATTCCTGACGTCTGATTTGAGCCGCGTCTCACCAAGGCCTTGGCTTCAGCCACGTGCTTCTTGGTTTCGTTTTATTAGACCACATATTATATTGGAGTTGGTCATTGTTTATTTCTCATTACCTTGATACTATAGTGAACCGCACAGGTTTCTTGAGGCAATGATGTCTGCTTTATACTACAGTTCGCTATAGTGTAATATCGAGCCAAGGACGTTACCCCGGTAACAGAATAAAGGACTCACAACCCTCTACCGGTAAAAGTTTCCTCGACCTCCGGTTCCTTCAATACCAAATATAATAGTATATTATGCATCCAGGGAATAAAGTGTTCTTTTTGACGATAGTGAGGTTTGTCGCCCGAGCGAAGCGAGGGTGACCTTCACACTCGTCTAGAAGAACACTTTTATACCATGGTGCATACGATATTTTATGCATCCAAGGGCAGAAAGGGAGTTGTTTATACGCGCAGCTGGGAATAAAGTACGCAGTTTATTCCCTATATGCATAAACACATTTTTTTCTTCTAATGAAATTTCTGGTTTTATTTCAAACCGATTATTCCCTTCGGGCTTACTGCGGGCAGTAAACTCACCCGCGGCAATATTCTTCCACTTTATTTCCTAGTTGCATAATGTACTATTTGCCCGGTCGCATCACGCCTGGGTCCCGGTACTCGGAATTGTTGACCACACAATATATCAACGTTGCCACCACAAACAACGGAATGGACTACATCATCTTGCGCCTACCGGCCCTATGACTGCGGTACACCAAAAGTGCAACACCGTGCGTCACCGTGTGCCGCTGGGCTATGCCGATCCGAGCCGTGCCGTGCCGCGCTGCGCGGACTCGCGCCATGCGGCAAGAGTGTGCAGTGGCCTTTGACCGCGATGTAACAGCTCGATTATCGAGCAAAACAAGTCTACAGTGAACGTAACTAGTAGCAAGACGTATTTCACCCCGATCAACGTGCTGTAATCGGATATGTATAATACAGGGTAAGTTTTCTTTAAAATGTTACCAAGCGTATATCTCGAGAACGATTCGAGGTATGGAAAAATTGAATGGCATGAAGCGGGCCCTCAACTGGGCAATGTGAAATTTCAATGGATTGAGGCACCTCAGAGATATCAAGGACATCGTAATTTTCTTGAATAGCCCAATAGAATGTTATTTGTTTGTAACACTTTGAGAAACTCACTCTGTATATATATAAAATACAACTCCTTAGATGTGGACCTGGCAACGCTTTTCTCTTTGTCCGAGAGACACGTGACGCGGCCGGAATGAATTTCGTAACGACTTCCGGTGAATCATGATCTCCCAATAGAGAAAAAATTAAAGCGCCACAGGTCGGCAAAAGCCTAATTACACTACTCCCAAAAAAAAAAAACGAATTTCTAAGTCCTTGACGGCGTGCTGTTTAAATAATCCAACTTATCTATAGATGTAAATATTATAGGTATGTGAATGTAGTACAGTTTTATTGCGCGAATGATATGATTCACTGCTGGCACTCGCAGAAAACGTAAGTCTTCACGATTCCACAAGCTCTTTTATCTTTCACAGTCTAATTCGATTATTATTATGTATAGGCTAGAGAACTTACCGGTATTCGAACGATACTCTCCAATGAATCGTCTGGTCAGGTAGCGCACGGTTAACGCTATAAATTCATAGAAATATCATGGTCACAGTGTTTATCCATCTTAATATTACGGCAGCAAAGTAGTATTTGAATCGCTGCAGTGATGTAAATATACGGATGTGCGACTCGAAAGCATATATTCATGTTTTCAAATATACTATAGTATATAAACGCGGCTAGCCTGCAAAAGATTAGTTTGTATAATTATTGTTGCTGAAGAACGGTTGAAAACAGAATGATTTTTATTTTTGTTACCCCCTTTGACTAGTGACAGCTCTATAATGAGAGGTAAACAAGCTTCTAGCCACACATCTGATATTACAACACTATACGTTTGAAAGTATGACTTCTATATGATTTACCAGATTTTCCAACGTTGCCACTCCCAAGAACAGCAATCCTAACGCGGGAAACGTTTCCGGTTCTCTCATCGGTTTTCATGATTGAATCTGAAGCAGAGCAAATAATATCTGGTTGGCGATTACGAATGGACGTAAAAATTGACAGAATGGTCCAGGAATTATACAATCGACGCAATCTCATCGTATCGACTAGATGTCAAACTGCTTTATGTTTTTAACTTTCAGAAATGGAACGAGCAGCCTGTCATTCCCATCTCGAAATTTTAAATCATAACTTATATATACGCATCTGCTGTTCTTGTTCGTTATTCTTGAACTAGAGAACCAATGTTGGCCTTTAGTTGTCACAGATTGGTCAAGGTTGTCAAGAGCGAGCAGGTTGTGTGATTCACCCGTCTGTTGAACTGACGAAAACACGCCGGGCCGATGCTCGATTCAAATGGGTTATGATGGGCTATTAATGTATCTGGCGATCGGATTCGCCACTTCAATAAGGTCCCTCGTATTTGCTGCAAGGTATGCTATTGCATGTATTCAAACTTAAACGCTCTCCCGAAATTCGACTCATCAGCTTACGAATCGCAAATCTGTCATTTCACATTCTATACAACCTTCGAATCATTCCAAAAACCTGTTTTTTTTTTTTGTTTTGTTTTCTGAGAAACTAAGTTCAACTGTTAGCCATTCATCCCCGAAGTTATATGTTTGGTACATACTTCGGGGAGTCTGCACAAAGACTGATTTCCACGCGCGTGCCCAATTCAAGTTTTCTCCACGCACATTATACCAATACGGGTGAATATGAGTAATTCCACGTCAAACCGGACAGCTTTCTGAGCTCGATGTTATACCGATTTCGCTCTAATTTTTTTTACGGGTTCTATGGAACAAATAAATTCATCAAACAATTTTTAGTTTTTTTTTTGGCCCATATTTTCCAAGTTACACGGGGGTGAAATTCAGGAAAAACAGCCAAAAATCGAAAACATACTCCCCTTCAAACGGTCATATCTTTGATTGTATTCAACCTAGAGACTTCGTCCAAGAACCATTTCAAAGCTGTTGAATGACACTGTTTTTATATATTTATTTTATCCTGCGGTAACAAACAATTGTATTTGTTATAAACAAATATATTATTCAAACGTGATTTTCAAAGTGAGGGCCACGCGATAGAATTCTTCTTGCCTTGAAAACCACGTTGGAATATTGTATTTGTTTATAACAAATCGAATCGTTCGTTATCGTGAAATTCAATAAGTATATAATAATAGTGTCATTCATTAGCTTCAAAATGGTTCTTGGAAGAAGTCTCTAGGATGAAAAAAACCAAAGATATGACCGTGTAACATGCCCACCGATGCTTCCTTGTGCTAGCCACACGTACCCGAGCCGGGTTTTACGGTGGCAGCGCGCGCCGTCACTTCTAAATGAATCGTTTTCACCTAGTTTCCATCGTTTCTCCATCCTTTTGACTTAACGATTTTGTAGAGAATTAATCAAGGAATACGCTCATATTTTTTTGAGAATTCTATCGCGTGGCCCTCACTTTGAAAATTACGTTTAAATAATATATTTGTTTATAATAAATAAAATTGTTTGTCACCGCAGGATAAGATAATTATATAAAAATAGTGTCATTCAACAGCTTTGAAATGGTTCCTGGACGAAGTCTCTAGGTTGAATACAATCAAAGATATGACCGTTTGAAGGGGAGTATGTTTTCGATTTTTGGCTGTTTCTAGGATGAAAAAAACCAAAGATATGACCGTGTAACATGCCCACCGATGCTTCCTTGTGCTAGCCACACGTACCCGAGCCGGGTTTTACGGTGGCAGCGCGCGCCGTCACTTATAAATGAATCGTTTTCACCTAGTTTCCATCGTTTCTCCATCCTTTTGACTTAACGATTTTGTAGAGAATTAATCAAGGAATACGCTCATATTTTTTTTCAGAATTCTATCGCGTGGCCCTCACTTTGAAAATTACGTTTAAATAATATATTTGTTTATAATAAATAAAATTGTTTGTCACCGCAGGATAAGATAATTATATAAAAATAGTGTCATTCAACAGCTTTGAAATGGTTCCTGGACGAAGTCTCTAGGTTGAATACAATCAAAGATATGACCGTTTGAAGGGGAGTATGTTTTCGATTTTTGGCTCTTTTTCTTGAATTTCACCCCCGTGTAACTTGGAAAATAGGGGACAAAAAAAAACGAAAAATTGTTTGATGAATATATTTGTTCCATAGAACCCGTAAAAAAAATTAGAGCGGAATCGGTAACATCGAGGTCGATTTTTGATTTATTTTGTCCGGTCTGACGTGGAATGGCTCATATGGGTTTTTATTTTTTCACGCATTCTTCTATCGCTCAGTTTCCTTAAGTTTAAATCAACTACTCATAGTAGGACCAGTATAATAACGTACGCGATGACGTTGTGTATAGTCCGTGGGCGGAGGACCTCTTGAAATGCGTAGATAAATCTGAACAAATGTATAAATACACATAGTATATCCATGTGCCCAAATCCAAATAGGACCGGGACAGTCATGCCGTCTATAAGAAAATAGGACATCCCTCGGCCATTTGACCACTAGTAAAGTAAAGAAATAAATAGTTCCTGACTAACGGAGGCTACAGCACACTTCAAAGAGATATACGTGGCTTATCTTAAATGGTACATTTAGTATGGTGGAAAAATTCCCGCGGGGGAGTGAAGAGTGTGATCGTTTGTGCGGATAAATGCAAGATCTAGAATTTGGATTGTCGACAATTTGCAGACAACGTCTGTCAAGAACTAAAAATTTTAGTAATGGTCCAAACAGTGGAATATGGCGTCTGTTTGATAATAAATATTCTAATAAGATTGAGTCGACAACGGAAAATTTGTAAATGTCTTAATAGCTAATGGTCATTGAAAGATTGGAAGATTTGGATGAAGGCGCATCCGCCTCGTCGATATGCGTGGCCCCAAATCGGACGTGTTCTTATTTTATTTAGCGTCGCGACGCTCAGCTATGCCACTCGGCGCCGAAGAACTCAGACCGACGCCAAAAGCGACAGAATGCCCGACAGTTTTATTGCATTTTTCATCAAAAAGTGAAAAATAGTATGTTAGATTTCCTGGAGTTTTCTGTTCATGGTATTCGATCAAGAATATAGGTAACCTTGAACGGTGGCCGCCTTTCTGCAATTAAATCAAATCTGTCGTTCATTCCTTCGCAAACATATTATGTAACCAGCTTATAGACAATGCCTTGTCCGAAGCTATAAGAAATAACACGTTGATTCAAATTGGCGAACCTAAGTAAGTACACATTTCGAAAACGGGATGTGATGACTTCCAGACATCCATCCGGTGGATTGAAACGGATTGAAAAACAAAGAATATATGTATACTAGGGTGAGTCGAAAATTATGAAAACTGTTGATTACCCTCAAAAATCAAAGATATCACTGAAATAAAGGCCTCCGTGCAACAATTCGATTTTTCGACAATTTATAGGGGGCGCGTGGGACGTTCAAACATGCCATTTTTAGCGTTGAATTCACTTCATCACTGATAAACGGAAGCAGATCATTCCAAAAATTCTGAATTTTTTATATAAGGTGCCCAGATCAATAAGATATGAAAATTTCAAAGATGAAGATTTATTTTCCAGCAATTCTCGCATTGTGAGCAATACTGATACCGAGTTTTACAAGAAAAAAAAGATAGAAGAAATACACAAACGTTTGAGAAGAAAAAAAATCAATATTTAATGATAATTAATTGAAAAATACTGAAAATATTGATTTTCAGAGATTTTTTTCGAATATATGAACCAATGCTCATGTTCCGTGAATATGGGTTTGGAAGAGTACATATCTGGGCTCCTTATATAGAAAATTCAGAATTTTTGAAACGATCTTCTTCCGTTTATCAGTGATAGAGCGAATTTAACGCTAAAAACGGCATGTTTGAACGTCTCGCGCGCCCCCTATCAATTGTCGAAAAATCGAATTGTTGCACGGAGACCTTTATTTCAGTGATATCTTCGATTTTTGAGGGTAGCCAACAGTTTTCACAATTTTCGACTCACCCTAATGTACACACATAGATATAACGTATAAATAAGTTTTTTGATCAACCCCTGCATGAAATATTCTGCATTAATTGTTACACTTAACGTTAACCTTGCACTCGGAATGCACGGAATTAGATTTTATCGTGGTTCAGACATGAGACGCGACATTCGTACAAATTTTGACAACTAAAAAACAGCAGGTTTCCCTCAGTGACGCCAAACCAGATATAAGTAACGGGCTCGTTTATGATCTCGTTCTTCTTTTATTTTACTCATGTTCATAACATTCTTTCTCAGTTATTGTTTTTTTTTTAGTTTATCCGCGCAACAAACTTCTTCCTTCAACAGGAGGATATATCATAACAAGGAGGAATCCAATGCGTATAATCTGACAAATTCCACACATTTTTCGACGTTGACCATATTTCATATAGTACATCGAATATCGCTTCATTTGATGGAATGAGTAATATTCGTCGAAAACTTGAAACAAATACTGTACGTATAGCGTGTGTGCGTATGTCTAGCTAGCATAATTCATGAGCTCTACTATAATAAGGTTTCCTCCAACACAGGTTAGAAAATTTCTTTTTAATTTTAGATACCTACATGCATGGCAGGCACACATATACATGAACTCGGTGTCTAACTCCAGCCTCGTAACCTACAGCTAATTACAGACTCGTTAGACGCTACTCAGGAGAGACCTCTCACATATTTTTTAATTTAAAATTGAGCTAGATATCAGATACCAAATTATGTATTCAATATTGGACATGTTTATCATATAAGCCTACGGACTCCACTTTGCTCATTATCATTGGTACCAGCCCACCCTTGAAATGGACTTGGCCAAGCTGCTCTCGTTCTGATGTCTGAAATATTTTGGCTGGCAACTAGTTCACGAGCATAAAATCAACTCCGACTAGCTACTGGTCGACAGTAAACGAATAGGAATAGCTACGGAATGGAGGAAGATCCAAACCGTTCGGATTAGCGGTTTACGTGTTTTCAATTGCCCCAGCCTTAAATTTCTTCATTATTACTGTTATTTTTTTATAATCATTATTATTATTCGTTGTGAGTGCATTTTATTTGCCCTAAATTTGAAATGAAAGTACAAAATATGCTACCTTATAATGATGGAGAATATTTAGACAGCCGATCAGCTATGCACGAATGTCACATATCTAATTTCCTTCTCTATTTCATACGTAGAGGCAGATAAAACGCACCCTGTTATATTTGTTTATACATTGCGTTGCGAACGTCAACGGCAACAATTATTACGCAAACTTTTATGAGTCGGTATGTTAGATTTACACCTAGTCTATTAGGTCTATTAGTTGGTCGGGAAATCAAAGGAAGATTACTGTAAACAGTTCAGATTAGCGCTGGCTTTTCTGAGACATTCTCTATAGTTTGGAAACAAAACATTTGAACTCCATCGGTATTCTCAGGTCACGAACATGAGCAGCTTTTGCCTTTGGAGGTCCTCCAAGTCGAGAAATTGAAATTCAAAATATAGCGCACGAAGAGAAAGTTTAAAAACCGATACTTGACTTTGGCTATTCCTTCCGAGTACAAAGACTATAATCTTTAAAAATGCCACACTTGTGTCGATAGAAAAAATACACAGGAACCTCGTCATAGATACCAACTTCAAGTATAGCTCTGCTGTAGGAATGGAATGCAATCTATATAACGCGCACTGAACATACTCGCGATAATATAACTAATTATAGGCTAAGACTGCAGCGCGGTCTTGCATCAACATGCGATGTTACAAGTTTCCTGCACTCATTTACCTGTTCGTGCCAATTATAAATATATACATATTACATATAAGATATATGAAACATAATACTATATTATAGAGTATCGAGATGAGAATTGTGTCGAATATAATTTCGGCATTCCTGCATTCCGCAGAGATTTAAATTTGGTAGATTTGAAAATTCTAAAATACAACTTCAGAAGTATTCGTTTATGGAATTTACCTTTTTGATGCTTCCAAATTTGTTCGGATAGTTTCAGTATGCCGAAAACTACGCTCGCACTCACTTTAGTTTTATTTTATATTCAGTTCAATTATTTTTTTTAGTCGGTAATTATCTTATTCACTATTCCTCCTAGTGACAATACTTTCTTTTAGTTTTTATTTTATTTTATTTTCATACAATGAAAACACTATTGTATAGTAAAAGAGTTTGTCACGAAGAATGTGTAAAGGTGCAGTACTACTTGCAGTCAGGAAAGACACCACGACACATCTACACCAGGGGCTGCGTTGAACTGTTTTGTCGACAGCAGCGCGGGCTGTTTTATGTGAGGCTGGCAGGTCCGTCCTCGGTATAGGCAGGTATTCATATATCAGACGGAAAAGCGCGCGCCGACGCTCCCCCAAACACGTGCGGCACGGCGCTGCGACGCATTTTCGTAATGCAAGCATTCGGAAATCAATTCCAACGTTTTGTCTCTATTCAGCGGATTAAATCTCACACGTGTAGGTAACCTATGTAAACACGGTCATGTAACATTTACCTAAAATATACTTGTATAATGTGCAAATATACATCGGTGTATGTGAACATATTGTTTCAACTCGTTTTCATAGCCCTATAATTATCACCGAGCGTCACACTCAATCTAGCACGTGTTTTGCCGGATTACTATTGTAACATTTCGATCTGTGGTAAATCATTCATCTCTTTACCCATAATCTGCAGGGTATCTTACTTTTCTTGGACAACAAATTTTTTACTGTCCCTTAGTGTGTTCTTGGGTTGATCCCAAACAAAGAAACGACTATTTTCTAGTTTTCGATTGAAAGGGAGAACTTGAATTGCGCATTACGGACACTCGTTCATGAGCTCGCTGTCAACGTTGCATCGCCTCAAGTCTTACCATGAAGTGCAACTAAGAATACCGCTACGCACAAGGTATAGACAGGTTGAAAACAACTCGAAGAAGATAAATTATTCGTCGCATTCCAGGCTACCGGATTGTCTTGTCTGCCTTTAGGGTACACGGTATCTGTTTTTGAAAATTTCCAGCCCGAAGCGTTACATTCATCTCTCCGTTTATGAAATCCGTAGAATTTCCTATATTACTGGGAATATACACATCTACTGGGGTAACCGTGGGGCAGGTCAGTGCCGTCTTTAAGCATGGGCTTGGTGGGCCCGAGCCCAGGGCCCCGGGTTCTAGGGGGCCCCCACTGGTGCGGCAGAAGACTGTCGATGTTAGTTAAATTCGAATATTTTTGATCAGGCCACCTGTATTGATTTTATGAATTTTCTGATTTTTAAACTTTTTCGAAAACACACTTTTTTTCAACTGGCTCTAACTTCAAGAGCTTTGATTCTTTTCGAAAAATGATGTAAGCATAAAATATGTCAATAAGTCCGAGCTTTCTGAAAAACAAAATCTGCAATTTTTTCCAGCGACACAATTCTAAGATCTTTGCGATAAAAAAAAATCAAATTTTTTTTAATTGCGACACCTTCGATCGTCCTGAAACTTTGTACCTGAATTCGACCGGTTACAATCAAGTTTTTTTCCAAAGGAAATCATGGATTGCTGATTCGTTCGGGAGTTACACCATCATAAGTGCCGAAAATTCGGTAATATTTCACGAAAATCAATCTTAACGTAAAAAACGAACCTCCGAGTACGTATTCTGTAGAAATGAACCTCCGAGTAAGTATTCTGTATAGAAACGAACCTGCGAGTATGTATTCTGTAGAAAAGAACTTTTGCGTACATATTCTGTAGAAACGAACCTCCGGGTATAGGCCAGTCAAATTAGCTCGAAAAGTAGCAAATATCTACAAAATGGATGCACAAGCCAAATTTTTTAAGGTGAGTAAAGGGTCATTAGAGATGCTAAATCCGCTGGAATCCAACAAAATTTCCTTGTGCTCCGTCCGCCATCTTGGAAAACAGGAACTCGTCGATATCTCGGATCCTACTGGTTGGATTTTCATTTTTTTTTTGGTTTTGGTTTTGTTACGTCCGGGCATCACCGCACGTACGTTCGCCCCTCACTTACCCGAGTAGAAATTGACGTCAGGCGCAGATCCGGCCCTGCAGGGGCATGCCTGACTGCCTGATCAGGTTGCCGTCAGGCTTGCTGATAAGGCCCTGATTAAGAATGTAACGCTGCGTTCTAGAAGCACCTGATCAGTCTGTATTTGTCAGGCCCTGATCAGATTCCTTGGTCAGGGCCTGATCAGATTGAATGGTCAGGCCCTGATAAAGGAAGAGAAACCAACCGTAAAAAACAAAACCAAAAAACTGACGTACGTGTGAATATTCGAATTTACAGTTCATAACTATCCACATGTACATGGAGAAGCATCACCAATTCGCTGAGAAAAACGACATCCTATTTTTTCGACCTAACTGGGATTTGAACCCAAGCCCGCTCGCATTTGTTGAATTACTAGTCGGACGCTCTACCTACTACGCCAAACTACCCTATGGATATTAGTCTGATATTTTCCTATTCATCGAAACTTATGATTTAAATGTCGAAGTGAGAGTTTATGGTCATTTCAATCTGACCCACCAGTCTCATGATTTTCAAGGTGAGATCACGCCTGGAGAATGTTGTAAAAAAATATGAGCTGGAACATGACTGCAGGGGCGCATCAGGCTTGCCGTAATAGGAACTACTTATGCCAACCTGGTCGGGGGCATGACAGGCAAACCTTGGGGAGGATCGCCTGATGACAGCCTAAACAGGGCCATATCAGGTTTGCTTCAACACGTACTGACTGATGGCAACCGGGCCAAAGTTATATCAGGTTTGCCTCAATGAGGACTAGCTGATGTCAGCCTGACCAGGGACACATCGGGGTTGCCTCAAACACGGAGTGCCTGAAGAAAACCTGGCCAGGGCCACCTTAGGCTTACCTCAATAAGGACTTGCTGATGCCAACCTGACCAGGGGCGCAACAGGCGCACCTTACTGAGAGATGATCCAGGCTATCCTGACCAGGGGCTCAACAGGCGCGCCTCACTCAGAGATATTGGGATCGACTGAGGGCAAATTGATCAGGGCCCGATTGAGCACTCCTTAGTAAGTAGCGCCTGATCACTGCCTGACCAGGGACGCAACAAGCGCACCTTAGTAAGGGATGATCCAGGCTATCCTGACCAGGGGCTCAACAGGCACGCCTCACTCAGAAATATCAGGGTCGACTGAGGCCATACTGACCAGGGTCCCGACGAATACTCTTTGGTAAGTAGTGCCTGATCATTACCTGACCAGGGGCTCAACAGGCGCACTTTAGTAAGGGATGATCCAGGCAATCCTGACCAGGAACCCATCAGGCGTTACTTAGTAATGCACGCCTGATGTTAAGCTGACCAGGGCTCCAACAGGTACGCCTTGGTGACGGATGCCTGATGATGACCTGGTCAGGGCCGCATCCGGTGTGCTCTATTAGGCACGCCTGAGTTCAACCTCATCAGGGCCTGATGGAACGTCAGGCTGGCCTTATCAAATTTCTACTCGGGTACTTCAGTACCTCAACTCTTCACACGCTTCCCCCCTTTTCCCTTTACGTCGCCACTCTTCTTATCTGCCTGCTACCAGATCATCCGCGTCTTCCCTTCCTACTTCTAGAAAAGACTCGTTGCACCCGGCACTGCCAAATGCAACGAGTCAGCAAAAACCTTTTATCTTACTGTCCTAGCAACTACCTACCTAGCTATGCTTCCCTCGTTTCCTCACCCACTTCTCAACTATATCTCTTCGTGCGAAGATAGCATATATAACACAAATACCATCATGACAAACAACTGTTAACCCGAATAAAAGTTATTAGTTCGCTAACTAAACCTTCATTACATCAACAATCCTTCAGTTATACTCTGGTATTTGAGGCAGGGGACAAGACCCCAATAAAAGACGTTACACTGGTGGCAGCGGTGGTCCCCCTGTTACTGAGGGCATGTAAAAGAAAAGTAAACGAAATATAAACCACTAACTAAACAAATCGTGACACCAAATAGTGAACCAATGTGCAAAATCAGTTGTGTGAACTAATAACCAAGAAAGCAACACTCGGTATAAACCACGGCGCCTAATACAAAAAAAAAAAAAAAAAAACAACAGTGTCCTGTTACATTGCACGATACATCTTGTACGACCTGAATCGCTCATATACGCGAAAAGTGTAAACTATTAAACCGCTATTATCAACCTGGCGATAATTGGCAATCACAGAATTTGTTAACACAAATCGCAGCAACCGAACCTCAAAGGCACCTCGCCCCCCAAAGGCTCATCTGAGCCCCACAAAGAGCGAACTCGCTCCAACGACGACCCGAAACCTGTTGACAACTCCAAGACACTAATATCACCAACGCTATCGCTCAACCCTCAGATTCAGAGTCAAGATCTCTACAGCAACAATCACCACTTTAGGGATATGCTAAGAAAAATCACTCTCATTGTACTCACCATAATTTCCCGAACGTAAGCTACCTTAACATATGTATACTATTTAAGATAAGTCATAAACCCCGCCGGAAACCATGTCTGACACAGAGACAGCATTCATGAATTTGAAAGTCGCGAGTACAGCGATTCCAACTTTTGACGGAACAAATATCACGATAAAATCTTTCCTTAAAAAAATCGAAAACATAAGATTACTAATAGCACCGCGAGATTCACTCCTATTCGCTGCACTCGTACGATCGAAAATTGAAGGCCGCGCAGAAAGGGCACTCCCGCGAGAAAGCTTCCAATCACTACAATCTCTTATAGACAACTTAAAACGCACGTTTGAACCGAAACAAAGACTATCAGACGTGCAATGTGCTATAGCGTGTGCACGCCAAGAGAAAGACGAGACCGCATTAGGTTACGGAACTAGGATAGAAGAACTCGTAGATACAGCCATTGACATTATAGAGTCAAAAGAATCCGCTGAAAACGCGACTATACTAATAAAAAACGTTGAAGAAAACGCTGTACACTGTTGGAAAAAATGTGTTAATTTTAACATTTTTCTAAAGTCCCAGGAGGTCCACTCTAGAATTTATGTCATTTTGACACAAGCAGCTGATGTTCAGAGTCAACAAATGAATTATGTTAAAGATTCAACACAAATATAACACACAATTTATATCGTAACGAGATTTTCATAGAGTTGTTTCAACATCACCATGAAGTAATTAAGAATACATTTGAATACTCAAATTAATAAAATTGGATGTTAATCCGACGGTCGAAAAAAGTGAAGTATACACATCTCAAATGTTGAGGCTAACTAATGATGAATGTACTAATAACTTTAATTTAATGTTGATTTGAAACTAAAAAATGTGTTACTTGGACTTATCAAATCAGTTATTACTACATTATATTAAAAATCACTTTATGACTTTCAATTTGAGCTAACTTAACGTTTCGTACAATATATTGTATATGCCAGGAATTGGATGTGGTGGTATGGGATGCACATTGATTAAAATTTTTGTTTTTAAATATTTTATTAAAAAATAGTAAAGTTATATTATTAATGAATGAACAGCAACGGCGACGTAAAAAAGCAAAGGCGTTGGCGGAAATGACTATTCAGACAATCATTTAGTACTGCAACGTCATCTTATCGCTTTCAGACATCAGACCAGCTTCAGGCTTCAGAAACCATCATAGCAAGGTCTGAGTGCGATCCCACGTGCGGATACGTCAATTATTATCCGCGATTGAGTCCAAAGCGGTATAATATCCTTGTCCGGAATTGATACCCTGTCAAAAAAAATACGGAAGCAGTCCACGCCAAGGATTTCGTCTCCAGAATTGATTAAATAAATTTATATTATTATTAAATGTGCAGCAACTTACCCTTTGAAAGGTTTCCTCGCCGAAACTGCGTTTTTACTGTGATTAGACACTCCGAACAACACGACGCACTGAACGCGACAGCCTTTGAGAGACTGAGAAACGTGTTAGAACACCTCGAAAACTGCGAGACTTCGTGCAACATCACGTTATTTGTAACAGCCCTTGTGATTGGCATTTTGTAGTGAAGCAGCCAATCATATCACAGTTAAAGAAACTACCAATCACTGACAATGTTTCAACGGTCGTTATATTCAAGCTTTGAATAAAATCTAACAAACTTGTGAGTTGAATCAACTATCAACGTCTCATCAACGAACTCAAGTAACATATTCTGGATAGTGTTGCCGCAAGATACGAGAAAAACGAGACAAGACGAGATGAGAGGTGTCGAGACTCAAGACGAGATGATGATTTTTCTCGTATCGTTTTATTCGAGACAATACAAGAAGACTTGGACGATAACCGAGACAATACTCGAGAATATCGAACCGCCCGCGGAGTAATCGAGAGCTCGATGGATTGTAAAAAGTTGATAGTTTGGAGGGAATTGAAGTAATTGATCAGTTAATAATAGTTAATAAACTTTCCTTTAGTATGATTTTTTTTCCTTTATTTATTTATTTATTTTTTCCTTCATTTATTATTCTGCAGCCCGAGTGACCAGACGTTGAACCGGCTCATTTTTTTACGCAATAGAGGATTTGCCGAAAAAGACAAGAAATTCAAGACGAGACAAGATTTGTTATCTCGAGACGAGAATTTATCGAGACAAGACTCTGTTAATTTTCTCGACTTTCGATACGAGACGATATTTCAAAAATTCTTGCCTTGTCTCGTCTTGCGGCAACACTAATTCTGGATAGTTGAATCAACAGAAATTTCTTGCCGTTTTGTAACATGAAATTTCAAGTTATACGATGATTAATATTTTTGGTTGTACTAATAAAACTACATAAAACTAACATATACAATTCGTCGAAATTATTTCACACTTTTATTGTGTCGAAAAATTTTAGTATTATGTTGAATTGAGCGTTCGACACATTTCCGCAAACCAACATAAATACAAAATGTAAAATTAACTGTGAAAAAATTCAATTTTCGACACAAAAATTTTAACATGGAGAAAATTCAACATAAACACAAATTATTTCCAACAGTGTACGCGCATTTATAAAGGGTCTGTGTGACGCGCTAGAACAAAGGGTGTTAAATGAGAAGCCAAACACGCTGCGAGCGGCAGTCGATAAGGCGGTGAGCGCGGAAAAAATAGTATCAGAAAGGCAAAAACTAAGAGCGCAGACACCAAAAACAAATGAACCGACTCAAAACCGTAGCATTAATAGCTCGAAACGAACACCACCTCACGACCCGTCGCTGAACTGTAGGTTCTGCAAGCGTGTTGGGCACTCAATAGATAACTGTAGATCACGAGAGCGTACCGACCATCTATCTTGTACATACTGTAAACGTAAAGGTCATACGGTTGAAAGGTGCCGCGCGCGAAACTACCAAAACCAACAAACACCCCAGAATCTTTCATTTTACCAATCAAACGCTCCACAATACACCCAACAACCTCAGGCACACAACAGACCTCAACATAACAACTCTGGTCAGCGACAAAATCAACCTAATAACCAAAACCGAAACCAACTAAACTCCAAACAGCCAAGATACGCACGCATAAACTTTGCAAACACAAATACTAACTTCGCGAATACCGACAACTTCCCATTAGAATCGCAGACTTTAAACGAGTAACGGGACCACCATACGGACGCAACGACGTCCCGAACTCTAGAAATGCGTCCGAATACGTGAAAAGAATCCTCTTAGAATGACCGACTATTAGAATTCAATCACCCCAAATCATCGGCAACACTGGAACACTAATAGTAGATACCGGTGCCAATTTAAACCTAATAAAACAAAAGATTATCACCCCGGACACTCGTGTCGAATCAAGGGATAAACGTTACATCTCGGGAATAACAGAAGGGTTCACAGTAACACAAGGTAGCATTAATCTAGAATTTGCGGGCACTTGCCACGAATTCCACCTAATAAGCAACGAATTTCCTATACAAGAAGACGGCATCCTAAGCGCCGATTTCCTGCGACTCGAGGAAGCAACAATCTGTTTTAAAAACGACCAACTCCATTCGCGAAACACAGGCGTTATCCCACTACATTACAAATCCTCGAACAATAATATAAGAACATCCCGCATCCTTACAACAGCGGCAACACAAACACCTAAGATACACCTACGCACGTCTCAACTCGAAAAACAGATCAGCACACTCTTGGTTGACACCGGAGCCGACATAAACGTGATAAAACTTAACGCAGTCAAACCTGTTGTAATCGGGATCCTGAGATCTTTCATACAACTACAATTTATTTAAAGGTTCGTTGTCGAATTAAGAGTTGGAACTCAGTCGTACAAAGTAATTCAAGTTTATTTAGTACACTCGGGCCTCCGCTATTTGAACACCCGCTATTTGACGGACGCCGCTATTTGACCACATTCGTCCTCCGCTATTTGACGGGCGTTACCCCCACTATTCGGCAGCGTTCCCCTTAACATCGGGGCCGTGAATGACACGGAGTGGCGTGAACTGGCTGCGCAGAAAACCGTCCACAAGGAGTGGGGGACCCCTACTTTCGTCAAATAGCAGAAACGCTCGGTCCCGACTCGGTCAAATAGCGGAGGCCCGAGTGTATATAAAGAGTTTTACAAAAGTGGTTTACTATATCTAGCAGAGATTTGGCATAACCTGCCCTAATAACTTGGTCTCGATGTTCTGACAATGAGTATTACGATGATCGCTTATTTATTACGTTAAGGAGGTCGTGCTGCGTCTGCACTTGTTGTTAGTTGCGTGAAGGCTTCGTACTTGCACATTCCATGGTATTGCCAAAGTGTGGATCAAACATCTGTATTGCAACACTTTGATACTCGGGTTGCAACATCCCTCCCCCCTTGGAAGAGAAGTCCTTAGGATTTTTCTCCTGAAATCAGTTAAATCTGCTGGCTTGCGTCGTCGTGCGTACACTGTTAGAAATTTCCATATGAAATTTAATAAAAATGTGTGTGAAGCAATTAACACATACTTTTTTCCATTAAAATTCAACTCGTGAAACGATTGAATATTATTACAACTAGTTTTGAAAATTCAAAAACGTTCTGAAATTTTAAACTCAAGATTATTGAAAATATATAGCTATCGTATATGAAAATTAATAGTTCCTATGATGAAAATTCAAGATGCTCATGAAAATTCATACGAATATATACTAAATTTAGGGTATGGATACATTTAAATTCAAAGACGTAATTGATATTTTGTAATTTATTTTTCAATATTCATCACCTTCGAGTAATTATCTTACACAATTTTCTTGATCTATAAGTCACTAGAAAATGGTTAATATTCACGACTAGGAGAATCCCACATGATGCACATATTTCAACATAGAAATAATAGGTATAAGTAGAAGGTAGTTTTTTTTTCTGATTCTCGATCTGCTCCATGGTACTTTTTCAAGTTTTCGTTAAAAGTTCACTCCTGGATTGTAGGTCAGGATCTCCTGTTTAAATCCTTCATCTATCGGATTTGATGTCCAGTGATACCCTGAAATCTGAAAGTGTACCGAGTTAGATTAAGAAAATCAACTTAACAAAGAATGCTCGAATAATACACGTGGCAGTTTAGCATTTTTCACTCATGAAGACTATCATATTACCACAACCGATGATTTCTAATTAATTTTCTTACTTGCCTCATTAATCTGATGAATGTAGTCACTTGTTATTAATGATATTGACGACAATTATCTGGAAACTTCACAAATTTGCAAAGGGCAATAGATCTCGACGCCGCCGATCGCCGATCGCCAACAGACAGGAAGTATAACTGGCGTACACGGGCTGCTTAGATGCGCATAGCTCACTGCGCGACTAATTTATATAGCATTATTTGAATTTTCACACTATTGTGAATTTTGATATAAAAGTCCATTAAATTTCAAAATCCGTTTCCGTAAATTTCATGTTTCCCGCATCGAAATTTCATAGTATTCTGTAATTTTCAATCACGATATTGAATATTCAAACACAATCTCTGGAAACTAGTAAAACCATTATGTGTTTTGAATTTTCAAAACAGTCTTCTGAAATTCAATAAAACTATGAATAATACTAAAAGACAGTTATTAAAAATTCAGTACTTTTCTTTAATATTAGGAGACAAATATGAAATTTGAAGGTTTTTTATATTAATCTCATTTCAATTACCAGGGTTTGTGAATTTCATTGTTTTTCGTTTATGAAATTTCAAACTATTTTTAACAGTGTACGCTTGCCTATTATGCTATATCTAGGTTAGTAGTTTACATAATGTATCCCGTTTACAATGTTTTATATAATCGTTTCTTAATTTAGGTTAGTATAATTAATTTTTCCTGACATATTATTCGATGAGAATATTACAAAATGATAAGCTCTTATTCGATGAAATGCTTCAAACGATTTACATGTACTCTGAGAGTTTTCTTCTTGACCTTTATGGTACAGTTTACTTCTGAATTTACCTCTAGAATAGTATAAGGACCAATCCATTGAGATAATAGCTTCTTCGATCGTCCTCTGCGTACAGTCTCGTCGTACAGTAGTACCTTGTCTCCAACCTTGAACCCTTTTTCGTTGGTTCGTCGGTCGCACTCGATTTTTGACCTCTCCTTGGCTTGTTGCAGATTTTCTTTGGCTATAAGATTGCTGGCTCGCAATCTCTCTCGTAATTCTCGTGCGTAGTCGTCATAGGTGTACGTTGTTTCTGGATCCTTCTTCAGCGATGTTGGTAGTTCAGCTGGGTGCCCATACACCAGCTCGAATGGCGTAAATCTCGTTGCAGTGTGGGGTGTCGTGTTATATGCAAACATAGCTCATAGTAACCATTCGTCCCAGTTGCTCTGTTCTTCGTTTATGTAGTGTCTCAGATATTCAGCTAACGTCCTATGTGAACGTTCTAAGGCTCCATTGGATTCAGGATGATAGGCCGTCGTTTGAATCTTGTCGATCTTTAACAGTTTACAGGTATTTTTGAAAACGTTACTCAAAAAGTTCGTACCTTGATCGGTGAGTATTCTCTGTGGTATTCCGTGTTCGCATACGATCCTGGTCGCAAATTCCTTGGCTACAGTGTTAGCTTCTTGGTTCGGAATGGGTATTGCCTTACTGAATTTGGTTAGACAATCTTGAAACGTGAGGATATATTTATTTCCTTGTTCCGTTTCCGTCAGTGGTCCTACGATATCCAATGCACATTTCTCAAACGGTTGATTTGGAGTGTCGGTAATGACCATTGGTGCCTTCGTCTTCTTGCTAAGTTTGTTCTTCTGGCAATTCTCGCATCTCGAGATGTGTTCTTCGACGTCCTTCCGTAATCCTGGCCAATCGTGCTTCAATCGAATTCGTTCAATCGTTCGGTTGACTCCTTGATGAGCTCCTAATGGCGTGTCGTGATACTCATAGATGATCCTGTTCCGATCTTCCTCCGAATATTCTTGTTCTCGGTTGTTCGATTCATCCTCTTCTTTCTGCTGACTTCTGGTCACTGCGTACATGCGACTCAAGGCATCTGCGTTGGTGTTAGCCTTGCCTGCCTTGTACTCGATCTCGTAGTCGTATTCTTCCAGCTTCAGTCGCCATCTCATGAGTCGTGATCCTGGATGTTTGACTCCGAATAACCATGTGAGTGGTTTGTGATCTGTAACAATCTTAAATCTGGTACCATATACATACGGTCTGAAATGATTAACTGCCCAGACTATGGCCAATAATTCTTTTTCTGTGGTGCTGTGATTTCCTTCTGCTGAATTTAGAGTTCTACTTGTGTATGCTACTGGGAAGTCACTTCCTATTATGCCTTGCGACAGGACTGCTCCGATGGCTTTGTCGGATGCGTCTGTCGTCACGATGAACGGTTGCTCGAAATCTGGATACTGTAGAATTGGTGCTGTCGTCAATGTCTTCTTCAAATTTTCAAAAACTTCTTGTTCCCTCGAAGTCCATCCAAATTTTACCTCTTTCTTCAGCAAATGTGTTAGCGGTTTTGCTAAACTCGAGAAATTCTGTATAAATCGTCTGTAGTATCCGGCCAAACCCAGAAATCCTTGAACATCTTTTACACTCTTTGGAATTGGAAATTCTTCTACTGCTCGGATCTTCTCTGGATCTGCCTTTATCCCGTCTCTAGTGATGACGTGTCCCAAAAAGTTGACTGCTTTCCTCAGAAATTCACACTTGTCGGGTTGTAGTTTCAATGAATTTTGTCGTAAGCGTTCCAGTACCTCTTCCAGTCGTTTGTTATGTTCCTGCAAACTAGGAGCATGTATGACAATATCGTCGAGATAGACATAACATCTAAGGCCTTGCATTCCTGAAAGTACAGTATTCATTAACCGTTGAAATGTAGCGGGTGCGTTCTTCAGTCCAAAAGGCATGCGATTGTATTCGTAATGACCGTGTGAAGTGGAAAATGCCGTCTTGCACTTATCCTCTTCTCCCATTGGAATTTGGTGAAATCCTGATGCTAGATCTAATGTAGAGAAATATTTTGCCTTACCCAACTGGTCCAATATTTCCGTGATATTAGGCAGTGGAAAGGAGTCTCCTACAGTAACCTCGTTCACCTTACGGAAGTCAACTACGACTCTCATCTTCGTTTTTCCTGATGCGTCTGCCTTCTTCGGTACCACTAGCAGTGGTGCGTTCCATTGACTTTTGCTCTGTCTGACTATCTCGTCGGCAAGCATTTTATCTACCTGCTCGTTTTCCTCCTGCTTGTGTTTCTCTGGAAGTCTATAAGGTCTTACATTTATTGGTGCGATATTATCTGGACTCGTTGTAATTCTGTGACTAGCTGCGTTCGTGTAACCCAGATGGTCTCCTTCTAAGTGAAATACATCATGAAATCTTTCACAAATATCTAACAAGCTCTCTTTTTCTTCTCGATTCAGATGACTCGTACATAGGTTGTCTCTCAGCTGTTGCATTCGGCTCGCGTTACTCGGTGTCATCGTCCGACATGCATACACTTACGTCATATCTGTGTGCTCTTGGCTTAGTGCTACGATTTGTACACACGGCTGTTCCAGTTCTACATCATAATCGTTTGTATTCAAAATGCTGACTTTGCACTCACCATCGACTGCGTTGGTGATGCAACTTCCCATGTATACTCCAGGCTGTAACTCGATTCCTTCGACGATGCCCTCCGCGTCGTCGCGTGTCTTTGCACGGATTATCTTCTCGCTTCTTCGTCCGAGCGATATGTGAGCTCCTGTGGCTCCTAAATTCCATGTAGTTCCGTACAATCTTGCGTATTTCCCAGATCTGAGCTCGACGTCATGCTTCTCGAGGAAGTCGCCTCCTAAGAGACCGTCTGCTTCTAGTGGAAAATCATCTTTAACTGCGTGAAAAAGGTGCGATATGTGCCTATCACCAACCCTTATATTCAACGTGACCTTACACAAGGTCGTAACCGGTGTTCCGCCTATTCCTCTGAGCGTGATCACACCGTCTTCAGCCATCACTTCGCCGTCAATTTTTCCGACTTTTACTAGGCTTACCTCAGCTCCTGAATCAAATAGCATAGTTCCGTGGCTCCATTTATTAGGCAATTTACTGGTACGACGCGATACGGTTGCCTGTCCGCCGCGCCTGCTCCTCGTTTCCCGGAGTCTCTTCGTTTTGCTTGCTGGCGTCTCTGAAAGGACCTGGCTGGACCCGTTCTTCCCTTCTAGGAGATCCCCGATTCCTTTCGTATCTTTGCCGATTTTCTTCTGCTATTCTAGTTCTGCAGTCTCGTATGACGTGCCCTGGTTTCCTACAGAAATGACAAATTACCTGAATTTTTCTTACGTAGTTACTTGGTGGCGGCAATCGTTGAGGGTAACTGGATCCCGTCTTTGCTGAGCGACAATCTCGTGCTAGGTGTCCTGTCTTCCCACAGTTGTAGCAATTATTTCCTCTGTTGCCTTCTCTGCTGTTGCGCGGTTGATTGTGTTCCCGATCCGATCCACGAATAGGGCCTAAATCTCGTTCTTCTTCTATCGCGAGTGATATGGCTTCTCTAAGATTTTCACACCGTCGGCCTTTGACCAATATCCTCAGCTTGTCGTTCAAGCCTCTGATGAAGATATTGACAGCTTATTTTCTGACCTGGCGTTCCAGCGTCGATTTCGAATCCTCTTCTGCGGCTTCCTTCATCCGTACTTCGATGACCTGTGCAGTTAGTTTCTCGACTCGTGTTCCATATGACCTTGCGTCCTCGTTCTGACGTTGTCTACAGCTACTGAATTCCACTTGTAACGAAGCTAATGTCCGTGTATCGATGCTCATCGACTTCAGCTCTTCCTCCAGTGCGTTCCAGGTGTCAATTGATTTGTATTCTAAAGCTCGTGCCACGGTACCTTTGATTCGGGTGCTCAGAACAGCTTTCAATAGATTTCCCGTATCTGCAGGTCGTATTATCTCACGTGCATACTTGCAAAAGCGAATAAAATCACAAACCTTTCCTCGGTCACTGCTATCGAAGATCTCGATGTCCTTCAGCACTTGTCTCACGGTGGGGGTGTCTTCGGCCATATTGATTGGAGGTTGATTCGCTGCTGTGTTCTGATTCTGTTGTGGTGGTACTTGCTCCCGAGTCTTACTTTTAACAAATTCGCGCAATGCCGTACGAAGTTCGTCGACTGTATATTCTTCGCTTACGTTTATACGAAGATGCTCACAGGTTTGGAGAAGATGATCTCTTCGTAATTCTTGAATCCACGCGGTTTTACCTTCTGCAATGCGTCTTTCCACCAAGTCTCTGTTCAATGGCATTCGCTCCTTTTCCGAAGATTCTTGTGCTGCTGCAGCCAGTATTAAATGCAAGGCGTGCCTCTGGCTGGGAGGTAGTACGCCAAACAACGGTGAATTATCTCCAAAGCTTACTTCTCCTTGTAACTCAGGTTTAGTCGGAGAGTCTACGGATGCTGAACGTTCTATTCTTTTCTTTGACATGTGATTTCACGGTGATTCCTTCAACGATGCCAGCTTCCGGTGCCACTATCACTATTCTTTTAATTTACTAGCTCGATACTTGACACTTGATTTATTTGTACGATTCGACGATCTTCGCCGCTGCCACCAGTTGTTGTAATCGGGATCCTGAGATCTTTCATACAACTACAATGTATTTAAAGGTTCGTTGTCGAATTGAGAGTTGGAACTCAGTCGTACAAAGTAATTCAAGTTTATTTAGTATATAAAGAGTTTTACAAAAGTGGTTTACTATATCTAGCAGAGATTTGGCATAACCTGCCCTAATAATTTGGTCTCGATGTTCTGACAATGAGTATTACGATGATCGCTTATTTATTATGTTAAGTAGGTCGTGCTGCGTCTGCACTTGTTGTTAGTTGCGTGAAGGCTTCGTACTTGCACATTCCATGGTATTTCCAAAGTGTGGATCAAACATCTGTATTGCAACACTTTGATACTCGGGTTGCAACAAACCAAACATACACTTCACCCCGACGGACAATACCCAGATAACCGGCACAACAGACGGTGCTATAAAAACTCGAGGAAGCGTCAACGTACAAATCGACAATAGTTTGCACGTATTCCACCTAGTCGATAATTCCTTCCCAATAAAAGAAGACGGTATTTTGGGCACGAAATTCCTATACACTGAGAACGCCACAATTTCGTTCGGAACTGGTACAGTAACAACGGAAAACTGTAAACCATTGAAAATACTAGACGAAGATATTGTATCTATCCCTAGCCGAACTGGTAAAGTAATATCATTGAAAGTCGCCAACCCGACGGTAAAAACAGGATTCATTGATAACATAGACTTCAGCCCCAGTATTTTTCTCGGCAAAGCCTTAGTCACGAACAGAAACGGTTTAGCATATGCCTACGTGATTAACTCCAGCGAAACAGCTGTAGAGATAAGGAGGCCTGTAGTAACCCTAGAAGAAGTCGACGAACTCGAGGATACGAGACCCCAGCTGACCGACACAAGTCTCACCAGCGTTCAATCAATCCTACTCACCAAGGCTCGGGAAACTAATACCAATAACACTTCCAGTTCGCTTCACTTCTTACCTAACTACGACTCGAAACGCCTCCACACCCTTATGGGAAACCTTCGATTGAACCATTTGAACGACGAAGAAAAACAGTCGATAACTGACCTTGCTATAGAATTTAACCACCTTTTCTTCCTACCGGGCGACAAATTGAAACATACACAACTGGTCAGTCATACCATCCCTACCACAGATGACATTCCGATTCATACAAAACAGTACAGATATCCTCAAATTCACAAAGAAGAGATAAATACACAAGTTAGCAAACTCCTTGATCAAGATATCATCAAACACTCTTCTTCACCATACAACTCCCCAGTTGGGACAGTACCCAAAAAAACAGACGCCGCCGGCAATAAGAAATGGCGCATGGCCATAGACTTCCGTAAACTAAATGAAAAAACTATCGGCGACGCCTATCCGCTACCCAGCATAACGGACATTTTAGATCAATTAGGATCCGCCAAATACTTTTCTAAATTCGATTTGGCGTCAGGTTTCCACCAGATACCGATGCATCCTGATCACAGTCCCAAAACGGCTTTCTCAACGCCACATGGCCACTATGAATTCAACAGAATGCCCTTTGGCCTAAAAAATGCACCATCAACCTTCCAACGTCTAATGAATCAGGTACTTTCCGGACTCCTCGGCAACGAAGTCTTCGTTTATCTGGACGACATAATAATCTATGCGAGATCATTAGAAGAACACGCCATTAAATTCAAAAAACTTATGGAACGATTAGCCAATGCCGGACTAACCCTTCAGCCCGACAAATGCGAGTTTCTACGTAAAGAGATAGCATACCTAGTCCACGTCATCACAAAAGACGGAGTAAAACCGGATCCCAACAAAATAGTAGCCGTCAAAAACTACCCCGTCCCTACGAATCCGAAGCAAATCAAACAATTCCTCGGACTGATCGGCTACTACCGCAGATTCATACCTAACTTATCAAAACTTGCAAAGCCCATAAACAACTTACTAAAGAAAAACAACCGATTTCTTTGGACGTCCGAACACCAACTCGCATTCGAAACACTACGCGATAACCTTTGTAACGAACCTATCTTACAGTACCCGGACTTTGAGAAACCGTTTATATTGACGACCGATGCCTCTAACTGCGCCATGGGCGCAATTCTGAGCCAAGGAGAAATCGGCCAAGACTTACCTATCGCATACGCCTCGAGATCCCTCGAAAAGGCGGAAGTCAACTACTCGACGATTGACAAAGAACTCTTAGCAATCATCTTCGCCGTGGAACACTTCCGACCATATCTTTGCGGACGAACATTCACACTCGTCACAGATCACAGACCACTAGTTTGGATGAACAATGTGAAAGACCCAACCTCACGACTGCTACGATGGCCCCTGACACTCGACGAATATTCTTACAACGTTATCTACAAAAAAGGAAAGATGAATTCGAACGCAGATGCGCTATCCAGAAGCCCACCACCTGACACAATCCAAATCCTATCTCTTGACTCAAAGCGCCTTAGAACCGATACCGAACCCTCAGAGGAAAAGAAAAAAAAGATAAAGATAACACATCGACTCCCAAGACGTCCCCGACAAACCACAGACGAATCCACTAACCCTGCCCCAACTAAAAGACCTAAAGAACAACAAACGCCAACTATGACAACGTCAACTCTCTCGGACAATTCAGATACTGAAGCTACCCACCAAAAATCTGAACCCCTAAAAAAACGAAAGACTACCGAGTCCTCTAGTAACCAGCCCCCACGGGAGGAAGAGACCCTTCACCTACCCGAGTTCGCTCATGACTCAACACCGCCAGAAGAAGACAACGATAAACGAACAAACTCTCCAGAAACCTACCCTAGCGTTGAAAAACCGAATAAACGTTATCGCGATACGCAATCTTCAGGTAACCCGGCACCACGAGGTAAACCGAACGTAGATAATGACTCAGACTCTACGGACGACTCAGACACTCAGATACACATCCGCCGTAAGCGCATTATCACGACCTCGTCCAGCTCAAATCGAAGGGTTCACAAAAAAGTTCGCAAACAAACCGCAGGCGCGATTTCCGATGAAAAACAAACAAAACGTGAACTCCCGTACACTCATACGGACCGTAGTACAAATGAGCAAAACAAACCACCTAATGCTGAACCGGGAACGTCGGAAAATAATAAGCCAAGACCTGCGCCCTACATACGCAAGAAGATTTATAAAAAACTCTCGAATACAAATCCGATCACGGACTCAGAGTCAACAGCAACACCCACTAGATCTGATATAGGAAGACGAGAAGACATAGCCGGAACCTCCACCAACCAGAATCCAGAAAACACACCCCCATACGGCCAATTTCTCGTAGATCTAGAGTTTCTACCTTTGGCTTACAATAAACACATTACAGAGATAAACGCTGACATATTAAAACAAAGAGACAACCTCGCACTCTGCATTTCAGCAGACTGTAAAGCTTCACTAGGTGTCGCGGATCAGATGGTGAAACAGGGATTGATACAACGTAAACAACTTCTAGCCATGAAGCCTGAAGTGACAGACATTATAACAGTCACATACCCACGACGCATAATCTATAATTTAGTAACAAAAGAACATCACTACGACAAACCTACGAAAGAAGTCATGTACAAGACACTAGCCAAACTAAAAATAGCACTTATCAAAGGAGGAGTGAAATCACTATCAATACCAAGATTAGGCTGCGGCCCAGATGAACTTAGCTGGGACCTAATTAGTCGTATGATCCATTACATATTCAAGGACACAGACATTAAAATCACCATTTGTGTATACGAAAATCCGATATCTCACCGATCAACCCTCGAAATCGACGAACGACCAAACCCAGTAACGGACACCCCACACCCAACAACAGAACATAACATCATTCCACCAACAGAAGTAAATAACACTACCGACTACACGATGGACACAGACTACTCGTCAGACCCCGAGAACTCAAGATTAACAGAAAGTGACGACACCGATTCACCAATAGACACCCTAGATTTTCGAGACCTACCCAACAATGATTCTCCCACCCCAACCCGCACTAACACTCTACAACATACAGGTATTCAAAATAGCGAGACCAACAGCACACCTGATGACTTTAACCATTTTATAAATAACCTGGATGACATAATACCTGTAACTAACGTCAAGGAATCAGAAGACCAAATGTTCCTAATAAACGACAACTACGTTCACTGCGTCCCAGCGGACCACCCTACAGATGACCCATTGGCAAAACGACTAATAGACAAGGGCATGCTCAACAGAAAAACGTTCACAATTCGAACACCGCAGAAACTAGAAATAGCTCTGACAAAATTCAGAGAAAGATATATCCTCACACTTGTAATCAAAAACAAACACACAGACAAAGATAATCTGGAAGACCTTTATAACATACTCCTCAACTTGAAGCGTATCCTAATTCGTAAAAATATAAACTCCTTCACCTTTACAAATAACAACGTAGAGCTACGTAACTTTCAGTGGTCAACGATCAAAAAACTGTTTTACTGCATCTCCGCAAATACGAACATTAGAATCACACTCTGCCAGGCCCGGGGCTAGTTGTGTGGACTATGTGGAACATTCCACACGCCAAATTTTCGTGGGTGTGGAATTCCACACCCCGCATTTTGGTTATCTTTTTAGAAATCTCAGAAGACGAGGATAGCTTAGTACTGGATTAGTACTGCTTCAGAAAATGTTTCTCGGTCAATTCAAAATACAAAACGTGACTATCAAAACACTGACGGACGTGGTGAATTACTTGGCGAATTAAAATTTTTACGACTTTGTACCGGAATTCGCGAAACTCGTCAAAATCATTTTCACAATACCACCGTCATCATGAACGGATGAGCGCATAAAAAAAAACTGCGAAAAAGTATGCTTACATTAAAAGAAAAGCTATATAGAATATATAAATATTATTGGTACACTCGAACCTCCGCTATTTGACCACCCGCTATTTGACGAACTCCGCTATTTGACCACACTTGCCCTCTGCTATTTGACGGGGTTAACCCCCACTATTCGGCAGCGTTCCCCTTAACATCGGGGCCGTCAGTGACGCGGAGTGGCGCGAACTGGCTGCGCAGAAAACCGTTCACAAGGAGTAGGAGGCCCCTACTTTCGTCAAATAGCAGAAACGCTCGGTCCCGACTCGGTCAAATAGCGGAGGTCCGAGTGTAAGTATAAATTTGAAATGAGAAAGATAATATGAATAAAAGTAAGTCTGCAATAACAAAATAGATCATGAAGAAAAATTTAATTGAGAGCCCCCCCCCCCCCCACACCGTTATTTCCTTCACACCTCACCAAAATTTGCTCCGCCGGGCCTGCACTCTGCACCGAAGAAATTACCACGCCCGACGAAACCCTACGCCACGAGATAATCAAAGAATACCATGAATCGCTAATCGGAGGCCACTAAGGGGTAACGAAGACCTTTAACCGGATAAGAGAAAAGTACATTTGGCCAAACCTCAAATCTCAAATACAAACCTTTATCAAAACTTGTGACAGTTGCCAAAGGAAAAAGTTAGTTCGAGTCAAAACACGACTGCCCATGATGATTACGGATACCCCGGCAGATGCGTTTGATAAAGTCGCACTCGACATAGTAGGACCACTTCCCGTGACGGAATCAAATAACCAATACTTATTGACAATTCAATGCAATTTAACAAAATTTCTAGACGCTTTACCTCTCCCTAACGCGACTGCCCAGACAATCGGCACGGCATTTACAAAAGAATACATTACACGTTACGGAGCACCACAAATAATACTAACAGATCAAGGCCGAAATTTCATGAGCACAACGATTAAACAAATTTGCAAATTATTCAAAATTAAACAAGTAAGAACTACTGCATATCGACCACAATCCAACGGCTCCCTAGAACGTAGCCATCTTGTACTTATCGAACACATTAAACACTACACAAGAACCGGTAAAGACTGGGACAAGTACGTACGTTTCGCAATTTTCTGTTATAACACCGCGATACACGAAGGTACGAACTTCACACCACATCAATTAATCTTTGGTAAAGAAGCTCGACTGCCATCGGACCTGAGAGCAACCGTCGCGACAACAAACTCATACAACACATTTATCCTCGACCTACTAACAAACCTGATAGAAATTCGTGAAAGAGCAGCACAAAATTTGAAGGACGCAAAATCAAAATCAAAAGCGTATTACGATAAAAGAATCAACGAACACCTCTTTGAGGCCGGACAGAAAGTATTTTTATTAAATGAAAATCGGACAAAATTCGAAGACCAATATAAAGGCCCGTACGTAATTAAGAGAATAATTGACGGAATAAACGCAGAAATTTACATCACGCCGAACGAAACAAAAATAGTTCACTTAAACAAATTAAAGTTAGCACACACACGAAACTAACACGACAAATAATTACAGATACGGCACGGCACTCGAAAACGATGGAAACCAACCTCATACCTTGATACCATTCACTCTAAACCTAACCGAGATATATCAGGACCTAAACAAAAACCATACCGTAAACCTATCGACAATTCCCATATTCCACCAATACAAAACCACACCCCTAAACGCCGATGACATAAAATCTAACAGCCTAGCACTGGAGGATATAATCAAACAGGCAAATGAAATAAGTACACACAAACGCACACAGCAAAACACCGACAGCCTAACGACTAGTCTCTCCTACGCAGCCATTGGCCTAGGAATTATAGCAGCCCTGTTCGTGGCATTTAAATTATCAATATTCGGAAAAATAGCAACGGTCTTCTCCTGCCTGGGGAAGACAAGACGCGGCAGCGGACGCTCAAAGTCACCTACTTACGAAAAACCTACCAAATTAAACATTATTCACCCACACCTAAACGAAAACACTCCTCATGAGGCAATCACACCACCACTTCCGCCAATGGGCCCGTCTGTGCACAAGAGCAAGACCCGAAAGCCCCACCTACTACACCGGACAGCGACAGGCTCGCACCCGCTCGAACCGGTGAAATACTACGATTAAATATACAAGTCGGTACGCTCATTTAATTTTAACGATAGATTAACGATAGATTTAAGTCATCAAACCATTACCAATGTTTCGAACAATTACTTAGACGCATAAGCATTTAAAATGTAATTCAAACCTTTGTCATTAGGATAATAATATTACGACCAATGCCAATGTTTCTTTTTTTTTTTTTCTTTTTCTTAATTTGAAATTGTAATCACTCACGTATTGTTAGACATAAATCTTAGATAATATTTGATAACTACGTTAAAAGGAAGCATACCGCTTGAATACAAGCGATATGTTTCCTCTAACGGGGGGGGGGGGGGGGGTGTTACGTCCGGGCATCACCGCCCGTACGTTCGCCCCTCACTTACTTCAGTACCTCAACTCTTCACACGCTTTCCCCCTTTTCCCTCTACGTCTCCACTCTTCTTATCTGCCTGCTACCAGATCATCCGCGTCTTTCCTTCCTACTTCTAGAAAAGACTCGTTGCACCCGGCACTGCCAAATGCAACGACTCAGCAAAAACCTTTTATCTTACTGTCCTAGCAACTACCTACCTAGCTATGCTTCCCTCGTTTCCTCACCCACTTCTCAACTATACCTCTTCGTGCGAAGATAGCATATATAACACAAGGACCATTATAACAAACAACTGTTAACCCGAATAAAAGTTATTAGTTCGCTAACTAAACCTTCATTACATCAACAATCCCTCAGTTATACTCTGGTATTTAAAGCAGGGGACAAGACCCCAATAAAAGACGTAACAGTTTTGTAGAAAAAAATATTCTCTACAATTTTTATCCGAAGAATTTTTAGATATCTGTAATGGAATCCTTAGAACTTCGATACGCCAACTAGTGGCAGAAAATGGAACTGTTGAACGACGGCTACAGTAACCAGCTGTAACCAATGAGAGGGCTTGAAACCTCGATACGCTTACTAGTGACGAAAAATAGAACTGTCCAAAGTCGGCTACTTTTACGAAGCCACGCCCATTCCAAGGATCCCAAAAGGAAAAAAAGTTATTCGAATGTTTATTATGGATTATATTGCCCCCTTCCGATTGTATCGAAAACTTGTTCAAATAAAACTTTTGAAACTTTTTTTCTTTCACAGATATCGAAAAATTCTTCGAATAAAAGTTTCAGAAAATATTTTTTTCTACACAACTAAAAAAAAAATGAAAATCCAACCAGTAGAAGCCGAGATATCAACGATTATCACCTGTTTTCCAAGATGGTGGACGAGGCACAAGGAAATTTTGTTGGATTCCGGCGGATTTAGGCATCTTTAATGACCCTTTACTCACCCTGAAAAATTTGGCTTGTCCATTCATTTTGTCATTTCAAAGTCTAATTTGAGTGGCCTAGTACAGTAATGTTCATCGATGGTGTCCCTGTGGCTCACTATTTTTCCTAGCTTTTTTTCAAATCAAATTTCCCTTCTACAAATATTTTATTTGCCAATGACCAGTGCCTTACTTCGTGACACTGCTCCACCTCGCAGCTGTCATATTCCTAACGACCTGAAGGTTCCACTGGTCACGGACAAATAAAATATTCGTAGAAGTCAAACTCGATTCTGGAAAAAATAGTGAGCCACGGGGACACCATCGATGAACATTACTGTACCTACGAATTCTGTAAAAACAAACCTCCGAGTACGTATTCTGTAGAAACGTACCTGTGGCAGATAATTCTTCTGTAAAAACGAACTCTGTAGAAACGAACCTGAGGCACTATTTTGGCCGGGCATCTGTAGAAACGATCCCGAAATTCGTTCTGTAGAACCGGGCGTTCTGGAATTATTTTTCTGTAGAAACGAACCTGTGCGACATTTCACGCGAAAATCTGTAGGATCGACCTCATAATAATTCTGTAGAAACGAACCATGTAGGATAATTGCTCTGTAGAAACGGTCCTCTGTAGAAACGATTTCTGTAGAAATAGTCCCATCCCAAAAATAGTCAAGCATAATGAAACTATTTCAACTGCAAATTCGTGATTTTGTTTTCAACCATAAGTGAAAAAAAAATACTACTATGGGGGCCCCCGAAGATATTATGGCCCAGGGCCCCCCCGGTCCCTAAAGACGGCCCTGGGGCAGGTGTAATACTATAAAATGAAAGTTTAACTACAGCTTTGAAATTTTGTTTTGCAGAAATTGAAATTCATCTTACATCAACCTTATGAAACCGTGCAACATTTTATTTCTGAATTTTTAATATTTGTCAGTAAAATTTCAACGGGGCTACTCGTCGGATATGGTACATGCAAGAAAAAAATAGTGGCATAGTGCGCGTTTGAAAAAAGGTATTTATTTCGACGTGTGAAGAGGATCGATTTTGGAGTAGAAATAAATGCGGATTCATACAAAAATATGTACTTTATTCATAATACATCGCGTTCAAAGGGACACCGATCTCGGAAACATGATCCCCTTCATCTTCTGATAACTCACCGCCATAATCATCTACATCAGCTTCATTCAATAGTTCTGCTTGGAACGCCCGGCTCCGTAGCTTGTATGTCATCTAACAGCAAATAACAGAGTTATTATTACATACATTGTCGAAAAAAAAAAAAAACGTTTGCCACACTCATACTTACGGTTTGTACACTTATTCTCGAAAGGAAAAAAAAATTATTTTTTTTTTCACTAAAGATTGCGTGATAGTCACACTTGGGTGAAATTCACCCACCGCCGCGCACGATGTTGTCTTGACAGCTGCCAATTCAACACTGAGGGTTCTTTCGAGTTGCCAACGATCTGTACTTGTAGGGGACACTTCAAACCCTCGCCCCCTGGAAGGAGAATGCCCGATTTATACCAGAACCTAAAGATATTCAGGCCCAAAGTAAGGCCTGGGTGGAATCCACCCAGTGTGACTACGAAGGGTTGAGGTATTGTTTCAAATGCTACACATCTAAATATGAGTCAGTCCACGTCAAGCGGGACGGATTTGGCCAAAAATATTCCTCGATGTTTCTGATTCTTTTATGATTTTTTTTACATGTTCTCTGGGTAAAATGAATGCATGAAACATTTTTTTGTTCTTTCACTCGAAGGACTTAGAAGCTGCAAGGGGTTAAATTTTCGAAAAAAAAAACACCAAAAATCGAAATTGCGCTCTCCTTTAAACATGAATATCTCTTGTTCCTTCAATCGTACAAACGTAATCAGAAACTCATTCTGAAGCTCTTGAATTGTACTTTCGTGCTATTAATTTTGAATCCATGGAATAAACAATTTTCTATTTGTTATTAATAATTGTATTATTGAAACGCGATTTTCGAGATGAATGCCCCCTTCGAATATTCTAAAAAGATACGAGCGTGCTCCTGGATTCATTCTCTACAAAAACTGTAAATTTAAAAATGTAACTCTGATGGAAACTATATCTAAAAAGCGATTGAATCGCGCGAGACGTCGCTCGCGGCCGTGTACGCGGCGCGCTGGACCCGATACTTATTCGCTTAACATGCAAATAATGTAGGAACACATATTATAAGGGAGACCGGGAATAAAAGTAGCAGTTGCATTAAAATTAGCGGCAAATTTCTTTTTGAAATATTTATTGTACAAATTTTTCAAGTTCAAAATATTTATATTAAATATGTGACTTTTCCGGTGTGTTTTAAACCTCCCAACATTTTGAGGTTGTTTTGGTAATCTAGCCAACATGTTATAACGTGCGTTGGCAATAATATTACCGTGATTTACACTCAATTCAATTTCTTCATCGTTGGTATTCTTAGCAGCCGATGATGAAGGCCCGGAGACATAATTCCTTCAGGTGCCTCAATTTTCCACTCCGCAACATTTTAATTGAACTCAAAACAATTATGTATAATTAACTACCGAATTCATTATGCAAAAATGTATAATTTGGATGAATTGATAATTTCAACAATACAATAGGCTCTTACTGGACACTTCAATCACTACTCTCTAAAAATGAAACAGTGGATTTTCACTGATTCGCAGTGCATATCCACTATTTGCCTCAGCTATAAGTATACCACTAACAATTAGTGGATACACACTTTTTCAATTAGTGATATGGCAACACTAATTGAAATAGTGAAATTCACTGTGGCAATTAGTCGTTTCGATAACTATTCTGATCAGTGATATTCACTCTTGATTTCAGTCAAAATATCATTTTATAACTGAAAATCACTCAAAATATTAGTGAAATTCACTCGAAATATTCATTGAATAAATTTAATCAAATTTGTAGGATACTTGTACTGTGACAAAACATACGCAATAGTTCACAGTTTATATAAGTATTAGAAGAAAAGACACATGATGGCTGCATCGGCTCTACTGTTGGGTAGAGAGGGAATGTGAAGATATACTATAGAAATGATCCTATGCAGTATGATCTTAATTAAACACGGTTGAGACGAGACAACTGTATTATTATCGGGGTCATCATACTCGCGAGAAAATATTCTCTTCGTCCGCCATCTGTCGGGCAGTCGCATATTCATTAATAGAATAACGTAAACACTAATTTGAAAGTCAAAATCACTATCATTAAGTAACTAGTGCAAATCACTATTTCACATCGGAAAATACTGAGTCAATAGTGGTATTCAAACCACTATAACAGGAAGTGAAAATTTCACTAATTTATTGTGGAATTCACTGCCTTTACAGTGAGTTAGTGGATCACTGTGACAAACAGTGAAAATTTCACTGTTTCATTTTTAGAGAGTATTGCGTGGAAACATTTCCAACCACCGAGTGCCATTTTCTTCGTATCGTGCCATTCAACTACATCCATTTTTTTCGGATCATGATCCTCGCTCAAAAATTCTTCGAAATCAAAATCCTTGATGTGCTGAATATCGATCCCTGACGTTATCTTCTGGTCACCTCTTCCACCTACCCATTTAACTAATACCCACATTCTTTTCAATGACCAAATAATTAATTAATTGATTATTTTATTAAACCCGTTAACCTCTGCTAGCCCTATATGTTTCGACAATCAACAATCGAAGGCGAGCAAATCCTGACACTGTGATAACGCTAACTACTGATCAGGCGCTACCGACGAGGGTTTTTTATTTTTCAATTTAGCGTTGTCACAGAGTTAGGATTTGCTCGTCTTCAATTGTTGATTGTCAAAACATATAGGGCTAGCAGAGCCGAACGGGTTGAATAAAATAATCGACCAATTAATTATTTGGTGAATCAAAAAATGTGGGCATTAGTTAAATGGGTAGGTGGAAGAAATGACAAGAAGATGACGTCAGGGTTTGATATTCAGCACATTAAGGATTTTGATTTCCAAGAATTTTTGAGCGTAGATCATGATCCGAAAAAAATGGATGTAGTTGAATGGCATGATACGAAGAAAATGGCATTGAGTGGCTGGAAATGTTTCCACGCAATAGTGATTGAAGTGTCCGGTAAGAGCCTATTATATTATTAAAAATTATCAATTCATTCAAATTATACATTTTTGCATAATGAATTCGATAGTTAATTATACATAATTGTTTTAGGTTCAATTAAGATGTTGGATAGACTGACAGCTATTTTGGCTTTCGACGAAATGTTTCGCTTCGAGTACATGAATGGGTTCCAAATAAATAAAAAAAATGCCTCCCCAAATTGGAGCCCTTAATTTTAATATTAAGGGGTGCCGGCAGCCCCTTACTTTTTCCCACTTAAATAACATGGGCTTTTTGACTGTTTTAATCAATTTTTTTCTAGAAGGCCCAATTATTCGTCAAAAAATCTAAGTTTCAGCAACAATGTCGGTGATGATACTCTCTTCCAGTGAAACAAAATGTGTCCACATCCATTCGGAATTCCATGTTGGTTTCCATCCCTATCTTATTCTGAGACTTCGACCGAAGCGAACAAATTGTTCTTTCCTACAAAGTTGTTGAATATTCTTCGTCAATGTTGTACCTCATCAACTCATCGGAATGTGTAGCTCGCATTCATGTTCATAACTTCGAACATCACCCCCATCCCCTAAAAATTGTACTAGTAATGGTGGGTAAATTAAAAAAAAAAATGGTTTGGCTACAAAAATGATCTGTTTTCAACCGAAAGGTTACAAAAATTTTATTTTTCATTTTTCTACATTCTTCTTCGGTACATTCGTCACCTCACTCCCACCCACAAAAATTGGAAAAATCGCTATCCAATGTTATTGATTTTGGTTGACGCATCATTGAATAAAATTTTTGTAACCCTTCTGTTGAAAACAGATCATTTGTGTAGCCAAACCATTTTTTTTTAAATTTACCCACCATTTCTAGTACAATTTTTAGGGGATGGGGGTGATGTTCGAAGTTATGAACATGAATGCGAGCTACACATTCTGATAAGTTGATGAGGTACAACATTGACGAAGAATATTCAACAACTTTGTAGGAAAGAACAATTTGTTCGCTTCGGTCGAAGTCTCAGAATAAGATAGGGATGGAAACCAACATGGAATTCCGAATGGATGTGGACACATTTTGTTTCACTGGAAGAGAGTATCATCACCGACATTGTTGCTGAAACTTAGATTTTTTGACGAATAATTGGGCCTTCTAGAAAAAAATTGATTAAAACAGTCAAAAAGCCCATGTTATTTAAGTGGGAAAAAGTAAGGGGCTGCCGGCACCCCTTAATATTAAAATTAAGGGCTCCAATTTGGGGAGGCATTTTTTTTATTTATTTGGAACCCATTCATGTACTCGAAGCGAAACATTTCGTCGAAAGCCAAAATAGCTGTCAGTCTAATGTTGGAGTGGAAAATTGAGGCACCTGAAGAAATTATGTCTCCGGGCCTTCATCATCGGCTGCTAATGATACCAACCCTGATAGAAATTTATAAGATTTTTGTTGACAAAAGACACAGCAAATGTGCTTCAAATTTGTGGCCACAATAATGGAGCAATAACGTGGAATCATCATGTGATGGCAGCCTAAATAGCTTTTTAATCTGGCTTATTGAACGCGTCAATTCGATTGCTACAAATTGCTCGTAAATTGCTGTAAATTTGCTAGCAAAATGCTCACATTTATGACACAACAATTTCCGAATATCTTTTTCTATCAGGGAACGATGAAGAAATTGAATTGAGTGTAAATCACGGTAATATTATTGCCAACGCACGCTATAACATGTTGGCTACATTACCGAAAAAACCTCAAAATGTCAGGAGGTTTAAAACACACCGGAAAAGTCACATATTTAATATAAATATTTTGAAGTTGAAAAATTTGTATAATAAATATTTCAAAAAAAAATTTGCCGCTAATTTTATCACGCCAACGTATCGAGATTTTTGTTCTTTTCAATAAACTATTCAACATATATACAGCAATATATGCTAGAATATATGCTAAAAATATACGCTAGAGTATATATGCCGAAATATATGCTAGAATGAATGCCAGAATATATGCTAGAGAGTATATGCCGGAATATATGCTAAAATATATGTCAGAATATATGCTAGATAATATATCCCAATAAACACTAACGTGGAAAAATGGTAATAATGTCCGGCGGATAAACGTATATTGAACGTTGTTAAGCGTTGATACGTGACATATACGTTTATCCGCTGGACATTATTACCATTTTTCTACGTTAGTGTTTATTGGGATGCTAGAATATATGCTAGAATATATGCCAGAATATATGCTAGGATATATCTTTGGGCAAATTTAGTTATATCCTAGCATATATCCTAGCATATTCCATGAATATATGGGCAATTACACCTCAAATCGGCCAATTTTGGGTGTTTTTTGATCTCGTATTTTTTGAATCGACTTAAACTTTTTTTACGTGAAATCTACGTCAAAAAAGTAGACCCATATTTTTTCGTTGGTCAAAAAATTTTTTTTTGTTTAAAATGCGATAATTCATAACTAGCGTAAAAAAAAATTTGTTGAACAACGAAAAAATACGGGTCTCCTTTTTTGACGTAGATTTCACGTAAAAAAAGTTTGAATCGATTTAAAAAATACGAGGTCATTTCTCGGCCGATTTGAGGTGGAATTGCCCATATCCTAGTATATATATATTTTTTCGCGAAGGTTCGAGTCCCCCACATGTTAGTAGGTTCGATCCTCCAACAAACACGAGTAGCATTCACACTCATTCACACGAGGATTCGACCCCTTTACAACTAATGTTTTGCATTGTGATCCCTTGTAAATTCTTTCTTTTGTTTTCCTCGACGAACAGCGTAAAAATTGTACATAAAAGACATCTCGGTGTAAAAACACTATATCTCAAATTCCGGTCGAAGAATATGATATCAGCTCCTGTCATGTTTTTCAACTATAATTTGATATACCATTTACCCATTCGATTAATGGAATAGTTATACAGGGTGACCCAAGACTCTCGCACCTCTCGAAACAGGCAGGTTTCTTATCGAATTCTGAGACGAAAATTTCTACACGAAAACTCTCTGAGGCCAACGGTTCACGAGTTATTCAAAATCGCAATTGGCTAATCAGAGCGTCTCTCTATGACCAACTATGGAGCGAATGACATGGGCGGCTAAAACTATGGAGCGCTTGACGTGAACGGCCAAAAACTATGGAGCGGACGAGCTGGACCGCTGAAACTGTGAAGCGGTTGACTAGAGAAACGCTCTGATTAGTCGATCGCGATTTTTAATAACTCGAGAACCGTTGGCCTTAGAGAGTTTCCGTAAAGGAACTTTTGTCTTAATTCGATAAGGAACCCGCCTGTTCCGGCAGGTGCGGGACTTCTGGGTCAGCCTGTATAATGGGTAAGATGGGTCAGGTAAAAATGAGCGGATCTTGCGACCGAGTTCATTCAATAGCTCCTCTATACAATGTCGATACAATGGAAACTCAATTATGAATGATGGTTTCTGCGAAAATGAAGGTGAATATTGCATACCCTATGATAGACAAGAGGAACTATCACTTCGAGCAGCTAAAAAATCGTCACAAGCATTAGTGGACGAACAAAGTGGTTTCAATTGACGCGTGGTGAGCGGGGACATAACGTATAACATACATACTATATATCGATGCTCTCGGTAGAAAAGTGTCTAACTCCACTTTTTTTCAAAAGGCATTTTTTTGTATGTTATGTTGAGAAATATCATTCTTTATACGTTTTTTGGCTCTCCTGAAAAATTTACAAAAATGGAGTTAGACAATTTGCTAATTAGAACGTCGATATATACCTAGTACGTAGATAATATGATGAACGTGGTACATACATGCGTAACGAGAGCGAGTCCAGTAATCTTTCGAGTAATCTGATAATGTCGGGCAATATACATGCAAAAAGGATAAGTGCCTTGAAATAGGCCTTTGTGTTCTAAATATATCCGTAACAGTTAATGGTACATACAGTTTTTATTATATCAAGAGACTCGGTAGAGTCTCGCGCCAAGTACATTAAAAAATTTGTTTTTCAAGCGCGAGACTCAACGAGCCTTTATACCCGAGAGGCAACTACCCTAACCTATACCGCGAACAAGTATCTTCGTTTTCTTTCACCTCACATGATACACGAATTAAAACTGATTTAATCTAGGATGTGGGCATAAAAAGCTTTCATTTGAGCCCTAGATCGATTAAATCGGTGTCCGGAGTGCTGAGATATAATTAACTTCAGATTCTGATACCCCGTTTCCGCGTACAATGTTTCTCCTTCTCTTTAGTCTTCTTCAGACCAAGATTCAGCCAATTCAAACCATTCCCATATAAATCACTAGACGAGAAACCACACAAAAGCTGTATAGAGTGGCGTAAGTACGAGAGTCACGAGGTAGATGGCGCTGGTATCGCAGACAGAAACCGTCTGCAACACTAGCAGACGCGTGTTGTCATTTCATGTTTTTAAATCCAACTAAAGGAAATAAGAGAAAGTACGAGCAATGCTTGATACAAAATTTGAACGTACAAAAACTAGTGAATACCCACCAAAAGTCTCTCGGGTGCGAAAACTTTACGCCAAGTACATTAATGTGATAGTCACCAACAAAAATGTTTCGATAGGTAAATCTTAAATCCTTGAGCTTTTGAGGTTATGCGAATCGACTGACGTGTAAAATTCATGGTGATAAATAAAATAACAATTACCGTATTGGCCTGAATATAAGTCGAGGTTTTTGGTCACCGATTTTACCCTCAAAAAACGTACTCGACTTATATTCGGGACTTTTTAGATTTTGCATTATCGACTGGAAATCGTAATATTTCAGCAATGCAATGCATATTCAAAAATTCGAATTAAAAAAAAGTCCTAAATCGGAGGTAAAAAATTGGGGGTCGACTTATATTCAGTCCAATACGGTATAAACGGACAAGACTGTCAGATGACTATATATTAACTGACTATTACCTCTAAATTTTATTCACCTATACATTGTAGATATGTGTTATCTTCATTTATGAATGCAATTATCAGAAGAAACGGTTTTTTTGGTCAATTATTTAGCAAGTTATCGCCTGAGGAAGTCTGACAAGAGAAATTCAAGAGAAAATGTTAAAGTTGAAAAATATGAGGATCGCATGATTTGATATAGGGAACGGCAAGGAGCCAGACCAATAAAGCCGAGTTCAAGCGTCGGATTGCAACAAATTCCACTTCAAGCTCCATGTTAAGCTAATCTCCGAAAACTCGTCTGCTCCGACTTCAATTGTGAGTCAACATTATGCGTAGGATTCCGACGAGTTTTATAATCTAACTCCCTATGATCTAGTCAAAACGAGACTGTCGGTCAACGTTGTGTATTGGACTCCGATAGGCTTTATTCTACACTCCACGTCAACGTAGTGCCCTGACCTTCGGTGCAGATAATTTTTTAATTCTTGATTTACTAACAGCTTAAATTTTCCGTTCAGAACTATCTCAAAGTCTGTATAAATATCTATGATTACATGTAAATTAATAGTACAAACTATATATTCATAATATAATGTCAAATTTCAATACGTAATTCTGTTAGATTTTGGTATGCAACCCGTGTCTGTATTTTCGTCTTTCTTGAGCTTTCTTCAAATCCAGATTAGTGCTATCACGACAAATAGAATGAGAATACTCATTTGCTATTTAAAGAAATTATCGATCGACTCCCTCTTTCTCAGATGATAGAGATTCTCATTTTTTATATTTATTTATTCATTGTAGACTGAGCATATAATCATTTATGAATGTAATTATTCCAGAAAAACCTTCTTTATGGATTGTTTAATTTCGTAGCGGGTCGCCGTATAAGACGAGAGGATGATGAGAGAAAACGCTTGGGTTGCAAAGTATCGGGATAGTGTGATTTGATACGAGAAACCGCGAGGGTCAGACGAAGAGACCAGAATGAGAGTGTTTGACTTCATAAACTTCCATTTTATGCTCTACGCTAGTCTTGCATGAAGAGGCTCAATTTTATATATTTGGATACCTTCTGTTCAGACCCGAATTTGAAGTTAACGTTATGAGTATGGGACGCGTACATGTTCTTTTTACAGAGGACCTAGCTGCATTGACAAAAAAAATTACCTAAGAATTGCAATATATATATCTCATATTTATATATATTTAATCATGAGCAGCAACTATAACTCTGAGTGCAAGTAACTCCGCCATTGCCGGTCCCTGCAGGCCCAGATGAGACAGGAAGAGGGCTGCGCGCAAGGTTACACGTTTCAGGCATATAGAATTATACGAGATTCTAACAAAACAATTCGTAGAACTTAATGATAGAACACACGTTACGTCTGTCCACAGAAATTCAAGGCTCACAGAAAAGTATGAGCATACGTGTATACTATTACATTATTTTCATTTATTTGAAATTATACTACGACATCTAACATAGCTGCTTTTTGAGGGATTCGGATGGTACAAAATGCATCACCGTACATGCATTGGGATGTTCATAGGAACAATTGGCAGAAGGCTGCCAACTGAGCAAGCCTCGCGAGCGAGAATATAGGAAAACCCAATCGAGCGAGCGTAGCGAGCGAGCACAATTATTAGGTAGTCAAGAAAAATTGTCCAAAAAGTGGTGATATCCACCCCAAAAAGCACCCCTGGTGCAAAAACCTTCCGCCAAGTACATTAATGCGGTCACTACCCCCAAAAAAATCCACCAACTAAAATTCCTCCTTAACAAAAGTGGTACTATAAAAATGTCTACTTACAAAAGGATTGAAATCAGATACAGTTGCCAAGTACATGTCTTCTGTATAACAAAAGTTTACACCAGAAGAACAGAAAACTGAATAGTCATGTATCATTCACTCGCTACGCTCGCTCACTCAATCAGCTCTTGATAATTACATGGAAAAAATCATTAAAAAAAAATTTAGGAAGTGGTACTTGGCGGGCCATTATAGCAATATGTATCAAACAAATGATGCATAGACCTAAATGAATATTCTTTTACTTACTCATAAATGGCCCGCAAGTACCACGTACTAAATTTTTTTTTAATGATTTTTTCCATGTAATTATCAAGAGCTGATTGAGTGAGCGAGCGTAGCGAGTGAATGATACATGACTATTCAGTTTTCTGTTCTTCTGTTGTAAACTTTTGTTCTTAGTCCAAGCGGGTTAGACAAAAAATAACGCTGAAATAGAAAAAATGCCAAGTAGCAATTTTTCTTCGCAAATCGTCGGGAGGGGTCACTGAGAGTCTAAATCTCGATTTTCGGGAATCCAACCTGTTTGCGTCAGCCGCCATCTTCAAATTAAGGGTAAATTTTCGTTTTTTGAATAACTCGTTCATTTTCAATTTGACACTGAAAATGATAATCATCAAAGTTGTTGGAAATTAAATTTTCCACAACTTTGGTCCCGGTCATTTTTTCTCTAGAATCGATACTTTTCGATTTGAACCCGAAAGAAGGGGTGAAATTTAATTATTGCATCATCTCGTTTATTATTGATTTTTACGTATAAATGGAAATGAACAAACTTATTGGGAATCAAATTTGCTACAACTTTTGTCTCTTTCATTTTTTTTCGTAAGATCGATATTTGCTGATATAGACTAGAAACGTTTTGGGGGGGGGGGGGGGGGGGGGACTTAGTTTTCACCACACCTGCACGGAAAGTACGTCTTTCGGCCCCTCGCGTGAGCGGAAGGTCGTACTTTCCGATGCCAGGGGGTGGTGAAAGATACACTGAGAGAAAAAGCTCCTCCTGAATTGACCATAAGTGGAAGGTTGAAATATTTTTAGTTAGAGTCACCTCATTTATGGTACAGTTCACCATTTACATGTGGTTATTGATATGAATAGAAACATGGTGGACACGATAATAGTTGCGTATACCACTTGTTCAAGTCGGTGAATGCAACCGTGAATTCATTGGTATAACTACCACGTCAAAGTGGTGGGTAAGCCATCATTATAGTGAAACAAACCATAGGCCAAAAGGTTGACTTGTGAACTTAGCAAACGTGAGATGTCACCTCACATGAAGTTATGTTGACCCGAATTAAAGTCGATTTGACTATAAATTCGGCAGTAATTTTAACATATCAGTGATTATACGTAACAATTGCATATTGTTGATTTGAGCCTATGAATGTTCAGCAAATTATTGTTAATGCTACCATAGATATGGTCTCCAGTCACAACTGAACTCTAACCATGTTATCTGGTTGTAAATAGTTGATGCAACTGATTTGGTTCATGGATGCTGCAAACATAATTGCAAGGTTGAAGACACTTTCATCCAACTATGCACTGAGAGATTTGTTACCATGCACAATAATCACTGATAGAATAAACTTTATAGTGCATTCAACACTATATTTTTCCGTTGCCACAAACGTGTCAATAGTTGGAGGTGCCACTCATCCAGTTTTGCGAACTTTATATAATGTCAATCCGTAGCATGTACACCATAGTTGAGCCAATACTCTTTTTCGTTACCGGAATACTTAATACGTTACAGTGAGTGAGAACTTTTGGAACTCCAGGAAAGAAATTCAACTAAAAAGATATTTGGAACTCAGATGTTCAGTTAATCAAATATCTTAGCTGCATTAAAACATTGATATTATTGAGACACATGCCGAGTTCAAGATAAATAGGAAGAAATGATTAGTGATTTCAATAGATAGTTTAGCGTAGTCGGTAGAGCGTGCGACTAGTAATGCGAGCGAATGCGTGCGTCCCGGATCGAATCCCGGCCGAAAGAATCCGATGTTTTTCTTATCTAAAAATCCTTACTTTGTATTAATATGCGGCTGTTTGCAATTAGTAGGTGTTTCTCGGCGCATCATACAATGTTATAAATTCATTGTAACGAGCTAAATTTATTTTTTCATCCTAATACTTTATTTTTTCATTCAACCATGGAATCTGGTTGTATATATTTGGTACAACTCGTTCTCTTCCAAGGGTAATCTAACCATAATTTCAAAGTTGAAACATCTTGCACCCATATAAAAACTCATAGAAAGTTTCAAATAGTTGGCTCAACTTATTTTCATCATGGTTAGTTGACCTAGAATTGCAAGGTTGCGATCATTTTCCATCCAGGCTCAATGGTTGTGAGTAGTTCGAACAACTATTTTATATGGTTCCCGAAAGTATTATAATCTTAGTGTGCCCAACCATGTTTGAAAGGTTGAGGCCATTTTCAACTATTAAAAATGGTTACATTATGGTTGACTGTACCATATTTTTCTCTCAGTGTAGTATACCTCACACGGGAGTGAAAAAGGCCATCCCAAACTGCGTTTTTACCAAAAAATGAAATGAAATGAAAAAGAAAACGACAGGTACGAAAGTTCTAGAAAATTGAATTTCCAATAAGCATTTCTTTCCGATCAAACGAGATAATGCAATAACTAAGTTTCAACCCGCTTTTTTCTAGTCCGGATCAACGGATATCGATCTTACGGAAAAAACGAAGGAGACAAAAGTTGTAGCAAATTTGATTCCCAATAAGTTTGTTCATTTCCATTTATACGTAAAAGTCAATAATAAACGAGATAATGCAATAATTAAGTTTCACCCCTTCTTTCGGGTTCAAATCGAAAAGTATCGATTCTAGGGAAAAAATGATGGAGACCAAAGTTGTGGAAAATTTAATTTCCAAAAATTTTGATTATAATCATTTTCACTGTAAAATTGAAAATGAACGAGTTATTCAAAAAACGAAAATTCACCCTCAATTTGAAGATGGCGGCTGACGCAAACAGGTTGAATTCCCGAAAATCGAGATTTAGACTCTCAGTGACCCCTCCCGACGATTCGCGAAGAAAAATTGCTACTTGGAATTTTTTCTATTTGAAATGCTAACCCGCTTGGACTATCTACAGAAGACATGTACTTGGCAACTGTATCTGATTTCAATCCTTTTGTAAGTAAATATTTTTATAGTACCACTTTTGTTAAGGAGGAATTTTAGTTGGTGGATTTTTTTGGGGGTAGTGACCGCATTAATGTACTTGGCGGAAGGTTTTTGCACCAGGGGTGCTTTTTGGGGTTTAAACGTTATACCATCATATGTCGCAGTATTTTGTCTTTTTTTCATCGCACATATGATTCTTGTGCCAGCGACGCTACGCCGGAAGTAGCAGTTGTTATTTTCAACGAAGATTACAACCTCGCTGCAGTGTTTTCGAAAAAATATATCTACCTGATGAAAAGGATCGTTTTCTATCGGCCCTGGCGCCACCGTCTTATTTACTGCAGGCCAAGTGCACGCGAAGTCCTGCGTGTATGTACCTACCTACCTACCTTCATGATATCCGGTTTTTTCCTGTATCCAGATACATTATGTATCAGTGTATACCCGTATTGCTTATCAACACTGGTAATAATTAAACCAAACTCGAACGGGAGTCGACTTACCAGAATATAAATCCAGTCTTTCAGCTCAACGACAACACTATTAATACCCCGTCGGTGTCAAATTTCTACACCGATTAGCGCCGATCTTTAGACCCAACAATCTGTGAGCCTTCTACCTACCTGAAACTTGTCACGCGTGTTGTCAGTCGTGTCTAACTCCTGTCACAATCCTTAGGTTGAACTTTGAAAATTATTTATTACACTATAAAACCGATGGCTACATGCGAAAGCGATAAGCCCGGCAGGAAGAACACTGAAACCGGCGTACACCTCATACTCCGGATCATTAAGAGTTCAAATGTCACCTTATAAATATGTCGACTGGAACGACCGCCAAAGGTGTGGTCTGTAATCCACTTCATACGATTTTTGCTACGAATAACCTCAGAAACGTACCGTTAACGAATATTCTAGGCAATCAGTGCCTCGATCAACCAGACTTTACAAATGACGTCGGCAGTAATACAGACCTGTTCTTTGCGGCAAGTCTGGGGTTTCTGTACCGTCTCCTTGCCGAGAGACCATCGCAATGCGCAGAGCTTGACGATAATAGCATCCCGACAGCCTGCAAACTGCAGGTAGAGAGCAAGCAACAACAAGGGCAATTCGCGGCAATTACAGTATGGAGATATAATATGGAGGGCCAGCTGCGCCAGCGGACCTGACTCCAATTCGCGGTCGGAGAATTAACTCGCGCCGCGGCCGGCAGGCAGCGCTCTCGTCGGCTTGGCTATAAAGACTCATGAATTATACATGGTGGCAATAGGCGCGCTTGACACACTTGGATTATTTTAACTGATGGAATCGCGTAAATTCGATTATTTGCGTCGGACAAAGGAAATGAGAGTACGTTGATATGTTTTTGAAATGTTTTCAGATGATTAATTCCCAGATTCTCATAGCAGTAGCTATAAAACTGCTGTCACGCATACAGCTATAATTTTTTAGATCTGTACAGTTTGATTGAAAGAAATTATCTTTTATATTGTATAATTAAGTAGGTAGGTATAAACCTCTTTGTCGAGGGACGAATTGATCAGGTACAATTTCGAACTCCATTACCCAATAAACACCAGCTCGTATATTACGCGTATTATACACGTCTCCTTCGTTGATTTTTGGTATCGATATATCATCATACTTTCATAAAACGTATATCATACACGTTTATCAGTTATCCGATAATATTCGCTCAATAATCACGTTTTTTAAACGAAAAAATGATTTCCTATACCTTTAACACACATTCATAATTCAAACAACGAATACGTTGTAAATTAACGTGATATATACACTCACGGAATCTGAACCTGAAGCGCCGTTGGTAAGGTGATCGAGCAACCCGTACGTACATGTTGATACACGTTGTGTTTAATTGTCTTCAAATTGTCAAAGACAATTAAAAACAACGTGTATCAACGTGTATGTACGGGTTGCTCGATCACCTTACCGACGGCGCTTCAGGTTCAGTTTCCGTGAGTGTACATTTCTTAGCCTGGACAGGGATACGTGTATTCAACTGCGCGTACGAAACGCTCTAACGTACGTATACTGCTACACAGATAATATACGTATTACGTACGTTTGCTCGAAACCTGTCATTTAAACGTCATTTATACGTTTATTAGACTGGACAAGGATACGTGTATGCAATTGCGCGTACGAAACGCTCTGACGTACGTATACTGCTACACATATTATACACGTATTAGGTACGTTTGCTCGAAACCTGTCGTTTGAACGTCATTTATACGTTTATCAGACTAGACAAGGATACGTGTGTGCAATTGCGCGGACGAAACGCTCCAAAGTACGTATACTACTATACATATCATATACGTATTGTGTACCTTCCCTCAAAACGTCTTCGACAGCCAAAAAATCAACGTATACCTCGCGCATTTTTAGTTACAGTATAAAACCGTTCAATTCCTTCCGATGATTATACGCCAGTGTCATATCTACACGTCATTTATACGTTTTTCCGATCTAATAATAAACGTGCAATATAATCGAATCGAGTGAGAACGTGTGGAACTCTAGGCAAGAAATTGAATCGAAAACATACTTGCAACTCAGATGTTTAGTTAAGGAACTGCATTAAAACACTGATATCACTGATATGAGACAGATGCGAAATCCAAAACAATTACGAGAAAGTGACTAACTTTGTCAATAGGTAGTTTGGCGTAGTCGATAGAGCGTGCGAATAGTAATACAAGCGAATGCGAGCGTCCCCGGATCGAATCCCGGCCCCAACAATAATGCGAAATTTTTCTGATCTGAAAATTCTTACTTTATAATAATGTACGATTGTTTGCGATTGGTAGTTGTTGATCAACGCCTCATACAGTACTCGTCAATTGAAGTGGGACAAGGTATTTTTTTCGGATTTTTGCAAAAATTGAACCGATTTCGTAAAATCAAAAAATCACATTTCATGAAATTTCATAATCTTTCGAATGAGACTAGTTTTATCCCGATCGATTGAGAATTGGCCGATTGCCAGGGGACTTCGTAAATTGGTGATAATCGGGGTTTCGCGAACCCCCCGTAAAATAATAGTGGATGTTATCGTACCCTTTGGTACCTCATACCAATTGAAAGGGCAGCTCTTGACCTGCAAAAGACACCCCCACATGTCGCAATCGGATAACTCGTGGAGAAGTTATACGTCCAGGAAGTGAGAATCGGTCATCGGTGATAACTCCGGAACGCTTCGCTCGATTCCACTGAAATTTGTTGTGGAGTCGTTTTTTATTACGCCCTCAAATCTCACTTTAGTGTTATTACGCTAATTGTCCTCGCAGAGGAGACCCAGGTACTTCCTGAGCGCAAGGTTTCGTTTATCGACATTTTTCGCATTGAAAGACTTTGAATTCAGGGCTAGGAGTTAGTGATTGTTGAAGGGGAAGTTTCAATGATTAAAATGCGTGGTCATTCAATATCGCGAATGACCCCCATAAGAAGCGGGAAGTTGATGAAAAACGAGAACGAAATCGTGTACCCGCGAGATTGCGATGCAGAGTTGCACGCCGATGTTCACTTGTCTCGCTAAAGGGGCGCACGCGACCATCCCTGGTAATCTCTCTGATGAATGCGTAGGCTTCATTGACGCTTTTGTGAGAGTTTTCAATGATAAATAATTATTAATTCATAATTATATGGACGAATATCATACGGGCGTAAGAGCAAAAAAAAATCGTTTCTTTAAATATTCAATTGACAAAGAAAAAAAATTCTTCTTCCACTTACTTTATTTCCTTTTCTACTTATTTTATTTTATTTTTCGATATCAAAAAATTGAAAAATTGAAAAACATAGAAAACAACGGTGAGTTCTTTTGTCTGGAAAGATAGAACTCACCGGCTAAGAGATGGAAGGCTTTCATGGGCCATTGCTTTAATTTTTATTTCGAGCGCACCCACAGTATTTTCCAACTGACCAAGCGATTGTCTGCATGCGTGATTAAAACACCTTGCCCAGTACAAGAAAAAATCATTTTTCCGTTGGTCAATGAACCTCGCTAAACTGACTGGGCGATCGATTTATCATACTCGTGATTTTTATCATCTGCACGTAAGCGGAGGAATGAATAATTTTTACCAATGGCGTTTCTGGTTAAATTAAGGTGCCACAGTACTGACATGTCCTATATATATTTGTGACGTCAAAATCGTGAAATACGAGGAATTTCGTCGTCAAATCGAGCCTGATTTACGGGATGTAGATGGTCGAAATAAGTTTTCCCGAAACAAGTGTGTAATTCTACCCTGCGCTTGCTCCCTGTATTTAGTGATAGACGTATTAATCTCCTGGATGCAGCGTAAATACGACAAGACGGTGATGGCCGGATTCTGATGCCGCCATGTTGGATATGTATTAAACGACCTGTCACTTTTATTTATTCACCATGGACATCACTGGGTAATCTACGCCGAAAATCACTAAGCAAGCGCAGTACAGATTAATTTAAGCTTCAATAGAAAAATAATACCCGTGGAATTAGTTTCCTCGTTTAGGCTCAATATCGCGACGAAATTCCTCGTATTTCACGATTCTGACGTCACAAAATATATATAGGACATGTCACTTCTGTGGCACCTTAACTGAATAATTCTCAACTATGAATGGAATATGAATTGTGATCAATTATTTACAAATGAGCGATCTTTTTTCTATATTTTTAAATTTTTTGATATTAAAAAATAAAAAAAAATGAGTAGAAAAGGGAATAAAGTAAGTGAAAGAATTTTTTTTTCGCTGTCCCTTTAATATTTAAAAAAAAAACGATTTTTTTTTGCTCTTACGCCCGTATGATATTCGTCCATATAATTATGAATTAATAATTATTTATCATTGAAAACTCTCACAAAAGCGTCAATGAAGCCTACGCATTCATCAGAGAGATTACCAGGGATGGTCGCGTGCGCCCCTTTAGCGAGACAAGTGAACATCGGCGTGCAACTCTGCATCGCAATCTCGCGGGTACACGATTTCGTTCTCGTTTTTCATCAACTTCCCGCTTCTTATGGGGGTCATTCGCGATATTGAATGACCACGCATTTTAATCATTGAAACTTCCCCTTCAACAATCACTAACTCCTAGCCCTGAATTCAAAGTCTTTCAATGCGAAAAATGTCGATAAACGAAACCTTGCGCTCAGGAAGTACCTGGGTCTCCTCTGCGAGGACAATTAGCGTAATAACACTAAAGTGAGATTTGAGGGCGTAATAAAAAACGACTCCACAACAAATTTCAGTGGAATCGAGCGAAGCGTTCCGGAGTTATCACCGATGACCGATTCTCACTTCCTGGACGTATAACTTCTCCACGAGTTATCCGATTGCGACATGTGGGGGTGTCTTTTGCACGTCAAGAGCTGCCCTTTCAATTGGTATGAGGTACCAAAGGGTACGATAACATCCACTATTATTTTACGGGGGGTTCGCGAAACCCCGATTATCACCAATTTAGGAAGTCCCCTGGCAATCGGCCAATTCTCAATCGATCGGGATAAAACTAATCTCATTCGAAAGATTATGAAATTTCATGGAATGTGATTTTTTGATTTTACGAAATCGGTTCAATTTTTGCAAAAATCCGAAAAAAATACCTTGTCCCACTTCAATTGACGAGTACTGTACATAGTTAGGATGAAGTGAAAAATTCAATCATCGAGTCCTCATCATGCGTACATATCTACTCGAACGTGAAGTCGAAGAGATATCACGTCCCGAGAATTCAAATGAATAGGCTGACCGACTTGCATGGTACACTAAACGTGTTGGATGTTGACCGGTTCAAGGCCACGCATATTTTCGACAAATGCGAATTTAGATGAGAACCGCTTGATTCGTCTGTAGCGCCCCTAGTGGCCTCGGAGGGTATCTCGCCCCAATAAAGATTTTGACTCGCTGTTATATCGATATTGTTTTAAAGGGCTTGACATCGATAAATTTAGCTAAACAGAAGAAAAACAGCTATCGATATCTTTATCAGCACGAGATTTCCTCAGAGGCCACTAGAGGCGCTACCGACGAATCAAGCGGTTCTCATCTAAATTCGCATTTGTCGAAAATATCCGTGGCCTTGAACCGGTCAACATCCAACACGTTTAGTGTACTTAGTCTCTATATGACACATTACTTCCACATATTGCCATGGAATTTCCTCTTCCCAATTTGTTTTGCTACTTACCATGCCGTTGATTTCCGAAAAAACGGGTAGAGCCTCTGCTTGGAGACTAAACAGCCCGGCGCAACAAGCAAACACGATTTGCGCTCGACCACTTCGATGGGCACCTCGCAACGTTTCTCTTCTGCTCGTCATACTTGCTGTGAAGTTGCGTTTGATGCTGACTACTTAGATCCTACCCCGGACTCAACTTTGATAATAAGTTAATAACCAATTTGCCAGTACTTATATAAGGCCCACCCCACCGCCAGCACAACTGCCTTTGCCATAAGGAAAACTAATAATATAGTTATCTTGCTGACGCTGAACTCTGATAAAGCGACGAATAACAACTTCTTGAGACGAAACTATTTCGCAATTTCATATAGACGCATATAGTACAATTATGCACGGGGTGTTCCAGATGGATCGGATCGGATTATGGCCGGAAGTTATCGAATTTGACGCCAATGCAGATTTAGTTTCCTCGATATCACATATGAGATGCTCCCAACAGTTACGAAGTATGAAATGAAAATGATTGGTACAACATATCGCCACCGACAACTTGATTTGACACATTTTTTCAACTCCGAGTATCTCAACTTATGCTATTATGCATGAACGGAATCATAACTTCCCACAATTCCCATGAAATATGTGGCACTTAAATCATCTTTAAAAGTGTATAGTAGGCCGGTCCAGAAAAACCTTTTTTTTCGAATCCAAGGGCCGTATCCACATGGTTTGCTACTTAGTACGAGAAACTAATCCCCGAATTTTTTCAGATTTCTTAAACAATTTCTAGAGGTCCCTCAATTCACTTTTACGTAATAATTCGTGAATTTCTAACTTTTTCAATTTTTTCAATAGGACCCAGGGGACAAAAAAATATTTTTTTTTCATGAAAATCTTCGTTCATATCATACGCGATATTGCGATTTTTTTAAGATTTTTAAAAGGATTTCACGGATCTCTACACAGCAATGAATTGACGATTTTGCGGCGTTGGCAATCTTTATAGTCAAATTACCTACCCTTGATATTGGAGCTATTAGCTCACTTTTTTTTTACATACCTGCGCGATGATGAGGAAGAACTCCAACCCCTAATCGTCCAAGGATATTGTCGTATTAGCCGCAAAAAAAAAAAATCAACAACAAAAATATTTAATTTTTCATGGAAATAGTCATAAATCTGCTTCGCTAACATACAGAAATATTATTAAAAACTGTTCTTCGTATTTCTGCATTTCCTTACTATTAACACGCAATTATTTTTAAAAATTCTCTTTTCACAAACACTGTATCTACATCATATCAATTCTTTTGCGACTTTTTTATACCCAGTGTTTGTAGACTATATGACAATCGAAACAAAATTAAATATTTTGTCTATTCTCACGCGCAATTTTTTTGCTGTTGCTTGGTTTCGGCGCTGTTACATGGTTTGATAACGCATAAAGAGCATGTTTATATTTTCTCGAAAACAAATCGTGTAATACGACATGTAAATGCTGATAACGTACTCACGACAGCGTTACACACGGGCGGTATAAATAAGATTTCCCAGGTTTATAAAAGAAAGTGTGAGTATTATTATTTGCATAACAAGCCAAAAATTATATTCACTCGTTGCGGAAATAGGTTAACAATTTTCGTTCTAATTTTATTCATAGTTGTTAAACAATGCCTGCGATATTAAAAAGAAATCGAGATGTTTGGCTGATAGGCAAGCCTCTCAAAAAGATCACAGGACCTACGTTACCTCTAATAGGAGACGTCTTACGAAGATTTATATACTCACGAGTCAACGACGGAAAATCTGTACAAGAGAGTGCAGCAATAACAACAAAGGAAATCCTGGAGGTGTGGAATAAAACAAGCATCCCATGTATAGAAGAGCACAATATTATAAAAAAAGTAAAGAAAATACAGTTCGAAAGGCAAAATTTGGAGAAGAATATTTACAGAACCACAAAAGTCGAAGAAGGAAAAAGAGACAAATTTCTCAATACAATGACCAAACTTTTTGACGTGGCTCGATCAAATGCTCTACAAATAATGGGAAGCGACGAAGATAAAGCATTTTATCGCAATCAAAGAGATGGTAAAAGAGGTCATAATCCGGTAATAGGATCAGCTGAGAAAGCAGAGAAAAGATCATTGACGAGACGCCACAAGGAGTCCGGGAAAAGAATTAAGAAAGGCGACGAAAATATAGAACAGAAGAACAAAAGGTTGCAAGAACAACGGAATACCACTGATGACTCAGAAAGCGACTCTGACTTGAGTGATTCTTACAATGATTCAGACTTATCGTACATTCCGCCAAAAAAAAATCGGCAAAAGATTCCGGTAAAGATCATTCTGACTGATGAAATTTGTACTGCATTGGATCGCACCAAAATCAGTGACGGGAATGCTCTCCATCTTCTAGCTGCTACCAGTCAATCGTTAGGTCAGAACATCAATGATGCTGTATTATCGAGACAATCAATTAGAAGAGAACGAATGCGGGTCCCTGTTGAAAAAGAATCATAAAATCTTATAAAAAAATTTTTTTATGAGAAAACGATGTGTATGTGTCACTAAAATTTCTCATAAATACTGGTAGCCGTTCACTGAAACTCAGCCGATAGATTATTATGAGAACCGATCAGAAACGGTGAGTTAATATTTGGAGCGACGTTTCTCTGTCAGAATTTATGACATACACTTGCAATTACCCAATTTCTATGAGTTTGAGGAGGATGTTCAATTATCAGATTATGTAAGTAATTGCAACAAAAGCACATACTACGTGAGTCACGAGAGACTGTGAGTATTTGCCTATATGGACATCAACTCATGGTCACAATTTTGCCTATGATTTCCGAAGAGTTATCCACTCATTGGTACAGAATCTAAGTTTTATGTGGATTCCGTTATTGGATCTCCATCAGATTCTATTCGATAAACTCCGGCAAAAGCACGGATTTTGACGGTGAACCTGAATCAGATTATATGAGTTACTTCGACAAAGACACCGATTTTGACGGTGAACCGGAATCAGATTATATGAGTTATTTCTACAAAAGCACGGATTTTGACGGTGAACCTGAATCAGATCATACGAGTTATTTCTACAAAAGCACGGATTTTGACGGTGAACCTGAATCAGATTATATGAGTTACTTCGACAAAGGCACCCGCGATTTTGATAATGAACCTGAATCAGATCATACGAGTTATTTCTACAAAAGCACGGCTTTTCACGGTGAACCTGAATCAGATTATATGAGTTACTTCGACAAAAGCACGGATTTTGACGGTGAAACTGAATCAGATTATACGAGTTATTTCTACAAAAGCACGGATTTTAACGGTGAACCTGAATCAGATTATATGTGTTACTTCGACAAAGGCACGGCTTTTAACGGTGAACCTGAATCAGATTATATGAGTTACTTCGACAAAGGCACGGATTTTGACGGTGAACCTGAATCAGATCATATGAGTTACTTCGACAAAGGCACGGCTTTTCACGGTGAACCTAAATCAGATTATACGAGTTATTTCTACAAAAGCACGGATTTTAACGGTAAACCTGAATCAGATTATATGAGTTATTTTAACAAAAACACCCATACTAGCATCAACCAGCGGCGTAGCTAGACTTCCAGTACCCTGGAGCAGTATTCATCAAGCGCCCCTTACCTTCGATAGTGATAGGTCAACCGGTCTAAAACTGCAGTGCCCTACCCCTGCGACCATGTGCCCCTCAGGGCTGAGCGCCTGGAGCATTCTGCTCCAACTGCTCCACGGTAGCTACGCTACTGGCATTAACTCATGGTTACAATTTTGTAGATGATTCTTCCTGAGTTACTTCTCTATCGGTAGGGTATTTGCATTCAGCGTAGATTTCAATATTAGATCTATCAGACTGGTTGAGTTAATACCCAATCAATCCTTAAATGTATAAATAACAAGTAACATTTACGAGAGAGTTTCAGTAGTATGCGTCAAATTCATCTTCGGTAAAATTCAATTCTATGAGGCTTTTCTGATTGATGTAGGTGTCAGCACCTATGAAAACTGTATAATCGTCAACAGGGTGTTCTATGAGTTGTCTGTTGGATATGTGGAACTGGTTTTTATCATAATTTATGACAAGTTTCATAAAACTTGACCGTTAAGGTCAAATCATTCATATCCGGTATACCGACATAGAATTTCTGTCGTCAGATCCAATCAAATACTGTCATCAGCTAGCTGAAATGAAATCTTATGCTCAGCGTCAATCACAATGCTTTCAGTAATTCATATGAAAGTGACGTGTGTAAGTACGAGTGTGACCGGATTATTTTATAAAATGTAAAGAAATTTATTTACGGTTTCGCTTGCTTCGTTTATTTTTGTACACATGTGAGTTATGTTATTTTTATACGTAATGTGACTTTTTTTTATGTATGTACTATATTATGTCTCTTCTTTATCGCCATTAGCATCACTCTCCTCACTCTTGCTACTATTTCCACTACCCTCACTCTCGCTACTGTCTTCACTTTCCTCATTCCCACCACTATCATCTTCCTCCTCTTGCTCTTTATCTTCGCCATTATCGGATGACCTAGGTCTGGGATTTGATGTGGTCTTGTTCTATAATAGACACATTAACAATATTATCAATATTTGGCTGAGTGAAAAATGATGCATGTGTGTAATAGTATGACTAACGGAGGGTACGGGGGTTGATTGATCCGAAAATGTTCAAATCTCAATAAAAAATACATTATGGGGCTTCATTTAGAATAAATTATGCAATTTTTCATTTTATTTTATAGTTAGGTTTGTTGAATGCAACTTCTTGTCAGGTGGTTGTGATTGAATACAAAAATCAGTGTCGAATATAGTTCTTTCCCTTTGGGGAATTATTTATCGAAAAATAAAATACTTACCAGTTCTTTTTCTCGACGACGCTGTTCTGCTCTTGCGTCTGATATTCTGCTTCGTACATACGTAGAGCATTTTTCTACTTCCTTCTTAACTGTGTCGGTATTAATTTGTTTGGATGTGAGGTAAAACTCAAAAATATCTGAAATATACATTCAAAATACAACTTGAGTAAAACGTCATCGAAGGAACTTTATGAAAGTTGATCTCCATGATTAATTCTGGGCTATCGAAGAGGCCAGGTAGATAATGGAATTGGTAGACGTCGGTTATCAGAATTGTTTCATCTTGAAGGCTGTGATTCGAAAATAATTGAACTATTTCTTCCACAAGTTTGAATTGTTTTTGAAAATGTTTTTTACAAAGGAAAAGGCAAATTCTCATTCATTACATCTACCAGAATCCAAGTTGGAAACGTTATCCTGTGAGTGCCATCCCTCACAACGGATTCAAGAATATGATACTCTAAAATTAATGAGATATCATGACTACATCGACGATGCCTTCTCAGTTGGAAGAAAGTATATCAGAAAACTGAAACCACTGGTTTCAAGTATACGAAACCCCATTTCATCTTCATAAACCGCATATATACCTACCTTTGATAGCCCGCATTTTTGTTGGATCCAATGCCGGTTTTTGTTCACCAACTTTGACCCTGTTCGATGTTGCACCCGTAACACTGTGACTTAATAGTTCTTCCTCTGTGAATTGGGTCATGACCATTTTCTTGACAAACATTCCGTGAGTTTTAGACTTAAAAACCGCCGTATCATAAATTTTTTTGGGTATGTATATCCCTTGCCCAAGATGAATCTGAATTGAATATATATATAAAAAGGAGAATTATTCATGGGATTTGTTCTCATCTATGCAAAGAACAAAAATGTATTTATACCGTATTATCACCGAATCGGACAAAACCCGGTTCTGGATAACCCACTTTTTGCTCCAAGATTCGGGAATTGATGTCAGATGGAATATCTGAAAATTTTGATATTTCGGAGTGGATTTCATTTCACAATGCATGAAGAGACAATACAAATATATACAATCTAATTGGTAGCATACATGATACGGTAAAAATATCTTACGTCGATGTTCGTTCCAGTTGTCCAAAATTGTGTTGAGCGCGCTCATCACTTCCCTGTGTCGTTCGTCTTCTTTTTTTTCAAACTCATCCATTCGACGCACCAGACGATCTATAGTTTCCTTCATTTCTTTTGTAGAGAAGGTATGGTGTCGTTCTTTCGTCTTCTTCTTCTTCGATGATTTGTTTTTAAGTCTTAACATTTTACAAAACAAATATAGTAATTACAGATCAACATAATGAAATATTGAACTTTCGAAAACCATTACTTTTGACTTGAATGAAATAGAAAATCGACAAAAAAGTTTGTGGGCGTGCAGAGTACGTCACCTTGGTAAAAATTCCGTTAGAAGCGGATAGAAACGTACAGAAACTGTACCAAAAATCGTACAGAAACCAGACACAGAACCGGTTTTTGGCACGTTTTCTGTACGTTTTTATCCACGTCTAATGAAATTTTTACCAGGGCAAAATAGCCACTTACTTTTTCTTAGACGATTCTTTTTTGCCGTTGTTTTGTTGCATCTTTTCAGCTGCAACAGATTTTGCAGCACTCTTTACTATTGCCTCGTTGACGCTAAGTTGTATAGCTCCTATTGAGGTCGATGGTATCACCAAAGACTGGTCTGCGTCGGGATGATGATTTATATGTCCAAGTGACGAGGTCACTGGATTCATCGTGGAATTGACGGTTGAATCTTTGATAGGAGATTTTTCAGTTGTCTCAGTTAACTGTCCATGTATTTGATCACCTGCTGGTCTAACTGTATCATGCTCGCCTGTTGCCACAATCGGTTTCTGTGCAATGGTCTTGTCAATCTGCAAGAAATCTGTGGTTTACTAAAATTTATCACTATACATTAGGGTGTGACAGAAAAAAAAATTTTTTGTTTGTTTTAATTTCCCACATTGAACATCAAAGTGAAATAAGAAGCCTCAATAAAGGAGGGCACTGAAAAAAATGCGAAGTGGTGTCTCACTCGGCCAGAAATCATATTGATGAGGCACCTTTTAAACTTGGTTATTAGCATCCCCCTTTCGGCAATTGAAATATGTATTTCATGAAATTCAGCTGTTTCAGCATGTGATATAATAAGTCGAAAATAAACAAGAATTGTTAAAAATTAAGCTATAAACATTTACTTTTTTTTTTGTTTAATTTTGTTCTCGGAACATCATTTTTTATTAGTCTATTCCCTGTAGCACCTTGTGATTTTATTCAACTTGCTGTAAAATTTCACCTCGCAAAAGGGGGTTTCGGTCAGTTAAGCCTAGTAGGTGTCTCATCACTATGATTTCTGGTCGACTGAGACACCTTCGAACATTTTTTGTCACAGCCCGCCTTCGACGATGCTTCTCATAATACATGAAAGCACTTATTCCTTATATGGGAAACAGGAAAAGAAAAAAAAACCTTTGGCACACTCTACTATACATGTAGGTAATCATAACGATGCAACCGATACCACAACTTACTTTGTTAAAAATGAGATTACTCTTTTCCTCTTTTATTATCATCGGTTTCATCTTTTTCTGAAATCATAATTTATATCAGTACTTGGAAATGAGTGAAAACGATTTAGATATTTCAGACTGAGATGATATCGACAGACTTCATTCTTCATTCAAAAACGATACAATAAAAAGTAACTTACGCAAGCCAGTCATTTTATCAGACTATTTCGAAACCACGCGGATAATTTTTTGTTGGTAAACAATCATTGTGCCTTTTGGCTAAAGAAAAATATAATCACGAATTGATTGATGATATTCAAGTCTATCAAACTCAAGTATATTGTACTAGATATTTGAGAATGATGAAAAATTTTCAGAAATGTATGAAACCAATTTTTTTTTCATGTGTATAGCAACAAACGATTATTTACTTCACTCAGTGTGATTTTGGACGTTTTACCTACGCTTCGCGTGGATAAAACCCCCATTTCCACACCTCCTAAAGTAGAATTTTGTACAATACTCGACGGAAAAACTTCTTCTGACCTCGTGTGATAGCAAAACTTGCCTCCGGCTCGCGCTGTAACCTCACACTCGTCAGAAAAAGTTATACCGGACTCGTATTGTAATGTACTATTGTGATCTCTTTTATCTTCTTCATCATAAGACCTAATTCACCGCCTTGAATTCACGCAAAAATTTTACGAGATACGTACGTTTTCTTTGCCTTTGTTTTTGGATTTCGTTGAACCTTTACCATCATTTGATTTACGCTGCAAAAAATATAATTCAGTGAGGCGAACGTATCTAGTTACACGTAAAAATGTAGTCCATTGCTCTATTGAAGATTGAAGATCTGTATATTTTTCACCTTTATCGAAGATTTTGCCTGATCCTCAATGGCATCCAATTTATTCATATCCATTGGCTTCTGATACAAAAATATTATGTTATAGTACACAGTAGATGAATACGTGTTTCTATATTTTTGTTTCGAATTCTGTTACCGTACTATTATTGCCTGCCCAACTGAGGATTCATTTTGTTCGACTTCATCAGCGTGTGTATCATTCTCGTTCTTGTCTGCCATAATTTCCTTCTCAAAACGCTCCTGTCAAACCCAGATAAAAATGGAAAACTACAATAGCGTACAAGCTAGTAATTATTCATTCATTCAATGGATCCAAGTAGGTAAAAATAAGACAAAAAACTGAGAAGCGACATGGAATACTGCATCCATCTAAAAGTTGAGGGGAGTTTAGAATGTGAAAGATCAACGTGTCATAAAGCAAACGGTGATGCAATTTTACGTATACAAGATTAAAAATGCATTTTTCAATGCATGAAGGTTTTTTTTTCCAAGTTTCACGGGAAAAAAGTACAATTCACCGCGAAGACTAGCACGTTTCGATATTTACCACGAGGACTAGCACGTTTTGATATTCACCACGAAGACTAGCACGTTTCAGTTGTCTCCGTGAAAACCGTCATGCTTTGATTATTGTCACGAGGATTTTCTGAAGATTTGTGCGGTGTGCGATGGTCGAAATAAAAGTCAATTTGCGGATGTTAAAATGCGTATTTTGCATCAAAATAAACTTATGAATATTCTCGAAATTGTGTTGTCGTGGAGGGATTGGAAAAATTGATGCTTTTGTCATAGGTTCTTTACAGATGTTCCAAATTTTTGATTGATTTATTATGGAGCACCCGAAAAAGGTTACGAACATTTGTTAAATAACTTCAATATGTCGTTTGTAAATTTTACAGTACACAGTTAGAGAATGATAAAACGTTGCAAAATAGGAATAATATTCGTTTCAGTTCGACGAACATACTAGTCTTCGCGGCGAACTCCGAAACGTGCTAGTCTTCGTGGTAAATGTCGAAACGTGCTAGTCTTCGTGGTTAATATCAAAACGTGCTAGTTTTCGTAAGAAATCTGAAACGTGCTAGTCTTCGATATTATTAGAAGAAAACCGTACGTGAAAATGAACTAGAGAAGACATTTAATGATTGTCGTGAATACAAGCGAGATAACTTACAATAATACTAATACTAGAGGAAGAAAAACTATTCCCGAATCAATAATGATGTAGCACTTGATTAATGGATATTATTCTTAGATCACTTGATCCAAGAATATTATTCGAAAATCAAGATCGGTTATTTTTTTCTATGGGCGGTTCCACGACTAACAAGTTTTTTTATTATCAAACTAATAACAAAGGCGATACAATTCATTTATTGCATATTGGGAGAACATGCCACACATGAAGCCCAACTGAAAAATCGCCTCTAAAGCACGGAGGTTACTGGGAACACGGGGATTTCATTCCGTGAAGCCGGTCTCCACCTCACACATAATGTGCAAAATAGGATACGATCATAAGGATAATGTAAAAAATACATGCCGGAACGACGCATGAACGGTAAAACTGCCATGCGAAGTTTTCTCATCTTCTGGTCCTTTTTTCGTGACAGATATGGTTAATGAGTTAATGGAAATTAAAGATGAGACCGAAAGGCGTGATGTGTATTTTTTTTTCAAATTTTCGAAAGTGGAAGACTACCACCGAATCAGTTTTGAACATTATATCTCATACTACAAGCTCATTTTTTGATCTAACATACATTACGCATTTTTTCCTTCAACTTCACTCACATTTTCCCGCGTTGACACGTGAAAGAAAATTTAGAATACAGTAAATGGTTGCAGAGATATGAATTTTTGAAAATTTGGCGATTAGAAATTTTCAAGTTCCACAACCTGAATAATTTTTAAAATATTGAAGAATTCCTCAGCCTAAAATAGTTTTCCTACCGAACCTACATATTCACCAAATTTCGATAGAATCGCTGACTATATGAGGGACAGGTGTGGTACAGTTGACGTGCAACCGCCCCTATATATTTGAAATCATAATACACACGCTCACCTGATAATGCATTAATTGATGCTTATAATGTTTGGGAAAAAACAAACATAAGCTTTTGTTCCCAAATCAACATATATAACTTTTTCCTTGAAGTTCTCGATGTTTGTAATCACAATGTTTTCCTCGTGTTGGTTGCAAACTTCGTGGATGTGATCCAACTGCACTTTGCCAAAGGAGGAAGGATGAGTTTTTACGTGATGTCCATAGATGTAGCATTTGTCCCCGACACCAACGATATGGTGTATCTGAATGATTTTTTCGGAACGTAATAAAATATGTGTGTCATCGGTTTTGTCAGCACGGGAATATTCCTGGCTGTGAATTACCGTGCCTCGATAAAGACATTTCTTAAAAATTTTAATCGTTACATTCTCACTATTCAAATATTGTTTCATTTCATTTTCTATATTTTTAAGCACACGGCCTTTACCAACAAGTACAAGCTCCTTTGACAGCTGTAAACAATTTCGAAGCCGTTCGTGTTCGAACAATTTTCTGCAATAACTTTTACAAACACTAGATTTTGTTGAAACGTCCACTCTTGAAAGAAACATAGTTTTCTTTAACCATTTTTTAGCGATTTGTTGACCTACGCCTCTAGGCCCGTTGACATTTTTTTTGTGATAGAATATGCCATTTTCAAATGGAAATGCTGATGTGGCCCATAGTGGACCACTTCTTTTTACTGACTCAGTCAAATGCAGTAAAGAATGTAAATTGAAAGTAAGAGCTGTTTCTCCGAACATGATTTGGCAGTCTCCTACAAATTTCAATAAATCATATTCTGTTCTTTGTATATCGTCGCTCGTTATTTTCCGTTTTAACAATGTGTGAATGCTCCGGACGAAAAGTGCGTAGCTTTCTAAAAAACTTGCTTCCACAATTCCATCGAAACATATGATACTCCAATACAATAGCCACGATTCGAGTTCAGATGCTTTCCATTTACTAATATCTGTGACTGGTCTGGGGAGTCTGTAAATTTCATGCGGCGGCCTTATGTTACTCAAACGCTCGTTTATCTTCGTACGATCACAGTTGTTGATATAACAGAATGACCCATAAGTAATTAACAAGAACCATATTTGTCGGACAACTCCTAATAAAACACAGTGCATATAATCGATGGGAAATCCCCATACAATGTCAAACTGCAGTCGCAATTTTTCGATAAATGGCGTAGATCCTTTAACACCCATAACCGTCAATTGGTGACTCTTTCTTTTCGAAGATTCCTTCAGTTTTTCTACTTCAGCAAGATTTTTAATGTGCTCCTCGTTACTTCTGAGTTCAGGCTCATTTTCAGTGATTGGATATCGCATCGCATGCCCCGCATATTTTCCCGAATCATAACACCAACTACATCCGAAATAACCATTAAATTGAATTCGATTTTGGCATACGGGTCGTGCTACAGAATCGACACAGCAACAAAACAGTGTGAACTTCAAGTTGACTATTTTGCCAGTAGAGTGATGTAATATGTTAACACCTTCATCGGTCAAATTTACAATTTGACTGCATAGCTCTGTATTGTATAGGTTCATCAAGTCTGGTTTGGGTTCTTTATTTGTCAGAAATACACCGCCAAGAATCATATGCTTGAAGCGAACTTCGAGTGGTAGCTCGTTGATGTATAGTTGTTGAGGCCAAAAACTTTGCGTGGAACTTTTGAATATCGGTGCACCATCGGTATTGAAATTTAATGTCAACATTTCTGGATGATTACTTTTCAACTTTTTATAAAGTGTAGAATCTTGAATGTCGCAAATATCGGTATTTGATTTTTCACTAGGTGTGTCGGTTATATGCTGAAATAAGCTTCTCTGAATCTTTGGATCGTCTAATAACATTTGCAATTGGTATCGGATATCGGCGCTTATAAAAGAATTCGTACTATTAGGCGAAAGGCTGTAAACCCGTTTACATAGTGCACATGTTATTTTCTCTGCTTGCGTACTCTTTTCCAAATTCCGTGTCTTTAAAATTGTATGACAACTTTCACAAAAAAAGTGCAACGTAAGTTTATCAGCTGGTGTACCGAAAGCTTGTGATCGCAAGTAGTAACTACTTTCCCAATCATCGAATTCCGGGCCAGCCAAAATTTTAATCAGATCAACTAAATCATTTTGATCATGTCTAGATAAATTTTTGGCCATTGAAAAAGACTCAATCATTAGTAGAACATCAGAGACTGTAAGTTTAGCCTCGGGAAACATGAGCCGATCTCCTAGCATCTTACTTGTATCGAAACCTGTCTTCTCAAAAGTTGTTGCATTGTCAACGTCGGAGTCATAATCACTACAGTCAGAAGATTCACTGGGTTTCTCATCATCATCAAGATGATTATAATCATCTACACCATGATCATTGGCGTCATAATTGGTGTTCTGTTCAGTTGTTGAATCGATGTTGTAACAATCGGTACGAGCATCATCAAAATATTCAGACATTGTAATTTCAGAGATGTTTTCGATTTCAGTCGTTGGATTCGCAATAGTATTATTTGTAGGTGACCCACTAGCTTCCGCATTATTATAAGTTTTCGAACTTCCGGGCAACGACGTGTGGCATTGAAATCCATCATCCATCGTAGATGGTACTTTAATATCATCTAAAAAATAGTTAACTACAAATTCACATGAATGAATCCACTTAAGGCCCATCTCTAGTTGCCCACCTCCTTTTGGTCGAAGTGTGTCACATTTCTATTATTATCCGAGCCCAGGCATCAAAAACGAGAAAAAGGCCAACGCTTCGCAAATTCGAATTCAATTCCGAACACGTACGTCCAAAAAAATATTCCTTTCATGCGAAAATACAGTCTACAGATGATTTTCACATTATTCGAATGTTTTCGAATTCGATTTCCTCGGCGAATTATGTAAAAACAATCTGTAGACTCTATTTTCGCACGAAACGTATATATTGTTGGACGTACCGCGAATATTCGGTAAGTTAGAACCATCCCCTTCCTACGGCCAAACCAACACAGGCGCGTGCGTGAGGCTCGTTCGGCAGGGAATAAGGGGCCGTTCAAATAATACGTAACGCTCGAAGGGGGGGGGGGGGGTCTTGAAAATTGTTACGTTACCAATAACAAGGGGGGAGGTGGGCGGGCGGAAAGTGTACGTAACGTTTTCTCAACGTTTTTTTTTTTTTTTTTATGAAAATAACGGTTGAGCTTCAATTTATATCTTATTCGGGAAAAATATCGTCATTACGCCATTCCGTCTCTGTTGACTCTTGCACAAATTTCGACCTTCGAACTATTCACAAAATTTATTCATCCCCGTAATTTTTTTTTGTTTTTTTCCAAAGTATCCCCGTAAGTTGTGCTGATTCTAGAAATTTCAGGTGAAGTGGGCGGGAGGGGGGGGGGGGGGGGTCTAAAATCCCGAAATTTTGCGTTACGTATTATTTGAACGGCCCCTAAGGTGCAGGTAGCATTGCATCCCCACCCCAGGGCCGTCTTAGGCCATGCGGGGGCCCTTGGGCACACAAAGTTTGGGGCCCTTTTAGAAAGCCAAAAAAACGTGAGTGAAAACATCAAAATGTACTTCTGCTTAGTAACTTCATTGGTGTCGGGGCCCCAATCAGGCCGGGGGCCCTGGGTACGTGCCCCACGTGCCCTTATGGAAAAGACGGAACTGCCCCACCCGAAGGAGCCTTACGCACGCGGTGCGGGCCTGTGTTCGTATGGCCGTAGGAAGGGGATCGTTCTAACTCACCGAATATTCTCAGTATCCCATACAGCACCGAGACGTTGCAGCAACGTTTCAGCAACATAACTTTGCAATGTTGGCAATGTTGCAGTTATATTGCGCAATGTTGCTGCAATGCCCCTGCAATGTTGCTGCAATGTCTCTATGTCCCCTTTTCATTGCATAACATTGCAATATTTCTGCAATATTGCAAAAATTCGTTGTTTATACGTAGGTAGATATGAATCATATGAGTCAAGAATAAATACGTGTGAATATTCGATTCGACATTTTATAACTTTTCACTATCAACAAGCATTATCAGTTCGCCAAAAAAAGGCCATCCATTTTGTTCGATCTGACCGGGGTTTGAACCCGAATCCGCTCGCGTCTCTCTATTACTAGTCGGACGCTCTACCCACTACGCCAAACCACCGTATGGTAATAGGTTTCATATTTTCTCATTTGTCGAAACTTATATGATCACGGTGTCGGACTAAGAGTTCATAGACATTTTAATCACACCGATCAGTATCATGTTTGATCAGTGTCAAGGCGAGATCACGCCTGGAAAATGTTAGATTTATGCGATATCGCAAATTAAGGGATATTTACGTATACGAAACATGCAATAATGAAACTTCGTGACATAAATTTTACTCACATAAGGAATAAAAAGGAACGATTAGTGAAATTAACCTTGAATATACAGGGTGTACTTTGGACCGCCAGAGAAAAAAAAAATTTTCAGCTCGCGCCATCTCAAGCCAATATGACTCTTACAATATGACTTCCCGCACAGAGTGGCTTCTGTACGATGACTTACGGAGGTGTCGCACGGAGGATTTATTTTGTTCATCTGATTATTACATGGAAAATTGCCTTCTTGTGTTCAAATGCGTACAATTTCCGTTCTTCATTATATAAGGAAAAAGATTCAGAATTTGTGGACAACATCTTTGTAGGCTCAATAAAATTTTAACTATCATAGATTTTTCTTTTCCGAGCTCCGAATATGCTTTGTGAAAAACTAAAAATTGAAAGGTCGGAGTGGTCTGATAAATATAACAAAGTTATATTGCAGGAGCCTTGCGACAACATTGCAATGCAATGTTGCAAAAGTTATATTGCAGAGATCTTGCAGCAACCTTGTAGTGCAATGCAATGAAAATGAAATTTAGCAATGTTGCTGAGACATTGCTGCAACGTTCCGTGCTGTTAGGGATGTGTTCGGAATTGAATTCGAATTTGCGCAGCGTTGGCCTTTTTCTCGTTTCTGACGCCTGGGCTCGGATAATAATCGAAATGTGACACACTTCGACCGAAAGGAGGTGGGCAACTAGAGTGTATTTATCGGGACTCTATTCCTGTTTAACCGACCTGATTCTTTTTTTTCAATAGTTGCATATAATTTTTTCCACCGATAAGCTGTTCGTGTACTAACAGCTTCTTCTTTACATGATGGATTCAACAACCGATTATAGAGTTTCTTCTTATGTTCCATTGCAATATGAAAGTATAATCTGAAATACACAGTCTATAGTACAGTCAATAGGGAAGCCCGGCACTCTTAATCGCTTTGCACTAAATTACACGAGTAATTTTTTCTTTCAATTAGGTTCATTATCACGTACTGGATATAAATAAACAAAATCCTCACAAATTTCTACCCCGGAAGCGCTGCCATTTGGAGGAAAACTGTATCCGCCTATATCTCCGTCATCCTGCACTTTAGGCCGAAAAATTGTAATGACCTTTTTTGTAGGTAATTAAATTTGACATCATTTTTGTGCAATAATTTTTTTTGTATCACTTACCATTCACGACCTAAGATTTATTTATTGACTCTTTGATCGATATGTCTTCTAATAATTATTTAAACATTAAAATCCTCATAACTTAACTAATCTTAAGTCGTGAACGGTAAGTGATAAAAAAAAAATTATTGCACAAAAAAGGTGTAAAATTTAATTACCTACAAGAAAGGTCATAACAATTTTTCGACCTGAAGTGCAGGATGACGGAGATATAGGCGGATACAGTCTTCCTCGAAATGGCGGCACTTCCGGGGTCGAAATTTGTAAGGATTTTGTTCAGTTATACTTAGTACGTGATACCGAACCTAATTAAAAAAAAAAATTACTCCTGTAATTTAGTCCAAAGCGATATGACACCTATTGGCTGTACTATAATTAACGCGAAATACTGGCCTCGGGATCATGAGTGTATAATTGTTATTGCTCAATTGCCGCTTTATGTACGACTATTCCAGATCGTTAACAAAGATTGGTAAATGGTTGGCGGTTTTGTGATTTAATTAAATTGAAATTAAAAAGTAGGTTGCTTGTGCTTGATTGGGGTTCATCATTCTTCATTCGCCACGCTCGCTTGGTGCTCAGTATTTTTCTATCATGATATACGTGGCTTTATGAAATATAGGGTGACGGCGAACTGAATGCTTGAATTTTGGGAGTGTATTTGAGGAGTCAAATGGAGATGAAAAGTCCTATCTTGGAGAATGTTGTGCAAGCAAAGATGATGGAGATATTCAATGTCGAAGTTGATATGGTATGCTGTAAGAATGAAAGAGACGGACTACAGCTAATATCTCTTTCACGCACACAGCATTTCGTAGCTACTCTAATATTGCATATCTTATGTTAGTCATCGTTGCTCCCACAACATTTCACATGAGGACTTTTCGTCCTCATTTGACTTTACAAATACGCTTCCAAAATTAAAGCACTTAGCTTGCAACCGCTTTGTATAGAGCGCAATTTTTCATCGTATGAATATCCCGATAGATGGATTGTTATTCAATATAGTCAAGAATATAATTTACATTTACTTTTTATATATGTACCACCAAATCCTGTACGCAAATCCGGCGTTCAAATTTCCGATGATTTTTCTATTAGTACTTCACAGTATTCAATGCCCAAAACCCCATGTTATTTATATGGGAAACTTATATTGCTGTGCGGCACGGGTTAAAATTAACCCTAGAATGGTACACATGAGTTACAGGTACCCGGAACTTTTCCAACGAAACCCCGATTTCGTGGAATTTTGCTGAATTGCCTCTTCTGCGACAGCTTATAATTTGTTCATTAATTATTGAATTAATTTTTTTTTCCAACTTATATGTCTAGTCCACAGTCTTTTAGATAGATTTGACTGGTTTTGGAAGAAAAATAATGACAATGGACCAGAATTACTGCTCATTTTGTCACCTGGGTACCACGGACCCATGTGTACCGTAGCGGGGGGGGGGGGGGGGGGCGCTCGACCGGGTGACGCTTTGCTAGGGGCGGCAAAGTCCGAAAAAATTAATGAAATAAAAATTTGTAATAAATATCTTTTTTTTTGTTTTTCAAAGTTATATTTTCTCTCAATGTAGGGGAAAGGGGCGGAAAATTTGGTATCTACCCCGGGCGGCAGGATCCCACGCTACGCCACTGGCGATGTGGTCACTTTATCAAAAGAGCAAGCAAAGCGAGTAACAACGTGAATTTTGGGATAGATAATATGAATGGTCTATTTATGGAAACCCCCAGTGTGAATGAGCTTAGAAATTTACCCGTCGAAAATGTATTTATATTTGTGTTATCTTACCTTATTTTTTCGTGACAACCGTTGCATCAGAATATTTTTCAAACCAATTACGGACGATTCTTTTGGTGCCCTTTTTACATTTGCAGTATCGTCCTCTGAAACTTCCGACAATATGGCAGACGGAGGAATCCTGATACGACCGCTGTTTTCAATCTTGGCGGACAAAGCTTCCTTCGACTCTGTAACACACGAGCTGATAATGTGTAGGACTATGTTAACAATGTCACTGTACCTTGCATCTGCAATAATCGACAAAACATCAAACCGCACGGAAAAATTGTAGTAAAGAATTGCTAAAATATAACTAGATTAGTAGATTCAATATATTCTGTTACTCTCAAAATTCGATTACACAAGTATGGTCAATACTTTGCATAACTTAAAATAAAAAAAAAAAAATGGAAAAAACTGAAATCACACATAACTATTTTTATTCAAATATTCCAATTACAGTAGAACCTCGATTATCCGAACCTCTGTCATCCGAACCTCTGTTATCCGAACCACGATCGTTTTAACTGAACCCTCTATTATCCGAACCTCAACTCATTTTTTTTTTTTTTATCTTTATGCGCAGGTTTTTCGCGTTTTATTACATAGTATTTATCTATTTGAACGACGGCGCGAAATTTTGAAAATTATATGCACGTCGAAGGACTGCGCGCAATTACAATGTTGCAAACAAAGCGTTTGATCGAACGTGTTCAAGCTTGATTCGCCTGTCAGGGCATTAGTGAGCTCACATATTCATTCTTACCAGTAGTCTTTAGTATTTAACTTCAGGCAAACTCACATTACTCACATTGTGTAACATTACTGTTCCATTATCCGAATTTTCGATTATCCGAACTAGGCCCGGTCCCAATTGGTTCGGATAATCGAGGTTCTACTATTAAAATATTTCATTCATTGCAATATTTATGTGTGACTTCAGTTGTCTGCATTTTTTTTTTTTTTTTCTCATAATAACAAAAGCTGCAAAACATTATTTTCATTCCATTTTTCGAAAAAAAGGCAATTTCTCAAATTTTGTGGGATACGACATATTCGAACGTGGATATCGATATAAATTCTAATAGCAATTGCAATTTACTGGATCTATCCAATGTTATCTCATATATACCGTGTTCCGATTTCACTTATACTATCTCACCAATGTGAAATGGAATGTAAATGTTCACAGATTATGATATATTTTCTATGAGTATCTCCTCATACAAATCAATCTCATACGACGCTCATATTATGTGCTCATAAAGCCACTAATACGCAAATTTTTTACTGCTCATTGAAATCTTGTTCGCTTATAATTTCTTATAGAAATTGGAGCGTAATTTTATCACAATTTATAAGACATTTTCCACACTTGTATACTACGTTACGTGAAATTCCGACAAATTGCATCAACTGTTCGGAAAATTACCGCCGTCACCCGGTGCAGAATAAGGATAACAACGCACCCAACATACAACTATTTTCTTGAATAATACGACGGAGTGACAAGAATGTGATAAATCGTGAACGGGAAACAATCAAGTTCATAAAGTTAGATTTTATTGTTATGAATATAGTTTAGATATGCAACTGCTGAGTCGAGGATATATTTTGATACGATTTCATATTCTCGAAAGTTGAGATCGAAAGTAATTGATGTGCTCAGAGAATTGCAGTAATGGTCGAAAATATTTTCTGTTCATAGAAACTCATTTTCGTACCAGCTATCCGTATGTTTCCAACAAACATGCGCAAGCATAAGAGCGTAGGGTTGGATCAAAGTGTGAATGATTACCAGGTTCTGAAAATTTTAGGTATGAATCGTTTACAACTTACCGTCTGTGAAAACTACTATTCCTTGTTGCGACGTGGAATCAATATTAATGTTGAAAACTTTCCGCGGGTTATCTGCTTTATATTTTTGTATGGCACTGATCTCTACTATTGCGAATGTCCCACTTTTTAATATTTTCACGTACGCGTACATTTAGTATTTAGATTTACCGAACTTTCTTGCGAAGTTACCTCCACGATAGCTGGCTAAGAACTAACTCTCCAGCTCACTCCGGCTGCGCACCTAAGGATGCGCACTGCTGAACGGTCTGTGATTGGGCCTCAACAGAGGAGTGTCATTCAACTCTGTGAGAATTTATAAGAAAACTGTATTTCGTGAAAACAGTGCGAAAATCTTACTCATCACGGTAGAGAAAATTGTTAAATTATTCAGGTGGACATACCGGGACTTTCTGTGGGTGCGGTTCAGTCCGTCGGGAAAACTTCATTTTTTTTAATGATCATATTTCGAAATTCGTGAGTCGTAGGGGAAAAGTGTATACCGTAGGCGTAAAGGGTATACCACCAAAAAGGTAGGCGTAAAGGGTATACCACCAAAAAAATCACTTTTGATGAGAAATAGTACATCGCGCATCGAGAGCGGAAGCGGGCGACTGCGCAGTTACAAAGTTGAGGTTCTCAACTTTATATAAGGTGCGAACGCCCGTTTTGTTTCGAGGTCAACATACTATTTTCTTCAACAGCGGAGGGAAACCAGCGAGTTTCCATCCGCAAATGAGGATGGAAACCAGTCGATTGCCGGTCCTCGTTTGCGGATGGAAACTCGCTGATTCCGCTCCGCTGTTGAAGAAAATAGTATGTTCACCTCGGAGAAAACAGTCATTGGCGCCTCGTATGAAGTTGAGAACACCTCGGCTTCGCCTCGGCGCTCACCTTCATACTCGGCGCGCAATCGACTGTTTTCTCGCTCGGTAAACAATATACTATTGTTCGACAGCGGAGCGAAACTGAGCGTTTTCGCTCCGCCGTTGAAGAAAACATTTTGCCAAGTACAATAATGTTTTATATTCTTCACAAAAATAGTTCAGCAGCCAAAGCAGTACTTCTACATAATTCGTTCTTTCTACAAATAGGATTGAGATCAGACACTATGACCAAGTACATGAGATGAATTCGAAATGAATTTGGAAAGAAAAAAAATTGATATGAAACTTTTCAAAATTATTTTTTTTAAGTTTTATTTATACTAATTTCTACCAGTACCTAGTACTACAACTAAGTATGAATGAAACTAATTTTTTTGTTGAATACTTTAACGGCGGCTGCGATATAACGACAGTCGCGCGATATCAAAGGCTCGCCGCCGCCTTTGTGTCGAGTCACTGACAGACCGAATAACTATGTAGCACAAAACGGTATATAAACAAGTGTAATTCTGTAAATTCATGTTCTGATTTACATACAGTGCCGTCCATAAGTTCGGGATCACTTTTCGAATTTTCGATCGAGACAAAAAGTTGAATATCTCGGTCAAAAAAAATTGTAGCCGAATGGCCCGGGTGGCATTCAAAAGTGGAAAGAACCGGCTTCATTTTTCTTCCCTGTTCAATTTTCCAAAAAATTTTCCGCACTCACTAGATAATGTTGAACATGACCATTTTTTTGCGATTTTCATACTTTCATAAATTCGCGTGTAATTTTCTGGGAAATAGATATAGAAACTTTTTTCCAATAGAACTTCGGAAGAGGAGAGATTAAGCTGTAAATCTGTTTTTTTGTTTTTTGATTGCGATTTTTTTTGGTCAAGTTATTCAACTTTTCGTGCGGAAAATCGGTTTTCAGAAAATACGTCGTAACTCTAGCACTATGGGGTTTGAGACAAAATGTCTTGATATGAAAAATGTGTATTTTTTAATTTTTCACTCGTTCAAATTTTTTTTGAATTTCTTTTTTCATTTCGATTTTTTTTTTTTTTTTGAATTTTTTTTTCGATTTTTTCGTACATGAAAAATCCGAAATAAAATGAACAAGGAATTTCTTCAGGAATTTTGAAATTTTTTTCATTTCTTCTAAAATTTTTTTTACTTTTCTATATTATATGAATGAATCCGAAATAAAGTTAACAATAATTTCTGCGATTCTTTTGTTCTTAAATGAAGAGGAAATTCATTGTTTATTTTATTTCGGATTTTTCATGTACGAAAAATTCAAAAAAAAAATTCAAAAAAAAAAAAAAAAAAAATCGAAATGAAAAAAAAAAATTCAAAAAAAATTTGAACGAGTGAAAAATTAAAAAATACACATTTTTCATATCAAGACTTTTGTCTCAAACCCCATAGTGCTAGAGTTACGACGCATTTTCTGAAAACCGATTTTCCGCACGAAAAGTTGAATAACTTGACCAAAAAAAATCGCAATCAAAAAACAAAAAAACAGATTTACAGCTTAATCTCTCCTCTTCCGAAGTTCTATTGGAAAAAAGTTTCTATATCTATTTCCCAGAAAATTACACGCGAATTTATGAAAGTATGAAAATCGCAAAAAAATGGTCATGTTCAACATTATCTAGTGAGTGCGGAAAATTTTTTGGAAAATTGAACAGGGAAGAAAAATGAAGCCGGTTCTTTCCACTTTTGAATGCCACCCGGGCCATTCGGCTACAATTTTTTTTGACCGAGATATTCAACTTTTTGTCTCGATCGAAAATTCGAAAAGTGATCCCGAACTTATGGACGGTACTTATGTAATGACTGCGAGTTTACAAGGTGTACAAGGTTTTTGAAGGTTTGAAATAAATTGCATAGACCATTATTCGGAATATCAATTGGTAGCTGAAAATTGCATTCCAGTGGAAGGTACGACATATCCAAGTCTGGAACTTCCCGAAAGTGAAATAAAAATGTAATCTTCATGTGGGCACCATAAGATGTCGTTTCATAAAAAAAAATCTTTGGTGTGGGCTTTCAGGATGTCGAGACGTAATTTTTGAGTGCTAAGGAGATAGCGATTTGAAAAAAGTAAATTTCTCACTCCGCCCTAGTGTACACTCAATTCAAGTGCACTAAACTTCAGACAAATTTCATGAAAACTCATACCTTTTTTCCGAGAATACTTGATGTTGTTTTCTAATTCAGTTTACTGCAGGAATCGCTGTTTATTATTGATTGAAGATTTCTACGGGAGCATTTTCAAATAATTGAAATAATGAATTGAAACCGTTTAACCCTAGACCAGGCATGTCATATTTTGCACTCTACGGAGTGTGTGGGGTCCGTTTGGCCTCCACGTTTTTCCTTAGAGTCAATTAATGCTCTTCGATACGAAATAGATAACGGTGTGTATCAAAGTCAATTCTCCAAACCTGAAATTGGTGAAAAAATGCTTTGAGCACACCCGAAAACGCCGTCTGCTATTTCAGGAGAGTATTTTCAAGTGGGAGTAGGGTCCGTATGGTCCCCACATGCTCTTTCTAGAGCCTGAAAGCCGTATAGAATCTCATATTACTTGTAGATAAGGAACTTGATAATTCTTCAAATAGTTCACAATGATTCATCACAGTTTATGTGCACGTATTGTTTGCGATGAAAAAAAATATAAAGATCAGTCTGTGATTATAATTTATAGAGAGTAGTCTTTGGTGTCGTGATGATTGATGCACGCAGGAGATATTTATTATTTATTTAATAATCTTACCGTTATTCATAGAGATCGCAATTTGTCGAGATTATTTGTAGTAATAAACATGAGTTGCATCTGGAATTGCTGGAAGCCTTATGAGTTTTGAGAGAGGATAGACAAGATTTGGAAAAAACCTTATGAAAAATCATATCCCTTGTTGTCGAGTGATACATTATAAGTTTTGAGAGTAGATTTAGCAAAACTCGGAAAAACATTATAAAAAATCATACCCCTTGTTATCGAGTGATACACTACGAGTTTTAAGAGTGGATAAGTCCAATAGTGAAAAATCTTATAGAAGTTCATACTACCCTTTATTCCTACAAAAATGTTGAGTGTTGAGTAGAATGTCTATAAGTTTCGAGTGGATTATTGAAATTGAGCAATACCTTATAAATGATCTTACCAATGGTATGAGAAAAGAATGTGTATCTGTCACTGCAAATCCTTTGTCGTCATCATACACTTATGCGATATAGGTTTGTCGGAATTTGCTCATACAACTTCACAGGAATTATACGATATTTCGTAGCGGGATTTGTGTTATAGAATACTCATGAAAACTGCTAAACTTAAATATGTTATAGAAAATGGAAAAACCTATCTAATCTTATCAATTAGTTATTTCATAATTTTCGTACAATTTCTGATTGGAAATATATCAGTATGTACTGATAAAATCATGTATGGGATTATTTTCATTACATATTCCCATTGACTTTTGTTTTTATTTTGATCATAAAATCGCATCGAAGTTTTGTTATCATCCTTTCTTATAGATATATTGCAAGTATTATCTTATAAACCTTCAGAATTATACGGAACTCACACTTTCTTATAAACTGTCGTATGAGAAAAATTCCGCGTCCCTCATAAACTTTGGTCAATTCATATATTCTCATAGAAATAAAGTTACATTTTTATGAGAATGTATAATTTCTTTTCAACAGGGGTACGTAAAAGACACGCTGACGATATAAAAAATTCGGTCAACCCTCATGTTCCTTTAACGGTTCATTGGGATGGAAAATTACTACCATCTTTGACTTCCAAGAAACGTGTCGACAGATTGGCGGTATTAGTTTCGGGAGAAGGATTCGAAAAGCTTATAGGCGTCCCGATAATCCCTTCAGGGACAGGAGAAGCACAGGCTAACGCCGTGCATGAATTAATTCAGCAATGGTATCTACAAGACCGCATAACTTCTATGTGTTTTGACACGACAGCAAGTAATACTGGAAAAGATCGTGGAGCTTGCAAGTTACTGGAAAAGAAATTGGGAACAGAACTCTTTAGCCTTGCTTGCAGACATCATATACATGAGCTTATCGTCGCATCAGCATTCGATTCTTTATTTGGACCTTCGATTGGACCAAACATCAAATTGTTTCAAAGATTTCAAGAGGCTTGGGATTCAATTGATCAGAATATTCGTACAAATGCGATCGATGACGAAAATATTTCGTCTCACCTTACACCAATACGAGATGAAATTATCTACTTTGTCAGACAACAACTGCTGATCTTTCAACCTCGAGATGACTACAAAGAACTGCTTCTATTGACTCTCATCTTTTTGGGAGATGATCCCGAAAAAAATATAACAATTCGTGTTCCGGGAGCTCTTCATAGAGCTAGGTGGATGGCTAAGTTAATTTACTGCATGAAAATGTACATTTTCAGTAGCCAGGGTGAAAAGTTTCAATTAAGAGCCGCTGAGCTTGGGAATCTTCGACAATTCAACGTTTTCGTCGTAAGGGTGTACTTAAAGAAGTGGAACACTTGTCAGTGTCCGACTTTGGCTCCATCAAACGACTTGCAGATGTTGAACGAGCTCGCACAGTACGATAAAATTAACCGTAAAATTGCTGAAGTAACATTTCGGACTTTTTCTCGGCATTTGTGGTACCTAGGCGAAAGACTGTGTGGCTTAGCATTATTTGATTTTCGCATATCGATCCAGGATAAGAAATGTATGGTGATGGCCTTGAGCAGGCCCAGTAACAAGCAGCCCGCAAAACGGGCCGCAGTGGACGAAAAAACTGTACTAAAATGGCAAACTGTGCGATTTTATAACGGAAAATAGCAAGGTGCTTTTTGAAAAAAATAAGATTCCGTTAGATTTCATAAACGAAGACCCAAGTTTGTGGGACAGAAATGTGCACTATATCGAAGCTCGCAACAAAATTAACCAACTGAAAGTCGTTAACGGGATGTGATAGCCAGGGGTCGATAAAGTAGGGGGTTTTTTTTACCAATTTTTTTTGTTTTACTCGGCATTTCGCGACGAAGGCACAGAATGGATTTTCGCAGAGGCATTCGACGTATTATATGGTGAAGTATTGCCGTAGACGAATAAACGTATTGAAATCGAAAAATAGTTTGTTTTCGTAAATTACAATCTGTAAAACAGGGTAAAAAAATGGCCGGTCGGGGCTCGACTCTCATATGCTGACCTTATTATTCAAGTTCGCGCGGTATCCAGCACTGAAATGTATAGCGACGTCAATTCTACGACCTCGCACGAACCGAATGATCCGTTTATTTATGAATATTACTTGAAAATGGGAGCGTGATTTGCAATGCTGCATTTCGTCGACTTCGACCGAGTCAAAGCGGTTTTTGACAGTTACATACACTGAACGTGTTCAATGTTGACCGGTATGAAGTTCACCCCACAGTCTTCTGTCTCTTTCTTCCCTCGCGCTAACTGTCAAGACCCGCTTTGACTCGGTCGAAGTCGACGAAATGCAGCATTGCAAATCACGCTCCCATTTTCAAGTAATATTCATAAATAAACGGATCATTCGGTTCGTGCGAGGTCGTAGAATTGACGTCGCTATACATTTCAGTGCTGGATACCGCGCGAACTTGAATAATAAGGTCAGCATATGAGAGTCGAGCCCCGACCGGCCATTTTTTTACCCTGTTTTACAGATTGTAATTTACGAAAACAAACTATTTTTCGATTTCAATACGTTTATTCGTCTACGGCAATACTTCACCATATAATACGTCGAATGCCTCTGCGAAAATCCATTCTGTGCCTTCGTCGCGAAATGCCGAGTAAAACAAAAAAAATTGGTAAAAACACCCCCCTACTTTATCGACCCCTGGCTATCACATCCCGTTAACGATTTAGCCGAGAGAGGCGTTTCCCTGATTCAAGCGTTTAATTCAGTCATAACAAAACAAGAAGATCAAAAACAATATTTGTTGCAAGTTGTTGAACAACATAGAAAACAGTTTCCTTGCTTTAAGAAGTCTGAGGTTATCAAGAGACTGAATCACGCCAAGTAACCGTTTTCGATTGCAATAAAAAATGTAATTAGTGCATTGAATATGATAAAGTTTTATTATTCTACTTTTCAATGGTGTTTTCTTCTTACACGCCGTGCTTCAAAAAGAGATTTGCGACTATTTCCATGAAACATTAATTGTTTTTGTTGTTGATTATTTTTTTTTGCGGCTAATACGATAATATCCTTGGACGATTAGGGGTTAGAGTTCTTCCTCATCATCGCGCAGGTATGTAAAAAAAAAGTGAGCTAATAGCTCCAATATCAAGGGTATGTAATTTGACTATAAAGATTGCCAACGCCGCAAAATCGTCAATTCATTGCTGTGTAGAGATCCGTGAAATCCTTTTAAAAATCTTAAAAAAATCGCAATATCGCGTATGATATGAACGAAGATTTTCATGAAAAAAAAATATTTTTTTGTCCCCTGGGTCCTATTGAAAAAATTGAAAAAGTTAGAAATTCACGAATTATTACGTAAAAGTGAATTGAGGGACCTCTAGAAATTGTTTAAGAAATCTGAAAAAATTCGGGGATTAGTTTCTCGTACTAAGTAGCAAACCATGTGGATACGGCCCTTGGATTCGAAAAAAAAGGTTTTTCTGGACCGGCCTAGTGTATTGTAACTTTCTGCATATGTTTCACCAGCTGAAAGCTGGTGAAATTATGCTAGTTCGCGTGAGTTCTTTGTCACGGGTTATGATATTTGGAGCTCCTCTGGGAAAAGTTGAAAAAACCCTTAATTTACCCTAATGCAGACTCGGATAGATTTTTCACTACCAGAGCTGCTTCCCTACGGATCTGGGATATGTCAAATTCCCCAGACAGCGATAGGTGCTATAGAGCTACCGTGCTGTTGAATTTGACTCACCGATACCGTTTTAGTCAGATCTGGGATATGTCTCACTCACCAGACGAAGGTAGGTGCTATAGAGCTACCGTTGCTGGTGAGATCAACGCACCGATACTGATATCTAGCTAATGATTTTAAGTTGACTGAAAACTAAAGAAATTATTAAAAGAAAACAATTTATAAGAAAATAGTAACAAAGATCAGATTCCTGATAAATTAAATGATTATTAAATCATTTCTTGATTTATTTAAACAAAAATGGTTGTGTTCTGTAGAACTTCAGTTTTAACACAAAATCATAATACAAAAGAAAAATAATAGAAATGAAAATGTTAAACATAAAATAATAACGTGATTGATGAATGAATTGAATGAAATGAAATGAAATGCTGATTTTACTTAATCTAATTTCCTTAAAATTACGCGCGCTGGCTCAATGGCCGGACTTTGAGTTTGACTTGTTTTTCTGAATTATTGAGTTTTAATAGTGCCGCTTTGGCTAAACTATTTAATTGATTGATTCTACTCGAAGGTATAATTCCCGCTTTGGGAATTATCCAAAAAAAGAAATTATTAAATTTTTACTTGTGGCCGCTTTGGCTCTTGCTATGATAATGAGTGTGTGAGAAGCTAAGAATTAATGTGAGAATCGCAGTGAGACGGTAGGCCGCTTTGGCACAAGTCCGCTGATGAGCCGTGTGACGGTCGCCTTTTATATTCGTAATGACGTCACATCTGATGTTCTTGCTATGCGTGAGCTAGCTTGCGCGCTACTGCGCTGCTCTATACAGTGACATTGGACGTATGTGTGTACTGCCTACTGGCCTATACCATGGTAACGTTTCGGCTATTCGGCTATAGGCCGAATACGTTACATTGCCCCCTTTTCATCAGCTGATGTTCGGTGATGAAGCTTGGCGATGCACTGGCAGGTAAGTTGATGAAAACTTTGTGATGTCTGTCCATGTCTTGTCTTCAATCGTCTGCTTGATGTCGTCGTATCCGTGTATTAAAATTGTTATGTTCGGTTATTAAAATTGTCATATTCGGTTATTGAAATTGTTAATTCCATGTTTGTTATTTATTTGTTTTTCTCTGCGTTTAGTTCGTGTCGGTCAGAAACGTCAAAACTTTTGAAGGGTTTTAGTGTTTCTGCGAACCATCTGACATCGGCTTCGTCGTTTAATACTTCAGTTTGGTCGAATCTGCAGTCTGTTTATTGTTCGTGGACGGTATGACATTGAAATCGGTCGAGTGAACCAAACAACTTCTGTAAGTTGCTGTCGAAGTACTTCTTCTTTCTACAGCTGTCTTCTCCGGTAAGTCGATAATTTACAATCATTTTAACCGATTGGCCTTGATTTTCGAAAGATTTTAACCAATTAAAACAAAATTGTATTTTTTTCTTACAGGGGGTGCCTGTCATGTTATTCAAGAATTATTTTTTTCTCAACATAAAGTAAAATTATACATTTTTCTGAACGGCGGTATATCCAAAATATTTTAGTAGAAAAAAAAAAAAATATTTTTTTTTTTTTTTATAGAGGGAGTCCGACGCATTGTGCAAGAGACATTCTTTCTCAAAATAAGGTAAAGCGAACAAAAAAAAAAATATTATTCTCTATAGATGGTGTCCGACACATTGAGCGCGTTTCTAAGGCTATCTCATCCTAACTTAAACCTAGACGATTTAGACGCCGTGTTGGACCTATCTGTCCGTTTTTTTTTATTTCGTTTTATTATTTTATTTCCTATTAAACAAAGTTTCAGAATGCGATACCTATCTTTATGCCTTGTACTACTCAAATTTGTTTTGAATCGAGTTTGTCTTGCTTTTGTTTGAATTTTATTTAAATTTAAATTATTGGGTGGCATTAATTTGCATAGGCTTTTATTTTGACGTTCAATTCTACAGTTTAATTCTAAATCTTCAGCTAACTCTTTAATATTCTCTATTCCAGGCATACTGTTTGTCAACATGATGCTTGTGACGTGGTTGACTTTTACAAGACCTCTGACGCCAGGACCGTAATATTTATCGTCGGTACCCGAGAACATTATATTATTTTGAAAGAAATGAATAAAATTATTTGCCCCCTGACCGTTGATAATTGTTAATAATTTCCCGAAACTGTAAGAATTTAATAAAATTATTGAACCTATTTCGGTTTTTTGCAAAGAATGATTCGACGTAATTTCTGGAATATTCAAACAATGACCAGCTGGTTGGATTAGGCTAGTCTGGCTATTTTCGAGTGCATTTTCTATGTCAGTAATATTGTTTGTATCGTTATTTTTGGATGGATCGAAGCCTCGGATAGATTCTTTTGTTACCTTTTTACAGCTGATTTTATTTTTCGAAATACTTGACTCGATATCTGATTTTTCTAGCTCGATTTTACTTTGAAGTGAACTCTGTTGGAATCTTTTCCTTACTTCGCGTGCTACTTCGCTATCTTTATTCGAAACTTTATTTTCGAAATAATCTTCGTTGTTTGTTTTGGTTACAAAAGGATCTATCCGATCTTCGATCCTTTTCTCCATTCGGTCATATTGACCAGCTATGTTTGCTAATAAAGCAGCTATCGCCGCGAATGGATCTTTAGAGTCCATTTCCTGAAATGCTATTTCACTTGTTATCAGGAATCTGATCCCTATTCTCCATTTTCCTATAATTCTGATATTATAAGCAAATTGATTTGAATAAATGAAGCTAAAACACGATTTTAAATGAATTTGACTTGAAGTCTTTAAATTGCCCCAAAACAAGTGAATTTAAGTTTCTCAATGAATTTACTATGAATTTATGAAATTAAATGAATTTAATTTTATTTGAGGAGCCCCACGTTGGGCGCCAAATGTAACTTTCTGCATATGTTTCACCAGCTGAAAGCTGGTGAAATTATGCTAGTTCGCGTGAGTTCTTTGTCACGGGTTATGATATTTGGAGCTCCTCTGGGAAAAGTTGAAAAAACCCTTAATTTACCCTAATGCAGACTCGGATAGATTTTTCACTACCAGAGCTGCTTCCCTACGGATCTGGGATATGTCAAATTCCCCAGACAGCGATAGGTGCTATAGAGCTACCGTGCTGTTGAATTTGACTCACCGATACCGTTTTAGTCAGATCTGGGATATGTCTCACTCACCAGACGAAGGTAGGTGCTATAGAGCTACCGTTGCTGGTGAGATCAACGCACCGATACTGATATCTAGCTAATGATTTTAAGTTGACTGAAAACTAAAGAAATTATTAAAAGAAAACAATTTATAAGAAAATAGTAACAAAGATCAGATTCCTGATAAATTAAATGATTATTAAATCATTTCTTGATTTATTTAAACAAAAATGGTTGTGTTCTGTAGAACTTCAGTTTTAACACAAAATCATAATACAAAAGAAAAATAATAGAAATGAAAATGTTAAACATAAAATAATAACGTGATTGATGAATGAATTGAATGAAATGAAATGAAATGCTGATTTTACTTAATCTAATTTCCTTAAAATTACGCGCGCTGGCTCAATGGCCGGACTTTGAGTTTGACTTGTTTTTCTGAATTATTGAGTTTTAATAGTGCCGCTTTGGCTAAACTATTTAATTGATTGATTCTACTCGAAGGTATAATTCCCGCTTTGGGAATTATCCAAAAAAAGAAATTATTAAATTTTTACTTGTGGCCGCTTTGGCTCTTGCTATGATAATGAGTGTGTGAGAAGCTAAGAATTAATGTGAGAATCGCAGTGAGACGGTAGGCCGCTTTGGCACAAGTCCGCTGATGAGCCGTGTGACGGTCGCCTTTTATATTCGTAATGACGTCACATCTGATGTTCTTGCTATGCGTGAGCTAGCTTGCGCGCTACTGCGCTGCTCTATACAGTGACATTGGACGTATGTGTGTACTGCCTACTGGCCTATACCATGGTAACGTTTCGGCTATTCGGCTATAGGCCGAATACGTTACATTGCCCCCTTTTCATCAGCTGATGTTCGGTGATGAAGCTTGGCGATGCACTGGCAGGTAAGTTGATGAAAACTTTGTGATGTCTGTCCATGTCTTGTCTTCAATCGTCTGCTTGATGTCGTCGTATCCGTGTATTAAAATTGTTATGTTCGGTTATTAAAATTGTCATATTCGGTTATTGAAATTGTTAATTCCATGTTTGTTATTTATTTGTTTTTCTCTGCGTTTAGTTCGTGTCGGTCAGAAACGTCAAAACTTTTGAAGGGTTTTAGTGTTTCTGCGAACCATCTGACATCGGCTTCGTCGTTTAATACTTCAGTTTGGTCGAATCTGCAGTCTGTTTATTGTTCGTGGACGGTATGACATTGAAATCGGTCGAGTGAACCAAACAACTTCTGTAAGTTGCTGTCGAAGTACTTCTTCTTTCTACAGCTGTCTTCTCCGGTAAGTCGATAATTTACAATCATTTTAACCGATTGGCCTTGATTTTCGAAAGATTTTAACCAATTAAAACAAAATTGTATTTTTTTCTTACAGGGGGTGCCTGTCATGTTATTCAAGAATTATTTTTTTCTCAACATAAAGTAAAATTATACATTTTTCTGAACGGCGGTATATCCAAAATATTTTAGTAGAAAAAAAAAAAAATATTTTTTTTTTTTTTTATAGAGGGAGTCCGACGCATTGTGCAAGAGACATTCTTTCTCAAAATAAGGTAAAGCGAACAAAAAAAAAAATATTATTCTCTATAGATGGTGTCCGACACATTGAGCGCGTTTCTAAGGCTATCTCATCCTAACTTAAACCTAGACGATTTAGACGCCGTGTTGGACCTATCTGTCCGTTTTTTTTTATTTCGTTTTATTATTTTATTTCCTATTAAACAAAGTTTCAGAATGCGATACCTATCTTTATGCCTTGTACTACTCAAATTTGTTTTGAATCGAGTTTGTCTTGCTTTTGTTTGAATTTTATTTAAATTTAAATTATTGGGTGGCATTAATTTGCATAGGCTTTTATTTTGACGTTCAATTCTACAGTTTAATTCTAAATCTTCAGCTAACTCTTTAATATTCTCTATTCCAGGCATACTGTTTGTCAACATGATGCTTGTGACGTGGTTGACTTTTACAAGACCTCTGACGCCAGGACCGTAATATTTATCGTCGGTACCCGAGAACATTATATTATTTTGAAAGAAATGAATAAAATTATTTGCCCCCTGACCGTTGATAATTGTTAATAATTTCCCGAAACTGTAAGAATTTAATAAAATTATTGAACCTATTTCGGTTTTTTGCAAAGAATGATTCGACGTAATTTCTGGAATATTCAAACAATGACCAGCTGGTTGGATTAGGCTAGTCTGGCTATTTTCGAGTGCATTTTCTATGTCAGTAATATTGTTTGTATCGTTATTTTTGGATGGATCGAAGCCTCGGATAGATTCTTTTGTTACCTTTTTACAGCTGATTTTATTTTTCGAAATACTTGACTCGATATCTGATTTTTCTAGCTCGATTTTACTTTGAAGTGAACTCTGTTGGAATCTTTTCCTTACTTCGCGTGCTACTTCGCTATCTTTATTCGAAACTTTATTTTCGAAATAATCTTCGTTGTTTGTTTTGGTTACAAAAGGATCTATCCGATCTTCGATCCTTTTCTCCATTCGGTCATATTGACCAGCTATGTTTGCTAATAAAGCAGCTATCGCCGCGAATGGATCTTTAGAGTCCATTTCCTGAAATGCTATTTCACTTGTTATCAGGAATCTGATCCCTATTCTCCATTTTCCTATAATTCTGATATTATAAGCAAATTGATTTGAATAAATGAAGCTAAAACACGATTTTAAATGAATTTGACTTGAAGTCTTTAAATTGCCCCAAAACAAGTGAATTTAAGTTTCTCAATGAATTTACTATGAATTTATGAAATTAAATGAATTTAATTTTATTTGAGGAGCCCCACGTTGGGCGCCAAATGTAACTTTCTGCATATGTTTCACCAGCTGAAAGCTGGTGAAATTATGCTAGTTCGCGTGAGTTCTTTGTCACGGGTTATGATATTTGGAGCTCCTCTGGGAAAAGTTGAAAAAACCCTTAATTTACCCTAATGCAGACTCGGATAGATTTTTCACTACCAGAGCTGCTTCCCTACGGATCTGGGATATGTCAAATTCCCCAGACAGCGATAGGTGCTATAGAGCTACCGTGCTGTTGAATTTGACTCACCGATACCGTTTTAGTCAGATCTGGGATATGTCTCACTCACCAGACGAAGGTAGGTGCTATAGAGCTACCGTTGCTGGTGAGATCAACGCACCGATACTGATATCTAGCTAATGATTTTAAGTTGACTGAAAACTAAAGAAATTATTAAAAGAAAACAATTTATAAGAAAATAGTAACAAAGATCAGATTCCTGATAAATTAAATGATTATTAAATCATTTCTTGATTTATTTAAACAAAAATGGTTGTGTTCTGTAGAACTTCAGTTTTAACACAAAATCATAATACAAAAGAAAAATAATAGAAATGAAAATGTTAAACATAAAATAATAACGTGATTGATGAATGAATTGAATGAAATGAAATGAAATGCTGATTTTACTTAATCTAATTTCCTTAAAATTACGCGCGCTGGCTCAATGGCCGGACTTTGAGTTTGACTTGTTTTTCTGAATTATTGAGTTTTAATAGTGCCGCTTTGGCTAAACTATTTAATTGATTGATTCTACTCGAAGGTATAATTCCCGCTTTGGGAATTATCCAAAAAAAGAAATTATTAAATTTTTACTTGTGGCCGCTTTGGCTCTTGCTATGATAATGAGTGTGTGAGAAGCTAAGAATTAATGTGAGAATCGCAGTGAGACGGTAGGCCGCTTTGGCACAAGTCCGCTGATGAGCCGTGTGACGGTCGCCTTTTATATTCGTAATGACGTCACATCTGATGTTCTTGCTATGCGTGAGCTAGCTTGCGCGCTACTGCGCTGCTCTATACAGTGACATTGGACGTATGTGTGTACTGCCTACTGGCCTATACCATGGTAACGTTTCGGCTATTCGGCTATAGGCCGAATACGTTACAGTATAGCATGTAAAACTTTGGAAATATGTGATTTCTTCTTTTTCTACTTGAAGGATCACACGAATTGCCTTCAAATCTTTACAGAAATTATTTCGAAGAGGCACAAAAACGTGATAAAATTTTCAGCTTGACGGTTCTTGGTGACTTCCGGCCTAAAACTGGTCTGTTTCACGTGTAACACCCCGTTTGCGAGGTGATTTAGAATTCGTATGGATTATTTGAAAGGGTCAATCTATACCAATATTGGCAACGAAGTTGCCGTAGCCGTTTTTTTCTCCGTTCTAATTTTTCATGAATAATAAATTATTTCTTCATTTTTGTTGATTTTTTTTTTTTCAACTTTTTCAATTTTATTTCACGTTCTGTTTCTCAATATTCCAGAGAATTCTGAGTTAAGCTAACGAGGTTTTCTTGTAATAGGAGAGAAATTGCGGTATAAAAGTTTCCAATTCAGTAGAAGTGGTGAAACTATAATGTTTAATCATGTTATCAATTCGAGAAAATAAAAGGTGGAGTATTATCTAAAGGAGGATTGCACGATAATTCGCTTTTCAGTCTATCGATCTGACGGACATCTACCAGTAGATGACGTTGCGTTTACACTCCAACCTCCGCTATTTGACCGAGTCGGGACCGAGCGTTTCTGCTATTTGACGAAAGTAGGGGCCTCCCACTCCTTGTGGACGGTTTTCCGCGCAGCCAGTTCGCGCCACTCCTCATCACCCACCGCCCCGATGTTAAGGGGAACGCTGCCGAATAGTGGGGGTTAAGCCCGTCAAATAGCAGAGGACAAGTGTGGTCAAATAGCGGAGTACGTCAAATAGCGGATGGTCAAATAGCGGAGGTTGGAGTGTACTAGGATATGTTGACATTCGGTAAATGAAAAAAAGATGAATAGCAGTTGTCTTGATCAGTTGACTTCTTGACGACTTCTACAAGTTAACTCCTGGTAACGATGTAGTAATAAACCCGGTGGGAGCACTTGCCGTTAAAGCTGACGCTTCGCAGCGGTCAAGTACGCAGTACTGAAAACCGTCGCTTGAGCTCGCTGTTGTTTCATCAAGTCCTAGAAGTCCGAAGTGAGGCAAATTTCAAACGGTCGTTTAGGAGAAAATCATTTATTTCATAACAACGATCTTTCAATTTCAATTTCAGTCAATTGAACTCAATTTCAATTTCTTTCGATCGTTCAGCATAGTTCTTTTAGTTTCGTTATACAAGTTATACCTATCGCATATTTTTATAAGCATCAGCAGGTATGCCCAACAAATGTTTTATACCTCTGTGTAAAACAGGGTACGCCAGCGATATCAAGAAATTGCAAGCGGAAGGAAAAAAATGTCCCTCCCTGTTCAAAGTTTCACAGGTGAAAATTATAAGTTGTATGCGCGTATAGAAAATAGAGGGCTGTTTGGCTCAGGCGAGACGCGCGTTCGCACCCATTATTTCCATTATTTCCTCAGCTTACCGATTTTTGCCGCCTTGATATATCATATACATGCTAGCGGAGCTGTGCCCCTTCACACGCTTCGCGTCATATTAAATTGACTTTCGAACATTATTTCTGCATAATGCAACAGCATCTCGTCAAATCAAACTATGATAATTCAAATCTATAGGAGAATCTGCTCGTGTGGAGAAGTAAAATTTCGAGACAAGATAAGGAACTCCAACTGACAGACTATGTATGCGAATTGCATTTTCTGCCTGAGGATGTACTGAAAAATTATGAAATTATACTTCCGTCTGGTGAGATCTGTACACGTGAAAAAGGGAAATGTACACTCAGACCAGGAGCAGTACCATCCATTTTTCCGGGTCAAAAATGTCCTACCATCATCCCTAATAAACGGCCACCACCTCAGTCTCGTTTTTTTCATCCAATCGCAAAAAGAGAGAAAAGATGTAACAGTGAAAATGAAGTTCATCAGGAACAGACGAATGAATCTGCACATGATAATGCCGACGATAATATCCCAAATCCTGTTGTACTCGATAGCTCATGCGCAGATGAGGGTCCGAATGCACTTTTTGTCTACACCTACTTATATTTGCAGATGAAATTGATTTTTCAAATAAATATAGTGATTGAACTACCATCTTTTTAACAGGATCATTACAGAAATTAGAAGAAACCGAGAATTCGCTTTCATGTGACCACTCATATCATCTTCAAAAAGAATACACAATCTCAGATTTACATAGCGATGCGTTTGATATACATCTCCCTGGATCTATGTGGGCTGTGCATACTATACCAGGAAAGATGACTGGTTTTGTGCATTGTAACAATAATTTAGAAGCAGACAAGACGATATTATTCGATGACAGTATCAATCCAAAAATCATCATTAATAAGAATAAAGTTTTTAACGAAGCTGTAGATATTTCTAAAAAATCGCAATTGGAGACTCTACTTCGCAATATACACAGTCTACGGCTCTGCGTGGGGATCAATGATGGCGGAGAATTGGCACAAGGATGCAAAGGACACATCGAAAGCGAAAGGGCACTTAAGTATAAAAGATGTCATGAATGTGCAATTGTCAGACGCAATAGACAAAAACGTTTACCCGGGAAGAGCACAGTTTCGAAGCTTCAGAAATACGCTTCGACTTTGAAAACGAGTAGTCAGCGAGTTCACCGTCTGAAGAAACGGGTACTCGGATTTTTTATCTATACCTACACATCTTTGTCTTGATCTTTACTGTTCATATCAGCTAAAAATAATATAACAATGATGATGAATACAAAAATGATGTCACATATATCTTCAAGGTACAAAAATTAACGGGATGTGATAGCCAGGGGTCGAGAAAGTAGGGGGGTGTTTTTACCAATTTTTTTTGTTTTACTCGGCATTTCGCGACGAAGGCACAGAATGGATTTTCGCAGAGGCATTCGACGTATTATATGGTGAAGTATTGCCGTAGACGAATAAACGTATTGAAATCGAAAAATAGTTTGTTTTCGTAAATTACAATCTGTAAAACAGGGTAAAAAAATGGCCGGTCGGGGCTCGACTCTCATATGCTGACCTTATTATTCAAGTTCGCGCGGTATCCAGCACTGAAATGTATAGCGACGTCAATTCTACGACCTCGCACGAACCGAATGATCCGTTTATTTATGAATATTACTTGAAAATGGGAGCGTGATTTGCAATGCTGCATTTCGTCGACTTCGACCGAGTCAAAGCGGTTTTTGACAGTTACATACACTGAACGTGTTCAATGTTGACCGGTATGAAGTTCACCCCACAGTCTTCTGTCTCTTTCTTCCCTCGCGCTAACTGTCAAGACCCGCTTTGACTCGGTCGAAGTCGACGAAATGCAGCATTGCAAATCACGCTCCCATTTTCAAGTAATATTCATAAATAAACGGATCATTCGGTTCGTGCGAGGTCGTAGAATTGACGTCGCTATACATTTCAGTGCTGGATACCGCGCGAACTTGAATAATAAGGTCAGCATATGAGAGTCGAGCCCCGACCGGCCATTTTTTTACCCTGTTTTACAGATTGTAATTTACGAAAACAAACTATTTTTCGATTTCAATACGTTTATTCGTCTACGGCAATACTTCACCATATAATACGTCGAATGCCTCTGCGAAAATCCATTCTGTGCCTTCGTCGCGAAATGCCGAGTAAAACAAAAAAAATTGGTAAAAACACCCCCCTACTTTATCGACCCCTGGCTATCACATCCCGTTAAGATCGAGTATAAAAGAAAGTTTATTCAAAATGGAGAAAATGTCGAACGAACGATTAGAAGAGTGCATTGCAACACTTCCACCGGAGCAGCATGTCCTTGTGAAGACTTGCTTCGATGCTGCTAAAGTGAAAAACAAACATGGACGACGCTATACCGCAGACTGGGTATATGAGTGTTTGTTGATGAAAATCAAGTCTCCAAAATTGTATCGAAAATTAAGGAGGGACAATAAATTACCCTTGCCACATGAATGCACTCTTCGACGATACATAAAGAAACTGCATCCTGCCCATGGGTTTCAAGAAAGTACTTTTAATCTTCTCAAGAAAAAAGCAAGCCACTTTTCAGAATCTGAACGTCATGGTATATAAATAATCTAGGTTTATGAAATAAATTAAGCAATACAATTATTACGATTTTTACGTGTCTCATGTGAACAGTGGCGTAACTAGACTTTACGGGCCCCAATGCGAAAAAATTGGTGGACCCCCCCCCCCCCCCCTGCCATTGCTTAGGAAAACAAACGTTGACCATCAACGACTTGATTTGTGTCGACTCATGTCAAGTCGGTGATTCCCGGTACGGATCATGAAACTTTTTTTCTGGGTGTTGTATGGCAAAAGCCGACATTTATTTCGAATGAGAATGAATTTGTCAAAATAATAAGGAGGCTCTCATAAATCGCCATACAAAAAAGTGATTTGTAAAAAATGAGACATTGACTGACCAAAAGGTTGATTAAATTCGGTTAATTCCGATATACAATATTGCTTAATTCATATTCAATGTTATAGTTCGAGTCGCGTGGGCTCAGCTGGGGCCCCCTTGAGTCAGGGGCCCATCGCGACCGCATCGGTTGCATCGGCATAGTTACGCCACTGCATGTGAACCGTGCAATGAGGAAAATACACGTGCTGCCATATTTTATACATTCAGGTTGTCTTCTTTTGGATGAAATGGCTCTCGAAGAAGGAGTGTCTTTCCAACGAGACAGCCTGGAGGTCCTCGGGTTTGTTGATCTTGGGCAGCACACTCCAGAAGCTAGTAGAGAAAAGCGTGGAAATCACGCATTGGTAGTGATGTATCAGCCGTTTAAAGGCAAATGGTTTCAAACCATCGGTGCATTTCTCAGTGCTGGTGCTGTTCCGGGCAAGATTTTAGAAAAATTAACAGTCGAAGCAATAATTTTACTAGAAAATGAAGGGTACCACGTAGATTGTGTTACCACTGACGGCGCTACGTGGAATCGCGCTATGTGGGATAAATTTGGAATTTCAAATGAAAAATCATGTTGCCAGCATCCAGTTGACCCAAAGCGGAACCTCTGGTTCGCTTCAGACTTTCCACATTTAATCAAAAATCTTTGGACCCGGATCGTAAATAAAAAGTCGTTAGATGTGAGTGCAATTTGCATTATGAGAATAACAGGAAAGCTATTATTACAGTAGGGGAGACCGGGGCAAATTGAACCATGAAAAGTTTAAAGTGATAAAACAATTTATTTTCACAATGAATGGTTTTGTAAATAAGTTTCAGATGAGCTTTGATCTTTGATAAACATTAATCGATTATAAGAATTAGTCATTTCAAGAAAATATTATCATTATAAACAATTATAATGAATGAGTGAAAAAGGTTCAATTTGCCCCAGGACTGGGGTAAATTGAACTTGAGTCGGGGCAAATCGAATTTATACAGAAAAATATTAGAAAATGGTTATTTACTGAATCAAGAGACTCGGTAGAGTCTCGCGCCAAGTACATTAAAAAAAAAATTTTTTCAAGCGCGAGACTCAACGAGTCTATATACCAGTGCCGGATTAACCACTAGGCAGAGTAGGCGACCGCCTATGGGCCCCCAACCAAGAGGGCCCCGAACCTGCTGGCTCAGAATGTATTTGGAAAAAAATTTGAAAAAATTTACGCGTGTTCCTTCTTATAATAATTTTTTGATAATAAGAAATGAAAGGATACATAATACAGGGCCCCGTGAAATATGTGCGCCTACGGGCCCTACCATCCTTTAATCCGGCGCTGCTATATACCCGAGATCAAGAGACTCGGTAGAGTCTCGCGCCAAGTACATTGAAAAAAAAATTTTTTCAAGCGCGAGACTCAACGAGTCTATATACCCGAGAGGCAGCTACCCTAACCTATACCGCGAACTAGTATCGTCGTTTTCTTTCACCTCACAATATACACAGATTGAATAATTTAATCTAGGATGTGGGCATGAAAAGCTTTCATTTGAGCCTTAGATCGATTAAATCGGTGTCCGGAGTGCTGAGATATGATTAACTACAAATTCTGATACCCCGTTTCATTGTAAAATTTTTCGTTTTCGTCGTCGTCAGACCAAGATTCACGTCAAACCATTCCCATGCAATCACTAGACGGGAAAATCCACACAAAAGTTGTAGAGTGACGTCAGTACGAGATAGTTCCGACGTAGATAGCGCCAGTATCGCAGACAGAAACCGTCTCCTACATAGACATAGAGCATGGACTGCGCATTCCCTATACAGCCTATGGTAACGCCGAAAGTGAGAGAGAAGGGTAACACACGCGGCCAAATCTGTCTCTTTCTATGCATTTGACGTTGTTGGTTAGAAAGAAACAGATTTGGCCGCGTGTATATGCTGTCTCTTTCTACCGACCGAGCGATTTTCGGCCCGAATGCGCAGTCCATGCTCTATGTCTATGGTCTCCTACACTAGCAGACGCGTATTTCGACTACATGTCCGAAAGGACGATAAGTCATAAAAGGATGAATTGAAATAGCAGACGCGTATTGTCATTTCATGTTTTTAAATCCCAATAATAAAGGAAATAAGAGAAATACGAGCAATGCTTAATACAAAATTTGAATTAGGCTACCTTCTTAATCGGAGATAAGCCAAAAAGGCAAAAAAAAAAAAAAAAAAAAATTTGAATGTACGAAAACTAGTGAATACCCACCGCAAGCCCCTCGGGTGCCAAAACCTTACGCCAAGTACATTAATGTGATAGTCACCAATAAAAATGTTTCGATAGGTTAATCTTGAATCCTACGCTCTCGAGCTTTTGAGGTTATGCGAATCGGCTGACGTGTAAAATTCATGGTGATAAATAAAATAACAATTATAAACGGACAAGACTGTCAGATGAATATTAACTGATTTATGAATGCAATTATCAGAAGAAACGGTTTTTTCGGTTCAATTGTTTAGCAAGTTATCGCCTGAGGAAGTCTGACAATAGAAAATCAAGAGAAAATGTTGAAGTAGAAAAATATGAGGATAGCATTATTCGATATAGGGAACGGCAAGGAGCCAGACCAATAAAGCCGAGTTCAAGCGTTGGATTGCAACGAATTTTACTTCAAGCTCCATGTTAAGCTCATCTCCGAAGGCTCGTCTGCTGAGACTCAAATTGTGAGTCAACGTTATACGTAGGATTCCGACGAGTCCTATAATCTAACTCCGTATCATCTAGTCAAAATGAGATTTTCAGTCAACGTTGTTTGTTGGACTCCGATAGGCTTTATTCTACACTCCACGTCAACGTAGTGCCTTGACCTTCGGTGAAGATAATTTTTTAATCCATAATGTATATTCATAATTTAATGTCAAATTTCAATAAATTTGTTACATTTTGGTATGCAACCTGTGTCTATATGTTCGACTCTATTAAGCTTTCTCCAAATTAAGATTAGTGCTATCACGACAAATGGAATGAAATTACTTATTTATGGATTATTTAATTTTGTAGCGAGTCGCCATATAAGACGAGAGGATGATGAGAGAAAACGCTTGGGTTGCAAAGTATCAGGATAGTGTTATTTGATACGAGAAACGGCAAAAGTCAGACGAAGAGAGCAGAATGCGGGTGTTTGACTTCATAAATTTCCATTTTATGCTCTACGCTAGTCTTGCATGAATAGGCTCAATTCTAAATATTTTGATACCTACTGTTCAGACCCGAATTGGAAGTTGATGTTATGAGTACGGGACGCATACATGTTCTTTTTGCAGAGGACCTAGTTGCATTAAAAAAAAAACTACCTACGAATTGCAATACATATATCTGATATCCATATATATTTAGTCATGAGCACCAACTATAACCCTGCGTGCAAGTAACTCCGTCATTGCCGGTCCCAGGCCCAGATGAGACAGGAGGAGGGCTGCACGCAGGGTTGGATGTTGTAGGTATAAAAAATTGTTGTAGTGGAACAATTTGTAAACGCTATGAAAGTACATTACGCGTCACTCTACAAATTTGAGACTTGGGGAAAATTATGAGCACACGCGTGCTCGTTGCTGTTGACGTTCCTGCAGATCGAGGGACTTCGGGCGGTATGAAATAGCACAAAACAACCGAGCGAGCGTAGCGAGCGAGCACAATTATTAGGTGGTCAAGCAAAATTTTACAAAAAGTAGTGAAATCAACCCCAAAAAGCACCTTTGGTGCAAAAACCTTCCGCCAAGTCCATTAATGTGTAGATCACTCCACCAAAAAATAATCAAAGGTTGTGCTCGCTCACTCGATTGGTTGATGATTATCAACATACAAAAGCATTGAAATCAGATACAACTGCCAAGTACCTGTAGAATGATAAAAGTTTGGAATTGAAAAATTTGTTCAAACTAAATAACGTTGTACTCGTTCGCTCGCTGCGCTCGCTCACTCTATTGGCTTATGATTATGGGTTGAAAAAACAATTCGGATGAAGAGATTGAAGATGTCAACATTTATCTAAAAATATTCATAACGAAAAAATAATTTAAAGAAAATTAAAAAAAAAAATTTGGAGGTAGTGGTACTTGGGGGGCCTTTTGTAGAAAAAGAAATGTAAAATATCGATCACGAACCATGTCAATGTCATCTGATAGATATTCAAACATTGGCCCGCCAACGTACCACGGACTCCAAATTTTTTTTTTTAATTTTCTTTAAATTATTTTTTCGTTATGAATATTTTTAGATAAATGTTGACATCTTCAATCTCTTCATCCGAATTGTTTTTTCAACCCATAATCATAAGCCAATAGAGTGAGCGAGCGCAGCGAGCGAACGAGTACAACGTTATTTAGTTTGAACAAATTTTTCAATTCCAAACTTTTATCATTCTACAGGTACTTGGCAGTTGTATCTGATTTCAATGCTTTTGTATGTTGATAATCATCAACCAATCGAGTGAGCGAGCACAACCTTTGATTATTTTTTGGTGGAGTGATCTACACATTAATGGACTTGGCGGAAGGTTTTTGCACCAAAGGTGCTTTTTGGGGTTTATTAATACTTATACAGCTATATGAGTTTAATTGCTGTGATGGCAGTTTTTTCTGTGATTATGGTTATACGGTAAATTGAATATTTAAAAATCAAATTCATCAATTAAATTTAATTAATTTCGATATAGGTAGGTTTGTCGGACATATATCTAAATTAATTGAATTATTATTGATCGATAGTTACATGTATAGCCACGATTCGAACGAGACTGCGTTTGTTTCATATCGTCGGCGATAGTGCAATACCGCGTAACTAACATCTGCAATACCGCGTAAGTGCAAAAAAAAAAAAAATGAGATTTGGTGTGCATTCGATGTATTTTTTATTTTTACATCGAATGCACACCAAATCTCATTTTTTTTTTTTTGTACTTACGCGCGATTGCAGATGTTAGTTACGCGGTATTGCACTATATATTGATATCATTATGTTATGGTACAGTTCTTTTTTTACATCTATTGCTTCACAATTTTCATTGTCTACTTAACTATGAGATTAATTGCTATGATAGCATTTTTTTTTTAAATTTAAAATCAATTAAATTTAATTAATTTCGATATAGGTAGGTTTGTCGGACATATATCGAAATTAATTGAATTCTTATTGATCGATAGTTACAAGTATAGCCACGATCAGAACGAGACTGCGTTTGTTTTATGTATTGATATTGTTATAGTACGGTAAACGTAGAAGAAGAAGCCGTGAGGGCGTGTAGCGGGACGCGCTGTACTTCAATTTTCATATTTTATTATTATTTATTCACTTATATGACTTCACAAATTCAGTTTCATTCGATACTTGAGTGAATTTGATTGCTATGATCGCAGTTGGAAGACTCAGAGAGGTAGGAACGATAAGGGGAGGGATAGTGAGGGTGAATGGGAGGAAAAAGAATGAAGGGAGAGAATGAAAAGGGATGAGTTGGAAACGGAAGCCCCGTAAGATAAGATAGGATAAGGAGAGGGTAGTATAGAGAAGAGCACTACTATTTCTTTTTTTTTTTTAAGAAGTATCAACGGAGATGAATCGAATGTACACGGAAAGAACGAGATTGGTGTGGTTACTATCCAGATAGTACTGACACCTATCTGTAGAAAAATAATTTTCGGATGGGAACCACGCCCATGTGGACTGTTGTGGGTACAATCTGGATGGGTCTGAGGCCTATCCGCATAGGACTGAGCCACAGGTAGATTGTAGTCACAACAATCTGGATGGGTGTAGTTCCCATCCGAAAATTATTTTTCTACAGATGGGTCTCAGTACTATCTAGATGGTAACCAGACCAATCTGGTTCTTTCCGTGTAATGACACGTAAGAATTTGAAAATTTAATTTAATTTAATTATCATCAGAGTCAGAATCTCTGAGTGAGCTATGAGACGCCTTGGACAGTTCCAACCTTTCTTGTTGCCTGCGATCTTTAGCCCTCTGTTTCATTTTAGCAGCTTCTAAAATAGCTTCCGCTACCGACATTCTATTATATATTTTTTTTTTTATATTCAAGTTACGTTTAACTGAGTGTTTGTTTCGTTTAAGTGTTTTTTTTTTTAATTTTGAACCCGACTCGTGGGCGACAGAATCATCTGTAAGCTCAGCCGACGTATAATTATCGGTCGAACTACTCTCTATTTCAGTGATGTTATTATTTTTTTTATTAATGATATTTGCGCAGCCAACAGGTTTCAAATACTTTGAGCACCGCGCACTCCTAAGAGCCTCTGGCTGCACGCTGTCGTCTAAATTGGATATTACATCAAGTTCCTCCAAGAATGGCATGATTTCGGGTATGTCCATTTTAGAAGCGCCTGATTTTGAATTGTGCACGTTAACAGTTTTACGTGCTCTTATTATACATTTATATTTATTCTGAACCTGTTCTGGAGTTTTCGTTAAATTATAATTCAGGGCCAGTTCTTCTGACAGCTGTTTCCAAATTGCTTTTTTGTTTTTAAATTCTTTAAATGGTCCCAGATTTTGCATGTAGATGCCATATTGCTGTAAGAGGTATTTTGTTTCGGCCACACCAAAATCTGAAACAAAATGTTATGCATGAAATGCATATTTTAAATTCATGTAATTGAAAACGTATATGCTATCCAGATGTTAGTAATCATTTTGTGGATGACCGTATTTTTTTTTCCAAATTGCATCTTTCACTCTACTAAGTACATATTTGACCGGACCATATTGAATGGGCATATTCCTTGTGGAATTCTAAGACTAAGGTTCCTCAGCGAAAAATGTAAAAATTGAAAAGTTGTAAAAAAAAAAAAAAAACTGAAACGGTGAACCTAGACAACTGAAAACTAAGGAGCGGACGACCTGGCTGCCAAAGATTGAAAACGGAATTGTCAAAGTGAAAATTAACACTCGTTATCCGTTTTTATTGATGAAAAAGTTACTTTACAGCCAAATTAAGATATTGAATAACTCGGACACCGTTGACCTCCAGAATTTTTCGCTAGGGAACTTTAGTCTTAGAATTCGACAAGGGATATGCTTATTTAATAAGGTCCGGTAAAACTGAATCACCCTGTATGTATACTTGGGTGGTCCTTTAATTATTTACATATATCGTACCATTAGATTTGGTTTTTATAAAGAATCTGTTGTTCGTCGCTATCGTATTGTTCTCGTTGTGGCCGGTATCTTTGTTCAACTCGCATTCACGTAAGCCCCCATCCACTTGTGCCTTGAAAAGATGATTAGGATCCATGTTAGAACTAGAACCTGGGGTGCCCGTCTGCAAATGGTTCTGATCGATACAGACCGCTTCATTTACAGATGGCTCGTCTATAATGCGTTCCCTGAGCAGGAAACAGTAATAAAAAGTTAAACACGCAATACTACGGGTACATGGATAATGACAATTCTATGCATTATCTGGACAGCAGCATAACACTCACTCGAGACCGTGGAATCGGGTGATTTTTTTTATTGTGTCTCCTTCGATTATGAGCGTTCCATCCAAAACCGACTCGTAAACGTATGCCGTGAAGTATGCATCATCATCTTTGAATCAATTTATAAAGAATCTTAGTTTTACAAATGAGATATTACTGTGTTAATAACTTTAAGAAAATGACATTGCAAGGCGAGTTCGGCTATCGCAATCACTCGGAATCGTAATTTTTGCCCGCTCGTTCCACACGATATCTTTTCTGATACAAACGTAAAATTATTGATATAATATAATTATCGATAATATTAATAATAATTATATTATTATTTATATTATAGTATAATTATTGATATTAATAATTATATCGTATATTATATGATTCGATAAATCGTGACAGAATTTTGAAGAATTTTATAAAATTTTATCGATTCGAACATAATCATATACACTCAGTGACAAGATTAACGGGCCACCCAAGTTTCAAATAAAAAAATACCGTTTTTCTAAACGGTATTAGGGTAGACTGGGTACGGTAGAAACACGGGGGTAGGTTAAAACAACGCTAATAATTCAAAAACTAATTAAATAGAGATAGTGGGGGGGGGGGATACGACCACAGACGCCAAAACGGGTCTATACTTACTAAAAATTCGATAACACGATGAAACAAAGTCGAAGACAAAAATTTCGAGAACAGTTTCGAAGAGCAGACCTGAGGCTTATACACACACTCAGAGAAAAGTATCGTGGGGTCAACAATAATTTTGCTTAATCAACAAAAAAATTTGGTAGATATACAGTCTACAAAATGCTCTGTTGCTTCAACAAACATTGTTTGCTGGCTGATTTAGTTTGATCAACAAATATACCAGAATGATTTAACAAAAGCATTTGGTGAAATCAACGAATGTTTCGTCAAATCAGTTAAATTACTTCGTTGATTCAACTAAATTCATTTTGTTCATAAAACCAAAAAAATACTGGTAGGTACATGAATTGAAGCTTATTAGTTTTACAAAGTACAATACAGTATCTGAAAATTACATCAATTAACATAGGATCAGCTTTAGGGGGACTAACATATACTGACAACATACATATTTACAACACATAACCAATACAGGAATTAAGCGACGCTTAGAGAGCAGATCTTCTGCCACTATATATACTAACCAGCTCCTATAAGTGGTACTCGTGAGAACATCGAAAGCGATGGTCGCCGCCTTACGAGAAAATATTAAAGTAATGTACATGACCATGTAAAATCAAGAAAACATTTCGGCCTTCCAACAAAATCAGAATACACAAAATAGTGTTGTTGAATATATTCCACCGCTTTTGTTATTTCAACAAATTATTTGTTCATTCAAATAAAAACTACGTGACAGAATAATTTTGTTGTAGCGAATGAGCAAATCTCAGCCATTTGGTGATATCAACAAAACAGTTTGTCAATCCAACAGAAAAAATTTGTTGAATTGACTAAAAGTGCCCACCAAAAAATTTTTGTTGGATATACCGAATTTTTTCTCTCGGTGCAGAACAATTATCGTAAAAACTTTGAGCTTTTTTTTCAACCCCGCAGCCAAGTTTGAAAATGTCGGATTTCTCTTTATTTTGCAGCTCTTCATTCAAACCTGCGCTACCAGGTGACAAACAATCGCAGGGGAAATTTTCGAGAACGAGCTCGAAGATGATGTTCTAACCTGTAAAATGCTCTCTTGAACATTCTTCACGAATATTTTTTCATCGAATCATACTGGTTTGAAAAACGGTTTTTTTTTCTCGGGAAACTTGGGTGGTTCGTTAATTCCGTCATTGAGTGTATGATCATACGAAAACCATTTCGAACTGTGAATAACATTTGTGAAGTATACTTACTCAATAGTTTACGATACAATTCCACTTCTTCAAGCGTTATGTTTACGCAGAATGGTATGTCGTTGACCGAACCATTTACGTAGAGGGTTGTCATCGTGCATCAGCGATCTGAATAAATTAAATACCAATAAATTGTCTGAAATAATGGGTTACAGAAATTTAACCATTGCTAATTATGACGATCATTAATATGATATCGACAAATGATCATTTCGCATACATTATAATTCGAACCAACAGCGGAAATATAAGGAAATAATTATTGAATTCGAGATCTAATCGGTATTCAATAAGGTGGCATCGATACTGCATACGAAAAGAGCACGTTCGAGATTTATTACGAAAAGTATAGCATGTTTTTTTTTTCCTTTTTCCGGGCTTCTCACCAGGAAAATTCTAGCACGTTTTGATATTCACCGTGACAACTGTAGTAGGGGAGACCGGGTACAAAAGTAACAGCGGGTCGAAAGTAACAAAGCCTCCTACAACGCACACAATCAAATCTAGAAGTTGTGTTTTATATAGCAGTAAGCGTGTTCGATACTGATACAGTTTGAGCCATCGATTGCGCCCGTGCGTGAAATTTACACGTTTTATTGGAGATTTTGTGTTTTTTGCCGCCTCAAGTAAGTTTTTCGATTCTTGGTATTCTTAAGAAAACCTGTAGTAAATATGTAAATACTACAATGAATTTTTGCCAGATTATTCTTGAAAAGTCGCTTTATTAGTGGCGGTGTAGAAGTTCTATGTTTTGTTTGTTTTTTTGAAGTTATAATTTTTTTATTCTGGAAAATGAGGTTGGGGACGAAAGTAACACAACACTACGGGGTTATGTTGACCAGGCATTAGGTACCTATTGTAATTTTTTCATTGATTTTTAGAATGCCTCGAAGTTACTTATGATCAAAAGATTCTTGTCTTTTTGTTATTAACTTGGTATTTCAATAATAGTTGAGAAAATGAATATTTGAGTTTTGTTCTTCCATACATATTCAATAGTTAGTTGATTTATTTTGAATGGAGTTTATCTGATGATATTATAATATTTTTTACTCCATTATAACCATTGTGACGAAAAATTGCCCATGAGGATGATAATAAATATTTCAAATATTTATTTTCGTAATAAAACTTCCACGTGCTACTTTTCATAAGCAGCATAGAAATAACGTGCTATAAGGGTGATTCAGAATTCGTGACGAATCTCTCGTGGGGTTAATCCTGGTAGGAATTGGGATCGAAAGTTCCTCAGCCATTTTTCCGAAAAACGATTTATTTCCCTGGAAATTTTTTTTCCGACAAACGATTTTTTTCAACAATTTTTTTTATTTTTCAACCTTTCAACCAACTTTCACCGAAAAATCTCTCTAATATAAAAGAAAAAAACTCATTGGCATTATTTGGGATTATTAGAAGGTGACATATGATGAAAAAACAAAAAAAAAAAAATTGTTGAAAAAAATCGTTTGTCGGAAAAAAAAATTTCCAGGGAAAAAAAACGTTTTTCGTAAAAATGGCTGAGGAACTTTCGATCCCAATTTCGACCAGGATTAACCTCACGAGAGATTCGTCACGAATTCTGAATCACCCTGTATATGAAATAGCAACAAAACCAGATACTACTCCGAAAATAGTATAATAATTTATTCATTAAGGAGGAAGATCAGCTTGCCGCGTAAGGGGTAATTCATAGGGGAGGTTGGTATTGTTGAGCTACAACCCCTCCTGAAATCTCTCAGCTGAACGTGGCTATACGACAACAAAAACGACTCGTAAAAAAAAAAAAAACACTGCACATGAAGTACAGCACCGTATCTCGCAACGAGTGTGCCACGTATGCCCTGCTTTTGCGTGAAAAACCATAAATGGCGCATTTTTCTGAAGAATTTATGTAAAGTATTGAAAAATGGCAGAATGAAAACACCTTTAACTTTGCATATAGGTTCTTGAGTGTTTCAGCTGTTCAGTGGTATTTTTCCTTCTAACCCATAACCATTTTTTATTTGATTATAAATATGTAAAGATGTGGCTGGCGAGTTATTCGCTCTGACCATGTGTAAAACATTCAAAGTTTGAAAATTGATTATTAAAAAATGGCTGAATGAAACCGCTTAAAAATTTGACAGGCCATAATATATAATATGTATATTCAAAAATATATTTTGAAAGTTTCATTTAGTTATCACCATTTTTATCAAGCTGATGTTCTTCCTTAAAAAAAATATGTAATACTAATTTCTACATTTTTTCGTGTAATAAAAATCAGCTCGGTTCCGAAAAATGAAAAAATTCGCGCCAGCGTCTTTTGAAAATACATATCAAGATAGCACTTTGCCGGGTCACAATAATGAATAACATATTGTATTTAGTCAATGAGTATTGATTGATTGATTGATATATTTATTAATGCCTTGGGAACCTTGAGGCAAATTTCGTACAGTAGCAGCATTAGCTAGAATAGAAGTAGGCACAGCAGTACTTAGCACCTTGTAAAGCATAGTAAGCCTTAAAAGCGAGTAATCAGTATGAGATGCAGTATAATAAGTTGTACATGAATAAAAAAGTAAAATAAAGCATAGCATCGTAAAGCATAGTAAGCACTTAAAAGCGAGTAATCAGTATGAGATAGATGGTTACAGTGAGCAGCAGTATATAAGTTGTACATGAATAAAAAAATAAAATAAAATAAAATAAAGTAGATTTGTAAGAAAATAAAAATAAAGTAATATATCAGTAAAATAAGTATACCAAGTAAAATACAGTAAATAACATGAATTAATATAAAATAGAATAAGATAAAAATATGGTAGAGTAATAGCTAAGATATAAACTGGGTTGGCTTAGCGGCTACCACCGCGATGTATAAACGGAGAAGAGGCTAATACCATGCACCACGCTACACAGCCAGCCGGGATAGCGAGTCAGCACGATTCAGTGTCGATCGAAAAGAGATAGGCATACAACCTGCTCTTAAAGGTACCTATAGATGGAGAGGAGGTAATATTTCGCGGTAAGGAATGCCAAAAGTAAACTGCCGTAAGGAAAAAAGAGTTTCGGAATGTACAGGTCCGATGCACCGGTGTGTGGAAAACAGCAGGAACGGCCTGACGCGAAGGACGAGAGTCCCTTGGTCTATGCGGAGTAAAGAGCTCGGTTAGGTACGCAGGCATCCCTCCCTGTATTATATAAGTGGTTGAGCCACTAAAAAAACTAGTGTATAAATTATACTACTCACCAGTTGAAACACAACTGTTGAACGGAAAATCACTTTTGCAGCGCGTCTCACTTTTACACGTCTTCACGGCTTCTTCTTCTTCTTCGTTTACCGCGATAAACAATGATCTCCATGGTAGTAATCGTCAGTTGTCTCATAACGAACAGTCATTTGTTTGAATCGCGGCACTTCTCGCGTCTCGCTACACGTACAGTCAGCCAAAGAGATCCTGACGCACCGTCGGTAAGGTGATCGAGCAACCGTACGTACACGTTGAATACACGTTTGTTTTTAATTGATTTCGAGTCTTGAAGACAATTAAAAACAAACGTGTATTCAACGTGTACACTCACGGAATCTGAACCTGAAGCGCCGTCGGTAAGGTGATCGAGCAACCCGTACATACACGTTGATATCCGTTGTTTTTAATTGTTTCTGACAATTTGAAGACAATTAAAAACAACGTGTATCAACGTGTATGTGCGGTTGCTCGATCACCTTACCGACGGCGCTTCAGGTTCAGATTCCGTGAGTGTACGTACGGTTGCTCGATCACCTTACCGACGGTGCGTCAGGATCTCTTTGGTTGACTGTACAGGGCCGAATTCAAAGGTGTGGAGGCCCTCGGGCAATGCAGTGCCGGCCTTAGCCTTCTGCGCGCCCTCGGGCGGTATTTTTCCGAGCGCCCCTTTTATAATGAGGAAATACAAATATTCTATTGATTTTCAGTACGAAAAAAAAAAACACATCGAATATGTCGATAGAGAAAACCATATAATTTTCGGATACAAAAAAATGGCAATTTATCACAAAGAACACAAAAAAATTTCAAACCAAGTTGAATTATTTAATATCCGAAGCTAACTTTTCGGCTCTTTGTTTTTTGCGAAATCTTTAATTAGAGCTGAACAATCCAGATTCTCGGCAATGTCGTTTTCGATCGATAGGCTTTCTAAACTGGATAGTAGGGTGGTTTGAAAATGACCTAAGTGCTCAGATGCTGCTGCTCAGCCGTGCATATGTTGTTTTTAATTTTTTTTAAATATTTCTTTTTTTAGCTCTATAGTACAATATTTACTACTGCCTCGTCGAGGTTTAAATTCCGAAATTCTGCGATTTTGAGCAATTTCAACGTTCTCAGATCAAAGTGCTCATCCAGCTACCTCTAGATTCTTATTCAATGAGCATTTTGCTTCAAGACGAGACGCGTTAAAAATCTAGACGAACTTCGGCCTTCTAGCTGACCGGAAAAGCGAGCCGGTAAGGCCGTATTTTTTCCTGTTTGAATAACATGGGATTTTCACCAGCTGGATTTTTTTTTTTACAAGCCGGTCGTTCATTTGACAATTTGAAGACAATTACAAACAACATGTATCAACGTGTATGTACGGTTGCTCGATCACCTTACCGACGGCGCGTCAGGTTCCTTTTGGCTGACTGTACTTTTCTACGTGATATATCACATGAACTTGAATCACTTTCACCGAAAGTGTAAGAATTTTTTTTCTTTTTCGTAATTCTAGACTGATTTTTTTCTACAAATTTTGCATATACTATTCGATGGCAAATTTTACATAAACATCTATACTGTAGAGGCCCTTCTCTTTTGGCGGCCCTGGGACTTCAGCCCCAGTTGCCCTCCCCTAAATTCGGCCCTGTATACGTATTTGCGGCTTCTTCTTCTCCTTTTTCGTTTACCGCACTAAACAATGATTTCCATGATAGCCACCGTCAATTGTCTCCTAACAAACAGTCATTATCAAATATCTCGGGTTCCAGAAATTAAAAAAAATTAAATACAAATTATGGAAGCGTGGTTATTAGAATCATCCTCGTCATCATCAAGTGATGAGGATGAATTATTATTGTTATTGTCCGAAGAGGGCGAAGCGGGTGAGGTATTAGAAGACGAGATGAATGTCTGCGAGACATCATCATCATCTTCCAGCGATAATGACGCGGTGCTGTACGCGATGAAAAGAATCCGGCCGAAAATTCACAATTACATCGAAAACACCGTGAACTATTACACCAACCTAGAGGTAAGTTTTATTCAGTGAATTTCGATACCATCTCTTACACACATATAAAATTATAAGAATGTGATTGAAATATCGCAATATCTATGTGTTTAGTTCAAGCAGACATTCCGAGTTTGCCGCGAAACGGCTAAAAGACTCATCAGGGAGTACGAAGCATCGGAATTTCATCCTTCAGGCAAGGGTCTGGGTGGTTCAAATTGTAAAACCGCAAAAGAAGACGTCTTATCATTTCTATGGTGAGTCGTGGTTAAATACCGGGTGATTCTGAATTTCTGATATTTTACAGTGTAAATCCGTGCAAAGTACCGTATCGAAATTTATTATCATTATTATTATTATTATTATTATTATTATTATTATTATTATTATTATTATTATTATTATTATTATTATTATTATTACTGTCATTATTTATTATTTCTTAATTTTTTTTTTCAATTTTAATTTGTTTTTAATTTCTTTATTATACCCCAATTACTGATAGATAGTAAATATCAATGGCGAAACTGTTTGCCACCGAGCAACCAAAATACGGTCGTATCGTAAAAAAAATTAGTTCACCATGGTCGTCGCATTTTTTTTTTTTCACTTACATTGGATTGAGAATTGCGCCACTTCGAGACGAAAGAGTAAATCTTTAACTCCAAAGAATGTATATAGCATAGACACCAGTGATGGAACTGGGGTTCGCCGTGAGACAAATGGAACATTGATTTAGCCTCTGACTATATGCATTATGCAAAAAAATTACTAAACTGCACTCACATCGCTCGATTTATTTTTGAATAATTCCAAATCGAAAAAATTTAGTACTGAACTTTAGCAGGACGTTACATTCCGCAGGTTCGCTGGCAACAAGTGCTGCCTGAGAGATGTTGCTGAAAGATTTGGCACAGGGTTGGTGACATGTTTCAACCAACACATTAGAGTCATGAAATTTATATTGAGCATCGCACCAAATATCATCAAATTTCCGAATGATCTAGAAGAGGCTGCCAGAAATTTTGAACAGGTAATTCATGCATCCGATCATCCTATCTTTCCAGTTGCAATTTACAGCGCGTACGTCTCATTATAATTAGGTCGTATGTGCGATTACACGGAGAGAAAAGAATGGTAAACTTGTTGTATCTTACTTGCTTGGCGAATTTTATACATGAATACGTGAAAAAATAACAGTCAGTCAATAAATTTTAATTTCCAGTCCCAGAATTTTCACCATTCAGAACCGTAATTTTTGCGGGTAAAACAAGATACAACAAGATTGCCGTGCAGAACGGTAATTTTTCACGGACTTCTCCATAATTTTTATAATTCTTTTCTCTCCGTGTACACGACCTTTTTCAACGTACACTTGGTATCGGGCTATATTGGAAAAAATCCAATCGCAAATCAAAAGGGGTAAGGGTTCCCAACCGTTTGAAAATTCCTGGACCACCCCATATATAAATTTCAGAGGGTGAATTTTTAAAAAATTTATTTCTTTAATTTTGCTTCAAAACGATATTTTTGGAAAACGTAGAATTATTCATGGGTTTCAATTGTTTATGAGGTGTATTTATAATATGTAGAAAAGTAATAACGAGAAGTTGGTTATAATGTTTTGAAATAATGAATTTGACATTGAATAAACAAATAAAGCTAAAACGGTGAATCTACGAAGAAAAAAATAATTCTACCATTGCGTTTATACTTTTCAGATTTCTGGATTTCCGAATGTCGTCGGTTGCATAGACGGAACGCATATCCCCATCAGAACACCTGCGGGTAAAATTAAGTCCACGTACGTCAACCGTCATGACTGTCCGTCACTAACGCTACAAGCCATATGCGACGCGGACAAAAAATTCATCGACGTGTTCACTGGAGTTCCAGGGAAGACGCACGATGCCAGAGTCTTGGAATTTTCTGACATCAACGACGAATTGCCGGAAATATGTGGCGAACAGTCCATTTGCTTGGCGATGGAGCATACGCTCTCCGACCCTGGCTTCTGGTTCCATACAAAGATCTGGGGCATATGACACACGATGAAAGAGTGTACAATGCCAAGTTCTGTGCAACTCGGGTGCTCATCGAGAATGCCTTTGGACTGTTGAAGGGGCGATTCCGACAGTTGGCCCGGCAAGTGGATATGCACACGGTGGATAAGATGTGCCAATTCATCATCAGCTGTTGCGTATTACACAACATCTGCATTGATGGACAAGATGTCTACGACTTTGCAGCACCTGCTAACGCTGAAGAGGATGCACAATATCCACCATGTAACATTCCGCAAAGAGATATTGCATTGCGAGCTGCGGGAGCACGAAAAAGAGACCTAATTAAGCAAAGATTATTTTAAGGGGAATATACCCACACAGCACACGTGTCCGATAGATGTTCATAGGATATCCATAGGATAGCCATGGGCCATTGGATGTCCCATAGATATCCTATATGGATATCCTATGAACATCTATCGGACACGTGTGCTGTGTGGGTAATAATATACCGTGAAGTTATGAGGAAGCGGAACGATGGGTGTGCTATAGTTCGACCAACACACGCTCGCGTTGCGTACGTGAGCTTCTACTCGCAGTCACTGGTAGCTCACGTACGCAACGCGAGCGTGTGTTGGTCGAACTATAGCACGCCCATCGTTCCGCTTCCTCATAACTTCACGGTATATCCTTCTCCATCTATTCTCCCCTAGCCCTTTCCAACATTCAAATTAATGAATCGATTACTTTAAAAAATTTTGAATCCCAAACCAAATTGAAGTACAGCGCGTCCCGCTACGAGCCTTCACGGCTTCTTCTCCTTCGTTCAGCGTACTTACAATGATATTGTTACATTGGTTAAAATCACCCATATTCTATTAATTTCATGAACACCATCTAGTAGCCTATATGATAAAAGATATCCTTTAAAATATAAGAACCTCGGTTGCTGCGTCAACAAGGATTATTGTAAAAAAAATCAGTCTGTCTTTAGCTTACCACTGAAGCAGACCTGTATTTAACTATCGATCAATAATTCAATTAATTTGGATATATGTCCGACAAACCTACCTATATCGAAATTAATTAAATTTAATTGATGAATTTGATTTTTAAATATTCAATTTACCGTATAACCATAATCACAGAAAAAACTGCCATCACAGCAATTAAACTCATATAGCTGTATAAGTATTAATAATAATTAAAAAAGTGAAACGATAAATGTAAAAAACAAAATCACCATTTATTGATTTAAGTTTATAGAATAGAATAGTTTATTTTAAGTGACTGATTCAATAAAACAAATAAATCGTTTGTACATCGTTGTTTAATCTTTATTTTCACGAAAAATTACTATAGGAATCTGATATCAAAATTCACTTCACGTTGGTACGAAGTCAATTGTTTTATATAATATTTCATTCTTCTACTTCCTCCTTTTTTCGACTTATCGCTCTTTCGAGCATGTAGTCTTTATATAAATATAATTTTTTTTTATATATAATATAATATTTTTAGTCGAGGAATACGCGCCTTATACCCGAAACATAATCTTTTGTTCACAGCCAGCTTGCACCAAGAGTTTAAAATTCACATCGGCAGATAAACTTCATAGTACATTATGCAACTAGGGAATAATCGGTTTTATTCCCGTGTTCCATATAGGACTTTATTTCCGACTGACCCGTAGCCGTATTCGAAAAGTGGGACCTATTTTCATTTGACTGTATTGTCTGTGAGTAAAGTGATCGAATACGAGTATTTTGTTGGGATCGAAATGTTAATAATTAATCCTCCTGTGGCTTGACAGCAATATATTTCTGGTTGCGAGTTTCTTGCTGTAGTTGAAAAAAAATATTTCTGAAACGTCTGATTTGTCAGTAATATTGACAATCTTATGATGCTATATTATCGATACAATTATTGCTGACGCCATGTGCGTAACAGTAGCATACGTAAGCTCACTGGCGTAATATGCATCTAGTTATTTAAACAAATCAGCGTATTCGTAATCTCAGCGTATAATACAGTGGCACTGTAGCCATTTGCTTAGCCAATACGGTAATAACTTATCGAGAATTACGGTTATAAACAAATGCCTGAGTTAGAGGCGTGTATGAATGAATCGACAAACCCTGTTACCGTTACTCGAAGTATACCCCACATGCAATAATGAGTATTCGTGAAGCTGAATCATCTAGATATAAGGCCAAATCAGCCATACGTATTGTTAAGTCCTGTGCAGGAGCGTGGACCGGTTCCGTACGTATAGCCGAACCAGCAGTATGTCAACCGCAAGGAAAACAGTATAGCTGTCTGGGCCATACGTATACCCAGTCATCTTATACTACCCCACGTAGCACTTATTCGGTATTCGAAATTCAAAGCTGCAGCTCTTTAGTTGCCTCAGTGTAGTGCAAAGAAGTGTGACGGATGGACCGTGGATATTGAATCTATAAGAAACATCCATTTTTACTGATTCCATTATTTGCTATTATCAAATACATTATTGCGACAGAAACTGACGAGACGTTTTTTATATACAATCTACTGGAGACTGCGTTCTCCAGTCATTTATTTGTCTATGAAATTCTCTATCGTAACTTGTGCAGCGAATGCGTGAATTTAGAACATTTGATGCATCATACGCCATTTCGCATAACAAAAATGTATGGCCAACGATTTATTGTTCCACGTCATTACTTATAAACTCTCACAAAATATAACATTTATCTACGAATCAAATTGTATTTTACGCTTGTTAATAGATGCTATGTACGTATATATTATGCGGCTGTATAACCATATACCAATGTATAATCGTGTTTAAGTATGAATACCTGTTAAGTGATATTTACATAAGCAAAAACTTGTAAATTATACAATCATATTAAATAAATCAGTTGATCAAACGAAAATACATTATTTTGATTGAGCGAGTTATAGTTATAGACGTGTATTTAATTCCAGCAAAAACGAGTATACCAGGCATGAGGCATACGAGGATTTGGATGAAAGCCACACCCAGAGAAACGGGTTTCTTGAATTATTTAATCTAAATAAATTTCATTCGTATATGAACCTATTAGGTACCTAGTATAGGTTCATATACAAATAAAATTTATTTAGATTAAATAATTTAAAAATCCCATTTCTCTGGGTGCATATATAGCAGTTATTCATATGAACTATAACCGTCGTTCCGCCGGACACAGCAGTATAGCTGACAGAGCTATACCCTATATCTAGATGAATTAGAATCAAGGTTTGATTCAACAGTTGAGTGTACCTGGCTGAGCCATCTTGAACCCTGTATGAATCAGCGCAGACGTCTGACAAGCAAAGCGGTATAGCTGAATCAGCTATACTATGTGCTGACTTGTAGCAATACTCAAAGTTTTCACAGCATTAATCAATTACCCAGCTGCGGATATTGTTTGCTGATTTTAACCAGTCTAAGTGCTTGTTGCAAACGTATGAGTCGCCACCATATGCTATGATCCGCGGTGCTACCATAGCAAAACTTTGTACGTCGGAGGTTACTATATTCGATTTACCGAAACGAGCTACACGAAAAATGCCTAGTGCTTTCATCCTGGAATTATTGCTTCAGGCACTGAGCTTAACTATAATCGTATAGGTATCGCAGCTAACTTTCTGGCTGTCACTATACTAGCCAGAAATTCTAGCCAATACGACCATAATTATTGTTGAGTTCCATGTAAATTTCTTTCAGTGCATGAGTGGAACGTTTGTTTCGAGAAAGTCAGGAAAGAGTCCGAAGATCTTGGAAAAGACGACCTTTGACAGACCACTGTGCGTGGCGGCAGGGTCCAGGGGCGAAGCCCCTGGTGGGGCCGAGGGGCGAAGCCCCCGTGGGGGGGTTCGGGGGGGCGAAGCCCCCCCGACTAAGAACAAGACCAAAAATCTCAATAGAAAAAAAAAAATGGAATTCATTTGCGTTCTATTTATCAACTTGAAACGTGAACATATGTTATAACAATACTGCTTTTAGAACTTACACATATCACTTATATATGTATCATTTTTTTCGTCATATTTTTCTGTAGTTATTCTTTTCATTATGAAAGAGTAGTATTATTAATCTTTAAATAAATGAAAGCATTTGTTGTTAAAAGAAAAATCATTATTATTTCTTCCTTAATGTTTAAGTGTGATTATTTTATAAGTCTGAAGACTAAAATTTATTGAAAATTTATAGTAATATATAAAGAAACAGTTCAATATTAAAAAGAAAAGATAGAAAATAAGTTACACTGAAAACTGCGTTTGCGGGAGAAAAAGTAAATTTGCGGGAGAAAAAGTACTTTTTTTTTACTTTTTCTTTTTCTTTTAAAGTACTCTTAAAAGTACTTTTTCTTTACATTTACTTTTTCTCCCGCAAATTTACTTTTTCTCCCGCAAATTTACTTTTTCTCCCGCGAATTTACTTTTTCTCCCGCAAATTTACTTTTTCTCCCGCAAATTTACTTTTTCTCCCGCAAATTTACTTTTTCTCCCGCAAATTTACTTTTTCTCCCGCAAATTTACTTTTTCTCCCGCAGAAGTGAATTTGCGGGAGAAAAAGTATACTAGGGAATCAGATACCACTTTAGTCCCGCTTTTCAGGTAAATAAAGTGGTCTTTACGATCGAGTCCGGAATAAATGAACATTATAGCTTGATTAGGTCTCTTCTACTAGGCCTTTTCAGCGTGGACGGGGGCTGCAAAGTCATGAACAAGGACCCTTTCGCAGAACCTCTCAGGAGGGCAAACGTCTCAATTTTAATAGCGGGAGATTTCAAACTTATATCTAGCCAGATGCTACCCTAATTTATCGATGAAAATAAAAAAATAATCATCGAAATACTTACCTATGTAAACCCACCACTTTCAGGGCCTAATTTTGTCCGAAGGTTGACAAATGTTTCAATTAAGTACACGAAAGAGTGGTACTGTCACAATTTAACGCCGTCTGATACGTTCCTTCTACTCATTCGATAAGCCCCTCGTTCAAGTTATTCAATTTAAATCAGAGAATGAACGAAACACTTTAATTATTGTCATAAAATAAAATTGCATTGATAAATACAAAGACTGCACAATAGACGAAGGTATCGAAAGCAACTGAACCAATTATTACGAGGCGAAAAGAATTGGCTGTTTAGACACGATCAAATTTGTTTGCTCAAACCATTCCGCGCTCAAAGCCGACGCTACAAGTGATTTGAATTACCGAGCGCGATAGAGAGCGCGATCATCGTGCCCTCTGGCGTCACGGTACAAAATTACTGTTCCGGTGCAGCAGAACAGAGCAGAACAGAGCGGAACAGTGCAAGCTGAAAACGCTATAAATAATCAGCTGGAACATAAGATTTTCTTGCACGCATTTTTATTTATTCAGCTTATAGCTGAGGATTTTACATTATAAGGAGCGAGCAGTCGTCTCTGATAGTATTTTAAGTCTCAGTCTAAGAATGGTCAAAGTTTAGAATGTGAAAGACGAGTAGTCGCCGCAGAAGGCATTCAAAGTCCCCACTACGATTCTACCAAAACCAGCTCCTGTTATATCTGGATAAGTACGAGCTGACTCCTTCCGTTTCTCTGGAGCTGCATGTTTCCTTTCTGTGCCTGTTTCGACGGGTGTGCAGGTTTAAGTTCTTCAGGAGTTCAGTCCGGGTTTGATAAATGTCTAGTATCAGTAAAGTAGTAGTTAATGAGTTACACGATAGTATCGGTCAACTTGGAGCATATTTTGGCACATTATGTTATCACATGATTTTAGGCTAAAAGCGGCCTGAGCGAGTATTCAAAGTTGGTGATGTAGGTATTGATAAAGTCTAAAATTTAATAATCTAAGAATTGTTAGTTTTAAAAATGTAATTCTGTGATAGACGAGTAGTCGTCGTAGTAGGTATTCCAAGTCAGCGTCCAAAGAATTATTCAAGTCCTGAATTTTACATTATAAGAAGCAAGCAGTCGTCTCCGATAGTATTTTAAGTCTCAGTCTAAGAATGGCCAAAGTTTAGAATGTGAAAGACGAGTAGTCGCCGCAGAACGCATTCAAATTCCCCACTACAAGTCGACCAAAACCAGCTCCTTTCATCTCTGGACTAGTACAAGCTGACTCCTTCCGTTTTTCTGAAGTTGAATGTTTCCTCTATTTGCCTGTTTCGACAGGTGGTTCTTGCAGGGTTTAGTCTGTGTTTGATAAATGTCTTGCATCAGTCAAGAAGTATTAATGAGTTACACGATAGTCTCAATGATCTAGAATCTAGTCCTGGACATGGTTTCACACGCAAAATGAACAAAGAATCTTGTTTGTCAGGCACAGCGTAACTTGCATTTCCTAATTTAATTGTATTTTTTATCAAATCAACTTACCGTAAATTTTCAGGTTACAATTTCTTCTGTAATCACTTCAAAAGATTGAAAACATAAACTTTCGCCCGTTTGTATTCTTCGAGGGGGAAGTTATGAATTACAATTATTTTCCAACTGATTCACACGTCAATCTATAGGTTATTAGGTTAGTAGGTATTAGGTTAGATTCGACTGTCATAATTTCTTCCTCTCCTTTTTTGGCCATCGGGACTGTCACGAGTTATGTGATATTTAGTGAGATTGACTAAGCTTCACGATCGGCCCACTATGTAGCGCTGTGGGTTTATTTTGTGTTGCCAACATAAATGTTTTTTTTTTTAAATATAAGGTACCAGCCAGAGCTGATGTCCCATCCAACATAAATGTTTTGTCCAGAAAACTAGCCGTCTCATAATTAATGACCCCATGTGTACGTTCCGCGCGTGCGCTCCTATCATTTTGAAGGAATTCATCGAAAAGAAGGGGCCGAGATGTTAAAGTGCTCTTCGAAAGTGTCTTCTAATTATGTCATGCCGTTGCAGCATTGAATAGAAAATTCTGGAAAAATGGTGAGAAGAAAAACTACAAATATTTTATTCGCTTCGATGAATATTCTGATGTAATCTCCTCCGCATATTTCATGCGACAATAAACTGCTCAATCTGTCAAACCTAACCTTACTTAAGGGAATGTCTATTAAAATTGCAAAAGTATATTGTACACACGAAGTACGCAACAATAAATAATGAATACGGTGAATCTTTCTATTCTTACAGTCCCGTTCGCAATCTCCGATATGTATATTAGGGTGGTTCTCATTTAGGGCTTGGTGAAATTTAAATCGTTGCGCTCCCCTAATCGATCACAAATAATTTTAAAAATATCACTGTACAATTTGAGCTCTTAATTTTAACATTGAGCCATGCCACAAAAGGGTTTTGTATTTTTTTTTTTCATTTTATCTAACTAAAGATATAATATTGGGTTTGTGCACTTCTAGATCTTTTTTTTTTTTGTCTGCGGCACTCAAATTCATTGGCTATTCATTACTTATTTCAAGTGATGAAATATTTAAATTTCATATACAGGGTGATCCAGAATGCGGTACTTTCCTTACACCGGTGGATACCTTGTAAAAATCTAAAACCAAAACTATTCATCCTTAAAAGTCGAAAGGGAAGCCGTTTTCAGGTAGGAGCCGTTTAAAGTTAGCCAATACGAAAGCAGATACGAGACTGGCTCAGGGCCGCTAACGTCAATTCGTCAGTTGGCGAGATCACGTTCACTGGTAACGCGTCGTGAAAACCGCCAGGCCGGCGGTAGCGGCCCTGAGACAGTCTTGTATCTACTCTCGTATTGGCTTACTTTAAATGGCTCCTACCTAGAAACGGCTTTGCTTTCGACTTTTTAGGGTGAATAATTTTGGTCTTAGATTTTTACAAGGAATCTACTGGTATAAGGAAAGTACCGCATTCTAGATCACCCTGTATATGAAATTTAAATATTTCATTGCAGTAGACTCTAGATATATCACCGCGCGGTATATCACCGTACGAGCGAATTCCTCGTCACACGTATTCGCACGCACACAAATAACGCTCCCCCACCTCGATGCGCACACCGCTGCCCTCGCCGCTGCCGGAAAACACGCTGCTGCCGGCAAACACGTCACAGTGCCAAAATTCTGCGCGCGTCTCCCCACTAGCTGCGCAGGCTGCTAGAGGCGTGACTTCGGCACCGGACTGCTGCGTGGCGAGGGCTCTCCACTTATCACCGTTGTCCTCTCCTACAGCCCCATACCACGGCGATATATCTAGAGTCTACTGTACTTGAAATAAGTAATAAATAGCCAATGAATTTGAGTGCCGCAGACAAAAAAAAAAGATCTAGAAGTGCACAAAACCCAATATTATATCCTTAGTTGGAAAAAATTGAAAAAAAACTATTATGCGGCATGGCTTAATGTTTAAACTTAAGAGCTCAAATTTCAGAGTGATTTATTTTTAATTATTTGTGATCGATGAGGGGGGCGCAACGATTTAAATTCCACCAAGCCCTAAATAAGAACCACCCTAATGTATATACAGTGAATATTCGTATCTCCGGGTCACTTGTTGACGCTTGACAACGAATTCACAATAAATTGAACACAGACTCATTCAACAAGTGACCCGCAGATACGAATTTTCACTGTATAACTCATTCATACGTGATATGCTACATGATAGATCGGTCCGTGAAGTTAATTGTTTGAATTGTCAACAATGAATAATCGTCAAAATGATGAAAGTTGAAAATTCAGATGTGAAAATAAGTTTCTAATATCTTAGCATTGGAGTGAAATAACATGAATATTTGTACAGGCTAGCTCAGCTATAGTTGCCGGTCTTGGTTTAGCTGCGGTCGGTTTTGCTGGCCGATATGTGCTCAGAGCAATGCCAACACTTTCCCAAAAGATGGCAGAAGCGGTTAAGAACATGCCTAAGCTAGATTCACAGGTAATGAGTTGTACGAAACTTTGGTAAAGACAATTGTTTCAATTCTACGAATGCAGATGAGAGATTTAAGTTGTGCTAAAACTGATAAGATGTGGGTATAACCATTAAAGCTATTTTTTTTTTTATTTTTGACCTATTTTTTTCTACTTTGTAAAACCCTTGAACAGAAAAAGTGAGTTTCGGGTGTGAAAAGAAGCCTTGGGGAACCGGAGCCCGGTGGCTCAATCTTTCAAGGGTGTACGAGGTGAAAAAAAAAGTTGAAAAAAAAACTGGTCTAATAACCATGTCTGTGTTTCAGTCACTGGCCAATAATCGATATTACAAAGGTGGCTTCGAGTCGAAAATGAACAAGAGGGAAGCCAGTCTCATTTTGGGAGTATCACCAACCGCCAGCAAAGCAAAAGTAAAAGAACACTTCATGAGAGTCATGTCCGCTAACCATCCAGATAGAGGCGGCTCACCTTATTTAGCAGCTAAAATCAACGAAGCCAAAGATCTCCTTGAGAAATAGGAATAATCTGTTCAGTAACAATTAGTATCCTGTATTAATTTACAAAGTTATTATTAGGAAACGAATTTCAAAGTATGTTATTTTAGTTAAACATTTAACATATATAAAGATTAATTCTCATAGGAATGAAGAAATTATATTGAAAACAATTAATATTTGATTATTTCGAACAAGATGCTGAGTTGTTGTCATCACAAATCAATTCAATAATCTGTAGAACTCAAGTCGTACACCTGGTGCTAGATATCTGATGTCACATAATCTGCCGATGAAAGCCACGCTTTTCAAACCTTTCCAACAATATTGAAACGTCCTTATAATCATATGCCAGGTAAGTACTAGCTGTGTGTCTGTCATCCGTACAATTTGCAGCACAGTTTGATCAATCCATTTTATTCGGTGAATGAAATCTTGGCCTCTGTACATCTTACTTTCATATGAAGGTGTCTTCTCTTGATAAGTGATGTAGTTATTATAATTTAAACAACAATTCCTAATCCTACATAGATTCTAGCGTAGTAGGACGAGAGACGATAGAGGAGAGGATAGACAAAAGAGAAAAGAGGGATTTGAATCGATGGGTAATCTCTGAGTATATTGAAATTCATCGTATTTATCTGTTACCGCCGAAAGTCACGAAAATCACAGTAAGAGCGTAACTGACAGTAAATGGTAAAGAAATAATTTCGGTCTTTCTAACGTAAAATGACATGCAAATTTTTATTGAAATAAATATAAATCATGGAAATTACACATATACCTTCTCACAATGCTTTTTCCTAATACACGTTTTCACTCATTTGAAATATTCAAACATTTTCGTTAATTGTTGAAAACAAACAAAGTGTAGACTTTAGTTTATGCTGATTAAAAAAAAGTAAAGGATTGACATTTTCAATCAGTTTGCAAACAAATTCTCTGGATTGTTGAACTTTGATCGGTCCGTAGTGTGGTCAAATAGACTGCAATTAAAAGGAATAAGGATACTATTAGTTTAAATACCCATAGTGTAGTCCTTTTTCATATGAAATTTAACACTGTAGTCTCAATGATATTCAACAATGTTCACTATAATACATGCAATCGGTACGTGAGTCGAAGAGTATGACACCTCAGATTAATGCCCGAAACTATGACACCTTCATGTGAAGTTAGGTGGAGGTGTCATAGTTTCGGGCATTAATCTGGGGTGTCATACTCTTCAACTCACGTACCGTAATGAAAACAACTGAACGCATCATGCCTTCATTGTTGCAGAATTGAGCAATAAATCTCAATGTTTGAATGAATCTGACGAATACAAAATATTGCTATGCGATATACCATTATGGTAACTGCAAGTGAAGTTCACCAACTTGATCATCAAGCTTTGTACAGTATAATAAAATATTATACAATAATCATATAACGTCGATCATAATAATTGTTCTGGAAAAAATTGTTCTATCACCCGGTGTGTACCTACACTCCAACCTCCGCTATTTGAGCACCCGCTATTTGACGAACTCCGCTATTTGACCACACTTGCCCTCTGCTATTTGACGGGCTTAACCCCACTATTCGGCAGCGTTCCCCTTAACATCGGGGCCGTCAGTGAAGCGGAGTGGCGCGAACTGGCTGCGCAGAAAACCGTCCACAAGGAGTAGGAGGCCCCTACTTTCGTCAAATAGCAGAAACGCTCGGTCCCGACTCGGTCAAATAGCGGAGATTCGAGTGTAGTTATACCTCAATCCATGATATGTATGCTAATTCATGTTATCAAAATGCCAACAGCCCAGGCGTATATAATCGGAAAATTTACCATTTATACAGTTCCATGTACAGTACAGTGTAACGATAAATACTTATGTATTAAAAACAGGATAGTAATTAAATTAACCCTCTGACGAGAACGATCGGTCTCCCACCACCACACCAGGTGGAGCCGTGACCGAGCCGCTGTGAATGTGGGGAGCGGAGCCCAGTGCCGGCGCGCTACTCTTATAACGTGCACCACATAAAAATGTATCAGAGAGCCGGCTGGAAGATTCACGTGTTTTCGCTGTGTGCCGCTGGTTGGAGGGGATTGCCGAAACGATCGAAGCGCTCTGGCAATTTAACATGTATTCTTATGGACGCACGCCCGCTATCATCGGTGGCGGCCGCATTAACTACGTTTTACTCCATAAGATTTAACATGGGCTGCACGCCTGAATGGGGGCGCTAGGAGCGCGGCACACAGCGATTACAGGTATTGTGCTACGTCTCTGGTTTGCCACGTGTGGGGGCATGATTCCGTGACGTAACGCACTATCACACACATCACTCGAGCGTGGTTGGTTGTTCCCCCACTCACTTCATACCGACAAGGATTGGTAGGACTTTCTCGTCAGAGGGTTAAGGTGCCACAGAAGTGACATGTCCTATGTATATTTTGTGACGTCAGAATCGTGAAATACGAGGAATTTCGTCGCGATATTGAGCCTAAACGAGGAAACGAATTCCACGGGTATTATTTTTCTATTGAAGCTTAAATTAATCTGTACTGCGCTTGCTTAGTGATTTTCGGCGTAGATTACCCAGTGATGTCCATGGTGAATAAATAAAAGTGACAGGTCGTTTAATACATATCCAACATGGCGGCATCAGAATCCGGCCATCACCGTCTTGTCGTATTTACGCTGCATCCAGGAGATTAATACGTCTATCACTAAATACAGGGAGCAAGCGCAGGGTAGAAATACACACTTGTTTCGGGAAAACTTATTTCGACCATCTGCATCCCGTAAATCAGGCTCGATTTGACGACGAAATTCCTCGTATTTCACGATTTTGACGTCACAAATATATATAGGACATGTCAGTACTGTGGCACCTTAAACAATCAGGGAAGAGATTTCAGCATGTTATGATAGATAGGCATCGGTAATATAACTTCTCAATTTCACCGACTACATAAAATAATAAAGAAATGATTGATGTACACTAAACGTAATGGATTCTGAGCCGGATGTGTTCGACAATCGAAGAAACAGCTAATCGGCGCTCTGGATTTTTGTAGTCCAGAGCGCTGATTGGCTGTTTCTAGCATTGTCAAACACATCCGGCTCAGAATCCATTACGTTGAGTGTACAAAAGAACTAGTTGTTACGTCTGGTGCATAGTGATAGCGGGATTAGAAAGTCCATGTTCTGGTACCATTCTGACTAGAATGAAAGCTGTGTTACGATTGGCTGAGTTGATACTACCGCACTGATTTGGTTTGGTTTTCTTCTGCCCGCTGCTGTACTGCCTTTGCTCGTAATTTTGCAATAGTGCTCGCAGACAGCGATCCAGGGACTTTGAATATACTCTGCAAAGTTCAAATCGATACATAAATGCGACCAACTGATGCTTGAGAGTAAAAGCTTGTCGCATGAAAAGTGAATCTGATAATGAGTAGAATGATAATAATAATCAAGGAAATACCTGCATGAAATCATGACATTGAACAACGATGCTGTCTTTTGTAATTTCCTTAAAGCACTCGGCTAATGCTGTGAAATCTTGACAAGATAGCAAATTTTCTCTATTTCTTTTGATGAGCGTCAATGCTACCCGAAATATAATCTTGCTACCTTCATAAAAGAGGCAATCCCATATTCTCAAAGTTGTCTGAAAAATTGATTGAAAACGAACAATATACCTATTTGCAATTCAAAAGCACTAATGCAATTATATACAAGTTTGATTTGTACATTAAATTTCTTTTTTTTTCAACACAGACTTTTGTCAAGCGTAGGTTGGGAACCTCTGACTCTATTAGCAATCATGCTAATGCAACTGAAATAAATTAAATTTGCTGACCTCGATAGGAAGAACCTCTGCAAACAAACAGATAAACCACTTTGTTGTTATCACTGCCCAAGGCAAGCCCAAGTTTGTCACGTGTTGATGCACGTCTGGCATTTTAATCCTATAAAATTAATAGTAATCAATGGCTAGGAGGTGTGAACAAGGGTAACTCGATAGTTTCATGATGAAGATTGGCAATGGAAAGAGTCATTCGTCTGGGGCAGGAGAATGATTCTTAGCATTTTATGAATTTGTTATTTAAAATCATAATTATTTTTCATACCTTACTAGTTCTGACAGCACATCAATGTCTGTGAGGAGACCATCCATGGTAGGCGTATAATACTCTGGTAATGTTTTCTCTATCAAAATTTTGAGCAACCAAAATGCAGTTTCTTCACTTTTGGTTACCAATAAAAGTAACCCAGCTATGTAATTCAAACCCTAACAAAAATTCCATCTTTATAATATATGGGCAAGTCCCCCAATTATCAACAAATGAACGGGACGTCAAAAAATCGATTAGGGCCAGTTCCACAACACGATGATATCCAGAGTTTAGCATTAAACTCGAGTTAAGTCTTCTAAAAGAGAGTTCTGATTGGTCGAGCTCAAATTTGACGAGAGTTTAACGCTAAACTCTGGTTAAAATCGTGTTGTGGAACTGGCCCTTAGTCTGAAATTTTTACCCCTCGTAGTGCGTACTAAGATTGAAAAGTTTACCAAGCTTGAACCTTCTAGGCATTTGCGATAAATGCTACATACAAGTTTACCATTTCGACCCAATTGAGGCTCAAGCGCGAATTGTTTTCGTATTGTTATCGGCATAAAAAAATTATGGAAATATAAGTATCTTCTGTGGAAAATTCTCGCCTCTCCGAATATATGATTCATTTCTGAATAACTTCTCGAATTCATTCTCAAAAACACGTTTTTCGGCAGAACTTTTTTCATGCGCCACCAAAATTTATCTCACTTTTGAATTTTTCATGTGAAAGCTAAGATTTTTTCAGTAGAGAACTCAAATATTCAGAGTGGGACGGCCATAGGATCTCACCTGAGCTATGAATATTCTGTTGAATTCCCAAAAGAGAGTATTATTAACAGACCTTTATCAATTGAGCGTAGCTGACGTGAGATTATATGACTATCCCACTCTGAAAATTTCAGTTCCTCACTGAAAGAATCTCAGCTTTCACATGAAAAACGCAAAAGTGAGATAAATTTTGGTGGCGCATGAAAAAAAGCGGTTTTATGCCAAACGTGTTTTTGAGATTGATTTCGAAAAGTTATTATGAATAACATATTCGGAAAGGTGAGAATTTTTCACATAAGATACTTATATTTCCATAATTTTTTTATGCCGGTAACAATACGAAAATAATTCGCGCTTAATCCTCAATTAGGTCGAAAGGGTAAACTTGTATGTGGCATTTATCGCAAACGGTAAGTCCTAGAAGGTTCAAACTTGGTGAACTTTTCAATCTTAGTACACACTACGAGGAAAAATTTTAGGCAAATCGATTTTTCAACGTCCCGTTCTTTTTTTGATAATTGGTCGACTTGCCCATATTATGTTACCCATGACAATGGTAAAATTATTCCATAGCTCTTATGGCTGGTTCTGGTTGAATAAGTGAATCAACTTAATTTCCATCATTCTTATTATGTTCAGAACGTTTCAATACAAAATTGAATTTCAATAGAAAAGAAAGATTACTCTATTTGCAGTTGAACGATAATCGGTCTACTAACTTGGCAGTATCCAACTGTTTTGTTCTGATGCGCAAAAGCTAATAAAACATTATAGAGCTGATGTTGTTGGTTTTCAGTATTGTTGTAGAAAATGTTGTCAGGAAACGTACGGGGAAGATCAGTCTTTATAATCTCTGCTACATCACGACTGTGATGTCCGTCCAACAGTCTGTGATACAAATCAGGAGATGCATTTTTCAACTCCTCAGCTCCGCTCACCGTTAACCATACCTTTATTAAAAGGAATTGTTTAATCAATAAGCTGAGAAAGGATCATTATTTTCTGACCACATAGTTAATATCCAAGGAAACATTCGATAGATTGAGATTTAATATTGTTTTACAACTTGTTATATCCTATCTGTATTGCATATTGTGACTTGTTGAATTTTTGCCATGGTGACTCTGAATATTAAACATAAATTACTCGAAGAATTTCAATCGTTTCATCTCAAGAAGATGAAGATGAGAGATATAAGTAAATAGTTAACCAAGTTAACCACAATGAAGTAATACATATTATTATGATTCTATATTATGATTCATTCAACCTTGATGTAATATTTATGGACAGATCGTCATAGACTTTTGAAAAGAATAGAAAAACAAATTTCTGTCCTACTAGGTGAAGGATTTTGTTTTTTCTTTCTTTTTTCCCTCATCAAAACCATCGAGCTTAAAAGATCAAGTATAAGTATGTAGTAAATCTAGATCGAAATTCTTTTTCATTTCATTTTTGGGTTTGTCAATACTCACCGTTCCCCGATGAACCCCTGGAATGCCCTTCCGAACATATCGTTTTATAGTGATACTACGTTGAAGAGATTTCCCTTCGCCAATTATATCTGCCCATTTTTTCGCCCTTTTAGCCAACACTTTCAAATATTCAGACATAAACTCTTCATAGGTTTGGTAGTCGAAATTTTGTGGCCTTTCGAATCCATATTCGTCGACATTGCTGACGACGAGAAATGAATAAATAAGTGTTAAAAATTATTCGTTACGTGGTTTTGACGTTTTTGACAGTGCCGCGCAACGAAGTAGGGGGGCGGGAAGACACATAACCCTCAAAGTTGTCGCAGAATTGGGATCTAACAATGTTAGTTAATCAATTTTTTATCATTATACGCGGGAGGACGTCAGACAGTTTTAATGGAATAATAGGTGGTGAATAATTACATACGACAGTGCCTTGGGTAAATACCATTTACCTAAAATACGAGCTGGCCATTCCAGGATGGGGCGGACGGTGCCATTTACAAATTCCTACTTGCCTATAACAATAATAGTAACACTATAGTAAGATATACATTCCTGTACACTCCACACCTTTCTACGGTCGTGCTTCGGATCACTTCGGATCAGAGATCATATCTTCGGATCCACTGATCTCTATAGGCATTTTTTGGCGAAGCTCGGGTATACCAAAGAGTATAGGATAGAGTGGAAGCTGCCATAAGGCCGCAATGTAAATTGAGGATATACGAGTTTCAGCGCCGTCTGGCGAGTCAGAGTCATGAACTAATCAAAAAAGAGCGTATAGATAGTAATAACCGCCGTTGTCACAAGGGGTCGGAGACGTAGGGTGCGTTCCGAAATCAGCTGCCAGCGCTAACAGTGCAGACGCTGCAGTTTCTCGCTGCCGGGCGTACCGAATTCACGACAGTGCTATGTCTAGTCACGAACCCCCCACCCATACTCGGTTTCGCTGCCGTATAACGGAACGGCTTTGGTACTGTGATACCTTTATATTATAGTTAGTATTTGTGCCCGCATCGATTACACACATATTGAACGTTTCTAAATTCATTTTTTATGATCGAACAAAATGTTCGAATACCAGCTTACGTCGTATCGCCCCATGACTAGATTTGGCGGGAAAATGCCAAACGCTGTGGATGCACTACCGTCAGAGGTAGTGCAGCCGCAGCTTTTCAATCTAGGGACATTGAACGCAACCCTAGCCTCGCGACGGGCCTCTATGAAGCAGAGTCACAGCGCACTATGCACGCTGAAAGTCATTTCGGAACGCCGCTAGCAAAGCTGTCAGCGCTGCCAGCTCGATTCGGAACGCACCCGTAGAGAGAGGTAAATAGTTCTGACTCTGAGCCGTAAAAGCGCTGTGTATCGTATATCCTCAGCTTCCACTCTATCCCATACTCTTTGGGGTATACCAACCCAACTACCGTGACAATCTCAGAATGCGGAACGCCAGGGATACCAATTCAAAACTCGTTGGTAGCAGTTTAGTAACTTACTAGATTTTTCTGGTAAAATCACTAATAATCTAGTGATGTCCAGTAAAAATCCGGTGATTTCTAGTGATTTTTCTAGAAACATCTAATGAGGACTCTAGCTTATCTCCTCTAATAGGAAGTAGCCGCGACCTTAGAGCATATACACATGGAGGAAGCATGAGATACCCTACAGCGTAAGTGGAAAACGGGCATGAGACAAACTACGGGACAGTATGTGCCTTCTTTGTCTTGCAGACTCTGATTGGCCCTCACTATTCTCTGATTGGCCCTATGATCGAATAGAAAGAGAGAGCATGTACGGTCCCGACGTCCCTCTCTCTCGCCGCTCGACTCGGTTTCTCAGCGGCTATGCTTCCTCCATGTCTATATGCTCTAAGGCCGCGACGCAATAGTTCACTAGGGGAGTAGCGCTTAGGGTGCCGTCCATAGAGATATTACTAGAGTCCCTAGAATAAACAGAGTCTAGCAAACGCATAGAACTTATATTCCTGGAAGGGGAATAGCCCATTTGCGCAATGAGCGGCAGACTGACGCCAGCATGTTGAGACAGAGATATATTTCTTTCTCCTTTCCTAACGTGCAGTCCCCTCTCCGCGCATACCCCTCGCCTGAATAGTACCGCACGAAGATTGATAGGTTAGGGTGAGCGTAAAGTTGTAATTCATTATGTATCACAGAAATAGTTTAGTTATACATTTACTGACAACGGTTATAAATTAATATGCTATTCACAATTATCATCCAAGCAAACAATCTGACAATGGTTATTCGTGGTTAACGTTATAGGTTAGGAATGACTACGACTAGGGCGGTGCGCGCCTGCGTGGAAAGGAAAGACGCCGCGTTAGGAAAGGAGAAAGAGATATATCTCTGTCTCAACATGTTGGCGTCAGCCCGACAGGTGCTATTCCCCTTCCAGTAATATAAGTTCTATGGTTTTTCGACTCAATCCTCGGCAAAGCTTGTTCTCCTGTTTAATACTCCGTGCACCAAACATAGAAACCTACCGAACCAACACACGGTACGTACATATTGTCCACACAGTAACCAACTATGGATATACACCCTGCATCACCTTCAAAACGAATAACCATAACGTTCACATCCTTATACTCACTAAACCTACATTACCCAAATATTATTACATACTTATAACTATTATTATAATTATAAGACTTACGTTTTAATCGAACCTAATATTTACTTTAACACTATTATATATTCACCTAATCATAAATTATGACATTTACCTTTCAAACCCCCTGATCTATTCACGTACATACATACTACCCATAATATAAAATAATTATTGTACCATTATTAGCACAACGTTTAACTCATCACTCTATTTCATAGAGGACTATTAAACGCAAATGCTATAGAAACAAACATAATCAACTATATATTGCATTAGAACCATTCGTTCGAGATGGGCCAATATTACACTATACTTCAGACTTAGTTAAGCCTAGACGTAAGCACATTCCTCCAAACTACGCTGCGCACTCAGACATCCCACACAAACCCACTCGCGCACACGGACAACCGAACGGCAGTCCCAAATCCCTTACACATACGCAAACCGCCCAACAACCCCCTCAAGCCACCTACCCACCCAACGGTCAAAAATCTATACGACACTAACCATACGAAACAACTCAAATACTAACAAAATAATATCCTCACTAACCATACAATACCCAACCTGGCTCAACGACCATATATCCCCAACAACATCATATCATCAACTATTCTATAAACAATATCAATCCTTCACATGACCAGATCACTACAGATCCGTTATTTGAATATCATATTCATACTACACCCTAATCCCACATTCGCATGTTAACTATAAGTTATACTCATATACGAAACACCAGATTATATCTTTACGTTGTTACTTTATATATAATCGAACTATCACGCATTTGTTCCATGTCTTATAATCTTAACAAATGCCATAACGATACATATGGGGTATTCCAAAATATTTTTAACGGTCATTTACCCCGACCCCCATTGATTTCCGAATAAATTATTCTCACGGTAACCCTAGACTCAGGTATGATTGCTGAATTATTTTAGAATTTTGCAATTCTTTTTTTAGAAGCTACGATTTTTTGAAAATCGCACTTCTCGGCGACAGCTCGTTTTTCATCCAATTCTAGTTGGCAACCAAGGTATCCCACGGAAAAGTGGCTGGTGCAGAACTGTCCAGTTTTTTGACGTACTTTGAAATGGAAATATTTGTAGATTTTTTGAGACACCGGAAGTGCCGAAATTCTTGTTTCAAAAATCAAAATCGTGGATTGCAAAAAGTCGCCGTGATCGATCTCTCTGAAATTTGTAGACAAAATTCGACATTGAAAGACGGAATTTTTAAGACCAGGCCGAAGTTGGGCCGACATCGGGTTTAGGAGGTATGGCTATTTTAATCACACGAAAATTCATATTCCGGTGTTATTTTTGTTATTATTATTATTATTATTATTATCAATTTATAATGATAATCATAATAATAATGATAATAATAATAAAAATAATAATTTTGATAATTTTAATAATAATCATAATAATAATAACAAAAATAACGCCGGAATATGGTTTCCGCGTGATTAAAATAGCCATACCTCGTAAACCCGATGTCGGCCCAACTTCGGCCTGGTCTTAAAAATTCCGTCTCTTGATGTCGAACTTTGTCTGCAAATTTCAAAAAGATCAATTACGGCGACTTTTTGCAATCCACGATTTTGATTTTTGAAACGAGAATTTCGGCACTTCCGGTGTCTGAAAAAATCTACAAATATTTTCATTTCAAAGTACGTCGAAAAACTGGACAGTTCTGCACCAGCCACTTTTCCGTGGAATACCTTGATTGCCAACTAGAATTGGATGAAAAACGAGCTGTTGCCGGAAAGTACGATTTTCAAAATATCGTAACTTCTAAAAAAAAAATCGCAAAATTCTAAAATAATTCAGCAATCATACCTGAGCCTAGGGTTACCGTGAGAATAATTTATTCGGAAATCGATGGGGGTCGGGGTAAATGACCGTTAAAAATATTTTGGAATACCCCATATATACACGTAAAGAAACTTTCTGTTGAATTTACCATCGCAGCAGTGAATATATGGACAGCACTTTTTTTGCAGTATAAAATACCGTTTTGCAGTATCAATGACCACAATTTTAGTATTTGGCACATTGGAGCAAATGGCCTCCAATGTGCCAAATACTAAAATTCTGGTAATTGATACTGCAAAAAGGTAATTTATACTGCAAAAAAAGTGCTGTCCATATATTCACTGCTGCGACGGTAAATTCAACAGAAAATTTCTTTACGTGTACTAGAGTGGTCCTTATTTTGGTCATTTTTGAATTAAGATTTCTTCGCCCCCTAGAAGGGTTCCAAATAATTAAAAAAAAATATCCTCAAAATTCGAACTTTTCATCTCAATTTTAACACGTGCCGCAAAGCCTCTGAAGTTTAACGTTTGATTAACATGGCGTTTTCACTGACCATTATTCAGAATTTTTGGCGCACCGTCAATAAGTGCGAGAAAAATCTAATTCTTGTAGGAATATTTTCAGAAAACCCGATATTATTTTATCAGATTTAGAGAAATTCAAAATTCAAAATGGCGGATCCAAAATAGCGGCTGGATTTAAACATTTTTTATGTTTTACAGCCGCTATTTTGGATTCGTCATTTTGAATTTTGAATTTCTGTCAATCTGATAAAATAATATCGGGTCTTCTGAAAATATTCCTACAAGAATTAGATTTTTTTCGCACTTATTGACGATGCGCCAAAAATTCTGAATAATGGTCAGTGAAAACGCCATGTTAATCAAGCGTAAAACTTCAGATGTTTTGCGGCACGTGTTAAAATTGAGATAAGAAGTTCAAATTTTGAGGGTGTTTTTTTTAAATTATTTGGAACCTTTCTAGGGGGCGAAGAAATCTCAATTCGAAAATGACCAAAATAAGGACCACTCTAATATATACTCATATATTATAACCATATACTCATTTAACCATAGTCGCTAGATTATGCTATGTACGCATATTATTCTTTAGCAATTACTCTTTTATGTCATCTACCTTATAATATTGTATTCGCATGCTAATCGTTAAGACAATGTTAACCCGATGTTCGGTTGACGCTAAGTTAAGTTATCATACTATCCCATGAAAAGTTTGCCAATGGTAGTAATACGGTCCAGTACTGGATCAGACCAGGCAGCCAAATCTCGTCAGCCATGACTGAGCCAGTAATGGCCCAGTATTGGTTGACAAAATGGCCGAGTAGCGGCCCCTGACTCTTAACCGAGAATCGGTATCCGAAGCAGTGCCATTATCGGGCCAATGTTGGCATACGGCATACCGGTCCCAGGAATATCCACCAGTACACGGAAAAAATAATACTGTTGGAGTTACATTACCACAAATGTACAGAAATTGGTGTAATCGTAACAGCAATATCAGTAATGATGGCTTTGAAGTACTGTCTCAATTACTCTTGCGAATGTAAATCAAACATGTGCATTGCAGTTCATGAATTGCTGTACAAGTTACGATCACGCATGTACAGAAAGCAGTACTAGGGTGTCATTTTTACATCTACAAATACTTACATTTCAAATTGTAAGGCTAACATGAGGCGGACTCCGCGGACAGTAAACTTAACTTGGTGGGTAGTAAGCATAGCATGTAAGCTGATGTAAGCATTGTTGAATTTTTCGTTCGTTCGATTAATGCACTGAGAAAAAGGTTTTGTTATTATAAATGAATTCATTCATTTACCGGTCTGAAATACTGATTTATCAACAGTTAAGGAATCTTTCTAATTGATCTTTTTATCTCAGTCATCGGAATGTTCGACCAATAGGAAAATATATGTGAGCAAATAACATTGGTTAGTTTGGCGTAGTACACTGAAAAAACCGTTCAGCGGTTACAGCCAGAATTCGTGTTGGTCCAGCCATATTGTATTAGTAAATAGGCGACAGCAATACAGTCTAGTTGAAGAATGCATACAAATATGGCTGAGGTCGTATGGTTGGTGCAAGCTTAACATGAAGCCGTGACAGCTATACTCATATAGCATACAACAATAGCTAAAAAAGAGTTCTTAGAAGCGGTCAGGATCTGTCTTGACTCAACTTTCTTCATTCACAATGAAAAATTTTATAAACAAATATTCGGTGTGGCCATGGGATCACCTATTAGCCCTGTTGTCGCAAACTATGTTATGGAATGTTTAGAGCAAAAAGTAATTAAAGCGCTACCTTATAAGCTGACTTTCTATAAAAGATATGTGGATGACATCCTTACCTGTGTCCACAAAGACAATGTAAATGGTCTTGTACAGGCTTTTAATAATTTTCACCCTAAGCTTAGGTTCACGCACGAAGTAGAGGATAATAAACGTATTAGCTTTCTAGACGTATCTGTAATTAATGATAGCGATCGCATTACAACTGATTGGTACCGTAAGGATACGTGGTCAGGTAGATATGTTAATTACCGCTCGCATCACCCACTTCAATACAAAAGAAGCGTGGCTATTGGATTATTTGATAGGGCTTTACTATTGGCACACCCTAAGTTTAGGGGGAAAAACCTAAAGCTTGTACAAGACACATTAATTAACAACGGATACCCACTGTCTCTGATATCACAAATCAGGAAACAACGCGTAGATAGGGTTTATAACAGTATAGATTGGAATGTGGATGATTTAGTAAAAGACAAAAAGATCGCCGGATCGATCCCTTACGTGGAAGGACTGTCGCATACCATCAAGCACATATTGCATAAAGAGAATATTATTGTCACTGATAAAATCACAAACACTACAAAAAGTCTTTTCACCAGGCTCAAGTCCAATACATCCACATTAGATAAAATTAACACCATATATAAGGTTGATTGTAAGGACTGCTCTAAATGCTACGTAGGTCAGTCTACACAACACCTTAAAAAACGTATGAGTGGTCATAAATATGACATCAAATCTTGCGATCCAGAGAAATCTGCCTTAGCTTCACACTCACTGGAGAACTCTCACACTTTCGATTTTGACAATGTGCATGTATTGGATACTGAAAACAACTGGAAAAAGAGGTTAGTCAAAGAGATGATCCACATCTCCAAAAATAATACTGTTAATAAACGCACAGACATTCAAAACTTGAGTCATTTATACTCTGACATTATATAGGGATATTTAAATTCAAACATCGGCCATCTTAGATAAGTCAATATCCGACAATATCGATTGTACGATCGATAATCGGGACTATTGCTAGACAACTCACTTCCTCCGAGATCGCCGTACTGTTAACATCTTGCGCGCAAGGATAGTCAATATAATGTAAGTTAATTAAGTAGATACCAAATTGTTTCGCTTTAATATACGAACATACTATATAATCACTAAAATTACTGTTGTTAGGCATATAATGCTATATTTTGTTAAATCTAAGGTTTGTGATAAAACAAAGAAAGTAAACTAGTCAGACCACATGCACGTGGTGTTTTCAATTAACGCATATAATCATTATTGTAAATAAATTATTAGTTATTTTTTCAATAAATTGTAGCCTGAAGATGGCTGGCTGGGCCCAGCCGAAACGTCGAAAACCCAAAAAAACGTATTGAGTTCCTTTGTTACTGACCTCCTCCGACGAAAAAACTCCACACTATATACTCATATAGGTGTCACGATTGAAACTGTTTGCAATACCAGTGTATGGCTGAATTTACTATACCGTTATGAGTACAACCACCATACTAGTATAGCTGTAGCAAGCAAGTGTACGGGTCGTATCCATAAACGTATTGCCAGCGTTGGGTGACCGATTTGTGCACGGCAGAAATATTAAAATGGCTTAACCTAATATTTGTACGGCTAAATAAGAGATTTTTAAAGGTTTGAGGCAAAAATATCTATGTGGGATTGAAGGATCGGGGGAATTATTCCATCATGCAGATGAAACTTATTAGTAAACTCCCAGTACCAAGGGAGAGGTCTGAAAAATAGATAAGTTTTACCTGGACAACGGAGTGACTACTTGGATTCATCGAATATTCAAAATGCATATTTTTTGTAGTTATCGATATTTATTATGCGTAAAATTAATGATATTATATGACATCACCTTATATTATTTACGGCAGTTAATACATAGTTAATACATATATATATACATATTATATACGGCTTACAATTCTGGTACATATAACGTATATTATATTTCTGGGTATATGGTTCAGATCATTTATTGTTGTACAGTTATGAAAATAATGTATATATACTACATAAAGAACATTACATTTTTCTGAAATTTTATTGTATTACAGCCAGCTACGTAGTACCAGATAACTTGAACCATGTTCAGAGATAATATGCAGAGGTATGGGACTCAACAAGTCATCACATTGGATGAGATCACAATATTGTTCATTCGAAGCTTCAATCTGATATGCATATAAATGTTCATGAAATCGAACAACATTGAATTTTTCGAATAAGAAAGAAATTTTATCGTCGTCTATTATAATATATTTTATAATACCAAAGCTTGGAATTCCATCACTTTCACCAGTACAAATTGCCACACCGGGTTCATATTTTGTTCCCATCGATTTCACCCAGTTAACTACATAAATATTTTTCATCGCAGCTACGATAGATGCTGGCTCTACATTCACAGTTAAATCTTCTATTTCAACTGAATCCCCAGGGCCCACATTTAAAAATTCGGAAAAACCTGTTTTCGATAAAAATTGAAACGCCAGCTTCATTTGATGTCTAATTGTTAGGGTCGTACAGGTATTTTTTGCACAGGCGGTTGTGTTTGCAGTAAGTTTTAGCTCTTTGTGCTTAGACTCGAAACGCATACACCACAGATGAATTAAAGGTCCACAAAATTTCATTACAGTAGGGTAATGGATCATATGATGAGCTTTCGGTTTTAGAGGTTTCTTAAAAAGATACATGTACAAGTCATGGTGCTCTTTTATTAGGGATTCTAATATCACGCAGGATTCCACCTGGATATGTTTGGCAGTAATGAGACCGATTATTTTGCGAAGAATGAGATAGAAGTGCCATACTGGATCCTCTTCTGGTACAAGGTCTCCTACCATGAGTCCGAAATGGGTTACGAACGTCAACATTTCAGATGCTGACATTTTAATTTTATTATTGTTTATATGATCTTTAGAAATTCTGGTTGGCTTATTGCCTTCCAATGATCCAAAATCATAATTGGACATACGATTATTCAAATCATCTATGGTAAATAGTCGTGCAACTTCAGTTAGGTATTTAATTATCTCGATCATGTCAAAAGTGCAAACTCCTTCTAACAAGTCGTGCATAATGTCGACTGCCAAATTATCTGTAGTGTGAAAACCTGTCAAATCATGGAAAACACAGTCTTCTTTAATGCCTGTTAATTTTACATCATCAATAACTAAATCAGCTGCGTAAGTATTCGGATGGCGCATCAGGTCATCATTTTGTGTACTACTTCTAATTCTCTCCTCCTTATTCATTTTGCAAATTCGACAAGAGAACGAGCTATTAAAATTTTCGACAAACCCCAACATTGAATTTAATCCCAAATTATCTCCAATTACTAGACCAAGTTTAAAGAAAATTCTTCGTTTACGATTTTCAGATAGGTCAATTTCGATTCCCTTGTCTTGCAAAAATTGCAGCTCATCTATGATTGGTTTGAAGATTGCTTTGTTGCCAAATTCTTTTCGATCATTAGCAATAAATAATGAAGCAACATAAATAGAAGAAAGAAGTGACTGATATTCTGGGGGAAAACAAGGTACTGAAACATAGACTCCGCCAACTTTTTGAGCACCATCATGCGAACCCAAAGCATTTCCAGTCTCGAAGTCATCATAATAGAGAAAGAGGGGAAAAACTTCTTTTCCTTCGCAGTTTGAGATTTTTTTTTTCCACAAATCCCCTTGTACAAAATTGCTGAGAATCGCTGTATCATTTTCTAGATTTTTTTTATAAATTCTGATTCTATCGTATACATTTGGCATTTCAAAGACTTTTTTCAAAAGTTCCCTCAATGGAATATATTTACCAGTCACTTGAACAGGGACCATCTCGACGTGTCCACTTTTTTTTGAAATTTGTGGTTTGAATCTACTACCTATAATAAAATCTTTGGCAGGAATATAATCACCAGATGCCTCCAGATAACGCATACGCTGACGTTCTGTCAAACAGCCTGAAAACGCAGATGCAAATGTATCGATCATCTTTAGCACTAAGCTTGATTCACCTACAGTATTTTGGTTTTCATTCTCCCGCAGCGAACCGCGGTAACAAAAGCGCAGAGCTTCGAGACCTTGATCTAAGAATGACTGAGTCGATTTCACAACATGTTGTATATAATTTCTCGGAACATTACCAGAGGTATGAAGCTCAGCGATCATTTGCAAAGCATTCCGTTGGATTAGTGTTTTAAATTTGGCAGAGGGATCTTCATTGCGTACAGTACTATTAGGAAAACGAATATCAGAGTCATCATTGCAAGTATCGCTTATGATTTGACTGCAATCATCATGGAACAGCCCTAAAGGAATATGGTCGGAAATATTGGTTTGCAGTCTAGGTTCTTTAGTCCGAAAGTGTTCAGTATGAACCAGTCGCCAGTGTCGTTTGAAAGATTTAATATCTCCAAACGTTCGTAAACAAGTGTACTCCCCACATTCGAATGTGCTTTTTGCATGAAGTTTGTGAACTATTTGTAAATGCGTCCACAAAGATTTGAGATCAGTGTGAATTTTTTTGCATAGAAAGCAGGTTGCCATATTGATGATAGAACTGTTAGGGGCTTTATTGTTCAAATAATTCAGAAGTTATGTAATGAGTGTAGTGTTGAAATGATCTAATCTAACCTAATCTAGTGTTGAAATGACCGACGAATATGGAGTTATAATGCGTCGGACAACTTACAAATAATTAACGATAAGCGAAGGAAGAGGGTACAGAACGATAGTATTGAATTGAAATGTCCAGAAAAATCGGAGTTTCGACAACTAAAGATTCTCACTTGTGACTCCGAGACTGGAAATTCTTTGGGTTCGCATAGCTATATAGATCAGTGAAGAAGTGAGTATAAGCGTGATGGAATTCCAAGTAGGTATTATTAGCGTTACGACTTAAGTCTGTTTAACGCTGCAGGTTTGCTAAGAGTGTGACCACGTTCGGTGAAATTTTGTCTACTTCACCCTTGATGTTATAGATTCTCTCCTGCAAAACCATCCAACTTGTTTCCGATTCTTTGGGATACTGCAGTTGTAATGCAAAGAAACTTTTGAATACTATGTCTACTGCTTCAAGCGGCGAGTGCACTTTGTACCGCAGATCATTGATGCAGACGTACCACGAATCGAGTCGTGTAACGGATTCTCCAACAGCAACAGGAAGTGGCTGCTCAGTTAACCCGTATGTGGCCAATTTTTCTTTACGACTTCTTAGCGCAGTTTCAAGATGACTGGCACTCTGAACGATACAATACATACTTTGAGCGCTTTTTTCGTTATCACTTTCTTACAATTCCATATAAATATTTGATTAAATATATAACTCACCGGAACAAGTAGGAAAAATCCCTTTTGCGATTCTGATTTAGTTGGTCTCCATGCAGGTTTCTTCGAAACTTTGATTGAAGGACACGGTAGTAGCAGAGGGAGGAGTCTCAACGTCATGAGCGTCACCACATCTTGAAAAAGAGACACACAGTAAAGATTTTTGCGTCATTTTTGTAGTATAAATTACTAACTAGTGTGGAATTACAAGGTGAGCGAGGATGTTATAGGGTGAACAGTAAATACAAGGACTTTTAATAGTTAAAAGCAAAAAGTATTCTTTATTGGCTCGGCTCTGTTCTTACGTCTGCACGTGTCGCTGGTCAGGTCAAATCTGCCGATTTCCCTTCTTCGGGGGAAGGCTCACACCAACCACCCAAGACCCTTCATGTGTTCTTTTTTCACGCCTGCACTCTTCATTCACTCCACTCAGACATACTCTTATTGCTAACAGTCATACTGGCGCCTAGGCTCTATAGCTATCCTAGTCCTAAGATTTACAACTTAAACATATCCGCTCTCGCTCTTCATAATATATATCCTAATATTTAGTTCTAACGTAAACGGACTTTCGTAAATTTACCCGACACTACATTCGGCCATCCTGCGCTGACATCTGGCCTCAGATGTCGTCTTCATCTTCACTGTGGTTATCTGAGTCGCGGTCATCTTCAACGACCCACTTCTTCATGTGATCCGCCGATGTTGATGTTCGTTGAGGGCCTTCGTGTTCGCCCACCTTTTCTACGGCGTACCGGTCGTTTCGCATAACACGAGTCACTTTGTAGGGCCCCAAAAACTTTCCGCGTAGTTTCAGCCCTGGTCCGAACTGGGTTCGCTTAATTGCAACCAGATCGTTCTCTTCGTATTGTTTCGCCACCTTGCGTTTTTTATTGTAGCTCTGGCGATTCTCTTCTTGAGTCCTTCTGATTTTTTCCTGGGCCTTTTCTCGGAGTTCGTCGCGACTTTCTTCGAACCTGGCGACCCACTCCTCCTCGATGAGCTCTTTTACTTGCTGATCTTCTTTAATCCGCATGTTGACCCCAAACAACAAGTAGAACGGCGCTCTACCTGTGCTCCGGCTCACTGTGGCGTTTAGGTACCTCTGCGTTGCTTCCACGTACCTATACCAATTCTCAGGTACCGGGGCGGCCAGTTTGGTGAGAAGAGGGATTAACGTCCGGTTCACCCTTTCCACCTGACCATTCCCCCTCGGTACTCCTGTCGTAATTAACGCGTGGTCTATCCTCTCACTCTCGCAATACTCCTTGAAGGCGTTTGACGTAAATGCCGTCCCCCGGTCAGAAACGATTCTTCGTGGATTTCCGAAAACGGCGGACTGCTTACGCAGGCGGTCTAGCACTTCAGCTGTATCCGTTGACTTCGTAGGGTATAGCCACACAAACTTCGTAAATGCGTCGACCACTACGAATACATGCTGGTATTTCTTCTTAGTCGTTGTCATCGGACCCAAGTGGTCTATATGGTACGTATCTAACGGAACATCACCCTTGGCGATAGGGTTCAGGAATCCTTCCTGCCTACCTTGTTTTCTCTCCGCTAGTATACAGTTCACACAACTCGCTAGCACTTTTTCTATTTTTTGACGCATCGCTTTAAACCAAAAGTCTTTACGGACAATAGCTTCCGTCTTATTTACCCCGAAGTGCCCACGCTCATGTGCCTGGCGCACTACTTGAGTTTGCATACTCTTCGGTACTACTACTAATACATCATTATCTACTTCCTTATATAATAGATCGTTTCTTATTAAATACCCGTCGGCTTGGTTGCGTGTTGCGGCGTCTAATATTTTCCGCAAGTCTTCATCCTCATTCTGCGCTCTTATCAATCGCGCAATCAAACCGTCGTCACTTTCGGTTACCAATAATGCACTTGGCAACGGATTACGACTTAAAGCATCCACATGCTGCATACTTCTACCTGGCCTATGGCATACTTCGTAGTCGAATTCCTCCAACAATAAAGCCCATCTGGCTACCCGCACGCATAAATCTTTTTTCTTCATCGTCATTGCGAAAGCTTGACAGTCGGTGATAACCTTGAACGGAATCCCTAGCAAGTAAACCCTAAACTTCTTCAAGGCCTTCATAATCGCAAATACCTCCAGTTCGTAGCTGGTGTACTTTTCTTCGGCCGGTGTCGACTTACCACTGGCATAGTAGACCGGATGGAATTTCCCATCGTCACTACCCAGTTGCATTAAAATTGCCCCGTACCCTAAACATGATGCATCCGTGTGCAGTTCTGTCTCCGCCCCCACGCGATACAACCTTAGTACGGGCCCACTACTTAGTGCCGTCTTCAATGCTTCAAAAGCTTCAACCTCGTGATCCCCGAAACTGAACTTCGCGTCTTTTTTCAGCAATTCCGTCAACGGCCTAGCTATCTTTGCGTACCCTTCAATAAATTTCCTAAAATAACCCGTCAGCCCCAAAAAACTTTGGACCTTCTTAACGGTTGTTGGCCTGGGGAAATTCGCTACGGCTTTCGTCTTATTCTCGGACGGCTTGATGGTATCTTTTGAAACAATATGCCCCAGATATTCAATTTCCGTTTGCAGAAACCTACACTTACTCCAATTAATGATCAACCCGTATTGACTCGAAACTTCCAACACGAGCCTTAAGCGCTGCATAGCTTCTTCTACGTCTTTCGCTAGAATTATCAAGTCGTCCATATAAACAACAAGATATTTCTCATCAATTAGTTCCTTAAAAATCGTCGCGACAAACTTCTGGAAGATAATTGGTGAAATACTTAATCCGAACGGCGTTCTTAAAAATTCGTATTGCCCATTTGGCGTCACAAAAGCTGTATATTTCTGGCTTTCCTTGTCTACCGGTACATGGAAAAACCCGTTCTTCATGTCTATCGTCGTGAATATTTCCGCGCCCTGCAGAGAGTCTAGCTGGTCTTCGATTAGCGGTAATGGGAAGCGTGGTCTTTCAATTAACTTATTTATTTCGCGATAATCGACGCAGAGTCTCGTCGAGCCATTTTTCTTCTTTACTAAAACTATCGGACTCGCGTACTCTGAATTAGACGGTCGGATGATGCCTTCGTGCATCCATAGCTTCGTCAAGTCTTCTACTTCCTTCTTTTCCGACGGTGAGAGCCTCCGCGGCCTACTCGCTATCGGAACATCGTTTTTCAATATTATTTTAGTCTTAATCCCTACGTCTTTTGTCTTCTCCGGCTTATACTCCTCTATTACCTTACGAATCTCCTCGCGATAATAAGGTTCTTTAACATGGGACAGGTCGACTTCGTCCGCTTGGTCAATTACGTTAATTCTGAAAATATCTGGCGTATCTCCCTTATCGTCGTCTGATCCGTCGAGTCTTAAAAACGCCACAATACCTCGTCTCACGCGTAGTTCTACTTTGTCGAGAAAATCGGTACCTAACAATAAGCTGTGCTTTAAGATCGTACTCGAAACTACATGAAACACGACGGGAAATACGTTGCTATCGACTGTCATATTCTTAGTGAACTCACCCATAGTTGTATTGCCAGTGGAGCCAAAACCTTCGAACTTAAGATTACTATCATGCAAGGCTGGTGACCCTATCTTCTCGTACTCGTCTGATCGTATGAAAGTAAGGTCACTGCCTGTGTCAACTAATGCTACAAACTTATGGTCCTCTAGAGCCACTTCCTTCATGTACTTTTGTTTATTCGGACGCGACACAATGTACGCCTCCTTCGGCTTAGTCGGACACTTCGCCGCGATATGCCCGTAATCGTTGCACTGAAAGCACTTCGTGCCCTTTTCTTTTGCCGGACACTCCGCACTCACATGTTTTTTATCACCACAATTGAAACACCGTTTCCCTGACGTAGCTTCGTCCGTCGTCTTCTTCTTGACACCTTTTCCGTCGGGCCGCTTCGTCTTATCGTCCTTCCGCTGCTCTGCTGGTTTCGCCTTAGATTTCGTCTCCCTCTTCATGGCCTCGTACTGCTTAAATTTTTCCTTTAACTGCCGGATAGTCTTTGCTCCGTACAACACCGCTTTGTTTGTTGCCTCATCAGGTACACCTTGTATGATATATTGAATCACAGACTGCGTGTCGACATCCGCTTGGGCAGCAATCTCGAGCATCTCATAAATATATTCTTGGGACGTTTCATCTGCTTTCTTTCTGCGCTGCGACAGCTCCATGTGTACCTTGTGGCCACTGACGGCCTCGTCAAACTCTTCTCTTAAAGCTTTTTTAAACTTAGCCCATGTTTTTGTACATTTTTCGTGTTTGACGAACAATTTCGCCGATCCTTTCAGCAGTCTCTTACCGTAGGCGATCTTGTGGACATCTGACCACCTGCATAACTCAGCCATTTCTTCAAAGTCTTCTAGCCATTGTTTTATGCTCATATAATCGTCACCACTGAATTTTTCGAGGGACTCCTCGACATCTTTAAACGTTAACAGCGCGCGTTGGGGTGATTCTCGTCTTCTGCGTCGGATTGCCTGTCTTGCTCGGGCTTCGTCTTCTTCTTCTGAAACTTGTTCGTCGTCGTCGTCGTCATCGTCGTCAAGATTTGCGTCTGGGTTTATTTGGTCGTTGCCGTCTACGCGGACCCTTTCATCGTTACCCTCGGCATCGTCTTCTTCGTCTTCAACGTCGTCTTCGTTGTCTTCTTCGCCCGGAGCAATGCGTTCCCGTTCTAGCAGCAATGCTGCCCTTAGTCGTGCCTGTAACTCAGGCTTCCTACCGGTCACTCGGAGTTGTCGTCGTCTGAGCTCTTCTTTTAAGTTGATGACCCTCATCCCTGCAACCCGTTCGTCATTGAGCTCTACTGCGTTGAGCCCGTCTACCACTTGTTCGACTTGGTCAGCCATAATTTGTCACTTTCTGCACTTAAACTTATTCACTTTTTACACTGTCACTTATCACTCGTGTCTTTTCACTTGCCACTCACTGTCACCGTTCGCTAACTACCCTGATCCCGGTTGAGCCCCCAAAATGTAGTATAAATTACTAACTAGTGTGGAATTACAAGGTGAGCGAGGATGTTATAGGGTGAACAGTAAATACAAGGACTTTTAATAGTTAAAAGCAAAAAGTATTCTTTATTGGCTCGGCTCTGTTCTTACGTCTGCACGTGTCGCTGGTCAGGTCAAATCTGCCGATTTCCCTTCTTCGGGGGAAGGCTCACACCAACCACCCAAGACCCTTCATGTGTTCTTTTTTCACGCCTGCACTCTTCATTCACTCCACTCAGACATACTCTTATTGCTAACAGTCATACTGGCGCCTAGGCTCTATAGCTATCCTAGTCCTAAGATTTACAACTTAAACATATCCGCTCTCGCTCTTCATAATATATATCCTAATATTTAGTTCTAACGTAAACGGACTTTCGTAAATTTACCCGACACTACATTTTTAACATAAAGTTTGTGTTAAAATTTTTGTGTTAAATATTTGACACTTTCTAGTGTCAATTTCAACACAATTGTGTTAAATTGACACTACAAAGTGTTAAATATTAAACACAAAAATTTTAACACAAAGACTTTATGTTAAAAATGACACAAAAATTTTTACTGTGCACCAAGTGGTTAACATGCAAAAGACACTGGACAAGTTTCAAGCAACAATATGAAGCAGATATTCAAATTCTCTAAAAGTCACAGATATCGTACCACTTATGCCGGTGTGCACCTCTTCGTTCTGAGCAGCATTTCTGAATTCGTCAATTTCTGCAACGAGTTTCTTAGTGTCCTTGCTGGTGTTGCTAGATTCTCTAGAATAACACAGTAGTTCCTCAACAAAATCTGGCCACTGAGAGAATAGCAGGAGCGTTTTCTCAGGGTAAATGGACGTGAAATCGATGTTCAACTGAAATTCGACCACAACACCAAAACTTTGAAATAATACATTTTTCTCTTAATGAGCAAGGGCTGACTTATTGGAAATATCACCAATGGTAATATCCCGAGTAGAAATTTGATAAGGCCAGCCTGACGTTCCATCAGGCCCTGATGAGGTTGAACTCAGGCGTGCCTAATAGAGCACACCGGATGCGGCCCTGACCAGGTCATCATCAGGCATCCGTCACCAAGGCGTACCTGTTGGAGCCCTGGTCAGCTTAACATCAGGCGTGCATTACTAAGTAACGCCTGATGGGTTCCTGGTCAGGATTGCCTGGATCATCCCTTACTAAAGTGCGCCTGTTGAGCCCCTGGTCAGGTAATGATCAGGCACTACTTACCAAAGAGTATTCGTCGGGACCCTGGTCAGTATGGCCTCAGTCGACCCTGATATTTCTGAGTGAGGCGTGCCTGTTGAGCCCCTGGTCAGGATAGCCTGGATCATCCCTTACTAAGGTGCGCTTGTTGCGTCCCTGGTCAGGCAGTGATCAGGCGCTACTTACTAAGGAGTGCTCAATCGGGCCCTGATCAATTTGCCCTCAGTCGATCCCAATATCTCTGAGTGAGGCGCGCCTGTTGAGCCCCTGGTCAGGATAGCCTGGATCATCTCTCAGTAAGGTGCGCCTGTTGCGCCCCTGGTCAGGTTGGCATCAGCAAGTCCTTATTGAGGTAAGCCTAAGGTGGCCCTGGCCAGGTTTTCTTCAGGCACTCCGTGTTTGAGGCAACCCCGATGTGTCCCTGGTCAGGCTGACATCAGCTAGTCCTCATTGAGGCAAACCTGATATAACTTTGGCCCGGTTGCCATCAGTCAGTACGTGTTGAAGCAAACCTGATATGGCCCTGTTTAGGCTGTCATCAGGCGATCCTCCCCAAGGTTTGCCTGTCATGCCCCCGACCAGGTTGGCATAAGCAGTTCCTATTACGGCAAGCCTGATGCGCCCCTGCAGTCATGTTCCAGCTCATATTTTTTTACAACATTCTCCAGGCGTGATCTCACCTTGAAAATCATGAGACTGGTGGGTCAGATTGAAATGACCATAAACTCTCACTTCGACATTTAAATCATAAGTTTCGATGAATAGGAAAATATCAGACTAATATCCATAGGGTAGTTTGGCGTAGTAGGTAGAGCGTCCGACTAGTAATTCAACAAATGCGAGCGGGCTTGGGTTCAAATCCCAGTTAGGTCGAAAAAATAGGATGTCGTTTTTCTCAGCGAATTGGTGATACTTCTCCATGTACATGTGTATAGTTATGAACTGTAAATTCGAATATTCACACGTACGTCAGTTTTTTGGTTTTGTTTTTTACGGTTGGTTTCTCTTCCTTTATCAGGGCCTGACCATTCAATCTGATCAGGCCCTGACCAAGGAATCTGATCAGGGCCTGACAAATACAGACTGATCAGGTGCTTCTAGAATGCAGCGTTACATTCTTAATCAGGGCCTTATCAGCAAGCCTGACGGCAACCTGATCAGGCAGTCAGGCATGCCCCTGCAGGGCCGGATCTGCGCCTGACGTCAATTTCTACTCGGGATAGTATTACCAAATTGTATCCGAGTGGCTGGCACAGAGATTTATACATAAAAAAATATTGTGTCGATGAGATTTCGCTTGAAGAGATGAGTTGGTTAATACGGGACTGGGACGTCGATTTCCAATATTGCTCTACAGTTGGCCAAGGTTGTATGCAATTTTGGAGCCATTGCAGCTGTTCATTAATATCTTCGCTCTCACCTGTGACATAGAATAGTTCGTTTTTAAACGTATTTATCCGCTCTATACCTCATAGGTATGACTCCTTACTTTGGCATAATTTTGTCACACAATATACATTCATAGTATACAGATAAATCAAAATTACCTTCTCCGACTGGCAGAAGGTTTCCACGGAAACCTAAAATCACAGGCCGTTCTGGGGTTCTAGATGCGCTACTACTCTTCCTATTTGTGATAATGGCTCCGGTTTCACGTAAGAGAGAACGATATTTACAATATTGATCGTACAGCTTCCCTTTAGCTAAAACTCTCAGCTTTGTTACTTTATTGTATTTGAAAGGCACATAGTAGGTTGGCGCTCTTTCCTTTGGAAATGCGACAGTAATAGAATCAGCCAATTGCCTCAAGCATTCACTGGATATCCTGTGTGTGATATAGCATACGGAGTTATAATTTTTCTAACCAATGTTACAGAAAAATGAGAGATTCTAAATAAATTCTCACAGATAGTCTTCTGAATTTTGTATTTCGAATGAAACAATTGTCTTCGCTAAAAGAATCTGATGTTTATCGCTTAATCGGGCACCACTTGACCGGACATATGTATTTAAGATCACTTTTCCCTCCACTGACCGTTCAAGAATTGCCCTGATATTCACCACTTTCGAGTTAACAGCGTCATGTAGGTCAGATTTGTTACGTTCAGAGCCTGTGATTGAAATGATAGTTTGGACATTCATCAGAATTAATAGTAACTGACAATAGGAGAGTATCAGGATCATGGATTCTGCTCAAACTTGGAGGGGTGTTTCCTTGGCCCCAAAAATGAAACCCATGATATTTCATTACATCTTAAAGGCCCTCGTTCTCTTGGTGAGCCTGACTTAATAGTATTATAGTATTCTAACTCTGCGGAGCGGTAGAACTATGCCCACAGAACTTGAGTACTGTAGAGACTGTGCATGAAATTGACGAGAGCGCCAAATCGACGACTACTGAACAATTATTCTCAATCCCAAAATTATATGAAAAGTTTCATTACGAACCACATTCGAGTCCACACTTTGCACCGGGTAACTTCAGAACGGGTGTCGTGTTAATAGGTAATTCCGTAACCTCTTTTGGTTCTAAAACAGTTTCAGCCTGCACACTTTGAACGATTGGTGACGATTTTTTGATCAGAACAGGAATATCATTCGGTTTGCCAATTTCAAGTTAAAGAGACGTACAAAATGTGTTTGAAATATTCAAATTATGAAATCTGTAGTCCTACTCAATAAAATATAAAAATGTGGGTAAATTTTCTGGCGATGATTCTAAAACTATATTTGCCTGTATTGTATTGAACAAAAAATTCGTACACCTGTCATCGGATCATCACTCGTATTAATGAATACAAAATCATTGTCAACGTTGTAGAATTTTAAAAATTTCATTTGGGGGCCGGTTTTTGGAATCAATCGTTTAATTGCATCAGTTGTCAAGCATCTAAATGCTTCCTCGTCGATCTCTTCCTCTGAAATTGTCGAAGTATTCTATTCCTATAATTTCAAGATAGGGCTGGGCCCAAGACAAGACCAAGTCCGGTCTTGTTCTTGTGTCCAGCACTATTTCGAGTACCTCGAGCAGTTGGTTTGGCCGCTAGTTAATGACTTTTTAAAATTTTATTATTAATAACAGTGTCCAAACAAACTGATCTATTTGAGCGACGAGGAGCGCACGAGTGCGAGTGAGGATATTTTATTGTTAAAATGTTCGTTGTGGCTATTCGCAAGGTAGAGTGGCTCTGATAGAGTCACGCAAAAATTTTCGGAGAATTGGAGTGACCGAATTATTATTTTTTTTTTCACAATATAAAACAAGACTGGGGCCCTTACAAAAAAATGTATGCATTCCGTCCGAGAATCCGCCCACTAGGTGGTATGGGGGCGAGAGGGATGATTTTCCTTAATTGGGAGCCTGGGTCACGACGCAAAGCGGGAATAATGATGGAAAACCAATGCAAAACCAACCTCGCGGATGTATACGATTACATGGGTGTGAATACATGGAGAAAACACTAGTAACCATTAATTTGAAACATAGAAAAACAGACTTACCTTCGAATATTGTTTTTAGACCAGCCAAATTCCATTGGGTGAGTTTATTTTTAACGTATTCGTCCATAATATGGCTAGACCATGAAAAAGACTGCACGTTGCGATTCTTCACCCGCGGCCGTATATGGTTAAATTAACGAGACATGTGAACGCTGATTTCCAGATGCTTCGATACCACAGTTACCACAGTTACGGTTTCGCGAACTATATTGTATAGCTGTCTTGCCAAAACGATATGGATCCCAGCTATACTCTATTGTTGAGTTAACTAGCCGTGTATGCGCTATGCATACAGACCACAGTCTGCTTTCATTTACAAAACTGATTTGCTTCCAACTGCTATAATATAGCTGCATTGGAAAGACGCCAGTAGCCATATTTGTATGAAATTTAGAGCAATCAGTGTTTTCTGATTCAGCTATTCGATTTTCTACATCAGTAAAAGTCTTTTGTTATAGCGCCTATAATTGATCAGCAAGAATTGTATTGCCGTACGGCCCACACAGATTTGTTCAGTGTAGGTAGAGCGTGCGACTAGTAATACAGCGATGCGAGCGGACTTGGGTTCAAATCCCGGTTAGGTCAAAAAAATCGGATGGCGTTTTTCACAGCGAACTATGATAATGATCGTTGATTACGTGGATGACAATGTAAAATCAAACGGCCAAACTTAGGTTAGTTTTTTGGTTTCTTTTTCCTCACTATTTGTGTGATGCTTGTAACGTAAATGAATAATATATTAACTATTATATAAATAACCTCTTCTCCCAGTGTATTCCCTACAATTGGTATAGTTTACTTTACAAAATGGTAAACTATGCATGAGTGACCTGTTAAATTCATCCCAGATGCTAATGTAACTCTTATGTGCGACCCCGCCAGTAAATATTGCTGCAATGGTTAAACTGCAATTGAATGGTAAATTTCACAGCAGTGAAACGCTGTCACTATTTTTACTGCTGATTGCAGTTTGGATTACGCCAATTGGTGTATATCTAGCAGTTCATTTTTTTCCGTGTACTGGCCCTGACTCGATAAATGAGAAACATTTTCCGGAGCTCCACCACTACTGGGCGAATATTGACGAGTTGATATCAGAAATATTCACCAGTATCAGCCCTGAATCTATGACCGACCCATGTCTGTGTTCCCAATGGTGGATACAGAAACAATATTGGCCCATGCTTGGGCCAAGCTCGGCGGACACGACTTGTTAAAATGCCACCGGCCATTGCTTTTCCCAGCATTGTCCCAACGGTGCTAACCAACAATTGGATTTGACGCTTGGACCAAGGATGAGACATAGTGTTGCCGCAAGACGAGACAAGGCAAGAATTTTTGAAATATCGTCTCGTATCGAAAGTCGAGAAAATTAACAGAGTCTTGTCTCGATAAATTCTCGTCTCGAGATAACAAATCTTGTCTCGTCTTGAATTTCTTGTCTTTTTCGGCAAATCCTCTATTGCGTAAAAAAATGAGCCGGTTCAACGTCTGGTCACTCGGGCTGCAGAATAATAAATGAAGGAAAAAATAAATAAATAAATAAAGGAAAAAAAATCATACTAAAGGAAAGTTTATTAACTATTATTAACTGATCAATTACTTCAATTCCCTCCAAACTATCAACTTTTTACAATCCATCGAGCTCTCGATTACTCCGCGGGCGGTTCGATATTCTCGAGTATTGTCTCGGTTATCGTCCAAGTCTTCTTGTATTGTCTCGAATAAAACGATACGAGAAAAATCATCATCTCGTCTTGAGTCTCGACACCTCTCATCTCGTCTTGTCTCGTTTTTCTCGTATCTTGCGGCAACACTAATGAGACAAGCTTGGCCCAATGCTACTTCACTATACTCAGTGCCGGATTAACCACTAGGCAGAGTAGGCGACCGCCTATGGGCCCCCAACCAAGAGGGCCCCGAACCTGCTGGCTCAGAATGTATTTGGAAAAAAATTTGAAAAAATTTACGCGTGTTCCTTCTTATAATAATTTTTTGATAATAAGAAATGAAAGGATACATAATACAGGGCCCCGTGAAATATGTGCGCCTACGGGCCCTACCATCCTTTAATCCGGCGCTGACTATACTCAACGACAACTATTCAAAGTCTGGTATCCACGCTAGGGAGAATGTTCGTCCAATTTTTTAGAATTGAAAGAAAAAATCGATCACGGCGCTCTATTGAGTTGTCAAAACTTCATAATCAAAAACAGCTCAATAAAATTATTTTTTTCCAATTAAAGCAGTGTCTTCGATTTGCAATTTGTCTGGGCTAAAGTCTCCGCGCGTAGTTCAAATGCATAATCACCGTTCGTAGTTTTATACTTCTACAATTTATTTATAATTTTGTATTTCATTTAATTTTATGTTTAATTTATTTATAATTTTATACTTCATTTACAATTTTACATTTTTTTTATTATGTATTTACAGTCAAAATAATCCGAAAACAACAAAATTGTGCAAAAAGTACACATATCAAGCTGAGTGATCACATTGATTATCGATCAATAACCCAAGTCAGTTGAAGCCGTGCATCTAGTCAAATTTTCCGCAGAGAATATGAGTAATATGACCCAAGTTCGTTTCTTCGTCCGACCCCCCGAGACCCTACCGCGGCTCCAACTGGCAAGACAACATGCTCGAAAAAGCGATAAGTCGAAAAAAGGAAGAAGAAGAAGAAGAAGAAGAAGAAGAAGAAGAAGAAGAAGAAGAAGAAGAAGAAGAAGAAGAAGAAGAAGGCTCCAACTGCCCGTGCAAAATTTTTTACCCTGAACTAAGCTTGCTAAACGCTTGCAGAACCATTGCTCCAAAACGCTTGCAGAACTGTTGCTCAAACGCTTGCGAATTGAAACAAAACTGTCAAGGATTTTTCCAAGGGTTTTCCAAGATAAGTCACCCAAGCGTTTTGAATGGGTTGCCAATGGTTAAGAAAGGATTCTCTCAACGGTTTTGAATAGGTTGCCAATGGTTAAGTAAGGATTCTCCCAAGGGTTTTGAATAGCCCGATTTATGAAATTGAAAAGTAATAATAGTAGAATAAAAAAGCATTACGAAATGTGACATATTTTATCGTCCGTTGACCCAGCCTACGCATCCCATCGATGAAATTGCATTATACACCTTCTGAAAAAACCGCCGCATTCTTCGTCCCCGCCGGGACTTGAACCCACGTCCGCTCGGTTACCAGTCGCACGCCCTAACCACTACGCTAAACCACCTTATGACATATGACCCAACACTCTCCTACTTGTTTAGGGCCTATCGAAGTGTCAAGTTATTACTGGCGTGCCTTTCCAAATATACGTTGCAATATACTTCGACTGTCTTGTTTATTAGTTTCTATAATGGCATAAAAGTATTTATGATACAAGCCATAAGTATTTCTTTCATATGCAAATTACCAAGATATTCTCAAGCGCTTCAATCGTAAGTCGAGATAATTGGTCAACTTTTCCCTCAAGCGTTGGCATGCTAACCCAAAGCTTCCGCAAGGGTTTTGTGAGTCAGGGTTTTGCCAATCGTTGAGATCGAATGTTCGCCAAGGCCAATGCCAATCTTTCCCCAAGGCTTGGTGAACTCTTGCTCCGAAATCCGAGCGTTGGTGAGCTAATCGCAAAACTTCCGCAAGGGTTTTTTGTGCCAAGGTTTTGCCAATCGTTGAGATCAAGTGTTCGCCAAGGCCAATGCCAACCTTTTCCCAAGGCTTGGTGAACTCTTGGTCCAAAAGCCAAGCGTTGGCAAGCTAATCGCACAGCTTCTTCAATGGTTTTTGGGACGCTTCAAGGGTTTCTCAAGCAATAAACAAGACCTCAGCAAGCTTTTCTGTTTTGCACGGGTATTGCCAAGCGTTGAAATCAAGTGTTCGCCAAGGCTAATGCCAACCCTTCCCCAAGGCTTGGTGAACTCTTGGTTTAAAAGCCAAGCGTTGGCAAGCTAATCGCAAAGCTTTTTCAATGGTTTTTGGGCCGCTTCAAGGGTTTTTCAAGGCATACACAAGGCTTAAGCAAGCTTTTCTATTTTGCACGGGTGGTTTTATGCCTACGGGTAGAAAAGGTACTACCCGTCCGCCATCCAGGGCCCCTATTCTGTAATTTTTCGTTAACGAAACGATCGGGTCAGCTTTTTTTGTCTTGTTTTCTATTGGGTAGATTTGTCTTTCCTGAAACTTTATTGGTCGCACTGAAAGAAATACTTCTCGCTTAGCAGCAATAAATATCTGGTTGGAAGATTCTTGCTATGATTGGAGTAAAATATTTCTGCTATGACTCTGCTATTAGTTGTATCTGCAATCGAATATCGTTATATTATGAGTACAATTATTGCTAACATCGTATGCGCAATAGAGGAATATACTAAATCAATGAGACAATACACAAATGGCACACATAAGAAAATTAAGTTATTTCTAATTCAACAGTATACGAACATGGCATTGCAGGCTGATAATTTGCTACTACAAGGATATACCATATAGGTAGTAAGACTTGAAAACATGTGTCTTCATCAAAAAATTGGTATTACTGCATTGCAAACCCGTATAAGACTTCCCTAAGAATATTGTACATTCAGTACAGTGAACAGTCTTATAGCTAACCCAGCTATACGTATAGCTCACTTAACTATATACGCGTAGCGTACAATACGATCTCAACGCGTTTGTATTGTTGAGACAGTTATACGCATAGCTGGACGAGCCGTACGAATACTTCATCTTATACACGCACCAACTTGACTCGCTTATTGGAAAAATACGTAGTGTCTTGTATTCTAGTGTAGTGTGCGGAGGTGAGTTTTCATTCGTTGACATGACGCGTGTTTTCTTGATTTTTAATGACTACAGTTTTTGAAACTTGAAACTCAATATGTTCTCCGAGAGTCTGTATGTATATAGACAGCGTCGATGTAAAATAGTTGATGATAAAATTTTGATTGAAAAATCTGGGTCCTCAGAAGTTTGAGAGAGCTTCCCTGGCTGACCACTTCATAACTTTTCAGACACCATGAGAGAAAAATGGGTGCAAAGTCTTTCCAAATTTTGATTGATCAGACTTTTTTCAGTGAGTAGTGAGCGTGAAAAAAATGATCGAATACATGGGTGAAATATCCCGTGTTATTCAAACGGAGAGAAATATGTGTTGTCAGGCACGTTTTCCCATTGCGCTATAGAGGATTCGATTCCACCTAGGTCTTTCAAAATTTATTCGGCGATGATTCAGGGAACGTGAAGGTCAAAATTCATCCTTTAAAGGAAGGGCCACCCTAGTGTATATCTGTATAAAGTAGAACCAATTTTTGACTCAACAGGCTGATATACCTCACGGGGCCGTACCGCTTATGTATACACAGATAAACTAGAAGTGATGTTCGATTCAGAACAACTAAAACTGAAGTTCAACTTAACAATTCAGTATAGCTTGAGGAGCCATATCGCTCATACAGTCCAGTAAAATAAAGGAGCCATAATACTTACTCGGACAAACCAGAATCAACGTTCGACTCGGCGAAGCGATATAGTTCACACAGCTATACTGAATTGTTTCCGTAGCAATATTCAAAGTTCTCATAACCAAAGTATGTTTCCTATTTTCGTTTATCATATGGGCATTTGAACTACCCTAACCGTTTGTTCTGAGAGTACAGCTTGTGACTGTATACTATACACCGTAGACCTATCATAGCAAGACTCTGTATGCGTAAGCCTCGGTATGCCTGGTTCACTCAAATGAGCCATACGAGGAATACCTCATATCATAATCATGATATAGTTACGTCGACCATTTCAGTTCAATCATAATCGTATTGGTGTGGCAAGAAAATTTCTGGCTGTCACTATTTTAAGCATAAATTATAGCTCGGTCAACCAGAATTATTGCTGTGCCCCATACAAATTTCTTTCAGTGTATAGGAGTGTCACAAACACTAGCAATAATTCGAGCGAAGTACTGGATTCCACAAGGAAGAAAACAAGTACAAATTGTGATTAAAAAATGTGGCCAATGTCGTAAGTACGGAGGAGGACCATACAAACTCCCACAAGTACCTCCTCTCCCAACAGAAAGGGTCAACTATTGTACACCGTTCGCATATACAGGACTTGATTACTTAGGCCCTCTAAAGGTGAAAAGTGATTCAATAGAGAAACGCTGGATTTGTTTATTCACCTGTTTGGCAGTTAGAGCGGTGCATCTGGAAGTAGTTCGAGATTTATCAGCAGAAGAATGTCTATTGGCACTGAGAAGATTCGTGGCTACACGAGGGTTACCGAAATTCATTACCTCAGACAACGCACTACAGTTTAAATTAACAGCAGACGTTCTGACGAGCAGCTATTGTATCAAAAATCAGATAAAATGGAAATTTATCCCTGAACGTGCCCCCTGGTTCGGAGGTTTTTATGAGAGATTAGTTGGCCTGGTGGAACATTGTCTTCTAAGAACATTGGATAAACATCTACTGAATAAAAATCAATTATGCACCATCATCAAAGAAGTGGAAGCAGTGATCAACACCAGACCATTGACTACAGTGGGCGAAGATATAGAACATGTGCTGAGGCCAGCGGACTTTTTAAGTATAGGAGGACCTCTGTTAACTGAAACATCAGATGCTGAATTCTTGGAATCCGCGACAGTAACAAAAACCAATCTGATTGAGGGTTGGCAAAGAGGTCAGATGATTTTAGAAGAGTTTGTGAAAATGTTTACAAACCAATACTTAATCAGTCTACTAAATAGAAAGGACGTACATAGACAACCACGAGTGATCGTATCTTCAGTGCCAAGGATCGGAGACATCGTGCAAATAAAAGGAGAATATAGCAGAAGTCACTGGAAGACGGGAAAGATTACCAGTATCTTAAAAGGCACGGACGGACTAATCACAGTAGCCAAAGTACTAACCCCGTCTGGAGAAACACTGACTAGGTCTATAGGACATTTATATCCACTTGAGATAAACGAGGGCACCATAGAAAATTCGGAGCCTGGAGAGCCAGCGGTTGAAAATGATCAATCCAACAAGTCTAGAGAGGGAAATCCACCTGAGGATCGAACCACAATTACTGAACCGGCAAGATCTTCCAGAAGAATCAGAACATGAGCCCAGAAGGCAAGAGAAAAGATCAAGGAATGGACGGCACAGCTGATGATGAACGTATTTTAGAAACCATATAATCTTAACAAAATAAAATATCAAATAAATATTACATACATAAAATTATTCATATTATTTTCCCTTACTCTCCTTTCCTGAAAGGCGGGGGGTGTCGTGAATCCCCACGAATTATAGGAAGTAATGTAGGCAAGAGCATCTAGCTATTTGTAAGGGTGTAGGGTTCCTGATAGTTACATGACTAGTGCGGAAGAGTAGAGAGGGGGAAGGAGCCGAAGGAGGGAAAAGGAGATGGTCGACATGTTGTTGGAGAGACAAGAGGTCGGCAGGTTTTGGGTAAGAAAGAGAGACATCACAAATCGTATCAGGTAAGAGTAGACGATGTAAGGTAAATTCAGGGAAGTCTTGAAAACAATTAAAAACAAACGTGTATCAACGTGTACGTACGGTTGCTCGATCACCTTACCGACGGTGCGTCAGGATCTCTTTGGCTGACTGTACAAGTATGTAATTTACTAACTTGGTTTCCGTATATTTTTTCCACCCTTATTCGTATCACTGTTATGCTAAACGTAAATAATGTACCTACACGGAGAAAAAAATAAACTACTCATTGCTGTGCAGAACACTAATATAGTCAAAAAAATTCATAAACTGACTCAATAACCAACAAAACCACAATCATTGACGTATTGACAACATTAGTTATTTTTCTGACAGCAATGAGTGGTGTCCCGCACTCTAGTGAGTGATATTAAAAACATTATAATCAAAACACCAACGATTAGCTTTCAAATGTCAGCCATTAGAATATAAGAAAGTAATCGTCACTCTCAGAAGTTAACCCTTTGCTCTACTATACAGAGTCATGAGTAGTGCATACTTCACGGCAGTGACTACTATCCAGAACATTAACCAGTCGTGTCCCAAACCATAGTCACAATTGCGCTGTGCATGAATTTTTATTAATGTGCGATAGTGTTTAGCTTTATGAAATCATCTTTTCGGAAACGAGACTCCATTCTAGTCGTATTTCATGTGCCGATGGCCGAAATTATAGTAATAATAATAATTATGACCCCTTATAAAAGTAACATAATATTAGTTTGTTCGATTATATCTGAAAGAGTTAGAAAAAAACATTTAGACACCGCGAACCCATTAATGAACATTACTGTACCGATCGATGCTTTTGATTTGTTATTATTGCATTTAAAATAAAAATTATATTATATTCAAAATAAAAAGTATGATGTGTCATAATTTGAGTTCCTCGTCGTGTAATTATTGTGATATATTTACCAAGTAAATTCAAAAAATATAGAATATACCGCTGCTAAACACTATCGCGCATTAATAAAAAAGCATGCGCGGCGCAATTGTGACTGTGGTTTGGGACACGACTGGTTAGTGTTCTGGATAGTAGTCACTGCCGTGAAGTATGCACTACTCATGACTCTGTATAGTAGAGCAAAGAGTTAACTTCTGAGAGTGACGATTACTTTTTTATATTTTAATGGCTGACATTTGAAAGCTAATCGTTGGTGTTTTGATTATAATGTTTTTAATATCACTCACTAGAGTGCAGGACACCACTCATCGCTGTCAGAAAAATAACTAATGTTGTCAACCCGAGTAGAAATTGACGTCAGGCGCAGATCCGGCCCTGCAGGGGCATGCCTGACTGCCTGATCAGGTTGCCGTCAGGCTTGCTGATAAGGCCCTGATTAAGAATGTAACGCTGCGTTCTAGAAGCACCTGATCAGTCTGTATTTGTCAGGCCCTGATCAGATTCCTTGGTCAGGGCCTGATCAGATTGAATGGTCAGGCCCTGATAAAGGAAGAGAAACCAACCGTAAAAAACAAAACCAAAAAACTGACGTACGTGTGAATATTCGAATTTACAGTTCATAACTATACACATGTACATGGAGAAGTATCACCAATTCGCTGAGAAAAACGACATCCTATTTTTTCGACCTAACTGGGATTTGAACCCAAGCCCGCTCGCATTTGTTGAATTACTAGTCGGACGCTCTACCTACTACGCCAAACTACCCTATGGATATTAGTCTGATATTTTCCTATTCATCGAAACTTATGATTTAAATGTCGAAGTGAGAGTTTATGGTCATTTCAATCTGACCCACCAGTCTCATGATTTTCAAGGTGAGATCACGCCTGGAGAATGTTGTAAAAAAATATGAGCTGGAACATGACTGCAGGGGCGCATCAGGCTTGCCGTAATAGGAACTGCTTATGCCAACCTGGTCGGGGGCATGACAGGCAAACCTTGGGGAGGATCGCCTGATGACAGCCTAAACAGGGCCATATCAGGTTTGCTTCAACACGTACTGACTGATGGCAACCGGGCCAAAGTTATATCAGGTTTGCCTCAATGAGGACTAGCTGATGTCAGCCTGACCAGGGACACATCGGGGTTGCCTCAAACACGGAGTGCCTGAAGAAAACCTGGCCAGGGCCACCTTAGGCTTACCTCAATAAGGACTTGCTGATGCCAACCTGACCAGGGGCGCAACAGGCGCACCTTACTGAGAGATGATCCAGGCTATCCTGACCAGGGGCTCAACAGGCGCGCCTCACTCAGAGATATTGGGATCGACTGAGGGCAAATTGATCAGGGCCCGATTGAGCACTCCTTAGTAAGTAGCGCCTGATCACTGCCTGACCAGGGACGCAACAAGCGCACCTTAGTAAGGGATGATCCAGGCTATCCTGACCAGGGGCTCAACAGGCACGCCTCACTCAGAAATATCAGGGTCGACTGAGGCCATACTGACCAGGGTCCCGACGAATACTCTTTGGTAAGTAGTGCCTGATCATTACCTGACCAGGGGCTCAACAGGCGCACTTTAGTAAGGGATGATCCAGGCAATCCTGACCAGGAACCCATCAGGCGTTACTTAGTAATGCACGCCTGATGTTAAGCTGACCAGGGCTCCAACAGGTACGCCTTGGTGACGGATGCCTGATGATGACCTGGTCAGGGCCGCATCCGGTGTGCTCTATTAGGCACGCCTGAGTTCAACCTCATCAGGGCCTGATGGAACGTCAGGCTGGCCTTATCAAATTTCTACTCGGGTATTAATCACCTTCGATAGCTCGAATTTCAACATGAAATAGAAACATTTGAATACTAGTTTGTTGAATTTCATATGTATTTTGAATCAAAATTTTGCATAATAAATAAGCTATTTCTGATTTTTTTTACGAAACATATTAATTGAATGGTACTATCTGGACAAACCTCATACTCATACCCCTCATACCATCACGACGTGCGAGCGATATGCGTGGCACGCGTGTGATTCTCAGGACATGCGAGCAGTATGAGTCGCAATTGATGATGCATCTGCGTGGTGATATGAGTTCATGCCGTACGGATTAATCCGCACGCGTGATAGCTTATATGGCCTGTTGGATTTCACCACACTGATGTGTGAGTGTATATACAAAAAGCAACCTCGTTTATCTCATAGACTAAATAGATATAATGAGTCTAGAGAACTCATGACGGTGAGCTGCACCGATGGAGTTTATATAATACTGTTTGTATTAGAGTAATAAGGATAAGTTTAGGGGATGCATTCTGTAAACAGAATGCATGCGAGAGACTCTTCTAAGAGTCAGTCCTGTTGCATAGGTAAAGCCTTACAGACGTGCCTTCCCAGTGCGATATCAAATAAAGTCTAGATGAACTTTATAATATAATTGATGCGTATTCTTATTTCACACCCCGAAAACCAATAGGTTATGGGCCCAGATAACGCTAGATTACGTGATATAGAATACGCTCGGAGTGTTTCTTGTGCTGTGTAAAAATTGCAAGTATTAAAATTGCAATTGGTAAAAATTGCAAGTATTAAAATTGCAAGTAGTAGAATTGCAAATATTAAAATTGCAAGTGGTAAAATTGCAAGTGTTGAAATTGCAAAGACCTTCCAACCGTAGTAGCTAAGTGTAAAAGCTATGGAAAATTCAAAATCAAAAAGAAACATAAAACCGTTCGATGGTGATAAGTATAGTGTGTGGAAGTTTAGAATAAAATCACTTCTGAATGAACTTGACGTGATAAATGTTATAACTGATGAAATGCCCGAAAATCCGGATAACGAATGGCACAAGGCTGAAAGAATTGCTAAAAGTGTCATAGTCGAATGTCTATCGGATTCTTTCTTGGGTTTCGCAAAAGCTGAAAGTACTGCAAAGGAAGTGTTGCAGAATTTAGATGTAATATACGAACGTAAGAGCCTTGCTACTCAATTGGCATTAAGAAAGAAGTTGCTTGGTTTAAAACTTCAGGCTGAGACGCCTCTAATAAAACATTTCACCATATTTGATGATCTGATAACTGAACTATTAGCGGCAGGTGCTAAGTTGGAAGAAACAGACAAAGTGTCGCATTTGTTGTTGACTCTTCCTGCTTCATATGACGGAGTAATAACTGCGATTGAAACTTTATCAGAAGATAATTTAACTCTGGCCTTTGTGAAAACGAGACTTATGGATCAAGAGGTTAAATTAATAAATGCGGGTAGTGATACCAGTGCAAAGGTGCTTCATGTCGAAAGTAAAGACAATGATAAGAAGCAAAATTCTGAAGTTCCGAAAAAGCAGTTTAAAAATAATCGTCAAGGTCAATATAAAGTTCGTTCAAGTAAAACATCATATGGTGTTAAGTGTCATCACTGTGGAAGAAAAGGGCACATGAAGAAAAATTGTTTCTATCACAAGAAGGGGCTCAAATATAAAAATAATGGAAGGAACAATCGCACAGAAGGAAACAAAAACACAGAAGAAAACAAAACAGCTCAAACTGTTCAAGACAATTATGGCTTTGCATTTATGACCGGGGAATATCAATCAGAAATTGTCAATAAGAACAAAATTACATTTGTTCTGGACTCCGGTGCCTCAGACCACCTGATCAACAGGGAGGATTTATTCGATAGTTGTGTGGAATTGAAGAACCCACTGAAAATATCTGTTGCGAAAAATGGTGTCTTCATAAGTGCAACTAAGAGGGGCACAATAAATGGGATCAGCAATATGGGAGTTCAAGGAATCATAGAAGATGTTCTGTACTGCCCGGAAATCCCGTACAATTTGCTGTCTGTAGGGAAAATGCAACAGGCTGGAATGACGATAATCTTCCATGACAAGGGAGTTGAAATTAAAAATGGTGGTAAGACCATTATGGAAGGTAAGCCTTTGAATAATTTAATTGGTATAGATTTCACAGTAAATACCAATACGGTAAACTCTATTAATAGTACCAAAATTGGTCATTATGAATTGTGGCATCAACGTTTGGGTCACATTGGGAGGTCTAAATTCTTAGAATTAGAGAATAAAAATATGATTGATGACCAAGAGCAAATAAATAGAGTTACACCGGATGACAATCTGTGTGAAGCTTGTATAAACGGTAAGCAAGCGCGATTACCATTTGAAAAGGTAAAAGACAAAGGTCATATTAAAAGACCGTTATTTGTTATACATTCTGATGTTTGTGGTCCAATCACTCCTTCAACTCTGAATAACAAAAATTATTTTGTAGTATTTGTCGATGAATACACTCATTATTGTGTTACATACCTGATAACGTATAAATAAGATGTCTTTATATGTTTTCAAGATTTTGTTGCAAAAAGTGAGGCTCGCTTTAATTTAAAAATCGTTAATTTATATATCGATAATGGTAGAGAATATTTGTCTAATCATATGAAAGATTATTGTGTGGGAAAAGGCATTAGTTATCATTTAACAGTTCCACGAACCCCTCAATTAAATGGTGTATCAGAACGTATGATCAGAACAATAACCGAAAAAGCTCGTGCAATGTTAGCCGGTGCTAGTTTAGAAAAAGTTTTTTGGGGTGAAGCAGTTCTAACTGCTACATATTTGATCAATTTAACTCCAACTAAAGCTCTGGAACAACCTAAAACTCCTTATGAGTTGTGGCATGATAGAAAGCCAAAATTAAAATATCTAAAGGTTTTTGGTTCTACCGTTTATATTCATAATAAAACCAGACAAACTAAATTTGAAGAAAAGTCTTGGAAGGGTATATTGATTGGGTATGAACCGAATGGATATAAAGTGTGGGATGTGGAAACTGCTAAATTTGTTATAGTGAGAGATGTTATAGTTGATGAGACAAACTTTTTGGTATCTAGGCCTGTGGTAAAGACTGATGGGGTTAATGTTGAGAACCGCCATGATAAAACTGATGCATCTGACGTATGGTCAAAATCAGTAGAAAAGTCTTGGAAATCTGATAGTAGTAAATCAGATGATGATGAAACTGATGCATCTGACCTATGGTCAAAATCAGTAGTCAAGTCTCATAAATCTGATAATATTAAATCAGATAAATTAATAGGAACACCTCACAAAAATGCCAAATTAGATCAGAAATCTAAGAAATCTGTTATTGAAGCAGGTATACCCAATGAACGTTTATCTCAAAATAATCAAAATAAAAGACAAAGATCACCTGAGCCAAGAAGGAGTGATAGGATTAAAAGTCGTCCCACTATTTCTTATAATGAAGATGAAGTAGATAATTATTATCTCATGTGCACTCAATCTCTTGTTTACAAAATCCCTAGTTCTTATCAAGAAATTGCAAATAGGGATGATAGAGCTCAGTGGGAAGAAGCTATAAAAGATGAAATAAATTCTCTTTTAATTAATAATACGTGGACTTTGGTATCAAAACCTGAGCACAAAAATATTATTGATTGTAAATGGGTATTTGCTATTAAAAATGATGAATTTGGAAACCCATCAAAATATAAAGCTCGACTAGTTGCTCGAGGTTTTAGTCAAGAATATCTGATAGATTATAATGAGACTTTTCCTCCAGTTGCCAGAATTTCAAGTTTTAGATTCATAATGGCATTTGCTAATCAATTAAATCTGTTAGTTCATCATATGGATGTAAAAACAGCTTATCTCAATGGCATATTGCAAGAGGAAATTTACATGAAAGTACCTGAGGGAGTTATAAGTAAAGAAAATCAGGTCTGTAAGTTAAATAAAGCTTTATATGGATTAAAGCAAGCAGCAAGATGCTGGTTTGAGTTCTTTGATCGCGCTCTTAAAGACAGAGGTTTTCAAAATTCATCTGTTGATAGATGTATTTATATGTTAGATAGAGGAGAAGTCTCTAAAAATATCTATGTGGTACTTTATGTAGATGATCTTGTCATTGCTACGGCTCATATTAAAACAATGAACAGATTTAAAGATTATTTGAAAAATAAATTTTCGATGAAAGATTTGAAAGAAATTAAACTATTCTTGGGGATTAGAATTGAAAGAAGTGACGGTAAAATCACCTTGGATCAAAGTGCATACATAAACACAATCTTGACAAAATTTAATATGTATGATTGTAAAGCAGTCAGTACACCTCTTGAAAGCAAATTGGACTATGTAGCTTTGAATTCCGATGATAATTGTGATGCTCCGTGTCGAAACCTTATCGGATGTTTAATGTACGTAATGTTATGTACACGACCAGATTTGAGCACTGCTGTCAATATTTTGAGCAGATATTTGACTAAAAATAATAAAGAACTATGGAAGTGTCTTAAAAGGGTACTAAGATATCTTAAAGGTTCTAATGATATCAAATTAACTTATATCCAAGGTGATTATAACAATCTTATGAGTGGATATGTAGATTCTGATTACGGGGGTAATGATGGAAGTAATAGAAGAAGCACAACGGGTTATTTATTCAAATTATTTGAGCGATGCACAATATGCTGGAATACCAAGAGACAGGTATCTGTAGCAGCCTCGTCTACTGAAGCTGAATATATGGCTCTTTTTGAAGCTGTAAGAGAGGCAATGTGGTTAAAATCATTAGCAGCCAGTATTAATATGAAAATTTCAGATCCGATTATCATTTACGAAGATAATAATGGTTGTATTAGTATCGCGAATAACCCGACCAACCACAAAAGATCGAAGCATATTGATATAAAATATCATTTTTCTAGAGAGCAGATTGAGAAAAATCTAATAAAACTAAAATATATTCCTACAGGCAACCAGCTGGCAGACGTTTTGACAAAGCCATTACCAGCAGCAAAATTCCTGGAATTGAGAACAGGAATGGGTTTGGAATAGCCTGATACACTGAAAGAAATACTTCTCGCTTGGCAGCAATAAATATCTGGTTGGAAGATTCTTGCTATGATTGGAGTAAAATATTTCTGCTATGACTCTGCTATTAGTTGTATCTGCAATCGAATATCGTTATATAAGGAGTACAATTATTGCTAACATCGTATGCGCAATGGAGGAATATACTAAATCAATGAGACAATACACAAATGGCACACATAAGAAAATTAAGTTATTTCTAATTCAACAGTATACGAACATGGCATTGCAGGCTGATAATTTGCTACTACAAGGATATACCATATAGGTAATAAGACTTGAAAACATATGTCTTCATCAACAAATTGGTATTACTGCATTGCAAACCCGTATAAGACTTCCCTAAGAATATTGTACATTCAGTACAGTGAACAGTCTTATAGCTAACCCAGCTATACGTATAGCTCACTTAACTATATACGCGTAGCGTACAATACGATCTCAACGCGTTTGTATTGTTGAGACAGTTATACGCATAGCTGGACGAGCCGTACGAATACTTCATCTTATACACGCACCAACTTGACTCGCTTATTGGAAAAATACGTAGTGTCTTGTATTCTAGTGAAGTGTGCGGAGGTGAGTTTTCATTCGTTGACATGACGCGTGTTTTCTTGATTTTTAATGACTACAGTTCTTGAAACCTGAAACTCAATATGTTCTCCGAGAGTCTGTATGTATATAGACAGCGTCGATGTAAAATAGTTGATGATAAAATTTTGATTGAAAAATCTGGGTCCTCAGAAGTTTGAGAGAGCTTCCCTGGCTGACCACTTCATAACTTTTCAGACACCATGAGAGAAAAATGGGTACAAAGTCTTTCCAAATTTTGATTGATCAGACTTGTTTCAGTGAGTAGTGAGCGTGAAAAAAATGATTGAATACATGGGTGAAATATCCCGTGTTATTCAAAACGAGAGAAATATGTGTTGTCAGGCACGTTTTCCCATTGCGCTATAGAGGATTCGATTTCACCTAGGTCTTTCAAAATTTATTCGGCGATGATTCAGGGAACGTGAAGGTCAAAATTCATACTTTAAAGGAAGGGCCACCCTAGTGTATATCTGTATAAAGTAGAACCAATTTTTGACTCAACAGGCTGATATACCTCACGGGGCCGTACCGCTTATGTATACACAGATAAACTAGAAGTGATGTTCGATTCAGAACAACTAAAACTGAAGTTCAACTTAACAATTCAGTATAGCTTGAGGAGCCATATCGCTCATACAGTCCAGTAAAATAAAGGAGCCATAATACTTACTCGGACAAACCAGAATCAACGTTCGACTCGGCGAAGCGATATAGTTCACACAGCTATACTGAATTGTTTCCGTAGCAATATTCAAAGTTCTCATAACCAAAGTATGTTTCCTATTTTCGTTTATCATATGGGCATTTGAACTACCCTAACCGTTTGTTCTGAGAGTACAGCTTGTGACTGTATACTATACACCGTAGACCTATCATAGCAAGACTCTGTATGCGTAAGCCTCGGTATGCCTGGTTCACTCAAATGAGCCATACGAGGAATACCTCATATCATAATCATGATATAGTTACGTCGACCATTTCAGTTCAATCATAATCGTATTGGTGTGGCAAGAAAATTTCTGGCTGTCACTATTTTAAGCATAAATTATAGCTCGGTCAACCAGAATTATTGCTGTGCCCCATACAAATTTCTTTCAGTGTATCAAAAATCACTGATTGTATGTTTTAATAATACTAAGGAGAATGGTCTGATTAGGTTTTTCTGGGTTTCCCTAATCCTAGCAACAAATGTTGGACCATATGTATATTAGCCCCAGAAAGCACGTGGGAGGTGCGTCTTATTAGATTGATTTTATTGTATTATCCTGTGTATGATATATAAGGCAATGTTACTATTTAAGTTGTCATTTATTTGATTTTAAATGTTTATAATCGATTTCTTTTTGAGGGGGCGTGTTGGATTTCACCACACTGATGTGTGAGTGTATATACAAAAAGCAACCTCGTTTATCTCATAGACTAAATAGATATAATGAGTCTAGAGAACTCATGACGGTGAGCTGCACCGATAGAGTTTATATAATACTGTTTGTATTAGAGTAATAAGGATAAGTTTAGGGGATGCATTCTGTAAACAGAATGCATGCGAGAGACTCTTCTAAGAGTCAGTCCTGTTGCATAGGTAAAGCCTTACAGACGTGCCTTCCCAGTGCGATATCAAATAAAGTCTAGATGAACTTTATAATATAATTGATGCGTATTCTTATTTCACACCCCGAAAACCAATATGGCCAGTCCACAATCAGCTCTACCGTACCGTACCGTACCGTAAAACGGGCGCACGCGCAATAGCCGAACATCAATGATATTGTCGATCTACGCGTGCGCTGTCGGTGTGCGCATGCGCCCGTTTTACGGTACGTTACGGGACGGTTGATTGTAGACTGGCCAATACTCCCGCATTGTACAGACATTTTGTTACCTGGGCAGTTACTACGCTAGACAAGTACTACTTCACTCGTATAAACAAGCTTGTATTTTCGCATACATGGTATACATATGCATGCGATTTCCACCCAAGAGTTGTCTGCCACACAAGTTAGGCAGCGCTGGCGGTCGTATACATGCATAGAACTTATATTCCTGGAAGGGGAATAGGACCTGTCGGGCTGACGCCAACATGTTGAGACAGAGATATAAGAGAGACCGGGTATGGTTGTCTCACGGGTTGGTTGTCACAGCGGGCACTACAGAGAATCGAACGAACGAATAAATTTCTTGATCGGCGTAGAAGGATCACAAGAGCAATACCACCTTCCTTACTTCTCTTCACTCCGCTCTGAAATGCCGTAACGCAGATATGAGCGTTTGATTTTTTTACACAGTAAAAGTAATTATGAAGCTGAAGTTCCTAACGTTATTGTAACACGAGATTTTAAAAACAAATGAACAGGGCCCGGAGTTGCGCACCGGATTTGTCACGGCAAGATTGCGAACGCTCGAAAAAATGAGCGACGTTCAATTTTTTTATGGACTTTGAAATATTTCGTGCTTTCAGGACTTGAAAAATATATTTGCCTTCGAGACACTTGTGAAAAAAAATTAAAAATTTTGCATCCAAGAAATATCGAAAATATTAACGTCTGCGGAAGAAGGGAGATGAACTATTGACTCGTTGAATGAATAAAGATATTATTTTTTTTTTTTTACATAGATTTTGTTAAGTGTTTTCGATGAATTGTATTAATCGTTTTCCGAAAAATTTGATTTTTCAGAATTTTTTTCGTTAAAATTTGTTTTCTACACATATTTTTTTCAGAAAAAGAATTGGTCACTTTTTTGAACCCCTGTCCCTAAAATATCTGAGAAAAACTCGTCACAATCGGCTCGACAGAAGCCACCCTTAACGCATCCCCTAACTCATAAGGTGATTACTTAATTCGTTCAAAATTCGTAAAAAATCAAATAAAGATTTGGTCACTCTCCCACTGCCGCAAATCTGTTAAACCCCTGCCCCCGAACCATGCAAAAAAGTTTCGTCGAAATCGGCTCGTCGGAGGCCACCCTTAACGCATCCCCTAACTCATTGAGTGATTATTTGATTCTTTCGAAATTCTTTAGAAACGAAAAAAGATTTTGTAACTCTGCCACTGCCGCGAATCTGTTAAACCACTGACCCTGAACCATGTGAAAAAGTTTCGTCGAAATCGGCTCGTCGGAGGCCACCCTTAACGCATCCCCTAACTCATTGCGTGATTATTTAATTCGTTCAAAATTCGTAAAAAATCAAATAAAGATTTGGTCACTCTCCCATTGCCGCAAATCTGTTGAACCCCTGCCCCCCGACAATGTAAAAAAGTTTCGTCGAAATCGGCTCGTCGGAGGCCACCCTTAACGCATCCCCTAACTCATTGCGTGATTATTCAATTCTTTGAAAATTCTTTAAAACTGAAAAAAAGATTTGGTAACTCTGCCACTGCCGCGAATCTGTTAAACCACTGCCCCTGAACCATGTAAAAGAGTTTCGTCGGAATCGGCTCGTCGGAGGCCACCCTTAACGCATCCCCTAACTCATTGCGTGATTATTTAATTCTTTAAAAATTCTTTAAAAATGAAAAAAAGATTTGGTCAGTGGTTTAACAGATTCGCGGCAGTGGCAGAGTCACCAAATCTTTATTTGATTTTTTACGAATTTTGAACGAATTAAATAATCACTTAATGAGTTAGGGGATGCGTTAAGGGTGGCCTCCGACGAGCCGATTCCGACGAAACTTTTTTACATGGTTCGGGGGCAGTGGTTTAACAGATTCGCGGCGGTGGCAGAGTTACCTAATCTTTTTTTCATTTTTAAAGAATTTTCAAAGAATTGAATAATCACGCAATGAGTTAGGGGATGCGTTAAGGGTGGCCTCCGACGAGCCGATTTCGACGAAACTTTTTTACATGGTCGGGGGGCAGGGGTTCAACAGATTTGCGGCAGTGGGAGAGTGACCAAATCTTTATTTGATTTTTTACGAATTTTGAACGAATTAAATAATCACGCAATGAGTTAGGGGATGCGTTAAGGGGGTATATACACCTTTAAATGGGTTGAATTTCTGAAAAACAATTTTCCTTTTTTTTTCAACTTGAAGACTCGGATAAAATTTAAAAAAATCATCATGTTTGGGGAGGGTTTGACCTTCATTATCCATATCTTACATCATGTACTACTTCCGGTCTAATAGTGGCTGCGCTGAAGACAGGAAAATACAAAATCACTCGGTTGCCGCAAAGAATCAGACCCAGCGTTGGACCGATCTTGGAATTTTTGGTTCTCAATTGTTCATAAGACATGCCTCTATCAGATGAACATAGAACTTTTTGATAAACCCATTTTTAGTTGAAATAATAGAAAAATAAGCAAATTTTTTTTTCAAATTCAGAAAAAAAATCGAAAAAATTCAATAACTCAAGTAATCCTTGCAATATCAAAAAGTTCTATGTTCATCTGATAGAGGCATGTCTTATGAACAATTGAGAACCAAAAATTCCAAGATCGGTCCAACGCTGGGTCTGATTCTTTGCGGCAACCGAGTGATTTTGTATTTTCCTGTCTTCAGCGCAGCCACTATTAGACTGGAAGTAATACATGATGTAAGATATGGATAATGAAGGTCAAACCCTCCGCAAACATGATGATTTTTTTAAATTTTATCAGAGTCTTCAAGTTGAAAAAAAAAGGAAAATTGTTTTTCAGAAATTCAACCCATTTAAAGGTGTATATACCCCCTTAAGGGTGGCCTCCGACGAGCTGATTTCGACGAAACTCTTTTACATGGTTTAGGGGCAGTGGTTTAACAGATTCGCGGCAGTCGCAGAGTTACCAAATCGTTTTGTCATTTTTAAAGAATTTTGAAAGAATTAAATAATCACGCAATGAGTTAGGGAATGCGTTAAGGGTGGCCTCCGACCAGCCGATTTCGACGAAACTTTTTTGCATGGTTCGGGGGCAGGGGTTTAACAGATTTGCGGCAGTGGGAGAGTGACCAAATTTTTATTTGATTTTTTACGAATTTTGAACGAATTAAGTAATCACCTTATGAGTTAGGGGATGCGTTAAGGGTGGCTTCTGGCGAGCCGATTGTGACGAGTTTTTCTCAGATATTTTAGGGACAGGGGTTCAAAAAATTGACCAATTCTTTTTCTGAAAAAAATATGTGTAGAAAACAAATTTTAACGAAAAAAATTCTGAAAAATCAAATTTTTCGGAAAACAATTAATACAATTCATCGAAAACAATCAACAAAATCTATGAAAAAAAAAAAATAATATCTTTATTCATTCAACGAGTCAATAGTTCATCTCCCTTCTTCCGCAGACGTTAATATTTTCGATATTTCTTGGATGCAAAATTTTTAATTTTCTTCACAAGTGTCTCGAAGGCAAATATATTTCAAGTACTGAAAGCACGAAATATTTCAAAGTCCATAAAAAAATTGAACGTCGCTCATTTTTTCGAGCGTTCGCAATCTTGCCGTGACAAATCCGGTGCGAAACTCCGGGCCCTGTTCATTTGTTTTTAAAATCTCGTGTTACAATAACGTTAGGAACTTCAGCTTCATAAGTAATTTCTTATGTATCTGTGTCGAGTTTCGTAGGTATACTTGAATTTTGTATAATAATATAACTTTTCGTGTATTTATAATGTTAAATATGTGCTTCATGATATCGTTATGTAGTTTTTTTTTTATATACATGAAATTCAATTATTTTTGGACTATTATGTACTAAAATGTGTTTCGGGGCAGGTTGTCTCAGGTTAACAGGGGTAGTTACATGTGACAACCAACATCGTGCACATCTGCTGCCTTTTTCTATTGACATTTTGGGGCTTCTCTACATGAAGTTTTTTTTTTTTTTTTTAATGTTTTAATTATATTAATTTTTTAATTTTAATTTTTTATCTCTTTTCTTGGGTACAAATAGTTACGTACAACATTTTTTCTTGAATAAAAATATTTATTTTATATTATTAGGCTTTTTTTTTTTATATTCCCCCCTCAATTTACTATGTGATTACCTACCCCAGACACTGTGACAACCATCCCTGACACGGGGTTAAAAGTCACACTTTTCTTTTTTCACAGAAATTGTAATATTTCCTCAATACATAATATTGGAGAAAAAGTCTTTATTTCCTTTTAAGCTAGAATAAATACACTATCCATTGATACATACATGTCATTGCTAAACTCAAAACATGGGTATTAAAAATGCAAAAGAAAAAAAATGTGACAACCATACTGCCGTGCTAAGCACAAAGGTGGTAACTGACTTTTTCGTCAAAAACGAGTTATGACTCTAAGGTGGTATAATAACAATTGATGAATATTTTCATCATATTATTAAGGGCGTTGACTAGGCTTCGCCGAGTGCGCGTAAATAGACTCTCGGCATTTACCTTCTCATTTCCTCATTTTTCAAGATAACGGAGTTTTCGATGAAAATTCTTATAGATAAATGATGTATCCGTGTCATGGCTTTGGCCGAATTCGCGATTTCACTTTCAGCTTTGCAAAAAATAATCTTGAAAGTGAGCCATCTTTGCGATGATGTACAACGAGGAGCGATTTTTTTTCAAATATTCGGCGAAAGCCATAACATAGCTACATCCGTCACCTCCTAATCAAGATCATGATCGATACTATTGGATCAATGACTAAGGAGTAATCAGGAAAGACCTGAAGCATTGAACAGTGATTTTTGGCGCAAAATTGGGCGATTTCTAGCGCAGCCGAGGAGTGGGAGCTCACCGTCTTCAGCCTAGCCAACCACAGTTCAGTTACGATGCTCTGTCTTTCTTAAGTTTGTCTGCTGTCTCGCTCATCACAGTTAACGCGGGAAGCGGAGTAGCCCGCGCTTTTCAGCTAGTCAACGCCCTTAAGCATTCTAATTCATTTTTTCATAATAAAATTACTCCATCAAAGTTGCTGTATCTTCGGTCAAAATGTCAATTCCTAGAACAATTAGCTGTATTTATCAGTAATATTAATACAACAGTAACGAATAACATAAGCTTTTATTTTTTCGATTCAAAACAAATTTTAAAATCGTTCGACCTGGAATATAATTCTAAATTACTGTGAAAATTGAAAATTGAGAACTGTCAATATCTCAAGATGGCCAAAAATGCAGTTACCACCTTTGTGCTTAGCACGGCAGCATACCCGGTCTCCCCTACCTCTTTCAGGTTTATAAAGTTGGCACCCGGATCGAACAAAATCGTTTGAAATCACGTTAGATCGTTTGCGCGTGGCTTAAATAAAAAGAATATCGCAATAAAACGTTTGCGCGTTTGCTCGTTTTTGAGAAAATCGAAAATAAAAGTGGGGTGCTGAATTTCAGCACCCTATTTTTAAATATGACCTTACCCAAGGAGTTTAGAAAATTCAATGAAACTGACGGTACCAATCGATTGCGCGTTGTTAGCGCAACCACATAGAACTTATATTACTGGAAAAGGAATGGGACCTGTCGGGCTGACGCCAACATGTTGAGACAGAGATATATCTTTTTCTCCTTTCCTAACGCGGCGTCTTTCCTTTGCGCGCAGGCGCGCACCGCCCTAGTCGTAGTCATTCCTAACCACTGAAATATAATAATACTGGAACACGCGCCGACGGCTCTGGGCCGTATAGAGAGAGATAGCTCCGAAGCAGCGCTGGTAGTATTCTCGTCTTTGTTGGTACAGTCCCATCCAAAACTTTAATTTACCAATACGTAAGTGTGCGAAGAATCGCCTGATGCAGGAACTGACACACTTATTGCAGATGCTGTACGATACTTCATGTGCGCAGTCGCACTCAGTAAGACAATGACAAAGATACTACTGGCGAGCTATCTCTCTCTATACGCTGCTTCCAATGGTACAGAATGGTCGGCGCGCATTCCAATATTATATTTCAGTGTTCCTAACCTATAACGTTAACCACGAATAACCATTGTCAGATTGTTTGCTTGGATGATAATTTTGAATAGCATATTTATTTATAACCGTTGTCAGTAAATGTATAACTAAACTATTTCTGTGATACAAAATGAGTTACAACTTTACGCTAACCCTAACCTATCAATCTTCGCACGGTACTATTCCGGCGAGGGGTAAGTGCGGAGAGGGGACTGCACGTTAGGAAAGGATAAGGCTACCACACGGAGAGAAAAGACGTGCAGTCACTGTACAGTAATGTTCATCGATGGTGTCCCCGTGGCTCACTATTTTTTCCGGAATCGAGGTTTACTTCTATGCATATTTTATTTGCCCGTGACCAGTGGAACCTTCAGGTTGTTAGGAATATGACAGCTGCGGGTTGGGGCAGAGTCACGAAGTAAGCCACTGATCATTGGCAAATAAAATATTTGTAGAAAGGAAATTGGATTTGAAAAAAAGCTAGGAAAAATAGTGAGTCACAGGGACACCATCGATGAACATTACTGTACGAACGGTAGTGGCGCTGCTGTACCACGAATTCGAGGAGTAGCAACACGCTTTCGGGGCAGCAGCTCTCCCGAAAGTTCGAGGGGCTGCTGCAGACGTTACACGAAAAAGTGGGACTCACGCCGTCGGTACAGTGAAAACCCGCCTGCGAGGCAGTCGGTACTCTTCGAGGAGTAGTGGCTCCCCCGAAAGAACGGATAGCGGCGCTACTACAAAAATGACAATCTCTCTCCGTCGCGGGGGACTCACTGCACGTCTTTTCTCTCCGTGCAGATTTGTACGAGTGTCACGCAGGACACCGCCATTACCCCCCCCCCCCCCCCCCCCCCCCCCCAGTAATGCATGGACATAATCATAATCATTCAGTATTAATTTTTTTCATTCAACACGATAAAAGTAACGTTACAATAATATATAAATATAATATTTTACATAAGTTTGTAGTATACTCACAGTACCTATCTTAGACTAGAATTCTCAATTAATTAATCTTATATGTAGGTATTGCAAACATTAAACAAGAAAAATCTCGAAACAAATTAAACAGTCAAATGATTGAATAATATATCTATAGTATACGTATCAGTTACGATATTGTTACTCAGTTTGCGGCGCGAACTTTTCCGAACTGTGGATTTTCTTCAAGATATCCGGCTATTTTATAATGTTTAAAAACAAGTTGAAACGAACTCGCACATAATCCAGGACAATGCAGCACAATTCTTATAAATGCAGTACGAATTCGGGGTGTAAAAAAATCCAGGACACTTAGCTCAAATCCAGGACTGTTCTGCCTAATCCAGTACGTCTGGTAGCCTTAGGAAAGGAGAGAGAGATATGTCTCTGTCTCAACATGTTGGCGTCAGTCTGCCGCTTATTGCGCGAATGGGCTATTCCCCTTCCAGGAATATAAGTTCTATGTATACATGCATAAATTCTACACACGCTAGTAGCTCCTTCTTCTAGCTTCTTCTCCCTTTTTTCGACTTATCGCTCTTTCGAGCATGTAGTCTACACACGCTAGTAGCGTATTGTACTTGCCTAGCGTATAACTACGTTTATCATTCTTCCATGAGGCACCACAGCTACTCAGCGGAAAACAATGAAATTTCACTGGCAAATTGTCTTCGCTCTTTCGACGCGACTTATCTGTACATCCCTTAATGCAACAAGATTTTACTGATAAAGACATTACGGAAAATATTGATATTTATTTATATTAAAATAAATGAACACTAAATCACATGTTACAGTGTTCTAGTTTTGACCGAAAAATACACATCTTAGTCACCAGCTGGCGTCATAGTCCACGCGCACAATCCTTATGAGTGTATGGGTGATTCTTCCGAAAGCCGTCATAGGTTTGGACCTTAGTCACCGATTTTCTTGAAACTTTAGAAAATCGTTTTTTTACAATGAAAAATTACTGTAAAACAACATCTGAAAGGATGCATAGAATCTTTCCATATCTTTGAATGTGCTATGAAAACATCTTGTATCTGCAGAAAATATAAAAATGGGATGTACGGAGCAACATTTAAATCGACGAGACAGATGCTCTTTCGAAGGTTTTATTGATAATTTTTTTTTTGTTTTTCACTTTTATTGCAGACCAGGATACATGCGCCATTAATTTACATTAATTTAATTTATCGTACTGTCGTGAAGAGTACCTTCGTATCTTGCTAGTGTGAAGTTACAATAAAGTCAAGTTATATCTATTTCTAGTTCAAGTTAATTTACAAAACTTATATACAGCTATACCTCATCAATACGTTAATCATAGGGATCTGCGAGTACAATAGTTTCTTGATGTGTTCTTCTTTTTCACAACTATACTACTTTGACTAGGTAGATTCGCGGAAGAATACGCAACAATTTAATGCTTAATAAAATCTTAAGCATATTAAACGAAGTAAAAGAAACGGATTTGATATGCTTGGTGTCAATACTATGAGATGGTGTCAATACTATGAGATGGTAGCAATCCAAAGCGCGACAGAAAAAAGCCTGTATGAAGTATCTTGTGATCTTACGGTGCAGAATCCTAGTTTGGCCGAGAATCCGAGTTGAAGCTGAAGTCAAAGTTTCTTATGAGAAGTAGAGAAGATCGTTTTTCGTACATACATAACTGTGTATGTAGGTAGATTCCGTGCGTACCTTGATACCTTAATTCTTACCCGCAAATGCCTAGGCTTAGACAGTATTGAAATACATAGAAATAATTATATCACGTTGTACTAATGAAATAGAATAGTAATACAAAATATCGTGTAATTGGGTGATGGTTATAATATTTTGAATTTGAACTTCTGAGGCACATTTTTTATACAATTTTAAAAATAGCGATTATCAAACCGAAAGTAAGAGAAAAACTATTTAGGTATATGCTAAGTGAAGTGGCAGCTCATCATTGTAAACGGGATCAACTTAAAAAGAATGATTTTATCGCTAGAACGTGTGATAACAACAATTCTACTAATATTGTCACAACAAACATCGCTAAAGAAAAATGTTAATTTCGATTGCAATAAAAGTATAACATATCTACAGCAGGGGTTACAGCTCACATTAGCACACCAACAAAAATGTCCGCGTTCTTATATTCTTGGTTTATTCAATTATATCGGCTGCCAAATGTCAACGCAATTTTCTACAATCCCCTAGATAATTTCAAAAATTCATATTAGTAACATTCATTTTTTTTCCATTGTAAAACGAAAGAAATTGTGAAATGATCCGTCAGGATAAACGATTTACCTACTAGGTCTAACTGGACACCATTGTCAACATCAATCTGAGAGTCGAATACTATAAAATAAATTCATATTAACCAATACCAAGGGAAGTAGGATATTGATACAACCTCTTGAAAGATACCTCAAGTGAAAATCAATTTGTGATTGGCAAAGCTAAATTAGATATTTGAATTCCAGTATTAATCTGTGTCGGTAGTGTTACACTGTTACTAAGCTTGAGATCACATTCCACGCCTCGGAGCACTCGGTGCAAGTAACTGTAGGGCTGTCATCGCGTCAGGGAATAACGAGTGGTAATTAACGAGAGGCACATATGCTGCGGTTATTACACGTCCCGCGAACCATCGTCCGTGCAAAGAATTCACTGCGGCTACAGCAGTGGCGATCGATGGACATTTGACATAAACATTACCCTGCGGAGAGGCCTGATCAACGTAAACGTGTAAGACACCTCCGTGTTTGTTACATTCTTCGATAACATCGTCACGGATTTCCTTTGACCAATTTGGATTGGTCTCACTGGAAAATCAAACAATGAAACGTATTTCATTTGAAAATGAAATTCATACTAGTTGTCTTAATCGGGATCCTGAGATCTTTCATACAACTACAGTTTAAATAAATTTAAATAAAGATCTCAGGATCCCGATTGCAACAATGGAGATGCATCGTCTATCTGCAATGATGTTTAAATGTTCGACTCACTTTTGCGGGTCAAACATGTTCGATAACATGAAACATTGTGTTGCAATCGGCGGGGCTGCTTGTGGAGGGGGTTGTGGGGCAGCAATAACTGGCGCCATATTCAAAGCATTCGCTGCTGCCGGAGGTATCTCGAGGCCAGTTCCTTCGGCTAATTTGAACATCAGTTGCAATCTGATAACAAAAGTTATTAGTCATTAAAAGCAATATCGGAAGGATACGTTTCTGCCATAAAAGCAGAATAAATATTATGAATGAAGCAATTTTCTAGTCATTGTTTGGCACACTGATTTATTCGCTTTCAATTGACATAGTTTACAAACCTGCCCGTAGCACCCAAATCAATGCCACTTCGGTCCAGTTCATCTGTGTCAAGAAGTGAAGATCCTTGTAGTAGATCTGTCCGTTCTGTGACATTGCCAACCTTCATAGGTCTGCCAGCCAATTCAAATCCATTCAATTGCTCCAAGGCCTTCTTCGCGTCATCAGCATTTCGGAACTGAAATAATGATTCGATTTTGTTGGTATATAATCAACAATTGTAATTTTGAATTTAGCGCCTTCATAGCTTAGAGCATATAGACATGGAGGAAGCATAGCCGCTGAGAAACCGAGTCGAGCGGCGAGAGAGAGGGACGTCGGGACCGTACATGCTCTCTCTTTCTATTCGATCATAGGGCCAATCAGAGAATAGTGAGGGCCAATCAGAGTCTGCAAGACAAAGAAGGCATATACTGTCCCGTAGTTTGTCTCATGCCCGTTTCCCACTTACGCTGTAGGGCAGGGGTCGGCACACTCATTAGGCCAAGGAGCCAAAGCCGTAAATCCACTTAACCCATTCACCGGCACTAATCCTTTTAACGCCGTTTCTAGGAATTTGGCAGGTAAGGGTAGGGATATGCAGGTATGAAAAGACTTGGACGGTCAGACGCAGTTTTTGCCGTCCCAAATAGACCGCACACCCCTTAGTTCCTTTTATTTCTCCTGAACGCTGCCCCTACCATCGAACTTTCAGGTAAGGACAACTGACCGTTCTCAGGTAGACCGAGGGGACTTACGGCCGTAGTAATTGACACTTAGAGCCAGGTTGGCGCATTGCGCCAAGCCTGCCGACCTCTGCTGTAGGGTATCTCATGCTTCCTCCATGTGTATATGCTCTAAGCTTCATAGAGACAGCTAGTTACTTTTCCTAGTCACTTATCAGAATCACGCTAGAGAGCAGCACACACACACACACACTCACACACTTTATCATCTCTTGACATGTGTACAGAAGGAAAGAAAGAATAAAATTTACATAAAGTTCATCTACTAATTTAATGTCATCACAGATTACTCCTACCCTATTATATGAATAATAACAGGTTATGGGCCCAGGTTGACACAAATTGGAAGAAATAAGGTAGTAAATTTCATTTTTTCTGCAAGAGACCACGTGTTGGTTTTAAGGTTAAGCATGGCGGAATTGCCGAAATTCAGTGTCGCGAAATTGAATAATGAGAACTATCAAATCTGGAAGTACAAGATGGAATTGTTACTGATTCGAGAGGATTTATGGTCAGCAATGAATACAGAAAAACCTTCAGCGGCCATAGCAGGTGCTGCTTGGCAAAAGAAAGATGATAAAGCACGTGCAACTCTAGGATTATTTGTTGAGGACTCACAAATTATTCACATACGTAAGAAAACTACAGCCAAAGAGGTATGGGATAGTCTTGAGAACTATCATGAGAAGTCTACGCTAACAAGCAAAATTTATCTATTAAGACAGATCTGCGGGTTAAAACTATGTGAAGGCGGCGACATGGAGGAGCATATTAATTCGATGTCCGACCTCGTGGACAAGTTGACGGCCCTCGGAGAAGAGCTAAAGGATCAACTAGTGGTGGCAATGCTGCTCAGCAGCTTACCGGACTCGTACAGTACCCTAATAACTGCTCTGGAAACAAGACCAGAAGCAGATCTAACGCTTAACCTTGTCCGAGGGAAATTGATAGACGAGTATAAGCGTAGAAAAGGTATCGACAGCAACAGGGAATCTGCTATGAAGATTGGACAAAAGTTGAGAAGTTTTCAAGAAGGCGAAGAACTAAGTTGGTTTTTTTGTAAGAAAAAAGGACATTTCAAACAGAAATGTGAAAAATATCTGGCGTGGAAAGCTAAGAAAGATAAACAATCAAGCAATAAAGAGAAAGTTAACCAGGTCAGTGAAGACAATTCAGAAAATTACTGTTTTAGCGTAAGTCAAGACCAAAGGAAAAACATGTGGTATATAGATTCCGGAGCAACGAGTCACATGACAAGTAATAAAGAGTTTTTCAGTACATATGAAGATAAACATATTATGGATGTGATTTTGGCTACAGGTGTCAAAGCTAAGGTTGAAGGTATAGGTTCAGGTACATTGAGGTGCTTCAACGAGAGAAATGAACAAAGCGAAGTTACATTTAAGGATGTCTTATATGTACCAGATCTGAAGGAACATCTGATGTCTGTGAAACGTCTAGCGACAAATGGCTTGAAAGTGATATTTGAGGGTACAGGTTGTTGGATATACAGGAAGGACAAAGAAATAGCTTTCGCAACATTGACAAACAACCTGTACGCACTACGGAGTCAAGAGAGGGCGATGTTGGTGCTGAAAGCAGAGCATACAGAACAGTGTCAGCACACCTGGCATAGGCGTCTGGGACATCACCACATCAAAGGAATAGAGCAATTACAGAATAAAAATCTGGCTACCGGGATCGAAATAAAAGACTGCGGCATAAAGGAAATCTGCGAAGACTGCGTCAAAGGAAAATCGTCGAGAACTCCATTTCCAAAAGAAACGTCAAATAAGTCAAATGGGGTACTAGACTTAGTGCATACGGATCTCTGGGGACCAGCGAATCACGTTACACCAGCAGGTAAAAGATATTATATGACAGTAATCGATGATTACAGCAGATTTTCAATTGTGTATCTTCTAGAAAATAAGTCAGAAGCAACAAAATACATGAGAGAATACATCAACTATGTCTCCACCAAATTCGGAAAGAAACCAAAGATCATAAGATCTGACAATGGGAAAGAATACGTCAATGGACAACTGAAGCAATTTTATCTGGATGAAGGTATAAAAGCGCAATATACGGTCCCGTACAATCCGCAACAGAATGGGACCGCAGAACGAAAAAATAGAACGTTAATGGAAGCAGCACGGACGATGCTGATTGACGCAAAATTGGAAAAGAAGTATTGGGGTGAGGCAGTAATTACAGCTAAATACATCCAGAATATCCTGCCAACCGAAGCTACAGAAAAGACTCCATCTGAGTTGTGGAATGACAGAAAGGTAGATGTTAAAAATCTACAAATATTCGGTGCAAAAGGGTACGTTCATATACCAAAAGAAAAACGTCAAAAGTTAGACGATAAAGCGATCCCAATGATATTCGTCGGGTACTCGGAAGAATCAAAAGGGTACAGAATGCTTGATAAAAAAACAAATAAGATCACTTTGAGCAGAGATGTCATTTTTATCAATGAATTACAGAGGAAGAAAATCACAACAACATCAAAGAAAAAAGAAAAAGAATTGTCGACAAAAGAAGCGAATAAAGAAGACAGAACCACCGATCAAAAAAGGAAAGATGAAAAAGGAAATGAAATCGTTTTTGTCGACGCATTTATAGAAGAGGACCTAGACGAACCTGAAGACAACGATGCCAACAGAGAAGACGAGGCTGCACGAGATTCAGAGGTAGAAAATATGACCGATCAAAGCACCTTAGAATCAGAAGCATCATATGTTGACGCAGATCTATCATATGAGTTCGAAGGAAATCTAAGCGATCTTCGAGATATTCAAGAACGTCGATCAGAAAGGACGACAAGAGGGCAACCGCCTGACAGATTCTAGCACGCAGCTAATTTGGTTAGAACTGGTATCGAACCAAGGACAGTGAATGAAGCACTCGATGGACCTGACAGAGACTCATGGATAAAAGCCATGAACGATGAAATTAAGTCGCTCAGAATCAACAGAACCTGGGTGCTGGAGGAGGAACCGAAAGGAAAAAGAATTATCGGCTGCAAGTGGGTTTTTAAGAAAAAGCAGATACCAGGGAGCAATGAGTTCAAGTTCAAAGCAAGGCTAGTTGCTCAAGGGTTCAGCCAGCAATTCGGAACAGACTATAACGAAGTATTTGCCCCGGTAGTAAGACCAGTCACACTCAGAACACTTCTGGTGGTGGCTGGAAAAAGGCAAATGCACGTCCGACATTACGACGCGAAAACTGCTTTCCTAAACGGAGACCTAGAAGAAACAATATACATGAGACAGCCAGAAGGGTACCAACAAGAAACTGAAGCAAAAATGGTCTGCAGACTCACAAAAAGCCTCTACGGATTAAAGCAGGCTGTGAGAATGTGGAACGTCAAGCTAGATCAAATTTTGAAGAAACACGGATTCGAAGCAGCACAGCCGATAGGTGCTTGTACACGAAGAAAACAAGCAGGGGAACCATCTACATTATCGTGCACGTTGAAGATATGTTGATCCCATGCGCTGACAATCAACTGGTGACGGACACTGCAAAAGCACTGGAAAGGGAGTTTAGTCTGACAGACCTCGGCGAATTATCCAGCTACGTTGGAGTTAGCGTTGAGAGAGACGAAGACGGATTCTTCTGTATTCACCAACAACCGTATATTGAGGAAATTTTGGATAAATTTGGATTACAAGATGCGAAGACTTCAAAAATCCCTCTGGATACAGGATATTATAAATTCGAACCAGAAAACGAAGAGCTAGAGCATAATGACCAATATCAAAGGTTAATTGGAGCACTTCTATATCTGGCAGTGAACTCACGACCAGACATAAGCGCCAGCGTTGCAATCTTAAGTTAAAAGAACAAAAATCCCTCAAAACAAGATTGGACTGAACTAAAAAGAATAGTCTGATACTTGAAGGGCACAAAAACCCACAAACTAAAACTTGGGGGACGAACGAAGAATGGCCTCATCGGATATGCAGATGCAGATTGGGCAGAGAACCGTGGTGACAGGAAATCAAACAGCGGATATATATTTCAACTCTATGGGGGAGCGATATCATGGTCTTGCAAGAAACAAACCAGTGTGTCATTATCCAGCACTGAGGCGGAATATATTGCTCTGTCAGTAGCTAGTCAAGAAGCTATGTGGATCAAACGTCTGATGAAAGACTTTGAGGAAGATCAACATGGACCAATAAAACTATACGAAGATAATCAAAGCTGCATTAAATTGGTTGCCAATGATCAATTTAGCAACCGTACAAAACACATCGACACGAGATTCCATTTTGTAAAAGACTTGATCGAAGGAAAGGTAATTGAACTGGAGTACTGCCCCACTGAATCAATGGTTGCGGATATGCTTACCAAACCACTGGGAGCAAGTAAATTGAATCAACTGAAAGAAGATTGTCAATTTAAAATGTAACAAAGGGGGTCAGGGAAACAATTGTTGAGAGGGAGTGTTGGTATATAATCAACAATTGTAATTTTGAATTTTCAATTTCCTACAAAAAGCATGTATGAACCAACTTTGTCAAGTCAAAAAATACTTTAGCGGTCGTGCGCAATAGCTCCCGGAAAAAGTGAAGTATGTACACGAATACACATTCCCATTTTGGTGAGAGTGTATAGGTGTGCACGGAGCGGATAAGTCGTGGGCGCATTTTTGGAGTGATGCTTGTTACAAAAAAACCTCGACTTATACTCAGAACAATACGGTATGTGAGCGCTGACAAGTCTCAATCTAAACAAGCATATTCGTAGTCATTCTAATGAACCAAGGCCCAACGTCCAAGGCACAAAGCACGACTACACACTATTCTATACACACGAGTTCTAATCTGTAGTAGCTGTGAGAGCAGTAACTACACTCTATTTGTCTAATCATGCCTTTGTATTTTACGATCAGATGAACAAACAAAATAATATGTATGGAAACATAATAATATGTAAATATGTAACTCACAACCCCTCCAAGTAGGTGAATGGGGATTTTGATTATTTTTATTGACAAATTAGGGCAGGCTGGTCGCGTACTAGACGGCATGACACCTTTCAATTAATATTTATGTACAGGGTGGCCACTATTTCTTCAGAGCCAATTTCCCTGACTTTTCCCGGTTTTCAAGGTGATTTTTCAGTTCTTTCCCTGACTTTACCTACACTGACATAGTGGGAATATTCCCGCTATGATTTGTCCTATTGACTTAACGAGCAATTTCAAACGAAAATAAGCCTTGTATGCCATTTTATGAATATTTATTATAAAGACAACCTTAGAAAACATTAAAACATTACTTCAATGACTTGTAAGATTCACTTATATAGTAGTTACTAAATAATTTAGTGAAGAACTTTAAACTAATTGGGTAATTGAGAATTTTGATCGATTTTAATTTTTTTTTCATAAAAATCCCTGACTTTAACAAAATTTCCCTGACATTTCCCTGACATTTCCCTGACTTTTCCCTGACCAGCGAAATTCCCTGACTTTTCCCGGTTTTCTCGGTTTTCCAGAAAGTGGCCACCCTGTATGTACTACATCAAACACCTAGAAATCATATTATCCGATCATTCTGAACAGAAACCTCGGCCCTTCAAAGTACTCTTTAGATCAGACTTCTCCAGTGTTTCGTACTCAAGCTATTCGATTTTAAGGTAGTACCCTTGGTTCGAGAATTATCGTTTGGATTCTTATAAAATTCGGCATACAGGTAAATTGTGGGGCGAAAATGACCTAGTCCAATTTTTGGGGACCTAGAGCACCTCTGAAAAAAGTGACGAGCATTTTTGTTCTCAAGCACCTCAGTTCAATGCTTCAGGTCGGTCGTGATTAGTCCTAAGTCATTGATCAGATTGTATCGATCATGATCTTGATTCGAATATGAAGGATATAGATATAGAATGGCTGTCGCAGAATATTGGGAAAACAAAATCACACCTCGCTGTACCTCGTCGCAAAGATTTATTTTCAAGATTTTTGTTTGCAAAGCTGAAAGTGAAATCGCAAATTAGGCCAAAAAGGCGACACAGATACATCTTTCATCTGTGAGAATCTTTATCGAAAGCTCCACTGTCTTGAAAAATGAGGAAAGAAGAAGAAAAGTGCCAAGAGTCTAAACACGCGCGCTTATCGAGGCCTAGTCAACACCCTTAATCAACATTGCACTGAGAATCAAGTATTCTGACTATTCGTAAACAGATTTAACCAGTAAACACCATACACGTAGCATAGACTGATTTGTTATGCTTCCATTATTTCACATATGCTGAGATATTGCAATACGTGGATAGAACAGTAGCTTATATTTATTTAGCATATGATTTTCCCCCCGATGAAGATACATCAAACTCTGCATCAGGTCTACTAATATGCAATAGTGCTATTTTTTCAATGTCTGGTAAATAATAACAGATAAAGGCATACCGTCAAAAATCCATATCCCTTGCTACGGCCAGTTTCAGGATCCATGATTAGTTGGATGTTGTCAATTTTTCCAAACGGTTCAAAAATCCCTCTAAGCATATCCTCGGTTATATTGAAGTGCAGAGAACCAACATAGAGACGCATAGGGCCTGTTTGTCCTTTAGGCATAAGATTCGGCATTGAGTTACCCATGCGATTTTTTTCTGCCTGCGTATGTTGCACAACTATCGGTATACCGAGTAATTTCTGTCCGGATAAACCCAAAGCCTGTCAAAACGAAATTTTGCATTAGCATTACATCTCTTATCGGGGAGTCATATTTTCCTGAGTAAATGAAAACAACCTTCACATATCAATATTACTCATTGTTAATAATGGTGTCATCGACTTACCAGCGTAACACTCTCGGGATCTTTGAACTCAACATAAGCGATGCCTTTAAACCGCCTTGTTTTGTTACATGTGATGAGTCTCACGTCTTGGACTTTCCCAACACTTGAGAAAAACTCTTCCAAATCACGGGCTCTGATCCTCTGGCTCAATTGCATACAGAATACAGTACGAGCATCGCGTTCTTCAGGTGTTAACTCGTCCACACTGGCCATAAAAAGGAAAACAGAATTTAATGATGTTATACCGGAGGATACATTTTAATTGCCCCAGGCCGATTTTTCCGAAACTAAGCAAGATACGAAAAAAAGTTTGGTATCAAATATTCAGGGTTCAGAGGGGGACAAAACTTGGTCGTATCAGTATTTTAGGTGCTGCTGGTGCAGAATTTGACTCTCTTTCAGATTCTAGAGGAAAAAAATATGTCATTCCGCTTAAGAAAACCAAGTTGACCTTCACCCGACCCTGGCGGCTCTACTTACGGAAATACTGATACCACCAAGTTTTGTCCCCCTCTGAATCCTAAATATTTTATAACAAACTGTTTTTTTGTATGTTGCTTAGTTTCGGTATAATCGGCCTGGGGCGATTAAAATTAAATCACCCGGTATAAAATAAATCCGCTGTGCCTTACTTTGATGCGGAAAATTTTGATCCTTTCCTCATTAAAACCGACAAAACATGAACGTATCAGGACAGAAACTCAACTTATTTGCGATTCCATTCTGAAGATAATTAAGGGCAGACCCTACTGAGATTTTAACCAAAATCGCTTAAAAATTGAATTTTGCGTTTTTGCTGAAAATATACTCTAGGAGCCTGTCCCTATCATGTGCAAAATATTCAAGGCCCTCTGATTTTGTTTGGTTCAGGGCCAACTAATTTTATAAAAATGATGGATTGAAAAAAATAATTTTTCTTTTGCCTTTTTTGCAATAAACTTCTAAAATTACATTAAACTGCTGGAAATACCACTGCATATAAGTTTCGTAAAATACAGAGCCAAAGTATGTACTTCGTGGCCAAACGTACGGGTACCGCAGAACTCCGAAATGCAATAACAAGCTGGAGCGCTCGAAATATCAAATTTATTCCTAAACCCCTTTTTTTCTTGTGAAAACCACTTCTGTAAGACAGCTTTTATGTGAAACATAACAAATTTCCCTAAATTAAAGAAAGGAAAAACCCACACACTAAAAAATTATCAACCGCCATATCGAGAATCCCCAATGTTTGACAAGAAGCTATTGAGTCAACAGCAGTGAACGCTGTTGGGCAGTGCACGAGTTGTTTTTTTAAGGCAACAGTCAGAGACAAGCAAGAATTAAAGATCAGCATTAAGATTTTCTGAGAACCGCAACAGCTAACACAAAAAGACAGCGAGTCGCAGAACGCAGCGTGAAGGAATAGGCTTCTACGTGTACCCGAATTGATTAAGGCAAGGTGAAATCTTGAAGATAAAGAAGGACCAAACTACAGATTCAACGGTCAAATTTCTTTAATTTTCTCTCATGTTACGGTGAATCTGCAAATGCAGGGCAAAGAAGATCCGTGGTCCAAGAGGTCGCAGCAGAAGGAATAAAAAATCCGAGATGCGTTATTCAGAAAGTTCAATAACATGACTTTTCCAATCATCTTGGGCTATATATATTCTGAAGAATTTAATTAATTTTCCCCAGTTTTCATTGAAATGTCATTTACTCAAAACTACATTATCAGCTACGCTAGAAACTCCTTGCTTCATACTTTTGCTCCGGTCAACTTCTTGTTCGCAGAGGAAGTTCACCCTTACCTTATGCACAAAATCACTGATCAGGTTTTCCATATTGTAAAAGGAACATACTTTTCAAGTCTCAAATAACATGAAAAATGCAAAAAATTTGGAAGTGAAAATATCGAGGAAAATATTAAATGCTCTTAAGAAAGAACGAGTAATTTAATTACAAATCTGATTAGCAAATCTCTTCGCCTCAGTATGCTGAAGACTCTAGTTGAAGATGAATATGATGCAATTAAAGTGATAACGTGAGGAGCATTTTCAAGTTCAATATGTTTTTACCATTGAATGTTGCGTAACTTCTACATTTCTCAAGTAATCTGTAAGATCAAGGTGGAATTTACTTAGTTCCTGAGTACACTTTCACATGATCTATAAATAATCTCAATTATAAAAAAAAAATGTACAACTTTTGAGTTTCCGTAGAGTCTTCCCTTAAAAATGGTTGAATAATTGAAGCAAAAATATCACAACTCACAGTCCCAATGGGCTCACTGCTTTTCCGAATGGTGGTCGTACTCTGGGAAGTGTAATGGGTGTTAGCGATCGTTTTTTCTTTCTGTCTCTGTCGCGGTCTCTGTCACGTCCTCGATCTTTCTCTTTCTCAGGTTCCTTATCCTTGTCACGGTCTCGCCGTTCTCGAGAACGGGTTCTACGCTTTCTATCCCGATCGCGTTCCTTATCACGGTCTTTATCGCGATCCTTATCACGATCCTTGTCCCTATCCTTGTCCCGCTCTCGTTCTCTGTCACGATCGCGATCTCTATCTCCACGATCACGATCGCGATCTCTGTCTCCACGGTCACGATCCCGATCTCTTTCTCCACGATCACGATCCCGCCTTTCTTTACGATCTCTTGATCGGGAACGGGTGCGCGAGCGATGCTTGCTCTTCCTGTAAATTTTATAAATTGCTTTCAGAAGTATAGAATTAGGTTCATTCAATGAGGATCTGGACATGTAAAACCTTCCGTAGTTGGCAGCACCGTTATAGCAACCTGACATATAATTCAAATGCACGAAATTCACGTTTAATAGCCATCAGGCAGTTCTCACAAGTATTTTTGTTGGCCTTCTCTTGTTGATGCTTATGGCCACCAATGTTTCAGAGGCCCAACATGAAACCCATCAGCATTTTTCACAAAATTACGCCTAATATCAATGTTTAATTAATTTAGTAACCATGGTGTCCAGCAAGATTGGAGAATGAAAGTCCAGGACTTTTCCAGGATATTTCCAGGACTAAGAGAGTGTGTTTCCAGGATAGTTATTCGGGTCATTGTTTTTGATTTTGGTGAATGAAAAGTAGACGAGACGTTTTAACAAAGTTGACACGCTTACTAATTCAGAATATTACTTTTGAAGTGATGAGTTCACATCCTGAGTGCCGAAAATATTTGCAGTTTTGCGTATTAAAAAAATATTGAAAAATTTTGGAAAATTTCCAGGACACGAGAAAAATTTCAGGATAATTCAATACTATTTCCAGGAGGACAATGATTTCAGGATATTTCCAGGACCTCCAGGACTTCCAGGATCGCTGGACACCATGGTAACGTGAAAACTCTAGCATTCGCAGGCTATGGACGGTCACTGCTTTGTGGTGTCCAGCTCGGTGGCACCCCTACCAGCTGAAAGTTGCACACCAGATCCTCATTATCCTTATCATTATTATTATTATTATTCTGAAGAGGGTTCATCATGATCGAACGTGATACTGGATACAAAGTATAAATCGGTATAAAGATTGATAGAAATTTTTATACGAAATTTCGATTATAATAATGCTTTTACATGGAAGAGTAATGATTGCACTGTAAAATTCAGCCATACAACTCCATAAATTAATATTTTCAATGCCAAACATGTGATATACCTACCTATGTACATTTTTAAACATACACTGTAATGTACAATTGACATTGTTCTGTAACAATGCTTGACATTCTCAAGAAATTGCATCTTCTTTTGAAAAGCGAGTTAATTTAGGTGATTATTATTGAAGGAAACTCAGAATTCGTAGCTGTAGCATATAAATATTGCAACATTGATCACGGAATATAGATTTATATTTCGAACAGATACTGTTTTTACACGTGTGTTTTCTATAATCATTCTTATCAGTAATCAACACTGTGATTGAATAGGAAGCACAATCACATGGAACTAGAGGAAGTTGATTTGTTTTCAAAGTACCAAAAGTTTCTTGGTACAAAAAATCAATATCAAATAAACTATTTTAATCATGCAAACTTTGGATCTCATTGCTTATCACTTACACGGAAAAGGTTTCGGGAATGCTGCAGCGCCAAGCGGCAGAACGGTGAGTACGCGCGTTTAAAGACAGGCGCTGTCTCTGCGACGGAACGCTGCATGCCGTCTCAGAAATCTCGGTCCTGCAGCTTTCTCGCGAGGGAACGCAGCGTTCTCGCGAGGGAACACAGCGTTCTCGCGAGGGAACGCAGCGTTCCGTCGCAGACAGCGCCTGTCTTTAAACGCGCATACTCACCGTTCTGCCGCTTGGCGCTGCAGCATTCCCGAAACCTTTTCCGTGTATGTCAATTACTCGGCTCGCACGGTCTATACATGGTATCATGAAACAGGAGTTTGAATAATATTAATTGTATCAGCTCATATTTCATATGAAATTATTTTCGTTACATCTTACTCTGCTTTACTTTAGTTTCAATATAGTATGTGGAATAACCAATGACTTACAGTAAAATTCAATGGCAATTTAATAATTTATCGTAAATTATAAAACAGTATAAAATTCCAAGCATATAGAATTCCATTTCAGCTAGGAATTTTTCACGTTTTCACGCTACGAGTATACGTCCTATATACTCACCATAGTCAGGCTTAACCTTTGGTATTATCAAAATAAGCGGCATTTACACTAACTGTACGGTTTCTATAACAAAGAGAATATGACTTGAGGTAGGATCGTCAAGCAGAGTAGAGATTTTTCAGCACAACCACAGTACTCAAACACAAACCATTCATTTTTTATTTTTTTTCTATCAAACAGATATAACATGGCATGGGTTGAGTCATGTGTGCGCAGTACAATTGATAAAATGCAACAGAAGTAGTTGAACTTACACACGTATCAAACTATCTATTAATTCATTCCGTACTGATAAAAAAGCTTTGGCATATTTTCAGAAATGTATCGAGGGCGCACAAGGTATGACCTATGGTCTGGAAATGACAAAAATGAAAATGGAGTTTCATTTGGTCCGGAATTCTGTTATTTCTGAGAAAAAAATTGACCAAGTCCGTGAAAGCATCTGTTACAATATTACAAACAGCTCTGATTTAACTTCAGACAATTTATGTATAAAAATCTAATATGGAAAAACAAATCTACAAATTGTAGAGACTATCTTTCATGTATAAATTTCTACCTATGGTAATGCGATAAAATTTCAAAAGTAATTATTTGCCTTAACGAAAAGGCGTTACTACTATAGCTTAAGGCATGCGCCTATATACTATTTTTTATCCATTTACCGACCAACAAAGTAGAAATAGAATAAATTATATTTCTTCACTAAATAACTCTGTATTGTAATTTCTAGTAACTGTTAATGAACATTATGGAACTATGATACATGAGCCACGTCTAAGATGTTTGTATCTTTTGGGAAGAGAATGTATTAATACTAATCTTTCGAATTTAATCCAAAATTTGTGAATTAGCTTTAGTAAAGCTTCGAGTTACACTAGTAGTTTGCATCAATAAAGTGACTGAAAGCGAAAAAAACGACTCGCTACCAGCCCTGCTAGCTCGTTTTGTCAAGACTACGGTATTTCAAATTTTTGTTATGACATTCAACGAAATCTACTCGACCGAGCAGCCTGGAAATTGTTATTGGATTTTTGTTGAACTGTATCATCTTTCTTCTTTATAAACAAGAATCAGGAATACGACATTTGTCACGAAAAATCAGCAATCACTAAATCTTTAATTATAATTTTCACCTATAAGTTTTCCTTGATAGTGGATTTTTGGATTCAAATATACAGAATGCTTTCAGTTCCTTTGTTTAGAATTTATTTTGAAGATGATCAATGCATATGAAAGAATAAAATATCCCTTCCATGTATACCCGGGATAAGATAATTGGATCAAAAAGTTTGAAAGTTGAAGTAATGTGATCTTTTTTACTAGCTCGCAAACAACTGGGGTATACAGATATTTGATAATCCTATAAATTTCCTCTTCTGTCACATTGTTGAATAGTTTACAGTGATAAATAAAAAATACATACGCTATGGATAAACTTACCCAGATGACTTGCGACTAGACCCATTCTCCTTGGATGGTTTGTCTCTGGATAAGGAGTCCTGCTCCTACGAACAGCAAACAGTTGAATTGCCATGCCAACCAGCCGATGTGGCAGGGACGCGCGAACAAGGGGACAAAAAGCAAATCAGATGATGTTAGTTAAATAGTAATAATGATATGTGACAATCTATGCCGATATAAAAAATTGTAAATTAACAAGTATTATTATTAAAGATACGTAGAAAATTTCCTTGATGACTACTCGAGGACTGATGTTGGCGGCGCAATTTTCAGCTAGTTTTTTGTCTTTCTTTTTGTTTTTATTTTTTTTATTTTTTTGCAGATGGGGGTTGGGGAGACGACTGAGCATAGCGTCGCGATATATCGCATACACTTGGCTCGAACTTACCAATTGGGTTTTAGGAAAGCATTGCAATCTTGGGTTGAGCATGCCTTGGTCTTAAACTACCAATGGCCAACCACACATCCTTTTTCTTCTGTAAAAGAGAGCCCTCGTCAAAGACAGTACGTTTTCAAATTACACGTGATGACCCTAATGCTAGCCTATATATGACTTTCAATGCAAGGTCACCTCAAGGATTAAAGATTTTATTAGTATAATAATGAAGATAGTACACAAATCAGCAAACAAAGATACAGGGGACATTTCTGCGCTAATAACTTTGCTTAATCATTTTTCATTCACAGATTTCTTTGAAACTGATTTCTTTGAAACTGGTTTCTTTGAAACTGATTTCTTATCTCTGAACAAGAATGCATATTTGTTTACCTCCAAAGAGTAGAAATTACACTAAACTTTGAAACTTTGGAACAATTTCACAAGAAAAAAAAGTCAAAAGATTAAACATCTTGTTAGCAAATAATATACCCGACAAAAATAAAAAGATAATAAATTCTAAATGTTTGTTTGTTGATCAATCATCCTGTTCCTTCCTTTCACAGGACAAGCTAAATTCCTTTAACCGATCATCTTGGAAGAGTGGCGATAGCAGATGCACTAACCAGTCTACAATTAATTTGCACGAGCAAATCTGCCACTTGCACACTCAATAATGACAGTTATCAACATTAAATCCTGATAAAATTAACCCGGCACAAAACAGTCTTGAAAATGCATGCATTAAATTATCAAGCACGGGTCTACTGTGTCTAGGGCAGCAGGTTTGAATAGAAAAAGCATGTCGTACGACTAATCACGTCTCTTTTGATGCAATAAATCAATCAATCTCTGTCATTTTACGAAAGAAACTACAGATCGATAATTACAAACTGTAGATATGAAGAGTGTACAATCTATTGGCACCATGAACAATAAGAATAGTTACACATGACGCAACTGTTCCCTTACACGCCAAGAAAGACGGACTAGAGATTTTTATTCAGTTGTCTACACGCTATTGAAAAGAAGGTCAGACCGTATCTACTTTTCTTTGATAATTTTTTGATCATATACCATGGCTTATTATCAAACAACTTTTCTGAACTTCTTAATCGCAAATAACAACCTACACATACTTATAACTCACAGTGAGAAGGGTCTCTGCAATTCGTTTCTTTAGTCTAATTACTAAAAAGAGCAAAAAACAAAAAAGAACCAGAATGTCTTGATGGTAAGCTAAAACATAATGCTTTCTGTCATAGAAATTAAAATATAACTACGCTCTTCATTTCCTGACCATCGTCATAAATGATACATGAATATAATGAAAGTGGCAAATTTCATTTCTTCCATAGCTTATGCCGTCACCTGTGTGAATTATTCTTTGAAACTTTTTGTGATCGTTATTTTTGACAACGAAACTGTAGGACAAAATTGAAAAAGCTGCTGCTGCTGCTGCTACGAGTTGAGATTTCATACTTTGGTATTTATAGTTATAATTATAAAAAGCATCGCAGTGTCGCATATAAGGGGGGAAGGGGGTATCAATTGACTTCAGAAATCCAGTAAGTTCGATGAGAATCTCCCAGCTATAACTTATAAATATAATAATAATATCCTATGGTTTTTACTAGATTAATATTATCCTGATGAAGAATAATGATGTCGTTCTTAGTACCTCGTGTTCAAGTGTTTTCTAGGAACTCGCTGTGGAACATCGCACGAGCGCGAGGGTACATGTTACATACCATCTATAAGTACAGAAAATGGAGGAATTGATCAATAGTCAAGAATAAAGTGAGGTTTTTTTTTTTTTTTGATTTTGTTTTACTTATAAATAATAAATGCAACAGTTACGTCCAATAAACGGGACTATTTTAGTACAGTGTTGGCATTCCACCCGCTACGTACACTATCGACGACTCTGCACGGATCGTATGTTTATGTTTATGATATGTAACAAGTGATGAACTTACCCCCTTTTTATAGGGCGCCTCCAGCATCGCCTCGACATCAAAGTCCTCCGCCATTGTACGATTTGGGGAGCTTTCTGAAATTCCACGCATTAGCCCAGAGGAAAAAGAAATACGAATCTGATAAACTATTGAAATGTATAACGTACAGCTAGGTAAGTTAAGTATTAACAAATGTTAGTATTTTAGTCTTTTGCAATATTCTCTTTCGATTATACGGCCGCCAAACGCAAGGAATGTGATTTGCACAAGGAACTGCGAAAACAAACGACGGCCCGTCCACACCAACGACGAAGAGGAAATAGAGCGAACCGGATGCAGCGTCACATTCCTCGCATATTAGGTGTAACCTATGTGTCAAATGAGCAACTCTATCGCCAACAGAATTTGATTGAAAAACATTAAAAATAGCATCAAAGTACGTAGCGAGAGATAGTAATCCATAAGGTGAGTGTTCATTAATTTTCATTGCCCAAGTTTTCTATATTTACTTCAATAATAACAAAAAGTAACCTAGTTGACGAGTTGGATTTGGACCAATGTACGTCCGAGCGGACGATATACTATATTCATGCTTTCCACCATATAAAATCACTAGAACTAACTACATTACCATAGAATACAAGAATCTAGAACCGACACACGAAAATACACATATTGTCCAACTCATTATACAGTCCGACCTCTCAATAGTGCCACACTCAATAGTTCCACTTCCCCAGTTTGATGTGCGAACCATGGAGATAAGCGTCCCGTGAGCGGTTTTGAAGCAGTTCTCTGAAGGACAAAAGATGTTAATTCTCCCGCATAGAACTTATATTACTGGAAGGGGAATAGGACCTGTTGAGACAGAGATATATCTCTTTCTCCTCTCCTAACGCGGCGTCTTTTCTTTCTGCGCAAGCGCGCACCGCCCTAGTCGTAGTCATTCCTAACCTATAACGTGAACCACGAATCACCGTTGTCAAATTGTTTGCTTGGATGATAATTTTGAATAGCATATTAATTTATAACCGTTGTCAGTAAATGTATAACTTAACTATTTTTGTGATACATAATGAATTACAACTTTACGCTAACCCTAACCTATCAATCTTCGCGCGGTGCTATGCTGGCGAGGGGTATGCGCGGAGAGGGGACTGCACGTTAGGAAAGGAGAGAGAGATATATCTCTGTCTCAACATGTTAGTGTCAGTCTGCCGCTCATTGCGCAAATGGGCTATTACCCTTCCAGGAATATAGGGAGCTTTCCACCTATGCGACACGCATAGACACAGTGTCGACACACTTCGACACTGTGTGCGGTGCTTGTTGGAACGTCGTATAGTCCTTGGCCAAGACACCAGAATGCGCTAATGTAGTTTTTACTAGATTTTTGATTGTCGTTTTTTCCCGCGCTCAATTGTCACTAGTACAGTTTAGTGGTATTTTGACAATCGCGTAAAAGGTGAGTTTTGTCTATTAAAAATATATTGCACAGTACTAAAAAATATTATAGTAACATCCTGTGCTGTTGATACTTCAAAAACAAATCATTCGCGGCATATCACTCGCTGCTCCCAACACAAAAAACGTCAAGCTCTATGCTACAGTTGGCAGCAGTGTCGGCGACACAGCGCCAGAAACACACCGCTAAGCTGTGTTCATTTGTGCCGTACCGTGTCGTTGTTGGAAAGCACCGCGCCGGACACGGTGTCGCTCTGTGTGAACTGTGTCTGTAGATGGAAAGCTCCCATAAGTTCTATGCGCTGTGCACACACTGTGTTTTCTCGAACATAACCTCTTATGTGTACATATATGGGCGTTTCTAGCGAAAATGTCATTTTTCGGTCCCTCGAGTTTTTTAACCCGTGCCAACGTATGAATTTGAATTCCTATAGCATGAGCTGTTACATATGAGTGTAATGTACCCGGAAAACAACTTTTCATAATGATTTCTAGCTACCTCACATTACAGCGTCTCTCGGAAAGACGCGAAGTGTTCCTGAGCAACGTATGTCCCGACGCACAGATTTATTGCTTCTGCTGTTTGCGGAACTTGTGCGCAGCTTCAAAAAAACCGCATAAAATTCGGGTGGCCTCAGCTAACCATACAGAATGTGGAATTATACGATCTAATGATGTGCCAAGTCTTACACCCTCAAAATAAAGGATGGAACGTGTGTCCCGAGCTTTTGGGATATACTTGTCACGACCGACATAATCGTATGCCACAGTTGTGCGCAATGCAATTCGTTCTTTATCATAGTCTACATTAGTTCAGTTTGGCGTTAGAAATACTGTGCATGAAGGGCATCGATGTGCTAACAATATTTGACGACTAATACAGACATAAAGTTCGTGAAACTAAATATTTCTCGGAATATGTCACGACCAAAAGAGCATTTATTTCTATTCCTCCAACAGGCACACCGGAAAATTTATGAGTGACTCGATTGAAACCGTGTTCACAAGAAGTACGAAATCATTATGAGTCATTTTTGAACTGCGCACACTTTTTATTGCTGTTTTAGGGCAAAAATGTCACGACCGATAATGTCACGACCGACATGCTCGTATTCCTACTCGTCGTGCGCAAGGGCAAGGAAAATACTGCAATTTTTATTTGAAAGCGTTACCATAAAAATGTCGTACAAAAAAAATTTCAACAGTGTGCCTCAAAATTTGAGATATTCACACGCGTTTTTACCATCGAAAATTCGATTTTTTTTTTAATGTCTCTCTGAAAATGATGATTTCACGGAAAAATATCCCACCGGGTATTCCGCTTCGTATTTTTCGTGACCTACGTGTTGTGCTTTTTTTTTTTTTTTTTTATCCGTTCTGAATGATATATATATATTTTTTTTAATCCGTGCCGCGTGCGCAAGCTAAATAAAATGGGCCAACCTATGGAATGCACTGATCAACATTCAAGTAGACTACCAAAAAAATTTGGATGATGTGCCTCAAAATCTTTAACAGCACTTTTTTTAGAACAAAAATGACATTTTCGCTGGAAACGCCCATATATTATTCATCGTAGGTATCACTCGAACTAGGTAATTACTTAAGAAGGGGCCGAATCAATCAAGTCGAGTCAAATTTTGTGAAATTGCTTCTACTTGATTGATTGAGCCCCTTCTTCTACCTCTTCCCTAGACTTAACGCCCGTTAGAGCATGTAGTCAAAAACTCTGCCTCAGCTTGCCCCATTTGCGCTTAGTGCATAGAACCATAGAACTTATATTACTGGAAGGGGAATAGGACCTGTCGGGCTGACGCCAACATGTTGAGACAGAGATATATCTCTTTCTCCTTTCCTAACGCGGCGTCTTTCCTTTCCACGCAGGCGCGCACCGCCCTAGTCGTAGTCATTCCTAACCTATAACGTTAACCACGAATAACCATTGTCAGATTGTTTGCTTGGATGATAATTGTGAATAGCATATTAATTTATAACCGTTGTCAGTAAATGTATAACTAAACTATTTCTGTGATACATAATGAATTACAACTTTACGCTAATCCTAACCTATCAATCTTCGCGCGGTACTATTCCGGCGAGGGGTATGCGCGGAGAGGAGACTGCACGTTAGGAAAGGAGAAAGAGATATATCTCTGTCTCAACATGTTGGCGTCAGTCTGCGGCTCATTACGCAAATGGGCTATTCCCCTGCCAGGAATATAAGTTCTATGATCTCTCATGGGGGGTGCGTTCCGAATCGAGCTGGCAGCGCTGACAGCTTTGCTAGCGGCGTTCCGAAATGACTTTCAGCGTGCATAGTGCGCTGTGACTCTGCTTCGTAGAGGCCCGTCGCGAGGCTAGGGTTGCGTTCAATGTCCCTAGATTGAAAAGCTGCGGCTGCACTACCTCTGACGGTAGTGCATCCACAGCGTTTGGCATTTTCCCGCCAAATCTAGTCATGGGGCGATACGACGTAAGCTGGTATTCGAACATTTTGTTCGATCATAAAAAATGAATTTAGAAACGTTCAATATGTGTGTAATCGATGCGGGCACAAATACTAACTATAATATAAAGGTATCACAGTACCAAAGCCGTTCCGTTATACGGCAGCGAAACCGAGTATGGGTGGGGGGTTCGTGACTAGACATAGCACTGTCGTGAATTCGGTACGCCCGGCAGCGAGAAACTGCAGCGTCTGCACTGTTAGCGCTGGCAGCTGATTTCGGAACGCACCCGGGGTGTGACGTCGGAGCGGCGTTCGCGGATAATTCTAGAGGCTAGCTACTGGAAATATGGCGGCGGACAACCTAGACGTTCACTCGAGAGTTCTGGGTTACCAATTATCGATAAAGTATTGAAATACAGTGGACTGGATTAATCTAGTATCAAATTCAGAGGAGTCGCGCTATCTAACTATTCATACTCTCATCTAACTACTCGTTTGAATATCTTGGTATTTGAATCTTATCTTCTTGATTCGGACTTGAAGTCTTTTTAATTGAATAATGCGAGAATGAATTATTTTAAAGTGTTATTATGATTGCTTTTACCTTGAGTCGGTTTCTTCCTAATCTTCGATGAGGGCTCGTCCCTTGATCTTCGATGTTGCTTAAGTTTGAACTGGATCAAGGGGTGGCGAAGGATGAATGATTTAGATTGATCTTACTCGAATTTAACTTGTTATTTGACTTTATTGATAATATACTGTGATTCCTGGTTTTAATATAACCTTCACTGAATCGATTTACTTTGAAAATGGATTTTACTTGAAGCTAAGTTCCGTATTCGGAAAGATGTGTATGAATGAACTTTTTGAAAACTGAGCGTAATATGTAAAAGGTTGAGTTCTGAATCTTCGTCTGAGTTTCGATGTGTCTTCAAAGTCGGAGATGTGAAATTGGAGATGCCGCGAAGCTGGTGTGAAGAGGCGTCAAGTGCGGACCGGTGCAGAAGAAGCGAGCGAGGTATGTTCTAGAAGAGGGGTATGTGCTGGAAGAGACTGTTGCTGAGTCTGCCCGGGTGTTTTGTATGATGATCGGGGGTGCGGGGTCCTAGATTAGGCTGGTGTGGAAGGGCCTTAGCTGATTGGGCCGCAGCTTCATGGGGGGGCCTGTCAGCCTATGATTGGTCTATGGCCCAGAGGCCTTTCTTCGTTTTTTGTTAGTTTTATTTTTCCTTATGGTGGGTGCTCTTGTGGGGTTACCCTCCTCCCGTCGGGTGCTCTGTGGGGTTTTCTTTCGTCTTGCCTCTCTGCCTCAGTGTTCACCTCCCGTAGTTCTTGTCCTTGTTTTTCGTAGGGTTCCTTGCACTGAAATATAATACAATGGAACGCGCGCTCCAATGCTAAGCAGGCCTCTGGCTGTCCGGAGAGAGAGATAGCTCGAATGTGACCACCTGTCTTTTTCTATTTGCTACTGCGCATGCGTTGAACCGTCTCGACAAAAATTTTAACCTAATAGGATATACCACGTGCAAACAGGGGTATAAACTTTTCGACAAACTGTACATGGTGCGAGAGAGACAGGTGGTCACATTCGAGCTATCTCTCTCTGCGGAACCCCCACCACCGCAGCGCGCGTTCCAGTTGTATTATATTTCAGTGGTTCCTTGTAGGGATGGGCGATATGCAAAAAAATATCGATATTGCATATCGATACGTATTGTCGTACAAAATATCGATACGCCTAAATATCGGATATTGGTGTATCGATATTTCGATATTGGGAACTCACATGTGGCACCCTGACCTCTAGTGGCCAAATATCTAACTACTCATTCCCAGTCGCTGCCTGGTGTTTTCTATAACTATATATAGCAAATATGGCCGCTCATTCCCAGTCAATTCACTAGGCCACGCCTCCGTGTTGATTCCCAATATCGATATGAAGTCTTAGGCATTATACCTGGTCTGCATACGCACTTCAATACCGGGTATATTTGAGTATATTCAAGAAATTTGTCAACTGATTGGTCACTTCTGTTGTGAAAATTCAGTAATTGGCTAAGACTCTGAATATACCCGATCTGAAAGTGCGTGTGCAGACTAGGCATAACTCCGACAGTGCTGTCAATATCGACATTCGATATCGGCACCTATGATATCGATACAGCGATATATCGGGTCACTAAATATCGATGATAAATATCGATATTTTCGCATGGAAATATCGATATATCGATATATCAATATATATCGCCCATCCCTAGTTCCTTGATCTTTGGCTTCTTCCCATGCTTCTTCACGTGCCTGGTGCACGTTGAGTTTTCGATGTTTGTCGTGTTGCTTTCTTTGACTTTCAGGGCAATTTCTTCTTTTGTGACCGTAAGGGTTATTTAGGTTTTATGTGATCTTCCAATATCTGGGGTTTTGCTTTTACTCGCTCTTTTTAAGTTTTCGCACGTGTTCATACTGTTTCGAGATTTTATGACTTTAAGAATTTCCAGTGAAGCTTATTTTGAAGATACATACAATAAATTGTAGTTTATAATTTCTTCTTTGATGTTAATTTCTTAAGGGGGGGGGATACCGGATGTGTTACCGACACCGCCTATATCTCCGAAACGGGGCTATCAATCGACTTGTCCTTGCGGCAGTCGATGTTTGACGAGTAATGGGTTCGAACTGGTACGTTTGATCGGATGAAATCGGATTTTTTTTTTTTTTTTTTATCGAAAAGCGTGGTCGTGCTTATATCAAAGCCTACGGATCGAAAATGCAAAATCGGCTTCCTGAGCCCGATTCTGTATGGCATTCCGAACACAACCATCCAAAAACATCTTTGGTTTCGACAACGATGAAGAAACCACATCTAATCTACGTTTTTGTGGTAATTTTCGCGATTGTCAAGGGCCGTGAGCGAAAATGGCCGCTCACGGCTGTTGATATGATGTGGTGGTTCGCAGAACGCCCGTGAGATGTCGCCGCACGCCCATTTAAGCTTCTCCTTTTACCACCGCTGTTACGTTGGTACACCTGGTACCACGTGACTCGACCCGCAGTCAGAGGTGATTTGAAGACTAACAATACGTATATTTACAATATAATACTTGTCAACGATTTCTCCAACATCTCGGTAAGTGAAAATATATAATCAATCCGAAATTGAGCATTTTGTTCATTTATTTCCGTTATTCCATCATTTTCCATGGTTTTTCAATACCTATATATATATAAAATATCATGTGAGTAGTTGTACTGCATATCATATATAATTTTATATTATACGTTCCTCGCATTATACAGCTATCCATTATATACAATTATTAGTGTTGCCGCAAGACGAGACAAGGCAAGAATTTTTGAAATATCGTCTCGTATCGAAAGTCGAGAAAATTAACAGAGTCTTGTCTCGATAAATTCTCGTCTCGAGATAACAAATCTTGTCTCGTCTTGAATTTCTTGTCTTTTTCGGCAAATCCTCTATTGCGTAAAAAAATGAGCCGGTTCAACGTCTGGTCACTCGGGCTGCAGAATAATAAATGAAGGAAAAAATAAATAAATAAATAAAGGAAAAAAAATCATACTAAAGGAAAGTTTATTAACTATTATTAACTGATCAATTACTTCAATTCCCTCCAAACTATCAACTTTTTACAATCCATCGAGCTCTCGATTACTCCGCGGGCGGTTCGATATTCTCGAGTATTGTCTCGGTTATCGTCCAAGTCTTCTTGTATTGTCTCGAATAAAACGATACGAGAAAAATCATCATCTCGTCTTGAGTCTCGACACCTCTCATCTCGTCTTGTCTCGTTTTTCTCGTATCTTGCGGCAACACTAACAATTATATAAAAATACATAAAATATATGGTTTATACATATTATACGACGATGGTTAGTAGAATATTAGTATCTATAGATAAATGAAGTTTAATTACTCATTACCAAAGTAATCCCAGTAAACGAAACTGGATTGGCGAATCCGTTTTTTTGAGATTCCAGATTGAAATAAATTAAAAAGAATTGAATTTCAATCTGGATTGAATCTGATGATCTGGAATCTGGATTGAATTTCAATTCTTTTTAATTTATTTCAATCTGGAATCTCAAAAAAACGGATTCGCCAATCCAGTCTCGTTTACTGGGATTACTTTGGTAATGAGTAATTAAACTTCATTTATCTATAGATACTAATATTCTACTAACCATCGTCGTATAATATGTATAAACCATATATTTTATGTATTTTTATATAATTGTATATAATGGATAGCTGTATAATGCGAGGAACGTATAATATAAAATTAAATATGATATGCAGTACAACTACTCACATGATATTTTATATATATATAGGTATTGAAAAACCATGGAAAATGATGGAATAACGGAAATAAATGAACAAAATGCTCAATTTCGGATTGATTATATATTTTCACTTACCGAGATGTTGGAGAAATCGTTGACAAGTATTATATTGTAAATATACGTATTGTTAGTCTTCAAATCACCTCTGACTGCGGGTCGAGTCACGTGGTACCAGGTGTACCAACGTAACAGCGGTGGTAAAAGGAGAAGCTTAAATGGGCGTGCGGCGACATCTCACGGGCGTTCTGCGAACCACCACATCATATCAAGAGCGGCCATTTTCGCTCACGGCCCTTGACAATCGCGAAAATTACCACAAAAACGTAGATTAGATGTGGTTTCTTCATCGTTGTCGAAACCAAAGATGTTTTTGGATGGTTGTGTTCGGAATGCCATACAGAATCGGGCTCAGGAAGCCGATTTTGCATTTTCGATCCGTTGGCTTTGATATAAGCACGACCACGCTTTTCGATAAAAAAAAAAAAAAAAAATCCGATTTCATCCGATCAAACGTACCAGTTCGAACCCATTACTCGTCAAACATCGACTGCCGCAAGGACAAGTCGATTGATAGCCCCGTTTCGGAGATATAGGCGGTGTCGGTAACACATCCGGTATCCCCCCCCCCTTAATACTTAATATTATGAAATATTATCTTATGCTAGGTGTTGAGTGGATATTTTCCTCTCTGCCTTCGGTCTGGGTTCGCAACCTGTCTCGCTCGGTTATGGTGGTTGGCATTCGAGACTTCAGTTTCTAGAGTGTTCCAGACGTTAGGGTGTTTGAGGGGCTTTTAGTGTTATGCTGTTTGAGAACCAAGGATAGAAGGTGAACTATATTGTGATGTAAACTAAGAATGGTCTCCAATATGCGGATAAGTATTTAAGCTGCAATCCCTGCATAAAATGCCGGATAGACACGATACAGTATGCCTATACGGTATGCCTATACAGTATGCCAACCGTATGCCTATACGGTTTTTGATTTCGGATCATATACGATTCTATATGAATCTGTATCGTGTCTATCCGGCATTTTAAGCAGGGATTAGTTAATAAATCATTTGCTTGGTTGATTATATGATCCTTTGACAACTAGTAAAATGACGATTTGAATTATACTAATACTGCCGTAGTATAGACCTTAGACCATATAGAATGGACCGGGCATTGCCTATGCTGAAGCATTGTACGGTCTGCTGCCGACTAAAGCGAAAGAGACGGAAGACACTACGCCGTTGTTAAGAGAGAGACGAAGTGCTCTGTTCACAGAGTAAACGTTGCCACATTGAACAGCAGCGTTGCCACGTTAGTATGCTAAACCCTATGTGTAATAAGTTTTCAGCTTAATTTCAGTGCCTACTCGATTTCGAGAGTTAGCATGAACAAGGCTTATTCGTGCGCATATATATATCGCTATGGCTATCCTTGTCTTCTTACTCGGCAGCACCCCCACCAGGTATAGACTGGTGACTTGGTACTTTGGAATAATATTCTTACGTCCATGGCTAGACTCTGTTTATTCTAGGGACTCTAAGGGTAACCAATCTCAAGATCTGACCTTGGTGATCACCAATGAAAATTAAGACCTTCTGCTATAGCAGCGCCACCTAATTAACTCGATTTCACGGACACTTTCTACACACGGAGTTGTTCCTCCTTACCTCTACCCTCCGTAGTCAGTTTGAACTCGCTCAAACATGGCTGCCGATCTAGTGACTTTTGTCTAGTAACAAGCTTGAACCTGGCATTCTACCCTCGCCTTCCACAGTCCTCAACCTCGGGAGCTTTCCATCTACAGACAAAAATCGACACAGTCAGACACACAGTATTATGATTGGCTGGATCTAGCGGAAGGGACCAATCGTATTGCTGTGTGTCTGACTGTGTCGATTTTTGTGTGTAGATGGAAAGCTCCTATAGACATGGAGGAAGCATAGCCGCTGAGAAACCGAGTCGAGCGGCGAGAGAGAGGGACGTCGGGACCGTACATGCTCTCTCTTTCTATTCGATCATAGGGCCAATCAGAGAATAGTGAGGGCCAATCAGAGTCTGCAAGACAAAGAAGGCACATACTGTCCCGTAGTTTGTCTCATGCCCGTTTTCCACTTACGCTGTAGGGTATCTCATGCTTCCTCCATGTGTATATGCTCTAAGGTCTGACTGTGTCGATTTATGTCTGTAGATGGAAAGCTCCCCTCATGTCGTGGATTATGGACTTGCTGTTAATGTAAGTTTACATTCAATATACCATGCTGATTAGCACAATAAAGCACAATAATTCGGAATAAGTAGTTTCGTGTTCAATATTTATTTCTACAATACCCCACCCGCAATGCGCGCGACAATTCAAACATCGCGCGTACAACTCGCTCAGACATGGCGTCGCGTTTGCTAGACTGTTTATTCTAGGGACTCTAATGCCGTGTCTCAATTCGTTTCTAGTACCCTAGTGCATTTGCCTTTACCCTTACCCTTCATGGCACATTCGCCTTTCACAATTGAACTGCTTGAATCAAGTATACACTTTTGAGTGTTCTGCACTCTGGCGTGGTATGAATGTACTCTAGATTGCTCACTGTGTTGATTGCGATTTCTAGGTTATGAAATTGAAATTTCCAATCTGGCTGTCAAAAGGTGCTCAAAGGTACACAAAAGGTGCATCTCCCGTACCTTTGACACCTGCACCTTCGCGCACTTCCCCTTGATCAGTTGGGTTGCCTTAATGACGTCACTACCGGTTTGTCCAAGGGTTTTTTTTTTTTTTTTTATACCCTTTTAAATGGCTTAACTCCTATGATAGGACGTAGCCGATTTGTCCAAGGGTAAATGTGGCATCAAGTGTATACTCTGTGCGAATTGAGACACGGCATAAGACTCATGAAATAACGTTGGAGATTGTTGGCCCTGATAAAGACTCGTTGCGCATGCGTTAGAAGACGAGGAAGTTATACCGCATCGGTTTTCTTTCTCTTTCTATTCGCACTACGCTGATTCGGCCGCCGCACCTCCTCTATAGTAATATCTCTATGGCTGGAATCTGATTGGTCTGATAACTGGATAGCCGTTGTTGTCATTTACAATTTGTGTAGTAGTATCTCAAGTTTTAAAACACGTCGAGTTTGACAAAATTATTTGAGGTGATTTCAAATGTTACGTGATGTCTATAAATGTAACGGTCAATGGAAACCCCGTCAGCATTCGTCGTGGAAGAATGGTATTGTCCGACTTGGATCAAATCAAAAAGAACGAGCGGGACAGGCGAAGAAAGTTACGCATAGAACAGGTGTGCTTCCATCCGTAAATTCTATTCAATTTCAATTTTCATTTACTCGAATACATTCAACATGATATATTCACATCTATGCCCATCACCTTGATCTGAATGAACACTTTGATTTACAATGATACCCTAACAGAATTATTGGAAACCATAAAGCCAGCGCTGTGAACCTTATCAAATAATTTCTAATTCTTCTTCTAAATTGATTGATTTTTCAATTATTTCCTACTTATGGGTTTAGGTTCGACAACAATCAAAAGAAATATCGAACAGACTCTTGGAACGAGCTAAGAATGTTACAAAGGCGCAGCTTACGCAATTGGAAAAGGAGGGCCGATCTGAACTTCGACAAATGCACGATCAGAAAATCATGGACCTTCAACGCAAATACCAAGAAGATATGGAGGACATAGGACGAGCACATGTCTCCGCTTCCCTCCAACCAGATGTTGATGCTTTTTTGGAGTTGGACAGAAAAAAGAATAGATTCATAGCCGCCGAAAGAGGAAAAGAAGCGCTGCAACGACTGAAAGAATCAAACCAGGCAAATATTATTGATCTTTCAATTAGAACTATACAGAGTGAGTCTCTTCAAAGGTCTACAATGGGTGGGCGAAGGCATGCCTATTCAGCCAATGAGGCCAGCTGTTACGCAGACTATGTTGGAATGTGTCGGGGATGTGCCAAACAAGGTTCGAAGACTTGACAATAACAACGTACCGTAAAAATTTGTTTTGATTGAGTTCCTTGTATGAGTGATGGATGTATTGTGGTACACTAGAGAATTCGTGATTAAGCATTGCTACCCTATTCTCACCCGGATAATTGTTTACCTGATTGGCTGAATTGGCGTGCCTTCGCCGCAAGTAAGTCCCACCTATTTTAGACCTCATAAGAGACTTGACCTGTATAACTGAAGAAAGGAGACTCACGTATGAGGTATTCCACGCCAACTCTGCCAACATCCGATCCTGGCCATTTCAGATTTGATCAACGTTTTCTTCGCATCATTCTTCCAACTTCGGAGACATGATATTGTTTTCAGATTGTTTTTTCACAAACTTACTTAAGGTGCCATTTCATGACGGTGAATAAACGCTACTGTTTCAGCTTTAACGTACCACGTGACTCACATTTTCATCGCTAGATCTGTTCGTTGAACTTCTAGCGTCTAGTCGTGATAATGTGGCGTCAACGCTGGTTCTATTTTCAAATTGAATATGAGAAAATTTGTGGATCGTACGAATTAATTACAGCTCCACTCTTGACATTGTTGCCTATATGCTTTAGCGTTTTGCCATTCTTGAACTTATCGCGTATACATGATTCTTCAATTATTGTAAACAACAGAACACATGACACTTTGGAGCACAGAAGGGCCCGAATCATGTAACCTATGATATGAGGATGTCGCTATTTCTTGACGCCCGTTTTCGTTTACATGAGCGACCGTTGATAAATTAACGCTTTTGGGTGCCGCTTTTCTTTTCGCGAGCGATCGTGGAACAGCGAATAACCAGGGTTATGAGACCACCATTCGCTTAATTTTCAGCGAATGATTCGCTTGTGAAAAGGCACCTTTATTCCTGAATTTTGTAGACATAAACAAAAACACGCGTTATATTCAATATCCTTACCCTGTCGGCTTTTGATATACGAAGATTACCCCGTATGTTTACCGTACAAACACGGTATTGGTGTAAGGATTGTCAGACGACCGTAACAACACGTTCTTTACGCTACATAAACACGGGATTTTTGAGCCGAAAATGAACAAATTTTAAACGGCAGGTATTCTTAGGTAGTACAGTATGAAAACCGAATGTTCCACAGTTACAAAATACTTACATTTGAAAAAAATATTCATTCAATAATATTTTTACAAAAGGATCGCAACGAAATTAGTAATGGTCGGTTTGACCAACGACAAATAACTTTTTTCGTCAATTGACTTTATTCACTGATTTAGGAATTGCATTTTTTACATTGAAAACATAGTTTTATTAGGCTAATGTTATAAAACGTTATTTTTATCAAAAGTGTCGTAAATATGCATACTTACGGTACGAACTTTGTTCATTTTCGGCGCAAAACTACCGTATTTAAACCATTTACACGTACTATAACAATAGTAAGAGGGTAACCAGTCGGTATATTCACGGTAGCTGAAGGTATATTGAGCGTATATCAAAAGTCGTCAGGGTAGGTAGAATAACAAAAATTCGTTGCTTCGTGACGAGCACTTGCAGCCATATCTGAAAGTGAAACCAATTCTTCTATTTATTTCATCGCTTTTCAAGTTTCGTTGATAACACAGCTCAACTAAATAGTATATTGCGTTGCTAGGGACGAAAGTTGGTGATTGCAACGAGTGTGAAGTTTGCCGCCCGAGCGAAGCGAGGGCCGCAAACACACGAGTTGCATCGGCAACTGTTGGCCATAGAACGCACGATATTTTTTATAATAAGTGCATGAATGTGGAGCGTGCATGTCAGTAGCGGGACGTTTCCCAAGGGACGAAAGTGAAGTAATTGTGGATTGCGCATGCGTCAACCTTACTTTGCAGACCTGGTATGCATTCGGCCACTTTCGTCCCGCTAAACTGACCTGCAACGCCCCACTTTTCATGCACGTGTTATAAAAAATAGTTTTCGGTCCTAGGCCCTAAAGTCGGACTTTACGGATCGGGTGAGGATTAGACGTATTCGGACCGGCGCAGCCGGTTCGAGGATGCAAAATCCCCCACTCGGTCAAGTAAATCCGACTTTAGGGCCGTGGAGCGAACACTATTTTTTGGTACCTGTGTCCGTAAAGTGGTACTTTACGGACTATTTTGGGTCCCTAGAATCAAACTTTACAGAACAGTCCCTAAAGTACGTACTTTACGGACACGGGTACCAAAAAATATATTTTTTTTGTTATCCTGAATGTTACCGTGAATTTTGGTGATTGAGAGCGTAGAATTTATGGATAAAGCCATGATTATATCAGATTGGCTCTAGTTTTTACTCCAATTCGGCTCACACGTTGAAACAATTTTAATGCGCATTCACTTTGCGCATCTAAATATTTAGCAGCTGTCCACGTGATCGTGGTTTCACTTACGCGATTTATCCCAATAAAAAAACCTTATATTTTCTATATTTTTTTCGCTTCTGTCCGAATAAATTGAGTAATGGCATGAACTGGTGTACACTGAGCTATCTCCATCTCCTTTCGAAGTTAGGGTTAAAAAAATATGAGAGTACACTCAGTGCTGCTCAGTGCGTACCAGTGCAGGCCACGGGAAAATGCCATATAACTAATGCCATTGATGGTGGTTTTTTTTTTTTTAATTGACATATTAAAAAAAATTTGAATTCTGCATCTAAATATTGATTTTTCGAGTCATACAGCGTGAATTCCTATCTTTTAGACAGGTGAACTTGAGCTGAATGTCCGCGGAAGCTCCGAGCGCACGCAAATATTGCAAATTTTCAATGCGGCCAACTTCCTACCGAGCCGAACAGTCAAAATATTGGTGTCATGAATAAATGAAGTTAGCCGCACAGCAAATTTGCCTGCGCTCGATGCGCAACTGGAAACTCAGATCAATTCCCCCTGTCTAAAAGATAGGAATTCACACTGTATATGAAAATGTCGATGAAATAAATAACGAGCCAATTTTGAAAAACTGCGCTTACTTCTGGGGTCGTAGACATCAAATCTTCCTTAAACCACTCAAATATCAAAAGCAACAAAACCACTATTGACCAGTGTAATCAGTTACATTAATTTTAACTGATAAATCAGTTTTTTTCAAGCATTAGTAGATCTTTTTATTTCCTTAGTATTTCTTCATACAAGAATCGTCTAGATGACATCCTCCGTTTGTTAATATTCCTTGAAATCGATTGAATCAGTATCCAAAAAATGAGTTTCTCGCTCTGATATGAGTGCAATTATCGTTGTGGTACAAAGAATTTTGTAAATCTCAGTAAAAGAAATGACAATGGTCGTTTTTGTGTTGGTGCGAAAAATTAGAAAATAAATTATGCTTTGTGGAAAAGATCTGCTAAAAATGCAAGTGTTTTTCACAGTTGGAACAATGACATATAAACGAATATGAATCAAATCCGAGATGGTCAAGGTCAGAAGTTCGTCGAGTTGACACGGATTGCCTCCTATGTATAGTCAAACTTCCCGATAGCGGACACCCTCGGGACCGGAAATTTCGTCCGTAGTTGAGAAGTGTCCGTTGTTCAGAAAATGACTAATTGTAAATGTGTCATACTTTATTTTAAACATGTCTAATACATATGAAACATAATATTTGTCATATAAAAGCTACTTTGTTATATCGTAAAATATATTAAAAACTACAAAAGAAGCATTTCTATACGCGGCCCAGCGCTGGACTTGTGCCCAAAATAGCGAGCATTGCGGACAAGCTGGAACCGGCAGAAGCGTGTTCGCAGCGTGCACGTCAGATCAAAAACCAAAACAATCGTTTTGAGAAAAATATGTAATCATATTTGAAATTTTGCAAACGTGTCGGTTATTTAGAAGTTTTTGTATGGAGAAATGCATCATTCAAAGTACCGTGTCCGTTATTAAGAGCGTCCGCTATTAAGAAGTGTATTTCCCATAACAGCCAATGCTTTTCTGCCGGGGATTTTTAGACTGTCTATTATAAAGAGGGGTCGGCTATTAAGATGCATCCGTTGAGAAAATTTCACTGTATTTTAAATGAACAACATACAAATTCGACACCTGGACTCATTTCCATAGACTTGAGAAAATTGCTGTGAATTCATAGCATTTTCATTGCGCAGATGTTTCAGGACCTTTTACGAGTTTCCTCTTGCAATCGAAATATCATGAGTGAAATGTCTGGTTTGAATGAACGTATTTCGTGTGTCATTTTTTAGGTAGAGGATGGACATGCCGCTTTACACGAAAGACAAAGACAAGTACGAGAAATGGAAAATGCACGTGCTTCTATGGTAGCCAATTTGCCAAAAAAATCATGTCCTAGAGATAGATCTGAAGAAGACTCAGACTTGACAGGTGACGACGAAACAGTTAGGAAAAGTCCACAAAAGAAGAGGGGCAAAAAGAGCAGCAAACTTCTCCAGAAATCTATTCCCAATGTGGTTGTTCAATCCTCTGATGTGCAGGTGGGACAATTGAAATTCATCTTGAATATGATATCATCTTGCGTAAAAATCTTACTCGATTTTCAGTATCTAGTTATCTTAATAAATTCAGCAAATTCGTTACATCATTCAAGTCCTTTAACCGGTTGACTGGCAATGTATCATATATGATAAAAAAAAAATTGTGCCGATTCTGCTCATGTATCATACATGATCAAATAGAATAACTTTCTTGATTTTCAGGAGATTTGAATGAAACTTGGTATACAATAGTTTTTGGGGTCACTGAATCTGAATCTGGCATTGGAACTGTGAAATTCAATTGGGATCCTTGGAATGGGCGTGGCTTCGTAAAAGTAGCCGACTTTCAACAGTTCTATTTTTCGTCACTAGTAAGCGTATCGAGGTTTCAAGCCCTCTCATTGGTTACAGCATAGAACTTATATTCCTGGAAGGGGAATAGCCCATTTGCGCAATGAGCGGCAGACTGACGCCAACATGTTGAGACAGAGATATATCTCACTCTCCTTTCCTAACGTGCAGTCCTCTCTCCGCGCATACCCCCGCCAGAATAGTACCGCACGAAGATTGATAGGTTAGGGTTAGCGTAAAGTTGTAATTCATTATGTATCACAGAAATAGTTTAGTTATACATTTACTGGCAACGGTTATAAATTAATATGCTATTCAAAATTATCATCCAAGCAAACAATCTGACAATTTTTATTCGTGGTTAACGTTATAGGTTAGGAATGACTACGACTAGGGCGGTGCGCGCCTGCGTGGAAAGGAAAGACGCCGCGTTAGGGAAGGAGAAAGAGACATATCTCTGTCTCAACATGTTGGCGTCAGCTAGACAGGTCCTATTCCCCTTCCAGTAATATAAGTTCTATGCGTTACAGCTGGTTACTGCAGCCGTCGTTCAACAGTTCTATTTTCTGCCACTAGTTGGCGTATCGAAGTTCTAAGGATCCCAATACGGCGGACTCAAAATGGCTGATCCAAAATGACTGCTAAATGTTCAAATATTTTTGGGATTTCAAAAAAATGTATGTAGGAGTTTCTTGGGTCACTGATTACGAGTTTGAAAAAAAAACTGGTGAATAATTAAAAACTAAAAAATTCACCCTTAACCCCTATTTTTCTTTTTCTCCCTTTGGGGATGGCAGCTCAAAAAAATAATTGTCGCGATCGAATTGGAGGCATGAAAGATCTCCGTATAAAAAATTTGAATAGGTTTGGTGAGAAATTGTATAAACTAACAAATTCACCCTCAACCCCTATTTTTCAGGGGTTGGGGGTAGCAGATAAAAAAGACAACGCCCGGAATCGATTCAGCGACTCAATAAACCCCTATATACCAAATATTGTGTGATTCGCTTAATTTTTCGCTGTTGCCAGTTTTGCACGGGGAGAACTCCGGGTAGTATATGTTCCCGCCGGTATAACAGACTCCCCGCAGAAAAGAGGATTTTCTCACCGTAAATACGGGTGCAAAATCTGCCCGCGCGAGAAGGCAAACGTCCCGTCTTATATTTTCGGTGACGCCGCCTTTCTCATATACGGTGAACTATTGGTCCTGCCAAGACTTCCCGCAAGTGTGGGAAGTTAGCGCGCCCGAAGCGGATCGGAAAAGGCCCCGAAAACGTGGGGAAAAGTGATTCCCGCGCGGAAGCGCCACAGTGCCTGGAGTTCTCCCCGTGTGGCATGAATAGTAAAAAAAGCCGTTCCAGTCAACCGGTTAATGTGTTGTTAACGTTGAGTCACCAAAGTGTGTTTATGTTCATCAAAAAATCATACCGTTCCAACGGAAAGATGTACAAAGTTGATAATTTCTGGGTGGTACCTATTCAATTTGAAAAAGACAAGAAGTTGGACCTCCTAATCTTCTGCCAAATATTCCGAACTTATTCACTCTGTGCCAATGTCTCTTTGTTTTGAGAAATTGAACTGAAAAGCAGTGACGACTTAGAGCATATAGACATGGAGGAAGCTTTCTCACTGAAAAGCGTGAAGACAAAGACGGGAATAATAACATGATAACCTTTGTCTCTAAGCCAGGCGCGTAACGTGGTAAATTCAGTGCCCACGTCGATAACAAAAATGGAATTCAGAATTTCTATCGTATTTTCAAAGGCTGTGTATTGCTTTTATATAGTACAATATTATAACATATCGATGCTCTCGGTAGAAAAGTGTCTAACTCCACTTTTTTTCAAAAGGCATTTTTTTTGTATGTTGTGTTGAGAAATATCATTCTTCATACGTTGTTTGGCTCTCCTGAAAAATTTACAAAAATGGAGTTAGACAATTTGCTAATTAGAACGTCGATATAATATATTATATTCATAAATAATGATTTTTTACATGGATATATCAATACAATAATAAATTGCTTTACGCCCGGGTGTGCATTTCGCGAAAATTATGCGGCTAATCGGCTATGCTTGAACCACATAGGCACAGGGCCATACGTTAAACTGGGTAATGGGTATCGTACCACTTGGCACAGCTCTGACGTGGTCACGTGGCTAGTTGAAATCGACCAATCACATTTTGCGAGAGCCAGAGAAGTTATCACGTTACTATGTCTATCCTTCCTGCGCTTGCCACTTATGGAACAAGATAGGACTGGCTCCCTTCATGTCTATATGCTCTAAGAGCGACGCCCAGTTTCAATTATCGTGACACGCTCTATTTATTTATTTGCTTATAATATTACTACTCTTATTAATTTCGAAGTGCTACAAAAAGTAGAGTTATATGGGGCCGGTTCGAAGTTTCGAATGTTCAAAGCTCCGAACGGTCAAATTTACGAATTTTAATGCAACGAACTCACAGTTTTCAGAAAGGGTATTTCACCGAAAGTCTATGTAGCCGATGTCAAAAATTCCGAATCGCAACACACCGAAGGTTCAAAATTCCGAAAGCTAAAGACCCGAAAGGTCAAGACTCCGAAAGCTTAAGATCCAAAAGGCCAAAACTCCGAAAGCTTAAGATCCGAAAGGCCAAAACTCCGAAACTTGAACATCAAGCCGTCGCGCGTCGTTTAATCGGCACGTTAAGAACACGTTCGGTCTTTCGGAATTTTAGACTTTCGAAATTTTGCACTTTCGAAATTTCGAACTTTCGGGATTTTAGACTTTCGGAACATCGGACAGTCCTAGCCTTGAGCTATCTACATTTCGACCATTCAAAATTTTAATTTTTTCAACTTCAGTCCTTCTGAAAATTTCAGAATCGTTTAGAATAAATTCGGAAATTTGGCCGTTCGAAGCTTTGAAAATTCGGAACTCTGAACCGACCCCAGTTTTATAGAAATATAAAATCTTTAAAAACAATAATATCTATCAAGTTTCTAATGTGAGAAATCTGGTGGTTGCATCACTGTTTTCATTCTATTTGTTCAACAGGTAGTAGTGAGCCATCCAAAGGCAAGTAGGTCTGAGCCACAACCAGGTCCTTCCAGAGTACCAATGCACCGAACAGAAGCGACTTCGAAACGCTTGGCTATGCCAAATACAACCATCGCCGGCATATCGGATTTTCCATGTGTCACGACCGGCTGTGACTCTGATGTCCAGGAACCACGAAAATTTTTACCAAGTCTAAACTCTCCATCAAAGGCAGACAAACTGGCAAGGTTCTATTATTGTTTTCTCAGAATAATCCATCTCTGATGGCGTGGGTGTAACTATAATACTTGTGCAATAAACTCCCCGTTTCTGCCATTCCAGAAGCAATCATCACACAATTTTGACCCACAAGTGATATTTGAAGTTGACTTTACGAGATTCTTTGTGTTGAAAATTATTCGTTCGGTAATCTCATTAAGAAGATTGGCCGTTTTGAATCAGTACCATTCATAATCAATTCGCTTACACCATACTCGCACAGAAATGTACAATTTCATTATAGTTGCATTCACAAATTAAAACAATACAAGGTACATAATAAGTAAACAGTTACTTAGATGTGACAACGGTTAACGAATATCAATCCCAATATATCATACAAATTGCGAAGACAATTTAAGATATTTCCCTCCATAATATAGCAATAAATGCTGTGTCTTAGTAAATCAAACTATGAGTACCTTGTATTTACATACTTCGAAAATCAAGCAGGCATCAGTGCGTAATTTTTTTTTTCCCTAATTCAAGCTATAATCCTCAAGACTATAAACCAGATTCTTCAAGTTCTGCAAGTAGTGGTAGCAGCTCGACGACATTAAGCGATGACTCTTCATATTTTTCGGATGGTGCTGTGGATCAAATGGTATTAAAAAAAACACCCAGGCATACAACGTCTGCAGCATCGAGCAGAGTTCAATTCTATGATCATACTACTAGGCAAATGAATGCTTACAATAAACCAACTGGTGTTGTTGAAAGAATAAATGTTAACAGAAAGGTGTGTTTTCATAAAAAGACGATAATCTTCATTATTGGATATTTAATAGTATCAATCATTTCACAGCTTTATGACCAAGACCATTTCGGCTTCAAGCTATTCGAAACAATATCATTCCATAGCAAAATAGTGAAAGATAATTTGACTGTCTGTAGCCGAATGCGGAGGAATTGGCACGTGCTGTGATCCAGTCAGAAGCCGCTGACAGTCTGTTAGCAGAGAATCGGAGACGTCATGCGCAACGTCGTGGAAATGATGCGATACTCCGCGAGCGAGTACGTCGGGATTATAAAAATCTTTTGCAAAATTTAGACCACCTTTCTCGCGAGGAACGCAAGCTCAAAGCTAGTCAAATTCATGGCCCTATGGTAAGTTCCTCTCTCCTTTATCTAACTGTTCATTAAATTCTTTGTACTTGTATAATATTTTTACCTTTTCAATCAGACTAAAGATATCCATTTGAATCCTGTTCGCCGCCAAGAGCTTCTTGCACAGCATCAAAAAGACATGGATCATGCGTTTGAAGCGGTCGTAGATGATAACTCATTGGGGGCCATTGATGACGACCTCAAAAGACGTCCAGAAAGAATAGTGACAATTTCACCCATCGACGTAAAGGAAAACACAGCAAGTACTTCCAGTGCAGTGTGGCAAGATCCACCCTTTTTTAAACCTTTGAACGATGTCACACAGGAAGACCATGAAAAAGAAAACGGAATGTCTCGCAATGAACAGATCTTTGAAATGCTCAGAAAAGTCGAGAGACAGAAGAGATTGTTGTTAAAAGAATTTGGAGCGGATTTACCCGACAATATTTTTAGCGCCAGTGTCAAATCGTTATTCAGCGAAAATACATCGACACAAACCAGTTTGCCTACAAAGAAGCTAGAAACATCCCCAATTGCTGAGATTAAAGTAGTTAATTTATCAAGTTGTGACGAAAAGAATAAAAGCAAAGCAAGAAAGGGGAAAAGGAGGGACTCTTCACCTCCAAAGAAAATCGAAATTGCAGTTCAAACAACGAATTTGGATGAGAGGGATGCTCCACTTGACAAAAGCGTCCAAGTCGAGTTGTTGAATGGCAAACGAATTATCAACAGCACATCAACAAGCAAAGAAACTGTTGTTGACACAAAATCATGGGACAGTTTACCAAAAGGAAATATCATCGAAGCAAAAAGTAACAGCAGATCATCAGATTCTGTTGAAACTGGCATTGTCATTGACATCAAGAAGAAGCAAGTCAAAGTGACGCCGAGAAAAAAGAGGAACAGCTTTCGTGTTTTCAGGCGAAATTCACCGAGAGTTATTTCCAAGCCTCGTTCAGTGCCCGGCGGCAAGTCTTCCACACCTGTTGGAAAATCGTCCAGATCTGTCCAAAAGTCAAAGCAATATACTTCGAGATCGGATATTTCTGAAGTAGAGCCAATACAGATTAGCGACAAAAAGGTGAAAATACAATTAGACAAAAGCGGAATCACAGTGAAAATCAATCCGCCTATTAATGCAGAGATATCTAGGGATACAAGTGCCCAAAGTTCTAAGGGCACTTTGATCGAAACTTCAAGAGAGAGAATACCGGTGTCATCCAAGAAACAGACCAAGGCGAGAGATACTTCAGACACTTCGACCTCTTATACTAGCCCACCCCCACCAATCTCAACGTTGTATCGTAGCTTCAGAAACAATAGTACTCCGATATTGGAGATATTAGAGAACTCGGAAAGTGGATTGAGGTCGAAGAAGAGGGGCATAAGCCCTGTCTCATCGCCGGGAACTCCTTCTCCGAGAACCATCAATCTGCCAACAAATACACCTCATTTGAGGCAGATCAATAGGGTGCTAGAATACTTCGATTCGACAGTTTCACAATCCACGGATAATACGATATCGATTTTGTTGCCTGGTCGGCAATCTACACCCAACGAGGTACCTGGCTATCTAGAACCGAAACTGAACTCATTAAATCATTTGAATAAATCACCGGATCTCTGTGCGTGCGAAAATCCTCAATGTAAATTGATGCATTCAAGCATTGAGGATATTCAGAAATATGCTTCAAAGAACTACCCTGGAATACTACAGAAATATCAGGATCTTCAAAATATGTGCACTGACAGAATTGCCTCATTAACAGATCTGATTGAGAAAGTGCGCAGCGAGCAAAGAGGCATGGAGCTTTCAGTTGGTGGACACAGCGATGATTCTAGTATGTTCCAAATTCCTGGTCCCACCCCGATGCGAGGAGATATGCAGAGTGTTCGTAAACTGGTAGACAGCATAGAAGCTATTCATAATCAATTAGCGAAGACGCTCAATGAATCTCAGCGGATAATTGCGGTTGAAAAAATTGTAAAGCAAACATCAAAGTCAAAGGGTCCTCTTACTCAACCCGCTGTATCCACTGAACCTGATCAAAATTCAACTATTCCTAGCAGTCTGAATGCAGCTAGACAATCTTCACCAAATAATAATCCCCAAGAAGTTTCCAGGAGGGCGCTTCCAAGAGTGATCAGTTCTGAACGAGTCAATATACCTTTATCGCGATTTAAAATAACTCCAAAGTCACAGACAACTTTGAAGATGACTATTACAGAATCTACTTCACCGTCTCGTAAAAAATCACCACGACATGAAGAAGACATGGTAGAACAATTGTCAAAGGAAATTCTTGAGCAGAGCAAAGCATTGGAAAACGTGGTCTCTGAAACTTGGCAAGATTACCATGACCTTGCCAGTAATCAGTCCCCAAATTCGCTGTACATCCCTGTTACTTTTCCTTCAAGACATAAATCTCCGTCTCCAACAAAGAAACACGCTACATCGCCAATGGTGCAAGATTGCTTGGGGTTATCTAAGGAAACATTCAAGGATCGCACCGGCAAATCAGGGGTTGGTATAATACAGGTGTAACAAAAACAGTATCGTATGGCTGGACGTGACAGTAAAAATAGTACATTCCGTACCAAGGAGGCAAAGTAGGTCTTTCTTTTGAACGCTCAGCGTAAAAAGATCTTTTGCCTTCATGGTGCACACTATACTTTATGCAACGAAAGCATGTTTTGCTGGTTTATGCTCGATCCGGTACACAAAGTAGACGGATTACATACAATAACAACACGGTTTGAAAGCTAATGCGCATGTACGGAGTGCAATGATACGCACAGGTTGAAAGCCACTGCGCATGTGCGGAGTACATTAAAACGCACTTCAAAGTCCTAAGAGGTTAAAGTGCCTTTATTTTTACTGTTCCGTGCTCCTCACCACTAACTCGCTGCGACTGACTCGCAAACGGCTACTACGTGTACGGGAATCAAGCATGAAAAAAGAGAAAAACATGCTTGCGTTGTATAGAATACATTTTCGGTATTTTTTTATTAAGGTGCCACAGTAGTAGCACGTCCTATTGGCAGTTTAAAATTGCAATGCGAGACCTGGTAGTCACTTCGTGAACCAATTGTGATGGCGGATGTAACAGTACAAACAGTACAAACGTCAATGTTTTTCTACGTAAACGAACCAGTTCTACAATAATAATGTAGTAAATAATACAAAATAATAATCAGATATAGGGTAGACGTACCGGTTTTGGCCACCTTAGTACCGTTTGTGGTCACCACTTGCTGCATTTGTGCTCATACCCATTACCATGTAAATCAAAGCGTGGCCACAAACGGTACAAAACTATTTTAACAGCTTTAAGGGGGGGGGGTATACCCGATTTGTTACCGACACCGCCTATATCTCGGAAACGGGGCTATCAATCGACTTGTCCTTGCGGCAGTCGATGTTTGACGAGTAATGGGTTCGAACTGGTACGTTTGATCGGATAAAATCGGATTTTTTTTTTTTTTTTTATCGAAAAGCGTGGGCGTGCCATTTATGTCGACTTATATCAAAGCCTACGGATCGAAAATGCAAAATCGGCTTCCTGAGCCCGATTCTGTATGGCATTCCGAACACAACCATCCAAAAACATCTTTGGTTTCGACAACGATGAAGAAACCACATCTAATCTACGTTTTTGTGGTAATTTTCGCGATTGTCAAGGGCCGTGAGCGAAAATGGTCGCTCACGGCTGTTGATATGATGTGGTGGTTCGCAGAACGCCCGTGAGATGTCGCCGCACGCCCATTTAAGCTTCTCCTTTTACCACCGCTGTTACGTTGGTACACCTGGTACCACGTGACTCGACCCGCAGTCAGAGGTGATTTGAAGACTAACAATACGTATATTTACAATATAATACTTGTCAACGATTTCTCCAACATCTCGGTAAGTGAAAATATATAATCAATCCGAAATTGAGCATTTTGTTCATTTATTTCCGTTATTCCATCATTTTCCATGGTTTTTCAATACATATATATATATATAAAATATCATGTGAGTAGTTGTACTGCATATCATATATAATTTTATATTATACGTTCCTCGCATTATACAGCTATCCATTATATACAATTATATAAAAATACATAAAATATATGGTTTATACATATTATACGACGATGGTTAGTAGAATATTAGTATCTATAGATTCGTTTGAAATAAGTGTAAAAAAAAATCTGTTACAAAAGTCTGCTCTCCTTTTCAACCATGAATTACCCATACCCGATTCGCCAATAAAATTGTTTTTTTTTTTTCTTTTATACAAATACTTGTCATTTGTTTGCAAGTTTGCTGAACACTTGAAAAATCTGAAATACAGCATAACCAATCAGGGTATACATGAAATTTTCATTTCCAGATACCAGGCATTTTTCATCAGTTGCCGTAGACCAGTGTTGCGAGTTTCTAATTACATTTTCAATGGAATTACTCATTTCATTACACATTACTTTGGTAATGAGTAATTAAACTTCATTTAATTACACATTACTTTGGCATTAAACTTCATTTAATTACACATTACTTTGGCATTAAACTTCATTTAATTACACATTACTTTGGCAATGCGTAATTAAATCGAGTTCAATTACACATTACCGAAGTAATGTGTAATGAAATGAGTAATTCCATTGAAAATGTAATTAGAAACTCGCAACACTGGTCTACGGCAACTGATGAAAAATGCCTGGTATCTGGAAATGAAAATTTCATGTATACTCTGATTGGTTATGCTGTATTTCAGATTTTTCAAGTGTTCAGCAAACTTGCAAAAAAATGACAAGTATTTGTATAAAAGAAAAAAAAAAAAACAATTTTATTGGCGAATCGGGTATGGGTAATTCATGGTTGAAAAGGAGAGCAGACTTTTGTAACAGATTTTTTTTTACACTTATTTCAAACGAATCTATAGATACTAATATTCTACTAACCATCGTCGTATAATATGTATAAACCATATATTTTATGTATTTTTATATAATTGTATATAATGGATAGCTGTATAATGCGAGGAACGTATAATATAAAATTATATATGATATGCAGTACAACTACTCACATGATATTTTATATATATATATATATGTATTGAAAAACCATGGAAAATGATGGAATAACGGAAATAAATGAACAAAATGCTCAATTTCGGATTGATTATATATTTTCACTTACCGAGATGTTGGAGAAATCGTTGACAAGTATTATATTGTAAATATACGTATTGTTAGTCTTCAAATCACCTCTGACTGCGGGTCGAGTCACGTGGTACCAGGTGTACCAACGTAACAGCGGTGGTAAAAGGAGAAGCTTAAATGGGCGTGCGGCGACATCTCACGGGCGTTCTGCGAACCACCACATCATATCAACAGCCGTGAGCGGCCATTTTCGCTCACGGCCCTTGACAACATAGAACTTACATTACTGGAAGGGGAATAGGACCTGTCGGGCTGACGCCAACATGTTGAGACAGAGATATATCTCTTTCTCCTTTCCTAACGCGGCGTCTTTCCTTTCTGCGCAGGCGCGCACCGCCCTAGTCGTAGTCATTCCTAACCTATAACCTGAACCACGAATAACCATTGTCAGATTGTTTGCTTGGATGATAATTTTGAATAGCATATTAATTTATAACCGTTGTCAGTAAATGTATAACTTGACTATTTCTGTGACACATAATGAATTACAACTTTACGCTAACCCTAACCTATCAATCTTTGCGCGGTACTATTCCGGCGAGGGGTATGCGCGGAGAGGGGACTGCACGTTAGGAAAGGAGAGAGAGATATACCTCTGTCTCAACATGTTGGCGTCAGTCTGCCGCTCATTGCGCAAATGGGCTATTCCCCTTCCAGGAATATAAGTTCTATGCTTGACAATCGCGAAAATTACCACAAAAACGTAGATTAGATGTGGTTTCTTCATCGTTGTCGAAACCAAAGATGTTTTTGGATGGTTGTGTTCGGAATGCCATACAGAATCGGGCTCAGGAAGCCGATTTTGCATTTTCGATCCGTAGGCTTTGATATAAGTCGACATAAATGGCACGCCCACGCTTTTCGATAAAAAAAAAAAAAAAAATCCGATTTTATCCGATCAAACGTACCAGTTCGAACCCATTACTCGTCAAACATCGACTGCCGCAAGGACAAGTCGATTGATAGCCCCGTTTCGGAGATATAGGCGGTGTCGGTAACAAATCGGGTATACCCTCCCCTTAAGGTGCCACAGAAGTGACATGCCCTATATATATTTTGTGACGTCAGAATCGTGAAATACGAGGAATTTCGTCGCGATATTGAGCCTAAACGAGGAAACGAATTCCACACTGAAAGAAATACTTCTCGCTTAGCAGCAATAAATATCTGGTTGGAAGATTCTTGCTATGATTGGAGTAAAATATTTCTGCTATGACTCTGCTATTAGTTGTATTTGCAATCGAATATCGTTATATTATGAGTACAATTATTGCTAACATCGTATGCGCAATAGAGGAATATACTAAATCAATGAGACAATACACAAATGGCACACATAAGAAAATTAAGTTATTTCTAATTCAACAGTATACGAACATGGCATTGCAGGCTGATAATTTGCTACTACAAGGATATACCATATAGGTAGTAAGACTTGAAAACATGTGTCTTCATCAAAAAATTGGTATTACTGCATTGCAAACCCGTATAAGACTTCCCTAAGAATATTGTACATTCAGTACAGTGAACAGTCTTATAGCTAACCCAGCTATACGTATAGCTCACTTAACTATATCCGCGTAGCGTACAATACGATCTCAACGCGTTTGTATTGTTGAGACAGTTATACGCATAGCTGGACGAGCCGTACGAATACTTCATCTTATACACGCACCAACTTGACTCGCTTATTGGAAAAATACGTAGTGTCTTGTATTCTAGTGAAGTGTGCGGAGGTGAGTTTTCATTCGTTGACATGACGCGTGTTTTCTTGATTTTTAATGACTACAGTTCTTGAAACCTGAAACTCAATATGTTCTCCGAGAGTCTGTATGTATATAGACAGCGTCGATGTAAAATAGTTGATGATAAAATTTTGATTGAAAAATCTGGGTCCTCAGAAGTTTGAGAGAGCTTCCCTGGCTGACCACTTCATAACTTTTCAGACACCATGAGAGAAAAATGGGTACAAAGTCTTTCCAAATTTTGATTGATCAGACTTGTTTCAGTGAGTAGTGAGCGTGAAAAAAATGATCGAATACATGGGTGAAATATCCCGTGTTATTCAAACGGAGAGAAATATGTGTTGTCAGGCACGTTTTCCCATTGCGCTATAGAGGATTCGATTCCACCTAGGTCTTTCAAAATTTATTCGGCGATGATTCAGGGAACGTGAAGGTCAAAATTCATCCTTTAAAGGAAGGGCCACCCTAGTGTATATCTGTATAAAGTAGAACCAATTTTTGACTCAACAGGCTGATATACCTCACGGGGCCGTACCGCTTATGTATACACAGATAAACTAGAAGTGATGTTCGATTCAGAACAACTAAAACTGAAGTTCAACTTAACAATTCAGTATAGCTTGAGGAGCCATATCGCTCATACAGTCCAGTAAAATAAAGGAGCCATAATACTTACTCGGACAAACCAGAATCAACGTTCGACTCGGCGAAGCGATATAGTTCACACAGCTATACTGAATTGTTTCCGTAGCAATATTCAAAGTTCTCATAACCAAAGTATGTTTCCTATTTTCGTTTATCATATGGGCATTTGAACTACCCTAACCGTTTGTTCTGAGAGTACAGCTTGTGACTGTATACTATACACCGTAGACCTATCATAGCAAGACTCTGTGTGCGTAAGCCTCGGTATGCCTGGTTCACTCAAATGAGCCATACGAGGAATACCTCATATCATAATCATGATATAGTTACGTCGACCATTTCAGTTCAATCATAATCGTATTGGTGTGGCAAGAAAATTTCTGGCTGTCGCTATTTTAAGCATAAATTATAGCTCGGTCAACCAGAATTATTGCTGTGCCCCATACAAATTTCTTTCAGTGCACGGGTATTATTTTTCTATTGAAGCTTAAATTAATCTGTACTGCGTACAGATTATGTGTACTGCGCTTGCTTAGTGATTTTCGGCGTAGATTACCCAATGATGTCCATGGTGAATAAATAAAAGTGATAGGTCGTTTAATACATATCCAACATGGCGGCATCAGAATCCGGCCATCACCGTCTTGTCGTATTTACGCTGCATCCAGGAGATTAATACGTCTATCACTAAATACAGGGAGCAAGCGCAGGGTAGAAATACACACTTGTTTCGGGAATAGTATTTTTCGTACCTAGGCCGTAAAGTAGGATTTTACGGCCGAGTGAGGATGACGCGTCCGAGCACCGGCTAAGCCGAGGCGAAGTAGTCCAAGGAACGCACAATCCTCACGAGGCGGTAAAATCTTACGGCCGAGGTGCTAACAACATTTTTTGATCGAGTATCTGTAAGAAGTACGCCTTTTCGGTCGTGTTTTGCGGCCGTAAAGTACGACTTTACGGACAAGTCCGTAAAGTACGTACTTTACGGATACTCGATCGAAAAACTTATTTCGACCATCTGCATCCCGTAAATCAGGCTCGATTTGACGACGAAATTCCTCGTATTTCACGATTTTGACGTCACAAATATATATAGGACATGTCAGTACTGTGGCACCTTAATAATTAATAACTTCACTTTAAACAATCAAGTACTGGAAAAGTTGGGTTTGATATTTGCTGTAGGGTATGATTTCGAGATTAATTCAATAATTGAATAGATTTATAATGCCAGAAAGGAGAAAAGCATTAGTCAAGCATGGCCACAAACGGTACAGTGGCCACAAATGGTACGTCTACCCTATTAAAAGTGGAGTCACAATAACTCGGAGAAATTCGTTCGGAAACATAGAGATTGTTGATGAACGATCTGTAAAACACAAAAAAACATACGTTCTGTCCTTCAATCATATACCGTGACGACGGCGTAGCCTTGGTAAGGGCACAAAGTGCGTCTAATTTTAAAACGGCATTATTATTCTGTCTGATTATTTGTTATTTTCGGTTTGGTGCAGCACTCCCTTAGACCATACAGTAATGGACGGAGCACGTGAGTGATGGGGGTGTTGCCGAGTAATAAGACAAAGACAGCCTTAGCGATGGACCTATACACGGTGATTCTGATCAACCGCCCGTCCTTACACAGTCAGATTCCTGACAAAAAATAAAAATTAAATTTCCTTAGCAAAAACTTCGAGGCTATCATAGTTTCCCAGATAGAGCAGGTTTAAGTAGAGCTCGCACGTCGTACAGTCAGGGTCGTCCTGATTAAGCTTGATGTCGAAAATGACGACCCGGTCGACCTAGACATTGAAAACGAGAGTCCGGTCGACCTGCACGTCGAAGACGACGGTCCGGTCGAAAACAAGGGTCTGGGTGACCTGGACGCTGAAGACGACGATCTGGTCACCCTGTACGACGAAAACAACGACCCGGTTGACGTTGATGTTTAAAACGGTGACCTGGTCGACCTGGACGCTGAACACGACCGCAACGGTCCGGTCGACCTGAGATGAGAAAATTTCGACCCGATGAGCCTGGCCACGAGTAGAAACGCCGGAGCAACGAAGTACAGGTTGCTACCCGTTAGTACCACAGGCTGAAATTACCGGCACGGCACTGACTGCTGATGTGCGAGCTCTACAATAGGCTAACTTGAACCTGCTCTATCTGGGAAACTATGATAGCCTCGAAGTTTTCGCTAAGGAAATTTAATTTTCATTTTTCGCAAGGAATCTGACTGTGCAAGGACGGGCGGTTGATCAGAATCACCGTGTATATGCACACAAATAAGCCTCATTCATGCCAACTCTTGAAATCAAATAAGTTTAGTTATGATCGAGCGAGTTATGCCACAGAGGCTATGGGGCACATAAACGTGGCAACGCAGCAACATGACTTGGCAACTTTTTATCCCTAACGGAAGCACTTCTTCCTTCTTTTACACACCATTTAGTATCTCCCGTCCTTTTCTCATTACTCAACAACAGACTCCCATATGCTCCGTCATAGGCAATGCTCCGTCTATTACTGTATGGTCTAAGAACACTCATATAAACACATGCAAAATTGTACTGTTCATAGACTTATAGAGATAGACTGTGCGCTCTTATGTGCTGGCTGAAGCTCATATTGAAGGACAAGAATAGTGCCGGAGAGATTCTTTCCTTCTCGCACTGCGTAAGGAGTGGAGGTCCACAGCGAGTAAGGGGAACAACGCCGCACTATACTGACCCTGTTGTAACAGGCCTGCCGTTTACCCCCACCAACTCGCGGAGTAGAAAAAGACAAAATCTCCAGCTATTGCTCTCTCTTTCTAATGAGTTCTTCAGCTCCTCGTTTAGTAACACGCAGTCTATCTCTATAAGTCCATGGTACTGTTCACTGAAATATAATAATACTGGAATGTGCGCCGACCATTCTGTACCATTGGAAGCAGCGTATAGAGAGAGATAGCTCGCCAGTAGTATCTTTGTCATTGTCTTACTGAGTGCGACTGCGCACATGAAGCATCGTACAGCATCTGCAATAAGTGTGTCAGTTCCTGCATCAGGCGATTCTTCGCACACTTACGTATTGGTAAATTAAAGTTTTGGATGGGACTGTACCAACAAAGACGAGAATACTACCAGCGCTGCTTCGGAGCTATCTCTCTCTATACGGCCCAGAGCCGTCGGCGCCAAAGAGCTTATAGACATAGAGTAGGAAAGAGAGCCGAACTGCTGTGGTCTTCGTAGAAAGAGAGAAAAAAACCTAGTGTCAGTGCTATCTCTGTTTAATACTCAACATTAGTAAAGGATCGAACGTACAGTCGGTTGTGTGTCTCTTTTCATTCGGGCCACACTTCCACTTACGTAGGCTCCTATGCGTATCCTACTCTATGTCTATAAGCTCTTTGGTTGGCGCGCGTTCCAGTATTATTATATTTTAGTGGTACTGTTGCATCGGCCATATTGTTTTCGCGACACTAGCGCCGCTCGACCCGCAGTAGTAGTTTTCAATGTCAAGACATATTTTGTGACGTCAGAAGCGTCAAATACGAGGAATTTCGTCGACGAATTGAGCCTTATTTATGGGACGCAGATGGGTGAAACAAGTTTTCCTGAAACCAGTGTGTATTTCTACAGGTCGCTTACTCCCTGTACTGAGTGATAGACGTTTCAATTTCCTGGATGCTATCAAAATACGACAAGCCGGTAATTGCAGGGATTCTGCTGCCGCCATGTTGGATATGTATAAACGTCTTGTCATTTTTATTTATTCGCAATACACATTACTGGGTAATCTACGCTGAAAATCACTAAGCAAGCGCCCTACGGATCAATTTAAGCTTCCATAACAAAATAATACCCGTAGAATTCGTTTCTTCGTTTAGCCTCAATTTGGCGATGAAATTCCTCGTATTTGACGCTTTTGACGTCACAAAATATATATAGGACATGCCACTACTGTGGTACCTTAAACCACTTCGTGATAACGGTGAGGGAATGCATTGTTCACTGCGAATAAACGAGATTATTTTTCCCATCCAAATTTCAGCCAATAGAATTGCACCATTCGACGTTATTTTGCATAGCCTACACGATATTTATGGCTGGTTTATGCAGTGCTGTAACTTGACGTAAGGGGGGAGCCTGCTTTAGAGGCTTCTAAAAATCGATTTTTTCGAGGATTTTTTTGGGAAGGAAAGAAATATCCGATTGAAACGAAACTTTCAGGGTTTATTGTTATATATTTCAACAGTCTTCTCAAATTTTTTTATTAGGATACGTGTCATATTATGCCTGGTACAAGCATTTCGCCGAGGCGCCTCGAGTGTGTAATTGTCGTGCGGCGGGAAAGATGCAGGTCGCAATTTCCATCTGAAACAAAGAACCCAAAAAAAAATTCATTTTTCAATAGTATAGCTTCTAGTTAAACCAATAAAATTCAACAAAAAGTGAAAAATTCAACAATTTTTCGCAAATTGAAAAAAAAATTCATTTTTTTGGAAAAAAAAATTCACTTTAGATTGTTTAAAAAGTGGGTTAATCTTAACTTTCTTAAGGTTTTTTAGGTTCGACTAGAAGAGAATTTAATCCCGAATACAATCCATTTTGTCTCGTTTCGATAGGACGTTTAATTCTTTCCCTATCTTTCCCGCCAATTAGGAAAAAACGTAAAAATGAAAAACCGAGAAATCGCGCGTCAAAGTTTTCGTATATAAGAAATCTTAATTTTCTTGAACTTACCGCATTAATATGCTAATCAGCGATTCCTGGTCCATAGAGTGGCCCTTCAGACTCTTCAAAAAACTGGTTTTCGCCCAGATGTTCGAGTCTGCGGGCTGTTCTGGCCTCTTTACTTGAAAATGAAGCGCGCTTGTTTTCTCGGGTGACGCGCTCCTCGACGCTTGCTCACTATTTCTTCTGTAACTCCGAAAATATTTCGAATTTGCTTTTGAAATTTTAGGGACACATTCTTGGATAGTTTAGGAAGACATTTATGCAAAAAAAAAAAATCGATTTTTCGAAGCCTCTAAAGCAGGCTCCCCCCTTAATTTGAGAATCGACCAATCAGGAGGCTGCTTGAGCCACACGCCAGGTGAAACGAGCCTTCTGATTGGTCAATCCCTAAATTAAGTTGAGTTACGGCGCTGCATAAACCAGCCATTAACTGATAATTTTGATAATCTCACTGGTAATTTCACGTGTGCTTTCATCGCGGTAATTTTTCATGTAGCTATATTTAATATTAATATACAAAAAAACAAAAGATTTTCCAATACAGTTAACCCTCCATCGAATCTAACAGATTGATTTATAATTATAATTCTGTAACTTTTAAATTTTGATTTTTAACTGTGGATTTTGTCTCATGATGTAATTCTATGGGCCGAAATTCGGATGGAAAAATAATCCCCCGATTACCACTCAAGCTTCAAAATTAGTCGGGTATTTCCCCAAAGTTTCCCTGCAATCAAACGAACTCGTCAAGGTTTTCAGAAAAATCACTCGCACTTCGCGCTCATGATATTGTGACCTGAAAAACTTGACTCCTTCATTTGTTTGCAACAAACCTATCGGGAAAGACCCTATAATTTTGACGCTCTTGTGGTATTATACCGTGAAGTTTTAAGGAAGCGGAACGATGGGCGTGCTATAGTTCGACCAACACACGCTCGCGTTGCGTACGTGGGCTTCTACTCGCAGTCACTGGCAGCTCACGTACGCAACGCGAGCGTGTGTTGGTCGAACTATAGCACGCCCATCGTTCCGCTTCCTCAAAACTTCACGGTATGTGACAATTCAACTGAACTACTCTTGAAATGATTCCAGAACATCCCATAAGATGACTAAATAAATAGAATATGTCTAGACTTTACCGTTATCACGAAGTAGGGCATCAACATGTATCGATGTCTCTAAACTCCAAGGAGTGTATACCCTCCAAATCTCTTTCCTTTGTACCTACTATACAGGGTGTTCCAGATTGAGCGCAACAGATTTCGTGGGCAGATTCTTCGATATTATAAATTCTGGAACGAAAAGTCCTTTCACTGCCAAAAATTCCTGTGATCAACGGTTACCTAGCTAGAGAGCATCCAAGTTGACCCATCACAGAGCGTATACAGTAGAAAGTCAATGCCGGGTCACGAACGCTATTAATGCTGGGCCAGTGGCTAAACTGTTCGGCTCGTTCACTCGTGTTGTTAATCCAATTTTTCGGCCTTCCAGGTGTTTCCCTTCCTAGTTCCCGTCGTCCGGGGAATTTCCTCGATGGTCTCCATCGTCGAAGTATCCCTCTTCATAGTTGTCATCATCCAGGTATCCCTCTTCATAGTTTTCGTCGACCGGGTATCCCCCGGCGTAATTCTCGCGTACGAAGTCGTTCCCACCATAGTTTACGTCATCCAGGTATTCCTCTTCATAGTTTCCGTCATCTAGGTATTCATTTTTCTAGTTTCCGGCGTCCAAAACTAGTCCGAAACTATGATGATGGATACCTGGACGACGGAAACTATGAAAATGGACACCTAGATGACAGAAACTATGTAGAAGGATACCCGTACGACGTAAACCATGGTGACGTATACCTGGACGACGTAAACTATGATTGGAAAGACTTTGTAGCCGATAATTACGACGGAGGATACCCGGTTGACGAAAACTATGAAGGGAAACATCTGGAGGACCGAAAAATTGGATAAACAACTCCAGTGAATGAGCGGAACAGTTCAGCCACGGGCACAGCATTAATAGCGTTCGTGACCCGGCACTGATTTTCTACTATATACGCTCTGTGATGGATCAACTTGGATGCTCTCTAGCTGGGTAACCATCGATCATAGGAATTTTTGGCAAAGGACTTTTCGTTCCAGAATTTATCGAGGAATCTACCCACGAAATCTGATGCGCTCAATCTGGAACACCCTGTATAATCTATGGTATCATTGCCTCTGGAACATCATTACCTGGTAAAACTCTGTTCATTAGACAAACGAATATCTTGATAAAGATCAGGACTCACACAAACGATCTATTACAGAAAAGCAATACAGGAAAAAAAAAACAGACCCTAAGTTTACCATATGCATTCTGCTATTATCAAATGTTGGATCAGGCTGGGTATAATCTTCTTGTGACAATGATCTAAGCGTTTTACTTGGTTGTCAATTTCAGAAGGATGCAGATTTTATTCCACTGCTAGCAGGCATTCCTAAGGTTCAAAGAATGCCAACAAGCACATCTGAAAACCATCGACCTCGACCACCAGTTACTCTAATATATGGGCCGCATAGGTAATTGAACTGTTTGTTCGTTTCAGGCGAAGAGCTGAGGAGAAGCGCTACTCTTAGCTATAGGCATAATTGAGAATCTAATGTTGTTATTTTTCTTAATCGCATTTGTTAAGTTGTTTAAACTCATGTTTTGGCCATGTTTTTGTGTTCCCAGAGTACAGACAGGGTCACCAGGTCACGAATTGTCAACCATAGTAGAATTTGATACACCGGACACAGCGAGCAAAAGTCAAAGTATGAGGAGCCCAACTAATGGAAAAAGTAAGAAGAATCTGATTCAGAATTACCAGAGTCTTGCAGAAAAACCACCTAGTCCGTCGTCTATTCGGAGCCGGACTCCAGTTTATACTTCCTCACCTTTACCGCAGCCTTCACCCCCTAAATCTCCCACAAAACGGTTTACACCATCGCCGTCAGTACGAAGTACGAAAGAACGGTCAATTCAGGATGCTGGGACGTCCAGATCTCCTGAATTGAATGAGAAATGTGAAGCCACGTGTTCTCGTTTGCCAATGAAATTGGCGCAAAAAACAGTTGAAATATCTGCAACACAAACGGATAATCTTGTCTCCCGGAAAGACAGTTCTTCAGAATCTTCAAGTTCTATGCCTGATATCAGCGCTGAACTATCCAGGCGCAACCTGATCTTCCACGCTCAGACCGCAACAACAGAAACTGACACACCTTTCCATCAGAAGGGGCAACGGCAACCGATAACGTCTGCTTCAACAGAAGCTGACAAAGATAGGATAACGTCGACTAGCTCAAACAGCTTTTCCGCATTATCCGGGATATCCGAAATCACCAGCACACCGACGTCCGATATATTGAAGTACACTTCGTCACCAGAGGAAATGGAGGCAGCCTTGAAGAAACTGGGACTCGGATGGGCAGTAACGACTCTGAAAAAAACTCGCGAAGCAAGTGCTCTTAGTTCCTCGTCTAATTCTGATACGACTCCAATAATTCCGTCACGAAAGATGATCTCCCCAGTGAAAAAGGATCTTGAATCTAAAATGAATTGCTTGACAAACTTGAGTGACGTTTCTTCAATTTCTATAAAAGACGCTAATAAAAGTACGGAACGTGCTCTCCTATTGAAAGCAAGAACTTCAACACCAAACATAGAAAATTCAAATAGTTCTTGCGAAAAGTCTACTTCTTCAACAACTAACTCCTCCAGAGCAAGTCTCCAAGATCCAAGCGACAGCTTGACGGCACCAAATTTATCGCTAACAACTAAAGCAACGTCTCACGATAAACAATTGAACGGACCTTGATCGGAAATTACCTTGAATATCATTTTTTATCACGATTATAATTCACTATATTCATATTACCTATATTGCTTCTCTGACATTTTGGACTAATAGTAAGTAATTAGTGAGGTAAGCAGTAGAAACAATGTTCAAGAAAAATTATAGAATCAAAAAGCGTCGCAGAACTCGATCTCCGAGGAATGTTGTTACGGGTTTTTATATGCTGATTTTGCATGCTAACATATTCAGGCGAGAGTAGACCGGGTTGAATGAAATCGATCTAGCTGGGTGAGTTCCGAATAAGCAATTGGCGATTGTACCTGAAATTCAGAAAACATGCCCATCGGGGATTTGATTGTCAAGAACTAGAACCGAGAGTCCGCGAGATACATTCTCAGCAAATGATTGTAATTTCTTTAAGTAAAGATGAAATAGTAAATCTGTAGATTATGATGACAGCTGCAGGGTCAGGAAACTAAAAAGGAGATGCCTGATTATACTTTCGAATGAGTCTTGCGTTTCTTATTTATCTCACTCGTAACGTATAGTCTGATTACATATGAAAATTGAATTGGATTTAGAAATAAGGTAAATGATCATTCTTTTTATTATTGCACGGGGATGGAGTAGGCACCTATAAATATTGTTTTACATAATATTGTGCTAAAAATTAGGAATTCGTACTAACAATAAGACTTGAAGCCGATACGTGAGTTGTTCATTCGTAAGACTGATCGTGATTGATGGAAATTTTCTTGTTTATTGCGACATGCATATAATTTATAAAGTTGGTGCAAATGATATGAATATTATTTTATTAATACCTATTATCATGAGAATTATTTCTCCATTATTATTATTATCATTATAAAATGGACGTATCGCTAAAGTAACATTTCGACATTATTCATAATTACAATGTGTCTGCCATACATGGGGCATTCAACTGAGGCATGTCAACTGATTTTGACCATCGCAGGTTTGATCTATATTTTTTTTATATCATTGTTTCGACCCTCAAACAACACTTACATTTATTTCAGGTCTTTATCACGAACCGTTTTTCATTTCTGAATCTTTTAGGCTGAAACGAAAACACGTTTCGATTTTTTTTTCCCCAAACATCTGAGAAATTCCGTATTTCTCGACTATAATTTTCAGCCACATTCTAACGTGTAACTAATTTTTCCATATAATCATTTGCTAGATTTCAAGGGATATCAACGAATGGAGGATATTATCAGTATTGGCAATGAAAACTACCACCGCGGGTCGAGCGGCGCTAGTGTTGCGACAACAATATGGCCGATGCAACAGTACAATTTCGCATGTGTTTATATGGGAGTGCTGCACAAAACCGAAAATAATTAATAATCAGACAGATGAATAATGCCGTTTTTAAAATTAGATGCACTTTGTGCCTTTACCAAGGCTACGCCGTCGTCACGGTATATCATTGGAGGACAGAACGTATGTTTTTTTGTGTTTTTCAGATTGTTTATCAACAATCTCTATGTTTCTGAACAAATTTCTCCGAGTTATTTCGACTCCACTTTGAATATATTTAATTATTACTAATTATTATTGTAGAACTAGTTCGTTTACGTAGGAAAACATTGACGTTTGTACTGTTTGTACTGTTACATTCGCCATTATAATTGGTTCACGAAACCACCAGGTCTCTCATTGCAATTTTAAACTGCCAATAGTAAAGTATATTGTGCATCTAGGCAGGAAAGTAGGTTTTTGCTCACGAGCGCGGGGGTTGTTGCCCGAGCCGGTGTGCGCTCCCGAAGTATGTCAAATTGCTGCCCGAGCTGGGGGGGGAGACGAGGCGAGCCGAAGGCTCTTCCCCACTGAAATATAATACAACTGGAACGCGCGCTGCGGTGGTGGGGGCTCCGCAGAGAGAGATAGCTCGAATGTGACCACCTGTCTCTCTCGCACCATGTACAGTTTGTCGAAAAGTTTATACCCCTGTTTGCACGTGGTATATCCTATTAGGTTAAAATTTTTGCCGAGACGGTCCAGCGCATGCGCAGTAGCAAATAGAAAAAGACAGGTGGTCACACTCGAGCTATCTCTCTCTCCGGACAGCCAGAGGCCTGCTTAGCATTGGAGCGCGCGTTCCAGTTGTATTATATTTCAGTGCTCTTCCCTACCATAGACATATTGGGATCCTTAGAACTTCGATACGCCAACTAGTGGCAGAAAATAGAACTGTTGAAAGTCGGCTACTTTTACGAAGCCACGCCCATTCCAAGGATCCCAATAAGAATAGACCGCGCATGTACCGAGGTGGCCCGTAAGTGGATGCGAGAGAGGGATAGAAAGAGAAAGCTGCATATGGGCCCCCTGTATCCTTGTCTAATGGCGCATGCGCGCTGAGCGTTCTTTTAGTAAGAATATGAGTAAGAACATAGAACTTATATCGGGAGATTATGTGGAAATGAAAGGCTCCAAGCGCGCGAACTTTGATTTACCTAAATCTCATTGGCCAGCAGAATAGCGCCAGGGACTCCACTCACTTCTCAGTAATATCCCTAGTTCTGTCGTCTGCTAGATTCACACAAACATAACCTATTCCTGCAACGGTCTGCCGCCATTTGTATTTGACAGCAATCAGAAACAAATAGCAGACGGACTCTAGGGATATTCGTGGCGAGTCTGAAATTGGTGACCCTCGAAATATTCGAATAAATCAGTGCCTGCGCGCTTGGAGCCTTTCATTTCCACATAATCTCCCGGTATTACTGGAAGGGGAATAGGACCTGTCGGGCTGACGCCAACATGTTGAGACAGTGATATATCTCTTTCTCCTTTCCTAACGCGGCGTCTTTCCTTTCCACGCAGGCGCGCACCGCCCTAGTCGTAGTCATTCCTAACCTATAACGTTAACCACGAATAACCATTGTCAGATTGTTTGCTTGGATGATAATTGTGAATAGCATATTAATTTATAACCGTTGTCAGTAAATGTATAACTAAACTATTTCTGTGATACATAATAAATGACAACTTTACGCTCACCCTAACCTATCAATCTTCGTGCGGTACTATTCAGGCGAGGGGTATGCGCGGAGAGGGGACTGCACGTTAGGAAAGGAGAGAGAAATATATCTCGGTCTCAACATGCTGGCGTCAGTCTGCCGCTCATTGCGCAAATGGGCTATTCCCCTTCCAGGAATATAAGTTCTATGAGTAAGAATGAAATAGAGAATGAATAGAGTGCCCCGCGCATGCGCGACTAGACAGAGAGACAGAGGGCCCATATGCAACTTTCTCTTTCTATTTCTATCCCGGCTTTTCGGCGAGGATGTGTGGTCTATTCTTAGGGGCCATTCAACAATTACGTCACGCCGTTGGGGGGGGGGGGCTCCAGAGCGTGACGGTCTGGATTAAAGTGGTCAAAATCTGTATGACGAAGTGAGATGGGCGGGGGGGGGGGGGGGGGGGGGGGGGGAGTGGTCGAAAATAGCGTGACGTAATTGTTGACTGGCCCCTTATATGTCTATGTTCCCTACCCAACAAACGAAAGAGTATTGAAACCTTAGAGCATATCGTCGGTACTCTGACGTAACCTCGTACCTCAGAAAACACTGGATGACAGAAGACACAAAAAAAACCTTTTATTGCAATAAACCAAATCGAAAACTTCTAATTATTTGTTGCCAGTTCGGAAGTTTCATCGTTTTTTCATAGATGTCAATGGTAATTATACTACCCAGGTAGCATTGCATGTATCGTCAGGACTTGTAAGTTTCTGATCGACAGTAACTTCCGTCGGAATGACGCGTGATCGTTGCGTGTCTCTGCACATGTAGCGACACTATCATAACATTGGTACGCCTGCGGAAAGCCCGCTGCAGCAGCACCCATGCGTACTCTGCCGTCATTCTGCTGTTGTGAAAAGTGCAGACGTCAGTGGTGCGCAAGTCGTGATATATATATGGGCGTTTCTAGCGAAAATGTCATTTTTCGGTCCCTCGAGTTTTTTAACCCGTGCCAACGTATGAATTTGAATTCCTATAGCATGAGCTGTTACATATGAGTGTAATGTACCCGGAAAACAACTTTTCATAATGATTTCTAGCTACCTCACATTACAGCGTCTCTCGGAAAGACGCGAAGTGTTCCTGAGCAACGTATGTCCCGACGCACAGATTTATTGCTTCTGCTGTTTGCGGAACTTGTGCGCAGCTTCAAAAAAACCGCATAAAATTCGGGTGGCCTCAGCTAACCATACAGAATGTGGAATTATACGATCTAATGATGTGCCAAGTCTTACACCCTCAAAATAAAGGATGGAACGTGTGTCCCGAGCTTTTGGGATATACTTGTCACGACCGACATAATCGTATGCCACAGTTGTGCGCAATGCAATTCGTTCTTTATCATAGTCTACATTAGTTCAGTTTGGCGTTAGAAATACTGTGCATGAAGGGCATCGATGTGCTAACAATATTTGACGACTAATACAGACATAAAGTTCGTGAAACTAAATATTTCTCGGAATATGTCACGACCAAAAGAGCATTTATTTCTATTCCTCCAACAGGCACACCGGAAAATTTATGAGTGACTCAATTGAAACCGTGTTCACAAGAAGTACGAAATCATTATGAGTCATTTTTGAACTGCGCACACTTTTTATTGCTGTTTTAGGGCAAAAATGTCACGACCGATAATGTCACGACCGACATGCTCGTATTCCTACTCGTCGTGCGCAAGGGCAAGGAAAATACTGCAATTTTTATTTGAAAGCGTTACCATAAAAATGTCGTACAAAAAAAATTTCAACAGTGTGCCTCAAAATTTGAGATATTCACACGCGTTTTTACCATCGAAAATTCGATTTTTTTTTTAATGTCTCTCTGAAAATGATGATTTCACGGAAAAATATCCCACCGGGTATTCCGCTTCGTATTTTTCGTGACCTACGTGTTGTGCTTTTTTTTTTTTTTTTTTATCCGTTCTGAATGATATATATATATTTTTTTTAATCCGTGCCGCCTGCGCAAGCTAAATAAAATGGGCCAACCTATGGAATGCACTGATCAACATTCAAGTAGACTACCAAAAAAATTTGGATGATGTGCCTCAAAATCTTTAACAGCACTTTTTTTAGAACAAAAATGACATTTTCGCTGGAAACGCCCATATACAGATATATATAATTTGGCGGCAATCAATATTTATCGACCGACACGCGTGGTTTTAACAATCTATCCGTACAGTATTAAAATATAGCTATTCCAGTGAAGAAATCAGGTGATATATCAGTGAGTATGCCCATTTTTATTCTTATTTAATATATTGGGATAAGTATAATGTAATGATTTTACCATAGCTGCCGCATGTATATGCCAATCTTTTAGGTTATATTATCAATGCAAAACTATAAGTGCAATATAAAACATGTTCCATCCTAAATATACCTGTAGAATACAAAGACTGTTTCATATTAATATATTGTATAAGATGAGTATACTAATATATGTTATACGTACATATAACTATACATGTATGAGTACTATACCGAGAAGATTCGGTGAGAGTAGACAGCCCCCTTCCTACGCCAAAACTAACACAGGCGCGCACCGCGTGCGTGAGGCTTGGCGGGCGGGGCTGAGCGACCAGTGGTGCTTCTACCGAATCTTCCGCGCTAGGCCGAGTCCGCATAGCCCACCTTGATACTTGACCTAAAAATAAATCATCGCACTGAACACGGAAAAGAATGAACGCGAATAAAATGAATTTGCCTGATGTGAACATTTATTTTCGAAATTTATAAACGAATTTAAAATCAAATATCAATCAATTGGATTTGAGTATTGATTATCAGTGTTTAGGATCGATATTTGAGACGAAGTGGAACAGGTAAGTGGAGGGTAAATCATTGAAGACAACATGGTCAAAAATTGGTTAATTTATTGATTTACTTATTCATTAACAGAAAAATGAAATTTATCAACGATCATGGGTTAATCGAAGGATCCATTGCTGTTGAATTATGGCGTACGTCCAAACTTATCAGAGATTGAATGCTTGGGAATCGGAGAGAGACTACCGATGAGCCACTGTCGAACGTAGTAGACTTTTGCTCAAACCATTTTTATTTCTCAACGACTACTTCTATCGGAGACCCGAGTGCTGACATGTACCTCAGCGAGGCTTCATAGCATGTGAAGGGGCTTTGTCGCTGGAGTTTGTAGTGCGATGAGGTAGCGTACGAGGAGCTTCGTTGCAAGCGTTTGTAGCAGGTCCACGATATTCATCGAACATTTCTTACTCGTCCAACGAGCATTCAACGTTCATGTCTCGTAGCAGGCGGAGAAGCCTCGTCACAGATGTTCGTGGTGCGATGAGGCAGTGTACGAGGAGCTTTGTTGCAAGGGTTCGTAGCACGTCGACGATATGCAGTCCTTCTCTGGACTCTGGCGAAGCCTTGCCGCACAAAAATTTGATAGAAAATGCTCGCTGACGCACTGCAAACTCTGGCAACGAAGCTCCTTGTACGCTGCCTCATCGCACTGCGAACATCCTCGACGAATCTCCTCCGCCTGCGACAAGACATGAACGTCGAATACTCTTGGACAAGTAAGAAATGTTGGATGAATATCGTCGATGCGCGACGACCCCTTGCAACGAAGCTACTTTGTACGCTGCCAAGCCTTACCGACGCTGTTGCTAGCTCTCGTTTCCTCGAACCCTGCTTGGTTCTCGATCACTCTCCGCAGTCTGTTGCCTGAGGTCAGCTTGGACAACGACGTCGGCGATATTTCTCCTCAAGAGTTAGCGGGCGATCAGTCACTGGGTACGTAGGATACAAAGTTAATGGATATCGAAAAGACTTACAAGACTTATAAATTCTCATGATAGTCAGTTATACTCTCACCTTGCTGTTTCAGAGGAAGTAACGATGTCCTGGGATGGCAACATCTTCTTCAACTAGTATGAATTTATTCTTCTCCGACACCTGGTTGTCGACGTACTACGAACTCCTGCGACAAATCCCCTCCGCACGCTATGAAGCCTTGCTGAGGTACATGTCAGCACTCGGGTCTCCGATAGAAGTGGTCGTTGAGAAATAAAAATGGTTTGAGTAAAAGTCTACTACGTTCGACAGTGGCTCATCGGTAGCCTCTCTCTGATTCCCAAGCATTCAATCTCTGATAAGTTTGGACGTACGCCATAATTCAACAGCAATGGATCCTTCGATTAACCCATGATCGTTGATAAATTTCATTTTTCTGTTAATGAATAAGTAAATCAATAAATTAACCAATTTTTGACCATGTTGTCTTCAATGATTTACCCTCCACTTACCTGTTCCACTTCGTCTCAAATATCGATCCTAAACACTGATAATCAATACTCAAATCCAATTGATTGATATTTGATTTTAAATTCGTTTATAAATTTCGAAAATAAATGTTCACATCAGGCAAATTCATTTTATTCGCGTTCATTCTTTTCCGTGTTCAGTGCGATGATTGATTTTTAGGTCAAGTATCAAGGTGGGCTATGCGGACTCGGCCTAGCGCGGAAGATTCGGTAGAAGCACCACTGGTCGCTCAGCCCCGCCCGCCAAGCCTCACGCACGCGGTGCGCGCCTGTGTTAGTTTTGGCGTAGGAAGGGGGCTGTCTACTCTCACTGGATCTTCTCGGTATACCGACACAGCCAGAAATACATGGTATATACATGTATGTTAAGTTGTATAGAGATATGAATATGAATATAATAAATGAGCGTATAAAAGATATATTTTAATATACTATATAATATATATTATGTATTATGCATATTTTCAAATAAATTAACTTTTTAAAACTCGCGGCGTAATATATTTCATTCCGCGATTACACTAATCCCACCCCCGCGACCAGCGAACCGCCCGCCGCTGCAGACTCCTAACATACATCTGCAGCAAGTCTGCTATTTGCTACTTGGAGCAGAGCGGGTATGGAGCATATATGAACTGCAGTCGGCTCCTGCTGTAAGCGTCCACACGCACGGCCATCCGACCAATGCGGAAATAGACCGATAGTGGTCTGCCGGCAGAGTCATGCAAGGGCCCGATAGATGGCCATGTCATGCGCTTGCGACAGAATGCTACCTGGCATGAAGTAATAGTAAGGAGACGGAACTCAGCCGCGGCTTCGTTTCAAAATGGGGCAATGGTTTCTGTATAACAAAGCAGCAGTCCGCTGAAAAGAATAGCCGCAGTCTTCGCGCCTGCGCGTTACACATTCTAGCGGTGTCTCTTTCTCTTTCACAGAAAGTGCGAGAGAGATAGCTCGGCCGTCACCACGAAGTAATAAACAGTAATTTAGTGAGGTTATGGTGTTTTGTTTCGGAGGAAACTTACCTATGATTCTTGGCCGTATTTTTAACTAGTCATGTATTTTTCAGAAATAATAAAAGATCCGCCGTGTATTTCCTTCACGATTCACCAGATTCAGCTTATCCACCAGATCACCATAACCTCACTAAATCACTGTTTATTACTTCGTGGTGACGGCCGAGCTATCTCTCTCGCACTTTCTGTGAGAGAGAAAGAGACACCGCTAGAATGTGTAACGCGCAGGCGCGAAGACTGCCGTTATTCTTTTCAGCGGACTGCTGCTTTGTCATACAGCGAACATAGTCAAAATTGTATAACGGAATTCGGTCTCCTTACTATTACTTCGTGCTACCTGGGTATAGAAAATATTTTAGGTTCAGTTGAACGAAATCGTTTTACGTAGAGTCCCTAGAATAAACAGAGTCTAGCAAACGCATGACTCTTTTTGATTGGTCAGTTTGAACTCGCTCAAACATGGCTGCCGATCTAGTGACTTTTGTCTAGTAACAAGCTTGAACCTGGCATTCTACCCTCGACTTCCACAGTCCTCAACGTCATGTCGTGAAGTATGGACTTGCTGTTAATGTAAGTTTACATTCAATATACCATGCTGATTAGCACAATAAAGCACAATAATTCGGAATAAGTAGTTTCGTGTTCAATATTTATTTCTACAATACCCCACCCGCAATGCGCGCGACAATTCAAACATCGCGCGTACAACTCGCTCAGACATGGCGTCGCGTTTGCTAGACTCATAGAACTTATATTACTGGAAGGGGAATAGGACCTGTCGGGCTGACGCCAACATGTTGAGACAGAGATATATCTCTTTCTCCTTTCCTAACGCGGCGTCTTTTCTTTCTGCGCAGGCGCGTACCGCCCTAGTCGTAGTCATTCCTAACCTATAACGTGAACCACGAATAACCGTTGTCAAATTGTTTGCTTGGATGATAATTTTGAATAGCATATTAATTTATAACCGTTGTCAGTAAATGTATAACTTAACTATTTTTGTGATACATAATGAATTACAACTTTACGCTAACCCTAACCTATCAATTTTCGCGCGGTACTATGCCGGCGAGGGGTATGCGCGGAGAGGGGACTGCACGCTAGGAAAGGAGAGAGAGATATATCTCTGTCTCAACATGTTAGTGTCAGTCTGCCGCTCATTGCGCAAATGGGCTATTCCCCTTCCAGGAATATAAGTTCTATGGCTAGACTCTGTTTATTCTGGGGACTCTAGTCGACGCGGACTTCCTGTGAGTGGGAAAATTTACCATACAGTCAGTGACGTCATATGATGCCTTGGAGCGCGCGCGCAAGCGTTTTGCAGGAAGTTCGGCACAGTCCTTTTTTTTTTTCGACTTATCGCCCTTTCGGGCATGTAGTCTAGTTCGGCACAGTGTATCCGCCCCAGTGCCATCTATAGCGTAAACCACATTTTACTTTGAAGATAGGTCTCCTTCTACTCCATGATTAAAACGGAGCGCGTCGACGACAGAGTATCTTTAGGCGTTTTTTCGCGTTACTTCCCACGCCAGTAACCAACTATGGATACACACCCTGCATCACCTTCGAAACGAACAACCATAACGTTCACATCTCTATACTCACTAAACCTACATTACCCAAATATTACTACATACTTATAACCATTATTATAATTATAAGACTTACGAATTTAACATATACCATTAAAACTATAACCACCTAATCCTAATCATAATTATGATACTTATCCCTTAAGCTGATCTATACCCTTCTCAATATTATTCAAGTACATACTACCCATAATGTTAAGTAATTATCGTACCATTATTATATATATATTTTTCATAGAGGCCTATTAAACATAAGTAATCAAACATATGTTAATATTAAGTTATACGACAGACTTAGTTAATCCTAAATGTAAGCACACTCCTCTAAAATAAACAATGTGCACCCAGACATCCCTTGCACATACCAAGAACGAAAGCCACCCAACAACCGCCTAACGGTCAAAAACCTATACGACACTAACCATACGAAACAACTCAAATACTAACAAAATAATATTCTCACTAACCATACAATACCCAGCCCGGCTCAACGACCATATATTCCCAACAACATCATATCATTAACTATTCTATAAACAATATCAATCCTTCACATGACCATATCACTACAGATTCACCACTTGAATATTATTTCACCTTCGCATGTTAATTATAAGTTATACTCATATACGAAACACCAAGTAATAGCCTTCCGCTATTACCTAATGTAATCGAATTATTACGCATTTGTTTCATGTCTTATAATCTTAACAAATGCCATAACGATACATATATACTCATATATTATAACCATATACTCATTTAACCATAGTCGTTAGACTATGCTATATACGCATATTACTCTCTTACAATTACTCCTTTATATTATCCACCTTAGAATATTATATCTTGCATGTTAATTATTTAGACAATGTTAACCCGATTTTCGGTTGACGCTAAGTTAAGTTATCATACTATAATATTACCTAAATAACTATACTATATTATATACCACTACTGACATATATACAGATGGCCAAACCAGCAAATTGCCAATCACTCTGTGCTATTTTATAACACCAACCCATTAACTCGTTAAATCACCGACCATAATATCTTATATTATTCCCAAGTACCAAGTCATCAGTCTATACTACGGCAGTATCGGTATAATCCAAATCATTAAGACTCAAAACTAGACTAGAAATAGATATAAGAGAGAAAGCCCCTAAAAACTGCCAAACCCAGGTAACCTACTCTGAACTGCGCAGCGACAGAATATATTAAAGGGAAATCCTTCAAAATACTAATTATTAAGAATTAACGTTAAGAAGGAAATCGTAAACTACAATTTATTGTATGTATCTTTAAATAAGCTTCACTGGAAACTCCTAAACTCATAAAATCTCGAAACAGTATGAACACGTGCGAAAAACTTGAAAGAGCGGGTAAAAACAAACCCCAGGTATCAGAAGTTCATATAAAACCTTAAATGGCCCTTACGGTCACAGAGGAAAGAATCGCCCTAGCAACAAGAGAAAACGCAACGCGACAAACATCGAAACTCAACACGCACCAGGCAAGTGAAGAGGCATAAACAAAGGCAAAGATCAAGGAACTCTTCGAGAGACAAAGAACTCTATGAGGAACAAGAATAAGGACTACGAGAGGCGAACACCAGCCGGGGGGCTAGTCGAAGGGAAGGAAAAACACTGCAAGAACACCCCCCAAAAGAAGATTTAAGTCCATATAAGGCAATGTCAACAACATCTCCGGGCCCTAGACCAATCATAGGCAAACCAGACCCCCACGCGAAACTGCGGCCCAATCAGCTAAGGCCCTTCGCACCGGCCTAATCTTGGACCCCGCACCCCCGATTTATCATATAAAACCACTGCGACCCAGCAACAGCTCTCGCTCTCGACCCTCGCTCTCTACCCTCGCCCTCGCCTCTGGTCTCTCGACGTCTCTTCGCACCAGCTTCGCAGCATCTTCAATTCCACATCTCCGACTTGAAGATACAACGAACCTCAACGAAGAATCATGACTTGTAACTTTCACATATCACGCTCAGTTTCTAAAAATGTTCATTCATACTCATTCTTTCCGAAGACGGAACTTAGCTTCAAGTCAAATTCATTTTCAAATTAACCATTCCAGTGAAGGTTATATTAAAACCAGGAATCATAGTATAATATTGTAACGTTTTATGATAAACGTTGAGTTAATAAGTTATTATGTGAGTTCTCCAAGAGAAATAAAGTGAATCGTAGAGGAATTATATATGTTTTGCAATGAGATTATGTATTCAGAAAATACAGGTCTGCTTCAGTGGCAAGCTAAAGACAGACTGATTTGTTTTACAATAATCGTTGTTGACGCAGCAACCGAGTTTCTTATATTTTAAAGGATGTCATTTATCATATAGGTTACTAGATGGTGTGTATGAAATTAATAGGATATGGGTGATTTTACCCAATGTAACACTACCCCCCCCTTAGTAAAAGAGTCGTCCCGACTCTCGAGATGAGTATAATTAAATTCGTAAGTGTGTAAAATCATCATATGGATCAACAAGTTGTAAATCAAAGTGTTCTATTTGGGAGAATTGGAGCTGTGGCTCAAGAAGTTAAAAGTTTCCCCAAATGCTATCCGGCATTCGCCCTCTGCCTCAAGGTAAACCACAGAAAACCTTGAGGAGATAGTGAATCTAATCGAACCAAAAGTGTATAATGTGATAAATGTGAAATATTCTTCGGATCTTAAATGGAGGGTCAGGAACCAGGAACCAGGAACAAGAAGGATGATCCGGAACAAGAAGAAGGATTCCCTAGTTACTGCGTAGAGAGTCCTGCATATTGGAAGTGGTTGGAGGGGTAGAGGACCAGGATAGAAAGACTCAAGGATTTCCAAGAAGTCCGAATCTGAACTCCAGTGAGGATCCAACTCCAAGCCTCTTCGAAATAAATCAAAAACGACCTAGACAGGAGGACAAATATTAATCTCTCGAAATAATAAGTCATAAATTAGAGTTTTTCTAAAACTCTTTTAAAATTATGAATTTCTTTTGAATTCTAATAATGAATTAATCCTTTTGGATATAAAATGAATAATTTTCGAAATTAGTAAATTAATAAATTGAATTGTTCAATTGAATAAATGTAATAAATATAAATAGGAGCAGTCTTATCTGGGAGGAAGTTGGGAAACCGGATTAATATGTCAGGATGGGATGGGTCAGGCTTCCTTCTTTTCGTTTCAGCATGTTATTTGCATCATTTTATTAGAAAATCCTACTATCAGAATAGCGGGAACTGAAAAACTTGGGTTATTATTTATTTACTACAGCATAACCTATATTTATAGTTTCCGCTCGGATACCTTTTTTTTTATCTAGACTCATTATTATTTAATTTTATTACAGTGACACCTAGCGTTATTTTTCACCACACCTGCACGGAAAGTACGACTTTCGGCCCCTCGCGTGAGCGGGAGGTCGTACCCTCCGATGCCAGGGAGTGGTGAAAAATAGTATACCTCACACGGGAGTGAAAAAGGCCATTCCAAACTGCGTTTTTACCACCCTCGCCTTCGGCTCGGGTGTCAATCTCACACGCAGTTTGGGTTAGCCTACTTTCCCTCCCTAGGTGAGTAATATACTATTACGTAATACTTCCAGTGAGATTCGATATTAAAATAAAAGAGGGTCTTTCAAACGACCTATATCAGAAAAGAAATAACATGTCCGCAATTCGGAACTGCTAAACAGCTGTAATGCTAATGAAATGGAAGAAAGGTTAAACCGAGCAAAAATAAATTATACATGGGACAATAAACGATCGGTTACTAACTAGGGTTACTACCAAGACCTAGTTTATAGAAGTTACAGTTTGTGAATCTGGGGAGGAATCTCTATTTCTCCAGAAATTTTGATTCGACTCGTTATTTTTGTCATCGTCTTTTCGCCAAGACGTTTGACTATTTTGAGTATTTGTCTTATTCGATTGAATTAATTTCTCTAAAGAGTAACAACGATTCGCGTCATGTCCAATCTTTTTACAAAATTGGCATTTTAACGGGGGTCTGTCTCCGTAATTTTGTCCCCTATTATTATTATTATTTCGGTTATAATTATTGTTATTATTCCTATTATTATTATTAGAAGAAGACCGGCAGGGACCAGTTGTCTTAGTTTCATCGATTTTAGTGGAAGTAGCGGTTGTTTTGTCTGTTTCGTTTTGACGAATTTTTCCTACGCCTAAATGATGTTTGGTTAATGCTTCAATTTCTAGACCTTTAATGATGGCCTCATACAAAGAAGAAGGTCCTGCCAAACTGAGAGCGAGTTTTAGCTCTGGATCGGAAATCGCGTTAATGAATCTACTGCAAGCTAATTCATCTCTTGTTGATTCGTCGCAAAGGGGCAAAGCGACTCTTGCAAGTCTTGCAATGTCGAAACCGAGGGAGGCAAGACCCTCATCTTTGGCCTGCTCTCTATTCCAAAATAAAGTTAAATAAAGTTTTGACAAATGTTGGTCTCCGAAACGAAGTCTTAAAGCCGCACTGAGTTTGTCATAGTCTTGAATGTCCGAATCGGCCAGAGCCATCAGAACTGATAAAGCAGGACCTCTGAGATTACCGGCGAGTTGTCCGGCTTTGGTGGTAGAAGACCATAAATTAACTTCAGCAATTATTTGAAATTGGCGTTCATATTCCGCCCACGGTGTAGAACCGTCAAAGAAATTAACTTTTAGGTTACTCGCTATTTTTTGTACATTCTCAGTGTGAACCTCTTGACAAGAGTTTACTACTCTTTGAGTCGCGTTTAATACTTTTTCGCGACTGCTCCCGGCGCGAAATATATTGAGTGGAATAGTGTTATTTTCTAAGTTTTGATCGCCACTCATTAAATTAATATTTTCTACCCTCTGTGCGTCCCGAATCGTATTTCCGATTCGGTCGTCTTGAGTAATGGTACGGGTGTGCGGCGTGAAAGTAGCCGCTCCACCCGTACGAGGTCTACGGACAGCTGGGGAAGGTTCTTCTTCCCCATAATTTTGTACATACCTCAAAGTTTGTGGTTCAATTACTTGCTCAACTCTTTCAATGACAGGGGATCTCATAGGAGTTGAAGTATGGGAAATGACTTCTTGAGGCTCTAGGTGTCTAAGAAGGAGGGAAAGGGTGGCCTGTTGAGCCGCGAGATTTGCCTCTCGATCAGCCCGTCGTTCCTCCCGTTGAGCTGTCAAATAGGCCTCTCTTTGCTCACGTTGTGCCGCCAAATTAGCTTGTTGTTGTGCTGCTAATGCAGCTAGGTTGGCTTGCTGTTGTGAGACCAAGGCTTGGAAAAGGCGTTCCATCATCTCGACCTGGGGTTGAGGTAGTGGGGCCAAAAGCTGATTACCAGCTGGTTGAGATTCGTCAATAGGCGCAGTAGCCGGTCGACGAGACATTTCGTTTTTCGTTTATAGTAGATTCCACAAAATATTCACTCTATCGGTCTCGGAAAATCCCGATTCTGACACCAATGTAACGTTTTATGATAAACGTTGAGTTAATAAGTTATTATGTGAGTTCTCCAAGAGAAATAAAGTGAATCGTAGAGGAATTATATATGTTTTGCAATGAGATTATGTATTCAGAAAATACAGGTCTGCTTCAGTGGCAAGCTAAAGACAGACTGATTTGTTTTACAATAATCGTTGTTGACGCAGCAACCGAGTTTCTTATATTTTAAAGGATGTCATTTATCATATAGGTTACTAGATGGTGTGTATGAAATTAATAGGATATGGGTGATTTTACCCAATGTAACAATATCAATAAAGTCAAATAACCAGTTAAATTCGAGTAAGAACGAACGAAATCATTTATCCTTCGCCACCCCTTGATCCAGTCCAAGCTTAAACAACACCGAAGATCAAGGGACGAGCCCTCATCGAAGATCCAGAAGAAACCGACTCAAGGTAAGAGCAATCATAATAACACTTTAAAATAATCCATTCTCGCATTATTCAATTAAAAAGACTTCAAGTCCGAATCAAGAAGATAAGATTCAAATACTAAGATATTCAAACGAGTAGTTAGATGAGAGCATAAATAGTTAGATAGCGCGACTTCTCTGAATTTGATACTAGATTAATCCAGTCCACTGTATTTCAATACTTTATCGATAATTGGTAACCCAGAACTCTCGAGTGAACGTCTAGGTTGTCCGCCGCGATATTTCCAGTAGCTAGCCTCTAGAATTATCCGCGAACGCCGCTCCGACGTCACATAAAATTTATTGGTGCATCGGCCGGGAAAACCAAACGTTACAAAACGCGAATAACTTATTTGTGACGCGTGTAACGATCGATGGATAGGAAAAACTAGTTGTTAAATTTAAGAGACCCTCTTCAGATTCGAAAAACAGATCATTAACACGAGAATACTTTTTGTGCCGTGTAAACGATCGACGGTCTGAAGGGATCAAATAGCGAATCTTTCGAATAAATGCCTAACTTCTAGACAAGACTCACGTTAGACGACGATTCTTAAAAGAATTACTTTAGACGAAGCCCAGGAGAAACGACGATTAGAAATCGAATAAAGCAGAATCCAGTAGTCGTATTATTTTAGACAAAGCTCAGAATAAACGATGATCCTGAAAATAGAAATCGAATAAAGCAGAATCCAGTAGTCGTATTATTTTAGACAAAGCTCAGAATAAACGATGATCCTGAAAATAGAAATCGAATAAGGCAGAATCCAGTAGTCGTATTAAACGATGATCCTGAAGATAGAAATCGAATAAAGCGGAATCCAGTACCCAGGTAGAAATTTGCCTAGAGTTGGCTAGTTATAGGCTAGCGCCTAGCTGGGAAAATCTAAGCGTTCCAAGTTAGGGGAATCTATCGTGGCTCTAGCTTGGCGCAGGCTAGCCAATCTAGAGTTTAATATAGGCATGCGTGGATAGAGCCTAGCCAGAGCCTAGCCAGAGCCTAGTCAGGAATCTGTCCAGTACCAAGCTAGGGCCTTTCTTCGACCAATCCTAGCCGCGTATTAGGACAATTCGACAGAGTGTCTTTCAATACTCGAAACGCTCGTGATTGAGATTGGAGTGAAAAACTATAGATATTGATTCGGACCGAAAATACGAAATTATATTTTTTCAGATAGCATCGGTTTGAAATATAAACCGATTACGTATAAGATATTTTGTGTGTGATAATTAGTAAGAATTGTTATTCCTTCAACAATTGTCACTAATTATCTACACGAAATATCTCATTTGTAATTTACTTGCACTCCAGACTGATACTATATGGTATCTAAAATATAATGCAAGTTCGAATTTTTGATATTCGAAATTACGCAAACGCGGATTTTGTTGATAGAATATTACGATGATCGGCCAAGCGTGAAATTTTTTCAGTCCTTGAGCCAAATAAAAAAACAGAATTCCGAATCTAAGCCGAGTGCGGAGATTCGGGCAAAAATCGGTTGTTAAAAATCTCGACATGAGTAAGATTTTTGAATGTTCAATTCTCTCAAATAATGGTAATACATTTTAAGTTGACGGAACTTCATTTTCTATTGCAGATTAACTAGCTATTTAACTTCACTCATCTGCACTGAGAAAAAAATGTGGTTGATTTTAACAAACGGGCGGTCACGGGCAGGGAAACGCCGTTTTGGTGGAAACAATCAAAAATATGATCATTTCAAATAGTACAACTAGAATTGAATAAATTTTCAGTTGAATCGACTGAAACTCATTCAATGCAACTGAATATCTATCAACCAAATGGGTTTGGTATATTCAACCACTTTTTTTTCTCAGTGTGTTTAAATGGACTTGATTATTATTCGTCCTTATATCAACCATTATTCAAAAGTCAATTTGCTAACCCACTGAAAATAGTAACAGAGACTAGATTTTTATCTATATTATTACATACTTACTGTAAGCGTTACAGTGAGTGAGAACTTTTGGAACTCTAGGAAAGTAACTGGATTAAAAAGATATTTGGAACTCAGATGTTCAAGTAAAGAATGTTTCTATGCAATCGAATAAAAGTATAATATACTATTTAATCATCAGAAATCTTCGAAGTGACCGTGAAATTTAGCTGTCATGTTTTATTTTTTTTAAGTACACATTGATGTAAATCCTCACAAATCAAAGTTTACCTATTGAGTCAAAAAGTGTCAAGTATTGTAACAGACGACGATTAGATCTAGATGAAAACCGGACGTCAGCCGATCAACGAAGTTAAGCAACATCAACTGCAGCCAGAACTTGGATGGGTGACCCACATGAATTGAAAAAAAAAACAAAAAAAAATCAGTCATTGAAGAGATGATTTCTAACATCCAGGAAATATTAACTGCGTTCTCAACTACTCGCAAAAGAATGAACTACTGGTGAAAAAAATATTTTTTGTCCGGATAATATCGAAAATAAACAAAAATAGAATGATCGGGTCATCGGCTGATCAATTATTGGGCTCTTGTTGGGCCATTGACTATAATATATATTTATATTCATAAAATTATACTGGCCCAATGTCGATAGCCATACGTTGAGTAGATGGGTAAGGGGGGTTCTGGATCAATCTAGGTCAAATATTTTGATCCAGAACCCCCCTGTGTTCTGATTGGCCGAAGCCCCCTCCCACTCGCTGCGAGGACGTCCCACTAACGGTAATCGATAGTTTCACAATTTTAAGGACGTCCCCCTAACGGTAATCGATGATTTCACAATTATAACGGGATCTTTCGCAATTTTAATAACCCCCTGTGTTCTGATTGGTCGAAGCAACCCCCTGTGTTCTGATTGGTTGAAGCCCCCTCCCACTTGCTGTAAAGACGTCCCCCTAACGGTAATCGATGATTTCGTAATTTTAATGGGTTCATTCGCAATTTTAATGGGATCTATCCGCAAGGACCGCCCCCCTAACGGTAATTTCGCAATTTTAATGGGTTCTTTCGCAATTTTGACGGAATCTAGCCGCAAGGACCGGCCCCTGTACGTATTCAAGGACCGCCCCCCTTACGGTAATCGTTGATTTCGCAAGAACCGTCGCTCACGTGCGAGTTTGCGCCCCTTCGACGGTGGATCTACCGCGCAAGGGAGCCGATCACGTGCACACCTCGTGTCTGAATTTATGCGACCTGATTTCTAAATTTCTGATTTCTGAATTTCTGATATCTGATTTCTGAATTATGCGACCTGATTTCTGAAATGATGCAAGCCCCCGATTGATGCAGTGTCTGAATTGAGGAGTCTCTATACAAGAGCGAAAAATACGGGATGAAAATTAGTCTCTAACCGATCTTCGAGCAATGCAGAATAACCTGCAAGAGCAGCGAAGAGAATTGAAAATACGATTACATATACTGCTGAGAAATATTGAAGAAGTAAAAAGTCTAATCGAAGCCAAGTCTAATCTGAATCAAATCACAGGCAGACTAAGGAATATCAAAATTTGAAAAGAACATGGACCTCACGAAGATTAACAAAATCGGTCGTCTGGAGGAGTTTCTCCCAACGAAAAAATTAGCAGACCTGGAAGTGTTCAAGGAGTTTCACATCTGCAACATCCGCAAAGTTCAGACCAGATTCGGTGCCAGATTCATAGTCGATGTGGATGACAGCTTCTCCGTATTTCTATCAGCTCGGATGACGAAAGTTCTGGCCGACGATGCGGATCTTTTCCAGAAGATGACGGTAGCGTGTGAAGAGGATAAACTTCTGATGCGATACCTCGGCGGACAATTTAATCAAATTGAATTCAACTATGTGTAATTTACTTTGTGTACTCAATTTGATTGACCACCATCTATACCGGGAAGAAATCTTGATAGTATACAGTCGACTGCCGTCGATTGCGCATGCGCCAAATAATTTATTTTCATTGGTCGGTAAGGTCGTCCCGCAGCAGTATTATGACGTAGTCGGCCGCGGGACGATCTTACCGACCAATGAAAATAAATTATTTGGCGCATGCGCAATCGACTGTATACTATCAAGATTTCTTCCCGGTATGTAAATCACACTTGATTTGAAAAAATAAGATTAATAAACGTATCATCTGAATAATATCCTCACAAAACCTGTCTAATATCATTTCAATACAAACCTTCACTTACATATATATGTCTTATAGTATTACTGTATAGTACAGTCCCAGATAACAATCGTGCTCCGCACGTAACCCGCACGCCGTGCGAGACACACTGTGCGAACGTAATGCATCGCATGTGATCTACATGGCGTGCGTAGCACTCTGTGCGAGCACAATGCGTTCCGTGTGACTGCACGATTGCAGGCACGCAGTGATGAGCATGTGCCTCGCATAAAAAGGGCACGATTGCGCTATTCGTTGACTTTGGTAATGTAAAGTCAAAATTATTACCGAACATAATATACATAAATCGATGAGAATAAAAAATCGCACCAAATCAAATCAACTTTGTTCGTATTCAATTTAGAAAAAAAAAAAAGTACAAAAACAATCAATTCTTACCACGAAGAGGATTGGGAGATGAATAAAATATCAAATTTTCAGAGCATTGTGTAATTTTCTAAATCTTTCACAATTTCGGAAATTGAAATTGAAAATTACCGCATCCTTATAAAAATTTGACAAAGGTAGGATAAATATTAGAAGAATATTATATCACTTCACAGGTGAACTCTATGAAATTATATAATTGATTATGATATATTCAATAAATTGAATACATAAAATAGCCGTACTATATAAAGTTAATGCAATAATAAATTAATTGAACATTTGAAAATAATTGGCAAATCTAGACCGGGTTTTGTGAATGAAATAGTAATAAATTTGATACATAGCGAATAATAATGAAAAATGTGAAAAAAAAACTTTGAATCTGTCAATGCACACGCACAACGTGGTCGCATTGTGCCCGCACGCGTGCGACAAGCACGACGTGCGAGCCATATGTACCTCAATTGATGACTCAGTTGTGTGGTGGTTTGCTCGCACGCCGTGCTGATTAATCCGCACGCGTGCGTGCATACTGCGGCGCATATGCGGCGCATATTGTTATCTGGGGTATTATAGTAAAACTGTTCATAGGATGCAAAGATGATTGGGTTACGATAAGATGTGAGGGACAGTTCTTGGAATTTGTCGGCGGGGCTGACTTATAAAATGATCCTCCGTCGGTACTTACGAACCATTAACGCTTAGACTTTTGCAGTGTATAATAGTTGTTAGTAATCACGAAATGGACGCGACTAAATGTCTTAGACTTATCAGCATTATGCAAAATGCTTATAAAATTCTGAAAGAGAAATCATCGACTATTGAAACACAGAAATGGATTAAATTTGGAACTCAGAACATCAGACTCTTGAATAAAATTTTACGAAAATCCGCTTCCACAGTTGGAGCAAAAACAAGAGTTTTGACAACAATAGGAATCTTAAAATCATTGAAAGCGCGGTTTGAGCAGTGCCGAAAAAGAGGGGAGGGTGTAGGGAGACTACGGAGAAGTGACAGAGTAAAGTGGAAAGATTTAGAGTCAGCTTTCAAAGGAAGAATAAGAACAGGAATCATAGCGAATCTACAACACAAAGATTTGAAACATTTTCTAAATGATTCGAAAAAACTAATAATCTCCATATTGAAGAATGTTCTTCGAAAAGAAGGAAACTTGAAAGTAAATGCAGTGTTGTCCTGCAAATTCGAAACTGTAAAAGGCGGTGAAATTATCGAAGAAATTAAGTTTTTTAATACCAAAAATGAAGCTATTCTCCCAGCGACGAACATTGATGAATGGTTTGACGAGAACGTGAAGGAGAAATTGTTAGTCAAGATCGAAGACTTCCAGGAAAAGGATTCGGGATGGTCGTTGACCGAAATTATAAATATGGCTGTGAATATCAACAAATATGTGCCACTGCGAGGAGGTATATCTACTTACATACAGTTGCCGAAGTATATACAGGATAAAAAGGCGGTGGTAAATATAATGAACAACGATCCGTACTGTTTTCTCTGGTCAGTCACAGCAGCTCTTCATCCAGCAGCAGCAGGTAATCATGTGAATAGAACGACTTCTTATCCACATTTTAGCTCAGTGCTGAGGTATGAAGGTTTGAATTTTCCCATGAGTCTGAACGAAATTTCAAAATTTAAGAAATTAAATGGTTTAGCGATTAACGTGTACGGTATAGATGAACATGAACTAGTACCAGTTTATTTGAATCGAGCGAAATCAGATACACCTACCATACATGTTCTTATGTTAGAAACTGACATTGAGTCGAATCAAATTGATGACGTCAACAAAACAATGTATCACTTTGCATGGATCAAAAATTTATCTCGACTGTTGAGTTCACAAATTTCGAAACACAAATGTCGTACCTGGTTTTGTGATAGATGTTTGAGTCATTTTCAAAATGAAAATTGTTCAGTCAAACACAAGATTGATTGTGCAAATTTAAATAAATGTAGAGTGATATTAGCGGACGAAAAAGACAAGATCTTGAAATTTAAAAACTTTAAACATAAAGAAAATGTTCCGTTTTGTATTTACGCTGATCTGGAATGTCTCTTACAATCGGTTAACGATACATCTGAGTCTGAGAATAGGAGAGTATATGAAAAGCATGTCCCATACAGTATTGCCTACTATTTACATTGCACCTTCGACGATTCAGTTTCCAAATTCAGAATTAATCGTAGATAGGATTGTATAGAATGGTTCGTCAACGAGTTGGGAGAATTGGCTCAGGCTTTGCAGCCTTATTTCAAGCGTGTCGTACCTATGCAATCGTTGAATCATGATCAGAAACAAGCATTTCATTCGGCTAAGACTTGTCACATTTGTGAAAAACCATTCAGACCTCAAGAGGTGAAACATCGTGATCGTTGCCATTTCACAGGTAAATATCGTGGCGCAGCGCATATAGGTTGCAATTTAAATTACAAAGATTCGCACGTCATTCCGGTGGTCTTTCATAACTTATCAGGTTACGACTCACATTTCTTGATTGAAACGTTGGCGACATCTTTTGAAGGCTCGATAAGTCTCTTACCGATCAACAAGGACAGATATATTTTCTTTACAAAGAGTGTAAAAGGAACATCTATACATTTCAGGTTTATTAATTCGTTCAATTTCATGCCAGGCAGTCTAAAAAAATTAGCGTCTTATCTAAACGATGAGCAGAAATTAATCACGCGTAAGCATTGCGGAAGCGTCGAAGAATTTCAGTTATTGACGAGGAAAGGTGTATTTCCGTACGAGTACGTAGACAGTTGGGAGAGTCTTGAAGAAACACAGTTACCTCCCATAGAAAAATTTTATTCAAAATTAAATGATGTAGGTATTTCGGAGGATAATTATTTGCACGCTTGTGATGTTTGGAAAACTTTTCAAGTCAGAAGCTTGGGTCAATATTCCGACTTGTATCTGCAAACGGATGTGCTTCTTTTAGCAGATATTTTTCAAAATTTCAGAAGTAATTGTTGGTCCACTTATAATTTAGATCCGTTACATTATTATACGGCGCCGGGCCTCTCGTTTGACGCGATGCTCAAGTGCACGGGTGTTGAACTCGAGCTCCTCGTCGACATTGATATGTTGATGTTTATAAAAAGAGGCATTCGCGGCGGTGTAGCCCAATGCTCGAACAGATACGCTAAAGCTAACAACAGATACATGGGGACAGCATTCGATCCGGGTCGAGAAGAATCATACCTCATGTATTTCGATGTTAATCATTTATATGGGGCAGCTATGAGTCACTTCTTACCGTATAATTCCTTTGAATGGATGTCGAATTTCGAATAACTCGATGTTTCAGATGTCTCGGATGAATCCTTCATAGGTTACATACTTGAGGTAGATTTAGAATATCCGCGAGAACTTCAGGACTCTCACAAAGATTTACCGTTGTGTCCGGAGCATTACATCCCACCTCTTCCAACTTGCAAAAATTCTAAATTAACAACTACCCTTTTCTCAAAACAGCAATACGTCATACACTACAAGGTTTTGAAGCAGTGTTTTAGTTTAGGTATGAAGTTAACGAAAATCCATCGAGTATTGAAATTCAAGCAAGCACCGTGGCTCAAGAAATATATCAACTTGAATACTGAATTGCGCAAAAAGTCTAACAATGATTTTGAAAAGAATTTTTATAAACTCATGAATAACGCTGTTTTCGGGAAAACTATGGGAAATGTTAGAAAACACAGAGATGTGCGGCTAATTACAAAATGGGACGGTAGGCACGGAGCAAGAGCGCTTATCGCGAAGCCAAATTTTCATAGCTGCACTACATTCGGTGAAGATATGACAATAATTGAATTAAATCGAACTAAAATTAAATTCAATAAACCTATATACGCGGGATTTTCGATTATGGATCTTGCTAAAACGTATATTTATGATTTCCATTATAATTACATAAGAAACAGATTTGGTAACCAAGCTAAACTGATGTATACCGATACGGATAGTCTTATATATCACTTTACCGTACCCGATATATACGAGCTCATGAAACGCGATTTGGACCGATTCGATACTTCCGACTATCCTCCGGAAAATATTTACAAGATGCGGCTGGTCAATAAAAAAGTATTGGGATTAATGGAAGACGAAAATAACGGGAGGATAATGATAGAGTTTATAGGCTTAAGAGCTAAATTATATGCCTTCAAGGTTTTAGGTGAAAATAGAGAGCAGAAACGGGCTAAGGGAGTCAAAGGGGCAACACTGAAAACCATAACGTTCGATGATTACATACAATGTGCTCTGCAGCATCAAAATCTGACAAAAAGTCAAAATTTATTTCAAAGTAATAATCACCAGGTCCATACGGTGTCGCAGAGGAAGATAGCGCTGAGCTGGAATGACGACAAGAGGATCATATTTCCTGATACGACGGACACGCTTCCGTGGGCTTACGATAGGACTGTGTAGAATTAAATAAACGTACTTGTCAAACATTATGTTTCTTTATTAATAAACCTTACAAGTCAGACTTATTTATCCAACTATTGTGTGTATTATTGAAACCCAACCATTTTACAAATAGCTTGTTTCCACGTCTCTTGAGCACCTTCTTCACCAGGTAGATGTCGGAATTCTTGACTTTCAGAAGTTCCTGTACATAGAAGCCACCCGCTATAGACTGTTCTTGATAGTCATTAAGCTTGTACGTTACTGGATCAGTATTGACTACTTGGATGATCGTGAATATTTCAGTCGTCCAATTTGGTGTATATCCTTTCTCAAAAACATTCTTATATTTGCTTATTCGAACTTTATCTCCAACTTTGAACTTTGCCGGTTTAACCGATCTGACTCGAACTTTTTGGTATACAGTCTGCAATAATGTCCGTTCGTTTCGAAGGGAAACGTCCTTTGGCTTCATGCGAATAGTCCGATGTTTAGAGTTGTTGTAAGCCGAAACCAAATCAGATAAAATGTCTATCCACTTGTAATTTCCTTGTAGACTGAACTGTATCCACATTTTGTTTTTCAGCGTACGATTGAAACGCTCACAGATCGATGCCTTCAAGTTGCTGAAGGTTGAGTATAGTTGAATATTATATCGTCTCATGAGAGAATCGAAGTTTGAATTATAAAATTCTCCGCCTCTGTCAACGTGTAAATTCTTCGGGGTACGTCCCTGTACGAGTACAGATTCCATAGCACTCGTCGTATCTTTACCCGTCTTACTCTTCATTGGCACGACCCAGGCATACTTTGAGAATATATCGATGACAGTGAGCATGTATTTGTAGCCCTTGTTTTCTCTCGCGTAGAGCGTCATGTCAACGAGATCCGCTTGCCAGGTTTCATCCAAACCGCGAACATCTACACGACGACGCTGATAGTTCTTTCGAGCTGGCTTATGCAGCTCCGTCACGAGCGTTAGCTTTTTCTCGTTCATTTTCCAACACCGTTAGTCTGGTGTCCAGCTCGAGAATGATCTTGGCGGTGCGAGTCGATAAGTCTTGTACTGCTTCGATATTGGCGCCTAGGTTCCGCAGAGCATCCGTTATGCGAGAGTCCAAGGCATGCATCATTGCGAGGATTTCGTTTCTCACAACGTCGATCTCCTGACGCATGAGGTTCATAGTAACAGCGTCGCCTTGCTGCACAGGATTGGCAACGTTGCACAGTCGCTTATTATCTATATCGTAATGTCCGTCGGTGGTGAATTTAAACCCAATACCGGGAGGGCCGCGACTGCTTGGGGTGGCGCTCTTGTGGAACTGACGTCCAAACACATCGACGCTCATTTTGGAAATGACTGTGGAAACTATGGGAGGTTGATTAATAAATGATACCAGCTTCACGCAATTCTTCGATTATTGATACGATTTCGTTGGTGTGACTCGAATTTCCAGCTGCTTGGGATGCCAGAAGCAAACGAAGACGGTCCACCAGCTCGTTGGGGTCGTCCCAATGAACGTAATCCGTTCCTCTACCCTCTTGAGCGACCATGAGCTGCGGAAGCACACCTTCACCCGTGCGTGAAAGTGGTCCGTGGGCGATGAACTTCTGAAACTTGTGGTTATCCACTGCTCGAATAGGTTCATCACTTCTATAGTATTTTCGATGTGCGTTGGTGGCTAATACGATTTGTTTATAGTTTTTGATATCATCTGGAGTCACGTGGGTCTCATCGGGTATCTTTTTGAATAGTAGTTCCAACAAACCTTCGGTCTTTGTATAACGCGTGTCACTCGCATGAATAGAGTCACTCTCAAAACTTATCGGTGCGTTACCCATCATCAACCTGCCGTCAGCAAGTATGCGTACACCGTACACGTTATCCAGATCTTTTTTTCTATTCGCATCTCGTAGCATCTCGAGATACTCGTTGCTACTCTGATCTTGTTCCAGAAACTCATCCGTCGGCTGTATAGTGGTATCCTCATCTACAGTTAAATAGGAATCATCCTCTTCTCGAGGATCATCTTTGATCGGTTCTTCTTTGATCGGCTCTTCTTTGATGGGCTTGGCAATAGCTTGAGAAACCTTCACCAGTTGTTGCAGCGGAGTTACTACCGGTTTGAAAACATTGCTCATCGTCTGCTCAGCGGTCTCCCTTCCCGACTTTATCATTCTGTGTTTACGTCGAATCGCCCTACTGGCTTCAGCGATATGACGCAACACTGCTTTTTGTTCATGAATTTTCGTATCTTGCATGTTGACGCAGCTGTATCTGAGAGGCTACTGATTCTGCTCTCCGGAATATTCTCAATTTATGCTCACAAAACAGTCGAACCCCTGTCTATATCTACCGTCATTCAACTCACTGTCCTTGTCTATTACAACGAATCCATACTGTAACGTGTCAGGCGACCTAGGCCTGACAGTGAGCATTTCAAACGTCAACCGTTGCGAATTCATGTATCATCTAGAACGTTCGAGCAAACGCGTCTGCCGTGTGACGTCACAAATCGTATATAAGTTGCGACGGCGCTCAGCAGAGCAGCAATTGATAGGCCACACGCCTCATTGTCTCACTATTCACTTCAATACTCATATTCGACACTTGTAGCATAGAGCTCGAGTGATCATTAACCTCAAATTTCAATTTTGTTGGATATTAACTAAAGAAGTAATATACCATAGATTCACATTATATTTCGGAAAATTATTAGTTTATCAGAAAATTATTATCATAAAAGAAAATAGAAATAATCACTCATTTAAAAGTCACGTAATGAAAAGAATATTATTGTGCAAAGGTTATACTCAATTCACACAAACAAACACAACAGTGTAAATATAATTTTAGTTGGTTGCAACCTTAGTTTAAGTTTATTTGAATAAATGATATTTTTTGTTTGATTAAGAAAAAGCATAATTTGTCGCAGCCTCCCTTTTTCGCCAATTTCCAGGTCTTGTAAATTCAACTTACTAACTTGTAACGTGTCAGGCGACCTAGGCCTGACAGTTAGCATTTCAAACGTCAACCGTTGCGAATTCAAGTATCATCTAGAACGTTCGAGCAAACGCGTCTGCCGTGTGACGTCACAAATTGTATATAAGTCGCGACAACGCAAGGCAGAGCAGCAATACATGGCTGATCGCCTGATTGACTCACTGTAATATCACTTCTCATACTTTGTTGTCTGACACTCGTAGCAAAGAGCTCGAGTGATCACTAGATTCAAATCTTTATTTCGTTTGGATATTGGCTATAACAGCAATATACCTTTAGTTTCATATTATAATCAGAAAATCATTATTATAGAAAATTAGAAATCATATAAAAGTCACAGAATAGAAAACTTATTATTGTGCAAACTTCTAGAAACAATATTTCAAATCGAGAGAGCAAAAGCAACTTTGTAAATATAATTTTAGTTGGTTGCAACCTTATCTTAAGTTTATTAAATAAATGATATTTTTTGTTTGATTAAGAAAAAGCATAATTTGTCGCAGCCTCCTTTCTTCGCCAATTTCCAGGTCTTGTAAATTCAACTTACTAACTATAGCATAGGGACAGCTTCGGCAAGGTATAACCTTGTCCAAGTCTGAGACAGGCTTTGTCTGCACTTGCAGGCACAGTTCTGAGCGTAGGTTTGTTTACTAACTGGGAAGAAGACGGTAGTTGCACGTCTGCGTGTACCTATTCGTCAGGGAGACGGCTGATAACGCAGTGCGTTTGAGGTCCGTAAGATTAGCGTCAGTAGTCTAATTGTTAAGAGTGGTCCCGAAAAACATTAACCGAGCAATAGAACTCACACTAACGGCACGGTTTGTGATATCTTCTATATCGCAAACCTATGAAAAGTTACATTTGGCGCCCAACGTGGGGCCACTCTAATTAAAATTCTATTAAATTTTTGCTTAAAAACTTAGAGTCATTTGTTTCATTAACTTAAATTCTTTTGCGTCAACTAATTTAAATTCATTGCTATAAAAATTAGAATCTTTTGGGGGAATGTCAAAATCCGGCATCGTGACCAGGAAAATGGCGGACAAGGGAGCCTGCGGCAATCCAGCCTTAGAATTAGGGTTAGAGGATAGGTCAACAGGTAGACATCACAAAGAAAAAGATCCACAAAGTATAGATAAAACGTTTATTGATAAAGAAAAAGATGCTTCGAGTCAGAGACAGCAGAGGGTCGATCCATCACCCTGGGTGGCGGCGCTAGAAAAATTAAACAAAAAGTTAGATGACAGTTTAGCTTCTCTATCTAGAGATTTGATTCAATCAAAATCAGAGAATGTAGAAAACGTAGTAAATAGTCAGAAAAGTTTCCTTGAAAGACTCGAAGAACAATCAATAAAATATAAAAAACAGTTGGAATTACTTGACAAAAAGCTCGAGAACTCTAATGAGCAGCTCGAAGACAGGTTAGATCGATGCGTAGAAGAATTTAATGAAACACATAAAATTTTGAGAGAAGAATTTGGGGATAGTCTGATATGCTTGGAAAATAAAATAGACAAGAACAATAAAGCTAGTCTCGATAAAATCCTTGAAGTTGAGAAAAAACAGGATAGTTTCAAAGTCAGCACAAATGCTGAATTTAGAAAAATAAAATCTGCAAATCCTAACCTCAATTGCGAGTATAATCATTTACTATCCAGGCATGTCAAACTACCGACTTATTCCGGCAAGAGTTGGGAAAGACCAGCCAATTATATTAAAGAAATAGAGGAATACTTTACCTTCATAGATGTACGTGCAGACGATATTTGTTTGAAATTAATCGGGCAAAGTCTCATGTACGATGCCAAAGATTGGTGGATCGCGCGCCGCGATGTTGTAAAATCCTGGGGAGAATTTAAAACTCGATTTTTAAATAGGTATTGGGGAGTCGAAATTCAAAGAGAATTACGTAAAGATATCGAATTCGGATATTATTTGCCTGACTCGAGGGTAACATGGTCCGAATATGCAAACCGAAAATACGCGTCAGCTGCAGGTTTAGATCCGTGCATGACTGAGTCGGAAATCGTCCGAAACCTAGTACGTCATTTCGACGAACCTATTGTTGAGGCAGCAAAGTGCCGAGATATCCGCGACATCGATGCACTGTTGAGTTTTCTTGACGAGATGCAATTCGGGGGTAGGTCGAATGCACCGAGGCAACGGGTAACGTACGCGAACAAACAGAATCCAACTGTCGGTCGCGTTGCTGAAAAACAGGTGTCATGGCGGAGTGACAACTCTAATCAAAATTTCAAACCGGTAACGGATGAGCATGATCCAAGAAATAAACATGGTCAAACTGACAACACACACAATAGGTCGAATTGGACAAACTCGAAAATAAGCGCGACCGTTGTAAATACGGATGATACGCCGGTAACAGATCAATTACCTACGGAAAACTAATAGACGCTGTACTGGACAAAGCTATGCCGACGCCAGTACAGCACAAGGTAGTTATATCCGCGGCAAAATACAAAATTCAAAACATAGAGAATAACGATTCATTTGAAAGTCCAGATAATTATTTATTTAACGAGAGTACAGAAACTGATAAATCTTTGATGCGGTGTCCGGAGGTTCTCCTGCGCATTGAAGGAGTCGAAGCTAAAGCGTTAATAGATACCGGTAGCCAGATTACGTGCGTGTCGGATGATTGGTATGGTCGTCATAAATCATCGTTAATCAGTTGCGCGAAATTACCAGTTACGAATTTACAGGTATTAGGAGTGCTAGGGGGGAAAGCCACTCGTGTTAGGGAGCAATTCCTAGCTAGAATTGAAGTGGGGTTGTTGTCCGATGAGGTGGGTTTTCTCATCGTACATGGCCTAAAACATGATGTAATTCTCGGTATCGACACATTACGTAGATGGGAAGCTGATCTAGATTTCAAAATAAATAAACTGACAATTCAAATGAAACTAACAAAAGATCAAATAGAAGTTCATAATTCAGATGATATCGATAACAGCGAAACTCGTAAAATTATCTCCAGTATAAACTCAATTAATAATTATCGGATTAAAGATAATCCTATTAATCCGTTAATCGGATTAACCCAAAATTCTGAATTAACTAATGATGAGATTAATAGCAAGTTATCAGAATGTCAGGTACTTGAAGCTTATGAAAGAGATGCATTTTCTAGTCTACTAAAAGAGTATCGCGACATATTTTCAAAAATACCTGGTAGAGTCACTATTTATGAACACAAAATTAAAATATACGAGGATATACCGTTTGTACGACGTTCATATCCTGTGCCAATAATGCACCGGGAAAAAGTAAGACAAGAAATCGAAAAAATGCTAAGCCTTGGAATAATCGAGCGCTCTTATAGCGAATATATAAATCCGTTAGTAGTGGTAGCAAAAAAATCCGGAGATGTTAGACTGGTATTAGACGCGAGATACATAAATAAGCTGATAGTACCTGATCGCGATTGCGCGCAATCTACTGAAGTTTTATTTCAGAAATGCGGGGATGCAGCATTCATGTCTAGTCTTGATTTAACGGCCAGTTTTTGGCAGGTGCCATTACATAAAGATTCGAGAAAGTACACAGCGTTCATGTACGAGGGGAGGACCTACCAATTCGCGGTAACACCCTACGGTCTTAATACGAGCTTGGCTAGTCTCATTCGTACACTGGATCTAGTCTTAAAAGAAACAGATAAGTTCACGATAAATTTTGTGGACGACATTTTGTGTCTATCGGACTCGTTCCAGTCCCATTTAGTACACCTTGAGAAATTATTTGAGGTATTTAGGAAGCATAATATGACAATAAACTTTAGCAAATCAAAATTCTTCCGAGAGGAAATAGATTTTCTAGGTCATAGGATTACGAAGGCTGGGGTTTTGCCCCAACCTGAGAAAATAGATGCAATACAATATTTTCCCGAACCTAAAAACGTTAAGCAGCTTAAAGGATTTTTAGGTTTAACAAACTATTATAGCAAATTTACTAGAAAATACTCTAGTGCGACCTCACCATTACTTAAGTTAATTAAAAAAGACGCTAAATGGGATTGGAACGACGAAATGATAGCACATTTCAATCAAGTAAAAAAATTATTTTGTAAAGAGATGATTATACATCATCCAAACCCAAAAAAACGTTACTACTTACAATGCGACGCAAGCAACTTTGCGATAGGTGCCGTATTATACCAATTATCCGACACAAACGATGAATTAATCATAGGATTCGCGAGTCGCACATTAAAAGGTGCTGAACTAAACTATTTCACGTCAGAGAAAGAGCTTTTGGCTATCGTCTTCGCATTGGAGAAGTTCCGGACATTCGTAATCGGAGCGCAGTTGACAATAAGAACTGATCATCGTGCATTAACGTACATGTCGACCTGTAAATTAGTTAGTTCGCGGCTGGCGCGTTGGATTTTGTTTGTTCAGACATATAATTTCGACATCGAGTATATAAAAGGCAAGGATAACGTAGTCGCAGATACGCTAAGTAGGTATCCACCTGAAGACAAAAAGAAAATATCTCAGAGAAATAACATGCAAATAATTGCACCATTAGTTAAAGAAATTCCAGACGAATTAAAAAATGATTTAAGAGATTTCGGAATGCATCAGGCGCGTGACCAGAACATTATAGATTTGGTGAATCAGGATTTAACTAGGGCTAAAAAGAAATTAAAAAGAATTAACGACATTTGGTACCACGTGGAACCAGGGGGCTCTCAGAGAGCCTACCTTCCGGGAAACTTGATTAACAGCCTGGTTAAAGAAACACACGAAATTTACGGTCACATCGGGGCTGGAAAATGTTACAAAATGCTAAAAGAAACTTTTTATTACCCGAAATTCGCGCGTCTCGTCAGGAAAATCTTAGCTAGTTGTGATCGATGTCAGAGATGCAAAGTACCTAATCAATACAGTTATGCACGAATGCAGAACATAACACCAAGCAAAGTAGGTGAATTAGTATCAATCGATTTTTTGGGCCCGTTACCTTCGAGTAAGGGAAATTACCGATGGATTTTGGTAACGATCGATGCCTTCAGCAAGTTCGTACGGTTATACCCGCTAAAAACTGCGGACGCGCGATCCACCATCCACAGCATCTTCGACAAATATATTCCCGAGTTGGGGAAGCCGGAGAAAATCCAGTTCGACCATGGTACACAATTCACATCAGCAAAATGGTTAGGTAAACTAGAAGAGGAAAACATAATTCCAATATTTTCCTCGATTAGACATCCACAAGGAAACATAGTCGAAAGAGTCAATCGAGAGCTAGGAAGATTTTTTAGAACTTTCCTAACAGACAAACACACCAGCTGGATAAAATGGTTAAAAGTCATAGAATGCTGTGTGAACGAAGTGCACCATGACTCGACTGGATTTTGTCCGTGCGAGATCCAACTCGGCGAATCCCCGACCAGATTCTGGAAAAAATGGTTCTTAGTTAATCACTTAGACATGACACAAGAATATAAATTAACGTTAGTTAGAAATAATATTAAAAAACATGGGCGTAGCAGAGCCGACAGATTTAATTCTAGCCATAAGATGACAGATTTTAAAGTAAACGATTTAGTTCTAGTAAGGGCACTAAATGTGTCCGACTCAAAAAACAAAATAATGTCTAAATTTCTAGCACTGTACGAAGGTCCGTACAGAATCTGTCATCGTGTCGGTGAAGCAACGTTTGTGTTAGAAGACATAAACACTAGGAAGGAACGCGGGCGTTTTCACACGCACATGCTAAAGCATTATATATTACCAGAAATTTGATAACATAGAAAAACTGTAAACTAAGCCAGTGACAATCACTATTCGCGGCGGTTGATTTTTGAAAATGCTGACATACCACGGGTAGATAGGTCATAGCCGACGTTATAAAAGCCCCCTGTCAAGCACAATCATCATAGTCAAGCATCATGTTTCATTACGGTTACATCAGCGTGCAAGACAAGGGCACACAAACCCTTGACGGGGATGATCAACCTAAAGAAGGCGACAAGGTGATTAGGCCGCTAAAGAAATTTAAATCAGCGAAAGGAAGATATGCTAACGGGAGAGGATATCAGACGGCAGCTTACCTCATGGACCCGTCAAAGGCCATCAGGAAGAAAAAGATAGAGAAATCCACCGTTGAAATGGAAATTTCAAATCATCAAACACCTGCTACTGCCGAGACGATCACCAACATCAAGAAGCTGGAGGATGTCACTGAGGACTGCACAGCCCTGCAAGCCAGTGCAGACGTCAACAATAACATCCGTCCAGTGATAAAGGTGAGCATCCCGTTGGAGAAGCTATCGAAGGTACCTAAAAGAAAAGAAGACATTAAAACAGAAAAAGACGATACCAAGGTACAGTCGAATAAAAGGAAACTTACCGTAGTATCTGTCAAGAAGCTTGAGTTAAACGAGCACAGCCTCCGAAGGTTCAGAATACCAAAATTAAACGTGGCTTCATTAAAAAACACTGCACTTGATGCCAATGCCACAACAACCGGCACCAAACGGCCAAGGATAGCTGACTTCGATAAACGGAAAAACCGAAAACCAGAAGAACTGATAGCGATGTTGCGAATTTTTGGTACATTGGATCTATCTGACGAGGAAGAGGAGCCGGCAGTCGCCATTAAGCGAGGACGAACAGCTGTTCCAGCGACTAGGCCGAAGGAAAGGGTAGAAGCATCAACTAACCCAGTCGATAGAGAGATAATCGAGATCCCTAGGCTCATCGATCCGACGGATCCATTGGGATTGAAGAGAGGGTAGGAAACTCCCTAGTCTCTGCTAAAAAAAAAAAAAAGGAAAAAAAAAAACATATCGATCATCAGCCGGCCGAAGATCTGCCAGATCATCCGAACACCAGATGATCGAAGGGGGCTAATGTAACGTGTCAGGCGACCTAGGCCTGACAGTTAGCATTTCAAACGTCAACCGTTGCGAATTCAAGTATCATCTAGAACGTTCGAGCAAACGCGTCTGCCGTGTGACGTCACAAATTGTATATAAGTCGCGACAACGCAAGGCAGAGCAGCAATACATGGCTGATCGCCTGATTGACTCACTGTAATATCACTTCTCATACTTTGTTGTCTGACACTCGTAGCAAAGAGCTCGAGTGATCACTAGATTCAAATCTTTATTTCGTTTGGATATTGGCTATAACAGCAATATACCTTTAGTTTCATATTATAATCAGAAAATCATTATTATAGAAAATTAGAAATCATATAAAAGTCACAGAATAGAAAACTTATTATTGTGCAAACTTCTAGAAACAATATTTCAAATCGAGAGAGCAAAAGCAACTTTGTAAATATAATTTTAGTTGGTTGCAACCTTATCTTAAGTTTATTAAATAAATGATATTTTTTGTTTGATTAAGAAAAAGCATAATTTGTCGCAGCCTCCTTTCTTCGCCAATTTCCAGGTCTTGTAAATTCAACTTACTAACTATAGCATAGGGACAGCTTCGGCAAGGTATAACCTTGTCCAAGTCTGAGACAGGCTTTGTCTGCACTTGCAGGCACAGTTCTGAGCGTAGGTTTGTTTACTAACTGGGAAGAAGACGGTAGTTGCACGTCTGCGTGTACCTATTCGTCAGGGAGACGGCTGATAACGCAGTGCGTTTGAGGTCCGTAAGATTAGCGTCAGTAGTCTAATTGTTAAGAGTGGTCCCGAAAAACATTAACCGAGCAATAGAACTCACACTAACGGCACGGTTTGTGATATCTTCTATATCGCAAACCTGTGAAAAGTTACAAACTATAGCGTAGAGACAGCTTCGGCAAGGTCTAACCTTGTCAAAGTCTGAGACAGACTTTGTCTGCACTTGCAGGCACAGTTCTGAGCGTAGGTTTGTTTACTAACTGGGAAGAAGACGGTAGTTGCACGTCTGCGTGTACCTATTCGTCAGGGAGACGGCTGATAACGCAGTGCGTTTGAGGTCCGTAAGATTAGCGTCAATAGTCTAATTATTAAGAGTGGTCCCGAAAAACATTAACCGAGCAATAGAACTCACACTAACGGCACGGTTTGTGATATCTTCTATATCGCAAACCTGTGAAAAGTTACAATACTTGCCGCTGTTCCAACACACAGAGCACAAATCTTTGAACTGCGTGTAAGTCATGTCGGTATTCACATGATCATCGTACACATGCCTCAAGTTCATCTCATCTTGCTTGAACAGTACCAAAAGATTGGTATTGTCGCGCACGAGATGCTTGGGGATGCGGGCGTAGGTCTGACAGAGATAGAAGCAACCCACGTGTTTATGTCTTCCCATACAGAAGAATGCTCGGATGTTATCCTGCTTCTCACAAGCCACGTCATCGAAGACGATGATCGAATTGGGTAATGCCTGGTCTGGCACGACTACCTGTTCATGCTCGTCAAATGGAAAGTATTCAACGCCATCTACGTCCTCGAGTAACTGATGCAGAAACTTGTACTTGGGCTGATTCAATGATTTCGAGTAGATATAGACGTTCTCGAACCTCAATCCGTTGGGGTGTGCTATGAGGGTGAGCAGCGCGTTAGTCTTGCCGCAGTTGGACGGACCGCAAAATACCGCGCGCGCGCTGTTCGGTAGCAAATCGCCGTGTCGTTTGTCAGTTGCGACATTCTCTCGCACAAATTTATCGAAATTCATTACAGGTAGCTTGAGGGGTTGCGTCTCGAACCTCATCTCGACTCTGACTAACGGTAAATGGTATAAATATCATGTTTATAAAGGAGATTCCTCAGTCAGAGCGCAGCCATGATCGTGCACAAAGCTAAAACGGTCAGTCGTAAACGTTGTGGGAAAGGTCTGGTCAACAGAATCATTAACAGTCTTCCTGTAGAGTTACATCTGCCTGGTTATCAATACTGCGGACCTGGCACCAAATTAGCGAAGAGACTCGCGCGCGGTGATCCAGGTATCAACCCGCTTGACGCAGCCTGCAAGGATCACGATATCGCCTACTCGAAAAATCGAGAAAATCTTGAAGCTAGAAATGCGGCAGATAAGATTTTGGCTGAGAGAGCCTGGAAACGGGTTTTGGCTTCAGACGCAAATATCGGTGAGAAAGCAGCTGCCTGGGCAGTGACAAACGCGATGAAAGCGAAAACCAAGCTCGGTATGGGTATGCGGAAGCCGGTGGCATTGAGAACGGTTATCGATGCCGCCAAACGGTCTGTGGTTCCAGGAAAAACTGCGCAAGTCGCCATCAAGTCTGCATTGAAGGGTGCGAGAGACGCTGTTCGGAAAGCCTGTGGTAAACGCAATGTACGTTCTCCACGGATTCTACCTGTCCCAGCTAAAGTTGGTGGTTTTCTACCGTTCCTCATACCCCTTTTTGCCGGGCTCAGTGCTACGGGCGCGCTGGCCGGTGGTGCAGCAGGTATTGCGAAAGCGGTAAATGACGCGGGCTCCGCCAAGAGGCAACTGGAAGAAAGTCAACGGCACAACAAGACCATGGAAGCTATCGCTCTAGGCAAGGGGCTTCATCTGAAACCGTATAGAAAAGGCTTGGGTCTTCACCTGAAACCAAAAAACTAAAAGTGACGCTACCGCGACGAGCGCTAACTGACGCGGATCTGTTGAAGTACGCGACGACCCTGGACATTCCACATTTCCGCGGCGTCTTTATGCGAAACGATTTACCCAAAGATGGGCCGCTTAGGCTTGAATCGGCGATCGTCAATCTAGATGATAAAGATGGTCCTGGAACACATTGGGTCGCGTACCGAAAGATCGGTGACGAAGTAGTTTACTTTGACAGTTTCGGTAACCTTCGTCCACCGTCGGACCTCGTCAGATACCTTGGTGTTGGTAGCGTCAAATATAACCATAAAAGATATCAAGACTACGATACGTTCAACTGTGGTCACTTGTGTCTCGAGTTTCTATATAAACATGCAGCGTAATTTCTCGAAGTCAGTTTGATTTTCGCAGTAGTCATGAACGATTCGTTCACACTAACCGTATCGGGGAACTCCTCGGTTCTCGAGACTCAATACTTTCCTCCCATCGAACTTTCCCCTTTCAAGAATTACTCCCTGGGTCTCGTTGAATTACTGACTTTTAATTCGATTCCTAATGTAGATGTTGGCCACAACAAGATTTATGTGGGTAAAGAAGTAGTCACCATACCCACCGGTAGCTATGAAATAGAGGATATAGAGAGTTATGTACAGGGTGTCTTGTCGAATAAGGGTATCAGCATCAACATCAAACCGAATAATAATACCCTGCGTAGCGAAATCAAATGCAATCACCCAGTAAATTTTGTGCCAGGTGATTCTATAGGCAGCCTATTGGGTTTCACTCCACGTGTTTTGCAAGCTGATCGAGTTCATGAGTCTGACCTTCCTGTAACTATTCTTAAAGTCAACGCACTTCGAGTCGAGTGCAACATTACAACGGGTGCCTACGTCAATGAGCGTAAAGTACACACGATTCATGAGTTTTTTCCCGTTGTTCCACCTGGATATAAGATCATTGAAGTGCCGTCTCACGTCATTTACCTTCCAGTCACCGTGCGGATCATAGATCACATCCAACTCCGTATAGTCGATCAAGACGGGGATTTGGTTAATTTCCGTGGAGAGGTTATAACTATAAGGTTGCATATCAAGGCCCAATAATGGGAATAGTTTATAACAGAAGTGACTATAATACTAAGGTAAGATGCCCCGAACACGTCAGTCGTCAACCGGTTCTCAAAGAGCTGACACCTCAGAACGTGCTGCTTCTGGAAAGCTTAGGTCTGAAGATCATACCTTTTGGAAGAGGAATTTTCGGAAAATAAGGCTACGATTCGTTTGCATTTGTTTCATCTGCTGTATACCATGGAGGAGGAAATCTTAGACATTCAAACACCCGTCGTCTTTGACGAGTCTATCGCACACTACGAGGTTCACACACACAAACCCTATGCCTCATCGAGTTTCAATAACAGTGACGAGATTCGTATCGCTGTTCAACACCAAGACCTGTGCGTATTACCGTGCAAGAGTTCATTGCATGTGTATGGAAAGATAGTCAAGAGCGATGGAACTCCGTCGACTACCGCAACACTGGTCAACAACGGTGTTTGTCATCTGTTTGAAGAAATGCGTTACGAGATAAATGCTATTGAGATCGACAGGAGCAAAAACGTCGGCCTCACCAGTCTTATGAAAGGTTACCCTTCTCTGAGACCCGGACAGAATTGGATGATGGAGAATGCCGGTTGGCTTAATGTGAACGCAAGCCATGTGGATGCCGCTGGTAATTTCGAAGTATGCGTACCGCTGAAGATGATGCTAGGGTTCGCCGAAGACTATCGCAAGATAATCGTGAACGCCAAACACGAGTTGATCTTGACCCGTTCGAAGACCGATGTGAACGCGGTTCTACAAGCTCAAGAAGAAGAATTCAAAGTCCTGATCGATAAAGTCGAATGGTTGTTACCATACGTGAAGCTCGCGGATCAACGGAAAGTACAGCTGTTGAATTTTATCGAGAAAGATCCGGCGATCTCCATGAGTTTTCGTAATTGGGAATTATACGAGTATCCTGTACTTCCCACTACCTCGAAGCACGTTTGGACGGTGAAGACATCTACTCAGCTGGAGAAACCTCGCTACGTTATACTGGGTTTCCAAACAAGTCGGAAGAATAAGCTGAATCGAAACGCTAGCCATTTCGATCACTGCAACATCACCGACGTTAAACTCTTCTTGAATTCTCAATGCTATCCCTATGGGAACCTCGATCTCAATATGAGTCATAATCAGTATGCTCTGTTATATGAAATGTACGCCAATTTCCAAACCTCCTATTACGGCAAGGAACCTGAACCATTGCTGAAAAAGAGTGAATTTCTACAGTACGCTCCCCTATTCGTCATCGACTGCTCGAAACAGAACGAGTCGCTCAAGTTTGGACCTGTAGATGTTCGTCTCGAGTTTGAAGCTAAAGATAACTTCCCTGCCGATACGTCGGCATACTGTTTGATCTTACACGATCGGGTAGTTGAATACAATCCCATAAGTGGTGGAGTGAAGAAATTGGTATAATTATGTACTTCTACAAATAAAGATTTTTACAAATAAATATATGTGTCGCCTTAATCATTCTCATAGTTTCAGCTATGTGTACGGTAGCCGTTGAGAGGGGATATACGATATAAAAAGTGAGGCTGAACATTTTTGAAATTAGTTAACGCTCGATTTTTCTGAAATCCACATCGTACCAGTCTAGAGAAAATAAGTTGTTACAATGGAGATGATATTGGATGTACAAGGTTTCCAACATCCTATCAACGAATTCGTACTGAAAGAACTCGCTGCAATTATCATTCAAGCGTATGAGACAGGCGAGCCAGGCCTGACGCGCATCCTTTTCAAACCGCCGTGTGCTTGGAAAATCTTATCTGCCAAATGTAGAGCTGTCAATGCTTGGTTGACGCGGAATCATCATGGAATACCATGGAATGCCGGCATTATGTCTTACGATAAGGTGCAGGAAGTTGTACGAAGAGTTGTCGAGCATGTAAGTTATATCTACGTCAAGGGAAAGGAGAAGAAAGAGTGGATTAAAAAAATTATCAACGACGAGTCCAAGCCTGTCATCGATTTAGAAGAATTGGACTGCCCAAGTTTTCGATGGATGAGAGACTACGAGGTGCTTCATTGGCACGAGGACTGGCGCGGAAACCTTCCCAATTATCATTGCGCCTTCGAAAACGTACAGCGATTGAAAACTTGGTATTTGAAGGAGTGCAGACCATCACTTTATAAATCATTGATCATGTCCATTGAAGTAGGGGGTTTGAAACGAATGAAGGCTGAAGACATCGCCTATTTGACCAAAGACTTCATACTTATTTACGGCTCGAGTATCATCGATGAGGTGTGGGACGAACTATCGGAGGCTATGAAGAAGGATGCAGATATCGCAGGCTGTCGGAGATGCTGAATCTTAGAGCATTTATACCTGGAGGGAGCATCTTGGTCGAAAAGCATGCAGACAGAGAGGGAAACAACTCGCAGATAACCTCTCTCTTTCTACGCCAGGAGCGTAACATGACAAGCCGGGTACCCGCGCTATAGTGAACGAGAAATCATGACATGAAATATTTACAGGTTACAAGTCGTTTCTAAAATGATTTGAAATCACTATCTGATTAAATAATCAATTGGTATAACCCCCAAACACACATATCATACTTAACAGATCGGATGGAACTAGTGAAAATAAATGCACGGGGCACCGCGACTCTTTACTTACGGGTGTAGCTAGTCACGTGACTAAAATGTGACGACCAATCAGATCCTGCGCGACAAAGAGAGGCTCTCAGCGTCATATGTCTGTCTCTGCTGCATTCGCCACTTATGGGAAAAGATATGACATGCTCCCTCCAGGTATAAATGCTCTAAGTGCCGAATACATTATGGATCGCAGAGCGGGGAATTCGATGAGTCTACTCCCATGATTAGGGACTGCTCACAATGTCAAATGATTCAATACATTTTAAGCTTTCTGTACACAGTTGGAAGAAACCTGTTAATTTTCACATCTTTCACCTGTCCCAGAAAGTCCACACGAATTCTACTGTCAGTTCAACAGATCCCATTACTGTCACCCGTTTACTGGAAAAGTCTGTTCATATTTTGACAGGTAAATAACAGGTTCAACTGTTAATACAACGGATAAATAATGTTAATTGTACATGAATAATGAATTGAACTCTACATACAATAACTGTCAAGTATTAGGATCTAACATATATCATACATTCAATATTCCCCGCCTGTATGGCAATTGATCTCATATAGCTACTCTATACCATCCCAGCCACACTGCAGAGAGATAAAAAGAGAGATATAGTTGTTCCAAATTCAAGGTGAAAACCAAAAATTATTTTAATATTAGACGGGGGGCAACTTTTGATCAACATTGATAGCAAGTGAGCGATGAATTGGTCGGGTCTGGATTTTCGCGGGTCCCGCGCGAAGTTATTTCCAATGTCGTATCTAAGTCTCTGAAATCACATCAATTATCATAGAATCAGTTATACAGGGGAAGAAACATCTATTTACAACATACATATTATTAACACATCATCAGTACAGGTATTGAGCGGCGCTTACAGGTGACATTAATTGTTAAAATTACAGTCATTTTCGTAGCTTGACAGATATAAAGACTTCGACAGAAACGGGTTCTGTTAAAACTACATTCCTCACTTGTTATTTTTTACATAAACACTAGTGACAGTAATTTTTTTTGACATTTATAGAAATTATTTCCAACTGTGTAATTTGTGTGTTCTTTAATTTGAAGAATAAAAAGAATTCACTGTAAATTTTACAGTCTTCATGCATATGCATTATATACACACAATCATTTTTAATTCCTTTCCGTAGCTTATCTAACTCGTTAGCCTTTGTCGTGCGCTAGCTTAGTTGGGGTGGTATTTTTTGATATTCTACACAGACAAAAAAGACAACTTGAATCAAGAGAAAATGTATCTTCAAAAAACAGTTCTTGTTTTGAATCATTTCGTCTTCTTACTCTAAGCAAAATACATTCTTGTACTGAAGCGTCATATGTTTCTCCCAAGTATATTTTTCTCTTGGTTTGAAATACCAGCGCTTTGGTTGAAGACGTCATTTTTTGGGACTAAAAAACAGATTTATTTGAATGAAGCGAAGATAAAATCAAATTGAATGATTAGCTTATTCAAAGCAAGTATTCTATTATTTCAATCAAGAAAAAAATTCACTACATTACATGATTGTGGATAATTAATTAATAATAATAGTCCAGGTCGTTCGCTAAGTATTTCTCGTAGTCCAGGCCCTCGGCTTCGTAGTTCTCGTAGTCCAGGTCCTCGGCTTCGTAGTTCTCGTAGTCCAGGTCGTTCGCTAAGAATTTCTCGTAGTCCAGATCCTCGGCTTCGTAGTTCTCGTAGTCCAGGTCGTTCGCTAAGTATTTCTCGTACTCCATGTCCTCGGCTTCGTAGTTCTCGTTGTCCAGGTGGTTCGCTAAGTATTTCTCGTAGTCCAGGTGATTCGCTAAGTATTTCTCGTAGTCCAGGTCGTTCGCTAGGTATTTCTGGTAGTCCAGGTCCTCGGCTTCGTAGTTCTCGCTGTCCAGGTCATCGGCTACATAGTTCTCGTAGGCCAGGTCGTTCGCTAAGTATTTCTCAGCAAGAACTACGAGGTCAAGGACCTGGACTACGAGAAATACTTAGCGAACGACCTGGACTACAAGAACTACGAAGCCGAGGACCTGGACTACGGGAAATACTTAGCGAACGACCTGGACTATTATTATTAATTAATTATCTACAATCATGTAATGTAGTGACAAAATTATGGGTATTTTATTGGATGAGTGACAAGCCTAGATCAGATGTTTTATAAAAACATCGAGGCTCGACATCTGACGGCTTGCCGCTCAATCACTAAAACCAAGAGAATAATATTCTTGGACTGAGATTTCATTTTCTTCGAAATAATAAGTTACTAGTATTGAATGGAAATAATATTCTGTCAAGCCAAGAACATTAAATCCAAGAGGAATATTGTCTTGAACTGAGAAAAAAGTTTGTCTTCCTTCGAATATTTTTGGTTCAAGTAAATAATGCTTGATTCAAGTTGTCTTTTTTTTCTGTGTATGAATGTTTATAACAACGCCGAGGCTTGGATAACAATTGACTCATCAATTCAGACACGAAGCTAGCATCAATCGGGGCTCGCATCTATCGGGGGCTTGCATCATTTCAGAAATCAGGTCGCATAATTCAGAAATCAGATATCAGAAATTCAGAAATCAGAAATTCAGAAATCAGGTCGCATAAATTCAGACACGAGGTGTGCACGTGATCGGCTCCCTTGCGCGGTAGATCCACCGTCGAAGGGGCGCAAACTCGCACGTGAGCGACGGTTCTTGCGAAATCAACGATTACCATAAGGGGGGCGGTCCTTGAATACGTACAGGGGCCGGTCCTTGCGGCTAGATTCCGTCAAAATTGCAAAAGAACCCATTAAAATTGCGAAATTACCGTTAGGGGGGCGGTCTTTGCGGATAGATCCCATTAAAATTGCGAATGAACCCATTAAAATTACGAAATCATCGATTACCGTTAGGGGGACGTCTTTACAGCAAGTGGGAGGGGGCTTCGACCAATCAGAACACAGGGGGTTATCAAAATTGCGAAAGATCCCGTTATAATTGCGAAATCATCGATTACCGTTAGGGGGACGTCCTTAAAATTGTGAAATTATCGATTACCGTTAGGGGGACGTCCTCGCAGCGAGTGGGAGGGGGCTTCGGCCAATCAGAATACAGGAGGGTTCTGGATCAAAATATTTGACCTAGATTGATCCAGAACCCCCCTTACTCATCTACTACGTTGGACTGAAATTATCATCCCAACTAATTACCAATATTGGATCGGTATTGGCCGCCGACGCTGGGCCTGCACTCAAACCTTTAGCGCCTAACCAGATTTCCAATCTAGCGCCTAACCAGATTTCCAATCTGGGCGCTAGCTGTTCCGACCGTTTCAAATCGGGCCGGACGCTGGACAGTTTTTCCACCCAGCGCCTAGAAATAAACTAGGAAAACTGGACAGCGCCTGGCCTGGGCCAATTCACAATTTCTACCTGCACTGTAAAAAATTTTATTAATTTTAATGCAGTTTTAATGCACATTGCACATTAATTTTAAAGAACACGTTCAGAAATTATCAATTAATGTGCATTTACATTAAAAATCGTAGGTATTCATTTATTTTCATGATCTTGTGCATGAAAAATAATACATATGGTAACTAAAATTCAGTACAGTGCTTGCAATGGTACTTGATGTATATGCACATTGAATAGAATTTACTCTTACATTACTTCCGTCATAATGTTATTGAAATTCATGCACAATTTTCAATGTCGTTATCTGCGCCATCTGTGGGCGCAGCGGCGGCGCACGGGCTTGCCTAAAAACCTTTCTCGCAAGTAAAGTAAAACGGTTACGTCTTTAGGTCCACGCCAAGCGACACAGTAAAAGCAGACATATCTCTGCTGAGAGTTCTTAGTGAGCAGCTATCGGGGAGGGCTCGGCCTCCCTATAGTAAACGTTCTTTTACCAAAATTTGGTGGATTCACTAAATGATTCCAATTTGATAGTTTTTCTAAGAAATCTTTTTAGATGCAATCAGTATTTATTGAACGGGAAAACCTGAACAGTGATACAACACATGAAACTATGCACTCACATGCACGCATTAAAATCAATTAACGTGCATCATAATTTCATCAGTATGTATTGATTTTAATGTATAATATCTGAAATCTCGAAAAAAAAGAATGCATGAAATTTAACGATCAGACATTGAAATTAATATACATTTTACAAAATTTTGAAGATGAACATTAATTTGATTTCATGTGCGTTCATAACTTTTGCTTCATGCACTTTTCATTGATTTTAATGCATAAATTTTTTACAGTGTGGGTAGTCGTATTATTTTAGACAAGCTCAGAATAAACGATGATCCTGAAGATAGAAAGCGAATAAGGCAGAATACAGAAATCAAATTATTTCAAACAAAGCTCGAGGTAGAACGCGGTAATCGAATTATCCTAGACGAAGTTCAGGATAAACAATGATCTTTAAGGCAGAATAAAATAAAACAAAGCGAAGCCAGAATAAAATAAAACGAAGCGAAGTCAGAATAAAATAAAACAAAGCGAAGCCAGAATAGAATAAAACAAAGCAAAGTCGGAATAAAATTTTCCAAGCGGTAAAACAAAGCAAGTCGGAATAAAATTTTCAAAGCGGTAAAACAAAGCAAAGTCGGAATTAATTAAAACAAAGCAAGTCGGAATAAAATTTTCAAAGCGGTAAAATAAAGCAAAGTCGGAATTAATTAAAACAAAGCAAGTCGGAATAAAATTTTCAAAGCGGTAAAACAAAGCAAAGTCGGAATTAATTAAAACAAAGCCAAGTCGGAATAAAATTTTCCAAGCGGTAAAACAAAGCAAGTCGGAATAAAATTTTCAAAGCGGTAAAACAAAGCAAGTCGGAATAAAATTTTCAAAGCGGTAAAACAAAGCAAAGTCGGAATTAAATAAAACAAAGCCAAATCGGAATGAAATAAAACAAAGCAAGTCGAAAAAAAAAAAATTTTCAAAGCGGTAATACAATTATTTTAAAACAAAGGCAAAGCAGAGTAGAATTCTCAAAGCGGTGATTCAACAATTTTAAAACGGAACTCAGATTCAGGCCGCAGTATTTAAGACAATGAATTAATAATTTTAGACGAAGCGCGGAATATATAAAAGCCACGATAGCTAAAATAACGATTTTTAACGAGTTTGAGACAGTAAATAAATGATTTTAGACGAAGCGCGGAATAATAAAGCCACGATAGCTAAAAATAACAAGTTTAAGGCAATGAATTAATAATTTTAGACGAAGCACGGAATAAAAGCCACGATAGCTAAAATAACTAAATAACAATTTACTAGAAAATGCATAATCAATTGAATGATAATCGAAATCATTACGGAATCCAAATGATCAATGAATAACGGTTTTAAACCCACTCGAACGCTAGTAGTCCACAGTCCGCCTGTAGCAGCTCTGGTAGACATTAGTGCGGACGAACCACGCCCAAGCTCGAGCCAGATCCTTAACCCGGACCCAAACCTAACTTCAAATCCCAGCCTAGATACAAGCGCTGATTCAGATCCAGACTCAAGCTTGAACCCAAATCTTTCTAATCTTTATCTAGACCCAAGCTTGAATCAAAACTCCAGTCAGGGGATAATCGCAACTCCGAGTCTTCACCCAGGCTCCAATCAAAATCCTTATCAAAGAATAACTACACTGTAAAATTTTTTATTAATTTCAATGCAGTTTTAATGCACATTGCACATTAATTTTGAAGAACACGTTCAGGGTTGGGATTCTGTAACTTTTGCTAACTTGCTAATTTGCTAAATTTTTGCTAACTCAGCGAAGACCGTTGTGGTTGGCTGAGGAGCGTCCAATCGGAGATCGTTACGAGTCGGTCGTACGGTGCACGATCTCCGATTGGACGCTCCTCAGCCAACCACAACGGTCTTCGCTGAGTTAGCAAAAATTTAGCAAATTAGCAAGTTAGCAAAAGTTACAGAATCCCAACCCAGAAATTATCAATTAATGTGCATTTACATTAAAAATCGTAGGTATTCATTTATTTTCATGATCTTGTGCATGAAAAATAATACATATGGTAACTAAAATTCAGTACAGTGCTTGCAATGGTACTTGATGTATATGCACATTGAATACAATTTACTCTTACATTACTTCCGTCATAATGTTATTGAAATTCATGCACAATTTTCAATGTCGTTATCTGCGCCATCTGTGAGCGCAGCGGCGGCGCACGGGCTTGCCTAAAAACCTTTCTCGCAAGTAAAGTAAAACGGTTACGTCTTTAGGTCCACGCCAAGCGCCACAGTAAAAGCAGGAGTCGATGATCGGTCGTTGATGGAGAATAACGGCTCGCGCGAGACAGTAGCACACCGTAAACCTAAATTGTGCGGAAACTCCCCACTGTAAATGCATGCATAACGAAATTTATATAAACTGAAACATAGGTTAAGTGACAACGCCTACAGGTGACAATAGTGTAAGATAAGACAGTGCAGAGTGTACAACGCAAAAAGAACGACCCGACTCACAACAAACAAAATCCGTTATGAAAATAAAATGAGTAACGTACATGCAACAAGTAACGAACACTCACAAAGCAACCCCGAACGATGGCAAACAGCTAGACCTGGGAAAAGAAGACGGACACAGAACATGGAAACGACTAGACCTCCAAAAAAAAACCCTCCCCAGGACGATATGGCGGGAACAAAAACAAATACCGAGCAAGACTCCGACGACATGGTGGAAGATTACGAGTCAGACGACACAGAACACGAACACAACAACACAGTGATCTCGGCAAATACAAACAAAAAAATGCCACCTATAATTATAAACCAAAATATATCAAACGTCACGCAGTTGGCAGCACAGATCAAAGGGCTTTGTCAAAGTCAGACTACCTTTAAGTATAATAAGAAAAGTGTAAGTGTATTTACCGGAGCAAGGGACGATTTCGAAGCGGTCAAACACCTGTTTACCAAGACAGCGATAGCGCACCACACCTATAGTCTGAAAAGCGAAAAACCCAAACACTTAGTAATCAAGGGGCTGCCAAATATGGACCCTGACATCATAACAAACGATCTTAAAACAAATAACATTACTACAGTGAAAGTGGTAACGATGAAACAAAAAACCGATCCACCCCACAGTTACCCACTGTATATGGTGACACTACCAAACTCCCTTCAGGCTAACGAGCTTAGAAAAATAAAACACATAAACTCCTTTAAAATCACCTGGGACAATTTTAAAAACAGCAGAAAGGTGACTCAGTGCTACAGGTGCCAGGGATTTGGACACGGCATACTTAATTGTGCGAACCCACCCAGATGCATAAAATGCATCAAACCACATCTAACCAGGGATTGCACCAAAGATAAAGACACACCACCAAAATGCGTAAACTGCATGGGAGCACACCCGGCAAACTACAGCAAATGCGAATTCTACTTAAAACACCTAGAGAAAGTACAGAGCCTTCAACTGGCAAGAAACAAAATGCAAATCAAACACCAAAATCGAGGAGAAAATCCCCCCCTGACAAACCTGAAGCCCGATAGGAATGATGGTACCACAACACAGCAGCAAAACATCAACACAAGTCTAAGCCAACGCTCGTATGCAGACGTCATAATAACAAGCACACATCCACGAAGCAATCAAGAATCTATGCACTTATCATCTAACGCCAACAGCGAAGACCTGGGAGAGATCCAAGACTTCGCTACCCTAGTGGTAGAGGTAAAAAAATTAAACTCACTTTGTAACTTGGGCGAAATGTTAAAACTAGTCAAAAAACTTAACGATAAACTCCAAGGTAGCACAGATATAGTATCAAAACTTCTAATAATAAGTGATTTAGTAGCAGAACATGGATAAAAACAGATCAATAAGAAACCTAAATATTATTTACTGGAACGCCAATGGCCTCTCAAATAAAATCCATGAATTGCCGGAATTTGTTGCCAAGTATAAAGTAGACATAGTACTTATAAGCGAGAGTAAATTTAATAAAAATGTACATTGCAATATTAGCGGATTTAGGTGCTACAGAAAGGATCGAGAAGGCGCCACCCGAGGCGGGGGTGTGGCCATCTACATTAGAAATAATATTATACATACAGAGATGCCATTACATACAACTAGTTCGCTAGAAGCGTATGGTGTGAAACTTTCAAACAATATTATTATAATTTCCTGCTATCTGCCACCACAAGCAACCCTAGATACTAAAGAAATACAAAAATTACTAGGCCTAGGCAATAAAATCATTATAGCTGGTGATCTAAACGCAAAACACCCACTATGGCATTGCTTTAACTCTAATAAAAACGGGAGGCTGCTTTATAATCTCATTCAAAGAAAACCCATAAATGTAGAATTCCCAGACGGCCACACACTAACACCCACAAACGGAGGTCGCTCCTCCACGGTCGATCTAGCGATCATCAAAAACATTAATAACGTAAATAAACCGGAAATAATCAACGAACTCGACTCAGACCATTCCCCAATACTAATAAAAATCAACAACACCGAGATAATCACAACAGATATAAAAATTCTAGATTACAGTAAAGCTGACTGGCACAAATTTAGGAGAACACTTGACAAATCCCTAACCATAGATAGCAAAATAAAAACCACCGAAGACATCGAGAACGCCGTGGACAAACTAACAAAAAACATCAACTACGCTACATCTCAAGCCATACCGTCAAAAAAACAATTCACACACAACATTTTCTTTCCAGATCATATAAAAACACTAATTAAAGATAGAAACTACAACAGACGAAAATATCAGAAAACGCGAGACAAATGTTACAAAACAGCACAAACAGAACTCACAAAAAAAAATCCACTTTGAAATAGCTAAAGTAGAAAACCAAAAAATAGAAAACAAATTATAAACACTTAATATCAGAGATCATTCCCTTTGGAAAGCAATTAAGCTACGCAAAAACAAAGACAACTTCATCCCACCTCTGCAGGGTCCAAATGGGCTTATCTTTGATTCCCAAACAAAAGCAAACGAAATAGCTAACGTCTTCGAACAAGTTCACCATCTCACAACCAACTCTAGCGACAACAACACCAAGCAATTCATATCAAACAGATATGAACAAATAAGGCAAATTAAAATAGACGCAAAGGAATTACCTTTAATAACGCCGAAAGAAATATTAGGCGCAATACGCGCAACTAAACCCAAAAAAGCGCCCGGGAACGACGGTATACAGAATATCATATTAAAAAACATAAGTAAAAAAGCATTGGTCCAACTCGTGTACATATTTAACGCATGTTTAAAAACATCACACTTTCCCTCCTCGTGGAAGATAGCAAACATTCTGCCATTCAATAAACCGGGCAAAAGTAAAGACCTCCCACAAAACTACAGACCAATAAGTTTACTACCAACTATGGGTAAAATTCTAGAAATAGTCATCAATAACAGGATAAAAAAGCATTTGCAGGACAGTAATATTCTGATATCTGAACAGTTTGGCTTCAGAAAAGCTCGTAGCACGGTGCAAACTTTAGCACGGTTAACCGAATATATTAGTACAAATTTCAATATTAATAAAAGCACGGGACTACTTTTATTGGATATAGAAAAAGCGTTCGATACAGTCTGGCAACAAGCGCTGATTCATAAACTAGACTATTACGGCCTGCCAAGCTATATCAGCAAGTTTATCGATGGATATCTCAGAAATAGAGCCTTCGCGGTTAACATAAAAGGCAGCAAGAGCACAACACGAAAGATAGTGGCCGGAGTCCCACAGGGATCGATATTAGGGCCAATGCTTTTTACACTTTACATAAATGACATACCAAAGCACGAAAAAACCCAATTAGCGCTCTTCGCAGATGACACAGCCATTTACACTGCATCCTGGAACAAGGACACAATACTCAAACACCTTCAGGATCACATCAGCATGCTAGAACCCTACTACATAAAGTGGAAGATAAAAATAAATGTAAACAAAACCGAGTCCATCATATTTACACACAAAAATAAAAAACCGAAAACGACTATAACTTTCTATAACCAAAATTTAGTACACTCAGATGAAGTTAAATACCTAGGCGTCTATCTAGACCGGAAACTCACTTTCTCGCAGCATGTAAGATCCATCACCCGGAAAGCAAATGCGGCCATATCTATCCTATATCCGCTCTTATGCAGAGCTAGTGCAATAACCTTAGATAATAAGAAAACGATCTTTAAGACGTGCATACGTCCGGTGATATTATACGCCTGCCCCATTTGGAGCAACACAAATAAAACTAATTATGCTAAGCTACAAATTATCCAAAACAAGTGCCTCAAAATGATAATTGACGCCGATAAGCATACAAAAAACGAAACTATACACGGCATATTGGATATAAAATACATTAGAGAACATATAAAAATAAACTCAATTAAGTTTTACACTGAAAAACTAAATGACATTGATATACTTAGAGATACGTGTAAAATAACTACTATACATCCTTATGCCAAATATAAGCTGCCCCAGCAAATAGTCATAGATAATAACAACTTATTAATCTAAGGCCCACATGTAAACAGTACAAACTAGATTTAAGGTAGAGTTAAGGAACTATCATAAAAGTTAGATAGGTTTTTGTTAAAAATTTTTTCCTAAAAAGTTCAAATCAATTCACAGGCAAACTACCACAATATCATGTAATTAAACAAGACACATTATATTAAATTTGGGTTAAGTGCAAACAGGAACCAAAATACACCCTTAAAAATTAAATTATGTGACCACATGTAACTTGAAAGAAATCAATAAAAATTACTTTTGACTTGACTTGACAGTAAAAGCAGACATATCTCTGCTGAGAGTTCTAAGTGAGCAGCTATCGGGGAGGGCTCGGCCTCCCTATAGTAAACGTTCTCTTACCAAAATTTGGTGGATTCACTAAATGATTCCAATTTGATAGTTTTTCTAAGAAATCTTTTTAGATGCAATCAGTATTTATTGAACGGGAAAACCTGAACAGTGATACAACACATGAAACTATGCACTCACATGCACGCATTAAAATCAATTAACGTGCATCATAATTTCATCAGTATGTATTGATTTTAATGTATAATATCTGAAATCTCGAAAAAAAAGAATGCATGAAATTTAACGATCAGACATTGAAATTAATATACATTTTACAAAATTTTGAAGATGAACATTAATTTGATTTCATGTGCGTTCATAACTTTTGCTTCATGCACTTTTCATTGATTTTAATGCATAAATTTTTTACAGTGTAGATCAAAAAGTAGTCTAGGAACGCAGTTATTCGAGCACGAACTCGAGACTGTAATTAAAGAAACTAAGCAAGCGAGGCGAAGATTGTTCAGAGAATTAAATCCGGAAAAGCCTATTAACGAAAACGAAACAGAAGATAGAGAAATGCCGGATCCAGAAAATACAGGACCGACGGGTCCGACCCCACACACTTACGTTCCCCTTAAAGACGCTTTGGAAGCAGTCCCAATATTTAACGGTAACCCGTCTGAAGTGCGTAGTTTCATACGAGGATGTAAATACGCGAAAGATATGGTAACGCCGCAAATGGAATTAAGCCTTACGAGAATAATAAGGAATAAAATAAGAGGTCCAGCTACCCTGGTAGAAATGGCGACCGGGCGGTAGCCGGGCACTCGCCAGTATTCCCGATTTTCATCGAGGCACTAGTTAGGAAAACTGTCTGGTACCCGGCCGGGGTGGTAACGCTCGCCCCGTCTAGTCACTAGTCATGTTAAACCGACCGGGCCCTAGTCAGTTTTCCCTACCAGAACCCCGAATTGAATAGCTGCACTGTAAAAAATGTATGCACTAAAATCAATGAAAAGTGCATGAAGCAAAAGTTATGAACGCACATGAAATCAAATTAATGTTCATCTTCAAAATTTTGTAAAATGTATATTAATTTCAATGTCTGATCGTTAAATTTCATGCATTCTTTTTTTTCGAGATTTCAGATATTATACATTAAAGTCAATACATACTGATGAAATTATGATGCACGTTAATTGATTTTAATGCGTGCATGTGAGTGCGTAGTTTCATGTGTTGTATCACTGTTCAGGTTTCCCCGTTCAATAAATACTGATTGCATCTAAAAAGATTTCTTAGAAAAACTATCAAATTGGAATCATTTAGTGAATCCACCAAATTTTGGTAAAAGAACGTTTACTATAGGGAGGCCGAGCCCTCCCCGATAGCTGCTCACTAAGAACTCTCAGCAGAGATATGTCTGCTTTTACTGTGTCGCTTGGCGTGGACCTAAAGACGTAACCGTTTTACTTTACTTGCGAGAAAGGTTTTTAGGCAAGCCCGTGCGCCGCCGCTGCGCCCACAGATGGCGCAGATAACGACATTGAAAATTGTGCATGAATTTCAATAACATTATGACGGAAGTAATGTAAGAGTAAATTGTATTCAATGTGCATATACATCAAGTACACTTGGGGTCATTAATAATGAGACGGCTAGTTTGCTGGACAAAACATTTATGTTGGCAACACAAAATAAACACACAGCGCCACGTAGTGGGCCGATCGCGAAGCTTGGTCAATCTCACTAAATATCACATAACTCGTGACAGTCCCGATAGCCAAAAAAGGAGAGGAAGAATTTATGACAGTCGAATCTAACCTAATGCCTACTAACCTAATAACCGTTGGATTGACGTGTAAATCAGTTGTAAAATAATTGTAATTCATAACTTCCCCCTCGCAGGATACAAACGGGCGAAAGTTTATGTTTTCAATCTTTTCAAGTGATGACGAAAGAAATTGTAACCTGAAAATTTACGGTAAGTTGATTTGATAAGAAATACATTGAAATTAGGTAATGCAAGTTACGCTGTGCCTGAAAAACAAGATTCTTTGTTGATTTTGCGTGTGAAAGCATGTCCAGGACTAGATTCTAGATCATTGAGACTATCGTAAAACTCATTATTACTTCTTGACTGATACAAAACATTTATCAAACACAGACTGAACTCCGCAAGAACCACCCGTTGAAACAGGCAACGAAAGTAACCATTCAGCTTCAGAGAAACGTAAGGAGTCAGCTCGTACTAATCCAGGGTTAACAGGAGCTGGTTTTGGTAGAGTCGTAGTGGGGACTTTGAATGCCTTCTTCGGCGACTACTCGTCTTTCACATTCTAAACTGTGACCATTCTTAGACCTAGACTTAAAATACTATCGGAGACTACTGATTGCTTCTTTTAATGTAAAATTCTCAACTTTAAGCTTAATAAATAAAAAGGGCTGCATGAAAATCGTATATTCAAGCTGATTATTTATTCACATTTCAATACTATCACTTCATTATCACATATACTATTCACAATCATTAATTTCGAAAATTGAAATATTTACATGGATGATTCTTCTCATTGCAATTCGTTTCAATAGAAATGGACTATTGGTGAATATATTTGGAATTTCACTCAAGTGTGAGGGACATCTACTACCAGTCCATCTTATTCAGTAATTATTCAAAGATTAAAACTATTAAAATTATAATCAACATAATATTAGAAAATTAAATTAGTTAGTCATTTTAATTTTATATTCGATTAATTGAATATTATATTCAATATCGAATCATATCTTTCTCGTCAATGAAATTAATAGATCTATATTACAATACATTCATGAATTATTATTACAAGTATTATAAATATTTATTATCTTAACATATTATTAATAAGGATGAAAGTTGAAAAATTTTGGTGCACGTGACAACACACTGGTCATAAATAACAATGACGAGATATGGATCATTGGATTTTATTCATACATTTCTGAAATTTCAACAATTTATTTGATCCAGACTTGGAATACCATCACAGAAGACTGCTCGCGTCTAATAATGTAAAATTCAGGACCTTGACAAGTCTTTGGACGCCTGCGTAGAATGTCTTCTCCGGTACCCACTCGTCTATCACAGAATTACATTTTAAAATCTAACAATTCTCAAACTAAGACTTAGAATACCATCACAGACGACTGGTCGCTTATTATAATGTAAAATTCGCGACTTTGACAAGTCTTTGGACGCCTGCGTAGAATGAATTCTCAGGCACCCACTCGTCTATCACAGAATTACATTTTAAAATCTAACAATTCTTAGACTAGGACTTGGAATACCATCACAGACGACTGGTCGGTTATTATAATATAAAACTCAGGACTCTAATAATTCTTTGGACGCTGACTTGAAATACCTCCTACGACGACCACTCGTCTATCACAGAATTACATTTTAAAATCTAATAATTCTCAGACTAAGACTTGGAATACCATCACAGATGACTGGTCGCTTGTTATAATGTAAAATTCAGGACTCTAATAATTCTTTGGACGCTGACTTGAAATACCTCCTACGATGACCACTCGTCTATCACAGAATTACGTTTTCAAATCTAATAATTCTTAGACTAAGACTTGGAATAACATCACAGACGACTGGTCGCTTGTTATAATGTAAAATTCAGGACTCTAATAATTCCTTGGGCGCTGACTTGAAATACCTCCTACGACGACCACTCGTCTATCACAGAATTACGTTTTAAAATCTAATAATTCTTAGACTAAGACTTGGAATACCATCACAGACGACTGGTCGCTTGTTATAATGTAGAATTCAGGACTCTAATAATTCCTTGGACGCTGACTTGAAATACCTCCTACGACGACCACTCATCTATCACAGAATTACATTTTGAAATCTAATAAATTTAACAATTATAATCTAAATAATATTGGAAAAATGAATTAGTTAGTGAAGTCATCTTAATTTTTTATTTAAGTAGTTAAATGTTATATTCAATATCAAATCATATATTTCTCATCAATAATAACAACATATCTATATTACAATACATTCATGAATTATTATTATAAGTATTATGAATATTTATTATTTTAATAAATATATATTATTATATATTTTTCATTTATTATTCTAATACTTTAGACGCTGACTTGGAATGCCTCCTACAGCGACTACTCGTCCATCGCAGAATCACATTTTAAAACCTAACAATTCTTAGACCAAGACTTAGAATACCATCACAGACAACTGCTCGCCTCTTATAATGTAAAATTCAGGACTTTGATAATAATAATAATAATAATAATAATATGTTAAGATAATAAATATTTATAATACTTGTAATAATAATTCATGAATGTATTGTAATATAGATCTATTAATTTCATTGACGAGAAAGATATGATTCGATATTGAATATAATATTCAATTAATCGAATATAAAATTAAAATGACTAACTAATTTAATTTTCTAATATTATGTTGATTATAATTTTAATAGTTTTAATCTTTGAATAATTACTGAATAAGATGGACTGGTAGTAGATGTCCCTCACACTTGAGTGAAATTCCAAATATATTCACCAATAGTCCATTTCTATTGAAACGAATTGCAATGAGAAGAATCATCCATGTAAATATTTCAATTTTCGAAATTAATGATTGTGAATAGTATATGTGATAATGAAGTGATAGTATTGAAATGTGAATAAATAATCAGCTTGAATATACGATTTTCATGCAGCCCTTTTTATTTATTAAGCTTAAAGTTGAGAATTTTACATTAAAAGAAGCAATCAGTAGTCTCCGATAGTATTTTAAGTCTAGGTCTAAGAATGGTCACAGTTTAGAATGTGAAAGACGAGTAGTCGCCGAAGAAGGCATTCAAAGTCCCCACTACGACTCTACCAAAACCAGCTCCTGTTAACCCTGGATTAGTACGAGCTGACTCCTTACGTTTCTCTGAAGCTGAATGGTTACTTTCGTTGCCTGTTTCAACGGGTGGTTCTTGCGGAGTTCAGTCTGTGTTTGATAAATGTTTTGTATCAGTCAAGAAGTAATAATGAGTTTTACGATAGTCTCAATGATCTAGAATCTAGTCCTGGACATGCTTTCACACGCAAAATCAACAAAGAATCTTGTTTTTCAGGCACAGCGTAACTTGCATTACCTAATTTCAATGTATTTCTTATCAAATCAACTTACCGTAAATTTTCAGGTTACAATTTCTTTCGTCATCACTTGAAAAGATTGAAAACATAAACTTTCGCCCGTTTGTATCCTGCGAGGGGGAAGTTATGAATTACAATTATTTTACAACTGATTTACACGTCAATCCAACGGTTATTAGGTTAGTAGGCATTAGGTTAGATTCGACTGTCATAAATTCTTCCTCTCCTTTTTTGGCTATCGGGACTGTCACGAGTTATGTGATATTTAGTGAGATTGACCAAGCTTCGCGATCGGCCCACTACGTGGCGCTGTGTGTTTATTTTGTGTTGCCAACATAAATGTTTTGTCCAGCAAACTAGCCGTCTCATTATTAATGACCCCAAGTGTACCATTGCAAGCACTGTACTGAATTTTAGTTACCATATGTATTATTTTTCATGCACAAGATGATGAAAATAAATGAATACCTACGATTTTTAATGTAAATGCACATTAATTGATAATTTCTGAACGTGTTCTTTAAAATTAATGTGCAATGTGCATTAAAACTGCATTAAAATTAATAAAATTTTTTACAGTGTGGGCATGGTCAATACTTAGAGCATATACACATGGAGGAAGCATGAGATACCCTACAGCGTAAGTGGGAAACGGGCATGAGACAAACTACGGGACAGTATATGCCTTCTTTGTCTTGCAGACTCTGATTGGCCCTCATTATTCTCTGATTGGCCCTATGATCGAATAGAAAGAGAGAGCATGTACGGTCCCGACGTCCCTCTCTCTCGCCGCTCGACTCGATTTCTCAGCGGCTATGCTTCCTCCATGTCTATATGCTCTAAGGGTCAATATATGGGGACCGAATTAGGCGATTACAACGGTAGTTTTGACGATAGGATGTATGGGCCAATGAGATAGAAAAATCGAACCAATTATACATAAATCATAAGTTTATATATTCAGTTTATAAAAAATATAAAATACACAGAGCACTGATACTGACACAAGATATTTGCACTAATTTTGCATAAATTTTCACTATTGCACACTCAAATCGCGCGATAAATCGTTAGCGACGAGATTAAAACGTATTACGAACGTATCAACATAACCTGCCCAGTACATGGCGGGGTCCTAGACTGGTAGTGCTAGCGAGTGACGTAATGAAATACGAGAGCGCGCCACGTTCGGTCCGCGCTAGGGCCTTGTCGTACGTGGAAAGTAGCATTACAGTGTTTTTGCGTATCCGTACGCGCCCAGCTAGGTACTAGCTAGGCTTTCCTTGCCTCGACTCAGCCCGGTCGGGGCCTTTCTATTATCGAGGAAACAACCAGGAAATTTCTACCAGGGTAGGCGCGAATTCGAAGACGAACAATTTGATACAATAGAAGCATTAACTTCACGGGTTAACGAAATATACAGCCCCATGAAATCAGTAAGCATATGTCAGGGAGAATTAGGCAATTTATATCAACTAGAAGGGGAGGACGTAGTAACATACGCGGCAAAGGTACGCGAATGTATGTCGAATATAAATCAAGCATTTACACAAGAACGTAGAACGGGCGATTTCGAGGAATTTAAACGTAGTACGGAAAAAGACGGAGGGAGCATTTATACGCGGATTAAGACCAGAAGTAGACGGAAAAATATCCACTATCCCAGAAAGTTTTAAGGATTTAGTAGATGAAGCGCGAAGAATGGAAAAACAATTAGAAATAAAGAGAAATATTAGGCGCGAAAGCCCAGCCATTAAAACTGAGGTAGCTAGTGTAAACTACGCTCAAGGCAGCTCACAAAAATGTACGATCTGCAGGAGATTAAATCATGAGGCCCGAGATTGTCAGTTCAACAGAGATAACAATGATCGTAGACCACGCGGAAATCAATTTCAAAATAGTTCCGACCCTAGGAACCAGTTTTCAAACCGCCAATCAGGCCAAACGAATTATCAAAATAATTACGATTCGCGTAATCAAAGTTCAAATCAATCGGGAAATCAACCTAACTTCCGAAATAATCCGCGAGACTCGTATTCAAATCAGCCAAGATACCAAGGAAATTATCAACCACGCGACAATAATTTTAATTCACGGGATCAATATCCAAATCGACAGCAAGGTCCAAACTACAATTATCAACCGCGAACTCACGGGAACTATCAACCGCGTGCCAATGATTTCAATTCACGGAACCAATATTCGAATCAACAGCGGAGTCAGAATTATAACCCGAGAAATCAAAATTATTTCGAACAAGAGCAAAGACCCTCGCGCTACGGTTCGCGAGAAAGCGGTCTCAACTCCCGTCAAAATCAAGACCGATCAATTCAACGCGAACAATGCCGGTATTGTAGAAGTTACGGCCACTCGATAAACGAATGCCGCAAAAAACAGCAAAGTGACCAATATAGACAAAGCATGCGCGACAACGGTCAATCGCCGACTCCGGGAAACGGGCGAGGCTCTCCGAACCGCGGCGTGAATTCGGAGGCCACCAACGAACCCAACCGCGCCGTTACAATGATACAGAGTTACCCGTTAGAAAACGAATCCACTTAATAGGAAAAGAAGTTATCAATAACGACGAAGAACCCCGGATGGTTCACGCTCAGGCAAACACTTTTTATATTCCTGAATACAAACGCGTTAGTGACGAGATAATACCGATCATAAACGACGCGGCGGTAGATAAACCCAATAACTTCCCCCCCGAAGAAGAGGAAGAAAATTATGACGTAACTCTATTTTCACAATTAACTAAAGGGGGATACATGACGACAATTCCGTCGATAGAGATAGAAACCGAAGAGTTACAAAAGCCCAGTACTTTCATCTTAGACTCATGGTCAGATTTAAACCTCATCCGAAACGATTGCGTAAAACCAGAAGTTAGGGTAGACGAGAGTAAAAAATATTGTCTGAAAGGCATCTCCACTGCAGATGTTGTGACCCTAGGAGAAGTCCCTATTGACATAGAAGGCACCCGGGGAAATTTCCAAATAATTCCAGAAGATATTCCTATTGAACAGCACGGTATTGTAGGGTCAGAATTCTTTCGAGAAAACGACGCGATAATAAATTTTGAGGAGGAAAGGTTAGAATACGGAACCACGCTCATCCCATTTTTCCAACAAGAAAAAGAGAACCCGTGCACTAGTAATTACGACGAAGGTACCGAAACTCATAGTAACAAAAATCCCTTATCAATTTTCGACGAAAAACTTAGAGTTTGTTACAGAAGTACTCATTCCGAATTAAATTAACACGGGAACGTTAAAAATCAAAAATTGATTCAAATCCCACCTAGAACGCGGAAAAAGATTAGTATCGACCTCCAAAATACAGAATTAGGCGAAGGTTATTTACCATTATTACTACCTGGCCCCAAGATCTATTTAGGCGACGCGGTAGTAACAAACCAAGACAATAAAGCATTCCCTTACGCGGTTAATACCACAAATGAGCAAGCGAATTTAACGATACCGCCGCAAGAACTCCAAGAGATAGGCGAAATAGCCAACGCCCCGAAAGTAGCCGACAGGACTGAAGGAGGCACAAAAACGAGTAAAGAGATAGGCGAAATAGCTAACGCCCCGAAAGTAGCCGACGGGACTGACGGAGGCACAAAAACGGGTAAAAAGATAGTAAAAGGTCAGGGAAACTCGGCGAACGAAATTCAAAGTAAAAATAAAGATGAGATTAGAGTAGAATCAAACCACGAAACCGATAAAATTAGCCAGGAATCCTTATTAGACAAAATCGATGGACCCGTGTGGAAATTGCCTTATTTTGCCTTATTGTGAAAACGGCTCCTATCAGGTCCCGATCAGGCTACCTGATTTAAAATTCATCATTAGGGCCCTGATCAGGCCCAAACGCGGCCCGGATAAGTTGCCCTTATTGTTTAGTAAGGCGTTATCAAGCATCATCAAGTAAGGCGTCCTGATCCGGACGTGACACGAGCCTTTTTTACAATAAGTCAGGTCCTGATCAGATGGCCTCACTTGATAATATATCATTAAGTACGGCGACCTGGTCGGGACCTGAAACGAGCCTTTTTCGCGATAAGTCAGTTCCTGATCAGGCTGCCTTACTTGATAATATATTACAACTATAAGGCAGCCTGATCCGGACGTGACACGAGCCTTTTTTTACAATAAGTCAGGCCCTGACCAGGCTGCCTTACTTCATAATATATTACAAGTAAGGCAGTCTGATCCGGACGTGACACGAGCCTTTTTTACAATAAGCCAGGTCCTGATCAGGCTGCCTGAAATCGTGCACTGAAATCAAATTAGATAACTTGTCTGTTGAAACTATCAATATCAGATATATATCAGGATGTTGCAATTTGTTTTTATTTCCATTTTTCTTCAAGTCGAAATAATGTTACTTAGAGGCCAACTCTAGGTGCCAGAATTATTGTTATAATTTTCAAAGTTTTATTATAAAGTTGCTACCCGGGAAAAAATGTTCAGACATGATCATGCCTGTTCATGTATGATCAGGCCTGAAATTAGACATGATCATGTCTGTTCATGTATGATCAGGCCTGAAATTAGACATGATCATGTCTGTTCATGCCTGTTCATATCTGATGCCAGACATGATCATGCATGATCATGAATGATCAGGCCTGAAGCGCCCAATACGTTCAGGCCTGATCATGCATGACCATACCTGTTCATGTATGATTATGCCTGATGCCAGACATGATCATGCCTGTTCATGTATGATTACGCCTGCTGCCAGACATGATCATGCCTGTTCATGTATGATCAGGCCTGATGCCAGACCCGATCATGAATACGTTCATGCCTGATCATGCATGGCCATGCCTGTTCATGTATGATTACGCCTGCTGCCAGACATGATCATGCCTGTTCATGTATGATCAGGCCTGATGCCAGACCCGATCATACATACGTTCATGCCTGATCATGCATGGCCATGTCTGTTCATGTATGATTACGCCTGCTGCCAGACATGATCATGCCTGCTCATGTATGATCAGGCCTGATGTCAGACCCGATCATAAATACGTTCATGCCTGATCATGCATGGCCATGCCTGTTCGTGTATGATTATGCCTGATGTCAGACATAATCATGCCTGTTCATGTATAATCAGGCCTGACGTCAGACCTAATCATAAATACGTTCATGCCTGATCATGCATGGCCATGCCTGTTCATGTATGATTATGCCTGGAAGGTTGAAAACCTCCGCTCTGCTCTAACTATGTCGGTCTGATCAGGCCTGATACGTGATCAGACCATGATCGGCCATGAGCATCAGGCCTGATCAGACATGAACAGGCATAATCATGTCTAATTTCATACGATATGATCAGACATAACTGATATAAGTCAATGTCCAATCATTCATAGGTCTATATATAATTATAAAATATTATTATTATTATATTATTATTATTATTATTAACAGGGCCGGCGGAAACACAGTGGAAGATATGGAGAGTTCCATACCTGGTAATTCGTCAGGTATGAAATTCCATACCTGACGAAGTACCGCAAATCGATTGAATTTTTACTGGTTTTATATTTTTACTGAAATTAAACTAAAAAATCAGTAAAGATGAAATAGACGGTGTTTTTGGCAGCACTTTTGTTCATTTTGATCTTGAAATATCCAGAATGAAAAGTAAAAGAAAGAAAAAGTAAAATATACACATAAAATTGGAAGTCAATCGATTTCCGATAGAAGCGAACATTCAAATGATGTCAAGTCTTCCGAATTTCAGAATTTTCCATCGAGCCGTTTTCCAGATCATTGCGCGGATTCTTGCGACAGACCGCTGGACCGCCGGACCAACAGATCGACAGACAGAACGACATTTGTCTGAAAACCAGTTTTTCGGATTCCAGAGGGTTGGAAACGTAAAGATTCGTTGAAATTATAGCAAAGTCACTTTTCGACCGAAACCAATACTTCTCTTATATCACCATAGGTGATAATAAGTAAAAAAGGTGATTCTCGACTCGTGTGATCGTCGCCCTTGCTTCGCTCGTACGAAAAATTTCACACTCGGACTCGTCTGACAATCAACACTTCCGCGCTAGTATCGAAAAGCACTATGTATTTTATGCGGAACGTCTTAGTATTTTTTTCTACTGAGCAATTGAGCCATGGAATTGAGCTAAAAACTCAAAGGCTCCGAATTTATGAACGATAATTGGTAATTTTTTTAAATTCACATGTGACGCTTGATAGCTGTTTGATGTAATATATCATGGAGGCTTTACCAGTTCCATACAGCGCCGATTTTATCAATAGGCAGACTAGGCATTTGCCTAGGACGGCATATTTTGAGGGCGGCAGATTTTTAAAGCGGCCAATTCCGAATAGTTTTTATTAAATGGTGACTTCTGCATCGTTTGTATGTACCTCAATTCATAGAAGAGAATTCATCGGACAGGACGAACCAATTTTTAATACTTTTTCTTTCGACCGAGAGATTTTTTTTCTTATTGAGCGTGTAATCCCCAGAAAGATCGGAAAAACGGAAAGTGCATCATAATCTTCTTCTTCAAGTAAACATACCTTCAGCCCGGGTTTAAACCGCGACCTTTGAAACTGTACTGCAATGCCTTATCAAATTAAATCACGGTGAAGAATTAGTATATTGTGCACCAAGGGCGTGAAGTGGGCTTTTTTCAGACCGACTGTGGAGTTTGTAGTACGAGTCAGAGGCGAGCTAGCATGAGTCGAAGACGAGTAGTGCAACCACACAAGGTCAAAAAGCCCACTTAGCCCTTAGCGCACACCATATTTTGTGTGACAGCACGATTTTCGCGTTTTTCTTCATTATTTATATTTTTCTGGAAGAAATTTAAAAATATTTTAACGGGCGTTTTCAGGTTTTTATTGCCCGCGTATGCTCGAGTAGCGGGCAATAATAGCCCGAAAACGCCCGCTGCTCGATGTAGCGGGCGTTTCTATTTTTAATTTTTGGCCCGCGCGTCTGAAAACGGTCACTCACGGCCCGCTTAATGGGTAAAAAAAAAAACGCAAAAAGCGTGCACGTGGTACAAAATTAGTACATTTCAGTACCAGTACGGAAAGGCTTTTTTGACGAAACGAGAGGTTTACGAGGTTCGTCAAAAAGCCTCTACGTCCAAGTAACGATTATTATTTTTCATCACAAAAGCCGAGAAATCGCGACGTAAGCGGCAAAAAAAAAAAATTCGTTTTTATAGTGGCAAAATCTTTTTCATGCAATGGAGAATCTTATGGGCTTATCCGTAAAAAATTTTTTTTTTTGTTACTTACGCCCCTATGGAATTAGTCCATCGATATAATTAGATATGATCAGACCTGACTGATATAAGCCCATGTATAATCATATTATATACGTCTGATATAGGTCTATATATGATCAGATCTGATCAGATCTGATCAGACCTGATTGTTAGGAAACCTAGATAATTTGTTTAAATCATAGATAGTTGTGTATATGTTTTTATTAGGTCTCATGATATCTTACTCAATATACAGGGTGATTCAGAATTCGTGACGAATGTCTCGAGAGATTAATCCTTGGCAAAATCGGGATCGAAAGTTCCTCAGCCATTTTTCCGAAAAATGATTTTTTTCCTTGGAATCATAACACATTTTTTAAATATCTTTCGCCAAATAAGAAACTCTTGGGATTCTTGAAAATCGACAAATAATACAGACAAAAAAAAAAAAATTGTAAAAAACATCGTTTGTCGGAAAAAAATATTTCCCAGGAAAAATGGCTGAGGAACTTTCGTTCCCAATTTTGACAAGGATAAACCCCTCAAGAGATTTGTCGAGAATTCTGAATTACCCTGTATACCCATACATATACTGTGACAATTTAAACAATAAAAACGTGAATATTATGATATTATTAAAGTAGCCATTTTGCCCCAAAACGTTATATTAATTACTCCAGTCAAGAAAATACACGTTTGATTTCTCTCAATAAATAGAATAAACAGCATTTTCAGATTAGTAATTTTTTTCACTGAAAAATTTAGAGTGGCCATGTTGCCTCACATTCCCTAAAATACAGAAACAATTCAAGAATCGTTCGATCGCATCATAATCGATATTAAGTGCATCAGTTAAGATTGATAAAATTTTCGTGACAGATACATATAGACATGCTGAAAGTATCAACTATCAAATACGTAAAGTAGCAAAGTGGTAGAAGCTTCGACTGATACGCAGAAGGACCCGGGTTCGAATCCCAGTAAGAAGCGGTGAGAAAATTTTAATTGACTAAAAAAAGTTAATCATCAGAATTAACCATAAATCCTTATCATTACGACGTAAAAAAGATATAAAAATATTAGTTTGTATAATTTTTTGATATAATTCGCTGTTTTATTTTAATTTGTCCAAAAAAAACCCGGGAAAAATGATCAGGCCTGATCAGACATGAACAGGCATGAGTCTTCAGACCTGATCAGACATGAAAAATGACCGGGCATGATCAGGCATGATCACACATGAACAGACCTGATCAGGCCTGTTCAGTCCCGGTCATTTTTCATGTCTGATCAGGCCTGAAGACTCATGCCTTGTAACAGTAATAAGGTACCACAGGTGATTCAAACCTAGCGCTCATAAGAATTGTAAAACCAATCCGCTAGGTGCGAATGAGACGTAGAGAGAAGAGGAGAGAACTGGTCACTCGACCAGTAACCGCCAGTCACGATACACATATAAATTTCTCCATATTCTTGAAAACTAGTCGTAGTCAAATAAAAAGTCCTCAGTATTATCAATTACAATTGTAAGAGACAGATTATTCTCCGATAGGTATGAATGTGTGATGAGTGAACTGCGCATGCGCATCGATGAAGGAGTTGAGGTCGGAGTGACGAGAGAGAGAGAGTGGTCGTTGCCACGCTGAGGTTGTAGTAAAGTAATTTGTGAAAATAGATAAATTTATATATTTATATAAAATAGTTTAAATAAAAACGAACGGTTGCAGCCGTAAACCAGTATAAGACTAATTTAAGAACTCTAATTAACGAACGAGAAGCTCTCTTGAATAATAATAATAAAAACTAGATCCTTCATGAATTAATCTCGTTACTGATTTCTCCCCATACCTGACAAACACCTTATCCTCAATTTAAAACAATTTTATAAATCGATTACACAATTTAACAGTCAAGTCTTCGAAGCCTGTTGGCATTAAACATAAAATATAATCAAACTACGAACACTGTTGGGAATATTAAAGCAAAATTGACGAATATAAATGAAAACGAGGCAAGAGAAAGTACGACCAGCGACCAGAAAGAAAAGAAAAGACCTACAAGATAAGTTTAGATAAAAAAAAAAAGAACGAAACATAATTTATTTAACATATACAAAGACATCGCTATTTTACAAGTTATACCCTTATTTTTATTTATACACTAATTTATGTACATTTCGTAATTTATGCATGAATGAATGGATGGATGAATGATAATAGCATAAAATAGAATGAAATAAAATAAACAAACGAGTTAATTGACACATTAAATATTTATACACGGCATTATTGATTTTACCTTTATTTTTAAATATTAGCACAATCATCACCAGTACAAAAATCCGTTACAGCCTGTTCATGTCTGATCATGCCTGATCATTTTTTCCCGGGTAAGCAGAGTAAAAAAATTAGTACAAGCTTTTAGGAGTTACGTGGACCAAAGACTCGATTTGTGATATTACTATACGTGTTAGAATTTTATTTGAATAATAGTTCAGAAAGTTATTATCTAGTTATATATAACTGATTCAACTAGCTATCCCAGATTATTTTTTAATATAAAAAGATATTATTTGTTATCCTTATTCTGTAAGAAGTGTTCAAACCTCATTCGAAGTATTTGTTGAGTGCGACATATAATACTAAAAATTATATTACGAAATGAGATTTCACTGGGTTGAAATATACGATGAAATAAAAATTATATATTTTCGTCTTTATATTTCAAGAGAGTTGTTTTTGTTAACCCTAGAGGGGTACACTTCCTAATTCTTACGCTAAGGGTACACTGGGTGTGCGACACCCGGGCATTTTCAAAAAGATGCCATTCCGGCTGTGATTAAGATGTTTGAAATTTTCAAACGTAGAATTTTTCTTTGAAATACTCTGAATACGATCAAGTTAGACAAAGTCGATTTCGAAATTTCTTGTCATGAATAAATCGTGTTTTTCGAAAGCATGAAATCGGAGAACCACGCGAAGAAACAAAAAGGCCTGGGTGTATAACACCCAGTGTACCCCTCTAGGGTTAACCTATTATCCCAATAAATTTTTCGGAAATGAATTACGCGCTATATATGATAGTAAACCAATGTGGCCCTGATCAAGGCCTGCATTATTGTTGAGGAATAAAGAAGGTTGCCTGATATGGGCCTTGTAAGGTAGCCAGATATGGGCCTTGTAAGGCTGTCACGTAGGGGCCTTATGGTGGAGAGCGTTACAGAACACCCCCGGGTCAAAAAATTTGTACGTTTTTTGATCTAAATAATCTGTATTTGAACTCGAGAATCGGTTTTTGAACTTCAATGAAATATTAAAATATTTTTAATTTATTTTATAAATATTCTTAATCGGTTTTTGAACTATTTAACCTGTTTTTAAACGACTCTGTCAATTTTAATCTATTTTTCGTCTACTATCTTGTGTAATACTTGTATTATGGAAGATCAAAACAAGACTAATCATGGAACTTAGAAAAAAAATGTCGCTTAAATATTAATAGAACAAAACAAGACTAAAACTCATACTTATAATATTTCGTTAAATATTATTTGCTAATCAAAAAATTATAAGTATAAGTTTAAGTCTTTTTTTGTTCTTACAAAATTGTAGCGAAGAATTTTTTTTAAGTATAGCTTGTTGTTGCTCGAATATTTTTGGAAGTAAATACTGTGTGTGCAGTTTTTGCTAAAAAAATTTTTGTACCATTTTGAATAGTTATTTAATCAATTTGATATTTTCGGAGTGTATAATTAGGCTCCTACGTACACTTGGGGTCATTAATTATGAGACGGCTAGTTTTCTGGACAAAACATTTATGTTGGCAACACAAAATAAACCCACAGCGCTACATAGTGGGCCGATCGTGAAGCTTAGTCAATCTCACTTAATATCACATAACTCGTGACAGTCCCGATAGCCAAAAAAGGAGAGGAAGAAATTATGACAGTCGAATCTAACCTAATACCTACTAACCTAATAACCTATAGATTGACGTGTGAATCAGTTGAAAAATAATTGTAATTCATAACTTCTCCCTCGAAGAATACAAACGGGCGAAAGTTTATGTTTTCAATCTTTTCAAGTGATGACAGAAGAAATTGTAACCTGAAAATTTACGGTAAGTTGATTTGATAAAAATACAATTAAATTAGGAAATGCAAGTTACGCTGTGCCTGACAAACAAGATTCTTTGTTGATTTTGCGTGTGAAACCATGTCCAGGACTAGATTCTAGATCATTGAGACTATCGTGTAACTCATTAATACTTCTTGACTGATACAAGACATATATCAAACACAGACTGAACCCTGCAAGAACCACCTGTCGAAACAGGCAAATAGAGGAAACATTCAGCTTCAGAAAAACGGAAGGAGTCAGCTTGTACTAATCCACAGATGAAAGGAGCTGGTTTTGGTCGACTTGTAGTGGGGAATTTGAATGCGTTCTGCCGCGACTACTCGTCTTTCACATTCTAAACTTTGGCCATTCTCAGACTGAGACTTGAAATACTATCGGAGACGACTGCTTGCTTCTTATAATGTAAAACTCAGGACTTTAATAATTCTTTGGACGCTGACTTGGAATACCTACTACGACGACTACTCGTCTATCACAGAATTACATTTTTAAAACTACAATTCTTAGATTATTAAATTTTAGACTCGATCAATACCTACATCACCGACTTTGAATACTCGCTCAGGCCGCTTTTAGCCTAAAATAATTTGATGATCTAATATAAAAAGAAAAAAAAATACTAAATAAAATATAATATAAAATATAATTTAAAATATGCTCCCAGTTGACCGGAACTATCGTGTAACTCATTAGCTACTTATTGACTGATACTAGACATTTATCAAACACAGACTGAACTGAAGAACCTGAACCTGCACACCCGTTGAAACAGTCAAAGAAAGGAAACAGAAGTGGATATATGCTTGAAGGCTGCAAGGAATTTGGTCAGTTTCTAGAAAGAGCCTTTCAAACAGCTCCAAAAATTGACTTGTGATTGGCCAGGGGGAGACCGTGGGAAGAAAGACATGAAAGAAAGCAGCCATTGGAACAAAGACCTGAAATAGCCATTTGGATGACTAAAATAATACTAAATAGCAATATAATAGCGTAATATTAGCAGCATAATATTAGCAGCGAGATTAGCAAAGCCACGAACCTAGTCGAGGTCATATCTCGTCATTGTTATTTATGACCAGCGTGTTGTCACGTGCACCAAAATTTTTTAACTTTTATTTTTATTAATAAGACATTAAAATAATAAATTTTGTAACAGCGATTCCCGCGGGCTCGGGTGTTACCCGCAGGAACTACGATCAGTTATCAAATTAGCACCAACGCTTTACCTCCTCCGACTAGCTTTAGGATGTAGTTGGGCGCCAGACTCCGGGCTCAGAGTCCTCTCTCTCTCTCTCTCGCTTCGGCTAGCTATCGGTAGAGGGATAGTTCGTGGGGGCGAGAAATAAAAACACTTGACACAATACGAATTAGGTTTGAAATATTATTTATTAATTAAAAAGAAAAAAAGAAAAAGGTGATATTAATTTGTACAGCCTATCACCTGGCTTCGGCTTTTCTCACCGCTACTTTATGTTGTGTAATCTAAATAACGATAAACTAAATTAAATAAAATCAACGACTAGAAAAGAAAATAAATTAAAAGACTCTACTCTAAATTATATAAATTCTCAAACAAGGACTCTACTCGAAATACTCAACATGGGATTATTATAATAAAGCTAGGAACAGTATTGTTGATCATCACAGGCGTAGGGGAATGTAGCCTTCCTCGCTACGACCAGCTGGAGGCTCGGCTGTCACGTTGATTTCGAGGCCGCTGCCTCTAGTCTCTAACTGACAGCTGATCACTCAACAGCTGGGAGGGGAAGGGAATCGGTACTCGCTCGGAACTCGGCCGCGAGAGTGCTCTGACACGCAGCAGACTATCTGCGACGCGTGACGTCAGAGACCCGGGCAATATGGCGGCGACTCTACTCTGGCGAATTTCTGCGCAGCGGCGATGCAAGCCGGAACGCTGTCGCGCAGAATCGACGGCCACTTAGCGAACAACAACAAGTTCGAACGTGCCGGTTCTCAACCGACACGTGGTATTCGGGGAATCGGGACTAAAGACGGTACTAGGGGAACGAAGAGCTTCCTGACTCTAACTCGAGACTCAAAAGGGATTTTAGGGACTCTAGGGGAAGAATATAGACTATCTTAGGGGGTCTGGACTGGATTGATCCTACCTGATCGATACGTTGGCTCGGCCTCGTGTTCGGCTCGGGTCCGTGGGCAGGCGAGGGTCGTATATTTCACAATCAGCAGTAATCAAGTCCAAAAATCGACAATCAATAGTCCAAAAATCGACAATCAATAGTCCAAAAAGGGTAGCAGGGGTCACAATAAACTAAATCACCTCACAACACAACTCTAAACTCCTCAAAACACTCTTCAAAACGCTCTCTCGACTCAGTGAAATTATGGCACGTGAATTTGCTCAACGGCTAGACAATGAGTGGCTCTTCGTTTCCGGGATGCTAATTGCTGCTTATCGCCGTTCGTCCTGCTAGCGCCAGCCGTCATCGATAGACGAATCCGAGGATCTACGGTCGATAAGGCGTCGCTAGGACGAAGGGCGGCAGTATTCAAATTAGCTAACGGGACTTTTGGGCTCTCGGGGATACATACGCTCGTTTAGGCTGGTACGGAGGAGGTCTAAACGTTTGCCACGTTACAATGTTTAGAATACTTATAATAATAATTCATGAATGTATGGTAATATAGATATATTATTTTCATTGACGAGAAAGATATGATTTGATATTGAATACAATATTCAATTAATTAAATAAAAAATTCAGATGACTAACTAATTTATTTTTATAATATTATCCAGATTATAATTTTTAAAGTTTTAATCCTTGAATAATAATTGAAGAACATGGACTGGTAGTAGGCATCCATTTCTATTGAAACGAATTGCAATAAGAAGAATCATCCATGTAAATATTTCAAATTTTCTAAATTAATGACTGAATAGTATATGTGATAATGAAGTGATAGTATTGAAATGTGATCGTAAACTTTGGAAAGTGAATAAATAATCAGCTGGAACATAAGATTTTCTTGCACGCATTTTTATTTATTCAGCTTATAGTTGAGGATTTTACATTATAAGGAGCGAGCAGTCGTCTCTGATAGTATTTTAAGTCTTAGTCTAAGAATGGTCAAAGTTTAGAATGTGTAAGATGAGTAGTCGCCGGAGAAGGCATTCAAAGTCCCTACTACGATTCTACCAAAACCAGCTCCTCTTATATCTGGATAAGTACGAACCGACTCCTTCCGTTTCTCTGGAGCTGCATGTTTCCTTTCTGTGCCTGTTTCGACGGGTGTGCAGGTTTAGGTTCTTCAGGAGTTCAGTCTGGGTTTGATAAATGTCTAGTATCAGTAAAGTAGTAGTTAATGAGTTACACGATAGTCTCGGTCAACTTGGAGCATATTTTGGCACATTATGTTATCATATGATTTTAGGCTAAAAGCGGCCTGAGCGAGTATTCAAAGTCGGTGATGTAGGTATTGATAGAGTCTAAAATTTAATAATCTAAGAATGGTTAGTTTTAAAAATGTAATTCTGTGATAGACGAGTAGTCGTTGTAGTAGGTATTCCAAGTCAGCGTCCAAAGAATTATTAAAGTCCTGAGTTTTACATTATAAGAAGCAAGCAGTCGTCTCCGATAGTATTTCAAGTCTCAGTCTGAGAATGGCCAAAGTTTAGAATGTGAAAGACGAGTAGTCCCGGCAGAACGCATTCATATTCCCCACTACAAGTCGACCAAAACCAGCTCCTTTCATCTGTGGATTAGTACAAGCTGACTCCTTCCGTTTTTCTGAAGCTGAATGTTTCCTCTATTTGCCTGTTTCGACAGGTGGTTCTTGCAGGGTTCAGTCTGTGTTTGATATATGTCTTGTATCAGTCAAGAAGTATTAATGAGTTACACGATAGTCTCAATGATCTAGAATCTAGTCCTGGACATGGTTTCACACGCAAAATCAACAAAGAATCTTGTTTGTCAGGCACAGCGTAACTTGCATTTCCTAATTTAATTGTATTTTTATCAAATCAACTTACCGTAAATTTTCAGGTTACAATTTCTTCTGTCATCACTTGAAAAGATTGAAAACATAAACTTTCGCCCGTTCGTATTCTTCGAGGGAGAAGTTATGAATTACAATTATTTTTCAACTGATTCACACGTCAATCTATAGGTTATTAGGTTAGTAGGTATTAGGTTAGATTCGACTGTCATAATTTCTTCCTCTCCTTTTTTGGCTATCGGGACTGTCACGAGTTATGTGATATTAAGGGGGCGGGATACCGGATGTGTTACCGACACCGCCTATATCTCCGAAACGGGGCTATCAATCGACTTGTCCTTGCGGCAGTCGATGTTTGACGAGTAATGGGTTCAAACTGGTACGTTTGATCGGATGAAATCGGATTTTTTTTTTTTTTTTTTATCGAAAAGCGTGGTCGTGCCATTTATTTCGACTTATATCAAAGCCTACGGATCGAAAATGCAAAATCGGCTTCCTGAGCCCGATTCTGTATGGCATTCCGAACACAACCATCCAAAAACATCTTTGGTTTCGACAACGATGAAGAAACCACATCTAATCTACGTTTTTGTGGTAATTTTCACGATTGTCAAGGGCCGTGAGCGAAAATGGCCGCTCACGGCTGTTGATATGATGTGGTGGTTCGCAGAACGCCCGTGAGATGTCGCCGCACGCCCATTTAAGCTTCTCCTTTTACCTTTTACACGGTGTACCAACGTAACAGCGGCGGTAAAAGAAGAAGCTTAAATGGGCGTGCGGCGACATCTCACGGGCGTTCTGCGAACCACCACATCATATCAACAGCCGTGAGCGGCCATTTTCGCTCACGGCCTTTGACTATATAACCCTGGACTGCTAATGCCCCCCACTATTCCCATAAGCCGTATGCGAAGCCGATGTTCCCAACATCTACCCCACTCCTTGGACTTCTCGGCAGTCAATTTCGCGGCAAATTTAAATAATTTGAATAAGTACTTAGTACCGCTACAACACATGCTTACAACGATAAACAAACACATGAACATTCTTTCGATGTATTGTATCGACTGAGTAGTTCTGAACTCGACCGTTGACTGCCTGTAGCGCCACATCCTGACAACACGCCTGAAGTTAGCGTTAGCAGTCCAGGGTTATATAGTCAAAGCTCACGGCCCTTGACAATCGCGAAAATTACCACAAAAACGTAGATTAGATGTGGTTTCTTCATCGTTGTCGAAACCAAAGATGTTTTTGGATGGTTGTGTTCGGAATGCCATACAGAATCGGGCTCAGGAAGCCGATTTTGCATTTTCGATCCGTAGGCTTTGATATAAGTCGAAATAAATGGCACGACCACGCTTTTCGATAAAAAAAAAAAAAAAAAAATCCGATTTCATCCGATCAAACGTACCAGTTTGAACCCATTACTCGTCAAACATCGACTGCCGCAAGGACAAGTCGATTGATAGCCCCGTTTCGGAGATATAGGCGGTGTCGGTAACACATCCGGCATCCCCCCCCTTAAGTGAGATTGACTAAGCTTCACGATCGGCCCACTATGTAGCGCTGTGGGTTTATTTTGTGTTGCCAACATAAATGTTTTGTCCAGAAAACTAGCCGTCTCATAATTAATGACCCCAAGTGTACAATCCTGAGAAAATGGAGAAATCATTTTTTGTTGATGACTATCTATCAAACAAAAATACAATTTTTAAGTTTAACCATAATATAAGGAAAATAATCCTTAAAAAAACAAGACGTTTGATACATAATTATTGTGCTTTATTTAAACAATTTCCGCAACTAATAGAATATTTACCATGTGAAGGTGGATCAAGTATATACATTGCAAAGTTATAAACAAAAAATAAATAGTTTATCAAACTATTTATGATCTAACATTCGTGTGAACAATAATTTAAGTATATAGGGGAGAGCGGGGCAAAAAGGGCAGCGGGGCAAAAAGGGCAGCTCGGCGAAAAAACAGAAAATTCTTTAAAAATTTTCGTTTTTTTTTTATTTTTTCAATGAAAATTGTTTCAGAATCATCGGAAAATGGAAAATTTCTTTGGGAAACAATTTTTATTGAAAAAAAAAAACATCGAAAATTTTTCAAGAATTTTTCGTTTTTTCGCCGAGCTGCCCTTTTTGCCCCGCTGCCCTTTTTGCCCCGCTCTTCCCTATCCGGTATAAATAAAAAAATATGTTTGTAAGGTCAGGTAAATGAAATGTAGTATTTATTAAAATTTATTCACGCTCATGACTGTTGATTTGGCATCTTAAAAATAGGTTATCATCATCGTAGACACAATAACACACGCTTATCAAATTTTCAACAGGAATTGAGCCGATGTTATCTGTTGCTTTACACTCATACAAGTAAGGAAGCTCAAATTCATCTCCCTCAAACGTAAATTTAACATTATCTTTGATCTCAATAAAGTTTATAATGGCGAAATGTAATCCATCACATAGACATTTATTGTCAGAACAATCGCAACCTGAAATTTTAACAAAATAGAGAATTTTTCCAAAACGAAATGTTTCTCCTGATTTATAATGAACAAATGATGAATTTGTCCTCAATGAGCGAGTGTATGATGTTGCAGTGTACAGTAAACCATCCTTGAGCAAACGCAAGTATATTCGGACAGTTACATTATTGTTTACGCCATTGAAATTATTCAAAATATCTAACACCGCCGGATCATTTACTGGATCATAAATTTTATAAACTCCAATACTTTGAGCATCATTGAATGATTCACAGATTTTGAATTGTTTTTTCTGACGTAAAATGAAATTGCGAAGCGATCCTTCCGGTAAATTTTGAGCTTTTGTATAAAATCCTAAATATTGCCAATGTCCATTCATAATTTGCGTTTCAATATTTGTAGTTCCATTTACGCTTGCAACGATTTTACCGTTCAAGTCTTCAAAAGAAAAACAACTATTTACCCACGATGGTCCAAAATTTTTAACATCATTTGGTAAATGGATAAGTTGGTGAATGTTGATGCTACCGAATCTTACTCCATATAAAATTTCAAATTGATCGACAAATTTTTCGAGTAATCTAGCAGCCAATTCGATATCTTCGGATAAAACGACATCTTTGTTTAACAAGGATACTGCGGAAACAAATAATAAATAATGATTGTAATATTCTGTCTTCATGATTGAAGACAGAATAACAGGCGAATAATAATAGCACCAAGCCTTGTATTCGGAGGCTTTCCATGATTGATATTTTGATAATTGTCGAGGTTGACGATGAGCAAAATTCGGCGCTCGTATTTTCAAAATTTTAGTATCGATGACATCCAAAACTGGTCGGAGAGAAAAGGGAGAATTAGCAAGAGAGGATTCCGACCACAAATAAATGAGTTTCTTTGTAACTCCTTCGTACAAAGCATGCATAGAATCGATGCCTGTGCCAGTGACATAATTGGGCATTAGTTTGTTCAGGACACTGGGACCTTTAACTCCTCGAACTACGTCTAAACGTTTTGGAAGTCTTGGGTTGCTCTTATTCCTTCGTGTTTGTTTTGCAAATTTTTTTGTTTCATCTAGAGTGCGATAATTTAATACTGGCTTGTAACGATAGACGCGTATGGATTTTTGATTTGGTAGCTTCGTTTTTTCAGTTTGAATTTTACAGATTGAGCAACCATAAGTCTCATTCTATTGTTGTAGGTTTAAAAAAAGCATACTTCGCAGGTGAATCACAGGTACCGCATAACAACATAGCTCTTATAAAAATTTGTTGATCAATATGCTCTAAATAGAGGTCAAGTCCATTAAATAAAGTTCGTAATTCCGGCTCAAAAGCTTCCAAAAATAGATGAGGTATTGGTTTATCGTCCCCAAACCATAATCCAGCGAGAATAGTGTTCTCTCTGCGAATCCTCTTGTCATACGGCAGTTCATTTATCCGTAAGTAGAACGGCCATACTGATATTTTTGAGCTTTTAAATACCGGAACACCATCAGTATTCCATGTGTATGATAGTGAACCTAACTCCGAGAAATATTCTTCGTGTTCGCGGTATACGAGACCGTCATAGATGTCTTTTAAAGCATTATTGTCATCATTTGCACGATTGATAGGATTCTGGGTGATAAAATTATAATTTTCTATTCTATCTAAAATTAGCCGAGTCTGTTCTGTGATAGATAAAGTGCAAAAATATCGAGCTTTTACTTCTTTGATACAAACAGGGCAATTATCTTTTTCTTTTTCCAAAGAAGAGCCACATGTAGGACAAAAATTGTGCTTTTTTGTAGAATCACCATGTCTAAAAAATTTTGAATAGTAATATAGATTTAACTTTTGTAAATTTCGCGGAAGACAATGCATACTTATTGCTTGAAAAAAATCTTCAACACAAGTGTCAGAGAGGTTATGTTTAAGGACTAAGCTCATCATGATCATCATACTCTCCGCAATTGTCAACGGTGAATCTTCATAAACAGGGCGCTCATAAAATTCATCATCGTAACCGTCATCGAATTCTAAATTTTCTCTCATATTATTCCTTTGATTATTATTATGATAATTAATTCTGATTTCATGATTTAATATTTCTTCATCTTCGCGTCCGTTTGTGTCTTCGTTATCATGCATGTCTTCATATCCATCATTTTCTTCGTCTCCTTCGTCCTGTTCCTCAATTTCTTCTAACTCGTCTTCATTTTCTATTTCTATTTCTTCATCTTCGTCATTTGAACTTTCTTCAATTTCTTCTTCGTTTTCTTCGCCGTCCATTTCAATTATTTCTTCATCTTCATCTTCATGAATAATTATATTTTCTATATTCTGCCTTACTATTTCTTCATCTACTTGTCTTCGGATTTCTTCACCTGTCTGTCTCATTATCTCTTCTTCTTGACTCTCCTCATCATCATTTAAAGGAAGAATGAATTCAAAATCATCATTATCCCTTGAAGTAGACGGAATCGCCGAATCTAAAAATCTGAAAAATTTTTTTTGTTTTTAAATAAATCAACGGAAATAATTACAACAGTAGAAATATTTAATTTTAATAAAATATGAGATACAGAAATCTCTCTCTATTTAACCCCTCCGTATTTTACCTTTCTCTGTATTTGACTCTTTTCCATAGCTTTTACGGACAAGGAGGTATTAAAACCCCCATTTCCACACTTCCTGAAGTAAAATTTTGTACAGTTCTCTACGGAAAAACTTCTTCTGATCTCGTGTGATTGCTAAACTCGCCTTCGGCTCGTTCTGCAACCTCACACTCGTCAGAAAAAGTTTTACCGGACTCGTACTGTAATGTACTATTATCTAAATTTTTTTCATTTTACGTACAAAAATTCATTTATCGTTAACTTTGCCCATTACAATAACCTATTATCTTTCGTTATCAATAAAAAACTTTAATTGAACACTATAGATGATGTTACGGAGCTCAATCAATTGGAGGTAGATGAAGAAACGGGACTGGTAATCGATCGTTCACAAAAGGCATTTTCAAAAAAAGTTTTTGCGTCAAGGGTTTCACTGAAGGAAGAGAAGAAGGAGTCTGCGAAGCGGAAAAATTCTGTTGAGAAGAAACGCGAAGATAATATATTGAAAAGTAAATCGTTTTTGGTAGACGATTCCAAATCAAAAAGGAGTAGATCATCAAAATCAGCAAAAGACGCTACTTCATCAAAGAATGTCACTAATAAGGTCATTAAGAGAGGTCGTCCAAAGAATGTTTCATCCACCATTTCATCGACGTCATCCGCCAATACCGACGCACAGGCCCAGAAAACTCAAACTACTGGTGCTTCTTCACGCTCGGACGCGGTAAAGAATGAAGCAGAAGTTGATGAAATAGTAATGTATCAAGAAGAAGAAATAATTGATACTATATCACCGAAAAATGTTTGCTTCATACCTGGTGTTACACCGGAGATTTTGGCGTTTCACAAGTCTCTTGTAGCATCGATGGAATATTCTTTGGATCCTGGGCGTCAAGATCTTCTTACAAAAATAACAAAACTGACTAAAGATATTCTGACGAATTCTCCAAATAAGGTGGAAATATTTCCAAATACTGATTGTTATCTTCCAAAATCCATTATGACAAGTATTGATCTTCTTAATTCTCAAGAAAATGACTAGAAGACACATCTTACAAATATTTTGGTCCAAATGTTTGGAGACAAATTGAAATTCATGTCATTAAAAGGCTATCGAGGAAATATAGCTGTGCATTCAAAAATTCGTCGAGCCCTATTCAATTTAATTAATGATAAAGCGGATCCGCAAATTTCGTTGAAAGTTTTTAATGGAGCCATTAATAAAGCTTGCACCAACAGAAGAACGAGTTCCACCAAAATTTGTATCACCGTTGATGACAACAAAGAGGACGATGATGAAAAAGACGATGATAAAGACGATGATAATGACGATGATCAAAATTTTGACGGAAGTTTGACAAATTTAAATAATTACAATCACTTACCCCGATCTTTATCTTCGTCACCAGTCATCTCATATGTTAATTCAAGAACACCATCACCAAGCAGGGTTGAAGAAATAGAAGAAAAATACGAATTATTGGGGGATAAAAATCAAAGTGACCTGAAAAACTACTTACCATCGATTGACCTAGACAATTCTTTGCATCTTGACCGATCACCGACCACAACACTGAATACAAACAACTCAACGTATCCTAAAAGTATAGATGAAACCACTTTAGAAGTAGACATTCCTTTAGGGAACAGCAGTCAAGAGCAATCGACAATTACACTGATATGTTCCAAGTCAATTGTTCAACACCAGTCAGCAGTTGAATCTACACTTACCCCGATTCATTCAGACACTCAGAACCAATTAGGTAATATTTCAACAGCTACATCTAGCAACTCTAATTCGTACACTCAGCAACCATCAAAAAAGATTACAATCACCAGTGGAGCTCACGCCGATGCCTACGGTCAAAATCAACCAGTAAATGAACCAACAACTTCCTACACTTACTCAAATCCGAATCCTGGATCACAACCAACAGTTGCATCAGTAACGGCTTCAACTTACCCTCATAACGTATTTCAGCGACAAATAACAAATGCACCATCAGTTTCATATCCATACCCTCAGCAACAGTCAACGGTTGTATCAACAGACAGTCCAACCTACTTGAGTTCACATACTCAGAACCAATTTACTACACCTGCCGCAGACTCACGTTCCTTCTCTCAAAATCAGTCCAGGAATACTCACTTCGATTCTTACTAGCAGAATAACCAACAAATGAATGGATCAAATGTTCCGACTTACAATCATCCGAATTTGTACAATCAACCCCAACAAACTTTTGCAGGATATTATGGTGGACCTCAATGGTATCAACCGCAACAAAGCTTTGCTCCACACCATCAAAATCAATCCTATCAACACCAGCAAAATTTCAATCAGAATTATAATAATCAATGATCATAAAAGATTATTTAATTAAATTTATTATTTGTTCTTTATCCTTTCATCAATTTTCTATTTTTCCATTCACTAATTAATGTCCTAATGTTTTCTCATTTGATTTGATTTATTTAATTTAATAAATAATCTATTACTGTGTGTCTCTGAAAACAACTATTTTATTAATAATCCTCCTATCATTATTATTACTATTAATGTTCATGGTTTATATTCTTTAAGCGGTATTTCAAGGTCTGAGCTACATCTATATCAACTTGGAATCGACTTTTGAATCTTCTCAAGTGTATGGATCCTGTTTAGTGAAAGTAATAATAAGAACATTAAATATTAGGAGTGGGAGGGGCGAAACGGGGTAAGGGGGGCAAAATGGGCTACCCTACAAATTTAGTAATTTTTTTTTTTTTTTTTTTTTAATTGCAAAAATATCAATAATATAATTTTATGTGGTAAAAATTACTAGAAAAAAAAATTTCTCATGGCAGCTGAAAATTTTATTTATTTACTTTGATTACAATTAAAAAAAGGAAGATTCAGCATATTTCAACTCCTGAAAACTTTATATTTTCTGAAGTACCCCGTTTTGCCCCTCCGTCCCCTATTAATAATATTTATTATTAATATTATTATTATTATTATTATTACTATTTTAATCATTTTTTTTTATCTGTTTTTGACCTAAATGCGATAAAAACCGACTAAAAAATAATTACAAATAAAGTCTGCTTTTGATCTGGAAGCAGCAAAGAACAATTTAGGATTAATAACAAAAAAGTCTGATTTTAATCTGAATGAGACTAAAAACCGATCAAATATAGTCGTAAATAAACTTTAAATTGGTCTGAAATGTGAATAATACGGGCAAAAAACGACAAGATTTATATTTAAATTAAATACTAATTATTGAGTAAAATTAACTAAAAATTATTGAAAATTGCTGTGAATTTAAAAACAGTTTAAATTTTTCGACCCGGGCCATCAGGGCCTGATGAATTTTCCGTATCCGGGCCTTACGTACAAACACGACAGCCTGTTCAGCGCCTGGCACGTACCGGATTCAGATTTCCATACGGGGAGTTGGAAATTTAAAAGAACGACGAAAAATCAAATCAAGCAAGGGACATAAAAAGGTAGTAACAAGTAAAAAGGTTAGGAAAAAGAAACCCACGAGTAATAAAAGTCCGGTGACTAATAAAGTAAGGGAATTAATTAATTACGAAGTCAGAAATGAACTCCCAAGCGACAAAGAATACATTACTAGTATTACCGTGGCAGATAGTACGGGGAACACAACGGATGATGATAGTTCGGATAGCTCTGATAGTGAACCTCGAATAGAAACAACATTTTGTATGAACATTCAAGCATCACCCCAGTTCGATCGAGACAAATTAAAAACTTTAGAAGAACTCTTGCGTCTAGATCACTTGAACGCGGAAGAAGATCGAAGCATTAAGGAATTGATCCACAACAATTTTGATATTTTCTATTTACCCGGAGATTATTTAGGTAGTTCTAACGCTATAAAACACAAAATCATCAGGTCAGATGACCAACCGATTAATACCAAACAATATCGCTATCCACCTGTACACAAAGATGAAATCCAGAAGCAGATACCCATGTGGGGTTGTACAAATGGCCCAGTCTTGGGCCAATACTGGAATCCAGCTATCACAGCATTGGGCCAATGTTCGGTGCCAGTACTGCCCCAGCGCTGGTAATTGTCCGAAATGATAAGATCGGTCCGATGCTCGGTTTTTGGTACTGGGCCAGCATTGACCACCAGTACTGGGCCAATCTTGACTACGAGCATTACGCCAGTCTTGATCAACAGTACTGCGAGAGCATTGGTTACCAGTATCTTTGCAGTCTAGATTACCAGTACTGGGCCAACCTTGACTACCAGTATTACGCCAGTCTTGGTGTAAGGTAAGTTATATTCATTAAAAGGAAAAGGTATGTAATGAGTAAACCTCAATTGATTATGTGATTTATGTGTACACCTTTGAAAATACATCTCGTGTTACTACATCCAGTGTGTTAGAGAGGATTGTTTGGCCTCTTTCTCCCTCCATCCCGATCGCCGGCTCCTGAAAGCCACCTACTGGTGGCCGTTTGCACGTCTTCTGCCGAGCACTTCAACTTTTCAGTGATGACATCTGGAATCAGGATTAATGAAATAGTTATATTGCATACCTATAATTGCTTTTATGTTTTGCAGATATTTTTTGTACAATAAATTATTCATTGAAGTCACTCACCCCGCATGCATCGGAAGGTATTAGTTTTATTGAAGCCCTTTTTTCCGACGTTCTCTTCCGTGTCTTTCTTACGAATAGCCCGGCCACATCCACTGTACATTTCTTGGACACTTTTGGATATCATCATTTTCAATATTTTCGATACTGCATCTCTCGGTGTAGTAGCTCCGTAGACAGCCATTGTCATTGCTGATTTCTAAACATAATTTCGAGGCATTAGTGGAATAGAGCACCACATTTTTATATGAAATTGAATTTAGGTATAAAAACGTATATGGAACATATACTATGAAAATTTAATGTATAGGAAAATACAATATAAACTACGTAAAAAACTTACTAAGGCTTTTTCTTTGGCCCCGACTAATCCGGATTTATCGAATTCTTCGAATTCGTTTTCATTTTTAATGGGGAGTTCTACTGCCAGTTCTTTTCGCCCTTCTGAAGAACTTGTGCCTAATATATTGGTATTGGTTAATGCAATAGTTCCTTTGATCTCTTTAGATGAGCTTTTGAGGTCGATCTGAAGACTTCGTTTGGCTTTAGAGACAGCCTTCGTAACCTTTTCAACAATATCCCGAGTCATCTTCTCTTCAAATTCTTTAAACTTTGAATTGAGAAATGACCCTAGATCTTCTGAAACATAAACATAGACAGACTTGTGGTCACTTATACACATAACACATACATGTATTTTTATTACTATGGGGATAGTTGTTAATTTCAGAGAATAATTTTGGACTGGACAGCAAACTATTATACATGTATGCGAGATCTTAACAATGTCATTTTTCCTCGTGCATTTATCGAAGCTTTCTTGCATGCAATAAAAGTGAATTCAAATCTATTCTGCATGAAACCTTGCAACGGTGTATATAGACAACGTGCTCTGAATAATAATTTTGTCATCCAATCTAAGCTATGATTTTGATACAATATCTTCAGGCCTAACCTAAAGTGTTAATTGGGGGGATAGAAGACTTCTTGCTAGTGCTTGTATCACTAGCTAGTGCTTTTCGGTTTTTTGTCTTCGAGGTCCCGTGGTCAGATCTGTCCGATGACGAGAGTTCAACTCCTGAAAAATTTAACATGTACCACATTTTCAACCAAAATAAAAACAATTGTGACTACCAGTAAGAAAAGAAAAGTCCCCCTGGTTTGATTTATATAACGGCGTAGGGAACGACATTAGTAGCCGGACTCTTCATCCAATTTATAACAAATGGTGTGGATTTCAGTTTAATGCGAAAATCTTTCACGTATTCATCTAATTTCCACCTGAACGTATTCATTTAATTTCCAACCCAAACTTAGAACACCCTCTTTCATTATTGTGAAATATGCTGACGAGATTCAGTTTGTTACCTCGATTTTTTAGTCGTTTTGAATGATTAGACCTTCGTTCCAACTTCCTTTTCCTTTTTTGATTCAAAGATTCGGCGGTGCTCGTGTCACTCTCACTGCTTTTTATTTCTTCATCTGAATCATCGAGCTCGTTTCCATGAGAATCCGCTTCATTGTCTGAATCGCTGGGCTTGTCTGTTCGAGAACCCTCTCCGTCGGTTAGATCATCGGGCTTCTTTCTTTGAAATCTTTTCTCTTGTTCAAAGTTTGCATGATTTTTTCTTTGAGAACCCTCTTCGTCGTTCAGATCATCGGCCTTCTTTCTTCGAGATTCTCTTTCTTGATCAGAGTTTCCAGTATTTTTTCTTTGAGAACCCTCTCCGTCGCTTAGATCATCGGGCTTCTGCCTTCGAGATTTTTTTCCTTGATCAGAGTCTTGATGTTTTTTTCGTCGATAAACCTCTTCGTCGTTCAGATTGTCGGGCTTGGTTGTGGATAGTGATGCATCGGTGTGAAATAGAGGCATACTGGAATTTAACTCAGCCATTTTATCGTTGTCATTTAAAATTACTGGCTGCCTTTTTGATGACTGATCACTTATATTTTCTCCTGAACTTGTGGTCTCAATATTTGATTGTACGAAGGATCTACCGAGGCGTCGTAATCCTTGAGCGTAATCATCTTAAACATAAATGTACCATCTATTATGAGTGAAAAGTCAATGTATTAAATCAGGTATGAAAAACAATACTTTTTTTCCAATTCTCGTACCTGCTTCTTTTAATATGCGAACTTTCGACGCTTCCCAATGAGATCTCGGAGCTTTTGATTTTTTGGACCAATTCTCTACATTGTGATAATCTTCTTCCGAAGGATATCGGCATGTCCAACTTCCTTTCTCATCCTCTGACAACCAAGACACTGGCACCAACTCGACATCCAGCTTCTTCTTCCGCTTGTTACTTGCTGGTTCAATGAACAAAATAACGACATGAGTCGTGTTTCCTTTCAGTGGCATTCTGGAATTTATTATTACACATAGTTAATAATGAATATACAATGATAATAAATTATGTGTGCCTCTGTTACCGGTATGAAGATTAACCAAAGTAGTAAATAAACTGAAGAAAAGTGACTTTACTTTGTTTCCGAACAGCTTGTCAAATCGAACAGAAATCTTTCATAAATACATACCTGTCAGAAGTCTTTTCGTCTTTTCAACAATGCAATTAAGCTTTATTAACTGCAATTAGCGCGTAGAAGTGTTTTTTGCTAGATCAAAATTATCCGTTGCGGTCGGAGAAGCGTCGAGAAGACAAGACTTATTTATAAAACAAAAGCGCGGGTTTCCTTAACGATCTCATGATCTAGTTTCAAAAGTTTAAATTCAATCCCACGGATGGCGTCACTATAATTGGCTGTGACTGGCTGTTCACTTTTAAGGAATCATCGCGGTATATTATATAATATATTGCTTCTTAATTCGTACTGATTAATCGGGTGATTAAGTATTGCACTTCAATTATTCCAATTAGGTCCATAATTGATTACTTAATATTAGTTATAGTTAAATCTACCGCTATAATTGTTCGCACCAACCCGAAAAACCACTTTTGCAATTTACTTGTCTCCAGTGTGGAGCAGAGTAATATAATATGTCTGACCGCGAACTGGCAGCACTAGGCACTTGGTTTTGATGTCTGTCGCACAAAACGTTATTTCATTGTTAGAAGGTCTACGTAATTTGAAAATGCCCACCACAGACGAGATGCATGGATTAGTAAAAACATCGTCGCCGGTCTTCATTTTATATCCCTGAAGTCGTATGTTCTTCGGTTCAGTTTCGTCCTGCTTTCGACTCCAAATTGTTCTCACCTCTACGATATTACCGTCTTTTAGTTGTACTGCATTATCTGGGGCAACTGTAGCTACAGTGATGTTGTGCAAGTTGATTTGTCGGAAGTGATTGATGTCATGATTTTCCTCTTTCGAAGCTGTTGCTCGAAATTTCGACTTTTGAACGCAGCCGCTGATCACCAGTGGGTGGGGTCGAACTACTTCGTCGCGTCCTGATTCTAGCTCGGATAAACGCTTTGCAACCTGAACAAGGGGTTTATTGGGCGTACGAATCAGTTTTTTCAGAAACCCTAAACAGTTTTCGAATGGAAACGTACTAAAATAGGTAAGTGGTCTATTCATGTGATTTACATCGTCCGCTACATGAATAAGATTGTGGTAATTCATTGACTGCGAATCTTGCCCGTACAAAGTTGGCAACAGATAGAAAAACTTTCTCAGAAATGCTTTCGCATATTCCCAATGCGGAACTGCAAGATCATCGCTGGACAGAATGCGGCACGCAACATGCAGAAGTAAAAAATGTAAATATTTATCAGTTGGCAAAACGTGCTGTAAGACAAGAGCACCACTATACAGCAATAAAAATCTGAATTACGTTGCTTTCCAATTTGCAAGATCGGCTAGGTCAAACGTTTTTCTCTGAAATTCTTTGGGTATACTCTGTTTCATAGACTTGAGTAGATCGTTCAAAAGTTCGCGTTTTATCCTGGCAATCCGCGAAACATTATTTCCCTTCACCCACTTTTCAATCAACGATTTCATCGCTCCAACAAACTTGAGATGCATTTGATCCAATAACACTGATCTTACAACATCGAGAGCTGGAATGCGTAACAGAGGTGATGTGAGATCACTTAAATGATGCCCCGGTTGTCGCTGTTCACGGAATGATTGATCAGTACGCTCCCTGCAGTCCATTTCACAGTAAACCCTGCGCCGGTTCACAGTTACTCCTTTTACCTCACATCTTTCGCAAGCATAGAACCCAGTATGACTCTTGACGCATTTGATAAAAGACCTCGCAGGCGTATCACACACGAATGCTGCGATGTTGAATGCGTAAGTCTTGTCACCGATTTTAAGGCCATTTTCAGTGAGATCTATACATTCTTTTACAAAATCATCAAGGAAGACATCTGCAGACTGTGGTTTTGAATCACCCAAGTATAATGCCACAACTATTGGCTTGCAGACATACTTTGGATTAAATACTTGTATCATAATAGGCCAAAACTGTTGCTTCGAATTTCGATACAAAGGTAATCCGTCGGTATTAACGAGTAGGCTCACACGTTCTTCTTGAAAAAGTTCAGGCACAATTCGCTTCTCTAAACTGTTTTTTATACCAAAGTAAAGGTAACTTCCTACAGTCCTGCTACCACTGAGCATAGGTTGAACTCCAGCTATTTTATGTTCAGTACCGAGCAACGCATCAGCTGTTTTTGGAAGATTCATATAGCCTTCGCCCCGCAGAATACATAATAGTTGTGAAACAACTTCCTTGTTTAATGTATTTATATTATCGAGAGCCCACAATCTTAACTTGTATTTTAATGTATTGTTCTGTTCTGCAGCAACGTGGTGAGGTACGATATGATCAGAGGATGAAGAATTAAATGATGAATCATGATTGCTATCAGAAATTGTTATATCACTTTCGGGTGGAAATGTTTGTTCGCGATCACTGTCCGAGCTTTCTATAACCGGTACAGATTCCGTAGGAGACTTGCGACCAGCTATACTATTGACACCAGAATAACACTGAATTTCACTCTCTGCACTGTAATGAATTGATTCATCCCCGACACTTTCAATAGACATATTTGTTGAATCATCATCAGAGACGACACTGGAACTCGGCGAAATCTCCTCAAGTTCTTTTATAAGTTCGCGATGCTTACGGACGTAACCGTAGGACTTAGACATAGTCACAAGATTTGAATCATACAATCTTCATAGAAAAAAAATTATAGAAAACGGAAACGTTTGAACACGCCAGCACAGGTTATACTTTAATCATGAAAATTTTCTTGGTTCCAGAGAATTTCTACTTCGCTCGAGAGATTGTCGGTTGTTCAAAAAAAATTTCTTGGATCAAGTATTATTCTTTTTTTCTGTGTGACAATGGCAGTTCTAATTCTAACTACAGCATGATTGATACGTTGCCCAGGTCGTCCGCTCCGTAGCGGTCGTTATCCAGGTCGCCAGGCTAGTGATTTCCGTACTCCAGGACTTTCTCCCTGTAGTTTAAGTTGCCCAGGTGGTCAAACTCGATGACAACGATAGTGAAAAGTACGAAGCGGATGACCTGGGCAACGTAAGTCACCAGTTTGACCACCTGGACAACGTAAACTACGGGGGGAAAGTCCTGGAGCACGGAGATCGACAACTCGATGACGACGATAGTGAAAACTACGAAGCGGATGACCTGGGCAACGTAAGTCACCAGTTTGACCACCTGGACAACGTGAACTACGGGGCGAAAGTCCTGGAGTAAGAAAATCTCTAGCCTGACGATCTGAATAACGAAGGCTACGAAGCGGACGACCTGGGAAACGTAAGTCACCAGTTTGACCACCTGGACAACGTAAACTACGAGGGAAAAGTCCTGGAGTACGGAAATCACTAGTCTGGCGACCTGGATAACGAACGCTACGAAGCAAAAGACCTGGGGAATGTGAATCACTAGTTTGACCACCTGGACAACGTCAACTACGGGGCGAACGACGTAGGGCACAAGAATGACCGACCGGGCGACGTAAAGACTAAAAATTGAGAAATAAAAAACCGAAATTATACTAAATACTAGTACGGCGTCGTGACGTCAAAAGAGATGAGAAATGGAGTACGTTGGATCGACGCACAAAACAGTTCGCGTTTACTACGATTCGAGTAGGAATTCTAACGTGGGCGACTAGCCCTGGCCCAGCACCGAACCGAAGCCGACCTCCAGACCATGGAGCATCCCCGGCATCCAGAGCTGGGCCGAGGCTGTGGTCAGTGCTGGGCCAACTTCGCAATAAGGTTGGCGGTCGAGCGTTGGTGACTAGCTATGGCCCAAGACTGGCCCGGGTCCGACGTTCAAGTCTCAGCAGCAGCGTCGGCACCCAGATCTGGGCCGAAGCTCTAGCCAACGCTGGGCCAGGCCAGTGCCAGGGTTGGCATTCGACCGTTAACAATCAACTCTAGCCCAACACTGGGCCGTATTACCAGTATCGGCAAACCCCACATGGGTAGGAGAATTATTAGACTCAGATATTATACAACCCTCATCATCCCCTTATAACTCACCATTATGGATAGTACCCAAAAATCTCGACTCCAAGGGTAATAAGAGATGGCGAATGGTAATAGATTATAGGACCCTTAATGAAAAAACGTTAAAAGATGCATACCCCCTACCCAATATCGTAGATATAATAGATCAACTCGGAGGCGCGAAATATTTTTCCGTGTTTGACTTAGCGTCAGGGTTTCATCAAATCGAAATGGATAAAAAAGACAAGGGCAAGACAGCATTCTCAATACCACGGGGGCATTATGAATTTAATAGAATGCCCTTTGGACTAACTAACGCCCCCGCGACATTTCAGAGGTTGATGGACCAAGTATTAACGGGGTTACAAGGGATAGAAATGTTTGTATATCTCGACGATATCGTGTTATACGCGAAGTCATTAGAAAAACACGAAGAAAAATTCGGGAAATTAGCAGAAAGACTGAGAAGCGCGAATTTAAAACTCCAGCCGGACAAGTGCGAATTTTTGAGAAAAGAAGTAGCATACCTCGGTCACATTATCGGAGAAGACGGGATCCGCCCGGATCCGAAAGAATTAGCGGCCGTAGAATCATTTCCAGTACCGAAAAATCAAAAGAACATTCAACAATTTTTAGGTTTAGCCGGTTATTATCGCCGTTTTATTCAAAATTTTTCTAACATCGCGAAACCGCTCACCACTTTATTGAAGCAAGATTCAATTTTTGTTTGGACAACTGATCAACAAAAAGCATTTGAAACCTTAAGAAAATTATTGTGTGAGCAACCTATATTACAGTATCCCAATTTTGAACAAGAATTCGTAGTAACGACCGACGCTTCGTATTTCGCTATCGGAGGAATCCTTAGCCAGGGAGAAATTGGTAGGGATCTGCCGATCTCATATGTTTCTAGAGTTCTAAACGGAGCGGAACTTAATTACTCGACAATTGAAAAAGAGTTAGTTGCAATAGTATACTGCGTTTTGTATTTTCGACCGTATCTTTACGGTAGGAGATTTACACTGGTCACGGATCACAAGCCACTGGTTTGGCTCCACTCGATAAAAGATCCCACCTCGCGATTATTGCGTTGGAAAATTAAATTAGCGGAATACGATTATACAGTAGTCTATAAAGCGGGAAAAATTAACCTCAACGCGGACGCGTTGTCAAGAAATCCGGTAATATTAGAAAACGGGGTACTTACGCAGGAAGGTTTAGAAATCTTAGACGAACTAAGAGAATTAAGTGATATAAAAGAAGCAAACACTCGTAAGCGACAGATAAATACGATTACAATTAGGAAACCGACATTCAGAAACCTTAAGTTACCACAAGCCCTAGCAATTCAGGGGCACGTCTACGAAGAACCAGATGGGAAAATCGTAAAACCAGATAACAGTAAAATGAAAACTTTACCGTGCAGAATAATTTCGGAATTTAGAGGTAGACTATCGCAGCAGGACGGCGACGTCGCATTCTTTATCACCCTCAAAAATAACCCTTGCGACGAAGGCTCCCAAGATTTACAACTCGAAAACAAATTGCCACAGTATACCGATCTAACCCTAGGTAGAGCGAAAATATTAGAGGTAGGAGAGAAACGCTATACAGGGTGTTGCAAAATTCGCGCACCATCTACATACCGGCGGATTCCTTGCGAAAAATTAAGACGAAAGTTACCTATGCAAAAAAGTCCGCGGAGACTTGGTTCTGCCGTAAGAAAAGATTTAATAACGGACCAATTAACGTTGGTCTATAGGAAATACTGTCTAAAATCCGCAAGAATCCGCATCGCCGTCCACCTTATGAGGGAGAACGAGACAATAATGTGTGGTGTTCCCCGCTCCGCCCGCCGCGCTCGCATGCAACGTGAGCGCCTGACATTAGACAGTCGGTTTGCGTGATGAGAATTCCGGAGTCTCGTTTTAAAAATTGATAAATAATTTTAGACGAATCGTAGAATGATGAAATAAAAAGCTAATTCAAGTTCCCTCGATAGGACGTCTTTTAGAATTAATTTTATGAGTCGTTTAGAATCGGTTGGTCACATATCGTCCGAATAACGGAAGAGAACGTGAATTTCCGTATCGTATTCTCGGTGTCTTGATCTCACGGGTTGTCATCGCGTCCATAAATGCCGAAAAAATTACAAATATCGATCCGAGGTCCCATCAATCATTACCTGTTGTAGGGCCGGGCTAGAGTTACACAGATTTCCGAAAATCCTTCATACGACGAAGCAAGGTCATTCTATTCAGCCGGGAGAGTCGTAATCCGTTCGTAGATGGAATGAGGAATCCAGAGTCCCGTTTTAGAAATTGATAACCATTTTGAAACGAGTCCCAGAATAATGAAATAAAAAGCTAATTCAAGTTCCCTCGATAGGACGTCTTTTAGAATTAATTTTATGAGTCGATTAGAATCGGTTGGTCACATATCGTCCGAATAACGGAAGAGAACGTGAATTTCCGTATCGTATTTTCGGTGTCTTGATCTCACGGGTTGTCATCGCGTCCATACGACGAAGCAAGGTAATTCTATTCAGCCGGGAGAGTCGTAATCCGTTCGTAGACGGAATGAGGAATCCAGCGTCCCGTTTTAGAAATTGATAAATAATTTTAAACGAATCGTAGAATGATGAAATAAAAAGCTAATTCAAGTTCCCTCGATAGGACGTCTTTTAGAATTAATTTTATGAGTCGATTGGAATCGGTTGGTCACATATCGTCCGAATAACGGAAGAGAACGTGAATTTCCGTATCGTATTCTCGGTGTCTTGATCTCACGGGTTGTCATCGCGTCCATAAATGCCGAAAAAATTACAAATATCGATCCGAGGTCCCATCAATCATTACCTGTTGTAGGGCCGGGCTAGAGTTACACAGATTTCCGAAAATCCTTCATACGACGAAGCAAGGTCATTCTATTCAGCCGGGAGAGTCGTAATCCGTTCGTAGATGGAATGAGGAATCCAGAGTCCCGTTTTAGAAATTGATAACCATTTTGAAACGAGTCCCAGAATAATGAAATAAAAAGCTAATTCAAGTTCCCTCGATAGGACGTCTTTTAGAATTAATTTTATGAGTCGATTAGAATCGGTTGGTCACATATCGTTCGAATAACGGAAGAGAACGTGAATTTCCGTATCGTATTTTCGGTGTCTTGATCTCACGGGTTGTCATCGCGTCCATACGACGAAGCAAGGTAATTCTATTCAGCCGGGAGAGTCGTAATCCGTTCGTAGACGGAATGAGGAATCCAGCGTCCCGTTTTAGAAATTGATAAATAATTTTAAACGAATCGTAGAATGATGAAATAAAAAGCTAATTCAAGTTCCCTCGATAGGACGTCTTTTAGAATTAATTTTATGAGTCGTTTAGAATCGGTTGGTCACATATCGTCCGAATAACGGAAGAGAACGTGAATTTCCGTATCGTATTTTCGGTGTCTTGATCTCACGGGTTGTCATCGCGTCCATAAATGCCGAAAAAATTACAAATATCGATCCGAGGTCCCATCAATCATTACCTGTTGTAGGGCCGGGCTAGAGTTACACAGATTTCCGAAAATCCTTCATACGACGAAGCAAGGTCATTCTATTCAGCCGGGAGAGTCGTAATCCGTTCGTAGATGGAATGAGGAATCCAGAGTCCCGTTTTAGAAATTGATAACCATTTTGAAACGAGTCCCAGAATAATGAAATAAAAAGCTAATTCAAGTTCCCTCGATAGGACGTCTTTTAGAATTAATTTTATGAGTCGATTAGAATCGGTTGGTCACATATCGTCCGAATAACGGAAGAGAACGTGAATTTCCGTATCGTATTTTCGGTGTCTTGATCTCACGGGTTGTCATCGCGTCCATACGACGAAGCAAGGTAATTCTATTCAGCCGGGAGAGTCGTAATCCGTTCGTAGACGGAATGAGGAATCCAGCGTCCCGTTTTAGAAATTGATAAATAATTTTAAACGAATCGTAGAATGATGAAATAAAAAGCTAATTCAAGTTCCCTCGATAGGACGTCTTTTAGAATTAATTTTATGAGTCGTTTAGAATCGGTTGGTCACATATCGTCCGAATAACGGAAGAGAACGTGAATTTCCGTATCGTATTTTCGGTGTCTTGATCTCACGGGTTGTCATCGCGTCCATAAATGCCGAAAAAATTACAAATATCGATCCGAGGTCCCATCAATCATTACCTGTTGTAGGGCCGGGCTAGAGTTACACAGATTTCCGAAAATCCTTCATACGACGAAGCAAGGTCATTCTATTCAGCCGGGAGAGTCGTAATCCGTTCGTAGATGGAATGAGGAATCCAGAGTCCCGTTTTAGAAATTGATAACCATTTTGAAACGAGTCCCAGAATAATGAAATAAAAAGCTAATTCAAGTTCCCTCGATAGGACGTCTTTTAGAATTAATTTTATGAGTCGATTAGAATCGGTTGGTCACATATCGTCCGAATAACGGAAGAGAACGTGAATTTCCGTATCGTATTTTCGGTGTCTTGATCTCACGGGTTGTCATCGCGTCCATACGACGAAGCAAGGTAATTCTATTCAGCCGGGAGAGTCGTAATCCGTTCGTAGATGAAATGAGGAATCCAGAGTCCCGTTTTAAAAATTGATAAATAATTTTGAACGAATCGTAGAATGATGAAATAAAAAGCTCATTCAAGTTTCCTCGATAGGACGTCTTTGAGAATTAATTTTATAAGTCGATCAGAATCGGTTGGCCAGATATCGTCCGAAGAACAGAAGAGAACGTGAATTTCCGTATCGTATTTTCGGTGTCTTGATCTCACGGGTTGTCATCGCGTCCATACGACGAAGCAAGGTAATTCTATTCAGCCGGGAGAGTCGTAATCCGTTCGTAGACGGAATGAGGAATCCAGCGTCCCGTGTAAAAAATTGATAAATAATTTTAAACGAATCGTAGAATGATGAAATAAAAAGCTAATTCAAGTTCCCTCGATAGGACGTCTTTTAGAATTGATTTTATAAGTCAATCAGAATCGGTTGGCCAGATATCGTCCGAAGAACGAAAGAGAACGTGAATTTCCGTATCGTATTTTCGGTGTCTTGATCTCACGGGTTGTCATCGCGTCCATACGACGAAGCAAGGTAATTCTATTCAGCCGGGAGAGTCGTAATCCGTTCGTAGACGGAATGAGGAATCCAGCGTCCCGTGTAAAAAATTGATAAATAATTTTAAACGAATCGTAGAATGATGAAATAAAAAGCTAATTCAAGTTCCCTCGATAGGACGTCTTTTAGAATTGATTTTATAAGTCAATCAGAATCGGTTGGCCAGATATCGTCCGAAGAACGAAAGAGAACGTGAATTTCCGTATCGTATTTTCGGTGTCTTGATCTCACGGGTTGTCATCGCGTCCATAAATGCCGAAAAAATTACAAATATCGATCCGAGGTCCCATCAATCATTACCTGTTGTAGGGCCGGGCTAGAGTTACACAGATTTCCGAAAATCCTTCATACGACGAAGCAAGGTCATTCTATTCAGCCGGGAGAGTCGTAATCCGTTCGTAGATGGAATGAGGAATCCAGAGTCCCGTTTTAGAAATTGATAACCATTTTGAAACGAGTCCCAGAATAATGAAATAAAAAGCTAATTCAAGTTCCCTCGATAGGACGTCTTTTAGAATTAATTTTATGAGTCGTTTAGAATCGGTTGGTCACATATCGTCCGAATAACGGAAGAGAACGTGAATTTCCGTATCGTATTCTCGGTGTCTTGATCTCACGGGTTGTCATCGCGTCCATACGACGAAGCAAGGTAATTCTATTCAGCCGGGAGAGTCGTAATCCGTTCGTAGACGGAATGAGGAATCCAGCGTCCCGTGTAAAAAATTGATAAATAATTTTAAACAAATCGTAGAATGATGAAATAAAAAGCTAATTCAAGTTCCCTCGATAGGACGTCTTTTAGAATTGATTTTATAAGTCAATCAGAATCGGTTGGCCAGATATCGTCCGAAGAACGAAAGAGAACGTGAATTTCCGTATCGTATTTTCGGTGTCTTGATCTCACGGGTTGTCATCGCGTCCATAAATGCCGAAAAAATTACAAATATCGATCCGAGGTCCCATCAATCATTACCTGTTGTAGGGCCGGGCTAGAGTTACACAGATTTCCGAAAATCCTTCATACGACGAAGCAAGGTCATTCTATTCAGCCGGGAGAGTCGTAATCCGTTCGTAGATGGAATGAGGAATCCAGAGTCCCGTTTTAGAAATTGATAACCATTTTGAAACGAGTCCCAGAATAATGAAATAAAAAGCTAATTCAAGTTCCCTCGATAGGACGTCTTTTAGAATTAATTTTATGAGTCGTTTAGAATCGGTTGGTCACATATCGTCCGAATAACGGAAGAGAACGTGAATTTCCGTATCGTATTCTCGGTGTCTTGATCTCACGGGTTGTCATCGCGTCCATACGACGAAGCAAGGTAATTCTATTCAGCCGGGAGAGTCGTAATCCGTTCGTAGACGGAATGAGGAATCCAGCGTCCCGTTTTAGAAATTGATAAATAATTTTAAACGAATCGTAGAATGATGAAATAAAAAGCTCATTCAAGTTTCCTCGATAGGACGTCTTTGAGAATTAATTTTATAAGTCGATCAGAATCGGTTGGCCAGATATCGTCCGAAGAACAGAAGAGAACGTGAATTTCCGTATCGTATTTTCGGTGTCTTGATCTCACGGGTTGTCATCGCGTCCATACGACGAAGCAAGGTAATTCTATTCAGCCGGGAGAGTCGTAATCCGTTCATAGACGGAATGAGGAATCCAGCGTCCCGTGTAAAAAATTGATAAATAATTTTAAACGAATCGTAGAATGATGAAATAAAAAGCTAATTCAAGTTCCCTCGATAGGACGTCTTTTAGAATTGATTTTATAAGTCAATCAGAATCGGTTGGCCAGATATCGTCCGAAGAACGAAAGAGAACGTGAATTTCCGTATCGTATTTTCGGTGTCTTGATCTCACGGGTTGTCATCGCGTCCATAAATGCCGAAAAAATTACAAATATCGATCCGAGGTCCCATCAATCATTACCTGTTGTAGGGCCGGGCTAGAGTTACACAGATTTCCGAAAATCCTTCATACGACGAAGCAAGGTCATTCTATTCAGCCGGGAGAGTCGTAATCCGTTCGTAGATGGAATGAGGAATCCAGAGTCCCGTTTTAGAAATTGATAACCATTTTGAAACGAGTCCCAGAATAATGAAATAAAAAGCTAATTCAAGTTCCCTCGATAGGACGTCTTTTAGAATTAATTTTATGAGTCGTTTAGAATCGGTTGGTCACATATCGTCCGAATAACGGAAGAGAACGTGAATTTCCGTATCGTATTCTCGGTGTCTTGATCTCACGGGTTGTCATCGCGTCCATAAATGCCGAAAAAATTACAAATATCGATCCGAGGTCCCATCAATCATTACCTGTTGTAGGGCCGGGCTAGAGTTACACAGATTTCCGAAAATCCTTCATACGACGAAGCAAGGTCATTCTATTCAGCCGGGAGAGTCGTAATCCGTTCGTAGATGGAATGAGGAATCCAGAGTCCCGTTTTAGAAATTGATAACCATTTTGAAACGAGTCCCAGAATAATGAAATAAAAAGCTAATTCAAGTTCCCTCGATAGGACGTCTTTTAGAATTAATTTTATGAGTCGTTTAGAATCGGTTGGTCACATATCGTCCGAATAACGGAAGAGAACGTGAATTTCCGTATCGTATTCTCGGTGTCTTGATCTCACGGGTTGTCATCGCGTCCATACGACGAAGCAAGGTAATTCTATTCAGCCGGGAGAGTCGTAATCCGTTCGTAGATGAAATGAGGAATCCAGAGTCCCGTTTTAAAAATTGATAAATAATTTTGAACGAATCGTAGAATGATGAAATAAAAAGCTCATTCAAGTTTCCTCGATAGGACGTCTTTGAGAATTAATTTTATAAGTCGATCAGAATCGGTTGGCCAGATATCGTCCGAAGAACAGAAGAGAACGTGAATTTCCGTATCGTATTTTCGGTGTCTTGATCTCACGGGTTGTCATCGCGTCCATAAATGCCGAAAAAATTACAAATATCGATCCGAGGTCCCATCAATCATTACCTGTTGTAGGGCCGGGCTAGAGTTACACAGATTTCCGAAAATCCTTCATACGACGAAGCAAGGTCATTCTATTCAGCCGGGAGAGTCGTAATCCGTTCGTAGATGGAATGAGGAATCCAGAGTCCCGTTTTAGAAATTGATAACCATTTTGAAACGAGTCCCAGAATAATGGAATAAAAAGCTAATTCAAGTTCCTTCAATAGGACGTCTTTTAGAATTAATTTCAGGAGTCTATTAGAATCGGTTGGTCAAATATCGTCCGAAGAACGGAAGAGAACGTGAATTTCCGTATCGTATTTTCGGTGTCTTGATCTCACGGGTTGTCATCGCGTCCATACGACGAAGCAAGGTAATTCTATTCAGCCAGGAGAGTCGTAATCCGTTCGTAGACGGAATGAGGAATCCAGAGTCCCGTTTTAAAAATTGATAAATAATTTTAAACGAATCGTAGAATGATGAAATAAAAAGCTCATTCAAGTTCCATCGATAGGACGTCTTTTAGAATTAATTTTATGAGTCGATTAGAATCGGTTGGTCACATATCGTCCGAAGAACGGAAGAGAACGTGAATTTCCGTATCGTATTTCCGGTGTCTTGATCTCACGGGTTGTCATCGCGTCCATAAATGCCGAAAAAATTACAAATATCGATCCGAGGTCCCTTCAATCATTACCTGTTATAGGGCCGGGCTAGAGTTACACAGATTTCCGAAAATTCTTCATACGACGAAGCAAGGTAATTCTATTCAGCCGGGAGAGTCGTAATCCGTTCGTAGACGGAATGAGGAATCCAGCGTCCCGTTTTAAAAATTGATAAATAATTTTAAACGAATCGTAGAATGATGAAATAAAAAGCTAATTCAAGTTCCCTCGATAGGACGTCTTTTAGAATTAATTTTATGAGTCGTTTAGAATCGGTTGGTCACATATCGTCCGAATAACGGAAGAGAACGTGAATTTCCGTATCGTATTTTCGGTGTCTTGATCTCACGGGTTGTCATCGCGTCTAAAAGTGCCGAAAATATCAATACTGATCTTTTGTTATGCAGCCAACAGGTTCGGTAGTACTCTAGTCCAAAAGTTGAAGTTACCATCACTGGTCAGTTGATCGGTCAGTATCACAGAATATACTGGGCGTTTTCAAAATAGTCGTTATTCCGAAACAAACGATCGAGATTCGTAGGGTTTCATCAACAATGCGCGAATAATCACGAACATAAATTCTGCGTCACACATTGTCGATTTTCTGAAAAATAATTGTACGAAAAGCTGTTGTACATTCATAGCTGGTACGTCAATTTTTAATCCGCAATATTTCCAATAACGTATACAGTTTGATAAATCATTACAGTTATAGATAATATGTATAGAGCCTTCACTTCAACATCTATGAACTATAATTTTTTTTCATTATGGTTGGACAACATTCTACCAGAGTCTGCAGAATCATTCAGTTCTACCCCGAGAATTGCCAAACATGATTGTCGAATATCCATCGATTTTTGTTGTTCCACTTAAGAAATCGTGACTACCTACTGACCATGCTCATTCATGCTTTTTCAACAAGGTAAGGGAGAGTGGAGCACAACGGACACCGCTAAAAGCATTCGTCATTTCGGAAAAATAAATAAATTTTTGAAAATATATTTTTCATCAGATACTCAGTCACGTAGTTGTATACTTGATTGAGAATAACATGTCATAAATCATCGTATTTTTATTGAATTACAATTTGTTTCAGAGTTGTCCGTTGTGATTCACTCTCAATTTCTTCAGAATATTTTCTAGAAATATTGCGGTTTACTTGCGCACAGTGCGAGCTTAATAACTTCAAGCAATTATTTTTTGAGGTGTATTCCGTTCAGCTTACTTGGCAGTCAACCATGTCAAAATTAGGTAATACCTTTACTCCTATAAATCGTGATAGCTATGCGGAGGCACCCTTTTCTCTAGTGTCACTGATCCATGCAAAACTTTCACACGGATACAGCAAGTTTGATTGAGACGATTTTCTGCGCGGAGCTGATGGCAAAATTCAAGCCTCAGAGCATAGTCGTCATGCTTCAGCTACTGTACTTTTGGGTATCTGAAGGAATTGCACACGTCTCTTCCGAAGGTTCCTACGTATCAACGAATGATCTCGTCCAGATTCTAGCGTAACAGATCTTGGGCTGCGAGTTGGATTGTCCTGCACAGCATCCAGCAAAGACTCATCAACGCGCTACGTTCGCGTAGATCGTGGCTATACCGCATCGTAACCAACAGTGACGATGTTTTCAGTGTTTTTTCACCGATCATCGATTCTTGAAATGATATTTCTTCCGGGATGCACAGTAAATATTTTTGCATCATTTTCAACACAAAGACTTTATGTTAAAAATGACGCAAAAATTTTTACTGCGTGACGACAATTTTTCAAACGCACGGTATATTCTCTGACTGCAACTCCAGCTCTTCCATGGCATGCCACGAGCACTAATTGCAATATTTATCATTTCTTAAAACAAATTCGTTGATGGGTAACAATAGTTGCTAAGATAAACGATGATCAATTGTACAATACTATTCCGAGTGATTACTTTGCCTCATTAGTACGCGTCCATTAGAAGTGATAAGAACCCAAATTTATAACATTTTATAAAAAAAATGGCTTATTCGGTCAGAGAGTACTGCGACATGCACTTAATGCTCGGTGCATGCCATGGAAACACGACAGCTGCCGCCCGATCATATGCTGTGCGTTATCCGAACCGTCGTCATCCGGATAAGAACGTTATGGCGAGACTGGATGATCGGTTAAGGAATAATGGGAACATCATCCCTGTTCGTCCGGATGCGGGACGGCCGCGGACTACGAGAACGGTACGGTTCGAGGAATCCGTGCTGGATGCGATAGAAGAAGATCCGACGCGTAGCACGCGATCAATTGGGCGAGAGCTACGAGAAGACCATTCTTTGGTAGCCCGCACCATAGCGGACGACGGACGTCACCCCTTCCATTATACCAAAGTCCACGAGCTAAGACCTGACGACTATGCGCCAAGACTGGAATTTTGTCACTGGCTTCTAGCGGAAAATCGCATCAACCCTCATATAACAAGGAGAATTTTATTCACGGACGAGTCCTTATTTCCACGTGAAGGGGTATTTAACCAACATAACAGCCATTACTGGGCCCACGAAAACCCGCACGTGAAGAGAGTAAGGAGCTTCCAGAACCGATGGAGCTTGAATATCTGGGCCGGGGTGATCGATAAATATTTGGTGAGTTGATTTTATCCGTGTTCGAGGCTTCCAAAGCCCGCTATAATAATTTTGCGTTCAAAAACTTGCTGTATCCGTGTAAAAGTTTTGCATGGAACAGTGACGCCAAAAAAAGGGTGCCTCCGCATAGATATCACGATTTATAAGAGGATAGAAATTTGTTAATATTGATATGGTTTACTGCCCAGTCTCTGAACCGTATAAACTGAACGGAATACACCTGAAAAATATATTTCCTGAAGTTATCGAGCTCGCACTGTCCGAAAGTAAACCGCAATATTTCATAAAATTATTACGGAGAAGGGGAGGGTGGGGCACATCCTACAACTCTGAAAAAAATTTCAGTTCATGGAAAATACGTCAATTTATGAAATTTTATTTTCAGTCAGGTATACAACTACGTGACTGAGTAACTGATATAAAATACCCGTGTGGAAATTGGCTCCGGTAGCGCCCGATATTCGACTAGCCCCCGGTCGGGTGATCCCAAACTCCGCCTAACTGTCTGGGCGCTAGACGGGCGATAAGTAGCCCAACTGTGACTAGGTTTGTTAGGGCTGGCTGTCTAGCGCCTTACTAGACAGACTATCCGTTTCCCGTCGATGAGTTTATACAAGATAACTCGCATGGGCTCTGGCCGGGAGATCCCTAAGTTATATGTTTTCATAGAAGAAATCAGTTATATATATACCCGTGAACGACTGTTTAAAATGGCGTACCCCGAATTCTGATTTACTCGAGTGAGTGAGGTTAGGTAAACACGTGAACCGTCAGTTGGCGGCCAGGAAACATATATAAGTGGCAAATGCCTACTGGTTGAGAATAGCTGATTAGGTATCTCGAGTTGTAGATAATGATTAATTAAGAGAACAAGAGAATTGACGCGGCTTCGTGTGCGAAAGCACAGAGCTGTGAAGAAACAAATACTAAGTGATGAATATGAGCTCAGCTTGGAAAAAAGTCCAGTAGTGCCAGGCAAGTGCAGTACGGAAATTATAATTAATATTATTATCGTTACCATTATCATTCGGTTCGATTAAAAAATAAAGATACTTTGTAGTTCAAGCTATGAATAAGCATGAAAAACAAAATTGAAATCAAATCTATTTATATTTCATTATCATATGTGTAATGTATTAAGAAACATAGCTTTTCATCATTCTAACCTCAAAATCGCAACTTCGTCGCGATTTCTCGGCTTTCGTGATGGAAAATAATAATCGTTACTTGTACGTAAAGTCTTTTCGACGAACCTCGTTACAGCTCGTAAACCTCTCGTTTCGTCCAAAAAGCCTTTCCTTATACTCGTACTGAAATGTACTATTTTTAGATGACGTATATGTGCCAAATCACACACGTATGGAATTTTATCGGATGAAAATCTTATGTGTAATCTAGTTTTTAGTAATACTCCATAAATAAGAAGTATAAATAAGAAGTTGATACATTTCTAATTTTTAGGGTATTTTCAAATAATGTTCTATGAATAAGAATTATTATTGAATATCTAAACCTAATTCCGTTACTCGGGGCCAACACGGGCGCTAAGCAGCTGGCCCTGGATAATGTGCAACCTTAGTCGGGTTTTCTGGACGGGGCCCGGCTAGCATGACTGTGTTTGGGCTGTACAGCTCAGCGTTACATGCCATGCCGGGCGCTAAACAGCCCGCCCGATTAGCTCCCCGTTGGTAAATTTATGAGCTGGAGAGCGCCCAGCCAGCGCCCGGCCCGAATTTCTACACGGGTAGATTTACAAAAATTTTTTTTTTTTTTTTTTTACTGACGGCTTGAATTGTATCGACTCCGGACTTGATTCATGCCGACTCATGTCAAGTCGGTGATTCCCGGTATGAATCGAGAAACTTGTTTTCTGGGTGAAGTTCTAGAATATCGATAACTGTGTTAATTCATTATACTGTATACGTTACTGCAAATATTGTGGATTCTAAATTAACGTACCAGCTATATGTATGTGCAACGGTTTTTCATTAATTAATTCTCAAAAATCGACAATGTGTAATGTAAAATTTATGTTCACGATTATCGTTCTGTAGATGGGACCCTACATATTGCCCGATCGGCTGAACGGTGATGGGTACCTCGAATTTTTGGCCGAAACTCTACCGGGGCTGATGGCCGAGGTACCACCGGAGGCAACGGAAAATATATATTTTCAACAAGACGGTGCACCCCCGCATTTTGCCTTACGTCCACGTCGGTGGCTCAATAATAATTTTCAGGGCAGATGGATCGGTCGCGGAGGGCCAATAAGATGGCCGCCGCGCTCTCCTGACCTGAATCCGCTGGACTACGGCATATGGGGGTGCTGGAAAACCTTTGTGCACCAGGACCCGCCGGCTTCATTAGAAATCCTGGAAGGGAAACTCCACGAGGCAACGGCGATCATGTCGGAGAAAAGTCTCCGAAAATGCGTGGATAATTTGATTCATCGCGCAAACCTGTGTATCCATGCAGGTGGTGCACAATTCGAGCACCTTTTGTAGTATCTTTTCAACGACTATAGATATCTAGCATTTTTTAATAATATACTTATACACTGTAAATAATGATTGTTAATTTACAACACATTTGTTTAAATTTTTTTAAAATTATAAATATGGCGTAGTAAAGTAAACTACGAAGCTTTTTTTTTTTTTTTATTCAACTTTTGTATAGTGAATGAGTTGTAAATTGATAGTTATTTTTCACATTATTCGTTTCAAATTACTGACTTGTTCCTTCCATTGATTTAATTTGAGTTTATTAACATGATGTTATTCTTTTCATTTTTGCGTTGATTAATTATTATCAAACTTGTTTCGTTAAACTTATACTCATTCAAATAAAAACATGTTAAATATCAAAGTTCACATAACATTCGAATTTATTTCGGTATACAGGATTGATTTTTTATTTTCTATAAATCTATCGTGTGATCTTCAATACTTCACTCTTTTATGTTACGTTGTGTACCTTATTGTATTTGCATTCACATTTTTCGTTTTTTTTATTCCTTATCGCGTCGACGAACGGATTACGAGTCTCCCGGCTGGATAGGATGACCTCGCTTCGTCGTATCCATGATTTTCGTAAAACTGTGGCATTTTTGGACGCGATGACAACCCGTGAGATCAAGACACCGGAAATACGATACGGAAATTCACGTTCTCTTCGATTCTTCGGACGATATTTGACCAACCGATTCTAATCGACTCATAAAATTAATTCTAAAAGACGTCCTATCGGAAGAACTTGAATTAGCTTTTTATTTCATTATTCTGGGATGCGTTTCAAAATGGTTATCGATTTTCAAAACGGGACTCTGGATTCCTCATTCCGTCTACGAACGGATTACGACTCTCCCGGCTGGATAGAATTACCTTGCTTCGTCGTATGGACGCGATGACAACCCGTGAGATCAAGACACCGAAAATACGATACGGAAATTCACGTTCTCTTCCGTTCTTCGGACGATATTTGACCAACCGATTCTAATCGACTCATAATATTAATTCTAAAAGACGTCCTATCGAAGGAACTTGAATTAGCTTTTTATTTCATTATTCTGGGATGCGTTTCAAAATGGTTATCAATTTTCAAAACGGGACTCTGGATTCCTCATTTCGTCTACGAACGGATTACGACTCTTCCGGCTGAATAGAATTACCTTGCTTCGTCGTATGAAGGATTTTCGGAAATCTGTGTAACTCTAGCCCGGCCCTATAACAGGTAATGAATAAAGGGACCTCGGATCGATATTTGTAATTTTTTCGGCATTTATGGACGCGATGACAACCCGTGAGATCAAGACACCGGAAATACGATACGGAAATTCACGTTCTCTTCCGTTCTTCGGACGATATCTGGCCAACCGATTCTGATCGACTTATAAAATTAATTCTAAAAGACGTCCTATCGAGGGAACTTGAATTAGCTTTTTATTTCATCATTCTACGATTCGTTTAAAATTATTTATCAATTTTTAAAACGGGACGCTGGATTCCTCATTCCGTCTACGAACGGATTACGACTCTCCCGGCTGAATAGAATTACCTTGCTTCGTCGTATGGACAAGATGACAACCCGTGAGATCAAGACACCGAAAATACGATACGGAAATTCACGTTCTCTTCTGTTCTTCGGACGATATCTGGCCAACCGATTCTGATCGACTTATAAAATTAATTCTAAAAGACGTCCTATCGAGGGAACTTGAATTAGCTTTTTATTTCATCATTCTACGATTCGTTTAAAATTATTTATCAATTTCTAAAACGGGACGCTGGATTCCTCATTCCGGCTACGAACGGATTACGACTCTCCCGGCTGAATAGAATTACCTTGCTTCGTCGTATGGACGCGATGACAACCCGTGAGATCAAGACACCGAGAATACGATACGGAAATTAGTAGATGGGTAAGGGGGGTTCTGGATCAATCTAGGTCAAATATTTTGATCCAGAACCCCCCTATGTTCTGATTGGCCGAAACCCCCTCCCACTCGCTGGGAGGACGTCCCCCTAACGGTAATCGATGATTTCGCAATTATAACGGGATCTTTCGCAATTTTGATAACCCCCTGTGTTCTGATTGGTCAAAGCCCCCTCCCACTTGCTGCAAAGACGTCCCCCTAACGGTAATCGATGATTTCGTAATTTTAATAGGTTCATTCGCAATTTTAACGGGATCTATCCGCAAGGACCGCCCCCCTAACGGTAATTTCGCAATTTTAATGGGTTCTTTCGCAATTTTTGACGGAATCTAGCCGCAAGGACCGGCCCCTGTACGTATTCAAGGACCGCCCCCCTTAGGGTAATCGTTGATTTCGCAAGAACCGTCGCTCACGTGCGAGTTTGCGCCCCTTCGACGGGGGATCTACCGCGCAAGGGAGCCGATCACGTGCACACCTCGTGTCTGAATTTATGCGACCTGATTTCTGAATTTCTGATATCTGATTTCTGAATTATGCGACCTGATTTCTGGAATGATGCAAGCCCCCCGATTGATGCTAGCTTCGTGTCTGAATTGAGGAGTCTCTATAAAAGAGCGAAAAATACGGGATGAAAATTAGTCTCTAACCGATCTTCGAGCAATGCAGAATAACCTGCAAGAGCAGCGAAGAGAATTGAAAATACGATTACATATACTGCTGAGAAATATTGAAGAAGTGAAAAGTCTAATCGAAGCCAAGTCTAATCTGAATCAAATCACAGGCAGACTAAGGAATATCAAAATTTGAAAAGAAACATGGACCTCACGAAGATTAACAAAATCGGTCGTCTGGAGGAGTTTCTCCCAACGAAAAAATTAGCAGACCTGGAAGTGTTCAAGGAGTTTCACATCTGCAACATCCGCAAAGTTCAGACCAGATTCGGTGCCAGATTCGTAGTCGATGTGGATGACAGCTTCTCCGTATTTCTACCAGCTCGGATGACGAAAGTTCTGACCGACGATGCGGATCTTTTCCAGAAGATGACGGTAGCGTGTGAAGAGGATAAACTTCTGATGCGATACCTCGGCGGACAATTTAATCAAATTGAATTCAACTATGTGTAATTTACTCTGTGTACTCAATTTGATTGACCACCATCTATATGTAAATCACACTTGATTTGAAAAAAATAAGATTAATAAACGTATCATCTGAATAATATCCTCACAAAACCTGTGTAATATCATTTCAATACAAACCTTCACTTACATATATATGTCTTATAGTATTACTGTATAGCACAGTATTATAGTAAAACTGTTCATAGGATGCAAAGATGATTGGGTTACGATAAGATGTGAGGGACAGTTCTTGGAATTTGTCGGTGGGGCTGACCTATAAAATGATCCTCCGTCGGTACTTACGAACCATTAACGCTTAGACTTTTGCAGTGTATAATAGTTGTTAGTAATCACGAAATGGATGCGACTAAATGTCTTAGACTTATCAGCATTATGCAAAATGCTTATAAAATTCTGAAAGAGAAATCATCGACTATTGAAACACAGAAATGGATTAAATTTGGAACTCAGAACATCAGACTCTTGAATAAAATCTTACGAAAATCCGCTTCCACAGTTGGAGCAAAAACAAGAATTTTGACAACAATAGGAATCTTAAAATCATTGAAAGCGCGGTTTGAACAGTGCCGAAAAAGAGGGGAGGGTGTAGGGAGACTACGGAGAAGTGACAGAATAAAGTGGAAGGATTTAGAGTCAGCTTTCAAAGGAAGAATAATAACAGGAATCATAGCGAATCTACAACACAAAGATCTGAAACATTTTCTAAATGATTCGAAAAAACTAATAATCTCCAGATTGAAGAATGTTCTTCGAAAAGAAGGAAACTTAAAAGTAAATGCAGTGTTGTCCTGCAAATTCGAAACTGTAAAAGGCGGTGAAATTATCGAAGAAATTAAGTTTTTTAATACCAAAAATGAAGCTATTCTCCCAGCGACGAACATTGACGAATGGTTTGACGAGAACGTGAAGGAGAAATTGTTAGTCAAGATCGAAGACTTCCAGGAAAAGGATTCGGGATGGTCGTTGACCGAAATTATAAATATGGCTGTGAATATCAACAAATATGTGCCACTGCGAGGAGGTATATCTACTTACATACAGTTGCCGAAGTATATACAGGATAAAAAGGCGGTGGTAAATATAATGAACAACGATCCGTACTGTTTTCTCTGGTCAGTCACAGCAGCTCTTCATCCAGCAGCAGCAGATAATCATGTGAATAGAACGACTTCTTGTCCACATTTTAGCTCAGTGCTGAGGTATGAAGGTTTGAATTTTCCCATGAGTCTGAACGAAATTTCAAAATTTGAGAAATTAAATGGTTTAGCGATTAACGTGTACGGTATAGATGAACATGAACTAGTACCAGTTTATTTGAATCGAGCGAAATCAGATACACCTACCATACATGTTCTTATGTTAGAAACTGACATTGAGTCGAATCAAATTGATGACGTCAACAAAACAATATATCACTTTGCATGGATCAAAAATTTATCTCGACTGTTGAGTTCACAAATTTCGGAACACAAATGTCGTACCTGGTTTTGTGATAGATGTTTGAGTCATTTTCAAAATGAAAATTGTTTAGTCAAACACAAGATTGATTGTGCGAATTTAAATAAATGTAGAGTGATATTACCGGACGAAAAAGACAAGATCTTGAAATTCAAAAACTTTAAACATAAAGAAAATGTTCCGTTTTGTATTTACGCTGATCTGGAATGTCTCTTACAATCGGTTAACGATACATCTGAGTCTGAGAATAGGAGAGTATATGAAAAGCATGTCCCATACAGTATTGCCTACTATTTACATTGCACCTTCGACGATTCAGTTTCCAAATTCAGAATTAATCGTGGAAAGGATTGTATAGAATGGTTCGTCAACGAGTTGGGAGAATTGGCTCAAGCTTTGCAGCCTTATTTCAAGCGTGTCGTACCTATGCAATCGTTGAATCATGATCAGAAACAAGCATTTCATTCGGCTAAGACTTGTCACATTTGTGAAAAACCATTCAGACCTCAAGAGGTGAAACATCGTGATCGTTGCCATTTCACAGGTAAATATCGTGGCGCAGCGCATATAGGTTGCAATTTAAATTACAAAGATTCGCACGTCATTCCGGTGGTCTTTCATAACTTATCGGGTTACGACTCACATTTCTTGATTGAAACGTTGGCGATATCTTTTGAAGGCTCGATAAGTCTCTTACCGATCAACAAGGACAGATATATTTCCTTTACAAAGAGTGTAAAAGGAACATCTATACATTTCAGGTTTATTGATTCGTTCAGATTCATGCCAGGCAGTCTAGAGAAATTAGCGTCTTATCTAAACGATGAGCAGAAATTAATCACACGTAAGCATTGCGGAAGCGTCGAAGAATTTCAGTTATTGACGAGGAAAGGTGTATTTCCGTACGAGTACGTAGACAGTTGGGAGAGTCTTGAAGAAACACAGTTACCTCCCATAGAAAAATTTTATTCAAAATTAAATGATGTAGGTATTTCGGAGGATAATTATTTGCACGCTTGTGATGTTTGGAAAACTTTTCAAGTCAAAAGCTTGGGTCAATATTCCGACTTGTATCTGCAAACGGATGTGCTTCTTTTAGCAGATATTTTTCAAAATTTCAGAAGTAATTGTTGGTCCACTTATAATTTAGATCCGTTACATTATTATACGGCGCCGGGCCTCTCGTTTGATGCGATGCTCAAGTGCACGGGTGTTGAACTCGAGCTCCTCGTCGACATTGATATGTTGATGTTTATAGAAAGAGGCATTCGCGGCGGTGTAGCCCAATGCTCGAACAGATACGCTAAAGCTAACAACAGATACATGGGGACAGCATTCGATCCGGGTCGAGAAGAATCATACCTCATGTATTTCGATGTTAATAATTTATATGGGGCAGCTATGAGTCACTTCTTACCGTATAGTTCCTTTCAATGGATGTCGAATTTCGAACAACTCGATGTTTCAGATGTCTCGGATGAATCCTTCATAGGTTACATACTTGAGGTAGATTTAGAATATCCGCGAGAACTTCAGGACTCTCACAAAGACTTACCGTTGTGTCCGGAGCATTACATCCCACCTCTTCCAACTTGCAAAAATTCTAAATTAACAACTACCCTTTTCTCAAAACAGCAATACGTCATACACTACAAGGTTTTGAAGCAGTGTTTGAGTTTAGGTATGAAGTTAACGAAAATCCATCGAGTATTGAAATTCAAGCAAGCACCGTGGCTCAAGAAATATATCAACTTGAATACTGAATTGCGCAAAAAGTCTAACAATGATTTTGAAAAGAATTTTTATAAACTCATGAATAACGCTGTTTTCGGGAAAACTATGGAAAATGTTAGAAAACACAGAGATGTGCGGCTAATTACAAAATGGGACGGTAGGCACGGAGCAAGAGCGCTTATCGCGAAGCCAAATTTTCATAGCTGCACTACATTCGGTGAAGATATGACAATAATTGAATTAAATCGAACTAAAATTAAATTCAATAAACCTATATACGCGGGATTTTCGATTATGGATCTTGCTAAAACGTATATTTATGATTTCCATTATAATTACATAAGAAACAGATTTGGTAACCAAGCTAAACTGATGTATACCGATACGGATAGTCTTATATATCACTTTACCGTACCCGATATATACGAGCTGATGAAACGCGATTTGGACCGATTCGATACTTCCGACTATCCTCCGGAAAATATTTACAAGATGCCGCTGGTCAATAAAAAAGTATTGGGACTAATGAAAGATGAAAATAACGGGAGGATAATGATAGAGTTTATAGGCTTAAGAGCTAAATTATATGCCTTCAAGGTTTTAGGTGAAAATAGAGAGCAGAAACGGGCTAAGGGAGTCAAAGGGGCAACACTGAAAACCATAACGTTCGATGATTACATACAATGTGCTCTGCAGCATCAAAATCTGACAAAAAGTCAAAATTTAATTCAAAGTAAGAATCACCAGGTCCATACGGTGTCGCAGAGGAAGATAGCGCCGAGCTGGAATGACGACAAGAGGATCATATTTCCTGATACGACGGACACGCTTCCGTGGGGTTACGATAGGACTGTGTAGAATTAAATAAACGTACTTGTCAAACATTATGTTTCTTTATTAATAAACCTTACAAGTCAGACTTATTTATCCAACTATTGTGTGTATTATTGAAACCCAACCATTTTACAAATAGCTTGTTTCCACGTCTCTTGAGCACCTTCTTCACCAGGTAGATGTCGGAATTCTTGACTTTCAGAAGTTCCTGTTCATAGAAGCCACCCGCTATAGACTGTTCTTGATAGTCATTAAGCTTGTACGTTACTGGATCAGTATTGACTACTTGGATGATCGTGAATATTTCAGTCGTCCAATTTGGTGTATATCCTTTCTCAAAAACATTCTTATATTTGCTTATTCGAACTTTATCTCCAACTTTGAACTTTGCCGGTTTAACCGATCTGACTCGAACTTTTTGGTATACAGTCTGCAATAATGTCCGTTCGTTTCTAAGGGAAACGTCCTTTGGCTTCATGCGAATAGTCCGATGTTTAGAGTTGTTGTAAGCCGAAACCAAATCAGATAAAATGTCTATCCACTTGTAATTTCCTTGTAGACTGAACTGTATCCACATTTTGTTTTTCAGCGTACGATTGAAACGCTCACAGATCGATGCCTTCAAGTTGCTGAAGGTTGAGTATAGTTGAATATTATATCGTCTCATGAGAGAATCGAAGTTTGAATTATAAAATTCTCCGCCTCTGTCAACGTGTAAATTCTTCGGGGTACGTCCCTGTACGAGTACAGATTCCATAGCACTCGTCGTATCTTTACCCGTCTTACTCTTCATTGGCACGACCCAGGCATACTTTGAGAATATATCGATGACGGTGAGCATGTATTTGTAGCCCTTGTTTTCTCTCGCGTAGAGCGTCATGTCAACGAGATCCGCTTGCCAGGTTTCATCCAAACCGCGAACATCTACACGACGACGCTGATAGTTCTTTCGAGCTGGCTTATGCAGCTCCGTCACGAGCGTTAGCTTTTTCTCGTTCATTTTCCAACACCGTTAGTCTGGTGTCCAGCTCGAGAATGATCTTGGCGGTGCGAGTCGATAAGTCTTGTACTGCTTCGATATTGGCGCCTAGGTTCCGCAGAGCATCCGTTATGCGAGAGTCCAAGGCATGCATCATTGCGAGGATTTCGTTTCTCACAACGTCGATCTCCTGACGCATGAGGTTCATAGTAACAGCGTCGCCTTGCTGCACAGGATTGGCAACGTTGCACAGTCGCTTATTATCTATATCGTAATGTCCGTCGGTGGTGAATTTAAACCCAATACCGGGAGGGCCGCGACTGCTTGGGGCGGCGCTCTTGTCCAACTGACGTCCAAACACATCGACGCTCATTTTGGAAATGACTGTGGAAACTATGGGAGGTTGATTAATAAATGATACCAGCTTCACGCAATTCTTCGATTATCGATACGATTTCGTTGGTGTGACTCGAATTTCCAGCTGCTTGGGATGCCAGAAGCAAACGAAGACGGTCCACCAGCTCGTTGGGGTCGTCCCAATGAACGTAATCCGTTCCTCTACCCTCTTGAGCGACCATGAGCTGCGGAAGCACACCTTCACCCGTGCGTGAAAGTGGTCCGTGGGCGATGAACTTCTGAAACTTGTGGTTATCCACTGCTCGAATAGGTTCATCACTTCTATAGTATTTTCGATGTGCGTTGGTGGCTAATACGATTTGTTTATAATTTTTGATATCATCTGGAGTCACGTGGGTCTCATCGGGTATCTTTTTGAATAGTAGTTCCAACAAACCTTCGGTCTTTGTATAACGCGTGTCACTCGCATGAATAGAGTCACTCTCAAAACTTATCGGTGCGTTACCCATCATCAACCTGCCGTCAGCAAGTACGCGTACACCGTACACGTTATCCAGATCTTTTTTTCTATTCGGATCTCGTAGCATCTCGAGATACTCGTTGCTACTCTGATCTTGTTCCAGAAACTCATCCGTCGGCTGTATAGTGGTATCCTCATCTGCAGTTAAATAGGAATTATCCTCTTCTCGAGGATCATCTTTGATCGGTTCTTCTTTGATCGGCTCTTCTTTGATGGGCTTGGCAATAGCTTGAGAAACCTTCACCAGTTGTTGCAGCGGAGTTACTACCGGTTTGAAAACATTGCTCATCGTCTGCTCAGCGGTCTCCCTTCCCGACTTTATCATTCTGTGTTTACGTCGAATCGCTCTACTGGCTTCAGCGATATGACGCAACACTGCTTTTTGTTCATGAATTTTCGTATCTTGCATGTTGACCCAGCTGTATCTGAGAGGCTACTGATTCTGCTCTCCGGAATATTCTCAATTTATGCTCACAAAACAGTCGAACCCCTGTCTATATCTACCGTCATTCAACTCACTGTCCTTGTCTATTACAACGAATCCATACTTGCCGCTGTTCCAACACACAGAGCACAAATCTTTGAACTGCGTGTAAGTCATGTCGGTATTCACATGATCATCGTACACATGCCTCAAGTTCATCTCATCTTGCTTGAACAGTACCAAAAGATTGGTATTGTCGCGCACGAGATGCTTGGGGATGCGGGCGTAGGTCTGACAGAGATAGAAGCAATCCACGTGTTTATGTCTTCCCATACAGAAGAATGCTCGGATGTTATCCTGCTTCTCACAAGCCACGTCATCGAAGACGATGATCGAATTGGGTAATGCCTGGTCTGGCACGACTACCTGTTCATGCTCGTCAAATGGAAAGTATTCAACGCCATCTACGTCCTCGAGTAACTGATGCAGAAACTTGTACTTGGGCTGATTCAATGATTTCGAGTAGATATAGACGTTCTCGAACCTCAATCCGTTGGGGTGTGCTATGAGGGTGAGCAGCGCGTTAGTCTTGCCGCAGTTGGACGGACCGCAAAATACCGCGCGCACGCTGTTCGGTAGCAAATCGCCGTGTCGTTTGTCAGATGCGACATTCTCTCGCACAAATTTATCGAAATTCATTACAGGTAGCTTGAGGGGTTGCGTCTCGAACCTCATCTCGACTCTGACTAACGGTAAATGGTATAAATATCATGTTTATAAAGGAGATTCCTCAGTCAGAGCGCAGTCATGATCGTGCACAAAGCTAAAACGGTCAGTCGTAAACGTTGTGGGAAAGGTCTGGTCAACAGAATCATTAACAGTCTTCCTGTAGAGTTACATCTGCCTGGTTATCAATACTGCGGACCTGGCACCAAATTAGCGAAGAGACTCGCGCGCGGTGATCCAGGTATCAACCCGCTTGACGCAGCCTGCAAGGATCACGATATCGCCTACTCGAAGAATCGAGAAAATCTTGAAGCTAGAAATGCGGCAGATAAGATTTTGGCTGAGAGAGCCTGGAAACGGGTTTTGGCTTCAGACGCAAATATCGGTGAGAAAGCAGCTGCCTGGGCAGTGACAAACGCGATGAAAGCGAAAACCAAGCTCGGTATGGGTATGCGGAAGCCGGTGGCATTGAGAACGGTTATCGATGCCGCCAAACGGTCTGTGGTTCCAGGAAAAACTGCGCAAGTCGCCATCAAGTCTGCATTGAAGGGTGCGAGAGACGCTGTTCGGAAAGCCGGTGGTAAACGCAATGTACGTTCTCCACGGATTCTACCTGTCCCAGCTAAAGTTGGTGGTTTTCTACCGTTCCTCATACCCCTTTTTGCCGGGCTCAGTGCTACGGGCGCGCTGGCCGGTGGTGCAGCAGGTATTGCGAAAGCGGTGAATGACGCGGGCTCCGCCAAGAGGCAACTGGAAGAAAGCCAACGGCACAACAAGACCATGGAAGCTATCGCTCTAGGCAAGGGGCTTCATCTGAAACCGTATAGAAAAGGCTTGGGTCTTCACCTGAAACCAAAAAACTAAAAGTGACGCTACCGCGACGAGCGCTAACTGACGCGGATCTGTTAAAGTACGCGACGACCCTGGACATTCCACATTTCCGCGGCGTCTTTATGCGAAACGATTTACCCAAAGATGGGCCGCTTAGGCTTGAATCGGCGATCGTCAATCTAGATGATAAAGATGGTCCTGGAACACACTGGGTCGCGTACCGAAAGATCGGTGACGAAGTAGTTTACTTTGACAGTTTCGGTAACCTTCGTCCACCGTCGGACCTCGTCAGATACCTTGGTGTTGGTAGCGTCAAATATAACCATAAAAGATATCAAGACTACGATACGTTCAACTGTGGTCACTTGTGTCTCGAGTTTCTATATAAACATGCAGCGTAATTCCTCGAAGTCAGTTTGATTTTCGCAGTAGTCATGAACGATTCGTTCACACTAACCGTATCGGGGAACTCCTCGGTTCTCGAGACTCAATACTTTCCTCCCATCGAACTTTCCCCTTTCAAGAATTACTCCCTGGGTCTCGTTGAATTACTGACTTTTAATTCGATTCCTAATGTAGATGTTGGCCACAACAAGATTTATGTGGGTAAAGAAGTAGTCACCATACCCACCGGTAGCTATGAAATAGAGGATATAGAGAGTTATGTACAGGGTGTCTTGTCGAATAAGGGTATCAGCATCAACATCAAACCGAATAATAATACCCTGCGTAGCGAAATCAAATGCAATCACCCAGTAAATTTTGTGCCAGGTGATTCTATAGGCAGCCTATTGGGTTTCACTCCACGTGTTTTGCAAGCTGATCGAGTTCATGAGTCTGACCTTCCTGTAACTATTCTTAAAGTCAACGCACTTCGAGTCGAGTGCAACATTACAACGGGTGCCTACGTCAATGAGCGTAAAGTACACACGATTCATGAGTTTTTTCCCGTTGTTCCACCTGGATATAAGATCATTGAAGTGCCGTCTCACGTCATTTACCTTCCAGTCACCGTGCGGATCATAGATCACATCCAACTCCGTATAGTCGATCAAGACGGGGATTTGGTTAATTTCCGTGGAGAGGTTATAACTATAAGGTTGCATATCAAGGCCCAATAATGGGAATAGTTTATAACAGAAGTGACTATAATACTAAGGTAAGATGCCCCGAACACGTCAGTCGTCAACCGGTTCTCAAAGAGCTGACACCTCAGAACGTGCTGCTTCTGGAAAGCTTAGGTCTGAAGATCATACCTTTTGGAAGAGGAATTTTCGGAAAATAAGGCTACGATTCGTTTGCATTTGTTTCATCTGCTGTATACCATGGAGGAGGAAATCTTAGACATTCAAACACCCGTCGTCTTTGACGAGTCTATCGCACACTACGAGGTTCACACACACAAACCCTATGCCTCATCGAGTTTCAATAACAGTGACGAGATTCGTATCGCTGTTCAACACCAAGACCTGTGCGTATTACCGTGCAAGAGTTCATTGCATGTGTATGGAAAGATAGTCAAGAGCGATGGAACTCCGTCGACTACCGCAACACTGGTCAACAACGGTGTTTGTCATCTGTTTGAAGAAATGCGTTACGAGATAAATGCTATTGAGATCGACAGGAGCAAAAACGTCGGCCTCACCAGTCTTATGAAAGGTTACCCTTCTCTGAGACCCGGACAGAATTGGATGATGGAGAATGCCGGTTGGCTTAATGTGAACGCAAGCCATGTGGATGCCGCTGGTAATTTCGAAGTATGCGTACCGCTGAAGATGATGCTAGGGTTCGCCGAAGACTATCGCAAGATAATCGTGAACGCCAAACACGAGTTGATCTTGACCCGTTCGAAGACCGATGTGAACGCAGTTCTACAAGCTCAAGAAGAAGAATTCAAAATCCTGATCGATAAAGTCGAATGGTTGTTACCATACGTGAAGCTCGCGGATCAACGGAAAGTACAGCTATTGAATTTTATCGAGAAAGATCCGGCGATCTCCATGAGTTTTCGTAATTGGGAATTATACGAGTATCCTGTACTTCCCACTACCTCGAAGCACGTTTGGACGGTGAAGACATCTACTCAGCTGGAGAAACCTCGCTACGTTATACTGGGTTTCCAAACAAGTCGGAAGAATAAGCTGAATCGAAACGCTAGCCATTTCGATCACTGCAACATCACCGACGTTAAACTGTTCTTGAATTCTCAATGCTATCCCTATGGGAACCTCAATCTCAATATGAGTCATAATCAGTATGCTCTGTTATATGAAATGTACGCCAATTTCCAAACCTCCTATTACGGCAAGGAACCTGAACCATTGCTGAAAAAGAGTGAATTTCTACAGTACGCTCCCCTATTCGTCATCGACTGCTCGAAACAGAACGAGTCGCTCAAGTTTGGACCTGTAGATGTTCGTCTCGAGTTTGAAGCTAAAGATAACTTCCCTGCCGATACGTCGGCATACTGTTTGATCTTACACGATCGGGTAGTTGAATACAATCCCATAAGTGGTGGAGTGAAGAAATTGGTATAATTATGTACTTCGACAAATAAAGATTTTTACAATAAATATATGTGTCGCCTCAATCATTCCCATAGTTTCAGCTATGTGTACGGTAACCGTTGAGAGGGGATATACGATATAAAAAGTGAGGCTGAACACTTTTGAAATTAGTTAACGCTCGATTTTTCTGAAATCCACATCGTACCAGTCTAGAGAAAATAAGTTGTTACAATGGAGATGATATTGGATGTACAAGGTTTCCGACATCCTGTCAACGAATTCGTACTGAAAGAACTCGCTGCAATTACCATTCAAGCGTATGAGACAGGCGAGCAAGGCCTGACGCGCATCCTTTTCAAACCGCCGTGTGCTTGGAAAATCTTATCTGCCAAATGTAGAGCTGTCAATGCTTGGTTGACGCGGAATCATCATGGAATACCATGGAATGCCGGCATTATGTCTTACGATAAGGTGCAGGAAGTTGTACGAAGAGTTGTCGAGCATGTAAGTTATATCTACGTCAAGGGAAAGGAGAAGAAAGAGTGGATTAAAAAAATTATCAACGACGAGTCCAAGCCTGTCATCGATTTAGAAGAATTGGACTGCCCAAGTTTTCGATGGATGAGAGACTACGAGGTGCTTCATTGGCACGAGGACTGGCACGGAAACGTTCCCAATTATCATCGCGCCTTCGAAAACGTACAGCGATTGAAAACTTGGTATTTGAAGGAGTGCAGACCATCACTTTATAAATCATTGATCATGTCCATTGAAGTAGGGGGTTTGAAACGAATGAAGGCTGAAGACATCGCCTATTTGACCAAAGACTTCATACTTATTTACGGCTCGAGTATCATCGATGAGGTGTGGGACAAACTATCGGAGGCTATGAAGAAGGATGCAGATATCGCAGGCTGTCGGAGATGCCGAATACATTATGGATCGCAGAGCGGAGAATTCGATGAGTCTACTCCCATGATTAGGGACTGCTCACAATGTCAAATGATTCAATAAATTTTAAGCTTTCTGTAATTTGTGTGTTCTTTAATTTGAAGAATAAAAAGAATTCACTGTAAATTTTACAGTCTTCATGCATATGCATTATATACACACAATCATTTTTAATTCCTTTCCGTAGCTTATCTAACTCGTTAGCCTTTGTCGTGCGCTAGCTTAGTTGGGGTGGTATTTTTTGATATTCTATAAATGTTTATAACAACGCCGAGGCTTGGATAACAATTGACTCATCAATTCAGACACGAAGCTAGCATCAATCGGGGCTCGCATCTATCGGGGGCTTGCATCATTTCAGAAATGAGGTCGCATAATTCAGAAATCAGATATCAGAAATTCAGAAATCAGAAATTCAGAAATCAGGTCGCATAAATTCAGACACGAGGTGTGCACGTGATCGGCTCCCTTGCGCGGTAGATCCCCCGTCGAAGGGGCGCAAACTCGCACGTGAGCGACGGTTCTTGCGAAATCAACGATTACCCTAAGGGGGGCGGTCCTTGAATACGTACAGGGGCCGGTCCTTGCGGCTAGATTCCGTCAAAAATTGCGAAAGAACCCATTAAAATTGCGAAATTACCGTTAGGGGGGCGGTCCTTGCGGATAGATCCCGTTAAAATTGCGAATGAACCTATTAAAATTACGAAATCATCGATTACCGTTAGGGGGACGTCTTTGCAGCAAGTGGGAGGGGGCTTTGACCAATCAGAACACAGGGGGTTATCAAAATTGCGAAAGATCCCGTTATAATTGCGAAATCATCGATTACCGTTAGGGGGACGTCCTCCCAGCGAGTGGGAGGGGGTTTCGGCCAATCAGAACATAGGGGGGTTCTGGATCAAAATATTTGACCTAGATTGATCCAGAACCCCCCTTACCCATCTACTGAAATTCGAGTTCTCTTCCGTTATTCGGACGATATGTGACCAACCGATTCTAATCGACTCCTGAAATTAATTCTAAAAGACGTCCTATCGAGGGAACTTGAATTAGCTTTTTATTTCATTATTCTGGGACTCGTTTCAAAATGGTTATCAATTTCTAAAACGGGACTCTGGATTCCTCATTCCATCTACGAACGGATTACGACTCTCCCGGCTGAATAGAATGACCTTGCTTCGTCGTATGAAGGATTTTCGGAAATCTGTGTAACTCTAGCCCGGCCCTACAACAGGTAATGATTGATGGGACCTCGGATCGATATTTGTAATTTTTTCGGCATTTATGGACGCGATGACAACCCCCCAGGTGGGGTTGTACAACTGGCCCAATCTTGGCCCAGCATAGGGGTCCATTATTGCGGCACTGGGCCAAATTTGGCTCCCGTCGCTGGGCCAAGACTGGTAAAACTTCGGGATGATAAGATCGGTCCGTTGCTCGATTTCCAACGCTGGGCCAGCATTGGGCAACCAACGCTGGGCCAGCATTGGGCGACTAACGGTAAGCTAACAATAATTATCGATATATTGGATATTTGGTATTGGATTGATACTGCCATATAGTTGGTTTGACAAAATCAAATAAATTTTTTTATTTTTTCATGTTTCATTTTACAATGCTATCTGATAAGTACTGAAAACAGGGATCAGTAAAAGAAAGTTATAAGCAGAGCTCGACCAGTCTGCCTTTTTGGTGCGAAGGTGATTAGTTAGGCATCCTTAACTGGTCTCTTCATTCTTCCACCATCTCGGTCAGTAACTCCAGATAGCCACTTACTAGTGTTTGCAAGTACGTCCGGCTCTGAACACTTGAATTTGTCTATAACTACATCTGAAATGATACACAAAAATTGTTGTGTTAGTTAGTAATTCGAATTGTAATATTTTATTTTTTTTATTTTAATTTTCATTACGGTCACGTACCTCTCATACATGCAAAAGTAGCGGTAGCCTTAAAACTTTTCTTCCCAAGTCCATGAATCCGCCTACCATAGGCACTATACAGTTCTTGGACGGGTTTGCTTATCATCATTTTCATAATTCTTGCTATTCCGTCCTTCACCCCAGTAGCACTATATACAGTCATAGTCATTGCAGATTTCTAATGAAACAATTCGATTGTCACTTTATTTGGGATGGATAGATTTGTAAGGAATCTCCGTTTAAAAATTAGTAAAGAAGTACCCATATAAGTACACAGTTTTTTAAAATATACCAATTTATGCAAGTAACTTACTAAGGCCTGCTGTTTGGCAGAATCCGATAGTGTTTCTTCAAACTGCATGAATGTTTCATCATCCTTAACAGGTAGCTCCATTCCTACTTGTTTTCTCTGTTTGGCAATATCTGCCCCAAGCACAACTGTATTCGCTAATGCTGTGACTTTTATCTGTTCAGCTTTAGCGTTAATGTCATAAAGAGTACTCCTTTTTGCTGAGTCAACAGCTTTACATACTTTCGCAACTATCTCATCTATGATGTTCCTTTTTAATTCCTCCAGCCGTTTATCCAGAAATGAAGCTAAATCAGCTGAAACATAGTCGTACAATCAAGTTCACACAAGTGCAATGTTTTGAAGTCACGCAGTCATGTTGGCAAATTAGGTAAATAGACAAGGTTTAACTAGATGTTTTCAACAGTCACCTAAAGTAACCAAACGATTAGTTGGAGATGCTTCGCTGCTGCCTTGTGATGCAGGTTTGTGTTTTCTAAAGCTTGCTGAGGAGCCTGCTGAGGTGCCTGCCGAGGGGCCTGTCGAGGGGCCTAAGCTTTCAGCCGATGAAAAATTTTCAGCACATTCTGAAAAATTCATTCATATATTAAAAAATAGAAAAGTAGAGACGCACCAATAAGTGAAGTAATAGTAAGGACTGACTCAAAATACCTGACTCGACTGAAACATCCCGAGTTCCTGAGATCATCCGTTTTTTTTGAGTTGTTGGTCCTTCCCTTGGATTTGCGTTTCTTCTTGTATTTTTCAGCCTCAGAGTTACTGCTCTCGATAGGAGAACTCTGGAAATGGTCGCTATCCATATTTGAGTTATCTTTCAGTGGTACAGCACGGTTTAATTCAATCCATACAGCTTCATTACTCAAGATTACTGGCTTCTCTTTGCCTGAGTGCTTGGAAGTGTGATCTTCTGCATTACTTGTACTCTCGACAGCTGCATCTGTATACGATCTTTCAAGTCGTCGTAACCCTTGTTCGTAACTCTCTAGTAAAGTATATCATAATTAGCCGTAAATTTGAAAATGCCACTGCAGGGTTTGTCAGAAATATATATTATATTATTATATATATATTGTTCTACAAAAAAAAATCTATACAACATTCAGCGAATATCCAGGACAGGTTAATCCAAGGAAATTTTTCAACGCACTTGCTTCTTTCACTATGGTTACTTTTGTAGCAATCCATTCGGGCTGCGGTTCTCTTGATTTTTTTGTCCACTGGTCCACTTTGTCCAAATATTTCGTTGGAGGGTATTTACATACCCATCCATTTTCATCCTCTAATAGCCATGTGATTGGCACCAAGTCGACAGATTTTTTTTTATTATGGGTGACCCCAACAAAAGAAACAACGACGTGGGTTGTATTTTCCTTAAAATTCATTCTGCAGTATACAGTAACAAGTATTTGATGAAATGTTTGGAAAGCACAATTAGAAAAAAGTATTTATATTGCTATATTATTTTATATTGCTCGTTTAAATAGATATTTAGATTCAATTGAAAAAAAATTGAACAAAACAAATGAAACAAAAGAAAATTGAAAACAAATTTACTCATTGAATTGTTGTACGTACACTTGGCGTGTTTGATTCTTACCGATATGAAGTTGCGCCAGATTATAATTTATAATTATAATTATAATTTCTCATACTCACCTTTCACAAATTTTTACGGATATTTTATGTGGTCCCTAAAATTATTACTGTTCGACGTATTATTGATTCACTGGTTCTGTCCGTGAAGAAGAGTAACAGAATACACTGAAAGAAATACTTCTCGCTTGGCAGCAATAAATATCTGGTTGGAAGATTCTTGCTATGATTGGAGTAAAATATTTCTGCTATGACTCTGCTATTAGTTGTATCTGCAATCGAATATCGTTATATAAGGAGTACAATTATTGCTAACATCGTATGCGCAATGGAGGAATATACTAAATCAATGAGACAATACACAAATGGCACACATAAGAAAATTAAGTTATTTCTAATTCAACAGTATACGAACATGGCATTGCAGGCTGATAATTTGCTACTACAAGGATATACCATATAGGTAATAAGACTTGAAAACATATGTCTTCATCAACAAATTGGTATTACTGCATTGCAAACCCGTATAAGACTTCCCTAAGAATATTGTACATTCAGTACAGTGAACAGTCTTATAGCTAACCCAGCTATACGTATAGCTCACTTAACTATATACGCGTAGCGTACAATACGATCTCAACGCGTTTGTATTGTTGAGACAGTTATACGCATAGCTGGACGAGCCGTACGAATACTTCATCTTATACACGCACCAACTTGACTCGCTTATTGGAAAAATACGTAGTGTCTTGTATTCTAGTGAAGTGTGCGGAGGTGAGTTTTCATTCGTTGACATGACGCGTGTTTTCTTGATTTTTAATGACTACAGTTTTTGAAACCTGAAACTCAATATGTTCTCCGAGAGTCTGTATGTATATAGACAGCGTCGATGTAAAATAGTTGATGATAAAATTTTGATTGAAAAATCTGGGTCCTCAGAAGTTTGAGAGAGCTTCCCTGGCTGACCACTTCATAACTTTTCAGACACCATGAGAGAAAAATGGGTACAAAGTCTTTCCAAATTTTGATTGATCAGACTTGTTTCAGTGAGTAGTGAGCGTGAAAAAAATGATTGAATACATGGGTGAAATATCCCGTGTTATTCAAAACGAGAGAAATATGTGTTGTCAGGCACGTTTTCCCATTGCGCTATAGAGGATTCGATTTCACCTAGGTCTTTCAAAATTTATTCGGCGATGATTCAGGGAACGTGAAGGTCAAAATTCATACTTTAAAGGAAGGGCCACCCTAGTGTATATCTGTATAAAGTAGAACCAATTTTTGACTCAACAGGCTGATATACCTCACGGGGCCGTACCGCTTATGTATACACAGATAAACTAGAAGTGATGTTCGATTCAGAACAACTAAAACTGAAGTTCAACTTAACAATTCAGTATAGCTTGAGGAGCCATATCGCTCATACAGTCCAGTAAAATAAAGGAGCCATAATACTTACTCGGACAAACCAGAATCAACGTTCGACTCGGCGAAGCGATATAGTTCACACAGCTATACTGAATTGTTTCCGTAGCAATATTCAAAGTTCTCATAACCAAAGTATGTTTCCTATTTTCGTTTATCATATGGGCATTTGAACTACCCTAACCGTTTGTTCTGAGAGTACAGCTTGTGACTGTATACTATACACCGTAGACCTATCATAGCAAGACTCTGTATGCGTAAGCCTCGGTATGCCTGGTTCACTCAAATGAGCCATACGAGGAATACCTCATATCATAATCATGATATAGTTACGTCGACCATTTCAGTTCAATCATAATCGTATTGGTGTGGCAAGAAAATTTCTGGCTGTCACTATTTTAAGCATAAATTATAGCTCGGTCAACCAGAATTATTGCTGTGCCCCATACAAATTTCTTTCAGTGTAGAGTTCGCCTCGAACTGGGAGCACAACACACTTGTTCTCAATATCTGTTGCACAAATTGTTTTACGGGGCATGTGTGATAATTTATTTAGCTTCACGACATCCACAAACGACGACACACAGGGATTCTTGAAGACGTAGCTACAGTTTTTCAATAAGCGTCCCTTTAAGTAGATGTTCCTTTTTTCAACATTATCGTGGATACGAGAATAAATTTTTGTTACTTCAACAATTGTTCCGTCTTTCAGTTGGATTACGTTATCAGGGTAACGTACGCGCACAGTAATGTTCTGCAATTGCATTTCCTTGTAATAATTCACGATATTATTTTGGTTTTGAAGACCTGTTGCTTTAAATTTTGTCTTCTGTAGACAAACACTCACTAGTGCGTGAGGTTTAAATAGTTCGTCAGGTACTGACTCCAACTCAGATAAACGTTTGGCCACCTGGGCAAGGGGCTTGTTGGGTGTACGTACGAGCTTTTTGAGCAATCCTAAGCAATTCTCGAATGGAAATGCAGAGTAATTAAGCAATGCTGCGTTCATATGATTCACATCGTCGGCTAGATGAATAAGGTTGTGATAATTCATAACCTGTGAGTCTGCCCCATATAATGTAGGCATCAGATAGAAAAACTTTCTCAGTAATTCATTAGCATAAGGCGAGTGATGAACTGCCAGTTTGTCGCTGCATAATATCCGACATGCGACGTACAATAGTAAGAAATGCTGATATTTATCTTCTGGTAGAACGTATTTCAAAATGAGAGCGCCACCGTAAAGCAAGAAAAAACGAAACTGTGTCGCTTTCCAGTTCGAAAGATCATCTAAATCAAACATTTTTCTCTGAAATTCTTTAGGGATCGACCGTGTTATATCTGCCAAGAGTTCCTTCAACAGTTGACGTTGTCTCCTCGAAATGCGTGATATATTATTTCCATTTAGCCATTTATCAAGCAGTGATTTCATTATTCCAATAAAAAGAAGGTGCATGTGATCTAGCAACACCGATTTAACAGGATCAAAATTTGGAATCCTTAACAGCGGTGATATGAGGTCGTTTATATGATGATTGGGTTGCCGTATTTCTTGAAATGTGTGCTTACTTCGGAGTGCACAATCCATTTCAGAGTACACCCTACGGTTGTGTACAGTCGTCCCTTTAACTTCACACCGTTCGCAGGCATAAAATCCGGTATGGCTTTTGGTGCATTTTATGAACGCCCTCGCAGGAGTATCACAAACGAACGCAGCAATGCTAAATTCGTACGTTTTTTCACCAATATGTAGACCATTTTCAGTCAAATCAATGCATTCTTCGACAAAATCATGCAAAAATACATCAGCAGATGCAGGTTTAGAATCGCCCAAATACAACGCAACAACGGATGGTTTGCAAACATATTTTTGACTAAACACTTGTATTAAAATTGGCCAAAACTGCTGTTTCGAATTTCTATAAATAGGTAGCCCGTCGATATTAACTAGGAGGCGGATAGAATTGTCTTTGAAATGCTCTGGTATAATTCGCTTCTGTAAAGTGTTCATGATACCAAAATAAGTGTAGCTGCCAATGCTTCCCCTATGTGTTGGCATAGGTGTCGTCGGTATTTTATGTTTTGATTCCAGTAGTGCATCAGCAGTTTTCGGCAGATCAACATGGCCCTCGCTCCTTAATATACACAGGAGTTGAGATACAACATTTTTATTCAGTGTATTTATATTACTTAAAGCCCACAATCTGAGTTTAGCCTTCAATGATGGAGCTTCAGCGGCGGGGCCGGCAGCGTCGTCGACAGAAGAATCTATTGAAGAATTGAGAGAAACATCACTGCTGGTGTTCACAATACCATTCTCTTGGAGATAGTCACTGTTCTCTGCATCATTGTCCTCTAAGATCCCTGCAACAGGGTCAGGACGAATTGACGAATTGTCATTTGATGATCCATAGTCGGGTTCATGGTGTACGATTTCGGCTTGAATATTTTCCTCATCTGCAGGTTCGCGGACCGGCGATGAATGTCGAAATCGATTAAGTTCGCGATGCTTTTTCACATGGCGATATGAATTGTACATTTCAAGCGATATTTTATCCTGCAGATGCACGGCAATTATAACGTCAACGCGCACTATACCGAAGCGAAGAAAATCTAAGGTATTGGAAGAAAAAAAAACGTATCGGAAGAAAAATAAGCGTAACGCTTCGTTTTGCCTCCGATACCTTCGTTTCACTTCCGATACGTTTTTTTCTTCCGAAACCTTCGCTTCTAGTCCAGTTGAGATACCTGCCCATACATACGATTATGCCATTACAGTTTGCGGTAGCATTTTTCTCATAGTTTTTGACGTCCTAAATTCAATGGTGCAAGAATTTTTGCGCTAAGTCTTGCGAAAAGGGTTCAATAAAAAATTTGAAAATTGAAACTGCAATATAGCGATAATGACGAAGAAATTGCAAAAAAGTTTCATACGAGTGTTGTAGACAAAAAAAATCCACCTAAAAAACAATTGAACTTTTTTTGTCTACAAATACGGCCCAGCATTGGGCCGGTGCCGAAAGCTGAGCCTTGATTGCCATGGCTTAACGACGAGTGCTAAGGCCACGCCGATGTCCAAGTCGATGTCGGGCCAGTATTGGGCCAGCCATGGCAAACAAGGCTTAGCTTTCGGCGCTGGCCCAATGCTGGGCCGTATTACCAGTATTGGCAAACCCCACCTGGGCCGTGAGATCAAGACACCGAAAATACGATACGGAAATTCACGTTCTCTTTCGTTCTTCGGACGATATCTGGCCAACCGATTCTGATTGACTTATAAAATCAATTCTAAAAGACGTCCTATCGAGGGAACTTGAATTAGCTTTTTATTTCATCATTCTACGATTCGTTTAAAATTATTTATCAATTTTTAAAACGGGACGCTGGATTCCTCATTCCGTCTACGAACGGATAACGACTCTCCCGGCTGAATAGAATTACCTTGCTTCGTCGTATGGACGCGATGACAACCCGTGAGATCAAGACACCGAGAATACGATACGGAAATTCACGTTCTCTTCCGTTATTCGGACGATATGTGACCAACCGATTCTAATCGACTCATAAAATTAATTCTAAAAGACGTCCTATCGAGGGAACTTGAATTAGCTTTTTATTTCATCATTCTACGATTCGTTTAAAATTATTTATCAATTTTTTACACGGGACGCTGGATTCCTCATTCCGTCTACGAACGGATTACGACTCTCCCGGCTGAATAGAATTACCTTGCTTCGTCGTATGGACGCGATGACAACCCGTGAGATCAAGACACCGAAAATACGATACGGAAATTCACGTTCTCTTCTGTTCTTCGGACGATATCTGGCCAACCGATTCTGATCGACTTATAAAATTAATTCTCAAAGACGTCCTATCGAGGAAACTTGAATGAGCTTTTTATTTCATCATTCTACGATTCGTTCAAAATTATTTATCAATTTTTAAAACGGGACTCTGGATTCCTCATTTCATCTACGAACGGATTACGACTCTCCCGGCTGAATAGAATTACCTTGCTTCGTCGTATGGACGCGATGACAACCCGTGAGATCAAGACACCGAAAATACGATACGGAAATTCACGTTCTCTTCCGTTATTCGGACGATATGTGACCAACCGATTCTAATCGACTCATAAAATTAATTCTAAAAGACGTCCTATCGAGGGAACTTGAATTAGCTTTTTATTTCATCATTCTACGATTCGTCTAAAATTATTTATCAATTTTTAAAACGAGACTCCGGAATTCTCATCACGCAAACCGACTGTCTAATGTCAGGCGCTTACGTTGCATGCGAGCGCGGCGGGCGGAGCGGGGAACACCACACATTATTGTCTCGTTCTCCCTCATAAGGTGGACGGCGATGCGGATTCTTGCGGATTTTAGACAGTATTTCCTATAGACCAACGTTAATTGGTCCGTTATTAAATCTTTTCTTACGGCAGAACCAAGTCTCCGCGGACTTTTTTGCATAGGTAACTTTCGTCTTAATTTTTCGCAAGGAATCCGCCGGTATGTAGATGGTGCCTACCCATAAAAGAAACGACTAACACGCGCTTAGACCGAGAGATACTAATAGAAGCGTTAAAATCACTACTAGATGCGATGAACGAACTTCAACTAGAGAAGGTGACCCTAGCTAGAACACCGCGCATCGACGACTTAGAATGGAAAGAAATTTTCAAGTTAATTCAAAAGATACTTGGTAATAACCTATGTAGAATAACGATATGTTACAATCCTATCGAAGAAACCCCTGTAACTACCGAACCGAAAGAGAAACGACAAATCATTAATCCCGACATAGTTAGCAAAACCCAAACCCTAGATGACCCTATCGCGGAAGAAATAGCGTATGAATCAGATCAGATAGAGGAATTCGAACCACTCGATGAAGAGTTCCTCGACGAGGAGTTCCTTAAGCGCGAATTAGCAAAAGAAAAACGACAAATTATTAGTCCCGACATAGATAAAATCCAAACCCTAGATGACCCTATTACGGAAGAAATATCGTACGAATCAGATCAGATAGAGGAATTCGAACCTCTCGAGGAAGAATACCTTGACGAAGAGTACCTTGATGAAGAATACCTTGATGAAGAATTCACTCATAAAAGATTCATTAATGCAGAACCCATTGACAAAGAATCCATTGATCGCGAGTTAATCAATAACAATAATAATAGTAATAATAATTTACTACCTGATAAAGAACTAACAAACGAAGATAGCAACATAGAGGAAAGAATTGATAACAAAATCAACTCAGACTCCCCATTAGATCTTTCGGAAGACGTAGGAACCCATTCTAACGTTATCGAAATTAGGGACAACATAGGTACTAAAAAGGGAGCGATAGCTTGGTTCGCGCGCGAAAACGGAGAACCAATAGATTCAGGAGGAAAAATACTCACGCAAAGAAATAGGGCAGTAAAATTAGGGAAAGGTAACGACTTTGCCACCGGACAAACTTGGTATAGGAAACGGAAATCTAGGAAACAATACATAATCATTTTAGCAGAACACGGGGATAAGATCGAACAATTAAAATCCGCGTTCTCAGAGTTAATAGTAGATTATGCTGTTAGGGAGAGAGGTGAGCGATTTTGATGAGGGTGAAGTTTGCTGCGCGAGCGAAGCGAGGGCAGCTTCACCCGAATCAAAATCGCGCCTCTCTCCCGAACGACATATGATATTTTTTCTCATACATACATCAAACTAACCCGATTTCAAGCGTGTTTTACGAGAGAGAAGACTCACATATCTTATTCGGCCGTGATATGTAGTCGTCGCATGCGCTTCCACGCGATTTGGTTAGGTATGAAGCCTAAGAAGCAAACATGAACGCATTAGTACACGATGCTGTTGGGGTGACGTACGCGATTTTGATTCGGGTGAAGTTTGCTGACCGAGCGAAGCGAGGGCAGCTTCACCCGAATCAAAATCGCGCCTGTCTCCCTGACAGCTTCATGTAATGCGTTCATATCATGCCTATGACGCGCACTTTTGCTCCCTAGGTTTGATAAGTAACCAAATCGCGTGTCTGCGCATGCGTCGAATAACATATCACGACCGAGGGAGATATGTGAGTCTTCTGTCCCGTAAGACATGCTCGATATGGGGTTATTTTGACGCATGTAGGATAAAAAAACCCTATTGAAACGAACGAATATGTCGGTAGTATATATGTCAGAAACTAAGGATGGTATCAACGGGATTCCTTGGAAACAAATACTTAAATTACTCAGGTTAGAGTTTAACGATGATTCCCCTAAAGTCTTAATTTGCAATAACCAAATTATCGAACCGCCGCAATTAAAACGATTGACCATAATAGAAGAAGCCCACGCGTCGGCAATAGGAGGGCACAAAGGAGTAACAAAAACGTACAACCGTGTCAAACAGAAATATTACTGGATGAACTTGAAAGAGGAAATCCAAAAATATATCTCTCAATGCGTGAGTTGCCAAAAGAAGAAATTAGTTCGTATAAAAACCAAACAACCGATGGTAATAACTGATACTTCGACCACCGCGTTCGACAAGATATCAATGGATATAGTAGGTCCACTCCCGATATCAAAAAACGAATATTCATATCTACTCACTATGCAAGATAATTTAACTAGATACTCATTGGCAATACCACTAAAAAGAGCAAACGCTCAAGAAATAGCCGAAGCATTTGTTAAGAAATTTATTTGCCAATTCGGTACCCCGCTCTTTAAAATTTTTGGAGTGATTAATTCACTCCAAGCATGGAGTGACCAAGTGATTAACTCTACTTGGAGTGATTATCCACTCCTATAGAGTGAAAATACACACTTTTTCGCAAAGAGTGAATATTTCGACTCTAATGTATGGAGTGATTAATTTTTCGCTCCAACTGTCACTCTGGGCAAGAGCGAAATCGCGAATTACCGCCGCGCATCGGCGGCAAATTGTACGCGCAGCCCCTATCGAGGCTTCTCCCGCCGCGTCAAGCACTCGACCAGCGTGGCGTCGACATATTCGTGAACACATTTTTATACTATTTCGGCCAGAGTAGGTAAGTAGTTATCATTACTAAAATGATTAATCATGTCTTCATTTGTTATGTGTAATTATTTATCATGTGCCATGCCGTATTATAACAGTTATTCAAGCTCGTAATTGTGTTCTCAAAGTGAGGTTATGTAACTTGAGATTTACGAAGGCTTGGATAAACTCGGTTCACCGGCTTGTCTGAAAAATATTACTTGCACTATAGATATTTTCATAATTCTAATGGAAACCTTCAACCCACCAACGAAAGATACTGATTCTACGATTTCTGGGTAGACTGGTAATGACGATCCACTCCAATATAGACGTAGTATTTCACTCTACGTAGGGCGAAATTCCCACTCCTAACGAGTGAAGCATCACCTCACTATTCATGAAATTATGCTCCAAAATAGTGAAAATGTCACTCTAAAAGAATGAAAGTGTCACTCTAAAAGAATGAAAGTGTCACTCTAAAAGAGTGATTTTTTTCACTCTTTAAGACTGAGCGATTATTCACTCGTCAATAAGAGTGAAATTTCGCTCTACTTGGATTTGCGCTGTTTTCAGTAACGCTTGGAGTGAGTTTTCACTCTATTGGAGTGAATTTTCACTCCACAAATTTTAGAGAGCGCGAGCCGTATTAACTGATCAAGGACAGGCGTTTATAGGGAACCTAATGAAAGCGGTCGCGAAATACTTTAAAATTCGACAATTTAAAACTACAGCTTCCCGTGTGGAAATTCGGGCCGGGCGCTGGCTGGGCGCTCTCCAGCTCATAAATTTACTAACGGGGGGCTAATCGGGCGGGCTGTTTAGCGCCCGGCATGGCATGTAACGCTGAGCTGTACAGCCCAAACACAGTCATGCTAGCCGGGCCCCGTCCAGAAAACCCGACTAAGGTTGCACATTATTCAGGGCCAGCTGCTTAGCGCCCGTGTTGGCCCCGAGTAACGGAATTAGGTTTAGATATTCAATAATAATTCTTATTCATAGAACATTATTTGAAAATACCCTAAAAATTAGAAATGTATCAACTTCTTATTTATACTTCTTATTTATGGAGTATTGCTAAAAACTAGATTACACATAAGATTTTCATTCGATAAAATTCCATACGTGTGTGATTTGGCACATATACGTCATCTAAAAATAGTACATTTCAGTACGAGTATAAGGAAAGGCTTTTTGGACGAAACGAGAGGTTTACGAGCTGTAACGAGGTTCGTCGAAAAGACTTTACGTACAAGTAACGATTATTATTTTCCATCACGAAAGCCGAGAAATCGCGACGAAGTTGCGATTTTGAGGTTAGAATGATGAAAAGCTATGTTTCTTAATACATTACACATATGATAATGAAATATAAATAGATTTGATTTCAATTTTGTTTTTCATGCTTATTCATAGCTTGAACTACAAAGTATCTTTATTTTTTAATCGAACCGAATGATAATGGTAACGATAATAATATTAATTATAATTTCCGTACTGCACTTGCCTGGCACTACTGGACTTTTTTCCAAGCTGAGCTCATATTCATCACTTAGTATTTGTTTCTTCACAGCTCTGTGCTTTTGCACACGAAGCCGCGTCAATTCTCTTGTTCTCTTAATTAATCATTATCTACAACTCGAGATACCTAATCAGCTATTCTCAACCAGTAGGCATTTGCCACTTATATATGTTTCCTGTCCGCCAACTGACGGTTCACGTGTTTACCTAACCTCACTCACTCGAGTAAATCAGAATTCGGGGTACGCCATTTTAACCCTCCGTTGTCACACTACCAAAAAATAACCGGACCGTCACACTGGGTGGATTCCACCCAGTCCATTTTCAAATGACGATCGTGAGAAAACTATCTGTCCGATTTGGATCAAAAAATTACGGAACATTCTCTGAATATTGTAGATTATGCAATAGAAGTCGTTTTGTTGGAAATTGAAAGACAATAGGTTAGAGAAAAATCGTAATTTTGTCAATTTGTGAAGATAGAACAATTTTGCTTGAAAGTCGATGGGTTGAATCCACCCAGTGTGACGACGGAGGGTTAAACAGTCGTTCACGGGTATATATATAACTGATTTCTTCTATGAAAACATATAACTTAGGGATCTCCCGGCCAGAGCCCATGCGAGTTTTCTTATATAAACTCATCGACGGGAAACGGATAGTCTGTCTAGTAAGGCGCTAGACAGCCAGCCCTGACAAACCTAGTCACAGTTGGGCTACTAATTATCGCCCGTCTAGTGCCCAGACAGTTAGGCGGAGTTTGGGATCACCCGACCGGGGGCGAGTCGAATATCGGGCGCTACCGGAGCCAATTTCCACACGGGTTTTCACCCCCAGTCAAACGGATCACTAGAAAGATCTCACCATGTTTTAGTAGAATATCTAAAACACTTTATTAGCGATAAACAAGACTGGGATAATTGGATAGAATTAGCTATGTTTTCCTATAATACCAGCACACACGAGGCAACAAAATATTCCCCATACGAATTAGTGTACGGAAAACTAGCGCGAACCCCCTCGAGTATAGTGCCGTCGGACGGAGAACTCAGGTCATACAACGAATATATTTTCGACCTCCTAGACACGTTCCATAGCATTAGAGCCGACGCGAAAGAAAATCTCGAAAAAGCGAAATTTAGATACAAATATTACTTTGATAAAAAATTGAACCCGCAAGTAGTAGAGGTAGGGCAACAAGTATTTACAATGAAGGAGAAGGAGGGAAAATTCGGAGATCATTATAACGGGCCTTCCACTGAAAGAAATACTTCTCGCTTGGCAGCAATAAATATCTGGTTGGAAGATTCTTGCTATGATTGGAGTAAAATATTTCTGCTATGACTCTGCTATTAGTTGTATCTGCAATCGAATATCGTTATATAAGGAGTACAATTATTGCTAACATCGTATGCGCAATGGAGGAATATACTAAATCAATGAGACAATACACAAATGGCACACATAAGAAAATTAAGTTATTTCTAATTCAACAGTATACGAACATGGCATTGCAGGCTGATAATTTGCTACTACAAGGATATACCATATAGGTAATAAGACTTGAAAACATATGTCTTCATCAACAAATTGGTATTACTGCATTGCAAACCCGTATAAGACTTCCCTAAGAATATTGTACATTCAGTACAGTGAACAGTCTTATAGCTAACCCAGCTATACGTATAGCTCACTTAACTATATACGCGTAGCGTACAATACGATCTCAACGCGTTTGTATTGTTGAGACAGTTATACGCATAGCTGGACGAGCCGTACGAATACTTCATCTTATACACGCACCAACTTGACTCGCTTATTGGAAAAATACGTAGTGTCTTGTATTCTAGTGAAGTGTGCGGAGGTGAGTTTTCATTCGTTGACATGACGCGTGTTTTCTTGATTTTTAATGACTACAGTTTTTGAAACCTGAAACTCAATATGTTCTCCGAGAGTCTGTATGTATATAGACAGCGTCGATGTAAAATAGTTGATGATAAAATTTTGATTGAAAAATCTGGGTCCTCAGAAGTTTGAGAGAGCTTCCCTGGCTGACCACTTCATAACTTTTCAGACACCATGAGAGAAAAATGGGTACAAAGTCTTTCCAAATTTTGATTGATCAGACTTGTTTCAGTGAGTAGTGAGCGTGAAAAAAATGATTGAATACATGGGTGAAATATCCCGTGTTATTCAAAACGAGAGAAATATGTGTCGTCAGGCACGTTTTCCCATTGCGCTATAGAGGATTCGATTTCACCTAGGTCTTTCAAAATTTATTCGGCGATGATTCAGGGAACGTGAAGGTCAAAATTCATACTTTAAAGGAAGGGCCACCCTAGTGTATATCTGTATAAAGTAGAACCAATTTTTGACTCAACAGGCTGATATACCTCACGGGGCCGTACCGCTTATGTATACACAGACAAACTAGAAGTGATGTTCGATTCAGAACAACTAAAACTGAAGTTCAACTTAACAATTCAGTATAGCTTGAGGAGCCATATCGCTCATACAGTCCAGTAAAATAAAGGAGCCATAATACTTACTCGGACAAACCAGAATCAACGTTCGACTCGGCGAAGCGATATAGTTCACACAGCTATACTGAATTGTTTCCGTAGCAATATTCAAAGTTCTCATAACCAAAGTATGTTTCCTATTTTCGTTTATCATATGGGCATTTGAACTACCCTAACCGTTTGTTCTGAGAGTACAGCTTGTGACTGTATACTATACACCGTAGACCTATCATAGCAAGACTCTGTATGCGTAAGCCTCGGTATGCCTGGTTCACTCAAATGAGCCATACGAGGAATACCTCATATCATAATCATGATATAGTTACGTCGACCATTTCAGTTCAATCATAATCGTATTGGTGTGGCAAGAAAATTTCTGGCTGTCACTATTTTAAGCATAAATTATAGCTCGGTCAACCAGAATTATTGCTGTGCCCCATACAAATTTCTTTCAGTGTGAACGATTGTTATGGGATAAGCATACAAAAATCCATAGTTTTCCATGATATTCATGCGTGGAAAGCCCCTGGAAATTCATAGAATCCTATAGATTTCCAGTTCGACATTCCTATGGGAAACCATGTAGATTTACATGGGATTCCCACCTAGATTTCCAGGTGGATTCATTCGTGGATTTCCCACCTGGAAATTTTCAGTAGGGCAGCGTGAGGTGCTAAGCAAAAAAAATCAAATTTCTAACAAATAATTTTTATTAAAAATGACTCGCTCCTCGTTCGCGCCAACGATACAGTTTGCGCGCGCACCTCTGGTCGTAGTGACGGTACTGTGGACGAAGCGCGCACCAAATTTTAAAATAATTGCACGTGTATCAATAGTTTGTTAATAACAACCGACGAGTCAATTGTTATAAACAATTGGGCATCTAAGAAGAAAGCGTCCTTTCGACTCGCGTCCATTACGAGCACGAAGCAGTCGTAGGTGAGTACATAATATACGCATTAATACATTTGATATTTGTTTAAGTAATCACAGTTATAATCGATTGAATGTTGAAAAATTGAGATAGTAGGGAATATCGGGGTGAGGTGGGACAGTCTTTTTCTGTAAATAAAATATAAATTCCCTGTTTACTGCACAGTCGAATAAACACGCATAGGATCTGCTACAGTCGGGTCGAGAATTCGGATAGAGATGGATTTTGAATCTGCACTGAAAGAAATTTGTATGGGGCACAGCAATAATTCTGGTTGACCGAGCTATAATTTATGCTTAAAATAGTGACAGCCAGAAATTTTCTTGCCACACCAATACGATTATGATTGAACTGAAATGGTCGACGTAACTATATCATGATTATGATATGAGGTATTCCTCGTATGGCTCATTTGAGTGAACCAGGCATACCGAGGCTTACGCATACAGAGTCTTGCTATGATAGGTCTACGGTGTATAGTATACAGTCACAAGCTGTACTCTCAGAACAAACGGTTAGGGTAGTTCAAATGCCCATATGATAAACGAAAATAGGAAACATACTTTGGTTATGAGAACTTTGAATATTGCTACGGAAACAATTCAGTATAGCTGTGTGAACTATATCGCTTCGCCGAGTCGAACGTTGATTCTGGTTTGTCCGAGTAAGTATTATGGCTCCTTTATTTTACTGGACTGTATGAGCGATATGGCTCCTCAAGCTATACTGAATTGTTAAGTTGAACTTCAGTTTTAGTTGTTCTGAATCGAACATCACTTCTAGTTTGTCTGTGTATACATAAGCGGTACGGCCCCGTGAGGTATATCAGCCTGTTGAGTCAAAAATTGGTTCTACTTTATACAGATATACACTAGGGTGGCCCTTCCTTTAAAGTATGAATTTTGACCTTCACGTTCCCTGAATCATCGCCGAATAAATTTTGAAAGACCTAGGTGAAATCGAATCCTCTATAGCGCAATGGGAAAACGTGCCTGACGACACATATTTCTCTCGTTTTGAATAACACGGGATATTTCACCCATGTATTCAATCATTTTTTTCACGCTCACTACTCACTGAAACAAGTCTGATCAATCAAAATTTGGAAAGACTTTGTACCCATTTTTCTCTCATGGTGTCTGAAAAGTTATGAAGTGGTCAGCCAGGGAAGCTCTCTCAAACTTCTGAGGACCCAGATTTTTCAATCAAAATTTTATCATCAACTATTTTACATCGACGCTGTCTATATACATACAGACTCTCGGAGAACATATTGAGTTTCAGGTTTCAAAAACTGTAGTCATTAAAAATCAAGAAAACACGCGTCATGTCAACGAATGAAAACTCACCTCCGCACACTTCACTAGAATACAAGACACTACGTATTTTTCCAATAAGCGAGTCAAGTTGGTGCGTGTATAAGATGAAGTATTCGTACGGCTCGTCCAGCTATGCGTATAACTGTCTCAACAATACAAACGCGTTGAGATCGTATTGTACGCTACGCGTATATAGTTAAGTGAGCTATACGTATAGCTGGGTTAGCTATAAGACTGTTCACTGTACTGAATGTACAATATTCTTAGGGAAGTCTTATACGGGTTTGCAATGCAGTAATACCAATTTGTTGATGAAGACATATGTTTTCAAGTCTTATTACCTATATGGTATATCCTTGTAGTAGCAAATTATCAGCCTGCAATGCCATGTTCGTATACTGTTGAATTAGAAATAACTTAATTTTCTTATGTGTGCCATTTGTGTATTGTCTCATTGATTTAGTATATTCCTCCATTGCGCATACGATGTTAGCAATAATTGTACTCCTTATATAACGATATTCGATTGCAGATACAACTAATAGCAGAGTCATAGCAGAAATATTTTACTCCAATCATAGCAAGAATCTTCCAACCACATATTTATTGCTGCCAAGCGAGAAGTATTTCTTTCAGTGTGGATTCTCGATCCGAATTTATCAGATCGTATACGTGCGGTTTATCCGACTGTTTAAAAATGGTTTATTGTTCAAAAACATTTACCGATTGAATATTCAATTTTTTATATTTTTTGCGCCATATGCTTAATTCAGGTGATATTTAAAAATTAAATTGATAAAAAAAAAATAAAAAAAAATTAATAAATTAAATTAAATGAATTTGAAAAAAAAAAATTTTTTTTTTAGATACGACTAGATCGAATTATTATTATTATTATTATTTATATTATTATTAATTATTATTATTTCATTTATTAAAAAAATAGAAATAAAAAAAAAAAACGTACTAAAATATCGATGGGCAACAAAATATAAAAATCAATTCCATTTTTGACCATGTATAAAACCTATAATGTGTTATACAGTTGACACACTCCGAACACAAGACGAATATATAGACGACTGAAAGATAGATATGGCTAACCAGGCACGTACAATCGAGCTGCGGAAAGGTGTGGACATTGTCCTAATGGACCCAAGCGGGGTCCCGATTTCAGATGATGGCCCCAATAAAACATTGACTATCTGGAATAGCGCAGGTTTGTATTTTTAGATTATGGCTTATGTTCAATCAACTTTTCATATATCTCATACATTCTGATTTTCGAAACAGACCAAACTATATTTCAAATACCTGACGACGCAGATACTCGATCGTTTTTCAACATTGGACCGCTGATCGGTGAACCCGTTTCGGAGCCAACGACATCGGACACGTACCCACACGATGAGACTGTTGAAAAAAATTGCCCAAATGCGCAACATATTTCTAACCCAGGTACGGTATTACATTGAGGGAAGGCAGCTATCAAATGTTGATATCGCAGATGCCTATACTCATTGAATCTAGGTTTGGTGAGTTGTTTTCTATCTCTAAAAAGTGAGAAATAACATACTGAAACAATTGTTCAGTGGTGGTGAGGACGCAAGGCAGTACGTCCTACGTCCAGAGTTCCAGTCATTGATTCAAAGGGGTCTGGGGTGTATGAGTATATGATAAGCATCTGCGATATCTAGATTTCATAGCGGTCTACTCTTGAATCTTTACAATCTGGGCAGTTTGAAGTTCAGTAAATAACTCAAATATTCCAACTGTTAAAATATTTCACCCATTTATTTTTTCCTCAGGAAACGCTCGTGGTCAACTGGGACATCACGGTATGTCAACAAGTGACAACGACCCGAAAACTGGTAATTCACTTTTTTGAAAATATTTTGATGAATAGGAACAGTAGTATTATATATTTTGTATTAATAAATTGTTCGGTAATGTTTCAGTTGCGTCATGGAAGGATGATGCAGCAGTGAGGAATCTAATCATGACGTGGAGGAAGTATGAGACCTTATTCAAAGCCGGACCAATGAGACACGAGACAGTGTGGCGCATGGTTGCAGAAGATTCCCAGATAACCAAGTGCGTGCAAATTTTACAGCAATATGACAGAAATTCGTGCAGAATATTGTTAGCAATATCAGGGCAAGGTGCGTCCTCTATTGCTGTAAAAAATGAGAGCAAATTATTTCAACAAGAATTGTCAGCAAAACATCAGCAACATGTGAATCCCAAAAACTGGTCGGGATTGAGTTTTGAGCGAATAAAAAAACAAAAAGAAATCGCTTATGGGTAGTATTTGTACGGCATCATCTCGTAATTGATTGTGGATTCCATTTCAGTTGAATATATTTCCGAAAAAATCTTCTGTTCCGGACCGGGGCATGAACCTGGTTACTAGAATCTCTCCTGCTATGAATCCGGCACGCTGTCCACTCACCCACGACGTCGCTGTCATATGGTGGAGACTAATTGTGCTTATATCGTGTGGCTGAGGAAGTTTTTATACTGATAATGAACTAAATTGACCTACCTGGTACATATATTTGATAATTATTATGTCATAATGTCATCCTATGTGTGTTCGCTGGAAATTCTCATGTATAGAAAGTATCCTCAGCTAGTATTTGACAAAAAGGTTTGGAGCAAGTGGAATAAAGTGCTTGTACAGTCACACTTCGTCATCTGAGAATTTGTTCTACCGAAGTTACAAATTTTTTAATTGAACAATAAAAAAGTAACTGAGAGCGACTGCTAATAGTTTAAAAAAAAAATCACAATTCCATTTACAGTGATAATAACTATAAAACAAAATGTTAGGCGAATTGAAGTTCCCATATACATATACAGGGTGTCACAGAATTGGTGACGGGGATTTCACAGGGTAAATCCTGATCAAAAACGGAATTGAAATTTCCTTAGCCCTTTTTTCCGGAAGTGCAAAGGTTTCCCGTCATAATTATTTTAATTCCAGTCAATGACGCGCGGCTTATGAACGGCCGTTTTTTTCGCGGCAACCATAGAGTGAGAGATGCGCACGCAACCGAGTGGTAATCACATCGACAAACGGCCGTTCATAAGCCGCGCGTCATTGGCTGGACTTAAAATAATTACGGCGAGAAATCTAAGCATTTCCGGAAAAAACGGCTAGGAAAATTTCGACCCAGTTTTTGATCAAGATTCACACTGTGAAATCCCCGTCACGAATCCATGACACCCTGTATGTATTGCCAGCAATTTGCTTCCAACTTGCTGTCAAAATATAGTTGTTTCTGGTTGCTAGCATATTTGCAGCAAAATTTGCTGACATAATAGATGATAGCAATTATTGCTGTACATTTGCTGTAAATTCTGATGTGTCAAAAGTATTTTCAGCAAGTAGTCGACAAAATGACAGCAAAATTTGCAGCAAGTGTAATGGACTGTTTGCACATTCACACTTGGTTATCTGGGTTTGTCCACTATCAATATCGAATGGATATACTCAGGGGTTCAATGCGAGAACAAGATTAAGGATTCACGCAAATCTTGGATAAGAGTACGTGACCATAATAATCAAACTGGTGCGGAACAAAAAAGTTGTAAGTTTTTCGATGAAATGGATGAGGTATTAAGTGAAAAACCTTGCGTTAAGCCAGTTTCACTGGCATCAAATTTAAAAATAAAGAAACGAGCCGCATGCTCGAAAGATGAATATGATTGCACTGATCAATAGAGCAATCATGTAGAAACAAATAAAAAAATGAAAACCACACGGGTACAAAAAGAGCTGTCTAAATGGTCGGAGGATCTGCGTGCTGATGCGCAGCGAAGGGAGGAAGCTCGCGAAGAACGCCACACCCAGGGCATGGATACATTCAAAGAATTGTTTTCTAAACTTATAGAAAAGCTCTGAATATGTTTCTGAGTATTCAATTTTTTTTTTTTTTTTTTGAATATTTCAATTTGTCTCCGCACCAGGTATAATCACTCAGTGACACCCAGATTCATAGTACGTAACGTTTCAATTCATTCAAATTTATTTTACAAACCTATGAGTATCAACTAGCAATTTCAACTTGTCTCCGCACCAGGTATAATCACTCAGTGATACCCAGATTCATAGTACGTAACGCTTCAATTCATTCAAATTTATTTTACAAACCTATATGTATCAATTCGCAATTTCAATTTGTCTCCGCACCAGGTATAATCACTCAGTGATACCCAGATTCATAGTACGTAACGTTTCAATTCATTCAAATTTATTTTACAAACCTATATGTATCAATTCGCAATTTCAATTTGTCTCCGCACCAGGTATAATCACTCAGTGATACCCAGATTCATAGTACGTAACGTTTCAATTCATTCAAAGTTATTATACAAACCTATGAGTATCAACTAGCAATTTCAACTTGTCTCCGCACCAGGTATAATCACTCAGTGATACCCAGATTCATAGTACGTAACGTTTCAATTCATTCAAAGTTATTATACAAACCTATGAGTATCAACTAGCAATTTCAACTTGTCTCCGCACCAGGTATAATCACTCAGTGACACCCAGATTCATAGTACGTAACGTTTCAATTCATTCAAATTTATTTTACAAACCTATGAGTATCAACTAGCAATTTCAACTTGTCTCCGCACCAGGTATAATCACTCAGTGATACCCAGATTCATAGTACGTAACGCTTCAATTCATTCAAATTTATTTTACAAACCTATATGTATCAATTCGCAATTTCAATTTGTCTCCGCACCAGGTATAATCACTCAGTGATACCCAGATTCATAGTACGTAACGTTTCAATTCATTCAAATTTATTTTACAAACCTATATGTATCAATTCGCAATTTCAATTTGTCTCCGCACCAGGTATAATCACTCAGTGATACCCAGATTCATAGTACGTAACGTTTCAATTCATTCAAAGTTATTATACAAACCTATGAGTATCAACTAGCAATTTCAACTTGTCTCCGCACCAGGTATAATCACTCAGTGATACCCAGATTCATAGTACGTAACGTTTCAATTCATTCAAATTTATTTTACAAACCTATATGTATCAATTCGCAATTTCAATTTGTCTCCGCACCAGGTATAATCACTCAGTGATACCCAGATTCATAGTACGTAACGTTTCAATTCATTCAAAGTTATTATACAAACCTATGAGTATCGACTAGCAATTTCAACTTGTCTCCGCACCAGGTATAATCACTCAGTGATACCCAGATTCATAGTACGTAACGTTTCAATTCATTCAAATTTATTTTACAAACCTATATGTATCAATTCGCAATTTCAATTTGTCTCCGCACCAGGTATAATCACTCAGTGATACCCAGATTCATAGTACGTAACGTTTCAATTCATTCAAATTTATTTTACAAACCTATATGTATCAATTCGCAATTTCAATTTGTCTCCGCACCAGGTATAATCACTCAGTGATACCCAGATTCATAGTACGTAACGTTTCAATTCATTCAAAGTTATTATACAAACCTATGAGTATCAACTAGCAATTTCAACTTGTCTCCGCACCAGGTATAATCACTCAGTGATACCCAGATTCATAGTACGTAACGTTTCAATTCATTCAAATTTATTTTACAAACCTATATGTATCAATTCGCAATTTCAATTTGTCTCCGCACCAGGTATAATCACTCAGTGATACCCAGATTCATAGTACGTAACATTTCAATTCATTCAAATTTATTTTACAAACCTATATGTATCAATTCGCAATTTCAATTTGTCTCCGCACCAGGTATAATCACTCAGTGATACCCAGATTCATAGTACGTAACGTACCAATTTATTCAAAGTTAATCAATAGATAGGGTACCTTAACAGGTAACAATTTAACAGGTAATGTAACAAGGATGTGACGACCATAATAGAATGTCCGCACATTCAGAGATCAGCTGCATATCTGGTACTTGGACATCACAGGGATGTCACTGAGACTACAAAGTACCAGATATGTAGCTGATCTCTAAATGTGCAGCTATTTCAGCATGGCCGTTACATCCTCGTTACATCACCTCTGAAATTGTTATTACACCTTTTTGCATCACGATTTCATGTTTAGGATTAGCCATACCTACCTTTCAGTCCTCTATTCTTCGTGTTAGATACGGAGTGTGTCAGCTGTGTAAGATATTGAAGGTTTCATACAGGGTCAAAAATGGAATTGACTTTTATATTCTATTGCCATTGCCATATTTTAGTACCAATTCATTCAAAGTTATTATACAAACCCATTAATATCAACTAGCAATTTCAATCTGTCTCTGCACCAGGTTTAATCACTCAGTGATAACCAGATTCATAGTGGGTTAGTTTACTAATTTCATAATAAGTATTATAAGCTGTTTGTTCAAATGATTGTATTTTTAAAGTGTAATCACTCAGTGATAACCAGATTCATAGTACGTTAGTATACCAATTTATTCACAGTTATCATACATACAAGTATCGGTGACTAACAATTATATTTATCATTTATAATTTGTCTCTGCACCAGGTATAATGGCTCAGTGATAACCAGATTCATAGTTCGTTAGATTATTAATTCTATAATAATAGGTATTATAAGCTGTTTGTTCAAATGATTGTATTTTTAAAGTGTAATCACTCAGTGATAACCAGATTCATAGTTCGTTAGCGCACTAATTATTCACAATTATTATACATATAAGTAATGGCGATTGCCACAATCACCCATCATTTTCAAATTGTCTTTACTTTAATTAATCAATAAAAAAAATACTATTAAAGCATTCGAAGTGCCTACATTCTATTTTCTAATGTCACGGACTACTGCTCACGCTATTTGGGCGTGTAATAAATAGTTAAGGTATTGTTCATGATCATAATGGAGTATGAATAAATAATTCTCTCTCTCTCTCTCTCTCTCTCTTGTCATCCACCTTATAATAAGTTTCTGCCTCTCATACTGCAAATCTCTATACTATCTCAGTACTCTTTTGTTACTTCTGCTTGAATCTATGTTTTTGTAGTTTTTATTTTCTTTAATTTGTCTCACCTATATCCTTTCATGTAATTTTTCTATATTCTTTTATCTAATTTTACTCTTTTTCGTTTGTTTATACATATGATAATTACTATTACTACTTAATTATCTTTATGATTCTTTATGCTGTATCGTTAATGCGCTTGAGGGGACCTGTCCCAGAGCGCCAAATAAAGCTTACTCTCTCTCTCTCTCTCTGAAAGAGTGAGATAAGATTAGGTTTTAACTAGTTTTTTCATTTCATCCTTTAATGTCTTATCGCCCTTTCGGGCATGTAGACGAAAGTTTTAAATAGTTCTAACATAGGATATACAATCGAACATGGTTAATTTACATAGAAGGGAAGTACCTACGAATTGTCGAGGTTTAGAATTAGAGGAGCCAGGATATAAAAATTCAAAAGCCAATCATCTCAATATGATTAGTATATATAAAATTTATCATTCTGATTTTAATTATAAAGGTTCCATGAAGGAAAATGAACACGACTTCAATGTGAAGAGGTTTTCTAATTAACGAGGTACGAATAAATTATCTAGGTTTGACACAATTAAAAATATCGCTATATTCATATCCTAGTATGCCTCCAAGGATCCTATTTTTTTTTTAAACCTTTGGCTTACCCTATCCTATCTCAGATCCACGAGCGTCTTAGGTCACATTTCATGTACTACATACGCGACAACGACAGCATCGCGCGACAAAAATCGACCAATCACGTGCAACGCGTAAGCCTACCACGCATCCACCTCGTTCGTTTCAAAGTCACACGGTCGGGTGCAATCGTGCAACTCTTGTTTTGTATGTTTCGACCTGCTATTGGTCGGGTGTATAAATTCACCCGTTGTGTTCTCGCAGCGCCACCGAGGAGCTTTGGTATTTTCTGTTACTACTCAGGCTCTCGGGTGGTCGGGTGCACCCGGTGATGTTTTGGAACGCACTCCTGGCCGGTGCTAACCACCTTTCCCCTCGGCTACGTCCTATTATAGGAGTTAAGCCATTTAAAAGGATATAAAAAAAAAAAACCACCTTTCCCCTATGTTGACGCAAAGCCCGCGCTCTCCTACTTAGACAATAGACATGGTAATATGAAGAATTAACCGGCCCCAATAAGGGTCACTGTGGTGTACATAATGACGTTACATCGAATTCATCAATTTTCGCATAGATTATCAGCTTTTTGGTAGGGAAAAACCCAAATGGAAGGCTAAAAAGTTAGGAATCGCGAAAAATAAGGTGCCCGTCACGTGAAGGACTCAATTCTGCACCAAAGTTACCCATACGAGATTTTTGTGGGATCACTCCAAAGGCCCCAAAACGAGCCTCAAAGATCAGGCGATGGTGTTTAAAAAGACCGAAAAAACCTGTTTCACCACAGGTGCCACCTTATAGATTTTTTATAACAAACCTGTTTTGAATACATACGTGGAGCACGCAACACTGTAAACGATTACAGATAGCTAATGTAAGTGACTGCAGATAGCCTTGCGACCACAGACAGCCTCGTGACCACAAATAGCCGATTTTATTACAATTACCCTGCCTTCAATACGCAGTGCAAGCAACACTGTAAGCGACCACAGATAGCCTGAATATAATTGATTCACTGTCACCGACCATCAACCCCACGCATTTTAAGCGTTCAAAACCCGTCCTTCATGTTTCATCCAATCGGCGCTTAATCACAGTTCCAGATTTTTATAATTTACCCCTCTCTGGGTATCATAACTAGGACGACTGTCACAGTTCAGCAACATTCATCAGTGATTGAAGTCGCAAACAATCTTCTCTCTTGAGGATGAGTATTGTATACTCAGTGAATAAAAATGGCCTCATCATTGGATTTACCAATTAACATGGAAGATGAATTGATCGCTATGTTCCCATTGATTAAACATTCAAGGAATGTTCGGAAGATTGAAAAATGGATCAGAAATTGTGATGTCACCATACGTTTATTGAGTAAGGCATTGAAAAAATTAAATGTGTCATGTGGAACTAAACACTGCAGTTTGAAGTCAAGAATCGGTCGATTGGAGAGTCTCAGAGTTTTAGTTCAGCAACAGATAAAGACCGGTCAAGGAATTGAAAATGCCCCACAACGATCGCGAAGCAGTCGAGTAGGCTGGCAGGACCTCGAATCAGCATTCAAAGGAAGAATTCGTACTGGGCGAGTGATTAACATACAGCATATTGATCCAAAGCAATTCTTAGAAGATGCTGAATATCTAGTAATCATTCGTATCAAGGATGTGCTAAAGAAACACACTTGCGTTAAAGTGAATACAAGCCTAAATGGGGAATTTATGTTAAAAGACAAAAGTGATGAAAAATGTTTTGATACTGCAAGTAAGCAGCTACTTTTAACAACAAATTTACAGAATTGGTATGCAGACCACGTTGTCACACCCATAATAACTCAGATGGAAGAATTTCAGGAGAGGGATAGCGGATGGGTATTGATTAGACTTATGAATTTGGAAGTCAATGCAAATCGATGTGAACCTCTCAATGGGGCTAGTTTTGTAGAATTACCTCGCAACATTAAAACTCGAAGAGCTGTAATTAATGTTCGTTCGCGAGACGGTGCATGTTTTGCCTGGGCAGTTGTTTCAGCTTTATTCCCCACAACACGTCATCCCGATCGACCAAGTTCGTATCCCCACTTCTCAACGATATTAAATTTGACAAACATTTCGTTCCCTATGACCCTCGAACAAATACCAAAGTTTGAGAAAATGAATACTTCGTCTATAAATGTTTTCATACTCGCCAAAAAACATACTGAGAGTATTCAAATCGAACCATTGTATATAACTGATGATAAAAAATTGATACACATTAATTTGTTAATGATACAAAACAGTAAGGGTGAATCACACTTTTGTTGGATTAAAAATCTTTCGAGATTGCTCTCAACGCAGTTATCAAAAAGAAATGGAAGAAAATTTATATGTGATAGGTGTTTACATGTGTTTTATAGTGAAACACGTTTGACTAACCATACTATTGACTGCGGTAAATTAAATGACTGTGCGGTAGAGCTTCCCACTGAAGAAACTAAGTGGCTCCAGTTTAAAAATTTCAACCGTAAAGAGTTCGTTCCATTTATAGTGTACGCAGACTTTGAATGTTTCTTGAATGAATTATCAACTGATGAGTTGCGGAATAAAAAATCTCATGCATACCAAAAGCATGAAGCCTACAGTGTTGGATTTTATCTTCATTGTTCATATGATAAGTCACTATCACGATATGCATCATATCGAGGCCCCCACCCAGCACGATGGTTTGTTATGGAACTCAAAACAATAGCAGACAAACTGAAAACAACCTACGGCAATCCCATAAAAATGACTAAGTTAACTCGACGCGAAAACGCAGATTATCAGAACGCACTAAACTGTCACATATGTGGGGGTCTGTTTACCGATACACAACAACGCGTTCGCGATCATTGCCATTTTACTGGTCGTTACAAAGGTGCAGCGCATGGGGGGTGTAATTTGAATTATCAGGATGATCGAATGATTCCAATCGTATTCCATAATATGACTGGTTACGATGCACATTTTGTGATAACGGAATTAATGACCGCATTTGAAGGACAAGTATCAGTATTAGCTATCAATAAAGAGAAGTATATCTCATTTACAAAGACGGTTTGTGGGGGTATACTGAGTAGCTTCAAGCTGAGGTTCATCGATTTATTTAAATTCATGAATTCCAGTTTGGATAAACTTACTTCCTATTTGGGGGTCAATGAGTTGAAAATATTGAGAAATGAATTCAGTGACATCGATTCCACAAGGTTTCAACTCTTGACGCGGAAAGGAGTGTTTCCTTATGATTACTTGAATTCATTGGATAGGTTAAATGATACCACTCTACCCCCAAGAGAAGAATTCTACAGTAAGTTAATGGATAGCGATGTTCTAGAAGAGGATTATTCACATGCCATGAATGTTTGGAAATCATTTAACATACAAACGCTGGGTGAATACAGCGATTTATATTTAAAGACAGATGTTTTACTGTTGGCGGATGTATTTGAAAATTTTCGAGAAAGTTGCATGAGGACGTATGATTTGGATCCTGCGTATTACTATACACTACCAGGACTGACATGGGATGCAATGCTCAAGTATACGAAAATTCGCTTAGAGTTGTTGACTGATGTAGATATGTTATTATATGTAGAACGAGGTATACGTGGTGGTTTGAGTCAGTGTTCCAATAGGTATGGTCGCGCTAATAATAGCTACATGGACAGTTATGATGTGAATGCTCCGAAAAAATATTTGATGTACTTTGATGTAAATAATTTATATGGTTGGGCGATGTGTCAGTATTTGCCTACTGGAAAATTCGAATGGGTTGCAGATGTATCACAATTCGATGTGAAACTTATTTCTGATGACGCCCCCATAGGATATATACTGGAAGTTGATCTAGAATATCCCGAAAAATTGCATGATTATCATAAAGATTTACCGTTCTGCCCCACCCATACCAAGGCTCCAAAGACAAAGGATGTGAAACTGCTCGCAACTTTGCACAGTAAAAAGCGATATATCATTCATTATAGAAATCTCAAGCAGTGCCTCAGTCACGGTTTGAAATTATGTAAAATATATCGAATTTTACAATTTGAACAGTCAGCATGGTTAGGTTCATATATTGATTTGAATACTAGTATGCGCACACGTGCTAAAAATGATTTCGAAAAGAACTTGTTCAAATTGATGAATAATGCAGTATTTGGTAAAACAATGGAAAATGTGCGTAATCATGTAGATATAAAATTAATCAGTAAATGGGATGGGCGATACGGTGCAAAATCTTTGATTGCGAAACCGAATTTCCATCGGATAACGATATTTTCAGAAAATTTCGTTGCTATAGAATTGCGAAAGTTGAAGGTGAAGTTCTTCAAACCAATTTACCTTGGGATGTGTATATTAGATTTATCTAAAACCTGCATATACGCGTTTCATTATGAATATATGAAACCTCAATTCCAAGATGAATGCAAACTACTCTATACAGACACTGATAGTTTAATATATGAAATAAATTGTGACGATATTTATGAAGTAATAAAACGTGATATTGAAATATTCGACACGAGTGACTACGATCTAAATAATTTGTATAATATTCCTCTGAGGAATAAAAAGGTTCCAGGATTAATGAAAGATGAAAATAATGGTGATGTGATGAGTGAGTTTGTAGGTTTGAGATCTAAAATGTATTCTATCAGAATTGATAAAAAAGAAGAAGAAGTCAAAAAAGCAAAGGGTGTAAAAAATTGCGTTGTGCAAAGAGAAATAACATTTGCAGATTATCTTGAATGCCTGAACACAAATTGCGAATTAAACAAACAACAGCGATTTATACGTTCAAAGTTGCATACCGTGTATTCAGTATGTGAGACGAAGGTAGCTCTAAGCTCAAACGACACAAAACGTTATGTGATCCCTAATTCTACTGATACATTGCCATGGGGTCATTATAATATACCAATAACGCATCAGTCGTGAAATGATTTAGATAAGGGTTGGGTAGTTCATTGAATATTCTCATATTTTATATTTATTCGATGTATCGATACACTTGATTGTAATTATATGAAACATTTTCATTATTTATCCAAGAATTGTGTGATGAATCAAATCCCAACCACCTAACATTATACTTCATTTCCTCTTTTTCGTAAGACTTTTTCCACTAGATGTAAGGTAAAGGACCCAGTACCGGAACGAGACCCAATATCGGAACGATTTGACACTCAATAATTTATATTTAATCTCGTACGCGATGGAATTTTTCGAATCTTGATTCATTTGATACCTTAATCTTTTATTTATATAACATATTGTAACGTATCCAGCCGGCTATACCTAGGGCCTGCTGTGATTGGTTCAATAACATCATCTTGGAGTGGACAAACGCGCGTTGTCCAGTGTTACCGCTTATGACGTCAGAAGCGGCAGCCAAATAGTATATAAACGGCTGACGAGCCAGTTCGTCAGCGCAGTTGAGGTAAAGCACCCGTGCGACTCATTTGTCATATTAGATCGGTCGTCTTGACCGACTAATAACTTAGAATCATTATTTTCCCGTTAGAATCATAAAATTTATCGAAAACGAATACTTATAAAATTTATCAAGAGCTAATATTACTAAAGCAGTAGTTAGATTCAGACATAGACAACACAGGAACTTTAGCTATAGCAGCATTGTTGCCAAACTCGAATTAATTTAACAATTGAAAACTCTCATTAGAAAAATGTGTAGGGAGTAAGATGATTAGAATTTAGTATCTTTTCTTATAAATACCTTTATATTTCAATCTGACCATATTATAATTTTCATATGCTTACTAAACGGATTTGCCTGACATTTCTGTAGTTAGAACCTTTCCTAGCTAACACAAAAGCCAACATAGGCGGACCAGATAAACAATCAACAGAAGCGTACGGTACGAGTGCAACAACTCGGATCCGAGGGCCAGTTATTGTGATTCTGGATCTGATACGCAGGCTCGGATCAAGATCCTGGTTCTGCTAGATTATCTTAACTTCGCAATAGCAGGGACCACTGGCTTGGAACACCACCCGGTTCAGTGGAGGTCGGCGAAACCTTCGGTTGAGCATATAATATACACTTTGGCGGTCGAAAGACCTGATCTGTGTTTTGAATAGCGTAGTATTGTCAAATATAATAAAAAAAATCTGCAGTAGGTGGCTTTTTGTGTGGCATAACCTCCCTTTTCCCCACCTCGCAGTGTCGAGGAGTCCATATTTACTTATTTTTCAGATAATCAAATAAATTTCATTCTTTAAGAACCCGACGATCGACTTGTCTCAACGATCTCAAGATCCTAGAAAAGCCGATACGTTACAATATATAAATGTGAATTGAAAGTATATTCGAAGTATGAAATAAAAATTGTCAAATATAGCAGTAGTCTCAGATGTACGACTTTTCCAAGTTCCTTAATGGTTTTGTTAAGAAATCAGTCGATGATCTTGAGCTTGTAGAAAGTGCATAAAAAAACTTTTCGGATATGTTTTTTTTTTATGTGTTTGTAGAAGTATTTTGAAATCAGAATAATTTATTTATAATATGAGCAAAATTCCCTTTTCATTTAAATTCTACCGTTCCTTTATTGGTCCCCTAAAAATGAGCTGTACCCAGTGTCGGAAAAGCCATCCATGTTGCTTTTATCGCATGACACATGCAGGGCATTTTATTTAGTATACAGATCGAGTGGGGCCAAAAAATTAATTTGTGATTGAATATTTAATGCAGTAAGTACGTTTGTTATAAAAAATACATGAAATATACATTAAATTTAATTTAGATGGTAAAAATTAATCTGTGTGTCAAATGTTTTATTCGGAAACTATTTAATTCTAGTATAACCTCAAAATCATTCATTTCTATTCTATTATTATTTACTTGATAAAATGTTTGTTTATTTTTTTTCTTATAAAATATTAAATCATTCGAAAATATAAAATGCATTTTATATTTGTACATATTAAATAATGATTGAAACTCACTATAATGGAGTACATGGCATTTATTTTATATATCAATTATTTACTTATTCACAGGTTGTAAATAAAAAGAAAAAAAAAGAAAATAAAAATTAATTTATTATAAAAGAATAATCAAACCCTTTTATAATAGAATTTTTCGATGTTAAATGCTTCTATCACTAATTATTATTGCCTCAACTCATTTATCATTAATTATTTCTTCTAATTAACTGCTATATTATTCAATCACTTTAAGGTAAGCATAATCCTTTGATTGAAATAAACTCATTTTATTGACCGTTCCGGTACTGGGTTAACTATGTTCCGATACTGGGTCTGGGCTTTTTAGGTGTTCCGCTACTGGGTCTTTTAGACTCATTCGTAAAACAAAATTTTAATATATTAAATTTTAGTAAAACTAATCAATGTAATTACGCCTGAATAGCTAAATGTCTATTCCATCCGGTGAATTAATTCATTTTTGTCCATCAGCTACTTAAGTATTTTGCAAATAAGAAAAATCAGTCATATACCCTTCGTCGTTCCGGTACTGGGTCCTTTACCTTATACATCTGGATATTGAGGTATTTTTAATTCATCTTCATGAAAGCCACCCATAATTCCCACGAAGAAATTGAAACACGTCTTCTGTGTTTTTACTTGCACGTATGACGAAGGCATTGATAGAAGATGACGACATATTCCAGAAAATGTTACTGGCTATTATAAGGACCATGCTTTCTCTAGAATGCGTCGGTAACCTTTTGTGGGTGTGAGTCAAAATGTGACTATTAAGAAAATCAGGCCTCTATATCTCATCTATTTAATCTCTATCTAATATCTACTCCACATGTGTGCTGTCTGGGGGTCACTAGGTATTTTCATTTTAAAGTAGTCCGTTAGTGAAAAAAAAGTTAAATTTTATTGATAAAACTATTACAATATGCTTTTGGAGTCTAGAGAATGTAGCATGTTCATGTTTTATCATTCATTTCGATGTATCATGCTTTATTTGCGGAAATCAAGTGGGTCACTTGAAATTATCAAATGGGTCACTTGGTGACCCGCGGGTCTAAGGTTGCCGACGCCTGCTCTAGATACTACACGGAGAGAAAAAAATAGTAATATTCACAATGTAACATAGTAACCATTACTATGTCACATGGTAACGTAGATTTTTGAGCATAACATCTGCTAAGTTACCATGCAGCATAGTAACGGTTACCAGAAACATAGTAATGATTCCTATTTCACATAGTATCATTCACGATTCTATAAGAAAATGAGTCTGGTTACTATGTAGAATGTAATATATGTAAATATTACTATGTAAATATTACTATTCTCTTCTCTCCGTGTACCCGAATATTATTCAAAAATCGCTATTGGTTGCTATATTATGCGAGATAATCGAATCATTTTTGGACGGACTCTTGGAGCACAGATTGTATACGTGTCATCTGAGTTTCGAGGGTATACATTGATAATTAAGGGTGCTGGATCGGAATTAAAAAATTTGTGAAAATTTGGTTTTTTACATCTTGCGACTAGACTCACCAAAATTTTTGAAATCTTCGAAATTTTTTATCATTAAACATTTTTGCCTCACACGCATATGAAGGAAATTAAGAATCAAAATTGCAAATTTTTTTTCTGATCATTTTTTTAAACAATGTTCCACCCATTACCCAACACGCAAAGTCAGGGACTTATTTGTAGAGGTAAAATCTACCTACGAAAAAATTGGAATAACTATACTCAAAAAGAATAGGAGTCAGTCGATTTTATATCGAATCCGACTGAACTATTGCGATACTTCAGGGAACTCAGTTCCCGTGCAGAAATTTGTTAGGGCTTCCCCTAATATTAGCAAGGCCCTGATAGGGGTCCCGTATGGCGTCCTCAAGTGAGGACACCTTAGCAGGGCCCGACTCGTCCAGAATATGGCGTCCTTAAGTAGGGTGACTTAGTGCAGCATTTTTATGGCCCTGCTAGGGAGTGCATAGGGCATCCATAATCATGATTGCCCAGTGTCACCCTATCGAGGCCCTGTCAGGGTTGGCATGTCGCCTCCGTAAATAAGATTTCCTAGTGCAGGCCTATTCATGGCCCTGGTAAGGGGGCATGCGGTGTCCGTTAATAGTATATCACCCAGTTTCGCTTCTTTAAGGCCCTAATTCGGATCGCATATGGCATCCTCAAGTAGGGTTACCTACCCAGATAACAAAATGCCCGCACAGTGCGCGCACCGTGCGCGCACGCGTGCGAGTTAAGCCGCACGGCGTGCGCTCACTGAATGAGACAGATGTGTCCTCAATTGAGGGGCATATCGCTCGCACGTCGTGATGCCGCACGACGTGCGGGCATTATGCGACTCACGTCATGCGGTCATATTGAGGATCGTAAAAATGCTCAAACTAATAAATTATTATTTAGTGTGATAAGACAATGAAAACAATATTGTATTCAATTACGGATGTACAATTTTTATTTGAATAAAATAGGCATAAAGAAATATGTCAAGTTCTAAAAGTATGCAATATAATTTGTCTTTGGAACTTATAACTAAACGTTAAAACTTAAATGAGCTTATAAATAAATTTCAACAAAAGATCAAATTATCGAGGGCAAGGTTACATTTCATCGTCTGCAAACTCCTCGTCTTCTTCGACCTCGGCGTCATCTGCCGAATCTTCATTATCTTTATCTTCGACGACTTTCGATGTGTTTGCTTCGTACACCTCAAGCATTTACTCCTCAAACTCTGCCTTTGTGTTTGGGTCCCTGAATAAAGGATAATTAGGTCAACAATTTGATTTGAATAATTCTTTTCACACAGAAAATAGCACGTTCATTAACCGTTAGAGAATATGAAAATTTACAAAAAAAGTGAGGTTATGATATGGCATAATAGGAAAAGGATTGTGTACTTACCAGCAGTTCCTTTTTCGGTACGGACACTTATAGCTATAACTTGCGATAATTCTGTATAATATCAACTCTCTAGAATTGAAAGTATGGAGTCTATATAGCGAAAGAAAGCCGGTGACTTCAAATACGGAAGTGAGCAATGGTGCCTTAATGAGACAAGGGGACAAGAAGCCGACTAGTCAAAACAGAGTCTCAATTCATTCAAATACGTAAATCGGGGCGAATATACGTGTTACGTACATACGTTGCAAACTGCGGGAAAATAACTTTTTTTTCGAAGAGAATGGCTCAAGAAATTTCGCTGTTGATTTTCACAAGAATTTACGCTGCAAAGATATATTTATTACGAATTCCTGAACTGTATAATATGATTGCACACTGACATCATAGTGCCCGCACGCCGTGCGTCGCATTAGCAATCACATCGTGATTGTGTGTCTGCGCACGCGTGATGGTTCAGTGCGACTCATATGACTCGCACTTGTGATGCGTCACTTCGTGCGAGCGAGAATGGTGCGACCTCGCCCGCACAACGTGAGCCGCACGTTGTGATGGTACCGTGCGTCGCACGATTGTTATCTGGGTAGTGTTGCATTAGTAAGACCATCATACGGGTCGCATGCGTACACATATGATCCTCTCCACGTCAGACCGGACAGTTTTTGACCTCGATGTTTCCGATTTCGCTATAACTTTTTTCAACGTGTTTCAGCGCGCGCCGTCTCTTATAAATAAATCGTGTTCACATAGTTTCCATCGTTTCTGTATCCTTTTGACTTAACGATTTTGTAGAGAATTGATCAAGGAATACGCTCATATTTTTTTCAACATTTTATCGTGTGGCCCTTGCTTTGAAAATCACGTTTAAATAATATGTTTGTTTATAACAAATAAAATTGTTTGTTACCGCAGGATAAAATAAATATATAAAAATAGTGTCATTCAACATCTTTGAAATGGTTCTCAGATGAAGTCTCTAGGTTGAATACAATCAAAGATATGACCGTTTGAAGGGGAGTATGTTTTCGATTTTTGGCTCTTTCTCCTGAATTTCACCCCCGTGTAACTTGGAAAATAGGGGCCAAAAAAAAAAACGAAAAATTGTTTGATGAATTTATTTGTTTCATAGAACCCGTAAAAAAAATTAGAGCTAAATCGGTAACATCGAGGTCAGAAAGTTGTCCGGTTTGACGTGGAACTACTCATCTACAGAAAGATTACACCCAGCAATTGACGTTGGGTTATCGGTTAGTAGTCCAGTCGAACACAACATAAGATCTATTCAGGAATATGATATTTCTGTAACCTTTTTGACGAGTTCATTATATCCCCACGAATATACCTGTGATTTATCCAAAAGATTTTCGGGTGCGTTTACCCAGCAAACCAATACATAACTGATACATAACTGTAAGAGCACATCTAGAGATCGGAGTAATGTAACATAGTTATGTCTCTGATATGCGACATATCTTTAGAATGTAACATATTGTTTACATAACATAAGATGCATGAATGATACGTAATATTGAGGGCATCACGAAACCTATGTGAAGTTGGCCCCCCCAGTTTGGATTTTTCAACTTTTTTTTTTTGAATCGTTTGGTGGTCGTTTGGTGGTGTTTGGTAGCTCATTTTTGAGGTTTGGTGGCGAACGGTTTCTCGAAAATTTGGTAAAAACAAAATTTTGGCGTTAAGTTGGCCCCCCCACATTGACATTATGAATTTTTTTTTTTTTAATCGATTGCTGGTCGCTGGCCGATGTTTGGTAGTCGACTTCCAAGGTTTGGTGGCGAATAGTTTTTTCGAGAAACTCGAAATACAAAAAATTACCGTGTAATTGACCCCCTTTCCTCACCACATTGACATTTTGGAAATTTTTCAATCTTGAATCGATCGCTGGTCGTTGGCTGATGTTTGGTAGTCGACTTCCAAGGTTTGGTGGCGAATATTTTTTTTTCCGGGAAAATCGGAAGTACACATTACTCATTGGTCCTTCTAATGTTACATTAGGGCAAGCTCCGTTTTGTATGCAATTATGTGGAATATAAAATATTCACATTATAGCGTCTCTCATCAATTTCCGACTGGCATTGCAAGGTAAGTGACATTCTCTATTGAGCGATATCGCGTCCCTAATCAATGCCATTAAGGCATATCGTCGTTATAGGCCTTTATGGCATACTAATGCTAACAACGCATATATATAGTTTTCTCAAACTTTGCCTATCGCTGTGAAAACACGAAAATCGCATAGGAAGGAAAAAAAATAGTATATTGTGTATCTTGCACACTGTACTTTTCATAATAAGGGCAGGGTATGGGCCTTCTTTGATGCGCGTCGATCGGATGGGGAATGGCGCGTGGTGAGTCGTGTACCACACACTTATAGATATTATATAGATATACTTATAGATCTGCAAAGATAAATCTGTTGTTTGTATCACGTTTGTATACATCAACAGCGTCATTGTATGGTCATGTAACGTCGGCAATGGCCACTAGGCGACACTACGAGTGAGGTGCTCAAAATGGCGCAACCAATCAGAATACAGCAGTCCCCTTACTGATGATGGCTAGCCCCCCGCACCGATATACTGACTTTACGCTCCGTCCATATAATTCTTAGGTTGCCCTAATGTAACATTAGAAGGACCAATGACTAATGTGTACTTCCGATTTTCCCGGAAAAAAAAATATTCGCCACCAAACCTTGGAAGTCGACTACCAAACATCAGCCAACGACCAGCGATCGATTCAAGATTAAAAAATTTCCAAAATGTCAATGTGGTGAGGAAAGGGGGTCAATTACACGGTAATTTTTTGTATTTCGAGTTTCTCGAAAAAACTATTCGCCACCAAACCTTGGAAGTCGACTACCAAACATCGGCCAGCGACCAGCAATCGATTAAAAAAAAAAAATCCATAATGTCAATGTGGGGGGGGCCAACTTAACGCCAAAATTTTGTTTTTACCAAATTTTCGAGAAACCGTTCGCCACCAAACCTCAAAAATGAGCTACCAAACACCACCAAACGACCACCAAACGATTCAAAAAAAAAAAAGTTGGAAAATCCAAACTGGGGGGGCCAACTTCACATAGGTCATCACGAAGTAACAATGTAATATAACAAAGTTACGTAGAGGAGAAATAACGTAACTTCAATTCCGTGATGTATCATGTACATTACATGAGACCCACAAGTGATACATGAAATTGAAAGCATCTTCAGGGATCCGGAAATATAACATAGTTACATACATGGGACATAATATTTCTGCAAATATGACATGTGTCGTATATATAACATCAGCCCCATGGATGATACGTAACAGAGATGGCAACACCAGGGAACAGAGTCACATAACGTAATAACATCTATGATACGTGCAATATCTTTAGTTCTGCAATTAAAACATCGCAAAATAGGATATCCGTATCTGCTGGCGATAATTTCTGAAACGTATGTAAGTGACTAACATGATAGTACGCATCAATCGAGGCATAAACGCTTCAGAGCTGTTAGATAGCGAGATCGAAAATATAGAAAAATCTGGCAGTATTCACTACACGATACTGTGGTGTAGTGGCGAGAGCGTGCGACTACTAATCCAAGCGAGTCCGAGCGATCATGGTTCGAGCCCGGGTTAGGTCAAAATAATGATGTCGTCTTGAATGAACTAAAAATGCGTTTTAATCTATCTGTGGTTGATTATAAATTGTTACTATGTCATATATACACCATAGATGATGGCAGTGCCGGCAAGTTATGAATTTTCCGTGTGTGGTGGATTTGGTGATCGGGGGGGGGGGGGGGGGGGGGGGGGGGGTAATAATATTTTTTTCAGTTTTCAGATTTTTCATTCAGTCATAGCGAAAGCAGCTCCGTGACCGCACAGATATGAATAATGTTCTGAATTTTAGCAAATTTTGTAGCGTGGTCTGTGATACTCAATAAATTTTGGTTTGCAGTGATCGAATTCCGTGTGTGGAAAAACCACACACGGAACATTTCGAGTGTGGTTGTCTCCACACCAACCACACAATAGTTGCCGGCCATGGATGATGGAAATTAGTAATAATAACGGCTTTTTATTTAGCTTTTCCAGTGTGATAGTTAATTGTATCAGATGCATCTCCAACATGAGTCAGTCCACGTCAACCGGGACACCTTTTTGACCGCATGTTCTTGAAAATCGTCGTAATTTTTTTTACATATTCTCTGGGTAAAATGAATGGATGAAACATTTTTTTTTTTTTTTTTAACCTGAAGGGCTTAGAAGATACAAGGGGTTGAATTTTCGAAAAAAACACCAAAAATCGGAATCGCGCTCTTCTTTAGACGTTAATATCTCCGGTTCCCTTGGTCGTACAGACATCGTAAATAACTCATTTCGAAGCTCTTGAATCGCACTTTCATGTTATGAATTTTTAATTCATGTCATAAACAATTTTCTATTTGTTATTAACAATTATATTTTTTAAACGTGATTTTCGAGATGATTACACCCTTTGAAAATTCTGAAAAAAATATGAGCGTGTTCCTTGATTAATTCTCTACAAAATCTGTAATTTTCAAAATGGAACTCCGATGGAAACTATATTTAAAAAACGATTGAACCGTGCGGGATGTCGCGCGCGGCTGTCTACGCGGGCGTGCCGAGACCGAGGCTTGTTCGCTTCACACGTAGAGAATACAGGGGGGCATATTACGATGAAATTCATCAAATCCAATAATTTACCGAATTATTTATTCCATTTCATGCTGAATACTCGACTTGAAACTATAAAAATATTAGTATAGAGATACAAACTTGACTAAAATCTTGAAAAAAACTGCTGAACATAACGTACTTTTCGATCCCATCCATCGGAATACGACACCGTATTATTCGATCGATTACGTACTTAATTAATGAATTTGAAATTTTAATACCTACAGTGTACAAGTGACTCGAAAAAAATTATTTTTGGAGGTATAATAGTCCCCCCTTAAGATTCCAGTGAAATGTAGAGTTCTCGTGGGTAATGATTGAGTAATTTTAGATTCATTAATTTAGTACGTAATCGATCGAATGATACCATGACGTATTCCGTCTGATGGAATCAAAAAGTACGTTATGTTTACCAGTTATTGTCAAGATTTTAGTTGAGTTTGTATCTCTATAATTTTTATAGTTTCAAGTCGAGTATTCAGCATGAAATGGAATAAATAATTCGGTAAATTATTGGATTTGATGAATTTCATCGTAATATGCCCCCCTATATTCTTTACGTGTAAAGCGAACAAGCCTCGGTCTCGGCGCGCCCGCGTATACAGCCGCGCGCGACGTCCCGCACGGTTCAATCGCTTTTTAAATATAGTTTCCATCGGAGTTCCATTTTGAAAATTACAGATTTTGTAGAGAATTAATCAAGGAACACGCTCATATTTTTTTCAGAATTTTCAAAGGGTGTAATCATCTCGAAAATCACGTTTAAAAGATATAATTGTTAATAACAAATAGAAAATTGTTTATGACATGAATTAAAAATTCATAACATGAAAGTGCGATTCAAGAGCTTCAAAATGAGTTGTTTACGATGTCTGTACGACCAAGGGAACCGGAGATATTAACGTCTAAAGAAGAGCGCGATTCCGATTTTTGGTGTTTTTTTCGAAAATTCAACCCCTTGTATCTTCTTAGCCCTTTGAGTTAAAAAAAAAACAAAAAATGTTTCATGCATTCATTTTACCCAGAGAATATGTAAAAAAAATTACAAGAGAATCAGAAACATCGAGGAATATTTTTGGCCAAATCCGTCCCGCTTGACGTGGACTGACTCATATGTAGTATAAATCGTTAACCATTAGATGTCCATATTTTTGTATTCGCAGATCTGTTCAATAAAATATTCGTTGCAATAAAGGTATAACGGTGGTTTGAAAAAATTACTTCAAATTCTCCTGTTTTTTTTCATACACTGAAAGAAATTTGTATGGGGCACAGCAATAATTCTGGTTGACCGAGCTATAATTTATGCTTAAAATAGTGACAGCCAGAAATTTTCTTGCCACACCAATACGATTATGATTGAACTGAAATGGTCGACGTAACTATATCATGATTATGATATGAGGTATTCCTCGTATGGCTCATTTGAGTGAACCAGGCATACCGAGGCTTACGCATACAGAGTCTTGCTATGATAGGTCTACGGTGTATAGTATACAGTCACAAGCTGTACTCTCAGAACAAACGGTTAGGGTAGTTCAAATGCCCATATGATAAACGAAAATAGGAAACATACTTTGGTTATGAGAACTTTGAATATTGCTACGGAAACAATTCAGTATAGCTGTGTGAACTATATCGCTTCGCCGAGTCGAACGTTGATTCTGGTTTGTCCGAGTAAGTATTATGGCTCCTTTATTTTACTGGACTGTATGAGCGATATGGCTCCTCAAGCTATACTGAATTGTTAAGTTGAACTTCAGTTTTAGTTGTTCTGAATCGAACATCACTTCTAGTTTATCTGTGTATACATAAGCGGTACGGCCCCGTGAGGTATATCAGCCTGTTGAGTCAAAAATTGGTTCTACTTTATACAGATATACACTAGGGTGGCCCTTCCTTTAAAGTATGAATTTTGACCTTCACGTTCCCTGAATCATCGCCGAATAAATTTTGAAAGACCTAGGTGAAATCGAATCCTCTATAGCGCAATGGGAAAACGTGCCTGACAACACATATTTCTCTCGTTTTGAATAACACGGGATATTTCACCCATGTATTCAATCATTTTTTTCACGCTCACTACTCACTGAAACAAGTCTGATCAATCAAAATTTGGAAAGACTTTGTACCCATTTTTCTCTCATGGTGTCTGAAAAGTTATGAAGTGGTCAGCCAGGGAAGCTCTCTCAAACTTCTGAGGACCCAGATTTTTCAATCAAAATTTTATCATCAACTATTTTACATCGACGCTGTCTATATACATACAGACTCTCGGAGAACATATTGAGTTTCAGGTTTCAAAAACTGTAGTCATTAAAAATCAAGAAAACACGCGTCATGTCAACGAATGAAAACTCACCTCCGCACACTTCACTAGAATACAAGACACTACGTATTTTTCCAATAAGCGAGTCAAGTTGGTGCGTGTATAAGATGAAGTATTCGTACGGCTCGTCCAGCTATGCGTATAACTGTCTCAACAATACAAACGCGTTGAGATCGTATTGTACGCTACGCGTATATAGTTAAGTGAGCTATACGTATAGCTGGGTTAGCTATAAGACTGTTCACTGTACTGAATGTACAATATTCTTAGGGAAGTCTTATACGGGTTTGCAATGCAGTAATACCAATTTGTTGATGAAGACATATGTTTTCAAGTCTTATTACCTATATGGTATATCCTTGTAGTAGCAAATTATCAGCCTGCAATGCCATGTTCGTATACTGTTGAATTAGAAATAACTTAATTTTCTTATGTGTGCCATTTGTGTATTGTCTCATTGATTTAGTATATTCCTCCATTGCGCATACGATGTTAGCAATAATTGTACTCCTTATATAACGATATTCGATTGCAGATACAACTAATAGCAGAGTCATAGCAGAAATATTTTACTCCAATCATAGCAAGAATCTTCCAACCAGATATTTATTGCTGCCAAGCGAGAAGTATTTCTTTCAGTGTACATACAATCAGCGTGCAATGCTCCGGAAGACACGCGATCCTCCCGAGCTCCTGAGCGTACGAATTAATGAACAGTTGCATAATAGTGACACTATATTTTGAACCAGTTGAATCCAAAAGAAAGTGTGAAAGTTCAAATGAGAGTTACAATGACTATTGGAAGAATCAATTAATCAACTAATCGATTTATAGTAGAGTAAGCTAACTATTTATTGTGTTGAAAATGAATACAGTTAATTAAACGTCATATCTATTACTGTATATAAACACTCGGTGGATCAAAACTGAATTCATGTTGAGAGTGATAGCGTTTGTCATATTATCATAGTGTATGATTCCCAACTTTGAGAGTTAACACTTAGTATCTAAGTATTCAATTGGGGTCTGACACTCAATATGAGAGTGTTGACTCTCAATGTTCAAGATATGAACTTGAAGTTGAAAGTTGATTCTCAACTTTCAGGGTTTATCCTGAATCTTCAGCGTTGATCCTCAACTTTGAGTATTCACACTCAATGAATAAGTGTTTACACCCAACGATTAAAGGTTTACTCTGAACGTTGAGAATTAACACTGACAAAATTGAGAATCAACACCTAATTTTGAGTGTATACACTCGATAATCGAGTGTAAACACCTAAAAACTGACGATCACACAAAAAATTCGGTGTTAACGCTCATATTTGAGGATATACACTCAAAAGTCGAGTGTTTTTTCCGTAAGAGTGTCAGGGAGACAGGCGCGATTTTGATTCGGGTGAAGCTGCCCTCGCTTTGCTCGGGCAACAAACTTCACCCGAATCACACTGAAAGAAATTTACATGGAACTCAACAATAATTATGGTCGTATTGGCTAGAATTTCTGGCTAGTATAGTGACAGCCAGAAAGTTAGCTGCGATACCTATACGATTATAGTTAAGCTCAGTGCCTGAAGCAATAATTCCAGGATGAAAGCACTAGGCATTTTTCGTGTAGCTCGTTTCGGTAAATCGAATATAGTAACCTCCGACGTACAAAGTTTTGCTATGGTAGCACCGCGGATCATAGCATATGGTGGCGACTCATACGTTTGCAACAAGCACTTAGACTGGTTAAAATCAGCAAACAATATCCGCAGCTGGGTAATTGATTAATGCTGTGAAAACTTTGAGTATTGCTACAAGTCAGCACATAGTATAGCTGATTCAGCTATACCGCTTTGCTTGTCAGACGTCTGCGCTGATTCATACAGGGTTCAAGATGGCTCAGCCAGGTACACTCAACTGTTGAATCAAACCTTGATTCTAATTCATCTAGATATAGGGTATAGCTCTGTCAGCTATACTGCTGTGTCCGGCGGAACGACGGTTATAGTTCATATGAATAACTGCTATATATGCACCCAGAGAAATGGGATTTTTAAATTATTTAATCTAAATAAATTTTATTTGTATATGAACCTATACTAGGTACCTCCACACCCTTATGGAAAACCTTCGATTGAACCATTTGAACGGCGAAGAAAAACAGTCGATAACTGACCTTGCTATAGAATTTAACCACCTTTTCTTCCTACCGGGCGACAAATTAAAACGTACACAACTGGTCAGTCATACCATCCCTACCACAGATGACATTCCGATTCATACAAAACAGTACAGATATCCTCGAATTCACAAAGAAGAGATAAATAGACAAGTTAGCAAACTCCTTGATTAAGATATCATCAAACACTCTTCTTCACCATACAACTCCCCAGTTTGGATAGTACCCAAGAAAACAGACGCCGCCGGCAATAAGAAATGGCGCATGGTCATAGACTTCCGTAAACTAAATGAAAAAACTATCGGCGACGCCTATCCGCTACCCAACATAACGGACATTTTAGATCAATTAGGATCCGCCAAATACTTTTCTAAATTCGATTTGGCGTCAGGTTTCCACCAGATACCGATGCATCCTGATCACAGTCCCAAAACGGCTTTCTCAACGCCACATGGCCACTATGAATTCAACAGAATGCCCTTTGGCCTAAAAAATGCACCATCAACCTTCCAACGTCTAATGGATCAGTGCCGGCAAGTTATGAATTTTCCGTGTGTGGTAGATTTGACGATGGGGGGGGGGGGGGGGGAACCAATAACATTTTTTCAGGTTTTCAGATTGTCTATTCAGTCATAGCGAAAGTAGCTCCGTGACCGCACAGATCTGAATCATGTTCTGAATTTTAGCAAATTTTGTAGCGTGGTCTGTGATACTTGATAAATTTTGGTTTGCAGTGATCGAATTCCGTGTGTGGAAAAACCACACACGGAACATTCCGAGTGTGATTGTCTCCACACCAACCACACAATAGTTGCCGGCCATGTAATGGATCAGGTACTTTCCGGACTCCTCGGCAACGAAGTCTTCGTTTATCTGAACGACATAGTAATCTATGCGAGATCATTAGAAGAACACACCATTAAATTCAAAAAACTTATGGAACGATTAGCCAATGCCGGACTAACCCTTCAGCCCGACAAATGCGAGTTTCTACGTAAAGAGATAGCATACCTAGGCCACGTCATCACAAAAGACGGAGTAAAACCGGATCCCAACAAAATAGCAGCCGTCAAAAACTACCCCGTCCCTACGAATCCGAAGCAAATCAAACAATTCCTCGGACTGATCGGCTACTACCGCAGATTCATACCTAACTTATCAAAACTCGCAAAGCCCATAACCAACTTACTAAAGAAAAACAACCGATTTCTTTGGACGTCCGAACACCAACTCGCATTCGAAACACTACGCGATAACCTTTGTAACGAACCTATCTTACAGTACCCGGACTTTGAGAAACCGTTTATATTGACGACCGATGCCTCTAACTGCGCCGTAGGCGCAATTCTCAGCCAAGGAGAAATCGGCCAAGACTTACCTATCGCATACGCCTCGAGATCCCTCGAAAAGGCGGAAGTCAACTACTCGACGATTGACAAAGAACTCTTAGCAATCATCTTCGCCGTGAAACACTTCCGACCATATCTTTGCGGACGAACATTCACACTCGTCACAGATCACAGACCACTAGTTTGGATAAACAATGTGAAAGACCCAACCTCACGACTGCTACGATGGCCCCTGACACTCGACGAATATTCTTACAACGTTATCTACAAAAAAGGAAAGATGAATTCGAACGCAGATGCGCTATCCAGAAACCCACCACCTGACACAATCCAAATCCTATCTCTTGACTCAAAGCGCCTTAGAACCGATACCGAACCCTCAGAGGAAAAGAAAAAAAAGATAAAGATAACACATCGACTCCCAAGACGTCCCCGACAAACCACAGACGAATCCACTAACCCTGCCCCAACTAAAAGACCTAAAGAACAACAAACGCCAACTATGACAACGTCAACTCTCTCGGACAATTCAGATACTGAAGCTACCCACCAAAAATCTGAACCCCTAAAAAAACGAAAGACTACCGAGTCCTCTAGTAACCAGCCCCCACGGGAGGAAGAGACCCTTCACCTACCCGAGTTCGCTCATGACTCAACACCGCCAGAAGAAGACAACGATAAACGAACAAACTCTCCAGAAACCTACCCTAGCGTTGAAAAACCGAATAAACGTTATCGCGATACGCAATCTTCAGGTAACCCGGCACCACGAGGTAAACCGAACGTAGATAATGACTCAGACTCTACGGACGACTCAGACACTCAGATACACATCCGCCGTAAGCGCATTATCACGACCTCGTCCAGCTCAAATCGAAGGGTTCACAAAAAAGTTCACAAACAAACCGCAGGCGCGATTTCCGATGAAAAACAAACAAAACGTGAACTCCCGTACACTCATACGGACCGTAGTACAAATGAGCAAAACAAACCACCTAATGCTGAACCGGGAACGTCAAAAAATAATAAGCCAAGACCTGCGCCCTACATACGCAAGAAGGTTTATAAAAAACTCCCGAACACAAATCCGATCACGGACTCAGAGTCAACACCCACTAGATCTGATATAGGAAGACGAGAAGACATAGCCGGAACCTCCACCAACCAGAATCCAGAAACACACCCCCATACGGCCAATTTCTCGTAGATCTAGAGTTTCTACCTTTGGCTTACAATAAACACATTACAGCGATAAACGCTGACATATTAAAACAAAAAGACAAGCTCACACACTGCATTTCAGCAGACTGTAAAGCTTCACTAGGTGTCGCAGATCAGATGGTGAAACAGGGATTGATACAACGCAAACAACTTCTAGCCATGAAGCCTGAAGTAACAGACATTATAACAGTCACATACCCACGACGTATAATCTATAATTTAGTAACAAAAGAACATCACTACGACAAACCTACGAAAGAAGTCATGTACGAGACACTAGCCAAACTAAAAATAGCACTCATCAAAGGAGCCCGTGTGGAAATTGGCTCCGGTAGCGCCCGATATTCGACTAGCCCCCGGTCGGGTGATCCCAAACTCCGCCTAACTGTCTGGGCGCTAGACGGGCGATAAATAGCCCAACTGTGACTGGGTTTGTCAGGGCTGGCTGTCTAGCGCCTTACTAGACAGACTATCCGTTTCCCGTCGATGAGTTTATACAAGAAAACTCGCATGGGCTCTGGCCGGGAGATCCCTAAGTTATATGTTTTCATAGAAGAAATCAGTTATATATATACCCGTGAACGACTGTTTAACCCTCCGTCGTCACACTGGGTGGATTCAACCCATCGACTTTCAAGCAAAATTGTTCTATCTTCACAAATTGACAAAATTACGATTTTTCTCTAACCTATTGTCTTTCAATTTCCAACAAAACGACTTCTATTGCATAATCTACAATATTCAGAGAATGTTCCGTAATTTTTTGATCCAAATCGGACAGATAGTTTTCTCACGATCGTCATTTGAAAATGGACTGGGTGGAATCCACCCAGTGTGACGGTCCGGTTATTTTTTGGTAGTGTGACAACGGAGGGTTAAAATGGCGTACCCCGAATTCTGATTTACTCGAGTGAGTGAGGTTAGGTAAACACGTGAACCGTCAGTTGGCGGACAGGAAACATATATAAGTGGCAAATGCCTACTGGTTGAGAATAGCTGATTAGGTATCTCGAGTTGTAGATAATGATTAATTAAGAGAACAAGAGAATTGACGCGGCTTCGTGTGCAAAAGCACAGAGCTGTGAAGAAACAAATACTAAGTGATGAATATGAGCTCAGCTTGGAAAAAAGTCCAGTAGTGCCAGGCAAGTGCAGTACGGAAATTATAATTAATATTATTATCGTTACCATTATCATTCGGTTCGATTAAAAAATAAAGATACTTTGTAGTTCAAGCTATGAATAAGCATGAAAAACAAAATTGAAATCAAATCTATTTATATTTCATTATCATATGTGTAATGTATTAAGAAACATAGCTTTTCATCATTCTAACCTCAAAATCGCAACTTCGTCGCGATTTCTCGGCTTTCGTGATGGAAAATAATAATCGTTACTTGTACGTAAAGTCTTTTCGACGAACTTCGTTACAGCTCGTAAACCTCTCGTTTCGTCCAAAAAGCCGTTCCTTATACTCGTACTGAAATGTACTATTTTTAGATGACGTATATGTGCCAAATCACACACGTATGGAATTTTATCGAATGAAAATCTTATGTGTAATCTAGTTTTTAGCAATACTCCATAAATAAGAAGTATAAATAAGAAGTTGATACATTTCTAATTTTTAGGGTATTTTCAAATAATGTTCTATGAATAAGAATTATTATTGAATATCTAAACCTAATTCCGTTACTCGGGGCCAACACGGGCGCTAAGCAGCTGGCCCTGGATAATGTGCAACCTTAGTCGGGTTTTCTGGACGGGGCCCGGCTAGCATGACTGTGTTTGGGCTGTACAGCTCAGCGTTACATGCCATGCCGGGCGCTAAACAGCCCGCCCGATCAGCCCCCCGTTAGTAAATTTATGAGCTGGAGAGCGCCCAGCCAGCGCCTGGCCCGAATTTCCACACGGGAGGAGTGAAATCACTATCAATACCAAGATTAGGCTGCGGCCTAGATGAACTTAGCTGGGACCTAATTAGTCGTATGATCCATTACACTGTAAAAAAATTGCGGTGTAATCTAGCTCGGAGTTAGTGGTTGAGAATTTCGGTGTCAATAATAACACAACTATCGTGTTTGAAATACACCAGCTATGTTGTCGAATAAAAAATAGTGTTATTTTATGCGAATTAACACTATATGAATCTTTTGACAAGAAGAAACACCTATTGGTGTTATTGTACGGAAGAAAGTGTTTATTTAACACCTCTCGAACTGATACCATACTACACTGTGAAAAATCGGGGGTGTCAACTGCGACGGAGTGAGTGCTTCAATTCTTTGGTGTCGAAATTAACACCGAGTAAAAATAAAAACCACACTTTCGATGTGGTAATAATAAAATCGGTATTAATTATTTATCTTGCACACCGTATTGTGTTTAGGCAGCAAGTTGACACCCATCGGTGGTGATACGAGAGCTATGGTGTTAATTGTAATGTCATAAGTTCATGTCACACCGAGTTCACACTATTCCAGGTTCATATGCCGAAGGCTATATTTTTATCGTTTCAAAATTAACACGAAAAAGAGTAGAAACCGCACCTCTGATGTGGTTATACTGAGAGAAATTCAATTCGTGAAATTAACATTTTCGACATAGTAAGAACTTTATGATAATCGTGACATTTGAGAAAGATTTGTTAAACCAACCGAACATATTTTGTTGAGGAAAATCTGTTTTAATTCAGCATTCCTAATTTGACTCGGATGAAATGGATTTGTGAAACATTGTATAACTCAACATAGCGAAGTTTGGCGTAGCGGATAGAGCGTGCGACTAGTAATACGAGCGATGGAGCGAATGCGAGCGGACTTGAGTTCAAATCCCGGTTAGGACAAAATATCGATGGCGGTTTTTTCTCAGCGAATTGATAATGCGTTTTCATCTACGTGCGGTTAATTATAAGTTGGCGGATCTAATGTTAAAACCCTGTTGAATAATGTATTTTTTTTTTAGGCTAGCTGAAAATTTCGCTCAATATAAGCAAAAACGGTGTTTTTTTTTATCTGAATTTAACACCGGCTATGGGTTCAATTTCGGTGTTGATTATAAACACCGTTTGAACACCGCACATCTTACACCAGCATTTTACACCGCATTTTTTAGTGTATGATATCCCAAATTCAGCAGGTGTTATTGGAATCGGTGTTATCTCAAGTCACTATTTTGACACCCAGATTTTAACACTGTCTAGTAACACTACTAACGGAGTGGACTCCCTGGGACTACGCGTGGTGTTAGAATGGTGTTAGTTTTAACACCACTTTTTTTACAGTGTACATATTCAAGGACACAGACATTAAAATCACCATTTGTGTATACGAAAATCCGATATCTCACCGATCAACCCTCGAAATCGACGAACGACCAAACCCAGTAACAGTCACCCCACACCCAACAACAGAACATAACATCATTCCACCAACAGAAGTAAATAACACTACCGACTACACGACGGACACAGACTACTCGTCAGATCCCGAGAACTCAAGATTAACAGAAAGTGACGACACCGATTCACCAATAGACACCCTAGATTTTCGAGACCTACCCAACAATGATTCTCCCTCCCCAACCCGCACTAACACTCTACAACATACAGGTATTCAAAATAGCGATACCAACAGCACACCTGATGACTTCAACCATTTTATAAATAACCTGGATGACATAATACCTGTAACTAACGTCAAGGAATCAAAAGACCAAATGTTCCTAATAAACGACAACTACGTTCACTGCGTCCCAGCGGACCACCCTACAGATGACCCATTGGCAAAACGACTAATAGACAAGGGCATGCTCAACAGAAAAACGTTCACAATTCGAACACCGCAGAAACTAGAAATAGCTCTGACAAAATTCAGAGAAAGATATATCCTCACACTTGTAATCAAAAACAAACACACAAACAAAGATAATCTGGAAGACCTTTATAACATACTCCTCAACTTGAAACGTATCCTAATACGTAAAAATATAAACTCCTTCACCTTTACAAAAAACAACGTAGAGCTACGTAACTTTCAGTGGTCAACGATCAAAAAACTGTTCTACTACATCTTCGCAAATACGAACATTAGAATCACACTCTGCACCGAAGAAATTACCACGCCCAACGAAACCCTACGCCACGAGATAATCAAAGAATACCATGAATCGCTAATCGGAGGCCACCAAGGGGTAACGAAGACCTTTAACCGGATAAGAGAAAAGTACATTTGGCCAAACCTCAAATCTCAAATACAAACCTTTATCAAAACTTGTGACAGTTGCCAAAGGAAAAAGTTAGTTCGAGTCAAAACACGACTGCCCATGATGATTACGGATACTCCGGCAGATGCGTTTGATAAAGTTGCACTCGACATAGTAGGACCACTTCCCGTGACGGAATCAAATAACCAATACAGTAGAACCTCGTTTATCCGAGGTAATGTGGGGAGGAGGTACCTCGGATGAGCGAAAACTCGGATAACACGAAAGAAGTGAAAAATTCGAAAATTTCAATCATTTTTTATGTATTTGAAACGGTAGAAGGAAATTTAATCACAAAAGTATTTACATATGTATAAGCACCATAGTAGCGATCGCAAAATACTTCGCGCGTACAGCATAGGCATAGCGGCTCTATCCGTCTTATTCGAGTTTTTCCGTATTATCCGAGCATACACCTCGAATAATGCGGAGTGCTCGGATAAGTCCGTTGCCTCGGATAACGCGGAGACTCGGTTGATCGAAGGCCGGATAAACGAGGTTCTACTGTACTTATTGACAATTCAATGCAATTTAACAAAATTTCTAGACGCTATACCTCTCCCTAACGCGACTGCCCAGACAATCGGCACGGCATTTACAAAAGAATACATTACACGTTACGGAGCACCACGAATAATACTAACAGATCAAGGCCAAAATTTTATGAGCACAACGATTAAACAAATTTGCAAATTATTTAAAATTAAACAAGTAAGAACTACTGCATATCGACCACAATCCAACGGCTCCCTAGAACGTAGCCATCTTGTACTTATCGAACACATTAAACATTACACAAGAACCGGTAAAGACTGGGACAAGTACGTACGTTTCGCAATTTTCTGTTATAACACCGCGATACACGAAGGTACGAACTTCACACCACATCAATTAATCTTTGGTAAAGAAGCTCGACTGCCTTCGGACCTGAGAGCAACCGTTGCGACAACAAACTCATACAACACATTTATCCTCGACCTACTACCAAACCTGATAGAAATTCGTAAAAGAGCAGCACAAAATTTGAAGGACGCAAAATCGAAATCAAAAGCATATTACGATAAAAGAATCAACGAACACCTCTTTGAGGCCGGACAGAAAGTATTTTTATTAAATGAAAATCGCACAAAATTCGAAGACCAATATAAAGGCCCGTACGTAATTAAGAGAATAATTAACGGAATAAACGCAGAAATTTACATCACGCCGAACAAAACAAAAATAGTTCACTTAAACAAATTAAAGTTAGCACACACACGAAACTAACACGACAAATAATCACAGATACGGCACGGCACTCGAAAACGATGGAAACCAACCTTATACCTTGATACCGTTCACAACAAACCCTGGGATTTATTATGAACAACTGGAAGACTTACGTACATCAAACAACAAATGGAAGCTGATAAACTTCTTAAATATAAAACAGTTTATAGACATATCCGACAAGCTAGGAAGATACTGCGACCTAATTGATAAAAGGTGCAACACGACAGAAAGTGAATGCATCGTACGAGACACAATAGACATATCAAAGAACCGTCTGTCAACCATAAAACAATACCAAAACCAAATAGAAGACTTGATAGGATACCACGAAACAGACGGACTCCATGAGAAATTAGCAGAACTAACCCATACATGCGTCAAACGAGGATGGTTCAACTTCGTTGGCAGCATTCACAAGACGCTCTATGGAACGCTAACAGAAGCAGATGGTGATTATATTAACACACAAATCGATAGACTATTTAACGATACGAACCATGTAGCCATGTTACTAACAAATCAAACGCACATCATCCAAGCAATGCTGGGCACGCAACAGAAAGAAATTGATAATATAGAAAAGCACATCATAGAACTAGACAACCAAGTAGTATTTTTCACGTCTACCTTATCAGCCATAAAAAAATACCAAACACGTAATACAATTACTATAACATTACTGCATCACCTTAACAATCTAGACAAAATGCTAAATGAATACGAACTAGACTTAAACAGCGTAATCGACGCTATTTTATTCACGAAACAAGGAATTGTACACCCAAAACTATTATCACCAAAACAATTGATTAACAGCCTGCAACACATACAAACCTTAGAACCGCTCCTACAATTTTCTACCCGTTTAAGAAATAAATACGCCGAGGAATTAATTAGACTATCGGAACTCGACATTATCTATAACGAACCCAACATAATCTATGCCCTATCAATCCCACTATTAGACGACGACACATTCAACTTATACCATTTACTCTCGATTCCAGTCAAACAAAACTTCGACAGAACAAATACTTTCGCCTGCATAGCCCCCAATAATGACTACATCGCAGTTTCAACAGACAGAAGTTCCTATTTCCACCTATCAAAAACAGACTTCACAGAATGCAAATTCTCGCAGAACTCATACATCTGTAAACAGACTCAACCACTTTATCACAACAGCAACCACAAATCATGCGAAATGCAATTATTCTTAGGTAATACGCCTAACCAACTCAACACACACGGAGAAAACGAGTCTTCAAAATTTAGCAATAATTGAAATTTCTTAATAAAATTTACTAACTGAAATGAATAAATACATTTTTTCTTCTGCTTATTACAAAACGTTCAGTAAAATTTACTAGTTGGCAATTATTACTATACGCTGATTTTAAACATTCCTACTAGTAATGCATCCATTGCTAATACAATTAGATTTTTTGTTACCTGAATGATAAATTTTATTAAAGTTATTTCAAATAAATACAATCTATCCGAAAATATATTTTACAATGCAATATATAAATTTTTGTATTGTCAAGATTTTAAAAATTCTTACAAGTAATGCATCAATTGATAATGAAATTAGATTTTCTCGTATCTGAATCGTAAATTTTATTAAAGTTATTTTAAATAGATACAGTCTACTCGAAAGTATATTTTACAATGCAATATGGGCATTTTTGTATTGTTAAGATTTTAAAAATTACTAAGCACTTTGTAAATTTTAGTACTCGTGAAACAAAGTTTACAATATGGATAGTAATTATTACAACGAATTTTGAAGATTTACTGTCCATATTCCAGTTTTCATTGAACGCAAAGGAATTATTAGTATATGGTCTGTAGAAGTTACTAAGTGTTTAGTAATTTTCGGTCCCGAACAAAAGACTCTGGTTGACTCGATGGGCGACGCGCTCGACGCGCTCCTTCTTCTTTGGCTATAGCTGTCCGTTGCGTCGCGGTCGTGTGTATTTTAAATGTGCAAGTGAGAGTTGATTATCTATTTCGTTTGCGGTAGTAATAATAGTTTATAAATATTTATATTTATAAAAAAAACATTATTGCTTCCAAGTGAAAAGTATTGATTTGGTGATGTACTAGCGGCTATAAATATTCAAGCATGGAAGGAGATACAGGTACGTTATTGAACAAATTGTTCACCAAATTTAGTAAAAATTTAAAATGTTAGTATTGTTATTAATTGTAATGAAATAACTATCTCGATCCGTTTTCCTCCTATCTTTGTTAGATTTGTAATAACATTTTCGTGTGGCTTTATCTTGCTTATCCCAACGTATCTTTTATTGTGGACAAGCCTGTACGCTTTTTCGTTTTCTTTCTCGTATTAGTAACAATTTTTTTTTACCTTTCTTTGATATTTTATTCTGCGCATCTGCAATAATCTTAAAATCAGGTTCATTTGTTTAGTCACACCGGTAGTAACAATTAACAATTACCAATAAACTTTTCATAAAGTCAAAATTTGAAAAAATCAAAAAAGCACTCTCTATGAACACAAAAATTGTTGTATATGGCTCCACTATTTTCATTATCATTTCGATTTGTCATCTGAATCAGACGGTAGCATTAGCAAAAATTTCAATTATATTATATTATTTAACATAATCAAACTTTTTTCATTAAACTTTATTGTTTTCTTGGTTTATTTTAAAATGTAGCATCAGGGGTGACACCCAATGATTTATTATCGACGAATATAAATTTAGAAAATTTACTAACAAACGCTGAGGATTTAGAATTATTTCAATCGAATAATTTGAACGATTACCATAGGACATATAACGATCCTAATCGTCAGCAGGTACACTTTACATGAATTGTTTTACATATTTTGTATATTTGAGAATTCTATGAATAATTAAAAAAACAAACAGTCAAGTTCTTCAAGACAATTGATACGTAGTGCAACGCTTGTTTCCTTATTTCATCACGTCAATCTTCCTCGTTGAATAAAAATATTGCTAAAAATGAAATCGAAGAGGTTAGAGCTAAGAGGGTATATAAGTGAGAATAAAAAAAAAATTCTAGGATGTTTTTTCTGAGAGAGCAACATTTTTTAAGCTAAAAGTCAGTTTCGAATCAAACAAAACTTTTTTGTCACTTATACCCTTCTAGCTCTAACCCCTCGATTATTTATTTATCGATGTCTTATTAATTTTACAGATTAATTACCCATCAAACCCAATTACGATTGACAGTACTTTGTACACTCAGTACAGTAATATTGATAATAGTATGTTTAAAATTATTTCAAATATCTTTGTATATATACCGAATCTATTATTTATTCATCTATATAATTTATTTTAGACGGCATTAATAACGATTTATTAACATATACCGAGCTACAGCCTACTGTACCGCCTATTGCACAGCCTATTGTACAGCCTACTATACAGCCTATTATACAGCCTATTGTAGAACTTAATAATAATCAGCAAGCGATTCAAAAATCTGTTGATGAATCTGCAAGTCGTCCTGACGCAAGTATCAGCAATCCTCAAGTTGATAAAGAAGATGATGGAGAAATAATAACTGACCAAGATATTTTGCAACTTGTAAGGAATCAAATGTTATATAATCATTGAAAATTGATATTAATAATACAATTCATATACGAATCGATAGTATTTTTCTTATCGACCACGATATTATAATTTTTATTTTATTTGTAGGATTTATATGGCTTCTTACAACAAACTAGTGAAGGTTGTGCTTTACTAGTAATAAGAAATAACAATGAGCAGTTGACCAATACATCGCGATCTCGTCTATCTCGATTAATAATAAAAAGAGAATTAGAACAAGCTATTGCTAATGTTGGTCGTGAATTGTTAATGTCTCAATTTATGTAAGTGTTAAATTTTATCAAGTTGGGAATCAATTTTTTTTTATGATATTTGATTAATTGTAATCTTGTATTATATTTATTCTATAACATATGATAATATAATAATAGTGTTACTTATAATTTTTCATTTTTTCAGAATAACGAAAAAAAAGTTCCTTATTTATACTAAATCTATTGTGAAAATTTTTACTTCTGAAAGACGATGTACTTACTATAGTGGCTATGCAAATGTAAATGGTATCAAGATCCCAGCCAAAGGCAAATTGTATGACAATTATATTTACACTAAAAGTAAATTACGAGAGGACGGTGTTTTAGTTAAAACTAAGATTGCTTCAATCGGAAAACCTGCACCAACGATTTCTACTCCTGCTCCGACTGAGAATGATCAAAGTAAAAATTTGGATAACTATTTTGGTTGCTTTTTCAATGAAAACATAATTTTAAATAGTTTATTTAATTAACGCGATTTTACAATTTCAAACATAGACATGACGTATAAATTTAACTCTTTTTTTTTAGGAATAGTTGAAGAGTTGGAAAAACTTAAAAGTAGAGTTGAATCCTTGGATGTACTCCGAAATTATTGGCGGAATACATTTGAAAAAAGACAAGCATTATTGAATGAAGGTCGCTTATCTGTATATGATTATTTTCACCTCTTTCCATGCTTATCTAATGATGACCTCGCTATCGATCTGGTAATACCATTTGATAAAAATCAATTCATTCTTGCAAAATATATCAAGAAATTACTTTCAATAATATATATATACTTTTCAGCTGAGCACAGATTTTGCACAACTATTACCAGGAAAATCAGAAAATCTAATCAAAAATTGGTCACAGCTTAAAATCAAATTAATCAATTTGATTGAAAACCGGAATAATATTAAAGACGTTGACGATCTAGCTTTGAAAAAACTTATTAAGAGTGTCAGTTCTGGTATGTTTATATATTCAAATTTTTATTCAGCTTATATATATATATATATATATGTTATCTTGCACCGATCTAATAATAATTTCAATTTCAAAAAATAGCTAGCCAAGACGCAATCATTTTGCATTTAATACCATATTTAACTGGGCACCCTTACATTGATATTCCTGCAGAACAACAAGTTCAAAAAGTTGGAGCAAAGCGAAAGCGAAAAGCAACAAAACGTCGGGCTACAGCTCCACAGAACCGCGAAACATTTTTTATGGTGTCTGCAGTAAGTTTAATTTATTTCAATGCTGATTATCGAATGTTAATTAGTTAAACTTAAACGAAATAAATTCATTCCAGACTGTTGGGAATATTGACGAAGATATCCGTTCAAAAAAAGAAAGGCTCTTGCAACTTGGATTACCACTTCAACCCCTACCAATATTCATCGGAACTTTATCAAATATTGTGGATGCTTATGTTATTGTTGACGATATAAAATATCGTACAAAAAATCCAATCGCAGCAATCGACCTCACTTTCAAAATTTTCCACGCGGTCGACTGCAAGTATCCAGCGCCTTCTTTATATTCTTGGTTACTGCTGAAAAAATTCGGATATGATATAGATGTATCAGAGGCAGATCTTTCCTTAACTATGAAATCACTACTAGGTGATCTAAAAAATTAATAATAAGATCCCTCCTCAACTTTTCCTCAATAATTACTTTTGTTAAATATAAGTACCCTAATTTTAATTTTTTAAATATTTTAAATACGACCATCTTTTAGTATTTTTTCCAAAGTATTTTTTGAATACTTTTTTAGTATTTTTTATTTTTTCCCTTTTATTACATATAAGTATGTTAATTTTAATTTCTTAGATATTTTAGTTACAACCATCTTTTAGTATATGTTTGAAAGTATTTTGTCTTTTATTAACTGATACATTACAAAACACAGAAAGATTCGTTAGTTCGGGGTAATTATTTGAATAAATTGAATATTAATATTTAGTTTTGATTTCCACGTTATATTTTGAAGTAGTCAAAATTACAAACATCAAATTAAAAATGTTCATCTGTTTTGATTGCAAAGCAACATTACCAACAAATGTAAAGTTGTTAGAACATGTCAAGATTGCACATCCATTCTTAAAAGTTTACAGATGTTCAGAACACAGTTGCGGGCATAGTGTTTCGCTGTATTATAGTTTCTGGAAGCACCGTAAACGAGATCATGAGTTACAGTCTCATGATCTCAATTCTACGAATGATCCTACATCTAACAACAATTCGAATTGTGACCAAAGTACATCGGGCACACTAAATTTACCACATTCAGATTCAACTGAACAAGAACCATCCAACACGTTAACGATAGAAAATGATGATTGCGTTTTCGAATCAGATTATCTAGATGAACATCACGTAGAATACGATTTTTATGAACTTGAAGAGTTTCAAGTCGAGCCTAATTTTGAAAAACCTCAAGACCATAACGTAGAATCAAATTTCTATGAATTCAAAGACTCTCAAGTAGTTGATGTTATAAACTATTATAAAAAAACGATTGATCACTTAACGACAAACTTGATAGCTAAGTGGTTGAGCATTAATGATTTACCCAGAACACGAGTGCAATCATTGCTAAAAGATGTGCAAAATTTTTTGAAAACTAAGACTGTCGATACTATACATAGTTACGTTTTATCACGACTAGAATCGCTAGGTGAACAATCCGTAGAATTAACAAAAATAAACACAATGTTTGATACATTAAAACATCCCTTTAATAATTTACCGTCAGAACATTTACAATTGAAGTATTTTGAAGAAAATGGAACTTTAATTCATCCAATTCGCCGTATTGTCAATTATCGCAGCGAATATAAAAAAGACGGTGACGAAATGGCTATTCAGAAAATTCCTATCACAGCTGAGTACATACCAATTCGTACAGTATTTACCAGATTGTTCGGTAATCCAGATCTTTATAATGAGACCATGTCATATGTAAATTTTCTATATGGATGTGATGAGACAATTATATTTAATATTATTCAAAGTCAGTTGTGGAAAGAAAAAAAAAAAAACTTTGGCGATAAACTGGTATTACCATTGATATTATTCTTTGACGAATATGAAACTAATAACCCCCTTGGCAGCCATAAAGGTATTCAAAAATGTAGTGCATTGTATTTAAAAATTCCATGCCTTCCTCCGAGCTTGCAATCTAAAATAAATTATATATTTTTATTAGGTTTATTTAACGCCATGGATAGGAATGATCCGAATATCTTTAAACCCGCTGTGGAAGAATTACAGTTTTTGGAAACAACAGGTGTAACAATTAACGTTAATGGAAAACCACAAACTATTTTTTTCAAGTTGATTACTATCACCGGTGATAATTTAGGTTTACAACAAATATTTGGACTTGTTGAAAGTTTTAGAGCATTGGTTTATTGTCGTTTTTGTTTAATCAACCGCGCAGATGTAAATCAATGTTTTCATGAATCTGATTGTGAATTGCGAAATAAAACGAATTATGAACAGGGTTTATTGGACAATAATTTTCAAAAAACAGGGATTGTGAAAGAAAGTGTATTTAAAGACTTAGATGATTTTCATATGACCGAGAATCTAGTAGTTGATTACATGCACGATTTATTAGAGGGCGTATGCCAATACGATTTAGGTAAAATACTTCATTATTTTATCACTAAGAAGAATCCTTACTTCTCGATTGATTCTTTCAATTCACTAAAAGATGGTTTTGATTATATTTATACTGATAAACAGAACAAGCCACCAAGTTTAACTGGAACTCACTTGAAGAATAAAAGTTATACTATGTCTGCATCAGAAATGCTTACTTTATCTCGTAATTTGCCAATGATTATAGGTCATTTAATTCCTGAAGATAGTGAACATTGGCAATTAATTATTTTAATGAATCAAATCATTTATTGTGTAACTGAGAAATATTGTCATCGTTCAGCTCATGATTATCTTGAAACTATTATAACCGAATATTTAACTTTAGTGCAAAAATTATTCCCTGGTTCTTTTAAACCGAAACATCATTTCCTTGTGCATTATGGAAGAGTAATGCGAACTATTGGCCCTCTTTCCCATGTTGCATGTATGAATTTTGAGCGGAAACATAAATCTGGTAAAACCACTGCAACAAGTTCATTAAGTCGTGTAAATGTCTTGTACACCATAGCATTTAAAGAGCAATTAATGTTAAATTATCGATTGATCCAACCTCCCAAAAATCCGGAATTTAAAACTGGTCGTATAAAAATCCGAGATATTTCTAAGCTCAATGATTATTTGTTGTTTGAAGGTTTATTGATCAATGAAATTTCTCTTAATAAAATTTCAATTGCACAGTCAATATCATTTGATAACAATATGTTGACTTCGGGATCAATTCTTATGATACCATCCGAGGATATTCTTACTTTTTACTCAATTTATCATTTAATAATATCTGATGAAGATAAAGTGATAGCTATCGCAAAAAAAATATCGTATTCATATAACTATCAATTTTCAGCCTATGAAGTAAGAGGCTACTTTATAGACTATGTAAGACTACCATGGACAGTAATAAAGCATGCGTATGTGACATCGCAAACTCGCTTAGGAAATGGGAAAATGTATATAGCTAAAAGATGGTCTTAGTTATGTTTTTTATTGTATATTTTCTTCTGGTATCTATAATAGTTATATACTTATAATTATATGTGTGCACTAGTTGAAAAATATTATACCTCGTATTTGAAAAAGTACATACTATCAATTATTGTTCAATAAATATTTATGTAATAATCACTATAATAATAAAAGGATAATAGTAATATTAATAAAATGACTAATTCATTCATCCTCAGTAGATTTACGTAATTTACTATAATTATACGTAGATTATTACTCAGTTAGTATACAAAAATTAATATACTCATTTATATATATTTATTAAATTAGTTTACAAAGACTCATATATTCAGTTACGAAAATTTACTATTCATATCGGAATAATACATAAGCATGTATTATTTCTTATAACTCGTTGGTTTTAATTTTTACTAAACGGAATACGAAATTTTATTTTATGATTTGTAGTTACTATTAACCTATCTTTTAATATTGAGTATTTGATTCATATAATTTAGTATACAGTATAGTAGCGACTCCAACATTACAGTTAGAAAAATTACTAAACGCATTGTAAAATCTACTTATTTCAATATGAATTGTTGAAATATTCCAATAGCGTTTCAAGATTACAATCTAAATTTAGTAATTTAAACCCATTTTTTTTAGTAAAAGCTACTATAAATTTCTCTCCGTGCATGTAACATCAGGATAAATTCATTCGATGGATCATATTGGTCAAAACTGAGAGCACCAAATTCGTGGATCTACTCCTTAGCAAACCCAGAAACTATTCATATCCTGTGCCCCAATATGCCTACAACACGTGTCACCCTTTCTAAATCCGGGATACTAAAACTGAGGAGTAGATGTTCAGGACACTCAGAAATTGTAACGCTTAGTACCTCTAATACCATGACGTCGACAGAATTGCACTCATACGTCCCAGAATTCACTCTAAACCTAACCGAGATATATCAGGACCTAAACAAAAACCATACCGTAAACCTATCGACAATTCCCATATTCCACCAATACAAAACCACACCCCTAAACGCCGATGACATAAAATCTAACAGCCTAGCACTGGAGGATATAATCAAACAGGCAAATGAAATAAGTACACACAAACGCACACAGCAAAACACCGACAGCCTAACGACTAGTCTCTCCTACGCAGCCGTTGGCCTAGGAATTATAGCAGCCCTGTTCGTGGCATTTAAATTCTCAATATTCGGAAAAATAGCAACGGTCTTCTCCTGCCTGGGGAAGACAAGACGCGACAGCGGGCGCTCAAAGTCACCTACTTACGAAAAACCTATCAAATTGAACATTATTGACCCACACCTAAACGAAAACACTCCTCAAGAGGCAATCCCACCACCACTTCCGCCAATGGGCCCGTCTGTGCACAAGGGCAAGACCCGAAAGCCCCACCTACTACACCGGACAGCGACAGGCTCGCACCCGCTCGAACCGGTGAAATACTACGATTAAATATACAAGTCGGTACGCTCATTTAATTTCAACGATAGATTAACGATAGATTTAAGTCATCAAACCATTACCAATGTTTTGAACAATTACTTAGACGCATAAGCATTTAAAATGTAATTCAAACCTTTGTCATTAGGATAATAATATTACGACCAATGCCAATGTTTCTTTTTTTTCTTTTTCTTAATTTAAAATTGTAATCACTCACGTACTGTTAGACATAAATCTTAGATAATATTTGATAACTACGTTAAAAGGAACTCGACTGGAAATTCTGACGCGGCCTCTTCCAGGCAGTGGTCAGGCACGCCTTATTCCCGATCAGGGCCACATAAGGCTGCCTGCTCAGGACCTGACCAGGAATGTAACGTGCCGTTCCACTATAGCCTGATCAGGCTGTATGAATCAGGCCCTGGTCGGGACACTATTTGAATATACTTGCTTAGGGCGTTCTGGGGGCCTTTCGAGGCCCTCGCGCGATTCTCCTGATAAGACCAGAAAAACCTCCCAAGGCCCACACACGGCTTTGGAATGTATTCCCTGGTGAAAATCTCTACTTCTACGAATTTTTAGGGAAATTCGGACATTTCATAGTTTTTCATAAAAAAATGTAGATGTGCGTCGTTTCGCATAAAAAATTGTAGATTTTCTCAGCATTTCATGAAAAATTATAGATTTCGGTGGATCATCATAAAAAATTGTAGATTCTCGTACCTTTTCAGAAAAATTCGTCGTTTTTGTCATTCACATTAAGAAAAAACTACAATTTCCTATGAAATGCTACGAAATGTCCGAATTTCCCTCATTGATCTTAAATATTCGTAGAATCATTTTCACCAGGGTTATTATTACTAATTTTTGTAGTAGTCCCTAATTTATATTAAAAAAAAAAAAAAAAACAGAAATCGACATATTTAATCGTCAGTTGAGCCTACCTACGCATGATATCGATGAAATTGAAATATTCACCCACTGAAAAAACCGCTGCATTTTTCATCCCCGCCGGGACTTGAACCTACGTCCGCTCGATTACTAGTCGCACGCCCTAACCACTACGCTAAACTATCGCATGGCATATAACTCAATACTCCCCTACTTATTCAGAGCCCATTAAAGTGTCAAGTTATTATTCGAAAAATTTCAATGTCATCAAAATTTGGTATTTGCAGGACTAGATTGAAGTCCTTGCATATAGTATTACGATTAATGACTAAATATTATATCATATTAATACATCTTTACACCCAGAACCTGGACAACGACCATCATATGGGCAATTATTTATTTATGACGGAGATGAAGCAGCGGCATATCGTTCAAGTCAAAATAAGCTTGATCTCGAATTAACCAATATTTTGGATGCAATGATGCGTAATTATAATGTATTTGCCAAGTCATACATGATGATGCAAGAAGAACTTAAAATTCAAGAATCTCAATCGAATAAAAATAATGATTCGTTACCAGCAGAACTACAATTAGCATTTACGTTGAAAGAAGGGCTTGACCCAAGACGGTATAACGTTCAGAGGTGTAATGAAGTTGCCGCTATATTTACCACAAATGCGGATGGAAATATTCCTGAATCGTCCGTAATAATAAGGAATAAAAATACAAAACTTTTGAAGCGAGTAAGTTCACTAGATCCTAAGGTTGAACCGTGGACTTATCCTTTATATTATCCTCACGGTTCTCAAGGATGGCATAAAGACATGGTGAAAGGTAATGGTCGTAAGATAACTAGATTGAATTATATACGATATAGAATAGCTATTCGTGATACCGAATTTAACCCTTTTATAATGGGTCGTCGATTATATCAGCAATATATCGTGGATAATTATGTTAAATTGGAAAAAGATCGAATCGATTACTGCAATTTTCATCAAAAACAATTACGTGCTGATTCATATCAGGGGCTCATAGATTATATGAATTCTTTTGAGACCAATGATAAGAACAAACGAGCTGGTAAAATCATCATTCTACCTTCAACCTTTATTGGTTCGCCGCGTAACATGATACAAAACTATCAGGATTCAATCGCAATTTCACGGGAATTTGGAATACCAGACTTATTTATAACTATGACGTGTAATCCTAATTGGTGTGAAATTAAAGAAAATCTTCTACCAGGCCAACGAGCGAACGATCGATCAGATATTTGTGCGAGGGTTTTCCATATTAAAAAAGAAGCTTTATTAGATTTGGTAATTGGTAAAAGTTTTTTTGGACAAGTCGCAGCTTATGTTTATACGATTGAATTCCAAAAGCGTGGTCTACCACATATACATCTATTAGTGACATTGAAATCAAACAACAGAATAAAAACTTCTGATATTATTGATAAATACATTTCTGCTGAAATTCCTGATCCATTCGAATATCCTGCTCTGCATGAAATAGTAATGAAACATATGATTCATCCCAGGTAGAAAATTGTCTTGGCTAAGAAAGTTTCAGCCTAGCCGCTAGCTACATATTATGTTGGCTTGCGAGACACGTTGCCGCGATATTGGCTATAGACTGGCGCTAGCTATATTCGTAGTTTCGAGTTCCAAAATATATTATGGCTAAATAAAATTAGATCGCAGTTAGCTATACTTGACATGCATTCCCGAGATTCGTTACTCTCTTCGTATTGTATCTAGCCGCGACCCATCCACGTGCGAGAGTCGCTGCTCTAAGGTTCAGCATAGACTGCTGCTAGCTAAACTTCATGCGTAATTTCAAGATTCGTTATACTTTACACTGTGATTTTTGAGGTTATGTACTCGTAGCTAGCCGCAACCTCTGTATGCGTGAGACATGCTGTTGTGCAAAAAGTGAGGTTAGTTGTATTTGGGAAATAAATTATGAGAAAAAAATGTCAGAACGGCGACTAGTATATGAGATAACTTTGTTCTGTTACTGATGAAGCACATAATATGAATAAAATGTATATCACGAAGTTTTATTATTGCATGTTCTATATAAAATAACCTAATTTGCGATAGCGCATAAATCGTGATCTCGGTTTGACACTGATGAACCATGATTACTGACCGGTGAGATTGACATATCCAGTAGTTCTTAATTTGACACCGTAATTTTAAGTTTCATCCCTGGTAGAAAATTGAACAGAATTTGACCAGAATCTGTTGAATTTTCTGGTGAGTGGGCAGATTCTGATCAGATTTTCTGGCCAAATACCTCATCAATTCGACGACAGATTCTGGCCAGAATGACATATGTATCTGGGCTGATTCTTTTGATGGACCTGGTGAACGAATCTGAGGTGTAATTTGAGGTTATGTTAGAAATGCAGGTAATGGAAAAGTTCAATAACAACAAGGCAAGAATTTTTTCTGCAGAAAATAATGTATTAATTTGAAATAATATTAGAAATGGTATCAATTTTTGAATATTTCTATTATTATTTGTGAGTTTGTACTTTTGAGGTTACATATAACCTCAAATGTACGTGATATTAATCGTTCGCCAGATTATTAAATAATATTAACAATAGTATCAGTTTTTGAATATTTGTATTATTATTTTTTAGTTTGCACTTTTGAGGTTACACATAACCTCGAATGTACGTAATACAGATCATGTAGAAAAAATTTCTTGACCGTGAAGAGTAGTAGGAGGAATATTCAATATCGGGTATGGACGGTCAGTTTTGACAAATAAGTTTTTTGAATATTCCTTGTAATACAGATCGTTCACCAGATTGTCTGCCCATAAGATGGTGAATGGCCAGAGAATCTGGTTAATTTTCTACCAGGGATCAAATGAAGGAAAATATGAGATGTAGTAGCAATAGGATAGTTTGGCGTAGTAGGTAGATGCGAGCGGAATTGGGTTCAAACCCTGGTTAGGTCGAACAAATCGGATGGCGTTTTTCTTAGCGAATTGGTAATGCTTGTTGAGCTACTTGTTTTTTTTTTTTTTTTCTGCAATGTACCAATAATGATTAATCATATATCGATACCCACGTTCTAATATGTCGTAACCCACATTTGTAAAATTGTTCAGGAGGCCATGAAAACGCTTCACTATTATCATTGAAAAGATAGGACTTGACGGGATGGAATATTTATTTAAAAATAGTAAATCAACGATTTGACCACTAAAACTTGAACATAAGCTGCACAATATTATTATCATTCAATTAAAAAAAAAAAAGTCAATTTCTGAAATTTTGTGGCCATGAAAACGCTTAACTATCACCATTGAAAGGATAGAACTTGACGGATTGAAATATTTATTTAAAAATAGTAAATCAACGATTTGACCGCTAAAACTTGAACATAAGCTGCACAACATTATTATCATTCAATTTTTCAAAAGAAGTCAATTTCTGAAATCTTGTGGGTTACGACGTATTAGAACGTGGGTATCGATATATTGATTCTTATTTCACGTATATTCAGACGAAACCGCTAAGCGAGTGCCAAACTGATTGGGTTATATTGGCATTAGCTACGTTGTAAAGGTTGGCCTAAGATAAGTCATTAAGCTTGCTGCTAGCTCGAATGAGCGTTACATACCGAGCTTGCACCAATATCGTTCAATTATCTTGCGCCAAGATAAATAACTAGTACAACTAGCTAGCAGCTAGCTTCTGCCGAGCCACGATTTCTACCTGGGGTGCACTGAGAGAAATATCTAGTTCCCCTAACCCAAATCGGCGAGTGAAATAAGGCATCAACATTTTTTTTATGTTCGACAAACGTTTTAAAATTCAGTACCAGTTACTGGAAATTTCGGTGAACGTAACTATACCAGCAAACTATTCCAACAGAGTTCCTCTAACTAAACCATCTTCACTAACTTAGATTGGTTTGAGTGACATTGCGTTATAGTTGAGGTAACTCTTTGTTTTTCGAGAAATCGTGTATTATAAACAAGATTATAAAGTAGCGCTGACTGATAAATTAGTGTTAACTCGACTCAATTTTATCGTAATGGAATTTCGCTGCGCGAAAAAAATTAATTTGAATTGTTACAATGAATTTATTACAATGTATGATGCGTTGAGCAACACTTACTATTTGTAATCAATCGCATATTGATACAAAGTGAGGATTTACAGATTAGAAAAACATCGCATTATTTTGGCCGGGATTCGATTCGGGGACGCACGCATTCGCTCGCATTACTAGTCGCACGCTCTACCGACTACGCTAAACTATTTATTGAAATATGAAATCACTTTTGTCTATTTATTTGGTATCTGTCTCAATGATATCAACGTTTTAATGCAGCTAAGATATCTGAACTGAACATCTGTTTCCTAGAGTTCTAAAAGTTCTCATTTACTGTGACGCTCACAGTAAGTATGTAATAATATCTATGAAAATCTATAGATTCGTATATGTTCACGGAAATTTCCAGTAACTGGTACTGAATTTTGAAACGTACGTTGAACACAAAAAAAAATGTTGAGGCCTTATTTCACTCGCCGATTTGTGTTGGTGGAACTAAATATTTCACTCAGTGATAGTGTCAGTTACTCGCGAGTAACTTTAGTTCAGTGAAAGTGATAAATTATGTTGTTTGGACTGAAAATTATAGTTGTTGATACCTTAGTAAGTTGACGTCCAAAAGTATTAGATATAAACATATTGTTTGAGTACACTTGGAATCATAGAAACTAGTCCATTTAAACAAACGAGTAAGGTTGAATTGTTGGTTAATCTTTAATAGAAAATAGAGTTCCGTCAACTGAAAATATAGTTACGATTACTCGAAAAAGTTCAACACCCCAAAAACAGTACATGCAATTCGCTAGAAATTGTGCCTTGCATAGCAGACTAAATAGTTACTGTAAATGTTCGAGAAAAGTTGAATATACGGCCCGAAAAGACTGTTAATATTACTAAATTTCTGGCGTGGTTACTGTTACTACATCACATATGCTCGCTGTACCTTAATTATAGTTACATCAACGAAAAAAAAGTTACGGTTACTATAAAATTTTAACTGTATCAAAAATGTTGAATTTACACATTGAATTTCTCTCAGTGTGAAGGGTTCATCAATATTATATGTTGACAATCAGAGCGCAATTAAACTCATCAAGAATCCGGAATATCATAAAAGGACTGAACATATTGATATTAAATATCATTTTATCAGAGAAAAATATGAAGAAAGAAAATTTGATCTGGAATATATTGGAACAGAAGATCAGCTAGCGGATATTTTGACGAAGCCTTTGAATAAGCAGCGGTTACAAAAATTTAGGAAAAAAATTGGGATAGTTTTAAATTTCTCAAATGACGTCAATTAAAAGTGGGAGTATTGAAGTATTCAATATGACGAAGGAATCTTTCTAAGTTTCAGCTCTAAGTTGGCTCTGGAAGATTAATGTTTTGTTCTGTATACTAACTTCCTTGTCTTTTGGCAGATTGCCATGATTTATTCATCAAATAAATGAACAATATTTGTTTAATTAAATGAATGTGTTTGTGGAACCCATGAAGTAAGAAGTAAGGAGACCGATCTCTATGCTCGCTACTCGCCAAAACCTGCGGCGATATTTGAGTTTCTTTAGTAGTACGATATTCTGCCACTCGCAGTGCCGGTGTTCTACGTCGGGTCGTCACGTGACGTGAATACACAGCTGCGGCAGCCATTACCTCTTCCCATATGACACTGACGTCTGACAGTCCTCGATTGTCGTTGTCACCTCACAGAACTTAGAGAAAATAATTTCAACCGTTTCACTGAATAGCACTTGCCCCTTTTGCTATGAAGGGGATAAAGCCATAAAGGAGAAAAGAGAAAGAAGAACCGTGTCAGTTTTACGTGCGTTATTTGAACATAAAACGTGCTCATCCTCACGTCATAGTATCTCTGAAAAAGTTACTCAGGAGGCACGTTTTGAAAACCGAAAGAACTTTAGTACTCGGCGAATTTATATTATCAATTTTGTGCACAGCAAATATTTATTAACAAATATTACGCTACATCAAATGATTTAAAATTTGAAATTATTCGAATTTATTTGAAATTCAAAGATTTCAACTCGAGCGTAAAAAAACCCCCACCTCGGTACGTTAACCGACCCCACGTGGAACACCGACACCGCGAGTGGCAGAATATCGTACTACTAAAGAAACTCAGATATCGCCGCAGGTTTTCTAGCATGGAGATCGGTCTCTTTACTTCTTACTTCCTGGTGGAACCTTTAATTACAATAATTTGTATTTGACGCGTTATTTGTTTTTCAAAATTCGGAGCTTCGGGAATTTTCAGAAAATTTTGGGGTTGATCTGGAATGTTCAGCTACACCGAGTGTAGCCCGGTGTCGCAAACCGAAAACGTCATCAGTTTGCTCCGCATGGGCACCCTCATCACTTGGCCCTTCAATTGTCGTTCCGAGTAAAACAAAAGAGGTATGTTTGAATTGGGGGAAAAATTGATCTTATACAGATGAACCAAACTGCGGTCACCCAAGATCGATTATAAGCCATATTCGTCTATTATTCCATTGCGCGTGCCGATTGGCTTCTATTGACGAGTACCCGAGTCAGAATAGCAATTCTAGTTTCACTGTACAGTTTCTTTTCATGAAGTTCTATTTCGAACCTCTGGATCCCGGAATTCTGCAGAGAGGTTTCGTAGTTTGAATGTCGATCCATAACTGATCAATCTTTGATAAAACATGGTGTAAACTGATCGCCGAATCGATTCGCAAGTCCGTAATAAAATTGATCGTTGAATCGATATTTCGCAGGCCTTTGAACTTGTGAATAGAATTTTATAATCAAGCAGGATGTAGAGACGCTAACCGGAATTTCAAGTGCGAGCTGCACTAATTATAATTCATACCTCCGTTCCCTCGCGTAGGTCATAACGAAGTTTTACCAAAACAGAATCATGTCTCTGTCGGCCAAATTAAAGGACGAAGGATTCGAGGTTTGGGAAGCTCAAACTAGAATTTCTATTCATGTTCGGGTAGGATCAATCAGCCCGTCAATGGAAAACTATGAAAACTACGTAGGTAGGCGCGGAATCGTAATGATAAACTAATCAAATTGGCAGTACTTGGCGACTATTCGTCAAGAATCCCGTGTAGAAATAGCCCCATTTAGCCCGATCAGAAGTGGGGCGCTAGTCGTGTGCTGGTCAGGCTATTTTCTATCAAGATTCCTGATCGGGTACTGATCGGGTACTGGTCGGGATAGTTTTAATGTACTAAAAAACCTCACTGGGTATTAAACGGGGGTTCACTGGGGTATTTTTTCCTATCACCTTGGCGGATACTAGTCAGACTCTGGCCGGACTATCTTTGACCGCAGCTTAATTTCGGTCACTTTTTCATAAATGACAAAAAAAAATATATATGTTTTAAGATAATGTATCAAAGTTCAGCTGCATTTATATTACCAAAGTTCCTAACTCATATGTAAGGTATATTATTTGATATTCTTATATGTACCTTTTTTTCATAAATGAGAAAAAAAAATATATTACCAAAGTTCCTAACTAATATGTGAGGTATATTATTTGATATTCATGTACATAATAATAATAAATGTACGTGAAATAAAAATTATTCAAAATCGTCAATAGTTTACACTTATAAATCCTTTTACTTCACTCAGTGTGATTTTCGATGTTTTACCCACGCTTTGCGTGGCTAAAACCCCCATTTTCACACCTCCTGAAGTAAAATTTTGTACAATACTTGACGGAAAAACTTCTTCTGATCTCGTGTGATTGCAAAACTCGCCTTCGGCTCGTGCTGCAACCCCACACTCGTCAGAAAAAGTTTTACCGGACTCGTATTGTAATGTACTATTATCAATCCCAGAGAATTTTTGGAAGAAAATCTTCATACCGGCGCGATACTAGTGCCTGACCAGTTCCCGACTAGGGACAAATCGGTGTGACTGGCTAGGAACTTGATGAATTACCGTGACACTACTAGCTGGATTCTGGCTAGTTATCCTGACCAGCGCCCGACTTGAAACGGGGCTGACTGGTCGGGAACCGACCAGATCCCGATATAAATTTCTACACGGGATAGAGATGCATTTCCTTTTATTTTACGTACTCGGAAAACCGATAACTATTGTGTACCGGTGTAGTGTACACGGAAAGATTAGAACCCGACTGGTTCGTGTTCTGCACCAGACTCAGTCGTGTGTAGAACACGAACCAGTCGGGTTCTAATCTTTCCGTGTATACGCGTGAATCTTACTAGTGCCAACGCGGATAGTGCGCGAAATAACTATCGGAATACTACGCCACCATATAGTGTTAAAATATTATGAATTCTAATAGAGCGAATAGTTTATTTCTAGGTATATGGGGAGAATATAGGTATATAAACCTTATATCTATCGTATATATCTTCGGCTCATCCGTGAACTTGGAATCTATTTTGCAATTATATTGATAAATTGAGGAAAAATGTCTCTATATTTCTGCCGAAATATGATGAGCCGTATTTTTTCCTTATTCCGATTTCGTCACTCATCAATCAGAGCTGGATGAGAATTTTGTTATTCGGTATTAGTGGACTCGAGATTATTGGGATAAGCACACAGAATCAAATTGCTACGTAGTTGAGAGGACAAATGATATCAAAACTATATAGGGTGATTCAGAATTCTTGAGGAATGTTTTACGGGGTCGATTTTTATCGAAATTATTGGGATTGAAACTTCGCGAGCCATTTTTCTCTGGAATACATTCCAAATGTTCAATGAAAAAAATTTCTATTCATCTATGTAGATTTTTTTAGTTTTTTATTCATTATTTTTCGAGTCCACAGAATCTTGTGAGTGATGCTACTGAAGTTTTTTTTTATGATTCTAGAGAAATTGGTTATTGGTGAAGGTTTCTCATTTCGTAAAAATTGTGCATAAACGCAACATTCTTATGAATTGAATAGACTGAAAAGCGAATTATCGTGCAATCCTCCTTTAGATAATACTCCACCTTTTAGTTTCTCGAATTGATAACATGATTAAACATTATAGTTTCACCACTTCTACAGAATTGGAAACTTTTATACCGCAATTTCTCTCCTATTACAAGAAAACCTCGTTAGCTTAACTCAGAATTCTCTGGAATATTGAGAAACAGAACGTGAAATAAAATTGAAAAAGTTGAAAAAAAAAAAATGAACAAAAATGAAGAAATAATTTATTATTCATGAAAAATTAGAACGGAGAAAAAAACGGCTACGGCAACTTCGTTGCCAATATTGGTACAGATTGACCCTTTCAAATAATCCATACGAATTCTAAATCACCTCGCAAACGGGGTGTTACACGTGAAACAGACCAGTTATAGGCCGGAAGTCACCAAGAACCGTCAAGCTGAAAATTTTATCACGTTTTTGTGCCTCTTCGAAATAATTTCTGTAAAGATTTGAAGGCAATTCGTGTGATCCTTCAAGTAGAAAAAGAAGAAATCACATATTTCCAAAGTTTTACATGCTATACACTTTCAAAGATGATTTAAGTGCCACATATTTCATGGGAATTGTGGGAAGTTATGATTCCGTTCATGCATAATAGCATAAGTTGAGATACTCGGAGTTGAAAAAATGTGTCAAATCAAGTTGTCGGTGGCGATATGTTGTACCAATCATTTTCATTTCATACTTCGTAACTGTTGGGAGCATCTCATATGTGATATCGAGGAAACTAAATCTGCATTGGCGTCAAATTCGATAACTTCCGGCCATAATCCGATCCGATCCATCTGGAACACCCCGTGCATAATTGTACTATATGCGTCTATATGAAATTGCGAAATAGTTTCGTCTCAAGAAGTTGTTATTCGTCGCTTTATCAGAGTTCAGCGTCAGCAAGATAACTATATTATTAGTTTTCCTTATGGCAAAGCCAGTTGTGCTGGCGGTGGGGTGGGCCTTATATAAGTACTGGCAAATTGGTTATTAACTTATTATCAAAGTTGAGTCCGGGGTAGGATCTAAGTAGTCAGCATCAAACGCAACTTCACAGCAAGTATGACGAGCAGAAGAGAAACGTTGCGAGGTGCCCATCGAAGTGGTCGAGCGCAAATCGTGTTTGCTTGTTGCGCCGGGCTGTTTAGTCTCCAAGCAGAGGCTCTACCCGTTTTTTCGGAAATCAACGGCATGGTAAGTAGCAAAACAAATTGGGAAGAGGAAATTCCATGGAAATATGTGGAAGTAATGTGTCATATAGAGACTAAGTACCATGCAAGTCGGTCAGCCGATTCATTTGAATTCTCGGGACGTGATATCTCTTCGACTTCACGTTCGAGTAGATATGTACGCATGATGAGGACTCGATGATTGAATTTTTCACTTCATCCTAACTATGTATGTACTTAACGATATTTTATCCATTGCGGCAGCATTTGTCTGATTCGGGGTATCTGCCAGCAGACGATCCAGGGAGCGAAGGAATCAGATCCATACTCCACCTGCGGAATCATCTCAACGGTGAGTGCAAATCGACGCCTCACTGAAGAACTATATCTCCAATATGCATTCAATATGGCAGATAGCATGTTCTTCAATCACAATTTGAGATATCATAGTTCTCCATTGAGGCGTCAAAATGTCGAGTAATCACTGAATTATCAGCCATTTGCGAAGTCTGCGAGTCGTCCAACAACAGAAACGTGACCCGAATCATTGATAGATCGATAGATCCAGATTTCTTTACACAAATAATTCAGGCTTTGCTACAACTCCTCTTGATACACCATTGCAAATGCTGATGATTATCTGTGCTACTGCCCATGAAGGCTCATTGATTGTTCAGAACTTCTCGAAGTGGGTCCCTTCCAAGCTGTACAGCGATACCGCATTACGAACTTTCCATCCACCAATTGTGAAAATTAGAGATATTTCAGCAGTGCAAGACATATGTGTTCAATGTCACGCAAAGAATCTTTCGAAGATCTCAAAGATTTTGCAATCGATGCAACTTGGAACTTCTGGAAGCTAAATTTTTTCCCCCGGATTTGAGGATGCATAACTTCCAGCATTTTCAAAAATTCGCAAGTTCTACAGCACGACGTTTCGTGTGTCCTATCTCTCTCCACCATAAAGGTTTCTTTTTCTAGGTACTATATCGGACTCCGAATTCGCCCACGCGATAACCCTGCTCGAAGGCTACCACAAAGGCATCGTTGCACCTAAAACGGGCAGCAGAACGAAGAGATACATTCTTAATGGTACGTATTCTCGGTAAAATATTTTTCATAACACGTGCATGGAAACCTTCACTTTCTCCGCGTGTAAGCAGTGGACAAAATGAGTCTTTGCTGAAGAGTGTGGCAAAAACTTTTTCACACCACTTTGTCACACTATCATGGCGTCGAAAGTGAAGGTTGCCATGCATTGGTCATGAAAAATAGGATGTGGTACGAGTGGGAGACACACTGAAAGAAATACTTCTCGCTTGGCAGCAATAAATATCTGGTTGGAAGATTCTTGCTATGATTGGAGTAAAATATTTCTGCTATGACTCTGCTATTAGTTGTATCTGCAATCGAATATCGTTATATAAGGAGTACAATTATTGCTAACATCGTATGCGCAATGGAGGAATATACTAAATCAATGAGACAATACACAAATGGCACACATAAGAAAATTAAGTTATTTCTAATTCAACAGTATACGAACATGGCATTGCAGGCTGATAATTTGCTACTACAAGGATATACCATATAGGTAATAAGACTTGAAAACATATGTCTTCATCAACAAATTGGTATTACTGCATTGCAAACCCGTATAAGACTTCCCTAAGAATATTGTACATTCAGTACAGTGAACAGTCTTATAGCTAACCCAGCTATACGTATAGCTCACTTAACTATATACGCGTAGCGTACAATACGATCTCAACGCGTTTGTATTGTTGAGACAGTTATACGCATAGCTGGACGAGCCGTACGAATACTTCATCTTATACACGCACCAACTTGACTCGCTTATTGGAAAAATACGTAGTGTCTTGTATTCTAGTGAAGTGTGCGGAGGTGAGTTTTCATTCGTTGACATGACGCGTGTTTTCTTGATTTTTAATGACTACAGTTTTTGAAACCTGAAACTCAATATGTTCTCCGAGAGTCTGTATGTATATAGACAGCGTCGATGTAAAATAGTTGATGATAAAATTTTGATTGAAAAATCTGGGTCCTCAGAAGTTTGAGAGAGCTTCCCTGGCTGACCACTTCATAACTTTTCAGACACCATGAGAGAAAAATGGGTACAAAGTCTTTCCAAATTTTGATTGATCAGACTTGTTTCAGTGAGTACACGGAGAGAAATGTACAGTAAATGTTACTAGGCTTTCTGAAAAACATAGATGTGACGACTGTCGGAGCCAGGTAATAATTACTGTGTAGCACAGTATCGAAAAATTCCGTCTGATATAACTTTGCGAGAATGTCATCATAGCCATGCCAGCACGGTAAATATTACCATGCCGTCTGCTTCAGCGCGATCCATCGAATATTCACATAACCTAAAACTGACACGCTCTGCTGTCTGGTCGCGCTCACATCGCTACAAGGTAGCACGAACTACCCAGCACGGTAAATATTACCATGCTGCATAGATCCTTGCCAATAGAATAAAAGTAAAAATTACTTGAAATTAAGTTCCGGGCAACATGGGACTAAGAACAGTGAAAAATAGTAGAATTCACCATGTGACATATTGATATTTCCAACGTTTTTTGTTTCACGGACTAAATACTAGGTGGCATGGTAATATTTACCTTGTTTTTCTACGTGCAAAGTAATATTTACTTGAGATTTCTCTCCGTGTAGTGAGCGTGAAAAAAATGATTGAATACATGGGTGAAATATCCCGTGTTATTCAAAACGAGAGAAATATGTGTCGTCAGGCACGTTTTCCCATTGCGCTATAGAGGATTCGATTTCACCTAGGTCTTTCAAAATTTATTCGGCGATGATTCAGGGAACGTGAAGGTCAAAATTCATACTTTAAAGGAAGGGCCACCCTAGTGTATATCTGTATAAAGTAGAACCAATTTTTGACTCAACAGGCTGATATACCTCACGGGGCCGTACCGCTTATGTATACACAGACAAACTAGAAGTGATGTTCGATTCAGAACAACTAAAACTGAAGTTCAACTTAACAATTCAGTATAGCTTGAGGAGCCATATCGCTCATACAGTCCAGTAAAATAAAGGAGCCATAATACTTACTCGGACAAACCAGAATCAACGTTCGACTCGGCGAAGCGATATAGTTCACACAGCTATACTGAATTGTTTCCGTAGCAATATTCAAAGTTCTCATAACCAAAGTATGTTTCCTATTTTCGTTTATCATATGGGCATTTGAACTACCCTAACCGTTTGTTCTGAGAGTACAGCTTGTGACTGTATACTATACACCGTAGACCTATCATAGCAAGACTCTGTATGCGTAAGCCTCGGTATGCCTGGTTCACTCAAATGAGCCATACGAGGAATACCTCATATCATAATCATGATATAGTTACGTCGACCATTTCAGTTCAATCATAATCGTATTGGTGTGGCAAGAAAATTTCTGGCTGTCACTATTTTAAGCATAAATTATAGCTCGGTCAACCAGAATTATTGCTGTGCCCCATACAAATTTCTTTCAGTGCAGAGACTTAGCACTCGTGTGATGTTTTCAGCACTCGTGCAAAGTGCCTGTTTCCCCACTTGTATCACAATCTACTCATGTAAAGATGCATTTTTTTTTGAGAGAGAAAAGTCTATTACGAATATATCGATCCAGTATTAGGGCATCGAGTCCTGTCCATACAGTACACTCGTAATCTTACGATGACTGAAACAATTTCAAAGATAAAATGGGGTCCTGCCTTCGGCAGAGAATTGCGGCAATTGCGATATTGTACATCAGTTTTCTGGCCATGAAACAGTAATTCTAGTTATCCCTTTCAAGACAAACCATAATGACGACCACGTTACTCAGCCAAAAATGGTGAACAGACAAATTTATTAGAAATATTTTGTCAGGCGACCGCATAGGATGGCGATTGCAGTGAATGAGACTTGATAATGATCAATAAAAGCCATCTTTTCACTTTAGGCTCATAGTCAATATGTGAATCTGATCTGCCCCGAGCGAATTGATACCAGTTACAACATGTTTCAGGGGGCAAGTGGAATAAGACGGATCTGACGTATAGGATCACCAAATATACCAATCAACTGGACAGACAGGAGGTCGACGAGACAATCGCCAGGGCCTTCGCTTTATGGTCCAGGTACACAGATCTAACGTTCTCGACGAGAAGCGGGGAGGTAAGCGACGTCCCACAATAACTTTTTAAGCGCCAGCGTCTTGGGTTCCTTCCTCTTTCTCTCTCTCTCTTTTATTCTTGCTGTCTATCTTACTTGGTCTTACCTTGTCCAACATTGTAATGGCCATAACAAAGCATATCAATCTATCCATCTGTATATGGGCAAATCCAAATAGAACTTAAAAAAGCGTGTCCCTTGGCCTTTTGAGGGACTCAAATTATAAGAGAGGACAAACCATTGCTATCAACAGACTCTTTATAATGTCCTGCACTAGAGGCATATAACGCATGGCCCGGAATCAAGAAATTATACAAGTTATTTCACCAAAAGTCACTGAAAGTCCTTACCGTCCTTGGCCCTTGCCACCAATATCCGTATTAATTCATATTTCCGGAGCGACACACTCTCCTCTCTTACCGCCTTGGCCACTGTTACTCTGTATTATATTTGTCTTGTATATCGTAGCATTTCTTTGCATTGAGGCCTACTCTTCGGCTATAGCATGATAGATCGATGTCTATCCACCTCGCTTGTAGGGAAGAAAAAGTACAATCGCTGAATATCAATTACCTACATCATCGTCATCTAGGTTGACATCGAGATCAGTTTCGAGCGTGGAGATCACGGCGATGGAAGTCCCTTCCTGGAAAGTTCACCCATAGAACTGGGCCACGCTTACAGTCCGGAGCGCGGGTGCTTCATTCACTTCAACGACGCGAATAATTGGACCCCCACCAGTGACGAGCCGCACAACCTCTTCTCAGAAGCCGTGTTATTGACAAGTTTTTCCCTCGGTCTGGATGAAAGCAATCACGCATTTTCAGTGACGAACAGTAGAGTCACATTTCGCGACACCGACCCCGACGCTGCATTGCCCAACGACGACATCAGGGGCATACAAGTGAGCCGAAATCATTGTACAGTTTTACCATAGCGAAGCAGACAGAAGTCGCCTTCCTCCTCATTAACGCAATCATTCAGACAATTTTTCTAATTATTCAAGAAAAACCTTGTGACGCAGGGGCCGATCAATTATCACCTTACGTTCTGTGTCAAGAATTCTATCACTGACTTCAGGCCAGTAACGGACACTAGTATTTCATCGAACTCTCTATCTCCCGATGGTCACGTTGTGTGATACTTGATCAACCCCTTGTTCGATGCTCGCGGTCATATTCTATAATTCCGTAACAAAAACGAGCGCCGTGATTCCACGATCATCGGTACCTACCAGGCAATTCCTCGCTTACATCTCAGTCATTTGGGTTGCGGACCGTCATATCCCTACAATGTATATCTATATATATATATGAGGCAAAACACGTCAAACGTTCCCACCAAAAATTTTGTTGTGCCTGATCTTATTGAAACTCTGACAGATCGTAGTACTAGTGGTCTCCTTCCAACCCGCTGAAGCGGAAGCTTGGATACCGATCCGTTGTCCCGATACAGGTACACGTATTTCGCCATTGCAGTCTGCAGGCCGTTCTTTGATGTATCGTAACTTTTCTCCGGATAGGCGGATTCTACAATGTAGGGACAGTTTTGGAAATGGTTTTTCGCAATCTTTCGGTCTATTGAAAGGATTTATTGATAAAAGAAAATTGAGATAGTTTTTTTCGAATCCAAACATATTTTCAAGTTTTTTTCAAAATGCGACAACATCGTTTTTGCTCAAATATGTCCTCAAAAAATCCTTTTTTCTTACCCTTCAAAATAAAACCAAGTGGAAAGTGGGAGGATAACATTTTTTAGAAATTTAGATAGTTTTTTTTGAATCCAAACATATTTTCAAGTTCTTCTCAAAATGCGACATTATCGTTTTTGTTCAAATATGTCGTAAAAAATTTCTTGTTCCTTACCCTTCAAAATGAAACCAAGTGGAAAGTGGGAGGAACAAAATTTCGGGTGGGAACGTTTGACGTGTTTTGTCTCATATATGATGTATATAGATATACAACTCTGTGTTCGGACGATCTGCTACCCACATCACTGTGATGTAAGGGATGTAAGCGAGGAATCACCCGGTACTTAGAAGAGATATTCAAGTTCGAATTATCAACACTAAATTCGCAGCTCCTTTTTCTGTCTTTAACTTAGCCCAGTGTCAGGAATAGATACTCTCCATGTAGGACTCACGCAGCGTACTTATATGTTTCACGTAGGCACTCTATGGGCGCAAATCTGGAGTGAATGTTCCCGAAAGGCGTGAGTATGCCCGGGCCGAGGCGATGTTGGACGATCTAGAAGAAATTTTTCGTACTTACGGAACGTCCTCGGCTTGACCAACAGCCTTGCTGCTGCTCTGCTGTAAACCAGAACGAATTGAAACGGCTTCCTGCACTTTCGTGTCACCAGAATTATGATCCACGACAAAATTTCGTTTTTTGTACCCTTTTTTAAGTTTAAGCTCAATTAATTACGCGTGTATACGTGTCAAGAAATAAATACTCTTTCACGATTTACGTCCCTTGCATTGATTCCCCTCGCACCGCATAATAATAATCGCGCCTGTAGTTAGGTACAGCCTAGTTGTGTAGAAGTCTATAGGTATATAATGTATCGCCGTGGGTGAATGAACGTCGAATATTCTCCCATCATGACGGCCATGCAAATTTCTCTCGACGATTGTTATCATGATGTGTTATCGGGCCGTGAAATCGGGACACGTGGGTTCCAACTCCGATATCTTTTCGTGAAAAAATCTCAGAGTATCATGCAACAGAGTTTCTGAATCTATGGAGTCTGCTACGTCGAGGTGTCACTTGCATAGAGTTGTCCATTGTTGTAAAAAATGCAAAAGAGTAATGCAAACGGTAAGTAATGCAAAATATTCAATTTCACCTGGATTTTCAGACTCTACGGAAAATATAATATAATATAATATTTATTCAATGGAATAAATACTCCGGGAAAATATGAGATGTATCGTAAATGATACCCGAATGTCTCAAAAATACGTACGAGCTTGAATAATCCGAAAATGTTGGTTGGATCAATAGTTATGGATTAATAAGTAAACCTGTCTGTATCTCCATGGAGATAGCAGTTCTGCAGTTCTAATGAAGATTAGGCGATGATTAAAAAAAAAGTGTCTCAAAAAGACTTATCAGATCCTGCCAGGATATTTCCGAGTACTCGAAAATTGACGCAAACATTACCATTTGTTTATAAGCGAAAATTTTATTTCCTCGGAATGAGTACTATTTTTCAAACAAAAAAATTATTTTTCATCATATATCGAAAGTGGATATCGAAAACTGGCCCCCAGATTTTTCGGTACGATGTGAGCCCATTATCCTTAAAAGGAGCGCGATCCCACGGATTTTCGCAGATCGTTTATTACTGCGAGACTATAACACCTAGCCCTATCGGGTTTGCAGATTCTGTTAGAGAACAGTTCATACTAAATCCAGTATGAGTTTCGCAACCGTATGTTGAAAATTCGGTGAGTGACTGAAAAGAAACAAAATATCAAAATAACTTTTTCTATTGCGTTTTGCAATCAAACTATTGAAGATAAATGACTTTGTAAGGGTTCATTTTTTCGGGGATGACGAGACGAACAACATGAAGCATTTTGTTGTAAAACCATCAGGAAAAAAAATACAGCCCAAAAAGTAGGTTTTTAATTGTTTAACAATTTTTTGCCACTACCCAGCAAACCAAAATATGTATCAAATACGTATATATTATGTAACGAATGTTACACGTTATGTATCAAACTCATAAGAAAGTATGTTACTGGTACAGCACGATGTCAGCAACATTGGATGTATCATCAATGTATTAGATATGTGCTGGTGATACATATCAGCGACGGCTCACCGATATATCATAGACATATCAAAGATATGTCAAAGACATGTTGAAAGATGTATCAGATACATATGAGTCAGTCCACGTCAAGCGGGACGGATTTGGCCAAAAATATTCCTCGATGTTTCTGATTCTCTTGTAATTTTTTTTACATATTCTCTGGGTAAAATGAATGCATGAAACATTTTTTGTTTTTTTTTTAACTCAAAGGGCTAAGAAGATACAAGGGGTTGAATTTTCGAAAAAAACACCAAAAATCGGAATCGCGCTCTTCTTTAGACGTTAATATCTCCGGTTCCCTTGGTCGTACAGACATCGTAAACAACTCATTTTGAAGCTCTTGAATCGCACTTTCATGTTATGAATTTTTAATTCATGTCATAAACAATTTTCTATTTGTTATTAACAATTATATCTTTTAAACGTGATTTTCGAGATGATTACACCCTTTGAAAATTCTGAAAAAAATATGAGCGTGTTCCTTGATTAATTCTCTACAAAATCTGTAATTTTCAAAATGGAACTCCGATGGAAACTATATTTAAAAAACGATTGAACCGTGCGGGATGTCGCGCGCGGCTGTCTACGCGGGCGTGCCGAGACCGAGGCTTGTTCGCTTCACACGTAGAGAATACAGGGGGGCATATTACGATGAAATTCATCAAATCCAATAATTTACCGAATTATTTATTCCATTTCATGCTGAATACTCGACTTGAAACTATAAAAATTATAGAGATACAAACTCAACTAAAATCTTGACAATAACTGGTAAACATAACGTACTTTTTGATTCCATCAGACGGAATACGTCATGGTATCATTCGATCGATTACGTACTAAATTAATGAATCTAAAATTACTCAATCATTACCCACGAGAACTCTACATTTCACTGGAATCTTAAGGGGGGACTATTATACCTCCAAAAATAATTTTTTTCGAGTCACTTGTACACTGTAGGTATTAAAATTTCAAATTCATTAATTAAGTACGTAATCGATCGAATAATACGGTGTCGTATTCCGATGGATGGGATCGAAAAGTACGTTATGTTCAGCAGTTTTTTTCAAGATTTTAGTCAAGTTTGTATCTCTATACTAATATTTTTATAGTTTCAAGTCGAGTATTCAGCATGAAATGGAATAAATAATTCGGTAAATTATTGGATTTGATGAATTTCATCGTAATATGCCCCCCTGTATTCTCTACGTGTGAAGCGAACAAGCCTCGGTCTCGGCACGCCCGCGTAGACAGCCGCGCGCGACATCCCGCACGGTTCAATCGTTTTTTAAATATAGTTTCCATCGGAGTTCCATTTTGAAAATTACAGATTTTGTAGAGAATTAATCAAGGAACACGCTCATATTTTTTTCAGAATTTTCAAAGGGTGTAATCATCTCGAAAATCACGTTTAAAAAATATAATTGTTAATAACAAATAGAAAATTGTTTATGACATGAATTAAAAATTCATAACATGAAAGTGCGATTCAAGAGCTTCGAAATGAGTTATTTACGATGTCTGTACGACCAAGGGAACCGGAGATATTAACGTCTAAAGAAGAGCGCGATTCCGATTTTTGGTGTTTTTTTCGAAAATTCAACCCCTTGTATCTTCTAAGCCCTTCAGGTTAAAAAAAAAAAAAAAAATGTTTCATCCATTCATTTTACCCAGAGAATATGTAAAAAAAATTACGACGATTTTCAAGAACATGCGGTCAAAAAGGTGTCCCGGTTGACGTGGACTGACTCATATGGGGCTGTCCACGTCAATTCACCTACACAGTCAAAATTTTTGCGTCATTTTTAACATAAAGTTTGTGTTAAAAGTTTTGTGTTAAATATTTAATACTTTGTAGTGTCAATTTTAACACAATTGTTAAGATTTTCACTACTTTAATTAATTTATTAATTTATTTTTATTTAAGTTAGGACTTGACCCTCACCTTGAGGGTTACCCCCCCCCCCCCCCCCCCCCCCCCCAGTTGAGGGTTAATCGCCAAGTTGAGGGTTAACCTCCAAGTTGACGATTAACCCTGTATTTTAGCGTTGACGCTCAATTTTAGTGTTAACTCTCAAGTTTGGAGTACGAAATGATCATGAAATTGAGTATCAACTTGAGTGTCGTTTTAAGTGTTAATTTGGGTGTTTTTTTGAGCGTTTTTTCCGTGAGGGCAGCTTCATGTAATGCGTTCATATCATGCCTATGACGCGCACTTTTGCTCCCTAGGTTTGATAAGTAACCAAATCGCGTGTCTCCGCATGCGTCGAGTAACATATCACGGCCGAGGGAGATATGTGAGTCTTCTGTCCCGTAAGACATGCTCGATATGGGGATATTTTGACGCATGTAGGATAAAAATTAATTTTTCATGGTCTGCTAGGAGAAAAGACGTGTTTCTAAGCTAACGAGCAGACGACGCTTTTACGAAGGCGGTTTCGCATACGGCTAGCATGCTCGACGATCAACGTCGATACGTCAATCCAGACAGCAAATTATTGGATTAGAGGAATCAAAAAATATTGTGTGGTGAAGATTAATTGCCAGTTCTTATTAGGAAAGGTTTTGTCGCAGCAGTTTGTTCCTAAATCCGGCTGTTGCTCATAAACGATTGATCGGACAACTTAACCTCACCTACTGTACGACAAAGTGCCATTTCATGAAATAAGTATACCTGACTACGTATGCAACATCTTTCAAGTGCGAAGAAATCTTCGGATTCACCGAATGAATGTTGTATGAGTGATAAACGACAAGAAGCAATATGTCAATAGGCGCAGAATAAAGTGATGTCCATATCTGCGATGATAAATTTCAGGGATTTGATGTACAATAACCACTGAATTCGATGTATGAATATTTAGTGCTATGTAGAATCTCATAACGCCGTATAAAAACTGGTTATCTCATGGTAATTTGCAAAACCCAGGTTACGCTGATTTCTATTGTACATTTAGGTGAATTTATAGAGTAAAGGCCCATTCCGGAGAGTTATTCAGCCGGTACTTTATATTTTGGTCCGAGTAAACACCCCTACAGGTTTGGGCAGAATCCATGACCCAAAAGCCTGATCGACTCCTGGTGAGTTCAAATTCTAACGGATGATATCTTATTTACGTTTTATCACATATTAAATATTTTTCTAGAAATTACTCGAGCAGGCACTGAGTAGATTAGTGAGAAAAGCTGACGAAGCTGTTATGCAGGAATCAACGAAGGCTAATAAAGAAATGCCCTGTGCTACTGCGACAATCTCTTGCCACTATGACGAGAGGATAGCCGGAAGTTAAGTTCAATCGATTCATAAAGTTGAAAACTTACTGCGAACTTCAGATTTTGATGAGGGTTAATTCCTGACGTCGTACCTTCCTGGTCTATGAAAAAGTTCACAGTTATACTTTAAGCGTGTTATCAAAAAATGGCTGGTTAAAGTTCAAAAGTGCAGAAATCTTCAGGGTCATAGTTTCTTTATGTTTGTCGGTATCGGTGGAGGGTGGTTAAAAAATACATGACATTTTTAGCGAAACAAATTGAGATGCAAGAGACCTTTCACGAAAATCCTTCAAAGCCCGCCGAAGAGGTTCTGCAAAAGGTTACTAGTGTGATCATCTCCGTGGCAGAACAGTGGCAACTATTTATACCTACCTACTCTCATCTCCTAATAGAATTCTGACACGCTTCTAGCATATGAATTTTGTTGTTGTTATTTTAAGGGGGTATATACACCTTGAAAATAATTTTTTTCAAATGACTGCTATGCTGTCAGAAACATTTTAATGACTCAGTTTGTTTACAGTTGATCAGTGCTATTTTGATACATATGATTTATCTAGATTTTATGTCCTCCGCTGAACAAACATGTAGTCCATCGAAGAAAAAGGAGTTGTCGTAGGGTACATGCTGCTGCGTTGCATGAAACTTCTTCAATTTTGGAGGAAATATTCTGTGTGAATGTAATTTGGGGGCAAGCCAATAATATTTCATGAATGCATGTTCTGGACATAGAAATTTTTGATTGTAAGACTTTTTTTCCCATTATTTTTGAAAAAATATTTCAGAATCAAAAATTTCTATTTCTGAAACTTGAATTCATGAAATATTATTGGTTTGCCCCTAAACTACATTCACACAGAAAATTTCCTCCAAATTTGAAGAAGTTTCATGCAACGCAGCAGCCTGTACCCTACGACAACTACTTTTTCTTCGATGGACTAAATTTTTGTTCAGCGGAGGACATAAAATCTGGAAAAATCATATGTATCAAATAGCACTAATCAACTGTAAAAAAACTGAGTCATTAAAATGTTTTCTCACAGCGTAGCAGTGATTTGAAAAAAATTATTTTTAATTATTATTATTTATCCAATTCCATAACAAAAGTTGTACCATCTCTTGAAAGAACATCAATTGACAATTGACATCTAAAAGCGATCAAGTCTCACTGGTCATTAAAAACGGGTAATTGTCATGAGATCAATCGCATCATATATGAATAAATTTAAAAAATATTTCTATGGTTCCGGTAATCAACTTGCTCTTGTAGATGTCTTGAAAATCACACATGACCAGATCCATTCTTCATCTTACAAGGATAAAAATTGATCAGTACTAGGTATAGGCCCTCCGCCTCCAAGCAATATTGTGCTGTCTTGAAATCTGATTCTTTTATCCATAAAATAGGGCAAAAAATCTTGAGATATCGAGTTATAGAAAAACAAAGAAAGGACTTTATTGGCGCCTTTTTTATTTTTTCCATTTTCCATTTGAATAACATGTTGAAAAAATCTTTAAAATGGAAGAACTGGAATAGGCAGTTCTGAATATCAATATTAAAAACTCATATTTGGTTGAGATATTCTGTTTAAGATGCCCCACCGAGATGTTGATGCGCGTTTGAAGAAAAAAATTTTTTTTTCTGCACACCCTAGTGTGTATGGTTTCTCTGTGGCTCAATAAGTTTTCGTGGGACTTTTTCAATTACATTACATCCACGTCGTCTCTCAATGAAACGTTAATAGTTGATCTGTCATGATAGAAATTGCAAGCATTATTATTATTTCTAATTTCTATAATCAATCACAGTTATTTTAATTTGTCTTATTTTAAGCTGCTCTATACTTTATTCTGTATTATAAACTTCACTCCAATGTTCGTACTGCATGTATCTATAAGCTGTGATTCTAGATATGTGTGAGGCTGTGAGCTGCTGGATTCTCATTGAATTTGTTTCCAAGCCCTGTACTAATTACTATCAGATTCTCATTTGTTTTGTTCCTGAGAACTGTTCTAATCGTGAACTATAAGACTGATACTGAGTTCACATAAGCTGTGATTCTATATATTTATAAGGCTGCAAGCTACTGTAATACCATTTGATTTGTTCCTGAGTACTGTTCCAGTCGTAAACTATAAGACTGATGCTAATTTTACATAAGCTGTGATTTTATATATTTATAAGGCTGCGAACTACTGTAGATAATATCATTTGACTCGTTCCTGAGAACTGTTCTCATCGTGAACTATAAGACTAGTACTAGGTTTACATAAGCTGTAATTCTAGATATTTATATGGCTGCAAGAGACTGTAATACCATTTGATTCGTTTCTGCGAACTGTTCTAGTCGTAAACTATAAGGCCGATACTAGGTTTACATAAGCTGTAATTATAGATATTTCTAAGGCTGCAAGTTACTGTAATACTATTTGATTTGTTTTTGAGTACTTCACCAACTATAAACTATGAGATTGGTACTGAATTTATATGATCTTTGATCATGGATATTTGTAGGCGTTAAATCAAAACGAATCGAGTACGTGAAGAATGGAATTGACGCGAATTGATTGTAATTAAAAGTATTTGTGAGCCAATTTTTTCTAAGTATGAAGAGATAGCACATTGGATAGAATTTGAATGGAAATTGTGTGCCAGTTTTTTTATAATCATCAAATTGGCACCCAATTCCGTGTACTTAGATTGAATTCCAGCGAATTCCTCATTTTAGATACTGATTCCACATAGTTTCATTTTGGTTTATTGGATGAAGCTGTATGCTACTGGATTAGCATTCAATTTCTAGATGTGTAGACTCTAGTTCGTACCTGGCTGTTGTACAATACAGAATTAATAAACTCATATGGATTTATTCACGCATTTATCTGACTTTGTTTTCGCCATCTATCAAGAACATTGTTTTACAAATTTTTAATATTGGTTTGGTAGGAATATTTTGGGTGTAAATTTGGTGTAAAATCGGTCGGGTGTAGAATTAGTATAAAATCGGTGTCAAATGGGTCAGGTGTAAAATTGGTGTAAAATCGGTGTAAAATGGGTCGGGTGTAAAATTGGTGTAAAAGTGGTGTGAAAAATTCTGAGATACACCGTGTGATTTTGGTGTACTTTGGGACGCATTGTAGAGTTTTGCCAAAATTACACCAATATTACACCAGAACTACACCGTGTACTTTTGGTGTAATTTTGGTGAAACTGAATTCACTAGGGACTCTATTATATATCTCTATGGGTATCCCTAGTGTTCCGCATCCACGTAAAGTCTCGGTATGTAAATTGCCGTGAAACTGCAGATCATGCATGCACCATGCATTACTTGCCGCATGATCATGGCATGAACTTACGACAGATTGCTACCTGGGATACTATCGCCCGCGTAGTCTCCCGCTCGACTCAGCTGACTCGGCTCCTGTGCTCCAGCCGTGAGCGTCAAGCAGTGTAGCCGTGTCGATTACTTAAAAAATAAATTAACCAAAAAAAAAATTGACAATACATTTTTTGTTTTTGTTTTTATATTCTTAAATAAAATTATATAAACAAGTATCTCTTACTATGACATTTTTCTCGTGTTTTTATAGCTATAAAACATATTTTCAGTAGTTCTCCCGAAAAACGACCTAAGGCTGCCGTCCTTAGAGCATTTATACCTGGAGGGAGCATCTCGGTCGAAAAGCATGCAGACAGAGAGGGAAACAACTCGCAGATAACCTCTCTCTTTCTACGCCAGGAGCGTAACATAACAAGCCGGGTACCCACGCTATAGTGAACGAGAAATCATGACATGAAATATTTACAGGTTACAAGTCGTTTCTAAAATGATTTGAAATCACTATCTGATTAAATAATCAATTGGTATAACCCCCAAACACACATATCACACTTAACAGATCGGATGGAACTAGTGAAAATAAATGCACGGGGCACCGCGACTCTTTACTTACGGGTGTAGCTAGTCACGTGACTAAAATGTGACGACCAATCAGATCCTGCGCGACAAAGAGAGGCTCTCAGCGTCATATGTCTGTCTCTGCTGCATTCGCCACTTATGGGAAAAGATATGACATGCTCCCTCCAGGTATAAATGCTCTAAGCTGCCGTCCCATGCTTAGACCATATAGAATGGACTGGGCATTGGAGTCAGCGGCTTGCCACTCTTTACCCCCTCCACTTTCTTATTTGACAACTTATACCAAACGCATACCACAACAAAAAGCATAAAAATGAAGAGAAATATTAACATTTTTTCGTTTTCTGCTCCATTCAGTTGGTAATGTTGTGGTATAAGTGAGTCGAATAAGGGTCCTATCTAATAACATTGAGTGGCAAGCCGCTGATTGGAGTGGTCCGGGTGCTGCCGAGTAAGAAGACAAGGATAGCCATACCGATATATATATGCGCACGAATTAGCCTTGTTCATGCTAACTCTCGAAATCGAGTAGGCACTGAAATTAAGCTGAAAACTTATTACACATAGGGTTTAGCATACTAACGTGGCAACGCTGCTGTTCAATGTGGCAACGTTTACTCTGTGAACAGAGCACTTCGTCTCTCTCTTAACAACGGCGTAGTGTCTTCCGTCTCTTTCGCTTTACTCGGCAGCAGACCGTACAATGCTTCAGCATAGGCAATGCCCAGTCCATTCTATATGGTCTCAGGTCCCATGTAGGCCCGGTCGCCGGAATCCGGAATCACGGAACGGAACGTTGTATGTGTCGGCGTATACATACACGCAATACATGGAAAAAGTCACTAGCTTCCGTTCCGTTTTTCCGTTCCGGCTCTACATGGGACAGCACCATAGAGATATTACTAGAATCCCTAGAATAAACAGAGTCTAGCAAACGCATGACTCTTTTTGATTGGTCAGTTTGAACTCGCTCAAACATGGCTGCCGATCTAGTGACTTTTGTCTAGTAACAAGCTTGAACCTGGCATTCTACCCTCGCTTACACAGTCCTCAACCTCATCTCGTGGAGTCATAGAACTTATATTACTGGAAGGGGAATAGGACCTGTCGGGCTGACGCAAACATGTTGAGACAGAGATATATCTCTTTCTCCTTTCCTAACGCGGCGTCTTTCCTTTCCACGCAGGCGCGCACCGCCCTAGTCGTAGTCATTCCTAACCTATAACGTTAACCACGAATAACCATTGTCAGATTGTTTGCTTGGATGATAATTGTGAATAGCATATTAATTTATAACCGTTGTCAGTAAATGTATAACTTAACTATTTCTGTGATACATAATGAATTACAACTTTACGCTAACCCTAACCTATCAATCTTCGCGCGGTACTATGTTGGCGAGGGGTATGCGCGGAGAGGGGACTGCACGTTAGGAAAGGAGAGAGAGATATATCTCTGTCTCAACATGTTGGTGTCAGTCTGCCGCTCATTGCGCAAATGGGCTATTCCCCTTCCAGGAATATAAGTTCTATGCGTGGAGTATGGACTTGCTGTTAATGTAAGTTTACATTCAATATACCATGCTGATTAGCACAATAAAGCACAATAATTCGGAATAAGTAGTTTCGTGTTCAATATTTGTTTCTACAATACCCCACCCGCAAGGCGCGCGACAATTCAAACATCGCGCGTACAGTAATGTTCATCGATGGTGTCCCCGTGGCTCACTATTTTTTCCAGAATCGAGTTTTACTTCTATGAATATTTTATTTACCCGCGACCAGTGGAACCTTCAGGTTGTTAGGAATATGACAGCTGCGTGTTGGAGCAGAGTCACGAAGTAAGCCACCGGTCATTGGCGAATAAAATATTTGTAGAAGGGAAATTTGATTTGAAAAAAGGCTAGGAAAAATAGTGAGTCACAGGGACACCATCGATGAACATTACTGTACAACTCGCTCAAACATGACGTCGCGTTTGCTAGACTCTGTTTATTCTAGGGACTCTAGACCCTATGCTTCCGGCGTGCAACCGTCATGGCGGCCGGTGTGACAGCTCGCAAATTGGCGGTTATGTATGTGGTGCTGACGGGTTCACGGAAAATACGTGTTAAAATATCAAACAGACATAATAGCACATGTTAATGTATATCGCAAGCTTTTTTCGTGTCTCTGGCACACTGTCCAAATAATGTTGTTCCGATAATCAAAAATCTAGATTCTAAATATTAAATAGGTCACGGTTCTGAATTTTCGCGCGGAGATATCACAGGCGGATATCGAGGGTCTGTATTAGAGTCCCTAGAATAAACAGAGTCTAGCAAACGCGACGCCATGTTTGAGCGAGTTGTACGCGCGAAGTTTGAATGTCCGCGCGCATTGCGGGTGGGGATTGTAGAAATCATAGAACTTATATTCCTGGCAGGGGAATAGCCCATTTGCGCCAGGGGGTGGACACTTGATGCTCCCCTCCACTCGCTATTCAGAAGTAGTGGACCAGAGTCATACCACAACAATAAGGTATAAATATTCCCACACATAAATTTTGTGGTGGCATTACTGTCGTATCGAAGCGCTATCTGGTGCCTGGTTTGAAAACTAAATCCCCGAATCATATGTATTTTTTTAACAAAATATAAATTAAGTATACATCGGCAGAGGTCGTCGTGATCGCCATTTTACCAACCATTTTAGTAAGTTACTAGTGAAAAGCATTATTGTGTTGGCTGCAGTCTGGTCCACCCGACGAATAATTTTGCTCAAAAACTATTGAGTGTCCACCCCCTGATTTGCGCAATGAGCGGCAGACTGACGCCAACATGTTGAGACAGAGATATATCTCTCTCTCCTTTCCTAACGTGCAGTCCCCCTCTCCGCGCATACCCTTCGCCGGAATAGTACCGCACGAAGATTGATAGGTTAGGGTGAGCGTAAAGTTGTAATTCATTATGTATCACAGAAATAGTTTAGTTATACATTTACTGACAACGGTTATAAATTAATATGCTATTCACAATTATCATCCAAGCAAACAATCTGACAATGGTTATTCGTGGTTAACGTTATAGGTTAGGAATGACTACGACTAGGGCGGTGCGCGCCTGCGTGGAAAGGAAAGACTCCGCGTTAGGAAAGGAGAAAGAGATATATCTCTGTCTCAACATGTTGGCGTCAGCCCGACAGGTCCTATTCCCCTTCCAGTAATATAAGTTCTATGGTAGAAATAAATATTGAACACGAAACTGTGGAAGTTGAGGTTAGAATCCCAGGTTCGAGCTTGTTACTAGACAAAAGTCACTAGATCGGCAGCCATGTTTGAGCGAGTTCAAACTGACCAATCAAAAAGAGTCATGCGTTTGCTAGACTCTGTTTATTCTAGGGACTCTAAGTGTATGTTTTCCTGTCTCTTTCTATTCGAACTACGCTGATTCGGCCGCCTCACCTCCTCTATGGCACGGTCGTATACACAGGTCCGGAAACTCCCGTGGTGGGGGTGGGTCCCTTAGCGAAGCTCGAAAGTTTCCTGAATTGGCCGCGGGAGTTTGAGCGCTGTGATCGGGTAGTTCATGGTTGGAGGTATTTATAACCTCAACAAAATTCAAAAAAATAACAAAGAATTGACACACAGGTCTTTTTAATTCCATCTAATTCGTAATAATTCCTTTTGGTTCGATATGTGCAGAAAATAGGTTATGTTTTTGTTTACTATTGACAACCACGTACTACCCGATGACAGTGCCTCAGCACCCGTGGCAAGTCGCGAAAACACACTTGGCTTCATTAAGAGACCCACCCCCACCACGGGAGTTTCCGGACCTGTGTATACGACCGTGCTCTATGGTAATATCTAGAGTCCCTAGAATAAACAGAGTCTAGCAAACGCGACGCCATGTTTGAGCGAGTTGTACGCGCGATGTTTGAATTGTCGCGCGCCTTGCGGGTGGGGTATTGTAGAAATAAATATTGAACACGAAACTACTTATTCCGAATTATTGTGCTTTATTGTGCTAATCAGCATGGTATATTGAATGTAAACTTACATTAACAGCAAGTCCATACTCCACGAGATGAGGTTGAGGACTGTGGAAGTCGAGGGTAGAATGCCAGGTTCAAGCTTGTTACTAGACAAAAGTCACTAGATCGGCGGCCATGTTTGAGCGAGTTCAAACTGACCAATCAAAAAGAGTCATGCGTTTGCTAGACTCTGTTTATTCTAGAGACTCTAAGGGTGCGTTCCGAAATCAGCTGGCAGCGCTAACAGTGCAGACGCTGCAGTTTCTCGCTGCCGGGCGTACCGAATTCACGACAGTGCTATGTCTAGTCACGAACCCCCCACCCATACTCGGTTTCGCTGCCGTATAACGGAACGGCTTTGGTACTGTGATACCTTTATATTATAGTTAGTATTTGTGCCCGCATCGATTACACACATATTGAACGTTTCTAAATTCATTTTTTATGATCGAACAAAATGTTCGAATACCAGCTTACGTCGTATCGCCCCATGACTAGATTTGGCGGGAAAATGCCAAACGCTGTGGATGCACTACCGTCAGAGGTAGTGCAGCCGCAGCTTTTTAATCTAGGGACATTGAACGCAACCCTAGCCTCGCGACGGGCCTCTATGAAGCAGAGTCACAGCGCACTATGCACGCTGAAAGTCATTTCGGAACGCCGCTAGCAAAGCTGTCAGCGCTGCCAGCTCGATTCGGAACGCACCCATAGTCTAAGGTTTGTGTGAATCTAGCAGACGATAGAACTAGGAATATTACTGGGAAGTGAGTGGAGTCCCTGGCGCTATTCTGCTGGCCAATGAGATTTAGGTAAATCAAAGTTCGCGCGCTTGGAGCCTTTCATTTCCACATAATCTCCTGGTATATGGTCTAAGGTTACACGGCGTCCCCAGGCGTCCCGGTCAGCCATCCAGTTAGGGATGGGCGATGTTCAAAATAAACATCGATTTTTGAATAATCGATGTTTGGAAAGCATCGATGTCTAAACATCGATGTTTGGAAAATACATCGGAACATCGATTATTTATTTTTTGAGTGTTTTTTTTGCGTATGTCATGATGTTCCATGAAAAATTCGTCAATAAAAAATTCGACACAATTCGTGCTAGTTAATATTGTGAAAATTTACTTCGAAAATTGAATAAAATTGGTGAAACGGACGTTCTGGTATGACTTTGTTCTCAGATTGTTCGTTGAGAATGGTCCGAAATTCACTAAATTTAAAAAATCCGTTTTCGCGCCTTTTCATCGATGTTCGGTGAAATACATCGAGCATCGATTAATCGGACCCCAAAAAAATCGGTCGAAAATAATCGATTATTAAAAAAAAATAATCGACCGATTCGATTAATCGGTGAACATCGCCCATCCCTACATCCAGTTATAGAGAGATCAGTGGAACCAACGAAAGGAAAATTTACGGTTAAATTGATATCTCCGCAAACATGAGATCGTATAAAACTATTGGAAAGACTTTACCTATCGTTTGTATCCCGAGGCTTTAGTTAACCATGTTATGCACACGTGTTTACAACTACTTATACAAGAGTAGTCCCATAACCTCGAAATTGCCATACGGTTCGCTGCAGATATCACTCCGTTTGAAACACAAAGATCTAAAGTTCTTATTCAAAATGAATGAAGCATTTTTGCGTCACGATGAAGAGACCGACAGGTTTGACATAAGCTTTCGATTCGTATATGCGGAACGAAATGTAGACAGGCGATTCAATTTTAGTAGAAAGATCAATTCAACAGTGACTAACTTTTTATCACGAATAGACAATAGTGTTGGAAAAGCATTGAACGCAAAAATAAAAAAAAATAAAAAAATCAAAGATTCTAATTCCGAAGATACTGTCATTCACGAATGTAAATCAACTCTGATGTTGAACGGTACAGCGGTCGATGGCGATGTATTATGCGAAAGCATATTCAAAGATAAGCCTCATGCGAGCCTAGTGATATCAGGCATCGAATATTTAATAAAATACAATGTTCCTTGGGTGAGTAACATCGCTCTACCTAAATGCATTTTAGCTGGCTTTCCAACTTACCCAGCAAAGTTTGAATCATTTTACACAAATCAAACCGAGTCCAAGTTTACATGGTTTAAAAATAACAAGCCAAGAACTACTCTTGAAGATTGGCAAGAAGTTGCCCAAGGGTTCATCTACACTCCCAAAGTACCCGACATTGGCTGCACACTGAAGCTGCAATGTCTGCCTATAAAAGATGGCCTGACTGGACCCATTGTTGAAGTTCATTCTCTCACGGATGTTGAGGCTGGTCCAGGACTCTGTCCCTTTGAAACCAGGCATTCATTCACTAGCACGAAACTCTCTGGCAAATGGTAATTTGTTAAAAATCTTTGCGAAACCATTCATTATATTTAAGGTAGCTCATCAGATACCATTAAAGTCGTTGAGTGTATAAAAATCAAACAATTCCTAAAAATTATTGTTTTCATCATAAGATTTTTCACTAACAGCTGACCAAGCAGACGTTGCCATTTCGATTTTGGTTCCCGTTTCTCGTCAATTTTTACTGATTATTGTTAATATGAACGAAACTGTACGGTGATTCGTCATGCAATAAGGGTCGATATTTTTTGATATTTTTTTGATATTTTGAGTCAAAAATTCAGATTTTAATCTTTATTCACAACAAAGTTACAACAAATTTATGGATTTTCACATAAGACGCTGGGTTAAATCCTGATTTTTCAGAATTGATTTTTCGAAAAACAAACGGTCATTAAATCGAGCAAAAAATTAAGTTTGAAAAACCTAATAACATTTTCCGGCGATTCTTTGTAGTTTTCAAAAATCTTCAAATTTTATGGAGCTGATGAGCTACTTTAATGTATAATTCAGATGATATCAAGTAAACAAATCAAAGTTGAAAATATGTATTACAATTACATTTCAATACCATTGTTGTTTCCTTTTGCATTATTCCTGATGAAAGTTTCAGTGTTTGTTTAGTGTGATTTGATTGAGTCTGAAGTTATAGGGTCAATTTGATTTTATCGTCCTTTTCTAGTTTCAGGGTAGTGTCATACAACATACTCGCTGATCTGTACACTGACTCCGCACACTCCAGGGAGGTCTTGTTTCCATACTGTCCATCATATGCTTTGGATATAGATTATCGAAAGTATCTTATCATCAAAGAGTTGATAGGTGAGCGAACCTAGCCTTACCTTTTTGCAAAAATTCTCAGTGTTATGTTAGTACAAATTACGAATTGAGAAATTATTCTAGGATACAACTCTGATATTATATGTCTTCAAGAAGTGGACAGTAAAATTTTTGATTACGATTTACTCCCAACACTTTCAACTCTGAATTATGATGGAGTTTTCAACCGTAAAGGAGGCTCAGTAAGCGAAGGGCTTTCAACGTTTTTTAACAATGATAGATACCAGAAACTGGGTTTTGAATCTGCCATCATTAGTGAGAATGTACATTTGGATGGATTTGCGCACATTTGGGAAACTATCACCAACGTTAAAGTGAAGGAAAGATTTTTGTGCAGATCTACCGCCGTACAAGTAAGTGAAATTCTACCCTATACCAAGCGATTACCTCACCAATAGATCAGAATACGTTTTTTTTGTAATTTTTCATGCCATGAAAATTCAAATTAATTCTGATCAAAAATTATTCACTGCCATAATTACATAATTACCCATGCACATCAATGTAAACATTGTTTCAGGCCACAGTTTTGTTGTCACTCGACAATCCTACAGAAATCCTTGTCGTTGGTAATACACATTTGTATTTCCATCCAAATGCTGATCATATACGTTTATTACAAGGGTACTATGCCCTTGTTTATGTTCATAACATTGCCAATGATATCAAGAGAAAGGTAAAAAAAAATTTGAAAAAATATATCGAGGCAATCAGTATAACGGATCTAAATATTTGAAAACTAATCACTTGCAGTATCCGAATCACAATGTAAACATTATACTATGCGGCGACTTCAACAGTGTTCCAGAATGTGGTATTTATCAACTGATGTCAAGGAATTATATCCCCGTAGATTACAAGGACTGGAACAGTAGTAAGTTATTGAATTGAGATGGTCTCAAAGGGGTATATGCACCTTGTAGTCTAGGAATATATTTTAATACCATACCCCATGATAATGGTGAAGTTGAACCATATTCAATTTATTTAGTCATATTGTGGCACGTTTTGGTATTATTTCAAGACTAGTTTGGCATCATTATTTCGCTTATTTACAGAGAAAAATGCTCTTCTAGTTATTCTGTGCAAGAACCTAGGCAACCGCAACTGAAAACTACCATATTCTTAGGTGTCAATCTTCTCTATACACGTGCCTACTAAATAAGTTGAAGAATTCCTAATCTTTTCTATTCTCTTGACTCCTTATGCAGGAAGGACTTATAAATTATACACGACGAAATTAACGGGCCACCCAAGTTTTCCGGAAAAAATATGGTTTTTCAAAACGGTATTACTCGATGAAAAAATGTTCGTAAAGTATGGTCAAGAAAGGATTTCACAGGTTGAAACATCATCTTCGAGCTCGTTTCCGCAAATTTCACCCGCGATTGTTTTTCACCTGTTGGTGCAGGTTTGAATGAAGAGCTGTAGAATAAAAAAAAATCCGACATTTTTAAACTTGGCTGCGGGGGTGAAAAAATATTGCTCATAATTTTTATGATAATGGTTGTGAAGCCTCAAGTTTGCTCTTCAAAACTGTTCTTGAAATTTTCTTCTTCGACTTCTTTTCACCGGGTTATTGAATTTTTGGCAAGTTAAACCATTTTGGCGTTATCCAGGATCACCATGTGGAGGTACGGTCTTCAAGCACCCTATGTGCTTGTGTGTATTTGTGTATGTTTGTGTGTGCAAGCAGCGATCAGGACCCCCAGATGGGTCACTTCCAAGGTGATGGTGACTTCAAACAGAGCTTCAAACCCTTGTTGCGCTGCATGAGTTTGCTGTCTATGTGAGTATGTGCGAGTGTAAATTGGTGGTCTTCTTAGAATCTCGTGTTACCACCCCGATTTTAGATCACCGCATCTAACAGTTCGCGCATGTTGATGAAATTATGTTCTATACTTCGACGAACATTACCCTCAGCTCATGAAGATTAACTGGCTGTACGGCTCGACTACGCAATCCACGATTTGGCATGTCTCAAATATGCTCGATCGGATTTAAATCCGGACTTATTGACTTGGGCATGTTCACCAGAGTCGTCGGCAAGAAAACCGTGTAGTTTTTAGCGATAACAGACGGGTGCAACCTGGGTAACGCCAAAACGGTCTATATTTACTAAAAATTCAATAACCCAGTGAAAAAAAGTCGAAGAAAAAAATTTCGAGAAGAGTTTCGAAGAGCAGACCTGAGGCTACACAACTATTATCGCAAAAATTTTTAACGATTTTTTCCACCCTCGCAGTCAAGTTTGAAAATGTCGGATTTTTTTTTATTTTACAGCTTTTCGTTCAAACCTGTGCCACCAGGTGAAAAACAATCGCAGGTGAAATTTTCAAAAATGAATTCGAAGATGATGTTTCAACCTGTAAAATGCTCTCTTGACCATTTTTGGTGTGAAAATGATAAATTCTTGATTTTTTTTAGACGAATCTGTGGGCACATGTATGGTTCAAATTCACAGCTCACAATATAATTTCTGATTGCCATCGCCCGTTTCCGGTTCTCACCAGCGAAGCGGAAACTCGCGCTCGCTCCGCTGTTGAAGAAAGTAGTATGTAGACCTCGATAAAAACGGGCGTTCGTGCCTTGTATGAAGTTAATAGCATTTTCGACTGGGCTACACCAGTGTAGTGTAGCTATCTTCATCTTCTTTCTTTTCTATGAGGAAGAGAGAGACAAAGTTGGCTACACTACACCAGTGTAGCTCGGTGTAGCCCCAGTCGAAAATGCTATAAGAAGCCCTCGGCTCCGCCTCGGGGACCTCAACTTTGTAAGCGCGCAATCGCCCATTTTCGCTCTCGGTGCACAATGTACTATTACAGTTGAGCCGTTCGACTGGGATCTTGCACTAGCGATTTCGAGTGGTCCGACCGCCGTGTCTTACTCGTACAGTAATGTTCATCGACGGGGTCCCCGTGGCTCACTATTTTTCCTAGCCTTACTTTGAATCGAGTTTCCCTTTGACAAATATTTCACTTGCCCATGACCAGAGTTACTTCAGTTTATTAGGAATTTGACAGTTGCGGGATGGGGCGGAGTCAGAGGTTATAGGCAAATAAAATATTTGTAAAAGGAAAACTCCATTTGAAAACAGGCTAGGAAGAATAGTGAGACACCGGGATCCCATCGATGAACATTACTGTACAGTAATGTTCATTAATAGGTTCGTGGTGGCTCACTGTTTGTTTCTGACTTTTTCGGATACAATCAATTGAAATAATATTATATTATTTTTACAAGGGGTCATATTATTATTATTATTATTATTATTATTATTATTATTATTATCATTATTATTATTATTATTATTATGCTGCAAGATTTTTGTCCCGTGGGCAGAAAATTTCGGGAGCTCGTGTCAGCGCAGAGTAACTATGGCGGCGCGATAACCCGAAGTGATTATCGATTAGGTTAAGGTTATTAGGTTACACAACATGTGAGTGGTTAATGATATACTACTCACTTCTTTTCCAGAAAATGTAACGATTTCTAAAAAAATGTTAATATTGGCCTCCGTCGCTTTATCTGTCAATGTAAGTATCATTTTGTGGTCATCACTACTCGACGTTGAGGACAGAAACTCTGTAACCAACATCGCCTTTAATCTTCACGCCGCTATATTTACATTACACTGACAGAGCTCCCGAAATTTCCTGCACTAGGGACAAAAATCTTGCACTAATCTTGCCAGCAAAAGACGGTGTATGAACAGTGTTGAAAAGGGTGATGAGTGCCAAGGTATGCCGTACGAGTAAGACACGGCGTAGGACCTCATTGTACTCGTACATACACTCATTTGTTCTTCTGAGCTTCACTTTCTACACTTTTCTTACACTTTTTACACTGGCACAATAGGAGGTGTGGATTTCTAGTGGAAAGTGTAAAATCTGGTAAAAGTGTAGAAAGTGTAACTAAGAAGAACAAACCTAGTGTACACTAGTATGACTAGACGAGAACGCTGTAAGCGACTAGAAAAGCATTTCGCGAGCCACATTTGCAATGCATTAATCTCCGCTAATACACGAAATAATTTAACCCAACAAGTCTTGAAATAATCTCGAAACATGCCACAAGATGACTAGACAAAAAAAATATGTCTGTGTTTCAACTTTATCACAGGGTACAGCATCAAAGTATATCAATATTTCCAGACTACAAGGTGCGTATACCCCTTTGAGATTCCAGATACTAGCACAATATCTGAAAGGCCGTCAAGACGTCTGGAACCTGTGAGCCCTGTTCAAGCCTGTGAAGTTTTGAAGACGTCTCAAGACGTACTTTAGGACTGTGCTAGCTGTCTGGGATAGTCTTAGATTTCGTAACATAATAGAAACAATACTTTCAATGGTTCAACAGATCCTGAAGAAAAGATAGAAGAGGTTGCCCTCTCGCACGATTTATCGTTTGCTAGCGCTTGCGGTACACCGCAATACACAAACTTTACAACAGGGTTTGCAGATTGTTTAGATTACATATTTTATCAAACGGACCAGCTACAAGTGAAGCAAGTCATCCCAATGCCAAGCAATGATGAGCTTACAGAGCACACAGCTTTACCGTCGGTTGTATTTCCCAGCGACCATATCAGCCTCTGTGCAGATTTAAAATGGAAAATATGAAGGTGATATCAAATTCGCAGTTAATTGATTGAATCTACGTTTACAATGATTCGAATGCTTTTCATCATGGCGTTAACTACAAGAAAAAAAAATTCTGCAACTATGTGTTGAAATAAATTTTTCCAGTCACCACAGACACAGCGTTCTTCTGTGATTTATGAATTATCTAGCACTTTCAGTCAACATCATGTTGTATGTGCTTGTCCTCTATTCACTTCTCCTACATGTATTGTTACCCCTTTTCCTTGCTGGTTTTATCTGCGTGAGGGGCAGATAAAATAAGCTATTGTGCTATAAAAAAAAAGTCTAATAGAAATTTTCTAGAGCCCCGCAAATTTATAAATTAAATTACTTGATTTTCTCGTGAACTTGGATAGGAGGATTGCCTCCAACAAAGTCGCCTTCCTAAACACGGATTCGGATGGGAATAATACCTCCAACAGAACCGTCTCCTACAGAACAGGATCGTTTTCACAATCGTGTCTGCCTAACAGACTTGGAATCGGCTTTATCACCAAACACGTATAGCTATTATCGCTCTATAAGTGTTGTTGTGATATTTCCGATCCGAAGCTGCTCGTGGTTAGTTTTTATTTTGTTGTTCGAGCTGAGAAAGTAAGATGTTACAAAAGGTAGCAAATATGAAACAGATTACCTCTGGTTATGAGTTTAATATTTATTGTAATGTGCCAGGCTGGCTAGGCCTGGTGCGTTACATTCAAACAAGCCAGCCGTTGTTAATCAATCAATCATCGAGCGAATCATCTAGCACGTTCGAGTACAGCGTCTGCCGGGTGCGTCACAAACAGTATATAAGTTGTTGCGAAGCTCAGCAGAGCAACAATCTACGGCATAGCGCCTAGTCGTCTCTCCGCACATTATCAACCATACTCTCCATAGAGCAATTCATAGGCCAAACGCCTGATTGTCTCACTGTCAATTGAATACTCATACTTTGTATCAGACACTCGTAGCATAGAGCTCGAGTGATCTATAGCTTCAGATTTCAATTTTGTTGGATATTAACTATAGCAGTAATATACCACTAGCTTCATATTATATTCAGAAAATTATTGTTCAATAAAGAAATTATTATATTCAGATATTCTAAAATCATATAAAAGTCACATGTGTAACAGGAAAATAGAATTCTAGTATATAAAACTCAACGTCAGCGTCAAAGTCCATAGTTAAGATTATTCATAGTCGAATTATAGGTCTAATGAACCGTGTAAACTAGATTAAATATCGCGCCATTACGCCATTGTTCGATTCAGTCGAATAGCGAGTAGACGTTTGAAATAGAGATAATGCGCAAACGCCAACACACTCTCATGCGATCTCTCACGTCGCTCTCACGCGACCCTCACGTTACTCTGACGCGTACCCAGTGTTGCCAGACGTACCATGAACATGGTATTTGTACCATTATATGAAGCATTTCACCATGTACCATGGCGAGGCTAACATGGTACACCAAAGTACCATTATTTCGGTCGCTCCAATTTTCAGATTAATTTTCATGAATACCCTCGATTTGTTATCACTGAACGACTGGACGGACTCAACTAGCTCCCGATTGGTCCACTCGTTCCTTCAATTTTTGTCCCCAACTGTCTAACTCGGCTCTGGACAACTCGATAATCGGCATTCGCCCGAGCGTGATACCCTAGTTCCCATGAACGCGTCTCTGGGCGACAATGCTTTCAGCCAATGAGAAGCGTCTCAGTGACAAAATTGAATTCAAACTTCGATGTATATACCCATTTCTTTTCATCAATTAAATAGCGATTTCGGTTTATTGCTCCGAACTGCTCTATGCTGCTCAGAGCAGAGCCGAACATATTTTGAATCAAATGATCGGCGAAATTCGACAAAACTCGGTTAGTGTCGGCATCGTTCGGCTCTGCTCCAAACAGCGTAGAGCAGTTCGGAGCAATAAACCGAAATCGCTAAAAATTTCGCCACATTTCTAACGGAAATTAGCCCAAGGAACAGAAGAAGGAGATCGATCAAAACAATTTTAAATTGTTATTATAATGTTTGAACACCAATATATAATTTTAAAGGTGAGGTGGGCAAACGTTGGAAAACAATCCCAAACTGTGATATATTAATCAAATGATCTCATATAACAATAATTATAATAAAATATTATATAATAAATAAAAAATAAACATTTCGAGAGTGATCTCAGAGATTTACGTTTATCGTCACGCGCAAATTACTTGCGTTCATACTTGTATAGCATAATAATAAACAATATAATAATTTTATATGGTGGTACCATGTTTTTCCCCAAAATACCATGATTTTGTTATATTGGTACCATTGTACTAACTCTACGAACTGGCAACGCTGCGCGTACCGTCGACCGATAAACACAACTTTGACTATTGTGTCAATCCTTTGTATGTGACTCTCACATTTATTCGTATTAATTGTCTACTTATAACCGATTTTGTGTTAATTGCCTTATATATTTACTTCGTTATATCTCATTATATCGTTAAGTGATATAAAGTTTATCAATTTATAGGCAATCGTTAATTGTGTAAAATAACTCTTTGTCAACAATAGTGCTAATATTTAATAAACGAACATCGAGAGTCGGACTTTGACAACAATTTGTAAGTAAAATAAACTTGTATATTCTGTCCATTTCTGTCTTTCTTTGCTCTTGGAAATTTAGATCCTCCCTACCTTTGGGTCCTCCAAATGAACTCCCTTGCGAATAGAGTCTATAAGGTAAACGCACCAATAGTGAAACACTAACCAATAGTGAAACAGCGGAGTTATTTCTCTTTCTGCAAATGCTACATCTAACTTTTTTTTTGGGAATCCATTGCTTTAGTTAAGGGGGGGGGGGGGGGGGATACCGGATGTGTTACCGACACCGCCTATATCTCCGAAACGGAGCTATCAATCGACTTGTCCTTGCGGCAGTCGATGTTTGACGAGTAATGGGTTCGAACTGGTACGTTTGATCGGATGAAATCGGATTTTTTTTTTTTTTTTTTATCGAAAAGCCTGGTCGTGCCATTTATTTCGACTTATATCAAAGCCTACGGATCGAAAATGCAAAATCGGCTTCCTGAGCCCGATTCTGTATGGCATTCCGAACACAACCATCCAAAAACCTCTTTGGTTTCGACAACGATGAAGAAACCACATCTAATCTACGTTTTTGTGGTAATTTTCGCGATTGTCAAGGGCCGTGAGCGAAAATGGCCGCTCACGGCTGTTGATATGATGTGGTGGTTCGCAGAACGCCCGTGAGATGTCGTCGCACGCCCATTTAAGCTTCTCCTTTTACCACCGCTGTTACGTTGGTACACCTGGTACCACTTGACTCGACCCGCAGTCAGAGGTGATTTGAAGACTAACAAGACGTATATTTACAATATAATACTTTTCAACGATTTCTCCAACATCTCGGTAAGTGAAAATATATAATCAATCCGAAATTGAGCATTTTGTTCATTTATTTCCGTTATTCCATCATTTTCCATGGTTTTTCAATACATATATATATATAAAATATCATGTGAGTAGTTGTACTGCATATCATATCGACGGCTCCGCGGAAGAACCATATATCTCAGAAATCGCTCGAAAAAGAGTATATCTCAGAATTCGCTCGAAGAAGAGTATATCTCAGAATTTGCTCGAAGACCCGTATATCTCAGAATTTGGTCGATGAAGAGTATATCTCGGTATTTATATATTATATATTATGTATTTATATTTTATACATTTATATTTATATTTTTATATTTATATTTATATTTATATATTATGTATTATATTATCTAAAAAAATATAAATATAAATATAAATATATAATATATAATATATAATATATAAATATCGAGATAAACTCTTCTTTGACCAAATTCGGAGATATATGGGTCTTCGAGCAAATTCTGAGATATACTCTTTTTCGAGCAAATTTTGAGATATACTCTTTTTCGAGCGATTTCTGAGATATATGGTTCTTCCGCGGAGCCGTCGATATATAATTTTATATTATGCGTTCCTCGCATTATACAGCTATCCATTATATACAATTATATAAAAATACATAAAATATATGGTTTATACAAACTTGCAAACAAATGACAAGTATTTGTATAAAAGAAAAAAAAAAAAACAATTTTATTGGCGAATCGGGTATGGGTAATTCATGGTTGAAAAGGAGAGCAGACTTTTGTAACAGATTTTTTTTTACACTTATTTCAAACGAATCTATAGATACTAATATTTTACTAACCATCGTCGTATAATATGTATAAACCATATATTTTATGTATTTTTAAAATGCTCAATTTCGGATTGATTATATATTTTCACTTGCCGAGATGTTGGAGAAATCGTTGAAAAGTATTATATTGTAAATATACGTATTGTTAGTCTTCAAATTTATTGAAATAAATATGATGACCGATACTGGTGAAACTCCTATCCGTTTAATATGCGCGCGCGCGCGGGTGGGGGTCAAAATTTTGAAAGTCCAAAACGTAAACTGGCTGAAATCTCGAATTTCAAAATGAGCGAAACGCGAAATTCAGAACAGGCAATATTACGATACTCTATAAAGTATACAAAAGATCATTATGAATACGGAAATATCATAAACAAATTTCATCGAAAAACCAATTTAAGAATGGACAAGATCACGAAAGGCAAAATGTCGAATTAGTGAAAATATCAAATATACGAAATTTGGACTGTTCTTTATTTTAGAATAGCCAATCTAAGAACCGTTTAAAAATTCGAATTCATTCAAACGAAAGGTCAAAAACTCAAATGGTCAGTATCTCGAATCGCTTAAACATAGACGGGCCAAAATAGCGAAAGTACTGCAACACTTATTGCAGGTATTTCCTGTTTCCTACGCTACCGGATAAGGCTAATACTTAGGAGCTCATGAAAATTCTAACATTCGAGATTTTGACCTTTCTACATTTTGCGTTTATGAGTTCTGCTCCTTCTGAATTTTGGTTCTCTCTATATTTATGTTTGGTTTATCAGCTGTTTGAAATATCAGCCATTTTCGATTTCTAGTTTTGGAAATATAAACTTTTCATAATGGGAGATGTAGATATCGATCGAATCGAGTCAATGGGTATCATAATGTCGAGTGATCAATTCCAATCCAATATAAACTTTTCATGTTAATATCGAGGGCTTAGGACCAAAAGGTCGTAACCCACTGTTTTTTGGCTTTTGATGACCTTACTGCCATAAGGACGTATCCCAACTTTAACACGGAAGTTCCATAAGAGAAAAATTACGCAGCCTACGGCCAGAAGGACGTAAGCCCACTGCAATACTGCCAGAAAGACGCAGCCCGTAAAAATGAAAAATAAAAAGTGGGTTACGCTCTTCTGGCAGATCACTGATGATTTTTCTCCGGATTTAAATCGCCTTCTTACAGCCAGAAGGTCGTAACCCTCTGTTTTTCATTTTTCATGGCTCACGCCTTTCTGGTAGATAACCGGTCAATTTTTTTCAAATTTCTATGGCTTCCTTACTGCCAGAAATACGTAATCCATGAAAAATGAAAAAAAAAGTGGGTTACGCTCTTCTGGCAGATCACTGATTAGTTTTTTTCGGCTTCAAATCGCCTTCTTACAGCCAGAAGGTCGTAACCCTCTTTCTTTCATTTTTCGTGGCTCACGTCTTTTTGGTAGTTAACCGGTCATATTTTTTTGAATTCCAATCGCCTCCTCACAGCCAAAAGTGCATAATCCACGAAAAATAAAAAAAAGTGGGTTACGACCTTCTGGCTGTAAGAAGGCGATTTGAATCCGAAAAAAAATAATCAGTAATCTGCCAGAAGAGCGTAACCCACTTTTTTTTATTTTTCGTGAATTACGTCCTTCTGGCAGTAAGGAAGCGATCGAAATTCGAAAAAAATGACCGGTTATCTGCCAGAAAGGCGTAAGCCTTGACAAATAAAAAAAAGAGGGTTACGACCTTCTGGCTGTAAAAAGGCGATTCAAATCCGGAGAAAAATCATCAGTGATCTGCCAGAAGAGCGTAACCCACTTTTTATTTTCTATTTTTGCGCGCTGCGTCTTTCTGGCAGTATTGCAGTGGGCTTACGTCCTTCCGGCCGTAGGCTGCGTAATTTTTCTCCTATGGATCTTCCGGGTTAAAGTTGGGGATACGCCCTTATGGCAGTATACTCCGTTTTTTGTGGGTTACACCCTTTTGGTTCTAAGCCCTCGATATAATCTATATTCTGCTCATTCGAAGTACGAATGATCTGAAAACACATTGTCGAATTAGCGAACTGTCGGATAAATAACCTTTCGACGAAACACTTATTCGACTCAGTGGTCTGTCGGAAATGAAAAAATTTGAAATCACAATTCTCGTTATTTTGGTATTCGATCATTTCAAAATTCGAGACTTTGGTCAGTTTACGTTTTGGACTTTCGAAATTTTTACCCCCACCCTGCATAAATAGAGAAAAAAAAATCCATGTCGGAGTTTGTGGAGGCCCCGGGGCGGCCGCCCCGTCCGCCCCTGCCTAAATCCGGCGCTGACAGATCGGATGGAACTAGTGAAAATAAATGCACGGGGCACCGCGACTCTTTACTTACGGGTGTAGCTAGTCACGTGACTAAAATGTGACGACCAATCAGATCCTGCGCGACAAAGAGAGGTTATCTGCGTCATATGTCTGTCTCTGCTGCATTCGCCACTTATGGGAAAAGATATGACATGCTCCCTCCAGGTATAAATGCTCTAAGGGTACATGTGGTACACATGCATCAATGCGCGTATATCAAGTGTGAGTGGGCCTTGCGTTTGTTACGACTAGCGGCCGGCAGAGCCCACGGCGCCACCGTACGACCGACCCGTAACGATCTCCGATTGGACGCTCCTCAGGCAACCAACGGTCTTAGCGAAAAGTTGGCGATTTAGCGAGTTAGCGAGTTAGCGAGTTAGCGGAAAGTTACAGAATCCCTACCCAGCATACAAAATTTCAAAAAGATCTGAGAGGGTGAGGCCGGATCCGACGTCCAGAATTGGTGGACTTGCTCATAAACATATATGATCTTTTTCACTCGGGCAGCAAATATTGGCCCGTCAAGTAGGTACCACTACCTTAAATTTTTTTTTTTTTTCAATCCCTTCATTCTCATTTTTCTATGTTTTACGTTTACACCAATAGACGTGTCAATATTGGCTATCGCGACATCTATGCTTCTACGTAGAAAGGGGGCGTCCATTAATCACGTGATGCGTTTTGGGCTGATTTTGACCCCTCCCCTCCTCTTCGTGATCTTAGGTGAGACTGTATCTAACCCCCCCCCCCTGCTCTGTATCACGTGATTTATTGAATTTAAAAAATCGATATTCTACACTAGGCTTAAAAAATATGAAATAAAATGACTCATAAATATTTTTAAATCCTCTATTTATCTAACAGTAAAATAACAGAATATTCATATATAATCATATAAATATAGGAAATAATAGTTAACGAATTAATAATAACATATATTAAGAATCCTGGAGCCGTCAACAGTTCTGATTGATTAATATTCTTCTTCCACCCAGGGATTCTGTATGCTTTGCGCGATACTGACAAGTGCCGGGGTGTTTGCCACCTCTTGCAACTCTTGTACTTCGAGAGTATCAACCTCATGTACGTCATGCAATCCTTCTGCTTCATCCATTTGTTCATCAACTTGCTCATTACGTATACCTTTCTTTTTTCTGTGAAGAGAACTGTTGTGTGCAGTCACAGCTTTTTTTGAACAGAAATACAGGCCACATTCCTTGCATGTTCTGCCTTCAAGCTCTGATTGTACACTCGGGCAATACATGTCGTAAGGTAATTGCCGAAAGGGACCCTGTGGAGGCACAAGACACAGAGACTGTCGCAATAGAAAAGGGGCGAACGTCTTGCCGTCGTGTTCTTCGTGCGTCGGAATACTCAAACTGTTGGGAGTTTGAATGATCGGAAAGGGAGCAGGGAGGAAGCGTTCGGGAAGGACAAGTTGCAATGAACTACGAAATTCAGTACAGCAAGCCCTGTCGTTACATTTTACCACCTGTTGATAAGAAAAACTGTCACAAAACCATATTGCAAACGTCTACATTAATTCGAGGAAACGTCTGTAAAATCAAAGTACTTAGTAAAAATTTCGAAAAACAACCTGAAGTAAGTATTGGCTGTGTCGAACGTGATTGCTACACCACTGTTGCGAAGGCATCGCCGGTAAGAAGCTCTCGGCATGGGTATCAGGCTCGACATACTCGGCGACAACGCTTTTTCCGTCGATTACAACGCTGCTCCATATCTCGGCGAGGACCTCACCTGCCTTGCGGAAGTTCTTGTTCTCGAGCTCCGAATCGACCGTTTGACCCCTTTCATTAAGGTGACTCCCAAATGAGTCATGCGGTAGAATTACACCTGACAATTCCCTACTAAGAGGGGCCATTCTTCTTTCAACTCTGTTGAATGCGCTCCTTCCCGGTGCATTTGTGAAAACGAATATTGCATCAAGGCCAAACTGGTTGAAGTGGTGTATCGCATTGGCAACGACTTTTGGATAGCGAGGGTTTTCATCAGGCCCACCATCAGAGGAAATCATGAAAACAGGCTTCATATCTCCGTTTTCTTCTCGCATAATTTCTTTAAAACTGTCCAGGGTGGCAAGTTTGTCGAAGTCCGCGGCATGCGATGAGGCGGTTGAAGACGAGTGCTTGCCACTTCGAACCGAGATGTAGGTTGGCCCCGTATATGTGACAGCTTCTGGGCGACCCATAGCATTATCTTTAATAATGCATCCGGCGTATACGCTAGGAATTAACTTATGTTTCGCAGCAACTACCCAGTCATGGTCCGGCAGAGATACTCGATACTCCATGTGCATTAATAGTGGTGCCTGCTTGTTGGCAGCTGTCAGACCTATCGGAACTCGCGCTTTATCATCTTGCGAAATGAAACTAACTTGCCGGGGACCTAAAATGGATGCTACGGTTTCGAGCGATCTAACTGTCGCCGTGCAGAAGTGTTGATCTGGATGAGCCTTGTGATGATCAGCTTCGGGGCGACTTAACTTCACTGGTACCGTGACAACGTGCCGCTTTCCCTCTAATGTATTATACCTCCTCGGCAGTAAACGAATATAAGTTCCACTTCTCGAAATTTGGAAGCCTAACTCTACCAATCTGCCATGAAGATCACCAAGTGTTCGGCAACTTCGCACGATCTCACAGCGACGACGTTCCTCTGCAGACGCTCCAAACATTGCCAAATCTACGATCGTCTTCAGCAATTCAGGTTGCTTTTCTTCCAAACGTGGGCGGCCTGGTTCAGTGCGAAGTTTCAAAATATTAGCAGCATCAGGGTTCTGAATGCACACCGCATTGATTTTGGATCGCTGAGTGCTTCTGTGTTTTCTGGCGTGAAGAGTATGCTGCCGTTTCTTGTGCAACTCCTTCTTGGATGACTTGATATTTTGTCTGAGCTTTAATATCTGACGTTGTTCGCTACCATCTGAACTAATGCAATCTCTGCGACGAATAGCAACTTCAAGTTCCGCTTCTAGTAAAGAAATGCGGTTCTTTAGTTCATCCTGTGCGGGGGTTGGTCGCACAATGTTAACTGAGGTACTGCTAGAGCCCGGGTCGTCAATAGCTTCTTCGTCGCTTTCCAAAACTCTTACTTTGCGCTTACGAGTCCCTGGAACGAAGCATGTTCAAGCTCAGAGCTATATACACAGAAAAAAAATCCTTCGTTTCAAAGATAAGATTTCTCGTTTCAAGAAACCTGAGTTTCTCGAATGTTTTTTGATTAAATCAAGAAAATATGTTCTTCATCCGAATATATGTAATTAATTCGAACTAAGAACATATTTTCTTGATTTAATCAAAAAACATTTAGGAAACTACAGTTTCTTAAAACAAGAAATACTTATTTTTCTTGAAACGAGACATTTTTTTCCATTGTGTACCGCACAATAATAAAATCGTTGAATATCGTAAATCTGGAGAGACAAACATTTTTAAACCGGCGAAATTCGCGTATAAAAATGGTACCTGATGGGATTGGAGAGGTGCTACTAATGATAACTTCGTTATTATCATCATCATCAGAATCCTGCAGCAATAATGACCTTGAGCCTAGTTCATTTGCTTCAGGTTCATGAGTACCAGACGCCTGCGAGACTATATTCGTGGATGAGTTTGGGACAATGGGATTCACCACATTATTTGTTGTAATAGTAGTTGATGATGCTGCTATATTTTTTCCATTACGCTGCAAATGTTTTATGACCACAATATAATCATAGAATAAAACGTACACAATCGACTTCGTAAACACACACTACATTTTTAACGATATCTGAATGTTTTGAGACGACAAGAGGAGCTGATCATTGTGTACATTCAAGTCCTCTCTCCCAACAATTTCGCATAATGAAATATTGATAAGCATTCGGAAAATTTATTCTGGTTCCAATTACGGAGATATTTTAATTTATTATAAACATTAATAGTAACCAGATAATAGTCTGTGAATTTTAGCATACTATTTCTTTTGGAAAAACCATGAAGTATATTAGAGTACCAAGAGTATCAGAGTTAATTCTTTCGATGTCGTATCAAATTCATTTTTACAATTCGTTGAAATTCACACAGAATAAATGTGACAGATAAAGTTGAATTAATAATGTGGAAGTGAGTGAGATTTCAATGCATCTCTTTTGGTGACTTTTGCTATTTAAAACCATGCAAATTTTCACTTACCTGTTCATTTTGTCTCGAGAAATAAAATAAAATACTCGCTGCCTTCTTAGCACTGTTTCTTTTTCGATAATCTGCCAGAAGATTTCTAGCAAATTTAACGAACTCGTCTTTTGTGGGGTTTCCAGCTTTCGCCTTAGCCCAGAGCAAATTAAACTCTTTTTGGGCGTGTTGTCCAGTTTGCGATTCGTGCAATAATTTGTAGAGCTTAAAGCTCTCGTTATATAAAGAGCCCAGCTCGGAAGCCATATTATCAAAATATTACTCGATTTTAAGTTTAAAAAGATCCAACATCGACTACAATCAGTGAACAAATGCGTCTTAATTGAAATAATAGTATCGACAAAAATCTTACAACAATAAGATTTGAAAAATCTGACGGTCTGAATACGCGTCGGTGGCGCGCCCTTCGCGGCTGCGCAGTGAACTCATGCTCAATGTAAAGCGCATAAAGACAATTGTCAATGGCGGGACATTTGAGAGTCGGAAATAATAGGAGATTCTTCCGGATCGTCGGAAAAAAAATATACGTGATGCGTCCGAATGACCCCTCCCTCCCCCGTGTGAGCGGCCGTGATTTTTCTAGTGACCCCCCCCCTCCCTGCCTGAAGCCTCACGTGATTAATGGACGCCCCCAAAGACAAGATGCTATAGAAACCATGTAATGGAAAGGGGAATCATGAATTCGAGCAAAAGTAGGTATTTGGCAGTACCAACTGGTTTTGATTTTTTTTTTTTTTCAACGTGGGAGGTGCTTTCTGGGGAATATACATCACATTAATGTACTCGGTGAAAGGTTTTGACCTCAGTTTAAATAAAATGGTTTTTGGTTTAGTTTGAATAAAATGTTGGGCTTCCAACAATTTTTTTTTAGAGTTTCTGGGATCGCTTCTATTTTTTAAGGCCCTAAATTCGATAAATTCAGAGATAGAGTAACCTGAACAAGATCTCTTGAAGTTGATCTCTGATGTTCTTTCGACTGGCGTTTCTTTGAGATTCCAAATGCATAAAACTATGTTGACGAACGGTCTCACGCATAAAGAGCGTAATGCATCGAAATATGAATGGCATAGATTGTTAAGAATGTATGGGCAAAACCCCAAAAGCACCTCTGGTGCAAAAACCTTTCGCCAAGTACAATAATGTGATCACTACCCCCAAAATAATCTACCAATGAAAATTCCTCCTTAACAAAAGTGATACTATGAAAATGTCTGCTAACAAAAGGATTGAAATCAGATACAATTGCCAAGTACATGTCTTTTGTATAATATATACCAACTCGTAAAAAAAAAGCCGAAATTAATCCGAAAAAAATAAAAATTTGGAGTACGTGGTACTTGGCGGGCCAATATTTCATAGCACTGTAGGATTATTAACATAGGTCGATTGCTGTTTCCTCTTACTTGTTTTCAATAGGCCCGCCAAGTACCACTACCTCCAAATTTTTATTTTTTTCGGATTAATTTCGGCTTTTTTTTTACGAGTTGGTATATATTATACAAAAGACATGTACTTGGCAATTGTATCTGATTTCAATCCTTTTGTAAGTAGACATTATCATAGTTTCACTTTTGTTAAGGAGGAATTTTCATTGGTAGATTATTTTGGGGGTAGTGATCACATTACTGTACTTGGCGAAAGGTTTTTGCACCAGAGGTGCTTTTGGGGTTGATATCACCACTTTTTGTACAATTTTTCTTGACCACCTAATAATTGTGCTCGCTCGCTACGCTCGCTCGTTTGGGTATTCCTATATCCTCGCTCGCTTGTCAACGTTCTGCCAATTCCGTCGATAAGTAGCTCAATGCACGTACACTATACATTTCATACCATCTAACACCCTTGATAAGCAGTAATGTTAAATGTGGCAGAATAATATGAATACTTTTTCTAACATTTTACTTGACTACTTAATAATTATGCTCGCTCGCTACGCTAGCTCGATCGGATTTTCCTATGTCCTAGCTCGCTGGGCTTGCTTCGTTGTCAACATTCTGCAAATTATTTCGATGAGTATCTTCATGCACGTACGGTGATGCATTTCATACTATCTGAATCCTTTGATGAGCAGTAATGTTAAATGTGGTAGTATATTAATAGAATTACTTTTTGTAAAATTTGGCTTGGCTACCTAATAATTGTGCTCACTTGTACACTCGCTCGATTGGGTTTCCCTATATCCTAGCTTGCTAGGCTCGCTCCGTTCTCAGCATTCTGCCAATTGTTTCCATGAGTATCCCAATACATGTATATGTACGCTGATGCAGTTTATATCATCTGAATCCGTCGATAAGCAGTCATGTTAAATGTGATAGTATAATATAAATATGTTGAAAGCACAAAGGCCTGAAATAATGACACACGCCATCATTCGTTGCTTTCCAAGCCCTGTAAAGATATGTTCTTGTGTGCATATATTAAATATAATATATTTGGCCCATTGAATACACGAAAATATTTGAAAACGAATAATAATATACTAAAGACCTGCCACGTTGAATGAAATCTTTGTCACTCATCAATTTATGTTGTAGACTGAACTTTATGCGATTCAATAACCGTATACCTATAACCTAACCTCAAAATTGCACGCTTCGTCATTTCATGAGAGATTGTTAGAATTTCACCCGCCACTGTAAATGTGAATTTTATCAAAATAAGTAAGTATAGGAAGCATAAAAGAGAATGAAATTTGCAAAATGTTCAGATGTACGAATATGAACAGAACTGACATTTCATTTCATCCTTTTTTATTTATCCGTTAATGACTTATCGCCTTGGTGTAGGCATGTAGTCGATTTCATTTCATCCTTTACTGACTTATCGCCCTTTCGGGCATGTAGTCGAAAAAAAAAAAAAAAAAAACAACTGACAGCTCTGTCTCGTAAGCTCATCTGTCCGTATACTCCGTGGTCTTAGAGCATATACACATGGAGGAAGCATGAGATACCCTACAGCGTAAGTGGGAAACGGGCATGAGACAAACTACGGGACAGTATATGCCTTCTTTGTCTTGCAGACTCTGATTGGCCCTCACTATTCTCTGATTGGCCCTATTGTGACGTCGGAGCGGCGTTCGCGGATAATTCTAAAGGCTAGCTACTGGAAATATCGCGGCGGACAACCTAGACGTTCACTCGAGAGTTCTGGGTTACCAATTATCGATAAAGTATTGAAATACAGTGGACTGGATTAATCTAGTATCAAATTCAGAGGAGTCGCGCTATCTAACTATTTATGCTCTCATCTAACTACTCGTTTGAATATCTTAGTATTTGAATCTTATCTTCTGGATTCGGACTTAAAGTCTTTTTAATTGAATAATGCGGGAATGGATTATTTTAAAGTGTTATTATGATTGCTCTTACCTTGAGTCGGTTTCTTCTGGATCTTCGATGAGGGCTCGTCCCTTGATCTTCGGTGTTGTTTAAACTTGAACTGGATCAAGGGGTGGCGAAGGATAAATGATTTCGTTTGTTTTTACTCGAATTTAACTGGTTATTTGACTTTATTGCTATTATACTATAATTCCTGGTTTTAATATAACCCTCACTGGAATTCGTTATTTTAAAAATGAGTTTGGTTTGAAGTTAAGTTCCGTATTCGGAAAGATGTGAATGAATGGACGTTTGAAAACTTGAGCGTAATATGTAAAGGGTTGAGTTCTGGATCTTCGTTTGAGTTTCGATGCGTCTTCAAGTCGGTGATGTGAAATTGGAGATACTGCGAAGATGATGTGAAGAATCGTCGAGTGACCAGAGGCTGGAGCGAGAGAGTTGCTCTAGAAGAGGGGTATGTGCTGGAAGAGACTGTTGCTGAGTCTGCCGGGGGGTTTTATATGAAGAATTGGGGGTGCGGGGTCCAAGATTAGGCTGGTGCGAAGGGCCTTAGCTGATTGGCCCGCAGTTTCGCGTGGGGTTCTGGTTTGCCTATGATTGGTCTAGGGCCCGGAGATGTTGGTGACATTGCCTTATATGGTCTTAAATCTTCTTTTGGGGGGGTGTTCTCGTGGTGTTTTTCCTTCCCTTCGACTAGCCCCCCGGCTGGTGGTCGCCTCTCGTAGTCCTTATTCTTGTTCCTCATAGTTCTTTGTCTCTTGAAGAGTTCCTTGATCTTTGCCTTTGTTTATGCCTCTTCACGTGCCTGGTGCGTGTTGAGCTTCGATGTTTGTCGCGCTGCGTTTTCTCTTGTTGCTAGGGCGATTCTTTCCTCTGTGACCGTAAGGGTCATTTAAGGTTTTATATGAACTTCTGATACCTGGGGTTTGTTTTTACCCGCTCTTTCAAGTTTTTCGCACGTGTTCATACTGTTTCGAGATTTTATGAGTTTAGGAGTTTCCAGTGAAGCTTATTTAAAGATACATACAATAAATTGTAGTTTACGATTTCCTTCTTAACGTTAATTCTTAATAATAAGTATTTTGAGGGGTTTTCTCTCTTATATCTATTTCTAGTCTAGTTTTGAGTCTTAATGATTTGGATTATACCGATACTGCCATAGTATAGACTGATGACTTGGTACTTGGGAATAATATAAGATATTATGGTCGGTGATTTAACGAGTTAATGGGTTGGTGTCATAAAATAGTGCAGAGTGATTGGCAATTTGCTGGTTTGGTCATCTGTATTGTGACGTTGCATTTTGCAACTGTCACAGTCGGGCCACTCAGATCAGTGACGACGTGAGGACGGACAACTCCAGAAAGTAGCCACGTGTGTGAACCTGGCACCGCATTTTCAAAATTCGAACAATTTATTGACAGTTCCGTTGGCACCCGAGATAGTTCTATAGTTCCTGATGGTTTTCAAACATAGTTCCGTCGATTTAACCTGAAAATCGGTAATTCGAAAATATGAGGTGCCAGCTTCCCGTAGCACCTCATTTTTCGGATTTTTTTTTTTTTTCTTGCTATCGATAGTTCTCGAAGAGTTCTATAGTTCTCTATAGTGGAAAACAAAAGTTCTCAATTTTTGATGTCGGAAATGAGGAAAAAAAAATAAAATTCCAGCACCTCACTCTATATCAAATTACGAGAAGTTGATGGGTTTTCACGCGTTTTGAACAATTGAATTGCGAATTGTATTGGTTCTCATGAAGATTTGAAGTTTCGACAACCGTTTTAGCGTTGTAAGATTCTTTGAAATCATTCATGGAATCAAACAGCACCTCACCGCGAAAAAGGGCGCGGTGCCAGTCTTTTTCGAAGTTCCGACGACAGTTCCGGTGAGTGCTGGGATAGTTCTCAATGAATCTATGAGTTTAGACAATAGTTCCAATGGTCAATATTTTTTTAGAATTATTCAAATAATCCGACAGCACCTCATCGCGAAAAAGTGCGAGGTGCCGATCTTTTTCAAAGTTCCGACGACAGTTCCGGTAAGTTCTGGGATAGTTCTCGATGAATCTATGAGTTTAGACAATAGTTCCGATAGCCACTATTTTTTTAGAATTTGTAAAATAATCCAATAGCACCTCATCGCGAAAAAGTACGCAGTGACGATCTTTATCGAAGTTCCGACGACAGTTCCGGTGAGTTACGGGATAGTTGTCGATGAATCTCTGAGTTTAGACAATAGTTCCAATGGTCACTATTTTTTTTAGAATTTTTAAAATAATCCAACAGCACCTCAGCGCAAAAAACTGCGAGGTGCCGATCTTTTTCGAAGTTCCGACGACAGTTCCGGTGAGTTCTGGGAAAGTTCTCAATGAATCTATGAGTTCAGACAATAGTTCCGATGGTCACTATTTTTTTAGAATTTTTGAAATAATCCAACAGCACCTCATCGCGAAAAAGTACGCGGTGACGATCTTTATCGAAGTTCCGACGACATTTCCGGTGAGTTCTGGTATAGTTCTCAATGATTCTATGAGTTTAGACAATAGTTCCAATGGTCAATATTTTTTTAGAATTATTCAAATAATCCGACAGCACCTCATCGCGAAAAAGTGCGAGGTGCCGATCTTTTTCAAAGTTCCGACGACAGTTCCGGTGAGTTCTGGGATAGTTCTCGATGAATCTATGAGTTTAGACAATAGTTCCGATAGCCACTATTTTTTTAGAATTTGTAAAATAATCCAACAGCACCTCATCGCGAAAAAGTACGCCGTGACGGTCTTTATCGAAGTTCCGACGACAGTTCCGGTGAGTTCTGGGATAGTTCTCGATGAATCTATGAGTTTAGACAATAGTTCCGATAGCCACTATGTTTTTAGAATTTGTAAAATAATCCAACAGCACCTCATCGCGAAAAAGTACGCAGTGACGATCTTTATCGAAGTTCCGACGACAGTTCCGGTGAGTTACGGGATAGTTCTCGATGAATCTCTGAGTTTAGACAATAGTTCCAATGGTCACTATTTTTTTAGAATTTTTAAAATAATCCAACAGCACCTCAGCGGAACTGTCGTCGGAACTTCGATAAAGATCGTCAGTGCGTACTTTTTCGCGATGAGGTGCTGTTGGATTATTTTACAAATTCTAAAAAAACAGTGGCTATCGGAACTTTTGTCTAAACCCATAGATTCATCGAGAACTATCCCAGAACTCACCGGAACTGTCGTCGGAACTTTGAAAAAGATCGGCACCTCGCACTTTTTCGCGATGAAGTGCTGTTGGATTATTTTACAAATTCTTAAAACATAGTGGCTATCGGAACTATTGTCTAAACTCATAGATTCATCGAGAACTATCCCAGAACTCACCGGAACTGTCGTCGGAACTTCGAAAAAGATCGGCACCTCGCACTTTTTCGCGATGAGGTGCTGTCGGATTATTTGAATAATTCTAAAAAAATATTGACCATTGGAACTACTGTCTAAACTCATAGAATCATTGAGAACTATCTCAGAACTCACCGGAACTGTCGTCGGAACTCCGCTAAAGATCGTCACCGCGTACTTTTTCGCGATGAGGTGCTGTTGGATTATTTCAAAAATTCTAAAAAAATAGTGACCATCGGAACTATTGTCGGAACTCATAGATTCATTGAGAACTTTCCCAGAACTCACCGGAACTGTCGTCGGAACTTCGAAAAAGATCGGCACCTCGCAGTTTTTTGCGCTGAGGTGCTGTTGGATTATTTTAAAAATTCTAAAAAAATAGTGACCATTGGAACTATTGTCTAAACTCAGAGATTCATCGAGAACTATCCCGTAACTCACCGGAACTGTCGTCGGAACTTCGATAAAGATCGTCACGGCGTACTTTTTCGCGATGAGGTGCTGTTGGATTATTTTACAAATTCTAAAAAAATAGTGGCTATCGGAACTATTGTCTAAACTCATAGATTCATCGAGAACTATCCCAGAACTCACCGGAACTGTCGTCGGAACTTTGAAAAAGATCGGCACCTCGCACTTTTTCGCGATGAGGTGCTGTCGGATTATTTAAATAATTCTAAAAAAATATTGGCCATTGGAACTACTGTCTAAACTCATAGAATCATTGAGAACTATCTCAGAACTCACCGGAACTGTCGTCGGAACTTCGATAAAGATCGTCACCGCGTACTTTTTCGCGATGAGGTGCTGTTGGATTATTTCAGAAATTCTAAAAAAATAGTGACCATCGGAACTATTGTCTGAACTCACAGATTCATTGAGAACTTTCCCAGAACTCACCGGAACTGTCGTCGGAACTTCGAAAAAGATCGGCACCTCGCAGTTTTTTGCGCTGAGGTGCTGTTGGATTATTTTAAAAATTCTCAAAAAGTAGTGACCATTGGAACTATTGTCTAAACTCAGAGATTCATCGAGAACCATCCCGTAACTCACCGGAACTGTCGTCGGAACTTCGATAAAGATCGTCACGGCGTACTTTTTCGCGATGAGGTGCTGTTGGATTATTTTACAAATTCTAAAAAAATAGTCGCTATCGGAACTATTGTCTAAACTCATAGATTCATCGAGAACTATCCCAGAACTTACCGGAACTGTCGTCGGAACTTTGAAAAAGATCGGCACCTCGCACTTTTTCGCGATGAGGTGCTGTCGGATTATTTGAATAATTCTAAAAAAATATTGACCATTGGAACTATTGTCTAAACTCATAGATTCATTGAGAACTATCCCAGCACTTACCGGAACTGTCGTCGGAACTTCGAAAAAGACTGGCACCGCGCACTTTTTCGCGGTGAGGTGCTGTTTGATTTCATGAATGATTCCAAAGAATCGTACAACGCTAAAACGGTTGTCGAAACTTCAAATCTTCATGAGAACCAATACAATTCGCAATTCAATTGTTCAAAACGCGTGAAAACCCATCAACTTCTCGTAATTTGATATAGGGCGAGGTGCTGGAATTTTTTTTTTTTTCCTCATTCCCGACATCAAAAATTGAGAACTTTTGTTTTCCACTATAGAGAAGTATAGAACTCTTCGAGAACTATCGATAGCAAGAAAAAAAAAAAAAAATCCGAAAAATGAGGTGCTACGGGAAGCTGGCACCTCATATTTTCGAATTACCGATTTTTAGGTTAAATCGACGGAACTATGTTTGAAAACCATCAGGAACTATAGAACTATCTCGGGTGCCAACGGAACTGTCAATAAATTGTCAGAATTTTGAAAATGCGGTGCCAGGTTCACACACGTAAAGTAGCCAAGGTCTCAGGTCAGAATTTAGTTAATTATCGCTTATATTATTTATCATTTCTTCCCTTCTATTCTATGAAATTCTGTAAAATGTCGACGCTCGGAGGACTACGCTAGGACGTCGAGGGATTCGCCCGACGTCTAAATCGAGGTCCTTTCCGAGTTATTGGTTCCCGTCTCTCTCTCCAACGCTCTCAGTCGTGGATGCCGCAGGAAAGGTCGAATAAGGGCGACTCACTGAGTCCCTCCTCCCGTTCCCGCAGACTCCTCAGCCTGGTGCTGGACCACTTCCCGTCAACTATTTCTGGACGTCTCGGCAATGGTTGAATAGAGCAGGGCGAACACCCAAAAGTAACCCGACCAAAGCTTCCCGTTGCCGAAGACTTATCGACCTGGAGTCGAGCTAGACCATGTCATCGACTTTCTCGTCATCGTCACGCTATCGTGGGGTTACCCAAGAAAGGTCCCGATAGTAGAACTGCAATCGTATGATGCAGGCCTGTCCGTAAGCCTTCCATACCGCCCATGGGGAATTCTGGATGCAGATCCGGTTATTGGGGCATCAGAACTTCCGCCAGATCCTCTAATTGGTCAGTTTTCTAGTTAAAGCGCAACTAGGGTGCACTTCATCCCGACGATGATCCCGAGGAGTCCCGAGACGAGAGACCAGAGCAGAAAAGAGAAGAGACGAGGAGAGAAACCGTCGAAGTCCCGTCTACTACATTTGAAATATCCCGCCGTACCGTGTAGCTAACTACACGCCTGGACAAATATTCAAAACTCAGGCGAAATAGGACAACGTGTTCCCGAAAGTACGTCCAACCGTACTCGGCACCTGATTGGTCGCCTAAGCTACGTGCGAAGATCGGCTCATGGCATGGAATTCCCGAAGCTATAAAATGTAGGACGACACAGGACTCGATCTACTTCTACGCTCGTCCGTCCTCACGACAAGTCATCAGATCCCGACAGTGAATACCGATATCCCGACAATCCGATATACCGAGTTTCATAGTTAATTTCTTGTTTTATCTTTCTGCTATTCTGTTCTTTCATTCTTTCTGCTTTATTCTGTTATTTCTAGTCTTATATTATATTTAAATTCAGTTACAAAGAACACTCAGTGACTTTAGTAATCCCGTATTCGTACGTGGAAGTCTCTCTTTCATCAATAAGGTAAGACCTATTTTCTGTAAAACCACGAGCTAGTTCACGAATCCCGTCTAGTTATTTAGTCTGTTATATATTATATATTTGGTGTGACGTAGGTCACGAAATAACGGAACGCAAGTCTTCGACTTCGTCCCGAGTTTTTAGTATTTTAGTAGCCTGATTAAGGACGGATTCACGAGCTGACTCGTGCTTAGCATCTCTTTGTGGGTTTTCTTTTCTTTATTCTATTCTATTCTTTCTCTTACGCTGCTTGACGCATCCCGTAGAGTCTAGTGGCTATTCTTTTCTTAGTAGTGAATAAAATGATAGCGATCGACCTGTAGACGAATAATTTCTGGAGATAGCGAGTGTAGAAGCAAGCATTTGTTATTTAATTTATAGTTCTTCGTTAGTATTATTCTGTTTGATTTATTCCGCATGATTATTATATTATAATATTATCGTCTGATATCTTTTCCCGTTCAATTGAATGGTATATTCCGTATTATATCGGATCGCATTGCTTTGATATTTTTGCTATTATTCTATTGTATTTTCTGTGAATATTATTTACGATCTAATCCCGATATTCTTGAAACTGTCTGAGGCATAACGATAATTTTGTAAATCGAGTTCTATATCCCGTAAAATACGGCAAATTTGTTAATAAATCAATCAGATATGAAATGTTAAACATTCTTGTCTAATTTGGCACCCCGCCCCTCTACCGTAATTAGTTGATTATATTCTGAGCTAACTGGCAAGTTCCGCCGTCAATCGTCTAGTATTTGTTATATTTATTATATTTCAAGTGACGTTTTCACGTCTGGCGCCCAACTCTAGTTTTTGGTCTCATTTCTTTAATTAATTCATCTCTCCCGTATATTGACGCCGAAGTGCACGGATTACCGGGTTACCCCTTATCCCTGGAAAAGTGGTATTCGTTGCAGTATATATGTCAGTAGTGGGATATAATATAGTATAGTTATTTATGTAATATTATAGTATGATAACTTAACTTAGCGTCAACCAAAAGTCGGGTTAACATTGTCTAAATAATTAACATGCAAGATATAATATTCTACGGTGGATAATATAAAGGAGTAATTGTAAAAGAGTAATATGCGTATATAGCATAGTCCAACGACTATGGTTAAATGAGTATATGGTTATAATATATGAGTATATATGTATCGTTATGGCATTTGTTAAGATTATAAGACATGGAACAAATGCGTAATAGTTCGATTATATATAAAGTAACAACGTAAAGATATAACTTGGTGTTTCGTATATGAGTATAACTTATAGTTAACATGCGAATGTGGGATTAGGGTGTAGTATGAATATGATATTCAAATAACGGATCTGTAGTGATCTGGTCATGTGAAGGATTGATATTGTTTATAGAATAGTTAATGGTATGATGTTGTTGGAGATGTATGGTCGTTGAGCCGGGCTGGGTATTGTATGGTTAGTGAGGATATTATTTTGTTAGTATTTGAGTTGGTTCGTATGGTTAGTGTCGTATAGGTTTTTGACCGTTAGGCGGTTGTTGGGTGGCTTTCGTTCTTGGTATGTGCAAGGGATGTCTGGGCGCACATTGTTTATTTTAGAGGAGTGTGCTTACGTTTAGGCTTAACTAAGTCTGGCGTATAACTCAATATTAATATATGTTTGATTACTTATGTTTTAATAGGCCTCTATGAAAAATATATATATAATAATGGTACGATAATTACTTAACATTATGGGTAGTAAGTACGTGAATAATATTGAGAAGGGTATAGATCAGCTTAAGGGATAAGTATCATAATTATGATTAGGTGGTTATAGTTTTAATGGTAAATGTTAAATTCGTACGTCTTATAATTATAATAATGGTTATAAGTATGTAGTAATATTTGGGTAATGTAGGTTTAGTGAGTATAGAGATGTGAACGTTATGGTTATTCGTTTTGGAGGTGATGCAGGGTGTATATCCATAGTTGGTTACTGGCGTGGGAAGTAATGCGGGGTTCGTCTGGTGTTTATGGGATTAGTTAGATGTGGGATGGGTTTGGACAATATGTACGTACCGTGTGTTGGTTCGGCAGGTTTCTATGTTTGGTGATAGTATGGTAAGTTCTGGTGTTTTTAGGTGGTGGAGAGCGTGAATAGGGTATGTCGTCCGCTCGGACGTTACACTATGATCGAATAGGAAGAGAGAGCATGTACGGTCCCGACGTCCCTCTCTCTCGCCGCTCGACTCGGTTTCTCAACGGCTATGCTTCCTCCATGTCTATATGCTCTAAGTCCGTGGTCTAAGATAGGCAATCGATTCGCGATCACACGTCATCAGTAGAGTCCCTAGAATAAACAGAGTCTAGCAAACGCATGACTCTTTTTGATTGGTCAGTTTGAACTCGCTCAAACATGGCTGCCGATCTAGTGACTTTTGTCTAGTAACAAGCTTGAACCTGGCATTCTACCCTCGACTTCCACAGTCCTCAACCTCATGTCGTGGAGTATGGACTTGCTGTTAATGTAAGTTTACATTCAATATACCATGCTGATTAGCACAATAAAGCACAATAATTCGGAATAAGTAGTTTCGTGTTCAATATTTATTTCTACAATACCCCACCCGCAATGCGCTCGACAATTCAAACATCGCGCGTACAACTCGCTCAGACATGGCGTCGCGTTTGCTAGACTCTGTTTATTCTAGGGACTCTAGTCATCAGCGTCGACAAGAGCGCGATCTGACGACTGATATTGAGTACTTATAGCTCTGCTGTCTAGTGGTGGCCACTCTTTCCTAATTTTCATCCGCATAGATTTAGTGTACTGTGAGATGTGAGATCTGGCTGAATGCGGTGAAGACGACGAAAAATTTTGACCGAAACGTGTACTCAGAAACTTAAAATAATCATATCTGAGCTCTCCGTTCACTGATTCAATCGAAGTTGGACTCAAATGAAGGCTCTTCCTGCCCACAATCTGAGATAAGTATTCCAATCCCATGGATTTCGCGAAGTGCAAGATATAAGGGAAATACTGTGTCCCCACCACGCCGTCCAGCTCCCGTACGGGTATAGAGACTCGTCGAGTCCCGCGCGGCGTATATACCTATATATATCACATATGAAATATTTTTTTTTATTGTACTTGGCGCGAGACTCTACCGAGTCTCTTGATATACTCCATTTCAGCTAACTTCAAATTGGCGTGGAGTGATTTTTATGCTTAATACGCGGGAAAAATTATTTAATCATCTGAAAACGGGCTACCGAATCAATGAAAAAATGATCAGGCGAGAATCAGATATTTTTCCCCGTTGACCTGAAAATTTTCAGCAATTTATTTCCAGATACTCAGGAAAAATTATTCAATTCTTCGAGAACGGGCTTCCTAATCAATGCAAAAATGATCAGGCGAGCATCAGATATTTTTCCCCGTTGATCTAAAAAGTTTCAGATTTTTTTCGTCATTTTTAACACAGATACAATTTTCTTACCACTTTTACCCATAAGAACACATGTTATTTTGTCGATTTTTCTAGTCCAATTTTCTCCTAAACAAGCTTTCTAAAGAGCTCGAAACTTTTGTTGAATTTTTTCTATGATAACATCTATAAATCCAAATTGAAAAAAAAATTCCCATCATTTTTGCTGTGATGCCCATACATCCTTAACCCCTTGGCAGTGATGCGAAAATCTAATTTTCGTGCCACTTTTGTGTTGGAAAAAAATGTTCATGGAAAAATAAAATCAAAAAAAACATTCACCAAACAACAGTCAAATCCATGTAGTGAAGACATGTTTTTTTTCACATGCCCCTATACGTGTCATGACACAAAAGTGGCACGACTTTTTTCCGCCCCTATGTGTGTCACTCACAGTCAAGGGGTTAAGAATTCTCTTTCAACTCAGTCATAAGCGACAATGAGTGAAGTTATGGTAAGGATTCCAAAGTTGACTCCTTTTCCATGCTATAAGACTGGTCGAAGACTACACCGAAAAGTGTTCGTTTGTGTTTCTCGAACGATATCCCAGACAGCATGCAAGTCAGAAAGCCTACCCGAGGAAGTCTTTTTGAAGATGTCTCTAAGAAGTCCAAATATGACGTCTTAACGACCTCATTTTTCAGAACTCTCCATCAAGAAGTCTTCAAGAAGTCTTTCTTCAGACTTCGTAAGATGTCAAAATATCAGCTCTGCAAGAAGTCTTTTTACCAACATTGTAAGATGTCAAAAATATGAGCTCTGCAAGTAGTCTTTTTTCTGACTTGGTAAGATTTCAAAAAATGCGGGTTTTGCAAGAAGTCTTTTTTCTGACTTCATAAGATGTCAAAAATGCGAGCTCTGCAACAAGTCCATTTTCTGACTTCGTAAGATGTCACGAATATGAGCTCTTCAAGAATTCTTTTTTCTGAGGATTCGTTGGAATCAATCTGACACATGCGCATAGTGGTATAAACATGCACATTTTTCAGCTTTGTTATTTCTGTATTATAACCTACAAAATACAGTACAATTTTTATTTACATTCCTCACTTCATTTCGAAAATTCAACTCAATTGAATAAATGAATTATTTACGAATCAAGTGTTCGAAAATAGTGTAAGTGTATGACCATTATTAAAACACAAAAATATGATTGATTAATATAAATGTCAATTTCCATTCGATTGTGAATGATATTGTGATTTACTGATATTAATTTTTTGATACATCAGTCTATTTTACAGGTGACGTATTAATGAATTGAAAAAACGAATATGTAATGATTTATTATTTTTTATAAATTGAAAATATTTTTTACAAAGCGATTTAACGAATTGTGAATAATGGCTACTGAAATCATATTTCTAAGATTTTCAAAATATTTTTCAAATTGTCTTTGATAAGAAGTCTTAAAGAAGTCTTGTTTCTGAAGTCAGAAAGAGCTCTCAATTCTGACTTCTGCAAGAACTCTTTTTTCTGAACTCATAAAAAAGAGCTCTTTGCGAATCCTTCAAGAAGTCTTAATTTGCTCTTGTGGTGGCGCATTCGACGTCCTCAAGACGTCTCAAAGACTTCATTTTGAAGAAAATTGAGACGTCCAAATCTTAAATAAGAGCTCTTCAAGAACTCGTACAGATGTCATATTACTGTCTGGGTTCGTTTCTTATTACAAAACTATATTAGTTACGATTATTTTGATTCTCAGAGTAAGAACTTTGGTTATTAGAGTACAAATAGGCATCATTGTTTTTTATTTAAGTTGTTTATCTTCGAGGTTATGCCGATAAATTGTCTGAAAGGTATGCCAGGGACGGTTGAGTCAATTTTTTCGGGGTCGGTTGAGCCGTTTTATCCCATGCATTTCAAGACTGTTAGTTATTATTTTTTTTTTTTTCGTCAGTTTTCACCTAATTCGGGTATATATAATATATAATTTGTTCAGACGTTAATGTTGTATATTATTCTGTAATTTTCTCCCCAATCAATAACTGTATAACAACGTTATTTTCGTTATTCCATTAGTGTCGCAATTGACCCCAGTCACTGGCGCAACCGCCCCAGGTATGGGGTCGGTTGAGTCACTTTTCCTTTTTTTGTAAATTGCCCCCAAACTTTTTTTGCAGTGCATATAATGCCATATACCATTATACATTAGTAGTCAGATAACCAAGGATCAATTAAAACATGTTGGTTGTTACGTTTAGTTGAATTTGTCGTTGTGAACAGTGATTTTCTGGAAAATTGCTCAATTGACCCCAGTCTCCCCTACGAATCATACTAGCTGAAATGAGTGACGGGGTGTTTAATTATGCAATCAATGACTCGGATCATCCGATAATGATATATATGAGTTTATTTGATACTACTTAAGTCTAACCTATTACAAAAGTGACTATTATCTTAAAACTAACTTGAAACTATGTTTATTATACAATTTTCTTAAAAAATAACTTAAACTATACATGTACATTATTCTTAACCTAAACTCAAACTATATATATTTACAAGTAGGTGGCGGTAAACGCACCGGGGTTTACACACGCGGATCTGAAACATACAGGTATTTCAATAAGCGAACGATATATAATGAAAATTACGTGTACTTACCATGCATTATTTTCCTCCCCCTCCTCATTGTTTTCCACAACCGCCGGCACCTCCGGCACCTCCTCCTCATCCCAATTTTCCTCCACCATGGGCTCCTCCTCCTCCCCCTCCCCCTCCCCCCTCCACCCCCTCCTCCTCCCCCTCCTCCTCCCCCTCCTCCTCCTCGTCCTCCTCCCCATCCTGTGGTGGAGCCTTAACCCACAAAGGTTCACCGTCTCTGTAATGGATCGTACGATAGAGAACCCCATTGACCTCCATCTCACTTCCTCACAGAACTCCGCACGATTAACATCTCAAGCGAGTAGGATAGTCAAAATCTCCTGAAGATGGCTGGCTGGGCCCAGCCGAAACGTCGAATCCGCCGTTTTTTGTTTCTCTGACCTCATCCGACGAAATTCATCATATTACTCATCTCCTCATAATGGCTTTCATATCCGTCATCGTCGGAGCTCCAAGGATCGTCCACCAGCTTGATGACATTAATCGGAGGATGAGCCATTTTCTGTTTTAATGGGAAATATCAATTACAAACTATATCCATCACGAAAAACTATGATATCGAGGAATAATGATACTTACTTCTTTCTTTTTAAAATTTGAGTTTTCTCTCTCTTGAATTTTCACTTTGTTCAGTTTATCTTGAATTTTGCTATTTTGGGCTGGCTTGTTGCAGACTATGTAAAATCCCGAAGCAAACTCGCACTTTTATATCCAACTAGAAACTCTAAATACGCCTACAATATTAGAGGGGCGAACTATTGACACACTTGGGTAATATTTTTTCTACATAAAGATGCAAAAGATGTAAGCCTCCCAGGTACAAAATCTCTGACCGATCATTGGAAACGTTTGAATTTTCATGGTATTTGAACGTCGATGTGGTGGGGGCGTGTGCATCTGAAACCCCAAAACCCACGGTGGGTGTACACATTCGTACAGTGTCAGTTTGACTACCCGGTTGTAAAATTCGCCTAAGAAAAAAAAATGGACAGCGCCGTGTATATGAATCTTGTTGAGATAATGGAAGATGCATACAAGTTACTGTGTACACTACCCCCAGAATAGGCGAATGAGGATATTTTTATTCATTGGCGCGATATCGCCCTCGAAAATATTCAATTCTTGAACAATATTTTGACACAATCTAAACCAAGTGTGAGTAAAAACAACGACTGCAACATATAATTTCACTCCTCCAATCGTTGGTGGTGAAATTTGAACAACATCGTGCGACTATCGTTGGAGGTAATATCGGCGATGATATTCATAAACGTGTTCGATAGGATGATATGGAGAGTGCCTTCAAGTGTCGCATACACACCGGAGCCGTGACAAATCTCCAACATAAAGATTTGGCAAGATTTTTGACTGACGCTGAGGTGGTGACGATCGAACGTCTGAAAAATGTGCTACGCGAAGAAGGAAGTATTAAGGTGAATGTGGGGGTTTCGTGTAAATTTGAGAACATCAAAAACGATGAGATCAGTGTGGAAGTGAAGAACTTCAATACACGCAACGCAACGATTCTTCCATCGACGGATCTGGAAACCTGGTTCACCGATAATGTAACGAATCCTCTGCTAACCATGGTGAAGGATTTCGAGCAGCGTGATTCTGGTTGGAGCATGATTGAAATCATAAATGCTGTGATCTGCATCAACCAATACGAGCCTCTTCGCGGCGGACTCTCGACGTTCGCACAGCTGCCTGAGGATATTCAACGAAAGAAGGCGCCCATGTGGGGTTGTACAAATGGGCCAGCCTTGGACCAATACTGGAATCCAGCTATCACAGTATTGGGCCAATGTTACGTCCCAGTACTGCCCCAACGCTGGCAATTGTCCGAAATGATAAGATCGGTCCGCTGCTCGGTTTTTGGTACTGGGCCAGCATTGACCACCGGTACTGGGTCAATCTTGACTACCAGTATTGTTCCAGTCTTGATCAACAGTACTGCGCCATCATTGATTACCAGTATTAAGGAATTTTGCCGCGCGAAAAAAATAAATGTAGACTGTCACAATTAATTTATTACAATGTATGATGCGTTGAGCAACACCTACTATTTGTAATCAACCGCATATTGATACAAAGTGAGGATTTACAGATTTGAAAAACATCGCATTATTTTGGCCGAGATTCGATCCGGGGACGCACGCATTTGCTCGCATTACTAGTCACACGCTCTACCGACTACGCTAAACCATTTATTGAAATAATTCATCACTTTTTCCTATTTGTTTTGAAATTCACATCTGTCTCAATGACATCAACGTTTTAATCATAGTTACATCTACGAAAAAAAAAGTTATGGTTACTATAAAATTTTAACTGTATCTAAAATGTTGATTTTACACATTAAATTGCTCTCAGTGTAGATTACCAGTATTGGGCCAGTCTTGACCACCGGTATTGAGCTAGTTATTCATTAGAAGGAGATAAGGTATGTAATGAGTGAACCTCAATTCGTATCGATATGAAAGATTTATCTGTACACCTTTAAAAATACATCTCATGCTACGGTGTGTTAGAGAGGATTGTCTTGCCTCTTCTGTAAGAATTCGAACGTAGGCGACTAGCCCTGGCCCAGCACTGAACCGGATCCGGCATTGAGACCATGGTAGTAGCCCCGGCATCCAGTTCTAGCCAGTGTTGGGCAAATTTGTAATTAGAAAAAATATAATTACTAATTACATTTGTAATTTGTAATTAGGAAAAATTCAATTACTAATTACGTTTGGAATTTGTAATTCGAAAAGATTCAATTACTAATTACATTTGTAATTTGTAATTAGAAAAAATTCAATTACTAATTACATTTGTAATTTGTAATTAGGAAAATTTTAGTTACTAATTACATTTGTAATTTGTAATTAGAAAAAAATCAATTACTAATTACATTTGTAATTTGTAATTAGGAAAATTTTAGTTACTAATTACATTTGTAATTTGTAATTAGAAAAAATTCAATTACTAATTACATTTGTAATTTGTAATTAGGAAAATTTAAGTTACTAATTACATTTGTAATTTGTAATTAGAAAAAAATCAATTACTAATTACATTTGTAATTTGTAATTAGAAAAAGTGTGGTTACTAATTACATTTGTAATTTGTAATTAGAAAAAAATCAATCCCCAATTACAATTGCGGAAAGTAATTGGCAGCTATTTTTCTTCCAATTACAATTTTTCGAAGTAATTAGAAGAATTATTCAATCCATTTACAGTTTTTGGATCTAATTATATCTCGGTGTATACCCTTATATCTGGGTACATACAACCATATAGCGACATATTCAGGTATATCTCGGTATATACTGACATATCTAGGTATATATGGCTGTATATCAACAAAATCAGGTATATCCGGTATATACCCCTCTATCTGGATATATACAACTATATAGCGACATATTCAGGTATATATCGGTATATACCCCTATATCTGGGTATATACAACTATATAGCGACATATTCGGGTATATATCGGTATATACCGACATATCTAGGTATATATGACTATATATCAACGAAATCAGGTATACATCGGTATATACCCCTATATCTGGGTATATACAACTATATAGCGACATATTCAGGTATATATCGGTATATACCCCTATATCTGGGTATATACAACTATATAGCGACATATTCAGGTATATATCGGTATATACCCCTATGTCTGGGTATATACAACTATATAGCGACATATCCGGGTATATATCGGTATATAGCAACATATTCGGGTATATATCGGTATATACCGATACATACCTGAATATGTCGCTATATAGTTGTATATACCCAGATATAGGGGTATATACTGAGATATACCTGATTTCGTTGATATATAGTCATATATACCTAGTGTAACGAGGCAGATTTGTTCAGCCTCGTAAATGAACCATCTCCTCTTCCTCAGACCGAAGTGACCACCTTATTTAATAAACCGAATTCAAAGCGAGAAGTCCCAGCTCAAGTGCCCAAGGTCCATTGTAGTAATTATAAGTTCATGTACTAATACTTTTTCCCGTTCCCTATATCTTATATTCCCGTACCGTTCCTGCCGAAATCATCGAGGGAGATCATCCCTCCATCTCATCCGGCCTGGCAGGCCACCCGGCCTTCGAGTGATTAACCGGGGGACAAACGAGTCATCGTATCCCGAGATATGCCTGGAAGAGCGCTGCAATAAGAATCTGTCACATGGAGTAGCCCCTATCCTTCCTCTACCTGTCCCGCACCGGCTTGGTCCACCGGCCCAATATGCAGAATTCCGCCTTCCAGGATATCGAAACAAATAGAACACGACGAGACATCTAACAACCCCCTGGCGAAAGCTTGAAGTGCCAAAAGGCCCTGTCAGGCCCGCGACACAACCCGGCTGCAGAAGTCAACACGCCCATTAATTTATGCGCAATACCCCCCTTCACCCCCCAAATAGCATTTAGATAGAGACAGATCGAGACGCTTCACTTCTTGCTTGGATCTCGTATCGTAAAGTCTTTTGTGCCATTGAAAAATATAAAAAAAACTTACTGTTTCTATACAATAAAACCTAGAGCGATAAATATTAATCGAGTCAACTCAGTTAGTGAGTGTTACATCTTATTTAAGGTAAGATTCCAATCCTAGACGACTCTTCGATTGATTATAGATTGATTAAAAAGAAATTCGTTTCTTCGTGCGTAGTTGGGTCAGGCCTCGAGGAGGGTGACGCCATTAACATATCATCGAATTGTCGTGCTTTAGTTTTGTCTAACAATTGATTATTGATTATATTATTGATTATTGTATCCCCCCTGATATATGTTGTGCCTTATCGATTGATTTTTCGAGAAAATACCGTCTATAATAGTCATAGCGTCAATAATTGTCGTATCGTCCCTGTTTCTCGTGTCGTTATTATTTGTCGTGTTTTTATTATTTATCGTATCGTCATTCTTCATCGTATTTTTATTATTTATCGTCTAAACCTTGTTTATCGTGTCTTCCTTATTTCTCGTATAATTATTAGTTATCGTACCGTCAACTATTTGTCTTAAATCGTGTGTTAAATATTTCCGTGTCTCTTTCCTTGAAAGTATTATCACTTGTTAATTTGGATTACCGATCCTTATTACTTGTTAAACTCTCAGAAAATATATCCCCGCGTGGAAAAATAAGTTCGTAGTCAAATACGACAAAAATCTCGACGGCTGGTCGAGCCACGGATCTCTGGAAAAATCGGTCTACAGGCTGTAGATTAGCTAATGTAAAATAATCCCCGTCCCGTAACCCCTTGTCGTTGAAAGTAGTCAGTAAACCCTTAATAAACCTTGAGCTGGTATAAGTATCATTACTTCGAGTTATAATTTGTATTAGATTCTCGCGTTCCCTTTGTGTTAATTTGTTGCGGCGTAGTTGCATGGCGTGCCTCGTGTAAAGTTGCCTTGGCCATCTTGGCACGAACTTGTTTGAATCTAGTCCCGCCGCCTTGCACTTCCTATAGAAAGACGCCTCGCATGTACTATAGAAAGTTCTGTAATACCGACTGGTCCCATTAGTTCCAAGAAAGTCCCCAAATTATTGATTTTATAGATTCCCAATTCCCCTAGGTTACCGACCTATAATTTAGGAACTAATATTTTAATGAAATTGATTCCTACCATACCATATTTGTTTTCTTCCTTTTATGTAAATTGTCCTACCTTATCTTCTTCTATACTACCTTATATTCTATATTGTTATCTGTCCCACTTTTCGTTTGTGACCTAGTCAGTCAGCTGTTCCAAATTATTTTTGTTTGAATTGTTTAACGTGTGTTAGTCCCGATCCAAGTGATCGGCTTTGATTGTTTAATTTGTTTTTATCTTTTGTTTAATTATTCTAATAATTTGTTGTTAATTACCGTCCCAAATAAAAGGTTTCTTTGCGATCTAAATCCATAAACCATAAAAATATATAAGTCTACCCTAAATTATTTCGCCCCCATGTTCCCCTCACGCTGAGCCAACCGTGTTGTATCGTTAGTGTTAGTTAATCCTTTTAGTTTATTTTCTGTTATCATAAGATATTTTATTTAATCCTTTTAGTTTATTTTCTTTTATTATAATATATTTTATTTAATTCGATTATTTCAATTACTATTATTTTATTTTATTTCCATTATTATTATTATTACTTTATTTCCTTTATTATTATATTACCGTATCGTTCCGTTCCGTTAGTTTCTTTTTTTTTGTATACCGCGGTACCCTTAGGTACCTGGCGCCCAACCTTTAGTGGACCAAGGAAGGTGCCGAATCTTTGTCAGGCGTGTAACCCGACGGAATAAAACCCCCACCGTCGGCTCTGCACGTCACACTAGATATGTCTGTATATACCGACATATACCCGAATATATCGCTATATAGTTGTATATACCCAGATATAGGGGTATATACCGATATATACCCGAATATGTCGCTATATAGTTGTATATACCCAGACATGGGGGTATATACCGATATATACCCGAATATGTCGCTATATAGTTGTATATACCCAGACATAGGGGTATATACCGATATATACCTGAATATGTCGCCATATAGTTGTATATATCCAGATATAGGAGTATATACCGATATATACCTGATTTCGTTGATATATAGTCATATATACCTAGATATGTCGGTATATACCGATATATACCCGAATATGTCGCTATATACCGATATATACCCGAATATGTCGCTATATAGTTGTATATACCCAGATATATGGGTATATACCGATATATACCTGAATATGTCGCTATATAGTTGTATATACCCAGATATAGGGGTATATACCGATATATACCTGATTTCGTTGATATATAGTCATATATACCTAGATATGTCGGTATATACCGATATATACCCGAATATGTCGCTATATAGTTGTATATACCCAGATATAGGGGTTTATACCGAGATATACCTGAATATGTCGCTATATAGTTGTATATACCCAGATATAGGGGTATATACCGATATATACCTGAATATGTCGCTATATAGTTGTACATATCCAGATATAGGGGTATATACCGAGATAAACCTGAATATATGGCTATATGGTTGTATATACCCAGATATAAGAGTATATACCGAGATATAATTACATCTAAAAACTGTAAATGGATTGAATCATTCTTTTAATTACTTTGAAAAATTGTAATTAGAAGAAAAATAGCTGCTAATTACTTTCCGCAATTGTAATTAGGGATTGATTTTTTTCTAATTACAAATTACAAATGTAATTAGTAACCAAACTTTTTCTAATTACAAATTACAAATGTAATTAGTAATTGATTTTTTTCTAATTACAAATTACAAATGTAATTAGTAATCGAATTTTTTCTAATTACAAATTACAAATGTAATTAGTCATTGAATTTTTTCTAATTACAAATTACAAATGTAATTAGTAATTGAATTTTTTCTAATTACAAATTACAAATGTAATGAGTAATTGATTTTTTTCTAATTACAAATTACGAATGTAATTAGTAATTTCAATGTAATTAATTACAATTTGTAATTAGTGGTGCCCAACTCTGGTTCTAGCCCGAGGCTCTCATCAATGCTGGGCCAGTATCCGATTCGAGTAAGGATCCGAACGTAGGCGATCCCCCATGAAAAAAAATATATTCCAACAATATATTTAATATATTTGTATATACGAGTACGCCAAAATCATTTATATACTTGGTTATGTATGTACGAGGCTGAAGCTAGCAGCCAGAGTTAGCAGCCGAACGCTGCTGTGCATAGGCGTCAACGCGCCGGGGAGAAACGAAATCTCGAGTATATCCAACTGAGCGATTCGACGTACTTCCACGGCAGCAAGCGCGTGAAAAGTCACAATCTTTTCAGGAAAATGCGATGGTTTTACATCTTGCAGCTCAGATTGTTCTTCTTACTGCGCAATTTTTTATTAATTAATTACGGATGAACAATTTCAGCAGCTAGAGCAGGCAGTGAGCTAGGACTTTGAAATTTGGTGGAAAAGTTCTCCAATAATAGTAAACGATATAAAAACTCATTTCGCGAGGGTACGCGGTCATCAACAATTTTTTATTAATTAATTATGTATAAACAATTTCAGCAGCTAGAGCAGGCAGGGAGCTAGGACTTTGAAATTTGGTGAAGAAGTTCTGCAATAATGGTAAACGACATAAAAACTCATTTCGCGAGGGTACGCGGTCGTTAACAATTATTATTAATTATTTACTAATTAACAAATTTGGCAGCTAGAGCAGGCAATGAGCTGGGACTTTGAAATTTGGTGAAGAAGATCTCCAATAATGGTGAACGATATAAAAATTCATTTCGCGAGGGTACGCGGCCATTAACAATTTTTTATTAATTAATTATGGATAAACAATTTCAGCAGCTAGAGCAGGCAATGAGCCAGGACTTTGAAATTTGGTGAAGAAGTTCTCCAACAATAGTAAACTATATAAAAACTCATTTCGCGAGGGTACGCGGTCATCAACAATTTTTTATTAATTAATTATGCATAAACAATTTCAGCAGCTAGAGCAGGCAGGGAGCTAGGACTTTGAAATTTGGTGAAGAAGTTCTGCAATAATGGTAAACGATATAAAAACTCATTTCGCGAGGGTACGCGGTCGTTAACAATTATTATTAATTATTTACTCATTAACAAATTTGGCAGCTAGAGCAGGCAATGAGCTAGGACTTTGAAATTTGGTGAAGAAGATCTCCAATAATAGTGAACGATATAAAAATTCATTTCGCGAGGGTACGCGGCCATTAACAATTTTTTATTAATTAATTATGAATAAACAATTTCAGCAGCTAGAGCAGCCAATGAGCCAGGACTTTGAAATTTGGTGAAGAAGTTCTGCAATAATGGTAAACGATATGAAAACTCATTTCGCGAGGGTACGCGGTCGTTAACAATTATTATTAATTATTTACTAATTAACAATTTCAGCAGCTAGAGCAGGCAGTGAGCTAGGACTTTGAAATTTGGTAAAGAAGTTCTCTGATAATAGTTTACGATATAAAAACTCATTTCGCGAGGGTACGCGGGCATTAACAATTTTTTATTAATTAATTACGGATGAACAATTTCAGCAGCTAGAGCAGGCAGTGAGCTAGGACTTTGAAATTTGGTGGAAAAGTTCTCCAATAATAGTAAACGATATAAAAACTCATTTCGCGAGGGTACGCGGTCATCAACAATTTTTTATTAATTAATTATGTATAAACAATTTCAGCAGCTAGAGCAGGCAGGGAGCTAGGACTTTGAAATTTGGTGAAGAAGTTCTGCAATAATGGTAAACGACATAAAAACTCATTTCGCGAGGGTACGCGGTCGTTAACAATTATTATTAATTATTTACCAATTAACAAATTTGGCAGCTAGAGCAGGCAATGAGCTGGGACTTTGAAATTTGGTGAAGAAGATCTCCAATAATGGTGAACGATATAAAAATTCATTTCGCGAGGGTACGCGGCCATTAACAATTTTTTATTAATTAATTATGGATAAACAATTTCAGCAGCTAGAGCAGGCAGTGAGCTAGGACTTTGAAATTTGGTAAAGAAGTTCTCTAATAATAGTTAACGATATAAAAACTCATTTCGCGAGGGTACGCGGTCATTAACAATTATTATTAATTATTTACTAATTAACAATTTCAGCAGCTAGAGCAGGCAGTGAGCTAGGACTTTGAAATTTGGTAAAGAAGTTCTCTGATAATAGTTTACGATATAAAAACTCATTTCGCGAGGGTACGCGGTCATTAACAATTATTATTAATTATTTACTAATTAACAAATTTGGCAGCTAGAGCGGGCAATGAGCTAGGACTTTGAAATTTGGTGAAGAAGTTCTCCAATAATAGTGAACGACATAAAAATTCGTTTCGCGAGGGTACGCCGTTTTCAACAATTTGTTATTCATCCATTTTTAGATAACAATGACGGATGCCGAATATAGTATCAACGAGCTTTGGCTTAGGAATAGGGTAACATTCAATCATTCGCACGAGATAAACAGCTGACAGATGGATTTGACGGATAGCTGTTTGTTCAAATCAACAATGTTAAATTCAGTTTGTGAGTGTCCACCATAAATGGCAGCATGCGATTGACAGTAATTCATGTTCGATACCCTACGAAAATGCCTTCGATCTTCAATACGGCTCCAGCTTCAGTGAGAAAAGAATTTGGAATGAAGGGACTTGGTATCAAATTGTTGCACGTAGGTGTGTAATACAGCGATGTTCAGGTTCATAGCGATAGACTCGCTCTCAGCATGACCCGGGATCAACGACGTGGACGTGGCGAGTGTCTGTTCCCGTTTTTTCTTCTATTTTTCTAATTTTTTTATCATTTTTATTGCATATGCATTTTTTTTTTTATTTTTCTTTTATTTTAATTTTTTTAATTTTTTTTTAATTTTTTCAATTTTAATTTTTTTTATTTTTTTTTATTTCTTTCATTTATTTGTGTTTTTTGTTCAATCTTAATTCTTTTCAAAACCTAGGTTGATCAATTTTTTCGATTTTCTTCTGAACACTTATTTTATATACTTACAAACTGTTCGCAAAATTAGTCGCCCTACTTTTCAAATATTTATTTGTTCAGTTGTTGACTGAAAGTTATTTATTTGTTTCGGAACCTGCTCGTTTTTTTAATTCTCACTTCTCAAAAAATGCTTCCACGAACTTGCTTACTTTAGTTGCTTAATAAACGGCTAATATTCATGAAGAGATTTGTATTCCAATTAAAATATACAGGGCGAGTCTTCCCTGGTATCGAATGAGGGAGGGGCTTATCATCGTAGACGCCCCGCCTCTTTCTATATTTATACTTGTTATCGTCGTACCGAGAAACCCCACTTTCATTTTCACGTACCGTCAACATGACTAGAAACCTCACTCTGTTATCATGAAAGTGGGGTTTCTCGATACGACGATAACAAGTATGAATAGAAAGGGGCTAAGCTTCTGCGATGATAAGCCCCTCCCTCATTTGATACCAGGGCCGACTCGCCCTGTACATACATCGCATAGGTAGGCACAGTTACTTAAAAAGATGCACAATATGCAACGGTCGAGGGAAAACCATGCGGTGGCGTCCTATAACTTTTTATATCGATTTTAACGTTGCTTATTTTACCTCCCTCGTCTTCGGTGATTTTTTGGCGTATTTTGACACGCTTCTTACTTTCTATATTGTTTATTGATGTACCCTGCAATATCCTCGTGATTCCTTTTCTTGCATAGTCCATATCTCGTTCGTCGAATTCAAAGGGTATAGCATTCGCTATTACAAACCCCCAGGCACATACGTGCACGCCACAATTACCACCTTTGGACTGATTCATGTGTTGATAGGGTACATCCATTGGTGAATATAATGTCCAGTCACCCCACTCTAGAGTCTGCTCTCTTTGTTTCATTTGTGCGGTGATAAATGATGCAAACCTATCTATCAAATGATGAGGTGGCAGTTTATGTAAAGAATCAGGGTATACAAATGCTCTTCTTTGGAAATCTACGATCATCAGTGACCAATGTTGACGGTAGTGCACTGGCGCTAGCCAAATTCCAAAGTTGCAGACCTTGTTATTTATCACCCATTTTTGGAATCCCTCACTCAAATTTCCTCGCAAAAGCCTACCGATTAATAAGGTTTCGAAAGATATAAGAGCTACACCACGGTTCTTAGCAATATTCATGACAATAAGATAAAATGCGTTCAAGACATTGTCATCCAAATATTCACCAGGTTCAAGTGAGGAGAAAGTGTATTCGTCGAGGAACATACCAGCTATTTCTTTGTTCAACTTTGGAAATCCCTCCGGATATTCCAACGATCTTCCAAATAGCTCGTCATGCAACATTTGTCTGCGGTCTAATACTTGGTTGTGCTGATCATTACATTCGACAGGTGATTTTGGTGGTAGTTCTGCCGGAAAACTCTCAGCGTTCAATTCGATGTCTTCTTTAAAAACAACATCCTCCAGAAGTATGTACTCTTCGTTTATAGTTTTGATGTCGGGAATCGGATTGTTATTTTTGTCGCGTTCTGCTTCTGTTTTTGTTTCTTCGCGGACTACCTTGTTACGTTCGATATTTGAAGTGAATCTTGACGTTTGAAAGTAGAAGTTTCTCTTATTCCGTTGTTTCCTGAGCCAGAATTCTTCCGCCTGGTCGGGATCGTCACATTCCAAATCTGGCTGCATATCATTGGTCGTTCTCGTGCGTTTTGGTACGTCTTTCTTGTTATTCATTTGCCTCGACGTTTTCAGGGAATACTTTCTTTGCAAGAGACGAGACTGAATGAATCTTTCTTGCGTTTGGATGAATCTGGTGGCTGGAAGCTTCTTTTTGCCCTCAAATATATGGCATTTGATCTGCTTTTGAAAATTTTCGATCGAAGCGTTTGAATCTCGTCGAAGCTCAAATCTCTTTATACCAATGGCTGACCACAGAGGATAATACGGCAGCAGATGATTCAAAAGATATTGAATAAAATCCAAACAATAATATGCATTTGGCATAGCAGTATCACCACCTGCGGTGGCTACAGTCGTCTCAAACACCTGCATGAAAACCTTATAGTAAGGCGATTCCGTTCGTGACGCATCAGACATTGGCATTTCGGAATCAGTCATTGCATCAATGTCAACGAAGGCATTGTCATGCTCTAATGAATTTTGACTGAGCTCTGACTTCGACAATTCACCGAGGCGTGTGTGGAAATCTTCAACTTCCATTCCTAATCCGAATATTCTAATCATTGTTTGAAATATGGCACAAGCTTTTTCAAGAGTCTCGCAATGGACTAGTTGGGCTACTCCCTTGATCGCAATGTTACGGTGGTCTGGCGATGACATTATATTTTTACATTTTCTGATGGCAGTATGAATCAAATGCGACGAGCATATGTGCAAAATGGTTATTCGAGATTGGGTGGATTCGTCTTGATGAAAAATGAAATTCAGATAGCAGTGGATAGACATCTTATTGAACGCGAGTGCGGCGGACTGTAATAAGGCCAAACTGAAGTCAGTCTCAATTTTATGTACAATGGGTCTACGCGACGTTAATTTTTTCAAAAAATAATCCACCCACGACAAAAAATTGTTTATGCTTGGAACGCAGTGCTCAGTGGTAATATATTCTGCAACCGGAAATGCACCTAATTCGCCTTCCCCTGGTAAAATTAGCGTATAGAGATACACTTGCTTGTCGGAATCTAGAGGACGTGCAATGATCGTTCCCGTGCTATCCAAATTAAGAAACACCCGCGAAGTTTTTCCTGCGACAACTCTCAGTTGTTCTTCCGTGAAAAGAATTAAAGAAAAAGGTCGCAGCGTGATACTTTGAATGTATCCTTGCACGAACGTGCCGGTCCATGTTTGCCTTTGCTCATCATACATTTTGACTAAAAAGGTGTTGAAATCTTTATCTAAGTCATTCATTGAATTATTGTCGCTAGATATTTTTTGCAGAATTGGTAGGCTCAATGCGTGATTCAAATTGCCTTCGTCAAGTTTAGTTGCATCGACAGAGGTCAATTGTTGAAGCATATACTTGCTTGGAAAGCAATGCGCCAGTTCTTTCCCTATTTCTAGCCGCCTGCCGCCTCTAATGTGCCGTCTATGGGCTTCTCCAGCAAAATGCCAGATCTCACCGCTCCTGAAAACTCGAACATGCTGAGCAGTGTGCGGCTCTTTTATTTGACTATCCACAACGAATTTGTATCGAGTGCACTGCGAATGTTTGCATTGGGCAGATGCAATAAAATAAGTATTGGCCCTGCAAACATTCGTCCGGCATTTATGCCAATTGAATTTCAATACACACTTGGGATAAATAGCTTCGAAATAATTATTGAATTCGTCACACCAGCCTGTCCTGAGAGTTGTCTTGCCTGACCAATACTTCTCCCAGAATTGGACAGGGATAAGAACAGATTTTTCTTCTATATAGTTGTTCATATTAGCTGGTTGTGGAGCTGGTATACGAACTTCATCAGACATCATTGACGAATCCGAAACGCATTCCGGAATACCTACATTCACATTTGAATCGAAAACATTTGACTCTGGTATAGAATCAAACGTTACTGCATGCGTTCTTTCAGTACCTCCAGATACGTTAGATAAAATATCGAAGTTGTCTTCTTGAATACTGACTATAGTGTTGTCATCGCGATCTTCCATAGAATATCTGTCGTTATCGACAGGTTTTAGAAATTGACTGTTGTCACTTACGACATTGGTTCGTAGAGATTCATCATATTTGTCCTGACCGATCGATTCATTGTGTTTTACATGCATTCCATGCTGATTTTTCAAACCTGTAAGCGAGGGGTGACGCACTCGGAAATCATGATTTTTTGACGTTAAAATAAGTTAGAATAAGTTTAGCTTTTATTGGCCAAGTACCGCTTAACGCTCTATAGTGTACTTCATCTTTATTTAACGTATCTTCTTAGTACAAGAAAAAGAAATTTTCATGTACAGATAAAATTATTCCAAATCGATCGCTAAGAGAAAAATCACGGCGAATAACTGTACAACGCAGTGCAACGTCGAAGAATCTAAAATAACGTAAAATAAGCGACGGCTAAGGACCTCGCTAAGGACAAATAGCGTTCGAATCTTTCTGCGTCTCTTACTGCTCGTAGAGCGTCGGGAAAGATCGGAATAATTCGGGTCGTCTGGCCCGAGATCGAGCCCGGCACAGCTGATAGTATTCTGGCGCTGTTCTGTTTACGGAGCGGTGAAAGTGTTGTCCGAAGGAAGTTCTTGTGATTGGATATTCTTCACTAAGGTGACTTCATTTACTTGACATTAAATAATCAGTCGATCACCTCTTTTCAAAAAATCAAAAAATCAACAAACCTACATTTTGTCAGTTTGAACATCAACTTCATAAAAAATAAAATAAAAAAAAATAGTATTTTATGTGGCATGCCCGTAAACCAAGTGTTTTTCGGCGAGCAAAAACGGTTTACGGGTACGCCCCATAAGATTTTTTTTTCGACATAGGCATGAAAGTCACTTTCACGCCTGTTGAGATTCGCACTTGATACGACGAAGAGTGAGGTTATGGCGCGATTTATCGCGCACCTCAATTGCGCATCAAAACTGCCGTATGAAAGACTTTATAGGGCAGTTCTGAAATGAGCCGTCTAAAGTTCCACTTTACGGATCGAAATCAGGTGTCAAAAAATGATTTTTCAATGCCTATGCCGAAAAAAAAAAATATCAACCGCGTACTAATTTTTGCCTTCGTATCTTGTATTGTAGGTCCTCCAACACTAAATTTCAGAGGAAAATGTCGGGAAAAAGCAATGATGAAAATCAATCGCTCTTTTGGGCGAAAGTAGAGTTGGAATTAGGGTTTCGAATACCTATTTTAATAAAAAATATTTGTAAATACGATGGCTTGGATAATCCGCTCTCTTTACGTTTTATTACTGAAGAAAGCATCAAAGAAGTCGAAACGTTTGTCCAAACCGACATGAAAGATATACTTCAGGGTGTGAATGTAAATAGAGAAGAATACTTCGGTATGTATCATCAAAGGCCAGAGAGCTTCAAATTTACCCATGGTGATAAGTTTCTCCTTATAAAACTTGCGAACATATTAAAAGTAAACCCTTGAATCACTACGGTGGAGGAATGCAGTCCAGCGCAATACCATCAAGCGAACAAAAGTGTCCGGCATTTTGCGCGGAGGAGGAAATAAGAAAGTTGAAGAAACAAATGAAGTTCGCAGCAAACAAAAAATTACGAACTGACCGAGAAGAGACTCCTGCCGACAGAGCGTTGAAAAAAATGATGGGCATGGGCGTCGAGATAGAAGTGACAATATCAAACAGAGGGAGAAGAAATGGAAAGGGTGAAATGAGCGAAGAAGTCTTAGAAGCCACTTTTACATGCCCCGTCTGTCTAACAACTCTAACCTTTACCAAAACATTCGACATCAAATCGAGATGGTGTCTTTCCAATTACCACAGACATTTAAAAACTCATCCGAAACGGAGGATGCACCGAGGGATGCACAAGGTTTCACGACAAATGCAGATGCTACCCTACACTCCAGAACCCGAAATTTTGATGCGCCAACAGTCTCCGGTTACACTGGTGGGAATGACTTGCATGCATTCCAGAGTGATCCTGAGCAACTTCTCAGTGCTTCATCAGGTCTATTATATTCTTCTTATTTGTGTCGATATTGCATAATATTTATGAACGAAAAAATACTTGATCTGGGAAACAAAATGTATTATTTATTCGCTGTTATGACGGACTACCAATTGAATTTTTCATATACCGTGCGATTATGTGAAAATTAGAGGGTCCAAGCGCGCGGGCGCTGATTTATTCGAATATCATCGGCCGGCAGAATCGCGCTAGCAACTCCACCAACCTTTCAGTAATATCCCTATAGTTCTGTCGTCTGCTAGATTCACAACAAACATAACCTATTCCTGCCACGCGTCTGCTATTTGTTTCCAATTGGTGTCAAATACAAATGGCGGCAGACCGTGGCAGGAATAGGCTATGTTTATTGTGAATCTAGCAGACGACAGAACTATAGGGATATTACTGAAAGGTTGGTGGAGTTGCTAGCGCGATTCTGCCGGCCGATGATATTCGAATAAATCAGCGCCCGCGCGCTTGGACCCTCTAATTTCCACATAATCGCACGATATTTTAAAATCGAACAATTCTGTCAATGTGTACCTATAGGAGCCCAGTAAATAGGTGATTTGAAGTGAAAAAAATAAGTGACATGGGATATTTTCAGGGCGGGTAGGGAGGTGTGTCTTGAGTCTAAATCCAAAATGGCGACCTCTTATCGTTATCAGGGTCGCCGCCATTTTGGACAACGCGTTTCATTCTATATCTCGCGAACCGTCCACTTTACGACAAAATGTGCAGATACCTTTTTGATAGAATATTAAATTTCCTATCTTTTTTCTCCATAGCTTTTTTGCGTAACACAAAGTTTTTCCAAGTTATAATATTTACAAAACTATTGCTTCGAATGTCTGCCTGACCGTTTATAATTTCGCGAAAATACTTTTGAAGAAATAGTTTTGTAAATGTTGTAACTTGGAAAGTATTAATATTACAAAAAAAAGTTTTTTTTTCCAAGTGTCAAGCCTGCAACATTATTTCTTTACGCTGTGACTAGGTAACCAAACTGCTGATCCCATCACGGATCCCATGCATTCTTCCCCTGCAGTAAGTGGAATACCTATGCACTCGACACCAACAACCAGCATTGGCCAAGCTGTACACGCTGTTCTGGACATCGGTTCGGGGGAAGAGTAGGTCAGAGTAGTTCTCGGACGAACTGCTCTGAAAGTAACAATATTACTCCCAATGTCCGATCAGAGGTTGCTGTATCAGAAGACGATATTATTGAGTGTGACTCATTTGGTAAATTATTGAAATCTCCAGCTCTAAAGTGCAAAGATTCGACTCTATTACCTATGTTAATTAGGAGCGCGTTGAAAAACTATGGAAAACGAAAGCAGGGAAATAGATATGACATTTCGTTGAAACTATATTTCACCTATATTTTTATACTTGGTGGTCGAATTTTATATGATTCTTTGGCGGGAAATTTGCCTATCCCTTCTACAAGTTCGATTTTGAGACACATCAGCTTGGCCGCGACTCCTTTAATAGAAGGCACGCTCCGCATAACTGAACTGGAATATTTTCTGAAAATTCGAAACCTTCCATCCCTTGTTTGGCTCAGCGAGGACGCCACTCGAATAGTAGGGCGTGTACAATACGATTCTCAGACGAACCAGTTAGTTGGGTTTGTTTTACCCTTTGGAGCTAACGGGATGCCTATTCCTTGTGCATACCTGGCAACTTCCGCTAAAGAAATTGAGAACCACTTTGCCAAAAACACTATTGCTTCCTCTTTATATACAATTATGGTCCAGCCATTACAAGATGGCGCCCCGTGTTATTGCCTTTGTGTTTTTGGCACGGATAATAAGTTTGACGCCCATCATGTAGTTAACCGTTGGGAATATATGGTGAAACAACTAGAGCAGCGAGGAATCACTGTCGTTGGTTTTTCTTCGGACGGAGATTCCCGCTTGATGAAATCCATGCGAATAAAAGCAAATCTCGGAATACAAAGATCTGATTTCACGGTTTTAGGCACAAATGTAGATATTCCCGAATTCCATGCGACTGTTATGCCGCGATATATATGTACACAGGACACCGTTCACATGGGCGCCAAATTTATATCGAGATTGCTGAAGCCGTCTATTATTATGCCTCTGGGAAATTTCGTTGTCTCTGTGGGCCATTTGCAAATACTAATAGATAATGTTTCAAAAGATAAGCATCAGTTACCTCCGAGCATTTTGAATTCCAAAGATAAAATGAATTTTCTAGCTGTGGAAAAAATTTGCCATCCAAGAATATGGTCATTGCTTGAAAAACACGTACCGGGTAGTGAAGGCACTAAGGCATATTTGATTGTTGTATATTACATAATCAACTCTTTTTTGTGTACCGAAATCAATATTGAAAGCAGGATTTACTGTATTTGGTTTAGTGTTTTCTTCTTACGCTTGTGGCGTGTCTGGCTCAATGCGAAATCAGAATATTCAGTCACAGATAATGGCATCACAGCGAATGCATATGTATGTGTAGAACTAAATGCCCATGGATTGCTCAACGCAATATTCAAAATGCAAACAATAGGTTCTGTTGAAAATTTTATTCCTTGGCAGTACGGGAGTCAACAGTGCGAAAGCTTCTTTAGAAACTTGAGGTCTACGAGCACCACTTTTTCCACTGTTGTAAATTGTACTCTCTTAGAAGCCATTCACAGACATTTGAGACTTCAATTGCAAGCCGACATTTCGGTATTTGATTTTGAAAGTGAAGATGAAAATATTAATTTTCCTCGCACAAGGCATTTGAATGCCTCATACGAAATCCAAAATGAAAACGTGTCGATTCCTCTTATTCCTTCATACAATGAATCCGATTTTCCAGACATTCCATCGATCAAAAATATTCTCAAAAAGGCAAAGGAGGACGCGTTCAACTTAATATCTAAACTTGGCATGAAAATTAACTTACAAGAAGCTGACAAAGTTCAAATTAGTAACGTTAAGAATTTTTTACACGAAGACGATACCGTTAATCGCAACGATTCGGACCACGACGATTCTGAAATACTTGATGGATCAGATTGTGATTCTGAAGAGCTGCTACAAGATTTGACTGTTTTATCTACAATCACAGGCGAGTTAGAATTACCCGATCATTCAGGTAAACAATTACAGCTGAACGTTAACAGCCCTTTTACGATCGTTAAAGATTTGAAAGGAAAAGAATACGTGGTCAGAAAGTCCTCGATATGTTGGTTTCTCTCCACGAAAAATTCAAAATTAAGTGCTGATAGATTACAGCGAGTACAAGGATCTGAATTAGAGAAAAAACAAAGAAGACCCTTTATAGAGAAAACCGACTTGGTTGTGAAGTCGAACCAGATCATTATAGGAGATTGGTGCCTATTTCAACAAACCAACAATAAGAGTAAAAAATGTTTAGTTGGACTTGTTCTAGGTTTTGCTTACCCAGAGGGTAAAACTTGGAGGGCAATTGAATATTCAAATACGTTTGCAAATGTCAAGGGAAACACAAAACCTGTTGGTGTAATGTGTCAATGGTACAAAATAGATAGAAAAGGTCGTTTACTCTTACTAGAAATGGCTGTGCAAGGATCAAGTCATGGTTATGTTGGTATTGAACAGTATAGGTTAACTATTCCTGCACCAAATTGCACCGAGGCGGGTGCGACTTTGAACCCTTCTGTTTTTCATACTATTAAGAATAAAGTTTAGTCGTAAGTTGATACAACTTCAAGTTGTTATGGTTCGCGTCCTTTCGTTACCCGTTGGTATAGTTCATAAGATCGCAAGTGTTACTACTTTTTTTTTATTTTCACTATTACATTCTAAGTTAGGCATAGGACCGAATAGAGGGCGTAATAAAGTGTTTCATTTAATCCACATTGTTCCAAAATTAAGATAGTTAAGGTGCTTCCCTACCCAATTCTACCAGACCTGAAAACATTGGGATATGTTTATGGACAATGTTTTCAGGTCTGCTGGAATTGGGTAGGGAAGAACCTTAAGTATCACTTACTTTATTGACGATTTGCGGATATTTTACATTTTTCAAAGACTGATTGAAGCAATGTAGATTAAGCTACTTAATATTATTAATGGGAACTGTATATTCCAGAAACTGATCTACGTTTGTTACTTCGTACAAAGTTTATAATAATTTGATAAGTGCTGATGCTAAGTATTGTCTATATTCGAAAGGTTATTTCACGTTTTCTACTATGTAAAATATAGTTTTTCGTAACTGTAAATACGTATGTTGCTGTGATTGATAAAATAAATTTTTTTAATAACAAAAAACGACTTGACTGCATTCTTATTGCTGTGAATGAAAAATTCTCATTTCACACTTGACTTCCCTTAGATAAGATTAGCAATAACATTTTCTTTCTACAATGCACATTATATAAAATGCTGTATTTGACTTGGACTAGCATTATTTTCATTTGCGAAAGGAAATGCTATATTTTCCAACGAGTTTCGAAGGAAGGTATTCGGCAAATGTGAAGTGTTTATTTCATGATAAACACGAGTCGGAGGCAAGTTTTGCAATCACAATGATTGAAAAAACACCCTAAACAGTCAAGGACTGTAGTTTTCCCAACAACGCAAAAAATGCGTGTTCGCCTGAATTTGCCGACGCGGAAATTTCTCAACAGCGATAGAAACCATTTTAAAACTAGCCATGTTGATTTTTTATTTCGGGGTAATTTCAAAAAATTGTTTATTCCATTATAAGAAAGACTAATTTTCAACTTCATTAATTGTATACCTTTGTCTTCGGCTTGGACTACAACTCCTATTATATTTTTGCAGTGTATACACTAGACCGGTTTTTTTTCCAATTTTTTTTTTTTTACCTCGTACAACCTTGGAAAAGTGAGTTTTTGGTGTAAAACGGAGCCTCGTGGAACCGTAACCCGGTGGCTTCATTTTAAAAGGTTCCGCAGTCGGTCTGAACTTTTCCCATTTGATTAACATAGGATTCTTGCTACACACACACTCCATCAAAATATCTCGAAAACTATACAAGCTAGTGAGCTGTTCTTGGTCTCATTTTGTAGGTAATTGAATCCACTACAAAAAAGGTCTGACCTATGTTAGATCTGAAAATTGAAAAAAAGTTATGAAAAATTAATTAGTCAAATAAAGCTCAAGTTTAAGCGTCCGTAACGAGTACAAGATCAATTTCTAGCTCGGAAATAGATCAAACTTTTTCTGCAGAGAATTTAATTATCTACAAAATGAGACCAAGAACAGCTTTCTAACTCGCATAGTTTTCGAGATATTTTTATTGGAGTGTTGTGCAGCAAGAATCCTATGTTAATCAAATGGGAAAAGTTCAGACCGACTGCAGAACCTTTAAAAATTAAGCCACCGGGTTCCGGTTTTACGAGGCTTCGTTTTACACTAAAAACTCACTTTTACACGGGTGTAAGAGGTGAAAAAAAAAGTTAAAAACAAAACCGGTCTAGTATACACAGTAAAAAAAATTTCGTCATGGTGTAAAATGTTAAAATTTTTGTGTTAAATATTTAACACTCTCGTGTGTTGATTCAATAGTACATTATGTCATTAGGCCGATGAAGTATTTTCCGACGAATTCGAGTTTATAATCCGAGCCGGAGGCGGGGATTATAATGAATTTCGTCACTCTCTTAAATCGAAATAGTGACTTTCGACTATCAAATAGTGACTATTCACTATTCAGTAGTGAAAAGTATACCACTATTTGAATTAGTGATCGACTCTGCACTGCGAAAATAGTGAATAGTCACTATAGTCACTATTTCGATTTAAGAGAGTAGAAAATTCTTTATGGGCCTATGGCATATACAATTTTATGTGTCTAGGCCGAAAAACCGCGTTCAAACCGAGCGAAGTGAGGTTAGGATCGTGGTTTTTCGGGCCTAGACACATGGAGAATGAAATAACACAAATTTTGTGTAAAAAAACTGGTTAACACAAACTTTTGTGTTAAATTTTACAAAATTTTTTTACTGTGTACAAAAATTGTCATTTCCGTCTATTTGTAAAATTGCTATTTTTGAACTATTTCGAATATCCGAATTCATTACTTTGATTCACCTTGTACGATCTAGACACGATTCGTAATCAGAAATTCGAGAAACCAGACTACACAAACATTCAACTAGATGGTGTACAATTTAAAAAAAAATTCCGCCATTTTGCTGTGAGAAATTAGATGCAAAATTCTGATTCAGCATCATAAAAACTTCACTATACAAATTTTCGTCTAGATCGGATGTTACTTTCGAAAATTTTGCCGCCATTTGGTATGCGCCATTTTGTTTTTGAATATTCAACGCAAATCGAAAGAATCTATGAATACAAAATTTGGTCAAAATCGGATGAAAAATACCACTAAACTGATTGAACTAGCTAAATCAAAATTAATGTCTTTTGATAAAAATATAGAAATGGATGAAACAATTTTTGCATGCCTATTATACAAATGGGTAAATAATGTTGCGCGTATTGTATATCTATATCGTTCGTACAGGTATAGCACTCACTCAAAATATGAGACAAATCTTGAAAAATCTATAAGCTATTTAAGAGACAGTTCTTAGTTGCTAAGGAAAAAATCACTCGAGTTAGTCCGCCTTACGCACATATAGCGGCCACAAGCGTTGAATAACGCCTCGATAGCATATACTGAACGACAAAAATCACACCAACGTTACGAATAACGAGCGTGCAGCGCGTTAACGTTGTTCTAATGGGCGAATAGGACTTTCGTTATTCAATATAATTTAGCGGTGTGAATCTCGAAAATCAGAGTATAACGTCGTATAAGGCGAAACATTGTCTCTATGATTTTAGAGTGCGTCACCCCTCGCCTGTAAGTATGTCTTTGATAACAGGCATATGACGACGAAACATCATGAAACATTTATTCATATGAGCTTTGATCGTCTTCTCCGATTTTCCGCTCAAAATTGCCGAACATAGATTCTGCCAAAGGCATCCATTTCTTTTATGCGATTCGTGTAATAATGTATTTAGAAGTTCATCTACGTCTTCTAATTCGAATTGGTTTGCGATAGCCGCAGCTATCATTCCGGGCGAGATATGCATTCTAAAAATTAAACATGCGGCAGTAACAATAAGTGCAAGATAAAAACTAATATAACACGTGAATTATAATGACGCTGAATCTTGAAAATTATTCCATAGTGTTATTTGTCTTGTGAACAGACCATAGACGTACAGAGCTACGAACTGTCGTTTGTGACAGTGTCCGTCGTTGGCGGTGTAGCTAGCTAGAGAATGCCTGTAGCTGTCCCGTTTGGGCGAGATGAATTACGTGCGGCGCTCGTTCGATTCGTATTTACCTATCGCGGAGCTGGCGCGACTCGAGCGCTACCGTAAGCTTACGTTAGGAATTAAAAATGTGCTAGCAGCTAGTAACGAAGAGTGCAGCGTTCAGAAGCGGGGCGATCTATTGCTACGGTAAAAGCACCTAACGCGGCAGTGGAAGGGGCGAATATGGAGCGGTCCACTCCTCACTCTCGGGAAAGTTGGAGAAGCGGCGCTATTCGCTGTGAGCCGCTGGTTGGAGGGGATTGCCGAAACGATCGAAGCGCTCTGGCAATTTAACATGTATTCTTATGGACGCACGCCCGCTATCATCGGTGGCGGCCGCATTAACTACGTTTTGCTCCATAAGATTTAACATGGGCTGCACGCCTGAATGGGGGCGCTAGGAGCGCGGCACACAGCGAATAGTGCTGCATTTTTAGTTATGTTTGAGTGTACCTACCTATGAGTCAATCCACGTCAAGTGGGACGGATTTGGCCAAAAATATTCGTCGATGTTTCTGATTGGTTTGTGATTTTTTTTATATCTTCTCTGGGTAAAATAAATGAATGAAACATATTTTTTTTTATTTTTACTCGAAGGGCTAAAAAGCTAAAAGGTGTTGAATTTTCGGAAAAAACACCAAAAATCGGAATCGCGCTTTCCTTTAACCCTTTGAAGCATACATCTTTTGAATGATCGTATGATCGCGAAAATTCCTACTCGGGGGTTTTTGGGGTCGCTAGAAACGAATCTGTAATCGGATTTCCAAAATTCAAAATGGCGGATCCAATATGGCGGACCAAAACATTAAAAATATCGTTCGAGCTTTGAAATTTTGTACATAAGGGTTTTCGTGGTCGCTGATAACGAATCTGAAATCGAATTTTCGAAATTCGAAATGGCGGATCCAAAATGGCGGACTGAAACATTAAGAATATCGCTCGAGCCTTGAAATTTTGTACATGAGGGTTTTCGTGGTCGCTCATAACGAATCTGAAATCGGATTTTCAACATTCGAAATGGCGGATCCAATATGGCGGCCCAAAACATTAAGAATATCGTTCGAGCTTTGAAATTTTGTACATAAGGGTTTTCGTGGTCGCTGATAACGAATCTGGAATCAGATTTTCGAAATTCAAAATGGCGGATCCAATATGACGGGCCAAAACATTATTAATATCGCTAACAAGTTTTCATATAATTTACTATCATTGGAGAACTTCTCCACCAAATTTCAAAGTCCTGGCTCATTGCCTGCTCTAGCTGCTGAAATTGTTTATCCATAATTAATTAATAAAAAATTGTTGATGGCCGCGTACCCTCGCGAAATGAATTTTGATATCGTTCACTATTATTGGAAAACTTCTTCACCAAATTTCAAAGTCCTAGCTCATTGCCTGTTCTAGCTGCCAAATTTGTTGATTAGTAAATAATTAATAATAATTGTTAACGACCGCGTACCCTCGCGAAATGAGTTTTTATATCTTTTACCATTATTGCAGAACTTCTTTACCAAATTTCAAAGTCCTAGCTCACTGCCTGCTCTAGCTGCTGAAATTGTTAATTAGTAAATAATTAATAATAATTGTTAACGACCGCGTACCCTCGCGAAATGAGTTTTTATATCGTTTACCATTATTGCAGAACTTCTTCACCAAATTTCAAAGTCTTAGCTCCCTGCCTGCTCTAGCTGCTGAAATTGTTTATGCATAATTAATTGATAAAAAATTGTTGATGACCGCGTACCCTCGCGAAATGAGTTTTTATATAGTTTACCATTATTGCAGAACTTCTTCACCAAATTTCAAAGTCCTAGCTCCCTGCCTGCTCTAGCTGCTGAAATTGTTTATGCATAATTAATTAATAAAAAATTGTTGATGACCGCGTACCCTCGCGAAATGAGTTTTTATATAGTTTACTATTGTTGGAGAACTTCTTCACCAAATTTGAAAGTCCTGGCTCATTGCCTGCTCTAGCTGCTGAAATTGTTTATCCATAATTAATTAATAAAAAATTGTTAATGGCCGCGTACCCTCGCGAAATGAATTTTTATATCGTTCACTATTATTGGAGATCTTCTTCACCAAATTTCAAAGTCCTAGCTCATTGCCTGCTCTAGCTGCCAAATTTGTTAATGAGTAAATAATTAATAATAATTGTTAACGACCGCGTACCCTCGCGAAATGAGTTTTTATATCGTAAACTATTATCAGAGAACTTCTTTACCAAATTTCAAAGTCCTAGCTCACTGCCTGCTCTAGCTGCTGAAATTGTTAATTAGTAAATAATTAATAATAATTGTTAACGACCGCGTACCCTCGCGAAATGAGTTTTCATATCGTTTACCATTATTGCAGAACTTCTTCACCAAATTTCAAAGTCCTAGCTCCCTGCCTGCTCTAGCTGCTGAAATTGTTTATGCATAATTAATTAATAAAAAATTGTTGATAACCGCGTACCCTCGCGAAATGAGTTTTTATATAGTTTACTATTGTTGGAGAACTTCTTCACCAAATTTCAAAGTCCTGGCTCATTGCCTGCTCTAGCTGCTGAAATTGTTTATCCATAATTAATTAATAAAAAATTGTTAATGGCCGCGTACCCTCGCGAAATGAATTTTTATATCGTTCACTATTATCGGAGATCTTTTTCACCAAATTTCAAAGTCCCAGCTCATTGCCTGCTCTAGCTGCCAAATTTGTTAATTAGTAAATAATTAATAATAATTGTTAACGACCGCGTACCCTCGCGAAATGAGTTTTTATATCGTTTACTATTATTGGAGAACTTTTCCACCAAATTTCAAAGTCCTAGCTCACTGCCTGCTCTAGCTGCTGAAATTGTTCATCCGTAATTAATTAATAAAAAATTGCGCAGTAAGAAAAACAATCTGAGCTGCAAGATGTAAAACCATCGCATTTTCCTGAAAAGATTGTGACTTTCCACGCGCTTGCTGCCGTGGAAGTACGTCGAATCGCTCAGTTGGATATACTCGAGATTTCGTTTTTCCCCGGCGCGTTGACGCCTATGCGCAGCAGCGTTCGGCTGCTAACTCTGGCTGCTAGCTTCAGCCTCGTCTAGAAGCAATTAATACCAAACTTTTGGGTTTTAAACATCCTAGCTGCATAAGGCGCTCACCAAGACAGATGACCGAAAGAGATATGTGGAAGGCAACCGAATGGCGGTCATGGCTTCTTTTTTATTCTTTGATATGTCTTAAGGGAATTCTTCCTCAAAAATACTTAGAACATTTAGCTCTATTGGTAGAAGCAGTTTGTATTCTTTTGTCTGGTAAAATTAAATATGCTGATCTAGAAACAGCTGAAACTTTGATTGTAAGGTACGTAGCATTGTATCAAGAATATTTTGGTAAAAAAACAATGACATATAATGTCCATTTACTTCTTCATATGGCACCGAGCGTTTTAAATTTAGGACCTTTACAATACCATAACACTTTCATTTTTGAAAATGAGAATCACTTTTTACTAAAATTGCAAAAGAGTCCTAATCATGTCATTATTCAAATGGCAAGACGATATTTATTCCAAAAAGCATTATTACCATTGAAAAATAAAATTGACTTAAGCGAAGACTTTGTAAAGTTTTGTGAAAAAAATCTGACAGGGCGCTTAAAAAATACTTTTCAAGTAGATGGTTGTATCTTGATTGGGAAAGGTAAAAAATATGTTTTGAGTCCCAAAGAGCGAGAAATTTTGAATAGAGCTGAAGGATGCAAGTCTTTTAATAGATTTATCTACAACAGTACACGATATACATCTAAAACTTATCGCCTTTGTGAAAAAATAAATAATTCTGTAGTATTATCCAAAGATGGTAAAGTAGGTATAATTCAAAATGTTTGTTATTTTGATTGCTGTGAAATTGCAAAAAAAATATATTTTTTCTATGAAGAAGTTGTGATGCTAAAGAAATATTATTATTCATCAGGAATTATAACTGTTCATCATATTGAAGAATGTTTGATAACCGGAAAATTAGATTTTTGTGAAGTCGAAATGATATCAAAACCGTGTATGTTAACGTCGAAAGAAAATAAGCATTTTGTAATTTTTATACCACAGGGATGTTACGGAGATTAAAATACATATGTATGTTAGGGTGTCCGCTAGGGATGGGCGATGTTCACCGATTAATCGAATCGGTCGATTATTTTTTTTTAATAATCGATTATTTTCGACCGATTTTTTTGGGGTCCGATTAATCGATGCTCGATGTATTTCACCGAACATCGATGAAAAGGCGCGAAAACGGATTTTTTAAATTTAGTGAATTTCGGACCATTCTCAACGAACAATCTGAGAACAAAGTCATACCAGAACGTCCGTTTCACCAATTTTATTCAATTTTCGAAGTAAATTTTCACAATATTAACTAGCACGAATTGTGTCGAATTTTTTATTGACGAATTTTTCATGGAACATCATGACATACGCAAAAAAAACACTCAAAAAATAAATAATCGATGTTCCGATGTATTTTCCAAACATCGATGTTTAGACATCGATGCTTTCCAAACATCGATTATTCAAAAATCGATTTTTATTTTGAACATCGCCCATCCCTAGTGTCCGCTATTTCCCGAATTGACTTTTTCTACTTGGGTATGGGCCAAATTATTAGTTTATAGCCTAAAGACAATTATGCTATTTTTTTTTTTTTCAAGTGCCATTTACCCCTGCCTGTAGGACGATACTTGTCCCATTTGATTAACATGGGATTTTTGCCCTTTTTGGACTTTAATTTTTTTTTTCGCTTACTAGTTTCATCACCCCATCAAATATTGTCGATTCTACTACTGTTCTGACCTCTTTCGATGGACATATTTTTACATTGGTGAAAAAAAAAAAATTTCATAAGTTTTGAAGTTTTTTTCAACATTTATTTTTACTGTATTTTTCAGTAATTTTCGAATATTTTTGAATATTTTTGAATTTATTGACTTTTCAATCCTTTTTGTTTGAATTAAAAAATATTCGAAAGATGTTAAACAATATGGTAAAAAAAAAATTTTACCGCTTCAAAACTCAAATTTTTTTTTCCATCAATGTAAAAATATGTCCATCGAAAGAGGCGAGAACAGTAGTAGAATCAACAATATTTGATGAGGTACAGAAAGTAGTAAGCGAAAAAAAAATTAAAGTCTAAAAAGGGCAAAAATCCCATGTTAATCAAATGGGACAAGTATCGTCCCACAGGCAGGGGTTAATGGCACTTGAAAAAAAAAAAAAAAAAAACAGCATAATTGTCTTTAGGCTATAAACTAATAATTTGGCCCATACCCAAGTAGAAAAAGTCAATTCGGGAAATAGCGGACACCCTAATGTATATATTAGGGTGGTTCTTATTTAGGGCTTGGTGGAATTTAAATTAGTGCGCCCCCCTAATCGATCACAAATAATGTAAAAAAAATCACTGTAAAATTTGAGCTCTTAATTTTAACATTAAGCCATGCCGCAAAAGGCTTTCGTATTTTTTGTATTATTTTTTTATCATTTTTTATTTTTTTCCTTCAATTTTGTACAACTAAAGATATAATGATGGGTATATAGAATGGAAACTAGAAAAATATTTCTTTTTCGATTTTCAAATTCAAAATAGTACTTGAAAACCTCGTTTTTTAGAATGTTACAAGTTTAATTCAGGAATCCGCCGCAAAGAAGAACAGAATGTAGAGAAAAAAGAAATTAATAGATTGATTTTTCGATTTTTTATGTCCAAAAATGGGTGGAGCCACACGTCTGAACATTGCCAATTTTGAAAAATATTTATTTATGTATTTTTAGCATAATTAAAATTAAACTATTCATTGAAAAATAAATCACGATAACTTTTTGTTACTTATGTGATATAATATATTTAAAAAATAAAATATCCAAAGTGCATAAGCGTATATTATCATTAAAAAACCCTCAGAATAACTCTTCCGTAGCCGCACAAATTCTCTGCGGAAAGTCTTAATAACTGAGAAAAACTCAGAATAAGTCTTCCCGTAGACGCACAAATTCTGTGCGGAAGGTCTTAAGGGGGTATCTAAGTCTCGAGCACCATGAAACGTTAAAACTTTTCATAACGGTATAGCATTGAGGGACATGTACGGACACGAATATGAATGATACCGTTTCAAAGTGTACAATTTCAGCTTCAATTTAAAAAAAAAATGGTCACTGTAGCATCAAAATTGTGGCCGTTGCAGCTGCTGAAGTACTGGTCGGCGCAAAGCTGTGCTGAAATTTCCGACCACGATCCTGGCTAAACGGAGTATCCGAAAATTGAAAGCTTGGGATTATTTTGTTGGTCAAGGTCCCCTTCAGGCTTCTATGCGACAGATTTTCGATCCGTCGTTTGATTTCCAAAATACAGGTAAAAACGTTAATTGAAATCAAGAAAATTGACTTTTCTCAGTAAAAATATTCATAATTTTGTCAAATTTCAATCTATCAAAAATCTGTCGCATAGGAGCCTGAAGAGGACGTTGACCAACAAAACAATCCCAAGTTCATAATTTTCGGATACTCCGTTCAGCCAGGATCGTGGTCGCAGATTTCAGCACAGCTTTGCGCCGACCAGTACTTCAGTAGCTGCAACGGCGACAATTTTGATGCTACAGTGACCGTTTTATTTTCAAATTAAAGCTGAAATTGTACACTTTGGAACGGTATCATTTATATTTGTGTCCGTACATGTCCCTAAATGCTATACCGTTATGAAAAGTGTTGACGTTTTATGGAGCTCGAGACTTAGATACCCCCTTAATAACTGAGAAAAACTCAGAAGAACTCTTTACGTAGCCGCACAAATTCTCTGCTGAAAGTCTTAATAACTAAGAAAAACTCTTCTGGAAGAGTCCGAAATCTTGCAAATACTCTTACTTTTTATGTCAAATTAAGAGTTTTTCGGAGTTAGTAAGACTTTTTCAATCTTTTTTAGAAAAAATAAAAATTTCAGGATCATTATTCATACTTATCAACAATTTTTCTCAATTTTGACAGAGAAATATTTCCACAAGGGTACTGTCACCGAATGTTCTCGGTATAACTTCCGTGTATACGCTTACTATATAATACCATATACCGGAATTTATATAAGTGTTATAAATGTGATATAAGTAGATATATATATTTTAATCATATATTTTCAGATATATTATTGATATTTTCATGTATATATTATTAATATATGAAATATATAAATGTTAAAAATACATCATTCACATATTGTATTTTTATATATTTTATATATTTTTTTTACATTGGCTTTATATCAAATATATCTCATATATCATGATATATTTCCTCACACATAAATTAATATATATTTTTCCATGGGGGCAGTTACGACGATTAAATATAAATAAAAATATAAATGATAATGTCTTGGTAAAAGGCGACTCATATTCCACACAGTTTGATTGAATTACAACTCGGAGTTTTCCAATTGCAACTATTATACGTAAATTAATTTTGAACTAAAAGAAAAATGTGAGCAGGGTCAAACGCTGGTAGAGTTGACACGGACTGACCCTTATACCGATAATGTTTTCGGCCAGTTCCCCCTCTACGTAGAATCTACGTTTATTTACTAAATACCTTTTGAAACATTTGTAGGCAATGAAAATTGACACTTACCTAACCAAAGGTTTGGTCATTACTTGTCAGCAATGTACAATCTCTAAAAGCGGTGCACCAAATTATTCAAACGGCAAAACACTCAGCATAGAGAATGACAATGTGTGTCTAGTTGCGCGACGCACTTACCGAAGGGGTATTCGAATAAGGTTACAGTATATCGGTAGTACTACTCTGTACGAATCGATCCCCTCTATATAGGAAGTGTCACATATTGAATAGCATGAGAAATATCATCGAAGGCCATCCCTCCCCTATGGCCATCTCACCCGGAATCACCCTACATGAATTAATTTCGAACTGAAAGAAAAATGTCATCAGGGTCAAACGCTGGTCGAGTTGACACGGACTGACCCTTATACCAATGATGTTTTAGTTCGTTATTATTTGAGTAGAATTATACTTGTCGAATGTCGGGGCGATTAAGGCAGAAAGAGCCACCTAAGAACCGCAGCTACGGGGCCGAATGAGACGCAATTTTTTTTTTAATAAAGAAGGAGTTTTTCAACATTTAAAGGCATTTATTTAGTCAATTTCTTATTTTACACCGGGGTCTCGTTTTAGGCCGGTTCCCCCTCTACGTAGAATCTACGTTTATTTACTAAATACCTATTAAAACATTTGTAGGTAATGAAAAATCGACACTTACCTTATCAAAGGTTTGGTCATTACTTGTCAGCAATATACAATCTCTAAAAGCGATGCACCAAATTATTCGAACGGAAAAACACTCAGCATAGAGAATGACAATTTGTGTCTAGTTGCGCGATGCACTTAACGAAGGTGTATTCGAATAAGATTACAGTAGATCGGTAGTACTACTGTGTACGAAGCGATCTACTCTATATAGGAAGTGTCACATATTGAATAGCATGCGAAATATCATCGGAGGCCATCTCTCCCCTATGGCTATCTCACCCGGAATTACCCTACATTGCCGGGTCAAAAATTCTATAGGAAAAGTGGTTGAAACATTAATTTAATAAGGAATTATCACATTTTCATAGTACACATATTCGATAACAAATAAGGAAATAAGGAATATATTATGGAGTCTCGTTAACGGCAGGCACTGAAAATTCGTTTAGATAACACGCGATCGGTATGGTTAGCGAGACCTATGAGAGTATCGTTACGACAGGTAATAAGAATTCGTTAAGATAGCGCTAGATCGCGAGAAGTTCATCACAGAGCCGGGTTTTCCTTGGGTATTCAGTTGTTGATTCTCGGACAGTTGCATGACGACCCCCTCGTTGACACCCGAAAACCGAGCATATGGACGCCTTCGGGGGTGAGCGGGTGCTCGCGGGGAAGCACATTGACGGAGAATAGGGGAAAAAAGATAGCGCAATCGTTAATTTTGCGCAAAAGTTACAGAATCGCACCCCTGAAGTCCGCAACGTGTGCTTGAGGAACTTGGCTGAGGGGGTTACAGTTGAGGTGCGTATAATATATATATGGATGATATCCCTGGAATTAAAATCCTGTGTACATTTCAATCCTAACATGCGTCTTGCGAATATCCGTTATCTACATGTGTATAATGTACATATACGTTGAGTTACTATTTTATATATGAGGTATTCCACACTGTTTCGAACGGTCAGAAAGCTAATCGCTCTCAAAAAAATTATAATTTCGTCTTATGACACACACAACGCCGGATTTAAACATTTTTACGCCCTAAGCCCGTAACTTCATGGCGCCCCCATTTGAGATTACTCTTCAGTTTCATGATAGCGCTAAATCAATATGAGTCAGTCCACGTCAAGCGGGACACCTTTTTGACCGCATGTTCTTAAAAATCGTCGTAATTTTTTTTACATATTCTCTGGGTAAAATGAATGCATGAAACATTTTATTTTTAACTCGCAAGGCTTAGAAGATACAAGGGGTTGAATTTTCGAAAAAAACACCAAAAATCGGAATCGCGCTCTTCTTTGAACGTTAATATCTCCGGTTCCCTTTGTCGTACAGACATCGTCAAAGACTCATTTTGAAGCTCTTGAATCGCACTTTCATGTTATTAATTTTTAATTCATGTCATGAGCAATTTTCTATTTGTTATTAAGAATTATATTTTTCAAACGTGATTTTCGAGATGATTACACCTTTCGAAAATTCTAAAAAAAAATATGAGCGTGTTCCTTGATTAATTTTCTACAAAATCTGTAATTTTCAAAATGGAACTCCGATGGAAACTATATTTAAAAAGCAATTGACCCGCGCGGGACATCGCGCGCGGCTGTCTACGCGGGCGCGCCGAGACCGAGGCTTGTTCGCTTTACATGTAAAGAATATACGGGGGCATATTACGATCAAATTCATCGAATCCAATAATTTACCGAATTATTTATTCCATTTCATGCTGATTACTCGACTTGAAACTATAAAAATATTAGTATTCAAGAGCTTCAAAATGAGTTCTTGACGATGTCTGTACGACAAAGGGAACCGGAGATATTAACGTTCAAAGAAGAGCGCGATTCCGATTTTTGGTGTTTTTTTCGAAAATTCAACCCCTTGTATCTTCTAAGCCCTTCGAGTTAAAAAAAAAATAAAAATGTTTTATTCATTCATTTCACTCAGAAAATATGTAAAAAAATTAAAAGAAAATCAGAAAAATCGAGGAATATTTTTGGCCAAATCAGTCCCGCTTGACGTGGACTGACTCATATAGCACTAAATTTTTTCTCGGTTCCACTTCATTCTTTCATTGAGCATGAAAAAAAAAAAAAAAATCATGACGTCGCGCCCTACCTACCCTGGCGCCCCTAAGCCCGGGCTTCGCGGGCCTAGGCCGAAATCCGGCGTTGGACACACATCTATCGAAAGAATTTATGTGAATTTTTTTCAGAATTTTCGGATCGCATTTGTTGCGTTTTTCCGAAGTTTTTCGAAATTCCAAATTTTTCTACGAACCTCCGTATGTCGAAAGTATAAGATCATACAAGAAAATTTATGAGACAAAAAAAGTTGTAGTTTTGAATCAACTTTCTGAAATTTTTTTTTGGGAATTTCTCGAATCTCAAAAATACCAATTTTCATCAAAAATACACAAAAATATGTTTTTCAACCAATATCACTTTCCATTTGCCTCAAAAATCTACAGAAAATACTCTCAAGTGTTTACAGCAACCGTATTTTTTTTAAAAGATAGTTGGCTGAATCCTTTGGACAGTATGCTTCATTGATTCTTTTTTCTTCGAAGATATGCTTGATTAATTCTCTTTTTTCAAAAGAACGAATCAACAAAACATACCTTTCAAACGATTGAGCCAACCATCTTAAAAAAAAATTACGGTTGCTGTAAACACTTGAAAGTCTTCTCTGTAAATTTTTGAGCCGAATCAAAAGTGACATGTTGGTTGAAACACCTAATTTTGTGTATTTTTGATGAAAATTTCTATTTTTGGGATTCGAAAAACTCCCAAAATTTTTTTCTAGGAAAGTTGATTCGAAACTGCAACTTTTTCGTCTCATAAATTTTCTTGTATGATCCTATACTTTTCAGATAAGGAGGTTGGTAGAGAAAGTTACAATTTGAAAAAACTCAACTGCGATCCGAAAATTCTGAAAAAATTCACATAAATTCTTTCGATAGATTTGTGTCATAAGACAAAATTATGATTTTTTTGGGAGCGGTCAACTTTCCGACCGTTCGAAACGGCGTGAAATACCTCATATATATATGAGCAAGTCCACTAATTCTAGATGTCGGAACCGAACTCACCCCCTCAGATATTCTCGCAATTTTCTGAGCTGAAAGTTCTCATTGAAAAACAGCATCCCAATTTTTTCAGATTTTTTCCCCTTTCATTTTTGAAGTTATTGTATGGAGTATTCCATACAGTTTGATAATTCTTGTTTTATTCATTTGTTTTTGCGTTTTTTTGCCACTATCAAATTTTTGTCGAAAGGTAGGTTCCTTGTGTAAACAAATCTCAGCGTTCAAAAAAATATATTTTTTTCCGTTCAAAGCTCTCAAAATTGAGTTTAAAATCTAAAAAACTGTTTTTTTGCCGTTGCCCAAGTTTTGAAAATTTTTTAAATATTATTTTCGAAAAGCTGAGAAAATTTTACATAGTACACGTAATTTTTAAGGTGGGATCTGTGTGCACAACTCAGACGCATGCATTTTTCTTTCAAAGAATGGTCAATGCTTGGCTCACCTTGTTAGTTTTTCAATTTTTGCTTTGTCAACAGTTCAACCATTCAACCGTTTTAAATGACGAAAATGAGGCCGAGGACGTGAATGATGGCTATGGGGAAAACCAGTGGTCAGAGTGGGCAGCAAATATCGAAGGAGAAGTAGAAATTGCTTCGACAGAAATGGGAGATCGTGAAAATGCTCATGATCTGCCTAAGTTGTCTGATCGGCTTGTGAAAGACCTGAAATTGATTCCGATGTGGTCGAGTATACTGGGAGACAAATTTGGTTATGGTCGTGTACCAGCTTCTAGTGCTCCAGTGGAGGGGGAATTTAATAAAATAAAAACCCACCTGTTGAAGCATTGTACGACACCAATGAGACCGGATGTGTTTTTGGGAAAGCACATTGATTATATAAACGGTCGCATCAGAATAGTTAGTGCGAAGCATGCAACTGGAAACGTACCTATGCAAGAACAGGAAGCCATCAACAACACTATAATATCGGAACCCACAGTGGAGCCATTCCACGTCAGACCGGACAAAATAAATCAAAAATTGACCTCGATGTTACCGATTTCGCTCTAATTTTTTTTACGGGTTCTATGGAACAAATAAATTCATCAAACAATTTTTCGTTTTTTTTCGGCCCCTATTTTCCAAGTTACACGGGGGTGAAATTCAGCAAAAAGAGCCAAAAATCGAAAACATACTCCCCTTCAAACGGTCATATCTTTGATTGTATTTAACCTAGAGACTTCGTCCAGGAACCATTTCAAAGCTGTTGAATGACACTATTTTTATATATTTATTTTATCCTGCGGTAACAAACAATTCTATTTGTCATAAACAAATATATTATTCAAACGTGATTCTCAAAGTGAGGGCCACGCGATAGAATTCTCAAAAAAATATGAGCGTATTTCTTGATCAATTCTCTACAAAATCGTTGAGTCAAAAGGATCAAGAACCGATGGAAACCAAGTTAAAACGATTTATTTATAAGCGACGGCGCGCGCCGCCGCTGAAAGACCCGGCTCGGGTACCGTTTTTCCGTGGCAGCGCGCGCCGTCGCTTATAAATAAATCGTTTTCACCTACCCGAGTAGAAATTTGGTCCGGCTCTCATCAGGTCCCGATCATGATCGCCTTAACGCCAGATGTGGTACTGATCCGTCGACATTAGCGGGACCCTATCAGGAATGTAACGCTACGTAAGAGCAGGCCCTGAAAGTGTTTGACGCGTCAGGGCCTGCCCGGGAAAGTACGTCTGGTCCTGGAGAGGCTAGACGCATCAGGGCCTGCACGGGAAAGTACGTTAGGTCCTGAAGGGGATAGAGGCATTAGGGCCTGCGCAGGAGAGGACGTCTGGACCTAAATGGGCTAAACGCATCAGGGCCTGTGCGGACCAGTTCGTGTGGCCCCTATCAGAAATGTAACGCTACGCAAGAGCAGGCCCTGAAAGTGATGGAACCGGCAGGGCCAACACGGCAAGTAAGTTTGGTCCTGAATGGGTTAGACGCGTCAGGGCCTGCGCGGGAAAGTACGTCAGGTCCTGAATGTGCTGGAAACGTCAGGGTCTGCATGGGTCAGTAAATTCGGCCCTGAAATGTTTGGGGGCGGCAGGAGTTATCATGGGCGAGTATGTCAGGCCCTGAAACGATGGAACGCGTCAAGGCCCGGACGGATTGCTATAAGATGTCCGAAGGGCCGCGATGCGTCGAAACCTGGGGGAGTTAAGGTATAATTATAGATCTTGAACGAGCCAGTACTTCAAGTCAGCTGGAGCCGTGGAGGCCAATACGTCGAGCTTAAAACAACCTGATGCCTCAAGACTCTGAACAACAGTCCTGTCCACAAATGATTTCTTTAGAAAAGAGCCACTTGCGTATTTTCATATTATGCCAATTTAAACTGTGCTCTCAACAAGGCCAACGCTTTAGACTGGTTCAAAGAAATCAACTATTTTTTTCTCTAAATCCCCTATGAGATACTTTCTGGGGGAGGGGGGGGGGGGGGGGAATAAGAATCACATGAGTGTTTTATCATTTTTTATTTTAAATATTGAACTGATATTTCATTTTTTTTTTGAACGAACGGATAATACAACCTTGGATACGAAGTAGAGTTAATGCTTAATATTTTAATACTTTTCGTAATAGATTAATACTTATATTATACTTATGAACAAAATATAGTGAAGTACCTCGACGATCGATACTCATATGAAAATCACTGATGTGTATATATTGCACACGTGCGAATCACATACCGTGAATTCGCAAGGAAAGTGCACAATTATACCGAACTATGCCTGTAACATGAGTTTTTTCCTCATGCATGAAACTGATAATTTTTTACTTTTTTTAAAACAAAATGATAAACCTTAGTATGAGGGGGATAAGGATGAGAATGAGTATGGAGAAGAAAAAAATGGAGAAGATACATAAAATCTCAATACTTGAGGTAACAGATTAATGCTTAAATTTTACTTTCGAACAAGTTTGCATCATGAGCGTGCGTTGGAAAAGCTGTAGTTCAGTCATCGTGCACTCGTCGCGAATTCACGGTATATGTTGAATAGAGTACGTTAACAAGTAGACAGGTCTGTTTTGGAGTGTCAACCGAAAAATTTTCACAGAACCTTTTACATCAACAAGTTGACAGTTCTCTAACATCAGAGTTTTCTCATTTGTTAATTCAAATATCGAACTGATAAATCTCTTGTGTTTTTTTTTTTTATGAACTGATAATACAACCTTGAATACGACGTAAAGTAGATGCTTAATATACTAATGTTTTTGGTAATAGATTAATACTTATATTGTACTCATGAACAAAATATAGTGAAGTACCTCGACGACTGATACTCATATGAAAATCACTCATATGAAAATCACAATCAATGCACACGTGCGAATCACATTTGACTTGACATGACTTCCAATGACTCCATAGTCACTTCCAATGACTTCATAGTGACTTCCAAAGACTCCCATTGACTTCCAAGGACTTTCATTGACTACTAATGACTTCCTGACTTCCATTGAGTACCAATGACTACTAAAGACTTCCAATGACTTCCAAAGACTTCCGAGACCAGTGTACACAAGACTTCCCAAGTGAATAGCCCCTCGATTCTAATTGTATATTGAATATCAAGTGGCACTTAATTCTATGATAAATACCTTTGTTAGTATAAGGATCCTAATTCGTAGATGGCTCCGAAAATGTACCGAATGTGATTTTCTGTCACACGTGAAGAAGAGGGATCGTATACAGCTTCTGGCCACTGGCATCATCGCTCATGATGCTAAGAGTGACCATTTTTGTTACAATTGACTTCAAAGGATAGGTTACTCGGCTTTCTTGTCCGTTAGTGACCTCCCACATTTTGAGAGACGCAGAATCACATGGGTACGTGAAAATGGGTTTCCTTATTCTCAAAATCGTTCCGGTTACCTCCATATTATCTAACTGTTCACCTGGCTGCATCGACAAATCGTTAATTCGCGATATGTTGTCATCCTTGAGTAAGACCGTATTATCAGGTGAATTCGTCGAAAGTAGTGATTCTTTATACTTAATTTTTTTAACGTGGATAATCCCGGTAGGATCTGTACGTTGCTGTTTCAAAATAACAATAGTAGGTGGCAATGTTGCTATTTCAATATTAGCAAAACATGTCTCGGGCAGGCGTCGACAGAGTTGCGCCAACGGCCGATTACTACTGCGGAGCATTTTTTTCATTTTTCCCAACGTATTTTCAAAGGGAAATGCCGTTACTTCGCTTAGTGAGCAATCAATATTTCTGGCATCATCGGCAAGATGAATCAGGTTGTGGAAGTTAATTACTTGACTTTCTTTTCCATAATAATGAAGTGCTAGTTCAACGAATCTGTTCAGATACACTTTGGCGTGACGGTTGTACTTCGAAGCTAAATCTCCTGAACATAATATTCTGCAAGCCACGTGGAAAAGTAAAAAATGATTGTACAGATTTTTTGGTAAAACTCTTTTGAGAACAATCGGACCACAGTACAACAGAAAAAACCTAAATTCAGTGGCTTTCCACTTTGCAACATCAGAGATTGATCTAGTAGTGCGTTGAAAATCCTTGGGTATTTGAGACTGGAAACCAATAAGGAGTTGAGACATGAGAGATTTGTTACGCTGGCTCAATTTTGTGGATCGATTACCCTGTAGCCAAAAATCAACTAGCAGCTTTTTCAGCACGCCCAGGCAGCAAAGATGCATGAAATCCAATACAAATTGAAAGACCATGTCAAGCCCAGATTTGATCGTAGTTAGAGGCGATACAGCATTGTGATGTTCAGGATTTTCTTGGTTTCGGAACGATTGATCACTTCTCTCCTGACAGGTTGAAGAATCATATATGGTTCTTCTCTCGTATCGTTCTCCACGCACGGTACACCGTTCGCATGCGTAGTATCCCCCGTGACCTTTTATACACTTAACAAATGAGCGTGCAGGTGTGTCGCAAATGAAACAGTGTATGCGCACTTTTAATGATATTCCGTCAATTTGAATTCTCGTGGCTAGCAATACGTTGATTTCTTCAATGAATTCATTCAGGTAATGATTAAGGTTGTCAGGTTTTCCATTACCTGCATATACAGCTACAGGAAACGGTGCGTATATGTCTGGCCGACAATGTACTTTACATAGAATCGGCCAGAATTGTTTATTGCTTGATTTAAACAGAGGCAAGCCATCCATGTTTATTTGTAAATGAATACACTTATCTTGATGTAAATTCGTATTCACACAACTTCGAAGATGCTTCGCTAAACCGAAATAGACGAATTCGCCTATATCACTACCGTCATTATTTTTGAATTTCTGCACGTCATAATTAGCATATGATGTTTGAAGAAATGTTTTAGAAGAAACCCGAGTCGAATTTTTTGGCCTGGGGAGTACTTACATAAATAGGACTTCTCAGGGTATCATAACACTTGATCGAACGTAATAGGTTTAGTTTTTCTATTATTAACAAGGCCTAATGTATCCTTTGAAATGCTACTTATGTCCCATTTAGGAGGTTTTCAGATGTACCCAGGATATACGCAAAACCTGAGCAATCCTTTCATAACCTCTAGGAGTACTGCATCGTTGACCCTTACAGACCCTTGTAAGCCCTGCTCGATCTCATTACCCCCCCCCCCCCCCCCCCTCTGATACCCCCTCCCCGCCCCTTTAATCACTTTACTAGGAATAAAGAAGGTCGATTATCCATGCTTGAAATAGAACACACAAAATATATTTATTTAATTACATCTGATTAACGCTCGCAATTCAAAAAACAGTTATTTTTTTTCACTCCGACAACTCTTAATGATCTCCCCTGGCGGGTGAAGATTTTTTGGAGTAGTTTTCATCACTTGCTGTTACTCTCGTTGACTTCATTACCAGCTGACTGACGTTTATTTGAAGCCTGTTTATTGATGTAATTCACGTAGTCCTTCATATCAATAACTTCTCCTTTTTCGACTAACTTGCAAACAGACTCTGTGAAAAGGAATGGTGGCATCGAGTTCAGATCTTTTTTTTTTTTGTATGAATGGAAGAAATTCACTCACTATACATCCCCGTGAATAAACGTTTACAAATGCCTGGTCTTCCACCTTTACGAAGCCCACGTGCACAAAAATCTGACAATCTCTCTCCGTATGTCTCTATAAGCACTCTATTAACAAAATTTTTCCACTGGAATTTATCATTTTGGTCGACTGCTGCCGCTTGTGCATACGTCAGAATATTTTCGTGCAGATAAAATCCGCAACCATCGGCTATTTCTTTCTGAAAATTGAAACATAAAATGGAGTGAAGAAATATTTATAATTGTAAACATTTTTCAATATTTTTCATACCATACGATCCCCAGATTCATAATGGATGCGTTTTAATTTAAAACGCTCGCATTTCTCCTCAGAAATGGGCAATTTTTTGTCACAATTAGCTGGATTATAATTCAATGCAGCTAGGAACTTTGTGTGATAGTCTATCACCGCTTGAGGGACTGAAATTTTCATAAGATGAGATAATATAATATAATAATATAATATAATAATATAATATGATAAATAATATAATATAATTATGTATAATATATAATCCCAGAGTATTAGGGAAAAGGACTGAAGCCATGAATGCTAACCTGGCCGTGGCAATAAGCTGGCGAGGATTACAATTTCATTGTCGACATTTTCTTTCTCGGATGTTCTATCGTCTTCTGTGTCGTTCTCATCAGTGGTATCGTCACGCCGATTCTCATCGTCATATCTTGTAGAACCAGAGCCAGAATGGTTTGAACCCAGTTCTTCGTCATCTTTATTTCGTGAATCAATCACAACTAATTCGAGAGGGACATCAAGTTTTTCTGATTCGTCAAGATTCTGGGATAATTGTTCGCCCTGTTTTTTAGCTAGAACTCCTGGGGAACCCGCCTGGGGTATGTTTGATGGGGGTGATGTGACTTGACAGTTTTCATTAGGATGGATCTGACTGCGCTTACATTCACCAATGATTGACAAATTTTGCCCAAGGTTTTCATTTCCATCAGACGCAGTTTCATCCTCAACAGGTTCCAATAGTGTGACTTCTGTGTTCCCAAAATTAGTCACAGTTTGAATTAGATTAGTTTGTAGTTTTTCTTTCGGTGGGAAAATTCTTGATCCTTGCCATCCAGCCACTTCAGACTTTTCAGGAGCATTGCATTTAGTTATTGCTATATCTCCAGACTTTTGTGTTGTGGAATACTGGTTCCTGCAATCTCCGATAGATCCAGCTTCATAAACTGCAGCACTTGGTGGGTATTGTTGAGCAGTATGATAATTATTTGGATGCATTCCAGGGCCGTAGGTCATCTGTGGTCCGTACGAAGGTGGCCATTGCTGATACGACATGGGAAAATCGTTGCGTGGAAATTGTTGCGGAATTTGCGGATTACTAAAATGGTTACTTCCATAGCTGCCAAACTCACTGGAGCTATAATTAGTTGGTCCGGATGTTTGTTCAAATGACTGATGAGCAGATGAATCCGATTCTCGACGGAATGGATAGTGATCATGAATATATCCTGATTGATGCCAAGGACTTGGAGACGGTGCGATTTGATTCGACTGAGCGACCAATGAACGTGGATACATTGGGGGAGTAGAGTCCATGAATCTATTTCGCTGTTGATCTGCGTTTGAGTTTGACATCGATCGGGCATCATCCAGACTCACTTGTTGGTTGAGCTGTTTATCTTTGGACGGAATTCTTATTATCTCTGTACGAGTTTTCACCATCCTTGGGGCTTTTTGTGGATTAGCCGTCGTTTTCTCCACCTGAGTGTAAGCTCCACTAGTCTGAGTGCAACTTTGTTTATCAGGAAGTTTTCGACGATTTTTGGCAGCAGGTGAATCCGTCTTGGGGAAGATTGGTGAAGCAGAGAGAATTTCGTTGTTGACCTTTTTTTTATTCGATTGTCTTATTTCTACAATCATTTTCTCTTGCTGCGACATTTCTGCTTGATGAGCAATCACATCAGCATCAAAAAGTTTTGAGGATGCATCTACGATGACGCCATCATTGGTAAGACGAATCCTCTCCAATTCCTGTTCACTCTCTGGGGAGTAATGGAAACAAATGAGATTCACGTCTGTCTCCTCTTCCGAATTAATTAATGAAAATGTAATTACTCTTTGCAATACTTCTAAAAATTACTGCAAGTAAACGCTGTTATAACGAGCAGCTTGAAGAAATAGAAAATTAATAGAAACTCAAAAGACAATTAAATTTCCGTACCTCCAATAGCGATGAGTTTGGCTTTGACGGAAGTGCTTTTCTATCCATCTGTCCATTTTAAAGTTGTGTAGCCACCAATTATGCGATCGGATTTTTTTATTTTATTCAAATTGATGATATCTTTCTTGCCATCAGGCCACCAAATAAGTGCATACAATTTTGTTCTTGGCATTTCCTTAATTTTTTTAATTTTTCTTTGATACGTTATGTGGTAAATTATCTTACATTTATTACCCCGTTGTGTCTACAACTCCAATGCGTCTGCCATATTGGATGGTAGCGTGTAGACCGATAAACAGTCAGAAGTTGGCAATTTTATGATTGACAAAATAATATGTTCATTGTTACTGTTCTGTTAACGCTCGAATGCCCACCGAAAACTCCGGTTCGTGTTATTTATTGAAAAAGCTTGCGTTTGCAATTAAAATATTTCACGCTAGTGATATCATTTTGAAGACTATATTTATTTAAATAAAAACATTCTGCAATATATGTCAGAATGTCTCGTAAGCCATTGCATGAATTGAGTCAAAAACAAAAACGACGTCGATTGAGTGTTTTATTGAGAGGCAACGAAGCAGAGGTTAATGAGGATCATGAGGACCATCGTGATGCCAACATCATCAATGAACCGTGAGTAAAGTCTACCATGGGTTTTCAAGAGTTTATACGTAAATAAATGATGATTTCATGAAAATCTCTAGAGATAAAATGCATGTATTCTTTTAATGATAAAAGTGTTGTGATGACATATTGTCTTCTCCACAATTTATCTAGAGATCTTCGTGGGTTCATGGAGGGTGAAAGCGATGTGGAATACGAGGAGGAAAGAGATGCAGCAGAAGTGGGAAATGGGGAGCACGACAACTTAGTTCTTGACAATGAGGAAGAACACGTACATGTTGCACAGCTACGCGTTAGAGAAGACTCCGGAGAAACAAGCGACGAGAATGCCGGAGATATTGGACGTTCGGAACGTGGAGATCGGAGTGAAAGTGAAGAAGAACAAAACATGCAGTGGGATGGAAGTGAGCAAGATCTGTCTGATAGTGAAGAGGAAGTTTTGGAAGAAGCTGATGGCGAACAAGACCATGAGCAAATGAATATCGAAGGACCACCAATAAATGATGATTGGCAAAATTATCGACCGCTCTATCAAGGTGCTCCACTCACTGTTGGAGAAAGTATGCTAATGATTCTAGCTTTGATGTTGAAACATGATTTAAATATGCTTTGTATAGCGGACATCATCGCTGTGATGAATTTACATTGCCAGCAGCAAGGTTTAAAGAAAAATAGTCTTGGAGCCTTTGAAAGATACTTCGCATTGGATACCTCACCTGTCAACAAGTATTTCTTCTGCTCTAAGTGTCACAGGAGTTTACAATCTGTTGACGATGCCTGTCCATCATGCCCAAGAACGAAAAATTGTTACTTTATCGAATTACCGTTTATCAACCAATTACAAGAAATGTATCAACGACAAGAATTTTACAATCTACTACAACAGCGCTTCAACCGACCAGACCAACCTCCTAGCAACATCAGTGATGTTTATGATAGTTCTTTGTATAAAGAGTGGGTGGAAAATGGATTCTTGAGAGATCCAAATAACATATCGTTCACGTGGTACACAGATGGTATTCCAGTTTTCAAGTCCTCTCAAATAAGTGTTTGGCCATTATACTTGAGTATTAATGAATTACCATTCGAGTATAGGAGAAAAATCGAGAATACATTACTCGTAGGACTGTGGTTTGGAGATACTAAGCCTGAGGCTAACCTTTTTCTTCAAAAATTCCGACCGCAAATGGAGGAAATGGCTCATGGGGTCAACATCCATTTACCTCAAGAAAATCGTGCGATTAGTGTTAGAGGCGTGGTTTTGATGGGCACGTGCGATTTACCAGCCAAAGCTGCGTTCCTCAACTTCACACAGTTTAACGGTCTGTATGGATGTCCAGTATGCTACTGCTCAGGGCACAGTGAGCAGATTGGTCCACGAAGTCATGTTTGGGTTTATCCATATGATCCTGAGCCACATCTCAGAACTTCAGATGAATGTGAAAATTATGCTCGCATTGCAAGTCCCGAAGCCCCAGTCATGGGAGTGCGAGGACCAACAGCATGGTCCAGAATAATGCCAGATTTTGTCAGAGGTATGGCTATCGATAGGATGCACGGGATCGAAGGGGGTGTAGTCCAGAAAATGCTTGATCTTTTCTTCGACATTAAATACAGAACATATCCGTTCTCGTTGCATCGTTTTAAAGATCTCATAGATAGTAAATTAACAGCAATTAAACCACCGAAGTTCGTACACCGCATGCCTCGCTCTGTAGACGACCTGACTCATTGGAAAGCCTCTAAGTTGAAAATGTGGTTCTTCTATTATTCAATTCCAGTCCTAAAGGGAGTATTAAGAGGAGATTTCTTTCAACACTACCTGCTTCTGGTAACAGCACTTTTTTTGCTCAATAGTGACACGATAACTCCACAAATGCGTGAAATGGCAACCGATTTCTTGCACAGATTTGTTCGAGAATTCGAAAATTTATACGGACTCCGATTTTGCTCGCTGAACATTCACCAGTTACTCCATTTACCCAGCATTGTTCTTAATTTAGGACCATTATGGGCTTACTCGTGTTTCCAATTCGAAGATTTGAACGGGCAGTTCTTAAAATTAGTTCATGGAACGTGGCATCTTGAAACTCAAATTGCCAGAAAACACGAGCAAATCATAGCCATGGTCAGAATGGTTGAGAGATTACCTGAAGGACGAATTAAGGACTTTTGCTTGAGCAGAAAAAGGCAGGTCAAGCTCATCGAAAATGTTCTTCCACGAACTTACAGTGCTGGGAAATATAAAAGGTTGATAGAAATACCAGATATGATTTCTCAAGCCTTGTTAAATGGAGGATATGAACAATATGGCTTAGTCTTTCAGTATGAAAAATTATTGAAGGATAAAAAATTATATGTGTCCAAGATATATCCACGGGTGTTGCAAACGGAGTCCTATGTCGTGAAATACGTTGGAGATCATGGTGATTGGGCTCTTGGTGCAATTCACAGCTTCATTAAACTAGCACCCGAATGTAATTGCTTAGAAGACTGTGGGTGCCGAGCTACGCATTTAGCAATAATTAATGTCATTGAAACAGACGATAGCTTCCACGTAGACGGTGATAATTTTACTCACAACACAGCGGCTTTCCTTATAAAATGTCACCTAACCGATGATGTTAAGGCAATACTCGTTGCATCTCTCTACACTGTGTGTGTGCACATGAACTTGGAAGACCAAATGTACGTTGGCATACCTGTTAATGAGCAAGACGTTGAATGAGTAAATTGATGATAATGAATATTTGGATGAGCCTTTGGAATAAATATGAAACGAAGACAAAAGGAAAGTTGCACTCATTCGTAAAGAAATGAAAAAAAAATCAAAAAATGGTGTTATTTATTTTTGATCAATTTATAATTGATCCAACCATGTAAAATGAAAATATTATGATAAAGACGTTTATTATGAATTAACACCCATCCCATTTTTTTTAAATTTGTATATTAATAGGTACCTATACAAATTTTTATACATATATGTGTATATTACGGTGGTTCATTTCAGATTTTTATCTTCATTTTAAGCCATTTGTTTCATTTTAAACTTATGAAATCTCAAATATATATAGGGGAACGTGGGGCAGAACGGGCAGCGGGGCAGAACGGGCACCAAAACAAAAAAAAATAATGTGGTCGGAAATGATTTTTTATTAAATATGGCGACGTATTTTGGATCAAAAATGAGAAAAAAAAAATTGAAATTTTTTTTTAAAAAAGTAAAATAAAACGGAAAAAAAATAACTTTTTTTTTATTTTTTTTTTTTTTCATCATTGATCCAAAATACGTCGCCATATTTCATAAAAAATCATTTCCGACCACATTATTTTTTTTTGTTTTGGTGCCCGTTCTGCCCCGCTGCCCGTTCTGCCCCACGTTCCCCTATAAGTTTTCAAACTATCGCCTCATAAGGAAAATTTGCCTTGATACTTGAGCCTGAGCGACATTAGTATGACCACCGTGGACGCGATCCTCTATCCAGTGTTGTAACGATCTGCCTATATCACCATTCAAATATCGCCGTCGAGAGCATCAAATTTACGCGCATAAGACTAGATAGCGGAACTTATATTACTCAACATCGAAAAAATCTCAAGAATTGACCTATTCTCGATTGGTCCATGGATCCCCTTTTTCCAATGAAATGTATAATGCCATGTCAGCAATCCTTCGGAATGGTTCTTGCTATTGTGAATTCCCGTAGACGATATGTCAGTAATGATTATTCCTAAGATCAATAAAATTTAATGATATGATCATCTTTCAGTCACATGTGGCGTTGAAAAAGATAGACAGGACAAACTGGACGTTTTTAGTCTATTATAGGTTTCAAACGAAGTTGGCAGATTTATATGATGTAACGCAGGTCCTATAAGAATACGTAGGATTAATCAGGTTTTCGCCCAATTCACAAGAAGAAGTTCTTAGGATACATCAGATTAGAAAAGTGCTGAAGAGATCGGAATAGATGTAGTCAGTTTTAAACAGGGGAAAAAATTCGACTCGGGAACTGGTAAGTCCGGGAGTAATCTTTGTCTGAGAATACCAAGTAGTTCGTCTAAATGGGTCTGTGGTATATTCGACTTCATGGCCCATTGTCGAAGCTGCGTTATTTCATCATGAGCATGTAGAGTTTTATCCTCTTTTTCTATACATGCTTCCTCACCACATGTACTATTTTCCGATTCACTGCAATCTGAAAAACTGTTTTCATCATCTCGAGATTCTCCCGCTATCGCAGACAATTGTTCGGAATCCACTTCGTTACAAAATACGTCTATGTGAGTAGTAACTGTGTGCACATTTTCCATTTCACTTGATCGTTCCCTATCTTCATTTTCAAATTTGGCCATGAACTGATCGTCTTCAGAGTCTGGTGGTTCTAAGGGATGGTTAACGCTTTCTCGACCATTTGTAGAAGTTGAAGGTTCCACTTATGAAAAAATCATGAGATATTATAGACATTATAGATATTATATAATTAACGTACTTCAAAAGTGAATTTGGGAAGTTGCACTCACCTGGATGTTCCATTGTTCCATTGCTGATAGTGTCGATCTTTCGACGAACCGCACGAAATCTTTGGACTCGCAACCGTGTCGCTTCCCGTTTTATATTTATTTGCTTATTCATTTCAGTGTACCTGAATGAACTTATAATCAGCCGAAACACGCGTATCGTTGAAATGTGAGGTTATCGACAACCGCGCGATTGTTAAAACAATAAAATTTCCGTCAGGCTTGCCATAAGTTGGCCTACTTGGGACCCAGTCGGGAAATACTCCGTCAGGCTTGCCGTAAGTTTACCTACTTGGGATCCAATCTGGAAATACCCCGTCAGGCTTGCCGTAAGTTGGCCTTGTTGGGACCCAGTATAAAAGTACTCAGTTGGGCTTGCCGTAAGTTGGCCTTATCGGGACACAGTCTAAAAATACGCAGTGAGGCTAGCCGTAAATTGGTTTTTTGGGACCCAGTCGGGACATACCCAGTTAGGCTCGCCGTGAATTGGCCTACTTGGGACCCAGTCGGGAAATACTCCGTCAGGCTTGCCGTAAGTTTGCCTACTTGGGATCCAATCTGGAAATACCCCGTCAGGCTTGCCGTAAGTTGGCCTTGTTGGGACCCAGTATAAAAGTACTCAGTTGGGCTTGCCGTAAGTTGGCCTTGTCGGGACATAGTCTGAAAATATGCAGTGGGGGCCTCCCGTGAATTGGCCCGCTTGGGACCAAGTCGGGAAATACCCAGTGAGACTTGCCGTAAATTGGCCGAATTGGGACCCAGTCGGGAAATACTCCGTCAGGCTTGCCGTAAGTTGGCCTTGTTGGGACCCAGTATAAAAGTACTCAGTTGGGCTTGCCGTAAGTTGGCCTTGTCGGGACATAGTCTGAAAATATGCAGTGGGGGCCTGCCGTGAATTGGCCCGCTTGGGACCAAGTCGGGAAATACCCAGTGAGACTTGCCGTAAATTGGCCGAATTGGGACCCAGTCGGGAAATACTCCGTCAGGCTTGCCATAAGTTGGCCTACTTGGGATCCAATCTCGAAATAGCCCGTCAGGCTTGCCGTAAGTTGGCCTTATCGGGACCCAATCTGAAAATACGAAGTCGGGCTTGCCGTAAATTGGCCTTGTCGGGACCCAGTCTGGAAATACCCCATCAGGCTTATGGGATACCCAGCAGGGCTCGCCGGAAGTTGGCCCTCCAGGGACCCAGCCTGGAAATACCCAGTGAGGCTTGCCGTAAGTTAGCCTGCTCGGGATCCATTATGGAAATACGCAGTGAGGCTCGCCATGAGTTGGCCTGATCCGGGCCAGTACAGAAATCCTTCTGAATGGTTCCCCAGATTTGGGACAGATTTGGTCCATATCTGGGGTTCCTAGGCAAGGCATTCCTGGATCCCGCCGGATCCGGGCCTCATATCACACCAGGCATGCCGGACCAAATTTCTACTCGGGTAGTTTTCATCGTTTCTCCATCCTTTTGACTTAACGATTTTATAGAGAATTGATCAAGGAATACGCTCATATTTTTTTGAGAATTATATCGCGTGGCCTTCACTTTGAAAATCACGTTTGAATAATATACTTGTTTATAACAAATAGAATTGTTTGTTACCGCAGGATAAAATAAATATATAAAAATAGTGTCATTCAACAGCTTTGAAATGGTTCCTGGACGAAGTCTCTAGGTTGTATACAATCAAAGATATGACCGTTTGAAGGGGAGTATGTTTTCGATTTTTGGCTCTTTTTACTGAATTTCACCCCCGTGTAACTTGGAAAATAGGGGCCAAAAAAAAAAACTAAAAATTGTTTGATGAATTTATTTGTTTCATAGAACCCGTAAAAAAAAATTAGAGCGAAATCGGTAATATCGAGGTCAGAAAGCTGTCCGGTTTGACGTGGAATTGCTCAGTGGTGTGTTCAAGTTCGCGCGATGAAGGAGACGAAAACGAGCCTGATGATCATGAATTGGCCATACCATTTCCAATCGTTGAAGGAAGCAAAGAAATTTCTGCAGAAAATGATACAGCTGAAGAAAGTGGGTGCTCTGCGTGTGCTATGTTTGGCAAGGCCCCAGGTGCCCACGTATGCGAAGTATGTAATGAAGGGGTCGGTTCGAAGTTCCGAATCTTCAAAGCTCCGAACGGTTAAATTTCCGAATTTTAATGCAACGAACTCACAGTTTTCAGAAAGGGTTTTTCACCGAAAGTCTATGTAACCGATTTAAACAATTCCGAATCGCAGCACACCGAAGGTTCAAAATTCCGAAAGGTCAAGACTCCGAAAGCTCAATATCCGAAAGGCCAAAACTTCGAAACTATTGAACATCAAGCCGTCGCGCGTCGTTTAATCGACACGTTAAGAACACGTTCGATCTTTCGAAATTTTTAACTTTCGGAATTTTGGACTTTCGGAACATCGGACTGTCGGAGACTCGAGCTATCTGCATTTAGACCATTCGAAATTTCAATTTTCTAAACCCTAGTCTTTCGGGAAATTTCGAAGTCGTTTAGAATAAATTCGGAATTTTTACCGTTCGGAGCTTTGAAGATTCGGAACTTCGAACCGACCCCGTAATGAACCCGTGCATGCTATCCACCCATGTTCCGTTGCAATAGGACCCGAGGAAGGATATGGTACACGGCGACGTTGCATGAAATGTCACCTTGAGAAAAGTACACCACAAATCCTCGCGACACGAGAGTTGGAAACATGGGGAGGAGAGGGGGCAGAAGAAACAGAAACACAAAAGAAACGAAGAGCAAAATATTTGGGTGCGAGCACACATGAAATCCAGGATAGGTTGATGTTCGAAAAAAATCGCAATTTGCCAATTATCAAGGCTGGAGATACAAATACTTTTCAAGCAATATCGATAGAAAACGAGAAAGTCTGTTTTTATAATACTTGTGGCTTTGACAGTCTCTTCCAGTTAATGTTGGCTTTGTTTTCCGATTGGCCAATACTACGACAGAAGGTGAGCATGATAAAGATTACATCTCATTCAACATATATATCATGAACATCTTGTCCCGGACTTCATATTGAAATTGTAAGGGTTTCACTTTCAAGCATTAGGATAGGCGGGAAAAAAAAAACGTTTAGGTTCTAGTCGGAGAGCTGACGACCAAAATGGTGAGGTAATTTTATCGTCAATGAAAGTCAGGAGAATACTTACCTGAAAGACCTTTATGCGAGAATCGTCGATCTGGCAGGCCGCTTCTAGTGGATTCAGATATTATGGGGTGGGGGAAGAAAAAAGGTAAAAGTATCGTCTTTAATTTTCGTGGCAAACAGTTCTGCTATACTCCTAATACACCCAAAAAAAATTTCAAATCAATCGGTTGGTGAGAAGGTGTCGCCAGCCTTAATTATGATTACAAAAAAATAAGAATTTTGAGGTAATCATCATTAAGGCTAGCGACACCTTTTCACCAACCGATCGATTTGGAATTTTTTTTGGGTGTATTGGGAGAATAGCGGAACTGTTTGCCACAAAAATTAAAGACGATACTTTCACCTTTTTTTCCCCCCACCCCATAATATCTGAATCCACCAGCAGCGGCCTGCCAGATCGACGATTCTCGCATAAGGGTCTTTCAGGTAAGTATTCTCCTGACTTTCATCGACGATAAAATTACCTCACCATTTTGGTCGTCGGCTCTGCGACTATTTCTTTGGCTCCACTTGTCCCATTTAGTGTCAATACGCATTCATACGAATTTTTAGCCTAATCGAACAACTTGTGTCCTCAGCGTTGTTCGATGCAACACAAATGTTGAAGTAATATTTGGGACTATAAATCTAATAACCGTGTAGGATTATGGGTCAATACGTCAATGACTCTGGATGGCAAACTTCGGTGTAATTTAGCCAAAAATATCTCATCTTATTCTAAAACTACTAGAATCAGTCTGATCGAAATGATTGTACCCATTTTGATTAATTATGGTTGTACGTGAATTGAATGATAGTTGCAACCGTCTGCGATGAAAGTGTAACCGTCGAGGTAACCGTAGTAAAAGATTCCTTGTGCATACGCGATTTCGTTGTGAGAGGTTGACACCTTTTCTCAACACACGTACCCACAGCCACTACCTTCATCTATTAGAATTTGTAAAAGCATTTTGAACTTGGACTTCTCTTGGACATTCAAAAAATAGAGCACGGATTTTTGTTACACCAGAGACTCTTGATTAGACTGTTTACAAAAAACGGACTAATTTGATTTTTTCACAGAACATCGAAAAATCGTCAGAGTATGTCTAAACAAAGACCCTGGTAAAATATGAGCCCTTAATATAAATATTTAGAGGTGGCGCTCTTCAATTTTCTATTTCCATTTGAATAACATGGGAAACAAAATTTCCGAACTTTGGAATTCTATTACTCAAAAACGAACTACTTTACAGTAATAACTAAGATGAATTCTTGTAGGGAATTCAACGCTCTATAAAAAAGGTTTGATCGAAAATTTGCGTAAAGCGAGCCGTTTCGGAGTTATCAAGCCTCAACCATTGAACTGTTCAAAATAATGATAATTTTTGCTCATAAATGATAAACGCGATAAAATCGACTCATATAACTTAAATACCCACTATTATCAACTTCAAAACCAATATCTATAAATTTTCAATAAAATGTTAATCAAAAAATTTTATTAATCAACAGTGAGTGATTAATTTTATTGATCAATAATTATTGAAAATTTATAGATATTGGTTTTAAAGTTGATAATAGTGGGTAGTATTTAAGTTATAAGTCGATTTTGTCGCGTTTATCATTTATGAGTAAAAATTATCATTATTTTGAACAGTTCAATGGTTGAGGCTTGATAACTCCGAAATGGCTCGCCTCACGCAAATTTTCAATCAAACCTTTTTTATAGAGCGTTAAATTTCCTACAAGAATTCATCTTAGTTATTACTGTGAAGTAGCTCGTTTTTGAGTAACAGAATTCTAAAGCTCGGAAATTTTGTTTCCCATGTTATTCAAATGGAAATAGAAAATTGAAAAGCGCCACCTCTAAGTATTTATATTAAGGGCTCATATTTTACCAGGGTCTTTGTTTAGACATACTCTGACGATTTTTCAATGTTCTTTGAAAAAATAAAAATAGTCCGTTTTTTTGAAACAGTCTACTCTTGATGAATCTTCCATTTCCTACCAAGAAATATCCTTATATTGGCTGGTATCAATAAAACGAAGTAGATACTAATGCTTCAAGTATTAGCATCTACTACGAAGCATGTAGGGGTTAATACTTCACCTCGTAGTAAATACTTCACTTGCGTAGTAGATGCTTCCCTCGTGTAGTACATGCTACGCAAGTGAAGTATCTGCTACTCCTAAGGAGCATTTGCTTCAATACTGTAGTATCTACTATATTAGTGGTATAAAATAATTTCTGGATATAAAATTACGAACATCAAGACAAAAACTATTATTTTCAGTCACGATTTTTTCACATATAACGAACTAGTAAAATTCAACAAACGTTATTCAAATGATTGGGTATATCTATGTATAATTCAAACGAGTTATTTGATGTTTTCTACATTTATCATATGAATTTCATCCGTCGTCTAATATTCATAAAAGCGGCCATTCACACTTATTACACGTCTGCGAAGTTGCTCGGACAGCAGCTTCACTCAAACTGTAGTAGATACTACGCCAGGCTCAAAAACGGAGTACCTACTTCGATCTAGGAGTAGGTACTACGAAACACTAGTATGAACTCCTATGTACGAAGCACCTGCTACGCACATAGGAGTAGGTACTACGGAAGCGAAAGCATGCTACGCATCTGAAGTATCTACTCCGAATCCGAAGCATCTGCTTCAAGCATTAGCATCTACTTCGTTTTATTGATACCAGCCATTGTCTCACCACTTGTATCCATTTCTGTATGGTCAGAGAACTGGTTGTTATTAGACTTGATTGAGTAGGTATACATGGGGAATTCCACGTCAACAGAAAACACTCACTGGGTCGGCCGATTCCAGTCTCCGTACGCTTATTCGAGGCGGGAAAAATGTAGGTTTCGTTTGACGTTTTAAAATATAATAGTACATTACGTAACGATGGCAGGGATGACCAACCCGCCATGGTTACGTATACTATTTTTTGACACAAGCTGCGGGAAGAAGCCATAACATAACATGATAACCAAGTATTTTCAAACGCGTGTATCTTCGAAAGTAAAGAAGATATTTTGATATGGTGATATTTTTTCAAAACGTGCAACGGAAACTACGTTCTTCCCGCATTGAATAAACGTAAGGAAGCTAAAATCGGCCGACTTGGTGAGTGCTTATGATTTTTTTTAGTACCAACTTGTCCGTTTGCGTTCTTTCTCATTTAGAGTGTGGTAGTTGAATCAGGGATGTAATTTTTGATCTGGTCTACTGAATTTATTCAAACAAGACCCTAACTTCGTGATTTTTATTACCAACAGGGATTCGTACATTGAGTTATGTTATCGTTATAGGGAGAAGGACTCAGAGAAATCAACCCTTTTATTACGATGACGTTAGATACGTTTGAAAAAGGATTGAGAACGCATTCTTATCGAGTACGAGCCAAAATATTGATTGCAATCGTGGTTGCCCACCGCGTGTAAAGAAAAACCCCAAAAAGCACCTTTGGTGCAAAAACCTTTCGCCAAGTCCATTAATGTGTAGATCACTCCACCAAAAAATAATCAAAGGTTGTGCTCGTTCGCTCGCTGCGCTCGCTCACTTGATTGGTTGATGATTATCAATATACAAAAGCATTGAAATCAGATACAACTGCCAAGTACCTGTAGAAGAATAAAAGTTTGGAATTGAAAAATTTGTTCAAACTACATAACGTTGTACTTGTTCGCTCGCTTCGCTCGCTTACTCTATTGGCTTATGATTATTGGTTGCAAAAACAATTCGGATGAAGAAATTGAAGATGTCAACATTTATCTAAAAATATTCATAACGAAAAAATAATTTAAACAAAATTGTAAAAAAAAATTTGGAGTCCGTGGTACGTTGGCGGGCCAATGTTTGAATATCTATTAGATGACATTGACATGATTCACGATCGATATTTCATATTTTTTTTTCTACAAAAGGCCCCCCAAGTACCACTACCTCCAAATTTTTTTTTTACAATTTTGTTTAAATTATTTTTTCGTTATGAATATTTTTAGATAAATGTTGACATCTTCAATTTCTTCATCCGAATTGTTTTTCCAACCAATAATCATAAGCCAATAGAGTAAGCGAGCGAAGCGAGCGAACAAGTACAACGTTATGTAGTTTGAACAAATTTTTCAATTCCAAACTTTTATTCTTCTACAGGTACTTGGCAGTTGTATCTGATTTCAATGCTTTTGTATGTTGATAATCATCAACCAATCAAGTGAGCGAGCGCAGCGAGCGAACGAGCACAACCTTTGATTATTTTTTGGTGGAGTGATCTACACATTAATGGGATTGGCGAAAGGTTTTTGCACCAAAGGTGCTTTTTGGGGTTGATTTCACTACTTTTTGTAAAATTTTGCTTGACCACCTAATAATTGTGCTCGCTCGCTACGCTCGCTCGGTTGTTTTGTACTATTTCATACCGCCTAAAGTCCCTCGATAAGGAGGAACGTCAACAGCAACGAGCACGCGTGTGCTCATAATTTTCCCAAAGTCTCAAATTTCAATTTCAATATCGAAACATTTTTATTGGTGACTATCACATTAATGTACTGGGCGTAAGGTTTTCGCACCCGTGGGCTTTTGGTGGGTATTCACTAGTTTTTGTACGTTCAAATTTTTATTAAGCATTGCTCGTACTTTCTCTTATTTGGGATTTAAAAACATGAAATGACAACACGCGTCTGCTAGTGTAGCAGACGGTTTCTGTCCATAGAGATATAAGAGATAGAATGCGTGAGCCGGCCGATACAGCCAGCACGGAATAGAAAGAGAGAGAGAGCAAGTAGTACGTCGCTATTTGCTGGTCCATGCATGACTAGACAGAGAAATCCGACGTACTACTTGCTCTCTCTCTCTCTCTCTCTATCCCGTGCTGGCTTCTCTCTATGTTTCTGTCTGCGATACTGGCACTAACTATATTGTGACTCTCGTACTGACGCCGCTCTATACAACTTTTGTGTGGTTTCTCGTCTAGTGATTTATATAGGAATGGTTTGAATTGGCTGAATCTTGGTCTGAAGAACACTAAAGAGAAACATTGGACGAGGAAACGGGGTATCAAAATCTGAAGTTAATTATATCTCAGCACTCCGGACACCGATTTAATCGATCTAGGGCTCAAATGAAAGCTTTTCATGGCCACATCCTAGATGAAATCAGTTTTAATTCGTGTATGTTGTGAGGTGAAAGAAAACGAAGATACTAATTCGCGGTATAGGTTAGGGTAGTTGCCTCTCGGGTATATAGACTCGGTGAGTCTCGCGCTTGAAAAAAATTTTTTTTAATGTACTTGGCGCGAGACTCTACCGAGTCTCTTGATGCAGAAGCTCATGATTGACGCTGCAATTTTACGAGATGTGAATGCGTTCCAAGACTTGCTAAGCACAAAATTGCAAAGTGACTTGACAAGATGCTGCAATCCAAAAAAAAAACAACTTGCAAAGGTGTAGAGTCAACCACCGTTGATGAGATTGGTAAGACGTGTATGTTTCTTATACACTGAAAGAAATTTACATGGAACTCAACAATAATTATGGTCGTATTGGCTAGAATTTCTGGCTAGTATAGTGACAGCCAGAAAGTTAGCTGCGATACCTATACGATTATAGTTAAGCTCAGTGCCTGAAGCAATAATTCCAGGATGAAAGCACTAGGCATTTTTCGTGTAGCTCGTTTCGGTAAATCGAATATAGTAACCTCCGACGTACAAAGTTTTGCTATGGTAGCACCGCGGATCATAGCATATGGTGGCGACTCATACGTTTGCAACAAGCACTTAGACTGGTTAAAATCAGCAAACAATATCCGCAGCTGGGTAATTGATTAATGCTGTGAAAACTTTGAGTATTGCTACAAGTCAGCACATAGTATAGCTGATTCAGCTATACCGCTTTGCTTGTCAGACGTCTGCGCTGATTCATACAGGGTTCAAGATGGCTCAGCCAGGTACACTCAACTGTTGAATCAAACCTTGATTCTAATTCATCTAGATATAGGGTATAGCTCTGTCAGCTATACTGCTGTGTCCGGCGGAACGACGGTTATAGTTCATATTGTCATGTGCCAGATGGGCTTATGACAAGGTTAATTTTGCGTCAGAAGAAAAGAGTCTTATACGCGTAATTTATTGGGACAAAGTAATAGGTACTTACTATCTCGCTAAGTTTTTGTTTAGTCCAAATCGATAATCTCCACAATTTTGGGCGTAGAGGGTGTAGGGGAATAATATTGTGAAGCCGGGTGATGTTCAGGAACGCTGTACCTTCTGGTCGGATGGGTAGTTTCAATCGTTTCCACTATACAGACCCCGTTCTGGTAATCTACTAGGTGTTGAGTAGTGGTAAATCTGGGGGTTTGGTCGGTAGGTTCGTGAGTCTGCTCGTGAATATAGTCCCAAGGTCCAGGTGACGGGCTTCTGGGAGGATAGTTTTCGAAATCGGAAATTGGGGAATATGCACCAGGGTGATTGATAGTTGTCTCTGAATCACTTTTTAGTTCTGTATTTACTAACGCTGGTTTGACACGTTCCTTATCTCTTTGTTTTGCCTTTGCAATTCGAGCTTTAACGGCCTTACCCCCGCGTCTATTCTTTTTCTTCCTTTTAATCACAACTCCATTATTCATCTATAGGGGAAGAATATGGTTATGGCGAGTTCTTTGATTAGCACATCGCCTTTATTGTAAGGGATTTGGGTTTTAATATTTAAGATAGGAATTTCTGAATTAGCCTGGGATCAATTGTGGCAATGACTCAACTAGTATTAGCCGGTTTTAGGCTTATTACTGTTATTCTTTGCCCGTTGTATGATTTTGGCTTATTTCAGAAATGTGGAGTGATTGGATTTATTCTAAGGAAGACTCGTATATTGCCAGAGCCTGGCTTGGCGATAGTTCTGTACTATTATGTTTTCAACTTTCGCCTGTCGGGGCTTTGGCTCAACGAGATGGTAAGAATGGTGAAGTGTTATAGAGCTGTGATTAAGTAGAATGCTGAGAACTTACGATGAGGTGATGTTAGAATAACTTTGTTTATAATATATATATATATATGAAAAATTTATATGGTTTATTCAAGATATTGGATGGTAATTTACACTTTTAGAAATTGTTAAATTGTTAAATTGATAAATGGGTTTTAAGCAAACTCAGAGCACTGGCTGGTCCTTTTAAGTGGTGAATTTAGTAGAAAGATTTAGGAGCTGGACGCGGCCAGACTTGAAGTTTACTTGACTTGGAGAATTGTAAATTGACTTTGTTTTTTAATGTCTAAACTCTTCAAAGGTTCAGCTCTGACTCTGGCTAATTGACGTGTGTGTCGATTCTTTTAGGGAGGCTGCTTATATTCGCAATGTGCGGACCATGGAGAGTGACTTGTGTTGTCTTCTGAGTTTGCTTATGTTATGTTTCGCGGTTTTGATAACTGACTGCACGTGGTGTTTTGGGATAGTGAATTTGATATCCGTGGTCCAAGATTATTGTTTTGGTTCACAGTTGGAGTTCAAGATTAGCATGGCTGGTCAGTCATCAATACCGTAGTTTATTATCAAATGATATGATTTTATAGTTTTAATATATGATGTTGTCTTATGCTAAGGTTCTTATTTTAGTGGAAATGGTAATCATGAATATATGTTATAATTAAGGGGATGGTTGGCTGTTGATGGTGAGATCCTTCTGGGATCGTCACAATATGAATAACTGCTATATATGCACCCAGAGAAATGGGATTTTTAAATTATTTAATCTAAATAAATTTTATTTGTATATGAACCTATACTAGGTACCTAATAGGTTCATATACAAATGAAATTTATTTAGATTAAATAATTCAAGAAACCCGTTTCTCTGGGTGTGGCTTTCATCCAAATCCTCGTATGCCTCATGCCTGGTATACTCGTTTTTGCTGGAATTAAATACACGTCTATAACTATAACTCGCTCAATCAAAATAATGTATTTTCGTTTGATCAACTGATTTATTTAATATGATTGTATAATTTACAAGTTTTTGCTTATGTAAATATCACTTAACAGGTATTCATACTTAAACACGATTATACATTGGTATATGGTTATACAGCCGCATAATATATACGTACATAGCATCTATTAACAAGCGTAAAATACAATTTGATTCGTAGATAAATGTTATATTTTGTGAGAGTTTATAAGTAATGACGTGGAACAATAAATCGTTGGCTATACATTTTTGTTATGCGAAATGGCGTATGATGCATCAAATGTTCTAAATTCACGCATTCGCTGCACAAGTTACGATAGAGAATTTCATAGACAAATAAATGACTGGAGAACGCAGTCTCCAGTAGATTGTATATAAAAAACGTCTCGTCAGTTTCTGTCGCAATAATGTATTTGATAATAGCAAATAATGGAATCAGTAAAAATGGATGTTTCTTATAGATTCAATATCCACGGTCCATCCGTCACACTTCTTTGCACTACACTGAGGCAACTAAAGAGCTGCAGCTTTGAATTTCGAATACCGAATAAGTGCTACGTGGGGTAGTATAAGATGACTGGGTATACGTATGGCCCAGACAGCTATACTGTTTTCCTTGCGGTTGACATACTGCTGGTTCGGCTATACGTACGGAACCGGTCCACGCTCCTGCACAGGACTTAACAATACGTATGGCTGATTTGACCTTATATCTAGATGATTCAGCTTCACGAATACTCATTATTGCATGTGGGGTATACTTCGAGTAACGGTAACAGGGTTTGTCGATTCATTCATACACGCCTCTAACTCAGGCATTTGTTTATAACCGTAATTCTCGATAAGTTATTACCGTATTGGCTAAGCAAATGGCTACAGTGCCACTGTATTATACGCTGAGATTACGAATACGCTGATTTGTTTAAATAACTAGATGCATATTACGCCAGTGAGCTTACGTATGCTACTGTTACGCACATGGCGTCAGCAATAATTGTATCGATAATATAGCATCATAAGATTGTCAATATTACTGACAAATCAGACGTTTCAGAAATATTTTTTTTCAACTACAGCAAGAAACTCGCAACCAGAAATATATTGCTGTCAAGCCACAGGCATTTCTTTCAGTGTATGAAGCATTCTCCATTAAACCAGCTACGTTTTTTCGTGACCCTCCCTGAAATATCCGAAACTTTGCTGGCTTGTGGAACCAGTGGAAGAGACTTACAGTGAATTATTTCAGATTTTTGAATCAACGGTTTTGGAAATATTGTATTTTTTTCGAGTAAGCATATCTCAAAAAATATAGGTCGCAGAAAAAAACAGATCCAAAGTAAGAGTTGTGGTTTTTTATCATATTTTCAATGAAATAATCGTGTTATAATTTTATCGTCCTTGTTAACTAGATTTTTCAATAAAAAGTGTGAAAAATACTTTCTTCTTCAAGGAACACCACTTTCATTTTGCTGCGAATTTCACTAAACCTTTGGGCGCGTGTATAGATTCAGTGAAAAAATCGCCAAAGTGGGACCATCGAGGGTTCTGGACCATATCGTATATTCACGAAAAAATCATACTTTTTAATTTTTTGAAATCGAATATTTTTTCCTAGTTCGACGGGTCACTTGCGACGCATTGTTACTTCAAGAGTTTTTATACTCTTCAACTTATCGAGGTGTCAAGAGAAATGGCCCCCAGTTTTGAAATTTTATTCATTCTATTTGGGTTTTTTTTATTTAGTCCAGAATCCTTGACAGTCTCACATTGGCGATTTTTTTTCACCGAATCTACACGTCATGTGCTCAAAGGTTGAGTGAATTTGGCAGCAAAATGAAAGTGGTGATTCTTGAAGAAAAAAAAGTATTTTTTTTACGATTTTGTTAGTATGAAATCTAGTGTACAAGGACGAAACAAATATCACATGAATTTACTTGAAAAGATAATGGAAATCTACTACACTCGGGCCTCCGCTATTTGACCGAGTCGGGACCGAGCGTTTCTGCTATTTGACGAAAGTAGGGGTCCCCCACTCCTTGTGGACGGTTTTCTGCGCAGCCAATTCACGCCACTCCGTGTCACTCACGGCCCCGATGTTAAGGGGAACGCTGCCGAATAGTGGGGGTAACGCCCGTCAAATAGCGGAGGACGAATGTGGTCAAATAGCGGCGTCCGTCGAATAGCGGGTGTTCAAATAGCGGAGGCCCGAGTGTACTTTTACTTGGAATCATTTTTGTCTGCGACTTATATATTTTTGAGATGTGTTTACTTGACAAAAATACAGTAATTCCAAAACGGTTGGATTTGAAACTCTGAAATAATTCACTAAAATTCTCTTCAACTAGTTGTACAAACTGGTGAAGTTTCGAAAATTTCAGGGAGGGGGACAAACAAAAGTGGCTGGTTGGGTGGAAAATGCTTCGAATTTATAAATGTCTGGGGATCCTATTTATTCTGTAAAATCCTTCAGCGTATCTATCCCCATTTATCCCGTCAAACATTTAATTGATAAACCTGTTAAAATTCGATGAGAGAAATTGAACCCGCTCCCCCTCGCATTAATATCGGTGTTCGTTCGCTGTTCTGAATCGGCGTGCTAATTATTATTAATCGAGTGAGATTGGGATATCTACAACACTCTTACTAGTGTGGTTGCTGTACTCTCCTCTACCGATGTATTTATACACCACTCTCGGGCCTTGTCCAATATATTACGGATATTACTCCTCTACACTATACTATTCACATGTAATACCACAGGACGTTCAAAATTATCGGATATTTCCCGATTGTTTTGCTGCGCGGAATCGAGAGGGCTAAGTTTTGCAGATCAGCGAAGCCCTCGTGATTTTTGTGCAAAACCTGGCCCGTTCGTTGCTACGCAGGATTAAAACATGAGGAAAATAACCGATTTATTTTGAAGGTCGAATGGTTTTTGACGGATTATTCTTCGCATTCGGATCTGGCCAAGCAAAGAGCGGCAGGTTGAAAGAATTACAAATTATTTAGGATGTTCTCTGACTTTTATCACGGCATATGACGGATAGTTTATTATAAAAACAATTGCAAAGCTGGAGGTAAATTATGAAAAGCTATAGGTAACTTATCACATATAATACCACAATTAGCTCCAAAATTATCGGGTATTTCCCGATAGGTTCGCTACACTACTACACTAATAAACCTAAATGTGAAGCTAAATTACTAATTTCGAAAGAGACTTCAAGTTATGCAATAATTTGGACACTAAATAGAATAATACTCGAGACGATACGATGTTTGCCGTCGGCAGTCGAACGTAGAAGAGACGGATCCTTGGTGCTTCCTTTGGCTCGCCAGGTGATGAGTTGCGAACGTTCTCACGTGCTCCTGTGATTGGCCTATTCAGGCGACGTAAGTGGGGTGGGTCTAACGGACAGTTTTCGGGTGTCACGCTAGGAGTTTTATTCAGTATAACACAAAATCCGATTTAAACTCAATCTACTAGGTGATACACTAATCTATACTAGAGTCTACGCGAAATAGTTAATACTAAGCTAAAAGTTATAAGATATGAGGAAAAAATGTGACAGTAATATTATTTGTTGGGATTGAATGGTTAGAGGTATGAAAAGAAGTTAGAGAAGGAAACGAGCCTACCGAATTCACTCCCGAACGTCACCCGGGCCAACTCCAAGAACCCACCGGCAAGGGATGTCCCGCGCTGGATACTCAGTGCAGCTTATGCCGGGCGTTTTGGTCAGCGTCAGCTGTCTTGTAGAATAGGACCTTCTGCTGTTCCGTGCCCTGGTCTGCTTCACACCTTTCGTCCTTCGTGCAGAGTCCCGTTGTCGGTTAGGTGTGGCCGGGAGTCAGCTGGAGGGTGAGCACTTTGTTCAGCCTTCGGTAATTAAACGACTGACTGGCAATCACCTCGGTTTCGATAAAGAAACCTCAGGTTGCTTGATGCACCGAGAAAACAGTTTATTTATAGTAAATAAAATTCATTTAATGTCAACAAATGGTATAGTTGTATTTGGCGAAATAAATATTTCTTTGTAGTTAACAAACCGTATATTTGAAAAAATCCTACGCAACTAACATATATTTACTACCAACAATTTGATGTTTGTTAATAGTTAATAAACCAATTTTGAATTAGAATTCGCGATAAGTTTGATGAAAAGGTGCTATCGTAACAGTTAATTGACATTTACGAGGAGCAAGTACATGGTTATTCGAGTCAAACAAAGCGTACTTGACACAAATATTTCCATATATTAGTTAAATCAACTAATGTGAATAGTTGACGTTACTGATTGAAAAAAAATTTATTTAATAAATAATTTTTTATTTTTGAAACTAAATTTTAGTGGCTCAATTTTCTATTATCATTTTCTATGTCAGATTAACTATAATAGGTTTATATGTGCGAATGGTTGCGAGTAGGTACAGGTTTCGGCTTGGAAGACTGGCTTCAATGTAATGGTCCTTTTCGCTGATTTTACATGGTAAATCTACGCCTAGTCAACAGTTTGGAATGTTACTTTTATCGCGAGAGAACTATCCCTGCTTTGCGATTGTTTTATTATATTTATATTATACTAAATAACTATTTAACTCAGGTCGGCTTTGTTGAATAGAATCATAGTAGAATTTGAGGCAAACTTGATCGCACTTCATTCAAAGAAACATTTATTAATAGTTAACAAATCTTGTGTTGGAACGATACCTGATGTACTTATCGCCAGTGGTCATAAATTTGGATGAAAACGATCACATTAGAGTATAAAATGTAGCTTTCTTGAGATAAAGAGAATTTGGAATTTGAATTTCTTAATTGAATTTTTATTTCATTCAAGCGTATCTACAATTGTCGGGAAGAAATCCCCTCAAACAAATGAGATATCTGATTTAAAGATTGATAATTTTTTTCGTTATTCCAGTTAACAGAATATTCATTAACTATAACATAATATAGTAACAGTAAATATACGTTTTTAGAAAATGGCCAACTAAATTCATTCATTAATTGTAGATAAACTGTTTTCTCGGTGTGGTGGGGTTTTCGGCGATCAGCTGAATCGGTGGTTTTTGGGGGGCGTCGCGCCCTTAGCTCGTTTCCTGCTCTGCTTCCGGCTGAGCGCGCGCGTGTAGGAATGCGCTGACTGCACTACTTGCAATGGAATGAACTTAGAAAAATATGGAAACAGGGCCGTACGTAACACCCTCGCCCAAGGCGCTGGCTCCGGTACCGGGGTCAAGCATATGAAAATTGGAATGGACCTGAAAGTGTCGAGCATTCCTTCCACGCGGTCGCTTTGCCGAGTCTCTAAAGCTAGACTATTTCTAAACTACTTCTATCTTACATACTACACGGAAAAAAAAGTTATTTGATTCAAGTAAACCAATTTACTCAAGTCATATTCACTCATCACAAGAAAAGTTTATTTGATTTCGTACTATACACGGAGAAACTTTTCCTGGTAAAGATTCCAATAACTGCGAGTAAATCTGGGATATATCAGCTGATTTGGCAATATTTCTTACGGTATCGGAAAAATCTATTATTCGGATAATGCATTCTGATATTCTGTGAGAGTAACACCTAAATAAGCGAATAGCAAAAATTACTGTCCGCGTATAGGAGAACGGAGAGTAGTAAAAGATGGCATAGATACTAGTAGGTATTCCTAGAGGGATTGGAATAATAGACTAGTCGAATAAGACGTTTTGCTACACACGTGAGGATGATTACCAGCGAGTATGGTAAATTTCGTCGCTGCGAATTGACGAACAAGTTCGGCGGGTCTCACTTCGTCGATAGATGGCGAAACATCAGAATATTTCTCTCACTAGTGCCAAATAGTTATATCCGTTCGTATATAAGGAAAGCTGAAAACTACACTATAACATATATCTGCGATGCGTGCGAAATTGCGAGCGTTGAGTTGAGGTTATGTTGAGTAGGTGAAGTTAGGCTAGTGGTTTAAGACGACGACTAGACTTCCGGAATAATTGCGCCAGCCCCTAGAGTGCGGACGAATACACACATGTAATAAACTCTGTACAACAAAGACCACACCAGTGAAGCCACACAATGTAAGATCCAGAAACTGCCAAATAGCCTATCACCTCCTTCCAGCTTTTTAATTTTTGACGTGGAATTTTTCCTAAGATGACTGGTAAAATTTCCAAGCCAGTATGGTAAATTCCCATTGCGCCGCGATCACGACTTTACCATACTGACTTGGAAGAGGTACTGCTCGCTTTAGGTATAAGTATAAGATTTGCTAGACTTATTACCATCCTGACTAGTAAACTTTCTCATTTGTATAAGAGTTTGTACAAACATCTTAGGTTATATTCCAATGATGATAGTAACTTACAGAATTACTAGGCAAACTAGTAATAAGTGCTAAAATGCTGATATATCCCCAAATTGCATCGAAAATAGTAAATTCTGGTAGGAATTTTAAGAAATATTACTAGGAAAAGTCTCTCCGTGTAGTTATCATTGCGCCTATTAATTAATTTTCTTGAATGCATGTCTTAGATACCAATATTCCATTTTGTTGCCACAAGCATATTTTTTTGAACCAAAAAAGCGGTTTCCTGAAGTAAAACAACAAGATTATTTAATACGAGTAATGAAATTTTTCGATTCTAATACTCTATTTGCTTATCACAAAGAGATATTGCTATATCCAACAAAGTGGTTGCTTTGGATGGAAGAACCGAGATTAGCTATTACAAGAACAAAATTTATTCGATCTCAATATTCTACTTCGTCGCCACAGATAGATATCACTTGATCAAAAAAAATCAGCGTTATCGAAAGTAGCGACAAAATTATTCATTACGAATAATGCATTTTTTTAGATCCCAATATTCTATTTGGTTGCAGGAAACAGATATTGGTAGATCCAAAATGATGTTTGCTTTGAATGAACACAAAAACATTTTCAACACAAGTGTTACATTTCTTGGGGCCAAATATTTCGTTTCATCGCAACGTACATATATTGTTCGATCCGAAAAAGCGGTGCCGTTGATTGAAACGCCAAATTTATTTGTTCAATTACAATATTTTATTTGTGAATCGTAAATAACTGTTTTCGGTTTTGAATCAAAAACGATTGAAAAAAATATGAAAAATTGAAATAAAAAATTATGAAAAAAATTGTTTGTTACGTTTTTGAATTTGTCTTCTATATGTACTATTTCAGCCACTCGTAGTCAAAATATACGTGTTCCTTTAATATCTGAAATCAGAAGCTCATTGCGTATCTCTGAAGTGGGCCAAACTGGAAGTGAACTTATATCAGAATTATTCGTCCCCCTTGGAACCCCTTCATTTTTATGGGAAACTTGTTTTTGTATGCTTTAAAATTTTCGGGATATTTGTATGGGGCGATCTAGAGAGACCACCCTACGTATTATTATTGCAGCGCTCTATGAAAAACCAACGTTGCAAACAAACAACCGAAAAAAAGACATGCGTTGCCATGGTTGCTGATGTTTGCTTGCTTAGCGAAGTTGAATACTTGAATGCAAGCTACGCGAAATTCACTCCAAATTTTTCATATTAATTATAAAATAAGTGCATCAGTGAAATGGCAGACGAATTTGTTAAAGAATTATTAAAAACGTGGAAACTGGTCGACTGCATTGAAAGCTTCTCAAGTAAGTTAATATATCTGTCTTTATGCTGTTAAAAAAGTTTAATTTTACAACACGTGTAGTAACAGAGTTTCGTGTTAAGGAGGTACATCAGTTTGATAAAAATTGTGATAACTAAATAAATTTTCAGAATACATTTTTCAATATATATATTCTATGGCCTTTCAAATTGTTAAGCGTTTTAATTTCTGCCATTTTTCTTCAATTAACATAAATTATTAAAAAATGCGATATTTTGTCGTTTTTTACGCTAAAGCAGGGCAATCGTGGCACACTCGTTGCCGTGTACAGTGTTTTTTTTCGTTCGCGAGTCGTTTTGATCGGCGTACAGCCACGTACAGCTGAGAGATTTCAGGAGGGCTTGTAGCTCAACACTACCAGCCCCCTCCCTATGAATTTTCCCTCACGCGGCAAGCTAATGTTCTCCTTCAAATTACAAACATCGTATACGTAATAGAAATTCATACCCTTTTATCATGATTTTAATATATTTATATGGAGATTAATATTATTATCATCGTCGTCGTCGTCGTCGTCGTCGTCGTCGTCGTCGTCGTCGTCGTCGTCGTCGTCGTCGTCGTCGTCGTCGTCGTCGTCGTCGTCGTCATCGTCGTCGTCATCGTCATCGTCATCGTCGTCGTCATCATTATTGAAAATTGAACATTTTCCAATGAAAATTACCATTTTTTTGATAATTCATACACGGGCATCGTAATATTACCAACTCAAAACGTTATCATTTTTAAAACACTGCATCCTAATTTTGATGAACAGGTATCTGCCAAAAAACTTCCTACACTTTATATCAAATATTTTCACAAGTGTACATGGGGCTTTCCACGCCAACTCGACCAGTGTTAAACCCAGATCAGCTCGAAATGATCTCAGGTTTCGTTTCAACATTTTACTCAGTGAAAAATGCGTCCAGATTTTTTTTCAGATTTTTTCATTCAGTAGTTTATTTTTCATACATTTTTAAATCCCATTGAGAAAGTCCATTTTCAAAAATCTGAAAAATTCTCAAAAATCCAGCAAATGACATAGAACAGGCCCCCATTTTAAAAAATGTGGAAAGAATTTTTTTTCCATTTCTTTTTTTCACTTAAATCGGGATTTGGAAATTTTGATACATGAAAAAAAAAATACTGGCACTTGCGATTTGATTCGTACGATCCCACACATACGATTTCTCCTCGGATTTCTCTCATACGATTTTACCCGAATTTATCTCTGACACGGTCAATTTCAGTTTTAAAAATTTTAAAATTCCGAATAAGGTGAAAAAATAGATAGAAGCAAAATTTTTTCCACATGTTTGAGAATGGGGGGCTGTTCTATATCATCCCCTGGATTTTTGTGATTTTTTTCAGACTTTCAAAAATCGGCTTTCTCAAAAATATGTAAAAAATAAACTGCTAAATGAAAAAATCGAAAACAAAATCTGGACGCATTTTTCACCGAGTCGAATGTTGAAAAAAAAAACGTGAGATAATTTCGAGATAGTCGGGGTTTAACACTGGTCGAGTTGACGTGGAAAGCCCCATATGTATTATTCGATAATGACTGTGCACGGCTTTGTTCTATAGCAAACAAAATAAATAAAGATTCACTCCCTAATTTAAACGAACGAATGATCCGAGAACTGATACCTCTTATTGGGCCACAATCCTTATTCATAAAGAAATGGGGTGAACTATTTAAAAACGAATCTATTCCTTAACAAATAGTCGACAGGGATTGCGATGCGAGTGTAAGTTCTCATTCTTGACAAATTTTTATCACATTCAATGTTGATTTTTCTTGAAAAGTGGAGAATTTTTACTTTCACGGAGAAAAAAAGTCGTCAGTCATTTTCATTTTAAATATAAACTTATTATCACTTGTTATTACTTATTTCATTAACAGACATCGAAGCAAACTGAGACCGAGACTGCAGACGTAGTAACTTCCAGTAATATCATTGAAAAACGATATTTTAACATAAGACTATTGCCGTCTGTTGAGAAAATTTTGCGAAAAGACGTACTGGCTTCCACAATAGTTGAAAAATACAAAAAAAGCCAACAACCAAAATTGAACAAGCGAGGCCAAGAAATCGTCGTAGAGCGGATAATATCGACCATATTAAATACAACTGAGAAGCGGTATTGTTTTTCGAATTAAAACCAATATCTAATATCATAATTGAACGATGATTAAGTATAGCATGATAGATTGGAAACAACAATATCCTCAAAAAAAAAGCGTTATTGATTTTCATATTCCGTACAATAATAATAATAATTACTCATAGGCTGAAAGATGATGATTTCGAATACTTGGCGAAGAAAATCGTTAAAGTTTTCCCTACAGAAGATAAAGAATGCTACTTCGTAGAAGCTATCCGAAAGTGTGATTCACGTACCAAGAAACCTGTGCCTGCTCGTGGAATGCTTAAAAATAAATATAGAAATTCATTGAATGCCTTAAAGATATTGGAAGCTCCTTCGGGCGACAGAGACGAATCCAGTGATGAATCCCATGGTAAGGTTTTTTACCTCACACTTGTTACATTTGGCAAGTTTTTGTAAGAGACGTATCGTCACTAGTCCACTTAGAATTTGACATTTATTTCTAATTTAATTCTTTCATGTTCAGATCTCGTAGCTGACGATGCTGTCCAGGTAAGCCAAAAATGGCTGGCCCAAAATATTGCGCCATGGGATATCGTGCTGCAACATTGGAGAGTCGCTTTTGCACTTAGGCGTAGAGAAGTGAAAAATAGTACCGACAGTAAAATTCATGCCCTTTTTGATAATTGGATACCTCTAAAACATCCGAAGGGGCATGAATTGATAAACGAAGATTTCTGTGCCATGAAGCTTACTCGAACTACTATTGACATTGAGAAGTGAAATACATTCTTTACCATCATATCAAATGAATATCAACTACAGAAAAAAGATATAACAGGGCTCGAACTGCAAACGTCGTTGTCAACAGAAGGTCTAAGTCAAGGTGCGTGCAAGTGAATTTATTCACGGATATGCCCAGCAAACCAAAATATGTATCAAATACGTATATATTATGTAACGAATGTTACACGTTATGTATCAAACTCATAAGAAATTATGGTACTGGTACAGCACGATGTCAGCAACATTGGATGTATCATCAATGTATTAGATATGGGCTGGTGATACATATCAGCGGCGGCTCACCGATATATCATAGACATATCAAAGATATGTCAAAGACATGTTGAAAGATGTATCAGATACATATTGAAGATGCATCTGATACAATTAACTATCACACTGGAAAAGCTAAATAAAAAGCCGTTATTATTACTAATTTCCATCATCTATGGTGTATATATATGACATAGTACCAATTTATAATCAACCACAGATAGATTAAAACGCATTTTTAGTTCATTCAAGACGACATCATTATTTTGACCTAACCCGGGCTCGAACCATGATCGCTCGGACTCGCTTGGATTAGTAGTCGCACGCTCTCGCCACTACACCACAGTATCGTGTAGTGAATACTGCCAGATTTCTCTATATTTTCGATCTCGCTATCTAACAGCTCTGAAGCGTTTATGCCTCGATTGATGCGTACAATCATGTTAGTCACTTACATACGTTTCAGAAATTATCGCCAGCAGATACGGATATCCTATTTTGCGATGTTTTAATTGCAGAACTAAAGATATTGCACGTATCATAGATGTTATTATGTTATGTGACTCTGTTCCCTGGTGTTGCCATCTCTGTTACGTATCATCCATGGGTCTGATGTTATATATACGACACATGTCATATTTGCAGAAATATTATGTCCCATGTATGTAACTATGTTATATTTCCGGATCCCTGAAGATGCTTTCAATTTTATGTATCACTTGTGGGTCTCATGTAATGTACATGATACATCACGGAATTGAAGTTATGCTATTTCTCCTCTACGTAACTTTGTTATATTACATTGTTACTTCGTGATGCCCTCAATATTACGTATCATTCATGCATCTTATGTTATGTAAACAATATGTTACATTCTCAAGATATGTCGCATATCAGAGACATAACTATGTTACATTACTCCGATCTCTAGATGTGCTCTCACAGTTATGTATCAGTTATGTATTGGTTTGCTGGGTGGCTATATGAATTTTACCAACCATTCTTACATTTTCACTCTTATATTTCAATTATTTTCCTCGATACGTAGATTCTATAGTTACAGCGCAACTGCTGTTATTGCCTCACTTTATTCCACCACAAGCCATTTTGAAAAAGAACAAACACAGTTCATGGAGGCCTGGTACTGCTAACTCGAAAGACAGTTTAATTCTTCATGCCAAAGTAAGTATATGCATATATGAATCAATCCACGTCAAGCGGGACACCTTTTGACCGCATGTGCTTGAAAATCGTCGTAATTTTTTTGACATATTCTCTGGGTAGAATAAATGAATGAAACATTTGTTTTTTTCAACTCGAAGGGCTTAGAAGCTACAAGGGGGGTTGAATTTTCGAAAACACCACCAAAAATCGGAATCGCGCTCTCCTTTAAACGTTAACATCTCCGGTTTCCTCTGTCGTACAGACATATTTTTATTTTTATTTTTTCATTTTTCGTATTTATTATGCTAAATATTCATGTATGTACGGCATGTTTCAGTGTTCGGCAGATGTATCGAGTGCTCGAGAGGAAAGAGATAGAAAACTACGGAGCATGAGTTTGCAATCTCAGCCTCAAATTATTGTTGTTGGGTCCGAGCTCTCACAAATTGAGGAATCATATGTATGCATCGATGAAATGCTGTATAAAGTCAATTCCACTCTCCAAGCAATAGATATTTGCTTCAAGTCGTTCCATGTGTTCGACGCTCAGTATTCTCTAGAAAGTGAACACATATGGATAATGATTCAGAGAGGATTATACAAATTCAATACAAAATGGGATAAAAAAATATCGTACGTTGCCAATATCATTAAAATTCTTGTTAACCAGCCTGAGCAGCAAACTCAGCAACGTCCAGAACAAGTTCAATAGATTAGTCACAATAAAAATTGAACTGATCTCAACCCAGGATACATCATTATACTCGTTATTCCATAAATCTACTGATTACTTATTTTTCACAAGATTTGATCTCAAAATAATATTTTGTTTTTCTATCTGTAGAATTCAATTCATTGCAACATGTACCCTTGTCCGTTTTGCGACTCCACCTTGCTGGATCCAATCAATTTAGTGAGGCATGCCAAAATAAGACACAAATCTCGTATGCTCACAGAGTGCCATTGCCCATATTCATGCATTGGTAAATTCAATAATATTTACACATACAAACGACATTTAATTGCTAAGCATAATGATAAAAAACATGCCGATAAAGACTTTCCGCAGATTGTATATCAGCAGCATAGTAGCGATGTAGATTTTGAGGAGCTAGATAATAATCCTTCATCTATTTCGGACGATATATCTGAAAATTTTGATGAAAATACTATCGTCTTAAATACAACCATTGAAGTACAGCATTTTGAAAATAAAGTAACGAAGAGTGCTACTTGTCTTATTACAGAATTGTACTGCAAAAGTAGCATACCGAGAGCTCATGTCAATGCGATAATAAGCACTATGAGTAATTTTTTCAGTTCTATTTGTATCGATGAAATAAAAGAAAAATGCAAAAATTCGGCAATCGATAGTAGTGACACAGTTTGCAAGATGCTTGAAATTACACAAAATGCATTTTCAGATTTCAAAACCGAGCATTTAACATTTACCTTTCTCGAAGAATTGAATTGTTTAATTAAACCTGTAGCTGTTTATGTTGATGCTTCATTACAACCTCGTCACGTTAATTTCCAAACTGAATGTTGTGTAGTTGAGAAAACTATACAAATTATTCCACTCAAATTGCTATTGACAAAATTTCTTCAATTACCAGGTGTATTTAAGACAATAGTAGTAGATAGGGTGCAGTATGGCTCCTATTTTATTGCCCCCCATAAAACGGCCCCCCGCTGGGAGGGGGGGGGGGGGTCGCCGGTCCTTGCCGCCGCCATTTTTTTTTTTTTTTTTTTTTTTTTTTTTTTCTTCCCAAAAGTAGACCAACCTATGGATTCAGCCCTAAGTAAGTTTTTATATTGTAACCTAGGTGAACTCTGTCGATTCTAGTCTAAGTTCTAATTCGCTGGTCTGGTATATATATAGATATAGAGACCCATGCCTCTCTTTGTTTCGGCAGTATGGGTCCGTTTCTTTGGTCAGGTATATATAGATATAGTCCCATGGTTATTTTGCTTCGGCAGTATGGGTCCGTTTCTTTGGTCAGGTATATATAGATATAGTCCCATGGTTATTTTGCTTCGGCAGTATGGGTCCGTTTCTTTGGTCAGGTATATATAGATATAGTCCCATGGTTATTTTGCTTCGGTAGTATGGATCCGTCGCTTCCGCTAAATATATATATATATTTCGATTTATTACTAGGGGATGCAGGTATAAGGGTTACCGTCTTTCGAAGGTAGGGATTATGACGGGACAGTCTGCGGACTCGGAGGTGACCATGGTTATGATTCATGAAAAAGGGACACTTGTTTATGGTTTCAGCTCGTGTTTATTCATGCAGATAAATTCATATACAGACAACATAGGTTTAAATCTAACTAAAACGAGCGATATATCGCTAATTGAATATTGTATAATAATGAAATCAGATTATTACTAGTGAACAGAAAATACTTATTTCTAACGATGATACAAAAAAAAAAAAAAAAAAAAAAAAAAAAAAGAGATACACATTGAATATCGTATAATAATGAAATCAGATTATTACTAGTGAACAGAAAATACTTATTTCTAGCGATGATACAGAAAAAAAAGAAGAGGCATACACGTGACAAACACTTAGTCTTTCTTACGGCGACAACACTGGATACAATTTACACGGTTGATACCGTGCTGTATTCTACGCTTGAGCTTGGTTAGTCTCAAGTGTCTGTAAAATGAACTGACTATTCTATCGTTTTTCTTCAAATTCTGAGTAAACATACTTGTGAACTGGTCGAGAGTAAACCCCTGCGTCATATAATACAAGAACATGATGCAGAACTGACCACATACCAGAGAGGAAGAGCTCTGCAGCTGTTTATCATTCCAACGGTAGGCTTTACAGTTCCGACGCAGAGCCCTGATGTGTTGGGGTATAACGGGTGGTAGACCAAAACTATCGAAATATACGGCTTGTCCGGCGGCTGACACATGGAAAGCAACCCAGTGTGTCCCGGAGCGTGTATGGATATCTGTATTCGCTACGATAGCGGTCGGGTATGTCCAGTGCAGCGGGATCTGATCGGCTGGGTAAACTCCCTTCGTCCGAGCAGGTGCTCGTTCCAGTGCACTCAGAATTTGAAAAGTATCCATCCTCTTTGCTTGTCGTGGACTCACTGATAAATTTGGTAGAAAATCTGTGAAATCCTCAGTCACTGGCTCCGGCAGGCTGTCTTCATGCGTGCAGATTTCTCTTCTATGCCGTTGGGACCACACTGATCCTCTCCTTGCTCGAGTGGATTATTCGGGGTTTCTCTCTCGTTATCAGCAGATTGTTCGGGTGAGTTTAGCAAACTAGTCCGGAAAGGGATTGAAGACAAGCTTTTTTCGGACAGTCCATGTGACTGCAGCCACTTTTTCAGTTTCATGGCGTTACGCAGTGCACAGTTGAAGTTCTTACGAGCACCGATGTGTAGAAGACATGACTTGTCCGATGACAGGTCTCTGAACGCCGGGCACTCGCACTCACCACGTTCCAGGTTGACGATTTCTCTCGCCATCACCTCTTGAAGAAATTTAGCTTTCTGCACCCCACGACAGAAGATGTTCCTTGCCATATGCGTGATACCCCGTAAATTCGCATTCAGTTGTTTATGCGTCACATCGCCCTCAAACCATTCTATACCATGGTGGTTACTTGTCAACCAATTGTTCTGCGAACGCCTTGATGAGGATAGCTCGCTGATGGAGTGAGGGGTGGTGATGATCCAGTGGGCCAGAGCCTTATTCTCGTAGACGACGACAGCAACCTCTTTCGGCATGAACTGCCCGCTCTCAGTGCAGAAGCCTTGTATATCGATGATGTAGTTCATGGTTGCTTGAAGAACTGAACGACTGTTACTCGAGAAGGTTTGGATCACTACTGGCAGACTATGGCGAGGGTTAGACTGGCTCAGGTATTTAAGCATCCCTGTTTTATGGTCTTAACTAGCCCTCTCCGTATTTGCCGATATGGAAGGGATGAGCAGGTTCTAGCAGGTTTTACAATGCACACAGGTCGTTACCCGCAAGGGATGGTGCAACTGCAGGTTTATGGTGTACAGGTTCCAACAGGATTCCGTGACCTGAGCTAGCTAATATTCTCGTTCAATTACCAAAGTCTGTGATGACTTGTCGCATAGAATCAATCTCAATCACGTTATCGAATTCTGCGTAGACGATACAGTTTATAGTCGTGGTCAGAGGATTCTCAAAACGTGTTTCGATTCGAATACTGCCATGCTTGATGAGGTTCCAGTGTCCGTTATCACTGGCTGAGAGGTCAGGAGTAAGATCGAATGCTGTGAGACAGTATCCGTCCGCATAGTCCTGACGAGAAATCGAGTTCCCCTCGTTTAGGAAATGTATACCGGTTCCCGTGAACAGGGTGTTGTAGGAATCCACAAATAATTTGTTCGTGAAATCTGGCTGTAACGGTTTCGACGGAATCTGGGTGCCCTCGACATATAAGGATAGGTGGTTCAACCCGAAAGATGCGAAATTAAACGGATTGCGTTTTCTGTCACCGTTATACGCTTTGTTATCGACAAATCCGATGATTAAACGTTTCGGTAGTTGACCAAGGAAAACATTATCGAGTGTCTCGGCTTGCACGCCGCTATGTATCGTCATTGTCTTGACCTCAACGCGCGTCATCGGGTATTTCGCAGTTGTTTTGGCAAGGGTTCGTGCATGTGCCAACAGAATACCGGGACTGATTTTGACACGTCGTATGAGTAAGGTCACGTCCGTAACTTCCAATTGATGATAATCGCCAACTTCCATCATGCAAAAGGCTTCCCTGGATCTGACGAGTCGCAATCGGAGTTCCACACCGTTTAACAGAAATTTTTCCTGATTGAAGACATCGCAATGCAAACGCCCGAGTATATCGACAGGTTTGTTTTCAGCGAAATATTTATTTCTCCTTCTAAATCCCTCATTGGTGCTGGTCGTGGTGTCGTCAAAGTGGCCTGGTGTATCAGAATACCATAAGCCCGAAGTGAGATGCGAATTCTTAGCTGCGTCGCCATAATTCAGCAAAGTCTCGATGTAGGCTCTGTATGCGTATGAATTGTTACTCGGTGAAACCAGTTTTTGATTGAAATACACATCCGCTTGATTAAACATACTATGCAGGAAATTGTTCACAGGGGCTACACCTGAAGAATCTTTAACGACTGCATCGACCCGCATTCTCTTTGCACGTGCACATACTCGGAGCATCGTGTGTGAGAGATCTAAGTACTCATCACCTTGGCCCGGTACAGCGAATTCAATCGGTGAGTCATCGGTGAGCGCAGACACAGGTTTGTACTGCACCCATTGACCACCTTCGATAGATGTCTGTGTAGGAGGTAAAGTAAAGAGGTCCAGTTCGGATTTCAAGCATTCACAGGAGCGGGCATGTAGGTAGGCCATTTTTGCAGTGTGGTCCAGTAAGACTATTCGCTCAAGGTTTTGTCTTTACGCAGCACCGAAAATATGCGTAACGGGTCTTTTCTTGCAACACTTTTTCTTCCTAGCTTTCCTAGCAGATCCTTTAGTACTCGTCGTCTTCTTCTTCTTCTTCTTCTTCGAGGTGGACTTGCTCGTTTTCCTTTTCTTTGTCTTAGTAGGGGTTTTACGTCTTCTGCGCAATTTGGACCTCGTAGCTGGTACGGATAGCATCGGTGGAAGGGCAAGGCCAGACTGACCCAACGCTCGCCCGTACCTGAGTTTATAGCCCTCTCCTTTCATAATCTTTTCAAGCCCATCCTGGGCCTTCCGCTTCAGGTTCTGACCTGTCTCGCTGGCGCGTGTCTGAAACGCCTGTTTCCACGGTACGTCATTGTCCAGGTCCGACATGAAATTCATACCACTACGCAGAACTTCTTTACCGAGTACACGTGCTCCTCTTTTCAACAGTGGAATAGCCCGTCTGAATAGGCCACCCAGAAAACTACCGATACCATGACCCCGTTGATTGGGTGCTCCGACAAAAACGCGATCAATCCCCCCACCTATTTGCGACTCGTAATACTCTATGTACTGTGCCATGGTATTAACTCGTTTTCCCTGTTATTTTCAATACCGGCATCAAACTAGTATATTTTCTTGAAGTGTAGTGTGACTGTCAAGGTTCCGTGGTCAAATGGTATAGATTTACCCTGGTGGTCTCTTATAGATATTTCGATCGTCCGGAAACTCGAAAGAAGCAAAGGAAGATAGTGTGGCGGAGAAAATGTTTTGACTTCCACACCCGCGGTACCGACTCTTTGTCTCAGTTGAAGTATACGCAGAAGCGGCGCATAGACGTCTCCTACGATACGTGGTTCTACGATGTCACAATAGACGAACATGAGAGATGGGAGGTCTTGGTCCTCTTTACCGGATGCCAATGGTAACATGCGAGCCTCTGGTGTAGGGAGCAGCTCTTCCTCCTCTTCACCGGATTTCAACGGTAACATGCGAACCTCTGGTGTAATGGGTGGTTGCAAAACTTCGTCTCCAGCCGTAATCCCGTCGTCAGCAGCATTTGTACTAGATCCCGTCTCGACTAGTTTACGATTTAACTCCTCTTTCTCGCTAGCCAGATACGTCAAGGGATACTGTATCTCAACAATAGCGACTTCCCACTCGCCAGAGAGCTCGATTGTCCGTGGTAGCTGTGTGATATAGCAACAGGTCCTGTTATCGGGAAAAATCCGCATCGAGCTATTGCTGGGTAGGGTTATGTAGAACTGCGACTTCATTATGATGCAATATCTTGAAGGCCGGCGGCCGGAATCCAGCTGTTGAACTTTTCGGGGTAACCTTTCCAGCTGACAAGAACTTTCTTACTGGGTCCCCGACCCTTGCTGCGAATGATTTTATCAATTTGGAACTCGGCGTTTTCAAGGTCCTTGGTCACGCGCTGTAGTTCAGGTTCATAGAAATATCCGTCGATTTCCTCTCCCGAAAGGTCCTCTAATTCGTAAACGTTCGGTAAACCTGTTACAACTCGTCGAATCTTGAAGAGTTCCTCGCTCCAATTAGCCTCGTATCCCTTCGCGAAGGTACCCTTCGTCTTACTTATACGCACAAGATCGTCCTTGGCGAATTTTGGCTTCCGTGCCATGCGTGGTTGATGGTGACGTTGAATGTTTGCGCGTGCCTCCGCTGCGTTGAAGAGGGTCACGGCAGAAGGAGCCATTTTGATACTCGAGTGTACGGTGTCGTTATACGAGCTAACGAGCTTTTGCAGGATATCGATGTAACGGTGGGTGTTTTTATGAGTAAAATATCTCCACATCCGTTCCTTCAGAGTACGGTTGAATCGCTCGACAACGGCCGCTTTTATATCAGGGTTACGTGTCACGCGAAAACGTATATCATTCTCGGTGAGGAGTTTCTGGAACGATCCACCCACGAACTCTTCACCCTTGTCGCTCTGTAGGGTTACCGGTCGACGCTCCGTAGAAGACAATATCTGTTTGAAGCCAGCAGCTACGTCGCTGGTCGATTTACGATATAGAGGGATCACCCATACAAATTTACTCAGAACATCGATGACAACCAGTAGGTAACGGGAATCGTCATTATGCTCCTTTATAGAACCAAGTTCTACCAAATCAGCTTCCCAGAGATCGTCTATATTTGAAACGTTGTACCACAGTCTCTGGAACTTTCGTCGTACCGGTTTGTGTAAAGTATAGGGATCCTGAATACCTAGCCAGTTTTCTATGGCACTAGCCTTCACATTCCGAACAGCCCTCCTCAACTTCCTAGCCCCGGCATAACCAGCTGGGTGGGAGGGATCGTAGTATATCCGTTCTAACTCTCTCATTTTCGTAATGCGAATGACAGCCAGCCTTGTTTCGGCGAGTGCTGTGGTGATTTTCCGGGTATTTCTTCCGTTCGTCGAAATTTCGACGGTGAAAAGAAGGTTTCGTCGTCTGTGTTACCAGAACCGGCACTCGGCTCCCTGTCTGGATGATCGCCACTACTGGTCCCGCTGTTCCTGGATCTGTGCGCTGCTCGGTGACCTTTAGCCTGACTTCGTGTCACAGGGGTTACTGCGGCCGGTGGTGAGGTCGATTGAGCATTCTTCCAGACATTAAGATTTCCGACATATTCCCGTGGTATATTAATGCTCCGGAGAAGACGTGCGTACGCATGTCTACCATGCGGTTGAAAGCTTTTTCTAGAACGCACGGTGTCGTTAACTAGATCGACAATATTTGAACCCGGGAGAGGTTTGTTGTCTATGCTTACGACACCTTGGTTATCCCAGGAGAAACGTGAGGGGAACTCCGCCAGATGCTTGAGGAGAAGTTCCGCCTTCGACTGGTATTTTTTTGGTACTGTCGAGGCAATTCTCGATATCCGTTGTTGTTTGTCAGCGGAGCTTTCTTCTTCTTTTCCTCGTAAGAGTTCCGCAGGATTAGTTTTATCAGGAACGGAGTGAAGATCGACGCGTAGCGGTTTTCTGGACTCCTCGGCGAAATATAGGAAACGCTGTAATAGCTGTTGATAAAGCTTCCATTTCGCTGCATCATCCAGCTCGGGAGAGTTCAGAATAGCGCGCATCTCTCTATCGAGTCGGGATGCTGGGGAACTTGTGCTCTGTTCGCTGTTCTCGGCGTCACCCGCGGAAGCTGCTGCCGAGGAGGTTATACCACGTTGAAAACGTTCTACGGTGTCCGACGGTATTAGTACCATCTTCTTTGCATGCTCCATCGTTCTTCTCGTAATTATTGACCGAACAGCTGAGTGAAAAGTGTCCCGAGAATGGGAGCTATTAGCATAGGCAGAAACCCGCTACCGTTTTGAACCAGTAATTTTTTCTTGCTTTTCCAGCTTCCTTTGCTAGCAGCCAGTTTACGAAGAAGATGTTTATGTTTGCCTAGTCGAGCTTTTTCCTGCTTAGTGAGTATGATGTTACCGCGCACAGTGTTCAAAGCACATTCACATATATTTTTCACGAGAGTATTATCGGCAGTGCGTAGTAAAGCTAGTCTCTGTTGCGGTTTCAGACTGCACAGGGCCTTTAGAGTCAGCGTATTTGCACTTCCGAATCGTCTACGTGCCTCAGCACCACGCCTAGAACCACCCCCACGTTGTACGGAGCCCGCGCTCCCGACCGTTTGTACAACGCGTGACATTACAAACGAACGACTGGTAAACCGTGCTGAGTGCGTGACTTTATATCTTTCCTCGGGACATATACATCCTGGTGTTTGTCGCTGGGAAATATATTGCTACGGTAGCGACAGTTTTCGGGGGTGCTTTGTTTCAGATCAAGTAAAAGATAACCGTGTGGCCGAGCTGTTGCATCGTGGTAGGCTTCCTGGACAAATCGTGGATCCTCCGGGCAGACTTGTCGAGCTAGATGTTGTACCTGAGCGCGATCTCGCGGGTTCTTGAAAAATATGATATAATTCGCCTTGAGCGAAATATCGCGTTGACCGCGTCCCTGATGAAACAGGTTCTGTGTGATGAAGAACACGCTTAGATTCTTATGATGACACCCCTTGGTGAAAAGATCAACTATTATATTACCGGAGGCCTCTCGCATAAGATCATCTATTATAAGCAGTTTGGGCAGCGTGTTCGAGTCATAGTCAGATTCTTGGGGAAGGCCTTCCCGATACTCGATGTCGCTAAGACTTGCTCTGGCTCCGTTTTCTGTACTATGGAGGGATTGCTGCTCGGCGTAATACCAGATTATACGACTGAAGCGAGTATCGCACATCTCGCCGATATGACGCAGAAACTTCTTAACAAAGATTGATTTTCCACATCCAGAGGGACCGGCTATTATGGCGGAAAACGGGTGATTCCAGCGAGTATCCATTTTCTGACGTGAATAGAACACTAAGACCTGAACCTTTCCCAACGAATACTCCGAGAGATATGGAGAAATCAGGATAACAAAAGCTACTACATACGTCTAGAATAAATTTTCTATTCCGCGGTGGGGCCTCCCCGGCGGCGCGGTGCGCGCCATCTTTTAGCTAATAGCGGCGCGGTGCACACCGTCTCTTAGCTAATAGCGGCACGGTGCACGCCGTCTCTTAGCTAATAGCGGGCGTGCTCACAGACTCGGCATTCCGGACGGTAATCAGCTTATAGTCAGCGTGTGAGCCGCTCATCTAGACTATGCGCTTAAGCTAGCTAATTTTGCGCATTTAAAAACGTAAGGAAGATGAAAACTTACCGGACGGCTGGCCGACCATGACCAGGTCAAGCTAGCCCTTGTAACAACTCAGCGACTATTCAACTAACTGAAATCAACGAGATTTTGAGATTTATTCTACTCATTTTATTTTTAAATATATTTTTATTTATCTTATTTCATTTACAGATAAAATGGTTTTAACAGGCTCTATTTCCAATCTAGGCTCATTTTCTGTAACCTGGTCACAGGTATTTCGAGGAAGGTGATAATAAAAGGTATACAGAGACACAGAAATAATAGTTAATTTCGTAATAGTTTTATTCAGGGTCGAGATCCGGGTAACAGAGTGTATGTGGGAAGGATTAACCAAGTGAAATTGATAGATTTTACTTCATAGATTCTTTTATTATGAAGACCACAGTTGTCGTTAATTATGTATACTGTGCATATTACCTGAGCAGAGACTAGACCATGTTCAACCGTTCTGGTGTACATACATTTTCTTATTGCTAATAGTACTTTTATTTTTTACAGAGCAGGCACTCAATAGTATAGTATTACATACTAGACTAGACTAGATTATTCTACTCCTAATAGCTTAAAGTCCTAATTATAAGATAAATTTACAAAAGTTGTACATCTAAAATACAGTAAAAAACTAACTTAAACCTAAACTGGATGTAGGGTGCTGTTTCCTGGTTTCTTCCGGTTATTGTTACATACGGACCAGGGATGGAGACGGTTACGCCTCTGTATGCCCGTATGGGAGGGTATCAAAACTATCCCTGCAACAACGTCTTTTGACAAAAACCGGGCGACATGTTTTTGTCTGATCGCGAGTCACCACATCATGCATTGCGGTTCGTCGGATCGCGCGATAGCTAAGATGGATACTTTCCCCCTCCTCAACCACCATTTCCCGTATAGAATTGAAATTTATTTTAAGTCGCGTCGTATAATTGAGGGTTATGCCCTTGACCTTGCAAATTTCTATTTCCCTCCCATCCGGGCATACTACTATAAGAGCGTAAAACTTCGCCCCGCCGGATACAAAGGCCCGTATGTAACTGCCTTCGCCGTATTGTTCTAGCTCGTCGGTCAGGTCACCCAGAAAACTGCCTACTGGCGGCTCGTACTCTCCGGCTGCACCTGACCGCACGTAGATGACAGAGTCCGTGTCATAATATAATACCCTACGATCCAGTTTCTCCAAATAACTATACAATTTGAGCCGCGCCTGTGCCGTAGTATACGCAGCTATGACCACGTTCGCAAGACTCGAGGCCTCCACGCTCTCGTCCTTGTATGACCAGCGAGCGTACAGAACGTCATCGTTCACGGCTACTAGGTCCTCCAGCAGAATCGACGGGCTTGTCACCAGACCTAGCAGCTCCTCTCTGGTCTTGACTACGCTGGTGTTTGAGAGGTTGTCTCGCTGGCCAAACTTACCCCAAAAGGAATTGAGACATAGCTTCGACACAGAACGCAGCCCTGGATTTTTTTCTATTTTAATCTTATCCAGTTTGATTCCCTCTACCCGGGAGTATTCTTCGATATAGCGAGACCGGCTCTCTTCGCTACTACAGGCAGAGGGCCAGCCGCTAGCCTCCTGTTTTATTTTCAAAAAAGTATCAATATACTGAGCAAAATGTCCGCCTTCCCGGGTAGAGGGATCAAACACCGTCACCTCGTACTGCCAGATCTCTGACACCGATATCACCCTATAACCCATTGCCACGGCCTTTTTCACCTCGTCTGAAACCCATGTCCCACTTATATACCTCTCACGGAGGTCGTTGTGAGGACATGGACCTTGTTCCATGTCTCGGCAACATGAGTTACAGAGAGGGAACATTAGTTTGCCGTGCATACGCAGAGGTAATACCGGATGATAAAGATTCCGGGGCGGCAGTACTTTACATTTAATCAAACCCTCGACTCTAAACAGATCTACTCCACTGGCCCCGGTCAGATTTTTGCATTCCTCGCCTACTAGTACTACGGGATGACCCAACGGGAATTTCCCGGTTTTACAGATGTAAGGGTATAGGGAGCAAACATCCACATAACGGATCTCCTCACCAAGTCTGGGGTCTACCTCGCGAAACCTCGACGTGTTACCCGTCCGGCCACCGTAGAATGCATCACGCGGGTTCAGCTTGGTATTCTCCACACTCGGTAGAAAGCCGCTACGTTCGAGATGTGCCCGCGCTTCTACCCTTGCATCCACTAAACCTGAAAACTCGTACTCCCACATTTCCTCTACCGCGATACCGTGGGCGAGCATACGTCGCGTCTTGGCCTGAGTTTCCTCAAGTCGCCTATCCATGTTCACGCCACCCACAATTTCCTTATCCCTATTTACGCGATAACAGCGAGGACAGCCGTGCCAATAACAACCATGAAATTCTAATACATGGCGTGTTCCGTCCGCCGACTGGTAGTAGCCGTCTACTCTACGTCCTAGCACGCGTTGCTCACGAGCCCTACCCGCGTGTAAGATCTCCTGACCTATCTCATGTTCCCTCCAGACCAACCACTGGATGGCCTTGGAGGATTGTTTATCGGCTAGTCGGTAGCCGGCGGGCGGAATAATCCCTATGCTGTTATCGCGAAGGAAATTTTTCCGGTATAGCATTGAACATGCAGAGGCGATTGTTGTACTCTCCGTGAACGGGCAGACATCGCCGGTACGAAGAAATATATCACGGAATGCTAGGCAGGCTAACCGTAAAATCGTGACGTCTGACCGGCAGTACTCAACGATTTCCCTACTAAAATCAAAAACATAGCCTTCTCTCACGGCCCCTTCATACCACGCGTAGAAACGGGCCCTACCCTCTACCGTCATGGAGTCTGGCGCGTAAAACTCAGCCGCAGGTAATACTCCCACATACCTCTGGTTAGCCGGGATATTAAAGAGGTGCGGGAATACACCCTTCTGCGTGGCCTCTGGTAGGCCAAAAGCCTTTGGCAACGCGGCTAAAGCCATCGGCATGTAGGCGAGAGAGTCTAAAAAACGTACATTGGATGTCTCTAGCAAGACTATTTTGCTACCGTTTAGTATTACCTGCGGAGCCACACCGCCTTTCTCCACTAGGTAACGGAGAATAAACTGCCCGTCGAAACCCTTTGCGTTATGCGCGATACAAATAACCTTCCGGTAGCCTTCGACCTTCCTATCAGCGAGTTCTACCAATTCACGGACCGGGTCATCCCTAAAAACAAACTCGCGTTGTGCACCACACCCGAGGCAGGGGTCGGTAATACTCGCGGCTAGACAACGTGTACAGGTCCGTTGCGCAATACACAAATTTGGCACGTGTATATTTATCGTCTCGTCACCGTCTACAGTCTCGTCCTGTCGTGTCTCAAAGTCGTAAAAAATAAAAATGTGATTAGCTACCTCCTCCGTGTTCCGCTTTACAGGCCTCATGTAACAGCGATGATTAATTTCTTGGCTCGAGCGGCAGGTCCTGCAGTATGTCCACCCGCAGATATGCTTTCCCTTCGAAATATCCGTGAAGATATCGCAGGTTCCACATACCCGTAGGGTACTACAGACCGTTCGTTTACCGCTAAACGAGCCCTGCAGAGTGTGTCGTCTACAACACTCTGCCCCGTAAAAATCGCGATTACAGAGCTCACACTCGACTTTTGCAACTCCCCGGTCACATGCAGGGGTCGAGAGACAGCGATTGCATCTGTTTGAGCACCTGTGCTCGTTACCGTGAGCGTAGGCCACATTACACGGCTGGCAAAAGAAATCAGAGGCCGCGGCTCCTCTCATGTTCAAAATAGTATCATAGTGACCAAGACGCGGATAATAAAGAACATTCAGTCTAAGTACTGGACCGCGGTAGCCCATACCCAGCACAATATCCTCTCCGTTAAAAAGCGGCCGGCCGCCTTTACCTATCGTCTCGCTGTTGTAAACTAGAATTGCAAACCCTTCCCGTGCCAAATACTGCTGAAACTGCGCAACTTCCTCGATACCGCAACCCTCCTCGGGTATGATGACACCCGCTTCTACTACCAGCTGACGAGCTTTCTCAGTCTGGTATTTTTTCCCTGACGCCCTAGCCCTGTTCCACTCCGCCTGTAAGGGTCCATCCCGTACAGAACCTCTCCTCGCATGCACTCCAGCGACGAACAACGCCCTCGGTAAACATAAATTATCACTGTTCGTTATAGTCAGGATAGAGCGTTTACCAACTAGTTGCTCCCCGTTCAGGGCTGAGCGTCTTCCCTGACCTGCCGGAACAGCAATAGTTGTTATGTTTACCGTGAACGGCTGATCAATTGAGAACTCACTCGCACTCTGTGTAACTCGAAATACAAGTCCCCATAAATCCTCAAAGCGAAAATCGCGAGCCGGCCGAAAGCTTAACCCCGCAGAACCCCTCGTGGAACCCTCTGTGATGAAACTAATGCCCATGATATCGTTTGGAGTGCAGCGCGAGGAGAAATATCTGTAAAGCTCGCGGAAGGCCTCTTCTAGCCAGGCGATTGGATTCGCAGATTCGGGTGGAACACCGATTCTTACGGTTACCTGGCACCCTCCAAGACCGAAACGCTGGTAGCGGCGATTTATCCGCTGCGTGATTTGGAATCGGTGTCCCACCTCTGCCTGCTCCACCCTTTCGTCGTCTTCATCGATGTTTTCATCCTGGTGCTCAGCCTCGTCAGCGGGAGGATCAGCCACACAGGTACCGATGTTCGTCGACGAAGCTCCGCCCGTCTGCGACCTCGAGGTACTGGCGCCGTTGTTCACCCCGAATAGCCAGCTAGACGAGCGAACCCTAAGGGTTGGTTGAGCACCTGCGGAGATTGAGTAAAAACGTTAAATTATCTTTTCTCGTTGAAACAATATACATCAATCTATGCGCTAGAGTAAGGAGGCGTACAATCAGAACTACTCTTCCTCGGAAGCTGGAAGAAATCCTGGAAGAAGTTCCCCACGCGGGGATGGTATTATTAAAGTCTCCAACGAATCGAAATCCGATGGAAGATTTTCCCGGATAACTTCCGAGCTGGTGTTTGCTATCATGGAGATTTGATACTCCTCAGCAGAGTTCTCAATTGCAGCCGCTGTTACAGATTGAGAAGGATTTTGCAGAGATGATCGGGAAAAAGGAACTGGAGAATTATTATTCAAAGTTAAGAATACCTACGTTCCTGCAGCTGGCTAAAGATTTCGGGATCGACGGGTGGTGAGAGATCCCATACCTCACCATCCTGCTCCCACGGTTCATTCCTCACTGCTGTTATGAGATAAAATGTAGAAAATAAGAGGTTAAGAAACTTCTAGAAAGCCCATCAGAATAAGCGACCTCGCAATAAAATCGTTAGCCAAGGTTACGAAATTATTATTACTCACCTTCTTCAGAGCTAAAGACGGGGGAAGCGGGCAATGACTCGTCCGACTCGGATTCTTCGATAATCCGGGCCCGTGAACGCTCCGTTTCTCTCTGCGAGGCTGGTATCGGCGAATCCGTCACTTCGATGATCGAGACCTGGGAGAGACGCTCGATCGTTTCGCTTTCCTCCTCGCTACCCGCCGGGATTCCACCCTGGGATACTGAGTGGTGTAGCAGGAGAGGCTCAGCGGATACCGCACGCGTGACCGTCGTGTCCGCCACGCCATCACTTGCGACCTTTTCCGCGCTCGCTACAATATTATGATTCTGTTATTATACACAGCTCCGAGATACGGACAAGGAATTTTTAACGCGAAAGAGCCACTTACAGGAGGAAGCAGCTCCACTGCTAGCCTCTGACAGGTCAAATGCCTCGGCCGCCTCGAGAAGCATCCCATCATCAACACCCCCCTGCCGGAACATGGCTAGCTCTGGAAATGACAGATCTAGATGAGATACGAATATAACAACGTCGTAGCGTAACATGAAAGTAAATTAGCTGATTTTTACTTACCAGGGACAGCGGAACGAGCCTCCTCTAAAACTCTGACGCTTTGGAGAAACGGCTGTATCATCGGATCTTCCTCGGCCCTCCAAAATCGCACCTGATCCACCATCACTCGCATGCAATCTAAGTTGCCACTTAAACAGTTTGCACGGTGAATCGTGGCCATCACTTCCACCGAACACACATTTATTATCTGACGGAAGATCATTAGTAACTCTGCGACATCACTTGTACGCGGTATAACTTTTATAAGGGGTGCTATCCGCCTGTGTACGATAGTCGAGTGGTGCCTGATCAGGTGCCGCAGCACCGCCAAGGCAGCTCTCCTGATCCCGGCTACGGTTCGCGACATTTTCCAGCAGGAAAAATAAGTAAAAAAAACCAATGTAAAAATCCAAAATACACTTCAAAGAACGAACGAAGTTTTCGGCTCTAAGGAGTTTACAGTTCTGGTACAAGTTCACATTTGTCACTCCTCTTTATGCAACCTATCGGTCAGTTCCACCACCACCACCACCCACAAGCAGTTGGAGGGAGTGGGTGGTCGACGGTTTTACCCCTTAGCTACCCTTAACTGTTTTCTGCGCTCTATTGTCTCGATCGTGACTAAGGTGGCCTAGTAAAACCTACGAAGTAAGTACAGTAGAACCTCGTTTATCCGAGGTAATGCGAGGAGGAGGTACCTCGAATGAGCGAAAACTTGGATAACACAGAAGAAGTAAAAAATTCGAAAATTTCAATCATTTTTTTTTTTTTGTATTTGAAAGGGTAGAATGAAATGTAATCACGAAAGTATTTACATAACTATAACCGTCATAGCAACGAACTCAAGATACTCCGCGCGTACAACATAGGTATAGCGGGTTTATCGGTTTTATCCGAGTTTTTCCGTATTTTCCGAGCATATACCTCTGTTAATGTGGAGTGCTCGGATGAGTCCGCTGCCTCGGGTAACACGGCGACTCGGTTGATCGAAGGCCTAATAATCGAGGTTCTACTGTAATCATTTACAAGCTATTTTCTTTTTTGAGTACATAGAAATGGCTTTAATTAGCAAGCCTTGAACACCTCGGTGCCACGGCCCAGAGGTAATCCCTATTGTTCATAGTGCAAAATAGTTCTGTCTCGCATGGGCGAGAGTAAACCCCTACCCCCGTGACACACTCTCTGTACGTAGGCGATTCCCAGGTATGCGACACTTCATTGAACAGCGCGGTTACCTGTGAGGCAAGCGTATAAAACTCCAGCCAAACCATTGCCGGATAGTTATAAACTGTATCCTTCTTTTCACCTAGCGACTTGTCTATGCATGTTTATTAAACACGACGAGACTTGCACACTGAGACCTTCTTGCTTATAGTGGCGAGTTTCTTTTTCGACACGATGGGGGGGTTAGTTGTACGCTAGACCTTTTTTTTTCAATCAGTTGAAGTTTTGAAAAGGTCATAAACAGGCGTTGGTTACTCAGAGACTAATTACATTTTATTGTCTAAGGGTGGACTCGTTTTTCAATCAGTCGAAATTTTGAAAAGGTCATAAACAGGCGTTGGTTATCCAGAGTCTAATTACGTTTCATTGTCTAAGGATGGACTCGCTTACTCCACACTGTTCTGTACAACACGGTGTCTAGGGGCAGTTCGCCACATTTTTTATGGCTGGGATAAGATTGCTAGAATACGGTAACCCGAGCGGGTCGCAGACAGGACAGGATTTGTCGTCGTAGCTTTCCCGGTTTGTTCTTCGGTACTATAGGGATCAGCTATGTCTAGACCTTTTTTTTTACCCGGCCAGAATTCTCGAAATCCGTCAAACACACGGAGTATTCAACGGTAATTGCATTTTATTGCCCCAGAAGGCCTCCGCTCTCGCTATTCTGCAAAGTACCTACTTTACGATCGGCCCAAAATCCTACTTTCTGTACCTGGGATGGTATTGTCAAGACAAGTATTCTCTGGAGACTCTCTGGCAGGATAGGACTTGTTTCAGATTCTCGGGAGGCTCTCTGGCAGGATAGGACTTGTCGGAGTACCTTCTTTCGGAAAGCTGAGACCGCAGATCAGACCTCGGAACCGGAGGAAACCGTCGGAAAAACTACCACCACTCTCCGGCCCAGCGGGTTCGTACTGGAGCCTGGAGGTGGAAACCCTTCAAATAAGACCCTATTTTCTCGTCCGTTACCCAAAAACATCTCGAACTTCGAGAGGCAAACATCTCTGATCCTGTGTGCTACGTAACGTGTAATAATCATGGCTGCTAACGTATCCCTGCTCGGAAGCACCGACCCCACCGGGACATCCTCTAAACGGCTGAGAGAACGTAGAGCACTACTACAGTCAACTGCGTATGGATTGAATAATTCCTTCTCTAAAACGGCGTTGGTCGGGTATAAATTAACCAGTGATTACAACTTTGAACCTGTTGTACAATTTAACGGAACTGGTGTTAACTGTGTTACCCTGCGAATGCCGACATGGCTGAATTTAAAAAGGAATTTCGAAAACATCTCTGCATACTTCGAATCTGCGGAGTGTACCCATGAAGAAGGCTCAAAGAACGAACCACTGGACCTGGGCGGATCACACATAGCGTTTACAACCTCTTTCGGGTTGAAAACAATTGTTCTGACAGAGCCAGAGGGATTATGGCGCGAACACGAGCGGGACGAGCCCTTGCCTAAGAAGTCGAAATCAACATCAGCCCCCGGTATCCTGATGCAGCAGGCGACATTTGAAGGTCTTGTGGGTGTTGCACCCTGCATTACCGAGTATCTGACCACTCTCTCGAATCGCTCTTCTACAACGAATCTGTGTAAAAACGAATTGGTTAAAGAACTCGCCTCGCTAGCCAACTCCCGCGACCTCTTGGACGCACCGCTCGAGCAGTACCTGGATCTGGTGTCAACGAAATTCGACGAGACGTTAGGGACCATCAAGAATGCCGTCAAAGCAAGTTTTGTGAAAAACTATTTCAAACTGACCATGCTCGAAATAAAGGTCTTGTGCCCCCGTGCTCTTGCCGAGGAGATTCAAAGTGTTTTAAAGTGTACCAGGGTTTTAAAAAAATAGGATTCTTATATCTATTTCCTGTTCGCTATAAGTAATAATCTGATTTCATTATTATACAATATTCAATTAGCGATATATCGCTCGTTTTAGTTAGATTTAAACCTATGTTGTCTGTATTTGAATTTATCTGCATGAATAAACACGAGCTGAAACCATAAACAAGTGTCCCTTTTTCATGAATCATAACCATGGTCACCTCCGAGTCCGCAGACTGTCCCGTCATAATCCCTACCTTCGAAAGACGGTAACCCTTATACCTGCATCCCCTAGTAATAAACCGAAATATATATATATATTTAGCGGAAGCGACGGATCCATACTGCCGAAGCAAAATAACCATGGGACTATATCTATATATACCTGACCAAAGAAACGGACCCATACTGCCGAAGCAAAATAACCATGGGACTATATCTATATATACCTGACCAAAGAAACGGATCCATACTGCCGAAGCAAAATAACCATGGGACTATATCTATATATACCTGACCAAAGAAACGGACCCATACTGCCGAAGCAAAGAGAGGCATGGGTCTCTATATCTATATATATACCAGACCAGCGAATTAGAACTTAGACTAGAATCGACAGAGTTCACCTAGGTTACAATATAAAAACTTACTTAGGGCTGAATCCATAGGTTGGTCTACTTTTGGGAAAAAAAAAAAAAAAAAAAAAAAATGGCGGCGGCAAGGACCGGCGACCCCCCCCCCCTCAGCGGGGGGCCGTTTTATGGGGGGCAATAAAATAGGAGCCATACTGCACCCTATCTACTAATAGTGTCCAACATTGAAAGAATCAAAAGTAGTACAGCTATCATTTCAATCATACAAGGCACGGCATGGAAAGATACTACCGAAAAACTGGCGGGTAGATTAGTGTTCCCTACTGAAAAAGATCATGTGATAATCGTGATAGAAAGTTACCTAATAAATCACATGATAAATTTGATGAAGTTATGACCGATATTGGTATATGATTCATCGTGTGAATTATTGTGTGCCTTTTTACGTAATTTATTACAATGTGTGAAAACACATCATTTATTATGTGAATTTTCATGTGATGAAATCTTACTGAAGAAAAAAAAAAAGTAGATTCGATCGGGATCGAACCCTCGTCCGTCGAATTCGGAGGCAGAGACGCTACCACGTGAGCCACTACATGTGTTGGTAGTATTCCACAGTTTCACAGTCATAAAGCTGAGCCGCGCTATTTTCACAGTTTCGAAGTTACAAGGATCAAATATGATCATAATTGTTTGTGAGATTACAAGGATCAAATATGATCGTAATTGTTTGTGAGGTTAATTATGATCATATTTGATCCGTGTGACTTCGAAACTGTGAAAATAGCGTGGCTAAGCTTTATCACTGTGAAACTGTGGATTACTACTAACACATGTAGTGGCTCACGTGGTAGCGTCTCTGATTCCGAATTCGACGGACGAGGGTTCGATCCCGAACATAACTCCTTTTTTTTTTTCTTCAGTAAGATTTCATCACATGAAAATTGACATAATAAATGATGTGTTTTCACACATTGTAATAAATTACATAAAAAGACACACAATAATCCACACGATGAATCATATATCAATATCGGTCATAACTTCATCAAATTTATCATGTGATTTATTAGGTAACTTTCTATCACGATTATCACATGATCCTTTTCAGTAGGGTTTCCACTTCTCATTTATTACGATGACTTCGAAATAAATAATCCTCTAGGGTCACACGCAGGAATTCATAAGCTTGGTGCAGTCTATTGCACAATTCCGTGTATACCTTACGAATATTCTAGCATGCTCGAGAATATATTTCTCCTTCAATTGCACAATTCAAAAGACCATGCCGAATTAGGGAATAAACTAATTTTTAACCATATAATTGAACAAATTATCGATTTACAAATAAACGGTGTTGACATTTACATTGATGGTAAACGAAAAAAAGTCTACTTTGCTCTGTCTGCAATTCTTGGAGATAATTTGGGACTGAATACGATCCTTGGATTTGCCAAGAGTTTCTGTGCTACGTATTATTGTCGACTGTGTTTCGCGACAAAATGCGAGTGTACGAAGTTATTAGTTGAAAACGGTCAAGTCATACGGACGATAGAAAATCACGCTGAGTAGTGCGTTCTAGAAAGTAACGGTATTAATGAAGAGTGCGTTTTTAATACGGTTCCAAATTACCATGTGATAAAAAATGCATGCGTTGACCCAATGCATGATATATTAGAAGGTGTATGCAGATATGACATTCCAAAAGCATTGAATGACTTTATATTTAAAAAGAAATACTTCACACTCGGTACATTTAATTCTAGATTACAATTTTTTAATAGTGGCAATCAAAATGCAAACTGTCCACCTCCGCTTAGGGAACCTAACTTAAAAGCAGAAAAATTAATAATTTCGGCGTCGGAAATGCTCTTTCTTGTCCGCAATCTTGGCCTAATAATTGGTGATTTCGTGCCCGCTGATGACCAAACTTGGAAATTATACCTAACTCTTAGAGAAATTATTACAATTGTAATGGCACCCGCATTAAATGAAGAAATGCCACAACACTTCTCAAATTTGGTTTACGAACATAATTCATTGCATATAAAAGTTTTTAATGATACTCTAAAACCGAAGCACCATATCCTGACACATTATGCTAGAATCATGCAAGCACTAGGGCCATTGAAATATCTCTCTTGTATACGTTTTGAAGCCAAACATAAGCTGTTCAAAGAATATGCAAAAGCTGTGACAAGTCGAAAAAATCCAGCATATACTCTAGCGTTAAGACATCAGTTACAAATGTGTCACAGGTTTGTGTCAGAAATTGGATTTCCAAAACGCCTGACTCTAGGTGTTAAGTCCACATCAGCGTTAAGCCTTTCGTCTTATTATGATGACTTTAAAAATGTCATATCATCTTCTATTGATGAGGTAGAAATGACTGTATCCTGGGTTCAGATTAATGGAACACATTATGCTCCAAATATGATCGTAGCTTTAAGTAGCAATAGTCTTCTACCTTCATTTGGCAAGATTCAGTACGTAATTATTATTGAAAAATCAGAAGAAGTTCGTTTTTTATTTACAAGACTGCGAACTGTATCTGCAAATAATCATTTGCAAGCATTTGAAGTGTTGGAAACAGATCACTGGGGATATATATCTCAAGCAAGTATTGCAGATTATTCGCCCTGTGTTATACATGTAATGTCAGATGGGAAAAAATGCATCCCTTATTTTTAATCTTATCTCAACCTTCTTATTATGTTGATTTCGTTTTCATTTTTATTTACTCAGTAATGTTATTTTAGAATTCTCGTATTTGAGTAATCTGGTCAGTTGATCTATTACACGATTAAACTAGGTTGCAATTAAGCGCTATGTATATTAATAACTGAGTTATGACTCATTCCACGTCAACCGGGACACCTTTTTGTCATCAATTTTTCCAAACATCGTGAATTTTTTTTACGGATTCTATATGGGTGAAATAGGCTGATCGAATATTTTTTTTCCTTTGCCTTAATATTTCGAAAGTTACACCAGGTAGATTTTTGCAAAAAAATGAAAAACACGCTCTCCTTCAAATCGTCATATCTCAGGATCTATTTGTTTTACCAATTCGTCTCTGGCTCATTCGAAAGGGCAGGAATCAGACTTTCATTCAATTTTTCAAGAAATTTTACAATAACAACAATAGAAAGTTGTTATAAATAGATCAATTTTCGAACACAATTTTCACTAGTGTGACCGCATTTTAAAAATTAAATAAAAAAAAGTATTGCTTGATCAAATTCCTATGAAATTGGTGATTTTTAAATTTTAAATTTGTTGTGATTATGAAATTTCAATTCATATGAAATGAAAGCTTGATCCCATCCATTTCGAATAAGCCCAAGGACGAACTGATAATACGAATACAACCTGAGACATGACGATTTGAAGGAGTTGAGCAGTTTTTGTCATTTTTGCAAAAATCAACCTGGTGTAACTTTTGAAATAATAATAATGATAATAAGTAGGTATGTTCGATCAGTTTATGTCACCCACGCATTTCCTAAAAAAAATTCACAGGAATCGCAAGGATTGATGAAAATTTTTGGTTGATTTCGTCCCGTTTGACGTGGAATGACTTCTATAAAGGATGACAAAAACCAAATGTAACTTATAGCTTTAAGGTAACTCGAAATTGTATTGAAATATAATAATGATAATATTAATAATGATAGTGATAAAAATAAAAATAATAATAATAATAATAATAATAATAAATATTATATTATATTATTATTATATTTATTATATTATTATTATATTATTAATAATTATAATTAATACAATAAAATGACCCTGAACTTTCCTTCCGTTTCTTTCCCTTTTCCTTCCTATCTCCTCTAAATTCCTTTTTCCGACTGCTTTGTCTCGTCTCTAGCTTCGCGGCTTATTGGTTTTTACTAATTTTTTCTCTTTCTTACTTCTATTAGACACTTCTTCTACTGTCGGTTTCTGGATACCACCTGTCTCACTGACACTTCAAACTAATCTCCTCTAAGAGAATATAATAATATAAAGTCAATTAAATTATAATTAATATATTCATAATTATAATTAATATTATAATAATAATTATAATGGTAATAATTGTATTATATGTTTGTTCACTGAATAAAAAAAAAACTATTTTATCACACCAAAGAAATATTTATTGAAACTGAATATATTTTTTTAATCGCACAGAGCAGCAATTTATCGATAGCAAGCAACTCGATTTTTTCGAATTAGAAATATTCATGTTCGTTGGTAGTCAAGTTGTATTCATTATAGTGAAGGCATTTCTTTGAGCGGAGTTGCGTTTACTATGGGCATGTTAATATATTTATGTCGACAAAAGAATCAATTTCTTGGATGAAGTAATTGGGCATTTCATTCGATCTATTATTTATTTTATTCAAATACGTTTGTAGAATATCACGTATTAAATTAATCATTTTATACGAGAAATTTGTAATCATCTTGAGCAATATATTGAATTGAGTCGAAAAGTGATTAATATGAAACAAAGAAACATTGATCTAGCCGGAAGAATCCATTTCTCACGTGGAATAATTGGATATTTCACACACGTCATCTATTTCTTGTTGGTAGCAAATTAATTTATCGAGTGGAATATCTCCTACTTGCCACACATTATTATGCGTTTGCTTGTATTATGAAAAATATTTCGATCGAGAAAATATTTATTTGATCCTAATACATATTTATTTGCTACTAGACAAGTAATTCATTTATTTGAGGCAAAGCAAATTTATTTGTTTCGAAACATTATTTTTTTCCGTGTAGGCTTAAGATTAAATTCACAATCTTCTTAGGTCCGATCCGGTTGTCGATTCGCCTTGCAGGATGGCATCAGTCGCTGAGTAGGCCCACGGGTGGTGGTGGATATAGCCTGTCATTGGTTAACTCCCTTGGGCCCGGAGTTCTTCAGTTTGAGCGTGTCTAAATGCTTCAGTTTCCTCTTTCCACTCCGATCAGAGATGATCGCGGTGTTCAGGCTAAGCAGCTCCACGATCTCGTATGGGCCTTCGTAGTAGGGGTCTAGTTTTCCCCTGGCCTCACGTTTCGCGTATACCTGATCGCCCACCTGGAATTTGACAGGGTTAACCTTCGTGTCATACCTGCGTTTTGAGGCGCGTTTTGCATCGTTCAAGTTATTCCCTCCGATCTCCGCCAGTTCGTTCAGACGAGTAACTAAGTTCTCCATGTACTTCGTCGTCGTCGGTAGGTGTTTTGCCAAAGGCAGCGATTCTGGTGTCCTTTTCGGTTTGCCGAAAGCCATTTCGTGGGGGTTGAATTTCGTCCCTTCGTGAAGGACCGAATTGCAGCACCGCATGGCGTCAGGTAGCAGCGTATCCCATTCCTGTTGGTCATGGGCATAGTGACGCAAATAGTCTACCAGACCCGTGTGACTCCGCTCTAGAGATCCGTTCGTCTGGGGGTGGTATCCAGAGGTCATCACGTGGTTAACCTTGTTGATCTTCAAGAACTCCTTCATGTTCTCGCTGGTGAAGCTTCTTCCACGATCGCTGAGTAGAATCAGCGGAATACTGTAGGGTTCGAAGTAGCCCTGGTCGAGGGCTCTGATGATCGAGACTGAGGCCTGGTCCGGTAGAGCGAATGCATGGCCCAGTTTCGTGAGTAGGTCCAGAACGGTGGGTATGTACTTATTTCCGTTTCTGGTGGTCGGGAGTGGTCCGACGATATCCACGGCTATTTTCTCCCACGCTTCCACCGGGGTATCTGTAATGATCATTGGCTCCCGGGTTTTAATTCGGGTTACATTCTGCTTTTGACAGCTGGAGCAGCATCGGATGACATCTCGCACCTCGTTTCGCATCCCAGGCCAGTAGTATCTCTGTCGTAACCGTTGATAGGTCTTGGTTACGCCCTTGTGTCCTCCAGTGGTCCCTTCGTGCCATCTTCTCACGGTGTCGAGCCTTTCCTCGGGTGCGGGAGTTTAAATCTCCCCCGTACAGAGATATATTTGGCACGGGTAGTCTCGGAAGGTGGTTTCCACATAAGAGATTTCACGATCGCAGGCTGCCAAGTCTCTAAGGCGTCTCCCCGTGTAGGGATCTGAACTTCGGTGACCCTTTCGCCTCTCATGGCGGTTTTCAGTAGTTCCAATCCGTCTATGAAGTCTTCGGGGGTCGTCCGGTGATAATATTGGTCCATACAGGCGACCGAGAATATTGTCCCCTTTTTCCTTCTGGTAATAGCCACCGCACCTTTCTCCGATATTGTTTCCAGGAGGTCATCAGGGTGGATGTAGTGCATCTCGCGTAGTTGTTTGCGTACCGGAGTCGTAAGTATGCAATCAGCTGATATGAAATGTGCATAATTACCCTTTCGCATCGTCAGCGTGTCTGTGATTACGTCCACCTTGAGCGTACGGTCGTCCTCGCTTCTATCTTGGCCGAGTCTCGGGTTACGCGTCGCACGTCGGCCTACTTCCTTGCCTCTAGTGTCATCGGCTTTGCTGACGTCGTCGACATGTGGTACCCCGGAGGTTGTTATTGTCTCTTCCGACTGTTTTGTTTTCTCTACAGGCGTCTCGGCGTCCGAAGTAGTTGTTGAGGTGGTTGGCGAACCGTACGGGGTCGATCTTCCCGTGGGTAGCAATGACTTGCGTGGAGTTGGTAGGAACGAGAGTCGGTTCTTACTGACCTGTCTCGTAGGTCGTGAGCCAGTGGGAGTCTGTTGACACTTGCTGACGGTGGTGTTTAAGGCACATCGAGATTAGAATAGAAACAGGAAACAGATGGCACGTCGCCTCTACTGTTTTCAGGTGAAGTTTTGTAATCTAAGTCGATCGTAACGAATCATCGTTATACCAATCGTTACTTATACGATAATCAATAAACAAACAGGCCAAATGTTATTAAACTCTTTTTATTGTTCCAACACAAAGTCTATATCTAAAATAACAAACACTTATATAACTAACTTGACCAAGGTCAAACATGTAACGTAACGTAATTACGACTATATTAATGCACGTAATATCACAGACTTGGTTACAGCAGAGGTCAGTACGAGAAACTTGAATGAAAAATAACAAACACTTATAATTACGACTATATTAACGCACGTAATACAGTCGGCGCTCTCAATAGGACCGCTCTCGGGACTGTAGGGAAAGATAATTCCGGTCGGTGTGGTACCCCCACCAAGTGCCACTTACAAATTCATTTCGACAGCTCTCAGTAGGGCCGCCGTCGTTTTCATTTTCTGAGCGGTTTATGCTACGTTTCACCCATACGACTGCTCGAATTTCTCCACGGCCCTACTGAGACCGGCGAGTGTGAAATATAACCAGCATTGTGACAAGTCTAGAGTGGGGGTAACGTTCGAGGACGGATTAGGGGAAGTGGCCTTATTTGGAGCGGCCCTAGTGAGAGCGCCGACTGTATCACAGACGTGCGCAACAGCAGAGGTCGGTACGAGAAACTTGTATGAAAGATAACAAACACTTATAATTACGACTATGTTAATGCACGTAATATCACAGACGTGGTTACAGCAGAGGTAAGTACGATAAACTTGAATGAAAAATAACAAACACTTATATAACTAACTTAATTAAGACGATGGAACCGTACAAGCTTTTAAACGTAGATCCGTTTCATCATGGTCCATTCGTCGTGGGTATATCTTGCTTTGTATGTATCCCCGATGATGATCTTTTTCAACCGATTGTGCATCGAAACGTCGCTCCTGCGCAACGGCTGGAGAACTTTCTTCGCCGCCTCAGTCCAAACCGCGGTTCCTTTGGCCCGCTGTCGATTTTCTGGGTCATCAAGCAGAAACGCCAGCAAAATCAGATCCTCAGCCCTTGAGTAAGGTTTCGTCGTCGGGCCTGCATTGGGGTCGATCACACGAGCCGGAAGCAAGGCGAACATCTCCAACTGCCTTTTCAAAGACTCGTTCGCGAGCTTCGGCGTCGGAAGCGTCACACTTTCGCGCAACGGCAGCGAGACGTTCGCGATTATACTTGCTGAGAGGGTGAAAACAAAGTTGGTATCATTCACAAAGCACGAGAGTAGCGAACAACAACAACAACAACAACAACGACAACGACAACGACAACGACAACAACAACAACAACAACAAGCCATCGATACATACGTATAGTAGCGGGCGGAGGCTTACAGCCGCAGGCGGTGGACGATATTTCGACATCGCCTCTGCCGCGGGAGGCAACCCCGGAGGTTGCGGAAGCGATCTCCGTAGGTGTTGCCTGGATCAGCCCACTCGAAGCACCGGTGGAACCGGCACCGCTGGAACCGGCCCCCTCGTCGAAGGTCCATTGCCTTACTAACCTGGACGCTGGGTTATCGTCCGATCGAGCGGCAGTCGCCGCGGGTCTCGTGACTGCGAAGGAAAAGATATCTCGGTCATGATTTCATCCCACACAACGTACGAATTACTGGAACGATTTTCCTCACCTATAGCGGTCGTTGCCACAGTTGGCGGCTTCGTGACGATGAACGGGTTCCTTCCTACTCGTACCGCAGGTTCGCGCGGCGTTTCGCTCGGCGCCGGAGCTTCCTTCTCCCGATTCTCCGCCTCTAACCGCGCCCGTCTACGGTCTTCCGCCAGTTTCCTGTTTTAGGAAAACTAGTTTTTTTTTTTAAATTTCTATGCGATTTTCATGTTTTCAAAACGATAAGCAAAGTTTGAAAAAACTCTATATGGGTGTTTCTCCACTAATTGGAAAAAAACTACACAAAATTGTCCTCGCCACTTTTTTCGCATGTTTGGAAGAAATAATCAAAATCAAATCAAACAAAAACAATATTTGTTTTTATATCAAATCAACATGTCACAAAACCAAATTCTGACATCAACATCTTATAAAATTAACTTATTAACAATGAAATCCGGAAAAAGTGGCATGTTTCAGGCAGGGGACTGTGCGACAGGAGACTGACGAATTTGGCGAAAATACATAATTATGCCGAAACTAACAATATTTCATCAAATTAACTTGCACTAATAGTAATGTGACTTCTTTCGTTAGATGTTATCTTGCTGGATGAGCGAATAAAATGATTTATTCAAAGAAAAAACTTTGCCAGGGGACTGTTCTTCTTAGGGGTCCAGACGCGTAAGCATCGCACCGGACGCGAAGAAACGGCTGAATAAAATAGCGCCACATCGCTGTCCGTCATTTGCTATGAACTTTACAGCGGCTACATTCGATTTGACACAGGAATCATGACGAGGATGCCACACACCATGTGAAAGAATTTTTTTTTTGTGCGACAGGGGACTGTTAGCAAAAATCAAGGACAAACTTTAGCTCACAATTTCAGCGTAATAAAAGTAAATTGAAAAATTATAACCATGCAAATTTTAAAAAGCCTTTATCGTAGACAACTATATTAGAGTAGCATTGAAAAATATTATTACTTGTTCACTACACGTCACGAAATAATTTCGATTTTGCATCTGGGGACTGTTTTTTAGGGGTGCTAATGCGAAAATTTTCCCTTTTATGCATTTATTCTAATATTTTTAGACTATTGCCTCTATCAAACAACTTGTTAACGTAAATTTCAGTGAGAAATAACATCCAATTCGAGTCATTTTATGGGTGAAATCTTCGTGGGACACGGAATTTCCAGTTAGTGGAGAAACACCCATATGCCTTTTTGGTATTAGTATGCCATAAAGGTCTATAACGACGATGTACCGTTATGGCACCAGAGACGCGATATGTGGTTGTGTTAGGTCTGCCTTCTGTCTTAGATTTGTTTGCTCAAGAAGAGGTGTTTTAATACAATCACAGGACTTGTTGCTCTTTTGTAGATTGTATAGGGGATGTAATCTGGGACCTCGGACAGGGAAACCAGTATATGAGTTCCAGTATCTTTCAGACGATACAATTGAAGGTCTGGGTCAAGTGAGAACTCATATTTCTTGCCTGCAGACATCAAAAATATAAAAAACATCGGCAACATTTTCAGTAAAAAGTATAAGTTTGTATACGTCACATCATCTTGCTATAAGAACACACTTAAGCTGTTGACTGAAAGTTAATAGCAATGGTGATGAAATGTTATTATTGGAGGTAGGGAAGGGTATGGAGGGAGGGGGGGGCCACCCGCCCACCCACTTCCCGCCCTTCTTCCAGGGGGTTTCTTGGACTAAGTCCACTGCTTGACGGCAACTTCTCCATCTCGACGTTTCGGGCGCTAAAATCTGGTCCCGTCCTCAGGAAGGAAGTCTTGCGACTTCCCATGAAAGAGTGACTCAAATTCCGTGCTCACCGGTATATATAGGCTGGTTGTCATGAAGGTTGAAGGAAGCCATGAGCAAGCCTAGGCGGCGCCACCTATGATAGGTGGCGCCACTGACAACCAGCCTATATATACCGGTGAGCACGGAATTTGAGTCACTTTTTCATGGGAAGTCGCAAGACTTCCTTCCTAAGGACGGGAGCAGATTTTAGCGCCCGAAACGTCGAAATAGAGAAGTTGCCGTCAAGCAGTGGACTTAGTCCAAGAAACCCCCTGGCGGAAGGGGGGGAAGTGGGTGGGCGGGTGGCCCCCCGTTCCTCCATACCCTTCCCTACCTTCAATAATAACAACACACTTAAGGTCAAACTAGATGAAAAACTCACCTATGGTATATACGGATTTTCCTTGCGAAATAAATAGGACGACCTTACACAAATCAAGAACAGGGTGATTTTCAGTGTTGGTAACTAGAACCTTGCCTTTTTCATATGTCGTGCCATGATACGATAGCTTTTCACTGGCCGTCATAGAGTCAGCAAGTTGTTCGCCTAATACACTCAGAATACACTGTAAAGCTCCATCCGTGAGAACACATCTGCAGAAGGGCAGACTATCTTCTACAATTGGGTGATTGTTGAAGAGATTATTAATCGAGAGAGCGCTTTGTAATAGTTGATGTGACATAGAAAGGGATTTCGTGATATTTTTGAAGTTCTTTTGATTTCGTACAGCATTTTTAAAAAATGTGTTTTGATTCCATTCTTAGAGTAGAGCGTCTCATGAGTGGTCCAAAAATTTGGATGAGTCTGGGATAATGTTCCAGAAAGTGATGCTTAGGTCGTGTGCTACAAAGTTTAAGCGTGGAAAAACTTTCCGAGAGACATTTGTTCATTAACATTAACGGAAGTTTTTCAGAAAATTTCAGATTGATTCAATAAAAATTGGCTAAGATACAGCGATTTTCCTGAAAGCAATCGATCGGCGTGGTCAAGCGCGTGGTTTCAACGCTTGAAAATCTGCACGATAGTTGCATTTAAAACCACGCGGATCGATTACTTTTGAGGAAATCGCTGTATCTTAGCCAATTTTTATTCAATCAATCTGAAATTTTCTGAAAAACTTCCGTTAATGTTAATGAACAAATGTCTCGCGGAAAGTTTTTCCACGCTTAAACTTTGTAGCACACTTTTTCTCGTCGAACATACATAACCGTATGAAAAGTTGTTCGCTTGTTTACAACTAAATTATTTATGAAAACTATATAATTATTAACTTTTCATGACTTTTCGGCAGCGGTAGGGTATTTTACGATGTCATGCCAAAAATCAAGAAGATCCGTTGATATTTGTCAAAGTGAGAGCGAGTTCAGATTAAAAAACGTGGTCCAAACAAGCTTCGCGATTTTTCAGTTTTTATTATTTTTCTCAAAAAATAACGAATCTCGAAAAAAACTGTACATAGAAAAAAGTTGCCTTTTTTTATCCTCTACACGATGGTGTTTTTGAAAAATCATTCCGGCGACTTTTGAAAATTGGTCACATTGACGGGAATTTTCTACTGAAAAAAGTCGAGCCGAGCGTTCAGGACCTTTTAGCATCGAGGCCTTCAATTTATATCCTTTATAATGCTTTCCAACTTACTTGGAATCTTAATTTCTGAAACGCATGATGAAAATGTGAATTCCACTCCAATATTGTAGAAGCTATTTTTTTTTAACGTAACATGCTCCAAAACTATTGGCGATCTTGTCTGAAATTAGTTTGGTCGATGCAGTAATGAAAATCTTGAATTTTGTGAATAATTTGAAAAAAAACTTCAAAGCGATTTATCTCAGAACTATTTTTTCGCCAATTGAAAAAGTCCCATGCGTCTGAGTTTTTGTCGAAGACTTCTGAAAGTTTCAGGGTACATTTCTACACACACGAGCTACAGATTCACGTCAGATTTTGTAAATCGAGACAAAATTACGGATTTGAGGAAAAATAATTAGAATTTTTTTTTTTTTTTTTTCATAAAAAAAATGTTCAAAATCAAAGTATCGTAGCTATCTCTAAAAACTTGTTGTAATATAATCATAGAGATATATAATAGAGTAAGTATCCCGTGAGCGGTTTTGAAGCAGTTCTCTGAAGGACAAAAGATGTTAATTCTCCCGTCCTCTCTGTCGCTCTTTCCATGGAGTGGGGGTCACGGGAGAGCTAGCTGCGCGCGTATATCTCTCTATGAATATAATCGGCATACTAGCGACACCTGTGACAGTTCGTCTAAACCAAGCTTGCCCATGATGCCTTGCGTGTCTGAGTAGCGTCTCTAATGGCGTCAGTTCCTTCGTGGTGTCGACGCTCGATGCACGCTGACATGATCACCGAATAAAGAATATCAGTATATATCTTAGTAATCTTTTGCACCCACCTACCTTTTTCTAACAGGTTATGGGCCCAGGTAACTGTGAATAGTGATGAACGATATATTTATGGTGTGGAAAGGAATTCGAGTGTGAAAAGCGTTTGTGAGGTTAGACCGCGTGGTTGAACAAAAGACACGATGGGAGACGAAAACGTAAACACGAGTTATGGATCGGCCGTAGCTGGTATAAAGAAGCTGAAAGGTGTGTCCGATTACCAGGACTGAAAATTCCAAGTGAGAAATCTGCTCGAGAACGAAAATTTGTGGGTATTCAGATAACCAAGTGCGTGCAAATTTTACAGCAATATGACAGAAATTCGTGCAGAATATTGTTAGCAATATCAGGGCAAGGTGCGTCCTCTATTGCTGTAAAAAATGAGAGCAAATTATTTCAACAACAATTGTCAGCAAAACATCAGCAACATGTGAATCCCAAAAACTGGTCGGGATTGAGTTTTGAGCGAATAAAAAGACAAAACGAAATTGCTCATGGGTAGTTTTTGTACGGGATCATCTCGTAATTGATTGTGGATTCCATTTCAGTTGAATATATGTCCGAAAAAATCTTCTGTTCCGGACCGGGGCACGAACCTGTTTACTAGAATCTCTCCTGCTATGAATCTGGCACGCTGTCCACTCACCCATGACGTCGCTGTCAAATGGTGGAGACTAATTGTGCTTATATCGTGTGGCTGAGGAAGTTTTTATATTGATAATGAACTAAATTGACCTACCTGGTACATATATTTGATAATTATTATGTCATAATGTCATCCTATGTGTGTTCGCTGGAAATTCTCATGTATAGAAAGTATCCTCAGCTAGTATTTGACGAAAAGGTTTGGAGCAAGTGGAATAAAGTGCTTGTACAGTCACACTTCGTTATCTGAGAATTTGTTCTATCGAAGTTACAAATTTTTCAATTGAACAATAAAAAAGTAACTGAGAGCGACTGCTAATAAATTTAAAAAAAACAATGACAATTTCATTTACAGTGATAATAACTATAAAACAAAATGTTAGGCGAATTGAAGTTCCCATATACATATACAGGGTGTCACAGAATTGGTGACGGGGATTTCACAGGGTAAATCCTGATCAAAAACGGAATTGAAATTTCCTTAGCCCTTTTTTCCGGAAGTGCAAAGGTTTCCCGTCATAATTATTTTAATTTCAATCAATGACGCGCGGCTTATGAACGGCCGTTTTTTTCGCGGCAACCATAGGGTGAGAGATGCGCACGCAACCGAGCGGTAATCACATCGTCAAACGGCCGTTCATAAGCCGCGCGTCATCGGCTGGACTTGAAATAATTACGGCGAGAAATCTAAGCATTTCCGGAAGCGGTACCAGTTGACGCCGAGAAAGACAGAATGGCGAGAACGACGATCTGTTTATTATTCGACCCGTGTTGTTTTTCAAAAGTACGAAACGCACGATCTGCGAAAGAAGCGTGGCAGAACCTGTGTCGGGCGTATGAAGACAACGGCTGGAGAAGACGAATTAGTTTGCAGCGTACCCTGTGGAAGTGTAAGCTGGAAGATTTCGGTTCTATGGACGATTATGTCTCGAAGATAATGTCGTTAGCACACCAGCTAGAAGATATCGACGCAAAAGTTACCGACGATTGGCTCATATCAATATTACTGAGCGGACTCACAACTTAGTACCGACCGATGGTAATGGCGATAGATAACAGTGGTCAGGAGATCACGAGTGAGCAAGTAATCACGAAGTTGACACAAGAAGCGAATAGGCAACTGGGGTCTGAATCGAAAGCATCAGGCTAAAGTGCACTATTCGTGAAAGGAAAGAAACCCGGAAGTCAAAATGCGAAATACGGTGGATATGAAAGTAACAATAAGACGACTGAAAAGAAAAAATTCGTTTTCAGATGCTACAAGTGCCATAGAGAAGGGCATAAATCGTCCGAGTATCCAGAAAAGAAGACAGCGGCACTATTAACAGCGATGGCAGTGGATGTTCATCCGGGAAAGTGGTACGTAGACATCGGGTGTAGCAGGCACATGACGCCTGATCGTAGCAAGTTGCTGAGCTTCTGTTCAGAAGGCGCCGAACAAACATTAACAGCTGCAAACAAAGGGGCGATGAAGTGCGCGGGAAGTGAAACTGTGCCGGTGAAGTTGTGCGTTGAAAGTGACATCAAAGAGATATCGGAGGTATTATATGTACCTGACTTATCGACGAATCTGTTGTTAGTGAGCGCAGCTGTGAGTAAAGGTTTCAGTGTGTTTTTCTCCGCGGACAAAGATTGTTTGTTTTTCCGAAGTGAAGGTTGCAAGGTTACAGGTGAACTGGTGGCCACGGCTAAAGACGTGGGAGGCATATATCAGCTGGAAGAAAAAGACGCTGATGACGAAGGACAGAAACAATCCTGCCTGAAAGCTGAACTTGTAACGATGCAAGGTGAAACAAAAAGGGAAGTGAAAGAATCTCGAGACCTATGGCACAAGAGGATTGGTCATCTGAACAGGCAGAGCATGCACGTGCTAAAAGGGCTGGCGAAAGGTATGAGTTATCAAGATAGCGAGAAGTCAGTGCCGTGTATTGCGTGCTTGAAGGGCAAGATGTGCCATACACCGTTTAAATCTACGGGTTCGAGGGCGAAGAAATTGTTAGAGATCGTACACTCTGATATCTGTGGACCCATGGAAGAAAAATCGTTTGGGGGAGCGAGATACGTTCATTCACGATTATTCAAGAAAAATATTTGGATATCTGTTGATGAAGAAATCCGAGGCCAGTGCTGAAAACGACACTGGAGAAAGAATAAAGTGCTTGCGAACGGACAACGGAGGTGAATACTGCAGCAAGGTATTTGAAGATTTCCTGACGAAACACGGGATAAAACACCAAACAACGGTGCCTTATACGCCCGAACAAAATGGGACGGCGGAACGGGTAAATAGATCCATCATTGAGAAGGCGAGAACAATTCTCCAAGAGGCGGATTTAGACAAGCGTTTTTGGGGAGAAGCTGTGAACACGGCAATATACCTGTTGAACGTGTCGCCGACCAGAGCCCTTCAAAAGGCTGTACCAGAACAAATATGGACAAGAAAAGAAGTGGACTTAAGTAATCTCAGGGTGTTTGGGTGTTCAGCATTCGTACACACACCAAAAGAAAAGAGATTGAAACTGGATCCTAAAAGTCGCGAGATGATTTTCGTAGGTTACTGCACTGAGACAAAGGGGTATCGTATGCTAACCAAAGATGGCAAACTAACAAAAGCCAGAGATGTCGTGTTCATCGAGAACAGGTTCCCGACGAGAAGCAAGGAACTGACACAGAAAGAGCAGGTTGAGATACCGTTTCCTCTAAATAGTACAAGTGAACCTAGAGTTCACGAAGAGGTGGAATTGGAGGATGAAATCAGCGTGATATCATCTGATAACAATACACCTGTGAGTGACGAACAGGACGAAAGCGACGACAGTGGCGGAGAGCAGCACCAGCAGCAGAACGATGGAGCTGAGGTCGCAGTCGATGCAGAGCGGAGATATCCAGGTCGAGAGAGAAAACAGAGAGAGTTTCCAGATCACGTGATATACAGTGTAGAGTGCAGTGAAAGTGAGCCAGTTTCTGTGACCCAAGCATTGTCATTTAGCAATAAGAATAGAGATAAGCGGATGCGAGCATGGCATGATGAGCTTGAATCTCTAGGAGAAAATAATGTATGGGAGCTGTGTGACTTACCTGCGGGTAAAAAGCCAGTACAGAATAAATGGGTGTTTAAACTTAAGAAGGACTCTGATGGAAATGTAATTAAACATAAGGCTAGACTAGTAGCCAAAGGCTTTACTCAAAAGTATGGGGTAGAATATATGGTGACGTTCTCTCCAGTAGTGAGAAACTCTACTTTAAGAATACTTTTTGCAATGGCTGTAGAATAAGACTGGGAAATTGATCATTGGGATGTAACGACAGCATTCCTCTATGGTAAACTCCAGGAAGAAGTTTACATGATTCAGCCATAAGGTATGGTAGTACCTGAAAAGAAAGATCAAGTTTGTAGATTAAAGAAAGCTTTATACGGATTGAAACAAGCATCAAGAGTATGGAATCAAGAAGTTGATACTATACTGTCTCGTCTCGGTTTCAAGCAATGCGAGAATGAACCTTGTGTTTACGTAAAGTCGACTAAGGATTGCAAATTAGTGGTAGCTCTATTTGTTGATGACTTTTTTATTTTTGGAAATGATCGCGAAGCTAAAGAAAGTTTAAAAGCTGAGTTATCAAGTCGCTTCAAAATGAAAGATATGGGCAATGCTAGTCAAATCCTTGGCATGAAAGTGAGACGAGAAAAGGGTGAAATCTACTTGGATCAAAGAAGCTATATACTAGAGGTTTTAGCTAAATTTGGGATGTCAGATTGTAAACCTGTGTCAACTCTTCTAGAGCCAGGATCGAAATTTGAAAAGGGTAACAACGACACAAATTTCCCGTATCAGTGTCTGGTAGGGTGTTTGATGTATATAGCGATAAACACTAGACCTGACATAGCGCACGCGCTGAGTGTGCTGTCGCAATTCAATTCATGCTATGGTGAAGAGCATGTGAAGGGAGCAAAGAGGGTACTGTGTTACCTGAAGGCAACAATAAGTGACTGTTTAGTGTATAAGAAGTCGACAGATAAGTCTGAAATAGTCATTAGTGGTTATGTAGACGCAGATTGGGGGAACGATAACACTGATCTTAAATCATACACGGGATATGTTTTTAAACTGGGTTCAAATATTATATCGTGGGAAAGCCGCAAGCAGCAAAGCGTTGCACTATCAAGTACGGAGGCAGAGTACATGAGCTTAACGCGAGGTGCGAAGAAAGCGATATATCTTTGTAACTTAATAAAAGAATTGAGTGAAAAAGAGCTGCCTGTAGTATTATATAATGATAATCAATCAGCGCAGAAAATTGCGAGCGATAAAATGTTCCATCCAAGAACCAAACATATAGATATAAAGCATAATTTTATAAGGGAGGCTGTAGAAGCACAAAAGATACGGTTGAAATATATGCCCACAGAAGAAATGACGGCTGACATTCTGACAAAGCCGCTGCATGGACCAAAAACAAAACGGTTCAGGCAAGAACTGTGCTTATTCCCAAAGAATAAAGAATAAGCAAAAACCTAGGGTAACATCACGGACATATATTAGAAGGACTGGCTACTAGCCTCCGCTGCATGTCTCCACAAAGTGCCGAAAGCGCAAGATAAATCCAAGCGGCGCCACGGGTAATAATTCGATGGTAATGGCCGATTATGAGTGACATACCGGGAGTATTCGTGGAAGCGCTCTATAGGGAAGTGGAAACGCTCGCATACAGGCAACTCAGAGCTCTGAGTTAAATGAGTAATTGAATCACAAAAGTAATTAATTACTCTCAACCCTGATCACGAATGATACATTAACTTCAAAATTGTGGTATTTTTTGAATCAGTTTATTGATTATTCTTACCTTAAATTATTGAATATACATTTCATCAGTGAATAAAATATAGAAGATACACAAAAGATCACACTCTGAGATAGTTAAAAAAAAAAAAATCAATGTAATTTCCTTATTGTTATACTATGCATAGTTCAGAATTGCTTTCATTTTTAGTACAACTTGCTTACTGTTGTGAGAAGTGTAACGATTAAATCACGTTTTATGTAAGGAAAGATGGAACTAAGTCAGGAAAATTTGGGTCATATAGTTAAAATTGCTTGTGAAATAAGAAGCATGTAACCGTAGAATACCAGAGCTATTTACTAGAGAATACCAGAGATTAATGAATGTAAAACTTTGCAGCCTTTTTCTTTTCCCGACTGACTTTTTGATGCCGCATATTAAGACTGTGGGAGAACTGACGCATTCGCATAGTTAAATAGTAACGGAGGCTAAATGCAATCACATCATCCTTGTGAAGATAGCATGGGAACTCGAAAACGGAGTTGTTAATCAGGTCCGATAATGTATCTTCAAATACAAAAGCGGAGCTCACGTGTCGTTGAAAAGCTTCCTCTACCCGTTTTATAAAATTGAAAAAGTTAATGTTGGGATGAATCAGTCTTCCTCTGGTTTTAATTTCGACTAATCGAGTAACAGACGCAGATCTGGTTGTGTTGCTCGAAGTGAAAGCAGCCCGACATGTTGGACAGGTGGTGGTTTTATTCAACTGCCTACACAAATATCCGGTACAGTAGTAGATAATACAGTCTGTAACGGTTGACTTGGCATCATCATGTTCATCCGGCATTTCAAAATCCCAATTTTCTTGACTAGTTTGTTCCACCAATCCATCTAGTTTTGCTTTGATGTCGTTAATCGCTGTATCATCCTGTTGGTGGCTGTATACATTCTTCAAGTCAGCAAAACTATGTTTAGTTTAGGTTTTGCTAGTACAGTTATCTGAGTTGAACGTAGTGTTCCCAAGTTTAGGTGGTTTCACCATCCCATAAATTGAAAGCATTTTGTAGAGCTGCAAGAATGTTGGAGTCGCAGGGTGATCATTTGAACCACCAGCTTGTCGAATAGTACCGAAGAATCTCTAGAATATTAAACACGCAAAAAAATGCGATCGCAGTTACAATACAATACAAGCGCCTGCAACAGAAAGAGCTCGAGAAAGAGCAGCATGTCAACTGAATACAATCATATTGTGATTTCGTATACTTATACAGGTATTGTTATACAAATTTGTTAACACGTACTTCTAATGGATCCTGATTCATCTTTCCGGTTAATACATAGCAGTAGTTGCAATTTTCTAGTAAAAAGTATGACAATTCTATGGCTGAATGAATTGTCACACGCAGACCCTCACTTGTACTTTTAGTCAAGCAAAATTCCTTTCGAATTTCACCAGCGTCTTGGTATCTTTGCCACTGATCCAACATTTTTAAGTCATCACGAAGAATCTATACAAAACGATTCACATCAAATGAGGCAGTCTTCTGCGTGCTATTCATTGCTCACATTTTGTCGTACCGTAAAATCAGCTGACCCAATTTTCAGTCCTTCAACAGGAGTTTTTCTATTCAATGCGTCGAAAAGATTGTTGACGAATAAACAGAAATCAATTGTGCCTTCGCACTGTTGCAGATCTACAACATTCTCGTCTCGATAAAACTTGAGTCCGTTGGCAACTGAGTTACTAAAAACCTGATGAAAAGATAATGTGATAGAATCCATAATAAGTCATATCATACAATTCTGTTTTCACCTGCGTAGCTAATCGTACTCTCATTTTGGCGGTATTAGTAAGCTCGATGTGGGCTTTTGATAACTTATGGGCTACTCTTAAATCACTAGGGAGTTGTGAATCTAATTTATACAAAATCTTGATGTGCTCCCAACTCACAGAGAGACCCTGTGGTGTAGTCTGCGAATGAATGAAATTCCACAATATTAGTATATTATAGTGAATTTTAAAGACTTTTAATATATTGTATTTGGCAACTTCGACAAACCTATTGAATGAAACATGCTACAACTATGCATACCTTCAAAATAAGAGAACTGCTTAGTCTATTTCTAATATTTTTAATCAAGTGTGGTGTATCGGAAAACATGTACACTCTTCGTGTTTCATCGACAGGATGTGTAAAAGAATTGTTCAAATTTCTTATTGAGCCATCAACACCTAAGTCTGTCCACATTTTCCGATTAGTAGTGGCACCATCAGCTACCACACCATCTATGAAAGCTCCGCACTCCTCCATAATTACGATCGCTTTCACAATAATTTTGGCTAAAAATGATCCTTGACAGACTCCTCTACTAGCGAATACGGCAATGGGTTGGGAATAGGAGTCGGCAAATGGTTGGAACATAAGAACTAATCCATGGTTAGCCATCTCGTGCACATCAGATGTCTTTGAGCCCTCCTCACCAAAATCTGTTAGTCCTTTATATGATAAAGTTTTAGAAGAAACACTTATACTCTCTCTTGTGCTTATTTCATCCAGCAGAAGCATGCCTCTTTTTTGCTGCGGCGATTTATTTTTCAATCGTAGCTTCATTAATTAAAAAAAAGCTGCGTCGAAGCCACATTTGGCGTTAATGAGAGATAAGTATCTTCTGATGGTGCGAACACATGGCAAAGGAAGAATACCGTTCTTGCGAATAAACTTATAACAAGCTGGGGAACGAATGTGCAATAGCATGCACACCAACGCCCAATCTTCTGTATAACGTCTACCATTAATAGTCTTTGCTTTAGAACATGAAAGAATTTCCTTCAGTACCAACCGCTGATATTCTGGGACATTGTCTTTGTGCAATAGTAACTTTTCTTCGAGAGATTCGTCAGTAACTCTTTCTATATCGTGTCGCAAGCTCTCCAACTTTTTTGTAAGCAAACTTATTCGCGCTTTTGCACGATTTTTGGCCCTCTGTTCGGTTTTGATTCGACGCCGCAACTCATCTACCTGTTTTCTTTGGCGTGGTGTTCCAGGTGTCCTAACTATTGTAGGGACTCCGTTCTTTATCCTGAGTCTCATTGCATGTAGAGCACGATTGCGGAGGCAAGTACATTGAGTACAGTACCGTGTACTCGACCGTGGCAACAACTTGTGACATCTTTTAGATCGCCACTTTCTATTGATATCTACAAATGCTATTTTCGTTGAAACAGTTGTCAGTTCCGCAAAGTCTCCTGCCCCGCGACAATACTCCATTGCATCAATGTTTTTTACTGCGATAAGTGTTTCAGCAATTGTATTGACTTTGTCATACCCAACGAAAGCAAGTGAGTCGACTCGCATGCTTAATACAGAGCTCGTCACGTTAAGCTCTGAGTCAATCGACACCTTCGGAAAACCACAATAAAAAATGAAAATTTATGTCTCTCATCTGAGTTGGATCAAAATTATTATAAACGTTTATTTCTATTTCACTGCACCTGCTTGAAAACAGTTGGCACAGAGGCCGATGGGGCATTAAAATTTTGTTCCCCTATCATGATCGTCTGTGAGAAATTTATATATTTCTCTGTGCCTACAGGCATATTAAATGTCCATTGCGGTGGTAATTTCATTGTATTTCCATGCTGCAATAGGAGTTCAAACAAATCTGCTCCAGCGGCAGTTCTGAAAATGTGGAATCAGCTTATCTATTGACATAGGTTGCAGCGATGTTACTAAGAGGACCTATGCAAAAACGTGACTTACTCAAGATCTTTTGCACACGGCACTGTGTGTTCTTCAGGTAGCAAATCATCGGACGGTATTAGGAGTGGAATGTTTATGGAAATTGGCGTGTCTGTCTCGTATTCTAATTGTGGCGTACAAGCACTTGTCGTAGCAATTAATTCTGTCTGCTAATAAGCGATATGTGCAGGTAATTGTTAAATAATTTTCATAATTTTTCATGGTGACTCGTATGTTTCCGGTGGAAAATATTAAAACTTTCGAGGATTCCCTACGCCCCGAACTATTTTCTACCACTTACGATAGAATTATCCTCTAAACTACTGCACAATCGTTTTGGATCAGTTCCTTCGACGAAGATATTTTTACGCTTTTTAAATTCATCATTCATTAGTATGCCAGATGAATTTTCCTCCAATACTGCGGAAAATATATTTGGAATAGCTCCATCAACCAAACGAGGTTTCTTGTACAGCGTCTGTAGGACATGCTCGTGTGTAATTAACCCATTAACCCGTTATCAACAAAAAAAAAAATCTGTAATGGATACACCAAGCCCACCTGAAATAGCCAACCACTTATGTGTCATTAATTTACATACTTCATGTATAATTCTGCCGTCTGGGCCAACTGCTGTCCATTTCCGAATTATAGCCGCTTCTTCGGAATGTAGTTCACACACGAAATATTCTTTATCGTCAATGAACTTCTCACCGGGATACACCGTTTGCAACGCATTTTGTACGAAATTTGTCCATTTGTGCCTTCGTTGTTCTGGCTTTTTCGGAGCAGCAAAAAATGCTAGTTTAGCAGGGCGGCCTGCTTGGTTCGGAGTACAACCCGTTACGGCACAACCTTTCACCATTATGGATTTTTCAAGAAAAGTCTATCGGAAAACGCGACAGCACGAAACAAATTGACAGATTGATCACTGGATCCAGCCATGACAATTGACAGTTCACCGTCATTACCACCGAATTATTACCCGTAACGCCACCTGGATTAGCTTGCGCTTTCGGCATTTTGTGGAGACACGCAAGCTTACAGTTTACATGGGAAGTAGCATTGGGCTGGGTAACATGTAGTATACATATAAGTGCAATACAGGGTGATTCAGAATTCGTGACGAATCTCTCAAGGGGTTAATCCCCATCAAAATTGGGATCGAAAGTTCCTCAGCCATTTTTCCGAGAAATGATGTTTTTCCTTGGAATTTTTTTTCCGAAAAAAGATTTTTTCAACAATTTTCTATTTTTTGTTTTGTTTTCATATCATTTGTCAATTTTAAAGAATCTCAAATGATGCCGATGAGTTTTTTTTTTCAAATATTAAAGAGATTTCTCGGTGAAAGTTTCTTATTTGGTTGAAGATATTGGAAAAATGTGTTATGGTCCCAAGGAAACAAATCGTCTTTCGCGAAAATGGCAGAGGAACTTTCGATCCCAATTTTGACAAGGGTTAACCCCTCAAGAGATTCGTCACGAATTCTGAATCACCCTGTATAGCGTGTACGAAGTACAGTAGACTCTCGATAACTCGCCGCCTGACGGACAGTAAAGCGGGGAAGTCGCGAGTTAGCGAGAGTCCCCACTCCGGTGCTGCGCCACCCTTCGCCACGCGCACATCAAGCCGCACGGATCCAGTTTAGTAGCGGTGGTGGGGCGCAGTTTGTTGTGGTGGGGGACAGTTAGTTGTGCTGGTGTGTGTCTGTGTGAAAATTCACCCGCCGCTGCGGCGACTTACCGATCGGCGAGTTATGGAGAGTCTACTGTATGGAGATTAAGAGGGGATGTTGTAATATAATCGGCATACTAGCGACACCTGTGACAGTTCGTCTGAACTAAGCTTGCCCATGATGCCTTGCGTGTCTGAGTAGCGTCTCTAATGGCGTCAGTTCCTTTGTGGTGTCGACGCTCGATGCACGCTGATATGATCACCGAATAAAGAATATCAGTATCTTAGTAATCTTTTACACCCACCTACCTTTTTCTAACAAAACTAACGTGGGTTTCTAGCTTATGCGTCCTAAAATATGTGTGTGCAAGCCCAGCATTTTTTATCATTTTCATAAACTTCTTCGTTCGTAAAAGTGGTATCACGACTGATGTCAGTTTCACTACTGCTAGCCTCACTTTCAAGATCAGATTGTTGATTATTACGACCACCCGGTCTCACTTGATACATCCTCATAACCTGATAACCACTCATCGCGCGATTCTTCGTAATATCTGCAAAAATATTTTTCTGTACTGAAGTTTTCCATAAAGCCACTGACTGTGTGAGTGCCGAGATTGTCACCCAATACACTCGGGCCTCCGCTATTTGAACACCCGCTATTTGACGGACGCCGCTATTTGACCACATTCGTCCTCCGCTATTTGACGGGCGTTACCCCCACTATTCGGCAGCGTTCCCCTTAACATCGGGGCCGTGAATGACACGGAGTGGCGTGAACTGGCTGCGCAGAAAACTGTCCACAAGGAGTGGGGGACCCCTACTTTCGTCAAATAGCAGAAACGCTCGGTCCCGACTCGGTCAAATAGCGGAGGCCCGAGTGTAGTACAATGGTGTTAACTTTCAACTGTTCCCCATGAATCTCGAGACCATGATTTTCAAGACTTATTAATTCCTCGATGAAAGGTTTCAGCACACGAGGCAAACCAAAGTAGGCCACATCCGTTTCTCGGCGAAGTGAAATCAGCTGTAATGGGTCAATAGATTACCGACTCCAGGGATGCAGATTACTTAATGTATAGTAATAGACAGTGAGTTTGTAAACACCCTTTCCAGATCCCAGTGGGTTAACTATTTCTATGTCATCTTGGTATATGGATAATTGGATACTGCTCGGATCAGAGGAAAGAACTGGGTGAGTTTGAAAAAGGGAGCCATCCTCGATATCTGTTGATAAATCATGTGATCGCATCACTGCTCTATTCCTCCTTTCAGTGTACTGCTCATAAACTGACTCATCATCGAAGAGAGCTTTCAATGTTTTTCCTATTGGCAGGTACTGATATTTTCTGCTTACATTGTTTTTATTCAGACCCAGATTGTATGATTCAGGAATGACATGCTTAAATAATTGCGTATACTGCTCTCTCCTCATATATCGAGACCGCATCGGACCATCAGCATTATGCAATTGAATCAAAATGTCTTGAGCAAAATACTTTCAATAAGAGGCTTCACAGAATCACAGTCAATTCCTAAGGGTACTAGTTTTGCAAGTAACTTCGTACTGAATAATTCTAATAATTGTTTCAAAAGCAAATGATAAGCAGTGATGATATATTCAAGAGTTGAGTCAGGAACGTGAAACTTGAAAGCCAAAGTTAGGTAGATGTGCACCAATTTTTCAAAATTATTTCTTCTGGGACCAAATTAGCTGCAATACTGTAACCATCATTTGAAACTTGTGTATCCTGGGATTCAATACTTTCATAAGATGAACTACGTGCGATGCTGCAGGGTTGTTGATTGATAGGCTCAGAAAAATTAATATCAGCAGCTGTAGTAGGAGTGGTGGGTTTATGATGTCTGAACCGATGTGAGCGTAGCGTACTTTTGGATTTGCATTTATAAGAGCACGATGCATGAGGACACTTGATCATCAACTCGGAGTCTAAAGAATCTTGTGAACTCAGTTGCTGATATTCTGTTCAGCGCCGGATCTACAAATCTGAAGACAGGGGGCAAGGTACAATTTTGCCGCCGCCCCCCCCCCCCCCCCCCCCACTGTGAAAGTATAGAATAAATAATTAATTAAAAATAAAATCGGTTTTCATTATTCAACAAATAACATAAAATTTACGAACATCTACGTTTTGCAAAAATAGAAATCACTTGAAAATAGAATCATTAGCATAAAGAAAAATACCAAACAGAATTTTGCCGCCCCCTCTGACCTGCCGCCCGGGGCAAGTGCCCCCGATCGCCCCCCCCTAGATCCGGCGCTGACTCTGTTACAGCTACATTGTTATTTTTTAGCTGTGTCACGTGAGGGTGAAGCCCGAGCGGATGGAAAATTAAGTTCACGCAACCAAGAGATAATTTATAATTTTGACTTACCTTTCAATAAGTCGGTATATGGGATCTTGCTTACCTAGCTCTATACAGAGCCGTACGTCTATTTAAATATTCTAATTATGCGGCCAATCACTAGGATTAGGATTTGGTATATTGAAGGTGTAACTCAAATGAAGATGATTGGTTAACTGGTAAAAGCAAATTATATTCTGCAAGCGATTCGGAAAAAAATATGCAAATGAATGGTTAACAAAAATATGATTAAAGATGAAGCTATGTTTAAACGCTGTTTACTATGGCTATTAATGCGTTAAAGAATAGGGGAGACCGGGTACAAAAGTAACACTTTTTTCCAAACTCTGATTTCTAGCTATCAATGATATTTTCGATAAAATGAATATAGCCCTCTGAAACTTTCGTCTTTACTCTACAAATGTACATCATAGTTTTATTTAATATATCTTGGCTTCTAACAATTACAAGGCTGCAAAAAAAAAGTGTCGATTGTTACTATCGTCCTGAGCGTCAGGGCGAAAGTCACGCACTATGGGGACGAAAGTAGCATCGGGATTTTTTGAACAAATCAGTACGGATACTTCACTTAATCTTACAGGATTCCACAGAATTGATTATAATGAAGTAAAAAATATTATGATATCATCAGATAAACTCCATTTATAGTAAATCAACTAATTATTGAATATTTATGAAAGAATAAAACTCAAATATTCATTTTCTTCACTATTATTGAAATAACAAGTTAATAACAAAAACACAAGAATATTTTGATTGCAAGTAACTTCGAGGCATTCTAAAAATCAATGAAAAAATTACAATAGGTACCTAATGCCTGGTTAACATAACCCCGTGGTGTTGTGTTACTTTCGTCCCCAACCTCATTTTCCAGAATAAAAAAATTATAACTTCCAAAAAACAAACAGAACATAGAACTTCGACACCGCCACTAATGAAGCGACTTTTCAAGAATAATCTAGCAAAAACTCATTGTAGTATTTACATATTTACTACAGGTTTTCATAAGAATACCAAGAATCGAAAAACTTACTTGAGGCGGCAAGAAACACAAAATCTCCAATAAAACGTGTAAATTTCACGCACGGGCACAATCAATGGCTCAAACTGTATCATTATCGAACACGCTTACTACTATATAAAACACAACTTCTAGATTTGATTGTGTGCGTTGTAGGAAGCTTTGTTACTTCCGACCCGCTGTTACTTTTGTACCCGGTCTCCCCTACTATACTATAGTCGGTTCTCTGTTATTGCAACTCTCTTTCTCTCTATTGTACTGATATAAACATAACGTAATCTAATATCTAAAGAAAATAATAGCGCTGTGATTCTCTAGGCAAGACTGATTTGTACACGAATGACTTATGTGCAAATCAGCCTTATAATCCCTCTAGGGTGATTTTCCTAGTAAGAGAGATTTTTGGTATGAAAGACTTACACCAAAAATCTGTCTTTTGATCACTATGATTTATGGTAAACAATCGGTAATTAAAATTAAAAACTTAGCGTTGCTGTCTGACTGTACTGAGGTTGGGGCCCGTCGGATAGAATCGGAGCTATTGGGTGATACGTACTCCAGTGGGTCTCACCTCGTTGTTAGCACGTATGCAGCACTAAACCAGATCACTTGTTTTGAAATAAAGTCTAGGAACTGAAGCTATTAATTAATGAAATGCTCGAATGGTTTAAAATGGTTAAATTCGGTTAAAAATGTCAATGTTCAGAAACGAATTATTATTTTAACTTGAAACTATTTGAGGTTCACTGAATATTGAATTTGATTTTGGTTGATGAGAATTGTAAATGTGTCCATGCGCTTCAATTAGCTTTCGCTTTTAGAAATTTTTTTAACGAGATTAACTAAGTACTTTAGTATCGTCACTTAGAAGATTTTCAATAACTAACTCTTGCTTAACTGTTGAACCTTGGGACACGTCCGTGCACTATGCAACTTTTTAGACTAAAGACGTTATTAATATGTTGAAGTGAATAGTTTAAAACAATGAAGTTAATTCTTATCTTTAAAATGCATAATCTTGATGAGATTTATGGTTTGAGTTTATTGACGAGTACTGAGGCCTTTGGGTCGACACTTATAAAAGATTTGAACACCAACTCTTGGCTCTAATTAGCACACGGGTCCCTGCATCCACGCACCTCGCGATTCACCAGGAGAAAGACAAGTAATTCAGTTTAGATGCAGCTACGAGGCCGCTGGTGCATTGCATAGGTGTTACTCCGCCGTGGTAATTAGCCAATCAGAGACCTGCGTCTTTACGCGGATGAGTAACTCATCGCTCCTGGCCGCTTTACCTAAGACAGCGTTCCGCGGTCCCAACCTCAAGATAGTCTGTTTGCAATAACATTTAAAATTTCATGCATTCCAATTCTTAACAATTTTCCTCACACATCCTTCCATACGTTCTAATGAATAATTTGGTAACATCGAGAATTTGCTTAGTGGATTGATTAAGCCTATTTGTTCTTGTGTTACGTCCTAGGCTGAAAGCCGAATATTTAACCTATAGGTACAACAGTTGCCGTAGTTATTAACCCTCCGTTGTCACACTACCAAAAAATAACCGGACCGTCACACTGGGTGGATTTCACCCAGTCCATTTTCGAATGACGATCGTGAGAAAACTATCTGTCCGATTTGGATCAAAAAATTACGAAACATTATCTGAATATTGTAGATTATGCAATAGAAGTCGTTTTGTTGAAAATTGAAAGACAACAGGTTAGAGAAAAATCGTAATTTTGTTAATTTGTGAAGATAGAACAATTTTGCTCAAAAGTCGATGGGTTGAATCCACCCAGTGTGACGACGGAGGGTTAACATAGGTATGAGAATACCGACGTGCAATTACCATCGGAGTTTTAATAATACTCTATTAATGTAATTCCATTCATAATTTTTTCCTTTAATTCTTTTATATTATTTTACTCGTAGATATAAGTCAATACTTTTGAAAGGAACAATCTTAACTATAATATAGACAATTTCATCTCATTTTCTCACGAAACGAATATGTTTGGAAACACTTGAAATATCATAAAACTAAAAGCCTAAACTTTAAGTAAACTTTGAACGTTAGAAAATCTCCTTATTGAGGAAACATAAATCTTGCAGATCCTTCAGATTTTTACGACCCAAAGCGGAAAAGTCTAAAGACAAAGACAGCTCTGTTTAAAAGAAGAGAGATCATAGATGCTCACAGCATCCCTTCTTGGCGTCTCGACGCTTGGGCCTCTGACCCAATCGCCTCGCGCTAATGATCTCTCAGCCAACTAGATTTTTTCCCGCTTTTGTTTTAATGAGCTTTTTACCAATAGAAAAAACCTCGCCTTCCCGCGAGTTTTCCAGAACCTCCCCTTCGCGTACCCGCGAGGAGAGATCCTTTTTCTCCATTATTAGTTAGTTAGTCACGAAATCTCAAACAGTGAAGATCAAACTTATAGAATCACAGAACTTAGAATAATCAACTCAAAGTGTTTGGTGAAACAGTTAATTAATAAGTGAATACTAAATAAACCATAGAAACTACAAACTAAAGTTAATCAGAACTCATGTGAAGATTAACAACCTAACTTGTGCAGATTGTTATAAACTGATTGTTAAATAAATATTGTTATATAATTGAAAAGTGAAATCTTCAAACATTTATTTCACCCACGCATAGTGGTGGCTGATGAAACCCATTTACCTTAACAGGTATGAGCTAAACGACGTCTCGAAGAACTAGTTATCCAAGACTCGGTAAGAAACATAGAACTCTACCTTCTACAGATCAGAACCTCACAGAATCTAACTAGTGATTCGGATCTCCTAAATAATAATTATTCAGGACGTAACAGCTCTTATCTATAATAAATTCGGTGGCAGCGTCGGGATATCAGTCTGAAATAAATTAAAAACTAATCAAAGAAATAAAACATCTAAATAAAAAATCTGTTAACAAGTGTGAAATTTTTTTTTACATTGGTAATAATTCACAAACTGTAAAAATCATCAAACTATCGTGACTAAACATCATCGATCTAAACATCAACATCAAAAATTCAATCATCAATGAACTTCAAACTCGACATCGATCATCATTGATTTTGCCGTCGGATACCATCGCAGCGCAGAACTTCAAGATCTACTCCAGCAACCGAAGACCCGCCCTACCGCTCACCCACGAAGACTCCTACACTAACTCATAGATACTACGCTATTGTTATTTCTCTTCGTAAAAGTAAGTCAAAACCAATTTTATCAAAATGACTACCGAAAACATGTCTATTGATAATAATTCTACTTTGAATAATACGAATAGTAGAACACATGATTATAAAGAATTTTTCAAAATCATTCCTGAATTTAATGGTACACCTGATGGTTATCCAATAAAATCATTTATTCAACATTGTGAATACTCAAAAGCATACATACCAAATTGCGGAGAAGATTTCTTAGTAAAAATACTTTGTTCTAAATGTAAGGGAGAACCCGCAATACGTGTTAGCGATGCAAATTTACTAACAATTGACGAACTGATACAATTTTTAAATTTACACTTTAGACCGAAAAAACAAGTTACCACATGGTTTAACGAATTTAGCGATTTCAAACAAAAACCAACAGAAAGAATAATTGATTTCAACTACAGAATAGGTAGACATTTACAAGCAACGCTTTTAGAGATAGATTTTGTCGGACAAAATACGGAAGCTAGGAAAATATCAGCAAACGAAACTGCTGTTCGATCTTTTATCACTGGTTTAAATCCTAATATTGCAATGTTTATACCAAACTTAGGCTTATTTACAACACTAGTCGATGTGGTGAAAGAAGCTATAAAAATCGAAGAACAACAGGAATTAATACAAGCTTTTGATTTCGGAATTAATGAAGCTTCACCAAAACAATGTCTTCCCATACAGTCGAATCAAACTAATAATTATAAACCAACTAATAAATCTAACACACATAATAAGGCAAATCAAGGAAACACGAGTAATGAAAGTAATCCAGCAAACTCAAGTACACAAGACGCGAAATTTTGCAATTACTGTAAGAAAAATAATCACGTCATTGTGGATTGCCGAATTTTACAAAATGAAAATAAAAAACTCGGTAATAATAGTGATAACGCAGAATCAAATCCAAACAGATCATTAGAGTGTAATTATTGCAAGAAAAAAGGTCATTTAATCAGAAATTGTAGAAAACGCAAATATAATAACGCGAAACGCGAAAATAATAACGGTACGACACCTAATACCGATATACCTGCGGGAAACAAATCACCGTCCCCTCGACCAGGCGCGTCGACGGTTCAGCAATAAATTCAGTGCTTATTTCACAGACTAACCATAAACTTTTTACAGCAGAATGTAAAATAAGTTCCACACATACAACCTATAATTCTCATTCAGTAATAATCCAATCGAAAAATCTTAAACGAACAAATACTAAATTTTCAATCGATACCGGATCACAATTAAATTTAATTAAAATCGGTGAACTAAAAGCTCCAATTTCAATAAATAATTCGATAACTTATGAATTGAACGGTATTTCGGAAAAGGATAAACCAATTACTTTAGGACAAATACAGCTACAGATAAATAATATACATGGTAAATTTAACGTCATCCCAGACGATTTCCCTACAGATTTCTCAGGTATCATAGGGTCAGAATTCATGCATGTGAACGAAGGTAAAATCGATTATGAAACAAGACATGTAACTCTTAATAACAACAAAATTTCCTTTTGTGATACAGAGAGTATTGTTCTCCTAGCCAGAACGAAATCTCTCATGTTCATTTGGGTTAACAATTCATTGGAAAAGGGTTACGTGCCACGTTTAGATATGCATGAAGGTATTTTTGCGGGTGAATCTTTGGTTACAAACATCCAGGGAAAAGCGCATTTATATGCTATTAATACAACGGATAAAGACATGTAACGCGGCCAAGCCACGACCTATATAAATAGTAATACAACAAGGCGTATAGCGCGCGCCATCTGTCGTTAGCGCGGTCAACCATATCAAAGAGCCATCTACCGTAGGCGCGGTCAACTTACGGCAAATCGCCATATTACCTAAAATCTCTATCGCTTACAAAGTAACTATATGAATTAGATAAGTTCGGCAATTAAATAGCATTTAATCAGAGAAATATCTCTCTGGATATAGCATGGTGAGATACTAGTGGGGGATCGCTTCGGCACACCACCTGTCTTCTCGTTTTGGCATGTCTATTGCTTTTTCAAGTACACGATCTCATTTGAGGAGTGGGGAATAGATAGTGGGGGATCGCTTCGGCACACCACCTGTCCTTTCTTTTGCTTCTTGGATACCATCGTGGGAGTCAAATCAGTGAAGTCTTTATATTTTTGAGGTAGAAGATAGCTAGTGGGGGATCGCTTCGGCACACCACCTGTCTCTTCTTTTACTTCTTTGGGGGTCAAATCAGTAAAATCCTTTCTTGTAATTGAATTCTCTCTCTAAATATTCAATCAACTCAGTAATATCAAATCAAATATGAAGTAAAATCACTTGCAGTAAAATCACTTATAATCAAATCACTTAGTGCAGGTAACAGAGTCCCAATAGATAGTCAGATAACTTCTGATATGAAACATAATATAGAAGTCCTAGTTACTCTCAGGCGAAGCGATTCAAATAGAGTCATTTTAAGTAGCGTCAATCAAGAACTACTTAGATAAATTCAGGTAGAACACACAATATAGAAGTCCTAACGAGTCATAGGCAACGAACTCATCTAGAGTTATTATATTATATACAGGCAGTAGTTTTCAAGATAAATTTCAACTCTCTAAAGAGTCACTTCATTTAATATAGGATATAGTCAGAGTCAACTCACTCAAAAGTGATTTCAATTAGTATAGGTATTAGTTATTGAGATCAAAGCACAATTAGGATATAGGAGTCCTAAACAAGATATAGGGCAAGTTTAACTCATTCAGAGTTATGAGATTTAGCATTAGGCATTAGATATTAAGGGGACCCGGTGGTCTAGAATTTTCGAAAAATCGATTTTTTTTTTTTTTGATATTTCGAAAGTATAGTATCTTAAGAATATACTATGAAAATTTGGTGACGAAATTCCGATTACTTCCGGATTTACAGGCCATTAGAGAGTCAGCGCCGAAGTAGTTCGAGGAACCGGTCGGTCGGGCTCTATTGTTCGTATACCTGAGTTAGACTAAGGATATATTTTAGTTTCAAGAGTTATATTGGTTAGTTTTTGGAGACAGAGGGAATCCTTTATGGTGCTGGGATCGCCGATTAATTGTAAGTACATGTTTGAATCCAATTTCTCGAGAATATACTTACTTGAAACTTTAAACGCGTTTATCTCGAAACTACTTTTTTCCGTCTAGTGGGGGCAAAAAAAAAAAAACTACTAGACCGATTTGTCTGAAATTTTAATATGTTATTCTGTACAGTACTGGCTCTCCCTGGGACTAGAATAAATAGTTTCCGTAAAATATTTCTATTTTTTTTATAAAAAAAACTTTGTAAGAAACGGGTCATTTTCAGACTCGTAATTTTAACTACGCGCCATTTTGTCAAATTTTTTTTTTTGTTTTTCATTATAGTGCCTGTCATAACTATACTCATACTAATTAAGAATCCGTCAATTTTTTTCATTTCAGATAAGAGGGAGAGATAAATCATCCCCCACCGGTCAGGTCCATTTTTTTGGAGAGGGAGGCTTCAGCGCCATTTTTATAATTGAAGAAAATTATTATTTTTGTTTAAACTTGCGTTTTTGTATAGTCAATAAGTAATAAAATGTGTGTAAAAAAATTTGAAAGCATTGGTCATTCCCTTCATAGAGAAACAATTTTTTTAAAATAGCTCAAATTGTAGGCCGCGAGACCACCGGATCCCCTTAAGATCACGGTTGACCGCCGGTAAAAGCTTGCTAATAAAAAGCCAATTAATATAGAAGCCCTCAAAAGAGGCATGTGAGAGTTTCACCTACAAATGTTCAAATCTTAGCCTTATTGTTTTAAAACTGTTATATTCATTTGAACCATATTATTCTAAATAAAACGCATTATTTATATGTAACAAAACAATCTGAACTGAATCACCTTCCCTAATTCTTAAATTATATAAAAGTAGGCCCGTGGATTAATTCCTAAACACCCTGAGATTAGAGTTTACATCGGCATTTCGCCGACATAAGTTAAGTAAAATTTTAGAGCACCACAGACATTAGGGTCGATATTCCCGTAATTCCTCTATATCCTTTCGATATGAGCGAAGACGAGGACAATAGTTTAGTAAAGAACAATACCCCAGAGCGTAAAGACAGTACTCGGACGCGAGGAAACCGCGCTAACGAGGTCATAAATCTTTCACGACTAGATCACCTTAATGAGGAACAAAGTAAAGCAGTATTTTCTCTAGTAGAAGAATACTCTGACTTGTTCCATATCCTAGGAGAAGCATTGCGTGCTACAAACGTTTTGACACATCGTATATTAACCTCAGACAATATACCTGTAAATACTCGTCAATATAGACACCCTCCACACCAGAAGCTAGGAATAGAAAAACAAATTAACGATCTTTTGCAAACAAATACAATACAACCGGCAACCTCACCGTATAATTCCCCCGTTTGGATTGTACCTAAGAAAGCAGATTCTAAAGGTAATAAAAGATGGCGCTTAGTAATTGATTATCGCAAATTAAATGAGAAAACTATCGGGGACGCGTATCCGTTACTATTAATAACAGACATTCTTGACCAACTCGGTGGTGCAAAATATTTTTCGATATTTGATTTAGCATCGGGTTTTCATCAAATTGAGATACATCCAGAGGATAAACATAAAACAGCTTTTACAACTCCTCACGGTCACCAAGAATTTAATAGAATGCCATTCGGATTAATGAACGCCCCCGCGACATTCCAACGTTTAATGGATACAGTTTTGAAAGGTTTACAAGGATCAGAATTATTTGTTAATTTAGATGACATCATAATTTATTCACGTTCAATCTAAGAACACGCGTCTAAATTTAGAAAATTAGCCGAAAGATTAAGAAAAGCTAACCTTACTTTACAAACTGATAAATGCGAATTCCTTAGAACAGAAGTAAAATATTTAGGACACATTATATCCGCCGATGGATGAAAACCAGATGCTAAGAAAAAAGAAGCAGTTAAACATTTTCCAATCCCAAAAACACCGAAAAACGTTAAAGAATTCTTAGGACGCGCCGGATACTATCGTCGTTTTATAAAAGATTTTGCAAAAATCGCGAAGCCTTTATCGGATCTCACAAGTAAGAACGCACAGGTCGAATGGACCTCACAACATCAGGTAGCTTCCGAAATTTTGCGTGATAAGCTTTGTGAAGCACCAATATTACAATACCCAGATTTTTCAAAACCTTTTGTTGTAACAACTGACACATCAGGATACGCGGTCGGAGCTATTCTTTCACAAGGCGAAATTGGGAAAGATACTGCAGTCGCGTATGCTTCACGTGTACTTAAGGGGGTATCCACACCTTTGAATGGGTTAAAATTCTGAAAAAGATATTAATGTTTTACAGCGAATTTGAGAGTCTGATCGAATCCAAAAAAATCATGAAGTTTGGGGAGGGTTCGACCCTCATTATCCATACCTAACATTCAATATTACTTTGAGTCCAATAGTAGCTACGCTCCATATAGAAAAATACCAAATTACTCGGTTGTCGTAAAGAATCAGGAGTATCGTTGGACCAATTCTGGAGTTTTTGGTCTTCAAGTGTTCAGAAGAGGTACCTCTATCAGATGAACAGACAACTTTTTGATATCGCAAAAATTGCCTGACTCGCAGAGTTTTTACTGAGATTTTTCTGATTCTTCAATTTTTTTTCTATATTTTTTCTATTATCTCAACCAAAAATAGTGATATCAAAAAGTTGTCAGTTCATCTGATAAAGGTTTGGATTCTACAAATTTAAAGACCACAAACTCCAGAATCGGTCCAGCGATGCTCCTGATTCTTTACGACAACCGGTCAAAATATTCATTCTCCAGAAATCAACTTTCAAACTTTTTTATTTTAATTTTTTTTTTATTTCCTATTATTTCCAGAGAGGAAAATCTAGTTACAGGAAATCAAGTTTTAAGATTTTGCTTATGACTAATATGCTGGATCCGCAGCTGCTCTCGTATCGATGAGTTATGAGTCGAGTCGAGTCTAGACACATGTGCCAGGTGGAGGTTTGTAGTGAGTTTTGACCCGTTCTGTACAACAACAGTGTCGGTTAGGTGTCCGATGAGGCTGTTAGAAAAATAATGAATTGCTTTAGAAAAAATCTGATCAAAATTGTTCAAAACATAAAAATTCTGTAAAATTTTTGATCTTCAATATTTTTGAGATTCAGAAGATGCTAGCACAATTTTTGTCAATACTAAGAAAATTCTTTCATCTTTAATCAATCATACCTTTTTTCTTATAATATTTATTAATTCTTGCAATTAATATATGTATTATAGAAATACTCATCTTTTTGGAAATCCAAATGTGTAGTCTCCTGGCATCGATTTCAAACGCACTTTTTGATGGATCATCTTCTTTCGATTCCGAAGTCTCATCTCAGATATATATACCTACACTGTGTTTATCCGATAATGGAAATTACTATTGGTTTGAATTCGTACTGAGAGCACGACAATATTTACAAACGAGTGGACAGCTAACCTCGAAAAAACGTAGATCGCAGCCATGTGTTCTGTCAATGATCACAATTTAAAAGAATATTGGAAATTCAATATGTGTAAGAATGATAATTACAAACAATTAAAAGATCACAAAATCAAATTCAAAATCGAAATATATCCAAACCTCATAAAAGTAAGCAGTGGTGTTGGCGGTGTTGTACAATACTTATGGCACCAATCTGAGGGTTCGCGCGCCTCGCCGCGGCGCTTTTTCGCAATTTGGCACTGCCATGGCTGTAACTTCTCAAATCCTCTAGATATCTTGACTCCGATTTATTTGCAGGTAGAGTAGGTCACTAGCATTCCAAATAAATTATAAAAAAAAAAACGATTTTTTGAAAATTCAAAGGTGTAGATACCCCCTTAATAAACACGAAAGAAATTATTCTACGACTGAAAAAGAAATGGTAGCAACAGTCTTTGCATTGAAAACTTTTAGACCGTATCTCTATGGTAGACAGTTCACTCTGCTCACCGATCACAGACCGCTTGTATGGGTAAATTCTATGAATGACCCAACATCGCGAGTAATGAGATGGAGAGAACGTTTGAAAGAATTCGATTATTCGATTCAATATAAAGCAGGTGAAGCTAATACAAATGCTGATGCATTATCGCAAAACCCCATAGTATTACCCGTCAAATTCAAATGGCGAACATCAAATACTATAGAAGATCAACAACCATTGATAGGACAACCAGGTATAGCTAGACTTAGATCACCTTCTGATACAAGTATCAACTTACCTGATAAGAAAACTAAATTATGTTAAACTTTAAGTTCGGATATAAAAGATTTTAGAGGGTTTCCAAAAGAAATTAGTGAAGCTAAAATCGAAACTATTGAGCCCGTGAAAGCGACAGATCCGAGACAATCGCGCGCACCCTCGATAGAATCAATCTCAGAAAAATCTTTAAGCAGTGATAACAGGTCTGATCAACCAATAAATCTTTGCATTAACAAACCCTTAGAACAAACTCATAGAAAGAAATCTAAATCAGCTATGAAAAAGAAGTCTGATATTAAAAGGTATACTTCACTCCAAGTTTCTTCGAAACTCCATACATCATTGTCAAGTGATGATTCAGACAATTCTAGATTGAAAAATAAATCCAAGACAACTTCTAAATCCGAATCTGAAATTCCCTCTGAGAAACCTGAGATAGAACAACTTTCTGTTCAAAAATTGGTTGAACAAAATCCAGAAATTGAACAACAGATCTTAGACGATCAAATTATAACACAAATAGATAACGAACAAGTCATATTAGGAGAAAATGCAGATGTAGACAATACAATTGCCTCACCCTATTTTCCAACCCCAGAACGTAGTAGACCTACAGAAGAGTAAGGGAATGATTTAGTCCCGGCCCCTTTAAGAACCCCTACTCAGGGAACGCCTACTACTAATACCCATAGAACTCAGTCATTTCGTACACAAAATAATTTTCAACGCAATTTAGCTAAAAATTTATTAAATAAAAGATCAATTCAATCAGCTGAATTTACACCTTCTCCAGCACTACGTACAAAAAGGAAAATTGATAGAAATAGTATTAATATCCCTAAAATTATTGTTTCCGAAAGTCGTTCGGATATATCAGACTCACAAGACTCAGATGTAGTTAAACCAGTAGACATGAATATTTCTTATCGAAATTTCACAGTAAATTACTGGTCTTCAGATGAAGGAGATATATCTAACATCACTATGACACAATCCTTAGTTGAATCAGAACCTATGGATCAAGATAACGCACTTAGCTTCATGGAAATAGATAATAGTTTAGTAGTCAATGAGCCTCACACAGATTCACACAAAGTTGCATTTTCGGTATCACCTACCCTTGACAAAAGTCGGACCGAGAAAACCGTTACGACACATGTCCAACAGAAAAAATTAGAAACTTCCCCAAAGAACAATAAAATTATACCCGCAGAGAACAATAAAAATATACCCGCAGAAAGGCACGACCACGCACAATCGCGAACGCGCAATTTTAGGTGGGACAAGGAAGTCATGCTATTTTGCTTTTTATTATTTTACTTTTTTCTTCGCAACGAACAAAGAAACGATCATGAGCGACGCGCTTTTTTTCTATCATTTTGTTTCGTCCGATGACGCTGTTACCGAAAACATACGCAGCGGACTGGGAGGAAAATTCATCACTTACGGCCTTGCCTCCCATGGGAGGCAAAACTCCCCTGGTCGGTAAAACTGGAGTTCCCTACCTCTCAGCGGGTAAGGAAATCGGCCTTCCCGGCCATGTGGGAAAAAAACAATTCAATAGAGACCCGAGATAATTTAGAAATGAAAAAAGACCATTACATTTGTTTTATATCCGCAGATGGAACTGTGTCAGATAACATAGGTATATAGCTAATAGAACTAGGATTATTGAAATTAACCCCTTTAGAAAAATACAATTTAGGTCAAGTAATAACCTTAGGAACTTCAGAAAAGAAAGTATTTGCCTTAGTAACTCGAGAAAATGATCAAACTTTGCCCAAAGCAAGTAGTTTTAGTAGAGCCTTTGGAAATTTGAAAACGATAATGAATAACTCCAATATTAAAACAGCTAGATTATCCCAAGGTAGAAGCGACCTTCATGTCTCAGCTTGGATGACAATAAAAAAGATTATCCGTAGAACTTTTGCTGGTACGGACATTCAAATTACAATTTGTAAAGATAAAATTATTATACCACCCGTAGAGCAAAGACAAGGTATAATTGAGGAAAACCACGAGTCACCCGTAGCAGGTCATAAAGGTGTTACTAAAACTTACAATCAAGAGACTCGGTAGAGTCTCGCGCCAAGTACATTAGACAAAATTTTTTTTCAAGCGCGAGACTCAACGAGTCTTTATACCCGAGAGGCAACTACCCTAACCTATACCGCGAACTAGTATCTTCGTTTTCTTTCACCTCACAACATACACAAATGAAACTAATTTAATCTAGGATGTGGGCATGAAAAGCTTTCATTTGAGCCTTAGATCGATTAAATCGGTGTCCGGAGTGCTGAGATATTATTAACTACAGATTCTGATACCCCGTTTCCACGTACAATGTTTGTTCTTCTCCTTAGTGTTATATGCTTTTGGCCGATACACGGCATCCTCATGAGAGAAGCTGTTGAATATTCGCCCTAAGTTTACCCCTCGTACCCCTTTGGCGCCGTTCCGGCGCATGCGTGGTCACCTGCTGCGCAGTGGGGACTGCGTCTATCTTCATAGCGTTGAGTATTTTCGCCATATTAAGTCGCAAAAATACGCAAATCCACAATACAATAAAACAAAGGAGTTAAAACGTTCCCAAGAGAGCAGTAAGTAGCGTGACGCGCAGAAAAAGCCAGGATGTCAGATTCAGATGACTTTTCGGGGCCAGGCCACCGAGAGGACAGCAGTACAAGCCCTGGCAGCAACGACGCCGCCGGCGGGCGGAGGGGAGGGACGAACTACTTCAACCTCGTGGACTACGATAAGTCAGATAATGAATCCAGGCCTAACTCACCTAAGAGACGTCGTATACAGCCAACAGATTCCCGACTAGAGGCACTACAGAGTCAGGTCGACGTCTTGACGTCTCTACTATCACAGGTACACCCTAACCCCCCTCCCCCCCCTGGGCAGACGGACGGCCCAACAACGTCCACAGTCAATCCATCCTTCTTGTCAAGACCCACAGTACACACCAGGGTCCTGAGTCTGGGTGATTTTAGAACAGACGTTGACGAAAACAGAAGACTACGTCCCGCTAATAAAGAAAGATTGGAAGTCCTAGACAATTTACAACACTTCGGGACCGTGGAATGGAAGGAGGTCAGATACGCTAATGCCCTCAAAAATGTTTCAGCTTCACCAGGGTTCATAGAACTCAGAGTAAACGAAGAACTATGTTACTTCAGTAAAAAGAAAGATCCACTACTCCCGACAGATCGGGCGCTGAGGGGTCTTTGCAACGCAGTGCTAGAACAAGGAGTTACTAAAGAACAGCTTGCAAAGCATCGTCGATTGGGCCTTCACAAGGCCCTCAGAGTTAACCCCCGAATCGCTTTTCGAGAAATTGACCTCAACATTCGGCGTAGGCTCGCAGATGTCCAAGAACTTCGACCAGATCCTCCAGGTCATGTGTGGAAAGCGGGCCGAATGTATCGAAAATAGGAGAGAGCGGCTGTTCGAAGAGATACTCAACAAATCTGTTCGGGCCGCACTACGGCAAGTCCCACCGAGCACCGAATACTTGTTTGGTAAAGAGAAACTTCAACCCCTAATCCAGTCATTAGGAGGCTCATAGACGTGGTTAAATACCCCGTCATACATGCTGCCCAAAAAACCCGCCATCAAGAAGGATTTTAACCCAACAAGGTCGAACAGGCGCTCCTTTCGCTCCCCAAACAGATCATACCAGAGTTCGAAAGAGAATTCCAACCCATATCAGAACAACTTCAAGCCTAGAGGGGGAGGAAAGAAAGATTTCAGAAGAAGCCCGAGGATTCCTTTCGCAAAAAGCAGGGAAAATGACTATCCGTCACTGCAGGAGTTCGCAGGAGGCCAGCTAGCTGGCTTCCAAGACAGATGGAGGAAAATGGAAGCCCCCCCAATCATCTTACGACTAATAGCAGGTATAAGAATTCCGTTAATATCAAAACCACCTTTCATAAACAATTGGAGACACTCCAGATTCATACCAAGAGTATCTCCAGAGATGACAGAACAGATCAATCTCCTAAAATACCAAAGAGTCCTAGAGCGACCGGAGAAAGACTCTCCGAGCTTTATCTCAAAGATGTTCCTAACCCGAAAGAGCTGCGGAGGAGTGCGACCCATTTTCGACTTGCGTGGCCTCAACAACCACGTGAGAGTACAAAAATTTCAACTAATCTCGCACTTCAAGCTTCCAGATTTCCTACAGGACGGGGACTGGATGACTTGGATAGACCTATCCCAAGCGTACTTCCATGTACCAATCGCAGTAGCCCACAGACACCTCCTCCGTCTCGTATACGACGAGGAGTTACTTCAGATGACGAGCTTGCCCTTTGGCCTCTCATCGGCCCCTCAGATCTTCGCGACAATCACGAACTGGATTGCGAAGATCCTTCGTGCGCGAGGTATGAGGGTAGTCGTATATCTAGACGACTTCCTTCTGGTCTCTCAAGACAGAACCAGTTTAGCCTGCCAAGTAACAGAGGCAATAAAACTCCTGGAACACTTGGGCTGGCGAGTCAACCACTCAAAATGTGTCCTGAACCCTTGTCAGAAGCTGGAATTCCTCGGAATTATCTGGGACACACAGAACAACCAGATCAGCCTACCGGAGAAAAAATCCCACAAGATCATGGATTCAATCAAAGACCTCAGGACCAGAGGAAGCTGCACCCTGAAACAGATTCAGTGCCTTTTAGAGCAGTTAAACTTTGCCAACGTCGTCGTCGACAGAGGGCGTCTTCACTGCCGCCACCTCCAACGGTTTTCCATAACCTTTAGACAGAGAAGGCTGCGGGAGAGGCTGCCGATTCCGCGCACAGCAGTAAAAGAGTTGGAATGGTGGAGCGAAGCAACAGTTTCCACGGCTTGTCTTCACAAGAGCCAGGTCACTCGCTTTCTGACTACGGACGCGGCAGACACCGGGTGGGGAGCACAGTTGAATGGAACCCTCATCTCCGGAACCTGGACGAGAGAGCAAGACAGGTGGCATTCCAACCTGAAAGAGATGGACGCAGTATACGCTGCAATAAGGGATCAGGCACAGAACCTGCAAAAGACTCACATCCTTTTACAAACAGACAACCGCACTCTAGTAGCTTATATCCAGAAAGAGGGAGGGACAAGATCCTTAAGGTTGCTCAACCTCGCTTCCCAACTACTGGAACTAGTCGACAGCCTGCAGATAGCCCTGTCTGCAGCCTACCTCCCAGGAAGATACAATGGTATAGCGGACCGGCTGTCACGAAAAAAAGGTACTCCCAGAGTGGCACCTGCTACCAGAAGCAACAAACCAGATCTTCAAAAGATGGGGCGTCCCCGACATCGATCTCTTCGCATCAGCAGACTCAGCCATAGTCGAACGTTATGTCTCCAGAGACTCCACAGATCAATACGCCTGCTTCATAGACGCATTCAGTCGTCCATGGGACTGCAGACTGGGGTGGGCGTTCCCTCCACCCAGCCTCATCCCCAGAGTCCTGGCACACCTAAACAAAAGCAAAGGGCACGTACTGATTGTAGCCCCCAACTGGGAAAGGACGTTCTGGATGTCAGACCTAATCCAGAGGTCCACGGAGCCACCAATGCCCATCCCGAGATTGGAGAAGGTTCTAATAGACATCACAACCAATCAACCCCCGCCAGAGATCGAGCGCCTTTCTCTCCAGGTGTGGAAGGTTGGCTGTGGGAAAAGCTAGTCAACAATTGGTCCACTCAAGAGAAGGAACTGGTTAAGAAGAGCTGGCGCCAATCAACACTAGAAACCTACAAGACTCCCATTCGTAGGTGGATTACCTGGTGTGAACAGAACAGCATCGACCCTGAAGTACCACAGGGCCCGGATCTAGCAAGGTTCTTGGCTAACTTATTCCTCACAGAGGGACTTGCATACAGCACTATCCTGGTGCACAAATCAGCAGTTGCCACATTTTTATCAGGAACGACTTCACGGAGTTTGTCATCCGACTTTCTAGTGCATCAAGTCCTAAAGGCCATCTCGATCGCTAAACCTAGAGAGTTAAGAACAGAAATTTGGGATGTTCAAATTCTACTGAACTGGCTAAGTACACCAACGGACAAGCTATCGTTCTTCGAAGTCTCGCGAAGGGCAGCAGCCGTGCTGTTGGTGGCATCTGGACGGCGTATTCACGACCTCACCCTACTAAGGATATCAAAGAACTCCCCAACTAACTTGGGAAACGAGATTATTCTGTGGCCAGACTTTGGCTCCAAAACGGATCGAGGCAACTTCCGACAGTCGGGATGGAAACTGTCCGGACACCCAAACATCTGGCTCTGTCCAGTGACCTGGCTTAGAGCCTTGCTTAAGAAATCAGAAGAAAGACGAGCGACAACAGAACTAGACCAAGTCTTTATTATGGTGACTGGACCTGTAAAAGCAGCCTCTAGATCAGTCATAGGCGGATGGATCCGATCTATTCTAAGGGAAGCGGGAATAGATGCTTCTCTGGGTAGTATCAGATCGGCCGTCGCCTCTTGCGGATGGCTGGATAAGGTACCAATCCAGGACATTCTAGACAGAGGAAATTGGAGATGTGTCGAAACATTCAGGAAGCATTACTGCAAAGAAGTAAAGAGCACGGATCAAAGCAAGTCCAGTTTGCTGTTTGCAAATTTTACGCCAATATAACAATGTTCCTATCTATAGAATCTTCTAATCGTTCCTATCTATATAATTTTATAATTTTTCCTATCTATATAATATTATAACAAAAAAGTAAAAGAGAAACAGACTCACTACATTAAAAACAAAACAAAGATGTATGTGCAATAATAAAAAGCATTTATTGAAAAACCTGAAAAACCTGAAAAACCTGAAAAAAAAAGAGACAAAGCCTTCAGCTTTGAACTCTCATCATCACATAGCATTAAGAGGTCACCAGCAGATAACAAACACGTCTCTCATGAGGATGCCGTGTATCGGCCAAAAGCATATAATGCTAGTGTTTTGAATTACAACAAAACACGTATTATATGCGAGGGCCGATACACGGCATCCCAGCAAGCATCTTGCTGGATGAGACCCGCTATGAAGATAGACGCAGTCCCCACTGCGCAGCAGGTGACCACGCATGCGCCGGAACGGCGCCGACGGGGTACGAGGGGTAAACTTAGGGCGAATGTTCAACAGTTTCTCTCATGAGGATGCCGTGTATCGGCCCTCGCATATAATACGTGTTTTGTTGTAATTCAAAACACTAGCATTCTTCAGACCAAGATTCAGCCAATTCAAACCATTCCCATATAAAATCACTAGACGGGAAACCACACGAAAGTTGTATAGAGTGACGTCAGTATACGAGATAGTTCCGACGTAGATAGTGCCAGTATCGCAGACAGAAACCGTCCGCTACACTAGCAGACGCGTGTTGTCATTTCATATTTTTAAATCCAAATAAAGGAAATAAAAGAAAGTACGAGCAATGCTTAATGCAAAATTTGAACGTACAAAAACTAGCGAATACCTCCCAAAAGCCACTTAGGTGCGAAAACCTCACACCAAGTACATTTAAGTGATAGCCGCCAACAAAAATGTTTCGATAGGTTAATTATCTTAAATCCTACGATCTTGAGCTTTTGAGGTTATGCGAATCGACTGACGTGTAAAATTCATAGTGATAAATAAATAATAATTGTGAACGGATAATTTTACGATTAGGCTTACCTTGTATGACACAAGACTGTTAGATGACTATTAACTGACTATTACCTCTAAATTTTATTCACTTATACATTGTAGATTTGGCTTATTTCCATTCATGAATGCAATTATCGGAGAAAACGGTGTTTTGGGGATTCAATTTTCTAGCAAGTCACCGCCTGAGAAAGTCTGACAATAGAAAATCAAGAAAAAATGTTGAAGTTAAAAAATATCAGGATAGCATGATTTGATATAAGGAACGGCAAGGAGCCAGACCAACAAAGCCGAGTTCAAGCGTTGGATTGCAACAAATTCCACTTCAAGCTCGATGTTAGGCTCATTTCTAGAGGCTCGTCAGCTCGGACCTAAACTGCGAGCCAACGTTATGTGTAGGATTTCAACGAATTCTATATTTTATCTCGGTATCCTCTAGTCCAAACGAGACTGTAAGTCGACGTTGTGTGTTGGACTACGATAGGCTTTATTCTACACTCCACGTCAACGTAATGCCTTGACCTTCGGTGAAGATAATTTTTTAATCCATGTTTTACAATTAGCTTAGATTCTCCGCTCAGAAGCTCAATCAAATTCAGATTAGTGCTATCACGACAAATGGTGAGAATAAAAATACTTATTCAATATTAAAGAAATGATCGATCGACTTCCTCTTTCTCAGATGATAGAGATTCTGATTTATATTTATTTATTATTTGTAGACTCAGCGTATAATCCATCATGAATGGAATTATTGAAGAAAAATCTTTCTTATGGATTGTTAATGTGATAATTTTGTGATGTGATAATTTTGTAGCGGGTTGCCGTATAAGACGTGAGGATGGTGAAAGAAAACGCTTGGGTTGCAAAGTATCGTTATAGTGTGATTCGATAGGAGAAACGGCAAGAGTCAGACCAAGAGAGCAGAATGCGAGTGTTTGACTTCATACACTTCCATTTTATGCTCTACGCTAGTCTTGCATGAATAGGCTCGATTCCAAATATTTTGATATCTTCTGTTCAGACCCGAATTGGAAGTTGACGTTATGAGTCCGGGACGCGTACATGTTATTTTTGCAGAGGTTGCAATACATATATCTGATATTTATATATATTTAGTCATGAGCAGCAACTATAACCCTGCGTGCAAGTAACTCCGCCGTTGCCGGTCCCAGGCCCAGATGAGACAGGAGGAGGGCTGCACGCAGGGTAAGATGTTGTAGGTATAAAAAATTATTGTAGTGGAACAATTTGTAAACGCTATGAAAGTACATTACGCGTCACTCTACAAATTTGAGACTTGGGGAAAATTATGAGCACACGCGTGCTCGTTGCTGTTGACGTTCCTGCTTATCGAGCGACTTCGGGCGGTATGAAATAGCACAAAACAACCGAGCGAGCGTAGCGAGCGAGCACAATTATTAGGTGGTCAAGCAAAATTTTACAAAAAGTAGTGAAATCAACCCCAAAAAGCACCTTCGGTGCAAAAACCTTCCGCCAAGTTCATTAATGTGTAGATCACTCCACCAAAAAATAATCAAAGGTTGTGCTCGCTCACTCGATTGGTTGATGATTATCAACATACAAAAGCATTGAAATCAGATACAACTGCCAAGTACCTGTAGAATGATAAAAGTTTTGAATTGAAAAATTTGTTCAAACTAAATAACGTTGTACTCGTTCGCTCGCTGCGCTCGCTCACTCTATTGGCTTATGATTATGGGTTGAAAAAACAATTCGGATGAAGAAATTGAAGATGTCAACATTTATCAAAAAATATTCATAACGAAAAAATAATTTAAAAAAAATTTTGAAAAAAAAATTATGCACGTTTTTCAGTGATGTATAATTTTTGCGTGCCAACAAATAATTTTTGGTGCCAAATAGTAAATTCACAGGTTGTATGTACGTTTAGTCTCAACTCACCCACAGTTAGGGATGGGCGATATATATCGATATATCGATATTTAGTGACCCGATATATAGCTGTATCGATATCGTAGGTGCCGATATCGAATGTCGATATTGACAGCAATGTCGGAGTCATGCCTAGTCTGCACACGCACTTTCAGATCAGGTATATTCAGAGTATTAGCCAATCACTGAATTTCCACAACAGAAGTGACCAATCAGTTGACAGATTTCTTGAATATACTCAAATATACCGGGTATTGAAGTGCGTGTGCAGACCAGATATAATGCTTGAGGTTTCATATCGATATATCGAAATATCGATACACCAATATCCGATATTTAGGCGTATCGATATTTTGTACGTCGATACGTATCGATATGCAATATCGATATTTTTTTAGATATCGCCCATCCCTAACCCACAGGGTAAATTCATCCAACCGTATTACCGAGAAAATTCTCTGCAAGCGGCGCTGCTGGTTGGAACATGGCGCCCGACACGGTTCTGTTTGTATTTTGTTTGCGCCGGATCTCTCAATTTTCCGGATTGATGCAACTTTGCAAGTGACTCATCATCTTTCACAGGTATGTAATGCAAAATAATATTGATATTATACTTTTAGTGAGTAGCTACGCATTCGTTCAAGTAGTTAGTAGATGGTGGAGTGGGCTTTTATTTTACGTAGTCAAACCAACTCCGACGTAACTCTTTAAGGTTAGGTTTGAAAGTATTTGCTTTCTTTATCTTCATTTGCTCTCTTATTCTAAATATTTATTACGTGAGTACTGTCCTCACTTTATATCTACAAAGTGAACCTAATTATTTATTCATAAATATTCCAGGTTATGTATTTGTAATTTCTCTCGAATTAAATTTATCAATGTTTATACTTGTTTGGCCTCAGTACAATTTCACCTGTCATTTGATCTCTTTGCTCACAATTATCCTCACTCTTGTAACAGAAGTCTTTGAGTAGTCCAACACAGATTGATTTCAGATCACTTTACTGTACGTTAATCTAAATCTGAAACTATAATATTATATTATTATATAATATCATATTTGAAAGATAATCTCAAATAAGTTTCAACAATGTTGGTTATGACCAGTGCAGCCAGATCGTGCGATATTTTCACCCCCTCCCTAGCGACGCGCGCGCCTGACACACAAGTAAACGATGTGTGTCGGTGTGTCGGAAAGCCGATCGGTGCCGAAGGAAGGATTGGAGGGCGACCTCGGCTTCCTTCGGCACTGATCGGCTTTCCGACACACCGACACACATCGTTTACTTGCGTGTCGGGCGCGCGCGTCGCTAGGGAGGGGGTAAAAATATCGCACGATCTGGCTGCACTGGTTATGACACATCTACATCAGTAGCTGAATTACTTATCACATGATATCGAATGTGAAAAAAAATTCAGACATTGATCTGCAGCTTTCACTTCATTATTACTTTGAAAACCTCGTTTTGAATAAGCTGTGAGATTACCCTTTTAAAGCATTTGAATCTGCCGCCATACAAATATAACACCGAATACTATACCATTACAAGATGGCAATAATATGAGACACTTCGGTCATCATCGGCACCTGTTGATCACATGCTTGAGTATGTGACACAATTTCGCTCTCATGCGTCAGGATCTCCGCCTGTGGTGCACGTAGATTAGGGCGAACTGGTACCAGGTTACGTAATCCTTTACATATATTGTAACGTTCCGGCTGTGCTGGCACGGCCGCCGCCTAGCCAGTGCAGTCGGCAAATGACCACCGCGCAACCGCGACCGTGAGTGAGCCAAAATTCCGTGCATATCGCGAGTTCCGTGCAACCGCACCGCAGATCCGCGGGTGTCGCGGATTTCGCTATAAAAAGGGGGTACCGGAGCAACCGCTACCGATTGTGTGGCAAAGCGCCCGTCGAGTCACATCATTTAATCAAATCAATTAGGCACGTAGCTAAAATAGTGCGTGACCGCTCTTGCTCTTAAATCGTATTCGGACTTACTAAAATAGAAGGATTAGAATCACGATTTTTGATATTGAAAAAATAAGTCTAATTAATCTCACATTCACATAATAGTTTTACTAATTTTTGTATGCACTTTAAAAAATTAGACAGCAAGCTTAAAAGTCGCATTAACTCGATTAACTGCGCAATTTATTCAATTCGCGGATTGAAACTCCGCGAATCACCGGATTAACAAATTTAATTACTAATAAAAACCTGATCGGAAACATTGATTTAATTTAGAGGATTATATTTAGTTTAACTTTAATTTACTGCTTATTGATTCTTTAGTTTGACGCTTTATTTTATTTCTTTATGATTTTTCTTTTATAACAACGCTATGTGCTTTTCTTTTCATGCTATGCAACTTTAGATGATGAACATTAAATCCATTCTTGTTAAACTGCATCCTTTTCTTTCATTTTCCTTTCTTTCTATTATTTTGTTACCACATTTCAGCCTTCATAAATCATCATCATCATTCGCTTCAAGGTAGGCTTGGTGTGTGTGGCTCGCCCAGCTTTGTCGATTTGTAGTTCTGAGTTTGCTCTCAGGCTGGCGGTACTGGTCTAACAAACCCGTATCCGCATGCTTGATCTGAGAGTGTTTTCGAACTACTTACCAGGCTTGGCAAGCGTGATATATCCAGCTCTGCAATTCACAGCTCTGTTTAGGGAAACCTAATCCGAGTCTATCATTTGGGTCATTAGAGGTTTTTCACTTTTCCCTCAGGAGGAGCTCCAAAGACATCACCCGTGACAAAGACACTCACGCGGACTAGCACCATATCTCCAGCCTTCAGCTGAGATATTGGTGCAGTAAGTTACAATTTATCTTGTGACGTGGATTCTAGTCCTCGAAACTAGACCGGATACTAGCCTCCGAGAACCATCCACTCGACAATTGGCCAAAATTAATTACCTGAAAATTATGCTGGGCGCCAGGCGGATAACCACCACGTTCGAAAATATGAACAAAACCTTACCTACGGGTACATAAAGCGTCGGCTAGCTACAGTACCGCGGAGAGGGGTCAGGATAAACAAGATGAAGGATTAGCGGGACGTTAAATAACGACTCGAGCGTTTGAAGTTAATAAAGAAATCAAATAGAATTTATCCAATAAAAATCATACAAAAATAATAGAAATAATAAATTGAACAATCGGGAATAACTCCCCTCGGATAAAGAACGGCCACAGGTCGTGTATAGGCGACCTGGCGACGTTTGACGAGTTTTACAATAATTAATAAACTACGAGCTTCCACGTAGGATAGCAATAATAAGGGAAAATAATGCAAAAATAGATAACTCGACAAACTAGGTCCTCGTGGGACGATATCTTAACTAAAACGTTAATTAAACTCCACGAGTGGAACTTACAGCCAACTAACAATCTAATTTTTAACAATAAATGAGCCTGCGGCTCTTAACAACAATAAGAATAACAAAATTGGTCAAAAGAATTAATATTTACAAGAGTTCCCTAAAACTAACTTAACCTAACTCTGCGGATAACGCGACTAATATTTGACAGAATGTATTGCCTCGAACTCGAAACACAAACCAAGACTCGCAATCTAAATAATATCTAACTGCGTCTCTCCCCGCAGGAGGAAGAGGGAGCGACAGTGACTGACTAGTACTATCTTTGTCGCACTCGTGTACGACAGATACACGGAGAGAAATTTATGCTCAATCCAACCAGAAAGTTCGTGTTCCTTTCACAATAAAAACATGGTAGTTTAAAGACAGACCGAAAATATCGTAGGATTCACAATAACAGTATGAGAGCTTCTACTTATAGTAGGATCGGGAATACCATTCAGTGCGTAGTGCTATATATTTTGGTCGTCGCTCTTATACAGTATGGTAGGTTGAGCGCAACGTTGTTAGAGAACCGGAACTACCTTGTGTCGCAGAATTTACCAAACTCTGTTCCGAACTTACTACTATGATTATTGGACGCTATGCCCAAACAGTATGGTAAATTAGGCGCGACTGCGTTGGAGATTGAAAAATATCTTGCATAGCAGTTCCTACTGTAATGCTTAGTGAATTTAATTATATCTTTATAGCAAATAAATGGTAGTATTAGAGCTTCCTCGATTTTCATTGGAGACTCCGCCATACAGTATCAAAGTTACTATGATATGCATCGTTTTATCTACCACATCAGTATCCAGTATAATTCTCTAAATTTTCCTGCACATTGCGATAAAAAATGTGATTGAATCACAGAAATCGTAATCGATGTATTCAATTACATATCATACATTGAAACACAAGTATATTGTAAAGTTTCAATGACACGTTATTGAATACGTGAATTTCGACTTCTGTGATTCAATCGAATTTACAACACAAGATACTAGCAAATTCGAAGAATCATACTTAATACTGATATAAACAATACGACAGTGAATATCACATCAACTTCGATACCGTACAGCTGCAGAGTCTGTAAGAAGTACTGTTATGGAGAATTAAAATCGTGTTTCAGGAATTCAAATATTAATTCAATTTAAAAGTATGGGTTACGTTACTATTTGGAAAGCACAATTTATATTAGTTTTGAAGTTCTTTACTAGTTTATTCTAAATATTTAGGTGAGCTTAAAAATAATATAAATGATACCTATCATTGGATAATGAACAGCATTGCATTATTCATGGTGTTACTGAAATTTCCCTTTATTACAGTAAGAAATAAGTATATCACAGTCCTAATGTTTTATGCTAGATTCATTTTTCGATATAATGTAATAAAATCCGTTGCCCAATTTATTGCCATGTGTGAATACTGATGGCTCTCAATCTTCGTCAGACAAGCACTGCAAATTAACACAATTGTGATCTAGAATTACGTACGCTTGATAATGGTCATCAAAGTAGCAGTCGAGCAGCTTTATTGTAACAAATGTGAAATTGCTTAGTTCAATCAATGCTATGAAATCAACGGGATGAAATTCTGCTCCTTCTTCTGTCGGCAGCATTCCCAGTCAACGAAACTGGATTGGCGAATCCGTTTTTTTGAGATTGAAATCCGATTCCAGATTGAAATAAATTAAAAAGAATTCAAATTGATGTGAATTTCGGTTCTTTTCTATCCGTTTCAATCCGAAATCTCAAAAAATCGGATTCGCCAATCCAGTTTTGGTTTACTGGGTTATTATAGTATGGCGTTTAATTATGTCACTGTTGTGTCGAATCCATTTTGTAAAAATATATTCAATGAACAAGGGCAAAGTTCCATTGTAAAGATTCGATTAGTTAGTTTTAGGTTAGTGCGCCACGTGCATCCAGTTCCACACAGTAAATCATCCGGTTCACGGCAACAAGGGAAATTTTGACAAAATAAAAATAATTGTGAAGACGATACTTACATATGGTAGTGGTTAGAATTATATTTCGTTGTTCCGTTTTCTATCTGTTCTCTTCACTTTCTTCTTCTTCTGCGTTATCATTAACGGTTATGCTTCACTTTAACACGCCTCAACTGGTAATAGAGTGAGATGGGTGCATAGGGCAGGAAAAGGAGCTAAGAGCGCTTAGAGTCTTTCCCCCTCCACCAGCCGTATCGTTGTGCAAATTTTCGTTCTACCATACTGGTATAAGAGCTCGAGAAATATAAGTTAGGAATACCGCTCAGGAATTATAGAACAGAACCTATATAGTATGATGAAAGTAACAAAAGCATCTAGCTGAACACCAAATAATGTTTGGCACACGTCGCTGCTATTGCTAACTACCATATTGGTATGGGAGAGGCTGCAAAATTTTTCTGTATATTCTGAAAGGCAGTTCAGTAACGGAATACATACTCCTCTTGGAACGTTTTACCATGTTGCATCGTAGATCTTCCATATGGAACTTCTACGATATAGTATTGTAACTTACAACAAATTTTCATGGCCTCACTCGCTATAAATATGGTGGATTTCCACATTTTTTCGGTCTGTCTTCAAACTACTATACTTTTCTGGTCGTTTTCACAATAAATTTCTCTCCGGGTAGCGAACTTGATCAACCTGCAAAATACTCTATTATTCACTATAAAATTATTACCCGAACGATAAACTCTAGTACATGGGGACACTGGTGACGGCCTACCCTTCGGAAATCGGTTTAATTTGATTCCAAGGATATTAATTAGCCTCGTGGCTGCTCAATGGCAATATGGCAGACGGCCGTTGCCGAATTCAAATTAGCATGGGTGCGAATGGCTAGCGCTTACCGTCTTCCAGCCACCTAAGAAAGCGAACCTTCTCCCTGCCAAAATCCATGGTCCTGACCAAAGGACGTACCCTCGAAGGTAATCTGCCACACTCCACACAACCACCCCGAAAATTAACGGAACAACCCACGGGGTTCAAAAACGTACTGTTACTCAACAACCAAAATCTACTAAACGCGAAACGCCGGAAAAGTGGTACACTCGTGTGTTTCGGACGCTAGTCTAACGCAGAGTGAGTGGACCGCATGGCGCTGGTAATCAGCGCCGTCGTGTTGCGGCCAAATATCGATTTTTGAATCGACCGAAGGATCCCTAAATATGGTGACCTGTTGTCGCTACGCGCGCAATTCGAAGTTCGCCACGGTGCTTGAAGCTTGTTAGATTAGAGGCGCACGGGTTGCAGGCTCTTCTGGGTGGCGGGAATCTCTTCCACCACCGATATCCCGCGTAGCAGAATGCCCTTGGCACTCCCCCGTGTCCTCTGGTTTGATAGGTGGAGGTAGTATGGCCATTACTATCCTCCACAGCTTTCAGGTGGCGTTCGTCGAAGGGATCTCGACGGTCGATACTTGGGCGTCGTGCGTTGGTCGTGGCGTGTCTCTGTCATAGTCGTTAGCCGTCGGCTGGGCCTCGTCTCCCACATATTAGAGAAAAGTCGTAAAACAAAACGAAAGAATAAATAATATGCTCAACAGTCTTTAGTCGGTCACGGTCGCCTCTCGGAATTTCTGTCAAACCTCAGCAACGCCGATTTTAGGCATATGCCAAGTAGGCACTGACCTAGGGCGGCAAAGTTTGAGGGGCGGCAGATTTGGATAAAACGTGAAATAATTTTTTTTCCCTCCGAGGAAAAATGAAGAAGCGCCGCAGTTCAGCTCATATATCAGTCATACACTTGACCGAGATGGATTCGAATAAAATTAGCAGTAGGGGAGAGTGTGGTAATTGCGAACGCGGGGTAAATACGAACAGGCCATTTCTCTATGTTTCCTTTCCCCAATCTACATAAACCGGTGCAAATAGAGAGCTGTTTCAAATTGCAATGTTGACGCCCTGTCAAATGTAAAAAAAACTCGTCAGATCTTCGAGGTAATAACCGTGAAAACATTTCAATGAATTTGATGTAATTATTCTTAGGTGTTCAAATCGATGAAATGACCTGGTTTTATGTAATACAGTGTTGAATATTTAGCTTCAGAAAGTACATTCCATGACGATATCATTGCCAACCCTCAAGTTCAGAATGTAAGGCCGTGTTTCTTTGCAATGTTACTTTCTAACGATTTGATCGTTTGGGGTAATTGCGAATTGCGTAATAATGGGTTCGCAATTACCCCGAGCTGATATTTCTTCACCATGTGTTGTTGGAATATGGATTATCTTCAGGTACTCGGTTGGTTTTTGATGTTCTACCCCTATTTATTATCAGATGCACCTCAAGTCTAGTCGCCCGGGCTACCCCAAGTGCTGTTCGCAATTACCCCAGGGGAGTCGGGGTAATTGCGAAATGCAAGGGTTTTGTATTTATTCAAAATGTCAACCTAATTCTTGATTTGATGACATAAATTGTGATGGATTGCTAAGATAAGATATCAAAGTTGAGGTTGCAATAAAGAAAAATTTCATAACTATGTGATTTCCTCGGTTTTTTTTTTCAATCTCCCTTAGGTGTTCGCAATTACCCCATTTTCCCCTATTCAAGTAGCCTGCAAGCTGCAGAATTGACAATCTAGATTTAATAGTTTTTGCTTTGAAGATGTCCGAGTTTTAATTGCGTATAACTCGAAAACTACACATCATACGGAAAAAGAAATGTTAAGAATAAAAAAGTTCCAGTCCCATGCAAAAAAATATTGAGCCTCTGAAAAGTTGAAAAAGAAAATAAAAACATGGTTTCCCGGCTTTCTCGAAAACCATAGGTTTTTTTTTTCTCAAAATTGCAGATTATACTCCTCTGGAATTGAAAAATGTACCTAAGTTTCATCACGTGCTCGGATTTGGTATAAAAGCTGTGATTTTTGTACCGAATTTATTTCTAAGAAAAAACGTTGTTCAGAACTCTGCTTAAAAAGCCGGATAGAAACTGAATCGGCAGTGTGTCCGGTTCTATACGTAATTTGTGTGCGGTAGACTTCCGGGCTTGTCCGGAATTTATTCGGGATTCTCGTCGTGTCTCTGTCTGGTGCTATGCGGGCTTATTCTGCCATTTTCGCGAACGTATAGATAGGCTTCTTATATGGTTCTATTCGGAAAGGGTTCCCACCCTGGGTACTATTCCTATCGGGTTTTATCCGGAAAGTAACCCTGCACTAGGCATTTCTCTTATATGGTTCTATCCGGAAAGTGATCCCTCGCCGGGTACCCAGCTCAAAAAGCCAGATAAAAACCGAATCGGCAGTGTGTCCGGTTTTATTCGTAATTTGGGTCCGGTAGATTTCCGGGCTTGTCCGGAACTTGTCCGGTTTTTAGATACGGTCTGATACAGAGCGTCTCATGTTTTTTTTTTTTTTTTTTCAAAGGATCAGTGATTTAGAGGGAGTAACATATATCGACCACATACATACTGATAACACATAACCAATATAGTAATTAGGCGACGCTTATGAATGATATTTTCCGCCTCTATATATACTTAGCAACTCCCATAAGTGGCACTCGCGAGAATATCGAAAGCAGTGGTCGCCGCCTTACGAGAAAATATTGAAGTAATGTACATCACATGGAAACCGGATGGGTACGGACAGAGCCCCGATTCCAACTTATTATGTATTATGATACAGCTAATATTCTAAGTTGGAAGCGGGGCTGTGTCCGTACCTATCCGGTTTTTATCCCGCGATTCATTACGTGATTATTCCTACGGAATTTTCTAAGTCGCAATTGCGGCTTCTGTCCGTACCTATCCGATTTATATCCCGCAATTCGTAACGTGATAATTCACGCGAAATTTTCTAAGTCGGAATTGCGGCTTCTGTCCGTACCTATCCGGTTTCTATCCCGCGATTCGTAACGTGATAATTTACATCAAATTTTTAAACTTGGAATCAGGGCTCTGTCCGTACCTATCCGGTTTTGGTGCCGCAAATCATAACGTGATTATTTACATCAAATTTTCAAAGTTGGAATCGGGGCTCTGTCCGTAAATAATCACGTTATGAATCGCGGGATAGAAACCGGATAGGTACGGACAGAAGCCACAATTGCGACTTAGAAAATTTCGCGTGAACTATCACGTTACGAATCGCGGGATAGAAACCGGATAGGTACGGACGGAAGCCGCAATTCCGATTTGAGTGACGGATGAAGCCAGATAGTTAACCGAGCCTCCGGATGTTCGTTCCGACGAATTAAGGACACAAACGAATAGGATCCGGACAGGACTTTCGTGACCGATGAAATACGGATAGAAACAGATGCTACGTCTATCCGGAATCCTATCCGATAATCTGTCCGGTTCCATCGTTTCCTATCGGTCATTTTAAGCAGGGAAGTTATGAATTTAAAAAAAATGAATTCAGTAAAACATTCATATGTTCTAAACGAAATCTGCCCCCATGATAAAATGTAAACACGTTGTTTTCACACTGTAGAGGAGTATCCCTGGAAATTTTAAGCAGAAAAAACGAATATTTTTGAGAAATTTGAAAAACTAATTTTACACCAATTTTTTTTCAACTTTTCGGAGTTGCCATATTTTTTTCATATCATTACTTTCAAGTTCACTTCAAACTGAAACTTTTTCGTACGCAACATTTTTTTTGTGTGATATGTAGCTTTCGAGTTATACTCAATTGAAACTCGGACATTGCCGATTTTCGCCTATTTTGTATCAGCTGCTAACGTCTAAACGTTTTCGATTCAAAATCTAAAACAATTCATGCATACTCTCATCAACTGACACAAACATTTCTCAAAGTTTTAACCGATGCTGAGAAAGTCAGGATTAGCCAGGTCGATTTCACGAGGAATGCCCCATATATGATATTCAAATGAAAATCAAAGGCCAGTTAGTTTTCACGCCGGGTAAGGGGCGCAGATCCGAAAGTGCCTAGTGCGGCAAGATTATAAACCCGGCATTGAACCTCGGGGTTTCGGTGAACATTCATGGGTGGATTTCAAGAAGTGGGCCAAAACGTGAAACCACTTCCTATTTCCAATATGTTCATCTAAATATGCCTGATTATATATTTTTTCGGTGTAGACTGGTTTACTTCACTTAAAAAAAAATCGTAAAGCATTTCGAAGAAGATTAACATTCCTTTTTTAACTTTCAAACAGTCAAAATGTCATTTCGGCGACGTGACGTAAAGTCCGTTTCTCAACTTTACACGTTTGTAAAAAATGGAATGCTATGTCTGAGAACTTTGCACCCATTCATTTCAAATCTCCAAGACCTAAGTTTACATAAAAGACAAGCAGTTTTGAAAAGTATTTAACCAAATGTGAGAAAAGTGAGAGAAAACCTGTGAACCTACTTTATTAGTAATCTCGGCGACGGCTCAAGTTTACTATTACACACACTCGGCAGGAAGTGCTAGTGGTATGTTTTAGCTGTCAATGGTTTCTGGATGTGTATGTGATATCAGCCCCGTACCATGAGTTCTCTATTATTTTATCCTTGACAGACAAAACAAAGTTTATAAGGCAATAATTTGCTTGTCACACTTATTCACCGTAATTTCGGCGACTGGACTAAAACGATTATTTATTATGAGTAGTAGATGCCAGCCATGGGCCGTCACAACAAATGACGTCACCAGGTCATTGACCCCGCGGAGTGGGGACTTGGCGTCAAAACAATGAGACCGTCCGATCCAAGATGGCGCCGCCCATGCACATTAAATCAACATGGCGGCCGTTTTTCAGAATTCAAGATGGCGGCCTTTTTTTTCCAAAATCCAATATGGCGCCCGTTTTCTGAATCCAACATGGCGGCCGTTTTTCAGAATTCAAGATGGCGGCCTTTTTTTTCCAAAATCCAATATGGCGCCCGTTTTCTTAATCCAACATGGCGGCCGTTTTTCAGAATTCAAGATGGCGGCCTTTTTTTCCAAAATCCAATATGGCGCCCGTTTTCTGAATCCAACATGACGGTCGTTTTCACAAATTAAAGATGGCGACTGGTTTTTCAAAATCAAATATGGCTACCGTTTTGAAACTTATACCAATACCTGCTTCTCCGACGCCGACTCTTAAATAATGAATTATTACCCTATATATATATAATAGCTGTGACTTATACCAGCTTTGCCGATGTCAGCTCTGAAATAGAAATAAATTCTTATCCGATATATATATACTAGCTGAAATTGATAGAAAATGACAGGGTATATGCATGGATTGACACCAAAATTATTTCAATTTTTTATATTTTCCTAGTCGGTACAACAGTTTCTTATTTCATTAAATCTAGTTTCTACAGCAGGTACAACAGTTTTACAGTAGGTACAACAGAGCGCGCTGACCCGTTATTCGCGATCGCAAGACGAGATCGCACCCTCGCATCGATCTCCTACATCTAACGAATCGATTAATGGGAGTGCTATTCTCCTCATGATCCCGGTACAATCCTCCTGACGCTGTCTTGACCCATTCATTAATGAATGCCCCAGGATAGCGTCGGGAGAATCATACCGGTTTCATGAGGAAAATAGCACTCCAATTAATCGATTGGTAGATCACGGAGATCGATGCTTGGGTACTATCTAGTCTCACTATCCGAAATACGTATCAGATTCATACAAGACTAGTTTTCACACTCATCCCTTATATCCAACAGTCTAAACTACAGAGCGCGCTGACCCTGGGCTCGCATCACCCGCCATTCGCAATCACGTGACTGGAGCACATCCTCGCATCGGTTATCCGGAACGTACCAAGACGATGAACCAGCCAGCCCTCCTCCGCGCCAACCCAGCACAAGTGTCCTGACGCCATCTTGACCTATTCATTAATGAATACCCCAGGATGGTGTCGGGACGCCTGTGCTGAGCTCGTGCGGAGGAAAGCCGGACGGTTCATCGTCTTGGCACAATGCGAATGACCGATGTTTGGACTTGCTCAAGTCTCGTGATTCGAATCGCGCGGGGATGAAACCCCAGGGTCAACGCGGGCTGACAGTTTATTACTCTCTCTCTCAGACACACACACACACCACTTAACAACGAAATCACGCCGACATACGCACACACACACTTCACTTATCAATTATAACACTCTGACGTATGTCGGCTATGATATAGGGTAAAAACAAACGCGTCAACTCGTTAAACACGACATCTAAATGGTCCCCGCAGATTTTCACGTCCCCCAAGTCCCTGTGTAGCGCAGCATTCGCTGCATAGGCCTCCTCGCACACCACGACACCGATCTGCTGCAGAGTGGGGGCCGTCATCTTTCTGGATCGCACGACGGAGGCAAACTGACGAACCAGCATCTCCTTGCATTTGTCGACATCCTTTACCACCAGGTCCAAGTGAGCGATGTACTAGTCTATACAGGTGGCTATATGACGCAAGCCGTCAAATGTAACCTTCTGCATCACAATTACGGGGGAATAGGTCTTTCGCGGCTTCTTCCATCCAGGTTCACCAGCGTTATCGTCCTCCTCCTCCTCTTCGTACCCCTGCTGACTTTCTGCTGCGTCCGGATTGCTCGCATAGAAAGCAACTACTTTCGATCCGTGAGCCGTTGTTAGTCGGAAGGTACACCCGCCGGCTAGTGAGACGGTATCGCTCAGCAATGAGCTCATACTACCGGCGGGGCGCTCGCTTTTCTCGAAATACTTTTCGATATCCTCGAGCCTTCCAGCCAGATCCTCCCATGTTTCGACGCTGAGGGATACCCCGCTCGAGTAATTATTTAGGAATTTCACCACAGGCTCGAAGGTCCCATCTAAGCGTAGACGAAGACCGATGTTCACCTTCTTCGACCACGAACCGTTGAGCCCGTACGTCCTCGACAGTAGCAGGTTACGCTCGGATTTCTTCAGCGCTATGTCAAAAGTTTTCGACAACCGACTACACCCCTCTTTTAACGAGCCTTTTCTCGGTGTGGCCATAGTTCTGGACTGTTCGGTTGCAACTGAAAGCTCGGCACCCGATCTAGTCTTCACCGAGACCGAGCTACCCCACCATTCTGCACACCTCAATAAAAAAATACACACCACGTGACAATCGTACGACAGTCGCAGGCGGCATCGCGCAGCGGACTTCAAAGAAAATGTAACCTCATACAGCCACCGTGGTTTTTCTATAACCACGTAATCCGATGCGCAACGGACGTCGTTATCTTCCAGGTATCGTTAACACGCTCTTCGGTTTATCCCAACAATAAAGTCGTACCCCGACAGCGGTCACCCTCACCTTCCGTAAAGCGCTGATGGTGCATCACGCCACTCCAGCTGGCCTGCATATTCGCGATGCACACACACACACACACACACACACACACACACACACACACACGCACACACAATTATTCATAACAGCCCTAGCGATCCTTATGAAGGGAATAGAGCGAGATTCGCATTACAAACCAACAGTTCGTCGTGTCAAGAATCGTATATCGTCAGAAACAGAAAAGGTATGTCTTTACCACTCTATCTCTTGTTCAACCCCCACACCTCTCTAATTCTAAAATATTCTGAACAAAAAATTTTTAAACAATTCAGATGGATCATGGAAGAATCGCGGTACGCGCCCGAGTTGTGCAAATGAGGGGGGAGTTGAGGGAGAGGTTTCTAGCCAACGCTAGGGCACTCCTTCAACACCTCCGAGACACCAACGTGGCCCAGGAGTTCATAACGCAGACGTTTAACGTTCACTATGAACTCCTGGCCCACCTCAATAGACAGTGGGAGGTCAACGATTCCCTCGTTTACCAGAGAAATCCCGCTGTTCCTGCTGGAGCTGCGAACGGAGCTGCGAACGCAGCCGCGAACGGAGCCGCCAACGTCGTGCAGAGCGAGGAAATCACTTCAACCGTCGATGAAGACACATCGGCGGAAGAAGACGATGACGATACCGTAATGTTCGACGATCGCGACGACGGTTTGGGGATTATTCACGAGGATGACGAAGAAGTCGAAGAAGAAGAAGAAGAAGAAGAAGACGAAGAAGCAGCAGCAGAAGAATTACAACAAGTCCCGAACCATCCGAACCACCCACCGTCACCACCACCTCCATCCCCTGCCTCAATACCGCCCTCCCCGGCCTCAATACCTCCCTCCCCGTCACCACCACCTTCCCCCCTGTTTATCACCCGCCGTTAATCCTATCATATTAATTTTAGAATAACCGTACATGTAATATATATATATATATAGATTTAATCAAAAAACGTAGACACTATAAATAATAATAATCGTAGGTATAATTTTTTACATCTAATATATATTCATTCATTCCAAAATATCGATTTAAGAAAAAAATGTATTAAATAAATATATACGTTCAAATATATATATCTATACTTCAATTGCTTGATACCACAATTAAATTTAGTAAATAATAATATTTAAAAAAAAAAATTCAAATTTCCAAATCTTAATAGATTTATTTTAATTTTTTGTTGAATATATATATATTTAAGCGGTGAGGTATTATATTTCTATTCATACACAGACACTCGTACGACTTGACGAGGTGTTAAAATTATTGCTCTACACTGAAAGAAATACTTCTCGCTTGGCAGCAATAAATATCTGGTTGGAAGATTCTTGCTATGATTGGAGTAAAATATTTCTGCTATGACTCTGCTATTAGTTGTATCTGCAATCGAATATCGTTATATAAGGAGTACAATTATTGCTAACATCGTATGCGCAATGGAGGAATATACTAAATCAATGAGACAATACACAAATGGCACACATAAGAAAATTAAGTTATTTCTAATTCAACAGTATACGAACATGGCATTGCAGGCTGATAATTTGCTACTACAAGGATATACCATATAGGTAATAAGACTTGAAAACATGTGTCTTCATCAAAAAATTGGTATTACTGCATTGCAAACCCGTATAAGACTTCCCTAAGAATATTGTACATTCAGTACAGTGAACAGTCTTATAGCTAACCCAGCTATACGTATAGCTCACTTAACTATATACGCGTAGCGTACAATACGATCTCAACGCGTTTGTATTGTTGAGACAGTTATACGCATAGCTGGACGAGCCGTACGAATACTTCATCTTATACACGCACCAACTTGACTCGCTTATTGCAAAAATACGTAGTGTCTTGTATTCTAGTGTAGTGTGCGGAGGTGAGTTTTCATTCGTTGACATGACGCGTGTTTTCTTGATTTTTAATGACTACAGTTTTTGAAACTTGAAACTCAATATGTTCTCCGAGAGTCTGTATGTATATAGACAGCGTCGATGTAAAATAGTTGATGATAAAATTTTGATTGAAAAATCTGGGTCCTCAGAAGTTTGAGAGAGCTTCCCTGGCTGACCACTTCATAACTTTTCAGACACCATGAGAGAAAAATGGGTGCAAAGTCTTTCCAAATTTTGATTGATCAGACTTTTTTCAGTGAGTAGTGAGCGTGAAAAAAATGATTGAATACATGGGTGAAATATCCCGTGTTATTCAAAACGAGAGAAATATGTGTCGTCAGGCACGTTTTCCCATTGCGCTATAGAGGATTCGATTTCACCTAGGTCTTTCAAAATTTATTCGGCGATGATTCAGGGAACGTGAAGGTCAAAATTCATACTTTAAAGGAAGGGCCACCCTAGTGTATATCTGTATAAAGTAGAACCAATTTTTGACTCAACAGGCTGATATACCTCACGGGGCCGTACCGCTTATGTATACACAGACAAACTAGAAGTGATGTTCGATTCAGAACAACTAAAACTGAAGTTCAACTTAACAATTCAGTATAGCTTGAGGAGCCATATCGCTCATACAGTCCAGTAAAATAAAGGAGCCATAATACTTACTCGGACAAACCAGAATCAACGTTCGACTCGGCGAAGCGATATAGTTCACACAGCTATACTGAATTGTTTCCGTAGCAATATTCAAAGTTCTCATAACCAAAGTATGTTTCCTATTTTCGTTTATCATATGGGCATTTGAACTACCCTAACCGTTTGTTCTGAGAGTACAGCTTGTGACTGTATACTATACACCGTAGACCTATCATAGCAAGACTCTGTATGCGTAAGCCTCGGTATGCCTGGTTCACTCAAATGAGCCATACGAGGAATACCTCATATCATAATCATGATATAGTTACGTCGACCATTTCAGTTCAATCATAATCGTATTGGTGTGGCAAGAAAATTTCTGGCTGTCACTATTTTAAGCATAAATTATAGCTCGGTCAACCAGAATTATTGCTGTGCCCCATACAAATTTCTTTCAGTGTATACTGCAGGATCCGGTATAGGTGTGTGTGTGTGTGTGTGTGTGTGTGTGTGTGTGTGTGTGTGTGTGTGTGTGTGTGTGTGTGTGTGTGTGTGTGTGTGTGTGATATCTCGGATGTAGGAAACTACACCAGCTCTAAGAGCATATATATATTTACTTCGTCTCACACACACACACGCACGCACGCGGGAGGGAATATGATTCGCACACCATACGGATCCGATGTGAGTGTGTGTGTGTCATATCAGCGAGATCTATAAATTCAACAGCACCTGTGCAATTTGCTCACTTTGAGTATAAACAGGGTAAAAAAATGACAGATAACAAATTTGAACGCGAATTAACGGGGGCTAACCGGGCGATTTACCGGAGCAGCGTGATTCGAACCGTTATACGCGATGTGTTGTATTACGCCAGGAGGTCCGCCCCTCGATTCGTCCGCGATTTTGACGATAATTGGTTTCTCGAGCTGGTCGACCTTCCGGCACCCGCGCTGCTCTTTCGCTTGAGAGGTCTCTTATGGTTTTGCGCCGTGCCGGATATCGGCCGTATGTACGATCAGCACGTGTTTGACCAGTCTTGGGAAAGTATGAAAATCGCTGTCGACGTGGTGCGCGAACGCGGTGCTCAGTCATACCCCGAAGTCACCAGGATGGTACGGGCGTACACGGATCACGAGGGTAAGTAACAACTCTGTTTTACAGACACTTTATCAACAGCTCGCTTCATAGTATCGCCCGGTGTTTTTTTCACACCAGACAACTCGACCAGCGAACCCGAGACGGAGTGGGTAAACGCAAAGGAGGATGAGTTCGATGACGAAGATCAACTTCTTTACGATGCTGCGAGTCGTTACGAGCTCGCCGCGCGGGAGGAAGAGGAAGAAGAGCTCGAATTGATAAGGGTGACGGAGCAAGCCGAGGCTGTCGTTAATACACCTTCTGTTGGGAGCGAAAAAACGACTACCCTCGCGGCACAGCAGCCACAGTGTCCCGATTCCGCCGGTGAGTACGAGCGAGCATGCATTTTTTTTCGAGACGTCTCGTGTAACCCGGTCTTTAACTCTTGGTTATCAGATCGACGCCGCCCCGCCTACGTCGGTGGTATCAACGAAGGTGCCGGTACATCGGGCATACAGTATGGTGGGGGTAAGAGAAAGAGAGCACCGTCTCCTGAAAATTCCTCGACAGACGATGAGATGGAGGTGGTGTTTTCCGACGAATCTTCCGGTGAGTACGCCAGAGTCCGCATTCTCCTTTTTCCCAATTCTCGATACGATTCGTGTAACCGGGACATTACTCTTGGCCGTCAGAGCGGCGCCGCGCTGTCTACGATGCATCGAAACGATCCGGAGGTAACAACGAAGACGCTTGTCTACAGCGGGGTGGAGGGAAGAGAGAGAGAGTCGCCGGCACGGTTGTGGACGATCACATTGCGCGTCCTCCGGGTGTTAGATTTCTGATTGTAGACGAGAGTCGTAAATATTATCGTAGATTCGCCGTAACGGGGAGCGTCTTTACGTTGAAAATCATTACGCCGCCGGAAACAGTCGACCCTGTTACCTGGCTCGAAGAAGCCGTCAGGGATATTCACAATTACGCCACGACCACCACCCCGGACTATGTCGATGATGCCGCTAACGATTATATCGGATTCGGACTAGACACCCCCTCGTTTGCTCTGGGTACGGCCGGTTTGTCGTTTCGACCGGTTCGGGACTCTCACTACGAGGATCTCTGGCGACTAGTGTTCAGTCTCAGTCAAAGCGCCTCCGAATTTCGTTTGGATGACGCGTTCAGAATCACCGTTAACCGGGTCAGCGTTCCGGTGGGTCGCGGGCGAAAGAGCAGACCTCTCACCCACGAGGAGGTGAGCAAACGGTCGCTTCTCGAGGTCGAACGCGACAATCTTTGTCTACCGCGCTCTATAATTTCCGCTCGCGCCTACCTGAACAGAGAGGGTATCGGGGGTAATGACGCTGATCCCGCGCTTCGATGGTCCGACGTACGTCGCGCGAAATCCAGACTTCAGAGGGAGGCTGCCCTGGCTTTGTGCAGAGAGGCGCGCGTAGAAGTCCCCCCAGAGGGCTGCGGTATGCGAGAGATCGTCAGATTTCAAGAATATCTGGCTCCTCTGGGTCTAGCCATCGCGATATACGATTTCAATACCTTTGGCCGCGGGGGTGAGGTCGTTTACAACGGGACGCGCGTACTAGCTGAGCGGGGTGAATACCCCAGCGCCACATTGAACATACTCTACTTTCCTCGCGGCGGTCATTACAAGCCTATATTAAATCTTACCGCCGCAGCAGCCAACAGACGCTTCTGCCAGCCCTGCAACGTCGCCTATCGTTATCCCGGCGATCACAGGTGCTCCAACAGATGTCCAGGGTGCAACACCGTTCCGCAGTGCGACAGAGCGGGGGTACGGATGCCGTGCGTTGCCTGCGGCCGGTGGTTCTTTGGGGCGGAATGTCTGCGGAGACATCGCGTCGCGGGGTCGTTCGATCCTCGCAGAAGCGTCTGCGATACCCTGCAGATGTGCAGTGGGTGCGGTCTGTTCGTCGATCGCACGAAAAGGGTTCACTCTTGCGGCAACGCGTACTGCAACACGTGCGGATCCGTGCAGGCGGTAAACCACGACTGTTACATGCAGCCTCTGAAGCCGCCCACCGGAAACCCGGAACATATATTCGTATTCTATGACTTTGAGACCCAGCAGTGCGCCCCGGTGGCCGGCAGCGGAGATGTCAATTTGCACGTGCCGAACCTGTGCGTGGTGCAGCAGACGTGCACCAACTGCATACACGAGCCCGATATAAGTACACCCTGTGCTAGTTGCGGTCTCGTGCGCGAGTTCGTATTCCGAGAGAACCCCGTTAAACAGCTGGTGGACTTTGTCACGCGGGACGTTCACCGGTTCAAAAAGATCTTCTGTATAGCGCATAACGCCAGCGGTTTCGATTCGCAATTCATACTGCGCTACCTGGTAGAAAATAACAGAGATCCGCCGCAGGTGATCCTGAACGGTACCAAGATCATACTGATGGAGACGGGTCACACGCGTTTCCTGGACTCTTTGGCCTACATGCCTATGGCTCTAGCCGCGCTACCCAAGGCATTCGGCCTACCTGTGGAATCGCGCAAGGGTATCTTTCCGCATCTGTTCAATACACCCGAGAATCGGGATTACATAGGTCCGTTGCCAGCCGCGGAATTCTACTCGCCCGACAGTATGAAGACCTCGGACAGGCAAGCTTTCTACAAATGGTACGAGGAGGCCACAGCCGGCGGGTACGTGTTCGATTTTAACCGCGAGCTAGTCGAATACTGTCGCAGCGACGTGGACATCCTTCGCCGAGCATGCGTCGCGTTTAGAGATATTTTTCTGAATTGCGGCGATGTTTGTCCGTTCTCGCGAAGCACCACCATAGCATCGGCCTGTTCCGTCGTGTTTCGACAGAATTTCCTCAGGCCCCGTACCATCGGAGTGCTACCGGCCGGCGGGTACAGGTTAGCCAACAATCAATCGGCGAAAGCGGTCAAATGGCTCGTTTGGATGGAGAGGGAGTTGGGGACGGAGGTGAGGCACGCCGGGCGAGGTCGCGAGTACAGGATTCCCGAGACGAGGCGGGTTGTCGACGGGTATTACACAGACGCGGGTGGGGAGCGACACGTGCTGGAATTTCACGGATGCTACTGGCACGGGTGTCGGAGATGTCACACGATCAATCGCGACAAAGAGCTAGCGGGCGGGGATACGATGGACAGACGGTGGCAAGAGACTTGGGCAAAAACGGCACGCATGATCGAGCTCGGTTACAGGGTCACGGAGATGTGGGAATGCGCGTTCGACGAGATGATGGATACCGATCCTGAAATGCGCGATTACATCGAACAGCATCCGCTGGTCCTCTCCCGCGACTCGTTGAATCCTCGAGAGGCGTTTTTTGGAGGGCGTACAGGGAACACGAAGCGTTATCACGAGGCTGCCCCGGGGGAGGAGATCCGCTACGTAGACGTATGCTCTCTGTACCCTTGGGTGTGCAAAACCGGTCGCTACCCTGTGGGTCACCCGCGAGTCTACGTAGGTGGGGAGTGCAAAGCGTTGACCGGTCCCTACAACACAGACATCTCCGGGCTCGAGGGTCTCGTGAAATGCGTGATCCTGCCACCCAGGAATCTCTATCATCCGGTGTTGCCGGTCCGGATGCGCGGAAAACTCATGTTTCCTCTGTGTCGCTCCTGCTGCGAGGCTTCTCTGCAGATCGATTGTCCGCACGAGTCGGAGGCCGATCGGTGGCTCACGGGTACCTGGGTGTCGGCCGAGCTGCAGAAAGCCGTGGCTGTCGGCTACAGCGTGATCGACGTGTCGGAGATCTGGCAATACGAGAGCACGGTGTACGATCCGGCCAGCGGTCAGGGGGGACTCTTTGCTCCCTACATAGACACTTTTCTGAAAATTAAGCAAGAAGCCAGCGGGTGGCCCGGCGAGTGCACCGACGAGGCGTCCCGCGACCGTTATCTCGCGGAGTACGAGCAGGTGGAGGGTATCAGGTTGCAGCGGGAGAAAATAACAAAGAACGCCGGCCTGCGTTCCGTATCCAAGCTCTGCCTGAACTCGTTCTGGGGTAAATTTGGCCAGCGCGAAAACCTCCCGCGTACCGAGGTGATCAGAGACCGTCAACGTCTGCTGGAACTGTTGACGGATCCCGAGAGCGAGGTGGTCGATATCTTGCCTGTGACGGAGCAAATACTCTACGCGCGGTGGATTAATACGGAGGAGAGCATCGTACCGTCTCCGCTGGCCAACGTTGTGTTGGCCGCCTACACCACTGCCCAGGCTCGCCTCAAGCTGTACAGCTATCTCGAGAGACTCGGGCGCCGGGTGTTGTATTACGATACGGACTCTGTTATTTACGTGAGGAGGAGCGGGGAGTGGGAGCCGGCTACGGGTAACTTTTTAGGCGATCTGACGGACGAGCTGGCGGAATACGGCGAGGGGAGTTACATAAAAGCCTTCGTTTCCGGCGGTCCGAAATTTTACGCGTACCTGGTACAAAAGGGGAATGGGGAGGTGGCCGAGGTTTGCAAAGTGAAGGGGGTCACTCTAAATTATCAGACTCGAATGAGGATAAATTTTGATTCGATCCGGGGCATGGTGGTCGAGGCTGACGAACCTATTCGCGTCGAGCGAAGAGCTATTCAGCGTACGGCGCTGCATCGGGTAGTCACCCGCAGCGTGAACAAGATATGCCGCCCCGTTCAAACGAAAAGACGCCTCTGCGACACGGGCTACGACACTCTTCCTTTCGGCTACAAATCGCACAACTGAATTACCGTGCATCTCGCTCTGCAGCTAGGTTTAGACTCTCTCTCTCTCTCTTTCTTTCTCTCAACGCTTATACTCTGTTATTCGACACGCGCGTAAACAGAGAGATAAACCTCGACTCGCCAGACTACCGGGGAACACAAGTGTGCGGCTGTTACTCATCGGCTCGGTAGGTCAGTAGTAGTAGTAGTAGTAGTAGTAGTAGCTGTAGTATTTGCTTATCAATCCGAGCGTAAAACGGCGGGTGCGGGGGGTGTGTGCGGCGGTCTGAGAAGCTGAGGTCGCCGCACGCCGCGAGGCAACCCCCCCAGTAAGCTGATACGGGTTGCCTTTGCCGCTTTAGGAGCTGCTTCCCGGCCGGCGTCCCGTCTCTCTCTCGCTCTTAGCTGTTAAGTGAGAGAGACGGGGCGGACGCGCGCGCGCGCATTACCAAAAGCTTTTTACGTAACGCGCGCACCCCGGGGGGCCCCACCGCGGTCAAGCCATCGCGACAGGGACTTTGACGCAAAACCGAGCACGCGTCGATGATTTTTTTTATATATTTAATTGCAGATTCGACGGAGCTGTGAGTCGCGAGGATGGACACGCGCTGGAAACATCCCTTTTCCGCCATCGTAGCCGGGCCTTCCGGTTGCGGTAAATCCAACTTTGTGAAAAACTTTCTGCAACACGCGAGCGAGATGTGCGACACGGAATTCGCGAGGGTGGTCTGTCACTACGCCGAATGGCAACCGTTGTCCGGGGAATCGAGCTCCGTGGAATATCGAGAGGGTTTGCCGCAACCGGCCGACTACGACGCGGACGACCGGCCCAAACTGCTCGTCATCGACGATCTGATGCGCGAGTCGTCCAACGGCGTTGTCATCGATCTCTTCACCAAGGGATGCCACCACAAGAACATGAGCGTGTTCCTGATCACGCAGAATCTGTTTCACCAGGGACGCGGGCAGAGGGATATCTCGCTGAACGCCAATTATATAGTTTTCTTCAAGAATCCGCGCGATCGCGCGCAGATACATCACCTGGCTCGTCAGGTGCACCCCGAGGACCCTCGCTTCCTGCAGGAGGCCTACAACGACGCCACAGCGCGCCCCCACGGCTATCTGCTTCTCGATCTGAAACAATCCACCCCGGAGAACTGCCGCTTTCGCACCGATATATTCCCCTCGGATTCGCGTCACTACGTTTACGTGCCTCGCAGAGATATAAAGGGTGGAGGATCGCACGCGGCGCCAGTCTTTCGTCTGTGATGAAACCCGGAGCTAGACGAGGAGCAAGAGGAAGAAGAGGTTCGGCGAACAGGTTCGGCTCTTCCAACGCCGCGATCTTGCACGCTATCTGTAAATCGGACCCAGCTCGGAGACGGGCTCTGCTGCGCACGGCCGATGACGCTCTGGTGAAAAACATTTGCGAGTGCGCTCTGAACACACTCAGGGGTAACGTGAGCCTGAGCGTCGATCGGAAGAGACGTTTGAGCAAGCACAGAAAAACTTTACGTCGCCTGGCCTGCAACACGGGCAGCTGGAAAAGTAAGAAGCGTTTGCTGCTTCAACGGGGTGGATTTCTACCCTTGCTACTGGCGCCGATTATCGGCGGGTGATAAAAAAAATTGAGGAAATGGAGCGGGCCAAGAAAATGGTCCTGATACCGCAGGAGACAGCCGAACGTATCCAGCAGCGGCGACCCGATACGGATCCCGCGAGCCGTCTGGATAGCGAGATGCACGCTATTCTCAACGACCCGGGGAAAAACGATCGGGAAAAATGGAAGCTGTACCGACAGGTGCTGAGACGTTTCTTATTTTTTGCCGCCGAGTCGCGAAAACCTTTGCAATTCTCTATACGAGGGGTGGGTGGCAAGGCTGCTGCTGCTGCTGGTGAAGAAGAAGAACAAGAAGAGATGGATGGGGTGACTGAGGGGAATGCAGCTGGTAACAGCGGTGTAGCTATACAGAATATCGTGCTGAGCGTGCCGGACAAGTTTCGGCGGAAAGCGGAGCTGTTGCTGAACTATTTGACCACCAACGGTCGCTCCGAGATCTCGTGGGACGACAAGGGGACGATAGCCATAAGGGGCGCTCAGATAGCCGGGACGAATATCATCGATCTGATAAACGACGCGGTACGCGAGAGAAAATCTATGCAGGCCAGGGGGAGGGAACAGTTCGCGAGGCTCCTTCACGCGATCAACACGCCTCAAGAGTACATAGGTAATCCCGTTTTTCAAAAACCTACGCGTCACGCCTCGTCACGATCGACAGCCGGCCCATCTCGTCAGAGACGTATCAACGACGAGGACCGGGCTGTGGACGGTGACGTTGATACGAACGAGGCGGGTGAGGAGGAGGAGGAGGAGGAGGAGGAGGATACGGATTCGGACTCGATATTTGCAACACCCAAGAACAGACAACGACCGGGGCAAACCGGAAACGGTGCTTGGTTGAGACTCAGGTTGAAATGAAGATCCTCGAAGGACTGTACTACGATCCGGCCAACGAGGCGGGTTACGCGGGTGCCAGGAACTTGACTCGATCCGTGGGAAAAAAAATACCTCGCGCCGCGGTGGTCGAATGGTTGGCGTCGCAGGACGCGTACACGCTGCACAAGTCCATACGTAGGAAATTTCCCCGAGCCAGATACAACGTGCAGAATATAGACGACCTGTGGGAGGCGGATCTGGTGGATCTCAGATCGATCAAACAGTACAACGACGGATACGGCTACCTGCTGGTGATCATCGACGTGCTCAGCAAGTTTGCCTGGGTCGAGCCGCTCGCCGACAAGAGCGCGGCCACCGTTGCCGGGGCTTTCGAGCGCGTGTTGTCCTCCGCGGAACGGTGCCCTGTCCAATTGCAGACCGACAAAGGCAAGGAGTTTGTAGGAGCTCAATTCCAGAAGCTGCTCGCTGCCAGAGGGGTGCGGTACAGAGTCACGCGAAACCCCGACATAAAGGCCGCCGTTGTGGAACGCTTCAATCGCACTCTCAAGGAGAGAATGTGGCGTTACTTCACCCACAAAAATACCCATCGCTACCTGGATGTGCTGCGACAGCTGGTGGAGGGGTACAACGCGACCACACACTCGAGCATTAAAATGGCTCCGTCGATGGTGACTCTGGAAAATGCGGCAGCCGCCCGCTTCAACATGGAAGCGGCACGGGGTGGCCCGCCGCGATCCGGTGCTAAGCCACGCTTTCGGGTGGGGGAGCGTGTTCGCATCAGTAAGGCTAAGGGTGCCTTCAAGAAGGGTTACGAGGCCAACTGGACCGAGGAGGTGTTTGAGATTCGACGCGTTCTGCACCGCGCGCCGATCGTCTACCTGCTCGAGGATTTGGAGGGGGAGGAAATAGACGGTTTGTTTTACGAGGCTGAGTTGCAGCGTGTGATCAAGGACGATGTTATGACTGTTGATAAAATAATACGGACGCGAGGAAAGGGGGCCAGTAAGAAGCTGTTTGTCAGCTGGCGCGGTTATCCGGAAAAGTTCAACTCTTGGATCGCTGCGAGCAGCGTGCGAAAACAGGCATGAAGGATCAGTTTTACATCACGCTGCTCAGCAACAGTTCGATAAAATTTTTCCCCGACAACACGACGGCTCGCTACACCACCCAGCTACCGCGACGGATCGAGCTTGTCGGAGAGTGGGAAGTCGCCCTGGTGGAGATCCAGTACCCGCTGACGCTTCGGAACATAAACGAGCCCTACAACTGTGTGCGATTTCACGTGCATCGTTCGGAGACACCAGCCGAGAATTTTCACGATATTCCGTTGTCGGAGGACAAACGAGTGGGGCATGGTCGATTCCTCATCGAGCCTGGTATTTACACAGATATTGTGGAAATTATCCAAGCATTGAACAGCTTTCCGACCATCAAGGAACATTTGGAGTTTGGACGAGCCGACAGCGTGGACGATCGCTTGGACGTGGTCAGAATATGCAGCTGCAAGGACGGTCACTACCTCTCGTTTTGCGACGGTCTGCGTCAACAGCTGGGATTTCCAAAGCTCACGACCGACATACGCGACAGGCTGGTGGCCGACCATCCTTTGAACCTACCCGGCGGGATACCCTCGCAGATGTTTGTCTACACGGATCTCGCGGAGCCCAGAATAGTGGGCGATGTCTACGCTCCGCTGCTGCGTATAGTGCGGACGGTTGGCAAAAATTTTCACAACGGTGTCTCGGAAAGCAAATCCCTGGCACCTCCGCACTACGTACCTATGCTTCTCACCAATTTCCGAACCATTGAAATCGATATAAGGGACTCTCAGGGTAGACCCATGCCATTCACGCGCGGGACGTTGACGGCTACGTTGCACTTCAAGAGGTCGCACTGATGGCTCACTACCTTGAACATTACGACGATCAGGTGGGTGGTGGTGGTGTAAGCAGAGTTTATTCCGGTGCGCCGCTACAGCGCGGTAACGGAATCGGTAGCTTCCTGGGGGGATTGTTCCGCAGCGTGATACCCATTTTGAAGAGCGGTGCGCGCGTGTTGGGCAAGGAGGTTCTGCGGACCGGTGTGGGCGTCATGGAGGATATGGACGCCAACACACCCTTCAAAGAGGCTCTCAAGAAACGCGTCATCGAGTCGGGTTACAATCTGAGGCAAAAAGCTACAGATAAATTGGGCAATCTGATGAAGGGGTCCGGATATAAAGCGCTGCGGGGCAGACCGAGGGGACAGTTGCTGCGGGGTCGCGGTGCAGGATCGATCGGGTCTCGTAGGAAAGGTGTCAAGAAAAGCAAAGCGAGTAAAAAGAAGAAGAAACCAGGGCTTGCCGGAATTAAAAAGAAGAAGAAGAAAAGCTGTTGCGGGAGAAAAAAAAGAAGTGTTGCCGATATCTTCGGAACTCGCTGACAACGAAAATAATAAACATAGACCATGGCGTACTTGCACACGCACTCCTGCGAGTGTCTGAAATCGGAGCTGGATTTGTTCTCTCTACCGCCGACGCAAACCACGATCGAGAGCGGGCAGTGGGTCCACTACAAGCCTGTGTCGTCGCTCACGGATGACTCACCCATAGAGTTTATGGTGCCGGGCCTCAGCGACGAGTATCTCGACCTCTCCCACACTATGCTCAGCCTGCGTGTGAGTCTTCAACCGCTCAGCAGGGAACCGGCGGCAAAGGGGGCGGCAAAGGCCGTGGTGGCCCCTGTAAACAACCTGCTGCACTCTCTGTTCAGCCAGGCCGACGTGTTCTTCAATCAGAAGCTGGTTTCACCGGCCAATAACGCGTACGCCTACCGAGCATACATAGAGTCGTTGCTGAATTACAATTCGGCTGCGAAAGAATCACACCTAACCACCACCCTGTGGTACGGGGATACAGCGGGGAAGATGGATGAAGTCGGACCGGCTAACAAAGGGTTTGCCCAGCGGCAAAAATTTCTGAACGGCGAAACCAGTGTGGATTTGATCGGGCATCTTCACTGCGACGTGTTTAATCAGGAGAAGTTTCTGCTAAACGGTGTCGAGTTACGGGTACGCCTCGTGCGCTCGCGGGACGCCTTCTGCCTCATGGAGAGCACCAACACACACGGCGTACACATACTAGAGGCCTCGTTGCTCGTGCGACGCGTAACGATAAACCCCGGCGTGCTGCTGGCTCACGCCAGAGCTCTGGGTAAAGGTACCGCAAAGTATCCTCTTACCAGAGTGGAGGTGAAGGCTATGACTATTCACAGCGGTGTGCAGGGTGATACGTTGGACAATGTATTTCTGGGTCAGCTGCCGAAAAGAATGATAGTGGGTTTTGTCGATAACAAGGCCTTCAACGGTGACAAAGCCTACAACCCCTTCAACTTTCAACATTTCAATATCAACTTTCTGTCGCTGTACGTGGACGGGTCGCAGATCCCCTCGAAACCGCTACAACCCGACTTTACGCGAAGCAAGCTCTACGTGGATACCTACCACACCCTTTTCTCCGGAACCGGTATACATTTTCTAAACGATGGCAATGGTATAGGTCGTGAAGATTTCCCGCACGGGTATTGCTTGACGGCCTTCGACCTCACCCCCGATCTGTCGGCAAACAGCGGCACCCACTGGAATTTGGTCAGACACGGCAGCGTTAGAATCGAGGTGCGCTTCGAGGCTGCCCTGGCAACGACGATAAATTGCATCGTGTACGCGGAATTTGACAACGTATTGGAAATCGACGCGGCACGCCAGGTTATAGTGGATTTTGGCGGCTAGACAGCGAGGTGAAACCTGAACCATCTCACCCCCACCATTGCAAAACAAAAGGATAGCCGACGTTGCGTAGCGAGGGAAGGTCGAACGAAACGCCCAGTATCCAGTTTTCCGTATACCCGCGAACACGTCTCTAGCGATATGGTGGACTACGTGGTCGATTTGCAGGGTTTTCGAGACGCTCGAAACGGTTTCGCTGTAAAGGAGGTTTCCGTGTTGGCTTTGAATAGCAACCACATCGGGCACTGGGTAGCCACACCACCCTGTGCCTTCACCGATCTCCCGACGATTATTTGTGCTCAGAACAACTATCTTTCGCGCAGGTATCACGGTATAGAGTGGTTTGACGGTGATATTCAAGAGAAACAAATCTACAGAAAACTGCGCGCCGTGGCACGTTCGGCCCGCATGATTTACACGCGCGGTGAGGAAAAGGCGAAATTGTTGCGGCACGTTATGTCGCGTCAGGTGACAAATCTGGAGTTTGAGGACTGCCCGGCATTCGGAAAGCTGCCACCATCGGATACGTACTGCATGCATCACGCTCTGTGTAATCCCGGGGAGTTTGTCTGCTCGTTGAATCGCGCGGCTGTGCTAAAATCTTGGCTGTTGGGGAGAAGAAGAAGAACGGTTGACGAGGTGGACGGTAGCGGGTTTTCTACAGCCGAAGAGTGTGATGAACAGTCTGGAACTGAGGAGGGTTTTGGCGCTGATACCGACGGCTACGTGTGGAGTCTACCCGGCTGATCGTATTCCTTTGCGGTGGTCCCGCCCCGCGGCCCTTATCGCAAACACCGATGACCACACACAGCCCGGAAGTCACTGGGTCGCTTTCTACAACGATGAGTCCGGCAACGGGGTCTACTTTGACAGTTACGGAGTCGCACCCTTCATCCCACACCACGTGCAACGTCTGCGAAAAAACTGTCGCCGCTACCGGTACAACACGCGTCAGCTCCAGAGTATCTTTTCAGACGTGTGTGGTCAGTTTTGTGTTATGTTTCTTTATTATATGCATTTTGGTTACACGCTTGGTGATTTTCTCGATAATTTTACGGCAGATTATGTAAAAAATGATGCGATCGCCGCGTCGTTTTACAATTGCGTGGTCAAGAAATTGAAAAGTTGCGACAAACTCGACGCCTCTTGTCTATCCTGTGTACAGATATGTTTAAGGAAACGTTGTTAATTATAGGCTATAGTTTTAAGCAATATTGAATAAAGCGAAAATTTTGTAACGAAACAGCGTGTGTCGTTTATTGCGAGCGCATCCCACCTATATTTCAGCAACCTCAGCGGTTTTGCGCGTGAGGATGGTAAGTTGACACTAGTCGGTTCATAGAGACGTTTCTTGGTAATCGTGTGTCTCTATTGTGCCTCTATCACTACCCCCCCCTTGCTCCAGGTACGCGATGCAGCGAGGCATATTTCTATGCAGGACGCGTCAGTAGACTTTGCGACGTCGTTTGAGAAGTAAGTGTAATTGTTCTTTGATAGGGGTTTGGTGATTAGAAGTTTTGTGATTAAAATAGTTTTTTGGTTGCAGAAATGGAGAATGATCTAGTGCTGCTGTTGATCCACGCCGACCCCCGTGACATGTGGATGGTCAGAGAACGGTTGATCGCGAGGCTCGCGGAAATCGACGCCGAGTTAGAGGCGCGGCGGGCAGAGTTGGCTGCCCTGGAGGAGGAGGAGGGCAGCGACAGTGACTTTGCCGGCAGCGGCTCGGACATGAGCTCCGCGAGCCCGAGCATCCCGGAGGACGTGGAACATATTGTTCACGGGGGTGAGGGTGGAATAATAATTGAGAATGTGGTGGAAGAGCCCAATGTAGATGTGGCGGCTTGGATGGGCAACGGGTGGGACGACGGGGAAGTGGAGGAGATGGTAGAGGAAATAAGGGATTACGAGGCCGAGGAGAGGGAGAGGGAAAGACTGAGGGAGGAAGGCTCCGACACCGATGGCGAGGAGTGGTGGCTCCCATCGGACGAGGAGGGCTACGTCACCGGTAGGTTGATGAATAATTTTGATTGAAATTCGTTGAATTATTGCGATAATAATAATAATGATACTCGTATGTTTCAGACGAGATGCAGGACGAGGAGGGGGAGGTGGTGGAGGAGGAGGAGGCTCTTTGACTATATAAAAATACAATAAAGAAATATTTAAAATTAATTTGCGCGTCATTCCCTGCATATACCCAAGCATTTTCTGTCAATTCCAGCTAGTATATATATGATAAGAATTTATTATTTAAGATCTGACATGAGAGAAGCGGATGTAAAGTCATAGCTAGTATATATATATATAACAGTCGCCATATTTGATTTTAAAACAATCGCCATCTTTAATTTTAAAACGGGCGCCATATTGGATTTTGGAAAAAAAAGGCCGCCATCTTGAATTCTGAAAAACGGCCGCCATGTTGGATTCAGAAAACGGGCGCCATATTGGATTTTGGAAAAAAAAGGCCGCCATCTTGAATTCTGAAAAACGGCCGCCATGTTGATTTAATGTGCATGGGCGGCGCCATCTTGGATCGGACGGTCTCATTGTTTTGACGCCAAGTCCCCACTCCGCGGGGTCAATGACCTGGTGACGTCATTTGTTGTGACGGCCCATGGCTGGCATCTACTACTATTATGGGAATTCCAATATTCTATTTTTCATGTGATATTTTGCTTGTTTGTGTGAGCTATCTTCAATGTTGATATTCTTACTGTACGTAGAAATTCGCGGGAAATATTTCAACGTCAAAATGTACATTCGGCGACGGTAATTCCGGCGACGTTACGGAATTACATTTTTCTTTTCTTGACGTCAAGTTCCGTTTTATGCATCTATTTCAATAAATATTTCCTTTTGTTCCATAAAAAGCTTATTATTCTGCCACGACATGCCGTAAAAAGTAATTTCTGTGATGCGTATGCAATTTCGGCGGCGCATTTGTAATTTCGGCGACACTCCTTCTTTTGAATTTTTAGTATTCTTGAAGTGCTCTTGAAAAGCTGAAGAGGTATTAATTTCAATCTAGTAGGTTTACTTTACATGAAAAATACAAACATCACACTTTATGAAGAATATTGCGTTCATGAATAAACTGCCGTTTTCCAATAAATATTGTGAAATATTACGAAATTTCATTCAAAAAGAGCGTTGCGTGTGTCAGATATTTGAAGTAGGGGCTTCACACGATTAGAAAATGTATACTACTTTAATGAAATGTCAATGTTGTTTTCTTCTGAATTGTCAGGCTATTTTGGCCCACTTCTTGAAATCCACCCTCATACTTTCTCAGTCACTCCGCTAAGGTCGTTCAAGGGGTGAGGAGCCTGTCGTAACATGCAATGTTACAATCTATACTATTCCTACGCAAGGACCTGAATTCTTCATATATTTCAACGAATGCTGTTATTCAGCTGACTGACTATATGCACCATATCGCATTAGTAATACTGACTTTTTTAAATACATAATTTGTTTTGTTTAGTGTTTAGTTGTAGAATTATTGACTGACTACGTGGTGCCTTGTGTGCCCACGATTTATCTATATTGCGCCTAGCTCTGTAAGTACCTTTATATCTGTATTTAAGGTAGTTGTTCGGCTACCGTCCGATCCAAAATTGTACACCCTAAGTCGATGTCAGAACATCCGACTGACTTGGATTATATGCTCCAAACTTTTTGGTAATACTGTCCTTCGCACACGAAACACGTATCTATATGGATACACGCACACCATCAAAGATTGTACCAAGTAACGATGTGCCACAGCCGCGTTAACCTTAGTCGACGGGTTGGTTCACATCGGTTCACATAACCTAAAACATTGTGCGTCGAATGGCTCCTAGTAGATATTAAACTTATATCATGTCAGAACAAATACGATTCAAAGGACAATTTATTGAAAAGAAATGTTTAGATAAGAAATTAAAAATTATCGCGGCTCGTTACCGAGGCAGAAAATCATCTACCTCTACGAAAGAGGATGAATATGTCGACCCTAACCCTAACCTATGTGACGGACGACGCGTTGTGGAATTGAAAGTACTTGGTAAAAATCTGAAATGCTCCAAGTGCAAACAAGTTCTTTCGCTAGAGAATGTAGTAAAAGAAGTACATTTAGGGTTAAATTCCATTTTGACGGTAAAATGTGTGCACTGCGCCATATCAACCCAAGTGACGACAGGCAAGATTCATCGGACAAAAAATGATTCACGGGCTTCCGATGTAAACACGAGAGCTGTTCTTGGTAAGTTTTTTCTAATTTAATAGCTATGCACTTAAAATTCATTAATGTTGTATAATTCTGAATGAAAATTAAAAAGTTAACCTGCAACGTTAAAATAATAGGTACTGTACATGCGGGTATTGGCTACACTGGACTCAACAAGATCCTGGCTTGTTTAAATATTCCTACCGTTTCGAGAGGTGTGTACAAACAGTATGAAAGAGAAGTCGGGCCAGCTATAGAAGAAGCTGCACAAGATAGCTGCAAGCGAGCGGCGCTAGAAGAGCGGCGATTGGTGTTGGAAAACGTTGACAAATTGTGTGAAATACTGTAAGACTTTGTTTTCTTATCATAATGAGACAAGCTCCTGGGGCCTTATTCTGGAAAAGTTTTCATAATGACTCAAGTGACTCAGATGACAAAATATCGTAGTGCGCATGCGTTGAGTCGATGTTTTTACATCCAACAGTGGATATTTCTACATGAATAACATGATATAGGTGTGTTACTTTCATAGGAGGGATAAAGCAGGTGAAGAGACAATGAAAAGCTTACCCACATTTATCCTATGGAGTGAAAAATAAGCGCACATAGGATTACGTTTTGATACTTGTGAAAGTGATTTAGTGGTTTCTCTTTTCATACGTTTTGGCCAAATTGAGAAAGTATCTAATGAAATAAATGATTTACTATAATAAATGCCGATCATACAGATCGCTTCTTATAGTGGGTAATACTATTGATTAATTATCATACCAATCATTATACATGGATTTGGAAAAATTGAAGATTTAACTTGCAGTGAAATTTCTCATTCTATTATTTTATCTTGTTCAACATATTCCATTCGCCCTGAAATGAAGTAAAATTGAAGAAATGTTTCTTGAGAAATAATTAAAATGATATTGAAACTCCATCGTCTAATCTTTATTACATGAAAATATAAAAACATTACAATAGCAGACATTTAGTTACCAAAAATGTAAAATCTCCATTACGTATTTTTCAAATTTCACCCTCCGTGTGTACATATACAGGGCGACCCAGATTGAGCGCACCATATTTGGTGGGTGTACTCCTCCCGAAAATCTAAGACTAAAGTTCCTTCACCAAAACTCCCAGGGTCAAATAATTCAGGAGCTACAGGAGATCTTAGTCGACCAATCAGAGGGCTTATGATGGACCAAGACAGGGCCGGTTCAAGAGTGTAAGGCGAGCAGTGCCCACGTCGGATCAATTTAGGTGGTTCGCTAAGTATTTCTCGTAGTCCAGGTCCTCGGCTCCGTAGTTCTCGTAGTCCAGGTCGTTCGCTAAGTATTTCTCGTAGTCCAGGTGGTTCGCTAGGTATTTTTCGTAGTCCAGGTGGTTCGCTAAGTATTTCTCGTAGTCCAGGTCGTTCGCTAAGTATTTCTCGTAGTCCAGGTCCTCGGCTTCGTAGTTCTCGCTGTCCAGGTCCTCGGCTTCGTAGTTCTCGCTGTCCAGGTCCTCGGCTTCGTAGTTCTCGTAGTCCAGGTCCTCGGCCTCGTAGTTCTCGTAGTCCAGGTCGTTCGCTAAGTATTTCTCGTAGTCCAGGTCCTCAGCTACGGAGAACTACGACGCCGCGGACCTGGACTACGAGAAATACTTAGCGAACGATCCGGACTACGAGAAATACTTAGCGAACCACCTGGACTACGAGAAATACTTAGCGAACGACCTGGACTACGAGAACTACGAGGCCGAGGACCTGGACTACGAGAACTACGAAGCCGAGGACCTGGACAGCGAGACCTACGAAGCCGAGGACCTGGACTACGATTTGGGGGGGGCGGCACTGAAAATCTATCTTTTTTCCCAACTTAAAGACCACCCTAGTATACAGTCAGGTTTCTGAAGTTTTCTAGGATCTGAAAAAATTCAGGGTTACTTTTCGAAGTGTTTACTACGTGGCCCAAAAGTTGCCAAAGTCTAAAGTTTGAAACCGTTGATGATAAAAATTATAGTATAGTAAAAAATGCGGAAAAAATGGCATTTTGTTTGAAAATTTGTAACTCTCACGGAAAAACTAAAAATGGAAAAATTACAGTTTTTATATAGTAATAAGAGGCGCTTCGAACCCAACACTGGAAAAATTACAGTTCAAATAACATTTTTATGAAAGACAATTGTGTATATCAATTTTTACAGTTTCAAATGTAATTTTACACTTTTAGAATGTAATTCTTACAGATTCTGTAAAAATTATTATTCCAACTGTAATTTACCCAGTTTTGGGTTCGAAGCGCCGGGTTACTATATAAATTGTAATTTTTCCATTTTCATTTTTTCCGTGCTGCAACAGACAAATATTTTTAAAAACGGCTGCAGGGTTTTGTAGGTCCGATTTATACGCTATTAAGGGGTAACACCACTGTAAAAGCTTTAAAACAAGCGCATTTTTCATCATTTCTTTTTGGATGGAAGAAAAGGTGATAAGAAAATAATTTTCAAGGAAGTTATTAGGCATACTATATTCAACCATACTACAAAAAAATTTGATCAAAAAATATTCAAATATGGCGACACTGGAGCCATTCTTGCTAGACGTGTTGAATCTGAGGCGCTCTGCGGCACGCAGTGTAACTGGTGCAAATTTGACTCTGGACAAAAAAAAAAAAAAAACTCGTCATCTACATGTCTATAGCTAGAGAAATACGTAGGGGATTTTGAAAATATTAATTTTTGTGTGATTGACGCGTATCTATATAAAAAACGTTGAATTTTCGACAAAGAAAGGGTAATCATTTGTTGATAAAAAATGTTTCAATTAACTTGTCGAAAATCCCGTACGTATTTCTCTAGCTATAGACTTGTAGATTATGAGGTTTTTTTTTTTTTGTCTAGATTCAAATTTGCACCAGTTACACTGCGTGCCGCAGAGCGCCTTAGATCCAACACGTCTCGCGAGAATGGCTCCAGTGTCGCCATATTTGAATATTTTTTGATCAAATTTTTTTGTAGTATGGTTGAATATAGTATGCCAAATAACTTCCTTGAATATTATTTTCTTATCACCTTTTCTTCCATCCAAAAAGAAATGATAAAAAATGCGCTTTTTTGAAAGCTTTTACAGTGGTGTTACCCCTTAAGAGAATATAGTATCATTACTCATTAGCGTGGGCTCGAAAAAGTTGAATTATTTCAGCACCTTAAGGTGAGGAATGTTTCACGGATTCCGGCATGTTATAAGTATATGTAACGGTAATTACTTGGCACGAAATGAGTCTTTATTGTAGCAAACAAAGCTGGGTCCTTCAAAACCCAGTGTACACTAGGCTGGTCCTTAACAGGCGTGTTTTTGAATTTTTTCGCCCTCAAGGGTTCAAACAGTTACTTCTCAATAGAAAAAATTGTCCTGAATTTTTAATGTTCTATCTCGATTTCAACATCCCGCGCACAACCGCCAGTTTTTTTTTTTTTCAATTTTCTAATGACATAATTTTTATTGAAATGTGATTTTTTTTAAATAACAGCGTACGTAGTAATTGGGTCAACTGAAGTTGAATTTGAAAAAAAGTAAAGTGTTAAAATCGAGATGGAGCATTGAAACATTATGACAATTTTTTTTATAGAAGGAATCGTTTTTTTTCCACTGAGTTCAAAAAATTTAATTGTAATAGTTATTAATTATTCTGTTTCGCTCAGCAAGTCCAGCTTGGTAATCCAAGCCGCCTTGCATCTCGTTATTCACATCATTGGCGATGACCTCCTCTTCTAAATCTTCATCTTGTAGTAATCTGTATATCATACATAATAAAATTTCAACTAAGAAATACAAATTTATTTATAATTATGCACTTACCCATGCATTCTCCTAAAATTATGCAGCACCGCGCAAGCGGTAGTAATTTTAGACACCTTCTGTGGATCACGGTAGCATAACTTCCGTTCTCTTTTAATGCAACGCCAGATAGCCGTCATTATGCCGAAGAGCTGTTCAACTTTGCAACGGGTCCTTACAAATTCTGCGTTGTATCGGGCTGCTGCTGACCCTGCGGGTGGATCCCGCACCGGTGTTAACAGAATTGGAGAAGGGGTATAACCACTGTCTCCTTAAAAGTAAGAATTATTACAACATTTTGTCAAATTGGTGAATAAATGTAGTAACAATACCAAATTATATACACATATTAGACCGTTCAACCCTTAACATACGGGGTCCATATACGTATACCGAGGGGAAAACCTGTCCCAGCGGCCAGAGTCGGTATGACATACCCTGTTCATTTTATGACCCTCAAGATTTCTGCAGCTGCAAAAATGGACTTTAGCAAGCCGTAACTTGTAAAAGTTTATTCCGATCGAAAAATTCTATTAGACTTTTTTCTTCTTCTTTTGATTATCTGATGGCGGTATCTTTGAGTTTTTTTTTTCTTTAGATCTTTTTTTCCAAACCGCGCAAACTCTGTTTTCACGTGAATTACTCCAATGGCAAGATCTAACTTTGAAATCATTGACTGATCATTATTGAGTACTTGACGTCATCTGACTTAAGTAATTCACGTGAAAACAGGGTTTGCGCGGTTTGGAAAAGAAAAAAAGCAGATAACTGAAAAAAAAAATATATAAAATATCGCCATCAGATAATCGAAAGAGGAAGAGAGAAGTCCAATAGAATTTTTCGCTCGGAATAAACCTTTACAAGTTACGGTTTAATAAAGTTCATTTTTGCAGGTACAGAAATCTTGAGGGTCATATTCATTTTTAATTTTTTTCGAAAACTATTAGAGCTATGCCAATTATTATAGAGTTAGAATGTAGAGCATCGAACGCCGAGGCCCCGGCTGCATGGGACATACCGAGCGGTATTGGCCCCGTACGTGAAGGGTTGAAAAAAAAAGATAATTTTTTTTCAGCTTCAAGCTGCGCTAAAACTATACTTTGACATAAAATAATAACTTTTGTCTTTATTATTTCATTAACATGAAATATTCTTGTTTAAAATAATGGATCATACTTCAAACTCATACTATATGAAATATAATATACAGGGTGTATCATAACTCGCGACGAACATTTCCAGGGTAAATCTTGATCACAAATGGAATCGAAATTATATCCATTATAAATTTATTATAACGTTATTTTCTCGGGTAAAATTATAGTTTTAGGTAGATTAAAGCAAAAAATAAATAAAAATACATCAAACGGTGTAACGCATATAATACAAATACACTTACCAAGAATGTAATAGTTCCCTTCGTCGCGTGTAAACTCCACATTTTCTCGCAAATCTTCAAGATATGCTTTTACATCACTGTATTGCCAGACATATCGATCATTGTTGCTCCCAGGGCATATCCGAATATTTCGGATGAAGTAATCTGCATCGGATATCTGAAAATGAAGCGTAGGTACTAGTTTGTTTGGTTATCGAGGTACGTGATATAAAAAAACCATGAAACAAAAAAACCTACAATTTGCACATTCATCGCATGGTAACCTTTATAGTTGTAAAAGGCTTCCTCGTTTTCGATGGGTCTTATAAAACTCACCAACAGACAATCAATAATCCCCACAACACCTGGAATTCTAATGTGTTCTCGAAACCTAAGAAAAAAAACATGTACATTAATCGTTTTAAAAAGATTCCTTCAAAGCTATTCATTTATTCTACTGTGTGCCAAAGGCAAATAAACTACTCAGCAAAATTGAAGGCCCCCCCTAGCATAACCTGCCATTTCCAGATGCCTTGACCGATTCCAGGGATTCCAAACACTTTCGTGTCTCCGATGCTCGAAAACGTGTCAAAATGTTTTGTTCACCCCCGGATAATAGAGAGATGGAAGCGGAGGGGTTGAATAGGCGAGGGCGTATGATTCAGCAGTGGACCGAATCGTCTGGCTCGACCAAAAGTTGCTCAAACATTTTTCGGGCGCAAAATCGGTGTTGGAACCCGGTGCTACAGACCTGTGACTTTGATTTTACGCAGAGGGTTGGTTTTCGGAGTGCCACATCGCAACCCTCAAAGATACAGAAAATCGACTTTGGGCCCAAGTTGGAAACACTTCGAACTAGCCCTGGTAAAAAATTTAAAGTGAATCGGTCAAGGCTTCTGGAAATGGCAGGTTATGCCGGGGGGAGCTTTAATTTTGTTGAGTAGTTCACATCAAACTATGGATAATAATAATCAGAATGTGCAGGAATACCTAAAAAGAAAATAATGTTATAAAATACAATGCAAATACCGTAATCATGTATATTTATCCTAAATATCCACCTTATTACCTTTGTTCAACTCTTCGTAATTCCTGTCTTGTTCGAGGAAACTTAATGAATGTGTCAGCTATGTTGACAATAGCATTCACCACATTTTCGATGCATCGACTCACGGTTGACTGACTCAATGGATGCTGGTAACTTTCACCGACACCTTTTTGGTAAGCTCCCTCCCCAAAAAATCGCAGAGCACAAAGTAATTGGAAATGCGGTTCAATCTTGGTAGTATTCGATTCTATTATATGGCGATGTAAGAGGTCTAATAACTCTACTGCTAACACAGGAGGGAGTCTGCAAAGAATAAACTTTATGCCGCACGGAAAATATCGATTGGTGAATAATTTAAATATACGAGTACATTCACTTATGTAGTTCATAATGATAAGAAAAACATTGCATGTAAATTTGTTACATACCTATACAATTTTCTGAAATATTCTGGGTCCAAATCAAACGGGTTTGAGATATCCCGCAGACGTTTACGGTCAATTCGCAATTGTCGGATCCCCGCCTCTCTTTCGAGCCTTTCATCTTCTTCTGCCATAACTGCCATTACCGCGAGTGCACCAGCAGCGAACATTGCAGCAATACTTGTTTGCAATAAGCTAAAGAGAAGAGCTATAGAAACAAAACCAATAACAACTATACTATATTGCGTTACAAGGGACAACTGTTGGCCATGGTAACGCACGATATTTTTCATAACACGTGCATGAACAGTGCGACGTTGCAGTTCAGCGGGCTGTCAGTTCAGCGGGCTGTCAGTTCAGCGGGATAAGAGCGGCTGAATGCATGCTAGGATTGGAAAGTTAGGTTTTTTTTTTATTTTTTTTTTCTAGTGTTAGATAACACACAAAATGCAGCAACAATCGCAAAGGTAAGTGGAAAAGTACTGTGGCTGGTTATTCTATTACAGTAACCTACTTATTTTAGTGAGCAAAGTCGATGATCAGCATTTCTGTATGTTCAATGATTATGTGGCTGATGAGTTTCTTACAAACTGAATATTTATTGTAGGAAAACTGTGAGAAATCGGGCTCGCCAAGAGCAACTTGAGGTACTTTTGTCCTATATGGAGGATCATTCTGAATTTGCACGAGGCCACATAACCAACCTTGGAGCTGCTGGCCATATGAAATTTAATCATATGTGGGAAGCATTAACAATGCAGCTGAATAACCTTGGGCCAATACAAAAGACCAGTACGGGATGGCAAAAGGTAAATGAAGTTGTTCATTAAGGTCCAGATAAGTTTTCTGGAAAGTTTCACTTCAATTTAATGAATGGTTAAAAGCGCCTGGTTTTCTCGCGTGTGAATCGTAATTAATACGGTTTTTGTAAATATTCCGAAAACAACAAAAGCTACAACTTTTTATCGAATGAAAAAAAGATGTGGAATCCAATTTCCTATAGGAATGCGGAGCGATAAAAATGTATAGGGGAAAATTGGCATGAAAGAGCCAATTTTCGAAAGAGCCGCTTGCATAGGGGACAGGTGGTTAGCCCCGTCCAGCGGGTACCCCCGGTCATCTCCAAGTTTTGGACACTTACGCACAAATAAATTTGTAAACGAAAATGCGAAAATGTGACCAAGATCGTTGCCCTAATTGCCACGTTTTTTTTCAAATTTATTTGCGCGCAAGTGTCCAAAAATTGGAGATGACCGGGGGTACCCGCTGGACGGGGCTAACTACCTTTCCCCTACAGAAACTATAGAATTGTATATCACCTTATTGCATCCGTCCCCTCAAAAACTCAAAATGAGACACTCTGTATAACGTACTATACGTGTACATGAGTCAGTCCACGTCAAGCGGGACGGTTTGGCAAAAAATTCACCTCAATCTTTCTGATTCTTCTGTAATTTTTTTCACATATTCTGTGGGTAAAATAAATGGATGAAACATTTTTTTTTTCAACTCGAAGGGATTAGAAGCTACAAGGAGTTGAATTTTCGAAAAAAACCATCAAAAATCGGAATCGCGCTCTCCTTTAAACGTCAATATCTCCGGATTCCTTTGTCGTTCAGACATCAGCAAAAACTCATTTTAAAGCTGTTGAATTGCACTTTCATGTTATGAATTTTCAATTCATGGAATAATAGTATATTTCGTATCAAGGGCGTAAATTTTTATACCCGCGTGTGATCGCCGTGCACGAGGGTCGGCGAAGCCGGCCCGAGTGATTACGGCATCACACGAGGGTATAAAGTATTACGCCCGTGTTGCGAACGATATTTTTCGATGCAGTTGGCGTAAAATTCGATTTTATCTAAGCCGAACAAGTGGTAAAATCGGATTTTACGCCCACTGCAACGGAAACAATCTTCTATCTGTTATTAACAATTATATTCTTCAAACGTGATTTTCGAGATGACTACCACCTTTGAAAATTCTGAAAAAAATACGAGCGTTTTCCTTGATTCATCCTCTACAAAATCTGTGATTTTCGAAATGGAACTCCGATGGAAACTATATTTAAAAAGCGATTGATCCGTGCGGGACGTCGCGCGCACTGTCTACGCGGGCGCGCCGAGACCGAGGCTCCTTTGCTTTACATGCAAAGAATATAGGGGGGCATATTATACGTTCAAATCCATCAAATCCATCAATTTGCGGAATTATTTATTTCATTTCATGCTGAATACTCGACCTCAAATTACAAAAATATAAATATGGAGGTACACACTTGACTTAAAGTCTTGAGAATAACTGGACTGGTGATTATAACGTATTTTTTTATTCCATCAAATGCAATACGTCAGCGTATCATTCGATCAGTCACGTGCTGAATTAATGAATTTAAAATTACTCAATCATAAGCCACGAGAACTATGCATTTCTATGAAATCTCAAAAGGGGACTTACACCTTCAAAAAAACTTTTCTTCGAATCACTTGTACACTGTTATAAAATCGACTCATAATCAGTTTTTTTACAGCAGATAACCAATATTTTAAACCATAATTCAGAAATATGACACTATATTTGAACTTTGCCTTACGTAGTTCTCGTAGTTCATGATTGGTAATTTCAAATGTATTAATTCAGTAAGTGATTGATCGGAACATACGGTGTCGTATTCCGTTTGATGGAATCCAAAAATACGTTATATTCACCAGTTATTTTCAAGGCTTTAGTCGAGTGTGTACCTCCGTATTTACATTTTTGTAATTTTAAGTCGAGTATTCAGCATGAAATGAAATAAATAGTTCCGCAAATTGATGGATTTGATGGATTTGAACGTATAATATGCCTCCCTATATTCTTTGCATGTAAAGCAAAGGAGCCTCGGTCTCGGCGCTCCCGCGTAGACCTCGCGCGCGACGTCCCGCACGGATCAATCGCTTTTAAAATATAGTTTCCATCGGAGTTCCATTTTAAAACTCACCGATTTTGTAGAGAATGAGTCAAGGAACACGCTCGTATTTTTTTCAGAATTTTCAAAGGTGGTAGTCATCTCGAAAATCACGTTTGAAGAATATAATTGCTAATAACAAATAGAAGATCGTTTATTCCATGAATTGAAAATTCATAACATGAAAGTGCGATTCAAGAGCTTTAAAATGTGTTTTTGCTGATGTCTGCACGACAAAGGAATCCGGAGATATTAACGTTTAAAGGAGCTGAGCGCGATTCCGATTTTTGGTGGTTTTTTCGAAAATTCAACCCCTTGTAGCTTCTAAGCCCTTCGAGTTAAAAAAAAAAATAAAACTTGTTTCATCCATTCATTTTACCCAGAGAATATGTAAAAAAAATTACGACGATTTTCAAGAACATGCGGTCAAAAAGGTGTCCCGCTTGACGTGGATTGACTCACATACTACATATTTTATTTCAGACTTGGAAAACTATTAAAAATTCTTCAAAGAAGAAAAAGGCAAATTATTTGTTTTGCATGAAAAAAACAGGCAATGATAGTCCTCCTGAACCATTGAACAGCTTTGACGAACGTCTCACAGCAATTTTCGGAAAGCATGGTCTCGGATTAAGCGTAATTCGAGAAGTTGGAATTTTGAAATTCACTGGTGCTCAACCCGAGAAAAATATGAAAACCTGTGTGCTTGAGAATTCACGTTATGAAGGTACATATAAACATTTGGTATAAAAGTGCAATTATTATTATTATTATTATTATTATTATTATTATTATTATTATTATTATTATTATTATTATTATTATTATTATTATTATTATTATTATTATTATTATTATTATTATTATTATTATTATTATTATTATTATTATTATTATTATTATTATTATTATTATTATTATTATTATTATTATTATTATTATTATCATTATTATTATCATTATTTACATTGAAGTATAAATAAATGTATGCTTTCTCGGAGCAACTGAATGCTAATTCGTATGAAACAACTACTCATTGAAAATTAATCAATCCCGGCTACAAGTTATATTTGATTGAATAATATTTCTATTTGCAGATATAAATTTCAAACTTCAACATCACAAGCATCCAGACCTGTCGTTGTACAGTGCACCCATTACTGTGTGCGGAAAAGAAACTGTGAGAATATCAGAGTTTAACAAAGATCGGTAATAATGACCTTCAAGATTTCTGCATCTGAAAGAATGAACTTTGGCGAGCTGTAGCTTCCAAACGATCCATCCGAGAGCAAAATTCGACGGAGATTTCTTCTTCCTCATCCGATTATCTCGTGGCGGTATTTTTTAGTTTTTTCCCTTAAGATTGACGCAAACCCCGATTTTTCATCGATTAATCCTTTGACACTACGTAACCCCGGAACGATCCATCTGAGAGCGAAATTCTACAAGGATTTTTTTTTTTCGTTTTTCGATTATCTAGTGGCGGTTTTTTTTGTGTCTTTTTGTTTTTTTACGTCAGAGTACTGATCGATGAAAAATCGGGGTTTCCGTCAGTCTTGAAAAAAAAAAAAAATAAGAAATACCGCCACTAGATGATCGGAAATTAAAAAAAAAAATCCTCGTAGAATTTTGTTCTGGGATGGATCGTTTGGATGCTACAGCTTGCCAAAGTTCATTTTTTCAGATGCAGAAATCTTGAAGGTCATTCGGTAATAACATTTTATTCACTATTATAAATTTATACTCATTTTCATTTTTATACATGAATAATTCTCTAACAACTAGAGGTGAAAAACGACCTTTCTGATGAGCAATTGGTGACTGGGAATGTCAAATATACAAAAGATGAATAATCAAAATATGTATTCGGAAATACTTGTCCAAAGTCATTCTTAACTAGAAAATGCAAAATTTTGCGTGGACTAGCAGACAAACCGCGACTTAAGAAATTGCTTCGAACGAACGAAGAAAACTGCATCCATTCCGTCAATAAATCATCTGAATATTTTTTTTTTAATACGTTTTGAGCTAGCAGGTACGGGGCCCTTTTGGTTGGGGGCCCATAGGCGGTTGCCTAGTCCGCCTGGTAGTTAATCCGGTGCTGGTCGAAACACTCGGAGCAGCGTAGAGGTGGCCGAGAATCCATCAGCGCCGGCAATTGTTTCCCAATTACAACGAAAAAAAGCCCGAAACCGATATAACAATTGACAATTCTGCCTGGCTAGAATAAATCGTGGGTGGCAAACTTCACACTCGTCGCAATCGTCAGTTCTCATCCCCATAGTAACACACTCAACATATCTGTATAAACCGTGACGCTTCTTTTTCCCATCCATCCCCATCTATCTAAACGCAGTTGATTTACATATATCGTTTGTCTGTGTGTTTACTAAGCAGAAATATACGACAATAAATAATTAAATATTCAAGAAGATTCTTCTGTCAGCATGTCTCAACAACAGTGAGTCATATGAAAAACCAATCTAATCGTTGAAAAATGTAATCATGTATAAGAGCTCATTCACAAATTCCCGGTGTTGTTTTGTACCTCAAAATTTTCAATAATTTTTTTTGTCATCAATGGTTAATGTCAGTGGAAATGAGTCAAAAGCTACCGCAATATAATTTTTATTAGTGAATTTCATGCCATTTTTGATACTTCGCATTTTTAACCATTTATTTTTACTTCTTCATTTCACAGAGATAAAAGAAAGAAGACCAGGCCGAATCAAGAACAGATGAATCAATTGCTCAAGTTTATGGAACAACATCTGTTATTTGCCAGAAATGCAATTGCAGATTCAACGCTTCATTCAACAACATGGGATGAACTGTGTGCATTATTGAATTCCCATGGTGTCCATCGGGACAGCAAATCATGGCAAAAGGTAGTGATCTGTTTTTCGATTTTAAAAGAAGTAGCCATTCGTAACATAATATAGTATTTTACCCAACCAGTGCGAAAAACGTACGCACGTGTTTTCTACGATATTTTTCTTAATACATGCACCGAAAGTCCTCTTCCGCGCACCGTCTACAGGCACCGAAAGCAGATTTTCACGCTCCCGTGTGCGAGAAAAATTTAACACACCGCTAGCAGTGCGCGAAAGTTTTCCCCGCACGGGTACGCGGGAAAATCGAATTTTTTAATCAATCTTTAATTTAATATTTGATCCGTCTTTGATTGCTATTGTTTATTTTGTTAATATTTGATGAAACATTATTGACAGACATGGCAGGATCTCCAACGCATGGCTGAACAGCGCAAGGACCTATTAAACGACGGTCTAAGGAGCATGCCGTTGACTGATTTTGATATCAGGGTTTTGAAGATTCAGACGAACACCATTGAACCAATGGCGCAGCCACGTAGCCGATCACGTTCGCCACTCGGTGAAAATACCCCGGTTGCCGGCTACAGTAAGTGGAGTCCCTCAAAGTCAGATAACCATCTGCCAAAAAGAATTCCCGTTAAAACTGAGCCGCAGCGAAACCCGTTCATTGACTTAACCAATGATAGACAGAACACAGGTATGTAACAACTACTCAAATTCGACATGTTTCGTTCGAGAGAAGGTACTTCAGAGAAGCAGTTTAGAAGGAATTATTTATCGCGGAAGAGAACTATAAAAAGTAGCATCTCAGAGACACAATTTAAAAGGAGGTATCTAACAATAGTAGGGGATGGTGGGGCAAAGCCGGCAGTGGGTGCAAAACCGGCACCAAAAAAAAGGACCTGATGGTATTTTCGAAATAAGGCGAGTAAAACATAACGCCAAACCGAGCATATCCGCTGAAAGCGATGAAAGTTTTAGAGGGTGGGGCAAAACCGACACCAATGAAAAGGGCTAAATCGTACTTTCGCGATGAGGCGAGTAAGAAAAAGCTGTATCTAACGTATCTATGCTGAAAACGATAAAATACCGGGAAATGAGGTAAAACCGGCCACTAAACAAGAAAATTATACGAATACAGGCCCAATGTGAGGAAGAATAAAAAAATCAATTTAATGAAATCAAAAAGAGAAAAGTTTTACAGACTTGATGTGTTTAACAAACGAGCTATTATACGTACTACACCATTTAAAATGCACGAAAAGAATTTAATCAAAAGTACAAATATTTATACAGTTTTCCAGAAATTGGACAATTCGACGAAATTAGAGAGAGCGTCTGGCCAGTTTTCCCCCATTTCCCGGTATTTTATCGTTTTCAGCAGAGATACGATAGATGCAACTTCTTCTTACCCGCCTCATCGCGAAAATCCGATTAAGCCTTTTTTTCCGTGCCGGTCTCACCCCACCCTCTAAAAACTGTATCGCTTTCAGCGGAGACACTCAATATGGCGTTTTGTTTTACTTTTTTAATTTTATTTTCATTCGAAAATACCATAAGGTCATTTTTTTCTTCGGTGCCGGTGTTGCGACCACTGCCGGCTTTGCCCCACCATCCCCTACTTGAAATAAAGTATCTCGCACTAGCAGTTCAAAATGAGCTATCTTGTTATGGAGATCGACGGAGATCTAGTAAATCAAAAGTACTTGGTGATAATAATTCTAGTTCAGACGCATTCATCCATGTTAAATATGGCCGAACTGCGTTAGTTATACATTTTTTAATTACGAGATACTTATTTCTTTTAAACTATGTGTCTTCGAGCTACTTGATTTTGAAGTGCTTTTTCAAGATAAGTATTTCCTTCTCAACAGCTGCTCTCAGATACTTTCTTTTGAACTGGACACGTCGATTTCTGGCTTGTCCATTCAGGTGGTTCCCTACGCAATTAGACCCGTTAGAAAAATATTGGGCTGAACGGTGCTATCAAAGGGAATATCTCTAACCGGGCACCGAAAACGGGAAAATAGGCTCTGTTGCGCAATTGTACTGGTGACTACGAACACGTAGGTCCCAAAACATGTTCGTTTCACACTAAAATAGAGAAATATGGCGTAAGGAATAAACTTTTTCAAGTCTTGTGACTTAATTATACACTTGAATAAGCTTTTTTAAGTCTTGTTAGTTTATTCCTTACGCCATAACTCTATTTTAGCGTCAAACGAACATATTTTAGAACCTAACGTGTTCGAAATCGCCAGTAGAATTGCGCTACAGAGAGAAACATGAGAAGAGCATGTTAATGAAACTTCGTTTCGCTTCACTTTGGCATAGTGCGCGTTGACCTTTTGAGATATTCCGTTTAATAGCACCGTTCAGTCAAATGTTTTTAGAACAGGTCGAATTGGGTAGGGAACCACCTTAACTCCATCACAACAGAATGCTCAGCTAATTTATTGTTATTAATATTCACAGAAATAGATGAACCAATCCCTACAATAACGAACGCTGATCGGAATAGGAACAGAGCAAAAGGTTATTAAGTTACTATTTAGGTATTTCATGACTTCTCCAATATTCAATAATACATCCAATTTCAATGTTTGACAGTTACGACCCCACGTATGCAAATGGCAGAAAAAGGTACCTATATAGGTAATTAGGTTATTCCCAATTAATTAAGTTATTACCCTTACGGAAAGAAACCCTCAACTTTAAGGGTATATAATATCTCAATTATTTTTTCTCTCCTTTATATTCATTTTTTTAATGCTTTATTCGTGCATGTACTGAGCTGAGCTCACAACTTATGTATCGAATTGAATATTTTATAGGTCCACTCAAACGGCCAACGGTTCCAGCAACAAGTGAGACCATTCATTTTTTGCATATAACTAATATATAAATTAATCAAACATTTATTGTAATTTTTTGTATAGGTATACGCTCTGACAACATGATGACCTTCATGAAAAATTATTTTGAACAGACCAATCAACGTTTTGGGCAATTGATCGACGTTCTTACGGCACAAAACGAAATACTCGAACGTGGATTTAAATTAATTGCAAGGGAGTTAAATGTTGTTCCGCCAAAAAGTCAGGATGATATTCCAAAATTTGAAGAAGAGATTGATGACATTTCGACAAAGGAAGAAGAGTACAAAGAAGACTACGAAAGCGAAATGGACGCAGAGGAATCATACGAAAATGAAGGAGGCGTAGAGGAAGAATACTTGGATGAAGATTTGCTTCAGGTCTTTTAATTATTATACATTTGTAGCAGTTATATGACATTTCCAAATATCGAAATTTTCGTGCATTTGTTAATTGTTTTTCAGACTTATGGGCATCTCTGAAAAGTATGGACAGCATTCACCACCGGTCACTTTCAGTTTGGCAACATTATTTTATTTTACAATACAATATTTAAATAGTTAATCGCTCACGCATTGTTGTAGGTTTGTTGAGGTTTCTCTGCCTACGTCACCTACCAGCGTGCAAACGAATTACATCCACTTGAATGGAATGGAAAATATAGGTCTTTCTAAGAGTGCGAGGTCAAAGAGAGAGCAATAGTTTTAGCTATCTCTCTCACACTCTTTGAAAGACCTATTGGTTTTGATTGGTTTTTTCGGCTGGTAAGTAGCGTAGGTAAAAAAATCTAGACGTATTTACAACAATTACGTGAGTAATCTTCCTACTCATCTATGTTATGGAAGGGGGACACAATCGTTGAAAATAATTTTTTTTTACAAATTACTGGTATGCCTTACAGAAATGATTCGTTGACTCCAATTTTCTACAGTAGATTACCAATATTTCGAAGTATAAATCAATGCTTTTTGGATTTTCAGGACTTCCCCTCACATAGTTGAAGGTTGTGAAAAAACAAAGATTGTCACAGGATACAAGTCCCATCGTTCATTAAAAGCGTTTTGAAATTTGCAGGGAGTATTCTACAATAATGTACCTAATTTCGGACCAAACCAACGATATTGAACAATGAGATTATACTACGATCATTGGAAACAGTTAACACACTTCTCTTCTTAAAAAAACAAAATAGGAACAAAAGCTTGGACGTCTGGTCCGAAATTACATAATTGTAGAAAATTCTCTACAAATTTCAAGAGGTTTTGACGAATGCTGCAACCTGTACCCTGCGACAACCACTTTTTTTGAAAAGCCTTTAACTATGTAAGGCTAAGTCCTGAAAATCCAAAATGAAACTGAATTATACTTTGAAATCCTAGTAATCTGCTGTATAAAAACTGAGTCGATAGTTCATTTCTCCAACTCGTACCAGTGATTTGATGAAACTCATTTAACCATTAATATATAGGTGTATGCGAGGTGTATGTGTAATAATAACAATAAAGTACAAATGATATCTAATCAATATGACCATTAAAGAACAAAACGGTGAAGTTCCTAATTACCCAACAAATACAAACTATATACTCCGTTCACCAAGAGAACGACCTCAGGCCTCTCTCTCATTCCACCTCGATGGCGTTGGCGCTATCGCTATCGCACTCGTTGAAAGCGTGTCGTTCTCTCGGTGAACGGAGGATACACTGGGGTTGCCCGCGAAAAAAAAATTCGTGAGATTTTTTGATTTTCAAATACCAATTATATATATATAATAGATTCTATCTACACAAATAAACACATATTTATACAAGTTGAATATTTTAATGAAAAACCTTGATCAAAAATCGACACGGTTAACTAATTAATAGTTTAGAACAATAACAAAAATTCGTGGTCAACCCCAATAAATAATCTAAGTCACCCCTGATAGATTAAATTTGTTTTTTTTTTTTCATCGTACAGACTTATATCACAATCAAGATTTTATTATATTAAACAAGCGCGAACATAAGATAACGAAACAGTGGTTGCGACATTGATATATTCAGTGGATTCGGATGTTATTTTGGTTAGGAAGCTAAAGATCAAGTTGTTTAAAAGGGTAATACATTATATTCCTTTTCGCTTGAATTCTAACTTATCGAACGTTTCACCCTCTACCGGCTTATCATCATAACATTCGTATCACGTGAAAACTTTTCCAGAATAAGGCTGCTGTCGTTGAGAGTATAAGATGAAAATTATCACGAGGCTGAAGCTAGCAGCCAGAGTTAGCAGCCGAACGCTGCTGCGCATAGGCATCAACGTTGACGCCTATGCGCAGCAGCGTTCGGCTGCTAATTCTGGCTGCTAGCTTCAGCCTCGTAAAATTATCCACACTCATGATTGCAACAATCGCTTACAGTACGTTTTGAACTACAGTTGCCATAACGACAAAGTGAATTGGAGAAAATTATATCACAAATTTTTTTTTGTATGCAACAATAGCAAGCAAATTGTACATATTTTACTAAGCATGTTCATGCTACTAGTGAACAAAATGAGTCTAATATACATGGACCTGTAAAACGTGTATGATTAGAGGTTACAGATTTGAATACATGTATGTAGTAATTATTCAACAAATTAATAAAACCTATGAAAAATCAATCAAACATATAATAACTGTAACGCCTCATGTTTTGCCACCTATCATTTTTATTTTGTTTTTGGTTTGAATTAGGCCCAAGGAAATTGCCGACGAGATTTACCTTCCCCGAAAGACCTTGTCCTCTTCCAATAATAACGATTCTCAACCGGAAAGTAATGATACACTTCCAAATAGTGCTGTGAATTTCGATACAGCATTAGGTGAAATCGTTAATATTATTATTTCCTACGATATGGGATGGAGCAAGCGAGGTAATGGACGAAGTTATGACAGCTTGAATGGATATGGTACTATCATTGGGTTCTTGAGTGGGAAGATTTTAGATTATGCAGCGCGAAATAGAAAATGTAAAAAATGTGACGTAGGTCTAAGCAAATCTGACCATGAATGTAGGAAAAATTTCCAAGGAAGTGCCAAAGCCATGGAGTCTGATGCGGGAGCTGCTTTGGTGAATAAAAGCTCTATTCTAAAAGAAGCAGGACTTAATGTACGGGTAGTCATTGGCGATGAGGATAGTTCGACTATTGCAGCTGTTCGTGAAAGAAATCCTAGACAGATTTTCAAACTTAGCGACAGAAATCACCTGATAAAGTCATTTGTTAAAGCGTTGTATAAATTACAAGGAAATTTCAAGGAAATGAAACAGAAAAATACAATAGCACATCTGAAAAAATGTTTTGGGTATGCGCTCGCACAAAATACAGGGAATGGCACGAGACTGGCAGCTACACTGCGCTGCATTCCAGATCATTTTTTCAACCGGCATGAGAACTGCGGTACATGGTGTCACCACGACGGTAAGAATGATTCAAAAAAGCAAGCAGTTATACTGAAGGATCCTTTGCTTTATGATCAACTGAATGCAATATTTTCAAAGTATGCTAATAATGCGCACAAATTTTCTATCGCTGCATCAAGCCAGGCTAATGAGGCTTTCAATAATATAATGGCACACAAGGCTCCCAAAAATATTTGCTACAGCCAAAGCGAATCATCTTGCTATCGTCTTGCGAGCGCAGTATGTACAAAAAATGACGGGGAATCTCACCTGAAAGATGTTCAAAGTAAATTGTTCTTGTCACCGGGACGACATACTGCATCTTTTGGAGTCCAATTAGATAAAAATAGGTACATGCGAGCAATGAAAGCTAAATTGCCTTTTGTGAAAAGTCGCAGAAATTTATTAGCCCAACAAAGGGAAAATTTGCGAAAAAAAAATGAAGGCTCCGAAGGTATTCAATATGAATCTAATTGTGGATTGACAGAAGATTGTAAAGACCTAAATGCTCTTCATGACTCTCAAATTACTGAATTACCAATTGTTTCGACAGCAATTGACACCTGCAATATCGTCTATTTTGACTTGGAAACTTCTGGGTTACGTAAAACTGATGAGATTTTACAAATCGCTGCGAAATATGAAAAACGTTCATTCAGTGTCTACATTGATCCAACTGAAGCTATTCATCCAGATGCTTCAAAACATACGGGACTAAAAAATATTGATGGAGAATTATTTTTTCAAGGTGAAAAAGTTAAATCAGTTCCCGCCAAAGATGCTCTAGATGCATTTCAACAATTCTTGAGTTTATCCTCCAAGCCTTGCTCACTCGTTGCACATAACGCAAGCTTTGATACCTCACATTTACTTCGTACTATTTTTAAATATTCGATGATCACCAATTTTAAACACATTGCTGGCTTTTCAGATACGCTAATCTTATTTAAAAAAAAATTCCTGAGAGACGGGGTGTAGGGAAGTTCACACTTTCTCAATTAGCCAAAGATTACTTAGACGTAAATACAGATGAAAAGTTCCATGAAGCATCCTACGACGTCGAAATATTGGAGAAACTCACATCTGCACTAATTGACAAGAAAGATTTGTTTAAAACGTGTAAATCATACAAGGAATCTTTGATTCATGTAACAGCCTTAGAAAAGACAACGGCTATGTTATCCTTTTTAACACCTCTAAAAGGGATGATATCTGGCAACATGCTGAGGAAAATTGCGAGCGTTGGAATAAAGTTGGAGACACTAAAAGAAGAGTATGAGAAAGGGGGTAAAGAAGGATTAGTGCGATATTTGAAGGAACCAATGAGCAATAACAAGCCGCGAGTGACTAAAGACAAACGAGTACTGGATAAAATAATTGATCACTTTGAGCCAAAGAATAGTTTATAATGTTTCTCTGTCGAATAAGTGTTTATAACTACATTTTTTAAACTCTTATAGATGTATTCTAGTCCTTACGATAGTCTCCTACAAGTTTTCTTTCATACTATATATAATAATATGTTACATTTTGTCTACACTTTTAACTAGTCTGTAATGTGAATTCTTTATCTAGTTTAAAAACGAATGTTACTGCCAATTATTGTTACTAAGATTCTGTAAGGATTCCTACATTTGATAAATATCGTGCAATGAAAATTTGTGTCCCCTTTTTTACACCTCTGATTTGTATTTTTTCCGATTAAAACATTCGAAAAGTATCGTGCGTCAGCATCTAACCTATGACGCGCTCGTACGCCGTTGCCAAATCGTCATCGCTCATCCCCTCCCGTTACTCCTTCCTATTGGGTTTTACTACGAATCCGGTGCTTTTTTTAATTGTATTTCCTAAATTAAACGGTCAATGTTTCCAATTTTTTTTATAAACATTCATAAAGTATTTTTATAACTATAGGGGAACGCGGGGCAGAACGGGCACTAAAACAAAAAAAAATAAAGTGGTCGGAAATGATTTTTTATAAAATATGGCGACGTATTTTGGATCAATAATGAAAAAAAAAAAATTGAAATTTTTTTTTAAAAAAGTAAAGAAAAATAGAAAAAAAAATAATTTTTTTTTGATTTTTTTTTTTCATTATTGATCCAAAATACGTCGCCATATTTCGTAAAAAATCGTTTCCGACCACATTGTTTTTTTTTTGTTTTGGTGCCCGTTCTGCCCCGCTGTCCGTTCTGCCCCACGTTCCCCTATATTTGTTTTTCATCACTGTGTTGTTGTCCGGTCTAATTAATAAAGTTGAAAATACACGGTTTTCATATGCATTATGTATGCAATGCATGTAAAAAGTACGGTATTTGATCGCGATTATCTCAAGTTCGGGACGGTCAACTGTTTCTAGATTTCACTCACACGTAGATGCCACATTCATTGAGCTGTGGTCAAATTTTCAGATTTTTCTTGTTAAATACGATTTCCCGAACAACTACCTTAAGACTATGGATGCTGGTATTTTATATCTTCAAAGTATGACCTGTTCAGCAAGATTCAATTACTATATCTCATAATTGTGCTACCAGCGTCTATATCCTGTGTCTATTCTGATTGCTCAAATCTATCTGGCGTGTTTCGGTTTTCTTTCATTACAATAAACTTATTATTCACAATTCTATCCTGTGCATCATAGTCATTTATTTATAGACCTTTCTTGTATACGCCTCCCTACATTGTCTGAACTTACTTATTTCTTCACGTAAATTGCTTCTTGTAATTAAACTAAATCCTCACAAAGCTTTGCATATCTAAAGATCTATGGTCGACGTAGGGATTCTTTTAAAGCCAACGACATGGGTACCGTAGGCTATTTCACTATGGCAAAGACCATTTCTAGGCTTGTCGGAGGCTTAATAGTTGGTTGAACTACCTTAAACTAGTATAACCATCTTGATTTGATAGTAAGATTCTATCCAGAGGCTTCATGAGGACTGCTCCGATTTGCTATTTTATTATCCTCATACAATTTCATCAATCTTGCTACCGCGAATCCAAAAATTCTGTATTTTGAGCTGAAAAGTTCCAATGATGGAGTGTCGTATATTCAGCTTGGGTTAGTTGATCCCAGAGCCATAGCGAAGGACCCAAGAGTGGTACAATATTGTTATCGGACTCTATTTATGCAATGTTTACCGTTCAAATCCATCGTTGAAAATTATTTACAAGCATTGGAGTCATAACGTATGTTTTTATACGAGTTTAGCTTCGCAAAAATGTTATCGATAAGTTAAGGAAGAAAAAAACAAAGATTTAACTGTAAGTTGAGCTACTAAGGGCCCGATGGAGAGTTCTAAAGATGAGGGGCTCCATATTTTGGGCCACGAAAACAACACCCTTGTTCAAGAAAACATCCTTGTAAGATTCTACTCATTAAAGCTTCATTAGGTACTCCCATGTGCTTTTTCATCATCCTCATATAGTTTCATAAACAATATACTTTTCATAACATCTGCTCTGAAACGTCAGCTTTCAGTGCCTGTTTAGCGAGTCGAAACAAGCTAATTTCATGCGAATGCCGTGAAAAGCTGTGACGTACGCTGCGATCGCGACTTCAATGTTTTAGCGGTCTGAAAGCTGCGTTGCTTTCGTCCCACAGGAAAGAAAGCAACTGCTTTCATCCCTCATTTCAATCCTGAAGTTTTTTGCAGATGTTATGAAAAACATAGTGTGTGACACGGGATGAAACATGAATGCAGGCACGGGTGATGTCAGCCCTCGCCTTCGGCTTCGGGCTGACAACTTCACCCTGGCCTGCATTCACACTGTTTCATCCCTTGTTACATAATATACTATTGTACTAATGTACTTTGAGCTTTTCATACCTGTTAAGGGGGTACACCCGGGAAAAAATGTTCAGACATGATCATGCCTGTTCATGTATGATCAGGCCTGAAATTAGACATGATCATGCCTGTTCATGTATGATCAGGCCTGATGCCAGACCCGATCATAAATACGTTCATGCCTGATCATGCATGGCCATGCCTGTTCGTGTATGATTATGCCTGATGTCAGACATGATCATGCCTGTTCATGTATAATCAGGCCTGACGTCAGACCTAATCATAAATACGTTCATGCCTGATCATGCATGGCCATGCCTGTTTATGTATGATTATGCCTGGAAGGTTGAAAACCTCCGCTCTGCTCTAACTATGTCGCTCTGATCAGGCCTGATACGTGAGCAGACCATGATCGGCCATGAGCATCAGGCCTGATCAGACATGAACAGGCATAATCATGTCTAATTTCATACGATATGATCAGACATAACTGATATAAGTCAATGTCCAATCATTTATAGGTATATATATAATTATAAAATATTATTATTATTATATTATTATTATTATTATTAATCATATATGGTCTATATATAATTAGATATGATCAGACCTGACTGATATAAGCCCATGTGTAATCATATATAGGTCTGATGTAGGTCTATATATGATCAGATCTGATCAGACCTGATTTTTATGAAACCTCAATATACAGGGTTATTCAGAATTTGTGACGAATCTCTCGAGGGGTTAATCCTTGACAAAATCGGGATCGAAAGTTCTTCAGCCATTTTTCCGAAAAATGATTTTTTTCCTTGGAATCATAACACATTTTTTCTATATCTTCCACCGAATGAAAAACTTTTGGGATCTTTCAAAATTGACAAATAAAACAACAAAAACAAAAAAAATCGTTTGTCGGAAAAAAATATTTTCAAGGAAAAATGGCTGAGGAACTTTCGTTCCCAATTTTGACAAGGATAAACCCCTCAAGAGATTCGTCATGAATTCTGAATCACCCTGCATACCCATACATATTCTTTGACAATTTAAACAATAAAAACCTGAATATTATGATATTATTAAATTAGCCGTTTTGCCCCACAAAGTTATAGAATTCCTCCAGTCAATAAAATAAACGTTTAATCTCTTTCAATAAATAGAATACACAGCATTTTCAGATTAGTAATTTTTTCTGCTGAAAAATTTAGAGTGGTCATATTGCCTCACATTCCCTAAAATACAAAAACAATTCAAGAATCGTTCGATCATCATAATCAATATTAAGTGCATTCGTTAAGGTTGATAAATTTTCGTGTCAAATACATATAGACATTCTGAAAGTATCAACTATCAAATACGTAAAGTAGCAAAGTGGTAGAAGCTTCGACTGATACGCAGAAGGACCCGGGTTCGAATCCCAGTAAGAAACAGTCAGAAAATTTTAATTGACAAAAAGTCAATTATCAGAAATAACCATAATTCCGGACCATTACGACGAATAAAAGATATAAAAACAAAATAGTTTTTATGATTTTGTAATTTAATTGACTGTTTTATTTTAATTTGTCCAAAACAAATGATTAAATCTGATCATATCTGATTATATATAAGCAGACATGATCAGACCTGGCCAATTATACATGGTTATATATGGTCATATAGAGACAAATTTCGTTCATGATCATTAATGACAAGGTCATATATCGATACTGCCATTCTAATACGTCGTATCCCACATTTGTAAAATTGTGCAGGAGGCCATGAAAACGCTTCACTATTACCATTGGAAAGATAGGACTTGACGGATTGGAATATTCATTTAAAAATAGTAAATCAACGATTTGACCGCTAAAACTTAAACATAAGCTGCACAACATTATTATCATTCCATTTAAAAAAAAAAAGTCAATTTCTGTAATTTTGTGGCCATGAAAACGCTTCACTATCACCATTGAAAGGATAGGACTTGACGAATTGGAATATTTATTTAAAAATAGTAAATCAACGATTTGACCGCTAAAACTTGAACATAAGCTGCACAACATTATTATCATTCAATTTAAAAAAATAAGTCAATTTCTGAAATTTTGTGGGATACGACGTATTAGAATGGCAGTATCGATATGATTATTTATATTCATATACAACTATTTTTTCCCGGGCATACACCTTTAAAATGCTTTTTTCCAAATTACTGCTACGCTCCGAGAAAACATTCTAGTGACTCAGTTTTTTTACAGTTGATTACTGCTATTGTGATACATAGTTCAGGATTTTTCCAGATTTTATGTCCTCCGCTGAACATAAATTCAGTCCATCGAAGAAACAGCAGTTGTCGTAAGGTACAGGTTGCTACGTTGAATGAAATTTCTTCAACTTTTAATGAAATATTCTGTATGAATGTAATTTCGAACCAAACCAATAATATTTGATGAATTTAAGTTTGAGACATAGAAATTTTTGACTATAAGAATTTTTTTTCCATCGTTCTGGAAAGAATGTTTGGAAACCAAAAATGTCTATGTCTCAAAATCAAATTCATCAAATATTATTGGTTTGGCAGGCTGTGGACACTCAATGCTATATTTTGTCGGCGTAAAGTCGCCACTATAGCCATCTGGCGGAAGCTCAAAACCCCAAACTTTTCGTATATATCCTTCTATATTATATAATTCAGTCGCCGCCGCCGCCGTTTCGGACGTTCCATGGCCTCCTCGACTCCACTCGCCCCCCCCCCCCCTTGCTGCCGCCCCCGCTGCCGTGTCAGTCTAGGGAATTATGGGTGATCCCCATGGGATTTTCCCAGAATTCTTTTGTTTTCCCCATAGATTTTCAGTATTCTAGGGAATTATGGGTAATCCCCATGGGTTTTTCCCAGAATTCTTTTGTTTTCCCCATAGATTTTCAAGGTCAAAGGTCAAAGGTCAAAGGTCGCCGCCGTGTCGGATTCCATGGCCTCCTCAGCTCCGCTCGGTCTTTTGGGCTCCCTTCGACCCTTCCAGGGCCTCCTCAGTTCCGCTCGGCCTTTCGGGCCCCCTTCGGCCCTTCCAGGGCCTCCTCTGGTCCGCTCGGCCTTGTGGGCCTTCTCAGTTCCGCTCGGCTTTATGGGCCTCCTTTGGCCCTTAGGCCCCCCCCCCCCCCCCCCCGGGTATCCTCGGCTAACTCCTTCTCCTCGGGTATTCTCGGGCATCTTCGAACAACCCCAAGTATGCTCGGTATCCACGGCCGTTCGAGTTACCCCCATAGGGTCACAGTTCTCACCCATCATTGCTCATGATTCCCTGTGATATTGACACGGCGGCGACGTCTTTTTATAGTATAAAGTATACTCATACATCTTCTGGGTCCGCACTATGCTCACAGATTCCCCCCAGATTCAATATACTTATTACACCGCCGAAAACTTTACATTGTGCAAGCGTCACAATTCTCAAAGGTCACTGTTCCTTTTTCAGAACAACGATTCACAATTTCAAGCGTCCCTGTGTGCAGAATCACCTGTTTGAATTGGAGAAATGAGATATTCGAAAGTTCAATTTTATTGTACATGTATTCATTGCGAACAAACGAAACGTAGTTACAAATTACTGACGTCAATGCGATGAAACGTCATTTGTAACCAAATAGCTTGAATTTAAATTGATTCAAATTGAAATTTGCAGTGCAAAAGATTCATATTTAATACAGACGATACAGAATAGAATCTTGCCGAACCGTAAACAAATTCGGTGAAATTTGGTCGCATAATTTGATGGAATTTGGTCCAAGTTGCCGCTGTGGGTTGTAAAAAGAAAAACTCAATATAACTCTGAACAACAGGATCGAAAATTAAGTAAATTAAAGTCAAATAGACCACACAAAATAGTAAATACGATTTTAAAAAAATCAAAGAAACTATAGGAAAAAATACTGTGTTGCGCAATAGTATACGGCTGCATTGCGCTATGATATACGGCTGCTTTGCGATATGATATACGGCTGCTTTGCGCCATGATATACGGCTGCTTTGCGCTATGATATGAATGCTGAACGCATGTATACGTATATATAGGTATACAGGTAGAAAAGTGATAGACCAATACATTTTTTACGAAGTTCTAAGGTCCCTTTCAAAACTGCTAATAACAGTAAGCGAGGTTTAAAGAATTGCATAAGATCGGAACCGGGGCAGGATATAGCATTTGGAGCTAACAAAAAGGATATTGTTCAATAACATCATATTGGAATACGAAATAGGTATCAATTTTGTGATTCTTTATAATAACCAAAGAAATACAAGTAAAAAGAAAATGATTTCAAGCCGTCCGGTTACAATACCAATAGTTGGTGACGGTAATTGCTTATTTCGGTGTTTTTCGTATTGTATACATAACGATCAAGAAAAACATAGAGAAGTCAGATTAGAAATAGTTTCGGATATAGTAAACAAATGGTTGTTGTATGAGGATTTTATAATCGGCGATGAATCATACGGTTTGAAAATTTCAAATAAAGATTCGTATAAAATACATATGTCTACTAATAGTGTATACGGTGGAGAAGTCGAAATACAATCTTTTGTTAGTATTCATAATATTTATGTTTCGATATATAGAGATGGTTATGACGTTCCCGCAGTTTATGGACAAATCAGTGATACAAACAAGTTAGTTCTTCGCCTTTCTGGACAAATCGACAAAGGTCATTATGATATTATAGAATGTGTGAATTACAAATTTTTAAAAAATAACCGTAATAGGTTATATTACAAGAACAATAAAACAGGAATTAATGAGAAAAGACAAGTCAAAAATCTAACAGAATCCGCATTTATAAAGAAGAGAAATACAGATAGAATAATGAACATGAATCAAAATCGATTAATTAAAAAAAGGACGAAGGATAAAGTACAAGCTATGGATGAAGACCGTTTACAAAGGAAGCGAACGAAAGATACAATTGTAACTATGGATGAAGACCGATTAAAGAAAAAAAGGACGAAGGATACAGTACAAACTATGGATGAAGACCGTTTACAAAAAAAGCGAACGAAAGATATAATTGCAACCATGGATGACGACCGATTAAAGAAAAAAAGGACGAAGGATAAAGTAAAAGCTATGAATGAAGAACGTTTACAAAAAAAGCGAATGAAAGATACAATTGCAACTATGGATGAAGACCGGTTAAAGAAAAAAAGGACGAAGGATAAAGTACAAGCTATGGATGAAGACCGTTTACAAAAAAAGCGAGCGAAAGATACAATTGCAACTATGGATGAAGACCGCTTGGAGAAAAAGAGAAAGAAGGATAACGTTGAAGTGATGGATGAAGACCGCCTACGAAAAAAGCGAACGAAAGATAAAGTTGAAGCTATGGATAAGGAACGATTAGGTAAAAAACGAATAAAAGATAAAATTGCGGGTATGGATGAAAAACGATTACATCATAAAAGAGAAAAAAATAAAGTCTCTAATATGAACGAATGTCGTATAAATAAAAGAAGGCCTATTCAAGCGGCTAAATTATATCATATACATAAAAACTCAGTGATCACCGATAACTATAGGGATTTTGGAGATATGAATTACATATGCCCATACTGCTCGGCTGTTTTTTGGTCGATAGAATTTTCAAAAAAAGTTGCTGCCACTACGGAAAAATAAAGCTACCACCATTAAGTGATTATGATAAAATCTTGAGAGATATGTTAATAAACGACAAAAAATTTCGGGAATTAATACGATATTATAATAACCGCTTTTCTTTTGCAAGTTTTAATGCAAAGGTCATAAATGAATTCAAAAAAAGGAATATAATTTAAAAATTCAAGGTCAAGTTCGTCACAGTACTCCTAATAGTCTTATTGCTAAAACAAATGAAATTCCCGATCATGGACAGATTTACATTTACGATGATTGTGACGCAATACAAAAAAGGATTAAAGAAAACAAGAATTTAGTTGAATCACACATTGAAATGATACAAAACATATTGAATGACACTAACCCATATGCCAAAAAATACAAACATTTATACGAACTCACTAAAACACACTCATTATCAGAATATTATTTATATTTTGTTCGAAACATTAGTCTGGATAAAAATAGATACAACATTCCTTCCACTGCTGAATGTGCAGCTTTAATCGTATCGAAAGATGGTCAAATACCATCGGCTTACGACTTATGTGTTGCAACGAATACCACTTTTTCAGGGATAAGGGGTAACCCGGTAATCCGTGCACTTCGGCGTCAATATACGGGAGAGATGAATTAATTAAAGAAATGAGACCAAAAACTAGAGTTGGGCGCCAGACGTGAAAACGTCACTTGAAATATAATAAATATAACAAATACTAGACGATTGACGGCGGAACATGCCAGTTAGCTCAGAATATAATCAACTAATTACGGTAGAGGGGCGGGGTGCCAAATTAGACAAGAATGTTTAACATTTCATATCTGATTGATTTATTAACAAACTTGCCGTATTTTACGGGATATAGAACTCGATTTACAAAATTATCGTTATGCCTCAGACAGTTTCAAGAATATCGGGATTAGATCGTAAATAATATTCACAGAAAATACAATAGAATAATAGCAAAAATATCAAAGCAATGCGATCCGATAGAATACGGAATATACCATTCAATTGAACGGGAAAAGATATCAGACGATAATATTATAATATAATAATCATGCGGAATAAATCAAACAGAATAATACTAACGAAGAACTATAAATTAAATAACAAATGCTTGCTTCTACACTCGCTATCTCCAGAAATTATTCGTCTACAGGTCGATCGCTATCATTTTATTCACTACTAAGAAAAGAATAGCCACTAGACTCTACGGGATGCGTTAAGCAGCGTAAGAGAAAGAATAGAATAGAATAAAGAAAAGAAAACCCACAAAGAGATGCTAAGCACGAGTCAGCTCGTGAATCCGTCCTTAATCAGGCTACTAAAATACTAAAAACTCGGGACGAAGTCGAAGACTTGCGTTCCGTTATTTCGTGACCTACGTCACACCAAATATATAATATATAACAGACTAAATAACTAGACGGGATTCGTGAACTAACTCGTGGTTTTACAGAAAATAGGTCTTACCTTATCGATGAAATAGAGAATTCCTCGTACAAGTACGGGATTAGAACTAAACGGCACTTAGTGTTCGTTATAACTGAAGCTAAATTTATATTAAAGACTAAAGTACGGAATAAAGAAGAAAGAAATAAAAGAACAGAATAGCAAAGAACAGAATAGAAAAATATGAAACACTGTAGAAGTCGGGATATTCGGGATAGTCGGTATATAAATTTCGGGATCTTGACGTCTTGTCGTGAGGACGGACGAGCGTAGAAGTAGATCGAGTCCTGTGTCGTCCTACATTTTATAGCTTCGGGAATTCCATGCCATGAGCCGATCTTCGCACGTAGCTTAGGCGACCAATCAGGCGCCGAGTACGGTTGGACGTACTTTCGGGAACACGTTGTCCTATTTCGCCTGAGTTTTGAATATTTGTCCAGGCGTGTAGTTAGCTACACGGTACGGCGGGATATTTCAAATGTAGTAGACGGGACTTCGACGGTTTCTCTCCTCGTCTCTTCTCTTTTCTGCTCTGGTCTCTCGTCTCGGGACTCCTCGGGATCATCGTCGGGATGAAGTGCACCCTAGTTGCGCTTTAACTAGAAAACTGACCAATTAGAGGATCTGGCGGAAGTTCTGATGCCCCAATAACCGGATCTGCATCCAGAATTCCCCATGGGCGGTATGGAAGGCTTACGGACAGGCCTGCATCATACGATTGCAGTTCTACTATCGGGACCTTTCTTGGGTAACCCCACGATAGCGTGACGATGACGAGAAAGTCGATGACATGGTATAGCTCGACTCCAGGTCGATAAGTCTTCGGCAACGGGAAGCTTTGGTCGGGTTACTTTTGGGTGTTCGCCCTGCTCTATTCAACCATTGCCGAGACGTCCAGAAATAGTTGACGGGAAGTGGTCCAGCACCAGGCTGAGGAGTCTGCGGGAACGGGAGGAGGGACTCAGTGAGTCGCCCTTATTCGACCTTTCCTGCGGCATCCACGACTGAGAGCGTTGGAGAGAGAGACGGGAACCAATAACTCGGAAAGGACCTCGATTTAGACGTCGGATGAATCCCTCGACGTCCTGGCGTAGTCCTCCGAGCGTCGACATTTTACAGAGTTTCATAGAATAGAAGGGAAGAAATGATAAATAATATAAGCGATAATTAACTAAATTCTGACCTGAGACCTTGGCTACTTTCTGGAGTTGTCCGTCCTCACGTCGTCACTGATCTGAGTGGCCCGACTGTGACAGTTGCAAAATGCAACGTCACAGTGTATATCCGAAGAATCTTCCCCCAGGGGTTGATAGTTATACATTTCTAAATAAATTATCGTTTCACGTTGACCCCATGACTTTTCCCATTATGTTTCCTTCGGGTGATTTAGGATGGAGTTGTTCATTTGCACAAAATCCTAATAGTGAAAAAAGACTGTCAGCTCTTCAATATTACTCATACCGTTTAGCATATAGACCAAGAGGTAAATTCAATCCTATATTGTATTCTGGGAGATTAACTCAACAATACGTAATACAAGCTTATATTATCATAGAAAGTAATAGATTAAATTATATTAGATATAATCAAAAACAATTAAGAATTGAATGTTATCAGGGTTTGATTGACCGCGTAGCTCGAAGTGCAATGAACGACTCAAATAATTTTGAGAACAGGGAAAGGTTAGGCAATATGTTTGTTTTACCAACAACATATATTGGAAGTCCTCGCCACATGCATCAACTATATCAGGATGCAATGGCTATTTCAAGGGCAGTTGGTAGACCAGATTTATTTCTAACCATAACGACTAATCCAAATTGGCCAGAAATGAAACGAATATTGAAAGAATTTCCTGTTGGAACCACATGTAACGATGTTCCGAATATAACTGTACGCCTTTTTCATTCCAAATTACGTTGTATAATATCTGATATAATGAGTGGCAAAATTTTTGGGAACGTATTGGGATATGTTTACACTATAGAATTTCAAAAACGCGGGCTTCCTCATGCTCATTTATTATTCACCTTAAATCATAAAAATAAATTGTTGAACCCAAATATGATAGATAAATGTATTAGAGCCGAGATTCCTACGGATAACACACATTTATAAGAGTTGGTGATCAAACACATGTTACATGGTCCACACACAGAATATTCGCTGTGTTATGACGTAAAAAAAAATTTCTGTTCCAAAAATTTTCCTAAAGCTTTTTGTAATCAAACTACATTTGACAAAAATGGTTTTCCGAAATATAAACGTATCGATAACTGTAATGCAGGTCATATATATAATCGAAAAATTGGAGGTGAGACAGTCAAGGTTGATAATTCTATGGTAGTGCCTTACAATCCGGTTTTACTTGAAAAATATAATTGTCACCTAAATGTTGAATACTGTGCTTCGATCATGAGCATTAAATATATTTATAAATATTTACACAAAGGACATGATCGGGCATACGTAAAATTAAAAAAATTCACAGACAAAGATGAACAAACTAACGAAAACGAAATTTATGATGAAATTACGGAATACATGGATAGTCGTTATTTAAGCCCTATGGAAGCTGCCTGGCGCATTGAAGAACTACCGCTTTCAGGAAGATCACACAGTATAGTTCGTTTGGCAGTTCACACAGAGAATCAACAAAAAATTATTTATGAAGAACACAAAGAAGAGAAAGCACTACAGAACCAGGAAACGACCTTGATCGCTTGGTTCAAATTGAATAATAAAGACGAAAATTCAAGAAAAAGTTTATATGTAAACATACCTGAAAATTACCTCTTCGATCCGGTTAGGAAAACTTGGGTAAAGCGAAAAACTTTTTAGAAAATTATCGGACGCATGAATAACGTAAGTTCAAAAGATACAGAACGTTTTCATTTAAAATTAATACTACATCGTGTAACAGGAGCATTGAATTTTAATGATCTAAAAAGTTATGAAGGAATCAACTATTTAACTTATAAAGAAACTGCAATAGCGATGGGGTTAATTGAGACAGACAAGAATATTTTCGATATTTTCGAAGAAGCATGTGACGTTATGATGCCAAAGCAATTACGAAAATTTTTCGCGTGGTTTATCATTTCGGATAAAACATGTTTTTCCAATCAAATTTGGCAAAAGTTTAAACCATATTTCTGCGAAGGTTTCAAGCATAACGTGGAATACAAAGCTTTAACAGAAATTAATGATATTTTAAATTTGGAAGGATTAAATTGCTCTGAATTTGGACTTCCTGAACCAGAGAAAATATCAATAAATCAAAATTTAAAAGATGAAAAGATTATACTATCAATCAATAAAGAATTGTATGAGACATCGATAAAAACGTTTAATGCTGAACAAATGGTAATTTTCAACTACATAACCGATGAACATAAGAAACGAACTATATTTATTGACGGTCCGGGTGGTACAGGAAAAACTTATTTATATAAAACATTAATACATTACTTTATAAGTAAAGGAAAGAAAATTATATCTATGGCATGGACAGGCATAGCATCAATTTTATTACCCGGAGGTGTGACGAGTCATAGAACTTTTCGGTTACCTTTAGATTTATCAAGCATCGAGTCATCATTTTTGAAGTTAGATTCCGATAAGAAAAAATTACGGGAATGCGATGTTATAATATGGGATGAGGCTTCTATGATTCCCAAAAAAGCTTTAGAAATTATTGACGAATCCCTAAGAGATTGTTGTGATCTCGAAAATCTTCCATTCGCAGGTAAATTAGTCATTTTGGGAGGAGATTTTCGTCAAATCCTTCCGGTCATAAAAAACGGTTCCAAATTTAACACAATTCAGGAAACAATAAAATGTTCTCACCTATGGGAGAATTTTGAAATATTAAAATTAAAAACTAATATGAGAGCAAATGACATTGATTTTGCACCATTTCTGTTAAAAATAGGAGAAGAAAAAATTAAATCGTTCATTATACCACCAGAATGGAAGTCTAACGATATTTGTGAAGAAGAGTATGGTTCGATTAATAACGAGTCAGAAAATTTGTCGAATTGTGCCATTTTGGCATGTCACAATGAAGACATATACAAATTAAACGATAGGGTATTGAGGAAAATTAATAAAGAAGAAAAAACATATTATAGTATCGATTACGCGAAATATAAAGGAATAGACGATACCGACCAAGATGTTCAATTAAATTATCCTACTGAATATTTGAATTCTTTAAAATTTCCGGGACTTTCCGTGCATAAATTGATTTTAAAAATAGGTGCCATCGTAATGCTAATTAGGAATTTAAGTATAAATGATGGGTTGTGTAACGGAACTCGGTTGAAAATTCTAAGATTATTCAAATTTAATATAGAAGTTGAAATAATTACAGGATCGAAAACTGGACACGTAATATTCATTCCAAGAATTCTTATGGATACAGGGGAACATTCTTCTTTACCATTTATACTATACCGTAGGCAATTTCCAATTATATTAGCCTTCGCAATGACGATTAACAAATCTCAGGGACAAAGCTTTGACAAAATTGGAATTTATTTTTGTAGAGATCTATTTAGTCACGGTCAATTATACGTAGCTCTATCAAGATGCAAAAATAGGGATAAACTATTTATAGAAAATGCTTCAACAAATTCAGATATAATTGAAAATATAGTATGGAATGAGGTTTTTGATTAAGTTTACTTTTTATTCATAAAAAATATGGCAAAAGCATGTTATTAGCACATGAATATCTGGCTACTTTGGCCAGCATACGTGGCTGATTGAAACGCACGAAACTATAATTATATTTGTTATTAGATCCCGAAAAATATAGGAAGATGATGCTGCTCTGCGCAATAATCCGAATTTGAGTCAAGTCACCCTATGGTTCACTTTACGCTCCTCAACTCCATTGAATTCTTTAAATTATTAACTATTGTAACCGAATCTGAATCACCTAATCAACATTGATTAAACGATTGATATTCGATAAATTTTCGTCATTTTTTGAATCAAAAAAGCTTTACTATTTATTTTTGATATATTTGAATTATAATAGATGAATTAGCAGTTGAAGAAATCGACGAAATATGGGTAAAGAGTAATATGAAGTCCACGATAAGTCAATCGTACTATACCCACGCACGAAGATGCCAGAAAACAATTCCCATAGTTCCCATAGAAGATGCTAAAAGACATAACCCAAAGTTGTGCCTTATACCATGGACGCTATTCACGAATGGGTTGAAAAAACGGCTAATTTATCAATGACGCAGGGTGGAAACAGGCCAGAGGTGAAATTTTCGATTTCTTCACTGATACTAAAGAATTAATAAGTATAGTAGAAATCTTGACAATAAAAAAAACCGATTTCATGATTACTCATCTCAATTATCATTGCAAACACCGCTTAGTTTCAATTAATTACTTTTCAACCGTAGACCTGAAGGACTGATTATAAACTGAAGTGACTTGAACATCATCAAAAAGTTTTACTATTTGAATTGTTTGATATATTTGAATTATAATAGATGAATTAGCAGTCGAAGAAATCGACGAAATATGGGTAAAGAGTGATATGAAGTCCACGATAAGTCAATCGTACTATACCCACGCACGAAGATGCCAGATAACAATTCCCATAGTTCCCATAGAAGATGCTAAAAGACATAACCCAAAGTTGTGCCTTATACTATGGACGCTATCCACGAATGGGTTGAATAAACGGCTAATTTATCAATGACGCAGGGTGGAAACAGGTCAGAGGTGAAATTTTCGATTCCTAACTAAATTCTTCACTAATACTAAAGAATTAATAAGTATAGTAAAAATCTTGACAAAAAATACCGATTTCAATATTCTGTGATCTTATTCTATTTCGTTAGATTTGTGGGACTACTTTACGAAACTATTGGAGATATTGAGAGAAACCCATTCGTCGAAGCTTTTAGACAATTTCAGTTCGATCTTTATGACGAGAATTACGATTACAATTAGGGGAACTACGATTACGGTTACGATTACGAGAACTAAGACACGGAAAACGTAGAATACCTGAACTACGAGGCCGTAAACCTGGTCGACTGGTTAATTTTCGGCTAACTCAAATGACTTAAAATTGATCAAAAATCAGTCCTATTCTTTATAAATAAATAAAGCCTATGATGATGGTACTATTGTAATATATGTTCATGTTTATTATGTAAAATCCTATTATAAAAAAGACTAAGGCTGGTGTGCTGTATATATATGTCACCCTTTTATTCGTGCGCCCATTGGCTGATCATGCCATCGTCGTTCGTTCGCTCAGGATTCGACTGTCTTTTCACCGGGCTGTATGAATTACTTCATTCCAATGACATTTATGCGGGTTTAACTCCGACAAAAAGTATCGTGCTTGTGTCCGTGCGAAATTTTTTTGATATAAATTCAAGAAGTGTGCGAGAATTGAAGCGGGGGCTCCGGCCGTGAGCATCATTTTCCACCGATTATTTTGGCAATGGTACGTATAACTTTGGAAGTGATTTGAATTTGGAATTCTAATTTTTATAACTCATTTTTATTTTTGCAGGTTAAACTGCGGTGGTAGGAGAAGAAATTGAGTTGATTTCAGTATCGTGAAAAAAAAAATATCAAATCTATAACAGGACGCACAATTGTATTTCATTATTGTATAACAGGAATAAATAAAAAAATAAAGATATAAAAAAATAATGAAAATAAAAAATAAATAAATAAATAAAAAATAAATAGTAATAAATAAATATAAATCCAAGAAGTGTGCGGCAATTGAAGCGGGGGCTCCGGCCGTGAGCATTATTTTCCACCGATTTTTCTTGGCAATGGTACGTATAACTTCAGAAGTGATTTGAATTTGAAATTCTAATTTTTGTAATTCAATTTTATTTTTTCAGGTTAAACTGCGGTGGTAGTAGAAGAAATTGAGTTGATTTTAATGTCATGGAATAAAAAAAATATATCAAATCTATAACAGGACGTACAATTGTAGTTCATTATTGTATTTGTGAAGATTGTATTTTATGGCGGTTGAAAATAAATAATTATTCACCAACTATTAACCCTACAGCGACGAAATTTTGAAAAGATTGATTTTATTGAATCAGTGACGCTGTTGATTAAAAATGAATTGACAAAATGATCAATATTTCATTGAATCAGTGACGCTGTTAATTAAATACGAATCGACAAAAGAAGTAGTTTTTTTTAACACCATTCAGTGATCGATTTTCTCAGTTTTCTGAAAATGGGACGTCGTAAGCTTACACTGGAAGAAAGAGAAGCAGCTAAGAGACGAAAAGTTGAACAGAATACTATAAGCCAGCGCCAATCACGGCAACAAAAAAAATTGCATCAATCGTTGTTAGAAAATTCAAAAAATTGTTACGTCGCAACTCCGTTTCCCCAACATCCACCCGATCCGTCACTTCCTTTCGCCTGATCATCAAATTACCTGATCCTCGCTTTCCGCCAGAATCACGCGAGTTGCACACGGACACCGGATGTGTAACTCGCCCAAAAACCCCTCTCAAAACCGAGTCTACCTTTTCCACGCTTCATCTCCACTACTCACTACCAATTCCAATCTAAAACCACTCACTTCGTAACTACTTATTCCCATTTCACACTACCTATCTCGTAACCTAATAAGCGACCAACCAACTCTCAGTACCAACTATTAGAACCACCGACTATACGGATTATCTAAATAAATCTATTTCACTTCAATAAACATCAGTCTACGTCAATCTACACCAACTTCCACCACCGATCTCCACTGTGACATAACAAAATAAAGCAGATTTACAAAATTCTGGGGAAAACAGTTCATTATGCGGCATCACTCGACATAACATCGAACATAATTCGAATGTACAAAGACCTGTAATACCCGGAAATATTAATTATCCGAATAATGTAACTTGTGGCTCTATCAATGTTGTAGAATCTCATAATAATTTGAACCATGTCCTGGAACATTACATCGGTAAAATGGATGTCCTGTGCAGTCATTGCTACGCACAACACTTCTTCATGGAAAGAGTACAAGGTAAAAGTAACTCTTCCAATGATTGTTGCAGCCATGGCGCAGTCACTCTCGAACCGCTACTTTTTCTTCCAGAATTGGAATCACTCTTTGATGTACGACATGCTAAGTCGAACGAGTTTTTGAAGCGTATACGTATTTACAATAATTTATTTTCTTTTGCTTCTTTCAATGCAAATTTAGTAAATTTCAATAATGCTGGACGTCCTGGACCGTACTGCTTCAAAATTCAAGGACAAATATACTATCAAATCAACACCTCTTTCAATCCTACTAAAAATGAGAGGCCGTCATATGGCCAGTTATTTGTTATAGACGCCCATGAAGCACTTGAAAATCGTATGCCCAGATAACCAAGTGTGAATGTGCAAACAGTCCATTACACTTGCTGCAAATTTTGCTGTCATTTTGTCGACTACTTGCTGAAAATACTTTTTACACATCAGAATTTACAGCAAATGTACAGCAATAATTGCTATCATCTATTATGTCAGCAAATTTTGCTGCAAATATGCTAGCAACCAGAAACAACTATATTTTGACAGCAAGTTGGAAGCAAATTGCTGGCAATACATACAGGGTGTCACAGAATTCGTGACGGGGATTTCACAGTGTGAATCTTGATCAAAAACTGGGTCGAAATTTTCCTAGCCGTTTTTTCCGGAAATACTCAGATTTCTAGCCGTAATTATTTTAAGTCCAGCCAATGACGCGCGGCATAAGCCATAAGAACGGCCATAAGAACGGCCGTTTGTCGATGTGATTACCACTCGGTTGCGTGCGCATCTCTCACTCTATGGTTGCCGCGAAAAAAACGGCCGTTCATAAGCCGCGCGTCATTGACTGAAATTAAAATAATTATGACGGGAAACCTTTGCACTTCCGGAAAAAAGGGCTAAGTAAATTTCAATTCCGTTTTTGATCAGGATTTACCCTGTGAAATCCCCGTCACAAATTCTGTGACACCCTGTACATGTATATGGGAACTTCAATTCGCCTAACATTTTGTTTTATAGTTATTATCACTGTAAATGGAATTGTGATTTTTTTTTTTTAAACTATTAGCAGTCGCTCTCAGTTACTTTTTTATTGTTCAACTAAAAAATTTGTAACTTCGGTAGAACAAATTCTCAGATGACGAAGTGTGACTGTACAAGCACTTTATTCCACTTGCTCCAAACCTTTTTGTCAAATACTAGCTGAGGATACTTTCTATGCATGAGAATTTCCAGCGAACACACATAGGATGACATTACGACATAATAATTATCAAATATATGTACCAGGTAGGTCAATTTAGTTCATTATCAATATAAAAACTTCCTCAGCCACACGATATAAGCACAATTAGTCTCCACTATATGACAGCGACGACGTGGGTGAATGGACAGCGTGCCGGATTCATAGCAGGAGAGATTCTAGTAACCAGGTTCGTGCCCCGGTCCGGAACAGAAGATTTTTTCGGAAATATATTCAACTGAAATGGAATCCACAATCAATTACGAGATGATCCCGTACAAAAACTACCCATAAGCGATTTCTTTTCGTTTTTTTATTCGCTCAAAACTCAATCCCGACCAGTTTTTGGGATTCACATGTTGCTGATGTTTTGCTGACAATTTTTGTTGAAATAATTTGCTCTCATTTTTTACAGCAATAGAGGACGCACCTTGCCCTGATATTGCTAACAATATTCTGCACGAATTTCTGTCATATTGCTGTAAAATTTGCACGCACTTGGTTATCTGGATGTCTTTCACTGACGTTGATGTTGATCCTGATTTGATCAAATTAATCGATGAATTAATGCGTGAACACAATATTTTCGCTAAATCATACGAAATGATGGGAACTGAACTAAAAAATCAACATGGATCTGACTCTGAATTACAATTGATATTTTCTTTAAAACCAGGTGTAGATAAACGACGCTATAACTTGCAAAGAACAAATGAAGTAGCGGCGATATTTTCTACTACTGCCGATGGAGAAATTCCTGATTCGTATGTTGTAATTCGAAATAAAGAGACAAAATTATTGCGGAAAGTTAGCAGTATGGACCCAAATGTAGAACCATGGGTTTATCCTCTTTTTTATCCATACGGATGTCGTGGTTGGCACAGGGATCTACTTCGTACAAATTCCCAAAAACGTATATCCAGATCAGCTTATGTGAAGTATCGCATAGCCATCCGAAACGAGTTCAATGCATTTCTAAGAGGTGGTCGCTTATTCCAACAATATATAATAGACATTTATGTGAAAATAGAAAAAGATAGAATACGCATTGAATCATACAAGGGACTTTTCGATTATTTGCATAAGGAAGCAGCGGATGGTTCAAACTTACGAATTGGAAAAGTTGTCATTCTTCCATCTACGTTTATAGGATCACCACGCAATATGTTACAAAATTATCATGACGGAATGGCAATAGTACGCCAATATGGAAAACCTGACTTTTTCGTTACTATGACTTGTTACCCGAATTGGATCGAAATTAAAGAAAATTTACTTCCAGGTCAACAAACATCTGATCGACCAGATCTTTGCGCACGAGTATTTAATATAAAGAAGAATGCTTTGATCAAGAAAATTGTTGAAATCGGTTTTTTTGGTCGCGTCGTTGCTCATTTGCACGTGATTGAGTTTCAAAAGCGGGGTTTACCTCACGTCCACTTGTTGATAACATTATGCACGCAAGATGAGATCAGTAATGCATCAATGGTGGATACATATATATCGGCAGAGATACCTGACCCAGATACCGATCAAATTTTACATGATATCGTGATGAAAAATATGATTCATGGACCTTGTGCAGACTGGTGCTTAATTGACGGTAAATGTTCAAAAAGGTATCCAAAATTTTTTAATGAAACAACAACAATAGATGATGATAGTTATCCTCTTTATCGCCGTAGAGATACTGGTAAAACGTATAGGCGTAATAACACATTCATTGTGGATAGTCGAAATGTTGTTCCCTATTGTCCAGAGTTGATCAAAATGTTCAATTGTCATATGAACGTAGAGATTGTATCGAGTGTAAAATCGGTGAAGTATTTACACAAGTATTTGTATAAAGGTCACGATGCTGCATCTGTAGTTATTTGTAATCAAGAAGCAAATGAAAATGATGTAATTGATCATGATGAAATAAAACAATATCTTGAAGCACGATACGTAGGCCCGTCAGAAGCAGCTTGGCGTATATTGGGAAAGCCTTTGCACGATAAGAGTCATTGTGTCACTCATTTGCCTGTACATCTTCCAAATAAACACAATCCAACTATTCATACAGAACCGGACGATATAGAAATAAATAATGCATTAAATCAAGTGACTATGTTGTTAGATTACTTTGCTCTTAATGCTCGAGATTTAGAGGCCAAACAATTTTACTATGTAGAAATACCAACATATTATACCTTCAAGAGGGAAAAAATCGATGGTCAAAGAGTCTCCCGATGGGAAAAGCGAAAGAGACGTTTGAACTGTATTGGTCGCATGTATTCTGTTTGTCCAACTCAATTAGAATTATTTCACTTGAGATTGCTCTTATTAAGGGTCAAGGGTTCAACGAGCTATGAAGATTTGAGAACAGTAGATGATAAAATAGAACAAACATTTACAGCTGCCTGTTTATCACGTGGTCTTATAGAAAATGACGAGGAGTGGAAGAAAGCAATGCAAGAAGCTGTGGTATTCATGATGCCAAGGCAACTTCGTTTATTATTTGTTAGAATACTAATTCATTGCGGTCCAGTTCATCCTGACGAACTTTGGGATGAATTCAAAGATGCCATGGGCGAAGACTATAACAGCGTAAATAAACAAGAATGCCATGAAAAGGCGTACAATGAAATAAATTTCATACTTCAGAATGAAGGCAAAAATCTAGAAGATTTCCCACAACTTAGAAATTTGTTTCAACTTGATGAAAGTTTTTCAGATGCGAGCAATAAGACTGCTGAAGAGTACTTGGCACTTGGGACTCAGCAATTCAATAAATTAAATTCGAAGCAAAGAGAAGTGGCTGACATTATTCTAAATTTAGCTCTTTCCAGTACTGGTTTCATAGAAAATACAAATAATTGCTTCTTTATTGACGGTCCTGGGGGCAGCGGTAAAACGTTCTTGTACAAAGCCCTCTGGCATCTTTTAGTTGGTAATCATAAAAACGTATGTACGATGGCGTTTACGGGTATTGCTGCAACGTTACTTCCACATGGGAAAACTGTTCACAAGATTTTTAAACTGCCAGTACCGTTGCTTTCAGATTCATCTTCAAACATCAAATTGAATTCGAAAGAAGCTACATACTTGATAAATGCAGATGTTTTTATATGGGACGAGGCACCTATGGCACCGAGATATGCTATTGAAATAATGGATCGAACTTTACGTGACGTAATGAATAACAACATTCCATTTGGTGGTAAAATCGTAGTTTTAGGTGGAGATTTTCGGCAGTTACTCCCTGTAAAAGTACATGCAACTCGTGGTGAAATGATAGATTTATCTATCAACCGTAGCTTACTTTGGCAAAATTTCGTACAATTCAGTTTAACAGAAAATATGCGAACTCTACCGGAAGAGATTGAATTTTCTGAATTTCTTTTGAAAGTTGGTAATGGATCTTTAAATGACACTGAAGATAACTTGAATATTGCTCATTTTCCGAAGCATTGTTTAGCATCTGCTGAAGCTGATGTAGTAGAAGATCTTTACGGGAATATCTTTAAAAATAAGGAATATAGAAAGTCAGTTAACTTTGCTATTCTATCGGCCAGAAACGTAGATGTCAACGAAATAAATGAAAGAGTCGTGCAATTACTTGATGAAAATACAGAAAAAGTATATACAAGTATAGATGGTATAGAAAATTGTGAAAATGGTAGTATGGAACACATTCTTACAACAGAATATTTGAATTCTTTATGTCCCTCCGGTCTTCCACCTTACGAATTGAAACTGAGAGTGAACTCAGTTATTATGATAATACGAAATTTGAATGTTAGTGAAGGCTTATGTAATGGAACAAGATTATTGATTCTAGAAATGTCCAATAATATTTTACGATGTGAAATATTAGTTGGAGATAAAAAAGGAGATATAGTCTTCTTAAATCGAATAACTCTATGCTGTGAGGGTGAATATCCATTCACATTCAAGAGAAGACAATTCCCAGTAAAGCTGGCTTTTGCTATGACAATCAATAAGTCGCAGGGACAGACATTTGAAAAAATTGGCATTGATCTTCGGAAGCAAGTATTTAATCATGGGCAATTGTATGTTGCTTTATCTCGTGTGGGCTCTTGGAATTCATTACAAATTTATTGTGATCAAAGTTTGCATAGTGAAGTCATTAAAAATTTCGTTTATAAAGAACTTTATTCGTGAAAGAGGACAGAGGTAGGATATGTGTACAAAATAGAAGCAATCATGTATATTGGATATAAATGTATTGAGCAACTTTGTCTAAAATAACCAATAAAAATTCTCGGAAAGTTCATGAAACTGTAGTGTTATTTTCAAAGGAATGAGCTGACTTTCACGAGAACGAACTGAGAATAACCGTTATGCGAAAATAGGCAGATGATTTCCAACTGCAGGGGTGTGCAATTTTATAATCCACCTTATGAGTATTTAATCCAAAGTCTTATATTGTTAGAATCGAATTAAAATAGGAAAAATCACAAATAAATGAAATTATCATAATAAAATAGAATTAGAAGGAAAATTACATACAAGCTATTTTCTACTTGACGTTTTCAATAAATCTACAATAAGTATGTCATATTAAACGAAATTTGATTTTTATTATGAATCAATAGATGAAGTTCAGTACATCAATTGTGGAAAACACTGTGCGACAAATGGACAAATTATCAAACATTATGATTTTGATTTCTTCCTGAAAAGAAAAATAATAATTATTGAATTGAAAACAGAATTGATGAATAATAATGACATCCTTCTTATTCTCACATGTTGGATGGCCCTTCGGCAGATTTTCTTTTGATAAGTTTACTCCCTTTCAAAATTTCTTTTAATCCTACTTTTCGAGAAGACGCTGAACTGATATTTTCCTTCTTCTCAATCAGAAGAAAAGGAACATTATGAGAATGTTTCATTCTTCCGGTTATTCTTACATGATCACCAACTCCAAATTCATGAATATTTGTTGCGCTGCACATTCGCAACTCCAATTTGTGTTTCAGGTCAGTGAGACATCCTTGAGCGATTTGAGTATCGTTTGGTAAATTTACAATGCTGATATGGCTCCGAATAAAACCTTCGATTTCTGCGATTTGAGAAAATATTATTATATTTATTATTTATAATTCAAATTTGAGTAATCAAAAAATAGATTACCGTTGATAATATTCTTACCAATCTCGCCACTATGATTCATCGCGCTTTCGATGGTTTCAACTTTTATTGGTGGAAGAACCTGTTTTTCAACATTATTCAACTTTTTAAAAATATTAATAATTGTATTGGATGCGATGGCCCAGACAGCATGCAAGTCAGAAAGCCTACCTGAGGAAGTCTTTTTGAAGATGTCTCTAAGAAGTCCAAATATGACGTCTTAACGACCTCATTTTTCAGAACTCTCCATCAAGAAGTCTTCAAGAAGTCTTTCTTCAGACTTCGTAAGATGTCAAAATATCAGCTCTGCAAGAAGTCTTTTTACCAACATTGTAAGATGTCAAAAATATGAGCTCTGCAAGAAGTCTTTTTTCTGACTTGGTAAGATTTCAAAAAATGCGGGTTTTGCAAGAAGTCTTTTTTCTGACTTCATAAGATGTCAAAAATGCGAGCTCTGCAACAAGTCCATTTTCTGACTTCGTAAGATGTCACGAATATGAGCTCTTCAAGAATTCTTTTTTCTGAGGATTCGTTGGAATCAATCTGACACATGCGCATAGTGGTATAAACATGCACATTTTTCAGCTTTGTTATTTCTGTATCATAACCTACAAAATACAGTACAATTTTTATTTACATTCCTCACTTCATTTCGAAAATTCAACTCAATTGAATAAATGAATTATTTACGAATCAAGTGTTCGAAAATAGTGTAAGTGTATGACCATTATTAAAACACAAAAATATGATTGATTAATATAAATGTCAATTTCCATTCGATTGTGAATGATATTGTGATTTACTGATATTAATTTTTTGATACATCAGTCTATTTTACAGGTGACGTATTAATGAATTGAAAAAACGAATATGTAATGATTTATTATTTTTTATAAATTGAAAATATTTTTTACAAAGCGATTTAACGAATTGTGAATAATGGCTACTGAAATCATATTTCTAAGATTTTCAAAATATTTTTCAAATTGTCTTTGATAAGAAGTCTTAAAGAAGTCTTGTTTCTGAAGTCAGAAAGAGCTCTCAATTCTGACTTCTGCAAGAACTCTTTTTTCTGAACTCATAAAAAAGAGCTCTTTGCGACTCCTTCAAGAAGTCTTAATTTGCTCTTGTGGTGGCGCATTCGACGTCCTCAAGACGTCTCAAAGACTTCATTTTGAAGAAAATTGAGACGTCCAAATCTTAAATAAGAGCTCTTCAAGAACTCGTACAGATGTCATATTGCTGTCTGGGGGTCAAGTCGAAAGTGGTATTGCCCTGACTGTACAGATCATGTTTTGGCTTAGCAAACGCTCCATCAATATGTGCAATCTGTAAACATTTTTATAATTTATTATTTCAACATTTTTTATTCCAAAATTGAATCATTGAAATGACACCAATATGAAAATCAAAAGCTTACGCTGTCACTGATAACACAAGCCCTAGCTCTCGTAGCTTCAGCACCCCAAGCAATGACCTGAATGTTCTGTCCATCGTGATTACTTAGAATGAATTTGAAGATATCATTTTTAGTTTCGAGGCTGCCGACAAATCCAACCACCTCTCTGAAAATTATATACATGAATAAGTTGTTAAATATGAAGATATAATAGAAAACATGAAAAATTAGGATGCGAACTAATGATTCCTAATGAGTATTTAATTTTCCCACGTTTTTTCACGGATTTTAATAAAGAAACTAGCTTACATAAAATTCGCATAAAATGGTCAATGGAAGAGAAAAAAAGGTCACAGAGAGGCAGAAGAAAATAGAAATTTGAGTGATTTTATTTAGTCATACAAATGAAGAAAAAAATACATCCAAATAAATATCTGTACTTACACAGTTTTTTCGTAAATTCTGATGGCTCGAACAGCCGCCGGCGTCATGATAAGCTTCATCGGATCGGCTTCTTCGAAAATACGCATTCGATCATCGGCTAACTCATTTTGAAAATCTAACAACAAATCGATTGAAAAATCATTGGAAGGAATAATAATCGGAGTTGTCCTTTGTCACTCATATTGAGGATATTTTGAATGAAATTCTATTTTGATCTTTTATTCAGACCAGAAATTAACAAGATATGTCATTACAAACAATATTAGCTACTTAACAGAATATATCATATTTCTTACCTTCATTTTGATCCATTTTTTCGTGAATTATTTGACAGTCGTGTGGTCGACACTTTCACTAGCTTTGCTGCGCAAGATCGCAATGAACGAATAAAAGAAAGTTTGTTTAAATTAAAAATATAACAAGTGACCGTGGAATTCATAGCCAACGGTTTTTTCTACGAAGTAACCCGTTTCACCCTTCTCGTCAATCAAACTCGCATATCGCGCCCTCGCTGGTTTCGGTAATCGTCAGCTGTTTCAATGGCTACGGATCAATCTTTGATTTGCCACCTCACATAGATACTCCAATTAGAAAAAATTAGAGAAAAAGAGGATCAGGATAATATTGTTTCGTTTTTCGCTATTTTTTCTTCACGTCATCATTCCAAGAAGATTCTTTCTACCTATAGGAAACGTGTGGCTATTTCAGCTGTGAAATAGAAAGAAAAACGGGAACCACCAATATGCCTCCAGTATTATCACAAGATCAATTCACCTCCAATGAAGACATCGACCAAATTCAAATGGGAGACTCCACTATGTAAGTTCAAATGGTCTTCTGGCATTATAACAAAATCCCGGTTTAAAAAAAATCGCAAATCATAAGTCGGCCTTCGGTGCTGAGGATTGAAATGTGTAATTTTTCAACACACTGGTTTTCTGTACAGAAAACGATGTAAACTTTGAATTATTTTGCGTGCACGTAGAGGAAATATGTAGAATGTAGATGAACATGAAATCGATTAAAACATCGTATCTAATTACAAGTTTGTGGTTTTTTTGTCGGTGATATTTTAATATTTTATGTAAGATTCGTCATAGGAAATAATTGCAGGTCAAAAGTGGAAATGACACATTTTGATACACAGTTCCTCACAGATATTATGCCTACCCATAATGTATATGGGCATGTATACCAATTATCTGTAAACGATCCGGGGTCAAAATTTCGATTTGACTGCAATTTTGATATCTCATAGTGTGTATTGAGATGTAAAAATCCACCACGTATTAGATCTCCAAGCCTCACCGTTTAGGAGAAGCGCGTTGATTCGTTTTTCAACTTTGAGCACATTGACTTTCACATTAGAACTTTTATCCCATCTCTATCGCTGAAAAGAGAATTCGAACTAACGTATTTTTCATGTACAAATGTCTGATCTTTCCAAATATGAAATACGTTTTGAGCTAGATCCTCAGAAACCGTCAAAAAACACGTTTTTTCGAAAATGACGTGTTTTTTCAACGTTACCTAATTTTAATAATATTAATATTAATTAATATTATTAATATTATTTAATTTTTTCATATTTTTTGATCGCTCCATTTTTTTTATGAATTTTCAAACGACCAAATATTTCTACCTGTTTTTTTTTTATTTTTAATTGGATAATTGTAAAAAAAAAAATTTAAGCAAATCGAAAATCTTGAGGGAAATTTAGTGGTCAAGTTGGGGTGGAGTTCACCATATATACGTTTTTTTTTAACGGTTTTTGAGGATGCGGCCTGAAACGAATTTTATATTCGAAAAGATCAGACATTTTTAAATGAAAAACACGTTGGATCGAAATCTCTTTGCAGCGATAGAGATGGGATAAAAATTCGAATGTACACCCAGAAAAAAGATTTATTTGAAGATGAACCTATTAGATTATTTATTTGACAGAAATGAAATTTATTGGTGGGTAGTTTGCATATATTTCGCGCAAATTAAAAATTTATTTGCGGCAAATGAATAATCTAATAGGTTCATATACAAAAAAAATTTATTTAGATTAAATAATTATTTCCCTGGGTGTAACAGTCAATGTGCTCGAAGTTGAAAGACTAATCGACGTGTTTTTCCTGAACGGTAAGGCTTAGAGATCTAATACTTGGTGAATTGTTACATCTCAATACACACTATGAGATATCAAGAATCAAAATTGTAGATAAATCGAAATTTTGACCCCGGATCGTTTACAGATAATTGGTGGACCTGCCCATATACATACAACAAGATCATTCGAAATCCAAGGTTCGCCTCGAAGCAAAAATCCACAATTATTACGCTTTATTTTTATTCCAGAGACATCGTAGGATATGTGGACAAAATAGAAACAAATTCCTATTCTAGCGGAGCGCCATTCTACAAAATAATTGTGAATAATGGCGATAACAAACGAGTGCAGGTGACAGCTTGGAGAAAAAACGTGAAACTGATTGAACAAATACAACGTGTACATACTGTAAGTAATACATTTTCTATTTTCATAAATTCAAATTCCATTTCACTATGATAATTGCTAATATAATTATGTGTTACTCACAGATTGTGCATGTATCAACCGCAATGGCGATTAAACCGAAAAGGGAAATGTACAATGGAGGCAATGTACCATTTGAACTATTAGTGAAAGAAAATACTGTAGTTACTCCATATGGAAACTTCGAAGAAGATCGGGCAGCGGAATTAATATCTGAAGAAGGTACAATAACAGAAGCAGCGAGGAAACATAATGAATACGTCAGTAAGTATCTTATTTCGCTTTGAGCAAACATGTTTCAAAATATTTATTCTTGACTTTCTGTTTCAGCAATCACGGGTTTTTTGAAAACATCATTCAGAAAATATAAGCAAAGAAACTTCGAATTTTTCATTGGGTCGATAACTGACTGTACCCACAAATTGGAAATAAAGTGTCGCAGTGACCTATCAGGAATTGAGGACACAGTTTTCAAAGGAACGCAGATAACAGTAACTGAAATGATGGAACTGTATCCACCTGGACCACCCATGTTATGTATTGAAGGCGCGAAAAATATTGTCGTTATTCCAGATGGGGAAAAAGTAACACTTGCTGAATTGTTAAGGGGGTATATACACATTTAAATGGGTTGAATTTCTGAAAAACAATTTTTCTTTTTTTTTCAACTTGAAGACTCTGATAAAATTGAAAAAAATCATCATGTTTGGGGAGGGTTTGACCTTCATTATCCATATCTTACATCATGTATTACTTCCGGTCTAATAGTGGCTGCGCTGAAGACAGCAAAATACAAAATCACTCGGTTGCCGTAAAGAATCAGACCCAGCGTTGGACCAATCTTTGAATTTTTGGTTCTCAATTGTTCATAAGACATGCCTCTATCAGATGAACATAGAACTTTTTGATATTGCAAGAATTAGTTGAGTTATTGAATTTTTTCGATTTTTTTTCTGAATTAAAAAAAAAATTTTGCTTATTTTTCTAATATTTCAACTAAAAATGGGTTTATCAAAAAGTTCTATGTTCATCTGATAGAGGTTTCGATTCTACAAATTTGAAGACCACAAACGCCAGAATCGGTCCAGCGATGCTCCTGATTCTTTACGACAACCGTTCAAAATATTCATTCTCCAGAAATCAACTTTTAAACTTTTTTATGAAATTTTTTTTTTTTATTTCATACTTTTCCAAGAGAAGAAAATGTAGTTACAGGAAATTAAGTTTCAAGATTTTGCTTATGACTAATATGCTGGATCCGCAGCTGCTCTCGTATCGATGAGTTATGAGTCGAGTCGAGTCTAGACACATGTGCCAGGGGGAGGTTCGTAGTGAGTTTTGACCCGATCTGTACAACAACAGTGTCCGTTAGGTGTCCGGTGAGGCTGTTAGAAAAATAATGAATTGCTTTAGAAAAAATCTGATCAAAATTTTTCAACATAAAAATGCTCTAAAATTTTTGATCTTCAATATTTTTGAGATTCAGAAGATGCTAGCACAATTTTTGTCAATACTACGAAAATTCTTTCATCTTTCATCAATCATACCTTTTTTCTTATAATATTTATTAAACTCTTGCAATTAATATATGTACTGTAGAAATACTCATCTTTTTAGAAATCCAAATGTGTAGTTTCCTGGCATCGATTTCAAACGCACTTTTTGATGGATCATCTTCTTTCGATTCCGAAGTCTCATCTCAGATATATAAACACTGTGTTTATTCGATAATGGCAATTACTAGTGGTTTGAATTCGTAATGAAAGCACGATAATATTTACAAACAAGTGGAAACCTAACCTCGAAAAAATGTAGATCGCAGCCATGTGTTCTGTCAATGATCACAATTCAAAAGAATGTTGGAAATTAAATATGTGTAAGAATGATAATTACGAAGAATTAAAAGATCACAGAATCAAATTTAAAATCGAAATATATAAAAACGTCATAAAATTAAGCAGTGGTGTAAGTGGTGTTGGCGGTGTTGTACAATACTTATGGCACCAATCTGAGGGTAGGTCGAGTAGAGTAGGTAACTAGCATTCCAAATAGATTATAAAAAAAAAACGATTTTTTGAAAATTCAAAGGTGTAGATACCCCCTTAAATGGCTTCACGACACCTGAATAAAATACTACATTTTTCAATATTCAGATATTACTATTTTATATTCAGATACTGTTTTAAAAAATGTTACGTAGGATATAATGTATTGAGCAACTCCGTGTGAAATAACCAATAAAAATTCTTGAAAAGTTAATAAAACTGTAGTGTTATTTTCAAAGGGATGGGCTGACTTTTGACAGGACGAACTGAGAATAACCGTTATGAGAAAATAGGGCAGATCATTTCTATGGTTTTATATTGTTAGAATCGCATTAAAATTGGAAAAATCAGAAATAAATGAAATTATCATAATAAAATAGAATTAGAAGGAAAATTACATACAAGCTATATTCACATAGCTATATGCATCGAGCGCAGGCAAATTTGCTGTGTGGCTAAGCATTTATTCACGACACCAATATTTTGACAGTTCGACTCGGTAAGAAGTTGGCCGCACTAAGAATTTGCAAAATTTTCGCAGCTTGCTCGGAAATTCCGCTCAAGTTCACCTGTCTAAAAGATAGGAATTCACGCTGTATACGTATTAATATATTAATATATATTCAATATATTATTTATTTTACTGCGCACTGATGAGCCTCTAAATTGAATTGTCACATTCACGCCTTAGTGAAGTAACAATCCGAAAGTTCAGGATCTTTTTTTAAAAATTGTTTCATATTTTTTGAATATTATTCAACAGAATATGTATTATCGATCTATTATATCTATATCATCATGTGATAAATTATATGGAAGAACCATTAATGAATGTAAAAATCGTTTTGAATAGTTCAACGAGCGCGCGCGCGCGCGCGCGCTCATAAAATAAGACCTGTAGTATTAATAAAACGCGTGAACATACATACGATAAACATAACATAATTATATACGAACATACATCATATAAGTTCACAATTTTATTTTATTTTATATATAACACATACCACACAATGTAAACACATAATATAATTTTTTATTTAGAACGTAACACAATAAAAACACTTAATATAACGCGTGAACATAAATACATGAAGAACATAACATAATTAAAGGTAAAATTAACAAACGTACTTAGGCTGGGGGCCCGTGACCCCCGCGATCGCCGCCGCGGCCGCGGCCCCGGCCCCTACGCCAACCCTGGTACGGGTTGGCGAGCTGGAACATTAAATTTACAACGTTTGACTGGCGATAGTGGGCCCTCCTCGCCCAATATGGCCGACCCGCCCGCCGCTGCCGGCGTGGTTCTTGCGCTGAAGACAAAGATGATAAGTTATTAAACACATAATTATCAATACGAATTGAAACTAATTGAGTGTCAATAACGATATGTAACGTTTCCGTACCATCCTCCGCGGGTGGCCGCTGCTGTTGTTGTTGTTGTTGTTGTTGAGGCTGCTGCTGGGGCTGCGGCTGGGGCTGCTGCCCTGGCTGCTGCGGGGGCTGCTGCCCTGGCTGCTGCTGTGGCTGCTGCTGGGGCTGCTGCGGGGTCTGTGGCTGGGGCTGCTGCCCTGGCTGCTGCTGGGGCTGCTGCGGGGACTGCGGCTGGGGCTGCTGCGGTTGCTGTGGGGGCTGCGGCTGGGGTTCTCCCATGCCGAAGTTCTGTATATCAGACAACTGAGGAATGATTAATGCGATAAAGTTTGGAAAATATTGATGTAAAACATGGTTAATGATTATCAATACTTACACTATCGAAACGGGACATTCTCACTTGCGAGCTGCTATGTGAATGAAACAAATCTTATTTATTTGTTACGTGGTTACGCGGAACAAAACGTGATCACGAAAATTAACGTTTGAAAAATGAGCCACACTTCACTTCACTTGATCGATCGCGCTAATGTCAGTGATCGGCCGATAAATAAGTGTCATATAACTCTATTGATTGGTCGATAAATAGCTGTCATATAACTCTATCGGGATAACCTACGGATGGCGGAATGCATGCCACTTGGCAATAGTCACTCGACGCGTTTTTTTTTTTGTATTTATATACGAGTCGAAAATATATAGTGGAGTTTTTTTATTTGTATTTATATACGTATCGAAAATATAAATTTTATAAAATGGAATTGTACCCATTTTTTTTTTATAGTATCGCCTGTAGGCCTTTGCCCTGTCCACTTTATATTATAAATTTGATGATACATGCACTATAATATAGAATATAGAATGAAATATAACATACAGAATCAATATACTAATTTAAAAATACTGCGTCGAACTAATCTGAAGGCCTAAATCGAAGGCCTGTCTTTAGATGACGTAATCACTAAGGGTAGATTAGGAGTAAATAGGGAAAAATCTGAAAATAATAATATATGTACATATATGGTGTGGAAATGATAACTGTTGCAATAATTGTTATATAGCTATTATGCTAAGTATAAATAGCGTATACTTTATATATAAAGTCTGAAGCATAAAATATAGTCTGAATTCTTAGTACCTAATAGCCAATGTGAAAAGAATATGTAATCGGAAGTCACAAACTAGACACTGGATTTTATAAAAAATTTGATCATTTTTCGAAAAACATACAATGTCCGCGGATTATTTGGATCTTAAAACGACTAATAAAAACTACTACTAACACGAGGGGTTGGCGCGCGAAGCGCGCAGGGGGGCGTAGCCCCCCTAGTATATATATATATTAGGGTGGGTTGAAAAAAAAAAATTTCTTAGCCTGGGGGTAGAATTTGTACCTTATAAAAAAAAAAAAATTTTCAAAAAAAAAAAATTTTTTTTACTCAACGTTTTGAGGTAGCCCACTCGTGTTTTAAATAGATATTCAATCAAATGGGGTAGTTCCAACGGGAAATCCTTTTTTTGGTCCGAAATCGTGGAAAACATGTAAAAATTGTAGAATGTGATTTTTTTTTACTCCAGTCTCATTCTAAGACAAGAGAAAGTGCATTTCATTTTTTGAAATGAAGTTAAATGCACTTTCTTTCGTGTTAGAATGAAAGTTGAGTAAAACAAAATCACATTCTACAATTTTTACATGTTTTCTACGATTTTGGACCAAAAAAGAATTTCCCGTTGGAAGTACCCCATTTGATTAAATATTTATTTAAAAAACGAGTGGGCGACCTCAAAATGTTGAGCAAAAAAATTTTTGTTTCTTTGAAAAATTTTCTTTTTTCATAAGGTACAAATTCTACACCCAGGCAAAGAAGAAAAAAAATAAAAAAATTTTTCAACCCACCCTAATATATATATATACCTATATTAATATGAATATGTTCAATTCATTTTAATTTGAAATTTATTTGATTTTATCCAGGAATTATATACGATCACAGTTATTAGATAAAATCAAATGAATTAAAAAATTGTAAAAGATTGAAGGAATCAAATAAAAAACAAATAAAATACCTAAATAAACAAAAAGTCAATCATACATGTATTCTTGTTTGTCTTTCTTTCGATTCATTTTCGAAAGTAGGGGTATTTTTGGAAAAAATCAGAAGTCAATTGAAGTAACTTTAGTGTGGTACTTATTGAACAATAAAATTGTTGGCACTTCGAATCTCGTTCGAGATTATAGGTTAGGTTCCGCAGGCATGGATGGCACAGTAACGTTCTCAGGAGTTTGACGGCCGAAGCAGGCCGAAGGGTAAGGGGTAGGAGAGCGCTCGTAGAGCCATCTGGCGGAAACTCAGAGCGGGATCAGAAGTTTATTCAATCACTCTTTCCTATACTAGTGTCCACAGCCTGTTGGTTTGGTCAGAAATTACATTCATACAAAATATTTCCTTGAAAGTTGAAGAAATTTCATTCAACGCAGCAACCTGTACCCTACGACAACTGCTTTTTCTTCGATGGACTGAATCTATGTTCAGCGGAGGACCTAAAACCGGGCAAAATCATGAACTATGTATCAAAATAGCACCAATCAACTGTAGAAAAACTCAGTCACTAGAATGTTTTCTCATTCTGTCATATAATGGAACTTTGTCACCTGACAGCATTTAGTAAGGATGGGCTGTGAGAATGCTCAAGCAAAGTATAGTGAGTTTGCATCTTTGTTCTTTTTCAGTGCGCTATATGGTGCCAGAATGCAATTGGCATGCAAATTATGCTTGTTCAAAACAGCAGTGGCAGAAAATTTTGTAGCACATTTCAATCTGTGCCATAAAGTCTCAGCCAATTCTCTTCCCAGCAAACACAACGTGTATTTGTTATATAACATCGAGACTATTTAGTAATATAACATATGTGATATCGAAGTGACCTAACATTGTTATACCAATATAAGTGTTATGTTTCTATAATATAACTTGAACTTGGCGCCGGTATCGCTCGTGTAAGAAATAACAAGTATTTTATCGCTCATACTTCAGCCAGTGAGTTCCGAGTTATCACGCGCCTTCTTACCGGTATCTTGCAGTATGCACATGTGTATCTTTAGTTTTGCGCTGCGATAATTAGTTCTCATATAATTGCAATCATTCAAATTTTCGTATTATTTGTTCGAAATTGCAGGAGAAGTTACAGTAGTTCCGAGAAGAATTCATGTATCAATTGTGACATTTCTTATTTCCACCGCATGCTCATGCAACATAACCTTAAACATAACACTTGTTATTAGAGGTTCACTGACTGGCCCTTTATATGTTATTGAAATCGTTCAATTGTGATGAAGTATATCATTCTATATATGGGCAATTCCACGTGAACTCGGTAAATGTTTGACCCTGACACCTTCCGATTCGGGCCATGATTTTTTATGTTATTATACTTGACCGAAGAGACGCACCGAATTTTTTCCAGATTTTTTCGAAACGCCGCCATTTTTTTAAAAATGCACAAAACGCCAACATAAGAGCCCCAATTAAAAAATCTGAAAAAATTCTCAAAAATCCTCTGTCAGATATCAAAATTTTTCAGCCTTGAGTCAGAGTGGGCAAACGTTTGCTTCCATTCTTTTTCGTGATTTTTTCGAAAAAAATTATGAAAAAGAATAGCAGCAGATGCCAGTCCACTATGAACTATTGCTTGAACGTTTTTATACGTGACGCACGATTTTTGGGAATTTTTGCTGATTTTTCCGAAGCGATTATATTTTTTCTCATATTTTTGGCTTCAGATCGGATGAAAAAGAATCGCATGGGAAAAATCCGATAAAATTTCCAAAAATCGTGCGTGACGTATAAAAACGTTCAAGCAACAGTTCACAGTGGACTGGCAACTGCTGCTGTTCTTTTTCATAATATTCTTTCGAAAAAAGCACGAAAAAAAATGGAAGCAAACGTTTGCCCACTTTGGCTCAAGGCTGAAAAATTTTGATATCTGACAGAGGATTTTTGAGATTTTTTTCAGATTTTCAAATTGGGGCTCTTATGTTGGCGTTTTGTGAATTTTTAAAAAGATGGCGGCTGTTCGAAAAAATCTGAAAAAAATTCGGAGCGTCTCTTCGATCAGGTACGATAACATAAAAAATCATGGCTCCAATCGGAAGGTGTCAGGGTCAAACATTTACCGAGTTCACGTGGAATTCCCCATATATTATTGGCCCTTTTAAGTTTACATATTTCGAATAAACTTTAATACGTCTCGTAAAAATATTTGCAAATGAACAAAATAATTCTGTGGCGACACAATATTATCGCAGAGTTTCTTCCCACGCTCATCCGGCGCATCCAGCTCGCTTCGTTCTCGCTAGCACCAAATTAGGACTACGCTTCGCATATATACCAATCCGAAGCTACTACATACCCATGTCCACCACTGGACACCCCGCGTCAAGGGCACGGTGTGCTCGGCTCTCACCGAGTACACCCGGACGAAACGCAGTTTCAGATCTTCAGAGAAGGTTCGATTTCTTCACTGGCTTGATCAAGTTATGGACAACGAGCGATATATTGAGTGAACTAGAAAATTCAGTGATTTCCAATGGTACGACAGTTTATTAGAGAGCCACTAAGGTCACATCGGTGCCTTGTTCCTGTATGAAAAAAACTGGCGTACAGTTGGAAAATTGCACATGCTCTGATAGCTATTTCTCAATTCAAATCACGTTCACGTAACATTTTTATTGCAGTTACACGGTCGTTGCATAAGTGTAACATTACAGAAATATAACTTTTTTTGTTACAGTTACAAGTTCACTACATAACTGTAACATAACAAAAATATAACTTTCTTGTTACATGAATCTGTTCTTGAGTCGGAACTAATAGCTTACCTGCAGCTTACATGCAACATCTACGTTGTATTGCACGTTACATTCGGTTATATTAATACAACGTCGCGACGATATACCTGTGTTTGCTGGGTTATGATGTGTGGTTCCATGGACTGTTATGCGCTATTCCACTCATTGGAGCATCACATTCAGCGAATCAATTTGAATCACACTGCACCTACTCAAGGCACTAAACAGCTGTTACGTGCGACTCCACATATTTCAAAATTTCGCTTTTCATATTATAAAATAAACCATAGATAAATAACCGTGGGAAGGATTCAGATATACTATAATCCAAAATATAATATTTCAAAAATCCAAAACCCTCTCTGCTTAAAAGTCACGAACTCCGGTTGAGTCCTAGAGATAAGAATTTAATACCATAATGTAAGTTAAGGTTAGATGCAGTGCCGGGCTTTTAGCTGACCCAGCGCTGCATAGTCGGTTCCCCGTGACTACTCTCTCAATAAATTGATTTTTACAAGTGTTACGTCCTGAATAATTATTATTCAGGAGATGCGAATCACTAGTTAGTTTCTATGAGGTTCTAATCTGAAGAAGGTAGAGTTCTATGTTTCTTCCCGAGTCTTGGATAACTAGTTCTTCGAGACGGCGTTTAGCTCATACCTGTTAAGGTAAATGGGTTTTATCAGCCACCACTATGCGTGGGTGAAATCAATGTTTGAAGATTTCACTTTTCAATTATATAACAATATTTATTTAACAATCAGTTTATAACAATCTGCACAAGTTAGGTTGTTAATCTTCACATAAGTTCTGATTAACTTTGGTTTGTAGTTTCTATAGTTTATTTAGTATTCACTTATCAATGAACTGTTTCACCAAACACTTTGAGTTGATTATTCTGAGTTCTGTGATTCTATAAGTTTGATCTTTACTGGGGAAATAATACCGAGAACATGGGTTTCTTCCACCACGTCAGTCTCACTTTCGGTGCGACGGTAGCCAAGTCCTTACGAAGGTGGTCATCGACATCGAGGAGATTGTCAAGTTTGAAGAATCAACGGATCTTCCTACTTAGGTGTAAGAAACTAGATCTTTTACCCAGACATTTATTGTTCTCAAACTTAAACCCGAACAGGTTACGGTTCAATTCTTCTACTTACAAAAATAAGTTTAAAAATAATTTACGAAAATTTCAGTCTAGTCTATTGAACTTAGAGATTAGCGACACTCACTCGGAGATCAATAGGTTACAGAAACTCCTTACTGATCTTGATAACTCTATCCGCATGGCACTACCTGCTGAGATAGCACACAAGTTTTTTTCCACACAAAATTCTAAGTTAGAGTTCGAATTTACTAGATTCAAGAAGGCAAACCTCTCAAAGCTTAACAATCTATTGAAGTTAAAACACAAAGCTACACCGACACCTGATAGATCTAAATGGATAGTTAACTTATCTGATGTACACATCCCGGAAACGGTAAAAAACATGTTGAGCTTGGGACCTAGACATGGTCTGCCTGTCCAGAAAAAATGTCTCCCAACTGCTAAATTGATTGCCGATTTCGAATCAAACATCACGTGCATCCCGACTGAGTCTCGCAACCAAGCTAGGGTAGAGTTCGCAAATCGGATTAGCAATTTCAAACATGACCCATCCATTGTAAAGGGCCAATTTAGTGGTTCTCAGATCAAGGCGGTTCGCGATTTCCGTTTAAGTCATCCTGAGTTACTCTTTGTTAAAGCGGATAAAGGTAATACTACGGTATGCATTAAGTCGGTTGATTACAAAGAGAAAATGTTAAACCAGCTGTCGGACACTAACACCTATAAAATCGTTAGACATGATCTTACATACACTCTTCAATAACGCGTAAACGATCTAGCTAACCGTTGGCTTAAGAATAAGTCAATTTCAAAGAGTAACCATCGTAGCATTCACACAAACAACAGTGTAGTAGCTAGAGCCTATGGTCTACCAAAGATCCATAAAGAGGAAGTACCGGTCAGAGTGATTGTGTCCTTTATTAATAGTCCAACTTACGGCTTAGCTAAGACTTTGAACTTTTGGCTCAAATCTAGTATTATTAAGCCTAAATCTTACATTAAGGATAGTTTCACACTGGTGGAAAAGGTAAGCGGTCTTGTGTTGCCACCGAACTACATCTTGGTCTCCTTGGATGTAGTCGCGTTGTTCACTAATGTCCCAAAAACCTTAGCGATTGATGCCATTAAGAACCGTTGGCAGCACCTCTCGTCAGATCTCCCGGTTTCCTTAAATCAGTTACTTCTAGCGCTGAATTTGTGTTTTGATGCCTCTATTTTTAAATTTGATAATACGGTGTATTCCCAGACCTTTGGGTTACCTATGGGTTCCCCCTTATCACCTATTCTGGCTGATTTGGTCATGGATGACTTGGAATCTCATTGTATTAACAATTTAAGGTACGAATTACCGTTCTACTTCCGTTATGTGGATGATATTTTAACTGCTGTACCCAGAGATTCTGTGATCCACTTAGTACATGTCTTTAATGATTTCCACCCTAGACTACAATTCACGGGTGAGACTGAAAATCAGGGTAGTATCAGTTTCTTAGATGTGCGTATCATAAACTCAAACCAGACCAATGAGACTGATTGGTACCAGAAACCTACATGGTCACAGAGATATCTAAATTACGATTCACATCATCCAAAATCGTACAAAATAGGTTCCATTACCAATCTTGTTGATAGAGGTATCAGATTGTCTAATCCTCGTTTCCACGAAAAAAGTTAGCAATCATTCGAGGGGCTTTAACAAAAAATGGTTACCCCACAAACATAATAAACCGCACCATTGCCAAACGTCTACTCAAGATTAACTCTCTAAACAACAGTGTTACGCCTCAACTGGATCTTAATAGGTCTACGTTTATCTCGATTCCTTACATCGCGGGCCTGTTCGAGTCGTTGAATCGAATTTTTAAGAAATTCAATGTACAATTCGTTGGCAAGAATCTAAATGATTTGAGCTCTGTATTTGATTCGGGCAAGGATGCTTTACCGCTTGATAAACGTTCTAATGTTGTCTATAAGATACCGTGCCTTGACTGTCATAAGCCTTATATTGGTCAAACGTCTCGACATATCTCTCAAAGAATTAATGAACATAAAAAAAACATCAAAGATCATGTTGACCACTATACTGCTTTAACCCGACACATTGTTGACCATGACCACCGTTTTGATTATGACAATGTGAGTGTCCTACACGAAGAACCGGTGTACCATAAAAGGATGATTCTGGAGATGTGTAACATTGTAAGTCATTCCGACTCGGTTAACCTACGACAGGATGTAGAGAAACTGAGCGACACATACGTCAGACTTATTTCTGACATCTAACTACCTCACGATGAGTGACCGACATTAGACCACCTAATTATTGTTATGGCCTCTCTATGTATGCATAACTCAGCGATAGTTCAATATTTACGTCTCTGTAGGATACAGTGATCAACTTCAACAACCTTGATTTCTGGCTTCTTTTTCGCTGCCATTGTCTAGTTCGTAACTGTTTCTATCGGCGAAGATCGCCAGATCTCTGATTTCTTAATCTTTTATGCCCGATTTCACCAACGGCGAATAAATCTCTGAATAGTTATTAATTCAATAAGTTTTATTCGTTGATTAGTTTAAATTGTGTTTCACCAATGAAAAACATGGCCCAGTTAAGTATTCAGCTGACTTATTTTTTGTGTACAGTTTTATGAGTGACTGTACACACGCGCGTTATCGACCGTGCAAAATTATGTCGGTATTGTAGGGCAAACGTACTGCGATCCATCCATTTTGGCAGCCCGGCTCGTCTACCATAACCTGTAAATTCGTTTTTGACGTGATACAACCATCACGACTATTGAAATTTGAAGATGAATGGTACTGACGGCAAAGTGGAAGTGGTTCAAAAAATAAAAAGGACACGGTGCAAGAACTATTTAGAAGAAGAAAAAGAAAAACTAGTAGACCTTGCGAATCGGTACAAGCATATTATTGAAAATAAGCGCACTGATGCTGTATGGGTAGCTGAAAAGAACAAAGCATGGGAAGAAATTGCAAAGACTTATAATTCAACGTCGAAGACAGGGATACGTACAGCTACGCAGTTAAAACTCCTCTTCGAAGGGATGAAAAAAGGAGCCAAAAAACATAAAGCCAATGACAAGGTCGGTATGAAGCGTCTTGACGTCTACAATCATCTTACAAATTCATCATCTATTTTCTATAAGATTGCAGTACATCAAATAAGCTAGGATCAGTATACAAGGTCTTTCCATGAACACCAAGATTATGATCCCATTAAGAAGCTCGCACCTTCTAGTCGTCTCCAATTATAAATTGTTCCCAATTTATTGTTTTCTGCAAGGTGGAAGTATATAAAACAGGCGGCGGACCTCCACCTGTTTCTCAGTTGACTGAATCCGATTCAAAAATTATAGCCATGCTAGGACCACAAATGGAATCGCTCAAAAATTCTTATGATTCAAATGCGGAGCTCAACACTGGCATGGATTTAGAAGGTACCATTATCATGGAATTGGACACAGACAACGGCATACTTACTCATGAGGAAGATCTCGCTGAGATCAGAAGCTCAAGCAATGATTACACCATAGTAAGACACAGGGTTGTTACAAGATTTCCTGTTTTTAACTTCTCCACTGTTCCTTATTACCTTCTGCCTACACACCAAATACTAACTTCCAGACAAAATATTGACATTTTTCGAAAAATGAGCTATTAGATGGAAGGAAACATCATGGGTTTTATTCATTGGGCCAAGGAAATACCCCCTCAAGTTTGTTATGTTATTGTCAATACCCACGAAGTTATGAATTTTTGAAATAAAAACTTGTCCGAATTTGTTTATACAATTAACTCATCGAAATTTGCACCAATGAGAAAATCCTTTGGCACAAAAATTTAACTCCCCGAAGACAATCAACATGCAAAGTTGAAATATTATACGAGAGGTGACTGATACGGTTCACGGGAAATCCATATCACAATATTTCTCAAAATATGTCAATACATTCTGTGAAATACCAGTATCCAATTTGCAATCCCTGTCATTTCCCTGTGTTTCCTTCATTCTCCAGATTTGTAACAATCCTGACGTAACCACGAAGAAATTGAGTTATCCTCAAATGGTAAGCAGCAAGTTGGGCACACCCTCCACCAGTCAACTCGCTTCGGAAACGACTGGAGCGCATACAAATAAAAGTTGGAAATCAAGTTTCATCCAGAAAGTTAAAGCGAAGCAGACTTTGAATAGAAGTACAACCAGAGAAAATGAACAGAAAAATGAATTTTTTACAATGAAAAAGCTCAAGCACGAGAAGCAGATGGTTATTTTGGATATCATTCAGAAAAAAGAACAAGTAGAGCTGGAAGTCAAGCTACTCGATTTGGAAACGAAAAAAAAGTCTCTACAGTAATAATATTTGTTTTTATTAATTTTTCAGATAACAGTGCCTAATAAAATATTACTAATTTTATAGCCCAGAAATCATGACTCTTGAATGTTGTACTCTACACTTATACCCTTCCATATTCCTGCCCCACTCTCGACTCTCATCAGTATCTGGAGCAAAAGAATAATGAAAATATACTTTTCCGATGTGTTGTGAATATATATCATGTATACGTGCATGTATAATAAATATTTGCTCATAATCAGTCTACTGACCGGTTAAAAACTGTATTGATCAAAGCTGTTCGTATCGCCTTATCGTCATTTCGTAAATCTTGTGGAACATTCTCTGGATCAACCAGCATGGGTGGTAATACCATGTTCGGATCTATAGCTGGCTCATCATCGCCCATTTCGATTGCGATGTTATGAAGCACTGCAGTCGCAACTATTATGGACAGTACGCGGTCAACTTTGACTCTCATTCCCATTGACAAGCAGGGAAACCGTCGTTTTAATACCCCAAACGCCCTCTCAATGACATTTCGTGAACGTATCTGGGCACCGTTGTAAGCATTTTCAGCAGCATTCGCAGGGTTTAATAGTGGTGTCAAGAGGTACTTTTTGCAGGCATAGCCACTGTCTCCCAACAAATAGCAATCGGGATATTCGTTATTTTCTAAACGTGCCCGCAGTAACGAATCGTTAAAAATTGTAGAATCGTGGATAGATCCTGGCCAACGTGCTACAACATCCATAAATTTCAATTGCGAATCACAAACTGCTTGGGCATTGATAGAAAACCATCCCTTGCGATTCCGGTACAGCTCGCCATGATCGCCCCCTGGTGACTGAATACGTATATGTGTGCAATCAATTGCTCCTAGCACACCTGGGAATCCACCCATACCATAGAATTTTGCTTGCACCCTATGGAGCTCTTCACGATCATGCGGCATGTAGATAAAATTCGGCCGTAGCATGGCGATATGATGCGTTACCCTGGCTATTATACGGCACGCAGTTGACTTCGAAACGTTGAAGTGATCTCCAGTGCCTATCTGAAACGAACCAGTTGCGTAAAAGCGTAGAGCCAAAAGCAGCTGGTTCATTCCTGTGACCGGGGAGTTTCTAGCACTTTGCGGCTCGAAATTGTGCCCAATCACATTGAATATAGCCTCCACACATTCTTTAGATAGCCGAAATCGCATCTTGAAATCCACGTCATCATATTCCACACATGGGTGGTGGTGTGGACGAGATACTCGGGGCCGCCGATGAACAGCTTCTTCATCCGAAGATGATGAAGACGAAGACGAAGATAAGAGCATTCTGACAAGTGAATATTGGAGCTATTAATATTTATTTAACGAAGAATGTATTGGTTATGTATTCATAATGCTTCATCGTGCAAATTGACGTTCGGCTCATCACATTACCTGTTATCCATTGCTTATATTTTCTCTTTTCTCATTTTCTCTTATTTTCTCGATGGTAAAACTACGAAAGCACTTCATTCACACGACGCGGGATTGAATCATATTTTTATATTGTAGACAACACTATACCTGAGATTTCATGCTCAATTGTAATTTATTCGACGAATAACGAGTTATCTGGAGAAAATCTGCCAGTTAACTATTCGACGATTTATTCATCGAATAAGCGCTGTTTGACATTGGTGAAACAAAGAGTGTAGCTTTTAACAGACGAATAACTTTATTCGATGAATACGCAGCTATTCATTGTTGGTGAAATCGGGCATTAATCAGCTACAATGGACAAGTGGAAAGTTCGAAAATTTAAATCCCAGTTAATCCAGGTTTGTTGATGTTTTGAATTTCTGGATCCGAGCTAGTGTTACCATGTGTTGTAAGGTTAGCACTGTCACAGCTATACCAACTCTAATTTATAAGTTCATTCTCTGTGTTTTTTTTTTTTTTGGTTTTTAATTAATTTTTTTTTTTTTTTTTCTTCAATCATAAGTATATGGCTATCCTTTGTATTGTAGAATAAAGAAGATTGAATCGTTCTGTCCTGAGGAGGGCCCGCACTTGGGGCCGAAACGTTGACAATTAATGAAGTTAAATCTTTAACGTTTTATCGACCTACATATCCAAGATTCCTTCTACTTTGATCTTTACTGTTTGAGATTTCGTGACTAACGAACTAATAATGAAGAAAAAGGATCTCTTCTCGCGGGAAGGCGAGGTTTTTTCTATTGGTAGAAAGCTTATTAAAACAAAAGCGGGAAAAAATCTAGTTGGCTGAGAGATCATTAGCGCGAGGCGATTGGGTCAGAGGCCCAAGCGTCGAGACGCCAAGAAGGGATGCTGTGAGCATCTATGATCTCTCTTCTTTTAAACAGAGCTGTCTTTGTCTTTAGACTTTTCCGCTTTGGGTCGTAAAAATCTGAAGGATCTGAAAGATTTATGTATCCTCAATAAGGAGATTTTCTAACGTTCAAAGTTTACTTAAAGTTTAGGGTTTTAGTTTTATGGTATTTCAAGTGTTTCCAAACATATTCGTTTCGTGAGAAAATGAGATGAAATTGTCTATATTATAGTTAAGACTGTTCCTTTCAAAAGTATTAACTTATATCTACGAGTAAAATAATATAAAAGAATTAAAGGAAATAATTATGAATGGAATTACGTTAATAGAGTATTATTAAAACTCTGATGGTAATTGCACGTCGGTATTCTCATACCTATGTTAATAACTACGGCAATCGTTGTACCTATAGGTTAAATATTCGGCTTTCAGCCTAGGAAGTAACACCTCCCCTGTTAGGATTCGAGCGTCGCCACTCGACCTAACGGGTTCTAGTGTATCGACGTGAAATTTCCATGTTCTTAAGTGAAATATAAAAAGAATATAAACTTAAAATTAAGTCTGATGAGAGGTATAAAAGCGTTATAGAAATCTTATATATCTAAGATTAGTGTGTAATGTGCTAAAATTAACATTTGCAAATGATTTATTAACTAAAAGGTAAGTAATATAATGATTAGAATTACTTAAAATTATTACATTGATATATGATGGTAATATCAAATCGTATGTCTAAGATAAGATATTGAGAAACATAAAATTAATGAAAATACAAAATAATCTAGTAATGAGGTAAGTAAAATGTTTTTAGACTTATAATGTATTTAATAATTATGAATTAAGTATATCTATAGATATAGAATGCAGGACTCAAAACCTGTCAATACACCAATGGACGCGAACCAAAAATTAAAAGCAGAAATCAACACTTCGACTGAAGAAAATGGACAATCTGAAAACATCCCGTACCAAGAAGCTATTGGCGCAATGCTATACGCAAGCCAAGCAACGAGACCTGACATATCTTACGCTATATGCGCTCTCAGCAGCTACAACAAGAATCCCACGACGACGCACTGGAAAGCAGCAAAAAAGGGTCTTAAGGGGGTATCTACACCTTTGAATTTTCAAAAAATCGTTTTTTTTTTTATAATTTATTTGGAATGCTAGTGACCTACTCTACCTGCAAATAAATCGGTGTCAAGATATCTAGAGGATTTGAGAAGTTACAGCCATGGCAGTGCCAAATTGCGAAACAGCGCCGCGGCGAGGCGCGCGAACCCTCAGATTGGTGCCATAAGTATTGTTACAACACCGCCAATACCACTGCTTACTTTTATGAGGTTTTGATATATTTCGATTTTGAATTTGATTTTGTGATCTTTTAATTGTTTGTAATTATCATTCTTACACATATTGAATTTTCAATATTCTTTTAAATTGTGATCATTGACAGAACACATGGCTGCGATCTACGTTTTTTCGAGGTTAGGTGTCCACTTGTTTGTAAATATTGTCGTGCTCTCAGTACGAATTCGAACCAATAGTAATTTCCATTATCGGATAAACACAGTGTATGTATATATATCTGAGATGAGACTTCGGAATCGAAAGGAGATGATCCATCAAAAAGTGCGTTTGAAATCGATGCCAGGAGACTACACATTTGGATTTCCAAAAAGATGAGTATTTCTATAATACATATATTAATTACAAGAATTAATAAATATGATAAGAAAAAAGGTATGATTGATGAAAGATGAAAGAATTTTCTTAGTATTGACAAAAATTGTGCTAGCATCGTCTGAATCTCAAAAATATTGAAGATAAAAAATTTTACAGAATTTTTATGTTTTGAACAATTTTGATCAGATTTTTTCTAAAGCAATTCATTATTTTTCTCACAGCCTCATCGGACACCTAACCGACACTGTTGTTGTACAGAACGGGTCAAAACTCACTACAAACTTCCGCCTGGCACATGTGTCTAGACTCGACTCGACTCATAACTCATCGATACGAGAGCAGCTGCAGATCCAGCATATTAGTCATAAGCAAAATCTTAAAACTTGATTTCCTGTAACTAGATTTTCCTCTCTGGGAAAAATAGGAAATAAAACAAAATTGAAATAAAAAAGTTTGAAAGTTGATTTCTGGAGAATGAATATTTTGACCGGTTGTCGTAAAGAATCAGGAGCATCGTTGGACCGATTCTGGAGTTTGTGGTCTTCAAATTTGTAGAATCCAAACCTCTATCAGATGAACTGACAACTTTTTGATATCACTATTTTTGGTTGAGATAATAGAAAAAATATAGAAAAAAAATTGAAGAATCAGAAAAATCTCAGTAAAAACTAAGCGAGTCAGGCAATTTTTGCGATATCAAAAAGTTGTCTGTTCATCTGATAGAGGCACCTCTTCTGAACACTTGAAGACCAAAAACTCCAGAATTGGTCCAACGATACTCCTGATTCTTTACGACAACCGAGTAATTTGGTATTTTTCTATATGGAGCGTAACTACTATTGGACTCAAAGTAATATTGAATGTTAGGTATGGATAATGAGGGTCAAACCCTCCCCAAACTTCATGATTTTTTTGGATTTGATCAGACTCTCAAATTCGCTGTAAAACATTAATATCTTTTTCAGAATTTTAACCCATTCAAAGGTGTGGATACCCCCTTAAGATACCTACAAGGATCGAAAGAGACTGGAATTGAATAAAACAAAGAATCAAATAACTCAATAATCGGTTACTGCGATGCCGATTGGGGAAATAACGAAGAAGACAGAAAATCTATATCAGGCTACGTGTTCATTCTCCAAGGAGGACCGATATCATGGAGTTCGAAAAAACAAGCAACCGTAGCTCTTTCAACCTGCGAAGCCGAATACATGTCTCTCGCAGCAGCTGTTCAAGAAGCTTTATGGCTACGAAAGCTAGCGAAAGAGTTCGATCAAAAATCGATTATCGAGCCTACTACAATATACATGCACTGAGAGAAAAAATTCGTTGAATCAAACATACTGATTCTGTTGGTTAAGAAATAGTTGCTTCAACCATCATTTTGTATGAATGAATGAGCCGTAATTACCATAACAAATCTTGGCCATTTGAATCAAACAAATGAGTTATTCGGAACATATAGTTAATTTGACTATGTTTTTAATTCAAACAACTATATATTAGTTGTTTCGATTAAAACCATTCGGTTGAAGTAGAGAGGCAATGTGTTTAGATGCATGTATTCGGATTAACCACATACTTTGTTATCTTGAATAAATATAGTGATTGGATCAACCGAATTCGGAATGATTGAGACAATCGATATGCATCGTTCGATAAAACAAGTGTTTGATAGAATCAAGTCATCCGTGTTTATTCAATTCAAACTTATAACTCTGTCAACTCTGTCGAATGCGCTAGGTTGATTTGACTGAATGTTACTTTAGTTTGAAACTTGTGCTGATTGTGTCGAATAAATTGAATCGTTCGGCCGAACCGATTGTGCGTTTGGAACGGATTTTATAGATCGCTTTTTTTGTTTCTAATACAAGTGAAATTTATGTCACAGAGTTTTATTATTGCATATGTTTCATATAAAGTCACTTAATTAGCAATATCGCATCAATCTATACGCGTTACGCTCATATTTTTGACAACATTTTCCAGGCGTGATCTCGCCTTGACACTGATCAATCATGATGCTGATCGTTGAGATTGAAATGTCTATTAGTTCTCGATTCAACACCTTGACCATAAGTTTCGATAAATAGGAAAATATGAGACCAGTTACCATAGGGTAGTTTGGCGTAGTAGGTAGAGCGTGCAGTTAGTAATATAGCGAATGCGAGCGGACATGGGTTCAAATCCCGGATAGGGCGAAAAATTTAGGTGGCGCTTTTCTTATCGAACCGGAGATGTTTGTCGATCTACATGTCAATAGTTATGAAATGTGACGACAAATATTCACATGTACGTCAAATTCCTTTTTTTTCTCACTATTTATATGTAATGCGTATGGAGTTTACCGGACTGATCAGTGGCGGTTCCAAGAAAAATATTTAGTTACATTGAAAGATGTTCAGTCAAACAGACAGAACAGCACTTCGCTCTTTTCAAAAGTTTATTCAGTTCAAAAAGGCCACATTTTGACTGGAAAGAATTTTTTCACATCAACGAAATGGTACACGTCAGTAGACTAAATCTTATTTTCACACGAATTTATCATTTTTTGAATTAACTATGCATTCGTTCAATTGAACAAGTTTCTATTTAGTTCAAGCAACCAATATTTTGTTACATTTACATAATATTTATTTCCCCACCCGTAACCGCCGCGTTTTGTTGGGCTAAACAAGGTTTTTTTGTTTCGACGAATTTTTTCTCTCAGTGTGGACAACAAGGGAGCTATTGACCTAGCTCACACATCGGCATACAAACCTCGAACGAAGCACATCGACGTAAAATACCACTTCATACGCGAACAGATTGAAGCAGGGGAAGGAACGGTCAAATTTATAGGCACAGAAAAAATGATCGCGGACTCTCTAACAAAACCTTTGTTTACACCAAAGCATGATGTATGCACACATGGCATGGGACTTGAGGTAGTCAACGAGTAGCATAATTTAAATTCTAAAGGGAGTGCTGGCAAATAGTATTCAAATCATGCCGCGCTCTATATATTACTAGCCAGGGGGCGTTGACTGATCTACGTCATCTATAGTATTTAAGACTCTCACTCTTTGTACAAAGCTCACAGAATATACACACGTTTATATTAACCTATTTCTCTATAACCTTGTTTACGATATTATTTATTTAATATCCCATTCCATCAGTACTATAATCTTCATATAAAATATATGGAATAGTTGAGAAGATGTCTTAGATTTCTCTTTCAGTTTCTGTAAGGTAAGGGTTTTCCGCGCCGTGTTAGGCGGGGCTAACTTCGTACCTGGGTTTGACCATTTTCGAAAATGCGAAAAAAAATTACGTTCGGTTATTGGTTAGTCTTAGAGGGGGGTAGGTCTTTCAGGGTGTGTCTTCTAATTTCTAGCTGCATACAAAAGTGTCTGTTTGAGCTGAGTTTGCTCATTCTGCAACTACTTGTTAAATTGTTATTTTCAAATTTTCTAAGTCTGCATATAAAGCAAAAATTTCAACATGAACGACTTACAAGTTTTATACGTGCAAGTACGAGTTTTTGGCGAACAATTGAGGGTGAGTACTGTTTTCCAAATTTATTATAGATTGTTTTTGTGGCCTAACTTCTTAAAATTGTTTTTTTTCCAAATGAACTTTAGTATATTTGTTTTAGTTCTTCATCGATTTCAATTGTGTGAAAAAGGAAAAAAAAAATTTATTATTTTATTTTCTTGAGATTTGTTTCTTAATTAACGTGTTTGAATCATGTTTGTTAAAGAGAATCATAGATGATCGGGCTGACCGAAGGTTCCGAAGGATGCGGGTGCTCAATAAAAGGGAGATGCGGCGTTTACGTCGCATCAGTGCCATAGTTTGGGAGGTGGAAATGACGAGCGACCACGTGGGAGATGAAGATTTTGATTTTCTTGGGATCCGTTGGATGATGAAGCAACGCTGTGGCCACCCTGTATATGAGCAATTCCACGTCAAACCGGACAGCTTTCTGACCTCGATGTTACCGATTTCGCTCTAATTTTTTTGACGGGTTCGATGGAACAAATAAATTCATGAAACAATTTTTCGTTTTTTTTCTTGGCCCCTATTTTCCAAGTTACACGGGGGTGAAATCCAGCAAAAAGAGCCAAAAATCGAAAACATACTCCCCTTCAAACGGTCATATCTTTGATTGTATTCAACCTAGAGACTTCGTCCAGGAACCATTTCAAAGCTGTTGAATGACACTATTTTTATATATTTATTTTATCCTACGATAACAAACAATTCTATTTGTTATAAACAAATATATTATTCAAACGTGATTTTCAAAGTGAGGGCCACGCGATATAATTCTCAAAAAAATATGAGCGTATTCCTTGATCAATTCTCTATAAAATCGTTAAGTCAAAAGGATGGAGAAACGATGGAAACTAGGTGAAAACGATTTATTTATAAGCGACGGCGCGCGCTGCCACGGAAAAACCGTACCCGAGCCGGGTCTTGCAGCGGCGGCGCGCGCCGTCGCTTATAAATCAATCGTTTTAACATGGTTTCCATCGGTTCTTGATCCTTTTGACTCAACGATATTGTAGAGAATTGATCAAGGAATACTCATATTTTTTTCAGAAGTTTTACGCGTGGTTCTTGCCTTGAAAACCACGTTTGAATATTGTATTTGTTTATAACAAATCGAATTGTTCGTTATCGTGGAATTTAATAAATATATAATAATAGTGTCATTCATTAGCTTTAAAATGGTTCTTGGAAGAAGTCTCTAGGATGGAAAAAACCAAATATATGACCGTGTAATATGCCCACCGATGCTTCCTTGTGCTAGCCACACGTACCCGAGCCGGGTTTTACGGTGCAGCGCGCGCCGTCACTTATAAATAATCGTATTTATAAATCTGATAGCAATTTTTCTGAATACGTCAAGTTCCGTAAAATCTTCATAGTAAAAACTATGGCCTATTGGTTGAACAAAAAGACTCCAGGCGCGTTATTCTAATGATTGAAATTCATCGTCGAATTATTTGAACAAGAACGAGGCCGAACACCCTTCCACAAATTTCAGAGATTCTTCAGTATTCAAAGGACTACCTAAAGTAAAATATTCATCATCAAAAATTATGGCCTTCATTTCGAAAACTGAAAAACAAAAGTTTTTTGAAAAAATCGTAGTTAAGAATTTTTTTTCCAAAATTTCTGAGCTCACAGCGTGAAAGGTGATAGTTTTGCGATTCCGAATCACTAGTGAAAAACATCTGTATGATCGCTCAAACCGAAGTTACGTACGCCTAAAGATCGTTCCGTGCGCTCGAAAACAGATTTTTTTATATTTTGAACATCGAATAACTTCCGAACCACTTGATACCAAGGCGAATGGTTCTAGATTCCTTGTTGGGGATCGGTTAGGAGTCAAAATCTCGCGTGGCACCAAAATCGGTGACCTGTGCGCAGAAAAGTGTCCCGCTTGAGGGAGACCACCCCATATATGAAGTGTTATGACGTTAATGCACCTCAAAAATATTTAATGTACTTTGATGTAAATAATTTATATGGTTGGGCAATGTCTCAACATCTGCCTACTAGTAAATTTGAATGGCTTGCAGATGTATCACAATCTGATGTGATGCTGATTTCCGATGACGCTTCAATCGGATATATCCTGGAAGTTGATTTAGAATATCCTGAGGAATTGCATGATCACCATAAAGATTTACCATTCTGTCCCACTCATAGCAACGCTCCAAATACAAAGGATGTTAAGCTGCTTGCAACTTTGCATAATAAAACACGATATATCATTCACTACAGAAATCTTAAACAGTGTTTGAACCATGGTTTGAAATTATGTAAAATACATCGAATTTTACAGTTTGAACAGTCGGCTTGGCTAGGTTCATACATTGCTTTAAATACAAGTTTGCGCACACGTGCCAATAATAATTTTGAGAAGAATTTGTTCAAATTGATGAATAATGCAGTATTCGGTAAAACAATGGAAAGTGTGCGAAATCATGTAGACATAAAATTGATCAGTGAGTGGGATGTGCGATATGGAGCAAAATCTTTGATCGCAAAACCAAATTTTCATCGACGAACAATATTCTCTGAAAATTTCGTTGCAATAGAATTGCGGAGGTTAAAGGTGAAAATCTTCAAACCAATTTATGTGGGGATGTGTATATTAGATTTATCTAAAACCTGTCTATACGCGTTTCATCATGAATATATGAGACCTCAATTTCAAAATAAATGCAAGCTACTGTATACTGACACTGACAGTTTAATATATGAAATAAAATGTGATGATATTTATGAAATAATGAAGCGCGATATTGAAAGATTTGACACAAATGATTATAGTCCAAGTAATTTGTATAATATTCCCCTCAGAAATAAAAAAGTCCCAGGACTAATGAAAGATGAAAATAATGGCGATATAATGACTGAGTTTGTCGGTTTGAGATCTAAAATGTATTCAATTAGAATTAATGAAAAGGAGGTTAAAAAGGCCAAGGGAATAAAAAATTGTGTTGTACAGAGGGGAATAACGTTCGCGGATTATCTGAATTGTCTAAATACAAACCTTGACTTAAACAAACAGCAGCAATCCATACATTCAAAGTTGCATAAGGTGTATTCGATATGTGAGACAAAAATAGCCTTGAGCTCAAACGATACTAAACGTTATGTAATTCCCAATTCCACTGAGACGTTGCCGTCGGGTCATTATAGTATAAGAAGTGAGTTGGAAATTGATTCAGACAAGGTTGCAGCAGTTGATTGATTTTTGTTATTTATTGAATGTTAAAAATACATATGTATTGCAATTATAAAGCATTGTTCTTATTTATCCATGAATTGTGTGATGAATCAAACCCTAACCATTTAACATATACCTGATTCCCCCTTTTGCGTAAGATTTTTTCCACCAGATGCACATCTGGATATTTAGCTATTTTCAATTCATGTTCATAAAATCCCCCTACAACAGGCTGTCTACGAGAATCTTCAATCAAATACGTTACTGGATTCGTGACTTGCACTTTAATGATCTTGAATACTTCCGTAGACCAATTAGGTGTAAATCCTCGGGCAAACACAGTTTTGTATTGACTGATTCGTACAAAGTCACCAATTTTCAATTTGGCCGGACCAGCTATTTTTATGTTGCTGTATACGGTTGTCAGAAGTTTCTTGGCAATCGCTAGTGTGACTTTTTGCGGAGGCATCCCAATTGTTCTGTGCACACGTTTATTGTAGTCTGCAACCAATCGATGAAGCATATTCACCCATTCATACGAGCCATTAGCGGTGAAAGCCATCCACATTGAGTTTTTCAGGGTTCTGTTCCAACGTTCAACTACGGACGCTTTCATAACGCTGTACGTGGAATAGTGATAAATTCCATGTTTATTTAAGAGAGACTTGAACGATGTGTTGTAAAATTCCTTGCCATTATCAGTGTGAAGATTTGCAGGTTTTCGAAAGCCGGATATAATCGTAGCAAATGCCTCACACACATCTTTTGCGCTTTTACTTTTGAGTGGTGCAGCCCACGCATATTTAGATAGAACATCAATTACTGTGAGTATGTACTTGAATCCCTTGTTAACTCTTGCATAAGGTTGCATATCGACGAGATCTGCTTGCCATAAATCATCGTAACCGCGGGTGATCACCTTTCGACGCGGATAATTACGTCGCGCAGGTGCATGCAGCTCTTTCACTAACTGCAATTTTTCTTTACTCATTTTATTGATAAGATTTTATACGGTCAGTAAGTAGTTGAATTTGTGCTTTGAGTTCATTGTGTAGGAAGTCGACGTATTCCTTGTTCACACCATCAAAAGGCTGTCTAGGAGTCTGCATGTTGTGCAATAACCTTCTTTCAAAATCAAAGTCACTCATGAGGCCCGTCCGTTTAATAGTCGGTTTCCCATCAATATAATATCTTGTCTGCGCATCCACTCTTTCAACGTATGATTTTGATGCTGCGTCTGTAAGGTAAATTGGATCACCCACGTTGGTTAGTCTTTTACCGGCTAAATCATAATGACTATCCACTGTGAAGTTTTTCCCATCAACATATGATTTATTTACAGCATCGAATCCATCTACAGGATTTCCAACATTTTTGACACGTTTGTTTCTGAGATTCCAACTCTCATCGGACTCCGGTTTCAAGATATGTTGTTGAAGTGTGTCAACGTATATTTTGTTAACAGCGTCATCGTTAGCTAAAGGTGTACCTATTTGAACTATTCGAAGAGTTTTTGCATCGAACTGCTTCGGTGTTAGGTTGTCGTGTTGTGCGAGCCGCAGCGCGCTCGTTTTCACCGCATCAACGTATTGCTTGTTCACTGCATCACTCTCAGCCAGTGGTGCATGCAGCTGTTTAAGTCGCTTGTTTCTCAAATTATAATGCTCCCCACCAGCAGAAGTTGAAAAATTATTGTCAATGTATTCTTTTATCAGTACGTCGGTCGACTCGATTGGGATAGCCACATTTGTTAACCTTTTACCACGGAAGTCAAGATTTCCATTCACTTGTAAAATATTCATACCGCCATTATTACTGAAATCAAGATGTCTTCCGAATTTATCAACGGACATTTCTACGCTGACAAACAATGAAGACGCTCTATCTATTTATGAATAATATCCGCCTCACGAAGTTCCTCTATGATTGACATTATTTCATTGTCGTGACCTGTGTGACCGGCAGTTCTAGAAGCAACTACACGGCAAAAAATATAAAGCACTGGTTACTGTTCTGCACAGTAATCGGCGACAGACGTGACTGATTCATATTGAAACAGGAGTGAATACTGTGTAGCATAGCACTGGTTACTATTCGAACAGTAATAGTACGTGTTCAAACATGACTCACTCCTGTTTGAATAGGAATCAGTCATGTTTAACAGTATTTTACGTTATACTTTTCGCCTATTACTGTGCAGAATAGTAACCAGCGCTTTATATTTTTTTCCGTGTAGGAGCCTCAATCTCTCAACGAGTTCATTTGGGTTATCCCAATGGATGTAATCTACAGGATGATTTGTAACAACCATTCTGTTTGGAATCAAACCGCGTCCAGAGGTCTTAGCCAGAGCCGTATTCTTAAATAATTTTGCGATTATATGTTTCCACTTGTAACTTTTATTTCCATTAAGCTGACCGTGTGAAGTGTAACCACGCTTATGGGCATTGGTTGCATACAATATACTTTTATATTTTATGAGATCAATGTCATTGTAGTCTGCGTCATCTGGAATTCTTTCGAAAATTAGCTTTAATAATCCCGGAGTTCCTTTGTACCTCACATTATTGATTATAATATTGTCATTTTTGTCTACTTCGATAGGAGAATCACCAAGTAGCCAGGATCCGTCTGCAAAACGAACCCCATACGTAGTATCATATATATTTTTTGTGTCAAAAATGAATTCAGTAAAATATGGTTTAGTCAATTCTCCAAAGTGTCGCTCAATATATTGAATAGCTCGATCCCGCCCCTCGGAGGTTTCCAAAATTGACCGCATAGTGGATTCAGGTGATGGATCCGGATGAGACTGAGCAATGGTTTCCAAGTTCGCAAAAACGGTGTCATTATTAGCTGGTGAAGAACCCATCGAAGCAGGTGCATTCTGCGGTGTAGCCGCACGAGTGACGATTGGGGTGCTCGACGGTTTCGAACGAATATTCCGCCTTTGTTGGAAATAATCCTCATCCTCATCGTCCAGATCAAGTCTTCGTTTCACTTGCAGTATTGGTTGCCGTTCAGACGATGTATTAATGTTCCTGCTCTCAGCTAACATTTTTAATGGGCCCACTATTGGGGCTAGGTTTTTTTCCACAGCATCAACAGCTTCTGCCTGATCAACTTTTAATGCCCGATATTTTTCCCGAATTGCTTTACGCGATCGCGCAATTGCTTTTTTAACTTTTTCATCACTAACTTTTGAGGAATTAGTTTTCATGCTCTCATCAAACGTTGCAGACTCATTCACTAATTCCGACATAGTTATGCTCAGCAAGTTCAAAGCTTACTGAAGGTCTTCGCTCACCAAACAACATAGTCATCGAACCCCCTGCGATAACGACCCCCCCGAAGGGGGCTATCCTTAACAATCGCAATAAACCCATATTGCTTTGACCAGCAGATTGCACATAGTTTTTGAAATTCGTCGTAAGTCATATCGTTGTTCACATGATCATCATAGACATGACGTAAATTCATACTATCTTGTTTGAATAGGAGGAGAACGTTCGCGTTGTCACGAATCAGGTGTTTGGGGACGCGTGCATATGTTTGACACAAGTAGAAACAGTCAACGTGTGCATGTCTTCCCATGGAAAAGTATTCTCGAACCACGTCTTGCTTGTCGCAGGCTACGTCATCAAATACGAATACTGAGTTGGGTAATGACTCGCTTGGAGGTATTACATCACAATTGTTCGATAATGGGAAAAACCCAATTTCTTCAATATTTGATATTAGTTTTTCCAAATATCGATACTTGGGTTGTTCCAACGACTTTCAATAAATACAGATATTCTCAAAGCGAACTCCATTGCAACTCTCCAGCAGACTCACCACAACATTTGTCTTTCCACAATTAGAAGGTCCGCAAATTATGGACCTGATTGTATTGGGCAGCAGCGGACCGTGCCGCTTTGGAATGTCCACCTCTGTTTTGTTGTCAATATTTACGACCCGAATCGAATATGGCTGCTTGATAAAATGCATGATTCGCTTGTGATTGAAATACTGACATGGGATCAAGAGTATTTATAGATGACACAAGTATTTTTTTGCCTTAGTTTTGAAATGCATGTGAACGTCGCCTCATCGTTAGATCAATTCTTCACGACTGAACACTTAAAATATGTTCCTAAAGTTATATTGTTGAAATGTTGTGGAATAAACTTCCAATACACATAAACGAGTAATCCAGACCTCACCCAATATCACCTGTGTTTGAATGATTACAATAAAGACATTGATCACATTGATGGGCTCGCGCAGCAGATAAGGAATTGTAGTAGATGTCAAGAGCACGGTTGCGCGGACAAGGTCTATTGAATAGCGTTATCAACTCATTACCCTTTTAACTACACATACCCGGCTATCAGTACTGTGGTCCCGGTACACATCTGGCTAAGCGTCTGACTCGAGGTGACACGGGAATCAACCCGTTGGACAAGTTTTGTCGTGAGCATGATATAGCCTATTCACGAAGTAAAGACCTCCAAGCTCGCCATAACGCAGACCAAAAGCTAGCAGAACAGGCATCACACCGGGTCACAACAGGAGACGCTGCGTTGCTCGAACGAGCAGCTGCGTGGGCAGTATCGCGTGCAATGAAGGTTAAATTGAAAATGGGTGCGGGATTGAAGCGTGGTAGAGGGGAAAAAAATGCAGGTGGGAAATTGAAGAAAATTAGAAAAAAAAATGTTTCACACCGTCGGAGGACGAGGGCGAAACGAGTAAAACCCCGAATTTTACCTCCTGGTAAGCGTGGAGGATTTTTACCGTTCTTGGTTCCATTACTTGCAGGATTGTCGGCAGTGGGAAGTTTAGCGGGGGGAGCCGCAGGCATCGCAAAATCTGTGAGCATCTAACGCTCGCAGAATTTTATCTGAAACTGAGCGTCACAATCGTGCTATGGAGCAGGGTGGTCGCGGACTGTATCTGAATCCCTACAAAAAAGGTAGTGGGGTGGGAAAATATAGAGGAAAAAAAAAACTTCAAAAATGAGATAATCATTCTACCTAACGGTCCTACAACTAACATTGAGCTTCTCGCGTTCGCAAAACATATGCGCATTCCATATTTCAAAGGCGTGTTTATGCGATCTGAACTACGTAAAAATAAAAACCCCATCCAAACGAATGAGTGTGGGATTATTAACTTGGATGATTTGCAGGGGCCTGGTACGCATTGGGTGGCATACGTGAAACGTGGACATAAAATCAAGTATTATGATAGCTATGGAAATCTGCCGCCACCTAAGGAATTCATTGAATATTTTGGGAATAATGTGCAAATTGAATACAATCACGATCAGTATCAAAATCATAATTCTGCAATTTGCGGACAACTGTGCTTACTTTTTTTACGTGATAATACATAAATTACATTCACATTCAAAGTCCAGTATGCACGTGACTGCGCTATGTCGCTGACGCTCACGCTTTCGGGGTCAACGTCTGTTCTTAGTGCAAATTATTTTCCACCGATTGTCCTATGCGATAATGCTCAATATGTATTGGGATTGGTAGATTTTGAAACTTTTAACTCAGTACCAAATGTTGATGGGGCAAATAATAAATTTTATTATGATGGGGGCAAAGAAATTATTATTCCCGACGGGTCTTACGAAATTGATGATTTGAATAGATATTTATCGACACAGCTAGTTGACGATTCAAAATCACCACCCCCCCATTGTACTTCGTCCCAACAACAATACATTAAAATGTGAGTTAAGGTGCAAGTATGACATTGACTTTAGTGGGGAGAACAACCTCGGCTTTCTGCTGGGGTTTACAAAGCGACAGCTCAAAGCTCACGTCTGGCATGAATCTGATCTACCTGTCAACATTCTGAAAGTTAATATTATACGAGTTGAGTGTAACATCACGGCGGGTGCATATAGTAACGATCGTCCAGTACACACGATCCACGAATTCTCTGCAAACGTGCCACCTGGCTATAAAATCTCCGAGTCCCCTTACCACGTCATTTACTTACCCGTAAGCCCTCGTGTAATCGACAACATAACAGTTCGTGTTGTGGATCAAGACGGTAATCTCGTCAACTTTCGAGGAGAACAGATAACAATCCGTTTGCACGTAAAAGTGCAGTGATTTTTCATCATGTTGATATACGAGACCGTGCACAAATATGTGACAACCATACCCCCATCGCTCAGTATTCAAAGTTTGGTCAAACGAACAACACCATACGCAGTACGTCAATCGCTTACGGCTGATAACGTCAATTTTTTAGAATCCTTGGGATTTCATGTAAAAGATAGATATGGCAAATCTGCTAAACATTAATGCCCGACCAATATTTGATAACAGTGTAACTGGAGTTGAAGTTCATGCTCACGCTCCCTATGCAAGTACATCATATCAAAACAATGACGAGATACGAATTCCGATTCAACAGCAAGATTTGTATGTATTACCATGCGACAGTTTTTTAAACATCGAGGGCACACTATTGAATTCTGTACCGGATGCGAATCGTGTCCATGCACCAGCAAAAAATGTGAAACTAATCAACAATGCAATGGCTTTTCTTTCCGATGAAATTAGGTATGAATTAAATGGAGTTGAAATTGATCAATGCAAAAATTTAGGAATCAGCACTAGTATAAAAAACTATTTATCATTGAATGTCAATGCTGGTTAAGCCCTGGAGGTTGCAAATTGGAATTCGTCGGGAAATTTAGTTGAATTGGATCGGGGGTATTTTAATTATTGCATACCACTGCGCATCCTGCTCGGGTTCTGTGAAGATTATAAAAGAATCATCACAAATGCACGTCATGAACTGGTTTCAACCCGTTCAAGAACAGATTCAAATGCTATATTTGTGGAAGAAACGGCTGCAGTCGTAAACCTAAAGCTAAATAAATTACAATGGCGTATGCCCCACATAAGTGTCGAAGATTTGCGAAAATTGGAGCTGTTACATCTTCTTGAAAGCGGCACATCGATTGAAATTAGTTTTCGTTCATGGGATTTGTATGAGTATCCAGTGCTTCAAGAAACTACTCACCATACCTGGTCCGTGAAAACAGTCGTTCAACTTGAGAAACCTCGATACGTGATACTGGCGCTGCAGACAGGACGAAGAAATAAACTTACTCATAACCCCAGCGTATTTGACCATTGTGAATTAACAAACATTCGCCTATACCTTAACTCTGAGTCATATCCCTATGATAATTTGGATTTAGATTTCACGCGAAAAAGATACGCTTTGCTTTATAGTATGTATGCCAAATTCAAAGCATCGTATTACGGTGAGACTGGTAGCCCAGAACCATTGCTTGAATTAGATACATTCAAAACGCATGCTCCGATCGCGGTAATAGATTGTTCGCGTCAGAATGAATCTCTCAAAAGTGCATCTGTAGATATACGTCTCGAGTTTCAGTGTAACGTTAATGTCCCTCCAAATACAACCGCCTATTGTCTAATTATTCATGATAAAATTATTGAATACAGTCCACTGACAAATGTGGTTTGAAAACTGATTTAAATAAACGTGCGGGTGGGATTGTGGGTCTATAAATGCTTGACAAATCAGATTATTGGCAGAAAGGAATGGATAGTCATGGGCCCCACATTTATCGATGTTCAGGGGTTTACGGGACCCAACGATACGTATATTGTGAAAGAAATTGCAGTTTTAAGAAACAATTTTAATTTGCAACATTTTATATTTCAACCTCCATATCCCTGGTCGGTTTTCCCTAAAGATAACCAGATTCAAGCGCTTGAGAGTAAAATTTATCATGGATTCAGCTGGAATGACGGAAATATACCCTACTCGGGACTGCTGTGTCTTGTATGCCCACATCTACAAGATTCTCCATCATTTTTAGTAATTAATAGGTCTGTTAAATTAATTTTAGAACGATTGTTCAATATTGATGCAGCATATTTAGCAGATAGAATAGAGTCTACTAAACAACAACCGCGGTGTAACAGTCATTCAGGTGACTGTGCGGTTGAAAATGTTTTTAGAATGAATAACCGATGTTGGATGCAAAAATAAAAACTACATTCAATACAACATACCATTTATTTAAAATTTTACCCTAAATTCATATTTATCCCATCGATCCAAGAGTTCGTTTAATACAAAATTTGTTGTAAAGAAGGAATAACTGTGAATGCTTAAAAGTTGAAATGCTAATAATGAAATCAAGCATTTGGAGAAATACGTACCACTGATTGGGATCCATTCTCCGCAGTTGAAAGTTCTCGGAAATTCCCTCTACATTATTTATTTTTCTCAACAGCTGAAAAGAATTAAATACACCAAGCCGATAATGGTCATAACACCAATTTCCCACTGAATGCATTTATTTCTGTCAAGTATCTGAAGAAAGGGAGTAATCAGGCTTCAATTTTTCATCAAAATTACAAAAATTGGATTAATGATATCAAATAGTTTTACTCTCCAACAGTAAGGCACTTTGTAAGCGCATGATTAAACGGTCGCGACGCGTGGTGCTCCAGATCGAACAATTTTTAACAGTTTGCGCTGAATTGCTATTATCCCTACTCGCATGTGTACACAATTCTGTAAAATGGGGCTACATAGTTTTACAGAATACATATAACAATGAGATACTTTGTAAGTGTGTGATTAAACAACCATCGAACTAGCATTATCGTGGCGCGTGCTGCTCCAGATCTAATAATTTTTAACAGTTCGCGCTGAATTGCTATTATCCCTACTCGCATGTGCACACAATTCTGTAAAATGAGGTTACATAGTTTTACAGAATCCATATAACAATGAGATACTTTGTTAGTGTGTGATTAAACGGTCATCGAACTAGCATTATCGTGGCGCGTGCTGCTCTAGATCGAATAATTTTTAGCAGTTTCTGCTAAATTGCTATTATTCACACTTCGGATCTAATTTTCTCGTTGACTCTGCTCATGATGCAAATGAGCATTCAGAATTAAACGCTTTCAGTATATCAACGTGAGCAGTCGCTACTAAAAGCTCAACTCCGTTTAAGCTGAACTCCATTTTAAATTATCATTATACACTTAGAATAAAAGTGGAAAAACATTATGTATTTCACATCCTTTATAATTCTGTGTCTCGTAAATTCAATAATTTCTGCTCCAACTGCGGAACGCGAAATGCTGAATAATGGGATAATCCATCAACTGGATGCAACTAGCCTGCACTCAAACGCATCATTTAACTTTAAACAATTTTACCCACCTCCCGATTATACGCAAGGTTCGGAAAAATCTATAGCCCATGGCCAATACACCAACGTAATGAATATTTACAACGGGGGGATCAACCCAAATCAGATTTACACGGCAGCACCTGCAACAACACCGGCGCCAGCAACAACAACACCGGCGCCAACAACAACAGTTCAACGTAAGTTTACTCAAATTGATTTCTTTCTTTGTGATTAATGAGGTCGCGGTAAAATCGACTGGAGTGAATAGAATTTCTGCAATCATTCTGAAATAGGTACCTGTCTAATATCATTGTGATAATATGAATTGATAGGTTTTGAAATTTTCGTATTCCTGAAGATAAGTGGAATCAATATTTTGGTGCTCTCATCATAATTTCATGATTTTATTGATTGTTTAAACAATCCTTTTCATGAAGTTTATATTAAAAAATTTATTTGCGGAGAGATAGGTACTTGTCTAATATCATAGTGATAATATAAATTGATAGGTTTTGAAATTTTCGAATTTCTGAAATAAGTGGAATTAATATTTTGGTGCTCTCTAACCATAGTTTCATGATTTCATTGATTGTTCAAACAATTCTTTTATGAAGTTGATATTGATTCAAAATTTATTTGCGGGCCGCTACAACACCCCTACGAATCAATGTCATATAAAGTTCAGAGTTTATTCTTATCGCATATAATATTTTCAGCCCGTACCAGCACTGATCAGAGTACCTTCCGAGATTTTGCAGTTCAGTGGGAGCTTGAAGACGCCGAAGGTAAAGTGAGTCGAATCAGGCTCCGAGGTTTCCTTTCTTATAAAAAATTTTAATACAGTAAGGAAACTCCCATATTATGAGTATAAAGTGTTGAACCAAATCAATTATGAATTTTTTTGTTCATTGAGATGAGTAATTCAACTACGAGTTCGCCCCCTAAACGCGATGGTGCACCTCAGTCGTGGTACCATATCGTTCGTGTTAATTTGGATAAACACACGTGTGAGTCGAACTCTAGCGTTACAATCATTATCCATTCGTAGTCCGTTAGTAGAATGGGTTATACATTCATAGTCTGTTAGTACAATGGGTCATATTTGTAGTTTATTTAGTAGTCAAGGATTGATTTGTAAAATGTGTTTTATATTTGTGTAACATCGAATAAATCATACATTTATCGATAATTATTGATACTTATTATTGTATTTTATTAAGGTCTGCATGCCCAGACAGACTAATTCATTATCGATGACTGAATCCACATCAAAGTCCTCGCTATTCATTATGACGTTTCTCGCCTCCACTTCACTTAAAGCATCCTCCTCCATCGCTGCACCAAGTTTTTCAACAAATAACTTCGCACGATCTTTAATAGTTTGTTCTTGCATCACGAGTCTGCATATGGTGACATGAATACACGGTAGTATACTCTGCAGCGTTCTGAACGACACCTCCATCATCGTAATATTCGTTAAAAATACACAGCATTCTTGTTATAGACTTTGCGACAATTCACAAATGAGTCTCCTCTCGCAGTTAACGGAATCGTGTATTCTATTCCCGAATTAGGTAAACTCCCATATTCGAACCATTCGCTAAGAACTTGCTGGTTGCTTAGAAAATTTTCCCAAATACTTTGAGTGAAAACCATTATATTATTCCGCACCGTGTCCACCAGGGATATTACAATTTGACATGATAAATCACTTTTGACAAGAAGTTCAACTTCGATACATTTGGAAGAAGATTTATTCAAACGAAACTTCCGATTGAGGATTCCGAAAGATACTTCTTCTTCTTCTACTTCTTCACCGACTAGTTGGCCAAAATTTGTGCGCTGCTTCTTCGGATTGCATGGTACAGCCCTCTGGGAAGACTGAGGCCGCTTGCAACCTGGGCGACAGGAAATGAGAGTCTGCGCCTTCTCAAAAGGTTTTGGCTGTGCGCAGAGAACCCAATGTTGTTTTCCATCACACATTTCGGTGTGGTGTAGATCGGCATGCGTTGCAAAATTATTCGATGTTGACGCCGTTCGGACCACTACCATTATATTTTGTTTTGTGTAACGAAGAGGGGGAGCAGGGCTTCGAACGCCTAAAACCCAAGAATCTGGGAGCGCGAATTCATTCGGCTCTGTTCTTTCGGACCAACAAGGTCTACTCTGAAAAAAGGGATCAAGTTTCGGTTACCTACCTATTATTATAACCACTGATATAGTTTCTCTGTTTAGCGTAATAAGGGGCTGTTCCCCAAATTTCCTTGGTTGTGTCACAACCTTTAGTTTCAGTTTGACTTTCATTTCATCATAAATAGATAATTTCCTTCAGTTTACACCTTTAAATTAAGTTACACTCAGGGCTTTTTCCTCCACTCATTGAGTGGAGGTTTTTCACGCCGAGTATAAATAAATCCTAATTCAATAAATCATTAAGTGCTTCATTGTGTCTGCACGATCGCGCCCTCATCCCTCACCATCCGTTTTCCCTTTAGTCGTGAGAACTCACTTTAGAAGTAAACAAAACATTTTTGTGCCCCGGGTGAGGAAGGGTGTGTTCGTGTAGACGCCTTGAGGCTGATGAAAGTGGGTCCATGGCGCGCTCTGTAGATCTGAATGTGTCATTAGAAGACTTCCGTCATCCTCTCACTCTCCATATCTTATAACTCGAACGAATCCCTAATATCAACTCTATGATACGATGGCTCCCGTTGCCTTAAAACGGCTGATAGCAGTTCAAAATGCACGCGTGGAAGAGATGGATTCAATCGGTGTGAGGTTGAGAGAGAGGGATCGCAACACGCTTAATGTTAAAATTCTACAATCACGATTCGATGCGATAAATGGGATTTGGTCGGAAGCGCGTAAAACGCATGCAGAAATTGTAGCTCGGGACGATGCTGAACAAGACGCGTACATTACAGACAACTTTTTTGCGCGTATGCAGACTGCATATGAGTATACACTCGATTATATTTCAACCTTGATGACTGAATTCGAAACCGCCAATGAGATCAATAAACGGGCTAGACCGGCGGATGAGAGCATAGATGATTTAGATTCCCGGCCAGCAAAGCTGCCCAAACTTGATCTGCCAAAGTTTTCTGGCCAATACGAGGAATGGGGAAGCTTCTGCGATCTTTTCACGACGCTTGTGCATGAAGCTCCGCGGGTAGCCGACGCGACGAAACTCCAATATCTAAAAACTTGTCTTACCGGTCCCGCCGCAGATTTGCTCTCAGACGTCAATACTACCAATGCTAATTATGCTTCAACATGGCTGGCATTGAAGACGCGATACGATAAACCGCGTTTGATAGTTAGCAACCACTTGAACGCACTCATGAGCATCCCCTTTTTGAAGAAAGAATCTGCTGCCGAATTGCGCTCGTTCGCCGATGAAGCACAAAGGATTGTACGCGCCTTAGCAAACTTGAAGATGCCCGTCACACATTGGGGCATTTGGTTCGTGCATATATTGAGCGCGTGCTTAGACCCCGATTCAAAAAAGGCTTAGGAATCCGAGTTAAACACCAAAGACCGAAGGACATTATTGAATGCGAACGGAGGGGCTGCAGAGCCGGACCCCCTAGCTGTGTTTCCGAAATTCGAAGAGTTTACGGAATTCTTGGAAAGGCGCTCCGAAACCTCAACCATGATCAGTATTTACAACAAAGGTGGTAAAGAATGCAGCTCATCAACCAAGCCAATACAGGCTGCGCGAAAGGTATTTCACACTCGCCCGTCTGGCTGCGCCTTATGTTCCAAAAACCACTATCTCTCAAGATGTTCAAAGTTTCTCGCTAAATCCCCCTTTGAGCGCCGCGACGAAGTACGCCGTCTACGTTTATGTTTTAATTGTATGGGTGCACACATGTTCCGAGACTGTAAGTCAAAGGGGCGATGTAAGGCATGCAAGGATAAACATCACTCCCTTCTTCATTATCACTCGAAACCACCACCACAGTCCGATGCCTGTGCTGCGGTTAATGAGCCGCATGATGAAACAGAAGGCGAGGAATCTGCCACAACCTCGTTGGGCGTCAATGCGTTCACGGCTGCCGTTTCGGCTTCGAGAGGTAGTGTCATTCTCGCTACAGCGCAGGTCAACGTCCTTAGCCCTAAGGGTACATACACCTGCGTCCGCGCGTTATTGGATCAGGGATCTGAAGCATCTTTGATTTCGGAGGCTATCGTACAGTTGCTGGGGCTGCCGAAACGACGAATTCAAGTCCCATTGACTGGCCTCGGAGCTTGTGCTGCTGGTACTGCTCGTTTCGAAACCCGGTACACATTAAAATCGCTCATTGATCCAGATTTCATACTTGAAACCGAGGCTCTTGTGCTTCCACGTGTCACCTCTCAATTGCCGGCTCGCCACCTTGTCGAATTCGATTTTGAGCACCTTAGAGGTCTGCCTTTGGCCGATCCCCAACTTCACATACCAGAATCGGTGGACCTTATATTGGGAGCTGACGTTTACGGCTTACTTCTCCAACCAGGTTTGCAAAATATCGCTTCTTCAAAATTAACCGCTCAAGATACAGTGTTGGGTTGGATCGTTTCCGGGCCACTACAACCGAGCGTATCACGGCGGGCGGAGCTTCCGCCACGAGAGCCGCTCAGAGCCTTACACTGCAGTTCGGATGACAACCTTCATCAGGCTCTGCAAAATTTTTGGAAACTTGAAGAGGTACCGCGATCGAGTTGCTCGTTGAAGCCAGACGAGGAAGCCTGTGAAAGGCAGTTTATTGAAACGCACCAGAGAGAGAAAAACGGCCGTTACACCGTGAAACTGCCTTTGAAAAATGACTTACCTGAAGTTGCCAATGAAACTCGACGGATGGCGTTGGGGTCTTTCGCACATATGCAGCGCCGGTTTTGTCGCGATTCCAAGCTCGCGCTCGCATATCGAGAATTCATGAAGACATTTGAGCAACTAGGACACATGAGACGCATACCACTGAACGAAGTTGATAATCCTCGATCGTGGTACTTACCACACCACGCTGTGATACAGTCTACCCCTTCAAATTGGAAACTCCGTGTGGTCTTCGACGCATCACGTCGCACACATGAGCAGTATTGTTTGAATGATTTTCTGATGACTGGGCCCCCACTCCAGCGAGATCTCTCATTGATCTTACTGAATTGGTGCCAATATCGGTTTGCATTTACAGCTGACATTGTTAAAATGTTTCGGCAAATCAGTATTGTCCGTAACGATCAAGATTTACACAGAATCGTTTGGGTTCCAAACCCAGGAGAAGCTCCCGTCGAGTATCGTTTAACTACGGTCACATACGGTACGGCTTGCGCTCCTTATTTAGCGATGAGAACACTCGCGCAATTAGCAATTGATGAGAAAGCTCGATTCCCACTAGGGTCCGATTGTTTGGAATCGAATACCTACGTCGACGACATATTCGTCGGAGCAGATGAGCTTGCACTCGCCATACGTAAACGAACCGAACTAGTCGAACTATTGAGATCAGCGGGAATCGAACTCGATAAGTGGGCATCAAACCACAAGGATCTTCTCCCACTTCATATGACACATAATACAAATGCAACGCCGAAGCAAATTGACCGCCACGATTCCGTCAAAACACTCGGTATATATTGGAACCCAGATCTAGATAGTTTTAGCTTCAGCACGTTACCACTCGAAGGTTTGAACGGAGCGATGACGAAACGGTCTGTCCTTTCGAGCATTTCACGTATATTTGACCCTTTAGGCTGGCTCTCTCCGATTACGGTTACCGCAAAAATATTGATGCAGGACCTTTGGATATTGAAATGTGAATGGGATGCCGCTTTACCAATCGATGCCAAAAAACGGTGGCTGGAATATTGCGACTCACTCTCCTCGCTTCACGAGATCTCCATCAACAGATGGCTCGGATTATCATCGAATCTGTCGTGCCAAATTCATGGATATGCCGATGCATCTTCACGTGCTTACGCAGCTGTGGTCTACCTACGCATTGACGATGGCAAGGGACGCGTTCTGACTTCACTTTTAGCCGCCAAATCAAAGGTTGCACCAGTGAAAACCGTAAGCATACCGAATCTCGAGTTGTGCGGAGCAGTCCTACTCGTCAAGCTCATGTGTCACTTACGTAAATTGAACTTCCTCGAAGCCTTTCCAATGTTTATGTGGACTGATAGTCAAATCGTCCTCACATGGCTAAACAAACACCCATGCCACTGGAAAACTTTTGTCGCAAATCGCGTATCTTTAATACAAACGGAACTGCCATCAGCGGTATGGGCACACGTTCCAACCACCGACAACCCTGCAGACATCGCTACTCGCGGATGCAAACCTATTGAACTGAAACATTCGGACCTGTGGTGGCACGGACCGAGCTGGCTCTCATTACGCGCTGAAAACTGGCCTCGTCCACCGGAGGCTGTACGATCTACTCACGCTCAAACAGTTTCCGTGGAGCCAGATATTCTCTGTCAATTCGCGAGTCTCACACGACTCATACGCGTCGTGGCTTATTGCTTACGACCACTGGTTAACTTGCGAAGACGCAAGGGTGGGCTGAACCCACTAACCACCTCTCTCACTGTTCCAGAGCTTTCACAAGCTCGCCTAACAGCCATGCGATTAGCACAATCGCACGCGTTCGCTACGGAAATTGACACCATAAAGGCTGGAAGGTTATTGCCAAGGCATAACCGTTGCGCAAGCTTAATCCATTCTGGGATGAGGAAGACCGAATTTTGCGCGTTGGGGGGCGTCTATCGCAATCAAATCTCCCCCGGGATAGCAAACACCCGCCGATATTGCCCAGACGTTCAAACCTCAGCCGGTTATTTGTGCGATATGCTCATGCCGTCGCGCTGCATGCTGGACCCACACTCACCTCAAACGTTACATTAAAACATGTATGGATTTTAGGTAGAACGCGTTTAGTTAAGACTGTGATCCGATACTGCATAAAATGTCAGCGTATGAAACCTCGGCTAGCTCATCAATTGATGGGCGAGCTCCCGGCTGCACGTATAACTCTCGCACGACCATTTACAACGAGTGGACTGGATTACGCCGGGCCATTTCAGATCCGCACGACTAAGGGACGTGGACACCGCTCCTACAAGGGATATATTGCCCTCTTCATCTGTTTTACAACGCGAGCAATACATTTGGAACTTGTCAGCGATCTTACCACTGCTTCGTTTATCGCTGCTTATCGTCGCTTCGTCAGCAGAAGAGGGATATGTCGTCATCTTTACAGCGACAACGCGACAACCTTTAGAGGACCGGATACTGAGTTACGAGGAATGTTTAGCAATGCTTCCCAATTTTATCAAGAGGCTGCTGCTACTTTTGCGAATGATGGAACATCATGGACCTTCATACCACCTGCGACACCCCACTACGGTGGCATATGGGAAGCTGGCGTTAAATCAGTTAAGCATCATTTGAAACGAGCGTTGGGAGAACACACGCTCACCTTTGAAGAATTTTCCACTGTTTTAACCGAAATTGAAGCGTGTCTTAATTCACGGCCGTTGAGTCCCCTATCAGCTGACATTGATGACCTGAACGTCTTGACGCCTGCACACTTTCTTATCGGATCGACGTCAGGCCTGATTCCGGACGAAGAGCCCCCATCAGTACCAGAAACTCGTTTAAGTAGATATCAACTGCTCCAAAGAATCCGCAATCAATTTTGGAAACAATGGACCAGCGAATATCTTCAGCATCTTCAAGAAAGAGGAAAATGGCGAGACCCAACGGTGAACTTCAAAATCGGTCAGCTTGTTCTTTTGCGCGATGATCGCTATCCCCCTGCAAAATGGCCTTTGGGACGCGTCATCGAGACTCATCAAGGGCCAGACGGGCTCATTCGAGTAGTGACCGTGAAGACAGCAACCAACACCTTCCGCCGACATATAGCACGACTGTGCCCATTATCAGTCGAAACTGCAGAGAACCAGGAGGAACGGCCACCACTGGATAATCACATAAATTAAGTGAAACTTGCAATTTCAGTATTCGTCCGGTGGACGAAGGCGGGCGGAATGTTCGGACCACTACCATTATATTTTGTTTTGTGTAACGAAGAGGGGCAGCAGGGCTTCGAACGCCTAAAACCCAAGAATCTTGGAGCGCGAATTCATTCGGCTCTGTTCTTTCGGACCAACAAGGTCCACTCTGAAAAAAGGGATCAAGTTTCGGTTACCTACCTATTATTATAACCACTGATATAGTTTCTCTGTTTAGCGTAATAAGGGGCTGTTCCCCAAATTTCCTTGGTTGTGTCACAACCTTTAGTTTCAGTTTGACTTTCATTTCATCATAAATAGATAATTTCCTTTAGTTTACACCTTTAAATTAAGTTACACTCAGGGCTTTTTCCTCCACTCATTGAGTGGAGGTTTTTTACGCCGAGTATAAATAAATCCTAATTCAATAAATCATTAAGTGCTTCATTGTGTCTGCACGATCGCGCCCTCATTCCTCACTATCCGTTTCCCCTTTAGTCGTGAGAACTCACTTTAGAAGTAAACAAAACAGACGTCATTGAAGCTGATGGTGACTATGGCTGCAGGGACTGATCGAACTGATGTAGTTTGTAAAACCATTGCAGTATTTATATTCACTCCGAGAATAATATTTTTTCCGCATCAATTTGCTCAAGGATGGCTTGGACTGATCCTCCCCATTGATTATTGCTATACAATGTAAGATTTATTTGTGCGTCCAATCAGTTGTGACAAGATTGAGAAGATATTCCCACACCTTGCATATTGCAACTCTGATATTGCAACTTTGTATGAAGACTGACGCATATATTCGAATTAAAATCAGCTTCAATTTACCTGTACTTTCAATCAGCTCACAACCCTGTATGGAGCTTATCACGTCAGTTGAGAATAATTATTATTGAAAAGTGGGCGCTCATGCATAGATCAAAACTGACGCTATGATCCCCGTTGGTTGGGTATAAAAGGCTCCGGATTTATATGCTAAATGACAGTCTTCAACTAATACTCCATGCGCACTGTTCGCAAGCGGCAAGAACTAAAACTGCGAATCGAACTGCTTTTGAAAAATATTGGTGAACTAAAAACCTTGATTCAGGCGAAATCAGATCTGAATCATATTTTGAGAAGATTAAACACTTTAAAATTAATATGAACAACGCCATGGACTTGACGAAAATCAACAAGGTGGATCGATGTGATGAATACCTTCCCACCAAGAAATTGGCAGATCTTGAAGTCAATAAACACTACCCCGTCACCGGCTTGCGGAAAGTACAAACAAGATTCGGTACAAGAATAACCCTTGATTTGGAAAACGCATTTTCGGCATTTCTACCTGCACGCATGATACGCATGAACCTGCACGGCCGAGTTGTGAACTGGTAAGGATGAGGATGTCAAAAGTGCTGATTGACGATGAGGACTTAGTCCAAAAAATGATACTGGCTGCCGATGAGAATCGCCTTCAGATGCATAATCTTGGTGGATTATACAACCGAGTAGAATTCAACTATATGTAAATTTAATAAATATCTGAAATGTATCACGCTTACAAATAAATAATCATACATGAATTGTTCTCTCAAGCCTACCTTTATTTAACATTAATTCAGGGTCTATCAGTTCGTAGAATCTGATTTCTGATCAACGTGTAGAACTGTGCAGTTCAAAGACCTAATCAACCAGTTGAACTTGCAGTTCTACGACCTGTTCACCAGAAATTTCCTCCAGCGTCGATAGGGTGCGTGTTCATCACATTAATATAGTACTCCGGTAAAGCGGCTTGGCCGAATACCCTAACAAAAAAAAAAAAATATAGTACTAGGGCTAAGATTCGTTTACGATAATTTTGCGAACAGCTTAGTGGTGGGGGAGAAGGTCTGGTATTCAAAGCCCTACGAAACTGGTTCATCTAGTTGCTTCTGGGTATGAATATGGTGCCATCTCAAAATCTGAGTTACTTGCAATCTGAATTCACAAGTGTGAGCATCAAATAGAACTCCAGAGGAGATTTATTGAAAATGATAAACATCATGGATTTATCTGGTACCACAGACCTATCTGATGCCAATGTGTTCAACGCTGGGCAGTTAGTCGAGGACTCCTCTACCCACAACTTCACCGATGCTGAGATATTTAAAATTGGTCAGTTGGGTCTATGCGGTGAACGTCTTCCCATCAAAAAATCAACTAGCGGTGTGCATATCATCATCAGTTTGCGGAAGATGACAACATTATCGGGGCGCACAAGAATAGTAGCCGACATAATTGGGGGGGACGCTCCTTACGAAACCTTTACCGAAAATCTACCTCCACGTATAACTGCAAGGCTGCTGAGTGATGAGGCCTTATTCCAGAAATTGGAAACGGTTGCTGAAGACGGAGGCGTGTACTACCGCCATGTTTCTGAACGTTTTCATTCAATTTTATTCACATTGCGAAGTATCCCCAACCTGCCTGTATAATTTGAAATAAATCTTTGAAATATAACATGAATTTGTTGTCATATGCATTACAATATTTGAGAATCTACTCTTAGTTTGTAGGATAGCTTTGAAATTTGAAACGAGGTATATAACCTAGGTAGTATCTCGACCTTGAGCAATGTGCACTATCTGCGTCGGATATCTTGCAATTGACTTGTTGATATAAAAAAATGTTTCCGGCGAGGGTAACCAGTAAGAATTAACGTACGTCCACCGTCAAAATTCTGATGATCACCTGTCACACAAATATTCCCCAGGGGGATTGTCACGTAAGTAAGCTAAAGGCGCCGGTTAGAACTTTCGAATCTTCATTGCACTGTAGGGAACTTGCACTCACTCACTATACTGTAGATACTATACTGTGAAACTCTTAAAAATAAGGTAACGTCACTCACCGTAGGTACTGGACTGTAATAACTGGTAGGGTTACTCCCATAGAAATTTGCGTAAAAATCTGATGATTGATTGTCACATTGATTATCACATAAAAATCGGGCATAACCAGTGGGATTACCGGTAGGATTACTGCCATAGAAATTTGCGTGAAAATCTGATGATTGAGAATCGAAATTTGCGTAAAAATCGGATGATTGATTCGCGTAAAAATGTGATTATTGATTGTCACATTGATTATCACATAAAAATTGGACATAACCAGTGGGATTAACGGTAGAATTACTCCCATAAAAATTTGCGTAAAATGGTAAGAATTAGCGTAAAAATTCTGATGATTGCTTGTCACACTAATGACATGAACGCGTAGGTAAGAACTCCTGAAAATACTGGACTGTAGATAACCGGTAGGATTACCGGTAGGATTACTCCCATAGAAATTTGCGTAAAAATCGGATGATTGATTTGCGTAAAAATCTGATTATTGATTGTGGAGATAACCGGTAGGATTACCGGTAGGATTACTCACATAGAAATTTGCGTAAAAATCGAATGATTGATTTGCGTAAAAATCTGATTATTGATTGTGACATTGATTTTCACATAAAAATCGGATATAACCAGTGGGTTTACCGGTAGAATTACTCCCATAAAAATTTGCGTAAAATGACACATAAAAATCGGCCATAAAGGCGCGGGTTAGAACTTTCTAGAAAAAGGAACTTTCTAGAAAAAGGTAAAGGCGCGGTCATGACTCCAGACAGCTCTACAGGGTGGATCTTGGCTCTCATGGTTCTTGACTAATATAGCTATACTACTTTGGTGGAAAACCAGAAAAAGAAATCTTTGATTACACAAAGGATTATATACGATGCAGTGAATGCAAGAAAAGGTATAGAGAATTTAGAAATGACAAAAGACTTGATTCACTCTGCTCGTAACGCCCATGCGTGGTACAAAGAAGCATTGGCAGAACAGCAACGAGAAAATAAAGAAGAAGAAGAGCGTCGGAAAAAACGAAAACGAGCAGCTTCTGTTAGAAAAGAACCAGAAGCGAAAAAAAGAAAGCTTCTTGATGAGGTAATCAAAGAAACTACTATAATTGATGATAAGTTGAAAGCTTTAGGGTATATTTAATGTTATTGTTCTTCGAAACTGTGATGTCAAACTCTACTATAAAAGATTAAAATTACATCAGAATATATGGAAGTTAAAGCTACTATATAAAAGTCTATTAGATTTAGGTCAATGTTGCAATATAAATATGTAGAGTTGAAGTCAAAATGCTACTACTCATTACCATATTACCTCTGCACGAAGCAAATGTGTAGAGAAACGTACGTATCTATACAAGTTACAACTAAGCTATGTTCAATTGATGTAATGCATTGGGTCGAATCTATGAAATAATAACAAGTGATAAAAATACACACTTAATACCACATCAATGTTTCTATTATTCTGAGAAATGAGGGCCACCTTGGTTTAGTTTCTTCGCATTGGAAATGTTCATCAGTGAGTTGGGCAATGGAGTTCAAGCAAAGTCGAATTGAATAAAAAAGTTTATTATCTCAACTTGAGATGAAAACGTCTTACAATCAATGTATGGGTAGTTCTCAGGAAATGTCGAAATTCCTGTCCTTTCAGTTTTAACAAAAATACGACTAACTTTTATCGGTAACTATTTTGCCCTTGCAAGCTCCATCGCTGTAGCTACTAGTGTCAGTTATAATTTCTAAAACATACGTGTAAATGAATAAGAAAAAATAATAATGATGTTCCGAAAATCATTCCCTCATTATGTCCCAAGCTCCAGATTAAAGTACTTTTGTCTGTTCAAATCAACAATTCCTCAAAAAAAACTTATTGCCAGTTCAACTAATCAATTAAAAATACAATGTTTCTGCGAAATTATTATCATTTTGGGACTCAAAATGAGGGAAAAGTCTTCAAATTAATTTTTTATATGTGTCCCAACAAAAAACATCATTCCCTCACATCTTTACTGACGGCCGATTTGTCATCGCATTTTCAATCATGCGTGAACGCTCCCATCAGTTTTTGATAGTAGGCAATACTGTTAATTATTACATATCGGCGAATCCATCTTGGGCGTGTTAAAAGTTTCTGTTACGAAAGGTTTTATTAATATATTTTGAAGGTTACATTTTTGACCATCATTCCCTCACATCGTAGAAAAAGAAGGTGATTACGGGAAATCAAATAATAATTATTCGGTGAAATGGGCTTTTGGGAGCAATAAGCCTACACGAAAACTCAATACTAATTTAACGTTTTGTCGCGAGTTTTCGTTGGATATGTTTCATTTTGTCATTCCCTCATCGTCATTCCCTCATTTCAAGTGTAGGTAGGAAATGATTATTTATAAGGTAATGATATTCTAGCTGGACTCGGCTTAACTTTTTTGTTTTCTTGCTTCAGTAACCTTTTAATTCAGATGAAAAAATGAAAAAAAAAAATATATATTTGAAAATTGAAAGATTTTTTTTTTTTTTTCAAATAGTGTATCTTGAAACACATTTATTCTGGGGACCACTATATCATCGAAGTCCAGTTACATAAGTACTACGAAATTCACAGAAAATAATTATAAATTCATTTCAATATTTTTTATTAATTTCTTAAGATGAAATTTCGACATTTCCTGAGAACTACCCGTATAATGAATTAGCATCAAAAAAGTAAGTTCGCTATCTTGAGTCAGTTACGTTGAAATGAGTCCTGGAAAAATCATTATATTTGGTCTGGAAAACCTGGGAATGTCAGAGAATTCGATATTCTGTTGAGGCTAGACACCCTGAGTATTCAAAGCGGCAAAAATCAAAATTAAGGCGGTGACAAGTGCAGGACACGATACGGTGGTAATCCAGAGTAGATATAATGTGGGGGTTCTGGATCAAAACTTCTTTACCGGCCGAGTTGTGAACTGGTAAGGATGGTAAGTTACCGACCGTGCGGGGGTAAGTTACCGACAATCGGATGGTAACGATCGTCGATCTTTGTTACCGAAAATCGAATGGCTGCAATTTTTCATCGTGCGATCACGCCACTGCCGATTGTTACTGATATTCTGATGGTAACGATCGAGAATCCTGCATTGCCAATCTCCGCTTACTGACAATCTGATGGTTGCAATTTTTCGCAATGCGATGGCGCCACTATGGATCGTCGATCTTTAGTTATCGATAAGTCTGATGGTAACGATTCTGAATCATGGATGCCGATTTCCTGTTACCGGCAATCAGATGGCTGCAATTTATCTGCAATTATCCGTCGTGCGATGTCACCACCAGCAATTCGAATCATGGTAACGATTACCGATCTTTATTTTTCACCCTTACCGAAATCAACCCGAGATGGCTGAAATTTCGAATTCTTAGCTTATATACGAATTATACTAGCTGAAATGTGTGACAGGGTGTTCAATTATGCAATCAATATCATCTGATAATAACATATATGTGTTTATTTGATACTTCTTAAGTCTAACCTATTATAAAAGTGACTATTATCTTGAAACTAACTCAAAACTATGTTTATCTTACAATTTTCTTAAAAAATAACTTAAACTATATGTACACTTGGGGTCATTAATTATGAGACGGCTAGTTTTCTGGACAAAACATTTATGTTGGCAACACAAAATAAACCCACAGCGCTACATAGTGGGTCGATCGTGAAGCTTAGTCAATCTCACTAAATATCACATAACTCGTGACAGTCCCGATGGCCAAAAAAGGAGAGGAAGAAATTATGACAGTCGAATCTAACCTAATACCTACTAACCTAATAACCTATAGATTGACGTGTGAATCAGTTGGAAAATAATTGTAATTCATAACTTTCCCCTCGAAGAATACAAACGGGCGAAAGTTTATGTTTTCAATCTTTTGAAGTGATTACAGAAGAAATTGTAACCTGAAAATTTACGGTAAGTTGATTTGATAAAAAATACAATTAAATTAGGAAATGCAAGTTACGCTGTGCCTGACAAACAAGATTCTTTGTTGATTTTGCGTGTGAAACCATGTCCAGGACTAGATTCTAGATCATTGAGACTATCGTGTAACTCATTAATACTTCTTGACTGATGCAAGACATTTATCAAACACAGACTAAACCCTGCAAGAACCACCTGTCGAAACAGGCAAATAGAGGAAACATTCAGCTTCAGAAAAACGGAAGGAGTCAGCTTGTACTAGTCCAGAGATGAAAGGAGCTGGTTTTGGTCGACTTGTAGTGGGGAATTTGAATGCGTTTTGCGGCGACTACTCGTCTTTCACATTCTAAACTTTGGCCATTCTTAGACTAAGACTTAAAATACTATCGGAGACGACTGCTCGCTTCTTATAATGTAAAATTCAGGACTTGAATAATTCTTTGGACGCTGACTTGGAATACCTACTACGACGACTACTCGTCTATCACAGAATTACATTTTTAAAACTAACAATTCTTAGATTATTAAATTTTAGACTTTATCAATACCTACATCACCAACTTTGAATACTCGCTCAGGCCGCTTTTAGCCTAAAATCATGTGATAACATAATGTGCCAAAATATGCTCCAAGTTGACCGATACTATCGTGTAACTCATTAACTACTACTTTACTGATACTAGACATTTATCAAACCCGGACTGAACTCCTGAAGAACCTAAACCTGCACACCCGTCGAAACAGGCACAGAAAGGAAACATGCAGCTCCAGAGAAACGGAAGGAGTCAGCTCGTACTTATCCAAATATAACAGGAGCTGGTTTTGGTAGAATCGTAGTGGGGACTTTGAATGCCTTCTGCGGCGACTACTCGTCTTTCACATTCTAAACTTTGACCATTCTTAGACTGAGACTTAAAATACTATCAGAGACGACTGCTCGCTCCTTATAATGTAAAATCCTCAGCTATAAGCTGAATAAATAAAAATGCGTGCAAGAAAATCTTATGTTCCAGCTGATTATTTATTCACTTTCCAAAGTTTACGATCACATTTCAATACTATCACTTCATTATCACATATACTATTCACAGTCATTAATTTAGAAAATTTGAAATATTTACATGGATGATTCTTCTTATTGCAATTCGTTTCAATAGAAATGGATACCTACTATCAGTCCATGTTCTTCAAATATTATTCAAAGATTAAAACTTTGAAAATTATAATCTGGATAATATTATAAAAATAAATTAGTTAGTCATCTGAATTTTTTATTTAATTAATTGAATATTGTATTCAATATCAAATCATATCTTTCTCGTAAATTAAAATAATATATCTATATTACCATACATTCATGAATTATTATTATAAGTATTCTAAACATTTATTATTTTAATGATTTATTAATAAAAATAAAAGTTAAAAAATTTTGGTGCACGTGACAACACGCTGGTCATAAATAACAATGACGAGATATGACCTCGACTAGGTTCGTGGCTTTGCTAATTTCGCTGCTAATATTATGCTGCTAATATTACGCTATTATATTGCTATTTAGTATTATTTTAGTCATCCAAATGGCTATTTCAGGGCTTTGTTCCAATGGCTGCTTTCTTTCATGTCTTTCTTCCGGCGGTCTCCCCCTGGCCAATCACAAGTCAATTCTTAGAGCTGTTTAAAAGGCTCTTTCTAGAAACTGACCAAATTCCTTGCAGCCTTCAAGCGTATATCCACTTCTGTTTCCTTTCTTTGACTGTTTCAACGGGTGTGCAGGTTCAGGTTCTTCAGGAGTTCAGTCTGTGTTTGATAAATGTCTAGTATCAGTCAATAAGTAGCTAATGAGTTACACGATAGTCTCGGTCAACTGGGAGCATATTTTAAATTATATTTTATATTTTATAATATATTTTATTTTGTATTTTTTTTTTTTTTTTATATTAGATTATCAAATTATTTTAGGCTAAAAGCGGCCTGAGCGAGTATTTAAAGTCGGTGATGTAGGTATTGATAAAGTCTAAAATTTAATAATCTAAGAATTGTTAGTTTTAAAAATGTAATTCTGTGATATAGGAGTAGTCGTCGTAGTAGGTATTCCAAGTCAGCGTCCAAAGAATTATTAAAGTCCTGAATTTTACATTATAAGAAGCAAGCAGTCGTCTCCGATAGTATTTTAAGTCTCAGTCTAAGAATGGCCAAAGTTTAGAATGTGAAAGACGAGTAGTCGCCGCAGAACGCATTCAAATTCCCCACTACAAGTTGACCAAAACCAGCTCCTTTCATCTCTGGATTAGTACAAGCTGACTCCTTCCGTTTTTCTGAAGCTGAATGTTTCCTCTATTTGCCTGTTTCGACAGGTGGTTCTTGCAGGGTTCAGTCTATGTTTGATAAATGTCTTGTATCAGTCAAGAAGTATTAATGAGTTACACGATAGCCTCAATGATCTAGAATCTAGTCCTGGACATGGTTTTACACGCAAAATCAACAAAGAATCTTGTTTGTCAGGCACAGCGTAACTTGCATTTCCTAATTTAATTGTATTTTTTATCAAAGCAACTTACCGTAAATTTTCAGGTTACAATTTCTTCTGTAATCACTTCAAAAGATTGAAAACATAAACTTTCGCCCGTTTGTATTCTTCGAGGGGGAAGTTATGAATTACAATTATTTTCCAACTGATTTACACGTCAATCTATACGTTATTAGGTTAGTAGGTATTAGGTTAGATTCGAGTGTCATAATTTCTTCCTCTCCTTTTTTGGCTATCGGGACTGTCACGAGTTATGTGATATTTAGTGAGATTGACTAAGCTTCACGATCGGCCCACTATGTAGCGCTGTGGGTTTATTTTGTGTTGCCAACATAAATGTTTTGTCCAGAAAACTAGCCGTCTCATAATTAATGACCCCAAGTGTACATTATGTTCAACCTCAACTCAAACTATATATTTACAACTATGTGGCGGTAAATGCACACACCGAAGTTCACACACCAGTAACCGAAACATACAGGTATTTCAATGACCGAACGATATATAATGAAAATTACGTGTACTTACCGAACAATAGGTTAACGTGTCACTCAGAGTCATATCCACGAACATATTGTCGTTCGAGTGGAATCACTCTTGGCGGTGGAGGTATGCCCGGAGATGATGATCTCGACGACGAAGGCGAGCTTGGACTCGATCGCATCGATGAGGCTGATTCGATTGATGGCGATCGACCTCTTCCTATATTCAAGCGCACCGTCGTCGCATCTGAATCCTCCGCATCTTCTTGCACGGAAGATGTTACACCCGTGCATTGGATGGCCGACTGTGTAGAATTTTCGGCGGCGGCCGCACGCATCGCCCAATGATCATTTATCTGATGCTGCGTGGTGACGTTTTCAATGATTTCATAGAGGATGTTGGCGGTTTCGTTGACGAAGCCCTCATCCACATTATTGTCGCGCAAAATACGCAACGCCACCCATGCGTGTGTTCCCAGTGGTGGCAAAAAAACAGTCTTGGGCCACTCTTGGGACAAGTTGACCGGTCAAGCGTTGTTAAAATACCACTGGCCTTAGCTTTGTCCAGTACTGTCACAATGGCATTTGAGAACAGTTGGGTCCAACACTTCGGCCAAGGCTCGAGCCAAGCTTGGCCCCGTACAACTCGCCAACAATTATTTTACGCTCGGTTACCACCTAAGGTCCAACGCTTGGGAGACATATGGCCCCGATCATACACCCCCACGAATGGGCCTGACACTCGTCCCGAAACTTGTCCCTGCACCTACGAATTTACAATAAAATCCTATAAACCAACCTCTGGGCTAGAAGGTCGGCCCGTCAGTCACCCATTTCTCGGCCCAATCGTTCAAGCCAACGACTGGGTCTGACGCTCGTCCCGGGGCTCGTCCCACTCACGGCCCACGCGTACGAATTTACTTGAAAATATTATAAACTAACGTCTGGGCTAGAAAATCGGCCCGTCACTTGCTCAATTCTCGGCCCAATCGTACTAGCCAACGAGTGGGTCTAACGCTTGTCCCGGAGCTCGTCCCATTCACGGCCCACGCGTACAAATTGACATTAAAATCTTATAAACTAACGTCTGGGCTAGAAAATCGGCCCGTAACTTGCCCAATTCTCGGCCCAATCGTACTAGCCAACGAGTGGGTCTGACGCTCGTCCGGGAGCTCGTCCAATTCAACACCGCGCCATCCGCGGTCAAGCCCGCAATCTCCGACTGGGAAAACAATTGCAGAGCAGTGATATTTCTCTCACGATAAAAGTAACACCCCAAATACTTGACTAGGCGTAGATTTACCATGCAATGAGCGAAAGGGATCACGACGCTGAAGCCAGTCCTCCGAAGCCGAATCTGTACCTACTCACAACCATTCGCAAATAAATTTAATGAATTCCCATGCGTGCATGTACCATTGGGTCAGGCCTCGGCGATGCCTGGCCCAGATGTCGTCGATATGATAACATAAGGCCGAGAATGGGAAGCATGTTCTGCCAATCCTTGGGCCAAGCTTGTTTTAAGCCATATTTCCACTTCTGGGCCATTACTTAGAAAACGCTCGGGCCAATATTCAATTTTAGCGCATTCCGAACGTTTACCAACGAATGGATCAGTTATGGCGAAACGAATGGGACAACCATGTCTCAGTGCATGGTTCGAGATTTAAATAATAATTTCTTTATTCAACGAGAAATAAAATAGGTTTTCATTTATTTATTTATTTATTCATTTATATAATGAAATTTAATACAATTCATTAAATTTGCGAATGTTTGTGAGTAGGTACAGATTCGGCTTCGGAGGACTGGCTTCAGCGTCGTGATCCCTTTCGCTCATTGCATGGTAAATCTACGCCTAGTCTAGTATTTGGGGTGTTACTTTTATCGCGAGAGAAATATCACTGCTCTGCAATTGTTTTTCTAGTCGGAGATTGCGGGCTTGACCGCGGATGGCGCGGTGTTGAATTGGACGAGCTCCGGGACGAGCGTCAGACCCACTTGTTGGCTTGTACCATTGGCCCGAGAATTGGGTAAGTAACGAGCTGACTCTCTAGCCCAGAAGTGAGTTCATGCGATTTCAATTTCAATTCGAACGCGTGGGCCGTGAACGGGACAGGCGTCGGGACAAGCGTCAGATCCACTCGTTGGCTTGTACGATTGGGCCGAAAATTGGGCTGGTGACGGGCAAACTGTTTAGCTCAGACGTTGGTTTATAAGATTTTAATGTAAATTCGTACGCGTAGGTCGCGAATGGGACAAGCTCCGGGACGAACGTCAGACCCACTCGTCGGCTTGTACGATTGAGCCGAGAATTGGGCAAGTGACGGGCCGACTGTCCAGCCCAGACGAGAGTAGATACGATTTTAATGTAAATTTGTACGCGTGAGCCGTGAATGGGACGAGCTCCGGGAGGAGCACCGGACCCACTCGTCGGCTTGTACGGTTGGGCCGAGAATCGGGCCAGTGACGGGCCGACTGTCTAGCCCAGACGCTGGTTTATAAGATTTTATAGTAAATCAGTACGCGTGGGCCGCGAGTGGGACAAGCTTCGGGACGAGCGTCATGCCCATTCGTGGGCGTGTATGATCGGTCCATATGTCTCCCAAGCGTTGGACCTTAGGTAGTAACCGAGCTTTAAATAACTATTGGCAAGTAGCACTGGGCCAAGATTGGCTCAAGCTTTGGCCGAGGTATTGGACCCAACTGTTGGCAAATGCCATTGTGACAGTGCTGGACAAATCTAAAGCCCGTGGTATTTTAACAACGCTTGACCGGTCAACTTGTCCCAAGGGAGGCCTGAGACTGTTTTTTTACCACCACTGGGAACACACGCATGGGTTATATTAAATTTCATTAGATAAATAAATAAATAAAAACCTATTTTATTTCTCGTTGAATGAAGAAATTATCATTCAAATCTTAAACCATGCACTGAGACATGGTTGTCCCATTCATTTCGCCATAACTAATCCATTCGTTGGTAAACGTTTGGAATGCGCGAAAATTGACTATTGGCCCTAACGTTTTTCAAGTAATGGCCCATAAATGGAAATATGAGTTGGAACAAGCTTGGCCCAAGGACTGGCAGAACATGCAGCCCATTCTCGGCCTAGTGTTATCATTTCAACCGTGGTCCATGATTGGGTGTATTGTCTGTTCCAACGCTCGACGCGATTTGGGCCAGACATGGCCGACGGTTGGGCCTATGGTACAAGCACACATGGGCAGCTGAGCGTTCCGTAGAAATCGCATCCTCAACTCAGCCCTTCGTCGCAGCTGAGCCGCTCGCTGTGCAATGCGTCCATGAGCAGGATTCATCTGAATTAATCACACATCCTTATGTTTAGAATCTGTTGAAATTCGAATATCCAATGCTGATAACATACCTTATTTTCACGTTTAGTTTTGAAATCAGTCTTCTCCGTCTTCTTCTTCTACTTGATGCTTCTTCCACCGATTCTATGAACTATCGCTATTCACTGATTGTGTCAAACTGGAAATTGTATTTTTCTGAAACGGACCTGGCGGGTTGGGTGACATCCCCATTGGCTGCATACTACCCCCCAAAATGAAATCAAGCATAACCAGTCGGCGAACAGTAATCAAAAGACTCCTCCTCGGTCCATAAAAATGGACAAGTCTCGAAGGTGCAAGCAATAAATATCAATTAGTGGGTTTTCCCATCCCTTTACCGCTCGAAAACGCTAGAATTTTGTTAACCTGTGGGTGGTCGATGCACAGTAGCCAACCCATAAGTCGATCAGATAAAATCCATCAACATAAAGATTGCAATCGTCTGAAGAGCACTTGAATTTTTTCTCATCCTTTCCTCCGGCGCTGTCAGCATACCTGCCCTCCCAAGTCATAAATTATCAGCTCAGTCAATCCACAGCTTTGTTTGAGACCACACACGCGGCGGTTAATATGGAGCTAATATTAGATCTACAAGGTTTTGGGCGATTTAGTGATAAATATGTGATAAAAGAGCTGGCTGCAATACGCTTTCGCGCACATGAGGAATATCAGCAGGGTATCACACGCATCCTGTTCAAGGCACCATGCTCCTGGGTGACTCTCTCAAGCGAGTATAAAAATCTTCATTCGCGGCAGACATGGCATCATCATGGAATACCCTGGATTGTTGGAGAAACACCGTATAGAGATGTAGTGAAAACTGTGAGAAAAGTTGCACAAGATGCGAGTCGCATTTATGTGAAGGGATTGGAGAAGAAACGATGGATTGAAAAAATTCTCAATGACGACTCGAAATCGGTGATTGATTTGGACAAGCTGGGGTGTCCGAATCTTCGAATACTGCGATTGGAATTACATGTATTTCGTTGGCATGGAGATTGTCATGGTGATCTACCTGGAGGCTACCATTGTGCCTTCGAGAACGTTCAGCGATTGAAAAACTGGTATTTGGAGGAGGGCCATAAAAAATCCTCCCCGCATGTCTCGAGGGCGGGGGATGATGACTTAAAAGCCAAGAGCTCGCAGGGAGCTGCATTCGTACATTTCGACATCCCACCGCCAATACATCTTTCTAGTATATTCGAACCCGCAAACTCTTTCGACATACCACCGCCAATACATCTTCCAACTATATTCGAACCCGCAAACTCTTTCGAATTCGCGCATTTCAACGTCCCACCGTCAATACATCTTCCTAGTATATTCGAACCTGAAAACTCTGTCGAACAAGGTGATAACCCTTTTACACGATAATCATATTCAATTATAATATAAAAACTGATTCCGAATTATTCATTTTGTGCAGATGGACTTCAGCAGCCTAAACAACACCAGCCGTATGGAGAATAATATGCAGATGAAAAAGATGTCTGAGTTGGAGATTGGAAAAAAGTACGACATCACAAAACTGAGGCTAGTGAAAACGAAATTCGGCTCTAGAATTATCGCTACGATTGCTGACGAATTCATCGTATTCCTACCTGCGAGAGTCGAAAAGGCTCTAGAGAACGACTTCAACCAACTGGATCAGTTGAACAACGAGGCGGATCAGAAACGTCTGCAGATACTGTATCTTGGAGGACCATACAATAAATTTGAATTCTGTGGCAAAATCTAAACACACACACACACACACACGTATATATGTGATGGAAATGGGTTAGGGTTGAATGATTAACAATAAAATTGCAATCACATTTATTTATTTACTTATTTATTGTTCCTTTAGAATAAGCTTAATCTATAGTTCTCAAACATGCAAAATCCTCAAAATGTGGCTAATTTTTTCACGGTACCGCTAATGGGTTTGTATTCAACGATGCGATCGTGTATAATCATACGATAGGCTGAAGTCTTTGCTGGAAATGTAGCGCTAGTTTCGAATACGAAACGAATATTCACCGGTCCACTCTTTAACGATTTATTCTGCTTGGAACAGTCTATGGTAATAAGTGGAGCTCTATCCAAAAAATCACTCTTTGACAAAAGAGGTTCGGACTCCTTATCGTAGTATGAAATTTGAAAGTTTGTATATATGGGCAAATCCAAATAGAACTTGAAAAAGCGTGTCCCTTGGCCTTGTGAGGCACTCAAATTATGAAATATGACAAACTATTGCTATCAACAGACTCTTTATAATATCCTGCACTAGAGGCATATAACGCATGGCCCGGAATCGAGAAATTATACAAGTTATTTCACCAAAAGTCACTAAAATGTCCTTACCGTCCCTGTCCCTGGCGGACGGTAAGGACATTCTTCTTGCAACCCTTAACCCTTGGAACGATTATCTATTGAGAACAAAGTGTGCCGTTGTAAGAAAATTCCGGCACAGTATTAGGAAGAATTGTTCTCACAGAAATTTGCACGAAAAATGTCCTTACCGTCCGCCAGGGATAAGGACGGTAAGGACATTTCAGTGACTTTTGGTGAAATAACTTGTATAATTTCTTGATTCCGGGCCATGCGTTATATGCCTCTAGTGCAGGACATTATGAAGAGTCTGTTGATAGCAATAGCTTGTCATATTTTATAATTTGAGTCCCTCAAAAGACCAAGGGACACGCTTTTTTCAAGTTCTATTTGGATTTGCTCATATATTGTAGAAAATGGCATATTGATTTCGAGCAATATCGAGATTCAAATTTCCATAGGGATAGCACTGCGAGTACAGGAAAAGTTTCACATCTCTAATCATACCATGATCGAATTGACTGGCATCTTTCTTCGCATCGTTTCGTCGTGCGATTTGGAATCCTAGTATGACGTGTCTAGGTTTCTCTAGCTGTGTAGATGTCTTCACAACCCATACATGTCTCGCTGTTGTATGCAGCATCGGGTACTCGTACATTTCCCACGAGCGAAAACTCATCGATACAGCTGGATCTTGGGCGATATAATTAAGCATCTTGATTTTTGCAGAATCCAACAGTCTGATGTATGGCAATATCCATTCAATTTTCTCGAGTGAAATTTTGATTCCCTCCACGGTGGTTTGACATATGGCATTCAAATCATTGTTTGATCGCGTCAAAATTAGCTCATGTTTCGCATTGACGATGATTCGATTATAGTCCTCGGCGAATTCGAGTAGAAAATTCAGCGGTATAACAACATCAAAGTATCCCTCGACGTTGGTTAGTTTATTTTTATTATCCACCAACCAACCGGTGTTCCCCAGGAGATGTTGTTGTCCAGGGGTGAATGATAAGTATCCCTTCATAATACTCGTGATGCCGACATTCTTATTCTGATCAATCTCGTGACCATTCAACTCGTAACGCATATCGCCAAACATGTGACACACAGCCATATTGACCAATTCCGTGCCTGCGCTAACAGCGGTGCCATCCGATTTGGTAAGCCGACCGTAAATGTGGAACAAACTTTTGCTGGGTAATACACACGCATCTTGATTCTGTACAGCTATGCGGATCTCATCGTTATTTTTGAAGGTGGACGCTGCGTACGGTTGATGCGCATGTATTTCACAGTGGGCAATCGACTCGTCGAAGGCCACAGGTGTTTGGATTTTTATCATTTTCGAGATAGGCATATGCAGAAATAGCAACGAATTCTTATTTTCCACCACCACGAAGTCGAAGTCCTAGGCTCTGGAGAAACTGAGCGTTCTGATGTGTCACTCGAATCGGAGCTGCTCGACGACTGATGATGCTTGGACATGTTATCGAGCTTTTATAACTACTACCAGATTTTCTTGTCCTCTCAAACACAATACCCATATTATCTCAAAGATTTCACATGTAATCGTATAGTTACAGTTTCACCGCGAAAATTGATCAATTTCCCGTCCTGATCGACTATTCTCAATTGTATATCGTGTATTGACCGTACGGTGATTGGATGATGAATGACATTTGTCGGCACTTCCACGATCTTATATCCGGGTGGTACGGTTGGCAAAAATTGATGAATCGTATGTACACGATGCTCGTTTATATACGCATCCGTGGTAATATGACACTCAACTCGCAAGGCGTTAACTTTGAGTATGCGAACGGGTAACTCGGATTTATGGGTAATACCACCTCCGAGAATTTTGGAGGTAAACCCGAGCGATTGGCCAATGGAATCTTTTGGTTTAAAGTCCACAAAATGATTGCATCTAATTTCACTAAGTAACTCATTGTTATTAGCTTTAAGACTAATATTTATATCCTTGGGCACTGCTCTTTGCGATATCTTCGATTTCATAGCTCCCAGTTGGTATTGTGATCGTTGTGTCTGGTTTTATATAAAACTTATCACACCCCACATCTATATTGGAGATTGCAAGGAATGTCAGGAGCTCTATGAGTCCGAGAACATACGTCTTTGTTGGTGATAACTCGATTGGGGGAAAATATTGAGTCCTCAATACCGACGATTCCCTGGAGAGTGTCAACGTGAACGAATCAGCCATGACTAATATCACATCAGCGATTCGCATACATTTTATAGTTGTCCGCTGAGAAACTTGAGACACAGGTGACCGCAAATTACCGTGTTATATTATTGATATCTCTTATGATTATATTTTGCGCTACCAGCACCGAGATATTTCATTAGATCTCCAGGCGGTTGTAAATCACCAAAACTGTCGAAATACACCGCATTGTTGCCATTTTTCGGGTATGCAACCCAATGCGTCCCCGGATCGAAAATAATAGAAATAATAACTGTAATCATCGGGGATCAATCCCCTAGGATATATGATGGCCGCAGGTCGTGTATAGGCGACCTGGCCTCGTTTGACGAGCCTTACAATCTCTAATAATCACTAGCTTCCACGTAGGATAGCAATAACACGGAAAAATCATGCAAAAAATAAATAACTCGACAAACTAGGTCCTCGGGGGACGATATCTTAACGAACACGTTAAGTAAACTCCACGAAGAGAACTTACAACGAATTAACAGTCTAATAATTACAATGGGTGAGCCTCCGGCACTTAAGGGGGTATCCACACCTTTGAATGGGTTAAAATTCTGAAAAAGATATTAATGTTTTACAGCGAATTTGAGAGTCTGATCAAATCCAAAAAAATCATGAAGTTTGGGGAGGGTTTGACCCTCATTATCCATAACTAACATTCAATATTACTTTGAGTCCAATAGTAGTTACGCTGCATATAGAAAAATACCAAATTACTCGGTTGTCGTAAAGAATCAGGAGTATCGTTGGACCAATTCTGGAGTTTTTGGTCTTCAAGTGTTCAGAAGAGGTGCCTCTATCAGATGAACAGACAACTTATTGATATCGCAAAAATTGCCTGACTCGCTTAGTTTTTACTGAGATTTTTCTGATTCTTCAATTTTTTTTTTATATTTTTTCTATTATCTTAACCAAAAGTAGCGATATCGAAAAGTTGTCAGTTCATCTGATAGGGGTTTGGATTCTACAAATTTGAAGACCACAAACTCCAGAATCGGTCCAACGATGCTCCTGATTCTTTACGACAACCGGTCAAAATATTCATTCTCCAGAAATCAACTTTCAAACTTTTTTATTTCAATTTTTTTTTTATTTCCTATTTTTCCCAGAGAGGAAAATCTAGTTACAGCAAATCAAATTTTAAGATTTTGCTTATGACTAATATGCTGGATCCGCAGCTGCTCTCGTATCGATAAGTTATGAGTCGAGTCGAGTCTAGACACATGTGCCAGGCGGAGGTTTGTAGTGAGTTTTGACCCGTTCTGTACAACAACAGTGTCGGTTAGGTGTCCGATGAGGCTGTTAGAAAAATGAATTGCTTTAGAAAAAATCTGATCAAAATTGTTCAAAACATAAAAATTCTGTAAAATTTTTTATCTTCGATATTTTCGAGATTCAGAAGATGCTAGCACAATTTTTGTCAATACTAAGAAAATTCTGTCATCTTTCATCAATCATACCTTTTTTCTCATAATATTTATTAATTCGTGCAATTAATATATGTATTATAGGAATACTCATCTTTTTGGAAATCCAAATGTGTAGTCTCCTGGCATCGATTTCAAACGCACTTTTTGATGGATCATCTCCTTCCGATTCCGAAGTCTCATCTCAGATATATATACCTACACTGTGCTTATCCGATAATGGAAATTACTATTGGTTCGAATTCGTACTGAGAGCACGACAATATTTACAAACAAGTGGACACCTAACCTCGAAAAAACGTAGATCGCAGCCATGTGTTCTGTCAATGATGACAATTTAAAAGAATATTGAAAATTCAATATGTGTAAGAATGATAATTACAAACAATTGAAAGATCACAAAATCAAATTCAAAATCGAAATATATCAAAACCTCATAAAAGTAAGCAGTGGTGTTGGCGGTGTTGTACAATACTTATGGCACCAATCTGAGGGTTCGCGCATCTCGCCGCGGCGCTTTTTCGCAATTTGGCACTGCCATGGCTGTGACTTCTCAAATCCTCTATATATCTTGACACCGATTTATTTGCAGGTAGAGTAGGTCACTAGCATTCCAAATAAATTATAAAAAAAAAAACGATTTTTTGAAAATTCAAAGGTGTAGATACCCCCTTAATAAAGAATAGAAGAATGAAATTGATCAAAAGGATTAATATTTACAAGCGTTCACTAAAACTAACTTAACCTAACTCTGCGAATAACGCAACTAATATTTAATAGAATTTAATAATTCGAACCCGAAGAACAAAGACTCGAAATCTCAACAATAACAAGCTGCGTCTCTCCCCGCAGGAGGAAGAGAGAGCGACAGTGACTGACTACGACTATCTCTGTCGCACTTGTGTACGACAGGTATCGCACCCGAACTTAACAAACTATGAAATACTCAATATTTCTCCACAAAATAATGACTCGAACGATAAACTCTAATACACGGGGACACTGGTGACGGCCTACCCTTCGGAAATCGGTTCTGATTTGATTCCAAGGAATATTAATTAGCCTCGTGGCTGCTCAATGACAATATGGCTGACGGCCGTTGCCGAATTCAAATTAGCATGGGTAAGAATGGCTAACGCTTACCGTCCTCCAGCCACCTGAGAAACGAGGCTTTCTCGGTCTCGAAAACCATGGTTTGTCTAGATATTCCCTCGGGGAAGTTCTCGACGAGCCTCTCACACACAACCACACCAGAACAACAATAAGAACTAAACGGCCCACGGGGCTAAAATGCAAGAGAATTCTTTACGAAAAGTCGCAAGTACGCAAGACACACAAGTGTTAAGGACGCTAGTCTAACGCAGAGTGACTAGACCGCATGGCGCCGGTAATCAGCGCCCTCGTGTTGCGGCCAAATATCGATTTTCGAATCGACCGTCGTATCCCTAAATATGGCGACCTGTTGCCGCTACGCGCGCAATTCGAAGTTCGCCACGGTGTACGAAGCTCGATGAATCGAAGGCTCACGAGTTGCAGGCTCTTCTGGGTGGCGGGAATCTCTTCCACCACCGATATCCCGCGTTGTAGAATGCCCTTGGCACTCTCCCGTGTCCTTTCGTTCGATAGCCGGAGGTAGCTTGGCCAGGACTATTCTCCAGAGCTTTACGTGGCGTTCGTCGACACGGATCCCAACAGTCAATTCGTATGTCGTGGGTTTTAGTCGTGGCAGGTCTCATTCGAAGCTTGTCGGTCGTCGTTAGGGCCTCGTCTCCCCCATGTTAGAGAAAAGTCGTAAAACAAAACAAAAGAATAAATGATATGCTCGATAGTCTTTAGTCGGTCACGGTCGCCTCTCGAAAATACTGTCAGACCTCGGGGTCAACCTACTCATTTTCTCATCTTCACACATTCCGCTAGGGTCGTTTAAGGGGTGAGGAGCCTGTCATAACATGCAATGTTACAACCCATACCCAGTTTGAATTTTGCTTTTATGGTGTTGGTGACCGCCCAGGCGAAAGCATTTTCAGCTAAACTTGCGTCTTTAGCAAAAACCCGATTCCAAGCCCTCTCAGCAAGCACTTTATCCGCCTTATGACGCTCCGCAATATTATCGTGATTTTTGGAGTATGCGATATCGTGCTGCTTGCACGCAGCGTCTAGAGCGTTGATACCACGATCACCGCGAGCTAACCTCTTTACCAATTTTGTACCAGGTCCGCAGTATTGATAGCCGGGGACATGCAATTCGACGGGGAGATTGTTGTTGATTTTATTTATCAACCCACAACCACTTCTTTGTCTACGTGTGTATCCAACCATGACTAATCATGAACTAACAGAAATTCTATAAAAGCCTGTATTTTATACGTAAATATATTAGTTCTCATTGCGACGATTGCCAAGCATCATGAAATTTCAAGATCAAACGATTAAACTACCCATCGCCAATTTCGATAATATGGTCGAGCAAAAAAAGAAGAAGGGGAAACGGCCCGGGGCTCTACTACCAAATAGTGTGAGGGATGTCTTTTGCGGGCCTTCGAATGGTGGTAAAACTAATGCCCTTCTCACGCCACTGACCCATGCGAATGGTCTACGATTTGAGAATGTGTACGTCTATTCAAAATCCCTCAATCAGCCAAAGTATGAGTTATTGAAGAGATTGTTGGAACAGGTTGAGGGGCTGGGTTATTTTCCGTTTGATGAGCACAATGAGGTTGTGGAACCGAAAGATGCACATCCCAACTCGATTATGATTTTCGATGATGTGGCCTGTGAGAAGAAAGATAATATCAGAGCATATTTCTGTGTGGGACGACACAAGGATGTCGATAGTTTTTATCTTTGTCGAACGTATGCCCGAATTCCGAAACATTTGGTGCGTGATAATGCAAACTTATTGGTTCTTTCCGTCAATATGAAATGAATTTGAAACATATCTATGCTGATCATGTGAACACCGATATGACCTATCAACAATTCAAAGATTTGTGTTCGGCGTGTTGGAACGACGGTAGATATAGTTTCGTTACCATCGACAAAGACAGTGAGATTAACGCCGGACGATATAGGGGAGGTTTTGACTGCTTTATAAGTCTGAATCACGAATAAAGCACGTACAGTTACAACACATCGATCAAACTAGCAGCATGGCGAGCTCCAAGATACGTGAGCAGAACGATGTGTTGCAAGAAATAGCCAGGGCTAGCGATATCATTCGACGTAAACACGAAATGATAAAAATGGGGAGAGACACTAGCGAGCAGGCTATCAGTGAAATCTTCAAACCTCTGGTTACACCGCTGCATCAGTTGGTAGATTCATCGAAGCAGCAGCAGCGGCTACTAATGAAGCGAGAAGTAAAAACGGAACCGAGTTCGGTTAAAAAAACAGAGAAGACAGCAGATTTTGTGAAAACAGAAGATTATAAGAATGTTCATGGTGATGATGATGATGATGACGACGATAATGATTCATATAAAAGTGCGATTGAGGGAAGCTTGTCAACTAATATTGCTATTGGTAACAATACCACAACAGTCGCCGCTATGGGTGATGCGAATGATACCCATGATGATGATGACGATGATGATAACCAGGATGACGCATCTGCAATCGCCTCTACAAGCACACCGATGTCGGAAAAGGAAGTCAAGACGGCGCGCTATTTAAGCATGTTTACCTCGTCCAATGAGCAAAAGAACTTGGATAGGAAATATGGTGTTCGAAAGTTGGCTGGCGGAATGAAGATTGGTGATTCGGATATCGTATTTGACAATGATCACATATATGTAGGCGATAAGAGCTATGAGAACACACCGGGATTGCTCGAATTGTTATTCAAAAAGTTTCCCAATCCTGCGATGGTGAATAAAAACGATAAATTGAATTATATCAAAGTCGTGAAAAAAACGAATGCACATCGAAGATATACAAAACTGACAAAAGCTTCTATTATGATAGAGAAAAAAGTTCAAAGTACAGAGATTTTATTGCCCCGTACATCGGCCTGCCGGTGAAAAACTCTAAGCAGAGACGTGGTAATAGTATATTGTGTATCAAGGAGGCTAAGTTGGTCTTTATACGCCGAGCGTGATGTTTGCAGTATTCGTCTTCGACGTTCACGCGCCAAAGGTAAAAGGCCAAAGGCGCGCGAACGTCGAAGATGAATACTGCAAACACGCGAGGTGTATGAAGATCATAGCCTCCGTGGTATACACCATATTTTATGTAACGCGGCGCGATTTACAAGCGAATGTGTTTCTCAGATAACCAGATCAGATCGAGCACAAGTTGCAATCCTTGTTGTCCTCTGATGCTGTTTAAATGCTGCTGCTATGCCAGCATCAATGTGAAAACATGATTTGCTGGCATTCATTGTGCAAAGCAGAAACTCGCGCTCTGCGGATGCTTGCTCAATGCCGTCACTTTGTCTTTAAGCGAGCTCACGCATCCAATGCTTGCATACTGTTCCGATATTGAGGTTACACCTTGGCGGTTAATTGCTACGTTCAAATGTTGGGAAAAGCTGGCAAAATGCCAGCAACTTGCCGTCAAATTGTTATCTGGGTTGCCTCGTTCTGAAAACATCGCGTCCATTGAACTAATGCCAACCACCTTTAAGTTAGTATGCTAAGAAGATAATGCAGAATAAGTTTCGACAGTCGTGTTCATTATTTACCTGCAGAGAGGCATCTAATGACTCTTTTATGTTCTTAGGACAATAAAATAAGCAAACCGACTCGCACCGCTATCTTTTTTTTCACTGATCAATAAGCGCCTACTTTATGTTCTCCGAACAAACCTCATAAAGCGCGTAAATCGCGCCTGTGTTACATAAAGGTTTATTACCCACCCATAAAATTGTGCGAGGGCAAGGCACGGAGTATGTTTATTGGGATGATCTTAATGAGCTCGTTGATCGTCTTCGACTACTCATGGCATCTCAAGCGGCTGGTAACACTAGCCACAACAATGAAATCTCCTACATTATTGAGGAGCTACGCGAGGCGAGAATCATTTATTAGCATTAGATTAATCATAAAATAATCATTCGGTCACAGATTGTTGAACAATGAGAGATAAGTAAGAGTAAGAGTAAGAGTAAGCTTTATTTGGCGCTCTGGGACAGGTCCCCTCAAGCGCATTAACGATACAGCATGAAGAATCATGAAGATAATTAAGTAGTAATAGTGGTAGTAATAGTAATTATCATATGTATAAACAAACGAAAAAGAGTAAAATTAGATAAAAGAATATAGAAAATTACATGAAAGGATATAGGTGAGACAAATTAAAGAAAATAAAAACTACAAAAGCAAAGATTCAAGCAGAAGTAACAAAAGAGTACTGAGATAGTATAGAGATTCGCAGTATGAGAGGCAGAAACTTATTATAAGGTGGATGACAAGAATTTAATCTGCAGATAAATTCAGAGGAGTACCCCCATTTGGTAACGTGGCTATAGGGAAAACTGCAGAAAAACCTATGCCGGGTACATCAAAAATAAAAGAGAAAAAAAAGACCTCAACTCGCTTCTGAGCTAGAGCCAGTATATGCCAGTTTGAAGAGATGGGTAAAGAGTTTGGCTTTGAATGAGTTGAGACTGTTCATGTTCCGAATCTCCGTGGGCATTCCAGAATTGTGGTGCTGCTGATCGAAAAGACTTCTTCAACAGTTCGGTTCTGCAGATTGGCACAGTAAGATGGTCAGTTTGTGCTCTTGTGTCGCGTGATAACGTTCGATCCCTGAAGACAAGGTGCTGCGATAGGTAGAGAGGTGTTTTGGTCCTAAGTATATTGAAGATCATACACCCGAGGAAATATTTGCGTCTGTCGCTGATCTTGAGCCATCCAAGCTGTTTGTAGTAAGGTGTGATATGTTCATCTCGTCTTAGATCGAAGATGAACCTCACACATGCGTTTAGGGCTCTTTCCAGGAGAAGATTCAGTTCGCCCGTCAAGTCCAGGTAAACGAGGCAGCAGTCGTCAATATGTAGGAACACTAGTGTGGTTATGAGAAGAACCCTAAGTTCTTTCGGGATGTTTCTTCTATTTATCCGCAGCTGGTGAAGTGTGCCGAAGATCTTTCTGACCGTGGAGTCGGTGTGTTCATGCCACTGTAGTTTGTTCGTTATAGTGACCCCAAGACACTTTGTGTTCGTCGAATATTGAAGCGGCTGCCCATGAACAGTGACTGGAGCTAGGCTGATAAGGTTGATCGTATTTATATGCCTAGTTGTTCCGATGACCATGACCTTTGTCTTATCTGCGTTTAGTAGAAGCCCTTTCTCAAGCACCCATGCGTAGAATGATGCTACATCTTCGTTGACCTGTCGTATGCCAGTTTCGAGTTCCGATGGTGCACAGTGGAGATAGAAAACCGTGTCGTCCGCGAAGATACTGTGACTGCAATGCCGTATCCTTTTCCTGAGATCTGAAACATAAATGGAGAATAGGAGGGGTCCGAGAACCGAACCCTGAGGAACTCCATTTTCGACCTGGAGCCAATCTGAAATGTTTTCTTGTCCGTCCCGGACCGCCTGTTTTCTGCCAATGAGGTAAGAGCATAGCCATCTGAGGGCCGAGTTTGAGAAGTTTTACTCCCTGAGTAGTGAGAGTAGCACATCGTGTCGAACTCTGTCAAAAGCTTTTGAGAAGTCGAAGAGGACCGCCACTGTAATCATTCTAAGATCTGCAGCCTTGCGAATATCGTCCGTCAGCCGGAGTAGAGCAGTGTGCGTGCTAAAACCCTTACGATACGCAGATTGAGAGGGATCATGAAGGCCGTTTTTGTCAAGAAATTCCATGATTTGCTCTGTTACAATCCTTTCAAGGGCTTTAGAGAGCGAAGGAAGTATAGAAATTGGTCGGTAATCTCCGCATGAGGTAGGTGTTTTAACTTTGGGTAGGGGAGTGACGAGCGAATATTTCCAGTTTTCCGGGAAGATGCCCTGCATTAAGGAGAAGGTAAAAAGATGATGAATTTGTGTCCTCAGACTTGGAAGGGCCAGTTTAATGACGCTTATAGCTATACCATCAACGCCTGTAGCGTTCGACCTAGAGTGATTCAGTGCCTTGTCTAGTACCCTAATAGAGATGTCTTTGAAATAGAACTTACTATCGTCATATTCGACTTGCCCTAGATAGTAGGGAGCAACAGAGACGCCCTCTCCCTCGCGACCCATTTTCACAAAATATGCATTTAACTCAGATAGAGGGAGGTCTATCAAAGTATTTGTCTTCCTTGTGGGAATCAGTCCAAATTTGCGAAGCTCAGACCAGATTTCTCTAACGTCTCCCGCCGACCTAAACACTTGGATATAATGGCTCGATTTCGCGTCCTTGACCATTTTCTGCGCTTCGTTTCGTAATCTTCGGAAATTAAAGTGAAGCGAAGAATTTCCACGATTTTTCTTCCAGGCCCTGCGTGCCCTGTCGCGCTTCGCCATCACTTCCCTTATATCGGGAGTGAGCCAAGGCGCGGGTGCGTTTTTAGCGCTAACCTGACGAATAGGAGCATGTCGGTCTAGACAATCAGTCACAAGACAATTGAAGATTTCTACTTTGGAGTCAATTGAGCGAACTTCGAAGAATTCACTCCAATCTGCCTCTTCCAGATCCCTGTGGAACAATTCAAGGTTAATCTTCTGCAATGAGCGACAAGAGAATGTGCGGAGAGCTTGCCTTACTACCTTCAGATCGTAGGTTATGTATATTAGATCGTGCGCAGAGAGAAAGGGGACTTCATGTTGTCCGCGGTCTGTTACCTTATCAAGATCGTCTACGATACAAAGATCGATCAGCGTAGAAGAGTTCTGGAGGTGGTGCGTCGGTTCAGAAGGAACCAGATGTAGGTTTGAGCTGCTTATGAACCGCCTTAGGTGATTGCTATCGTGGTTTGCATTCAATAGGTCTGTATTGAAATCTCCACAGATGATTTGATTACTAAACATAGGGTATAGTCTAAGAAATGAATTTTCGAAGAGGTCGAGAAAGCCTAGGTGAGGTGGTCGATAAACCACTGCCAGGAGGACTTTAGAACCATAGCCTGGCGAGGATTCGGCTATCACATATTCAGGTTTACCCTGATAGGAACCTCCCGAGTCACCCAGCACCTGAACTTGAAAATTTTCGCGGATGTAGAAGCCTACACAGCGAAAAACTTTGTACCCATGCAGTGCAATAAAATCATCAGATGTGGGTGGTTTCAGCCACGTCTCAGACATACAGATGACGTCGTAGTCTGCAGCTTCAAAGAACATACGAAATTCGTCAAGGTGACCGACGAGCGACTGACAGTTTACGTTGCACAGCCTGAGGGCGCCGCAGGAGTATCTATCCGAATTATCCATAATTTGTCATTCTGACTTTATCCAGTATGCGCCTCTTAAGAATCGGACATTTCGTGCCGTCTAACGCGGTATGCGCGGAGTCTGTACCGGCGGACTTGCAGTTTCGGCAACAAGGAGGCTTATCCCTTTTATTACAATCGCGCATTTCGTGATCGCCCGAACAGTGCCCGCAGCAGGCAGCCGATCTGCAGTCGCGTGCTTGGTGTCCATATCCGAGACATTTGTAGCATTGCGCTACTTTAACGTGGTCGTCAAATCTACATGCCGAGAGACCGATATAAATTCTCTGCTCGTCTTTAATCGCAACCCGAGTTTTGGGAGATACCTCAAGGACACAGTTTGTGTAAGCCTTACCATCTCGCGGAGGATATATGTAAACAACCTTAGTGAGTTTATCGTCCGTGCCACTCAAATTCAAATTGATAAAGTCTGACCGAATTTCCTCCTTTGTGAGATCTTTAGAGACGCCGTAAATTATGACTCGCGGATTATATCTGAGGTCTTCAACAACCTCGAGTCCTGCCTTTGCAAGAGCTGGATGCGCCCGGACTTTATCGAGATCGACTTTGTTGGCCTGAATACGTATGCCGTTGTTTCTGGATCCACTGATCCTTTCGACTTGTAATCCGACCTCAGCTGGCTTGACGAGATTTGTTACATCCTTTTTGGTCGCACTCGACGATTCATATTTGGTGGCAGAGTCGGCTTTAGGCGCGATAATGAAGTTAACTGATTTTTTAACCTCTACCGTGGGTCCTTTCGGTACATGAACTTTGTTTTGCTTCACTACGGCGGCAAAATTTTTTTCTTGGACCGATTTCTGTGCAACGGGATGCTTATTCAAGGCCTCAATCACCCCGGTAGTGCAGTTTCTGGTTATGCCCGCGCATGCTTTGATGACTGCTTTTTTGCATTCATTTGCGGTCGTCATTTGAGCAGCTAAAGTTAGATATGCACTAATCAACTTACTAAAGGACGTCTGATACATTAAGAATGCCTCCTGAAGCGCTGTTTTCTTTTCAACCGTTTCTTTACACGCCCTAATGTGTTTCATGACTATGTTGTCCTGTTTAAGCAAGTTTGACCGCAGTTCGTTCATTTCCTCATTAACTATTGGGAGATAGATCTCACAATCCGCTTTCGACGCGTTTGGACTCGAAAAAACCGAATTGTCCAGAAAAGACATAGAACTAATATTCGCGCCTGATCCCTGGCTACCCGTACGGCTCCTCGCAGCTGATGCCATATTCGCCGTCGGTAATCAGGCTTGAGAGCCGAGTAAACAAACGAAGATAGCGCAAGATAACACCAGAGACAGCACTGGCATGCGCAAGCCAGGCTGCGTGTTGGAAAACCAACTGTCAATCGAAGAAAAGGTTAGAACAAAACGTGCATTAAATACCTGATTTTTGTACAAATGAGTGGAGGAAAACACTATCTCTCAATATCAACGAAGACCACCGTGAAAACCACTTGAATGAGTGCCACTAAGTATGAAGAAGAACCAGAATAAACACTTATACAAGCGCAAATTTGAGGAGCAAAAGAAGAACACAGCCGGCACTTCAGAGAGAGAGAGAGAGAGATAGATAGATAGATAGATAGAACATTTATTGAGCGCTCTGGGACGGATCCCCTCAAGCGCTGGCACTTTAGATTACATTATAGCAGAAATTTTACATGCGCCTGTCATACATTGTACTTAAGGTATCATAAACATGCTGGTTTTATATATAACTAAGTGATTAATCTAATATAATATACTATGATTTTAATATATACTAAGATATGGTATGACATGATTTTGATTTTGACTTTGACTAGTCCTATTCACAGCGATAAATCTAAGACTAGTTCGAATTTATTTATTTGTGTGTTTTCATGTGTGTAAGTACAAGAGTGTATGTGTGTGTGTGTGTGTCGTGATTAACGGCCTATACCTATAAGAGTGTGCATGTTCGAGGCTGAGTGAGGTGGGTTAGATATGCCATGGAGGCCCACTCAGCGAGTCCCGGCATTTGCCCTTAGTCCACAGGGAAAACCATGGCCCAAATAACCTGAGGAAGGACTCCGTCTAGGTGACTAGATTAAAGGACAGCATTAGCTTGTGTCTGACTAGAGAGTAAGTGATTGAACAGGTGATATTTGAAAGTGACTAGAGTTTCACAGTTACGGACGTCCAAAGGTATATTGTTCCAATATGCAGCACCTACGTGTGTGAATGAGTTTTTGAAATATTGAGTCCTACACGGTTTGATAGCTAGATTTTCGGATGGTGCTCTTGTGCCTCTAATCCCTGCTTCTGTTTTATACTCAAATTTACTTTTCAGGTGGTTTACTGTGGTATCTGAGTCTCCAATACATTGTACAGTAATGTTCAATAATGGGTTACCAGTGGCTAACTGTTTTCTTCGGACTTTTTCGGAAACGAGACTCCATTTTAGTCGTATTCGATGTGCCGATAGTCGAAATTATAATAATAATAATTATGACCCCTTATAAGAATAATATTATATTATTTTATTGATTGTATCCGAAAAAGTCCGAAAAAAACAGTTAGCCACTGGGAACCCATTCATGAACATTACTGTACATCATGCAGCCTAGTACATATTCTTTTCTAGCGTTGACTTTCAACCACCCCATCATTGTAAAGTAGGGGGTGATATGTTCATCCCTACGGATATTATAGATGAATCTAACGTATGAATTCGAGGCTCTTTGTAGCGAGAGCGTGAGTTCGTCAGTCAGGCCAAGGTGTATGATACAGCAGTAATCGATCAGAGGAAAAACCAGAGTTGATATTAGCTGTATGCGTAATTGTTCGGGCAATAGTTGGCGACAAAGGCGTAATTGGCATGCGGTGCTGTATATTCTTTTAGTAACGTTATTTATATGAGGCCTCCAAGTGAGGTCGCTCGTCAGCGTGACTCCCAAAATGTATAGATTAGATGAATATTCAATCCCTGTTACCCGTACTTGAATACGTGGCATAGTCCTAAAATCCAAAGAATTTATGTACCTCGTCGACCCAACCAATATCACTCTAGTTTTACCACTGTTCAATTGTAGCCCGTTGTCATCTGCCCATCCGCAGACCGCGTCGACGTCTCTGTTGACCATCGCAATCCCACTGAGGATGTTAGCTGGTTCACACTCGATCATCAGCTGGAAGTCATCGGCGTAGAAGTTGTAGCTACAGTTACATAATATATTGCGAAGATCTGAAACATAAATGATAAAGAGCAAGGGTCCCAGAACCGATCCCTGGGGCACGCCCAGCGTCTTATTGACCCACTCAGATAAGGCCCCGTTAGTTCTCCTAACAGCCTGCCGCCTCTTGGTGAGATACGAATGAAGAAATTTAAGGACAAGAGGTGAGAAGCTCAGCTTCCTCAGCTTTGTGAGAAGTATGGAATGATTAACCTTGTCGAAGGCTTTGGAAAAATCAAATGAGACCATAATAACGACCTTTCTTTTGTCTATCGCCCGGTGGCAGTAGTCTACGACCCTAATAAGCGCAGTATGAGTGCTACGTCCCTTCCTGTAGGCCGATTGGAATGGGTCATACAGGTTTCGTTCCTCAAGGCAGTCAGAGATTTGGTCTGCTACCAACCTCTCGAGACACTTAGAGAGTGCGCATAGAATAGAAATAGGTCTGTAGTCGTTGCATGACATAGAAGATTTCTTTTTGGGAAGAGGCACGATGACAGAATCTTTCCATAAGGAGTGGAACACCCCGTGTGAAAGCGAGAAATGGAACAGGAGCTCTATGATGGGTAGGAGAACGGGAAGACTTTTCCTAAACGCATCAATTGGAATTCCGTCTATTCCAATTGCGTTCGATTTTGAGTGGACGACGGCTTTAAAGACCTTTTCGGTTTCGAAGTTGCAGATATGCAACTTATTATCATCGAATGGTTCTTCTACTGCTTGACTGAGGGTTTCAGGCGCCAGTCGTCGACCGTAGTCCACCTGTACAGAATCGGAAGACGCGAAGTGTTTGTTCAGATCAGAGATCGAGAAATGTAAGTTACGCGCCGAAGATTTCGATTTGACGAGTCCTAGCCTCCTAAGTTTAGCCCATACCTCTGATGGAGATTTCGAGGTGCTGAGAGTCGTGGTGTGAAATTCATTCCTAGCACTATCGATTTTGGTCCTGACCAGGTTGCGAAGATGTTTGAACCTGTCGTGCAGTGTCGGGCATCTCTTTCTTCTCCAGACTCTACGTACCTGGTTACGCTCGTTCATGAGAGCTCTAATTTCTGTTGTCAGCCAAGGCGCAGGAGCTTTATTTGGTTTTGTCTTTGCTTTAACTAGTGGTGCATGCCTATCCAGGCCGACAGTCACCGTGGTATTCATGTAATCGACCTTCGAGTCAATGTCATCACTACAGAAGAAAGGTTTCCAATCAACGCTACACAAATCTCCTAGGAAGTTGTCGATTGAGAAGTTTTTGAAATCTCTATAGGAGATTTCTCTCGCTTCCTTCTCTACTCCTACATCCAGCACGATATAGATGAGGTCATGCGCTGAAAGAAATGATATGTCCAATTGCCCAGATGAAACTAATTCGTCAGGACCGTCAACAATACAGTGGTCTATCCACGTCGCACTATTCTTGAGATCATGCGTAGGCTCGAACGGGACAAGATACAGATTAGAACCATTCACGAAATTCCATAACCGATCGCGCATTTTGTTACTATCATATGCCTGTGGTCTAAGGTCAAGGTTTAGATCGCCGATTACAACATGGCAGGAATAATGCACGAAGAATTGCAAAAAGGAGTTCTCGAAATCACTCAAGTACGCCGTATCCGGGGGCCAGTACACTACGCTCAGCATTAGCTTCTCTGTTCGAGAGACCTCGAGCTCCGCGATGATGAACTCTGGCTTGCGACAGTATTCTCCCCCAGAATCCTGGAGTATTCGCGTCTAAAGATCGCATTTTACATAGAATCCTACGCCTCCACCCTTTTTGCCTGTTCTATCGCATCTGTATTAGGGTGGTCCTTAATTGTGGGTCGATGGAATTTTTGCCGTTCCGCCCCCTAGATTGGTTCGAAATCAATTCAAAAAAACGTGGGTAAAATTTGAGCTTTCTAGCTCAACGGGAAACCGTGCCGGTAAACCCGTACTTTCTCCCGTTTGAATAACATGGGATTTTTCGTCAATTGAATGCATTTTTTTTTTACAAGCCTATCGTTCATCGGAAAAATCTGTCATTCCGTCACTTTATGGTTCTATAGTGTGTAAGTTAGTGCAAATTTTTTAGGTAAACTCAAATCATATTCCGTAACTGCATCAACAAGCCGACGATTTTAAAAAATTACAACTCCATCCATCCGAAAAGGCTCCCATGTGGGTATGAACCATTGGCCCAGCCTTCGGCCGTGTTAGGCCCGAATGTCGCCAAGCGTTGGCATAGACGATGTCACCAGGCATGGGCCAACATCGAAATGATAAGATAAGGCCGATAATGGGCCAAGTGTCTTGCCAATCCTCGGCTCATCGTTGATCTGGACGATCGGACCATTCTTGGGCCAATCGATTTTTTATTGCTCGGTCCAGAATTGGGCTTCATATTGTGGAAAATGGGTTGCGAATTCCGTTATTAGAAAAATTATTCGATTATATTATAGTATCCGATAATATATAATTATGATACAGATTCGTATGATATTTATACATTATATTAAATTATGTACGATGTCATTTCAGATCATTGGCGTGGGTTTAAACATCTTTATTCTGAAATTAACACTAAATGACATATGATCAGCAATATAATCTTCATATGTATATGTTCAATATGTAGCTAGGACTTTGACTCATCACATCGTAATATCTTATCGTACCTGGGTACTCATTTGCTTACACAAACTATCACACTAACCATAATGCAACTGGAGATCTCGAATGTTTGTATTCGTCTCAAAAAAAAAGGAAAAAGAGAAAAAAAACTGATCACAAAAAATAAATGTAGATTTTAATTTCGGTTCTGATTCATCTAAAAAACAAATATAATAACACAAGAAATAAAAAAAAGTAGAGAAAAAGTGAAACTGAAGTCCAACTGTCTCACTGTGCAGCTTGCACAATTCGTTCAGCTTTGCCTCCTTCGCGATCCCCTGATCGTGCGAGCCATATTCCAGTCAAGCTCCGGACTTGTTTGGGTGTATTTTTTCCTGCGTATTTCCTTATCAAGATATCTGAAAGTGTGATAATAATAATTATCAATATTATTCTGCTGAGTATGGCCAGTGGCTCCAATTTTCTACGTAATGCAGACACAGAGAATAATTATAATATAGGAAGAGTGAACGTTTGATGATATTTAATAGAGATCACTGAATAAATGATTGCGCACCTTCCATGCAAGAATACACCACAGTCGCACTGAAATTCCTCTTGCCTACCCCTTTTACGATTCTCCCACATCCGCTGTATAGTCGTTGAATACTTTTTCGTATGATCTCTGGTAAAATACTTGCAATATCTTCTTCGATCGTGTTTCCACAAGCAAACAACAACATATGAGTCGTCTGTAATCGAAAATTGACATATTTATCACAATAATGAATCGCATTACAAAATTAAGTTTTCAATTGCAGAGCAGAATATAATATTACCAACTGAAAAGCTATTGAGAAAACTGATTTGAATAAACTCAAATGAAGTTGATTAAATTACCATAGTTTTTTTCATTGCAGGGTCCAATAGCTTCGTCTCGAGATTTGCAAATTCGTCCATATTCTCTAAAGGAAACTGCATGTTTAATTTATTTATTGACGAGGCCTGCTCATCGGCTGTTTGCTCATTTCTTGCAACAGCAGCAGATTTCACCACACGATATATTTTTGAGATATTATATAGAATACTGCGTTTGGCAGATCTTATTTTTGTTTCAATTCTTCCCTCCATTGCCCTTAGATCTTCTAATGTAGCATAGTTGACACTTTTTTGTGCATCGTTTTTGTCAGCAGGATAGCTCTTAGGCCGTCGTATTGGTTCAGTACTGTTTGTAATCATCTGTATATGATTCGGAGTTTCAGTAATTCGAGTCGATATTGTCTTATCAGCTGTCTCTGAGCGCGAAGGTTCCGTTCTTATTTTACCTGTAGTTTTTGTTTTTGAGTGTAGAGGTACTATTCTTGTGCTCTCAGTAGTTTGTGAGTGTAAAATTATCGGTGTTGTTTTATCATTTTTTTGTTTTGTTTTTACTGGTTCTGAGCGTGATACTATCGGTGTGCTATGTTTTTTGGTTGCTCCTGTATGTTTATTATTGATGGGAGTACGAGCTTGTTCGTCGTTAGATAAGTATTCATTCATCGCATCATGGTTGTGAATCTCTGAACCTCTGTCGCTTTCTGAACCGTCTGATGAGCCTGAAGAAATGAAATTATTTAAAATATTGATGGAAAAATGATGACATTATTCGATGCAATTTAAAAGAATTCGATATTATTTCGGTATTTGTAAGCATTCACCTCGCTTACTATTCCTAAATATATCAGGACTGCTTACGAATGACGAATTCATAATTTTCTTATTTTTACGTGGTGGCGTGTCATATCGAGTGTGGCTGCAGTCAGTACTGTCTGATGAGAATGAAGAAACGAAATGGGTTAGAATATCGGAAAAAATGATATGGTTATTCCTAATTTGAAAAAATGTTGTAACATTAGTTGCTGTAAGTATTATATCTCGTTTACTATTCATATCTATACCATTGTCGCTGCCTGCCAATGACGAGTTGATCATTTCTCTATCTTGATGATGTGAATTAGAACGTTGAATCGGATTGGGTGTTGAAAAAGTTCGGAGCTCATTGCGTCCTACAAGAATATTTGATATAAGTTAGGATCCAGGAAATCGTTGCACATTTCACCAACCATTACCATTGCTAGCTCGTGGTGTAATTTTCTTTTTCTGACGTTTAGTCTCGTTTAATATTTTGTCAACTTCTCTTTGAGAATAAATTCTGGGATTTTCTGGATCATTGGAATCATATTCTACATCGCCGTTAATACTTTTTATTTCCGCGGTAGTGAAAGATCGTTTCAAGTAAATCGAACCATGAGAATAAGAGCCTAGGAAATAATGTTAGAAACCCATGTCATTTGTGATGAAATCAATGAATCAATGTGAGAATAATGCCACTCTAGCGGACTCACTTGCTTCTTTAATGATTTTAACCTCGTATTCTGAAAAGTCTTCTTCTAGAGGGATACGATCTCGGACCCACTCATTTATGTGCATAAGGTCTTCAGGTACAGGATATCTGCAAATCCACACTGCATTTGACTCGCTATAGGATAACCACGATCTTAGGACTAGATCAACACTTCTTTTATTATTTTCTAGAGTTTCCCTGAAGAAATTCACGACGACGTGGGTCGTATTTTTTTTTAATGCCATATTGCTAGCAATCGCACAAAATATCTAAATATTACCTGAATGAATGAAATGATAAATAAATAAATAAATGAATTTGTTTTATAGTTACCATGGAGTTGATATGCGGAAATTTTCCGTTGAAATATATACCAAGCGGCTCTAAACTTCACAGTCAGTCACAGCCAACTCGACACTACACAAGTTTTTTGTATGTTCCTCGTAGGCACATGCTCTTTGTAATTTCAAACTGTAATTTATGTAATTATTTTACGGCCCGTCACAGTTTTTATTTTATTTTATTTTTTATTTGTTTCTCACAAAATAAAGCTATAGAATACGTATAATGTTATTTTTTTTATATTTTCAACTTTCGATTAGTGTAATAGAGTTAGGCAATATGTCTTTTGCTCGACAGATAACTTCACACATTTTTTTTTTATTCCCGATGATAGGAATTGCATAGTTGTCATTGAAATGTTTCCAAGCTCATAGATTCCCAAGACCTGGGAATCACATGGATAATCAAATGCACTTCCCACTATGTCTATTGATTGTCCTTCTATTAATAAGTCTCTAGCATATAGTACGTTTTCAGTTAACGCCAGAAATCGTTGTACTTGGAATATATTCCCGTTCTGCAGTTGAACAACATTATTAGGATGAGACGTACTTATTCGCATCCCAGTGAGATTAATCTCTTTATATGCAGCCTTGTACTGACACTGATCAGACTTTCGAATTCTCTCACAGTCAGTGATCAGAGCATGAGGACGCACCAAACCTTCAGATGACATTTCTAGTTCCGATAGGCGTCGACAAACTTGAGCTAAAGGAAGTCGTGGAGTCCTAATTAATTTTTTTATCATCGCTAAAGTATTTTCGAACGGAAATGTTGAAAAATCGCTCAATGGCATTCTCAAATGCCTTATATCGTCAGCAACATGCAGAAGATTATGAAAATTCATAACTTGTGATTCTGTCCCATAAAAAGTTGGCAATAGTACAAAGAATTTTTTTAAATATTCGGCTACGATATCCACCATTGGGACAGCTGTTTCTCGACCACATAAGATGCGAGATGCAGCATACAAAAGCATAAAATGCTTGTACTTTTCTTGCGGTAATATATTTCTCAAGAGCACACCACCACAATAAAAAAGAACAAATCTGTACTGAGTTGCCTTCCAGTTTGCTAAATCATTCAGATCCAATTTTTTACGCTGGAATTCACAAGGAATGTCTGTCTGTAAAGCTGATAATAACCGACATAATGTCTTTAGTTCTTCTTTTCCTAACTTGGACAATCTGTTTCCGACAGACCATTTCTGTAGTAACGATTTCATGACACCTTGACATTTTAGGTGCATATAATCAAGTATGACGCCCTTTACGATATCAAAAAATGGTATATCGAGTAACGGAGAAGTGATACCATCTAGGTGATGTCCTGGGTCATCTTTGTTTCTAAATGATTCATTAGTTCGTAGGTCACATTCTGAATTGGCTAATATTCTCCGATGATCGATAGTTCTCCCTCGTACAACACAGCGTTCACAAGAACTGAACGCTACATGCGATTTAGTGCATTTCAAAAAAGCACGTGCAGGTGTGTCGCAGACAAATGCTATAATTTTGAAGATGTATATTTTGTTTGAAATAGTTACACCGCCGATAGTAAGCTTAGCAGCTTCTGCAATAAAATCTTTCAGAAAAACATGGGGTGTAATTGGCTTTCCTGGTCCAGAAAATATAGCAACAATAAATGGCTTATTGCTGTAATGTTCATGGCATACTTGCATCAGTATAGGCCAAAACTGTTGATTGGAGTTACGGAAAATCGGAAGACCGTCAACATTCACTAAAACTTTTATTGTCTCCTCCGTATAGGTCTCTGGAGAAATTCGTTTTGCCAGTTGTTCTTCTATTCCAAAGTACGCATATTGTCCAAAACGTCCATCTTTCATATCCATGATTTCTATTAAATCTGCCGGTGTTCGTTTGGTCTGTAGAAGGGTGTTCGCTGTAGCAGGAAGTCTATGTCCAAACGATCTTAAAGTTTGCAGTAACTCAGTTATGACGCAATTCTTTAGGGTTCCGATATTCCTGACAGCCCATAACCGTAATGCTTCCTGTAAGTTCCGTGGGTTATTTCGATTTTCAGGCTCTTCTTCATATGGAAAGCCATCCGAGTCATCGTTTGAAGTAGAGTTCAGGTGACTTGACAAATCACTAGCTCGATCTTCATCTACAGCCCCTTCACTGCCAGAATCTTGTAAACTGAGTGCGAAAATTTCATCAATTTTTGAGGACAGCTGTCTTTCATTCACATGAGTATAGTGCGACGCAGTCGAATTAGCTTCCTGGCAGCTGTGGTTAGACAGTCTAGAAATTTCGCTTTGAAGACTATTATCACTAATGATTGAGGCAACATCGTTATCACTGTCCGCGGACGATGAATTCTCGTGCTTTCTTTTTAAATTCCTATGCTTTTGAACATGCTCGTAAGCAGTATTCAATGGTTTCTTTGGCATGATAATATTAACGTTTCTCGCGATCTTGGGTTATACTACGCTGATATCACATAAAGGCCGACTTTCTAACGTCGAAACACTTGGAGCAGCGTTGAGGTAGCCGAGAAAATAAGAAAATAAGAAATCTCCGAAACCAATATAACAATTGACAGTTTTGCCTCAAATAATATTATACAGGGTGATTCAGTTTGACCGGGCCACTTTGTCAGGGTGGGTAAGATGAGATTATTTCTTCCGGAGTAATTCGGTATAACTTGTTACTGAAATGTTCACGATTTTCTGGAAATTAAAATTTTGGCGTCGTCTTCGTTGTCCAGGTCGTACGCATCGTAGTCTCCGTCGTCAAGGTCATAACCTTCATAGTTTCCATCATACAGGTCGGTAGCTTTATAGTTTTCGCCGTCGATGTCGTTAGTTTCGTAGTTATCATCGCACACGTCATCAGCTTCGTAGATTTGACTTTAAAAGCTACGAAGATTACAACCTGAAAGATGAAAACTACGGAGAATACGAATTGGACGACGAAAAATACGAAGGTTACGATACGGAGAACGAAAACTACGAACATTACGACTTGAATGACGAAAACTACGATGCGGACTACCTGGACAATGGAAACTACGAAACTAAATACCGGGACGACGAAAACTATGAAAATCCAACGGATTGTTGGCGAAGTACATAGAATTTGGTCATAGAATTGATTGAAGAATTCACCCTGTCAAATGGCCCGGTCAAACGGGTACAGTGGCCTGTACATCAAGACAAGTTGTTGGCTGATACTATTGGACCAAGAATTGGACAAGGTTTGGGCCGGGTGTCTGGTCCAGTCCGTGGCATGTGCGACTGGGCCATATGTCATACAAGCAACGGCCCAAGCGTGGATACCAAGCTTCGAAAGGCTTTCATTGAGTACTGAAAAGTGCATTGGGCCAAGCTTCTGTCATCCTTGGTCCAAGCGTCAAATCCAATTGTTGGTTAGTACCATTGGGACAAGGCTGGGACAAGCTATTGCCGTTGGCATTTCGACGAGTCTTGTCCGCCAAACTTGGCCCGAGTACGGACCAACATTGTTTCTTTGTCCACTATTGGGGACGCACGCATGGGCTTGTATCATTTTTTGATGATGATTTCCTATAGTTGATGAAAAATATTCACCAACTTACACACTATGATACTATGACGTGAGGGAATGACAGATGTTTCCAATTAACGATGGGCTCGTAGAAAAATGTATTTAGTTGATGAAAAATCACTTGTTATTCAAACGGGAAAAAATACGGGCCTACGCACGCTTTTTCGTTGAGCTGAAAACCAAGGTTTCGCCCAGATTTTTTTGAATTCATTCCGAGAGCTCTAAGAGCTCCTATCGCCGTTTCCTTAGTCTTTTCATAGTTAAGATATTTATCCACGGACCCGGTTTTGGGCGCTAAGACGAATGTTTGGGTATTTTGGACTCTGACTGTAGGCCCTTTCGGCACTTGGATTTTAGAGCCTGATGATTTGGCAACCTCTACAAATGACTTAGCTTCTCCCGCTTTGCCAACAGTTGTCTCGGGTAAATGTCCCTTAACGATGGCTGAAATATCTGGAAGATTTTTTTCTATTATTGCCGGCATGCTTCGCTTGATGCTAGTATTCACGGATTCGACACAAGATTTGGTTACAGCTTCGCATGCTTTGAGGACGGCGCGCTTCACATCGTCTGCTGTCCCGGACGTCGCGGCTAGTTTGGCATAGGCCGAAGAAACAATGCTGAAGAAAGTTTGATAGTCAATAGCTATCTGATTGAGAGCCTGCTTCTCGTCTGATGTTAATAAGGTAAAGGACCCAGTACCGGAACGACGAAGGGTATATGACTGATTTTTCTTATTTGCAAAATACTTAAGTAGCTGATGGACAAAGATGAATTAATTCACCGGATGGAATAGACATTTAGCTATTCAGGCGTAATTACATTGATTAGTTTTACTAAAATTTAATATATTAAAATTTTGTTTTACGAATGAGTCTAACAGACCCAGTATCGGAACACCTAAAAAGCCCAGACCCAGTATCGGAACATAGTTAACCCAGTACCGGAACGGTCAATAAAATGAGTTCATTTCAATAAAAGGATTATGCTTACCTTAAAGTGATTGAATAATATAGCAGTTGATTAGAAGAAATAATTAATGATAAATGAGTTAGGGCAATAATAATTAGTGATAGAAGCATTTAACATCGAAAAATTCTATTATAAAAGGGTTTTGTTATTCTTGTATAATAAATTAGTTTTTCTTTTCTTTTTTTTTTTCTTTTTATTTACAACCTGTGAATAAGTAAATAATTGATATATAAAATAAATGCCATGTACTCCATTATAGTGAGTCTCAATAATTATTTAATATGTACAAATATAAAATGCATTTTATATTTTTGAATGATTTATAATTTTATAAGAAAAAAAATAAATAAACATTTTATCAAGTAAATAATAATAAAATAGAAACAAATGATTTTGAGGTTTTACTAGAATTAAATAGTTTCTGAAAAAAACATTTGACACAGAGATTAATTTTTACCATCTAAATTAAATTTAATGTATATTTCATGTATTTTTTATAACAAACGTACTTACTGCATTAAATATTCAATCACAAATTAATTTTTTGGCCCCACTTGATCTGTACACTAAATAAAATGCCCCGCATGTGTCATGCGATAAAAGCAACATGGATGGCTGTTCCGACACTGGGTACAGCTCATTTTTAGGGGACCAATAAAGGAACGGTAGAATTTAAATGAAAAGGGAATTTTGCTGATATTATAAATAAATTATTCTGATTTCAAAATGCTTCTATGAACACATTAAAAAAAAAATATCCGAAAAGTTTTTTTATGCACTTTCTACAAGCTTAAGGGGGGGGTATACCGGATGTGTTACCGACACCGCCTATATCTCCGAAACGGGGCTATCAATCGACTTGTCCTTTCGGCAGCCGATGTTTGACGAGTAATGAGTTCGAACTGGTACATTTGATCGAATGAAATCGGGATTTTTTTTTTTTTTTTAATCGAAAAGGGTTGGCGTGCTATTTATGTCGACTTATATCGCAGCCTACGCATAAAAAATGCAAAATCGAACGAGAGAGCCCGATTCTGTGAGGAATGGCGAACACAACCATCCCAAAACATCTTTGTTTTCGACAACGATGAAGGGGCCAGTTGTATTCCACGTTTTTGTGGTAATCACTGAGTAACATCTGAGATAGTACTGGGTACTATCTGAATAGTAGTCAGTACTATCCAGATAGTACTGAGTGTAAGCTGAAATTTTTATTTACTTCAGATAGCACTGAGTACTATCCGGCTTGGTAACCAGTGCTATATTTTGCTTTCCGTGTAGACATAGGTTATGAGATTTTCCATCGCGAGGCTTCTCTCACAGCTTTGTTAGAAAATACAATAACAAAATATTACCTCGACTGAATCTTTATGAACTTTTTCCTTTCCTTGTTTGAACGCACAACAGTACGAGCTCGGCTCCTGCATCCGTATTCTGTACCAAGCAACAGAGTTTGTTGCCTTCACAGTAGATGTAGTCAAAACAATTTTATTACGAACTGAATACGTCCACGAGACGTCTTCTGGAAATCCTGTCGACGCCGGCAGCACGACAGGCGTTCACTGCTGGCAGAGCCATAGAACCATAAGTTCTATGGGCAGAGCACATGGGTGAACAGATCCAACCTCACCCGACGATCAACGACAGCGCGGCTCTCTCTCCGAGCGCTACCACGTGACACCACGATGCGAGTCGTTCTCTCCGGCACGATCGGCTTTCTATAGAATTCGATTTCACGGCGTGTTGTTTGCAGGGTCGAATTTACTTCGACTGCCGCCCTGGGGCACCGTGAAAAATGCCGCCCCATTACCTAAAGCCTATATAAAATGGGTAAAGGTTCGGCATACAATTTTCAAATGAATAAAAATAAATTTCGCAGGTACCAAATTTTACCGCCCCTGAAAATTAGCCGCCCTGGGCACTAGCCCCCAGTGCCCCTCGTCTAAAGTCAGCGCTGGTTCTTTAAAAATCATTGAATGCGCTATGATTCTCAGTTGTTTTCTAACTTTTTCCTCGCGTATTTTCTTTCGCTCACTATAAATAACAATTACAATCGACTTTACGAAAAGTTGGTTCCCGAATGTTTTCGTTCATTCGCTATCCTTTCTGCACTACAACTCCTTCAATCAATCGATATTTTCTATTATCGAATACTTCTGTGAACACAAAAAAAAAAAAAAAAATTATTAACGCAGCGGGAACCGAACCGGCGATCCCCCAGTTGTGCGGAATAGACCAACCCGCTACCGATTGCGCCAAAACGAGTTGTTTCGATTCTGTTATCACACAAAGTATATACTGTGCAAGACCAGCTCTGCGATCTATCCGCAGCTAATACAAATTTATAATCATCGAAATGGAACAGAAATTATGAAATGACACACCTTGCACAGTTCACCAAAGACGAAAAGTAATCGAAGCTCGTCAGATATACGAAATCATACTTGAAAAAAAAAAAAAACAAATCAATATAATAACATAACGTTGGTTTTCTATGGTATGAAGTTTTACAACATTTTCTGATTTGCAATCATAAATAGAATGATAACAGTGCTTTCTTCGTAAAATCTTCTGATTATATTTATTCGCATAGGCTGTTACGAAATTGTCAAAATTGACAGGTTATTTTTGCAGAATATATAAATTCAAATCTTTGCTTTATATATAAAATAATAATAATAATAATAATAATAATAATAATAAACTATGATTTTGTATATCCAGAGAGTCTCGATTATTTTTCGTCTTCGGCGAACGGCGAGTCGCTGCCAATATACCCTCGCTGTAACCTACGCGCGCGGCGGCCAAGCGTTGGTGAAATAAAACATTAACAATTTTTTAACCATTCGTTCGATCGAAGTGGAACTTTCCAGAAAACTTATTCGTACCTTGACGAACAACTTTCCCACTGGAAGTTTTCGTTCGCTCGAAATCCGTTCGTTTTCCGAAGCGCTTGAAGATATCCACAACTGATTTCTGCAAAGTCTCGGAAACTAATCAATAACCTTCTTGTAAAAAACAATATCACCCTTTTTCTTTCTTGGTCAATCGTCAAACACTACGATATACGCTTGCTGCAAATTTCTTTCGAAAATTCCGAAAATTGGGTCTTTCAGAGCGAGTTGAAGTGACAAACCCCTGCGGAACGAAATAAAAATATACCCCCTTCTTGAATCCGATTTCTCAATTCCTCGTACAACCCTAATATTATAGCATATGTTCGTATATGTCAAATCGTGTAAAATCACATACTTTTCATTCGTATTTTTGATAACGAATAATTTGATGACGCTAACGGTATGAAAATTTAATAGTAAATGCATTCCAAATAAGAAACTGTAGGCTCAAAAATCATTACCGTCAGCATTTTCTGCGTTTCTTTTTTCACATCACGGACAATCCCGTAAAATAATTTGATATTACTGGATAATCTTCTTTGTCCATTATTATCGACAGAACACGCGTGTCCAAGCATTTTGTTTGGATAAAAATTTTCCATATTTCACGTGCGTTTTCGACAGTCCGAGGCAGCAAGTCGCCCGGCTATTGTTTTCGGTTCGCGGACGCTCTCGGCGCCGCGTGACTAGATTTTGTTTTCAGTGTGGTTGACGTGCATCAGTTTCCTGATTCTTCTATCACTGCCTCAGTCGTTGCGAAACCTACTTTGCGGTAAGTAACAAATTAGTGGGCTCCAGCTCGCATCTTATCCTATTCTAATTTACCGATACTTGTATTCTGAGTTCGATTATGCATCTATCACGTCTGTTCCTTTGTATTTATTTATCTATTCTAAGTATTATTTGCGTATTATTTGTGTCTCAATCATATCATGTCATCAAAAGAAGTCGCCGAGGAGCTGGCTCTGGTGAGGAGGGCCCGGCAGGAGGCCGAAGAATCTTTGGATGCGATTTCGGAGGTGAGAGATGAGGTGATTAGGGAGAGAGAGGAGCTGAGACTGGAAAGAGCGGAATTTGAAGAGGAAAAAGAACAATGGGTGCGAGATAAAGAGAAGCGGGACATGAAGAAGTTGGAGAAAGATATGAAGAAGTTGGAAGAGTCAGAAAAAGAGGAGCAGGAGAGAATGAAGCGAGAGGGATGGGCGAAAGAGATAGAGGACCTCGAGAGACGACAAGACGAACATAGAACAGACAAGAGGGACATGGAGAAACCGGACGAAGAGATGCGGAGAAAGAAAAAGCGGGACACGGAGGAATTGAGAAAAGAGGAGCAGAAGAGAGTGAGGCGAGAGGGATGGGCGAAGGAGATAGAGGAGCTCGAGAGGAGGAAGAAGGAACAGCGAACGGACAAGCGGGAGGAAAAAAGGAAGGCGGAGGACATGACGGGCAGTGAGGCTGGGGGAAGTGGACAGGTAAATACGTAATATTGTACCAAATTTTTCAGTTCAACGTTTTTTATTCATATCAATGATTTCTAAACTTGTCTGATTGTCAACGCAGGCATGTGATTGAGTTATGAAATGACATATACAGTAGAATCTCGATTATCTGAACCATGACTTATTTTATCCGAACTTCTATGATCGGAACTACGATTTGCTGTATCTGGACTTTTCACTTTTCGAATTTTCAAATCTTAGCATCGCGCGCTACACTGTCGCGAGCACAGTCTATGTTGTTCAAGCATGCACAAGCTTGTATCGCCTGTCACGGCATCAATTCGCTCACATATTCACACGTAATCTTTATTAGGACCTCGGTGTCCTGAAATATTTTTCACTATGTAAAATCGTTTTATCTAATATTACTGGTCCGTTATCCGATTTTTCGACTATCCGAACTAGGTTCGGTCCCAATTGGTTCGGATAAACGAGGTTCTACTGTAAAATCGTACGAGCGCGAAATAAAACTCGTGATTTGAGTAATAAATCGATCCGTTTGGTTGAACGTTAATTTTTTAGATTCAATTCAATTTTTTTCAATCCATTCAATTCAAATTACTTTTCACAGTAATTAGTTCTAATTCAAGTTCATGTTCGATTATTTCGATAGAATCTTCATATTTCCTGTTATTTCATATTAATTCGTTTCATACAAATTCAGTTATTTCGTACTCAATTTCTCTTTATTTCAGTTATTTCATTTCTCAGTTCACATTCAGTTATTTCTCAGGAATTCAGATTCGTCGTCAATTCAATTGTCAATTCAACGAATTATTTCCACCTCGGATTCGTATAGCAATATTACGTGACAGGCTGAAATATTGCAAACAATCCATAATTTTTCTGTGTGCAATTTTCTGTATAAAATATTCTAAAATCTTGACACTAGCATACTTAGCCATTGTCGACCCGATTCAACTATATCACTTAGATTAGCAATACATCATTGGAGTATATGCAACCACCGGTCTTCCATCGCTAGTGATTTCTTCCGTGTTGGTAATTTCAGTTTCGTCAGTTACAAGTGGTATATTTTTATCCGCGAATAAAACCCTCTGTCATGATTAAAGTAGTACATTGATATTGTAAACGTTTACAAAGTGTTGCGATTTCCAATATCTAATCCTCACATTCTTTCCACTAGAATTCACCGAAGAGCAGCCGAAGCGGGGGGCGGACCCTGTCGCTCAAACGGCAGAGCCGCAACGAGATGTGAGTATAAAATTACGTCCGCTCTGGTAATCGTCATCTTGCATATATGACAGTTCGAAAATATTGCCAAACAATCACGCTCTAGGGCACGAAATGGATTTCTTGTTTAAAAAAATGGGTTTCTCGAGAAGTATTCCATTGCTTTTGTTGTTAAAAAATTGCTAAACTATGGTTGTTGAAACCTACATCTGTTCTAGGTACAATTGGGCGGCTCGGCGGCGCTTCTTCGCCTCGGCCGACGGCAACCGAGACGGCAAAAGTGAGGAGCGGAAGACGGACGACGGGACAGACGGCGGCGGCAAGGGAGGTGGGAAAGAGGGGGGCAGCGGGAAGGGCGGGAAAGAGGGGGGCAGCGGGAAGGGCGGCAACGGGAAGGACAAAGGCGGGAAGGACAAAGGCGGGAAGGGCGGTGGTGGGAAGGGCGGCGGCGGCAAGGGCGGCGGCGGCAAGGGAGGTGGCGGAAAGGGCGGCGGCGGGAAGGGAGGTGTTGGGAAAGGCGGAGGTGGGAAGGGGGGGGCCAAATATTTTATTAATTTTCATTAAATAAATCATAAAAATAACTTACATGCCTCTTTTATTTATTTCACCCAATCACACACGCTTCGAGAACAAGTGCAAAAGGTAATATGCTCTGGTTGATCCTTTGTGGATTATTTTATACGGACTCTGCCACATCAATCTATTCACGGTCTCAGCTGTTGAGCCTAGTTTCTGCTATAACTTCTTACCACCATAACGAATTGTCCGGAGCTCGTAATATTTCTCATGTTGAAGTGTTCTAAAAAAAATATCTACCTCGTGTAAAATATCTGTACCCTGCTCATCAAGAAGAAATCATGCTGTCGATTCGAGGAACCAGTTTTTGTTAATTACGACGATATCATTTACGTCATTTATTATCCTTTTTTTCAACTAATAAGATCGCCAGAACCAATATGCATAAACAAATATTTTTTTGCTTACATACTTTTTGTAGATTATTGAATTCCCTATGAAAATATGTATGAGTCATTCGGATTTGATCATTGGTTTGGTATCTACAAACTTCCAAAAAAAAAAAAAAAAATTTCCAATGCTATTCAAATGGGAAATAGAAATCCGCGATGAGCGACCTCTAAATATTAATATTAAGAGCTCCCCTTTTAACAGGCATCTTTTTCAATCCCCCGAAACTATTTCAATGCGAAAATTGAAAAAAAAAAAAAATTGTCAATTTTTTTGAACCGGTCTACTGTATATACATAGGTAGGGGAAAGTGGGGCAGAATCGCCAGGTGGGGCTAAATGGCCGCGGTAAAAAAAATTGACTTATTCGCATTTTCGCAACAAGGGGGATCGTATGAGACGCCATGCAACGCGATTCCGCTGAAAGTGCTCAAAAATTTGTAGGGTGGGGCTAAACGGCCACCCTAATAAAAGTAGTAAAATTGCATTTTCACGTCGAAGTGAGTGAGATAAAACTATATGCAGCGTGGTTCCACTGAACACGATGCAAAACTGAAAAGGTAGGGCAAAGTCGCTCACCCTACACTGAGAAAAAAATATAATTGAATGAACGAAATATTTTTTTCAATAGTCGCAATTAAATATTCATTCGGAACAAATAAATTTCAATTGGTGTGATTAAATATCATATGAAATTAACCGATTTTCACTCACTTCGACGTGAAAATGCAATTTTACTACTTTTATTAAAGTGGCTATTTAGCCCCACCCTAAAAATTTTTCAGCACTTTCAGCGGAATCGCGTTGCATGGCGTCTCATACGATCCCCCTTGTTGCAAAAATGCGAATAAGTCAATTTTTTTTACCGCGGCCATTTAGCCCTACCTGGCGATTCTGCCCCACTTTCCCCTATTACTAGTAGTGTATTATTAATTTTTCGCCACGACACAACCTCCATTAGAAAAATTACTCGTAATACATGGCGATGTGAATATAAAAAAAAAATGCTTGTTAAAATTTAGAAACAAGGTATTGACTTCTCAGAATTGACAGACTAAAACTAAAAGGGTGTAAGTGACCGAATTACGGATAAGAAATAGGGAATTTGTTTCGAATTTTTATGCTCCGCAAGTTGTATTGAAATAAAAGAAAAGGTACTACGAATTTTCACAGGATGTTTTCATAATTCGTGAACGTCAATTATTGGCTACTCAAGTAATCACGAGTATTTCCAGGAAACGCCACGAGAAGGCTAACTGACAATGTCTCCCATAAGATTTCCTTCATGTCGAACATTTCGGTCATCTCGGCAAGCGAGGTGCCAAACTGACTTGTCGTTCGACCAGCGTCCGTAGAGCTGCGAATTGTAACTTGTTCGATCCGCGTCCGAAGAGCAGCGAACTGTGACTGTTCGATCCGCGTCCGAAGAGCAGCGAACTGTCACCGTCACTTTTCGACCCGCGTCCGAAGAGCTGCGAATTGTAACTTGTTCGATCCGCGTCCGAAGAGCAGCGAACTGTTATTGTTCGATCCGCGTCCGAAGAGCAGCGAACTGTGACTGTTCGATCCGCGTCCGAAGAGCAGCGAACTGTCACCGTCACTTTTCGACCCGCGTCCAAAGAGCTGCGAATTGTAACTTGTTCGATCCGCGTCCGAAGAGCAGCGAACTGTGACTGTTCGATCCGCGTCCGAAGAGCAGCGAACTGTTTTACTCAGAGATCCGAGTGATGGAACATAACGCGGAACAATTCTTCACGCAATTATTGGAAATCTGTTTAGTTTGTAAACTGCACCGATGCGCTGTGAACTACGGTGTTGGAAAGGCAGATAATTCTCTGCTCTGTATTATTTTAAACAGATGATTTCGTAACTTCATTACGTCCGTGGAGTATACATTATGAGATGGGTTTCCTCCCAAAGCTACCGTTGTAGCAAAAGCTGCTGCGAATACTCCACTGCTGAAATTATCCGGCTGTCTCTGAACTGCTGGAAAGACGACATCTTCAAGTTCCAGTTTCGGCCAGCGAAAGGAAATGAACCTTTTTTCTTCTGCTATTAATGATTCATAGTCTTTACAGCCTAGGCTGTCATATACAAACAGGTTGATTCCATCAAAATGAAAGCATCGCCAATGCCTGAAATCATTGCCACCGATAATGTGGATATCTTGCGATATCCGCGAAGGCTTGATGAACCGTGAATGTGTTAGCCAGAGCGAAGTTTCCGTGTCAAACTGGGACGTTTCCTTGACTACTGATAAAAACTGATCAATCGACGTATCATTCAGCAGTGAATTTGCTGCCAACACATCTTTGCTGATCTTGTCAATTCTCACGTTTTTATTCACCGATTCTAGAACGTAAATTTCGAATTTGGTAGGACTGTTAGCGACATGCCCTTCTGATGCGGTGACTCATCCAGTCCCATCGTGGCATTCACCCGCAGCTTCAGCGGGCGCGGCGGCCACGATCCCATCATGGCATTCCCCCGCAGCTTCAGCGGGCGCGGCGGCCACGATCCCACGTGACTGTTGGTTCGAATGCGTCGAATGTTGCCCGCCCTGGGGTAATACAACCCAATCATGTCCGTGATCAGAATAGCGCCTCCTTATTCTTATCGGTGAAACTCGTAATTTTTTCGATGGTCGACGGATTTCTTCATCTGAGGATGATACGAAATAAGTCACTCCTCTTCTGGAAGTACGTGTACCTATTACCGTAGGCATGACTCTGGGTTCCTCTTCGGAAAAATTGGATTCCTCCTCCGTCGTAGTCGAGATCCGAGACTCTGGATCACTCGGATCAGCTCTTGTACGCTGCGTGTTTCTTCCAGCTTCCGATGCCTCAAGAGCCCGCTGGTCCCTTAGTTGCTGAGCTTCCAGAATATAGTTGGGCTCACGGATGGCCAAGTCACGTGTTTTTCGTGGGTCTATCATTTCCGGCAGCAAGCACTCTTTGTAAAATCGAGTTAGATAGGGTTCCATTCGATTACTCCAGAATGCATCATCCCGTGATACTTTGACGTACTTCAAGCCCTTGGGCGTCCATACTGCGAAGTAGCATGTATTGGCGCGCGTTACATGCAACTGTCCCTGTACCTGGTAGTAATAGTGATGAGACGTGTTCATCTTCTCTGGATCATTCTTGTCAAAGTAATCGGGTATTGCTGTGACGCGTTGTTCAATCGCATCGTCTGGGCGGTAGGCTTGTGCAGCATAAGGACATTTCACTTCAACGATAGTGGTATCGTCGATTATACCATCCGGACTGGCTCCCAAAAATTCGAGTTCTGGATCAATAAACAATCCACACGGCCTAACAGTAACAGGATTTCCTGCAATTGCTAATTGATTCTGCAGTTCTTCGATGGCTACGGATTCCTTCGTCCGACCCCATACCATACCAGGCGTACTCCTCACAGCTGGGTACATAATGGCCCGCACTTTAGCAGAACACGACGTATGGTCCCTAGCTCGACAGACTCTACCGAAGTTCGAAGCTGTCAAAATCTTCATTCGCACTTGTTGCCACAGTGCGTTGTCGGCCTGCCCTCTGGTATTGACTTCGATTTCGGCACGATTCTTCTGATTTTCCAACAGCCGGCTCTGATGTAATTCTGCGAGGTCGTAGTACGCGGCATCATTCGCATCAACCTTCTCTGCACTTGTGCCGTAGTTTTTATCCTGTCCTCGGCGTTTGTTGTTCTCCTGACCAGAGAGTGCCCGTGATTCTTTTTGGGATTTCTTCATTGTCGCATTGTAGCGTACCTGACGCTGGCGCCGGGCCTCTAAATCAGTTGCAATTCTTGGTGGCTGTTTTTCCTCGCTTCTGTGTAGCTTCGTTAGGATGTTCTGGGTATTGTGTTGCAGAACAGCGCCAGCACATCTTGCTTGATAAGATCCCCTCTGGCCAAAGTTGATCCTTTTCCCACCGATAAATTTGCACACTAAGGCATTGAACGATTCTGCAATGTTATTGGTAGCGCGATACAATAAGCTTTCGGCGTTCAAGCTTAAATATGTCACTGCATCGTCCAGCTGCATAAGAAGTCCTGCGTTTTTTAGGTCCCTGATGTCGTTGATTCCCTTTTCAGTAGTCTCTTCATGACAAAAACTGTTCAGCTCACGGCATTTCCTATGGTCACCGAAAACGTGGCACGGTGAGTTTAGGACGTCGTTTTTCAGGAGCTCAACCATGGTACTACCTGCGGGATCATCTTGTACATGCAACTGACGATGTCGTATTGCCGCTTCAATTGCACGCCTGAATTTGAGTACGCTGCCGTTAACCATCTTCTTCTGCTTGGCAATTTTTCGCCCTTTTGTCTTGGCTACTTCTCTGACTTTTCTTGCCAAGTTGCGCAGCAAGTGGTTGACGCATTCCTTTTTTTCCACACGTATGCCGTACTTTGAATACGGGTCGTGGTCTACAATTGATTTGTAAACATTGCTATCACCGTCTGCTATCAAAGTTTTGTAAATCAGTCCGTGGGTTTCGATGCTCGTCTTGAAGCCTTCCAGTAGGGCGTCGCTCTCCATTCCTGTGGATGCTTGGTCACGACCCCAATTCTTAAAACAGACGTGATCTTTTGGTGTAGTGTCTTGCCGTGCGGCCCGTTCACAAATATAGCAAAATTTATTGCGGACGCCGATGAAGATCACTTTCTGTGTATGATGGTCCACGATCGCACCAACACCAGAGAGAGAATCGTACTTCCCTGTTTTGTACGATCGTTTCATCCAACCACAATCGGCTACGACGCTGATAAAGGGAATTTTCATGCCGTCGTGTATGATGAAATCCCCTCTTTCAAGTGCCAGTTTCTTAGCGATCTCGCCGGCCTGCAGCATTTCAGTTACAGCAGCCTTCTCAAATGCCGCGGTCATCTCGCTGTCGTATTTCCTATATGTTCTCTTAGACATGCAGGGAATACTCATGGAGGCAAAGAGTTGTTCCATCTGTGCTAATCCTATTCCCGTGGCGATAGTCCCCGCGACAGCACTCCGGTTAATATCCATCGCTTCTCCATCCTTGCGATCGGTCCAGATACTGTCCTCGAAATCGCACGCCTGGCACCGGAAGAAGATTTGCGTTTGCAAACCATGGCGTTGCAACTTCGTTTGTATCATCTCTCGAAACGTACAAATCTCAAACGGGTCATGGTTATCGAATTTATCATGGATCTGCTCCAGCATGTAAGTTACATCGACGATACAACGGCCTTCGATTACTTCATCTTCTCCGCGCAAAGAATCGGTAGATCCGTTTTCGGATCGATCTGAAAGCGACTCATCTTGGAGCCCTTCTCCGCCTTCGATTACTTCATCTTCTCCGCGCAAAGAATCGGTAGATCTATTTTCGGATCGATCTGAAAGCGACTTGTCTTGGAGCCATTCTCCGGACGGAGAGTTCGATTCAACCTGTAAACCGTCCTTTGCCGTATGCTCGTGCTGCGCAGCGAATGCCACTTGTCTTTTCTGAACACGGGTGTTCACTCTGACGAAGTAAGTGTAGTTAGGAAATATAACTTTGTTGACCACAATTATGTACATGAGCAGTATTGTACTTGCAAATGTCTGTTTTCGGCATACACTGAGAGGTGATATGTGTAGGTGCTAGAACTCGCTAATCTAGCAGCGACTCCTCGCGTATGTATAGAGAGTGAGCGAAAAATGAGTAGTGACATCACATTGGGCGAGAACAGGTCGAGTGTTACAGTCTAAATCCGCGTGGTGCGCTGCTGCTATACATTCATGAGTAGTGGCTACACACAAGTGTGCAGCCACTGCTCATTTTGCGAAATAGCTACTAGTACCCAGTTTCGAGCTCTTGCTACACATCAAGGCTAGTGGCTATACATATCACCTCTCAGTTTAGGCATTGAAAGCCCGGGAATAAATTATTTTGTCTAATCGTATATGAATATATATGAATATATATGGGATCATATACACTCAGTCGAAAAATTAACGGACCACCTTGATTTTTCTAAAAAGCTGTTGGTTTACGAATCGCTATAACTCGGCGAAAGAATATCACAAATTAATTGAGAGGGGTAGTTTTTGGAAGATCGAATCTTCATCTTCAAAATGGTCTCTAAAATCTTCACCTGCGATTACTTTTCACCTGTCTGTGCAGGTTTGAATAACAGGTTGCAAAATGCATGAGAAATTCAAATTTTCGAACTTTGCTGTGGAAGTAACAAAAAATCGCATGAAATTTCCAGCGAAGTGATTTTGTAGCCTCAAATCTTTTATGTCAAATGCCATTTTTGAAACTTTTTTGCGAATTTTTGTGACAGAGTTATTGAATTTTGAGTAATATCAGACAAGTTTGGCGTTACTCAGGATGCATCACCTCGAGGTACAGTCTGCAAGCATCCCGTGTGTATGTGCGCGTATCTCACAAAAACAGTCACAGCAACAGACGCATACACACATGCGGACGCACACATACACATCGAGTGCTTGTATATACTGTACCTCCACGTGGTGCATCCTGGGTACCGCCGAAATTGTGTGACATGACTCAAAATTCAATGACTCTGTTACAAAAATTCGAAAAGAATTTTCAGAAACGGATTTTGAAAATGAAGGTTTGAGGCTACAAAACCACTATGCTAAAAATTTCATGCAATTTTTTTTTACCCCTACAAAAAAGTTTAAAAATTCGAATTTTAGTAGCATTTCTCACCCCTCTATTCAAAACTTTACAGACAGGTGAAAAATGATCGCAGGTGAAATTTTCAGCAACAATTTTGAAGATGAAGATTCGATTTCCAAAAAGCTACTTCTCAACTAATTTGGAATGCTTGTATACTGTACCTTCACGTGATGCATCTTGGGTAACGTCGAAATTGCCTGACATTACTTAAAATTCAATAACTCTGTTACGAAAATTCGCAAGAAAGTTTCAAAAATGGTTTTGGAAAGAGAAGGTTCCAAGCTACAAAACCATTTTGGAGATGAAGATTCTATCTTCAAAAAACTACCCCCCTCAATTAATTTCTGATATTCTTCCACTAATAGCGCTTCGTAAACCAATCGCTTTTCAGGCAAATCTACGTGGTCCGTAAATTTTTTGGCTGAGTGTATAATCGTATATGATCATGTATATTTATATATGGGATTATGTATAATTATATGTGGAACTATATATAATCATATATGGCTCTATATATAATCGGATTAGATCAGACATATCTGATATAAGTCCATCTCTAATTATATATAGGTCTATTAGGGTGAGTCGAAGATTGTGAAAATTGTTGGCTACCCTCAAAAATTAAAGATATGACTGAAATAAAGGTCTCCGTGCAACAATTCGATTTTTCGAATTTTTTTAGGGGGCGCGCGGGACGTTCAAAAACGCCATTTTTAGCGTTCAATTTACTACATCACTGATAAATGGAAGCGGATCATGCCGAAAATTCTGATTTTTTTATATAAGGTGCCCAGATATGTACTCTTTCAAACCCATATTCACGGAATATTAGCAAATGATTCATATCTTCGGAAAAAATCTCGGAATATCAATATTTTCACTCCTTTTCAAGTAATTATCATTAAACATTGTTTTTTTTCGTCTCAAACGTTTGTGTATTTCTTCCATCCGTTTTTTTCTTGTGAAACTCGGTATCAGTATTGCTCACAATGCGAGAATTGCTGGAAAATAAATATTCATTTTTGGAAATTTTCATATTTTATTGATAAAAATAGCGAAAATATTGATTTTCAGAGATTTTTTTCGAAGATATGAACTATTTCCCTAATGTTCCGTGAATATGGGTTCAAAAGAGTACATATCTGGGCACCTTATATAAAAAAATCATAATTTTTGGAATGATCCGCTTCCGTTTATCAGTGATATATAAAAATTGAACGCTAATAATGGCGTTTTTGGACGTCCCGCGCGCCCCCTAAAGAAATTCGAAAAATCGAATAGTTGCACGGAGACCTTTATTTCAGTGATATCTTTGATTTTCGAGGGTAGCCAGCAATTTTAACAATTTTTGACTTGCCCTAAGGTCTATATATAATCAGATCTGATGAGACATAACTGATTTGAGTCCATATATTATCATATAGGTCTATATATGATCAGATCTCATCAGATATAACTGATATAAGTCCATGCTTAATTATATGTAGGTCTATATAATATATATATGGGGCATTCCACGCCAACTCGACCTGGGTTTGACCCTCTACTCTTTTGATTCGGTTCATAATTTTTCACATGGTTGTTCCATCTTTCGGAAGTACTCTGAATTTTTTTCAGATTTTTTGATTCAAATTTGTTCGAATAGGAAAATAAAATCACTCAAGAAAAAAATCACACAGAGGGACACTTTTTAAAAAGCTGAAAAAAATCTGAAAAATCCTTTACTTGATTTCAAAAATTTTGGCGTGTGGACCAGAGTGGGCCGGCGCTTGCTTCTATATGTTGTTCGCGATTCGATGTAATTTGTCATTCATGATGCCACATCTATAATAATCGAAAACGAATGAAATGGCTCCAAAAAAATCTGAAAAAATTCCGAAAAATTTGGAGTAACATATAAAACTGTTCATGCGACTGCTCACAGTGAACTGGCCGTCACGTCCATTTTATTTTTCTTGTTTTCCCAGAAAATCGCAAATAACATATAGAAGCAAGCGCCGGCCCACTCTGGTCCACAGGCCGAAATTTTTGAAATCGAGTAAAGGATTTTTCAGATTTTTTTCAGATTTTTGAAAAATGTCCTTCTGTGTGATTTTTTTCTTGAGTGATTTTATTTTCCTATTCGAACAAATTTGAATCAAAAAATCTGAAAAAAATTCAGAGTACTTTCGAAAGATGGAACAACCATGTGAAAAATTATGAAACAATTCAAAAGAGTAGAGGGTCAAACCCAGGTCGAGTTGGCGTGGAATGCCCCATATATATATATATATATATATATATTATGATCAATTCTGATCAGACCTGATTGATATGAAACCTATTACATGTTCAAATCCTACATATTTGTGTATATATTATGATTAGGTCTAATGATATCTCACTCAATATACAGGGTGATTCAGAATTCGTGATGAATCTCTGGAGGGGTCAATCCTTGTCAAAATCGGGATCGAAAGTTCATCAGCTATTTTTCCAAAAAATGATTTTTTTCCTTGGAATCATAACACATTTTGTCAATATCTTTCAACAAATAAGAAACTTTCACCGCGAAATCGCTCTAATATTGGAAGAAAAAGAACCTATTGGAACATTTGGGATTCTTCAAAATTGACAAATGATATAAAAAAAAAAATGTGTAAAAATAATCGTTTATCGTAGGTAAACAATATTTCCGAAGAAAAGAATCATTTTTCAGCAAAATGGCTGAGGAGCTTCGTTCCCAATTTTGCGACAAGGATTAACCCCTCAAGAGATTCATCACGAATTCTGAATCACCCTGTATACCCATTAGGGTGGTCGTTAATTTCTAAGATATACTTGCCACCCCCCTGAATCGACAGATAATGACCCAAAATCACCGCGTGATTTTTTGAAAATTTTTAGCTTGATCGGAAAGTGTGCCTAAATCAATTGCAAGTTGGAAAATTTTTAAAAAATTGTAAAAAAATTATTTTTTTTTCTTTCCAATTTTTAGTATGAAAGCAGGAAATAAATGGAGAATGACGAAGAACGAAAACTTTCCAGCAAAATAATGTATTTATGGTAATATTATAATATCACAACGTTATAAAGACTATATTGAAACAATGAATTAATGAAAAAACAAAATTGAAACTAAAACAAACAAAATATGGGAATAAAATTGAAAAAAAAAAAAATAAAAAAAATAAAGAAATATAGTCTAACGTGAAGATGATATTACAAATATGATAAGTTTACAATAAAATAAATATTTTGTGGAAAAGTTTTTGGTCATTCTACATTTATTCACCGCTTTTTGACTCGAAAATTGGAGAAAAAAAATGGATTTATTTTTTTGATTTTTTCAACTTCAAATTGATTTCGGCACGCTTTCCCATCGAACCAAAAATCTGAAAAAAATCACACAGTGTTTTTGGGTCATCATCTGTCGATTCAGGGGGTGGCAAGTATATGTTAGAAATTAACGAGGGGGGAATCACAAGCAGAAATGCGTACACCATATCTCTTTTTCTAAATATCTCCCAGATATCTCCCAATATTTCCCAACATTTCCGACCGTGATATCTTCCAATATCTCCCCATATCTCCCGATATTTCCAGATATTTGGGTAAGTCGGGGTATTATGAGCACGTGGGGAATATGAGCATCCCGGGTATTTTCTTTTTTACTCGGCGTAAATTGGTAATACTGCCGTGAACTGTTGTCACAGTTAGTATTGCCAAAAACAGTGACAACAGTTCACGTCAGTATTACCAATTTACGACGAGTAATAAAGAAAATACCCGGGGGGATGCTCATATTCCCCACGTGCTCATATTACCCCGACTTACCTTGCCCAATATCTCCCGATATTTTCCGATATTTCCCAATATCTCCCAATATTTCCCGATATTTCCTAATATCTCCCAATATTTCCCAACATTTCCGACTGTGATATCTCCAAATATCTCCCAATATCTCCCAATGTTTCCCAACATTTCCGACCGTGTGTACACCATATTTCCTTCGTGATTCACCCCTCGGAAATTAACGACCACCCTAATACCCATATATATATATACTGTAACAATTTAAAGAATAAGAACCTAAATATTGATGATAATAAATTAGCCGCTTTGCCCCAGAAAGTTATATAATTGATCCAGTCAATAAAATAAACGTTTAATTTATTTCAATAAATATAATAAACAGCATTAACAGATTAGTAACTTTTTCTGCTAAAAAATTCAAAGTTGCCATATTGCCTCACACCCCAAAAAATACAAAAATATTTTTCACAATTCGCCAGTTTCTATTACAACTTGAGAGGACCTTTTTGGATTTTCTTTTATATTTTTGAAACGCATCGTTCAGGATTTACCGTTTTTCGTTACAGCCGTGTATCTCAGAAAATATTGATCGCTCAAGAAATTCGTCGGTAATCAACATTATAATTTTGCATCTACTTCCGAATCATGTTAGTCGTAATTTTCTCCATACCGAAAGGTCGATTTTTCGAGGAAATAAAAATGTTAATAATTTTTTCCCACCGGAACATACTTTCAATCCCAGCACCAATTTTGCAGGGTATTTGGCATTCAATGAGGATTCTACAAAAAAATCGCAAAGTGGCGCCTACGATTCTTACGTGCCAATGAGATAAACAAATATAAAATCAAATTCATGTAAATTCACATAAACTCAATATCGTTGGGAAGAGCTTTCCATGGTTTGCCCTCTGCTGGATTCGCGTTGCAAATGAATTTAATTTTTGATTTGTTAATTTTTTTACTACCTAAGAATCGTGAGTGCCTGTTGGGGATTTTGTTCTCAAAATCTCTAGCCGATGCCAAATACCCTGTAATAGTATATTGTGCATCAAGGGAAGAAAATAGGTGATTTCTGCCGAGTGTGAAGTTTGCAGCCCGAGGCGAAGCCGAGGGCCGCACAATCACACGAGGTAGAAAGCACCTATTCTTCCTTGATGCAGACGATATTTTTTATCACACATGCACGGAAACACCGATTTTCCGACCCTTATTTCCGAACCATAGTATTTTAATCCGTCCGATGGCGCTTCGTAGAGAGTAAAACGCTATTTTCTTCCCGCTCCCTAGGGAAGAAAATAAACTTCCGCGACATGCGCATGCGCGAGTTCATCTTGTGTATCACGGGAGACAAAATGCCATTTTACTCTCGCATAACAGGGAGGAAAATCGGGTTTTCCGTGCATGTGTGATAAAAAATATTTTTACTTTCCAGAAACGCAATAGACAAATGCATGTGAATATATTTATAGAATAAAGATAATCAAATCTCCTCGAAAATGATATTTGAAAGCAAAATACCGTGTAATTAGAATTTTTTAACGTCAAAATTCTGGTATGATCGAGAAGCATAGCATTCCAATAGACCTCTTGGATAACATACAGACAAAGTAAACTGAGCTTGTGTGGCGTATACATGCATAAAATTGACGTCCAAGTTTTGTCAGACGTCCACGTTAGGCGGCGCTGTCGGCCGTATATGTACACAGCTCTCACGCACACTAGTAGCGTGTCTGTATGTTATCCAAGAGGCCTATAAGTAGTTCGGAAGAACTTGAACTAATCGTACAATACATTTATGAAAAATTCCCCGAGAATTCCCGGATTTCTAGGCTTTTCTACGTAGTAGACACCCACATCATTCGGGAGTAGATGAATAATAGGAATAGTGATGTTCCAATGAATTATTTAAGCGTCCGATATTTTCTGAAGTACACTGATGTGAACCAAAAATGGTAAATCCTAAACGGTGTTCGTTAAAATCTAAAAAAAAAATCACATAGCCCCTCTGAAGTAGTAACAAACCGGCGAATTTCGGAAAATATCCGATAGGTCGACCAAAAAAATTGGCTCATATATGTTGAGAAAGAATGCTGCGTATGAAAACCCTGAAAGAACACGGTAGAAAACAAGTGATCTTTTCGAAAAATTTCAGCATATAGAGAAAACTATGGCTCAAAGGAATTATTCATCGAACTGTACTTATATCACAAAAGTTAAATCATACAAAAAATGTTAGGCATTCGACACGATGAGAGACAGTGGCGTAGCCAGGATGGGGCAGGGGTGGGCACGGCCCCCCCCAGAAGTCCCGGTGCCCACCCCAGAAGAAAACCGATAGTACTTAAATTTAAATAATCGATTAAGATTATCGATAATATAATCATTTATGTGACGAATTGTTTTTTTTTTTGTCAAGGCAGGCCCTCCTAGGACCCCCCCAGCAAAAAAAGCTGGCTACGCCACTGATGAGAGACCACGCTAGAGCAATGTCATGCATCGTAGAAAAACAATGCTAAAATTGCAAATATGTACTTACCGATCGGTCATGGATTGTCGCTTCGCAAATAGACGACGTTGTTTCCCTCGGGACAATTTCCGACCCATTTTTGTTAGCAGAAAGACACAATCACAATAGCACTCGATTATATACGTATGAACAAAACACGAACGATCCACGAAGTGCGAACAATAGCAAGTTTTGTACTTTAGAAATCCAGTTACACACAGTGCGAGATCGATTCGGAATATTTTTCGTAGTTACTTGTTCAGTGCTAGCGGGGCTTTGTTTTTGCGACACAGTGTTGCTTAGAACTACACTAATATCAGTCACGCAGAAAGCAAACGCTCTTGTAACTGATCGCGCCACCGGCCAACTACGATACGCGCGCGGCCGTAAACCACGTTGCTGAGCGGTTTGTGGCCGGAGACATCATATTTCGTTCCGCAGTGAAAAAAAAAAAATTATTAATTTATATTATATAGGTAATAATTTATATAATGAATATTATATAATTATTATATTATATTGTTTATTTATGTATTAATAATTTATTCATTCACTTCAACTCGCTCTGAAAGACCCAATTTTCGGAATTTTCGAAAGAAATTTGCAGCAAGCGTATATCGTAGTGTTTGACGATTGACCAAGAAAGAAAAAGGGTGATATTGTTTTTTACAAGAAGGTTATTGATTAGTTTCCGAGACTTTGCAGAAATCAGTTGTGGATATCTTCAAGCGCTTCGGAAAACGAACGGATTTCGAGCGAACGAAAACTTCCAGTGGGAAAGTTGTTCGTCAAGGTACGAATAAGTTTTCTGGAAAGTTCCACTTCGATCGAACGAATGGTTAAAAAATTGTTAATGTTTTATTTCACCAACGCTTGGCCGCCGCGCGCGTAGGTTACAGCGAGGGTATATTGGCAGCGACTCGCCGTTCGCCGAAGACGAAAAATAATCGAGACTCTCTGGATATACAAAATCATAGTTTATTATTATTATTATTATTATTATTATTATTATTTTATATATAAAGCAAAGATTTGAATTTATATATTCTGCAAAAATAACCTGTCAATTTTGACAATTTCGTAACAGCCTATGCGAATAAATATAATCAGAAGATTTTACGAAGAAAGCACTGTTATCATTCTATTTATGATTGCAAATCAGAAAATGTTGTAAAACTTCATACCATAGAAAACCAACGTTATGTTATTATATTGATTTGTTTTTTTTTTTTTTCAAGTATGATTTCGTATATCTGACGAGCTTCGATTACTTTTCGTCTTTGGTGAACTGTGCAAGGTGTGTCATTTCATAATTTCTGTTCCATTTCGATGATTATAAATTTGTATTAGCTGCGGATAGATCGCAGAGCTGGTCTTGCACAGTATATACTTTGTGTGATAACAGAATCGAAACAACTCGTTTTGGCGCAATCGGTAGCGGGTTGGTCTATTCCGCACAACTGGGGGATCGCCGGTTCGGTTCCCGCTGCGTTAATAATTTTTTTTTTTTTTTTTGTGTTCACAGAAGTATTCGATAATAGAAAATATCGATTGATTGAAGGAGTTGTAGTGCAGAAAGGATAGCGAATGAACGAAAACATTCGGGAACCAACTTTTCGTAAAGTCGATTGTAATTGTTATTTATAGTGAGCGAAAGAAAATACGCGAGGAAAAAGTTAGAAAACAACTGAGAATCATAGCGCATTCAATGATTTTTAAAGAACCAGCGCTGACTTTAGACGAGGGGCACTGGGGGCTAGTGCCCAGGGCGGCTAATTTTCAGGGGCGGTAAAATTTGGTACCTGCGAAATTTATTTTTATTCATTTGAAAATTGTATGCCGAACCTTTACCCATTTTATATAGGCTTTAGGTAATGGGGCGGCATTTTTCACGGTGCCCCAGGGCGGCAGTCGAAGTAAATTCGACCCTGCAAACAACACGCCGTGAAATCGAATTCTATAGAAAGCCGATCGTGCCGGAGAGAACGACTCGCATCGTGGTGTCACGTGGTAGCGCTCGGAGAGAGAGCCGCGCTGTCGTTGATCGTCGGGTGAGGTTGGATCTGTTCACCCATGTGCTCTGCCCATAGAACTTATGGTTCTATGGCTCTGCCAGCAGTGAACGCCTGTCGTGCTGCCGGCGTCGACAGGATTTCCAGAAGACGTCTCGTGGACGTATTCAGTTCGTAATAAAATTGTTTTGACTACATCTACTGTGAAGGCAACAAACTCTGTTGCTTGGTACAGAATACGGATGCAGGAGCCGAGCTCGTACTGTTGTGCGTTCAAACAAGGAAAGGAAAAAGTTCATAAAGATTCAGTCGAGGTAATATTTTGTTATTGTATTTTCTAACAAAGCTGTGAGAGAAGCCTCGCGATGGAAAATCTCATAACCTATGTCTACACGGAAAGCAAAATATAGCACTGGTTACCAAGCCGGATAGTACTCAGTGCTATCTGAAGTAAATAAAAATTTCAGCTTACACTCAGTACTATCTGGATAGTACTGACTACTATTCAGATAGTACCCAGTACTATCTCAGATGTTACTCAGTGACATCTGAGATTATACAGCGTCAGATGGCACTGAGTAGCATCCAGATAGTGACCAGTTGAACGCCAGATAGTATACGTTTCTATATTACGATGTCACAGTGACGTATCCCGTCGTTTTTTTTCACGCACATGCGTATTTCGTACTGTTTATAAAATGAATATGTAGCCAATTTATTCAAAGAGCCGAATCACCCTTCTCGATAATTCCATGTAATAAGTTCGATCCGACTTCATCTGTCTATTCTGAAACTGTAAATCTACTTATTTGACAGATGACGCAGAAGCTGTCGGAAAAGAATTTCGACGGCAGTTGCAACGACAGGTAAATATCCGACGTCAAGTAACAGCTCCCGAGTACTCTATATAATTATATTAAATCATTTTTACTCGGGCTGTGACGCCGAGGAAGTCTCGTCGAATAATCACAGTAGAGGCCAGAGAGTAACTGTAAAATCAACGACGGTGTTTGCAGAACGCATATGAGTTCACGTTATTTCAGTATGTACTTTACCTGCAACTTATAAACTATGAAGAAATTGAAATAAATATTATTTTTATCCTATACAGATGATGATTCTGAACCTCGACCGAAGGGCCCTCGGAGGTCGCAAGAGATTTATCAACAACATTTAACGAGACAGCGACAATGAATCTACCGAAGAAAAATGCAAGAGTGAGAACGATGACGCAGAGACCATTGATAGTCCTCGATTGTACGTTATCTCAGTTGGAGCAAGAGACGGCATCTCCTGTAAAGCATCTGCGGCAACCAATCTCTGAGAAACGACGACTACCAGCTTCGATAAATCTTCAGTCAACATGAGGATCACAGGATCTGGAAATCCCGGCAAAGATGGAATTGGGCTTGACATTTTCTACAGCCTTGAAATCCCAGATATATCCTGAAATTTTATTCAGAGCCTTCAAGTTTTTTCAAAGTTTTAAAAAAATTCAAATGTTTTTTTCATCAACGAGCCGCCTAGCTTGATTTTTTATCTCATTTCACCCATGCATCAAATTCAGGGAAAAAAAAATTCGTTGGGCCTCGAACAATCTATCGAAAGACATACGTGGTTCGGTTTAGTTTAGGTTTATCAATAGGATTTTAGACATCATTGATAATATTATAGAATGTTGGTCTGCGGGAACTGATGAAAAATGCCTGGTATCTGGAAATGGAAATTTCGTGTACACCCTGAATGATTATGCTGCATTTCAGATTTTTGAAGTGTCCAGAAAACTTGCAAACAAATAACAAGTATTTATTTAAAAGAAAACCAATGTTACTGGCGAATCGGGTAGGGGTAATTCATGGTTGAAAAGGAGAGCTGACTTTTGTAACAGATTGTTTTTTACACTCATTTCAAACGAATCTATAGATAGTAATATTCTACTAACCATCGTCATATAATATGTATAAACCATATATTTTATGTATTTTTATATACCTAATTGTATATAATGGATAGCTGTATAATGCGGGAAAAGTATAGAATAAAATTATATATGATATGCAGTACAACTATTCACATGTTATTTTATATATAATTGTATTGAAAAACCATGCAAAATGATATAATAACGCAAATAAATAAACAAAATGCTTGATTATTTAATATTTTTACTTACCGAGACGTTGGAGAAATCGTTGAAAAGTATTATATTGTAAATACACGTATAGTTAGTGTTCAAATCATCTCTGACTGCGGGTCGAGTCACGTGGTACCAGGCGTACCAACGTAACAGCGACGGTAAAAGGAGAAGCTCAAAAATCAGCGTGCGGCGACATCTCACGGGCGTTCTGGGAACCACGCGTCATATCAACAGCTGTGAGCGGCCATTTCCGCTCACAGCCCTTGACAATCGCGAAAATTACCACAAAAACGTGGAATACAACTGGCCCCTTCATCGTTGTCGAAAACAAAGATGTTTTGGGATGGTTGTGTTCGCCATTCCTCACAGAATCGGGCTCTCTCGTTCGATTTTGCATTTTTTATGCGTAGGCTTCGATATAAGTCGACATAAATAGCACGCCAACCCTTTTCGATTAAAAAAAAAAAAAAAATCCCGATTTCATTCGATCAAATGTACCAGTTCGAACTCATTACTCGTCAAACATCGGCTGCCGAAAGGACAAGTCGATTGATAGCCCTGTTTCGGAGATATAGGCGGTGTCGGTAACACATCCGGTATACCCCCCCCTTAAGATCATCGACTGAATTCTTAACAAAACCATTAAGGAACTTGGAAAAGTCGTACATCTGAGACTACTGCTATATTTGACAATTTTTATTTCATACTTTGAATATACTTTCAATTCACATTTATATATATTATCTAAATAAAAGATTAAGGTATCAAATGAATCAAGATTCGGAAAATTCCATCGCGTACGAGATTGAATATAAATTATTGAGTGTCAAATCGTTCCGATATTGGGTCTCGTTCCGGTACTGGGTCCTTTACCTTATAGATGTCTTGACTAGCCGTGCAAGAGTACCGTCATGTACACTCAATTGTAAGCGCATTTCCCTGAGCCTATTATAGAAGATAGGTTGTTCGCCATCCGATCTAAGGGGACTGGAAAATCGGGAATTATCGAGATCAGGCTCTGATTCTATCCTGCCGCGCCGCGGTGAGCCCCTGGAGGACGAGCAACCCGCACTACTGGCATTACTGGCAGTATTAGAGCGCGTTGCCACCTATGTAAAGTGAGCCGGTAACTTGATTATTTTTCAATGTTTTATATACCAAACAATTGCTCCTTAATTGCTCTTTATTGCTCCGCTAATTTCGTTTATTGCTCCAGTCTAGTTTTTGAGAAGAAATGAAAAAACGAAATGTGGATCTTCTATGTTAAAATGCCGGCCAAATTCAAATCTAGGTTTCGACCAAACGGATGGAGATACGACGTTCTACATGGAACTAAAAAATTGCTCCCCTGATTCTCTTATAGCGTATTCCACTGGCTGTACTGAGTGCACACTAGCGTGTACAGGGGGCACTCGTCCAGTGCAGATCGCCCCGGTGTCAGAGCAGAAACTTCCGAGTGGAACATACTGTGTCGGTGTCAGTGCAATTCAACGGTTTTTTCATTCTCGCGGCAATATCCGTGAATAATACGTAGTGAAAGAAAGATAATGGAGGGTCAGGACAACGAACTGAAGGAGTTCGAGTTTCTCGTAAATAACGTTGCTATTCAGTTGTGCGTTGATTTGTCAGATCATGATTTGTGCCAGAAATTGACAAGTAAGTGATGCATACAACTATTTTTGGAGGTTAAGTAAATTGAGCCTTGAGAAAAAACATGAACAGAAAGTCAATCGTAATTGTAATTTTATTCTAAAAATCATAAGAATGGAATGAAAGAGACCGACAGACAGAGAGATAAGAGTTTTCCATAAATACACAACATGTTCATATGTACTGTAACGGGTTCTCCCTAGGTTCGGGTACCCAAGAAGTCAAGCCGAATACAAACCAAGGCCCAACGGATAGGTAGGGGATTTTGCTTCGCGCCAGACTTCGTCAGAAGTCCTCTCTCTCTCTCTCTCTCTGGGACCCTCCGACTAGCTACAAACGATAGAGGGATTTCGTAGGGGCGAAGAATAAAGACACCAATTGAATATTATTGACTATTGTTTATTAAAAAGAAAAAAAGAAAAGGTGGCGAATTATTAACACGCCCGCTACCTGGCGTAGAATACAAAACAAAATAAATTATAATACTGACTCTACTTTACTAATGACTCGACTAATAATTAATGACTCTACGTTACGTTAAATTACTACTCAATTATTAAATGAAGAAAATATCAAAATCACAAAAAAAATAACGGCTCTCTCTCTCTACTAATAATACTATTAAAGTACTGCTTCTGCACTCGCTGGTGCTCTAGGTTAGTTAGACGGTAGGGAGGACTAAGTCTACTCAACCTACGGTCTAACTCGCTCTGTCTCTGGGGAAAAAGCGACAGACTCTGACTCGCAGCAGCTGAGTGCGACGCGTGACGTCAGAAGTCTGTGGCGATATGGCGACGGCTAGCTTTCTGCTGCGATCGGCGCAGCGGTGACCAAGATTGACACGGCTACGCGCAGCGAAAACAACTAACCGGTGCTGGCTTTGAATCCAACGGTTCGCGGGGAACGATTGAGATTCAGGCACGGGGTTTCTCGAGGCTCAGGATTAATTACGGGGGCGGGTTGGTACTAGGGGTGGATATCGATGTAAATCGGATTGATCCTACCTGGTAGCGACGCTCTTACGAGACCTCGGGTGCGACGGTATTATTCCACGTACGGTCGGAGAGCCGGGGGTATGCAGGGGTCACTACAAGGCCTCCGAGCGCAAATGGAGCAAGCTGAGGCAGAGTTTTTCGCGTCATGACTAGTAGATGGCGCTGAAAGCGACACTAACACTATAAAACTTCGTGTCAGTGACTTCGACCACATACGCAATCCCGTACATATCTTGCGCGGTGTTTTCTCGAACATAACCTTTTATAAATATTATTCATCGTGAAGGTATCACTCGAACTAGGTAATTATTTGAGAAGGGGCTCAGTCAATCAAGTAGAAGCAATATCACAAAATTTGACTCGACTTGATTGATTTAGCCCCTTCTTAAATAATTACCTAGTTCGAGTGATACCTACAATGAATAATATTTATTTACACATAAGAGGTTATGTTCGAGAAAACACAGCGTGTGCATAGCGGTACAGATTATTATGATTATTTATCTAGTTCAGCGTCATGACTAATAGAGGCTCCACCATCGCAAGGACTCATGAAATAACGTTGGAGATTGTCGCCCCTGGGTCACTATGAAGCCAGTCGGTAGTCCAATGTTTTGCAATCCAAATCAATAATCCAGGGAAAAGCACGGGTCGTTAAATATAGCACAAATCACACACAAAAGAACTACTCCCACAACAAAAACTCTCTCTCTCTCTCTCTCTTAATTTTTGGAAAATAGATATCGGCACGAGGCACACTCTAAAGCTCCCAAAAATGGAATGAGCTCCTCTTCCGCTATCTCTAGTACCAACCGGCGTCGCCCGGTCTGCGAGCGCTGGCGGCGACCTGCTCGCCATGTGCGAGGTGCAGCGGCCATTAGGACTCGGCAGAACGAGGGCGGCACGATTTGAATCGTGCGGCCGGGCTTAGGTACGTCCGTAGGCCGGTTTAGGCAGAGGTCCGACGTCTACCACGTTACAGTACTACATACAAGCATACAGTAGTACAGCAAATGATGCACATATGTGTGTATGATACATGTTCTGAATTTTTAGACGATGATCTGTACACCTTCCAGTATATATACTGGGTGGTTCATTTTGAACTTTTTTTTTTTTTTTCGTCTCCCACCTGATAATTCGGTGCCAAATTCGGAAAAAAAATCTCCCTAAATCGCAGAGCATAAAAAAAATATTTAGAGGTCGCTACCGGCAGCGAGTTTTTTCAAATTAGCATGGTATTTTTTCATTTTTGTTAAATTTTTTATTTGTTTTTCAAAAAAAAATTTTTTTTTTCGCTCATAAGTCAATCATGAATGTTAGATCGAAAATGATTGTTGTTTTTTTCATTCCTCGGTAGCGACCTCTAGATATTTTTCTTCGTGCTCTGCGATTTAATGAGAATTTTTTTCCGAATTTGGCACCAAGTCTTCAGGTGGGGAATAAGAAAAAAAAATACAACTTTAAAATGAACCACCCTAATATATACATGCTTGGCGAACAGCATGTCATTTCGGTCGATGGACCAGTGACTGATGTCCAGCGGATCCTCGAAAATGAGTAAGTTCTTCAATTCTTTGAGTATTTCGTCGAAAGTATATCGAGATTCATCATCAAAATACGCTACATCGCTACGTTAGTATTCAAAATAAGCACTCTTAGCATCCATTTTTCAATTTATGACTACTACTAAATTTCAGAAACATACGAGTATTGACTGATAGCCAATCTGAAACTTTCAAATCTGGAACTGACACTGATGATCTGGCTAAAGAGACGCAGCTGTGCAACGATCCCAAGTAGTCAAAAAGAATAACAAATACTCAAATTGTTGTACGTCAGCACCCTGGGTATTCATTTCTTGATTGCTAACTGCTACTGATGTTTCAGAGAGACGCCAGTAGTTGAGGATATCATACATAAAATTATTGACAAAAATCCTGCAGTTTATACTAAACCAACCAAGGACAAAAAAAAAATAGCAAATGCGATGTCGATGACAAGGTCTCAACGACCGGTCAGTATAGTTATAGCTTCAGCTAAATAAGCAGATAGTTAATAGATATCTAATTTTATTGCTCTCCTCAAATATTATATCTATGCCAATAAATCTCCATTAGATTCACTAATATTAGTGCACTAATTTATTCTACCTCTATTTCATAGATTCCAGTGCTTCCGCGAAAGGAGGTGTCAATTATAAATTGGGTAAATCATATGCTAATCATATTGTAAGAGGTGATTGATAACAAGATAATTTCTCGAGTTTCATGTGTATCGTTGATTTTAGAACTATGGAATGATAAGCAGACCTCGTTTCTGTTGGAAAAGTATGATGCGTATGTTCCCCACGTCAGCCCAATGAAGAAATTCAAAACAAAAAAAGTATTGTGGAAGAAAATTTCGGAAGACCTACTTCAAGAATTGAGCGTCACGCGAGATTATGTCCAAGTGGAAAATAGATACAAAACATGTCTGAAAAGGAAGAAGACTGCTGTCGAACATAATGCAAAGTCAGGCAATACGCGAGAAAAGGTTCCCTTCGAAGAAGAGCTGTCAAAAATCGCTGCAAATGACGACAGCATTGAACCAGAGGTACTGTGTAGCGCCAAGAGAATGAAATATCTCAAAGAGCCACCCCAAAAAAACCCATCCCCGAAGCGAAAGAGTATGCAAGAACTGGCAGAAGAATTACACAACAAAAAAGAAGATGCCAAAGAAAGAAGACACCAGGAGAAGCTCAGCTTGATTACTAATCTTCTGCAAAAAAATCAAGAGTAAAAGGCTCTATCATGATTTTTGTAGAAAATCATATTTCTAAGAATGCTTCACACTACGATAACTACTTTGCAATATTAGCGATAGTTTCTTAACCAATGCCGTCCATGGCCAAAAAGCTTTTTAGTATATCAATACTTATTTACTATATTACTTATAAGATTTGTGTTACAATATAAAGAACAAGAAGTAAGACTGCTTAATGATAAATGCCTTCATATGTTATAAATAGTTGATAAGTACAATTTACGTCCTGCAGAAGTACAATTTTCTAAAACTCGGGCTAGTGATTAACATTATAAATAAGTTTATTCTCATAGATAAAATAAATTTATTATGTGATACGTACAATATTAATAAAATACATTCATTGTAATATGCATGTTTATGTTAGTCATTACGATCAACGATGAAGCTTTCCTTGATTCTGTTCCTCTTTTCTTCGCCTAATCTTTTCAATTCTTCATCATTCATCTCTTGAACTTGCTGAAACTCAAAATCATCGATCTCTTCATATGGTTCGTCGCAGATGTAGTAGTCATCGTTATCGATACACACGTTGTGTAGCACGCAGCAGCTGATTATGAATTTTGAGATTTTCTCGATCTTGTGCATACCCAGATAACCAAGTGTGAATGTGCAAACAGTCCATTACACTTGCTGCAAATTTTGCTGTCATTTTGTCGACTACTTGCTGAAAATACTTTTGACACATCAGAATTTACAGCAAATGTACAGCAATAATTGCTATCATCTATTATGTCAGCAAATTTTGCTGCAAATATGCTAGCAACCAGAAACAACTATATTTTGACAGCAAGTTGGAAGCAAATTGCTGGCAATACATACAGGGTGTCATGGATTCGTGACGGGGATTTCACAGTGTGAATCTTGATCAAAAACTGGGTCGAAATTTTCCTAGCCGTTTTTTCCGGAAATGCTTAGATTTCTCGCCGTAATTATTTTAAGTCCAGCCAATGACGCGCGGCTTATGAACGGCCGTTTGTCGATGTGATTACCACTCGGTTGCGTGCGCATCTCTCACTCTATGGTTGCCGCGAAAAAAACGGCCGTTCATAAGCCGCGCGTCATTGACTGGAATTAAAATAATTATGACGGGAAACCTTTGCACTTCCGGAAAAAAGGGCTAAGGAAATTTCAATTCCGTATTTGATCAGGATTTACCCTGTGAAATCCCCGTCACCAATTCTGTGACACCCTGTATATGTATATGGGAACTTCAATTCGCCTAACATTTTGTTTTATAGTTATTATCACTGTAAATGGAATTGTGATTTTTTTTTAAAACTATTAGCAGTCGCTCTCAGTTACTTTTTTATTGTTCAATTAAAAAATTTGTAACTTCGGTAGAACAAATTCTCAGATGACGAAGTGTGACTGTACAAGCACTTTATTCCACTTGCTCCAAACCTTTTTGTCAAATACTAGCTGAGGATACTTTCTATACATGAGAATTTCCAGCGAACACACATAGGATGACATTATGACATAATAATTATCAAATATATGTACCAGGTAGGTCAATTTAGTTCATTATCAGTATAAAAACTTCCTCAGCCACACGATATAAGCACAATTAGTCTCCACCATATGACAGCGACGTCGTGGGTGAGTGGACAGCGTGCCGGATTCATAGCAGGAGAGATTCTAGTAACCAGGTTCATGCCCCGGTCCGGAACAGAAGATTTTTTCGGAAATATATTCAACTGAAATGGAATCCACAATCAATTACGAGATGATGCCGTACAAATACTACCCATAAGCGATTTCTTTTTGTTTTTTTATTCGCTCAAAACTCAATCCCGACCAGTTTTTGGGATTCACATGTTGCTGATGTTTTGCTGACAATTCTTGTTGAAATAATTTGCTCTCATTTTTTACAGCAATAGAGGACGCACCTTGCCCTGATATTGCTAACAATATTCTGCACGAATTTCTGTCATATTGCTGTAAAATTTGCACGCACTTGGTTATCTGGGTATCAATTTGCAGCAATTGTTTCTATCGACCTTTAAGCAGACCGAACGTGTTCTCAATTAAAACCCTCGTTGCACAAAATTTCTTATTATAATTCCGCTCTGCAGCTGTTAGTCCACCGTAATCCCTGAAAGGTATCAACAGCCACTCTCTTTATAGAGTATGCGCCATCTCCGAGTAAATGGTACTGTCTCCCTAGCCTCGCAGGCAATTCTTGAACTATATCGGATAGCTTTAACACCCTCGAATCATGAATTTTTCCAGGAACTCCCGTGAAAACGTCTATAAACCGTTTCTTGCTATCACATATTCCTTGCATCGTGATTGAAGGAATGTCGTGTCTATTGGTATGGGTGGATTTGATTTTGTGCATCGGTGTGCGAATTGTAATGGAGGTTCCGTCAATACATCCTACAGTATCTGGAAAACCACTGATCTGCAAATTTACACAATCGATTGTCGGTCACTTTTGACTTGGTCAATTTACTGATCCAATGAGCACAAGGAGAGTGACTTACCTCTAAGAATTCCTGAGCTGTGGCCTCGTTATCTTCAGGAAATTTGATAATTTGAGGAGCTATGAACATCATAAATGCCATGAGTCTGGTAATTAGCCGGGAGCTTGTCGCAAGTCCAACACCAAATCGTTGGGATACTGCTCGCAGTGGAACCTTGTTGGCAGCTAACCTGGTTCAATGCTCATTATTAATGATTGACATTTCTGAATCTACACCTCTGAAACTACCGACCATAGAAACAGCAGGACATGAATTTCTGCCGAAATAGGAGTACTTCCCCCATGGTCTGTGCCAACAGGGAAATACTGCGATACCTCGAATCGTTCAATAAGCATCTCTGCAGTGCGCCTTTCGAGACGGAAGTGCTTCTTGAACTGAAAACAGTGAATAGCAATATCAGACACCGCTCATTTTATGGGACGTCCACTCCCTATTTTATTATGCAGTACAGCTTGTCTATTATGATCTGTTGAATATTTTGAGCATTGTTTTTTGCCATATGCGACAGTAGTGCACAAACCGCCCAGACCGAATAGACAAGCTACCTCTATGCTGTCAAAAGTGTACACATCTATGTTACATGTATAGGTATACTTACTTCGATATCAGACATACTGTGAATTACCCCAATAAAGTTCACGATTTTGGGGATTTCTTGTTTTCTTCTCAGCTCCAGCAACTCATCGTCACTGCTAGATGAAGACGATAATATGTCTAATAAAATCGTCGCCGTAACGGCGTTCATCCCGTTCATTTCACAAACATCAGCCATATTTTTACGCTGTTTTGAATCGGCACCGACCCCCAGATTCCGGGCAATTTTATCTGCACTCAGTGCGTAGTTCACGCACTGGAATAGCCCAGTGGAACACAGTCGCATAGCGCGGGCGCTGAGTGCGCCCCTAGTGCACACTCAGTGCAACCAGTGGAAAACGCTATTAATTGCTCCACCGTTGATTTTGATTGTTCTCTCTTAGTTTTTAATTAAATTAAATAATGAGGTACGAGTTCGGGAAACACAACCTCTCTATCATATAATAGCTAATTTCGAGTTACACTGAGACATCGATTAGGTTGACTATAAATGCTGAAAAAAATCATAAATCAATTGCTCCTCGTCTGCTCTCAATTGCTCCACCCTTTCTTTCAATTGCTCCGTCTTAGTTTTTATTAAAATTAAATAATGAGGTACGAGTTCGGGAAACAAAACCTCGCTATCATATGACAGCTAATTTTGAGTTACACTGAGGCTTCGATTAAGTTGATGATGAATGCTGAAAAAAATATGAATCAATTGCTCCTCGTCTGCTCTTAATTGCTCCACCCTTTCTTTTAACTGCTTAGTTTTTGAGGAAATTAGATAATAAGGTACGAGTTCGGCCAACATAACCTCGCTATCATATGACAGGTAATTTCGAACTACACTGACAATGAGGCATTGAATAAGTTGAAGATGAATGCTGGAAAAATTATGAAAGAATTGCTTCTCGTCTGCTCCTTATTGCTTTACCCTAGGTTTCAATTGCTCTTTCTCTCAGTTTTCAAGAAAAGAAATAATCAACGCGACACAGACGATCTGCATAACCCCTTTTCAGTGGGCATCGATTTAGAATCCCATTAGTGAGAAAATATCGATGCCCACTGACAAAGGGTTAGGATCGACTATGTCGCGTTGATTATTCCATTTCTCGAAAACTAAGAGGGGGCAATTGAAACCTAGGATAGAGCAATAAGGATTAGAGGAGGAGCAATTGATTCATGATTTTTTCAGCATTTAAAGTCAACTTAATCGATGTCTCAGTGTAACTCAAAATTAGCTGTCATATGATAGCGAGGTTATGTTTCCCGAACTCGTACCTTATCATTCAATTTACTTAAAAACTAAGACGGAGCAATTGAAAGAAAGGGTGGAGCAATTGAGAGCAGACGAGGAGCAATTGATTCATATTTTTTTCAGCATTTATCGCCAACTTACTCGATGCCTCAGTGTAACTCGAAATCACCTGTGTTATGATAGCGAGGTTATGTTGGCCAAACTCGTACCTTATCATTCAATTTACTCAAAAACTAAGACGGAGCAATTTAACGAAAGGGTGGAGCAATTGAGAGCAGACGAGGAGCAATCGATTCATATTTTTTTCAGCATTCATCGTCAACTTAATCGATGCCTCAGTGTAATTCGAAATTAGCTGTCATATGATAGAGAGGTTATGTTTGCCGAACCCGTACCTTATTATTCAATTTACTCAAAAACTAGGAGGGAGCAATTGAATCCGTGTAGAAATTTGTTCGGGAAGGCCTGGACAACACAAAGGCCCCTATCAGGATCAGTCGTGGATTCCACAGGAATAGATCACTATCACTGCCCGACCAGGGCCTTTTCAGGTCATAGTAAGACTTCGATGAAAATAAATGTTGAGGTTCTGACGAGGCCTACAGTTCGGGGCCTGATCGGGTGATACGCGGGTAATATTTGGATTCCATCAACCATGAACTTTGAGGTTCTGATGAGCCAAATATATCAGGGCCTGCTCGGTCAATAGCAAGATTTCATCGAAAACAAATATTGAGGTTCTGACGAGGCCAACAGATCGGAGCCTCATCGGGTGATACTCTGGTAATATTTGGATTCCATCAACCATAAACTTTGTGGTTCGGATGAACCCAATATATCAGGGCCTGCTCGGGTAATAGCAAGACCTCATCGAGAATAAATGTTGAGGTTCTGACGAGGCTAACGGATCGGGGCCTGATCGGGTGATACGCGCGTAATATTTGGATTCCATCAACCATAAACTTTGTGGTTCGGATGAACACAATATATCAGGGCCTGCTCGGGTAATAGCAAGACCTCATCGAGAATAAATGTTGAGGTTCTGACGAGGCTAACGGATCGGGGCCTGATCGGATGATCCATCGATTATTTATTATTTATATGTTACAACGATTCAATATGCTACAATTATAATAGTATATTTCGTATAAAGGGCGTAAAATTTTATACTGGATGGCAGAGCAAAATGATCTGTGTTAATGTTGAATCGAGCAGAAATGAACACATTAGGAGTATTCCCTTATCCGTAATATCACTGCCATGAATCCCCTGATCTCAGAAATTAGATTACGAAGAATTTTCAAGAGGGTATTATTGATGGAGAGAAAAAGCGAGGCTAAAGAACGGTATGAATTACAACTTAAGGTCAGAAGAAATGAAAGCAAAACCATATCCCAGCTATGAAATCACGACAGCCGGACCACTGTAAAAGTCGACATAAAAGTCAACTATTAGTACACGTAGGGTACACTATTACAACGGGAGAGAGATGATATGACTGATAGGGCATAAAAACTTGAGTATATGATTGAAGAATCAATAATGAGTATATAATTGTAAATTATTTATCAATTTTTCAAACGAGACTCTGGATTTGTCATCGCGTGTACGAACGGATTACGACTCTCACGGCTGAATAGGATTACCTCGCTTCGTCGTATGAAGTATTTTCGGAAATCTGTGTAACTCTAGCCCGGCCCTACAACAGGTAATGATTAAAGGGCCCTCGTTCAACTGTATACTACAGAAAACTTTAACGCAAAATTAGAGGTACTGACTAAACTGCTTCTCAAGTGCATTCATTTCTGCTATACGAACGCAATTTATAGATTTTGTTAAAAAATCAATAAAGGAAATCTATGAGACCGTATTGCGAGATCGATCAGCAACATACACAACAAAATCAATGAATGATCTCAGAGATCTCTTTATGATGTGACGCAGTCAATAAATTAATACAAATTTTCAACTCCCTTATCCGTAATATCACTGCCTTGAATCTCCTGATCTCAGAAATTAGATTCCAAATAATTTTCAAGAGGATATTATTGATGGAGAGAAAAAGCGAGGCTGAAGAACGGAATGAATTACAACGTAAGGTCAGAAGAAATGAAAGCAAAACCATATCCCAGCTATGAAATCACGACAGCCGGACCACTGTAAAAGTCGACATAAAAGTCAACTATTAGTACAAAATGTTTGTTTCCACAAAGGAAGAGAAGAGCATATTATACACTGTAGACTTTAGAATAGACCCTAAAGACTAATGAAAAAAAAAAAAAAGAATGGAACGGAGTAAGACCATCCAAGCTGACTTTACTACAGATAAAGGATCGTTATGGTAGTACAGAATATTTCAGCAAGTATTGTAACGTTGCGGATTGTCTGAATCGTTAGATTTTTAAGACAAGCCGTTCGTCGGGTTCGAAAAAGATGAAGGTTTTTTTTTTTAGTTAATTAATGAATAATTTTGGACTCCTCGATACTGTAGGTGGGGAAAAGATAGGTAATGCCACACAAAAAGCCACCTAACACAGATTTTTATTATTTCTTCGAATTCCTACGCTAAACGATACTTCTCAGGTCTTTCTACCGCCAAAGCTTTTTATATCACAAAACCCAAGGTTTTGCCGACCTCCACTGAACCAGGTGGGATTCCAAGCCAGAGGTCCCTGCTATTGCGAATTTAACTCTACCTCGCAGAACCAGGATCCTAGATCCGAGCCTGCGTGTCAGATTCAGAATCACAACAACTGGCCCTCGGATACAGGTCGCTTAGACCGCAGCCGTACGCATCTGTTGATGTTTTTCTGATCTCTAATTTGGCCTTCGTGTGGTAGCTAATCTACAGGATAGAGATACAGAAATGTCAGGCAATACTCAGTAAGCTTCGTGAGAAAATTATATTTAAATGCCTAACAAAATTATAAATAATAATACAATGAATCTTATCTACTTATTTTTCTAATTCCCTACTAATCAGGTATCTTAATATTGATTTGATTTAGACAGCAGTACTGCTATAGCCAATGCTTCTAATTTATTTTAATGAGTGTTCTATCTGCGATTTTAGCTAAAATAGGTTTTAAATTTTATACAATGAAAATTGGTTGAAATTACTATCTCCTATTTTAGTGAGTATAGAATATGTCATTGGTTGCTACGACGGCCGCTTTGGCTCGATCGTGCTCAAAGAGTTATGAGTCGCACTGGTGCTCTACCTGGAATACGCTGCTGAGCTAACTCAGCAGCCCCTTTTATACTTAATAGTCGTCGCTTCTGACGTGACAAGCGGCGCTTCTGAGTTTGTCCAGTTCTTCGGTGTTTTTAGACGTCCAATCGTGGCAGGCCTAGGGTCTGGCCGATTGGATACGTTACAGTATATGGACATAATGAATGGCTGCGATGATGGCTTACAATCAAGCAAACCGAGCTGCATATTATGCACTACAGCGAAGACGGGCCAAGGAGGAGAGACTGAGAATCGATACGGACCGTCGAAATCTGGTTAAATTATTATACTGGATGGCAGAGCAAAATGATCTGTGTTAATGTTGAATCGAGCAAAAATGAACACGTTCGAAATATTCCCTTATCCGTAATATCACTGCCATGAATCCCCTGATCTCAGAAATCAGATTACAAAGAATTTTCAAGAAGGTATTATTGATGGAGAGAAAAAGCGAGGCTGAAGAAGTAATTGAAGGTATGAATTACAACGTAAGGTCAGAAGAAATGAAAGCAAAACCATATCCCAGCTACGAAATCACGACAGCCGGACCACTGTAAAAGTCGACATAAAAGTCAACTATTAGTACACGCAGGGTACACTATTACAACGGGAGAGAGATGATATGACTGATACGGCATAAAAACTTGAGTACATAATTGAAAAATCAATAATGAGTATATAATTGTAAATTATTTATCAATTTTTCAAACGAGACTCTGGATTTGTCATCGCGTCTACGAACGGATTACGACTCTCACGGCTGAATAGGATTACCTCGCTTCGTCGTATGAAGTAATTTCGGAAATCTGTGTAACTCTAGCCCGGCCCTACAACAGGTAATGATTAAAGGGCCCTCGTTCAACTGTATACTACAGAGAAGTTTAACGCAAAATTAGAGATACTGACTAAACTGCTTCTCAAGTGCATTCATTTCTGCTATACGAACGCAATTAATAGATTTTGTTGAAAAATCAATAAGGGAACTCTATGAGACCGTATTGCGAGATCGATCAGCAACATACACAACAAAATCAATGAATGATCTCAGAGATCTCTTTATGATGTGACGCAGTCAATAAATTATTACAAATTTTCAACTCCCTTATCCGTAATATCACTGCCTCGAATCTCCTCATCTCAGAAATTAGACTCCAAATAATTTTTGAGAGGATATTATTGACGGAGAGAAAAAGCGAGGCTGAAGAACGGAATGAATTTCAACGTAAGGTCAGAAGAAATGAAAGCAAAACAGCTGGTTGAAGTTTGGAACGTTCTTCGAACGAAAGCGAAATTTCATTTTTTCTGGTTTGGAAAATTTTTATCAGCAACAATATTCATTAACCTCACGTCAGATCACCGGAAATAATCCGGAAATATACCCGATGAGTACAGAAATCCTCCATAACGATATTGCAAGACAGAAAATATATTTTCAGCTTCACAATAATCGAGTGTGACACTTCCTTTTGAGGTAGTGGTTTTCTTCTCATGCCAGAAGTTCGTAAAAAAATTAGGCAAAATTAGAAAAAATAGGACAAGGAGTTACATCCGGTTTCACGGCGAAAATAGACGAAAGAAGCGGAAATGAATTACTAACGTCTGCAATTATCGAGTGTGACACTTTCTTTTCAGGGAGTAGTTTTCTTTCAATGCCAGAAGTTCGTAAAAAAATTAGGAAAAATTAGAAAAAATAGGACAAGGAGTTACATCCGGTTTCACGACGAAAATAGACGAACGAAGCGGAAATAAATTACTCACGTCTGCGATTATCGAGTGTGACACTTTCTATTCAGGGAGTAGTTTTCTTTTCATGCGAGAAGTTCGTAAAAAAATTAGGAAAAATTAGAAAGAATAGGACAAGGCGTTACATCCGGTTTCACGGCGAAAATAGACGAACGAAGCGGAAATAAATTACTCACGTCTGCAATTATCGAGTGTGACACTTTCTTTCTCATGAAGTGGTTTTATTTTCATGCCAGAAGTTCGTAAAAAAATTAGGAAAAATTAGAAAAAATAGGACAAGGAGTCACATCCGATTTCACGGCGAAAATAGACGTACGAAGCGGAAATAAATTACTCACGTCTGCAATTATCGAGTGTGACACTTTCTTGTCACGAAGTGGTTTTCTTTTCATGCCAGAAGTTCGTAAAAAAATTAGCAAAAATTAGAAAAAATAGGACAAGGAGTTACATCCGGTTTCACGGCGAAAATAGACGAACGAAGCGGAAATAAATTACTCACGTCTGCAATTATCGAGTGTGACACTTTCTTTTTCACGCAGTGGTTTTCTTTTCATGCCAGAGGTTCGTAACAAAATTAGGAAAAATTAGATAAAATAGGACAAGGAGTTACATCCGGTTTCACGGCGAAAATAGACGAACGAAGCGGAAATAAATTACTCACGTCTGCAATTATCTAGTGTGACACTTTCTTTTCACGGAGTGGTTTTCTTTTTGTGCCAGAAGTTCGTAAAAAAATTAGGAAAAATCAGAAAAAATAGGACAAGGAGTTACATCCGGTTTCACGGCGAAAATAGACGAACGAAGCGAAAATAAATTACTCACGTCTGCAAATATCGAGTGTGACACTTTCTCTTCATGGAGTGGTTTTCTTTTCATACCAGAAGTTCGTAAAAAAATTAGTAAAAATTTGAAAAAATAGGACAAGGAGTTACATCCGGTTTCACGGCGAAAATAGACGAACGAAGCGGAAATAAATTACTCACGTCTGCAATTATCTAGTGTGACACTTTCTTTTCACGAAGTGGTTTTCTTTTCATGCCAGAAGTGCATCAAAAAATTAGGAAAAATTAGACAAAATGGGACAAGGAGTTACATCCGGTTTCACGGCGAAAATAGACGAACGAAGCGGAAATAAATTACTCACGTCTGCAATTATCGAGTGTGACACTTTCTTTCTCACGGAGTGGTTTTCTTTTCATTCCAGAAGTTCGTAAAAAAATTAGGAAAAATGAGAAAAAATAGGACAAGAAGTCACATCCGGTTTCACGGCGAAAATAGACGTACGAAGCGGAAATAAATTACTCACGTCTGCAATTATCGAGTGTGACACTTTCTTTTTCACGGAGTGGTTTTCTTTTCATGCCAGAGGTTCGTAACAAAATTGGGAAAGATTAAATAAAATAGGACAAGGAGTTACATCCGGTTTCACGGCGAAAATAGACGAACGAAGAGGAAATAAATTACTCACGTCTGCAATTATCGAGTGTGACACTTTCTTTCTCACAGAGTGGTTTTCTTTTCGTGCCAGAAGTTCGTAAAAAAATTAGGAAGAATTAGAAAAAATTGGACAAGGAGTCACATCCGGTTTCACGGCGAAAATAGACGTACGAAGCGGAAATGAATTACTCACGTCTGCAATTATCAAGTGTGACACTTTCTTTTCACGGAGTGGTTTTTTTTTCATGCCAAAAGTTCGTAAAAAAATTGGGAAAAATTAGAAAAAATAGGACAAGGAGTTACATCCGGTTTCACGGCGAAAATAGACGAACGTAGCGTAAATAAATTACTCACGTCTGCAATTATCGAGTGTGACACTTTCTTTCTCACGGAGTGGTTTTCTTTCCGTGCCAGAAGTTCGTAAAACAATTAGGAAGAATCAGAAAAAATAGGACAAGGAGTTACATTTGGTTTCACGGCGAAAATAGACGAACGAAGCGGAAATAAATTACTCACGTCTGCAATTATCTAGTGTGACACTTTCTTTACACGAAGTGGTTTTCTTTTCATGCTAGAAGTGCATCAAAAAATTAGGAAAAATAAGAAAAAATAGGACAAGGAGTTACATCCGGTTTCACGGCGAAAATAGACGAACGAAGCGGAAATAAATTACTCACGTCTGCAATTATCTAGTGTCACACTTTCTTTCCACGGAGTGGTTTTCTTTTCATGCCAGAAGTGCATCAAAAAATTAGGAAAAATTAGAAAAAATAGGACAAGGTGTTACATTCGGTTTCACGGCGAAAATAGACGAACGAAGCGGAAATAAATTACTCACGTCTGCAATTATCTAGTGTGACACTTTCGTTTCACGAAGTGGTTTTCTTTTCATGCCAGAAGTGCATCAAAAAATTAGGAAAAATTAGAAGAAATGGGACAAGGAGTTACATCCGGTTTCGGGGCGAAAATAGACGAACGAAGCGGAAATAAATTACTCACGTCTGCAATTATCGAGTGTGACACTTTCTTTCTCACGGAGTGGTTTTCTTTTCATTCCAGAAGTTCGTAAAAAAATTAGGAAAAATGAGAAAAAATAGGACAAGAAGTAACATCCGGTTTCACGGCGAAAATAGACGTACGAAGCGGAAATAAATTACTCACGTCTGCAATTATCGAGTGTGACACTTTCTTTTTCACGGAGTGGTTTTCTTTTCATGCCAGAGGTTCGTAACAAAATTGAGAAAGATTAGATAAAATAGGACAAGGAGTTACATCCGGTTTCACGGCGAAAATAGACGAACGAAGAGGAAATAAATTACTCACGTCTGCAATTATCGAGTGTGACACTTTCTTTCTCACAGAGTGGTTTTCTTTTCATTCCAGAAGTTCGTAAAAAAATGAGGAAGAATTAGAAAAAATTGGACAAGGAGTCACATCCGGTTTCACGGCGAAAATAGACGTACGAAGCGGAAATAAATTACTCACGTCTGCAATTATCAAGTGTGACACTTTCTTTTCACGGAGTGGTTTTTTTTTTCATGCCAAAAGTTCGTAAAAAAATTGGGAAAAATTAGAAAAAATAGGACAAGGAGTTACATCCGGTTTCACGGCGAAAATAGACGAACGTAGCGTAAATAAATTACTCACGTCTGCAATTATCGAGTGTGACACTTTCTTTCTCACGGAGTGGTTTTCTTTCCGTGCCAGAAGTTCGTAAAACAATTAGGAAAAATCAGAAAAAATAGGACAAGGAGTTACATTTGGTTTCACGGCGAAAATAGACGAACGAAGCGGGAATAAATTACTCACGTCTGCAATTATCTAGTGTGACACTTTCTTTACACGAAGTGGTTTTCTTTTCATGCCAGAAGTGCATCAAAAAATTAGGAAAAATTAGAAAAAATAGGACAAGGAATTACATCCGGTTTCACGGCGAAAATAGACGAACGAAGCGGAAATAAATTACTCACGTCTGCAATTGTCCAGTGTGACACTTTCTTTTCACGGAGTGGTTTTCTTTTTACGCCAGAAGTTCGTCAAAATATTAGGAAAAATGAGGAAAAATAGGACAAGGAGTTACATCCGGTTTCACGGCGAAAATAGACGAACGAAGCGGAAATAAATTACTCACGTCTGCAATTATCTAGTGTAACACTTTCTTTCCACGAAGTGGTTTTCTCTTCATGCCCGAAGTTCGTAAAAAAATTAGGAAAAATGAGAAAAAATAGGACAAGGAGTTACATTCGGTTTCACGGCGAAAATAGACGAACGAAGCGGAAATAAATTACTCACGTCTACAATTATCTAGTGTGACTTTTTCTTTTCACGGAGTGGTTTTCTTTTCATGCCAGAAGTGCATCAAAAAATTAGGAAAAATTAGAAAAAATAGGACAAGGAGTTACATTCGGTTTCACGGCGAAAATAGACAAACGAAGCGGAAATAAATTACTCACGTCTGCAATTATCTAGTGTGACACTTTCTTTTCACGAAGTGGTTTTCTTTTCATGCCAGAAGTGCATCAAAAAATTAGGAAAAATTAGAAAAAATGGGACAAGGAGTTACATCCGGTTTCACGGCGAAAATAGACGAACGAAGCGGAAATAAATTACTCACGTCTGCAATTATCGAGTGTGACACTTTCTTTCTCACGGAGTGGTTTTCTTTTCATTCCAGGAATTCGTAAAAAAATTAGGAAAAATGAGAAACAATAGGACAAGGAGTTACATCCGGTTTCACGGCGAAAATAGACGAACGAAGCGAAAATAAATTACTCACGTCTGCAAATATCGAGTGTGACACTTTCTCTTCATGGAGTGGTTTTCTTTTCATACCAGAAGTTCGTAAAAAAATTAGTAAAAATTTGAAAAAATAGGACAAGGAGTTACATCCGGTTTCACGGCGAAAATAGACGAACGAAGCGGAAATAAATTACTCACGTCTGCAATTATCTAGTGTGACACTTTCTTTTTATGGAGTGGATTTCTTTTCGTGCCAGAAGTTCGTAAAACAATTAGGAAAAATCAGAAAAAATAGGACAAGGAGTTACATTCGGTTTCACGGCGAAAATAGACGAACGAAGCGGAAATAAATTACTCACGTCTGCAATTATCTAGTGTGACACTTTCTTTTCACGAAGTGGTTTTCTTTTCATGCCAGAAGTGCATCAAAAAATTAGGAAAAATCAGAAAAAATAGGACAAGGAGTTACATCCGGTTTCACGGCGAAAATAGACGACCGAAGCGGAAATAAATTACTCACGTCTGCAATTATCGAGTGTGATACTTTCTTTTCACGGAGTGGTTTTTTTTTCATGCCAAAAGTTCGTAAAAAAAATTGGGAAAAATTAGAAAAAATAGGACAAGGAGTTACATCCGGTTTCACGGCGAAAATAGACGAACGAAGCGGAAATAAATTACTCACGTCTGCAATTATCTAGTGTAACACTTTCTTTCCACGAAGTGGTTTTCTCTTCATGCCAGAAGTTCGTAAAAAAATTAGGAAAAATGAGAAAAAATAGGACAAGGAGTTACATTCGGTTTCACGGCGAAAATAGACGAACGAAGCGGAAATAAATTACTCACGTCTGCAATTATCTAGTGTGACTTTTTCTTTTCACGGAGTGGTTTTCTTTTCATGCCAGAAGTGCATCAAAAAATTAGGAAAAATGAGAAAAAATAGGACAAGGAGTTACATTCGGTTTCACGGCGAAAATAGACGAACGAAGCGGAAATAAATTACTCACGTCTGCAATTATCTAGTGTGACACTTTCTTTTCACGAAGTGGTTTTCTTTTCATGCCAGAAGTGCATCAAAAAATTAGGAAAAATTAGAAAAAATGGGACAAGGAGTTACATCCGGTTTCACGGCGAAAATAGACGAACGAAGCGGAAATAAATTACTCACGTCTGCAATTATCGAGTGTGACACTTTCTTTCTCACGGAGTGGTTTTCTTTTCATTCCAGAAGTTCGTAAAAAAATTAGGAAAAATGAGAAACAATAGGACAATGAGTTATATCCGGTTTCACGGCGAAAATAGACGAACGAAGCGAAAATAAACTACTCACGTCTGCAAATATCGAGTGTGATACTTTCTCTCCATGGAGTGGTTTTCTTTTCATACCAGAAGTTCGTAAAAAAATTACTAAAAATTTGAAAAAATAGGACAAGGAGTTACATCCGGTTTCACGGCGAAAATAGACGAACGAAGCGGAAATAAATTACTCACGTCTGCAATTATCTAGTGTGACACTTTCTTTTTATGGAGTGGATTTCTTTTCGTGCCAGAAGTTCGTAAAACAATTAGGAAAAATCAGAAAAAATAGGACAAGGAGTTACATTCGGTTTCACGGCGAAAATAGACGAACGAAGCGGAAATAAATTACTCACGTCTGCAATCATCTAGTGTGACACTTTCTTTTCACGAAGTGGTTTTCTTTTCATGCCAGAAGTGCATCAAAGAATTAGGAAAAATCAGAAAAAATAGGACAAGGAGTTACATCCGGTTTCACGGCGAAAATAGACGAACGAAGCGGAAATAAATTACTCACGTCTGCAATTATCTAGTGTGACACTTTCTTTTTATGGAGTGGATTTCTTTTCGTGCCAGAAGTTCGTAAAACAATTAGGAAAAATCAGAAAAAATAGGACAAGGAGTTACATTCGGTTTCACGGCGAAAATAGACGAACGAAGCGGAAATAAATTACTCACGTCTGCAATTATCTAGTGTGACACTTTCTTTTCACGAAGTGGTTTTCTTTTCATGCCAGAAGTGCATCAAAAAATTAGGAAAAATCAGAAAAAATAGGACAAGGAGTTACATCCGGTTTCACGGCGAAAATAGACGACCGAAGCGGAAATAAATTACTCACGTCTGCAATTATCGAGTGTGATACTTTCTTTTCACGGAGTGGTTTTTTTTTCATGCCAAAAGTTCGTAAAAAAAATTGGGAAAAATTAGAAAAAATAGGACAAGGAGTTACATCCGGTTTCACGGCGAAAATAGACGAACGAAGCGGAAATAAATTACTCACGTCTGCAATTATCTAGTGTAACACTTTCTTTCCACGAAGTGGTTTTCTCTCCATGCCAGAAGTTCGTAAAAAAATTAGGAAAAATGAGAAAAAATAGGACAAGGAGTTACATTCGGTTTCACGGCGAAAATAGACGAACGAAGCGGAAATAAATTACTCACGTCTGCAATTATCTAGTGTGACTTTTTCTTTTCACGGAGTGGTTTTCTTTTCATGCCAGAAGTGCATCAAAAAATTAGGAAAAATGAGAAAAAATAGGACAAGGAGTTACATTCGGTTTCACGGCGAAAATAGACGAACGAAGCGGAAATAAATTACTCACGTCTGCAATTATCTAGTGTGACACTTTCTTTTCACGAAGTGGTTTTCTTTTCATGCCAGAAGTGCATCAAAAAATTAGGAAAAATTAGAAAAAATGGGACAAGGAGTTACATCCGGTTTCACGGCGAAAATAGACGAACGAAGCGGAAATAAATTACTCACGTCTGCAATTATCGAGTGTGACACTTTCTTTCTCACGGAGTGGTTTTCTTTTCATTCCAGAAGTTCGTAAAAAAATTAGGAAAAATGAGAAACAATAGGACAAGGAGTTATATCCGGTTTCACGGCGAAAATAGACGAACGAAGCGAAAATAAATTACTCACGTCTGCAAATATCGAGTGTGATACTTTCTCTCCATGGAGTGGTTTTCTTTTCATACCAGAAGTTCGTAAAAAAATTACTAAAAATTTGAAAAAATAGGACAAGGAGTTACATCCGGTTTCACGGCGAAAATAGACGAACGAAGCGGAAATAAATTACTCACGTCTGCAATTATCTAGTGTGACACTTTCTTTTTATGGAGTGGATTTCTTTTCGTGCCAGAAGTTCGTAAAACAATTAGGAAAAATCAGAAAAAATAGGACAAGGAGTTACATTCGGTTTCACGGCGAAAATAGACGAACGAAGCGGAAATAAATTACTCACGTCTGCAATCATCTAGTGTGACACTTTCTTTTCACGAAGTGGTTTTCTTTTCATGCCAGAAGTGCATCAAAGAATTAGGAAAAATCAGAAAAAATAGGACAAGGAGTTACATCCGGTTTCACGGCGAAAATAGACGAACGAAGCGGAAATAAATTACTCACGTCTGCAATTATCTAGTGTGACACTTTCTTTTTATGGAGTGGATTTCTTTTTGTGCCAGAAGTTCGTAAAACAATTAGGAAAAATCAGAAAAAATAGGACAAGGAGTTACATTCGGTTTCACGGCGAAAATAGACGAACGAAGCGGAAATAAATTACTCACGTCTGCAATTATCTAGTGTGACACTTTCTTTTCACGAAGTGGTTTTCTTTTCATGCCAGAAGTGCATCAAAAAATTAGGAAAAATCAGAAAAAATAGGACAAGGAGTTACATCCGGTTTCACGGCGAAAATAGACGACCAAAGCGGAAATAAATTACTCACGTCTGCAATTATCGAGTGTGATACTTTCTTTTCACGGAGTGGTTTTTTTTGCATGCCAAAAGTTCGTAAAAAAAATTGGGAAAAATTAGAAAAAATAGGACAAGGAGTTACATCCGGTTTCACGGCGAAAATAGACGAACGAAGCGGAAATAAATTACTCACGTCTGCAATTATCTAGTGTGACACTTTCTTTTCACGAAGTGGTTTTCTTTTCATGCCAGAAGTGCATCAAAAAATTAGGAAAAATTAGACAAAATGGGACAAGGAGTTACATCCGGTTTCACGGCGAAAATAGACGAACGAAGCGGAAATAAATTACTCACGTCTGCAATTATCAAGTGTGACACTTTCTTTTCACGGAGTGGTTTTTTTTTCATGCCAAAAGTTCGTAAAAAAATTGGGAAAAATTAGAAAAAATAGGACAAGGAGTTACATCCGGTTTCACGGCGAAAATAGACGAACGTAGCGTAAATAAATTACTCACGTCAGCAATTATCGAGTGTGACACTTTCTTTCTCACGGAGTGGTTTTCTTTCCGTGCCAGAAGTTCGTAAAACAATTAGGAAGAATCAGAAAAAATAGGACAAGGAGTTACATTTGGTTTCACTGCGAAAATAGACGAACGAAGCGGAAATAAATTACTCCCGTATGCAATTATCTAGTGTGACACTTTCTTTACACGAAGTGGTTTTCTTTTCATGCCAGAAGTGCATCAAAAAATTAGGAAAAATTAGTAAAAATAGGACAAGGAGTTACATCCGGTTTCACGGCGAAAATAGACGAACGAAGCGGAAATAAATTACTCACGTCTGCAATTATCTAGTGTAACACTTTCTTTCCACGGAGTGGTTTTCTCTTCATGCCAGAAGTTCGTAAAAAAATTAGGAAAAATGAGAAAAAATAGGACAAGGAGTTACATTCGGTTTCACGGCGAAAATAGACGAACGAAGCGGAAATAAATTACTCACGTCTGCAATTATCTAGTGTGACTTTTTTTTTTCACGAAGTGGTTTCCTTTTCATGCCAGAAGTGCATCAGAAAATTAGGAAAAATTAGAAAAAATGGGACAAGGAGTTACATTCGGTTTCACGGCGAAAATAGACGAACGAAGCGGAAATAAATTACTCACGTCTGCAATTATCTAGTGTGACACTTTCGTTTCACGAAGTGGTTTTCTTTTCATGCCAGAAGTGCATCAAAAAATTAGGAAAAATTAGAAGAAATGGGACAAGGAGTTACATCCGGTTGCACGGCGAAAATAGACGAACGAAGCGGAAATAAATTACTCACGTCTGCAATTATCGAGTGTGACACTTTCTTTCTCACGGAGTGGTTTTCTTTTCATTACAGAAGTTCGTAAAAAAATTAGGAAAAATGAGAAAAAATAGGACAAGAAGTAACATCCGGTTTCACGGCGAAAATAGACGTACGAAGCGGAAATAAATTACTCACGTCTGCAATTATCGAGTGTGACACTTTCTTTTTCACGGAGTGGTTTCCTTTTCATGCCAGAGGTTCGTAACAAAATTGGGAAAGATCAGATAAAATAGGACAAGGAGTTACATCCGATTTCACGGCGAAAATAGACGAACGAAGAGGAAATAAATTACTCACGTCTGCAATTATCGAGTGTGACACTTTCTTTCTCACAGAGTGGTTTTCTTTTCATTCCAGAAGTTCGTAAAGAAATGAGGAAGAATTAGAAAAAATTGGACAAGGAGTCACATCCGGTTTCACGGCGAAAATAGACGTACGAAGCGGAAATAAATTACTCACGTCTGCAATTATCAAGTGTGACACTTTCTTTTCACAGAGTGGTTTTTTTTTCATGCCAAAAGTTCGTAAAAAAATTGGGAAAAATTAGAAAAAATAGGACAAGGAGTTACATCCGGTTTCACGGCGAAAATAGACGAACGTAGCGTGAATAAATTACTCACGTCTGCAATTATCGAGTGTGACACTTTCTTTCTCACGGAGTGGTTTTCTTTCCGTGCCAGAAGTTCGTAAAACAATTAGGCAAAATCAGAAAAAATAGGACAAGGAGTTACATTTGGTTTCACGGCGAAAATAGACGAACGAAGCGGAAATAAATTACTCACGTCTGCAATTATCTAGTGTGACACTTTCTCTACACGAAGTGGTTTTCTTTTCATGCCAGAAGTGCATCGAAAAATTAGGAAAAATTAGAAAAAATAGGACAAGGAGTTACATTCGGTTTCACGGCGAAAATAGACGAACGAAGCGGAAATAAATTACTCACGTCTGCAATTATCTAGTGTGACACTTTCTTTTCACGAAGTGGTTTTCTTTTCATGCCAGAAGTGCATCAAAAAATTAGGAAAAATTAGAAAAAATGGGACAAGGAGTTACATCCGGTTTCACGGCGAAAATAGACGAACGAAGCGGAAATAAATTACTCACGTCTGCAATTATCTAGTGTGACACTTTCTTTTCACGAAGTGGTTTTCTTTTCATGCCAGAAGTGCATCAAAAAATTAGGAAAAATCAGAAAAAATAGGACAAGGAGTTACATCCGGTTTCACGGCGAAAATAGACGACCGAAGCGGAAATAAATTACTCACGTCTGCAATTATCGAGTGTGATACTTTCTTTTTACGGAGTGGTTTTTTTTGCATGCCAAAAGTTCGTAAAAAAAATTGGGAAAAATTAGAAAAAATAGGACAAGGAGTTACATCCGGTTTCACGGCGAAAATAGACGAACGAAGCGGAAATAAATTACTCACGTCTGCAATTATCTAGTGTGACACTTTCTTTTCACGAAGTGGTTTTCTTTTCATGCCAGAAGTGCATCAAAAAATTAGGAAAAATTAGACAAAATGGGACAAGGAGTTACATCCGGTTTCACGGCGAAAATAGACGAACGAAGCGGAAATAAATTACTCACGTCTGCAATTATCAAGTGTGACACTTTCTTTTCACGGAGTGGTTTTTTTTTCATGCCAAAAGTTCGTAAAAAAATTGGGAAAAATTAGAAAAAATAGGACAAGGAGTTACATCCGGTTTCACGGCGAAAATAGACGAACGTAGCGTAAATAAATTACTCACGTCAGCAATTATCGAGTGTGACACTTTCTTTCTCACGGAGTGGTTTTCTTTCCGTGCCAGAAGTTCGTAAAACAATTAGGAAGAATCAGAAAAAATAGGACAAGGAGTTACATTTGGTTTCACTGCGAAAATAGACGAACGAAGCGGAAATAAATTACTCACGTATGCAATTATCTAGTGTGACACTTTCTTTACACGAAGTGGTTTTCTTTTCATGCCAGAAGTGCATCAAAAAATTAGGAAAAATTAGTAAAAATAGGACAAGGAGTTACATCCGGTTTCACGGCGAAAATAGACGAACGAAGCGGAAATAAATTACTCACGTCTGCAATTATCTAGTGTAACACTTTCTTTCCACGGAGTGGTTTTCTCTTCATGCCAGAAGTTCGTAAAAAAATTAGGAAAAATGAGAAAAAATAGGACAAGGAGTTACATTCGGTTTCACGGCGAAAATAGACGAACGAAGCGGAAATAAATTACTCACGTCTGCAATTATCTAGTGTGACTTTTTTTTTTCACGGAGTGGTTTCCTTTTCATGCCAGAAGTGCATCAGAAAATTAGGAAAAATTAGAAAAAATGGGACAAGGAGTTACATTCGGTTTCACGGCGAAAATAGACGAACGAAGCGGAAATAAATTACTCACGTCTGCAATTATCTAGTGTGACACTTTCGTTTCACGAAGTGGTTTTCTTTTCATGCCAGAAGTGCATCAAAAAATTAGGAAAAATTAGAAGAAATGGGACAAGGAGTTACATCCGGTTGCACGGCGAAAATAGACGAACGAAGCGGAAATAAATTACTCACGTCTGCAATTATCGAGTGTGACACTTTCTTTCTCACGGAGTGGTTTTCTTTTCATTCCAGAAGTTCGTAAAAAAATTAGGAAAAATGAGAAAAAATAGGACAAGAAGTAACATCCGGTTTCACGGCGAAAATAGACGTACGAAGCGGAAATAAATTACTCACGTCTGCAATTATCGAGTGTGACACTTTCTTTTTCACGGAGTGGTTTCCTTTTCATGCCAGAGGTTCGTAACAAAATTGGGAAAGATCAGATAAAATAGGACAAGGAGTTACATCCGGTTTCACGGCGAAAATAGACGAACGAAGAGGAAATAAATTACTCACGTCTGCAATTATCGAGTGTGACACTTTCTTTCTCACAGAGTGGTTTTCTTTTCATTCCAGAAGTTCGTAAAGAAATGAGGAAGAATTAGAAAAAATTGGACAAGGAGTCACATCCGGTTTCACGGCGAAAATAGACGTACGAAGCGGAAATAAATTACTCACGTCTGCAATTATCAAGTGTGACACTTTCTTTTCACAGAGTGGTTTTTTTTTCATGCCAAAAGTTCGTAAAAAAATTGGGAAAAATTAGAAAAAATAGGACAAGGAGTTACATCCGGTTTCACGGCGAAAATAGACGAACGTAGCGTGAATAAATTACTCACGTCTGCAATTATCGAGTGTGACACTTTCTTTCTCACGGAGTGGTTTTCTTTCCGTGCCAGAAGTTCGTAAAACAATTAGGCAAAATCAGAAAAAATAGGACAAGGAGTTACATTTGGTTTCACGGCGAAAATAGACGAACGAAGCGGAAATAAATTACTCACGTCTGCAATTATCTAGTGTTACACTTTCTCTACACGAAGTGGTTTTCTTTTCATGCCAGAAGTGCATCGAAAAATTAGGAAAAATTAGAAAAAATAGGACAAGGAGTTACATTCGGTTTCACGGCGAAAATAGACGAACGAAGCGGAAATAAATTACTCACGTCTGCAATTATCTAGTGTGACACTTTCTTTTCACGAAGTGGTTTTCTTTTCATGCCAGAAGTGCATCAAAAAATTAGGAAAAATTAGAAAAAATGGGACAAGGAGTTACATCCGGTTTCACGGCGAAAATAGACGAACGAAGCGGAAATAAATTACTCACGTCTGCAATTATCGAGTGTGACACTTTCTTTCCCACGGAGTGGTTTTCTTTTCATTCCAGAAGTTCGTAAAAAAATTAGGAAAAATAAGGAACAATAGGACAAGGAGTTACATCCGGTTTCACGGCGAAAATAGACGAACGAAGCGAAAATAAATTACTCACGTCTGCAAATATCGAGTGTGACACTTTCTCTTCATGGAGTGGTTTTCTTTTCATACCAGAAGTTCGTGAAAAAATTAGTAAAAATTTGAAAAAATAGGACAAGGAGTTACATCCGGTTTCACGGCGAAAATAGACGAACGGAGCGGAAATAAATTACTCACGTCTGCAATTATCTAGTGTGACACTTTCTTTTTATGGAGTGGATTTCTTTTTGTGCCAGAAAATCGTAAAACAATTAGGAAAAATCAGAAAAAATAGGACAAGGAGTTACATTCGGTTTCACGGCGAAAATAGACGAACGAAGCGGAAATAAATTACTCACGTCTGCAATTATCTAGTGTGACACTTTCTTTTCACGAAGTGGTTTTCTTTTCATGCCAGAAGTGCATCAAAAAATTAGGAAAAATCAGAAAAAATAGGACAAGGAGTTACATCCGGTTTCACGGCGAAAATAGACGACCGAAGCGGAAATAAATTACTCACGTCTGCAATTATCGAGTGTGATACTTTCTTTTCACGGAGTGGTTTTTTTTGCATGCCAAAAGTTCGTAAAAAAAATTGGGAAAAATTAGAAAAAATAGGACAAGGAGTTACATCCGGTTTCACGGCGAAAATAGACGAACGAAGCGGAAATAAATTACTCACGTCTGCAATTATCTAGTGTGACACTTTCTTTTCACAAAGTGGTTTTCTTTTCATGCCAGAAGTGCATCAAAAAATTAGGAAAAATTAGACAAAATGGGACAAGGAGTTACATCCGGTTTCACGGCGAAAATAGACGAACGAAGCGGAATTAAATTACTCACGTCTGCAATTATCAAGTGTGACACTTTCTTTTCACGGAGTGGTTTTTTTTTCATGCCAAAAGTTCGTAAAAAAATTGGGAAAAATTAGAAAAAATAGGACAAGGAGTTACATCCGGTTTCACGGCGAAAATAGACGAACGTAGCGTAAATAAATTACTCACGTCTGCAATTATCGAGTGTGACACTTTCTTTCTCACGGAGTGGTTTTCTTTCCGTGCCAGAAGTTCGTAAAACAATTAGGAAGAATCAGAAAAAATAGGACAAGGAGTTACATTTGGTTTCACTGCGAAAATAGACGAACGAAGCGGAAATAAATTACTCACGTCTGCAATTATCTAGTGTGACACTTTCTTCACACGAAGTGGTTTTCTTCTCATGCCAGAAGTGCATCAAAAAATTAGGAAAAATTAGAAAAAATAGGACAAGGAGTTACATCCGGTTTCACGGCGAAAATAGACGAACGAAGCGGAAATAAATTACTCACGTCTGCAATTATCTAGTGTAACACTTTCTTTCCACGGAGTGGTTTTCTCTTCATGCCAGAAGTTCGTAAAAAAATTAGGAAAAATGAGAAAAAATAGAACAAGGAGTTACATTCGGTTTCACGGCGAAAATAGACGAACGAAGCGGAAATAAATTACTCACGTCTGCAATTATCTAGTGTGACTTTTTTTTTTCACGGAGTGGTTTCCTTTTCATGCCAGAAGTGCATCAAAAAATTAGGAAAAATTAGAAAAAATAGGACAAGGAGTTACATTCGGTTTCACGGCGAAAATAGACGAACGAAGCGGAAATAAATTACTCACGTCTGCAATTATCTAGTGTGACACTTTCGTTTCACGAAGTGGTTTTCTTTTCATGCCAGAAGTGCATCAAAAAATTAGGAAAAATTAGAAGAAATGGGACGAGGAGTTACATCCGGTTTCACGGCGAAAATAGACGAACGAAGCGGAAATAAATTACTCACGTCTGCAATTATCGAGTGTGACACTTTCTTTCTCACGGAGTGGTTTTCTTTTCATTCCAGAAGTTCGTCAAAAAATTAGGAAAAATGAGAAAAAATAGGACAAGAAGTAACATCCGGTTTCACTGCGAAAATAGACGTACGAAGCGGAAATAAATTACTCACGTCTGCAATTATCGAGTGTGACACTTTCTTTTTCACGGAGTGGTTTCCTTTTCACGCCAGAGGTTCGTAACAAAATTGGGAAAGATTAGATAAAATAGGACAAGGAGTTACATCCGGTTTCACGGCGAAAATAGACGAACGAAGAGGAAATAAATTACTCACGTCTGCAATTATCGAGTGTGACACTTTCTTTCTCACAGAGTGGTTTTCTTTTCATTCCAGAAGTTCGTAAAAAAATGAGGAAGAATTAGAAAAAATTGGACAAGGAGTCACATCCGGTTTCACGGCGAAAATAGACGTACGAAGCGGAAATAAATTACTCACGTCTGCAATTATCAAGTGTGACACTTTCTTTTCACAGAGTGGTTTTTTTTTCATGCCAAAAGTTCGTAAAAAAATTGGGAAAAATTAGAAAAAATAGGACAAGGAGTTACATCCGGTTTCACGGCGAAAATAGACGAACGTAGCGTAAATAAATTACTCACGTCTGCAATTATCGAGTGTGACACTTTCTTTCTCACGGAGTGGTTTTCTTTCCGTGCCAGAAGTTCGTAAAACAATTAGGAAAAATCAGAAAAAATAGGACAAGGAGTTACATTTGGTTTCACGGCGAAAATAGACGAACGAAGCGGAAATAAATTACTCACGTCAGCAATTATCTAGTGTGACACTTTCTCTACACGAAGTGGTTTTCTTTTCATGCCAGAAGTGCATCAAAAAATTAGGAAAAATTAGAAAAAATAGGACAAGGAGTTACATTTGGTTTCACGGCGAAAATAGACGAACGAAGCGGAAATAAATTACTCACGTCTGCAATTATCTAGTGTGACACTTTCGTTTCACGAAGTGGTTTTCTTTTCATGCCAGAAGTGCATCAAAAAATTAGGAAAAATTAGAAGAAATGGGACGAGGAGTTACATCCGGTTTCACGGCGAAAATGGACGAACGAAGCGGAAATAAATTACTCACGTCTGCAATTATCGAGTGTGACACTTTCTTTCTCACGGAGTGGTTTTCTTTTCATTCCAGAAGTTCGTAAAAAAATGAGGAAAAATGAGAAAAAATAGGACAAGAAGTAACATCCGGTTTCACGGCGAAAATAGACGTACGAAGCGGAAATAAATTACTCACGTCTGCAATTATCGAGTGTGACACTTTCTTTTTCACGGAGTGGTTTCCTTTTCATGCCAGAGGTTCGTAACAAAATTGGGAAAGATCAGATAAAATAGGACAAGGAGTTACATCCGGTTTCACGGCGAAAATAGACGAACGAAGAGGAAATAAATTACTCACGTCTGCAATTATCGAGTGTGACACTTTCTTTCTCACAGAGTGGTTTCCTTTTCATTCCAGAAGTTCGTAAAGAAATGAGGAAGAATTAGAAAAAATTGGACAAGGAGTCACATCCGGTTTCACGGCGAAAATAGACGTATGAAGCGGAAATAAATTACTCACGTCTGCAATTATCAAGTGTGACACTTTCTTTTCACAGAGTGGTTTTTTTTTCATGCCAAAAGTTCGTAAAAAAATTGGGAAAAATTAGAAAAAATAGGACAAGGAGTTACATCCGGTTTCACGGCGAAAATAGACGAACGTAGCGTGAATAAATTACTCACGTCTGCAATTATCGAGTGTGACACTTTCTTTCTCACGGAGTGGTTTTCTTTCCGTGCCAGAAGTTCGTAAAACAATTAGGCAAAATCAGAAAAAATAGGACAAGGAGTTACATTTGGTTTCACGGCGAAAATAGACGAACGAAGCGGAAATAAATTACTCACGTCTGCAATTATCTAGTGTGACACTTTCTCTACACGAAGTGGTTTTCTTTTCATGCCAGAAGTGCATCGAAAAATTAGGAAAAATTAGAAAAAATAGGACAAGGAGTTACATTCGGTTTCACGGCGAAAATAGACGAACGAAGCGGAAATAAATTACTCACGTCTGCAATTATCTAGTGTGACACTTTCTTTTCACGAAGTGGTTTTCTTTTCATGCCAGAAGTGCATCAAAAAATTAGGAAAAATTAGAAAAAATGGGACAAGGAGTTACATCCGGTTTCACGGCGAAAATAGACGAACGAAGCGGAAATAAATTACTCACGTCTGCAATTATCGAGTGTGACACTTTCTTTCCCACGGAGTGGTTTTCTTTTCATTCCAGAAGTTCGTAAAAAAATTAGGAAAAATAAGGAACAATAGGACAAGGAGTTACATCCGGTTTCACGGCGAAAATAGACGAACGAAGCGAAAATAAATTACTCACGTCTGCAAATATCGAGTGTGACACTTTCTCTTCATGGAGTGGTTTTCTTTTCATACCAGAAGTTCGTGAAAAAATTAGTAAAAATTTGAAAAAATAGGACAAGGAGTTACATCCGGTTTCACGGCGAAAATAGACGAACGGAGCGGAAATAAATTACTCACGTCTGCAATTATCTAGTGTGACACTTTCTTTTTATGGAGTGGATTTCTTTTTGTGCCAGAAAATCGTAAAACAATTAGGAAAAATCAGAAAAAATAGGACAAGGAGTTACATTCGGTTTCACGGCGAAAATAGACGAACGAAGCGGAAATAAATTACTCACGTCTGCAATTATCTAGTGTGACACTTTCTTTTCACGAAGTGGTTTTCTTTTCATGCCAGAAGTGCATCAAAAAATTAGGAAAAATCAGAAAAAATAGGACAAGGAGTTACATCCGGTTTCACGGCGAAAATAGACGACCGAAGCGGAAATAAATTACTCACGTCTGCAATTATCGAGTGTGATACTTTCTTTTCACGGAGTGGTTTTTTTTGCATGCCAAAAGTTCGTAAAAAAAATTGGGAAAAATTAGAAAAAATATGACAAGGAGTTACATCCGGTTTCACGGCGAAAATAGACGAACGAAGCGGAAATAAATTACTCACGTCTGCAATTATCTAGTGTGACACTTTCTTTTCACAAAGTGGTTTTCTTTTCATGCCAGAAGTGCATCAAAAAATTAGGAAAAATTAGACAAAATGGGACAAGGAGTTACATCCGGTTTCACGGCGAAAATAGACGAACGAAGCGGAATTAAATTACTCACGTCTGCAATTATCAAGTGTGACACTTTCTTTTCACGGAGTGGTTTTTTTTTCATGCCAAAAGTTCGTAAAAAAATTGGGAAAAATTAGAAAAAATAGGACAAGGAGTTACATACGGTTTCACGGCGAAAATAGACGAACGTAGCGTAAATAAATTACTCACGTCTGCAATTATCGAGTGTGACACTTTCTTTCTCACGGAGTGGTTTTCTTTCCGTGCCAGAAGTTCGTAAAACAATTAGGAAGAATCAGAAAAAATAGGACAAGGAGTTACATTTGGTTTCACTGCGAAAATAGACGAACGAAGCGGAAATAAATTACTCACGTCTGCAATTATCTAGTGTGACACTTTCTTCACACGAAGTGGTTTTCTTCTCATGCCAGAAGTGCATCAAAAAATTAGGAAAAATTAGAAAAAATAGGACAAGGAGTTACATCCGGTTTCACGGCGAAAATAGACGAACGAAGCGGAAATAAATTACTCACGTCTGCAATTATCTAGTGTAACACTTTCTTTCCACGGAGTGGTTTTCTCTTCATGCCAGAAGTTCGTAAAAAAATTAGGAAAAATGAGAAAAAATAGAACAAGGAGTTACATTCGGTTTCACGGCGAAAATAGACGAACGAAGCGGAAATAAATTACTCACGTCTGCAATTATCTAGTGTGACTTTTTTTTTTCACGGAGTGGTTTCCTTTTCATGCCAGAAGTGCATCAAAAAATTAGGAAAAATTAGAAAAAATAGGACAAGGAGTTACATTCGGTTTCACGGCGAAAATAGACGAACGAAGCGGAAATAAATTACTCACGTCTGCAATTATCTAGTGTGACACTTTCGTTTCACGAAGTGGTTTTCTTTTCATGCCAGAAGTGCATCAAAAAATTAGGAAAAATTAGAAGAAATGGGACGAGGAGTTACATCCGGTTTCACGGCGAAAATAGACGAACGAAGCGGAAATAAATTACTCACGTCTGCAATTATCGAGTGTGACACTTTCTTTCTCACGGAGTGGTTTTCTTTTCATTCCAGAAGTTCGTAAAAAAATTAGGAAAAATGAGAAAAAATAGGACAAGAAGTAACATCCGGTTTCACGGCGAAAATAGACGTACGAAGCGGAAATAAATTACTCACGTCTGCAATTATCGAGTGTGACACTTTCTTTTTCACGGAGTGGTTTCCTTTTCACGCCAGAGGTTCGTAACAAAATTGGGAAAGATTAGATAAAATAGGACAAGGAGTTACATCCGGTTTCACGGCGAAAATAGACGAACGAAGAGGAAATAAATTACTCACGTCTGCAATTATCGAGTGTGACACTTTCTTTCTCACAGAGTGGTTTTCTTTTCATTCCAGAAGTTCGTAAAAAAATGAGGAAGAATTAGAAAAAATTGGACAAGGAGTTACATCCGGTTTCACGGCGAAAATAGACGTACGAAGCGGGAATAAATTACTCACGTCTGCAATTATCAAGTGTGACACTTTCTTTTCACAGAGTGGTTTTTTTTTCATGCCAAAAGTTCGTAAAAAAATTGGGAAAAATTAGAAAAAATAGGACAAGGAGTTACATCCGGTTTCACGGCGAAAATAGACGAACGTAGCGTAAATAAATTACTCACGTCTGCAATTATCGAGTGTGACACTTTCTTTCTCACGGAGTGGTTTTCTTTCCGTGCCAGAAGTTCGTAAAACAATTAGGAAAAATCAGAAAAAATAGGACAAGGAGTTACATTTGGTTTCACGGCGAAAATAGACGAACGAAGCGGAAATAAATTACTCACGTCAGCAATTATCTAGTGTGACACTTTCTCTACACGAAGTGGTTTTCTTTTCATGCCAGAAGTGCATCAAAAAATTAGGAAAAATTAGAAAAAATAGGACAAGGAGTTACATTTGGTTTCACGGCGAAAATAGACGAACGAAGCGGAAATAAATTACTCACGTCTGCAATTATCTAGTGTGACACTTTCGTTTCACGAAGTGGTTTTCTTTTCATGCCAGAAGTGCATTAAAAAATTAGGAAAAATTAGAAGAAATGGGACGAGGAGTTACATCCGGTTTCACGGCGAAAATAGACGAACGAAGCGGAAATAAATTACTCACGTCTGCAATTATCGAGTGTGACACTTTCTTTCTCACGGAGTGGTTTTCTTTTCATTCCAGAAGTTCGTAAAAAAATTAGGAAAAATGAGAAAAAATAGGACAAGAAGTAACATCCGGTTTCACGGCGAAAATAGACGTACGAAGCGGAAATAAATTACTCACGTCTGCAATTATCGAGTGTGACACTTTCTTTTTCACGGAGTGGTTTCCTTTTCACGCCAGAGGTTCGTAACAAAATTGGGAAAGATTAGATCAAATAGGACAAGGAGTTACATCCGGTTTCACGGCGAAAATAGACGAACGAAGAGGAAATAAATTACTCACGTCTGCAATTATCGAGTGTGACACTTTCTTTCTCACAGAGTGGTTTTCTTTTCATTCCAGAAGTTCGTAAAAAAATGAGGAAGAATTAGAAAAAATTGGACAAGGAGTCACATCCGGTTTCAGGGCGAAAATAGACGTACGAAGCGGAAATAAATTACTCACGTCTGCAATTATCAAGTGTGACACTTTCTTTTCACAGAGTGGTTTTTTTTCCATGCCAAAAGTTCGTAAAAAAATTGGGAAAAATTAGAAAAAATAGGACAAGGAGTTACATCCGGTTTCACGGCGAAAATAGACGAACGTAGCGTAAATAAATTACTCACGTCTGCAATTATCGAGTGTGACACTTTCTTTCTCACGGAGTGGTTTTCTTTCCGTGCCAGAAGTTCGTAAAACAATTAGCAAAAATCAGAAAAAATAGGACAAGGAGTTACATTTGGTTTCACGGCGAAAATAGACGAACGAAGCGGAAATAAATTACTCACGTCAGCAATTATCTAGTGTGACACTTTCTCTACACGAAGTGGTTTTCTTTTCATGTTAGAAGTGCATCAAAAAATTAGGAAAAATTAGAAAAAATAGGACAAGGAGTTACATCCGGTTTCACGGCGAAAATAGACGAACGAAGCGGAAATAAATTACTCACGTCTGCAATTGTCCAGTGTGACACTTTCTTTTCACGAAGTGGTTTTCTTTTTACGCCAGAAGTTCGTCAAAATATTAGGAAAAATGAGAAAAAATAGGACAAGGAGTTACATCCGGTTTCACGGCGAAAATAGACGAACGAAGCGGAAATAAATTACTCACGTCCGCAATTATCTAGTGCAACACTTTCTTTCCACGAAGTGGTTTTCTCTCCATGCCAGAAGTTCGTAAAAAAATTAGGAAAAATTAGAAAAAATGGGACAAGCAGTTACATCCGGTTTCACGGCGAAAATAGACGAACGAAGGGAAAATAAATTACTCACGTCTGCAAATATCGAGTGTGACACTTTCTTTTCATGGAGTGGTTTTCTTTTCATACCAGAAGTTCGTAAAAAAATTAGTAAAAATTTGAAAAAATAGGACAAGGAGTTACATCCGGTTTCACGGCGAAAATAGACGAACGAAGCGGAAATAAATTACTCACGTCTGCAATTATCTAGTGTGACACTTTCTTTTTATGGAGTGGATTTTTTTTCGTGCCAGAAGTTCGTAAAACAATTAGGAAAAATCAGAAAAAATAGGACAAGGAGTTACATTCGGTTTCACGGCGAAAATAGACGAACGAAGCGGAAATAAATTACTCACGTCTGCAATTATCTAGTGTGACACTTTCTTTTCACGAAGTGGTTTTCTTTTCATGCTAGAAGTGCATCAAAAAATTAGGAAAAATCAGAAAAAATAGGACAAGGAGTTACATCCGGTTTCACGGCGAAAATAGACGACCGAAGCGGAAATAAATTACTCACGTCTGCAATTATCGAGTGTGATACTTTTTTTTCACGGAGTGGTTTTTTTTTCATGCCAAAAGTTCGTAAAGAAAATTGGGAAAAATTAGAAAAAATAGGACAAGGAGTTACATCCGGTTTCACGGCGAAAATAGACGAACGTAGCGTAAATAAATTACTCACGTCTGCAATTATCGAGTGTGACACTTTCTTTCTCACGGAGTGGTTTTCTTTCCGTGCCAGAAGTTCGTAAAACAATTAGGAAGAATCAGAAAAAATAGGACAAGGAGTTACATTTGGTTTCACGGCGAAAATAGACGAACGAAGCGGAAATAAATTACTCACGTCTGCAATTATCTAGTGTGACACTTTCTTTACACGAAGTGGTTTTCTTTTCATGCCAGAAGTGCATCAAAAAATTAGGAAAAATTAGAAAAAATAGGACAAGGAGTTACATCCGGTTTCACGGCGAAAATAGACGAACGAAGCGGAAATAAATTACTCACGTCTGCAATTATCTAGTGTAACACTTTCTTTCCACGGAGTGGTTTTCTCTTCATGCCAGAAGTTCGTAAAAAAATTAGGAAAAATGAGAAAAAATAGGACAAGGAGTTACATTCGGTTTCACGGCGAAAATAGACGAACGAAGCGGAAATAAATTACTCACGTCTGCAATTATCTAGTGTGACTTTTTTTTTTCACGGAGTGGTTTTCTTTTCATGCCAGAAGTGCATCAAAAAATTAGGAAAAATTGGAAAAAATAGGACAAGGAGTTACATTCGGTTTCACGGCGAAAATAGACGAACGAAGCGGAAATAAATTACTCACGTCTGCAATTATCTAGTGTGACACTTTCGTTTCACGAAGTGGTTTTCTTTTCATGCCAGAAGTGCATCAAAAAATTAGGAAAAATTAGAAGAAATGGGACAAGGAGTTACATCCGGTTTCACGGCGAAAATAGACGAACGAAGCGGAAATAAATTACTCACGTCTGCAATTATCGAGTGTGACACTTTCTTTCTCACGGAGTGGTTTTCTTTTCATTCCAGAAGTTCATAAAAAAATTAGGAAAAATGAGAAAAAATAGGACAAGAAGTAACATCCGGTTTCACGGCGAAAATAGACGTACGAAGCGGAAATAAATTACTCACGTCTGCAATTATCGAGTGTGACACTTTCTTTTTCACGGAGTGGTTTTCTTTTCATGCCAGAGGTTCGTAACAAAATTGGGAAAGATTAGATAAAATAGGACAAGGAGTTACATCCGGTTTCACGGCGAAAATAGACGAACGAAGAGGAAATAAATTACTCACGTCTGCAATTATCGAGTGTGACACTTTCTTTACACGAAGTGGTTTTCTTTTCATGCCAGAAGTGCATCAAAAAATTAGGAAAAATGAGAAAAAATAGAACAAGGAGTTACATTCGGTTTCACGGCGAAAATAGACGAACGAAGCGGAAATAAATTACTCACGTCTGCAATTATCTAGTGTGACTTTTTTTTTTCACGGAGTGGTTTCCTTTTCATGCCAGAAGTGCATCAAAAAATTAGGAAAAATTAGAAAAAATAGGACAAGGAGTTACATTCGGTTTCACGGCGAAAATAGACGAACGCAGCGAAAATAAATTACTCACGTCTGCAATTATCTAGTGTGACACTTTCGTTTCACGAAGTGGTTTTCTTTTCATGCCAGAAGTGCATCAAAAAATTAGGAAAAATTAGAAGAAATGGGACAAGGAGTTACATCCGGTTTCACGGCGAAAATAGACGAACGAAGCGGAAATAAATTACTCACGTCTGCAATTATCGAGTGTGACACTTTCTTTCTCACGGAGTGGTTTTCTTTTCATTCCAGAAGTTCGTAAAAAAATTAGGAAAAATGAGAAAAAATAGGACAAGAAGTAACATCCGGTTTCACGGCGAAAATAGACGTACGAAGCGGAAATAAATCACTCACGTCTGCAATTATCGAGTGTGACACTTTCTTTTTCACGGAGTGGTTTCCTTTTCATGCCAGAGGTTCGTAACAAAATTGGGAAAGATTAGATAAAATAGGACAAGGAGTTACATCCGGTTTCACGGCGAAAATAGACGAACGAAGAGGAAATAAATTACTCACGTCTGCAATTATCGAGTGTGACACTCTCTTTCTCACAGAGTGGTTTTCTTTTCATTCCAGAAGTTCGTAAAAAAATGAGGAAGAATTAGAAAAAATTGGACAAGGAGTTACATCCGGTTTCACGGCGAAAATAGACGAACGTAGCGTAAATAAATTACTCACGTCTGCAATTATCGAGTGTGACACTTTCTTTCTCACGGAGTGGTTTTCTTTCCGTGCCAGAAGTTCGTAAAACAATTAGGAAAAATCAGAAAAAATAGGACAAGGAGTTACATTTGGTTTCACGGCGAAAATAGACGAACGAAGCGGAAATAAATTACTCACGTCTGCAATTATCTAGTGTGACACTTTCTTTACACGAAGTGGTTTTCTTTTCATGCCAGAAGTGCATCAAAAAATTAGGAAAAATTAGAAAAAATAGGACAAGGAGTTACATCCGGTTTCACGGCGAAAATAGACGAACGAAGCGGAAATAAATTACTCACGTCTGCAATTGTCCAGTGTGACACTTTCTTTTCACGGAGTGGTTTTCTTTTTACGCCAGAAGTTCGTCAAAATATTAGGAAAAATGAGGAAAAATAGGACAAGGAGTTACATCCGGTTTCACGGCGAAAATAGACGAACGAAGCGGAAATAAATTACTCACGTCTGCAATTATCTAGTGTAACACTTTCTTTCCACGAAGTGGTTTTCTCTTCATGCCCGAAGTTCGTAAAAAAATTAGGAAAAATGAGAAAAAATAGGACAAGGAGTTACATTCGGTTTCACGGCGAAAATAGACGAACGAAGCGGAAATAAATTACTCACGTCTACAATTATCTAGTGTGACTTTTTCTTTTCACGGAGTGGTTTTCTTTTCATGCCAGAAGTGCATCAAAAAATTAGGAAAAATTAGAAAAAATAGGACAAGGAGTTACATTCGGTTTCACGGCGAAAATAGACAAACGAAGCGGAAATAAATTACTCACGTCTGCAATTATCTAGTGTGACACTTTCTTTTCACGAAGTGGTTTTCTTTTCATGCCAGAAGTGCATCAAAAAATTAGGAAAAATTAGAAAAAATGGGACAGGGAGTTACATCCGGTTTCACGGCGAAAATAGACGAACGAAGCGGAAATAAATTACTCACGTCTGCAATTATCGAGTGTGACACTTTCTTTCTCACGGAGTGGTTTTCTTTTCATTCCAGGAATTCGTAAAAAAATTAGGAAAAATGAGAAACAATAGGACAAGGAGTTACATCCGGTTTCACGGCGAAAATAGACGAACGAAGCGAAAATAAATTACTCACGTCTGCAAATATCGAGTGTGACACTTTCTCTTCATGGAGTGGTTTTCTTTTCATACCAGAAGTTCGTAAAAAAATTAGTAAAAATTTGAAAAAATAGGACAAGGAGTTACATCCGGTTTCACGGCGAAAATAGACGAACGAAGCGGAAATAAATTACTCACGTCTGCAATTATCTAGTGTGACACTTTCTTTTTATGGAGTGGATTTCTTTTCGTGCCAGAAGTTCGTAAAACAATTAGGAAAAATCAGAAAAAATAGGACAAGGAGTTACATTCGGTTTCACGGCGAAAATAGACGAACGAAGCGGAAATAAATTACTCACGTCTGCAATTATCTAGTGTGACACTTTCTTTTCACGAAGTGATTTTTTTTTCATGCCAGAAGTGCATCAAAAAATTAGGAAAAATCAGAAAAAATAGGACAAGGAGTTACATCCGGATTCACGGCGAAAATAGACGACCGAAGCGGAAATAAATTACTCACGTCTGCAATTATCGAGTGTGATACTTTCTTTTCACGGAGTGGTTTTTTTTTCATGCCAAAAGTTCGTAAAAAAAATTGGGAAAAATTAGAAAAAATAGGACAAGGAGTTACATCCGGTTTCACGGCGAAAATAGACGAACGAAGCGGAAATAAATTACTCACGTCTGCAATTATCTAGTGTAACACTTTCTTTCCACGAAGTGGTTTTCTCTTCATGCCAGAAGTTCGTAAAAAAATTAGGAAAAATGAGAAAAAATAGGACAAGGAGTTACATTCGGTTTCACGGCGAAAATAGACGAACGAAGCGGAAATAAATTACTCACGTCTGCAATTATCTAGTGTGACTTTTTCTTTTCACGGAGTGGTTTTCTTTTCATGCCAGAAGTGCATCAAAAAATTAGGCAAAATGAGAAAAAATAGGACAAGGAGTTACATTCGGTTTCACGGCGAAAATAGACGAACGAAGCGGAAATAAATTACTCACGTCTGCAATTATCGAGTGTGACACTTTCTTTCTCACGGAGTGGTTTTCTTTTCATTCCAGAAGTTCGTAAAAAAATTAGGAAAAATGAGAAACAATAGGACAAGGAGTTATATCCGGTTTCACGGCGAAAATAGACGAACGAAGCGAAAATAAATTACTCACGTCTGCAAATATCGAGTGTGACACTTTCTCTTCATGGAGTGGTTTTCTTTTCATACCAGAAGTTCGTAAAAAAATTACTAAAAATTTGAAAAAATAGGACAAGGAGTTACATCCGGTTTCACGGCGAAAATAGACGAACGAAGCGGAAATAAATTACTCACGTCTGCAATTATCTAGTGTGACACTTTCTTTTTATGGAGTGGATTTCTTTTCGTGCCAGAAGTTCGTAAAACAATTAGGAAAAATCAGAAAAAATGAGACAAGGAGTTACATTCGGTTTCACGGCGAAAATAGACGAACGAAGCGGAAATAAATTACTCACGTCTGCAATTATCTAGTGTGACACTTTCTTTTCACGAAGTGGTTTTCTTTTCATGCCAGAAGTGCATCAAAGAATTAGGAAAAATCAGAAAAAATAGGACAAGGAGTTACATCCGGTTTCACGGCGAAAATAGACGAACGAAGCGGAAATAAATTACTCACGTCTGCAATTATCTAGTGTGACACTTTCTTTTCATGGAGTGCATTTCTTTTTGTGCCAGAAGTTCGTAAAACAATTAGGAAAAATCAGAAAAAATAGGACAAGGAGTTACATTCGGTTTCACGGCGAAAATACACGAACGAAGCGGAAATAAATTACTCACGTCTGCAATTATCTAGTGTGACACTTTCTTTTCACGAAGTGGTTTTCGTTTCATGCCAGAAGTGCATGAAAAAATTAGGAAGAATCAGAAAAAATAGGACAAGGAGTTACATCCGGTTTCACGGCGAAAATAGACGAACGAAGAGGAAATAAATTACTCACGTCTGCAATTATCGAGTGTGACACTTTCTTTCTCACAGAGTGGTTTTCTTTTCATTCCAGAAGTTCGTAAAGAAATGAGGAAGAATTAGAAAAAATTGGACAAGGAGTCACATCCGGTTTCACGGCGAAAATAGACGTACGAAGCGGAAATGAATTACTCACGTCTGCAATTATCAAGTGTGACACTTTCTTTTCACAGAGTGGTTTTTTTTTCATGCCAAAAGTTCGTAAAAAAATTGGGAAAAATTAGAAAAAATAGGACAAGGAGTTACATCCGATTTCACGGCGAAAATAGACGAACGTAGCGTAAATAAATTACTCACGTCTGCAATTATCGAGTGTGACACTTTCTTTCTCACGAAGTGGTTTTCTTTCCGTGCCAGAAGTTCGTAAAACAATTAGGCAAAATCAGAAAAAATAGGACAAGGAGTTACATTTGGTTTCACGGCGAAAATAGACGAACAAAGCGGAAATAAATTACTCACGTCTGCAATTATCTAGTGTGACACTTTCTCTACACGAAGTGGTTTTCTTTTCATGCCAGAAGTGCATCGAAAAATTAGGAAAAATTAGAAAAAATAGGACAAGGAGTTACATTCGGTTTCACGGCGAAAATAGACGAACGAAGCGGAAATAAATTACTCACGTCAGCAATTATCTAGTGTGACACTTTCTCTACACGAAGTGGTTTTCTTTTCATGCCAGAAGTGCATCAAAAAATTAGGAAAAATTAGAAAAAATAGGACAAGGAGTTACATCCGGTTTCACGGCGAAAATAGACGAACGTAGCGTAAATAAATTACTCACGTCTGCAATTATCGAGTGTGACACTTTCTTTTCACAGAGTGGTTTTTTTTTCATGCCAAAAGTTCGTAAAAAAATTGGGAAGAATTAGAAAAAATAGGACAAGGAGTTACATCCGGTTTCACGGCGAAAATAGACGAACGTAGCGTAAATAAATTACTCACGTCTGCAATTATCGAGTGTGACACTTTCTTTCTCACGGAGTGGTTTTCTTTCCGTGCCAGAAGTTCGTAAAACAATTAGGAAAAATCAGAAAAAATAGGACAAGGAGTTACATTTGGTTTCACGGCGAAAATAGACGAACGAAGCGGAAATAAATTACTCACGTCAGCAATTATCTAGTGTGACACTTTCTCTACACGAAGTGGTTTTCTTTTCATGCCAGAAGTGCATCAAAAAATTAGGAAAAATTAGAAAAAATAGGACAAGGAGTTACATCCGGTTTCACGGCGAAAATAGACGAACGAAGCGGAAATAAATTACTCACGTCTGCAATTGTCCAGTGTGACACTTTCTTTTCACGAAGTGGTTTTCTTTTTACGCCAGAAGTTCGTCAAAATATTAGGAAAAATGAGAAAAAATAGGACAAGGAGTTACATCCGGTTTCACGGCGAAAATAGACGAACGAAGCGGAAATAAATTACTCACGTCCGCAATTATCTAGTGTAACACTTTCTTTCCACGAAGTGGTTTTCTCTCCATGCCAGAAGTTCGTAAAAAAATTAGGAAAAATTAGAAAAAATGGGACAAGGAGTTACATCCGGTTTCACGGCGAAAATAGACGAACGAAGCGGAAATAAATTACTCACGTCTGCAATTATCTAGTGTGACACTTTCGTTTCACGAAGTGGTTTTCTTTTCATGCCAGAAGTGCATCAAAAAATTAGGAAAAATTAGAAGAAATGGGACGAGGAGTTACATCCGGTTTCACGGCGAAAATAGACGAACGAAGCGGAAATAAATTACTCACGTCTGCAATTATCGAGTGTGACACTTTCTTTCTCACGGAGTGGTTTTCTTTTCATTCCAGAAGTTCGTAAAAAAATTAGGAAAAATGAGAAAAAATAGGACAAGAAGTAACATCCGGTTTCACGGCGAAAATAGACGTACGAAGCGGAAATAAATTACTCACGTCTGCAATTATCGAGTGTGACACTTTCTTTTTCACGGAGTGGTTTCCTTTTCACGCCAGAGGTTCGTAACAAAATTGGGAAAGATTAGATAAAATAGGACAAGGAGTTACATCCGGTTTCACGGCGAAAATAGACGAACGAAGAGGAAATAAATTACTCACGTCTGCAATTATCGAGTGTGACACTTTCTTTCTCACAGAGTGGTTTTCTTTTCATTCCAGAAGTTCGTAAAAAAATGAGGAAGAATTAGAAAAAATTGTACAAGGAGTCACATCCGGTTTCACGGCGAAAATAGACGTACGAAGCGGAAATAAATTACTCACGTCTGCAATTATCAAGTGTGACACTTTCTTTTCACAGAGTGGTTTTTTTTTGATGCCAAAAGTTCGTAAAAAAATTGGGAAAAATTAGAAAAAATAGGACAAGGAGTTACATCCGGTTTCACGGCGAAAATAGACGAACGTAGCGTAAATAAATTACTCACGTCTGCAATTATCGAGTGTGACACTTTCTTTCTCACGGAGTGGTTTTCTTTCCGTGCCAGAAGTTCGTAAAACAATTAGGAAAAATCAGAAAAAATAGGACAAGGAGTTACATTTGGTTTCACGGCGAAAATAGACGAACGAAGCGGAAATAAATTACTCACGTCAGCAATTATCTAGTGTGACACTTTCTCTACACGAAGTGGTTTTCTTTTCATGTTAGAAGTGCATCAAAAAATTAGGAAAAATTAGAAAAAATAGGACAAGGAGTTACATCCGGTTTCACGGCGAAAATAGACGAACGAAGCGGAAATAAATTACTCACGTCTGCAATTGTCCAGTGTGACACTTTCTTTTCACGAAGTGGTTTTCTTTTTACGCCAGAAGTTCGTCAAAATATTAGGAAAAATGAGAAAAAATAGGACAAGGAGTTACATCCGGTTTCACGGCGAAAATAGACGAACGAAGCGGAAATAAATTACTCACGTCCGCAATTATCTAGTGTAACACTTTCTTTCCACGAAGTGGTTTTCTCTCCATGCCAGAAGTTCGTAAAAAAATTAGGAAAAATTAGAAAAAATGGGACAAGGAGTTACATCCGGTTTCACGGCGAAAATAGACGAACGAAGGGAAAATAAATTACTCACGTCTGCAAATATCGAGTGTGACACTTTCTTTTCATGGAGTGGTTTTCTTTTCATACCAGAAGTTCGTAAAAAAATTAGTAAAAATTTGAAAAAATAGGACAAGGAGTTACATCCGGTTTCACGGCGAAAATAGACGAACGAAGCGGAAATAAATTACTCACGTCTGCAATTATCTAGTGTGACACTTTCTTTTTATGGAGTGGATTTTTTTTCGTGCCAGAAGTTCGTAAAACAATTAGGAAAAATCAGAAAAAATAGGACAACGAGTTACATTCGGTTTCACGGCGAAAATAGACGAACGAAGCGGAAATAAATTACTCACGTCTGCAATTATCTAGTGTGACACTTTCTTTTCACGAAGTGGTTTTCTTTTCATGCTAGAAGTGCATCAAAAAATTAGGAAAAATCAGAAAAAATAGGACAAGGAGTTACATCCGGTTTCACGGCGAAAATAGACGACCGAAGCGGAAATAAATTACTCACGTCTGCAATTATCGAGTGTGATACTTTTTTTTCACGGAGTGGTTTTTTTTTCATGCCAAAAGTTCGTAAAGAAAATTGGGAAAAATTAGAAAAAATAGGACAAGGAGTTACATCCGGTTTCACGGCGAAAATAGACGAACGTAGCGTAAATAAATTACTCACGTCTGCAATTATCGAGTGTGACACTTTCTTTCTCACGGAGTGGTTTTCTTTCCGTGCCAGAAGTTCGTAAAACAATTAGGAAGAATCAGAAAAAATAGGACAAGGAGTTACATTTGGTTTCACGGCGAAAATAGACGAACGAAGCGGAAATAAATTACTCACGTCTGCAATTATCTAGTGTGACACTTTCTTTACACGAAATGGTTTTCTTTTCATGCCAGAAGTGCATGAAAAAATTAGGAAAAATTAGAAAAAATAGGACAAGGAGTTACATCCGGTTTCACGGCGAAAATAGACGAACGAAGCGGAAATAAATTACTCACGTCTGCAATTATCTAGTGTAACACTTTCTTTCCACGGAGTGGTTTTCTCTTCATGCCAGAAGTTCGTAAAAAAATTAGGAAAAATGAGAAAAAATAGGACAAGGAGTTACATTCGGTTTCACGGCGAAAATAGACGAACGAAGCGGAAATAAATTACTCACGTCTGCAATTATCTAGTGTGACTTTTTTTTTTCACGGAGTGGTTTTCTTTTCATGCCGGAAGTGCATCAAAAAATTAGGAAAAATTGGAAAAAATAGGACAAGGAGTTACATTCGGTTTCACGGCGAAAATAGACGAACGAAGCGGAAATAAATTACTCACGTCTGCAATTATCTAGTGTGACACTTTCGTTTCACGAAGTGGTTTTCTTTTCATGCCAGAAGTGCATCAAAAAATTAGGAAAAATTAGAAGAAATGGGACAAGGAGTTACATCCGGTTTCACGGCGAAAATAGACGAACGAAGCGGAAATAAATTACTCACGTCTGCAATTATCGAGTGTGACACTTTCTTTCTCACGGAGTGGTTTTCTTTTCATTCCAGAAGTTCGTAAAAAAATTAGGAAAAATGAGAAAAAATAGGACAAGAAGTAACATCCGGTTTCACGGCGAAAATAGACGTACGAAGCGGAAATAAATTACTCACGTCTGCAATTATCGAGTGTGACACTTTCTTTTTCACGGAGTGGTTTTCTTTTCATGCCAGAGGTTCGTAACAAAATTGGGAAAGATTAGATAAAATAGGACAAGGAGTTACATCCGGTTTCACGGCGAAAATAGACGAACGAAGAGGAAATAAATTACTCACGTCTGCAATTATCGAGTGTGACACTTTCTTTACACGAAGTGGTTTTCTTTTCATGCCAGAAGTGCATAAAAAAATTAGGAAAAATTAGAAAAAATAGGACAAGGAGTTACATCCGGTTTCACGGCGAAAATAGACGAACGAAGCGGAAATAAATTACTCACGTCTGCAATTATCTAGTGTGACACTTTCTTTACACGAAGTGGTTTTCTTTTCATGCCAGAAGTGCATCAAAAAATTAGGAAAAATTAGAAAAAATAGGACAAGGAGTTACATCCGGTTTCACGGCGAAAATAGACGAACGAAGCGGAAATAAATTACTCACGTCTGCAATTATCTAGTGTAACACTTTCTTTCCACGGAGTGGTTTTCTCTTCATGCCAGAAGTTCGTAAAAAAATTAGGAAAAATGAGAAAAAATAGAACAAGGAGTTACATTCGGTTTCACGGCGAAAATAGACGAACGAAGCGGAAATAAATTACTCACGTCTGCAATTATCTAGTGTGACTTTTTTTTTTCACGGAGTGGTTTCCTTTTCATGCCAGAAGTGCATCAAAAAATTAGGAAAAATTAGAAAAAATAGGACAAGGAGTTACATTCGGTTTCACGGCGAAAATAGACGAACGAAGCGGAAATAAATTACTCACGTCTGCAATTATCTAGTGTGACACTTTCGTTTCACGAAGTGGTTTTCTTTTCATGCCAGAAGTGCATCAAAAAATTAGGAAAAATTAGAAGAAATGGGACAAGGAGTTACATCCGGTTTCACGGCGAAAATAGACGAACGAAGCGGAAATAAATTACTCGCGTCTGCAATTATCGAGTGTGACACTTTCTTTCTCACGGAGTGGTTTTCTTTTCATTCCATAAGTTCGTAAAAAAATTAGGAAAAATGAGAAAAAATAGGACAAGAAGTAACATCCGGTTTCACGGCGAAAATAGACGTACGAAGCGGAAATAAATTACTCACGTCTGCAATTATCGAGTGTGACACTTTCTTTTTCACGGAGTGGTTTCCTTTTCACGCCAGAGGTTCGTAACAAAATTGGGAAAGATTAGATAAAATAGGACAAGGAGTTACATCCGGTTTCACGGCGAAAATAGACGAACGAAGAGGAAATAAATTACTCACGTCTGCAATTATCGAGTGTGACACTTTCTTTCTCACAGAGTGGTTTTCTTTTCATTCCAGAAGTTCGTAAAAAAATGAGGAAGAATTAGAAAAAATTGGACAAGGAGTCACATCCGGTTTCACGGCGAAAATAGACGTACGAAGCGGAAATAAATTACTCACGTCTGCAATTATCAAGTGTGACACTTTCTTTTCACAGAGTGGTTTTTTTTCCATGCCAAAAGTTCGTAAAAAAATTGGGAAAAATTAGAAAAAATAGGACAAGGAGTTACATCCGGTTTCACGGCGAAAATAGACGAACGTAGCGTAAATAAATTACTCACGTCTGCAATTATCGAGTGTGACACTTTCTTTTCACAGAGTGGTTTTTTTTTCATGCCAAAAGTTCGTAAAAAAATTGGGAAGAATTAGAAAAAATAGGACAAGGAGTTACATCCGGTTTCACGGCGAAAATAGACGAACGTAGCGTAAATAAATTACTCACGTCTGCAATTATCGAGTGTGACACTTTCTTTCTCACGGAGTGGTTTTCTTTCCGTGCCAGAAGTTCGTAAAACAATTAGGAAAAATCAGAAAAAATAGGACAAGGAGTTACATTTGGTTTCACGGCGAAAATAGACGAACGAAGCGGAAATAAATTACTCACGTCAGCAATTATCTAGTGTGACACTTTCTCTACACGAAGTGGTTTTCTTTTCATGCCAGAAGTGCATGAAAAAATTAGGAAAAATTAGAAAAAATAGGACAAGGAGTTACATCCGGTTTCACGGCGAAAATAGACGAACGAAGCGGAAATAAATTACTCACGTCTGCAATTGTCCAGTGTGACACTTTCTTTTCACGAAGTGGTTTTCTTTTTACGCCAGAAGTTCGTCAAAATATTAGGAAAAATGAGAAAAAATAGGACAAGGAGTTACATCCGGTTTCACGGCGAAAATAGACGAACGAAGCGGAAATAAATTACTCACGTCCGCAATTATCTAGTGTAACACTTTCTTTCCACGAAGTGGTTTTCTCTCCATGCCAGAAGTTCGTAAAAAAATTAGGAAAAATTAGAAAAAATGGGACAAGGAGTTACATCCGGTTTCACGGCGAAAATAGACGAACGAAGCGGAAATAAATTACTCACGTCTGCAATTATCTAGTGTGACACTTTCGTTTCACGAAGTGGTTTTCTTTTCATGCCAGAAGTGCATCAAAAAATTAGGAAAAATTAGAAGAAATGGGACGAGGAGTTACATCCGGTTTCACGGCGAAAATAGACGAACGAAGCGGAAATAAATTACTCACGTCTGCAATTATCGAGTGTGACACTTTCTTTCTCACGGAGTGGTTTTCTTTTCATTCCAGAAGTTCGTAAAAAAATTAGGAAAAATGAGAAAAAATAGGACAAGAAGTAACATCCGGTTTCACGGCGAAAATAGACGTACGAAGCGGAAATAAATTACTCACGTCTGCAATTATCGAGTGTGACACTTTCTTTTTCACGGAGTGGTTTCCTTTTCACGCCAGAGGTTCGTAACAAAATTGGGAAAGATTAGATAAAATAGGACAAGGAGTTACATCCGGTTTCACGGCGAAAATAGACGAACGAAGAGGAAATAAATTACTCACGTCTGCAATTATCGAGTGTGACACTTTCTTTCTCACAGAGTGGTTTTCTTTTCATTCCAGAAGTTCGTAAAAAAATGAGGAAGAATTAGAAAAAATTGGACAAGGAGTCACATCCGGTTTCACGGCGAAAATAGACGTACGAAGCGGAAATAAATTACTCACGTCTGCAATTATCAAGTGTGACACTTTCTTTTCACAGAGTGGTTTTTTTTTCATGCCAAAAGTTCGTAAAAAAATTGGGAAAAATTAGAAAAAATAGGACAAGGAGTTACATCCGGTTTCACGGCGAAAATAGACGAACGTAGCGTAAATAAATTACTCACGTCTGCAATTATCGAGTGTCACACTTTCTTTCTCACGGAGTGGTTTTCTTTCCGTGCCAGAAGTTCGTAAAACAATTAGGAAAAATCAGAAAAAATAGGACAAGGAGTTACATTTGGTTTCACGGCGAAAATAGACGAACGAAGCGGAAATAAATTACTCACGTCAGCAATTATCTAGTGTGACACTTTCTCTACACGAAGTGGTTTTCTTTTCATGTTAGAAGTGCATCAAAAAATTAGGAAAAATTAGAAAAAATAGGACAAGGAGTTACATCCGGTTTCACGGCGAAAATAGACGAACGAAGCGGAAATAAATTACTCACGTCTGCAATTGTCCAGTGTGACACTTTCTTTTCACGAACTGGTTTTCTTTTTACGCCAGAAGTTCGTCAAAATATTAGGAAAAATGAGAAAAAATAGGACAAGGAGTTACATCCGGTTTCACGGCGAAAATAGACGAACGAAGCGGAAATAAATTACTCACGTCCGCAATTATCTAGTGTAACACTTTCTTTCCACGAAGTGGTTTTCTCTCCATGCCAGAAGTTCGTAAAAAAATTAGGAAAAATTAGAAAAAATGGGACAAGGAGTTACATCCGGTTTCACGGCGAAAATAGACGAACGAAGGGAAAATAAATTACTCACGTCTGCAAATATCGAGTGTGACACTTTCTTTTCATGGAGTGGTTTTCTTTTCATACCAGAAGTTCGTAAAAAAATTAGTAAAAATTTGAAAAAATAGGACAAGGAGTTACATCCGGTTTCACGGCGAAAATAGACGAACGAAGCGGAAATAAATTACTCACGTCTGCAATTATCTAGTGTGACACTTTCTTTTTATGGAGTGGATTTTTTTTCGTGCCAGAAGTTCGTAAAACAATTAGGAAAAATCAGAAAAAATAGGACAAGGAGTTACATTCGGTTTCACGGCGAAAATAGACGAACGAAGCGGAAATAAATTACTCACGTCTGCAATTATCTAGTGTGACACTTTCTTTTCACGAAGTGGTTTTCTTTTCATGCTAGAAGTGCATCAAAAAATTAGGAAAAATCAGAAAAAATAGGACAAGGAGTTACATCCGGTTTCACGGCGAAAATAGACGACCGAAGCGGAAATAAATTACTCACGTCTGCAATTATCGAGTGTGATACTTTTTTTTCACGGAGTGGTTTTTTTTTCATGCCAAAAGTTCGTAAAGAAAATTGGGAAAAATTAGAAAAAATAGGACAAGGAGTTACATCCGGTTTCACGGCGAAAATAGACGAACGTAGCGTAAATAAATTACTCACGTCTGCAATTATCGAGTGTGACACTTTCTTTCTCACGGAGTGGTTTTCTTTCCGTGCCAGAAGTTCGTAAAACAATTAGGAAGAATCAGAAAAAATAGGACAAGGAGTTACATTTGGTTTCACGGCGAAAATAGACGAACGAAGCGGAAATAAATTACTCACGTCTGCAATTATCTAGTGTGACACTTTCTTTACACGAAGTGGTTTTCTTTTCATGCCAGAAGTGCATGAAAAAATTAGGAAAAATTAGAAAAAATAGGACAAGGAGTTACATCCGGTTTCACGGCGAAAATAGACGAACGAAGCGGAAATAAATTACTCACGTCTGCAATTATCTAGTGTAACACTTTCTTTCCACGGAGTGGTTTTCTCTTCATGCCAGAAGTTCGTAAAAAAATTAGGAAAAATGAGAAAAAATAGGACAAGGAGTTACATTCGGTTTCACGGCGAAAATAGACGAACGAAGCGGAAATAAATTACTCACGTCTGCAATTATCTAGTGTGACTTTTTTTTTTCACGGAGTGGTTTTCTTTTCATGCCGGAAGTGCATCAAAAAATTAGGAAAAATTGGAAAAAATAGGACAAGGAGTTACATTCGGTTTCACGGCGAAAATAGACGAACGAAGCGGAAATAAATTACTCACGTCTGCAATTATCTAGTGTGACACTTTCGTTTCACGAAGTGGTTTTCTTTTCATGCCAGAAGTGCATCAAAAAATTAGGAAAAATTAGAAGAAATGGGACAAGGAGTTACATCCGGTTTCACGGCGAAAATAGACGAACGAAGCGGAAATAAATTACTCACGTCTGCAATTATCGAGTGTGACACTTTCTTTCTCACGGAGTGGTTTTCTTTTCATTCCAGAAGTTCGTAAAAAAATTAGGAAAAATGAGAAAAAATAGGACAAGAAGTAACATCCGGTTTCACGGCGAAAATAGACGTACGAAGCGGAAATAAATTACTCACGTCTGCAATTATCGAGTGTGACACTTTCTTTTTCACGGAGTGGTTTTCTTTTCATGCCAGAGGTTCGTAACAAAATTGGGAAAGATTAGATAAAATAGGACAAGGAGTTACATCCGGTTTCACGGCGAAAATAGACGAACGAAGAGGAAATAAATTACTCACGTCTGCAATTATCGAGTGTGACACTTTCTTTACACGAAGTGGTTTTCTTTTCATGCCAGAAGTGCATAAAAAAATTAGGAAAAATTAGAAAAAATAGGACAAGGAGTTACATCCGGTTTCACGGCGAAAATAGACGAACGAAGCGGAAATAAATTACTCACGTCTGCAATTATCTAGTGTGACACTTTCTTTACACGAAGTGGTTTTCTTTTCATACCAGAAGTGCATCAAAAAATTAGGAAAAATTAGAAAAAATAGGACAAGGAGTTACATCCGGTTTCACGGCGAAAATAGACGAACGAAGCGGAAATAAATTACTCACGTCTGCAATTATCTAGTGTAACACTTTCTTTCCACGGAGTGGTTTTCTCTTCATGCCAGAAGTTCGTAAAAAAATTAGGAAAAATGAGAAAAAATAGGACAAGGAGTTACATTCGGTTTCACGGCGAAAATAGACGAACGAAGCGGAAATAAATTACTCACGTCTGCAATTATCTAGTGTGACTTTTTTTTTTCACGGAGTGGTTTTCTTTTCATGCCGGAAGTGCATCAAAAAATTAGGAAAAATTGGAAAAAATAGGACAAGGAGTTACATTCGGTTTCACGGCGAAAATAGACGAACGAAGCGGAAATAAATTACTCACGTCTGCAATTATCTAGTGTGACACTTTCGATTCACGAAGTGGTTTTCTTTTCATGCCAGAAGTGCATCAAAAAATTAGGAAAAATAAGAAGAAATCGGACAAGGAGTTACATCCGGTTTCACGGCGAAAATAGACGAACGAAGCGGAAATAAATTACTCACGTCTGCAATTATCGAGTGTGACACTTTCTTTCTCACGGAGTGGTTTTCTTTTCATTCCAGAAATTCGTAAAAAAATTAGGAAAAATGAGAAAAAATAGGACAAGAAGTAACATCCGGTTTCACGGCGAAAATAGACGTACGAAGCGGAAATAAATTACTCACGTCTGCAATTATCGAGTGTGACACTTTCTTTTTCACGGAGTGGTTTTCTTTTCATGCCAGAGGTTCGTAACAAAATTGGGAAAGATTAGATAAAATAGGACAAGGAGTTACATCCGGTTTCACGGCGAAAATAGACGAACGAAGAGGAAATAAATTACTCACGTCTGCAATTATCGAGTGTGACACTTTCTTTCTCACAGAGTGGTTTTCTTTTCATTCCAGAAGTTCGTAAAAAAATGAGGAAGAATTAGAAAAAATTGGACAAGGAGTCACATCCGGTTTCACGGCGAAAATAGACGTACGAAGCGGAAATAAATTACTCACGTCTGCAATTATCAAGTGTGACACTTTCTTTTCACGGAGTGGTTTTTTTTTTCATGCCAAAAGTTCGTAAAAAAATTGGGAAAAATTAGAACAAATAGGACAAGGAGTTACATCCGGTTTCACGGCGAAAATAGACGAACGTAGCGTAAATAAATTACTCACGTCTGCAATTATCGAGTGTAACACTTTCTTTCCCACGGAGTGGTTTTCTTTCCGTGCCAGAAGTTCGTAAAACAATTAGGAAAAATCAGAAAAAATAGGACAAGGAGTTACATTTGGTTTCACGGCGAAGATAGACGAACGAAGCGGAAATAAATTACTCACGTCTGCAATTATCTAGTGTGACACTTTCTTTACACGAAGTGGTTTTCTTTTCATGCCAGAAGTGCATCAAAAAATTAGGAAAAATTAGAAAAAATAGGACAAGGAGTTACATCCGGTTTCACGGCGAAAATAGACGAACGAAGCGGAAATAAATTACTCACGTCTGCAATTGTCCAGTGTGACACTTTCTTTTCACGGAGTGGTTTTCTTTTTACGCCAGAAGTTCGTCAAAATATTAGGAAAAATGAGAAAAAATAGGACAAGGAGTTACATCCGGTTTCACGGCGAAAATAGACGAACGAAGCGGAAATAAATTACTCACGTCTGCAATTATCTAGTGTAACACTTTCTTTCCACTAAGTGGTTTTCTCTTCATGCCGGAAGTTCGTAAAAAAATTAGGAAAAATGAGAAAAAATAGGACAAGGAGTTACATTCGGTTTCACGGCGAAAATAGACGAACGAAGCGGAAATAAATTACTCACGTCTGCAATTATCTAGTGTGACACTTTCGTTCCACGAAGTGGTTTTCTTTTCATGCCAGAAGTGCATCAAAAAATTAGGAAAAATGAGAAGAAATGGGACAAGGAGTTACATCCGGTTTCACGGCGAAAATAGACGAACGAAGCGGAAATAAATTACTCACGTCTGCAATTATTTAGTGTGACACTTTCTTTTCACGAAGTGGTTTTGTTTTCATGCCAGAAGTGCATCAAAAAATTAGGAAAAATTAGAAAAAATGGGACAAGGAGTTACATCCGGTTTCACGGCGAAAATAGACGAACGAAGCGGAAATAAATTACTCACGTCTGCAATTATCGAGTGTGACACTTTCTTTCTCACGGAGTGGTTTTCTTTTCATTCCAGAAGTTCGTAAAAAAATTAGGAAAAATGAGAAACAATAGGACAAGGAGTTACATCCGGTTTCACGGCGAAAATAGACGAACGAAGCGAAAATAAATTACTCACGTCTGCAAATATCGAGTGTGACACTTTCTCTTCATGGAGTGGTTTTCTTTTCATACCAGAAGTTCGTAAAAAAATTAGTAAAAATTTGAAAAAATAGGACAAGGAGTTACATCCGGTTTCACGGCGAAAATAGACGAACGAAGCGGAAATAAATTACTCACGTCTGCAATTATCTAGTGTGACACTTTCTTTTTATGGAGTGGATTTCTTTTCGTGCCAGAAGTTCGTAAAACAATTAGGAAAAATCAGAAAAAATAGGACAAGGAGTTACATTCGGTTTCACGGCGAAAATAGACGAACGAAGCGGAAATAAATTTTTCACGTCTGCAATTATCTAGTGTGACACTTTCTTTTCACGAAGTGGTTTTCTTTTCATGCCAGAAGTGCATCAAAAAATTAGGAAAAATCAGAAAAAATAGGACAAGGAGTTACATCCGGTTTCACGGCGAAAATAGACGACCGAAGCGGAAATAAATTACTCACGTCTGCAATTATCGAGTGTGATACTTTCTTTTCACGGAGTGGTCTTTTTTTCATGCCAAAAGTTCGTAAAAAAAATTGGGAAAAATTAGAAAAAATAGGACAAGGAGTTACATCCGGTTTCACGGCGAAAATAGACGAACGTAGCGTAAATAAATTACTCACGTCTGCAATTATCTAGTGTAACACTTTTTTTCCACGGAGTGGTTTTCTCTTCATGCCAGAAGTTCGTAAAAAAATTAGGAAAAATGAGAAAAAATAGGACAAGGAGTTACATTCGGTTTCACGGCGAAAATAGACGAACGAAGCGGAAATAAATTACTCACGTCTGCAATTATCTAGTGTGACTTTTTTTTTTCACGGAGTGGTTTTCTTTTCATGCCAGGAGTGCATCAAGAAATTAGGAAAAATTAGAAAAAATAGGACAAGGAGTTACATTCGGTTTCACGGCGAAAATAGACGAACGAAGCGGAAATAAATTACTCACGTCTGCAATTATCTAGTGTGACACTTTCGTTTCACGAAGTGGTTTTCTTTTCATGCCAGAAGTGCATCAAAAAATTAGGAAAAATTAGAAGAAATGGGACAAGGAGTTACATCCGGTTTCACGGCGAAAATAGACGAACGAAGCGGAAATAAATTACTCACGTCTGCAATTATCGAGTGTGACACTTTCTTTCTCACGGAGTGGTTTTCTTTTCATTCCAGAAGTTCGTAAAAAAATTAGGAAAAATGAGAAAAAATAGGACAAGAAGTAACATCCGGTTTCACGGCGAAAATAGACGTACGAAGCGGAAATAAATTACTCACGTCTGCAATTATCGAGTGTGTTACTTTCTTTTTCACGGAGTGGTTTTCTTTTCATGCCAGAGGTTCGTAACAAAATTGGGAAAGATTAGATAAAATAGGACAAGGAGTTACATCCGGTTTCACGGCGAAAATAGACGAACGAAGAGGAAATAAATTACTCACGTCTGCAATTATCGAGTGTGACACTTTCTTCCTCACAGAGTGGTTTTCTTTTCATTCCAGAAGTTCGTAAAAAAATGAGGAAGAATTAGAAAAAATTGGACAAGGAGTCACATCCGGTTTCACGGCGAAAATAGACGTACGAAGCGGAAATAAATTACTCACGTCTGCAATTATCAAGTGTGACACTTTCTTTTCACGGAGTGGTTTTCTTTTCATGCCAGAAGTGCATCAAAAAATTAGGAAAAATTAGAAAAAATAGGACAAGGAGTTACATTCGGTTTCACGGCGAAAATAGACGAACGAAGCGGAAATAAATTACTCACGTCTGCAATTATCTAGTGTGACTTTTTCTTTTCACGGAGTGGTTTTCTTTTCATGCCAGAAGTGCATCAAAAAATTAGGAAAAATTAGAAAAAATAGGACAAGGAGTTACATTCGGTTTCACGGCGAAAATAGACGAACGAAGCGGAAATAAATTACTCACGTCTGCAATTATCTAGTGTGACACTTTCTTTTCACGGAGTGGTTTTCTTTTCATGCCAGAAGTGCATCAAAAAATTAGGAAAAATTAGAAAAAATGGGACAACGAGTTACATCCGGTTTCACGGTGAAAATAGACGAACGAAGCGGAAATAAATTACTCACGTCTGCAATTATCGAGTGTTACACTTTCTTTCTCACGGAGTGGTTTTCTTTTCATTCCAGAAGTTCGTAAAAAAATTAGGAAAAATGAGAAACAATAGGACAAGGAGTTACATCCGGTTTCACGGCGAAAATAGACGAACGAAGCGAAAATAAATTACTCACGTCTGCAAATATCGAGTGTGACACTTTCTCTTCATGAAGTGGTTTTCTTTTCATACCAGAAGTTCGTAAAAAAATTAGTAAAAATTTGAAAAATAGGACAAGGAACATCCGGTTTCACGGCGAAAATAGACGAACGAAGCGGAAATAAATTACTCACGTCTGCAATTATCTAGTGTGACACTTTCTTTTTATGGAGTGGATTTCTTTTCGTGCCAGAAGTTCGTAAAACAATTAGGAAAAATCAGAAAAAATAGGACAAGGAGTTACATTCGATTTCACGGCGAAAATAGACGAACGAAGCGGAAATAAATTACTCACGTCTGCAATTATCTAGTGTGACACTTTCTTTTCACGAAGTGGTTTTCTTTTCATGCCAGAAGTGCATTAAAAAATTAGGAAAAATCAGAAAAAATAGGACAAGGAGTTACATCCGGTTTCACGGCGAAAATAGACGACCGAAGCGGAAATAAATTACTCACGTCTGCAATTATCGAGTGTGATACTTTCTTTTCACGGAGTGGTTTTTTTTTCATGCCAAAAGTTCGTAAAAAAAATTGGGAAAAATTAGAAAAAATAGCACAAGGAGTTACATCCGGTTTCACGGCGAAAATAGACGAACGTAGCGTAAATAAATTACTCACGTCTGCAATTATCGAGTGTGACACTTTCTTTTCCACGGAGTGGTTTTCTTTCCGTGCCAGAAGTTCGTAAAACAATTAGGAAGAATCAGAAAAAATAGGACAAGGAGTTACATTTGATTTCACGGCGAAAATAGACGAACGAAGCGGAAATAAATTACTCACGTCTGCAATTATCTAGTGTGACACTTTCTTTACACGAAGTGGTTTTCTTTTCATGCCAGAAGTGCATCAAAAAATTAGGAAAAATTAGAAAAAATAGGACAAGGAGTTACATCCGGTTTCACGGCGAAAATAGACGAACGAAGCGGAAATAAATTACTCACGTCTGCAATTATCTAGTGTAACACTTTCTTTCCACGGAGTGGTTTTCTCTTCATGCCAGGAGTTCGTAAAAAAATTAGGAAAAATGAGAAAAAATAGGACAAGGAGTTACATTCGGTTTCACGGCGAAAATAGACGAACGAAGCGGAAATAAATTACTCACGTCTGCAATTATCTAGTGTGACTTTTTTTTTTCACGGAGTGGTTTTCTTTTCATGCCAGAAGTGCATCAAAAAATTAGGAAAAATTAGAAAAAATAGGACAAGGAGTTACATTCGGTTTCACGGCGAAAATAGACGAACGAAGCGGAAATAAATTACTCACGTCTGCAATTATCTAGTGTGACACTTTCGTTTCACGAAGTGGTTTTTTTTTCATGCCAGAAGTGCATCAAAAAATTAGGAAAAATTAGAAGAAATGGGACAAGGAGTTACATCCGGTTTCACGGCGAAAATAGACGAACGAAGCGGAAATAAATTACTCACGTCTGCAATTATCGAGTGTGACACTTTCTTTCTTACAGAGTGGTTTTCTTTTCATTCCAGAAGTTCGTAAAAAAATGAGGAAGAATGAGAAAAAATTGGACAACGAGTCACATCCGGTTTCACGGCGAAAATAGACGTACGAAGCGGAAATAAATTACTCACGTCTGCAATTATCAAGTGTGACACTTTCTTTTCACGGAGTGGTTTTTTTTCATGCCAAAAGTTCGTAAAAAAATTGGGAAAAATTAGAAAAAATAGGACAAGGAGTTACATCCGGTTTCACGGCGAAAATAGACGAACGTAGCGTAAATAAATTACTCACGTCTGCAATTATCGAGTGTGACACTTTCTTTCTCACGGAGTGGTTTTCTTTCCGTGCCAGAAGTTCGTAAAACAATTAGGAAAAATCAGAAAAAATAGGACAAGGAGTTACATTTGGTTTGACGGTGAAAATAGACGAACGAAGCGGAAATAAATTACTCACGTCTGCAATTATCTAGTGTGACACTTTCTTTACACGAAGTCGTTTTCTTTTCATGCCAGAAGTGCATCAAAAAATTAGGAAAAATTAGAAAAAATAGGACAAGGAGTTACATCCGGTTTCACGGCGAAAATAGACGAACGAAGCGGAAATAAATTACTCACGTCTGCAATTGTCCAGTGTGACACTTTCTTTTCACGGAGTGGTTTTCTTTTTACGCCAGAAGTTCGTCAAAATATTAGGAAAAATGAGAAAAAATAGGACAAGGAGTTACATCCGGTTTCACGGCGAAAATAGACGAACGAAGCGGAAATAAAATACTCACGTCTGCAATTATCTAGTGTAACACTTTCTTTCCACGAAGTGGTTTTCTCTTCATGCCAGAAGTTTGTAAAAAAATTAGGAAAAATGAAAAAAAATAGGACAAGGAGTTACATTCGGTTTCACGGCGAAAATAGACGAACGAAGCGGAAATAAATTACTCACGTCTGCAATTATCTAGTGTGACTTTTTCTTTTCACGGAGTGGTTTTCTTTTCATGCCAGAAGTGCATCAAAAAATTAGGAAAAATCAGAAAAAATAGGACAAGTAGTTACATCCGGTTTCACGGCGAAAATAGACGACCGAAGCGGAAATAAATTACTCACGTCTGCAATTATCGAATGTGATACTTTCTTTTCACGGAGTGGTTTTTTTTTCATGCCAAAAGTTCGTAAAAAAAATTGGGAAAAATTAGAAAAAATAGGACAAGGAGTTACATCCGGTTTCACGGCGAAAATAGACGAACGTAGCGTAAATAAATTACTCACGTCTGCAATTATCGAGTGTGACACTTTCTTTCTCACGGAGTGGTTTTCTTTCCGTGCCAGAAGTTCGTAAAACAATTAGGAAAAATCAGAAAAAATAGGACAAGGAGTTACATTTGGTTTCACGGCGAAAATAGACGAACGAAGCGGAAATAAATTACTCACGTCTGCAATTATCTAGTGTGACACTTTCTTTACACGAAGTGGTTTTCTTTTCATGCCAGAAGTGCATCAAAAGATTAGGAAAAATTAGAAAAAATAGGACGAGGAGTTACATCCGGTTTCACGGCGAAAATAGACGAACGAAGCGGAAATAAATTACTCACGTCTGCAATTGTCCAGTGTGACACTTTCTTTTCACGGAGTGGTTTTTTTTTTACGCCAGAAGTTCGTCAAAATATTAGGAAAAATGAGAAAAAATAGGACAAGGAGTTACATCCGGTTTCACGGCGAAAATAGACGAACGAAGCGGAAATAAATTACTCACGTCTGCAATTATCTAGTGTGACACTTTCTTTCCACGAAGTGGTTTTCTTTTCATGCCAGAAGTGCATCAAAAAATTAGGAAAAATCAGAAAAAATAGGACAAGGAGTTACATCCGGTTTCACGGCGAAAATAGACGACCGAAGCGGAAATAAATTACTCACGTCTGCAATTATCGAGTGTGATACTTTCTTTTCACGGAGTGGTTTTTTTTTCATGCCAAAAGTTCGTAAAAAAAATTGGGAAAAATTAGAAAAAATAGGACAAGGAGTTACATCCGGTTTCACGGCGAAAAAAGACGAACGTAGCGTAAATAAATTACTCACGTCTGCAATTATCGAGTGTGACACTTTCTTTCTCACGGAGTGGTTTTCTTTCCGTGCCAGAAGTTCGTAAAACAATTAGGAAGAATCAGAAAAAATAGGACAAGGAGTTACATTTGGTTTCACGGCGAAAATAGACGAACGAAGCGGAAATAAATTACTCACGTCTGCAATTATCTAGTGTGACACTTTCTTTACACGAAGTGGTTTTCTTTTCATGCCAGAAGTGCATCAAAAAATTAGGAAAAATTAGAAAAAATAGGACAAGGAGTTACATCCGGTTTCACGGCGAAAATAGACGAACGAAGCGGAAATAAATTACTCACGTCTGCAATTATCTAGTGTAACACTTTCTTTCCACGGAGTGGTTTTCTCTTCATGCCAGAAGTTCGTAAAAAAATTAGGAAAAATGAGAAAAAATAGGACAAGGAGTTACATTCGGTTTCACGGCGAAAATAGACGAACGAAGCGGAAATAAATTACTCACGTCTGCAATTATCTAGTGTGACTTTTTTTTTTCACGGAGTGGTTTTCTTTTCATGCCAGAAGTGCATCAAAAAATTAGGAAAAATTAGAAGAAATGGGACAAGGAGTTACATCCGGTTTCACGGCGAAAATAGACGAACGAAGCGGAAATAAATTACTCACGTCTGCAATTATCGAGTGTGACACTTTCTTTCTCACGGAGTGGTTTTCTTTCCGTGCCAGAAGTTCGTAAAACAATTAGGAAAAATCAGAAAAAATAGGACAAGGAGTTACATTTGGTTTCACGGCGAAAATAGACGAACGAAGCGGAAATAAATTACTCACGTCTGCAATTATCTAGTGTGACACTTTCTTTACACGAAGTGGTTTTCTTTTCATGCCAGAAGTGCATCAAAAAATTAGGAAAAATTAGAAAAAATAGGACGAGGAGTTACATCCGGTTTCACGGCGAAAATAGACGAACGAAGCGGAAATAAATTACTCACGTCTGCAATTGTCCAGTGTGACACTTTCTTTTCACGGAGTGGTTTTTTTTTTACGCCAGAAGTTCGTCAAAATATTAGGAAAAATGAGAAAAAATAGGACAAGGAGTTACATCCGGTTTCACGGCGAAAATAGACGAACGAAGCGGAAATAAATTACTCACGTCTGCAATTATCTAGTGTGACACTTTCTTTCCACGAAGTGGTTTTCTTTTCATGCCAGAAGTGCATCAAAAAATTAGGAAAAATCAGAAAAAATAGGACAAGGAGTTACATCCGGTTTCACGGCGAAAATAGACGACCGAAGCGGAAATAAATTACTCACGTCTGCAATTATCGAGTGTGATACTTTCTTTTCACGGAGTGGTTTTTTTTTCATGCCAAAAGTTCGTAAAAAAAATTGGGAAAAATTAGAAAAAATAGGACAAGGAGTTACATCCGGTTTCACGGCGAAAAAAGACGAACGTAGCGTAAATAGATTACTCACGTCTGCAATTATCGAGTGTGACACTTTCTTTCTCACGGAGTGGTTTTCTTTCCGTGCCAGAAGTTCGTAAAACAATTAGGAAGAATCAGAAAAAATAGGACAAGGAGTTACATTTGGTTTCACGGCGAAAATAGACGAACGAAGCGGAAATAAATTACTCACGTCTGCAATTATCTAGTGTGACACTTTCTTTACACGAAGTGGTTTTCTTTTCATGCCAGAAGTGCATCAAAAAATTAGGAAAAATTAGAAAAAATAGGACAAGGAGTTACATCCGGTTTCACGGCGAAAATAGACGAACGAAGCGGAAATAAATTACTCACGTCTGCAATTATCTAGTGTAACACTTTCTTTCCACGGAGTGGTTTTCTCTTCATGCCAGAAGTTCGTAAAAAAATTAGGAAAAATGAGAAAAAATAGGACAAGGAGTTACATTCGGTTTCACGGCGAAAATAGACGAACGAAGCGGAAATAAATTACTCACGTCTGCAATTATCTAGTGTGACTTTTTTTTTTCACGGAGTGGTTTTCTTTTCATGCCAGAAGTGCATCAAAAAATTAGGAAAAATTAGAAAGAATAGGACAAGGAGTTACATTCGGTTTCACGGCGAAAATAGACGAACGAAGCGGAAATAAATTACTCACGTCTGCAATTATCTAGTGTGACACTTTCGTTTCACGGAGTGGTTTTTTTTTCATGCCAGAAGTGCATCAAAAAATTAGGAAAAATTAGAAGAAATGGGACAAGGAGTTACATCCGGTTTCACGGCGAAAATAGACGAACGAAGCGGAAATAAATTACTCACGTCTGCAATTATCGAGTGTGACACTTTCTTTCTCACGGAGTGGTTTTCTTTTCATTCCAGAAGTTCGTAAAAAAATTAGGAAAAATGAGAAAAAATAGGACAAGAAGTAACATCCGGTTTCACGGCGAAAATAGACGTACGAAGCGGAAATAAATTACTCACGTCTGCAATTATCGAGTGTGACACTTTCTTTCTCACGGAGTGGTTTTCTTTTCATGCCAGAGGTTCGTAACAAAATTGGGAAAGATTAGATAAAATAGGACAAGGAGTTACATCCGGTTTCACGGCGAAAATAGACGAACGAAGAGGAAATAAATTACTCATGTCTGCAATTATCGAGTGTGACACTTTCTTTCTCACAGAGTGGTTTTCTTTTCATTCCAGAAGTTCGTAAAAAAATGAGGAAGAATTAGAAAAAATTGGACAAGGAGTCACATCCGGTTTCACGGCGAAAATAGACGTACGAAGCGGAAATAAATTACTCACGTCTGCAATTATCAAGTGTGACACTTTCTTTTCACGGAGTGGTTTTTTTTTCATGCCAAAAGTTCGTAAAAAAATTGGGAAAAATTAGAAAAAATAGGACAAGGAGTTACATCCGGTTTCACGGCGAAAATAGACGAACATAGCGTAAATAAATTACTCACGTCTGCAATTATCTAGTGTAACACTTTCTTTCCACGGAGTGGTTTTCTCTTCATGCCAGAAGTTCGTAAAAAAATTAGGAAAAATGAGAAAAAATAGGACAAGGAGTTACATTCGGTTTCACGGCGAAAATAGACGAACGAAGCGGAAATAAATTACTCACGTCTGCAATTATCTAGTGTGACTTTTTTTTTCCACGGAGTGGTTTTCTTTTCATGCCAGAAGTGCATCAAAAAATTAGGGAAAATTAGAAAAAATAGGACAAGGAGTTACATTCGGTTTCACGGCGAAAATAGACGAACGAAGAGGAAATAAATTACTCACGTCTGCAATTATCGAGTGTGACACTTTCTTTCTCACGGAGTGGTTTTCTTTCCGTGCCAGAAGTTCGTAAAACAATTAGGAAGAATCAGAAAAAATAGGACAAGGAGTTACATTTGGTTTCACGGCGAAAATAGACGAACGAAGCGGAAATAAATTACTCACGTCTGCAATTATCTAGTGTGACACTTTCTTCACACGAAGTGGTTTTCTTCTCATGCCAGAAGTGCATCAAAAAATTAGGAAAAATTAGAAAAAATAGGACAAGGAGTTACATCCGGTTTCACGGCGAAAATAGACGAACGAAGCGGAAATAAATTACTCACGTCTGCAATTATCTAGTGTAACACTTTCTTTCCACGGAGTGGTTTTCTCTTCATGCCAGAAGTTCGTAAAAAAATTAGGAGAAATGAGAAAAAATAGGACAAGGAGTTACATTCGGTTTCACGGCGAAAATAGACGAACGAAGCGGAAATAAATTACTCACGTCTGCAATTATCTAGTGTGACTTTTTCTTTTCACGGAGTGGTTTTCTTTTCATGCCAGAAGTGCATCAAAAAATTAAGAAGAATTAGAAAAAATAGCACAAGGAGTCACATCCGGTTTCACGGCGAAAATAGACGTACGAAGCGGAAATAAATTACTCACGTCTGCAATTGTCCAGTGTGACACTTTCTTTTTACGGACTGGTTTTTTTTTTCACGCCAGAAGTTCGTCAAAATATTAGGAAAAATGAGAAAAAATAGGACAAGGAGTTACATCCGGTTTCACGGCGAAAATAGACGAACGAAGCGAAAATAAATTACTCACGTCTGCAAATATCGAGTGTGACACTTTCTCTTCATGGAGTGGTTTTCTTTTCATACCAGAAGTTCGTAAAAAAATTAGTAAAAATTTGAAAAAATAGGACAAGGAGTTACATCCGGTTTCACGGCGAAAATAGACGAACGAAGCGGAAATAAATTACTCACGTCTGCAATTATCTAGTGTGACACTTTCTTTTTATGGAGTGGATTTCTTTTCGTGCCAGAAGTTCGTAAAACAATTAGGAAAAATCAGAAAAAATAGGACAAGGAGTTACATTCGGTTTCACGGCGAAAATAGACGAACGAAGCGGAAATAAATTACTCACGTCTGCAATTATCTAGTGTGACACTTTCTTTTCACGAAGTGGTTTTCTTTTCATGCCAGAAGTGCATCAAAAAATTAGGAAAAATCAGAAAAAATAGGACAAGGAGTTACATCCGGTTTCACGGCGAAAATAGACGACCGAAGCGGAAATAAATTACTCACGTCTGCAATTATCGAGTGTGATACTTTCTTTTCACGGAGTGGTTTTTTTCTCATGCCAAAAGTTCGTAAAAAAAATTGGGAAAAATTAGAAAAAATAGGACAAGGAGTTACATCCGGTTTCACGGCGAAAATAGACGAACGTAGCGTAAATAAATTACTCACGTCTGCAATTATCGAGTGTGACACTTTCTTTCTCACGGAGTGGTTTTCTTTTCGTGCCAGAAGTTCGTAAAACAATTAGGAAGAATGAGAAAAAATAGGACAAGGAGTTACATTTGGTTTCACGGCGAAAATAGACGAACGAAGCGGAAATAAATTACTCACGTCTGCAATTATCTAGTGTAACACTTTCTTTCCACGGAGTGGTTTTCTCTTCATGCCAGAAGTTCGTAAAAAAATTAGGAAAAATGAGAAAAAATAGGACAAGAAGTAACATCCGGTTTCACGGCGAAAATAGACGTACGAAGCGGAAATAAATTACTCACGTCTGCAATTATCGAGTGTGACACTTTCTTTTTCACGGAGTGGTTTTCTTTTCATGCCAGAGGTTCGTAACAAAATTGGGAAAGATTAGATAAAATAGGACAAGGAGTTACATCCGGTTTCACGGCGAAAATAGACGAACGAAGAGGAAATAAATTACTCACGTCTGCAATTATCGAGTGTGACACTTTCTTTCTCACAGAGTGGTTTTCTTTTCATTTCAGAAGTTCGTAAAAAAATAAGGAAGAATTAGAAAAAATTGGACAAGGAGTCACATCCGGTTTCACGGCGAAAATAGACGTACGAAGCGGAAATAAATTACTCACGTCTGCAATTATTAAGTGTGACACTTTCTTTTCACGGAGTGGTTTTTTTTTCATGCCAAAAGTTCGTAAAAAAATTGGGAAAGATTAGAAAAAATAGGACAAGGAGTTACATCCGGTTTCACGGCGAAAATAGACGAACGTAGCGTAAATAAATTACTCACGTCTGCAATTATCGAGTGTGACACTTTCTTTCTCACGGAGTGGTTTTCTTTTCAATCCATAAGTTCGTAAAGAAATTAAGAAAAATTAGAAAAAATACGACAAGGAGTCACATCCGGTTTCACGGCGAAAATAGACGTACGAAGCGGAAATAAATTACTCACGTCTGCAATCATCGAGTGTGACACTTTCTTTCTCACGGAGTGGTTTTCTTTTCATTCCAGAAGTTCGTAAAAAAATTGGGAAAAATTAGAAAAAATAGGACAAGGAGTCACATCCGGTTTCACGGCGAAAATAGACGTACGAAGCGGAAATAAATTACTCACGTCTGCAATTATCGAGTGTGACACTTTCTTTTTCACGGAGTGGTTTTCTCTTCATGCCAGAGGTTCGTAACAAAATTAGGAAAGATTAGATAAAATAGGACAAGGAGTTACATCCGGTTTCACGGCGAAAATAGACGAACGAAGAGGAAATAAATTACTCACGTCTGCAATTATCGAGTGTGACACTTTCTTTCTCACAGAGTGGTTTTCTTTTCATTCCAGAAGTTCGTAAAAAAATTAGGAAGAATTAGAAAAAATTGGACAAGGAGTCACATCCGGTTTCACGGTGAAAATAGACGTACGAAGCGGAAATAAATTACTCACGTCTGCAATTATCAAGTGTGACACTTTCTTTTCACGGAGTGGTTTTCTTTTCATGCCAGAAGTTCGTAAAAAAATTAGGAAACATGAGAAAGAATAGGACAAGGAGTTACATCCGGTGTCACGGCGAAAATAGACGAACGAAGCGGAAATAAATTACTCACGTCTGCAATCATTGAGTGTGACACTTTCTTTTTCACGGAGTGGTTTTCTTTCCATGCCAGAGGTTCGTAACAAAATTGTAAAAGATTAAATAAAATAGGACAAGGAGTTACATCCGGTTTCACGGCGAAAATAGACGAACGAAGAGGAAATAAATTACTCACGTCTGCAATTATCGAGTGTGACACTTTCTTTCTCACAGAGTGGTTTTCTTTTCGTGCCAGAAGTTCGTAAAAAAATTAGGAAGAATTAGAAAAAATTGGACAAGGAGTCACATCCGGTTTCACGGCGAAAATAGACGTACGAAGCGGAAATAAATTACTCACGTCTGCAATTATCAAGTGTGACACTTTCTTTTCACGGAGTGGTTTTCTTTTTACGCCAGAAGTTCGTCAAAATATTAGGAAAAATGAGAAAAAATAGGACAAGGAGTTACATCCGGTTTCACGGCGAAAATAGACGAACGAAGCGGAAATAAATTACTCACGTCTGCAATTATCTAGTGTAACACTTTCTTTCCACGAAGTGGTTTTCTCTTCATGCCAGAAGTTCTTAAAAAAATTAGGAAAAATGAGAAAAAATAGGACAAGGAGTTACATTCGGTTTCACGGCGAAAATAGACGACCGAAGCGGAAATAAATTACTCACGTCTGCAATTATCGAGTGTGATACTTTCTTCTCACGGAGTGGTTTTTTTTTCATGCCAAAAGTTCGTAAAAAAAATTGGGAAAAATTAGAAAAAATAGGACAAGGAGTTACATCCGGTTTCACGGCGAAAATAGACGAACGTAGCGTAAATAAATTACTCACGTCTGCAATTATCGAGTGTGACACTTTCTTTCTCACGGAGTGGTTTTCTTTCCGTGCCAGAAGTTCGTGAAACAATTAGGAAGAATCAGAAAAAATAGGACAAGGAGTTACATTTGGTTTCACGGCGAAAGTAGACGAACGAAGCGGAAATAAATTACTCACGTCTGCAATTATCTAGTGTGACACTTTCTTTACACGAAGTGGTTTTCTTTTCATGCCAGAAGTGCATCAAAAAATTAGGAAAAATTAGAAAAAATAGGACAAGGAGTTACATCCGGTTTCACGGCGAAAATAGACGAACGAAGCGGAAATAAATTACTCACGTCTGCAATTATCTAGTGTGACTTTTTTTTTCACGGAGTGGTTTTCTTTTCATGCCAGAAGTGCATCAAAAAATTAGGAAAAATTAGAAAAAATAGGACAAGGAGTTACATTCGGTTTCACGGCGAAAATAGACGAACGAAGCGGAAATAAATTACTCACGTCTGCAATTATCTAGTGTGACACTTTCGTTTCACGAAGTGGTTTTCTTTTCATGCCAGAAGTGCATCAAAAAATTAGGAAAAATTAGAAGAAATGGGACAAGGAGTTACATCCGGTTTCACGGCGAAAATAGACGAACGAAGCGGAAATAAATTACTCACGTCTGCAATTATCTAGTGTGACACTTTCGTTTCACGAAGTGGTTTTCTTTTCATGCCAGAAGTGCATCAAAAAATTAGGAAAAATTAGAAGAAATGGGACAAGGAGTTACATCCGGTTTCACGGCGAAAATAGACGAACGAAGCGGAAATAAATTACTTACGTCCGCAATTATCGAGTGTGACACTTTCTTTCTCACGGAGTGGTTTTCTTTTCATTCCAGAAGTTCGTAAAAAAATTAGGAAAAATGAGAAAAAATAGGACAAGAAGTAACATCCGGTTTCACGGCGAAAATAGACGTACGAAGCGGAAATAAATTACTCACGTCTGCAATTATCGAGTGTGACACTTTCTTTTTCACGGAGTGGTTTTCTTTTCATGCCAGAGGTTCGTAACAAAATTGGGAAAGATTAGATAAAATAGGACAAGGAGTTACATCCGGTTTCACGGCGAAAATAGACGAACGAAGCGGAAATAAATTACTCACGTCTGCAATCATCTAGTGTGACACTTTCTTTTCACGGAGTGGTTTTCTTTTCGTGCAAGAAGTTCGTAAAAAAATTAGGAAAAATCAGAAAAAATAGGACAAGGAGTTACATCCGGTTTCACGGCGAAAATAGACGAACGTAGCGGAAATAAATTACTCACGTCTGCAATTATTGAGTGTGACACTTTCTTTCTCACGGAGTGGTTTTCTTTTCATTCCAGAAGTTCGTAAAGAAATTAAGAAAAATTAGAAAAAATAGGACAAGGAGTCACATCCGGTTTCACGGCGAAAATAGACGTACGAAGCGGAAATAAATTACTCACGTCTGCAATTATCGAGTGTGACACTTTCTGTCTCATGGAGTGGTTTTCTTTTCATTCCAGAAGTTCGTAAAAAAATTGGGAAAAATTAGAAAAAATAGGACAAGGAGTCACATCCGGTTTCACGGCGAAAATAGACGTACGAAGCGGAAATAAATTACTCACGTCTGCAATTATCGAGTGTGACACTTTCTTTTTCACGGAGTGATTTTCTCTTAATGCCAGAGGTTCGTAACAAAATTAGGAAAGATTAGATAAAATAGGACAAGGAGTTACATCCGGTTTCACGGCGAAAATAGACGAACGAAGAGGAAATAAATTACTCACGTCTGCAATTATCGAGTGTGACACTTTCTTTTTCACAGAGTGGTTTTCTTTTCATTCCAGAAGTTCGTAAAAAAATTAGGAAGAATTAGAAAAAATTGGACAAGGAGTCACATCCGGTTTCACGGCGAAAATAGACGTACGAAGCGGAAATAAATTACTCACGTCTGCAATTATCAAGTGTGACACTTTCTTTTCACGGAGTGGTTTTCTTTTCATGCCAGAAGTTCGTAAAAAAATTAGGAAAAATGAGAAAAAATAGGACAAGGAGTTACATCCGGTGTCACGGCGAAAATAGACGAACGAAGCGGAAATAAATTACTCACGTCTGCAATTATTGAGTGTGACACTTTCTTTTTCACGGAGTGGTTTTCTTTTCATGCCAGAGGTTCGTAACAAAATTGGGAAAGATTGAATAAAATAGGACAAGGAGTTACATCCGGTTTCACGGCGAAAATAGACGAACGAAGAGGAAATAAATTACTGACGTCTGCAATTATCGAGTGTGACACTTTTTTTCTCACAGAGTGGTTTTCTTTTCGTGCCAGAAGTTCGTAAAAAAATTAGGAAGAATTAGAAAAAATTGGACAAGGAGTCACATCCGGTTTCACGGTGAAAATAGACGTACGAAGCGGAAATAAATTACTCACGTCTGCAATTATCAAGTGTGACACTTTCTTTTCACGGAGTGGTTTTCTTTTTACGCCAGAAGTTCGTCAAAATATTAGGAAGAATTAGAAAAAATAGGACGAGGAGTTACATCCGGTTTCACGGCGAAAATAGACGAACGAAGCGGAAATAAATTACTCACGTCTGCAATTATCTAGTGTGACACTTTCTTTCCACGAAGTGGTTTTCTCTTCATGCCAGAAGTTCGTAAAAAAATTAGGAAAAATGAGAAAAAATAGGACAAGCAGTTACATTCGGTTTCACGGCGAAAATAGACGAACGAAGCGGAAATAAATTACTCACGTCTGCAATTATCTAGTGTGACTTTTTCTTTTCACGGAGTGGTTTTCTTTTCATGCCAGAAGTGCATCAAAAAATTAGGAAAACTTAGAAAAAATAGGACAAGGAGTTACATTCGGTTTCACGGCGAAAATAGACGAACGAAGCGGAAATAAATCACTCACGTCTGCAATTATCTAGTGTGACACTTTCTTTTCACGAAGTGGTTTTCTTTTCATGCCAAAAGTGCATCAAAAAATTAGGAACAATTAGAAAAAATGGGACAAGGAGTTACATCCGGTTTCACGGCGAAAATAGACGAACGAAGCGGAAATAAATCACTCACGTCTGCAATTATCGAGTGTGACACTTTCTTTCTCACGGAGTGGTTTTCTTTTCATTCCAGAAGTTCGTAAAAAAATTAGGAAAAATGAGAAAAAATAGGACAAGAAGTAACATCCGGTTTCACGGCGAAAATAGACGTACGAAGCGGAAATAAATTACTCACGTCTGCAATTATCGAGTGTGACACTTTCTTTTTCACGGAGTGGTTTTCTTTTCATGCCAGAGGTTCGTAACAAAATTGGGAAAGATTAGATAAAATAGGACAAGGAGTTACATCCGGTTTCACGGCGAAAATAGACGAACGAAGAGGAAATAAATTACTCACGTCTGCAATTATCGAGTGTGACACTTTCTTTCTCACAGAGTGGTTTTCTTTTCATTCCAGAAGTTCGTAAAAAAATGAGGAAGAATTAGAAAAAATTGGACAAGGAGTTACATCCGGTTTCACGGCGAAAATAGACGTACGAAGCGGAAATAAATTACTCACGTCTGCAATTATCAAGTGTGACACTTTCTTTTCACGGAGTGGTTTTTTTTTCATGCCAAAAGTTCGTAAAAAAATTGGGAAAAATTAGAAAAAATAGGACAAGGAGTTACATCCGGTTTCACGGCGAAAATAGACGAACGTAGCGAAAATAAATTACTCACGTCTGCAATTATCGAGTGTGACACTTTCTTTCTCACGGAGTGGTTTTCTTTCCGTGCCAGAAGTTCGTAAAACAATTAGGAAAAATCAGAAAAAATAGGACAAGGAGTTACATTTGGTTTCACGGCGAAAATAGACGAACGAAGCGGAAATAAATTACTCACGTCTGCAATTATCTAGTGTGACACTTTCTTTACACGAAGTGGTTTTCTTTTCATGCCAGAAGTGCATCAAAAAATTAGGAAAAATTAGAAAAAATAGGACAAGGAGTTACATCCGGTTTCACGGCGAAAATAGACGAACGAAGCGGAAATAAATTACTCACGTCTGCAATTGTCCAGTGTGACACTTTCTTTTCACGGAGTGGTTTTTTTTTTACGCCAGAAGTTCGTCAAAATATTAGGAAAAATGAGAAAAAATAGGACAAGGAGTTACATCCGGTTTCACGGCGAAAATAGACGAACGAAGCGGAAATAAATTACTCACGTCTGCAATTATCTAGTGTAACACTTTCTTTCCACGAAGTGATTTTCTCTTCATGCCAGAAGTTCGTAAAAAAATTAGGAAAAATGAGAAAAAATAGGACAAGGAGTTACATTCGGTTTCACGGCGAAAATAGACGAACGAAGCGGAAATAAATTACTCACGTCTGCAATTATCTAGTGTGACTTTTTCTTTTCACGGAGTGGTTTTCTTTTCATGCCAGAAGTGCATCAAAAAATTAGGAAAAATTAGAAAAAATAGGACAAGGAGTTACATTCGGTTTCACGGCGAAAATAGACGAACGAAGCGGAAATAAATTACTCACGTCTGCAATTATCTAGTGTGACACTTTCTTTTCACGAAGTGGTTTTCTGTTCATGCCAGAAGTGCATCAAAAAATTAGGAAAAATGAGAAAAAACGGGACAAGGAGTTACATCCGGTTTCACGGCGAAAATAGACGAACGAAGCGGAAATAAATTACTCACGTCTGCAATTATCGAGTGTGACACTTTCTTTCTCACGGAGTGGTTTTCTTTCCATTCCAGAAGTTCGTAAAAAAATTAGGAAAAATGAGAAACAATAGGACAAGGAGTTACATCCGGTTTCACGGCGAAAATAGACGAACGAAGCGAAAAGAAATTACTCACGTCTGCAAATATCGAGTGTGACACTTTCTCTTCATGGAGTGGTTTTCTTTTCATACCAGAAGTTCGTAAAAAAATTGGTAAAAATTTGAAAAAATAGGACAAGGAGTTACATCCGGTTTCACGGCGAAAATAGACGAACGAAGCGGAAATAAATTACTCACGTCTGCAATTATCTAGTGTGACACTTCCTTTTTATGGAGTGGATTTCTTTTCGTGCCAGAAGTTCGTAAAACAATTAGGAAAAATCAGAAAAAATAGGACAAGGAGTTACATTCGGTTTCACGGCGAAAATAGACGAACGAAGCGGAAATAAATTACTCACGTCTGCAATTATCTAGTGTGACACTTTCTTTTCACGAAGTGGTTTTCTTTTCATGCCAGAAGTGCAACAAAAAATTAGAAAAAATCAGAAAAAATAGGACAAGGAGTTACATCCGGTTTCACGGCGAAAATAGACGACCGAAGCGGAAATAAATTACTCACGTCTGCAATTATCGAGTGTGATACTTTCTTCTCACGGAGTGGTTTTTTTTTCATGCCAAAAGTTCGTAAAAAAAATTGGGAAAAATTAGAAAAAATAGGACAAGGAGTTACATCCGGTTTCACGGCGAAAATAGACGAACGTAGCGTAAATAAATTACTCACGTCTGCAATTATCGAGTGTGACACTTTCTTTCTCACGGAGTGGTTTTCTTTCCGTGCCAGAAGTTCGTGAAACAATTAGGAAGAATCAGAAAAAATAGGACAAGGAGTTACATTTGGTTTCACGGCGAAAGTAGACGAACGAAGCGGAAATAAATTACTCACGTCTGCAATTATCTAGTGTGACACTTTCTTTACACGAAGTGGTTTTCTTTTCATGCCAGAAGTGCATCAAAAAATTAGGAAAAATTAGAAAAAATAGGACAAGGAGTTACATCCGGTTTCACGGCGAAAATAGACGAACGAAGCGGAAATAAATTACTCACGTCTGCAATTATCTAGTGTAACACTTTCTTTCCACGGAGTGGTTTTCTCTTCATGCCAGAAGTTCGTAGAAAAATTATGAAAAATGAGAAAAAATAGGACAAGGAGTTACATTCGGTTTCACGGCGAAAATAGACGAACGAAGCGGAAATAAATTACTCACGTCTGCAATTATCTAGTGTGACTTTTTTTTTCACGGAGTGGTTTTCTTTTCATGCCAGAAGTGCATCAAAAAATTAGGAAAAATTAGAAAAAATAGGACAAGGAGTTACATTCGGTTTCACGGCGAAAATAGACGAACGAAGCGGAAATAAATTACTCACGTCTGCAATTATCTAGTGTGACACTTTCGTTTCACGAAGTGGTTTTCTTTTCATGCCAGAAGTGCATCAAAAAATTAGGAAAAATTAGAAGAAATGGGACAAGGAGTTACATCCGGTTTCACGGCGAAAATAGACGAACGAAGCGGAAATAAATTACTCACGTCTGCAATTATCTAGTGTGACACTTTCGTTTCACGAAGTGGTTTTCTTTTCATGCCAGAAGTGCATCAAAAAATTAGGAAAAATTAGAAGAAATGGGACAAGGAGTTACATCCGGTTTCACGGCGAAAATAGACGAACGAAGCGGAAATAAATTACTTACGTCCGCAATTATCGAGTGTGACACTTTCTTTCTCACGGAGTGGTTTTCTTTTCATTCCAGAAGTTCGTAAAAAAATTAGGAAAAATGAGAAAAAATAGGACAAGAAGTAACATCCGGTTTCACGGCGAAAATAGACGTACGAAGCGGAAATAAATTACTCACGTCTGCAATTATCGAGTGTGACACTTTCTCTTTCACGGAGTGGTTTTCTTTTCATGCCAGAAGTCCATCAAAAAATTAGGAAAAATTACAAAAAATAGGACAAGGAGTTACATCCGGTTTCACGGCGAAAATAGACGAACGAAGCGCAAATAAATTACTCACGTCTGCAATTGTCCAGTGTGACACTTTCTTTTCACGGAGTGGTTTTCTTTTTACGCCAGAAGTTCGTCAAAATATTAGGAAAAATGAGAAAAAATAGGACAAGGAGTTACATCCGGTTTCACGGCGAAAATAGACGAACGAAGCGGAAATAAATTACTCACGTCTGCAATCATCTAGTGTGACACTTTCTTTTCACGGAGTGGTTTTCTTTTCGTGCAAGAAGTTCGTAAAAAAATTAGGAAAAATCAGAAAAAATAGGACAAGGAGTTACATCCGGTTTCACGGCGAAAATAGACGACCGAAGCGGAAATAAATTACTCACGTCTGCAATTATCGAGTGTGATACTTTCTTTTCACGGAGTGGTTTTTTTTTCATGCCAAAAGTTCGTAAAAAAAATTGGGAAAAATTAGAAAAAATAGGACAAGGAGTTACATCCGGTTTCACGGCGAAAAAAGACGAACGTAGCGTAAATAAATTACTCACGTCTGGAATTATCGAGTGTGACACTTTCTTTCTCACGGAGTGGTTTTCTTTCCGTGCCAGAAGTTCGTAAAACAATTAGGAAGAATCAGAAAAAATAGGACAAGGAGTTACATTTGGTTTCACGGCGAAAATAGACGAACGAAGCGGAAATAAATTACTCACGTCTGCAATTATCTAGTGTGACACTTTCTTTACACGAAGTGGTTTTCTTTTCATGCCAGAAGTGCATCAAAAAATTAGGAAAAATTAGAAAAAATAGGACAAGGAGTTACATCCGGTTTCACGGCGAAAATAGACGAACGAAGCGGAAATAAATTACTCACGTCTGCAATTATCTAGTGTAACACTTTCTTTCCACGGAGTGGTTTTCTCTTCATGCCAGAAGTTCGTAAAAAAATTAGGAAAAATGAGAAAAAATAGGACAAGGAGTTACATTCGGTTTCACGGCGAAAATAGACGAACGAAGCGGAAATAAATTACTCACGTCTGCAATTATCTAGTGTGACTTTTTTTTTTCACGGAGTGGTTTTCTTTTCATGCCAGAAGTGCATCAAAAAATTAGGAAAAATTAGAAGAAATGGGACAAGGAGTTACATCCGGTTTCACGGCGAAAATAGACGAACGAAGCGGAAATAAATTACTCACGTCTGCAATTATCGAGTGTGACACTTTCTTTCTCACGGAGTGGTTTTCTTTCCGTGCCAGAAGTTCGTAAAACAATTAGGAAAAATCAGAAAAAATAGGACAAGGAGTTACATTTGGTTTCACGGCGAAAATAGACGAACGAAGCGGAAATAAATTACTCACGTCTGCAATTATCTAGTGTGACACTTTCTTTACACGAAGTGGTTTTCTTTTCATGCCAGAAGTGCATCAAAAAATTAGGAAAAATTAGAAAAAATAGGACGAGGAGTTACATCCGGTTTCACGGCGAAAATAGACGAACGAAGCGGAAATAAATTACTCACGTCTGCAATTGTCCAGTGTGACACTTTCTTTTCACGGAGTGGTTTTTTTTTTACGCCAGAAGTTCGTCAAAATATTAGGAAAAATGAGAAAAAATAGGACAAGGAGTTACATCCGGTTTCACGGCGAAAATAGACGAACGAAGCGGAAATAAATTACTCACGTCTGCAATTATCTAGTGTGACACTTTCTTTCCACGAAGTGGTTTTCTTTTCATGCCAGAAGTGCATCAAAAAATTAGGAAAAATCAGAAAAAATAGGACAAGGAGTTACATCCGGTTTCACGGCGAAAATAGACGACCGAAGCGGAAATAAATTACTCACGTCTGCAATTATCGAGTGTGATACTTTCTTTTCACGGAGTGGTTTTTTTTTCATGCCAAAAGTTCGTAAAAAAAATTGGGAAAAATTAGAAAAAATAGGACAAGGAGTTACATCCGGTTTCACGGCGAAAAAAGACGAACGTAGCGTAAATAAATTACTCACGTCTGCAATTATCGAGTGTGACACTTTCTTTCTCACGGAGTGGTTTTCTTTCCGTGCCAGAAGTTCGTAAAACAATTAGGAAGAATCAGAAAAAATAGGACAAGGAGTTACATTTGGTTTCACGGCGAAAATAGACGAACGAAACGGAAATAAATTACTCACGTCTGCAATTATCTAGTGTGACACTTTCTTTACACGAAGTGGTTTTCTTTTCATGCCAGAAGTGCATCAAAAAATTAGGAAAAATTAGAAAAAATAGGACAAGGAGTTACATCCGGTTTCACGGCGAAAATAGACGAACGAAGCGGAAATAAATTACTCACGTCTGCAATTATCTAGTGTAACACTTTCTTTCCACGGAGTGGTTTTCTCTTCATGCCAGAAGTTCGTAAAAAAATTAGGAAAAATGAGAAAAAATAGGACAAGGAGTTACATTCGGTTTCACGGCGAAAATAGACGAACGAAGCGGAAATAAATTACTCACGTCTGCAATTATCTAGTGTGACTTTTTTTTTTCACGGAGTGGTTTTCTTTTCATGCCAGAAGTGCATCAAAAAATTAGGAAAAATTAGAAAGAATAGGACAAGGAGTTACATTCGGTTTCACGGCGAAAATAGACGAACGAAGCGGAAATAAATTACTCACGTCTGCAATTATCTAGTGTGACACTTTCGTTTCACGGAGTGGTTTTTTTTTCATGCCAGAAGTGCATCAAAAAATTAGGAAAAATTAGAAGAAATGGGACAAGGAGTTACATCCGGTTTCACGGCGAAAATAGACGAACGAAGCGGAAATAAATTACTCACGTCTGCAATTATCGAGTGTGACACTTTCTTTCTCACGGAGTGGTTTTCTTTTCATTCCAGAAGTTCGTAAAAAAATTAGGAAAAATGAGAAAAAATAGGACAAGAAGTAACATCCGGTTTCACGGCGAAAATAGACGTACGAAGCGGAAATAAATTACTCACGTCTGCAATTATCGAGTGTGACACTTTCTTTCTCACGGAGTGGTTTTCTTTTCATGCCAGAGGTTCGTAACAAAATTGGGAAAGATTAGATAAAATAGGACAAGGAGTTACATCCGGTTTCACGGCGAAAATAGACGAACGAAGAGGAAATAAATTACTCATGTCTGCAATTATCGAGTGTGACACTTTCTTTCTCACAGAGTGGTTTTCTTTTCATTCCAGAAGTTCGTAAAAAAATGAGGAAGAATTAGAAAAAATTGGACAAGGAGTCACATCCGGTTTCACGGCGAAAATAGACGTACGAAGCGGAAATAAATTACTCACGTCTGCAATTATCAAGTGTGACACTTTCTTTTCACGGAGTGGTTTTTTTTTCATGCCAAAAGTTCGTAAAAAAATTGGGAAAAATTAGAAAAAATAGGACAAGGAGTTACATCCGGTTTCACGGCGAAAATAGACGAACATAGCGTAAATAAATTACTCACGTCTGCAATTATCTAGTGTAACACTTTCTTTCCACGGAGTGGTTTTCTCTTCATGCCAGAAGTTCGTAAAAAAATTAGGAAAAATGAGAAAAAATAGGACAAGGAGTTACATTCGGTTTCACGGCGAAAATAGACGAACGAAGCGGAAATAAATTACTCACGTCTGCAATTATCTAGTGTGACTTTTTTTTTCCACGGAGTGGTTTTCTTTTCATGCCAGAAGTGCATCACAAAATTAGGGAAAATTAGAAAAAATAGGACAAGGAGTTACATTCGGTTTCACGGCGAAAATAGACGAACGAAGAGGAAATAAATTACTCACGTCTGCAATTATCGAGTGTGACACTTTCTTTCTCACGGAGTGGTTTTCTTTCCGTGCCAGAAGTTCGTAAAACAATTAGGAAGAATCAGAAAAAATAGGACAAGGAGTTACATTTGGTTTCACGGCGAAAATAGACGAACGAAGCGGAAATAAATTACTCACGTCTGCAATTATCTAGTGTGACACTTTCTTCACACGAAGTGGTTTTCTTCTCATGCCAGAAGTGCATCAAAAAATTAGGAAAAATTAGAAAAAATAGGACAAGGAGTTACATCCGGTTTCACGGCGAAAATAGACGAACGAAGCGGAAATAAATTACTCACGTCTGCAATTATCTAGTGTAACACTTTCTTTCCACGGAGTGGTTTTCTCTTCATGCCAGAAGTTCGTAAAAAAATTAGGAAAAATCAGAAAAAATAGGACAAGGAGTTACATTCGGTTTCACGGCGAAAATAGACGAACGAAGCGGAAATAAATTACTCACGTCTGCAATTATCTAGTGTGACACTTTCTTTTTATGGAGTGGATTTCTTTTCGTGCCAGAAGTTCGTAAAACAATTAGGAAAAATCAGAAAAAATAGGACAAGGAGTTACATTCGGTTTCACGGCGAAAATAGACGAACGAAGCGGAAATAAATTACTCACGTCTGCAATTATCTAGTGTGACACTTTCTTTTCACGAAGTGGTTTTCTTTTCATGCCAGAAGTGCATCAAAAAATTAGGAAAAATCAGAAAAAATAGGACAAGGAGTTACATCCGGTTTCACGGCGAAAATAGACGACCGAAGCGGAAATAAATTACTCACGTCTGCAATTATCGAGTGTGATACTTTCTTTTCACGGAGTGGTTTTTTTCTCATGCCAAAAGTTCGTAAAAAAAATTGGGAAAAATTAGAAAAAATAGGACAAGGAGTTACATCCGGTTTCACGGCGAAAATAGACGAACGTAGCGTAAATAAATTACTCACGTCTGCAATTATCGAGTGTGACACTTTCTTTCTCACGGAGTGGTTTTCTTTTCGTGCCAGAAGTTCGTAAAACAATTAGGAAGAATGAGAAAAAATAGGACAAGGAGTTACATTTGGTTTCACGGCGAAAATAGACGAACGAAGCGGAAATAAATTACTCACGTCTGCAATTATCTAGTGTAACACTTTCTTTCCACGGAGTGGTTTTCTCTTCATGCCAGAAGTTTGTAAAAAAATTAGGAAAAATGAGAAAAAATAGGACAAGAAGTAACATCCGGTTTCACGGCGAAAATAGACGTACGAAGCGGAAATAAATTACTCACGTCTGCAATTATCGAGTGTGACACTTTCTTTTTCACGGAGTGGTTTTCTTTTCATGCCAGAGGTTCGTAACAAAATTGGGAAAGATTAGATAAAATAGGACAAGGAGTTACATCCGGTTTCACGGCGAAAATAGACGAACGAAGAGGAAATAAATTACTCACGTCTGCAATTATCGAGTGTGACACTTTCTTTCTCACAGAGTGGTTTTCTTTTCATTTCAGAAGTTCGTAAAAAAATAAGGAAGAATTAGAAAAAATTGGACAAGGAGTCACATCCGGTTTCACGGCGAAAATAGACGTACGAAGCGGAAATAAATTACTCACGTCTGCAATTATTAAGTGTGACACTTTCTTTTCACGGAGTGGTTTTTTTTTCATGCCAAAAGTTCGTAAAAAAATTGGGAAAGATTAGAAAAAATAGGACAAGGAGTTACATCCGGTTTCACGGCGAAAATAGACGAACGTAGCGTAAATAAATTACTCACGTCTGCAATTATCGAGTGTGACACTTTCTTTCTCACGGAGTGGTTTTCTTTTCAATCCATAAGTTCGTAAAGAAATTAAGAAAAATTAGAAAAAATACGACAAGGAGTCACATCCGGTTTCACGGCGAAAATAGACGTACGAAGCGGAAATAAATTACTCACGTCTGCAATCATCGAGTGTGACACTTTCTTTCTCACGGAGTGGTTTTCTTTTCATTCCAGAAGTTCGTAAAAAAATTGGGAAAAATTAGAAAAAATAGGACAAGGAGTCACATCCGGTTTCACGGCGAAAATAGACGTACGAAGCGGAAATAAATTACTCACGTCTGCAATTATCGAGTGTGACACTTTCTTTTTCACGGAGTGGTTTTCTCTTCATGCCAGAGGTTCGTAACAAAATTAGGAAAGATTAGATAAAATAGGACAAGGAGTTACATCCGGTTTCACGGCGAAAATAGACGAACGAAGAGGAAATAAATTACTCACGTCTGCAATTATCGAGTGTGACACTTTCTTTCTCACAGAGTGGTTTTCTTTTCATTCCAGAAGTTCGTAAAAAAATTAGGAAGAATTAGAAAAAATTGGACAAGGAGTCACATCCGGTTTCACGGTGAAAATAGACGTACGAAGCGGAAATAAATTACTCACGTCTGCAATTATCAAGTGTGACACTTTCTTTTCACGGAGTGGTTTTCTTTTCATGCCAGAAGTTCGTAAAAAAATTAGGAAACATGAGAAAGAATAGGACAAGGAGTTACATCCGGTGTCACGGCGAAAATAGACGAACGAAGCGGAAATAAATTACTCACGTCTGCAATCATTGAGTGTGACACTTTCTTTTTCACGGAGTGGTTTTCTTTCCATGCCAGAGGTTCGTAACAAAATTGTAAAAGATTAAATAAAATAGGACAAGGAGTTACATCCGGTTTCACGGCGAAAATAGACGAACGAAGAGGAAATAAATTACTCACGTCTGCAATTATCGAGTGTGACACTTTCTTTCTCACAGAGTGGTTTTCTTTTCGTGCCAGAAGTTCGTAAAAAAATTAGGAAGAATTAGAAAAAATTGGACAAGGAGTCACATCCGGTTTCACGGCGAAAATAGACGTACGAAGCGGAAATAAATTACTCACGTCTGCAATTATCAAGTGTGACACTTTCTTTTCACGGAGTGGTTTTCTTTTTACGCCAGAAGTTCGTCAAAATATTAGGAAAAATGAGAAAAAATAGGACAAGGAGTTACATCCGGTTTCACGGCGAAAATAGACGAACGAAGCGGAAATAAATTACTCACGTCTGCAATTATCTAGTGTAACACTTTCTTTCCACGAAGTGGTTTTCTCTTCATGCCAGAAGTTCTTAAAAAAATTAGGAAAAATGAGAAAAAATAGGACAAGGAGTTACATTCGGTTTCACGGCGAAAATAGACGAACGAAGCGGAAATAAATTACTCACGTCTGCAATTATCTAGTGTGACTTTTTCTTTTCACGGAGTGGTTTTCTTTTCATGCCAGAAGTGCATCAAAAAATTAGGAAAAATTAGAAAAAATAGGACAAGGAGTTACATTCGGTTTCACGGCGAAAATAGACGAACGAAGCGGAAATAAATTACTCACGTCTGCAATTATCTAGTGTGACACTTTCTTTTCACGAAGTGGTTTTCTTTTCATGCCAGAAGTGCATCAAAAAATTAGGAAAAATTAGAAAAAATGGGACAAGGAGTTACATCCGGTTTCACGGCGAAAATAGACGAACGAAGCGGAAATAAATTACTCACGTCTGCAATTATCGAGTGTGACACTTTCTTTCTCACGGAGTGGTTTTCTTCTCATTCCAGAAGTTCGTAAAAAAATTAGGGAAAATGAGAAAAAATAGGACAAGAAGTAACATCCGGTTTCACGGCGAAAATAGACGTACGAAGCGGAAATAAATTACTCACGTCTGCAATTATCGAGTGTGACACTTTCTCTTTCACGGAGTGGTTTTCTTTTCATGCCAGAAGTCCATCAAAAAATTAGGAAAAATTAGAAAAAATAGGACAAGGAGTTACATCCGGTTTCACGGCGAAAATAGACGAACGAAGCGCAAATAAATTACTCACGTCTGCAATTGTCCAGTGTGACACTTTCTTTTCACGGAGTGGTTTTCTTTTTACGCCAGAAGTTCGTCAAAATATTAGGAAAAATGAGAAAAAATAGGACAAGGAGTTACATCCGGTTTCACGGCGAAAATAGACGAACGAAGCGGAAATAAATTACTCACGTCTGCAATCATCTAGTGTGACACTTTCTTTTCACGGAGTGGTTTTCTTTTCGTGCAAGAAGTTCGTAAAAAAATTAGGAAAAATCAGAAAAAATAGGACAAGGAGTTACATCCGGTTTCACGGCGAAAATAGACGAACGTAGCGGAAATAAATTACTCACGTCTGCAATTATTGAGTGTGACACTTTCTTTTCACGAAGTGGTTTTCTTTTCATGCCAGAAGTGCATCAAAAAATTAGTAAAAATCAGAAAAAATAGGACAAGGAGTTACATTCGGTTTCACGGCGAAAATAGACGAACGAAGCGGAAATAAATTACTCACGTCTGCAATTATCTAGTGTGACTTTTTCTTTTCACGAAGTGGTTTTCTTTTCATGCCAGAAGTGCATCAAAAAATTAGGAAAAATGAGAAAAAATAGGACAAGGAGTTACATTCGGTTTCACGGCGAAAATAGACGAACGAAGCGGAAATAAATTACTCACGTCTGCAATTATCTAGTGTGACACTTTCTTTTCACGAAGTGGTTTTCTTCTCATGCCAGAAGTGCATCAAAAAATTAGGAAAAATTAGAAAAAATGGGACAAGGAGTTACATCCGGTCTCACGGCGGAAATAGACGAACGAAGCGGAAATAAATTACTCACGTCTGCAATTGTCCAGTGTGACACTTTCTTTTCACGGAGTGGTTTTCTTTTTACGCCAGAAGTTCGTCAAAATATTAGGAAAAATGAGAAAAAATAGGACAAGGAGTTACATCCGGTTTCACGGCGAAAATAGACGAACGAAGCGGAAATAAATTACTCACGTCTGCAATCATCTAGTGTGACACTTTCTTTTCACGGAGTGGTTTTCTTTTCGTGCAAGAAGTTCGTAAAGAAATTAAGAAAAATTAGAAAAAATAGGACAAGGAGTCACATCCGGTTTCACGGCGAAAATAGACGTACGAAGCGGAAATAAATTACTCACGTCTGCAATTATCGAGTGTGACACTTTCTTTCTCACGGAGTGGTTTTCTTTTCATTCCAGAAGTTCGTAAAAAAATTGGGAAAAATTAGAAAAAATAGGACAAGGAGTCACATCCGGTTTCACGGCGAAAATAGACGTACGAAGCGGAAATAAATTACTCACGTCTGCAATTATCGAGTGTGACACTTTCTTTTTCACGGAGTGATTTTCTCTTAATGCCAGAGGTTCGTAACAAAATTAGGAAAGATTAGATAAAATAGGACAAGGAGTTACATCCGGTTTCACGGCGAAAATAGACGAACGAAGAGGAAATAAATTACTCACGTCTGCAATTATCGAGTGTGACACTTTCTTTTTCACAGAGTGGTTTTCTTTTCATTCCAGAAGTTCGTAAAAAAATTAGGAAGAATTAGAAAAAATTGGACAAGGAGTCACATCCGGTTTCACGGCGAAAATAGACGTACGAAGCGGAAATAAATTACTCACGTCTGCAATTATCAAGTGTGACACTTTCTTTTCACGGAGTGGTTTTCTTTTCATGCCAGAAGTTCGTAAAAAAATTAGGAAAAATGAGAAAAAATAGGACAAGGAGTTACATCCGGTGTCACGGCGAAAATAGACGAACGAAGCGGAAATAAATTACTCACGTCTGCAATTATTGAGTGTGACACTTTCTTTTTCACGGAGTGGTTTTCTTTTCATGCCAGAGGTTCGTAACAAAATTGGGAAAGATTAAATAAAATAGGACAAGGAGTTACATCCGGTTTCACGGCGAAAATAGACGAACGAAGAGGAAATAAATTACTGACGTCTGCAATTATCGAGTGTGACACTTTTTTTCTCACAGAGTGGTTTTCTTTTCGTGCCAGAAGTTCGTAAAAAAATTAGGAAGAATTAGAAAAAATTGGACAAGGAGTCACATCCGGTTTCACGGCGAAAATAGACGTACGAAGCGGAAATAAATTACTCACGTCTGCAATTATCAAGTGTGACACTTTCTTTTCACGGAGTGGTTTTCTTTTTACGCCAGAAGTTCGTCAAAATATTAGGAAGAATGAGAAAAAATAGGACAAGGAGTTACATCCGGTTTCACGGCGAAAATAGACGAACGAAGCGGAAATAAATTACTCACGTCTGCAATTATCTAGTGTGACACTTTCTTTCCACGAAGTGGTTTTCTCTTCATGCCAGAAGTTCGTAAAAAAATTAGGAAAAATGAGAAAAAATAGGACAAGCAGTTACATTCGGTTTCACGGCGAAAATAGACGAACGAAGCGGAAATAAATTACTCACGTCTGCAATTATCTAGTGTGACTTTTTCTTTTCACGGAGTGGTTTTCTTTTCATGCCAGAAGTGCATCAAAAAATTAGGAAAAATTAGAAAAAATAGGACAAGGAGTTACATTCGGTTTCACGGCGAAAATAGACGAACGAAGCGGAAATAAATCACTCACGTCTGCAATTATCTAGTGTGACACTTTCTTTTCACGAAGTGGTTTTCTTTTCATGCCAGAAGTGCATCAAAAAATTAGGAAAAATTAGAAAAAATGGGACAAGGAGTTACATCCGGTTTCACGGCGAAAATAGACGAACGAAGCGGAAATAAATTACTCACGTCTGCAATTATCGAGTGTGACACTTTCTTTCTCACGGAGTGGTTTTCTTTTCATTCCAGAAGTTCGTAAAAAAATTAGGAAAAATGAGAAAAAATAGGACAAGAAGTAACATCCGGTTTCACGGCGAAAATAGACGTACGAAGCGGAAATAAATTACTCACGTCTGCAATTATCGAGTGTGACACTTTCTTTTTCACGGAATGGTTTTCTTTTCATGCCAGAGGTTCGTAACAAAATTGGGAAAGATTAGATAAAATAGGACAAGGAGTTACATCCGGTTTCACGGCGAAAATAGACGAACGAAGAGGAAATAAATTACTCACGTCTGCAATTATCGAGTGTGACACTTTCTTTCTCACAGAGTGGTTTTCTTTTCATTCCAGAAGTTCGTAAAAAAATGAGGAAGAATTAGAAAAAATTGGACAAGGAGTCACATCCGGTTTCACGGCGAAAATAGACGTACGAAGCGGAAATAAATTACTCACGTCTGCAATTATCAAGTGTGACACTTTCTTTTCACGGAGTGGTTTTTTTTTCATGCCAAAAGTTCGTAAAAAAATTGGGAAAAATTAGAAAAAATAGGACAAGGAGTTACATCCGGTTTCACGGCGAAAATAGACGAACGTAGCGAAAATAAATTACTCACGTCTGCAATTATCGAGTGTGACACTTTCTTTCTCACGGAGTGGTTTTCTTTCCGTGCCAGAAGTTCGTAAAACAATTAGGAAAAATCAGAAAAAATAGGACAAGGAGTTACATTTGGTTTCACGGCGAAAATAGACGAACGAAGCGGAAATAAATTACTCACGTCTGCAATTATCTAGTGTGACACTTTCTTTACACGAAATGGTTTTCTTTTCATGCCAGAAGTGCATCAAAAAATTAGGAAAAATTAGAAAAAATAGGACAAGGAGTTACATCCGGTTTCACGGCGAAAATAGACGAACGAAGCGGAAATAAATTACTCACGTCTGCAATTGTCCAGTGTGACACTTTCTTTTCACGGAGTGGTTTTTTTTTTACGCCAGAAGTTCGTCAAAATATAAGAAAAAATGAGAAAAAATAGGACAAGGAGTTACATCCGGTTTCACGGCGAAAATAGACGAGCGAAGCGGAAATAAATTACTCACGTCTGCAATTATCTAGTGTAACACTTTCTTTCCACGAAGTGATTTTCTCTTCATGCCAGAAGTTCGTAAAAAAATTAGGAAAAATGAGAAAAAATAGAACAAGGAGTTACATTCGGTTTCACGGCGAAAATAGACGAACGAAGCGGAAATAAATTACTCACGTCTGCAATTATCTAGTGTGACTTTTTCTTTTCACGGAGTGGTTTTCTTTTCATGCCAGAAGTGCATCAAAAAATTAGGAAAAATTAGAAAAAATAGGACAAGGAGTTACATTCGGTTTCACGGCGAAAATAGACGAACGAAGCGGAAATAAATTACTCACGTCTGCAATTATCTAGTGTGACACTTTCTTTTCACGAAGTGGTTTTCTTTTCATGCCAGAAGTGCATCAAAAAATTAGGAAAAATGAGAAAAAACGGGACAAGGAGTTACATCCGGTTTCACGGCGAAAATAGACGAACGAAGCGGAAATAAATTACTCACGTCTGCAATTATCGAGTGTGACACTTTCTTTCTCACGGAGTGGTTTTCTTTTCATTCCAGAAGTTCGTAAAAAAATTAGGAAAAATGAGAAACAATAGGACAAGGAGTTACATCCGGTTTCACGGCGAAAATAGACGAACGAAGCGAAAATAAATTACTCACGTCTGCAAATATCGAGTGTGACACTTTCTCTTCATGGAGTGGTTTTCTTTTCATACCAGAAGTTCGTAAAAAAATTGGTAAAAATTTGAAAAAATAGGACAAGGAGTTACATCCGGTTTCACGGCGAAAATAGACGAACGAAGCGGAAATAAATTACTCACGTCTGCAATTATCTAGTGTGACACTTCCTTTTTATGGAGTGGATTTCTTTTCGTGCCAGAAGTTCGTAAAACAATTAGGAAGAATCAGAAAAAATAGGACAAGGAGTTACATTCGGTTTCACGGCGAAAATAGACGAACGAAGCGGAAATAAATTACTCACGTCTGCAATTATCTAGTGTGACACTTTCTTTTCACGAAGTGGTTTTCTTTTCATGCCAGAAGTGCAACAAAAAATTAGGAAAAATCAGAAAAAATAGGACAAGGAGTTACATCCGGTTTCACGGCGAAAATAGACGACCGAAGCGGAAATAAATTACTCACGTCTGCAATTATCGAGTGTGATACTTTCTTCTCACGGAGTGGTTTTTTTTTCATGCCAAAAGTTCGTAAAAAAAATTGGGAAAAATTAGAAAAAATAGGACAAGGAGTTACATCCGGTTTCACGGCGAAAATAGACGAACGTAGCGTAAATAAATTACTCACGTCTGCAATTATCGAGTGTGACACTTTCTTTCTCACGGAGTGGTTTTCTTTCCGTGCCAGAAGTTCGTGAAACAATTAGGAAGAATCAGAAAAAATAGGACAAGGAGTTACATTTGGTTTCACGGCGAAAGTAGACGAACGAAGCGGAAATAAATTACTCACGTCTGCAATTATCTAGTGTGACACTTTCTTTACACGAAGTGGTTTTCTTTTCATGCCAGAAGTGCATCAAAAAATTAGGAAAAATTAGAAAAAATAGGACAAGGAGTTACATCCGGTTTCACGGCGAAAATAGACGAACGAAGCGGAAATAAATTACTCACGTCTGCAATTATCTAGTGTGACTTTTTTTTTCACGGAGTGGTTTTCTTTTCATGCCAGAAGTGCATCAAAAAATTAGGAAAAATTAGAAAAAATAGGACAAGGAGTTACATTCGGTTTCACGGCGAAAATAGACGAACGAAGCGGAAATAAATTACTCACGTCTGCAATTATCTAGTGTGACACTTTCGTTTCACGAAGTGGTTTTCTTTTCATGCCAGAAGTGCATCAAAAAATTAGGAAAAATTAGAAGAAATGGGACAAGGAGTTACATCCGGTTTCACGGCGAAAATAGACGAACGAAGCGGAAATAAATTACTCACGTCTGCAATTATCTAGTGTGACACTTTCGTTTCACGAAGTGGTTTTCTTTTCATGCCAGAAGTGCATCAAAAAATTAGGAAAAATTAGAAGAAATGGGACAAGGAGTTACATCCGGTTTCACGGCGAAAATAGACGAACGAAGCGGAAATAAATTACTTACGTCCGCAATTATCGAGTGTGACACTTTCTTTCTCACGGAGTGGTTTTCTTTTCATTCCAGAAGTTCGTAAAAAAATTAGGAAAAATGAGAAAAAATAGGACAAGAAGTAACATCCGGTTTCACGGCGAAAATAGACGTACGAAGCGGAAATAAATTACTCACGTCTGCAATTATCGAGTGTGACACTTTCTTTTTCACGGAGTGGTTTTCTTTTCATGCCAGAGGTTCGTAACAAAATTGGGAAAGATTAGATAAAATAGGACAAGGAGTTACATCCGGTTTCACGGCGAAAATAGACGAACGAAGCGGAAATAAATTACTCACGTCTGCAATCATCTAGTGTGACACTTTCTTTTCACGGAGTGGTTTTCTTTTCGTGCAAGAAGTTCGTAAAAAAATTAGGAAAAATCAGAAAAAATAGGACAAGGAGTTACATCCGGTTTCACGGCGAAAATAGACGAACGTAGCGGAAATAAATTACTCACGTCTGCAATTATTGAGTGTGACACTTTCTTTCTCACGGAGTGGTTTTCTTTTCATTCCAGAAGTTCGTAAAGAAATTAAGAAAAATTAGAAAAAATAGGACAAGGAGTCACATCCGGTTTCACGGCGAAAATAGACGTACGAAGCGGAAATAAATTACTCACGTCTGCAATTATCGAGTGTGACACTTTCTGTCTCATGGAGTGGTTTTCTTTTCATTCCAGAAGTTCGTAAAAAAATTGGGAAAAATTAGAAAAAATAGGACAAGGAGTCACATCCGGTTTCACGGCGAAAATAGACGTACGAAGCGGAAATAAATTACTCACGTCTGCAATTATCGAGTGTGACACTTTCTTTTTCACGGAGTGATTTTCTCTTAATGCCAGAGGTTCGTAACAAAATTAGGAAAGATTAGATAAAATAGGACAAGGAGTTACATCCGGTTTCACGGCGAAAATAGACGAACGAAGAGGAAATAAATTACTCACGTCTGCAATTATCGAGTGTGACACTTTCTTTTTCACAGAGTGGTTTTCTTTTCATTCCAGAAGTTCGTAAAAAAATTAGGAAGAATTAGAAAAAATTGGACAAGGAGTCACATCCGGTTTCACGGCGAAAATAGACGTACGAAGCGGAAATAAATTACTCACGTCTGCAATTATCAAGTGTGACACTTTCTTTTCACGGAGTGGTTTTCTTTTCATGCCAGAAGTTCGTAAAAAAATTAGGAAAAATGAGAAAAAATAGGACAAGGAGTTACATCCGGTGTCACGGCGAAAATAGACGAACGAAGCGGAAATAAATTACTCACGTCTGCAATTATTGAGTGTGACACTTTCGTTTTCACGGAGTGGTTTTCTTTTCATGCCAGAGGTTCGTAACAAAATTGGGAAAGATTGAATAAAATAGGACAAGGAGTTACATCCGGTTTCACGGCGAAAATAGACGAACGAAGAGGAAATAAATTACTGACGTCTGCAATTATCGAGTGTGACACTTTTTTTCTCACAGAGTGGTTTTCTTTTCGTGCCAGAAGTTCGTAAAAAAATTAGGAAGAATTAGAAAAAATTGGACAAGGAGTCACATCCGGTTTCACGGTGAAAATAGACGTACGAAGCGGAAATAAATTACTCACGTCTGCAATTATCAAGTGTGACACTTTCTTTTCACGGAGTGGTTTTCTTTTTACGCCAGAAGTTCGTCAAAATATTAGGAAGAATGAGAAAAAATAGGACGAGGAGTTACATCCGGTTTCACGGCGAAAATAGACGAACGAAGCGGAAATAAATTACTCACGTCTGCAATTATCTAGTGTGACACTTTCTTTCCACGAAGTGGTTTTCTCTTCATGCCAGAAGTTCGTAAAAAAATTAGGAAAAATGAGAAAAAATAGGACAAGCAGTTACATTCGGTTTCACGGCGAAAATAGACGAACGAAGCGGAAATAAATTACTCACGTCTGCAATTATCTAGTGTGACTTTTTCTTTTCACGGAGTGGTTTTCTTTTCATGCCAGAAGTGCATCAAAAAATTAGGAAAAATTAGAAAAAATAGGACAAGGAGTTACATTCGGTTTCACGGCGAAAATAGACGAACGAAGCGGAAATAAATCACTCACGTCTGCAATTATCTAGTGTGACACTTTCTTTTCACGAAGTGGTTTTCTTTTCATGCCAAAAGTGCATCAAAAAATTAGGAAAAATTAGAAAAAATGGGACAAGGAGTTACATCCGGTTTCACGGCGAAAATAGACGAACGAAGCGGAAATAAATCACTCACGTCTGCAATTATCGAGTGTGACACTTTCTTTCTCACGGAGTGGTTTTCTTTTCATTCCAGAAGTTCGTAAAAAAATTAGGAAAAATGAGAAAAAATAGGACAAGAAGTAACATCCGGTTTCACGGCGAAAATAGACGTACGAAGCGGAAATAAATTACTCACGTCTGCAATTATCGAGTGTGACACTTTCTTTTTCACGGAGTGGTTTTCTTTTCATGCCAGAGGTTCGTAACAAAATTGGGAAAGATTAGATAAAATAGGACAAGGAGTTACATCCGGTTTCACGGCGAAAATAGACGAACGAAGAGGAAATAAATTACTCACGTCTGCAATTATCGAGTGTGACACTTTCTTTCTCACAGAGTGGTTTTCTTTTCATTCCAGAAGTTCGTAAAAAAATGAGGAAGAATTAGAAAAAATTGGACAAGGAGTCACATCCGGTTTCACGGCGAAAATAGACGTACGAAGCGGAAATAAATTACTCACGTCTGCAATTATCAAGTGTGACACTTTCTTTTCACGGAGTGGTTTTTTTTTCATGCCAAAAGTTCGTAAAAAAATTGGGAAAAATTAGAAAAAATAGGACAAGGAGTTACATCCGGTTTCACGGCGAAAATAGACGAACGTAGCGAAAATAAATTACTCACGTCTGCAATTATCGAGTGTGACACTTTCTTTCTCACGGAGTGGTTTTCTTTCCGTGCCAGAAGTTCGTAAAACAATTAGGAAAAATCAGAAAAAATAGGACAAGGAGTTACATTTGGTTTCACGGCGAAAATAGACGAACGAAGCGGAAATAAATTACTCACGTCTGCAATTATCTAGTGTGACACTTTCTTTACACGAAGTGGTTTTCTTTTCATGCCAGAAGTGCATCAAAAAATTAGGAAAAATTAGAAAAAATAGGACAAGGAGTTACATCCGGTTTCACGGCGAAAATAGACGAACGAAGCGGAAATAAATTACTCACGTCTGCAATTGTCCAGTGTGACACTTTCTTTTCACGGAGTGGTTTTTTTTTTACGCCAGAAGTTCGTCAAAATATTAGGAAAAATGAGAAAAAATAGGACAAGGAGTTACATCCGGTTTCACGGCGAAAATAGACGAACGAAGCGGAAATAAATTACTCACGTCTGCAATTATCTAGTGTAACACTTTCTTTCCACGAAGTGATTTTCTCTTCATGCCAGAAGTTCGTAAAAAAATTAGGAAAAATGAGAAAAAATAGGACAAGGAGTTACATTCGGTTTCACGGCGAAAATAGACGAACGAAGCGGAAATAAATTACTCACGTCTGCAATTATCTAGTGTGACTTTTTCTTTTCACGGAGTGGTTTTCTTTTCATGCCAGAAGTGCATCAAAAAATTAGGAAAAATTAGAAAAAATAGGACAAGGAGTTACATTCGGTTTCACGGCGAAAATAGACGAACGAAGCGGAAATAAATTACTCACGTCTGCAATTATCTAGTGTGACACTTTCTTTTCACGAAGTGGTTTTCTGTTCATGCCAGAAGTGCATCAAAAAATTAGGAAAAATGAGAAAAAACGGGACAAGGAGTTACATCCGGTTTCACGGCGAAAATAGACGAACGAAGCGGAAATAAATTACTCACGTCTGCAATTATCGAGTGTGACACTTTCTTTCTCACGGAGTGGTTTTCTTTCCATTCCAGAAGTTCGTAAAAAAATTAGGAAAAATGAGAAACAATAGGACAAGGAGTTACATCCGGTTTCACGGCGAAAATAGACGAACGAAGCGAAAAGAAATTACTCACGTCTGCAAATATCGAGTGTGACACTTTCTCTTCATGGAGTGGTTTTCTTTTCATACCAGAAGTTCGTAAAAAAATTGGTAAAAATTTGAAAAAATAGGACAAGGAGTTACATCCGGTTTCACGGCGAAAATAGACGAACGAAGCGGAAATAAATTACTCACGTCTGCAATTATCTAGTGTGACACTTCCTTTTTATGGAGTGGATTTCTTTTCGTGCCAGAAGTTCGTAAAACAATTAGGAAAAATCAGAAAAAATAGGACAAGGAGTTACATTCGGTTTCACGGCGAAAATAGACGAACGAAGCGGAAATAAATTACTCACGTCTGCAATTATCTAGTGTGACACTTTCTTTTCACGAAGTGGTTTTCTTTTCATGCCAGAAGTGCAACAAAAAATTAGAAAAAATCAGAAAAAATAGGACAAGGAGTTACATCCGGTTTCACGGCGAAAATAGACGACCGAAGCGGAAATAAATTACTCACGTCTGCAATTATCGAGTGTGATACTTTCTTCTCACGGAGTGGTTTTTTTTTCATGCCAAAAGTTCGTAAAAAAAATTGGGAAAAATTAGAAAAAATAGGACAAGGAGTTACATCCGGTTTCACGGCGAAAATAGACGAACGTAGCGTAAATAAATTACTCACGTCTGCAATTATCGAGTGTGACACTTTCTTTCTCACGGAGTGGTTTTCTTTCCGTGCCAGAAGTTCGTGAAACAATTAGGAAGAATCAGAAAAAATAGGACAAGGAGTTACATTTGGTTTCACGGCGAAAGTAGACGAACGAAGCGGAAATAAATTACTCACGTCTGCAATTATCTAGTGTGACACTTTCTTTACACGAAGTGGTTTTCTTTTCATGCCAGAAGTGCATCAAAAAATTAGGAAAAATTAGAAAAAATAGGACAAGGAGTTACATCCGGTTTCACGGCGAAAATAGACGAACGAAGCGGAAATAAATTACTCACGTCTGCAATTATCTAGTGTAACACTTTCTTTCCACGGAGTGGTTTTCTCTTCATGCCAGAAGTTCGTAGAAAAATTATGAAAAATGAGAAAAAATAGGACAAGGAGTTACATTCGGTTTCACGGCGAAAATAGACGAACGAAGCGGAAATAAATTACTCACGTCTGCAATTATCTAGTGTGACTTTTTTTTTCACGGAGTGGTTTTCTTTTCATGCCAGAAGTGCATCAAAAAATTAGGAAAAATTAGAAAAAATAGGACAAGGAGTTACATTCGGTTTCACGGCGAAAATAGACGAACGAAGCGGAAATAAATTACTCACGTCTGCAATTATCTAGTGTGACACTTTCGTTTCACGAAGTGGTTTTCTTTTCATGCCAGAAGTGCATCAAAAAATTAGGAAAAATTAGAAGAAATGGGACAAGGAGTTACATCCGGTTTCACGGCGAAAATAGACGAACGAAGCGGAAATAAATTACTCACGTCTGCAATTATCTAGTGTGACACTTTCGTTTCACGAAGTGGTTTTCTTTTCATGCCAGAAGTGCATCAAAAAATTAGGAAAAATTAGAAGAAATGGGACAAGGAGTTACATCCGGTTTCACGGCGAAAATAGACGAACGAAGCGGAAATAAATTACTTACGTCCGCAATTATCGAGTGTGACACTTTCTTTCTCACGGAGTGGTTTTCTTTTCATGCCAGAGGTTCGTAACAAAATTGGGAAAGATTAGATAAAATAGGACAAGGAGTTACATCCGGTTTAACGGCGAAAATAGACGAACGAAGAGGAAATAAATTACTCACGTCTGCAATTATCGAGTGTGACACTTTCTTTCTCACAGAGTGGTTTTCTTTTCATTCCAGAAGTTCGTAAAAAAATAAGGAAGAATTAGAAAAAATTGGACAAGGAGTCACATCCGGTTTCACGGCGAAAATAGACGTACGAAGCGGAAATAAATTACTCACGCCTGCAATTATCAAGTGTGACACTTTCTTTTCACGGAATGGTTTTTTTTTCATGCCAAAAGTTCGTAAAAAAATTGGGAAAAATTAGAAAAAATAGGACAAGGAGTTACATCCGGTTTCACGGCGAAAATAGACGAACGTAGCGTAAATAAATTACTCACGTCTGCAATTATCGAGTGTGACACTTTCTTTCTCACGGAGTGGTTTTCTTTCCGTGCCAGAAGTTCGTCAAACAATTAGGAAAAATCAGAAAAAATAGGACAAGGAGTTACATTTGGTTTCACGGCGAAAATAGACGAACGAAGCGGAAATAAATTACTCACGTCTGCAATTATCTAGTGTGACACTTTCTTTACACGAAGTGGTTTTCTTTTCATGCCAGAAGTGCATCAAAAAATTAGGAAAAATTAGAAAAAATAGGACAAGGAGTTACATCCGGTTTCACGGCGAAAATAGACGAACGAAGCGGAAATAAATTACTCACGTCTGCAATTGTCCAGTGTGACACTTTCTTCTCACGGAGTGATTTTCTTTTTACGCCAGAAGTTCGTCAAAATATTAGGAAAAATGAGAAAAAATAGGACAAGGAGTTACATCCGGTTTCACGGCGAAAATAGACGAACGAAGCGGAAATAAATTACTCACGTCTGCAATCATCTAGTGTGACACTTTCTTTTCACGGAGTGGTTTTCTTTTCGTGCAAGAAATTCGTAAAAAAATTAGGAAAAATCAGAAAAAATAGGACAAGGAGTTACATCCGGTTTCACGGCGAAAATAGACGAACGTAGCGGAAATAAATTACTCACGTCTGCAATTATTGAGTGTGACACTTTCTTTCTCTCGGAGTGGTTTTCTTTTCATTCCAGAAGTTCGTAAAGAAATTAAGAAAAATTAGAAAAAATACGACAAGGAGTCACATCCGGTTTCACGGCGAAAATAGACGTACGAAGCGGAAATAAATTACTCACGTCTGCAATCATCGAGTGTGACACTTTCTTTCTCACGGAGTGGTTTTCTTTTCATTCCAGAAGTTCGTAAAAAAATTGGGAAAAATTAGAAAAAATAGGACAAGGAGTCACATCCGGTTTCACGGCGAAAATAGACGTACGAAGCGGAAATAAATTACTCACGTCTGCAATTATCGAGTGTGACACTTTCTTTTTCACGGAGTGGTTTTCTCTTCATGCCAGAGGTTCGTAACAAAATTAGGAAACATTAGATAAAATAGGACAAGGAGTTACATCCGGTTTCACGGCGAAAATAGACGAACGAAGAGGAAATAAATTACTCACGTCTGCAATTATCGAGTGTGACACTTTCTTTCTCACGGAGTGGTTTTCTTTCCGTGCCAGAAGTTCGTGAAACAATTAGGAAGAATCAGAAAAAATAGGACAAGGAGTTACATTTGGTTTCACGGCGAAAATAGACGAACGAAGCGGAAATAAATTACTCACGTCTGCAATTATCTAGTGTGACACTTTCTTTACACGGAGTGGTTTTCTTTTCATGCCAGAAGTGCATCAAAAAATTAGGAAAAATTAGAAAAAATAGGACAAGGAGTTACATCCGGTTTCACGGCGAAAATAGACGAACGAAGCGGAAATAAATTACTCACGTCTGCAATTATCTAGTGTGACACTTTCGTTTCACGAAGTGGTTTTCTTTTCATGCCAGAAGTGCATCAAAAAATTAGGAAAAATTAGAAGAAATGGGACAAGGAGTTACATCCGGTTTCACGGCGAAAATAGACGAACGAAGCGGAAATAAATTACTCACGTCTGCAATTATCTAGTGTGACACTTTCGTTTCACGAAGTGGTTTTCTTTTCATGCCAGAAGTGCATCAAAAAATTAGGAAAAATTAGAAGAAATGGGACAAGGAGTTACATCCGGTTTCACGGCGAAAATAGACGAACGAAGCGGAAATAAATTACTTACGTCCGCAATTATCGAGTGTGACACTTTCTTTCTCACGGAGTGGTTTTCTTTTCATTCCAGAAGTTCGTAAAAAAATTAGGAAAAATGAGAAAAAATAGGACAAGAAGTAACATCCGGTTTCACGGCGAAAATAGACGTACGAAGCGGAAATAAATTACTCACGTCTGCAATTATCGAGTGTGACACTTTCTTTTTCACGGAGTGGTTTTCTTTTCATGCCAGAGGTTCGTAACAAAATTGGGAAAGATTAGATAAAATAGGACAAGGAGTTACATCCGGTTTCACGGCGAAAATAGACGAACGAAGAGGAAATAAATTACTCACGTCTGCAATTATCGAGTGTGACACTTTCTTTCTCACAGAGTGGTTTTCTTTTCATTCCAGAAGTTCGTAAAAAAATAAGGAAGAATTAGAAAAAATTGGACAAGGAGTCACATCCGGTTTCACGGCGAAAATAGACGTACGAAGCGGAAATAAATTACTCACGTCTGCAATTATCAAGTGTGACACTTTCTTTTTACGGAGTGGTTTTTTTTTCATGCCAAAAGTTCGTAAAAAAATTGGGAAAAATTAGAAAAAATAGGACAAGGAGTTACATCCGGTTTCACGGCGAAAATAGACGAACGTAGCGTAAATAAATTACTCACGTCTGCAATTATCGAGTGTGACACTTTCTTTCTCACGGAGTGGTTTTCTTTCCGTGCCAGAAGTTCGTCAAAATATTAGGAAAAATGAGAAAAAATAGGACAAGGAGTTACATCCGGTTTCACGGCGAAAATAGACGAACGAAGCGGAAATAAATTACTCACGTCTGCAATTATCTAGTGTGACACTTTCTTTACACGGAGTGGTTTTCTTTTCATGCCAGAAGTGCATCAAAAAATTAGGAAAAATTAGAAAAAATAGGACAAGGAGTTACATCCGGTTTCACGGCGAAAATAGACGAACGAAGCGGAAATAAATTACTCACGTCTGCAATTATCTAGTGTAACACTTTCTTTCCACGGAGTGGTTTTCTCTTCATGCCAGAAGTTCGTAGAAAAATTATGAAAAATGAGAAAAAATAGGACAAGGAGTTACATTCGGTTTCACGGCGAAAATAGACGAACGAAGCGGAAATAAATTACTCACGTCTGCAATTATCGAGTGTGACACTTTCTCTTTCACGGAGTGGTTTTCTTTTCATGCCAGAAGTCCATCAAAAAATTAGGAAAAATTACAAAAAATAGGACAAGGAGTTACATCCGGTTTCACGGCGAAAATAGACGAACGAAGCGCAAATAAATTACTCACGTCTGCAATTGTCCAGTGTGACACTTTCTTTTCACGGAGTGGTTTTCTTTTTACGCCAGAAGTTCGTCAAAATATTAGGAAAAATGAGAAAAAATAGGACAAGGAGTTACATCCGGTTTCACGGCGAAAATAGACGAACGAAGCGGAAATAAATTACTCACGTCTGCAATCATCTAGTGTGACACTTTCTTTTCACGGAGTGGTTTTCTTTTCGTGCAAGAAGTTCGTAAAAAAATTAGGAAAAATCAGAAAAAATAGGACAAGGAGTTACATCCGGTTTCACGGCGAAAATAGACGACCGAAGCGGAAATAAATTACTCACGTCTGCAATTATCGAGTGTGATACTTTCTTTTCACGGAGTGGTTTTTTTTTCATGCCAAAAGTTCGTAAAAAAAATTGGGAAAAATTAGAAAAAATAGGACAAGGAGTTACATCCGGTTTCACGGCGAAAAAAGACGAACGTAGCGTAAATAAATTACTCACGTCTGCAATTATCGAGTGTGACACTTTCTTTCTCACGGAGTGGTTTTCTTTCCGTGCCAGAAGTTCGTAAAACAATTAGGAAGAATCAGAAAAAATAGGACAAGGAGTTACATTTGGTTTCACGGCGAAAATAGACGAACGAAGCGGAAATAAATTACTCACGTCTGCAATTATCTAGTGTGACACTTTCTTTACACGAAGTGGTTTTCTTTTCATGCCAGAAGTGCATCAAAAAATTAGGAAAAATTAGAAAAAATAGGACAAGGAGTTACATCCGGTTTCACGGCGAAAATAGACGAACGAAGCGGAAATAAATTACTCACGTCTGCAATTATCTAGTGTAACACTTTCTTTCCACGGAGTGGTTTTCTCTTCATGCCAGAAGTTCGTAAAAAAATTAGGAAAAATGAGAAAAAATAGGACAAGGAGTTACATTCGGTTTCACGGCGAAAATAGACGAACGAAGCGGAAATAAATTACTCACGTCTGCAATTATCTAGTGTGACTTTTTTTTTTCACGGAGTGGTTTTCTTTTCATGCCAGAAGTGCATCAAAAAATTAGGAAAAATTAGAAGAAATGGGACAAGGAGTTACATCCGGTTTCACGGCGAAAATAGACGAACGAAGCGGAAATAAATTACTCACGTCTGCAATTATCGAGTGTGACACTTTCTTTCTCACGGAGTGGTTTTCTTTCCGTGCCAGAAGTTCGTAAAACAATTAGGAAAAATCAGAAAAAATAGGACAAGGAGTTACATTTGGTTTCACGGCGAAAATAGACGAACGAAGCGGAAATAAATTACTCACGTCTGCAATTATCTAGTGTGACACTTTCTTTACACGAAGTGGTTTTCTTTTCATGCCAGAAGTGCATCAAAAAATTAGGAAAAATTAGAAAAAATAGGACGAGGAGTTACATCCGGTTTCACGGCGAAAATAGACGAACGAAGCGGAAATAAATTACTCACGTCTGCAATTGTCCAGTGTGACACTTTCTTTTCACGGAGTGGTTTTTTTTTTACGCCAGAAGTTCGTCAAAATATTAGGAAAAATGAGAAAAAATAGGACAAGGAGTTACATCCGGTTTCACGGCGAAAATAGACGAACGAAGCGGAAATAAATTACTCACGTCTGCAATTATCTAGTGTGACACTTTCTTTCCACGAAGTGGTTTTCTTTTCATGCCAGAAGTGCATCAAAAAATTAGGAAAAATCAGAAAAAATAGGACAAGGAGTTACATCCGGTTTCACGGCGAAAATAGACGACCGAAGCGGAAATAAATTACTCACGTCTGCAATTATCGAGTGTGATACTTTCTTTTCACGGAGTGGTTTTTTTTTCATGCCAAAAGTTCGTAAAAAAAATTGGGAAAAATTAGAAAAAATAGGACAAGGAGTTACATCCGGTTTCACGGCGAAAAAAGACGAACGTAGCGTAAATAAATTACTCACGTCTGCAATTATCGAGTGTGACACTTTCTTTCTCACGGAGTGGTTTTCTTTCCGTGCCAGAAGTTCGTAAAACAATTAGGAAGAATCAGAAAAAATAGGACAAGGAGTTACATTTGGTTTCACGGCGAAAATAGACGAACGAAGCGGAAATAAATTACTCACGTCTGCAATTATCTAGTGTGACACTTTCTTTACACGAAGTGGTTTTCTTTTCATGCCAGAAGTGCATCAAAAAATTAGGAAAAATTAGAAAAAATAGGACAAGGAGTTACATCCGGTTTCACGGCGAAAATAGACGAACGAAGCGGAAATAAATTACTCACGTCTGCAATTATCTAGTGTAACACTTTCTTTCCACGGAGTGGTTTTCTCTTCATGCCAGAAGTTCGTAAAAAAATTAGGAAAAATGAGAAAAAATAGGACAAGGAGTTACATTCGGTTTCACGGCGAAAATAGACGAACGAAGCGGAAATAAATTACTCACGTCTGCAATTATCTAGTGTGACTTTTTTTTTTCACGGAGTGGTTTTCTTTTCATGCCAGAAGTGCATCAAAAAATTAGGAAAAATTAGAAAGAATAGGACAAGGAGTTACATTCGGTTTCACGGCGAAAATAGACGACCGAAGCGGAAATAAATTACTCACGTCTGCAATTATCGAGTGTGACACTTTCTTTCTCACGGAGTGGTTTTCTTTTCATTCCAGAAGTTCGTAAAAAAATTAGGAAAAATGAGAAAAAATAGGACAAGAAGTAACATCCGGTTTCACGGCGAAAATAGACGTACGAAGCGGAAATAAATTACTCACGTCTGCAATTATCGAGTGTGACACTTTCTTTCTCGCGGAGTGGTTTTCTTTTCATGCCAGAGGTTCGTAACAAAATTGGGAAAGATTAGATAAAATAGGACAAGGAGTTACATCCGGTTTCACGGCGAAAATAGACGAACGAAGAGGAAATAAATTACTCATGTCTGCAATTATCGAGTGTGACACTTTCTTTCTCACAGAGTGGTTTTCTTTTCATTCCAGAAGTTCGTAAAAAAATGAGGAAGAATTAGAAAAAATTGGACAAGGAGTCACATCCGGTTTCACGGCGAAAATAGACGTACGAAGCGGAAATAAATTACTCACGTCTGCAATTATCAAGTGTGACACTTTCTTTTCACGGAGTGGTTTTTTTTTCATGCCAAAAGTTCGTAAAAAAATTGGGAAAAATTAGAAAAAATAGGACAAGGAGTTACATCCGGTTTCACGGCGAAAATAGACGAACATAGCGTAAATAAATTACTCACGTCTGCAATTATCTAGTGTAACACTTTCTTTCCACGGAGTGGTTTTCTCTTCATGCCAGAAGTTCGTAAAAAAATTAGGAAAAATGAGAAAAAATAGGACAAGGAGTTACATTCGGTTTCACGGCGAAAATAGACGAACGAAGCGGAAATAAATTACTCACGTCTGCAATTATCTAGTGTGACTTTTTTTTTCCACGGAGTGGTTTTCTTTTCATGCCAGAAGTGCATCAAAAAATTAGGGAAAATTAGAAAAAATAGGACAAGGAGTTACATTCGGTTTCACGGCGAAAATAGACGAACGAAGAGAAAATAAATTACTCACGTCTGCAATTATCGAGTGTGACACTTTCTTTCTCACGGAGTGGTTTTCTTTCCGTGCCAGAAGTTCGTAAAACAATTAGGAAGAATCAGAAAAAATAGGACAAGGAGTTACATTTGGTTTCACGGCGAAAATAGACGAACGAAGCGGAAATAAATTACTCACGTCTGCAATTATCTAGTGTGACACTTTCTTCACACGAAGTGGTTTTCTTCTCATGCCAGAAGTGCATCAAAAAATTAGGAAAAATTAGAAAAAATAGGACAAGGAGTTACATCCGGTTTCACGGCGAAAATAGACGAACGAAGCGGAAATAAATTACTCACGTCTGCAATTATCTAGTGTAACACTTTCTTTCCACGGAGTGGTTTTCTCTTCATGCCAGAAGTTCGTAAAAAAATTAGGAGAAATGAGAAAAAATAGGACAAGGAGTTACATTCGGTTTCACGGCGAAAATAGACGAACGAAGCGGAAATAAATTACTCACGTCTGCAATTATCTAGTGTGACTTTTTCTTTTCACGGAGTGGTTTTCTTTTCATGCCAGAAGTGCATCAAAAAATTAAGAAGAATTAGAAAAAATAGCACAAGGAGTCACATCCGGTTTCACGGCGAAAATAGACGTACGAAGCGGAAATAAATTACTCACGTCTGCAATTGTCCAGTGTGACACTTTCTTTTTACGGAGTGGTTTTTTTTTTCACGCCAGAAGTTCGTCAAAATATTAGGAAAAATGAGAAAAAATAGGACAAGGAGTTACATCCGGTTTCACGGCGAAAATAGACGAACGAAGCGAAAATAAATTACTCACGTCTGCAAATATCGAGTGTGACACTTTCTCTTCATGGAGTGGTTTTCTTTTCATACCAGAAGTTCGTAAAAAAATTAGTAAAAATTTGAAAAAATAGGACAAGGAGTTACATCCGGTTTCACGGCGAAAATAGACGAACGAAGCGGAAATAAATTACTCACGTCTGCAATTATCTAGTGTGACACTTTCTTTTTATGGAGTGGATTTCTTTTCGTGCCAGAAGTTCGTAAAACAATTAGGAAAAATCAGAAAAAATAGGACAAGGAGTTACATTCGGTTTCACGGCGAAAATAGACGAACGAAGCGGAAATAAATTACTCACGTCTGCAATTATCTAGTGTGACACTTTCTTTTCACGAAGTGGTTTTCTTTTCATGCCAGAAGTGCATCAAAAAATTAGGAAAAATCAGAAAAAATAGGACAAGGAGTTACATCCGGTTTCACGGCGAAAATAGACGACCGAAGCGGAAATAAATTACTCACGTCTGCAATTATCGAGTGTGATACTTTCTTTTCACGGAGTGGTTTTTTTCTCATGCCAAAAGTTCGTAAAAAAAATTGGGAAAAATTAGAAAAAATAGGACAAGGAGTTACATCCGGTTTCACGGCGAAAATAGACGAACGTAGCGTAAATAAATTACTCACGTCTGCAATTATCGAGTGTGACACTTTCTTTCTCACGGAGTGGTTTTCTTTTCGTGCCAGAAGTTCGTAAAACAATTAGGAAGAATGAGAAAAAATAGGACAAGGAGTTACATTTGGTTTCACGGCGAAAATAGACGAACGAAGCGGAAATAAATTACTCACGTCTGCAATTATCTAGTGTAACACTTTCTTTCCACGGAGTGGTTTTCTCTTCATGCCAGAAGTTCGTAAAAAAATTAGGAAAAATGAGAAAAAATAGGACAAGAAGTAACATCCGGTTTCACGGCGAAAATAGACGTACGAAGCGGAAATAAATTACTCACGTCTGCAATTATCGAGTGTGACACTTTCTTTTTCACGGAGTGGTTTTCTTTTCATGCCAGAGGTTCGTAACAAAATTGGGAAAGATTAGATAAAATAGGACAAGGAGTTACATCCGGTTTCACGGCGAAAATAGACGAACGAAGAGGAAATAAATTACTCACGTCTGCAATTATCGAGTGTGACACTTTCTTTCTCACAGAGTGGTTTTCTTTTCATTTCAGAAGTTCGTAAAAAAATAAGGAAGAATTAGAAAAAATTGGACAAGGAGTCACATCCGGTTTCACGGCGAAAATAGACGTACGAAGCGGAAATAAATTACTCACGTCTGCAATTATTAAGTGTGACACTTTCTTTTCACGGAGTGGTTTTTTTTTCATGCCAAAAGTTCGTAAAAAAATTGGGAAAGATTAGAAAAAATAGGACAAGGAGTTACATCCGGTTTCACGGCGAAAATAGACGAACGTAGCGTAAATAAATTACTCACGTCTGCAATTATCGAGTGTGACACTTTCTTTCTCACGGAGTGGTTTTCTTTTCAATCCATAAGTTCGTAAAGAAATTAAGAAAAATTAGAAAAAATACGACAAGGAGTCACATCCGGTTTCACGGCGAAAATAGACGTACGAAGCGGAAATAAATTACTCACGTCTGCAATCATCGAGTGTGACACTTTCTTTCTCACGGAGTGGTTTTCTTTTCATTCCAGAAGTTCGTAAAAAAATTGGGAAAAATTAGAAAAAATAGGACAAGGAGTCACATCCGGTTTCACGGCGAAAATAGACGTACGAAGCGGAAATAAATTACTCACGTCTGCAATTATCGAGTGTGACACTTTCTTTTTCACGGAGTGGTTTTCTCTTCATGCCAGAGGTTCGTAACAAAATTAGGAAAGATTAGATAAAATAGGACAAGGAGTTACATCCGGTTTCACGGCGAAAATAGACGAACGAAGAGGAAATAAATTACTCACGTCTGCAATTATCGAGTGTGACACTTTCTTTCTCACAGAGTGGTTTTCTTTTCATTCCAGAAGTTCGTAAAAAAATTAGGAAGAATTAGAAAAAATTGGACAAGGAGTCACATCCGGTTTCACGGTGAAAATAGACGTACGAAGCGGAAATAAATTACTCACGTCTGCAATTATCAAGTGTGACACTTTCTTTTCACGGAGTGGTTTTCTTTTCATGCCAGAAGTTCGTAAAAAAATTAGGAAACATGAGAAAGAATAGGACAAGGAGTTACATCCGGTGTCACGGCGAAAATAGACGAACGAAGCGGAAATAAATTACTCACGTCTGCAATCATTGAGTGTGACACTTTCTTTTTCACGGAGTGGTTTTCTTTCCATGCCAGAGGTTCGTAACAAAATTGTAAAAGATTAAATAAAATAGGACAAGGAGTTACATCCGGTTTCACGGCGAAAATAGACGAACGAAGAGGAAATAAATTACTCACGTCTGCAATTATCGAGTGTGACACTTTCTTTCTCACAGAGTGGTTTTCTTTTCGTGCCAGAAGTTCGTAAAAAAATTAGGAAGAATTAGAAAAAATTGGACAAGGAGTCACATCCGGTTTCACGGCGAAAATAGACGTACGAAGCGGAAATAAATTACTCACGTCTGCAATTATCAAGTGTGACACTTTCTTTTCACGGAGTGGTTTTCTTTTTACGCCAGAAGTTCGTCAAAATATTAGGAAAAATGAGAAAAAATAGGACAAGGAGTTACATCCGGTTTCACGGCGAAAATAGACGAACGAAGCGGAAATAAATTACTCACGTCTGCAATTATCTAGTGTAACACTTTCTTTCCACGAAGTGGTTTTCTCTTCATGCCAGAAGTTCTTAAAAAAATTAGGAAAAATGAGAAAAAATAGGACAAGGAGTTACATTCGGTTTCACGGCGAAAATAGACGAACGAAGCGGAAATAAATTACTCACGTCTGCAATTATCTAGTGTGACTTTTTCTTTTCACGGAGTGGTTTTCTTTTCATGCCAGAAGTGCATCAAAAAATTAGGAAAAATTAGAAAAAATAGGACAAGGAGTTACATTCGGTTTCACGGCGAAAATAGACGAACGAAGCGGAAATAAATTACTCACGTCTGCAATTATCTAGTGTGACACTTTCTTTTCACGAAGTGGTTTTCTTTTCATGCCAGAAGTGCATCAAAAAATTAGGAAAAATTAGAAAAAATGGGACAAGGAGTTACATCCGGTTTCACGGCGAAAATAGACGAACGAAGCGGAAATAAATTACTCACGTCTGCAATTATCGAGTGTGACACTTTCTTTCTCACGGAGTGGTTTTCTTCTCATTCCAGAAGTTCGTAAAAAAATTAGGGAAAATGAGAAAAAATAGGACAAGAAGTAACATCCGGTTTCACGGCGAAAATAGACGTACGAAGCGGAAATAAATTACTCACGTCTGCAATTATCGAGTGTGACACTTTCTCTTTCACGGAGTGGTTTTCTTTTCATGCCAGAAGTCCATCAAAAAATTAGGAAAAATTAGAAAAAATAGGACAAGGAGTTACATCCGGTTTCACGGCGAAAATAGACGAACGAAGCGCAAATAAATTACTCACGTCTGCAATTGTCCAGTGTGACACTTTCTTTTCACGGAGTGGTTTTCTTTTTACGCCAGAAGTTCGTCAAAATATTAGGAAAAATGAGAAAAAATAGGACAAGGAGTTACATCCGGTTTCACGGCGAAAATAGACGAACGAAGCGGAAATAAATTACTCACGTCTGCAATCATCTAGTGTGACACTTTCTTTTCACGGAGTGGTTTTCTTTTCGTGCAAGAAGTTCGTAAAAAAATTAGGAAAAATCAGAAAAAATAGGACAAGGAGTTACATCCGGTTTCACGGCGAAAATAGACGAACGTAGCGGAAATAAATTACTCACGTCTGCAATTATTGAGTGTGACACTTTCTTTTCACGAAGTGGTTTTCTTTTCATGCCAGAAGTGCATCAAAAAATTAGTAAAAATCAGAAAAAATAGGACAAGGAGTTACATTCGGTTTCACGGCGAAAATAGACGAACGAAGCGGAAATAAATTACTCACGTCTGCAATTATCTAGTGTGACTTTTTCTTTTCACGAAGTGGTTTTCTTTTCATGCCAGAAGTGCATCAAAAAATTAGGAAAAATGAGAAAAAATAGGACAAGGAGTTACATTCGGTTTCACGGCGAAAATAGACGAACGAAGCGGAAATAAATTACTCACGTCTGCAATTATCTAGTGTGACACTTTCTTTTCACGAAGTGGTTTTCTTCTCATGCCAGAAGTGCATCAAAAAATTAGGAAAAATTAAAAAAAATGGGACAAGGAGTTACATCCGGTCTCACGGCGGAAATAGACGAACGAAGCGGAAATAAATTACTCACGTCTGCAATTGTCCAGTGTGACACTTTCTTTTCACGGAGTGGTTTTCTTTTTACGCCAGAAGTTCGTCAAAATATTAGGAAAAATGAGAAAAAATAGGACAAGGAGTTACATCCGGTTTCACGGCGAAAATAGACGAACGAAGCGGAAATAAATTACTCACGTCTGCAATCATCTAGTGTGACACTTTCTTTTCACGGAGTGGTTTTCTTTTCGTGCAAGAAGTTCGTAAAGAAATTAAGAAAAATTAGAAAAAATAGGACAAGGAGTCACATCCGGTTTCACGGCGAAAATAGACGAACGAAGCGGAAATAAATTACTCACGTCTGCAATTATCTAGTGTGACACTTTCGTTTCACGAAGTGGTTTTCTTTTCATGCCAGAAGTGCATCAAAAAATTAGGAAAAATTAGAAGAAATGGGACAAGGAGTTACATCCGGTTTCACGGCGAAAATAGACGAACGAAGCGGAAATAAATTACTTACGTCCGCAATTATCGAGTGTGACACTTTCTTTCTCACGGAGTGGTTTTCTTTTCATTCCAGAAGTTCGTAAAAAAATTAGGAAAAATGAGAAAAAATAGGACAAGAAGTAACATCCGGTTTCACGGCGAAAATAGACGTACGAAGCGGAAATAAATTACTCACGTCTGCAATTATCGAGTGTGACACTTTCTTTTTCACGGAGTGGTTTTCTTTTCATGCCAGAGGTTCGTAACAAAATTGGGAAAGATTAGATAAAATAGGACAAGGAGTTACATCCGGTTTCACGGCGAAAATAGACGAACGAAGCGGAAATAAATTACTCACGTCTGCAATCATCTAGTGTGACACTTTCTTTTCACGGAGTGGTTTTCTTTTCGTGCAAGAAGTTCGTAAAAAAATTAGGAAAAATCAGAAAAAATAGGACAAGGAGTTACATCCGGTTTCACGGCGAAAATAGACGAACGTAGCGGAAATAAATTACTCACGTCTGCAATTATTGAGTGTGACACTTTCTTTCTCACGGAGTGGTTTTCTTTTCATTCCAGAAGTTCGTAAAGAAATTAAGAAAAATTAGAAAAAATAGGACAAGGAGTCACATCCGGTTTCACGGCGAAAATAGACGTACGAAGCGGAAATAAATTACTCACGTCTGCAATTATCGAGTGTGACACTTTCTGTCTCATGGAGTGGTTTTCTTTTCATTCCAGAAGTTCGTAAAAAAATTGGGAAAAATTAGAAAAAATAGGACAAGGAGTCACATCCGGTTTCACGGCGAAAATAGACGTACGAAGCGGAAATAAATTACTCACGTCTGCAATTATCGAGTGTGACACTTTCTTTTTCACGGAGTGATTTTCTCTTAATGCCAGAGGTTCGTAACAAAATTAGGAAAGATTAGATAAAATAGGACAAGGAGTTACATCCGGTTTCACGGCGAAAATAGACGAACGAAGAGGAAATAAATTACTCACGTCTGCAATTATCGAGTGTGACACTTTCTTTTTCACAGAGTGGTTTTCTTTTCATTCCAGAAGTTCGTAAAAAAATTAGGAAGAATTAGAAAAAATTGGACAAGGAGTCACATCCGGTTTCACGGCGAAAATAGACGTACGAAGCGGAAATAAATTACTCACGTCTGCAATTATCAAGTGTGACACTTTCTTTTCACGGAGTGGTTTTCTTTTCATGCCAGAAGTTCGTAAAAAAATTAGGAAAAATGAGAAAAAATAGGACAAGGAGTTACATCCGGTGTCACGGCGAAAATAGACGAACGAAGCGGAAATAAATTACTCACGTCTGCAATTATTGAGTGTGACACTTTCTTTTTCACGGAGTGGTTTTCTTTTCATGCCAGAGGTTCGTAACAAAATTGGGAAAGATTGAATAAAATAGGACAAGGAGTTACATCCGGTTTCACGGCGAAAATAGACGAACGAAGAGGAAATAAATTACTGACGTCTGCAATTATCGAGTGTGACACTTTTTTTCTCACAGAGTGGTTTTCTTTTCGTGCCAGAAGTTCGTAAAAAAATTAGGAAGAATTAGAAAAAATTGGACAAGGAGTCACATCCGGTTTCACGGTGAAAATAGACGTACGAAGCGGAAATAAATTACTCACGTCTGCAATTATCAAGTGTGACACTTTCTTTTCACGGAGTGGTTTTCTTTTTACGCCAGAAGTTCGTCAAAATATTAGGAAGAATGAGAAAAAATAGGACGAGGAGTTACATCCGGTTTCACGGCGAAAATAGACGAACGAAGCGGAAATAAATTACTCACGTCTGCAATTATCTAGTGTGACACTTTCTTTCCACGAAGTGGTTTTCTTTTCATGCCAAAAGTGCATCAAAAAATTAGGAAAAATTAGAAAAAATGGGACAAGGAGTTACATCCGGTTTCACGGCGAAAATAGACGAACGAAGCGGAAATAAATCACTCACGTCTGCAATTATCGAGTGTGACACTTTCTTTCTCACGGAGTGGTTTTCTTTTCATTCCAGAAGTTCGTAAAAAAATTAGGAAAAATGAGAAAAAATAGGACAAGAAGTAACATCCGGTTTCACGGCGAAAATAGACGTACGAAGCGGAAATAAATTACTCACGTCTGCAATTATCGAGTGTGACACTTTCTTTTTCACGGAGTGGTTTTCTTTTCATGCCAGAGGTTCGTAACAAAATTGGGAAAGATTAGATAAAATAGGACAAGGAGTTACATCCGGTTTCACGGCGAAAATAGACGAACGAAGAGGAAATAAATTACTCACGTCTGCAATTATCGAGTGTGACACTTTCTTTCTCACAGAGTGGTTTTCTTTTCATTCCAGAAGTTCGTAAAAAAATGAGGAAGAATTAGAAAAAATTGGACAAGGAGTCACATCCGGTTTCACGGCGAAAATAGACGTACGAAGCGGAAATAAATTACTCACGTCTGCAATTATCAAGTGTGACACTTTCTTTTCACGGAGTGGTTTTTTTTTCATGCCAAAAGTTCGTAAAAAAATTGGGAAAAATTAGAAAAAATAGGACAAGGAGTTACATCCGGTTTCACGGCGAAAATAGACGAACGTAGCGAAAATAAATTACTCACGTCTGCAATTATCGAGTGTGACACTTTCTTTCTCACGGAGTGGTTTTCTTTCCGTGCCAGAAGTTCGTAAAACAATTAGGAAAAATCAGAAAAAATAGGACAAGGAGTTACATTTGGTTTCACGGCGAAAATAGACGAACGAAGCGGAAATAAATTACTCACGTCTGCAATTATCTAGTGTGACACTTTCTTTACACGAAGTGGTTTTCTTTTCATGCCAGAAGTGCATCAAAAAATTAGGAAAAATTAGAAAAAATAGGACAAGGAGTTACATCCGGTTTCACGGCGAAAATAGACGAACGAAGCGGAAATAAATTACTCACGTCTGCAATTGTCCAGTGTGACACTTTCTTTTCACGGAGTGGTTTTTTTTTTACGCCAGAAGTTCGTCAAAATATTAGGAAAAATGAGAAAAAATAGGACAAGGAGTTACATCCGGTTTCACGGCGAAAATAGACGAACGAAGCGGAAATAAATTACTCACGTCTGCAATTATGTAGTGTAACACTTTCTTTCCACGAAGTGATTTTCTCTTCATGCCAGAAGTTCGTAAAAAAATTAGGAAAAATGAGAAAAAATAGGACAAGGAGTTACATTCGGTTTCACGGCGAAAATAGACGAACGAAGCGGAAATAAATTACTCACGTCTGCAATTATCTAGTGTGACTTTTTCTTTTCACGGAGTGGTTTTCTTTTCATGCCAGAAGTGCATCAAAAAATTAGGAAAAATTAGAAAAAATAGGACAAGGAGTTACATTCGGTTTCACGGCGAAAATAGACGAACGAAGCGGAAATAAATTACTCACGTCTGCAATTATCTAGTGTGACACTTTCTTTTCACGAAGTGGTTTTCTGTTCATGCCAGAAGTGCATCAAAAAATTAGGAAAAATGAGAAAAAACGGGACAAGGAGTTACATCCGGTTTCACGGCGAAAATAGACGAACGAAGCGGAAATAAATTACTCACGTCTGCAATTATCGAGTGTGACACTTTCTTTCTCACGGAGTGGTTTTCTTTCCATTCCAGAAGTTCGTAAAAAAATTAGGAAAAATGAGAAACAATAGGACAAGGAGTTACATCCGGTTTCACGGCGAAAATAGACGAACGAAGCGAAAAGAAATTACTCACGTCTGCAAATATCGAGTGTGACACTTTCTCTTCATGGAGTGGTTTTCTTTTCATACCAGAAGTTCGTAAAAAAATTGGTAAAAATTTGAAAAAATAGGACAAGGAGTTACATCCGGTTTCACGGCGAAAATAGACGAACGAAGCGGAAATAAATTACTCACGTCTGCAATTATCTAGTGTGACACTTCCTTTTTATGGAGTGGATTTCTTTTCGTGCCAGAAGTTCGTAAAACAATTAGGAAAAATCAGAAAAAATAGGACAAGGAGTTACATTCGGTTTCACGGCGAAAATAGACGAACGAAGCGGAAATAAATTACTCACGTCTGCAATTATCTAGTGTGACACTTTCTTTTCACGAAGTGGTTTTCTTTTCATGCCAGAAGTGCAACAAAAAATTAGAAAAAATCAGAAAAAATAGGACAAGGAGTTACATCCGGTTTCACGGCGAAAATAGACGACCGAAGCGGAAATAAATTACTCACGTCTGCAATTATCGAGTGTGATACTTTCTTCTCACGGAGTGGTTTTTTTTTCATGCCAAAAGTTCGTAAAAAAAATTGGGAAAAATTAGAAAAAATAGGACAAGGAGTTACATCCGGTTTCACGGCGAAAATAGACGAACGTAGCGTAAATAAATTACTCACGTCTGCAATTATCGAGTGTGACACTTTCTTTCTCACGGAGTGGTTTTCTTTCCGTGCCAGAAGTTCGTGAAACAATTAGGAAGAATCAGAAAAAATAGGACAAGGAGTTACATTTGGTTTCACGGCGAAAGTAGACGAACGAAGCGGAAATAAATTACTCACGTCTGCAATTATCTAGTGTGACACTTTCTTTACACGAAGTGGTTTTCTTTTCATGCCAGAAGTGCATCAAAAAATTAGGAAAAATTAGAAAAAATAGGACAAGGAGTTACATCCGGTTTCACGGCGAAAATAGACGAACGAAGCGGAAATAAATTACTCACGTCTGCAATTATCTAGTGTAACACTTTCTTTCCACGGAGTGGTTTTCTCTTCATGCCAGAAGTTCGTAGAAAAATTATGAAAAATGAGAAAAAATAGGACAAGGAGTTACATTCGGTTTCACGGCGAAAATAGACGAACGAAGCGGAAATAAATTACTCACGTCTGCAATTATCTAGTGTGACTTTTTTTTTCACGGAGTGGTTTTCTTTTCATGCCAGAAGTGCATCAAAAAATTAGGAAAAATTAGAAAAAATAGGACAAGGAGTTACATTCGGTTTCACGGCGAAAATAGACGAACGAAGCGGAAATAAATTACTCACGTCTGCAATTATCTAGTGTGACACTTTCGTTTCACGAAGTGGTTTTCTTTTCATGCCAGAAGTGCATCAAAAAATTAGGAAAAATTAGAAGAAATGGGACAAGGAGTTACATCCGGTTTCACGGCGAAAATAGACGAACGAAGCGGAAATAAATTACTCACGTCTGCAATTATCTAGTGTGACACTTTCGTTTCACGAAGTGGTTTTCTTTTCATGCCAGAAGTGCATCAAAAAATTAGGAAAAATTAGAAGAAATGGGACAAGGAGTTACATCCGGTTTCACGGCGAAAATAGACGAACGAAGCGGAAATAAATTACTTACGTCCGCAATTATCGAGTGTGACACTTTCTTTCTCACGGAGTGGTTTTCTTTTCATTCCAGAAGTTCGTAAAAAAATTAGGAAAAATGAGAAAAAATAGGACAAGAAGTAACATCCGGTTTCACGGCGAAAATAGACGTACGAAGCGGAAATAAATTACTCACGTCTGCAATTATCGAGTGTGACACTTTCTTTTTCACGGAGTGGTTTTCTTTTCATGCCAGAGGTTCGTAACAAAATTGGGAAAGATTAGATAAAATAGGACAAGGAGTTACATCCGGTTTCACGGCGAAAATAGACGAACGAAGAGGAAATAAATTACTCACGTCTGCAATTATCGAGTGTGACACTTTCTTTCTCACAGAGTGGTTTTCTTTTCATTCCAGAAGTTCGTAAAAAAATAAGGAAGAATTAGAAAAAATTGGACAAGGAGTCACATCCGGTTTCACGGCGAAAATAGACGTACGAAGCGGAAATAAATTACTCACGTCTGCAATTATCAAGTGTGACACTTTCTTTTCACGGAGTGGTTTTTTTTTCATGCCAAAAGTTCGTAAAAAAATTGGGAAAAATTAGAAAAAATAGGACAAGGAGTTACATCCGGTTTCACGGCGAAAATAGACGAACGTAGCGTAAATAAATTACTCACGTCTGCAATTATCGAGTGTGACACTTTCTTTCTCACGGAGTGGTTTTCTTTCCGTGCCAGAAGTTCGTCAAACAATTAGGAAAAATCAGAAAAAATAGGACAAGGAGTTACATTTGGTTTCACGGCGAAAATAGACGAACGAAGCGGAAATAAATTACTCACGTCTGCAATTATCTAGTGTGACACTTTCTTTACACGAAGTGGTTTTCTTTTCATGCCAGAAGTGCATCAAAAAATTAGGAAAAATTAGAAAAAATAGGACAAGGAGTTACATCCGGTTTCACGGCGAAAATAGACGAACGAAGCGGAAATAAATTACTCACGTCTGCAATTGTCCAGTGTGACACTTTCTTCTCACGGAGTGATTTTCTTTTTACGCCAGAAGTTCGTCAAAATATTAGGAAAAATGAGAAAAAATAGGACAAGGAGTTACATCCGGTTTCACGGCGAAAATAGACGAACGAAGCGGAAATAAATTACTCACGTCTGCAATCATCTAGTGTGACACTTTCTTTTCACGGAGTGGTTTTCTTTTCGTGCAAGAAGTTCGTAAAAAAATTAGGAAAAATCAGAAAACATAGGACAAGGAGTTACATCCGGTTTCACGGCGAAAATAGACGAACGTAGCGGAAATAAATTACTCACGTCTGCAATTATTGAGTGTGACACTTTCTTTCTCTCGGAGTGGTTTTCTTTTCATTCCAGAAGTTCGTAAAGAAATTAAGAAAAATTAGAAAAAATACGACAAGGAGTCACATCCGGTTTCACGGCGAAAATAGACGTACGAAGCGGAAATAAATTACTCACGTCTGCAATCATCGAGTGTGACACTTTCTTTCTCACGGAGTGGTTTTCTTTTCATTCCAGAAGTTCGTAAAAAAATTGGGAAAAATTAGAAAAAATAGGACAAGGAGTCACATCCGGTTTCACGGCGAAAATAGACGTACGAAGCGGAAATAAATTACTCACGTCTGCAATTATCGAGTGTGACACTTTCTTTTTCACGGAGTGGTTTTCTCTTCATGCCAGAGGTTCGTAACAAAATTAGGAAACATTAGATAAAATAGGACAAGGAGTTACATCCGGTTTCACGGCGAAAATAGACGAACGAAGAGGAAATAAATTACTCACGTCTGCAATTATCGAGTGTGACACTTTCTTTCTCACGGAGTGGTTTTCTTTCCGTGCCAGAAGTTCGTGAAACAATTAGGAAGAATCAGAAAAAATAGGACAAGGAGTTACATTTGGTTTCACGGCGAAAATAGACGAACGAAGCGGAAATAAATTACTCACGTCTGCAATTATCTAGTGTGACACTTTCTTTACACGGAGTGGTTTTCTTTTCATGCCAGAAGTGCATCAAAAAATTAGGAAAAATTAGAAAAAATAGGACAAGGAGTTACATCCGGTTTCACGGCGAAAATAGACGAACGAAGCGGAAATAAATTACTCACGTCTGCAATTATCTAGTGTGACACTTTCGTTTCACGAAGTGGTTTTCTTTTCATGCCAGAAGTGCATCAAAAAATTAGGAAAAATTAGAAGAAATGGGACAAGGAGTTACATCCGGTTTCACGGCGAAAATAGACGAACGAAGCGGAAATAAATTACTCACGTCTGCAATTATCTAGTGTGACACTTTCGTTTCACGAAGTGGTTTTCTTTTCATGCCAGAAGTGCATCAAAAAATTAGGAAAAATTAGAAGAAATGGGACAAGGAGTTACATCCGGTTTCACGGCGAAAATAGACGAACGAAGCGGAAATAAATTACTTACGTCCGCAATTATCGAGTGTGACACTTTCTTTCTCACGGAGTGGTTTTCTTTTCATTCCAGAAGTTCGTAAAAAAATTAGGAAAAATGAGAAAAAATAGGACAAGAAGTAACATCCGGTTTCACGGCGAAAATAGACGTACGAAGCGGAAATAAATTACTCACGTCTGCAATTATCGAGTGTGACACTTTCTTTTTCACGGAGTGGTTTTCTTTTCATGCCAGAGGTTCGTAACAAAATTGGGAAAGATTAGATAAAATAGGACAAGGAGTTACATCCGGTTTCACGGCGAAAATAGACGAACGAAGAGGAAATAAATTACTCACGTCTGCAATTATCGAGTGTGACACTTTCTTTCTCACAGAGTGGTTTTCTTTTCATTCCAGAAGTTCGTAAAAAACTAAGGAAGAATTAGAAAAAATTGGACAAGGAGTCACATCCGGTTTCACGGCGAAAATAGACGTACGAAGCGGAAATAAATTACTCACGTCTGCAATTATCAAGTGTGACACTTTCTTTTCACGGAGTGGTTTTTTTTTCATGCCAAAAGTTCGTAAAAAAATTGGGAAAAATTAGAAAAAATAGGACAAGGAGTTACATCCGGTTTCACGGCGAAAATAGACGAACGTAGCGTAAATAAATTACTCACGTCTGCAATTATCGAGTGTGACACTTTCTTTCTCACGGAGTGGTTTTCTTTCCGTGCCAGAAGTTCGTCAAACAATTAGGAAAAATCAGAAAAAATAGGACAAGGAGTTACATTTGGTTTCACGGCGAAAATAGACGAACGAAGCGGAAATAAATTACTCACGTCTGCAATTATCTAGTGTGACACTTTCTTTACACGAAGTGGTTTTCTTTTCATGCCAGAAGTGCATCAAAAAATTAGGAAAAATTAGAAAAAATAGGACAAGGAGTTACATCCGGTTTCACGGCGAAAATAGACGAACGAAGCGGAAATAAATTACTCACGTCTGCAATTGTCCAGTGTGACACTTTCTTCTCACGGAGTGATTTTCTTTTTACGCCAGAAGTTCGTCAAAATATTAGGAAAAATGAGAAAAAATAGGACAAGGAGTTACATCCGGTTTCACGGCGAAAATAGACGAACGAAGCGGAAATAAATTACTCACGTCTGCAATCATCTAGTGTGACACTTTCTTTTCACGGAGTGGTTTTCTTTTCGTGCAAGAAGTTCGTAAAAAAATTAGGAAAAATCAGAAAAAATAGGACAAGGAGTTACATCCGGTTTCACGGCGAAAATAGACGAACGTAGCGGAAATAAATTACTCACGTCTGCAATTATTGAGTGTGACACTTTCTTTCTCTCGGAGTGGTTTTCTTTTCATTCCAGAAGTTCGTAAAGAAATTAAGAAAAATTAGAAAAAATACGACAAGGAGTCACATCCGGTTTCACGGCGAAAATAGACGTACGAAGCGGAAATAAATTACTCACGTCTGCAATCATCGAGTGTGACACTTTCTTTCTCACGGAGTGGTTTTCTTTTCATTCCAGAAGTTCGTAAAAAAATTGGGAAAAATTAGAAAAAATAGGACAAGGAGTCACATCCGGTTTCACGGCGAAAATAGACGTACGAAGCGGAAATAAATTACTCACGTCTGCAATTATCGAGTGTGACACTTTCTTTTTCACGGAGTGGTTTTCTCTTCATGCCAGAGGTTCGTAACAAAATTAGGAAACATTAGATAAAATAGGACAAGGAGTTACATCCGGTTTCACGGCGAAAATAGACGAACGAAGAGGAAATAAATTACTCACGTCTGCAATTATCGAGTGTGACACTTTCTTTCTCACGGAGTGGTTTTCTTTCCGTGCCAGAAGTTCGTGAAACAATTAGGAAGAATCAGAAAAAATAGGACAAGGAGTTACATTTGGTTTCACGGCGAAAATAGACGAACGAAGCGGAAATAAATTACTCACGTCTGCAATTATCTAGTGTGACACTTTCTTTACACGGAGTGGTTTTCTTTTCATGCCAGAAGTGCATCAAAAAATTAGGAAAAATTAGAAAAAATAGGACAAGGAGTTACATCCGGTTTCACGGCGAAAATAGACGAACGAAGCGGAAATAAATTACTCACGTCTGCAATTATCTAGTGTAACACTTTCTTTCCACGGAGTGGTTTTCTCTTCATGCCAGAAGTTCGTAGAAAAATTATGAAAAATGAGAAAAAATAGGACAAGGAGTTACATTCGGTTTCACGGCGAAAATAGACGAACGAAGCGGAAATAAATTACTCACGTCTGCAATTATCTAGTGTGACTTTTTTTTTTCACGGAGTGGTTTTCTTTTCATGCCAGAAGTGCATCAAAAAATTAGGAAAAATTAGAAAAAATAGGACAAGGAGTTACATTCGGTTTCACGGCGAAAATAGACGAACGAAGCGGAAATAAATTACTCACGTCTGCAATTATCTAGTGTGACACTTTCGTTTCACGAAGTGGTTTTCTTTTCATGCCAGAAGTGCATCAAAAAATTAGGAAAAACTAGAAGAAATGGGACAAGGAGTTACATCCGGTTTCACGGCGAAAATAGACGAACGAAGCGGAAATAAATTACTCACGTCTGCAATTATCTAGTGTGACACTTTCGTTTCACGAAGTGGTTTTCTTTTCATGCCAGAAGTGCATCAAAAAATTAGGAAAAATTAGAAGAAATGGGACAAGGAGTTACATCCGGTTTCACGGCGAAAATAGACGAACGAAGCGGAAATAAATTACTTACGTCTGCAATCATCGAGTGTGACACTTTCTTTCTCACGGAGTGGTTTTCTTTTCATTCCAGAAGTTCGTAAAAAAATTAGGAAAAATGAGAAAAAATAGGACAAGAAGTAACATCCGGTTTCACGGCGAAAATAGACGTACGAAGCGGAAATAAATTACTCACGTCTGCAATTATCGAGTGTGACACTTTCTTTTTCACGGAGTGGTTTTCTTTTCATGCCAGAGGTTCGTAACAAAATTGGGAAAGATTAGATAAAATAGGACAAGGAGTTACATCCGGTTTCACGGCGAAAATAGACGAACGAAGAGGAAATAAATTACTCACGTCTGCAATTATCGAGTGTGACACTTTCTTTCTCACAGAGTGGTTTTCTTTTCATTCCAGAAGTTCGTAAAAAAATGAGGAAGAATTAGAAAAAATTGGACAAGGAGTCACATCCGGTTTCACGGCGAAAATAGACGTACGAAGCGGAAATAAATTACTCACGTCTGCAATTATCAAGTGTGACACTTTCTTTTCACGGAGTGGTTTTTTTTTCATGCCAAAAGTTCGTAAAAAAATTGGGAAAAATTAGAAAAAATAGGACAAGGAGTTACATCCGGTTTCACGGCGAAAATAGACGAACGTAGCGTAAATAAATTACTCACGTCTGCAATTATCGAGTGTGACACTTTCTTTCTCACGGAGTGGTTTTCTTTCCGTGCCAGAAGTTCGTAAAACAATTAGGAAAAATCAGAAAAAATAGGACAAGGAGTTACATTTGGTTTCACGGCGAAAATAGACGAACGAAGCGGAAATAAATTACTCACGTCTGCAATTATCTAGTGTGACACTTTCTTTACACGAAGTGGTTTTCTTTTCATGCCAGAAGTGCATCAAAAAATTAGGAAAAATTAGAAAAAATAGGACAAGGAGTTACATCCGGTTTCACGGCGAAAATAGACGAACGAAGCGGAAATAAATTACTCACGTCTGCAATTGTCCAGTGTGACACTTTCTTTTCACGGAGTGATTTTCTTTTTACGCCAGAAGTTCGTCAAAATATTAGGAAAAATGAGAAAAAAATAGGACAAGGAGTTACATCCGGTTTCACGGCGAAAATAGACGAACGAATCGGAAATAAATTACTTACGTCTGCAATTATCGAGTGTGACACTTTCTTTCTCACGGAGTGGTTTTCTTTTCATTCCAGAAGTTCGTAAAAAAATTAGGAAAAATGAGAAAAAATAGGACAAGAAGTAACATCCGGTTTCACGGCGAAAATAGACGTACGAAGCGGAAATAAATTACTCACGTCTGCAATTATCGAGTGTGACACTTCCTTTTTCACGGAGTGGTTTTCTTTTCATGCCAGAGGTTCGTAACAAAATTGGGAAAGATTAGATGAAATAGGACAAGGAGTTACATCCGGTTTCACGGCGAAAATAGACGAACGAAGAGGAAATAAATTACTCACGTCTGCAATTATCGAGTGTGACACTTTCTTTTTCACAGAGTGGTTTTCTTTTCATTCCAGAAGTTCGTAAAAAAGAGGAAGAATTAGAAAAAATTGGACAAGGAGTCACATCCGGTTTCACGGCGAAAATAGACGTACGAAGCGGAAATAAATTACTCACGTCTGCAAATATCTAGTGTGACACTTTCTTTTCACGAAGTGGTTTTCTTTTCATGCCAGAAGTGCAACAAAAAATTAGGAAGAATCAGAAAAAATAGGACAAGGAGTTACATCCGGTTTCACGGCGAAAATAGACGACCGAAGTGGAAATAAATTACTCACGTCTGCAATTATCGAGTGTGATACTTTCTTTTCACGGAGTGGTTTTTTTTTCATGCCAAAAGTTCGTAAAAAAAATTGGGAAAAATTAGAAAAAATAGGACAAGGAGTTACATCCGGTTTCACGGCGAAAATAGACGAACGTAGCGTAAATAAATTACTCACGTCTGCAATTATCGAGTGTGATACTTTCTTTTCACGGAGTGGTTTTTTTTTCATGCCAAAAGTTCGTAAAAAAAATTGGGAAAAATTAGAAAAAATAGGACAAGGAGTTACATCCGGTTACACGGCGAAAATAGACGAACGAAGCGGAAATAAATTACTCACGTCTGCAATTATCTAGTGTGACACTTTCGTTTCACGAAGTGGTTTTCTTTTCATGCCAGAAGTGCATCAAAAAATTAGGAAAAATTAGAAGAAATGGGACAAGGAGTTACATCCGGTTTCACGGCGAAAATAGACGAACGAAGCGGAAATAAATTACTTACGTCTGCAATTATCGAGTGTGACACTTTCTTTCTCACGGAGTGGTTTTCTTTTCATTCCAGAAGTTCGTAAAAAAATTAGGAAAAATGAGAAAAAATAGGACAAGAAGTAACATCCGGTTTCACGGCGAAAATAGACGTACGAAGCGGAAATAAATTACTCACGTCTGCAATTATCGAGTGTGACACTTTCTTTTTCACGGAGTGGTTTTCTTTTCATGCCAGAGGTTCGTAACAAAATTGGGAAAGATTAGATAAAATAGGACAAGGAGTTACATCCGGTTTCACGGCGAAAATAGACGAACGAAGCAAAATAAATTACTCACGTCTGCAAATATCGAGTGTGACACTTTCTCTTCATGGAGTGGTTTTCTTTTCATACCAGAAGTTCGTAAAAAAATTAGTAAAAATTTGAAAAAATAGGACAAGGAGTTACATCCGGTTTCACGGCGAAAATAGACGAACGAAGCGGAAATAAATTACTCACGTCTGCAATTATCTAGTGTGACACTTTCTTTTTATGGAGTGGATTTCTTTTCGTGCCAGAAGTTCGTAAAACAATTAGGAAAAATCAGAAAAAATAGGACAAGGAGTTACATTCGGTTTCACGGCGAAAATAGACGAACGAAGCGGAAATAAATTACTCACGTCTGCAATTATCTAGTGTGACACTTTCTTTTCACGAAGTGGTTTTCTTTTCATGCCAGAAGTGCAACAAAAAATTAGGAAGAATCAGAAAAAATAGGACAAGGAGTTACATCCGGTTTCACGGCGAAAATAGACGACCGAAGCGGAAATAAATTACTCACGTCTGCAATTATCGAGTGTGATACTTTCTTTTCACGGAGTGGTTTTTTTTTCATGCCAAAAGTTCGTAAAAAAAATTGGGAAAAATTAGAAAAAATAGGACAAGGAGTTACATCCGGTTTCACGGCGAAAATAGACGAACGTAGCGTAAATAAATTACTCACGTCTGCAATTATCGAGTGTGATACTTTCTTTTCACGGAATGGTTTTTTTTTCATGCCAAAAGTTCGTAAAAAAAATTGGGAAAAATTAGAAAAAATAGGACAAGGAGTTACATCCGGTTTCACGGCGAAAATAGACGAACGAAGCGGAAATAAATTACTCACGTCTGCAATTATCTAGTCCGACACTTTCGTTTCACGAAGTGGTTTTCTTTTCATGCCAGAAGTGCATCAAAAAATTAAGAAAAATTAGAAGAAATGGGACAAGGAGTTACATCCGGTTTCACGGCGAAAATAGACGAACGAAGCGGAAATAAATTACTTACGTCTGCAATTATCGAGTGTGACACTTTCTTTCTCACGGAGTGGTTTTCTTTTCATTCCAGAAGTTCGTAAAAAAATTAGGAAAAATGAGAAAAAATAGGACAAGAAGTAACATCCGGTTTCACGGCGAAAATAGACGTACGAAGCGGAAATAAATTACTCACGTCTGCAATTATCGAGTGTGACACTTTCTTTTTCACGGAGTGGTTTTCTTTTCATGCCAGAGGTTCGTAACAAAATTGGGAAAGATTAGATAAAATAGGACAAGGAGTTACATCCGGTTTCACGGCGAAAATAGACGAACGAAGAGGAAATAAATTACTCACGTCTGCAATTATCGAGTGTGACACTTTCTTCCTCACAGAGTGGTTTTCTTTTCATTCCAGAAGTTCGTAAAAAAATAAGGAAGAATTAGAAAAAATTGGACAAGGAGTCACATCCGGTTTCACGGCGAAAATAGACGTACGAAGCGGAAATAAATTACTCACGTCTGCAATTATCAAGTGTGACACTTTCTTTTCACGGAGTGGTTTTTTTTTCATGCCAAAAGTTCGTAAAAAAATTGGGAAAAATTAGAAAAAATAGGACAAGGAGTTACATCCGGTTTCACGGCGAAAATAGACGAACGTAGCGTAAATAAATTACTCACGTCTGCAATTATCGAGTGTGACACTTTCTTTCTCACGGAGTGGTTTTCTTTCCGTGCCAGAAGTTCGTAAAACAATTAGGAAAAATCAGAAAAAATAGGACAAGGAGTTACATTTGGTTTCACGGCGAAAATAGACGAACGAAGCGGAAATAAATTACTCACGTCTGCAATTATCTAGTGTGACACTTTCTTTACACGAAGTGGTTTTCTTTTCATGCCAGAAGTGCATCAAAAAATTAGGAAAAATTAGAAAAAATAGGACAAGGAGTTACATCCGGTTTCACGGCGAAAATAGACGAACGAAGCGGAAATAAATTACTCACGTCTGCAATTGTCCAGTGTGACACTTTCTTTTCACGGAGTGATTTTCTTTTTACGCCAGAAGTTCGTCAAAATATTAGGAAAAATGAGAAAAAAATAGGACAAGGAGTTACATCCGGTTTCACGGCGAAAATAGACGAACGAAGCGGAAATAAATTACTCACGTCTGCAATCATCTAATGTGACACTTTCTTTTCACGGAGTGGTTTTCTTTTCGTGCAAGAAGTTCGTAAAAAAATTAGGAAAAATCAGAAAAAATAGGACAAGGAGTTACATCCGGTTTCACGGCGAAAATAGACGAACGTAGCGGAAATAAATTACTCACGTCTGCAATTATTGAGTGTGACACTTTCTTTCTCTCGGAGTGGTTTTCTTTTCATTCCAGAAGTTCGTAAAGAAATTAAGAAAAATTAGAAAAAATTGGACAAGGAGTCACATCCGGTTTCACGGCGAAAATAGACGTACGAAGCGGAAATAAATTACTCACGTCTGCAATTATCTAGTGTGACTTTTTCTTTTCACGGAGTGGTTTTCTTTTCATGCCAGAAGTGCATCAAAAAATTAGGAAAAATTAGAAAAAATAGGACAAGGAGTTACATCCGGTTTCACGGCGAAAATAGACGAACGAAGCGGAAATAAATTACTCACGTCTGCAATTATCTAGTGTGACACTTTCGTTTCACGAAGTGGTTTTCTTTTCATGCCAGAAGTGCATCAAAAAATTAGGAAAAATTAGAAGAAATGGGACAAGGAGTTACATCCGGTTTCACGGCGAAAATAGACGAACGAAGCGGAAATAAATTACTTACGTCTGCAATTATCGAGTGTAACACTTTCTTTCTCACGGAGTGGTTTTCATTTCATTCCAGAAGTTCGTAAAAAAATTAGGAAAAATGAGAAAAAATAGGACAAGAAGTAACATCCGGTTTCACGGCGAAAATAGACGTACGAAGCGGAAATAAATTACTCACGTCTGCAATTATCGAGTGTGACACTTTCTTTTTCACGGAGTGGTTTTCTTTTCATGCCAGAGGTTCGTAACAAAATTGGGAAAGATTAGATAAAATAGGACAAGGAGTTACATCCGGTTTCACGGCGAAAATAGACGAACGAAGCAAAATAAATTACTCACGTCTGCAAATATCGAGTGTGACACTTTCTCTTCATGGAGTGGTTTTCTTTTCATACCAGAAGTTCGTAAAAAAATTAGTAAAAATTTGAAAAAATAGGACAAGGAGTTACATCCGGTTTCACGGCGAAAATAGACGAACGAAGCGGAAATAAATTACTCACGTCTGCAATTATCTAGTGTGACACTTTCTTTTTATGGAGTGGATTTCTTTTCGTGCCAGAAGTTCGTAAAACAATTAGGAAAAATCAGAAAAAATAGGACAAGGAGTTACATTCGGTTTCACGGCGAAAATAGACGAACGAAGCGGAAATAAATTACTCACGTCTGCAATTATCTAGTGTGACACTTTCTTTTCACGAAGTGGTTTTCTTTTCATGCCAGAAGTGCAACAAAAAATTAGGAAGAATCAGAAAAAATAGGACAAGGAGTTACATCCGGTTTCACGGCGAAAATAGACGACCGAAGCGGAAATAAATTACTCACGTCTGCAATTATCGAGTGTGATACTTTCTTTCCACGGAGTGGTTTTTTTTTCATTCCAAAAGTTCGTAAAAAAAATTGGGAAAAATTAGAAAAAATAGGACAAGGAGTTACATCCGGTTTCACGGCGAAAATAGACGAACGTAGCGTAAATAAATTACTCACGTCTGCAATTATCGAGTGTGATACTTTCTTTTCACGGAGTGGTTTTTTTTTCATGCCAAAAGTTCGTAAAAAAAATTGGGAAAGATTAGATAAAATAGGACAAGGAGTTACATCCGGTTTCACGGCGAAAATAGACGAACGAAGAGGAAATAAATTACTCACGTCTGCAATTATCGAGTGTGACACTTTCTTCCTCACAGAGTGGTTTTCTTTTCATTCCAGAAGTTCGTAAAAAAATAAGGAAGAATTAGAAAAAATTGGACAAGGAGTCACATCCGGTTTCACGGCGAAAATAGACGTACGAAGCGGAAATAAATTACTCACGTCTGCAATTATCGAGTGTGATACTTTCTTTTCACGGAGTGGTTTTTTTTTCATTCCAAAAGTTCGTAAAAAAATTGGGAAAAATTAGAAAAAATAGGACAAGGAGTTACATCCGGTTTCACGGCGAAAATAGACGAACGTAGCGTAAATAAATTACTCACGTCTGCAATTATCGAGTGTGACACTTTCTTTCTCACGGAGTGGTTTTCTTTCCGTGCCAGAAGTTCGTAAAACAATTAGGAAAAATCAGAAAAAATAGGACAAGGAGTTACATCCGGTTTCACGGCGAAAATAGACGACCGAAGCGGAAATAAATTACTCACGTCTGCAATTATCGAGTGTGATACTTTCTTTTCACGGAGTGGTTTTTTTTTCATGCCAAAAGTTCGTAAAAAAAATTGGGAAAAATTAGAAAAAATAGGACAAGGAGTTACATCCGGTTTCACGGCGAAAATAGACGAACGTAGCGTAAATAAATTACTCACGTCTGCAATTATCGAGTGTGATACTTTCTTTTCACGGAGTGGTTTTTTTTTCATGCCAAAAATTCGTAAAAAAAATTGGGAAAAATTAGAAAAAATAGGACAAGGAGTTACATCCGGTTTCACGGCGAAAATAGACGAACGAAGCGGAAATAAATTACTCACGTCTGCAATTATCTAGTCCGACACTTTCGTTTCACGAAGTGGTTTTCTTTTCATGCCAGAAGTGCATCAAAAAATTAGGAAAAATTAGAAGAAATGGGACAAGGAGTTACATCCGGTTTCACGGCGAAAATAGACGAACGAAGCGGAAATAAATTACTTACGTCTGCAATTATCGAGTGTGACACTTTCTTTCTCACGGAGTGGTTTTCTTTTCATTCCAGAAGTTCGTAAAAAAATTAGGAAAAATGAGAAAAAATAGGACAAGAAGTAACATCCGGTTTCACGGCGAAAATAGACGTACGAAGCGGAAATAAATTACTCACGTCTGCAATTATCGAGTGTGACACTTTCTTTTTCACGGAGTGGTTTTCTTTTCATGCCAGAGGTTCGTAACAAAATTGGGAAAGATTAGATAAAATAGGACAAGGAGTTACATCCGGTTTCACGGCGAAAATAGACGAACGAAGAGGAAATAAATTACTCACGTCTGCAATTATCGAGTGTGACACTTTCTTCCTCACAGAGTGGTTTTCTTTTCATTCCAGAAGTTCGTAAAAAAATAAGGAAGAATTAGAAAAAATTGGACAAGGAGTCACATCCGGTTTCACGGCGAAAATAGACGTACGAAGCGGAAATAAATTACTCACGTCTGCAATTATCAAGTGTGACACTTTCTTTTCACGGAGTGGTTTTTTTTTCATGCCAAAAGTTCGTAAAAAAATTGGGAAAAATTAGAAAAAATAGGACAAGGAGTTACATCCGGTTTCACGGCGAAAATAGACGAACGTAGCGTAAATAAATTACTCACGTCTGCAATTATCGAGTGTGACACTTTCTTTCTCACGGAGTGGTTTTCTTTCCGTGCCAGAAGTTCGTAAAACAATTAGGAAAAATCAGAAAAAATAGGACAAGGAGTTACATTTGGTTTCACGGCGAAAATAGACGAACGAAGCGGAAATAAATTACTCACGTCTGCAATTATCTAGTGTGACACTTTCTTTACACGAAGTGGTTTTCTTTTCATGCCAGAAGTGCATCAAAAAATTAGGAAAAATTAGAAAAAATAGGACAAGGAGTTACATCCGGTTTCACGGCGAAAATAGACGAACGAAGCGGAAATAAATTACTCACGTCTGCAATTGTCCAGTGTGACACTTTCTTTTCACGGAGTGATTTTCTTTTTACGCCAGAAGTTCGTCAAAATATTAGGAAAAATGAGAAAAAAATAGGACAAGGAGTTACATCCGGTTTCACGGCGAAAATAGACGAACGAAGCGGAAATAAATTACTCACGTCTGCAATCATCTAGTGTGACACTTTCTTTTCACGGAGTGGTTTTCTTTTCGTGCAAGAAGTTCGTAAAAAAATTAGGAAAAATCAGAAAAAATAGGACAAGGAGTTACATCCGGTTTCACGGCGAAAATAGACGAACGTAGCGGAAATAAATTACTCACGTCTGCAATTATTGAGTGTGACACTTTCTTTCTCTCGGAGTGGTTTTCTTTTCATTCCAGAAGTTCGTAAAGAAATTAAGAAAAATTAGAAAAAATTGGACAAGGAGTCACATCCGGTTTCACGGCGAAAATAGACGTACGAAGCGGAAATAAATTACTCACGTCTGCAATTATCTAGTGTGACTTTTTCTTTTCACGGAGTGGTTTTCTTTTCATGCCAGAAGTGCATCAAAAAATTAGGAAAAATTAGAAAAAATAGGACAAGGAGTTACATCCGGTTTCACGGCGAAAATAGACGAACGAAGCGGAAATAAATTACTCACGTCTGCAATTATCTAGTGTGACACTTTCGTTTCACGAAGTGGTTTTCTTTTCATGCCAGAAGTGCATCAAAAAATTAGGAAAAATTAGAAGAAATGGGACAAGGAGTTACATCCGGTTTCACGGCGAAAATAGACGAACGAAGCGGAAATAAATTACTTACGTCTGCAATTATCGAGTGTGACACTTTCTTTCTCACGGAGTGGTTTTCTTTTCATTCCAGAAGTTCGTAAAAAAATTAGGAAAAATGAGAAAAAATAGGACAAGAAGTAACATCCGGTTTCACGGCGAAAATAGACGTACGAAGCGGAAATAAATTACTCACGTCTGCAATTATCGAGTGTGACACTTTCTTTTTCACGGAGTGGTTTTCTTTTCATGCCAGAGGTTCGTAACAAAATTGGGAAAGATTAGATAAAATAGGACAAGGAGTTACATCCGGTTTCACGGCGAAAATAGACGAACGAAGCAAAATAAATTACTCACGTCTGCAAATATCGAGTGTGACACTTTCTCTTCATGGAGTGGTTTTCTTTTCATACCAGAAGTTCGTAAAAAAATTAGTAAAAATTTGAAAAAATAGGACAAGGAGTTACATCCGGTTTCACGGCGAAAATAGACGAACGAAGCGGAAATAAATTACTCACGTCTGCAATTATCTAGTGTGACACTTTCTTTTTATGGAGTGGATTTCTTTTCGTGCCAGAAGTTCGTAAAACAATTAGGAAAAATCAGAAAAAATAGGACAAGGAGTTACATTCGGTTTCACGGCGAAAATAGACGAACGAAGCGGAAATAAATTACTCACGTCTGCAATTATCTAGTGTGACACTTTCTTTTCACGAAGTGGTTTTCTTTTCATGCCAGAAGTGCAACAAAAAATTAGGAAGAATCAGAAAAAATAGGACAAGGAGTTACATCCGGTTTCACGGCGAAAATAGACGACCGAAGCGGAAATAAATTACTCACGTCTGCAATTATCGAGTGTGATACTTTCTTTCCACGGAGTGGTTTTTTTTTTCATGCCAAAAGTTCGTAAAAAAAATTGGGAAAAATTAGAAAAAATAGGACAAGGAGTTACATCCGGTTTCACGGCGAAAATAGACGAACGTAGCGTAAATAAATTACTCACGTCTGCAATTATCGAGTGTGATACTTTCTTTTCACGGAGTGGTTTTTTTTTCATGCCAAAAGTTCGTAAAAAAAATTGGGAAAGATTAGATAAAATAGGACAAGGAGTTACATCCGGTTTCACGGCGAAAATAGACGAACGAAGAGGAAATAAATTACTCACGTCTGCAATTATCGAGTGTGACACTTTCTTCCTTACAGAGTGGTTTTCTTTTCATTTCAGAAGTTCGTAAAAAAATAAGGAAGAATTAGAAAAAATTGGACAAGGAGTCACATCCGGTTTCACGGCGAAAATAGACGTACGAAGCGGAAATAAATTACTCACGTCTGCAATTATCAAGTGTGACACTTTCTTTTCACGGAGTGGTTTTTTTTTCATGCCAAAAGTTCGTAAAAAAATTGGGAAAAATTAGAAAAAATAGGACAAGGAGTTACATCCGGTTTCACGGCGAAAATAGACGAACGTAGCGTAAATAAATTACTCACGTCTGCAATTATCGAGTGTGACACTTTCTTTCTCACGGAGTGGTTTTCGTTCCGTGCCAGAAGTTCGTAAAACAATTAGGAAAAATCAGAAAAAATAGGACAAGGAGTTACATTTGGTTTCACGGCGAAAATAGACGAACGAAGCGGAAATAAATTACTCACGTCTGCAATTATCTAGTGTGACACTTTCTTTACACGAAGTGGTTTTCTTTTCATCCCAGAAGTGCATCAAAAAATTAGGAAAAATTAGAAAAAATAGGACAAGGAGTTACATCCGGTTTCACGGCGAAAATAGACGAACGAAGCGGAAATAAATTACTCACGTCTGCAATTGTCCAGTGTGACACTTTCTTTTCACGGCGTGATTTTCTTTTTACGCCAGAAGTTCGTCAAAATATTAGGAAAAATGAGAAAAAAATAGGACAAGGAGTTACATCCGGTTTCACGGCGAAAATAGACGAACGAAGCGGAAATAAATTACTCACGTCTGCAATCATCTAGTGTGACACTTTCTTTTCACGGAGTGGTTTTCTTTTCGTGCAAGAAGTTCGTAAAAAAATTAGGAAAAATCAGAAAAAATAGGACAAGGAGTTACATCCGGTTTCACGGCGAAAATAGACGAACGTAGCGGAAATAAATTATTCACGTCTGCAATTATTGAGTGTGACACTTTCTTTCTCTCGGAGTGGTTTTCTTTTCATTCCAGAAGTTCGTAAAGAAATTAAGAAAAATTAGAAAAAATTGGACAAGGAGTCACATCCGGTTTCACGGCGAAAATAGACGTACGAAGCGGAAATAAATTACTCACGTCTGCAATTATCTAGTGTGACTTTTTCTTTTCACGGAGTGGTTTTCTTTTCATGCCAGAAGTGCATCAAAAAATTAGGAAAAATTAGAAAAAATAGGACAAGGAGTTACATCCGGTTTCACGGCGAAAATAGACGAACGAAGCGGAAATAAATTACTCACGTCTGCAATTATCTAGTGTGACACTTTCGTTTCACGAAGTGGTTTTCTTTTCATGCCAGAAGTGCATCAAAAAATTGGGAAAAATTAGAAGAAATGGGACAAGGAGTTACATCCGGTTTCACGGCGAAAATAGACGAACGAAGCGGAAATAATTTACTTACGTCTGCAATTATCGAGTGTGACACTTTCTTTCTCACGGAGTGGTTTTCTTTTCATTCCAGAAGTTCGTAAAAAAATTAGGAAAAATGAGAAAAAATAGGACAAGAAGTAACATCCGGTTTCACGGCGAAAATAGACGTACGAAGCGGAAATAAATTACTCACGTCTGCAATTATCGAGTGTGACACTTTCTTTTTCACGGAGTGGTTTTCTTTTCATGCCAGAGGTTCGTAACAAAATTGGGAAAGATTAGATAAAATAGGACAAGGAGTTACATCCGGTTTCACGGCGAAAATAGACGAACGAAGCAAAATAAATTACTCACGTCTGCAAATATCGAGTGTGACACTTTCTCTTCATGGAGTGGTTTTCTTTTCATACCAGAAGTTCGTAAAAAAATTAGTAAAAATTTGAAAAAATAGGACAAGGAGTTACATCCGGTTTCACGGCGAAAATAGACGAACGAAGCGGAAATAAATTACTCACGTCTGCAATTATCTAGTGTGACACTTTCTTTTTATGGAGTGGATTTCTTTTCGTGCCAGAAGTTCGTAAAACAATTAGGAAAAATCAGAAAAAATAGGACAAGGAGTTACATTCGGTTTCACGGCGAAAATAGACGAACGAAGCGGAAATAAATTACTCACGTCTGCAATTATCTAGTGTGACACTTTCTTTTCACGAAGTGGTTTTCTTTTCATGCCAGAAGTGCAACAAAAAATTAGGAAGAATCAGAAAAAATAGGACAAGGAGTTACATCCGGTTTCACGGCGAAAATAGACGACCGAAGCGGAAATAAATTACTCACGTCTGCAATTATCGAGTGTGATACTTTCTTTCCACGGAGTGGTTTTTTTTTCATGCCAAAAGTTCGTAAAAAAAATTGGGAAAAATTAGAAAAAATAGGACAAGGAGTTACATCCGGTTTCACGGCGAAAATAGACGAACGTAGCGTAAATAAATTACTCACGTCTGCAATTATCGAGTGTGATACTTTCTTTTCACGGAGTGGTTTTTTTTTCATGCCAAAAGTTCGTAAAAAAAATTGAGAAAGATTAGATAAAATAGGACAAGGAGTTACATCCGGTTTCACGGCGAAAATAGACGAACGAAGAGGAAATAAATTACTCACTTCTGCAATTATCGAGTGTGACACTTTCTTTCTCACAGAGTGGTTTTCTTTTCATTCCAGAAGTTCGTAAAAAAATAAGGAAGAATTAGAAAAAATTGGACAAGGAGTCACATCCGGTTTCACGGCGAAAATAGACGTACGAAGCGGAAATAAATTACTCACGTCTGCAATTATCAAGTGTGACACTTTCTTTCCACGGAGTGGTTTTTTTTTCATGCCAAAAGTTCGTAAAAAAATTGGGAAAAATTAGAAAAAATAGGACAAGGAGTTACATCCGGTTTCACGGCGAAAATAGACGAACGTAGCGTAAATAAATTACTCACGTCTGCAATTATCGAGTGTGACACTTTCTTTCTCACGGAGTGGTTTTCTTTCCGTGCCAGAAGTTCGTAAAACAATTAGGAAAAATCAGAAAAAATAGGACAAGGAGTTACATTTGGTTTCACGGCGAAAATAGACGAACGAAGCGGAAATAAATTACTCACGTCTGCAATTATCTAGTGTGACACTTTCTTTACACGAAGTGGTTTTCTTTTCATGCCAGAAGTGCATCAAAAAATTAGGAAAAATTAGAAAAAATAGGACAAGGAGTTACATCCGGTTTCACGGCGAAAATAGACGAACGAAGCGGAAATAAATTACTCACGTCTGCAATTATCTAGTCCGACACTTTCGTTTCACGAAGTGGTTTTCTTTTCATGCCAGAAGTGCATCAAAAAATTAGGAAAAATTAGAAGAAATGGGACAAGGAGTTACATCCGGTTTCACGGCGAAAATAGACGAACGAAGCGGAAATAAATTACTTACGTCTGCAATTATCGAGTGTGACACTTTCTTTCTCACGGAGTGGTTTTCTTTTCATTCCAGAAGTTCGTAAAAAAATTAGGAAAAATGAGAAAAAATAGGACAAGAAGTAACATCCGGTTTCACGGCGAAAATAGACGTACGAAGCGGAAATAAATTACTCACGTCTGCAATTATCGAGTGTCACACTTTCTTTTTCACGGAGTGGTTTTCTTTTCATGCCAGAGGTTCGTAACAAAATTGGGAAAGATTAGATAAAATAGGACAAGGAGTTACATTTGGTTTCACGGCGAAAATAGACGAACGAAGCGGAAATAAATTACTCACGTCTGCAATTATCTAGTGTGACACTTTCTTTACACGAAGTGGTTTTCTTTTCATGCCAGAAGTGCATCAAAAAATTAGGAAAAATTAGAAAAAATAGGACAAGGAGTTACATCCGGTTTCACGGCGAAAATAGACGAACGAAGCGGAAATAAATTACTCACGTCTGCAATTGTCCAGTGTGACACTTTCTTTCCACGGAGTGATTTTCTTTTTACGCCAGAAGTTCGTCAAAATATTAGGAAAAATGAGAAAAAATAGGACAAGGAGTTACATCCGGTTTCACGGCGAAAATAGACGAACGAAGCGGAAATAAATTACTCACGTCTGCAATCATCTAGTGTGACACTTTCTTTTCACGGAGTGGTTTTCTTTTCGTGCAAGAAGTTCGTAAAAAAATTAGGAAAAATCAGAAAAAATAGGACAAGGAGTTACATCCGGTTTCACGGCGAAAATAGACGAACGTAGCGGAAATAAATTACTCACGTCTGCAATTATTGAGTGTGACACTTTCTTTCTCTCGGAGTGGTTTTCTTTTCATTCCAGAAGTTCGTAAAGAAATTAAGAAAAATTAGAAAAAATTGGACAAGGAGTCACATCCGGTTTCACGGCGAAAATAGACGTACGAAGCGGAAATAAATTACTCACGTCTGCAATTATCTAGTGTGACTTTTTCTTTTCACGGAGTGGTTTTCTTTTCATGCCAGAAGTGCATCAAAAAATTAGGAAAAATTAGAAAAAATAGGACAAGGAGTTACATCCGGTTTCACGGCGAAAATAGACGAACGAAGCGGAAATAAATTACTCACGTCTGCAATTATCTAGTGTGACACTTTCGTTTTACGAAGTGGTTTTCTTTTCATGCCAGAAGTGCATCAAAAAATTAGGAAAAATTAGAAGAAATGGGACAAGGAGTTACATCCGGTTTCACGGCGAAAATAGACGAACGAAGCGGAAATAAATTACTCACGTCTGCAATTATCGAGTGTGACACTTTCTTTCTCACGGAGTGGTTTTCTTTTCATTCCAGAAGTTCGTAAAAAAATTAGGAAAAATGAGAAAAAATAGGACAAGAAGTAACATCCGGTTTCACGGCGAAAATAGACGTACGAAGCGGAAATAAATTACTCACGTCTGCAATTATCGAGTGTGACACTTTCTTTCTCACGGAGTGGTTTTCTTTTCATTCCAGAAGTTCGTAAAAAAATTAGGAAAAATGAGAAAAAATAGGACAAGAAGTAACATCCGGTTTCACGGCGAAAATAGACGTACGAAGCGGAAATAAATTACTCACGTCTGCAATTATCGAGTGTGACACTTTCTTTTTCACGGAGTGGTTTTCTTTTCATGCCAGAAGTGCATCAAAATATTAGGAAAAATGAGAAAAAATAGTACAAGGAGTTACATCCGGTTTCACGGCGAAAATAGACGAACGAAGCGGAAATAAATTACTCACGTCTGCAATCATCTAGTGTGACACTTTCTTTTCACGGAGTGGTTTTCTTTTTGTGCAAGAAGTTCGTAAAAAAATTAGGAAAAATGAGAAAAAATAGGACAAGGAGTTACATCCGGTTTCACGGCGAAAATAGACGAACGTAGCGGAAATAAATTACTCACGTCTGCAATTATTGAGTGTGACTTTTTCTTTTCACGGAGTGGTTTTCTTTTCATGCCAGAAGTGCATCAAAAAATTAGGAAAAATTAGAAAAAATAGGACAAGGAGTTACATTCGGTTTCACGGCGAAAATAGACGAACGAAGCGGAAATAAATTACTCACGTCTGCAATTATCTAGTGTGACACTTTTTTTTCACGAAGTGGTTTTCTTTTCATGCCAGAAGTGCATCAAAAAATTAGGAAAAATTAGAAAAAATGGGACAAGGAGTTACATCCGGTTTCACGGCGAAAATAGACGAACGAAGCGGAAATAAATTACTCACGTCTGCAATTATCGAGTGTGACACTTTCTTTCTCACGGAGTGGTTTTCTTTTCATTCCAGAAGTTCGTAAAAAAATTAGGAAAAATGAGAAACAATAGGACAAGGAGTTACATCCGGTTTCACGGCGAAAACAGACGAACGAAGCGAAAATAAATTACTCACGTCTGCAAATATCGAGTGTGACACTTTCTCTTCATGGAGTGGTTTTCTTTTCATACCAGAAGTTCGTAAAAAAATTAGTCAAAATTTGAAAAAATAGGACAAGGAGTTACATCCGGTTTCACGGCGAAAATAGACGAACGAAGCGGAAATAAATTACTCACGTCTGCAATTATCTAGTGTGACACTTTCTTTTCATGAAGTGGATTTCTTTTCGTGCCAGAAGTTCGTAAAACAATTAGGAAAAATCAGAAAAAATAGGACAAGGAGTTACATTCGGTTTCACGGCGAAAATAGACGAACGAAGCGGAAATAAATTACTCACGTCTGCAATTATCTAGTGTGACACTTTCTTTTCACGAAGTGGTTTTCTTTTCATGCCAGAAGTGCATCAAAAAATTAGGAAAAATCAGAAAAAATAGGACAAGGAGTTACATCCGGTTTCACGGCGAAAATAGACGACCGAAGCGGAAATAAATTACTCACGTTTGCAATTATCGAGTGTGATACTTTCTTTTCACGGAGTGGTTTTTTTTTCATGCCAAAAGTTCGTAAAAAAAATTGGGAAAAATTAGAAAAAATAGGACAAGGAGTTACATCCGGTTTCACGGCGAAAATAGACGAACGTAGCGTAAATAAATTACTCACGTCTGCAATTATCGAGTGTGACACTTTCTTTCTCACGGAGTGGTTTTCTTTCCGTGCCAGAAGTTCGTAAAACAATTAGGAAGAATAAGAAAAAATAGGACAAGGAGTTACATTTGGTTTCACGGCGAAAATAGACGAACGAAGCGGAAATAAATTACTCACGTCTGCAATGATCTAGTGTGACACTTTCTTCACACGGAGTGGTTTTCTTTTCATGCCAGAAGTGCATCAAAAAATTAGGAAAAATTAGAAAAAATAGGACAAGGAGTTACATCCGGTTTCACGGCGAAAATAGACGAACGAAGCGGAAATAAATTACTCACGTCTGCAATTATCTAGTGTAACACTTTCTTTCCACGGAGTGGTTTTCTCTTCATGCCAGAAGTTCGTAAAAAAATTAGGAAAAATGAGAAAAAATAGGACAAGGAGTTACATTCGGTTTCACGGCGAAAATAGACGAACGAAGCGGAAATAAATTACTCACGTCTGCAATTATCTAGTGTGACACTTTCTTTTCACGAAGTGGTTTTCTTTTCTTGCCAGAAGTGCATCAAAAAATTAGGAAAAATTAGAAAAAATGGGACAAGGAGTTACATCCGGTTTCACGGCGAAAATAGACGAACGAAGCGGAAATAAATTACTCACGTCTGCAATTATCGAGTGTGACACTTTCTTTCTCACGGAGTGGTTTTCTTTTCATTCCAGAAGTTCGTAAAAAAATTAGGAAAAATGAGAAAAAATAGGACAAGAAGTAACATCCGGTTTCACGCCGAAAATAGACGTACGAAGCGGAAATAAATTACTCACGTCTGCAATTATCGAGTGTGACACTTTCTTTTTCACGGAGTGGTTTTCTTTTCATGCCAGAAGTGCATCAAAAAATTAGGAAAAATTAGAAAAAATAGGACAAGGAGTTACATCCGGTTTCACGGCGAAAATAGACGAACGAAGCGGAAATAAATTACTCACGTCTGCAATTGTCCAGTGTGACACTTTCTTTTCACGGAGTGGTTTTCTTTTTACGCCAGAAGTTCGTCAAAATATAAGGAAAAATGAGAAAAAATAGTACAAGGAGTTACATCCGGTTTCACGGCGAAAATAGACGAACGAAGCGGAAATAAATTACTCACGTCTGCAATCATCTAGTGTGACACTTTCTTTTCACGGAGTGGTTTTCTTTTTGTGCAAGAAGTTCGTAAAAAAATTAGGAAAAATGAGAAAAAATAGGACAAGGAGTTACATCCGGTTTCACGGCGAAAATAGACGAACGTAGCGGAAATAAATTACTCACGTCTGCAATTATTGAGTGTGACACTTTCTTTCTCACGGAATGGTTTTCTTTTCATTCCAGAAGTTCGTAAAGAAATTAAGAAAAATTAGAAAAAATAGGACAAGGAGTCACATCCGGTTTCACGGCGAAAATAGACGTACGAAGCGGAAATAAATTACTCACGTCTGCAATTGTCCAGTGTGACACTTTCTTTTTACGGAGTGGTTTTTTTTTTACGCCAGAAGTTCGTCAAAATATTAGGAAAAATGAGAAAAAATAGGATAAGGAGTTACATCCGGTTTCACGGCGAAAATAGACGAACGAAGCGGAAATAAATTACTCACGTCTGCAATTATCTAGTGTAACACTTTCTTTCCACGAAGTGGTTTTCTCTTCATGCCAGAAGTTCGTAAAAAAATTAGGAAAAATGAGAAAAAATAGGACAAGGAGTTACATTCGGTTTCACGGCGAAAATAGACGAACGAAGCGGAAATAAATTACTCACGTCTGCAATTATCTAGTGTGACTTTTTCTTTTCACGGAGTGGTTTTCTTTTCATGCCAGAAGTGCATCAAAAAATTAGGAAAAATCAGAAAAAATAGGACAAGGAGTTACATTCGGTTTCACGGCGAAAATAGACGAACGAAGCGGAAATAAATTATTCACGTCTGCAATTATCTAGTGTGACACTTTCTTTTCACGAAGTGGTTTTCTTTTCATGCCAGAAGTGCATCAAAAAATTAGGAAAAATTAGAAAAAATGGGACAAGGAGTTACATCCGGTTTCACGGCGAAAATAGACGAACGAAGCGGAAATAAATTACTCACGTCTGCAATTATCGAGTGTGACACTTTCTTTCTCACGAAGTGGTTTTCTTTTCATTCCAGAAGTTCGTAAAAAAATTAGGAAAAATGAGAAACAATACGACAAGGAGTTACATCCGGTTTCACGGCGAAAATAGACGAACGAAGCGAAAATAAATTACTCACGTCTGCAAATATCGAGTGTGACACTTTCTCTTCATGGAGTGGTTTTCTTTTCATACCAGAAGTTCGTAAAAAAATTAGTCAAAATTTGAAAAAATAGGACAAGGAGTTACATCCGGTTTCACGGCGAAAATAGACGAACGAAGCGGAAATAAATTACTCACGTCTGCAATTATCTAGTGTGACACTTTCTTTTCATGGAGTGGATTTCTTTTCGTGCCAGAAGTTCGTAAAACAATTAGGAAAAATCAGAAAAAATAGGACAAGGAGTTACATTCGGTTTCACGGCGAAAATAGACGAACGAAGCGGAAATAAATTACTCACGTCTGCAATTATCTAGTGTGACACTTTCTTTTCACGAAGTGGTTTTCTTTTCATGCCAGAAGTGCATCAAAAAATTAGGAAAAATCAGAAAAAATAGGACAAGGAGTTACATCCGGTTTCACGGCGAAAATAGACGACCGAAGCGGAAATAAATTACTCACGTCTGCAATTATCGAGTGTGATACTTTCTTTTCACGGAGTGGTTTTTTTTTCATGCCAAAAGTTCGTAAAAAAAATTGGGAAAAATTAGAAAAAATAGGACAAGGAGTTACATCCGGTTTCACGGCGAAAATAGACGAACGTAGCGTAAATAAATTACTCACGTCTGCAATTATCGAGTGTGACACTTTCTTTCTCACGGAGTGGTTTTCTTTCCGTGCCAGAAGTTCGTAAAACAATTAGGAAGAATAAGAAAAAATAGGACAAGGAGTTACATTTGGTTTCACGGCGAAAATAGACGAACGAAGCGGAAATAAATTACTCACGTCTGCAATTATCTAGTGTGACACTTTCTTTACACGGAGTGGTTTTCTCTTCATGCCAGAAGTTCGTAAAAAAATTAGGAAAAATGAGAAAAAATAGGACAAGGAGTTACATTCGGTTTCACGGCGAAAATAGACGAACGAAGCGGAAATAAATTACTCACGTCTGCAATTATCTAGTGTGACTTTTTTTTTTCACGGAGTGGTTTTCTTTTCATGCCAGAAGTGCATCAAAAAATTAGGAAAAATTAGAAAAAATAGGACAAGGAGTTACATTCGGTTTCACGGCGAAAATAGACGAACGAAGCGGAAATAAATTACTCACGTCTGCAATTATCTAGTGTGACACTTTCGTTTCACGAAGTGGTTTTCTTTTCATGCCAGAAGTGCATCAAAAAATTAGGAAAAATTAGAAGAAATGGGACAAGGAGTTACATCCGGTTTCACGGCGAAAATAGACGAACGAAGCGGAAATAAATTACTCACGTCTGCAATTATCGAGTGTGACACTTTCCTTCTCACGGAGTGGTTTTCTTTTCATTCCAGAAGTTCGTAAAAAAATTAGGAAAAATGAGAAAAAATAGGACAAGAAGTAACATCCGGTTTCACGGCGAAAATAGACGTACGGAGCGGAAATAAATTACTCACGTCTGCAATTATCGAGTGTGACACTTTCTTTTTCACGGAGTGGTTTTCTTTTCATGCCAGAGGTTCGTAACAAAATTGGGAAAGATTAGATAAAATAGGACAAGGAGTTACATCCGGTTTCACGGCGAAAATAGACGAACGAAGAGGAAGTAAATTACTCACGTCTGTAATTATCGAGTGTGACACTTTCTTTTTCACAGAGTGGTTTTCTTTTCATTCCAGAAGTTCGTAAAAAAGAGGAAGAATTAGAAAAAATTGGACAAGGAGTCACATCCGGTTTCACGGCGAAAATAGACGTACGAAGCGGAAATAAATTACTCACGTCTGCAATTATCAAGTGTGACACTTTCTTTTCACGGAGTGGTTTTTTTTTCATGCCAAAAGTTCGTAAAAAAATTGGGAAAAATTAGAAAAAATAGGACAAGGAGTTACATCCGGTTTCACGGCGAAAATAGACGAACGTAGCGTAAATAAATTACTCACGTCTGCAATTATCGAGTGTGACACTTTCTTTCTCACGGAGTGGTTTTCTTTCCGTGCCAGAAGTTCGTAAAACAATTAGGAAAAATTAGAAAAAATAGGACAAGGAGTTACATCCGGTTTCACGGCGAAAATAGACGAACGAAGCGGAAATAAATTACTCACGTCTGCAATTGTCCAGTGTGACACTTTCTTTTCACGGAGTGGTTTTCTTTTTACGCCAGAAGTTCGTCAAAATATTAGGAAAAATGAGAAAAAATAGGACAAGGAGTTACATCCGGTTTCACGGCGAAAATAGACGAACGAAGCGGAAATAAATTACTCACGTCTGCAATTATCTAGTGTAACACTTTCTTTCCACGAAATGGTTTTCTCTTCATGCCAGAAGTTCGTAAAAAAATTAGGAAAAATGAGAAAAAATAGGACAAGGAGTTACATTCGGTTTCACGGCGAAAATAGACGAACGAAGCGGAAATAAATTACTCACGTCTGCAATTATCTAGTGTGACTTTTTCTTTTCACGGAGTGGTTTTCTTTTCATGCCAGAAGTGCATCAAAAAATTAGGAAAAATTAGAAAAAATAGGACAAGGAGTTACATTCGGTTTCACGGCGAAAATAGACGAACGAAGCGGAAATAAATTACTCACGTCTGCAATTATCTAGTGTGACTTTTTCTTTTCACGGAGTGGTTTCCTTTTCATGCCAGAAGTGCATCAAAAAATTAGGAAAAATTAGAAAAAATAGGACAAGGAGTTACATTCGGTTTCACGGCGAAAATAGACGAACGAAGCGGAAATAAATTACTCACGTCTGCAATTATCTAGTGTGACACTTTCTTTTCACGAAGTGGTTTTCTTTTCATGCCAGAAGTGCATCAAAAAATTACGAAAAATTAGAAAAAATGGGACAAGGAGTTACATCCGGTTTCACGGCGAAAATAGACGAACGAAGCGGAAATAAATTACTCACGTCTGCAATTATCGAGTGTGACACTTTCTTTCTCACGGAGTGGTTTTCTTTTCATTCCAGAAGTTCGTAAAAAAATTAGGAAAAATGAGAAACAATAGGACAAGGAGTTACATCCGGTTTCACGGCGAAAATAGACGAACGTAGCGTAAATAAATTACTCACGTCTGCAATTATCGAGTGTGACACTTTCTTTCTCACGGAGTGGTTTTCTTTCCGTGCCAGAAGTTCGTAAAACAATTAGGAAAAATTAGAAAAAATAGGACAAGGAGTTACATCCGGTTTCACGGCGAAAATAGACGAACGAAGCGGAAATAAATTACTCACGTCTGCAATTGTCCAGTGTGACACTTTCTTTTCACGGAGTGGTTTTCTTTTTACGCCAGAAGTTCGTCAAAATATTAGGAAAAATGAGAAAAAATAGGACAAGGAGTTACATCCGGTTTCACGGCGAAAATAGACGAACGAAGCGGAAATAAATTACTCACGTCTGCAATTATCTAGTGTAACACTTTCTTTCCACGAAATGGTTTTCTCTTCATGCCAGAAGTTCGTAAAAAAATTAGGAAAAATGAGAAAAAATAGGACAAGGAGTTACATTCGGTTTCACGGCGAAAATAGACGAACGAAGCGGAAATAAATTACTCACGTCTGCAATTATCTAGTGTGACTTTTTCTTTTCACGGAGTGGTTTTCTTTTCATGCCAGAAGTGCATCAAAAAATTAGGAAAAATTAGAAAAAATAGGACAAGGAGTTACATTCGGTTTCACGGCGAAAATAGACGAACGAAGCGGAAATAAATTACTCACGTCTGCAATTATCTAGTGTGACACTTTCTTTTCACGAAGTGGTTTTCTTTTCATGCCAGAAGTGCATCAAAAAATTACGAAAAATTAGAAAAAATGGGACAAGGAGTTACATCCGGTTTCACGGCGAAAATAGACGAACGAAGCGGAAATAAATTACTCACGTCTGCAATTATCGAGTGTGACACTTTCTTTCTCACGGAGTGGTTTTCTTTTCATTCCAGAAGTTCGTAAAAAAATTAGGAAAAATGAGAAACAATAGGACAAGGAGTTACATCCGGTTTCACGGCGAAAATAGACGAACGAAGCGAAAATAAATTACTCACGTCTGCAAATATCGAGTGTGACACTTTCTCTTCATGGAGTGGTTTTCTTTTCATACCAGAAGTTCGTAAAAAAATTGGGAAAAATTAGAAAAAATAGGACAAGGAGTTACATCCGGTTTCACGGCGAAAATAGACGAACGTAGCGTAAATAAATTACTCACGTCTGCAATTATCGAGTGTGACACTTTCTTTCTCACGGAGTGGTTTTCTTTCCGTGCCAGAAGTTCGTTAAACAATTAGGAAGAATCAGAAAAAATAGGACAAGGAGTTACATTTGGTTTCACGGCGAAAATAGACGAACGAAGCGGAAATAAATTACTCACGTCTGCAATTATCTAGTGTGACACTTTCTTTACACGAAGTGGTTTTCTTTTCATGCCAGAAGTGCATCAAAAAATTAGGAAAAATTAGAAAAAATAGGACAAGGAGTTACATCCGGTTTCACGGCGAAAATAGACGAACGAAGCGGAAATAAATTACTCACGTCTGCAATTATCTAGTGTAACACTTTCTTTCCACGAAGTGGTTTTCTCTTCATGCCAGAAGTTCGTAAAAAAATTATGAAAAATGAGAAAAAATAGGACAAGGAGTTACATTCGGTTTCACGGCGAAAATAGACGAACGAAGCGGAAATAAATTACTCACGTCTGCAATTATCTAGTGTGACTTTTTTTTTTCACGGAGTGGTTTTCTTTTCATGCCAGAAGTGCCTAAAAAATTAGGAAAAATTAGAAAAAATAGGACAAGGAGTTACATTCGGTTTCACGGCGAAAATAGACGAACGAAGCGGAAATAAATTACTCACGTCTGCAATTATCTAGTGTGACACTTTCGTTTCACGAAGTGGTTTTCTTTTCATGCCAGAAGTGCATCAAAAAATTAGGAAAAATTAGAAGAAATGGGACAAGGAGTTACATCCGGTTTCACGGCGAAAATAGACGAACGAAGCGGAAATAAATTACTCACGTCTGCAATTATCTAGTGTGACACTTTCGTTTCACGAAGTGGTTTTCTTTTCATGCCAGAAGTGCATCAAAAAATTAGGAAAAATTAGAAAAAATGGGACAAGGAGTTACATCCGCTTTCACGGCGAAAATAGACGAACGAAGCGAAAATAAATTACTTACGTCTGCAATTATCGAGTGTGACACTTTCTTTCTCACGGAGTGGTTTTCTTTTCATTCCAGAAGTTCGTAAAAAAATTAAGAAAAATGAGAAAAAATAGGACAAGAAGTAACATCCGGATTCACGGCGAAAATAGACGTACGAAGCGGAAATAAATTACTCACGTCTGCAATTATCGAGTGTGACACTTTCTTTTTCACGGAGTGGTTTTCTTTTCATGCCAGAGGTTCGTAACAAAATTGGGAAAGATTAGATAAAATAGGACAAGGAGTAACATCCGGTTTCACGGCGAAAATAGACGAACGAAGAGGAAATAAATTACTCACGTCTGCAATTATCGAGTGTGACACTTTCTTTCTCACAGAGTGGTTTTCTTTTCATTCCAGAAGTTCGTAAAAAAATGAGGAAGAATTAGAAAAAATTGGACAAGGAGTCACATCCGGTTTCACGGCGAAAATAGACGTACGAAGCGGAAATGAATTACTCACGTCTGCAATTATCAAGTGTGACACTTTCTTTTCACGGAGTGGTTTTTTTTTCATGCCAAAAGTTCGTAAAAAAATTGGGAAAAATTAGAAAAAATAGGACAAGGAGTTACATCCGGTTTCACGGCGAAAATAGACGAACGTAGCGTAAATAAATTACTCACGTCTGCAATTATCGAGTGTGACACTTTCTTTCTCACGGAGTGGTTTTCTTTCCGTGCCAGAAGTTCGTAAAACAATTAGGAAAAATCAGAAAAAATAGGACAAGGAGTTACATTTGGTTTCACGGCGAAAATAGACGAACGAAGCGGAAATAAATTACTCACGTCTGCAATTATCTAGTGTGACACTTTCTTTACACGAAGTGGTTTTCTTTTCATGCCAGGAGTGCATCAAAAAATTAGGAAAAATTAGAAAAAATAGGACAAGGAGTTACATCCGGTTTCACGGCGAAAATAGACGAACGAAGCGGAAATAAATTACTCACGTCTGCAATTGTCCAGTGTGACACTTTCTTTTTACGGAGTGGTTTTTTTTTTACGCCAGAAGTTCGTCAAAATATTAGGAAAAATGAGAAAAAATGGGACAAGGAGTTACATCCGGTTTCACGGCGAAAATAGACGAACGAAGCGGAAATAAATTACTCACGTCTGCAATTATCTAGTGTAACACTTTCTTTCCACGAAGTGGTTTTCTCTTCATGCCAGAAGTTCGTAAAAAAATTAGGAAAAATGAGAAAAAATAGGAAAAGGAGTTACATTCGGTTTCACGGCGAAAATAGACGAACGAAGCGGAAATAAATTACTCACGTCTGCAATTATCTAGTGTGACTTTTTCTTTTCACGGAGTGGTTTTCTTTTCATGCCAGAAGTGCATCAAAAAATTAGGAAAAATTAGAAAAAATAGGACAAGGAGTTACATCCGGTTTCACGGCGAAAATAGACGAACGAAGCGGAAATAAATTACTCACGTCTGCAATTGTCCAGTGTGACACTTTCTTCTTACGGAGTGGTTTTTTTTTTACGCCAGAAGTTCGTCAAGATATTAGGAAAAATGAGAAAAAATGGGACAAGGAGTTACATCCGGTTTCACGGCGAAAATAGACGAACGAAGCGGAAATAAATTACTCACGTCTGCAATTATCTAGTGTAACACTTTCTTTCCACGAAGTGGTTTTCGCTTCATGCCAGAAGTTCGTTAAAAAATTAGGAAAAATGAGAAAAAATAGGAAAAGGAGTTACATTCGGTTTCACGGCGAAAATAGACGAACGAAGCGGAAATAAATTACTCACGTCTGCAATTATCTAGTGTGACTTTTTCTTTTCACGTAGTGGTTTTCTTTTCATGCCAGAAGTGCATCAAAAAATTACGAAAAATTAGAAAAAATAGGACAAGGAGTTACATTCGGTTTCACGGCGAAAATAGACGAACGAAGCGGAAATAAATTACTCACGTCTGCAATTATCTAGTGTGACACTTTTTTTTTATGGAGTGGATTTCTTTTCGTGCCAGAAGTTCGTAAAACAATTAGGAAAAATCAGAAAAAATAGGACAAGGAGTTACATTCGGTTTCACGGCGAAAATAGACGAACGTAGCGGAAATAAATTACTCACGTCTGCAATTATCTAGTGTGACACTTTCTTTTCACGAAATGGTTTTCTTTTCATGCCAGAAGTGCATCAAAAAATTAGGAAAAATCAGAAAAAATAGGACAAGGAGTTACATCCGGTTTCACGGAGAAAATAGACGACCGAAGCGGAAATAAATTACTCACGTCTGCAATTATCGAGTGTGATACTTTCTTTTCACGGAGTGGTTTTTTTTTCATGCCAAAAGTTCGTAAAAAAAATTGGGAAAAATTAGAAAAAATAGGACAAGGAGTTACATCCGGTTTCACGGCGAAAATAGACGAACGTAGCGTAAATAAATTACTCACGTCTGCAATTATCGAGTGTGACACTTTCTTTCTCACGGAGTGGTTTTCTTTCCGTGCCAGAAGTTCGTAAAACAATTAGGAAGAATAAGAAAAAATAGGACAAGGAGTTACATTTGGTTTCACGGCGAAAATAGACGAACGAAGCGGAAATAAATTACTCACGTCTGCAATTATCTAGTGTGACACTTTCTTTACACGAAGTGGTTTTCTTTTCATGCCAGAAGTGCATCAAAAAATTAGGAAAAATTAGAAGAAATGGGACAAGGAGTTACATCCGGTTTCACGGCGAAAATAGACGAACGAAGCGGAAATAAATTACTCACGTCTGCAATTATCGAGTGTGACACTTTCTTTCTCACGGAGTGGTTTTCTTTTCATTCCAGAAGTTCGTAAAAAAATTAGGAAAAATGAGAAAAAATAGGACAAGAAGTAACATCCGGTTTCACGGCGAAAATAGACGTACGAAGCGGAAATAAATTACTCACGTCTGCAATTATCGAGTGTGACACTTTCTTTTTCACGGAGTGGTTTTCTTTTCATGCCAGAGGTTCGTAACAAAATTGGGAAAGATTAGATAAAATAGGACAAGGAGTTACATCCGGTTTCACGGCGAAAATAGACGAACGAAGAGGAAATAAATTACTCACGTCTGCAATTATCGAGTGTGACACTTTCTTTCTCACAGAGTGGTTTTCTTTTCATTCCAGAAGTTCGTAAAAAAGAGGAAGAATTAGAAAAAATTGGACAAGGAGTCACATCCGGTTTCACGGCGAAAATAGACGTACGAAGCGGAAATAAATTACTCACGTCTGCAATTATCAAGTGTGACACTTTCTTTTCACGGAGTGGTTTTTTTTTCATGCCAAAAGTTCGTAAAAAAATTGGGAAAAATTAGAAAAAATAGGACAAGGAGTTACATCCGGTTTCACGGCGAAAATAGACGAACGTAGCGTAAATAAATTACTCACGTCTGCAATTATCGAGTGTGACACTTTCTTTCTCACGGAGTGGTTTTCTTTCCGTTCCAGAAGTTCGTAAAACAATTAGGAAAAATTAGAAAAAATAGGACAAGGAGTTACATCCGGTTTCACGGCGAAAATAGACGAACGAAGCGGAAATAAATTACTCACGTCTGCAATTATCTAGTGTGACACTTTCTTTTCACGGAGTGGTTTTCTTTTTACGCCAGAAGTTCGTCAAAATATTAGGAAGAATGAGAAAAAATAGGACAAGGAGTTACATCCGGTTTCACGGCGAAAATAGACGAACGAAGCGGAAATGAATTACTCACGTCTGCAATTATCTAGTGTAACACTTTCTTTCCACGAAGTGGTTTTCTCTTCATGCCAGAAGTTCGTAAAAAAATTAGGAAAAATGAGAAAAAATAGGACAAGGAGTTACATTCGGTTTCACGGCGAAAATAGACGAACGAAGCGGAAATAAATTACTCACGTCTGCAATTATCTAGTGTGACACTTTCTTTTCACGAAGTGGTTTTCTTTTCATGCCAGAAGTGCATCAAAAAATTAGGAAAAATTAGAAAAAATGGGACGAGGAGTTACATCCGGTTTCACGGCGAAAATAGACGAACGAAGCGGAAATAAATTACTCACGTCTGCAATTATCGAGTGTGACACTTTCTTTCTCACGGAGTGGTTTTCTCTTCATTCCAGAAGTTCGTAAAAAAATTAGGAAAAATGAGAAACAATAGGACAAGGAGTTACATCCGGTTTCACGGCGAAAATAGACGAACGGAGCGAAAATAAATTACTCACGTCTGCAATTATCGACTGTGATACTTTCTTTTCACGGAGTGGTTTTTTTTTCATGCCAAAAGTTCGTAAAAAAAATTGGGAAAAATTAGAAAAAATAGGACAAGGAGTTACATCCGGTTTCACGGCGAAAATAGACGAACGTAGCGTAAATAAATTACTCACGTCTGCAATTATCGAGTGTGACACTTTCTTTCTCACGGAGTGGTTTTCTTTCCGTGCCAGAAGTTTGTAAAACAACTAGGAAGAATAAGAAAAAATAGGACAAGGAGTTACATTTGGTTTCACGGCGAAAATAGACGAACGAAGCGGAAATAAATTACTCACGTCTGCAATTATCTAGTGTGACACTTTCTTTACACGAAGTGGTTTTCTTTTCATGCCAGAAGTGCATGAAAAAATTAGGAAAAATTAGAAAAAATAGGACAAGGAGTTACATCCGGTTTCACGGCGAAAATAGACGAACGAAGCGGAAATAAATTACTCACGTCTGCAATTATCTAGTGTAACACTTTCTTTCCACGGAGTGGTTTTCTCTTCATGCCAGAAGTTCGTAAAAAAATTAGGAAAAATGAGAAAAAATAGGACGAGAAGTTACATTCGGTTTCACGGCGAAAATAGACGAACGTAGCGTAAATAAATTACTCACGTCTGCAATTATCGAGTGTGACACTTTCTTTCTCACGGAGTGGTTTTCTTTCCGTGCCAGAAGTTCGTAAAACAATTAGGAAAAATTAGAAAAAATAGGACAAGGAGTTACATCCGGTTTCACGGCGAAAATAGACGAACGAAGCGGAAATAAATTACTCACGTCTGCAATTGTCCAGTGTGACACTTTCTTTTCACGGAGTGGTTTTCTTTTTACGCCAGAAGTTCGTCAAAATATTAGGAAAAATGAGAAAAAATAGGACAAGGAGTTACATCCGGTTTCACGGCGAAAATAGACGAACGAAGCGGAAATAAATTACTCACGTCTGCAATTATCTAGTGTAACACTTTCTTTCCACGAAGTGGTTTTCTCTTCATGCCAGAAGTTCGTAAAAAAATTAGGAAAAATGAGAAAAAATAGGACAAGGAGTTACATTCGGTTTCACGGCGAAAATAGACGAACGAAGCGGAAATAAATTACTCACGTCTGCAATTATCTAGTGTGACACTTTCTTTTTACGAAGTGGTTTTCTTTTCATGCCAGAAGTGCATCAAAAAATTAGGAAAAATTAGAAAAAATGGGACAAGGAGTTACATCCGGTTTCACGGCGAAAATAGACGAACGAAGCGGAAATAAATTACTCACGTCTGCAATTATCGAGTGTGACACTTTCTTTCTCACGGAGTGGTTTTCTTTTCATTCCAGAAGTTCGTAAAAAAATGAGGAAAAATGAGAAACAATAGGACAAGGAGTTACATCCGGTTTCACGGCGAAAATAGACGAACGAAGCGAAAATAAATTACTCACGTCTGCAAATATCGAGTGTGACACTTTCTCTTCATGGAGTGGTTTTCTTTTCATACCAGAAGTTCGTAAAAAAATTAGTAAAAATTTGAAAAAATAGGACAAGGAGTTACATCCGGTTTCACGGCGAAAATAGACGAACGAAGCGGAAATAAATTACTCACGTCTGCAATTATCCAGTGTGACACTTTCTTTTTATGGAGTGGATTTCTTTTCGTGCCAGAAGTTCGTAAAACAATTAGGAAAAATCAGAAAAAATAGGACAAGGAGTTACATTCGGTTTCACGGCGAAAATAGACGAATGAAGCGGAAATAAATTACTCACGTCTGCAATTATCTAGTGTGACACTTTCTTTTCACGAAGTGATTTTCTTTTCATGCCAGAAGTGCATCAAAAAATTAGTAAAAATCAGAAAAAATAGGACAAGGAGTTACATCCGGTTTCACGGCGAAGATAGACGACCGAAGCGGAAATAAATTACTCACGTCTGCAATTATCGAGTGTGATACTTTCTTTTCACGGAGTGGTTTTTTTTTCATGCCAAAAGTTCGTAAAAAAAATTGGGAAAAATTAGAAAAAATAGGACAAGGAGTTACATCCGGTTTCACGGCGAAAATAGACGAACGTAGCGTAAATAAATTACTCACGTCTGCAATTATCGAGTGTGACACTTTCTTCCTCACGGAGTGGTTTTCTTTCCGTGCCAGAAGTTCGTAAAACAATTAGGAAGAATCAGAAAAAATAGGACAAGGAGTTACATTTGGTTTCACGGCGAAAATAGACGAACGAAGCGGAAATAAATTACTCACGTCTGCAATTATCTAGTGTGACACTTTCTTTACACGAAGTGGTTTTCTTTTCATGCCAGAAGTGCATCAAAAAATTAGGAAAAATTAGAAAATATAGGACAAGGAGTTACATCCGGTTTCACGGCGAAAATAGACGAACGAAGTGGAAATAAATTACTCACGTCTGCAATTATCTAGTGTAACACTTTCTTTCCACGGAGTGGTTTTCTCTTCATGCCAGAAGTTCGTAAAAAAATTAGGAAAAATGAGAAAAAATAGGACAAGGAGTTACATTCGGTTTCACGGCGAAAATAGACGAACGAAGCGGAAATAAATTACTCACGTCTGCAATTATCTAGTGTGACTTTTTTTTTTCACGGAGTGGTTTTCTTTTCATGCCAGAAGTGCATCAAAAAATTAGGAAAAATTAGAAAAAATAGGACAAGGAGTTACATTCGGTTTCACGGCGAAAATAGACGAACGAAGCGGAAATAAATTACTCACGTCTGCAATTATCTAGTGTGACACTTTCGTTTCACGAAGTGGTTTTCTTTTCATGCCAGAAGTGCATCAAAAAATTAGGAAAAATTAGAAGAAATGGGACAAGGAGTTACATCCGGTTTCACGGCGAAAATAGACGAACGAAGCGGAAATAAATTACTCACGTCTGCAATTATCGAGTGTGACACTTTCTTTCTCACGGAGTGGTTTTCTTTTCATTCCAGAAGTTCGTAAAAAAATTAGGAAAAATGAGAAAAAATAGGACAAGAAGTAACATCCGGTTTCACGGCGAAAATAGACGAACGAAGCGGAAATAAATTACTCACGTCTGCAATTATCTAGTGTGACACTTTCTTTTTATGGAGTGGATTTCTTTTCGTGCCAGAAGTTCGTAAAACAATTACAAAAAATCAGAAAAAATAGGACAAGGAGTTACATCCGGTTTCACGGCGAAAATAGACGAACGAAGCGGAAATAAATTACTCACGTCTGCAATTATCTAGTGTAACACTTTCTTTCCACGGAGTGGTTTTCTCTTCATGCCAGAAGTTCGTAAAACAATTAGGAAAAATTAGAAAAAATAGGACAAGGAGTTACATCCGGTTTCACGGCGAAAATAGACGAACGAAGCGGAAATAAATTACTCACGTTGTTTTATGCTCGAAACTCGTCAGGGAAAAGGAAATTATAACGGGATGAAACGAACGACGCTGACGCTGTGTGGCCATTTTGGTACGAGAGACGCTCTGTCGGCCCTTTGCCTTACCGACGCCTATGCGCCATCTATTGGTGGCGGCACGCACACAACATCTCCCCCTTTTTATTTAAACATTTTTCTTCTATACAGGAGTAGATGTGTACAGTCTCAGCTTACGATCTAGTTTTATTTATTGTTATTTTTTTTTTTTTTTTTTTTTCATTTTTTTTTTAATATAATCTTTTCGCCACACTGGCGGTCTTCTTACTCTAGATTCTCTTTGTTTGGTCTCAGGAATAGGAACTTGTGCTGGTGGATTTACACCAAAATCTTTGGTTTCGTTCGGTTTTTGACTGACTATTCGTTTGTTGTTTTCGGGTTGATTTATAACTTTGCTAACGTCATTTTCCAGGTCCTCTGGAATAGGTCCGTTAGCATCGGTGTTTGCTCCATTTGGAGTTTGGTACGGTCCGGGCACAAGATGCCAACGGTTACGGTGGATTTTGCCATTTTTGGTCTGAACAATATACGACCTTGGTTCGGCTGTTTTGTGTAATATTTTCCCGTACAGTCTGAGATCTATGATCCATACCATGTCCCCCTTTTTTAAGTCGCTCAAGTTTCGAGAACGGTGTCTCCGATTGAAGTTGTTCCCTACTGTTTCTTTTCTCTCTTTTTCTTTATTTTGTACGTCTTTGTCAGGCAATATAGGATTCATTTGGCTTGGTAAGACTGGGATTTGCGATCTGATTTTCCTGGAAAATAACAGTTCGGCAGGACTGTATCCGTTTTCTAGCGGTGTGGATCGGTATGCCAGTAACCCCAAATGGATATCATTAGACTTTTTGATGATGTTTTTAGCTATTTTCACTGCGGCTTCAATCGCTCCGTTACTTTGCGGGAAGTGAGGAGAACTGGTTATGTGGGTAAACCCGTAGGTTTTTGCAAATTCACCAAACTCTGTAGTAAATTGTGGACCGTTATCCGTGCGAACGATTTCCGGTATACCCATTCTGGCAAACAATTCCTTGCAAATTTTTATTATGTCTCTAGTCAGCATGGATGATAGTGGAAATATCTCGAAGAAGCGAGAGTAGTAGTCCGTAGTAATGAGATACCACTTCTCTAGTTTAAAAAGGTCTATTCCTATCTTTTGCCAAGGTCTTAGCGGAAATTGTTCGCTTACAAAGGGTTGTTGCGGATTGGTTCGGTTCTCAATGCAATTAGGACAATTTGCAACAAGATTTTTCAACTGAGTTGATAGTCCGAGCCACCACACAGATTGTCGAGCTCGGTCTCTACACTTGGTTACTCCGAGGTGACCCTCGTGTAGCTTATTTAAAGTTTCTTCTTGCAGGTTTCGGGGAATTACCAGCCGGTTATTGAACAGTAAAAACCCTTCGCCTACAGAGAAATTGTTTTTGAATGGTTCGTATCTACGCATTTCTAGTGGTAGGTTACTTTTTATAGGCCAAGAAGTGAGACAATATTTTGCGAGCGTTTGACACATAGCGTCGTTTTCTTGTTCAGTTTGTATTTGTTTCAGCTTCTTGTCCTGTGCTGGCAGATGCTTGATCACTGAGTTGACAAAGGCTTCGACTTCATTTTCTAATTCGTGATCTCCTTCTGACGTAAACTGCAACGGGTTGCGTGAAAGTGCATCTGCCAGCACAAGCGTTTTGCCTGGACTATAAATTACTTTATAAGTATACCGCATCAAACGGATTCTAATACGTTGTAGTCGAGGAGTTAGATTGTCCACAGGAGTGGTTTGAAGGATCTGGAGAAGCGGCTTATGATCTGTTTCCAGGGTTACACAGATGCCACATATATATTCTTTGAACCTATCTGCAGCACTGGCTAAGGCTAACGCTTCTTTTTCAATCTGGGAGTATCTTTGTTGAGCTTCGCTCAAGGTACGTGAACCGTATGCTACTATTTGCCGGTCGCCACTTGAACCCTGTAGGAGTACGTATCCTAAGCCATAGCTCGATGCATCCGCCTGTATGCATATTTCTTTTGTGAAATCAAAGTAAGCTAGTACAGGTGCGCTTCGGAGTAACTCTTTGACTCGCTGAAACGCCTTCTCTTGGGGGCTGTCCCAGAGAAATACTGAGTCTTTTTTCAGTAAAGAGTTGAGTGGTTCAAGGAGGGAGGACCTATTTGGGATAAATCTCGCAGCAAAGTTTACCATGCCTAGAAATTGCATGACCGATTCTTTGTTATGTGGTACTGGGTATCCAACGATCGCTGATACTCTATCGGGCGATATTTTAATACCTTCTGATGAGACAACGTGGCCAAGGAATTCTATTTCACTGACTCCAAAGGCACATTTTGATTTGTTGAGTGTAATGCCTTGTTCTTTAATACGTCTCAAGGCCTCTCTAAGAATTGAATCATGTTCCTCGATAGAGTTAGCAAATATCAAAATATCGTCGACGTGGATAAGTACGTTAGACATGTCGTGAAAAATTTGAGAGTAGATTTTAGAGAAATAATCCGGTGCACAATTTATCCCAAATGGCAGGCGTTTGAACATGAATCTCCCGAATGGAGTTATAAACGTTGTCAAAGGCTGACTCTCTTTTTCAAGTTTTAATTGATAAAACCCAGACTTTGCATCGAGTCGACTGAAAATAGTAGCTCCATTTAAGCGTGCGAGTGTATGTTCGACCTTTGGAATGGGAAACACTGGGCGTAACACATTCTTGTTCAGTTCTGTGTAATCGCAACACAGTCTTATAGACTTGTCTTTTGGGACGCATACGATTGGACTACACCATGGAGTTGGGAGCTCCGCTGGTTCAATGACTCCATCGCTTAACATCCTATCAAGTTCTGATTTGAGTTTGTCCATTAGAGGAATGGGCACTACCCGTGGTGTCGACAGACAAAATGGCCTAGCATCTTCTTTTAAATGGATTTTTAGTTCCTGCTTGAAGTTACCTAGCCCTTTGAATATTTCTGGAAATTCGCTTTCAGCCTTGACTGTTGACTCCACAGGTAATTTTTCTGTTAACGCTGTCATGTATACTAATTTGAATTTCTTTAGAGCGTCACGCCCGAGGAGATTTCTTTTCAGATTCTGAATGACGTAGAACGACACTGTACCTTTGGTTTCGTTAATTTGAACCGCTAAGTCGATAACCCCTACAACCTCTAAACTTCTACCATCAGGACCATTAATAATATCTTTGTTATCTTTTATAAATTGCACGTATGCCTCTGGGATTTCTTTAAGAGAAATGCATGTTACCTCTGCGCCAGTGTCTATTAGGAACTTAGATTTAACCTTAAAGTCTTTAATGCACACGTCTACACTGTAGTCTTCATGTGATGACATCTGACGGTTGGTGTGACCCAAGAAATGTTTCGTGGGCTCCTCTTCGTGGTTCTCGTAGGCCACGTTCGGTTGATCCTCACCTTCTGCGTTGAGTACGGCCTTGGACCTGCATACTTTATCCCAATGTCCTATCTTTTGACATTTGCGACACTTGGACTGGGACGCAGGGCATCGTAGAGACTTGTGGAAAGATAATCCACACTTCGGACATGGAAAGTTGTCCATTGTTTTCTTAGACGCACCCTGATTTGGTGGGGCGCTCTTATTTTTGTTTGGTTTCTTGAAGTTCACACGATGGACTTCTGACGTCACAGCTGAGTTGTCTTGTTGAAGGACTTTGCTTTGCTTTTGCTGGACTTCTGCTTGTCGAGAAATCGTAACGGCTTTCTCTAGCGTCAGGTCGGATATAAGCTGTAGTCGCTCGGACGTTCTGCAATCCGATAAGCCAATGACGATTCGATCTCGGATGAACTGATCCTTTAGATTCCCATAGTCACAGGATTCTGCTAGTGTGTGTAATGACGTGATAAATTCATCTACTGTCTCACCTGGACGCTGTGATCTTGAGTGGAAGACGAATCGCTCGAATATTACGTTTTTCTTAGGCGTTAAATAATTTGAGAACGCGTTTAGTACCTCTTCAAATGTTCTCGAATCAGCATCTGGTAGGACTTGACTCAAGATTTCTTCGCTCTTTTCCCCTAGGATGTAGCACAGAATGTCGATTTTGTCCTTGTCCGGCTTGCTGGACAAATTGGCAACGTTAATGTAACGTTCGAAGCGTTTCCTCCAAGCGGCCCATTGCTCGGGCTTTGAAAAGTCAAAACTGCTCGGTGGTAGAACGGGTATCATGTTTTGAACGGATGTCATGTTTTGAACGTTTGGAACCGATTGAGAAACTTCAACTGATTGAGGGGTTGTACCGTTCTGTATTGCCGGCCGGTATATTGCAACCGTCTCGCCACGTTTTCGACGTTACGCACTATTTGTTTGAAATTTGTCTCGCTTATAGTTCTGTGCACAATTAATGCACTCCCGATTAGCTCTAAGGCTTCGCGGCTCGAACAGACACACTTAGCACCATGTTTTATGCTCGAAACTCGTCAGGGAAAAGGAAATTATAACGGGATGAAACAAACGACGCTGACGCTGTGTGGCCATCTTGGTACGAGAGACGCTCTGTCGGCCCTTTGCCTTACCGACGCCTATGCGCCATCTATTGGTGGCGGCACGCACACAACACACGTCTGCAATTGTCCAGTGTGACACTTTCTTTTCACGGAGTGGTTTTCATTTTACGCCAGAAGTTCGTCAAAATATTAGGAAAAATGAGAAAAAATAGGACAAGGAGTTACATCCGGTTTCACGGCGAAAATAGACGAACGAAGCGGAAATAAATTACTCACGTCTGCAATTATCTAGTGTAACACTTTCTTTCCACGAAGTGGTTTTCTCTTCATGCCAGAAGTTCGTAAAAAAATTAGGAAAAATGAGAAAAAATAGGACAAGGAGTTACATTCGGTTTCACGGCGAAAATAGACGAACGAAGCGGAAATAAATTACTCACATCTGCAATTATCTAGTGTGACACTTTCTTCTCACGAAGTGGTTTTCTTTTCATGCCAGAAATGCATCAAAAAATTAGGAAAAATTAGAAAAAATGGGACAAGGAGTTACATCCGGTTTCACGGCGAAAATAGACGAACGAAGCGGAAATAAATTACTCACGTCTGCAATTATCGAGTGTGACACTTTCTTTCTCACGGAGTGGTTTTCTTTTCATTCCAGAAGTTCGTAAAAAAATTAGGAAAAATGAGAAACAATAGGACAAGGAGTTACATCCGGTTTCACGGCGAAAATAGACGAACGAAGCGAAAATAAATTACTCACGTCTGCAAATATCGAGTGTGACACTTTCTCTTCAAGGAGTGGTTTTCTTTTCATACCAGAAGTTCGTAAAAAAATTAGTGAAAATTTGAAAAAATAGGACAAGGAGTTACATCCGGTTTCACGGCGAAAATAGACGAACGAAGCGGAAATAAATTACTCACGTCTGCAATTATCTAGTGTGACACTTTCTTTTTATGGAGTGGATTTCTTTTCGTGCCAGAAGTTCGTAAAACAATTAGGAAAAATCAGAAAAAATAGGACAAGGAGTTACATTCGGTTTCACGGCGAAAATAGACGAACGAAGCGGAAATAAATTACTCACGTCTGCAATTATCTAGTGTGACACTTTCTTTTCACGAAGTGGTTTTCTTTTCATGCCAGAAGTGCATCAAAAAATTAGGAAAAATCAGAAAAAATAGGACAAGGAGTTACATCCGGTTTCACGGCGAAAATAGACGACCGAAGCGGAAATAAATTACTCACGTCTGCAATTATCGAGTGTGATACTTTCTTTTCACGGAGTGGTTTTTTTTTCATGCCAAAAGTTCGTAAAAAAAATTGGGAAAAATTAGAAAAAATAGGACAAGGAGTTACATCCGGTTTCACGGCGAAAATAGACGAACGTAGCGTAAATAAATTACTCACGTCTGCAATTATCGAGTGTGACACTTTCTTTCTCACGGAGTGGTTTTCTTTCCGTGCCAGAAGTTCGTAAAACAATTAGGAAGAATCAGAAAAAATAGGACAAGGAGTTACATTTGGTTTCACGGCAAAAATAGACGAACGAAGCGGAAATAAATTACTCACGTCTGCAATTATCTAGTGTGACACTTTCTTTACACGAAGTGGTTTTCTTTTCATGCCAGAAGTGCATCAAAAAATTAGGAAAGATTAGAAAAAATAGGACAAGGAGTTACATCCGGTTTCACGGCGAAAATAGACGAACGAAGCGGAAATAAATTACTCACGTCTGCAATTATCTAGTGTAACACTTTCTTTCCACGGAGTGGTTTTCTCTTCATGCCAGAAGTTCGTAAAAAAATTAGGAAAAATGAGAAAAAATAGGACAAGGAGTTACATTCGGTTTCACGGCGAAAATAGACGAACGAAGCGGAAATAAATTACTCACGTCTGCAATTATCTAGTGTGACTTTTTTTTTTCACGGAGTGGTTTTCTTTTCATGCCAGAAGTGCATCAAAAAATTAGGAAAAATTAGAAAAAATAGGACAAGGAGTTACATTCGGTTTCACGGCGAAAATAGACGAACGAAGCGGAAATAAATTACTCACGTCTGCAATTATCTAGTGTGACACTTTCGTTTCACGAAATTGTTTTCTTTTCATGCCAGAAGTGCATCAAAAAATTAGGAAAAATTAGAAGAAATGGGACAAGGAGTTACATCCGGTTTCACGGCGAAAATAGACGAACGAAGCGGAAATAAATTACTCACGTCTGCAATTATCGAGTGTGACACTTTCTTTCTCACGGAGTGGTTTTCTTTTCATTCCAGAAGTTCGTAAAAAAATTAGGAAAAATGAGAAAAAATAGGACAAGAAGTAACATCCGGTTTCACGGCGAAAATAGACGAACGAAGCGGAAATAAATTACTCACGTCTGCAATTATCTTGTGTGACACTTTCTTTTCATGGAGTGGATTTCTTTTCGTGCCAGAAGTTCGTAAAACAATTAGGAAAAATCAGAAAAAATAGGACAAGGAGTTACATTCGGTTTCACGGCGAAAATAGACGAACGAAGCGTAAATAAATTACTCACGTCTGCAATTATCGAGTGTGACACTTTCTTTCTCACGGAGTGGTTTTCTTTCCGTGCCAGAAGTTTGTAAAACAACTAGGAAGAATAAGAAAAAATAGGACAAGGAGTTACATTTGGTTTCACGGCGAAAATAGACGAACGAAGCGGAAATAAATTACTCACGTCTGCAATTATCTAGTGTGACACTTTCTTTACACGAAGTGGTTTTCTTTTCATGCCAGAAGTGCATGAAAAAATTAGGAAAAATTAGAAAAAATAGGACAAGGAGTTACATCCGGTTTCACGGCGAAAATAGACGAACGTAGCGTAAATAAATTACTCACGTCTGCAATTATCGAGTGTGACACTTTCTTTCTCACGGAGTGGTTTTCTTTTCGTGCCAGAAGTTCGTAAAACAATTAGGAAGAATCAGAAAAAATAGGACAAGGAGTTACATTTGGTTTCACGGCGAAAATAGACGAACGAAGCGGAAATAAATTACTCACGTCTGCAATTATCGAGTGTGACACTTTCTTTCTCACGGAGTGGTTTTCTTTTCATTCCAGAAGTTCGTAAAAAAATTAGGAAAAATGAGAAAAAATAGGACAAGAAGTAACATCCGGTTTCACGGCGAAAATAGACGAACGAAGCGGAAATAAATTACTCACGTCTGCAATTATCTTGTGTGATACTTTCTTTTCACGGAGTGGTTTTTTTTTCATGCCAAAAGTTCGTAAAAAAAATTGGGAAAAATTAGAAAAAATAGGACAAGGAGTTACATCCGGTTTCACGGCGAAAATAGACGAACGTAGCGTAAATAAATTACTCACGTCTGCAATTATCGAGTGTGACACTTTCTTTCTCACGGAGTGGTTTTCTTTCCGTGCCAGAAGTTTGTAAAACAACTAGGAAGAATAAGAAAAAATAGGACAAGGAGTTACATTTGGTTTCACGGCGAAAATAGACGAACGAAGCGGAAATAAATTACTCACGTCTGCAATTATCTAGTGTGACACTTTCTTTCCACGGAGTGGTTTTCTCTTCATGCCAGAAGTTCGTAAAAAAATTAGGAAAAATGAGAAAAAATAGGACGAGGAGTTACATTCGGTTTCACGGCGAAAATAGACGAACGTAGCGTAAATAAATTACTCACGTCTGCAATTATCGAGTGTGACACTTTCTTTCTCACGGAGTGGTTTTCTTTCCGTGCCAGAAGTTCGTAAAACAATTAGGAAAAATTAGAAAAAATAGGACAAGGAGTTACATCCGGTTTCACGGCGAAAATAGACGAACGAAGCGGAAATAAATTACTCACGTCTGCAATTGTCCAGTGTGACACTTTCTTTTCACGGAGTGGTTTTCTTTTTACGCCAGAAGTTCGTCAAAATATTAGGAAAAATGAGAAAAAATAGGACAAGGAGTTACATCCGGTTTCACGGCGAAAATAGACGAACGAAGCGGAAATAAATTACTCACGTCTGCAATTATCTAGTGTAACACTTTCTTTCCACGAAGTGGTTTTCTCTTCATGCCAGAAGTTCGTAAAAAAATTAGGAAAAATGAGAAAAAATAGGACAAGGAGTTACATTCGGTTTCACGGCGAAAATAGACGAACGAAGCGGAAATAAATTACTCACGTCTGCAATTATCTAGTGTGACACTTTCTTTTTACGAAGTGGTTTTCTTTTCATGCCAGAAGTGCATCAAAAAATTAGGAAAAATTAGAAAAAATGGGACAAGGAGTTACATCCGGTTTCACGGCGAAAATAGACGAACGAAGCGGAAATAAATTACTCACGTCTGCAATTATCGAGTGTGACACTTTCTTTCTCACGGAGTGGTTTTCTTTTCATTCCAGAAGTTCGTAAAAAAATGAGGAAAAATGAGAAACAATAGGACAAGGAGTTACATCCGGTTTCACGGCGAAAATAGACGAACGAAGCGAAAATAAATTACTCACGTCTGCAAATATCGAGTGTGACACTTTCTCTTCATGGAGTGGTTTTCTTTTCATACCAGAAGTTCGTAAAAAAATTAGTAAAAATTTGAAAAAATAGGACAAGGAGTTACATCCGGTTTCACGGCGAAAATAGACGAACGAAGCGGAAATAAATTACTCACGTCTGCAATTATCCAGTGTGACACTTTCTTTTTATGGAGTGGATTTCTTTTCGTGCCAGAAGTTCGTAAAACAATTAGGAAAAATCAGAAAAAATAGGACAAGGAGTTACATTCGGTTTCACGGCGAAAATAGACGAATGAAGCGGAAATAAATTACTCACGTCTGCAATTATCTAGTGTGACACTTTCTTTTCACGAAGTGATTTTCTTTTCATGCCAGAAGTGCATCAAAAAATTAGTAAAAATCAGAAAAAATAGGACAAGGAGTTACATCCGGTTTCACGGCGAAGATAGACGACCGAAGCGGAAATAAATTACTCACGTCTGCAATTATCGAGTGTGATACTTTCTTTTCACGGAGTGGTTTTTTTTTCATGCCAAAAGTTCGTAAAAAAAATTGGGAAAAATTAGAAAAAATAGGACAAGGAGTTACATCCGGTTTCACGGCGAAAATAGACGAACGTAGCGTAAATAAATTACTCACGTCTGCAATTATCGAGTGTGACACTTTCTTCCTCACGGAGTGGTTTTCTTTCCGTGCCAGAAGTTCGTAAAACAATTAGGAAGAATCAGAAAAAATAGGACAAGGAGTTACATTTGGTTTCACGGCGAAAATAGACGAACGAAGCGGAAATAAATTACTCACGTCTGCAATTATCTAGTGTGACACTTTCTTTACACGAAGTGGTTTTCTTTTCATGCCAGAAGTGCATCAAAAAATTAGGAAAGATTAGAAAAAATAGGACAAGGAGTTACATCCGGTTTCACGGCGAAAATAGACGAACGAAGCGGAAATAAATTACTCACGTCTGCAATTATCTAGTGTAACACTTTCTTTCCACGGAGTGGTTTTCTCTTCATGCCAGAAGTTCGTAAAAAAATTAGGAAAAATGAGAAAAAATAGGACAAGGAGTTACATTCGGTTTCACGGCGAAAATAGACGAACGAAGCGGAAATAAATTACTCACGTCTGCAATTATCTAGTGTGACTTTTTTTTTTCACGGAGTGGTTTTCTTTTCATGCCAGAAGTGCATCAAAAAATTACGAAAAATTAGAAAAAATAGGACAAGGAGTTACATTCGGTTTCACGGCGAAAATAGACGAACGAAGCGGAAATAAATTACTCACGTCTGCAATTATCTAGTGTGACACTTTCGTTTCACGAAGTGGTTTTCTTTTCATGCCAGAAGTGCATCAAAAAATTAGGAAAAATTAGAAGAAATGGGACAAGGAGTTACATCCGGTTTCACGGCGAAAATAGACGAACGAAGCGGAAATAAATTACTCACGTCTGCAATTATCGAGTGTGACACTTTCTTTCTCACGAAGTGGTTTTCTTTTCATTCCAGAAGTTCATAAAAAAATTAGGAAAAATGAGAAAAAATAGGACAAGAAGTAACATCCGGTTTCACGGCGAAAATAGACGAACGAAGCGGAAATAAATTACTCACGTCTGCAATTATCTTGTGTGACACTTTCTTTTCATGGAGTGGATTTCTTTTCGTGCCAGAAGTTCGTAAAACAATTAGGAAAAATCAGAAAAAATAGGACAAGGAGTTACATTCGGTTTCACGGCGAAAATAGACGAACGAAGCGGAAATAAATTACTCACGTCTGCAATTATCTAGTGTGACACTTTCTTTTCACGAAGTGGTTTTCTTTTCATGCCAGAAGTGCATCAAAAAATTAGGAAAAATCAGAAAAAATAGGACAAGGAGTTACATCCGGTTTCACGGCGAAAATAGACGACCGAAGCGGAAATAAATTACTCACGTCTGCAATTATCGAGTGTGATACTTTCTTTTCACGAAGTGGTTTTTTTTTCATGCCAAAAGTTCGTAAACAAAATTGGGAAAAATTAGAAAAAATAGGACAAGGAGTTACATCCGGTTTCACGGCGAAAATAGACGAACGTAGCGTAAATAAATTACTCACGTCTGCAATTATCGAGTGTGACACTTTCTTTCTCACGGAGTGGTTTTCTTTTCGTGCCAGAAGTTCGTAAAACAATTAGGAAGAATCAGAAAAAATAGGACAAGGAGTTACATTTGGTTTCACGGCGAAAATAGACGAACGAAGCGGAAATAAATTACTCACGTCTGCAATTATCTAGTGTGACACTTTCTTTACACGAAGTGGTTTTCTTTTCATGCCAGAAGTGCATCAAAAAATTAGGAAAAATTAGAAAAAATAGGACAAGGAGTTACATCCGGTTTCACGGCGAAAAAAGACGAACGAAGCGGAAATAAATTACTCACGTCTGCAATTATCTAGTGTAACACTTTTTTTCCACGGAGTGGTTTTCTCTTCATGCCAGAAGTTCGTAAAAAAATTAGGAAAAATAAGAAAAAATAGGACAAGGAGTTACATTCGGTTTCACGGCGAAAATAGACGAACGGAGCGGAAATAAATTACTCACGTCTGCAATTATCTAGTGTGACTTTTTTTTTTCACGGAGTGGTTTTCTTTTCATGCCAGAAGTGCATCAAAAAATTAGGAAAAATTAGAAAAAATAGGACAAGGAGTTACATTCGGTTTCACAGCGAAAATAGACGAACGAAGCGGAAATAAATTACTCACGTCTGCAATTATCTAGTGTGACTTTTTCTTTTTACGGAGTGGTTTTCTGTTCATGCCAGAAGTGCATCAAAAAATTAGGAAAAATTAGAAAAAATAGGACAAGGAGTTACATTCGGTTTCACGGCGAAAATAGACGAACGAAGCGGAAATAAATTACTCACGTCTGCAATTATCTAGTGTGACACTTTCTTTTCACGAAGTGGTTTTCTTTTCATGCCAGAAGTGCATCAAAAAATTAGGAAAAATTAGAAAAAATGGGACAAGGAGTTACATCCGGTTTCACGGCGAAAATAGACGAACGAAGCGGAAATAAATTACTCACGTCTGCAATTATCGAGTGTCACACTTTCTTTCTCACGGAGTGGTTTTCTTTTCATTCCAGAAGTTCGTAAAAAAATTAGGAAAAATGAGAAAAAATAGGACAAGAAGTAACATCCGGTTTCACGGCGAAAATAGACGTACGAAGCGGAAATAAATTACTCACGTCTGCAATTATCGAGTGTGACACTTTCTTTTTCACGGAGTGGTTTTCTTTTCATGCCAGAGGTTCGTAACAAAATTGGGAAAGATTAGATAAAATAGGACAAGGAGTTACATCCGGTTTCACGGCGAAAATAGACGAACGAAGAGGAAATAAATTACTCACGTCTGCAATTATCGAGTGTGACACTTTCTTTCTCACAGAGTGGTTTTCTTTTCATTCCAGAAGTTCGTAAAAAAATGAGGAAGAATTAGAAAAAATTGGACAAGGAGTCACATCCGGTTTCACGGCGAAAATAGACGTACGAAGCGGAAATAAATTACTCACGTCTGCAATTATCAAGTGTGACACTTTCTTTTCACGGAGTGGTTTTTTTTTCATGCCAAAAGTTCGTAAAAAAATTGGGAAAAATTAGAAAAAATAGGACAAGGAGTTACATCCGGTTTCACGGCGAAAATAGACGAACGTAGCGTAAATAAATTACTCACGTCTGCAATTATCGAGTGTGACACTTTCTTTCTCACGGAGTGGTTTTCTTTCCGTGCCAGAAGTTCGTAAAACAATTAGGAAAAATCAGAAAAAATAGGACAAGGAGTTACATTTGGTTTCACGGCGAAAATAGACGAACGAAGCGGAAATAAATTACTCACGTCTGCAATTATCTAGTGTGACACTTTCTTTACACGAAGTGTTTTTCTTTTCATGCCAGAAGTGCATCAAAAAATTAGGAAAAATTAGAAAAAATAGGACAAGGAGTTACATTCGGTTTCACGGCGAAAATAGACGAACGAAGCGGAAATAAATTACTCACGTCTGCAATTATCTAGTGTGACACTTTCGTTTCACGAAGTGGTTTTCTTTTCATGCCAGAAGTGCATCAAAAAATTAGGAAAAATTAGAAGAAATGGGACAAGGAGTTACATCCGGTTTCACGGCGAAAATAGACGAACGAAGCGGGAATATATTACTCACGTCTGCAATTATCGAGTGTGACACTTTCTTTCTCACGGAGTGGTTTTCTTTTCATTCCAGAAGTTCGTAAAAAAATTAGGAAAAATGAGAAAAAATAGGACAAGAAGTAACATCCGGTTTCACGGCGAAAATAGACGAACGAAGCGGAAATAAATTACTCACGTCTGCAATTATCTAGTGTGACACTTTCTTTTTATGGAGTGGATTTCTTTTCGTGCCAGAAGTTCGTAAAACAATTAGGAAAAATCAGAAAAAATAGGACAAGGAGTTACATTCGGTTTCACGGCGAAAATAGACGAACGAAGCGGAAATAAATTACTCACGTCTGCAATTATCTAGTGTGACACTTTCTTTTCACGAAGTGGTTTTCTTTTCATGCCAGAAGTGCATCAAAAAATTAGTAAAAATCAGAAAAAATAGGACAAGGAGTTACATCCGGTTTCACGGCGAAAATAGACGACCGAAGCGGAAATAAATTACTCACGTCTGCAATTATCAAGTGTGATACTTTCTTTTCACGGAGTGGTTTTTTTTTCATGCCAAAAGTTCGTAAAAAAAATTGGGAAAAATCAGAAAAAATAGGACAAGGAGTTACATCCGGTTTCACGGCGAAAATAGACGAACGTAGCGTAAATAAATTACTTACGTCTGCAATTATCGAGTGTGACACTTTCTTTCTCACGGAGTGGTTTTCTTTCCGTACCAGAAGTTCGTAAAACAATTAGGAAGAATCAGAAAAAATAGGACAAGGAGTTACATTTGGTTTCACGGCGAAAATAGACGAACGAAGCGGAAATAAATTACTCACGTCTGCAATTATCTAGTGTGACACTTTCTTTACACGAAGTGGTTTTCTTTTCATGCCAGAAGTGCATCAAAAAATTAGGAAAAATTAGAAAAAATAGGACAAGGAGTTACATCCGGTTTCACGGCGAAAATAGACGAACGAAGCGGAAATAAATTACTCACGTCTGCAATTATCTAGTGTAACACTTTCTTTCCACGGAGTGGTTTTCTCTTCATGCCAGAAGTTCGTAAAAAAATTAGGAAAAATGAGAAAAAATAGGACAAGGAGTTACATTCGGTTTCACGGCGAAAATAGACGAACGAAGCGGAAATAAATTACTCACGTCTGCAATTATCTAGTGTGACTTTTTTTTTCAGGGAGTGGTTTTCTTTTCATGCCAGAAGTGCATCAAAAAATTAGGAAAAATTAGAAAAAATAGGACAAGGAGTTACATTCGGTTTCACGGCGAAAATAGACGAACGAAGCGGAAATAAATTACTCACGTCTGCAATTATCTAGTGTGACACTTTCGTTTCACGAAGTGGTTTTCTTTTCATGCCAGAAGTGCATCAAAAAATTAGGAAAAATTAGAAGATTGGGACAAGGAGTTACATCCGGTTTCACGGCGACAATAGACGAACGAAGCGGAAATGAATTACTCACGTCTGCAATTATCGAGTGTGACACTTTCTTTCTCACGCAGTGGTTTTCTTTTCATTCCAGAAGTTCGTAAAAAAATTAGGAAAAATGAGAAAAAATAGGACAAGAAGTAACATCCGGTTTCACGGCGAAAATAGACGAACGAAGCGGAAATAAATTACTCACGTCTGCAATTATCTAGTGTGACACTTTCTTTTCACGAAGTGGTTTTCTTTTCATGCCAGAAGTGCATCAAAAAATTAGGAAAAATTAGAAAAAATGGGACAAGGAGTTACATCCGGTTTCACGGCGAAAATAGACGAACGAAGCGGAAATAAATTACTCACGTCTGCAATTATCGAGTGTGACACTTTCTTTCTCACGGAGTGGTTTTCTTTTCATTCCAGAAGTTCGTAAAAAAATTAGGAAAAATGAGAAAAAATAGGACAAGAAGTAACATCCGGTTTCACGGCGAAAATAGACGTACGAAGCGGAAATAAATTACTCACGTCTGCAATTATCGAGTGTGACACTTTCTTTTTCACGGAGTGGTTTTCTTTTCATGCCAGAGGTTCGTAACAAAATTGGGAAAGATTAGATAAAATAGGACAAGGAGTTACATCCGGTTTCACGGCGAAAATAGACGAACGAAGAGGAAATAAATTACTCACGTCTGCAATTATCGAGTGTGACACTTTCTTTCTCACAGAGTGGTTTTCTTTTCATTCCAGAAGTTCGTAAAAAAATGAGGAAGAATTAGAAAAAATTGGACAAGGAGTCACATCCGGTTTCACGGCGAAAATAGACGTACGAAGCGGAAATAAATTACTCACGTCTGCAATTATCAAGTGTGACACTTTCTTTTCACGGAGTGGTTTTTTTTTCATGCCAAAAGTTCGTAAAAAAATTGGGAAAAATTAGAAAAAATAGGACAAGGAGTTACATCCGGTTTCACGGCGAAAATAGACGAACGTAGCGTAAATAAATTACTCACGTCTGCAATTATCGAGTGTGACACTTTCTTTCTCACGGAGTGGTTTTCTTTCCGTGCCAGAAGTTCGTAAAACAATTAGGAAAAATCAGAAAAAATAGGACAAGGAGTTACATTTGGTTTCACGGCGAAAATAGACGAACGAAGCGGAAATAAATTACTCACGTCTGCAATTATCTAGTGTGACACTTTCTTTACACGAAGTGTTTTTCTTTTCATGCCAGAAGTGCATCAAAAAATTAGGAAAAATTAGAAAAAATAGGACAAGGAGTTACATTCGGTTTCACGGCGAAAATAGACGAACGAAGCGGAAATAAATTACTCACGTCTGCAATTATCTAGTGTGACACTTTCGTTTCACGAAGTGGTTTTCTTTCCATGCCAGAAGTGCATCAAAAAATTAGGAAAAATTAGAAGAAATGGGACAAGGAGTTACATCCGGTTTCACGGCGAAAATAGACGAACGAAGCGGAAATAAATTACTCACGTCTGCAATTATCGAGTGTGACACTTTCTTTCTCACGGAGTGGTTTTTTTTTTATTCCAGAAGTTCGTAAAAAAATTAGGAAAAATGAGAAAAAATAGGACAAGAAGTAACATCCGGTTTCACGGCGAAAATAGACGAACGAAGCGGAAATAAATTACTCACGTCTGCAATTATCTAGTGTGACACTTTCTTTTTATGGAGTGGATTTCTTTTCGTGCCAGAAGTTCGTAAAACAATTAGGAAAAATCAGAAAAAATAGGACAAGGAGTTACATTCGGTTTCACGGCGAAAATAGACGAACGAAGCGGAAATAAATTACTCACGTCTGCAATTATCTAGTGTGACACTTTCTTTTCACGAAGTGGTTTTCTTTTCATGCCAGAAGTGCATCAAAAAATTAGTAAAAATCAGAAAAAATAGGACAAGGAGTTACATCCGGTTTCACGGCGAAAATAGACGACCGAAGCGGAAATAAATTACTCACGTCTGCAATTATCAAGTGTGATACTTTCTTTTTACGGAGTGGTTTTTTTTTCATGCCAAAAGTTCGTAAAAAAAATTGGGAAAAATTAGAAAAAATAGGACAAGGAGTTACATCCGGTTTCACGGCGAAAATAGACGAACGTAGCGTAAATAAATTACTTACGTCTGCAATTATCGAGTGTGACACTTTCTTTCTCACGGAGTGGTTTTCTTTCCGTACCAGAAGTTCGTAAAACAATTAGGAATAATCAGAAAAAATAGGACAAGGAGTTACATTTGGTTTCACGGCGAAAATAGACGAACGAAGCGGAAATAAATTACTCACGTCTGCAATTATCTAGTGTGACACTTTCTTTACACGAAGTGGTTTTCTTTTCATGCCAGAAGTGCATCAAAAAATTAGGAAAAATTAGAAAAAATAGGACAAGGAGTTACATCCGGTTTCACGGCGAAAATAGACGAACGAAGCGGAAATAAATTACTCACGTCTGCAATTATCTAGTGTAACACTTTCTTTCCACGGAGTGGTTTTCTCTTCATGCCAGAAGTTCGTAAAAAAATTAGGAAAAATGAGAAAAAATAGGACAAGGAGTTACATTCGGTTTCACGGCGAAAATAGACGAACGAAGCGGAAATAAATTACTCACGTCTGCAATTATCTAGTGTGACTTTTTTTTTTCACGGAGTGGTTTTCTTTTCATGCCAGAAGTGCATGAAAAAATTAGGAAAAATCAGAAAAAATAGGACAAGGAGTTACATTCGGTTTCACGGCGAAAATAGACGAACGAAGCGGAAATAAATTACTCACGTCTGCAATTATCTAGTGTGACACTTTCGTTTCACGAAGTGGTTTTCTTTTCATGCCAGAAGTGCATCAAAAAATTAGGAAAAATTAGAAGATTGGGACAAGGAGTTACATCCGGTTTCACGGCGACAATAGACGAACGAAGCGGAAATGAATTACTCACGTCTGCAATTATCGAGTGTGACACTTTCTTTCTCACGCAGTGGTTTTCTTTTCATTCCAGAAGTTCGTAAAAAAATTAGGAAAAATGAGAAAAAATAGGACAAGAAGTAACATCCGGTTTCACGGCGAAAATAGACGAACGAAGCGGAAATAAATTACTCACGTCGGCAATTATCTAGTGTGACACTTTCTTTTCACGAAGTGGTTTTCTTTTCATGCCAGAAGTGCATCAAAAAATTAGGAAAAATTAGAAAAAATGGGACAAGGAGTTACATCCGGTTTCACGGCGAAAATAGACGAACGAAGCGGAAATAAATTACTCACGTCTGCAATTATCGAGTGTGACACTTTCTTTCTCACGGAGTGGTTTTCTTTTCATTCCAGAAGTTCGTAAAAAAATTAGGAAAAATGAGAAAAAATAGGACAAGAAGTAACATCCGGTTTCACGGCGAAAATAGACGTACGAAGCGGAAATAAATTACTCACGTCTGCAATTATCGAGTGTGACACTTTCTTTTTCACGGAGTGGTTTTCTTTTCATGCCAGAGGTTCGTAACAAAATTGGGAAAGATTAGATAAAATAGGACAAGGAGTTACATCCGGTTTCACGGCGAAAATAGACGAACGAAGAGGAAATAAATTACTCACGTCTGCAATTATCGAGTGTGACACTTTCTTTCTCACAGAGTGGTTTTCTTTTCATTCCAGAAGTTCGTAAAAAAATGAGGAAGAATTAGAAAAAATTGGACAAGGAGTCACATCCGGTTTCACGGCGAAAATAGACGTACGAAGCGGAAATAAATTACTCACGTCTGCAATTATCAAGTGTGACACTTTCTTTTCACGGAGTGGTTTTTTTTTCATGCCAAAAGTTCGTAAAAAAATTGGGAAAAATTAGAAAAAATAGGACAAGGAGTTACATCCGGTTTCACGGCGAAAATAGACGAACGAAGAGGAAATAAATTACTCACGTCTGCAATTATCGAGTGTGACACTTTCTTTCTCACGGAGTGGTTTTCTTTCCGTGCCAGAAGTTCGTAAAACAATTAGGAAAAATCAGAAAAAATAGGACAAGGAGTTACATTTGGTTTCACGGCGAAAATAGACGAACGAAGCGGAAATAAATTACTCACGTCTGCAATTATCTAGTGTGACACTTTCTTTACACGAAGTGTTTTTCTTTTCATGCCAGAAGTGCATCAAAAAATTAGGAAAAATTAGAAAAAATAGGACAAGGAGTTACATTCGGTTTCACGGCGAAAATAGACGAACGAAGCGGAAATAAATTACTCACGTCTGCAATTATCTAGTGTGACACTTTCGTTTCACGAAGTAGTTTTCTTTTCATGCCAGGAGTGCATCAAAAAATTAGGAAAAATTAGAAAAAATGGGACAACGAGTTACATCCGGTTTCACGGCGAAAATAGACGAACGAAGCGGAAATAAATTACTCACGTCTGCAATTATCGAGTGTGACACTTTCTTTCTCACGGAGTGGTTTTCTTTTCATTCCAGAAGTTCGTAAAAAAATTAGGAAAAATGAGAAACAATAGGACAAGGAGTTACATCCGGTTTCACGGCGAAAATAGACGAACGAAGCGAAAATAAATTACTCACGTCTGCAAATATCGAGTGTGACACTTTCTTTTCATGGAGTGGTTTTCTTTTCATACCAGAAGTTCGTAAAAAAATTAGCAAAAATTTGAAAAAATAGGACAAGGAGTTACATCCGGTTTCACGGCGAAAATAGACGAACGAAGCGGAAATAAATTACTCACGTCTGCAATTATCTAGTGTGACACTTTCTCTTTATGGAGTGGATTTCTTTTCGTGCCAGAAGTTCGTAAAACAATTAGGAAAAATCAGAAAAAATAGGACAAGGAGTTACATTCGGTTTCACGGCGAAAATAGACGAACGAAGCGGAAATAAATTACTCACGTCTGCAATTATCTAGTGTGACACTTTCTTTTCACGAAGTGGTTTTCTTTTCATGCCAGAAATGCATCAAAAAATTAGGAAAAATCAGAAAAAATAGGACAAGGAGTTACATCCGGTTTCACGGCGAAAATAGACGACCGAAGCGGAAATAAATTACTCACGTCTGCAATTATCGAGTGTGATACTTTCTTTTCACGGAGTGGTTTTTTTTTCATGCCAAAAGTTCGTAAAAAAAATTGGGAAAAATTAGAAAAAATAGGACAAGGAGTTACATCCGGTTTCACGGCGAAAATAGACGAACGTAGCGTAAATAAATTACTCACGTCTGCAATTATCGAGTGTGACACTTTCTTTCTCACGGAGTGGTTTTCTTTCCGTGCCAGAAGTTCGTAAAACAATTAGGAAGAATCAGAAAAAATAGGACAAGGAGTTACATTTGGTTTCACGGCGAAAATAGACGAACGAAGCGGAAATAAATTACTGACGTCTGCAATTATCTAGTGTGACACTTTCTTTACACGAAGTGGTTTTCTTTTCATGCCAGAAGTGCATCAAAAATCAGGAAAAATTAGAAAGAATAGGACAAGGAGTTACATCCGGTTTCACGGCGAAAATAGACGAACGAAGCGGAAATAAATTACTCACGTCTGCAATTATCTAGTGTAACACTTTCTTTCCACGGAGTGCTTTTCTCTTCATGCCAGAAGTTCGTAAAGAAATTAGGAAAAATGAGAAAAAATAGGACAAGGAGTTACATTCGGTTTCACGGCGAAAATAGACGAACGAAGCGGAAATAAATTACTCACGTCTGCAATTATCTAGTGTGACTTTTTTTTTTCACGGAGTGGTTTACTTTTCATGCCAGAAGTGCATCAAAAAATTAGGAAAAATTAGAAAAAATAGGACAAGGAGTTACATTCGGTTTCACGGCGAAAATACACGAACGAAGCGGAAATAAATTACTCACGTCTGCAATTATCTAGTGTGACACTTTCGTTTCACGAAGTGGTTTTCTTTTCATGCCAGAAGTGCATCAAAAAATTAGGAAAAATTAGAAGAAATGGGACAAGGAGTTACATCCGGTTTCACGGCGAAAATAGACGAACGAAGCGGAAATAAATTACTCACGTCTGCAATTATCGAGTGTGACACTTTCTTTCTCACGGAGTGGTTTTCTTTTCATTCCAGAAGTTCGTAAAAAAATTAGGAAAAATGAGAAAAAATAGGACAAGAAGTAACATCCGGTTTCACGGCGAAAATAGACGTACGAAGCGGAAATAAATTACTCACGTCTGCAATTATCGAGTGTGACACTTTCTTTTTCACGGAGTGGTTTTCTTTTCATGCCAGAGGTTCGTAACAAAATTGGGAAAGATTAGATAAGATAGGACAAGAAGTAACATCCGGTTTCACGGCGAAAATAGACGTACGAAGCGGAAATAAATTACTCACGTCTGCAATTATCGAGTGTGACACTTTCTTTTTCACGGAGTGGTTTTCTTTTCATGCCAGAGGTTCGTAACAAAATTGGGAAAGATTAGATAAGATAGGACAAGGAGTTACATTCGGTTTCACGGCGAAAATAGACGAACGAAGCGGAAATAAATTACTCACGTCTGCAATTATCTAGTGTGACACTTTCGTTTCACGAAGTAGTTTTCTTTTCATGCCAGGAGTGCATCAAAAAATTAGGAAAAATTAGAAAAAATGGGACAAGGAGTTACATCCGGTTTCACGGCGAAAATAGACGAACGAAGCGGAAATAAATTACTCACGTCTGCAATTATCGAGTGTGACACTTTCTTTCTCACGGAGTGGTTTTCTTTTCATTCCAGAAGTTCGTAAAAAAATTAGGAAAAATGAGAAACAATAGGACAAGGAGTTACATCCGGTTTCACGGCGAAAATAGACGAACGAAGCGAAAATAAATTACTCACGTCTGCAAATATCGAGTGTGACACTTTCTTTTCATGGAGTGGTTTTCTTTTCATACCAGAAGTTCGTAAAAAAATTAGCAAAAATTTGAAAAAATAGGACAAGGAGTTACATCCGGTTTCACGGCGAAAATAGACGAACGAAGCGGAAATAAATTACTCACGTCTGCAATTATCTAGTGTGACACTTTCTCTTTATGGAGTGGATTTCTTTTCGTGCCAGAAGTTCGTAAAACAATTAGGAAAAATCAGAAAAAATAGGACAAGGAGTTACATTCGGTTTCACGGCGAAAATAGACGAACGAAGCGGAAATAAATTACTCACGTCTGCAATTATCTAGTGTGACACTTTCTTTTCACGAAGTGGTTTTCTTTTCATGCCAGAAATGCATCAAAAAATTAGGAAAAATCAGAAAAAATAGGACAAGGAGTTACATCCGGTTTCACGGCGAAAATAGACGACCGAAGCGGAAATAAATTACTCACGTCTGCAATTATCGAGTGTGATACTTTCTTTTCACGGAGTGGTTTTTTTTTCATGCCAAAAGTTCGTAAAAAAAATTGGGAAAAATTAGAAAAAATAGGACAAGGAGTTACATCCGGTTTCACGGCGAAAATAGACGAACGTAGCGTAAATAAATTACTCACGTCTGCAATTATCGAGTGTGACACTTTCTTTCTCACGGAGTGGTTTTCTTTCCGTGCCAGAAGTTCGTAAAACAATTAGGAAGAATCAGAAAAAATAGGACAAGGAGTTACATTTGGTTTCACGGCGAAAATAGACGAACGAAGCGGAAATAAATTACTGACGTCTGCAATTATCTAGTGTGACACTTTCTTTACACGAAGTGGTTTTCTTTTCATGCCAGAAGTGCATCAAAAATCAGGAAAAATTAGAAAGAATAGGACAAGGAGTTACATCCGGTTTCACGGCGAAAATAGACGAACGAAGCGGAAATAAATTACTCACGTCTGCAATTATCTAGTGTAACACTTTCTTTCCACGGAGTGCTTTTCTCTTCATGCCAGAAGTTCGTAAAGAAATTAGGAAAAATGAGAAAAAATAGGACAAGGAGTTACATTCGGTTTCACGGCGAAAATAGACGAACGAAGCGGAAATAAATTACTCACGTCTGCAATTATCTAGTGTGACTTTTTTTTTTCACGGAGTGGTTTACTTTTCATGCCAGAAGTGCATCAAAAAATTAGGAAAAATTAGAAAAAATAGGACAAGGAGTTACATTCGGTTTCACGGCGAAAATACACGAACGAAGCGGAAATAAATTACTCACGTCTGCAATTATCTAGTGTGACACTTTCGTTTCACGAAGTGGTTTTCTTTTCATGCCAGAAGTGCATCAAAAAATTAGGAAAAATTAGAAGAAATGGGACAAGGAGTTACATCCGGTTTCACGGCGAAAATAGACGAACGAAGCGGAAATAAATTACTCACGTCTGCAATTATCGAGTGTGACACTTTCTTTCTCACGGAGTGGTTTTCTTTTCATTTCAGAAGTTCGTAAAAAAATTAGGAAAAATGAGAAAAAATAGGACAAGAAGTAACATCCGGTTTCACGGCGAAAATAGACGTACGAAGCGGAAATAAATTACTCACGTCTGCAATTATCGAGTGTGACACTTTCTTTTTCACGGAGTGGTTTTCTTTTCATGCCAGAGGTTCGTAACAAAATTGGGAAAGATTAGATAAGATAGGACAAGGAGTTACATCCGGTTTCACGGCGAAAATAGACGAACGAAGAGGAAATAAATTACTCACGTCTGCAATTATCGAGTGTGACACTTTCTTTCTCACAGAGTGGTTTTCTTTTCATTCCAGAAGTTCGTAAAAAAATGAGGAAGAATTAGAAAAAATTGGACAAGGAGTCACATCCGGTTTCACGGCGAAAATAGACGTACGAAGCGGAAATAAATTACTCACGTCTGCAATTATCAAGTGTGACACTTTCTTTTCACGGAGTGGTTTTATTTTCATGCCAAAAGTTCGTAAAAAAATTGGGAAAAATTAGAAAAAATAGGACAAGGAGTTACATCCGGTTTCACGGCGAAAATAGACGAACGTAGCGTAAATAAATTACTCACGTCTGCAATTATCGAGTGTGACACTTTCTTTCTCACGGAGTGGTTTTCTTTCCGTTCCAGAAGTTCGTAAAACAATTAGGAAAAATCAGAAAAAATAGGACAAGGAGTTACATTTGGTTTCACGGCGAAAATAGACGAACGAAGCGGAAATAAATTACTCACGTCTGCAATTATCTAGTGTGACACTTTCTTTACACGAAGTGGTTTTCTTTTCATGCCAGAAGTGCATTAAAAAATTAGGAAAAATTAGAAGATTGGGACAAGGAGTTACATCCGGTTTCACGGCGAAAATAGACGAACGAAGCGGAAATAAATTACTCACGTCTGCAATTATCGAGTGTGACACTTTCTTTCTCACGGAATGGTTTTCTTTTCATTCCAGAAGTTCGTAAAAAAATTAGGAAAAATGAGAAAAAATAGGACAAGAAGTAACATCCGGTTTCACGGCGAAAATAGACGTACGAAGCGGAAATAAATTACTCACGTCTGCAATTATCGAGTGTGACACTTTCTTTTTCACGGAGTGGTTTTCTTTTCATGCCAGAGGTTCGTAACAAAATTGGGAAAGATTAGATAAAATAGGACAAGGAGTTACATCCGGTTTCACGGCGAAAATAGACGAACGAAGAGGAAATAAATTACTCACGTCTGCAATTATCGAGTGTGACACTTTCGTTCTCACAGAGTGGTTTTCTTTTCATTCCAGAAGTTCGTAAAAAAATGAGGAAGAATTAGAAAAAATTGGACAAGGAGTCACATCCGGTTTCACGGCGAAAATAGACGTACGAAGCGGAAATAAATTACTCACGTCTGCAATTATCAAGTGTGACACTTTCTTTTCACGGAGTGGTTTTTTTTTCATGCCAAAAGTTCGTAAAAAAATTGGGAAAAATTAGAAAAAATAGGACAAGGAGTTACATCCGGTTTCACGGCGAAAATAGACGAACGTAGCGTAAATAAATTACTCACGTCTGCAATTATCGAGTGTGACACTTTCTTTCTCACGGAGTGGTTTTCTTTCCGTGCCAGAAGTTCGTAAAACAATTAGGAAAAATCAGAAAAAATAGGACAAGGAGTTACATTTGGTTTCACGGCGAAAATAGACGAACGAAGCGGAAATAAATTACTCACGTCTGCAATTATCTAGTGTGACACTTTCTTTACACGAAGTGGTTTTCTTTTCATGCCAGAAGTGCATTAAAAAATTAGGAAAAATTAGAAAAATAGGACAAGGAGTTACATCCGGTTTCATGGCGAAAATAGACGAACGAAGCGGAAATAAATTACTCACGTCTGCAATTATCTAGTGTGACACTTTCTTTTCACGAAGTGGTTTTCTTTTCATGCCAGGAGTGCATCAAAAAATTAGGAAAAATTAGAAAAAATGGGACAAGGAGTTACATCCGGTTTCACGGCGAAAATAGACGAACGAAGCGGAAATAAATTACTCACGTCTGCAATTATCGAGTGTGACACTTTCTTTCCCACGGAGTGGTTTTCTTTTCATTCCAGAAGTTCGTAAAAAAATTAGGAAAAATGAGAAACAATAGGACAAGGAGTTACATCCGGTTTCACGGCGAAAATAGACGAACGAAGCAAAAATAAATTACTCACGTCTGCAATTATCTAGTGTGACACTTTCTTTCTCACGGAGTGGTTTTCTTTCCGTGCCAGAAGTTCGTAAAACAATTAGGAAGAATCAGAAAAAATAGGACAAGGAGTTACATTTGGTTTCACGGCGAAAATAGACGAACGAAGCGGAAATAAATTACTCACGTCTGCAATTATCTAGTGTGACACTTTCTTTACACGAAGTGGTTTTCTTTTCATGCCAGAAGTGCATCAAAAATCAGGAAAAATTAGAAAGAATAGGACAAGGAGTTACATCCGGTTTCACGGCGAAAATAGACGAACGAAGCGGAAATAAATTACTCACGTCTGCAATTATCTAGTGTAACACTTTCTTTCCACGGAGTGCTTTTCTCTTCATGCCAGAAGTTCGTAAAGAAATTAGGAAAAATGAGAAAAAATAGGACAAGGAGTTACATTCGGTTTCACGGCGAAAATAGACGAACGAAGCGGAAATAAATTACTCACGTCTGCAATTATCTAGTGTGACTTTTTTTTTTCACGGAGTGGTTTACTTTTCATGCCAGAAGTGCATCAAAAAATTAGGAAAAATTAGAAAAAATAGGACAAGGAGTTACATTCGGTTTCACGGCGAAAATAGACGAACGAAGCGGAAATAAATTACTCACGTCTGCAATTATCTAGTGTGACACTTTCGTTTCACGAAGTGGTTTTCTTTTCATGCCAGAAGTGCATCAAAAAATTAGGAAAAATTAGAAGAAATGGGACAAGGAGTTACATCCGGTTTCACGGCGAAAATAGACGAACGAAGCGGAAATAAATTACTCACGTCTGCAATTATCGAGTGTGACACTTTCTTTCTCACGGAGTGGTTTTCTTTTCATTCCAGAAGTTCGTAAAAAAATTAGGAAAAATGAGAAAAAATAGGACAAGAAGTAACATCCGGTTTCACGGCGAAAATAGACGTACGAAGCGGAAATAAATTACTCACGTCTGCAATTATCGAGTGTGACACTTTCTTTACACGAAGTGGTTTTCTTTTCATGCCAGAAGTGCATTAAAAAATTAGGAAAAATTAGAAAAAATAGGACAAGGAGTTACATCCGGTTTCATGGCGAAAATAGACGAACGAAGCGGAAATAAATTACTCACGTCTGCAATTATCTAGTGTGACACTTTCTTTTCACGAAGTGGTTTTCTTTTCATGCCAGGAGTGCATCAAAAAATTAGGAAAAAGTAGAAAAAATGGGACAAGGAGTTACATCCGGTTTCACGGCGAAAATAGACGAACGAAGCGGAAATAAATTACTCACGTCTGCAATTATCGAGTGTGACACTTTCTTTCTCACGGAGTGGTTTTCTTTTCATTCCAGAAGTTCGTAAAAAAATTAGGAAAAATGAGAAACAATAGGACAAGGAGTTACATCCGGTTTCACGGCGAAAATAGACGAACGAAGTGAAAATAAATTACTCACGTCTGCAAATATCGAGTGTGACACTTTCTTTTCATGGAGTGATTTTCTTTTCATACCAGAAGTTCGTAAAAAAATTAGTAAAAATTTGAAAAAATAGGACAAGGAGTTACATCCGGTTTCACGGCGAAAATAGACGAACGAAGCGGAAATAAATTACTCACGTCTGCAATTATCTAGTGTGACACTTTCTTTTTATGGAGTGGATTTCTTTTCGTGCCAGAAGTTCGTAAAACAATTAGGAAAAATCAGAAAAAATAGGACAAGGAGTTACATTCGGTTTCACGGCGAAAATAGACGAACGAAGCGGAAATAAATTACTCACGTCTGCAATTATCTAGTGTGACACTTTCTTTTCACGAAGTGGTTTTCTTTTCATGCCAGAAATGCATCAAAAAATTAGGAAAAATCAGAAAAAATAGGACAAGGAGTTACATCCGGTTTCACGGCGAAAATAGACGACCGAAGCGGAAATAAATTACTCACGTCTGCAATTATCTAGTGTAACACTTTCTTTCCACGGAGTGCTTTTCTCTTCATGCCAGAAGTTCGTAAAGAAATTAGGAAAAATGAGAAAAAATAGGACAAGGAGTTACATTCGGTTTCACGGCGAAAATAGACGAACGAAGCGGAAATAAATTACTCACGTCTGCAATTATCTAGTGTGACTTTTTTTTTTCACGGAGTGGTTTACTTTTCATGCCAGAAGTGCATCAAAAAATTAGGAAAAATTAGAAAAAATAGGACAAGGAGTTACGTTCGGTTTCACGGCGAAAATAGACGAACGAAGCGGAAATAAATTACTCACGTCTGCAATTATCTAGTGTGACACTTTCGTTTCACGAAGTGGTTTTCTTTTCATGCCAGAAGTGCATCAAAAAATTAGGAAAAATTAGAAGAAATGGGACAAGGAGTTACATCCGGTTTCACGGCGAAAATAGACGAACGAAGCGGAAATAAATTACTCACGTCTGCAATTATCGAGTGTGACACTTTCTTTCTCACGGAGTGGTTTTCTTTTCATTCCAGAAGTTCGTAAAAAAATTAGGAAAAATGAGAAAAAATAGGACAAGAAGTAACATCCGGTTTCACGGCGAAAATAGACGTACGAAGCGGAAATAAATTACTCACGTCTGCAATTATCGAGTGTGACACTTTCTTTTTCACGGAGTGGTTTTCTTTTCATGCCAGAGGTTCGTAACAAAATTGGGAAAGATTAGATAAAATAGGACAAGGAGTTACATCCGGTTTCACGGCGAAAATAGACGAACGAAGAGGAAATAAATTACTCACGTCTGCAATTATCGAGTGTGACACTTTCGTTCTCACAGAGTGGTTTTCTTTTCATTCCAGAAGTTCGTAAAAAAATGAGGAAGAATTAGAAAAAATTGGACAAGGAGTCACATCCGGTTTCACGGCGAAAATAGACGTACGAAGCGGAAATAAATTACTCACGTCTGCAATTATCAAGTGTGACACTTTCTTTTCACGGAGTGGTTTTTTTTTCATGCCAAAAGTTCGTAAAAAAATTGGGAAAAATTAGAAAAAATAGGACAAGGAGTTACATCCGGTTTCACGGCGAAAATAGACGAACGTAGCGTAAATAAATTACTCACGTCTGCAATTATCGAGTGTGACACTTTCTTTCTCACGGAGTGGTTTTCTTTCCGTGCCAGAAGTTCGTAAAACAATTAGGAAAAATCAGAAAAAATAGGACAAGGAGTTACATTTGGTTTCACGGCGAAAATAGACGAACGAAGCGGAAATAAATTACTCACGTCTGCAATTATCTAGTGTGACACTTTCTTTACACGAAGTGGTTTCCTTTTCATGCCAGAAGTGCATTAAAAAATTAGGAAAAATTAGAAAAAATAGGACAAGGAGTTTCATCCGGTTTCATGGCGAAAATAGACGAACGAAGCGGAAATAAATTACTCACGTCTGCAATTATCTAGTGTGACACTTTCTTTTCACGAAGTGGTTTTCTTTTCATGCCAGTAGTGCATCAAAAAATGAGGAAAAATTAGAAAAAATGGGACAAGGAGTTACATCCGGTTTCACGGCGAAAATAGACGAACGAAGCGGAAATAAATTACTCACGTCTGCAATTATCGAGTGTGACACTTTCTTTCTCACGGAGTGGTTTTCTTTTCATTCCAGAAGTTCGTAAAAAAATTAGGAAAAATGAGAAACAATAGGACAAGGAGTTACATCCGGTTTCACGGCGAAAATAGACGAACGAAGCGAAAATAAATTACTCACGTCTGCAAATATCGAGTGTGACACTTTCTTTTCATGGAGTGGTTTTCTTTTCATACCAGAAGTTCGTAAAAAAATTAGTAAAAATTTGAAAAAATAGGACAAGGAGTTACATCCGGTTTCACGGCGAAAATAGACGAACGAAGCGGAAATAAATTACTCACGTCTGCAATTATCTAGTGTGACACTTTCTTTTTATGGAGTGGATTTCTTTTCGTGCCAGAAGTTCGTAAAACAATTAGGAAAAATCAGAAAAAATAGGACAAGGAGTTACATTCGGTTTCACGGCGAAAATAGACGAACGAAGCGGAAATAAATTACTCACGTCTGCAATTATCTAGTGTGACACTTTCTTTTCACGAAGTGGTTTTCTTTTCATGCCAGAAATGCATCAAAAAATTAGGAAAAATCAGAAAAAATAGGACAAGGAGTTACATCCGGTTTCACGGCGAAAATAGACGACCGAAGCGGAAATAAATTACTCACGTCTGCAATTATCGAGTGTGATACTTTCTTTTCACGGAGTGGTTTTTTTTATGCCAAAAGTTCGTAAAAAAAATTGGGAAAAATTAGAAAAAATAGGACAAGGAGTTACATCCGGTTTCACGGCGAAAATAGACGAACGTAGCGTAAATAAATTACTCACGTCTGCAATTATCGAGTGTGACACTTTCTTTCTCACGGAGTGGTTTTCTTACCGTGCCAGAAGTTCGTAAAACAATTAGGAAGAATCAGAAAAAATAGGACAAGGAGTTACATTTGGTTTCACGGCGAAAATAGACGAACGAAGCGGAAATAAATTACTCACGTCTGCAATTATCTAGTGTGACACTTTCTTTACACGAAGTGGTTTTCTTTTCATGCCAGAAGTGCATCAAAAATCAGGAAAAATTAGAAAGAATACGACAAGGAGTTACATCCGGTTTCACGGCGAAAATAGACGAACGAAGCGGGAATAAATTACTCACGTCTGCAATTATCTAGTGTAACACTTTCTTTCCACGGAGTGCTTTTCTCTTCATGCCAGAAGTTCGTAAAGAAATTAGGAAAAATGAGAAAAAATAGGACAAGGAGTTACATTCGGTTTCACGGCGAAATTAGACGAACGAAGCGGAAATAAATTACTCACGTCTGCAATTATCTAGTGTGACTTTTTTTTTCACGGAGTGGTTTACTTTTCATGCCAGAAGTGCATCAAAAAATTAGGAAAAATTAGAAAAAATAGGACAAGGAGTTACATTCGGTTTCACGGCGAAAATAGACGAACGAAGCGGAAATAAATTACTCACGTCTGCAATTATCTAGTGTGACACTTTCGTTTCACGAAGTGGTTTTCTTTTCATGCCAGAAGTGCATCAAAAAATTAGGAAAAATTAGAAGAAATGGGACAAGGAGTTACATCCGGTTTCACGGCGAAAATAGACGAACGAAGCGGAAATAAATTACTCACGTCTGCAATTATCGAGTGTGACACTTTCTTTCTCACGGAGTGGTTTTCTTTTCATTCCAGAAGTTCGTAAAAAAATTAGGAAAAATGAGAAAAAATAGGACAAGAAGTAACATCCGGTTTCACGGCGAAAATAGACGTACGAAGCGGAAATAAATTACTCACGTCTGCAATTATCGAGTGTGACACTTTCTTTTTCACCGAGTGGTTTTCTTTTCATGCCAGAGGTTCGTAACAAAATTGGGAAAGATTAGATAAAATAGGACAAGGAGTTACATCCGGTTTCACGGCGAAAATAGACGAACGAAGAGGAAATAAATTACTCACGTCTGCAATTATCGAGTGTGACACTTTCTTTCTCACAGAGTGGTTTTCTTTTCATTCCAGAAGTTCGTAAAAAAATGAGGAAGAATTAGAAAAAATTGGACAAGGAGTCACATCCGGTTTCACGGCGAAAATAGACGTACGAAGCGGAAATAAATTACTCACGTCTGCAATTATCAAGTGTGACACTTTCTTTTCACGGAGTGGTTTTTTTTTCATGCCAAAAGTTCGTAAAAAAATTGGGAAAAATTAGAAAAAATAGGACAAGGAGTTACATCCGGTTTCACGGCGAAAATAGACGAACGTAGCGTAAATAAATTACTCACGTCTGCAATTATCGAGTGTGACACTTTCTTTCTCACGGAGTGGTTTTCTTTCCGTGCCAGAAGTTCGTAAAACAATTAGGAAAAATCAGAAAAAATAGGACAAGGAGTTACATTTGGTTTCACCGCGAAAAAAGACGAACGAAGCGGAAATAAATTACTCACGTCTGCAATTATCTAGTGTGACACTTTCTTTACACGAAGTGGTTTCCTTTTCATGCCAGAAGTGCATTAAAAAATTAGGAAAAATTAGAAAAAATAGGACAAGGAGTTTCATCCGGTTTCATGGCGAAAATAGACGAACGAAGCGGAAATAAATTACTCACGTCTGCAATTATCTAGTGTGACACTTTCTTTTCACGAAGTGGTTTTCTTTTCATGCCAGTAGTGCATCAAAAAATGAGGAAAAATTAGAAAAAATGGGACAAGGAGTTACATCCGGTTTCACGGCGAAAATAGACGAACGAAGCGGAAATAAATTACTCACGTCTGCAATTATCGAGTGTGACACTTTCTTTCTCACGGAGTGGTTTTCTTTTCATTCCAGAAGTTCGTAAAAAAATTAGGAAAAATGAGAAACAATAGGACAAGGAGTTACATCCGGTTTCACGGCGAAAATAGACGAACGAAGCGAAAATAAATTACTCACGTCTGCAAATATCGAGTGTGACACTTTCTTTTCATGGAGTGGTTTTCTTTTCATACCAGAAGTTCGTAAAAAAATTAGTAAAAATTTGAAAAAATAGGACAAGGAGTTACATCCGGTTTCACGGCGAAAATAGACGAACGAAGCGGAAATAAATTACTCACGTCTGCAATTATCTAGTGTGACACTTTCTTTTTATGGAGTGGATTTCTTTTCGTGCCAGAAGTTCGTAAAACAATTAGGAAAAATCAGAAAAAATAGGACAAGGAGTTACATTCGGTTTCACGGCGAAAATAGACGAACGAAGCGGAAATAAATTACTCACGTCTGCAATTATCTAGTGTGACACTTTCTTTTCACGAAGTGGTTTTCTTTTCATGCCAGAAATGCATCAAAAAATTAGGAAAAATCAGAAAAAATAGGACAAGGAGTTACATCCGGTTTCACGGCGAAAATAGACGACCGAAGCGGAAATAAATTACTCACGTCTGCAATTATCGAGTGTGATACTTTCTTTTCACGGAGTGGTTTTTTTTATGCCAAAAGTTCGTAAAAAAAATTGGGAAAAATTAGAAAAAATAGGACAAGGAGTTACATCCGGTTTCACGGCGAAAATAGACGAACGTAGCGTAAATAAATTACTCACGTCTGCAATTATCGAGTGTGACACTTTCTTTCTCACGGAGTGGTTTTCTTTCCGTGCCAGAAGTTCGTAAAACAATTAGGAAAAATCAGAAAAAATAGGACAAGGAGTTACATTTGGTTTCACGGCGAAAAAAGACGAACGAAGCGGAAATAAATTACTCACGTCTGCAATTATCTAGTGTGACACTTTCTTTACACGAAGTGGTTTTCTTTTCATGCCAGAAGTGCATCAAAAAATTAGGAAAAATTAGAAGATTGGGACAAGGAGTTACATCCGGTTTCACGGCGAAAATAGACGAACGAAGCGGAAATAAATTACTCACGTCTGCAATTATCGAGTGTGACACTTTCTTTCTCACGGAGTGGTTTTCTTTTCATTCCAGAAGTTCGTAAAAAAATTAGGAAAAATGAGAAAAAATAGGACAAGAAGTAACATCCGGTTTCACGGCGAAAATAGACGTACGAAGCGGAAATAAATTACTCACGTCTGCAATTATCGAGTGTGACACTTTCTTTTTCACGGAGTGGTTTTCTTTTCATGCCAGAGGTTCGTAACAAAATTGGGAAAGATTAGATAAAATAGGACAAGGAGTTACATCCGGTTTCACGGCGAAAATAGACGAACGAAGAGGAAATAAATTACTCACGTCTGCAATTATCGAGTGTGACACTTTCGTTCTCACAGAGTGGTTTTCTTTTCATTCCAGAAGTTCGTAAAAAAAATGAGGAAGAATTAGAAAAAATTGGACAAGGAGTCACATCCGGTTTCACGGCGAAAATAGACGTACGAAGCGGAAATAAATTACTCACGTCTGCAATTATCAAGTGTGACACTTTCTTTTCACGGAGTGGTTTTTTTTTCATGCCAAAAGTTCGTAAAAAAATTGGGAAAAATTAGAAAAAATAGGACAAGGAGTTACATCCGGTTTCACGGCGAAAATAGACGAACGTAGCGTAAATAAATTACTCACGTCTGCAATTATCGAGTGTGACACTTTCTTTCTCACGGAGTGGTTTTCTTTCCGTGCCAGAAGTTCGTAAAACAATTAGGAAAAATCAGAAAAAATAGGACAAGGAGTTACATTTGGTTTCACGGCGAAAATAGACGAACGAAGCGGAAATAAATTACTCACGTCTGCAATTATCTAGTGTGACACTTTCTTTACACGAAGTGGTTTTCTTTTCATGCCAGAAGTGCATTAAAAAATTAGGAAAAATTAGAAAAAATAGGACAAGGAGTTACATCCGGTTTCATGGCGAAAATAGACGAACGAAGCGGAAATAAATTACTCACGTCTGCAATTATCTAGTGTGACACTTTCTTTTTATGGAGTGGATTTCTTTTCGTGCCAGAAGTTCGTAAAACAATTAGGAAAAATCAGAAAAAATAGGACAAGGAGTTACATTCGGTTTCACGGCGAAAATAGACGAACGAAGCGGAAATAAATTACTCACGTCTGCAATTATCTAGTGTGACACTTTCTTTACACGAAGTGGTTTTCTTTTCATGCCAGAAGTGCATCAAAAATCAGGAAAAATTAGAAAGAATACGACAAGGAGTTACATCCGGTTTCACGGCGAAAATAGACGACCGAAGCGGAAATAAATTACTCACGTCTGCAATTATCGAGTGTGATACTTTCTTTTCACGGAGTGGTTTTTTTTATGCCAAAAGTTCGTAAAAAAAATTGGGAAAAATTAGAAAAAATAGGACAAGGAGTTACATCCGGTTTCACGGCGAAAATAGACGAACGTAGCGTAAATAAATTACTCACGTCTGCAATTATCGAGTGTGACACTTTCTTTCTCACGGAGTGGTTTTCTTACCGTGCCAGAAGTTCGTAAAACAATTAGGAAGAATCAGAAAAAATAGGACAAGGAGTTACATTTGGTTTCACGGCGAAAATAGACGAACGAAGCGGAAATAAATTACTCACGTCTGCAATTATCTAGTGTGACACTTTCTTTACACGAAGTGGTTTTCTTTTCATGCCAGAAGTGCATCAAAAATCAGGAAAAATTAGAAAGAATACGACAAGGAGTTACATCCGGTTTCACGGCGAAAATAGACGAACGAAGCGGGAATAAATTACTCACGTCTGCAATTATCTAGTGTAACACTTTCTTTCCACGGAGTGCTTTTCTCTTCATGCCAGAAGTTCGTAAAGAAATTAGGAAAAATGAGAAAAAATAGGACAAGGAGTTACATTCGGTTTCACGGCGAAATTAGACGAACGAAGCGGAAATAAATTACTCACGTCTGCAATTATCTAGTGTGACTTTTTTTTTCACGGAGTGGTTTACTTTTCATGCCAGAAGTGCATCAAAAAATTAGGAAAAATTAGAAAAAATAGGACAAGGAGTTACATTCGGTTTCACGGCGAAAATAGACGAACGAAGCGGAAATAAATTACTCACGTCTGCAATTATCTAGTGTGACACTTTCGTTTCACGAAGTGGTTTTCTTTTCATGCCAGAAGTGCATCAAAAAATTAGGAAAAATTAGAAGAAATGGGACAAGGAGTTACATCCGGTTTCACGGCGAAAATAGACGAACGAAGCGGAAATAAATTACTCACGTCTGCAATTATCGAGTGTGACACTTTCTTTCTCACGGAGTGGTTTTCTTTTCATTCCAGAAGTTCGTAAAAAAATTAGGAAAAATGAGAAAAAATAGGACAAGAAGTAACATCCGGTTTCACGGCGAAAATAGACGTACGAAGCGGAAATAAATTACTCACGTCTGCAATTATCGAGTGTGACACTTTCTTTTTCACCGAGTGGTTTTCTTTTCATGCCAGAGGTTCGTAACAAAATTGGGAAAGATTAGATAAAATAGGACAAGGAGTTACATCCGGTTTCACGGCGAAAATAGACGAACGAAGAGGAAATAAATTACTCACGTCTGCAATTATCGAGTGTGACACTTTCTTTCTCACAGAGTGGTTTTCTTTTCATTCCAGAAGTTCGTAAAAAAATGAGGAAGAATTAGAAAAAATTGGACAAGGAGTCACATCCGGTTTCACGGCGAAAATAGACGTACGAAGCGGAAATAAATTACTCACGTCTGCAATTATCAAGTGTGACACTTTCTTTTCACGGAGTGGTTTTTTTTTCATGCCAAAAGTTCGTAAAAAAATTGGGAAAAATTAGAAAAAATAGGACAAGGAGTTACATCCGGTTTCACGGCGAAAATAGACGAACGTAGCGTAAATAAATTACTCACGTCTGCAATTATCGAGTGTGACACTTTCTTTCTCACGGAGTGGTTTTCTTTCCGTGCCAGAAGTTCGTAAAACAATTAGGAAAAATCAGAAAAAATAGGACAAGGAGTTACATTTGGTTTCACCGCGAAAAAAGACGAACGAAGCGGAAATAAATTACTCACGTCTGCAATTATCTAGTGTGACACTTTCTTTACACGAAGTGGTTTCCTTTTCATGCCAGAAGTGCATTAAAAAATTAGGAAAAATTAGAAAAAATAGGACAAGGAGTTTCATCCGGTTTCATGGCGAAAATAGACGAACGAAGCGGAAATAAATTACTCACGTCTGCAATTATCTAGTGTGACACTTTCTTTTCACGAAGTGGTTTTCTTTTCATGCCAGTAGTGCATCAAAAAATGAGGAAAAATTAGAAAAAATGGGACAAGGAGTTACATCCGGTTTCACGGCGAAAATAGACGAACGAAGCGGAAATAAATTACTCACGTCTGCAATTATCGAGTGTGACACTTTCTTTCTCACGGAGTGGTTTTCTTTTCATTCCAGAAGTTCGTAAAAAAATTAGGAAAAATGAGAAACAATAGGACAAGGAGTTACATCCGGTTTCACGGCGAAAATAGACGAACGAAGCGAAAATAAATTACTCACGTCTGCAAATATCGAGTGTGACACTTTCTTTTCATGGAGTGGTTTTCTTTTCATACCAGAAGTTCGTAAAAAAATTAGTAAAAATTTGAAAAAATAGGACAAGGAGTTACATCCGGTTTCACGGCGAAAATAGACGAACGAAGCGGAAATAAATTACTCACGTCTGCAATTATCTAGTGTGACACTTTCTTTTTATGGAGTGGATTTCTTTTCGTGCCAGAAGTTCGTAAAACAATTAGGAAAAATCAGAAAAAATAGGACAAGGAGTTACATTCGGTTTCACGGCGAAAATAGACGAACGAAGCGGAAATAAATTACTCACGTCTGCAATTATCTAGTGTGACACTTTCTTTTCACGAAGTGGTTTTCTTTTCATGCCAGAAATGCATCAAAAAATTAGGAAAAATCAGAAAAAATAGGACAAGGAGTTACATCCGGTTTCACGGCGAAAATAGACGACCGAAGCGGAAATAAATTACTCACGTCTGCAATTATCGAGTGTGATACTTTCTTTTCACGGAGTGGTTTTTTTTATGCCAAAAGTTCGTAAAAAAAATTGGGAAAAATTAGAAAAAATAGGACAAGGAGTTACATCCGGTTTCACGGCGAAAATAGACGAACGTAGCGTAAATAAATTACTCACGTCTGCAATTATCGAGTGTGACACTTTCTTTCTCACGGAGTGGTTTTCTTTCCGTGCCAGAAGTTCGTAAAACAATTAGGAAAAATCAGAAAAAATAGGACAAGGAGTTACATTTGGTTTCACGGCGAAAAAAGACGAACGAAGCGGAAATAAATTACTCACGTCTGCAATTATCTAGTGTGACACTTTCTTTACACGAAGTGGTTTTCTTTTCATGCCAGAAGTGCATCAAAAAATTAGGAAAAATTAGAAGATTGGGACAAGGAGTTACATCCGGTTTCACGGCGAAAATAGACGAACGAAGCGGAAATAAATTACTCACGTCTGCAATTATCGAGTGTGACACTTTCTTTCTCACGGAGTGGTTTTCTTTTCATTCCAGAAGTTCGTAAAAAAATTAGGAAAAATGAGAAAAAATAGGACAAGAAGTAACATCCGGTTTCACGGCGAAAATAGACGTACGAAGCGGAAATAAATTACTCACGTCTGCAATTATCGAGTGTGACACTTTCTTTTTCACGGAGTGGTTTTCTTTTCATGCCAGAGGTTCGTAACAAAATTGGGAAAGATTAGATAAAATAGGACAAGGAGTTACATCCGGTTTCACGGCGAAAATAGACGAACGAAGAGGAAATAAATTACTCACGTCTGCAATTATCGAGTGTGACACTTTCGTTCTCACAGAGTGGTTTTCTTTTCATTCCAGAAGTTCGTAAAAAAAATGAGGAAGAATTAGAAAAAATTGGACAAGGAGTCACATCCGGTTTCACGGCGAAAATAGACGTACGAAGCGGAAATAAATTACTCACGTCTGCAATTATCAAGTGTGACACTTTCTTTTCACGGAGTGGTTTTTTTTTCATGCCAAAAGTTCGTAAAAAAATTGGGAAAAATTAGAAAAAATAGGACAAGGAGTTACATCCGGTTTCACGGCGAAAATAGACGAACGTAGCGTAAATAAATTACTCACGTCTGCAATTATCGAGTGTGACACTTTCTTTCTCACGGAGTGGTTTTCTTTCCGTGCCAGAAGTTCGTAAAACAATTAGGAAAAATCAGAAAAAATAGGACAAGGAGTTACATTTGGTTTCACGGCGAAAATAGACGAACGAAGCGGAAATAAATTACTCACGTCTGCAATTATCTAGTGTGACACTTTCTTTACACGAAGTGGTTTTCTTTTCATGCCAGAAGTGCATTAAAAAATTAGGAAAAATTAGAAAAAATAGGACAAGGAGTTACATCCGGTTTCATGGCGAAAATAGACGAACGAAGCGGAAATAAATTACTCACGTCTGCAATTATCTAGTGTGACACTTTCTTTTCACGAAGTGGTTTTCTTTTCATGCCAGGAGTGCATCAAAAAATTAGGAAAAATTAGAAAAAATGGGACAAGGAGTTACATCCGGTTTCACGGCGAAAATAGACGAACGAAGCGGAAATAAATTACTCACGTCTGCAAGTATCGAGTGTGACACTTTCTTTCCCACGGAGTGGTTTTCTTTTCATTCCAGAAGTTCGTAAAAAAATTAGGAAAAATGAGAAACAATAGGACAAGGAGTTACATCCGGTTTCACGGCGAAAATAGACGAACGAAGCGAAAATAAATTACTCACGTCTGCAAATATCGAGTGTGACACTTTCTTTTCATGGAGTGGTTTTCTTTTCATACCAGAAGTTCGTAAAAAAATTAGTAAAAATTTGAAAAAATAGGACAAGGAGTTACATCCGGTTTCACGGCGAAAATAGACGAACGAAGCGGAAATAAATTACTCACGTCTGCAATTATCTAGTGTGACACTTTCTTTTTATGGAGTGGATTTCTTTTCGTGCCAGAAGTTCGTAAAACAATTAGGAAATATCAGAAAAAATAGGACAAGGAGTTACATTCGGTTTCACGGCGAAAATAGACGAACGAAGCGGAAATAAATTACTCACGTCTGCAATTATCTAGTGTGACACTTTCTTTTCACAAAGTGGTTTTCTTTTCATGCCAGAAATGCATCGAAAAATTAGGAAAAATCAGAAAAAATAGGACAAGGAGTTACATCCGGTTTCACGGCGAAAATAGACGACCGAAGCGGAAATAAATTACTCACGTCTGCAATTATCGAGTGTGATACTTTCTTTTCACGGAGTGGTTTTTTTTTCATGCCAGAAGTTCGTAAAAAAAATTGGGAAAAATTAGAAAAAATAGGACAAGGAGTTACATCCGGTTTCACGGCGAAAATAGACGAACGTAGCGTAAATAAATTACTCACGTCTGCAATTATCGAGTGTGACACTTTCTTTCTCACGGAGTGGTTTTCTTTCCGTGCCAGAAGTTCGTAAAACAATTAGGAAGAATCAGAAAAAATAGGACAAGGAGTTACATTTGGTTTCACGGCGAAAATAGACGAACGAAGCGGAAATAAATTACTCACGTCTGCAATTATCTAGTGTGACACTTTCTTTACACGAAGTGGTTTTCTTTTCATGCCAGAAGTGCATCAAAAAATTAGGAAAAATTAGAAAGAATAGGACAAGGAGTTACATCCGGTTTCACGGCGAAAATAGACGAACGAAGCGGAAATAAATTACTCACGTCTGCAATTATCTAGTGTAACACTTTCTTTCCACGGAGTGCTTTTCTCTTCATGCCAGAAGTTCGTAAAGAAATTAGGAAAAATGAGAAAAAATAGGACAAGGAGTTACATTCGGTTTCACGGCGAAAATAGACGAACGAAGCGGAAATAAATTACTCACGTCTGCAATTATCTAGTGTGACTTTTTTTTTTAACGGAGTGGTTTACTTTTCATGCCAGAAGTGCATCAAAAAATTAGGAAAAATTAGAAAAAATAGGACAAGGAGTTACATTCGGTTTCACGGCGAAAATAGACGAACGAAGCGGAAATAAATTACTCACGTCTGCAATTATCTAGTGTGACACTTTCGTTTCACGAAGTGGTTTTCTTTTCATGCCAGAAGTGCATCAAAAAATTAGGAAAAATTAGAAGAAATGGGACAAGGAGTTACATCCGGTTTCACGGCGAAAATAGACGAACGAAGCGGAAATAAATTACTCACGTCTGCAATTATCGAGTGTGACACTTTCTTTCTCACGGAGTGGTTTTCTTTTCATTCCAGAAGTTGGTAAAAAAATTAGGAAAAATGAGAAAAAATAGGACAAGAAGTAACATCCGGTTTCATGGCGAAAATAGACGTACGAAGCGGAAATAAATTACTCACGTCTGCAATTATCGAGTGTGACACTTTCTTTTTCACGGAGTGGTTTTCTTTTCATGCCAGAGGTTCGTAACAAAATTGGGAAAGATTAGATAAAATAGGACAAGGAGTTACATCCGGTTTCACGGCGAAAATAGACGAACGAAGAGGAAATAAATTACTCACGTCTGCAATTATCGAGTGTGACACTTTCTTTCTCACAGAGTGGTTTTCTTTTCATTCCAGAAGTTCGTGAAAAAATGAGGAAGAATTAGAAAAAATTGGACAAGGAGTCACATCCGGTTTCACGGCGAAAATAGACGTACGAAGCGGAAATAAATTACTCACGTCTGCAATTATCAAGTGTGACACTTTCTTTTCACGGAGTGGTTTTTTTTTCATGCCAAAAGTTCGTAAAAAAATTGGGAAAAATTAGAAAAAATAGGACAAGGAGTTACATCCGGTTTCACGGCGAAAATAGACGAACGTAGCGTAAATAAATTACTCACGTCTGCAATTATCGAGTGTGACACTTTCTTTCTCACGGAGTGGTTTTCTTTTCATGCCAGAAGTTCGTCAAAATATTAGGAAAAATGAGAAAAAATAGGACAAGGAGTTACATCCGGTTTCACGGCGAAAATAGACGAACGAAGCGGAAATAAATTACTCACGTCTGCAATTATCTTGTGTAACACTTTCTTTACACGAAGTGGTTTTCTTTTCATGCCAGAAGTGCATCAAAAAATTAGGAAAAATTAGAAAAAATAGGACAAGGAGTTACATCCGGTTTCACGGCGAAAATAGACGAACGAAGCGGAAATAAATTACTCACGTCTGCAATTATCAAGTGTAACACTTTCTTTCCACGGAGTGGTTTTCTCTTCATGCCAGAAGTTCGTAAAAAAATTAGGAAAAATGAGAAAAAATAGGACAATGAGTTACATTCGGTTTCACGGCGAAAATAGACGAACGAAGCGGGAATAAATTACTCACGTCTGCAATTATCTAGTGTAACACTTTCTTTCCACGAAGTGGATTTCTCTTCGTGCCAGAAGTTCGTAAAAAAATTAGGAAAAATAAGAAAAAATAGGACAAGGAGTTACATTCGGTTTCACGGCGAAAATAGACGAACGAAGCGGAAATAAATTACTCACGTCTGCAATTATCTAGTGTGACTTTTTCTTTTCACGGAGTGGTTTTCTTTTCATGCCAGAAGTTCGTCAAAATATTAGGAAAAATAAGAAAAAATAGGACAAGGAGTTACATCCGGTTTCACGGCGAAAATAGACGAACGAAGCGGAAATAAATTACTCACGTCTGCAATTATCTAGTGTGACTTTTTCTTTTCACGGAGTGGTTTTCTTTTCATGCCAGAAGTTCGTCAAAATATTAGGAAAAATGAGAAAAAATAGGACAAGGAGTTACATCCGGTTTCACGGCGAAAATAGACGAACGAAGCGGAAATAAATTACTCACGTCTGCAATTATCTAGTGTAACACTTTCTTTCCACGGAGTGCTTTTCTCTTCATGCCAGAAGTTCGTAAAGAAATTAGGAAAAATGAGAAAAAATAGGACAAGGAGTTACATTCGGTTTCACGGCGAAAATAGACGAACGAAGCGGAAATAAATTACTCACGTCTGCAATTATCTAGTGTGACTTTTTTTTTTAACGGAGTGGTTTACTTTTCATGCCAGAAGTGCATCAAAAAATTAGGAAAAATTAGAAAAAATAGGACAAGGAGTTACATTCGGTTTCACGGCGAAAATAGACGAACGAAGCGGAAATAAATTACTCACGTCTGCAATTATCTAGTGTGACACTTTCGTTTCACGAAGTGGTTTTCTTTTCATGCCAGAAGTGCATCAAAAAATTGGGAAAAATTAGAAGAAATGGGACAAGGAGTTACATCCGGTTTCACGGCGAAAATAGACGAACGAAGCGGAAATAAATTACTCACGTCTGCAATTATCGAGTGTGACACTTTCTTTCTCACGGAGTGGTTTTCTTTTCATTCCAGAAGTTGGTAAAAAAATTAGGAAAAATGAGAAAAAATAGGACAAGAAGTAACATCCGGTTTCACGGCGAAAATAGACGTACGAAGCGGAAATAAATTACTCACGTCTGCAATTATCGAGTGTGACACTTTCTTTTTCACGGAGTGGTTTTCTTTTCATGCCAGAGGTTCGTAACAAAATTGGGAAAGATTAGATAAAATAGGACAAGGAGTTACATCCGGTTTCACGGCGAAAATAGACGAACGAAGAGGAAATAAATTACTCACGTCTGCAATTATCGAGTGTGACACTTTCTTTCTCACAGAGTGGTTTTCTTTTCATTCCAGAAGTTCGTGAAAAAATGAGGAAGAATTAGAAAAAATTGGACAAGGAGTCACATCCGGTTTCACGGCGAAAATAGACGTACGAAGCGGAAATAAATTACTCACGTCTGCAATTATCAAGTGTGACACTTTCTTTTCACGGAGTGGTTTTTTTTTCATGCCAAAAGTTCGTAAAAAAATTGGGAAAAATTAGAAAAAATAGGACAAGGAGTTACATCCGGTTTCACGGCGAAAATAGACGAACGTAGCGTAAATAAATTACTCACGTCTGCAATTATCGAGTGTGACACTTTCTTTCTCACGGAGTGGTTTTCTTTTCATGCCAGAAGTTCGTCAAAATATTAGGAAAAATGAGAAAAAATAGGACAAGGAGTTACATCCGGTTTCACGGCGAAAATAGACGAACGAAGCGGAAATAAATTACTCACGTCTGCAATTATCTTGTGTAACACTTTCTTTACACGAAGTGGTTTTCTTTTCATGCCAGAAGTGCATCAAAAAATTAGGAAAAATTAGAAAAAATAGGACAAGGAGTTACATCCGGTTTCACGGCGAAAATAGACGAACGAAGCGGAAATAAATTACTCACGTCTGCAATTATCAAGTGTAACACTTTCTTTCCACGGAGTGGTTTTCTCTTCATGCCAGAAGTTCGTAAAAAAATTAGGAAAAATGAGAAAAAATAGGACAAGGAGTTACATTCGGTTTCACGGCGAAAATAGACGAACGAAGCGGGAATAAATTACTCACGTCTGCAATTATCTAGTGTAACACTTTCTTTCCACGAAGTGGATTTCTCTTCGTGCCAGAAGTTCGTAAAAAAATTAGGAAAAATAAGAAAAAATAGGACAAGGAGTTACATTCGGTTTCACGGCGAAAATAGACGAACGAAGCGGAAATAAATTACTCACGTCTGCAATTATCTAGTGTGACTTTTTCTTTTCACGGAGTGGTTTTCTTTTCATGCCAGAAGTTCGTCAAAATATTAGGAAAAATAAGAAAAAATAGGACAAGGAGTTACATCCGGTTTCACGGCGAAAATAGACGAACGAAGCGGAAATAAATTACTCACGTCTGCAATTATCTAGTGTGACTTTTTCTTTTCACGGAGTGGTTTTCTTTTCATGCCAGAAGTTCGTCAAAATATTAGGAAAAATGAGAAAAAATAGGACAAGGAGTTACATCCGGTTTCACGGCGAAAATAGACGAACGAAGCGGAAATAAATTACTCACGTCTGCAATTATCTAGTGTGACTTTTTCTTTTCACGGAGTGGTTTTCTTTTCATGCCAGAAGTTCGTCAAAATATTAGGAAAAATAAGAAAAAATAGGACAAGGAGTTACATCCGGTTTCACGGCGAAAATAGACGAACGAAGCGGAAATAAATTACTCACGTCTGCAATTATCTAGTGTGACTTTTTCTTTTCACGGAGTGGTTTTCTTTTCATGCCAGAAGTTCGTCAAAATATTAGGAAAAATGAGAAAAAATAGGACAAGGAGTTACATCCGGTTTCACGGCGAAAATAGACGAACGAAGCGGAAATAAATTACTCACGTCTGCAATTATCTAGTGTGACACTTTCTTTTCACGAAGTGGTTTTCTTTTCATGCCAGAAATGCATCAAAAAATTAGGAAAAATCAGAAAAAATAGGACAAGGAGTTACATCCGGTTTCACGGCGAAAATAGACGACCGAAGCGGAAATAAATTACTCACGTCTGCAATTATCGAGTGTGACACTTTCTTTACACGAAGTGGTTTTCTTTTCATGCCAGAAGTGCATGAAAAAATGAGGAAAAATTAAAAAAAATAGGACAAGGAGTTACATCCGGTTTCACGGCGAAAATAGACGAACGAAGCGGAAATAAATTACTTACGTCTGCAATTGTCCAGTGTGACACTTTTTTTTCACGTAGTGATTTTCTTTTTACGCCAGAAGTTCGTCAAAAAATTAGGAAAAATTAGAAAAAATAGGACAAGGAGTTACATCCGGTTTCACGGCGAAAATAGACGAACGAAGCGGAAATAAATTACTCACGTCTGCAATTATCGAGTGTGTCACTTTCTTTTCACGGAGTGGTTTTTTTTTCATGCCAGAAGTTTGTAAAAAAATTAGGAAAAATTAGAAAAAATAGGACAAGGAGTTACATCCGGTTTCACGGCGAAAATAGACGAACGAAGCGGAAATAAATTACTCACGTCTGCAATTATCAAGTGTAACACTTTCTTTCCACGGAGTGGTTTTCTCTTCATGCCAGAAGTTCGTAAAAAAATTAGGAAAAATGAGAAAAAATAGGACAAGGAGTTACATTCGGTTTCACGGCGAAAATAGACGAACGAAGCGGAAATAAATTACTCACGTCTGCAATTATCTAGTGTAACACTTTCTTTCCACGAAGTGGTTTTCTCTTCGTGCCAGAAGTTCGTAAAAAAATTAGGAAAAATAAGAAAAAATAGGACAAGGAGTTACATTCGGTTTCACGGCGAAAATAGACGAACGAAGCGGAAATAAATTACTCACGTCTGCAATTATCTAGTGTGACTTTTTCTTTTCACGGAGTGGTTTTCTTTTCATGCCAGAAGTTCGTCAAAATATTAGGAAAAATAAGAAAAAATAGGACAAGGAGTTACATCCGGTTTCACGGCGAAAATAGACGAACGAAGCGGAAATAAATTACTCACGTCTGCAATTATCTAGTGTGACACTTTCTTTTCACGAAGTGGTTTTCTTTTCATGCCAGAAGTGCATCAAAAAATTAGGAAAAATTAGAAAAAATGGGACAAGGAGTTACATCCGGTTTCACGGCGAAAATAGACGAACGAAGCGGAAATAAATTACTCACGTCTGCAATTATCGAGTGTGACACTTTCTTTCTCACGGAGTGGTTTTCTTTTCATTCCAGAAGTTCGTAAAAAAATTAGGAAAAATGAGAAAAAATAGGACAAGAAGTAACATCCGGTTTCACGGCGAAAATAGACGTACGAAGCGGAAATAAATTACTCACGTCTGCAATTATCGAGTGTGACACTTTCTTTTTCACGGAGTGGTTTTCTTTTCATGCCAGAGGTTCGTAACAAAATTGGGAAAGATTAGATAAAATAGGACAAGGAGTTACATCCGGTTTCACGGCGAAAATAGACGAACGAAGAGGAAATAAATTACTCACGTCTGCAATTATCGAGTGTGACACTTTCTTTCTCACAGAGTGGTTTTCTTTTCATTCCAGAAGTTCGTAAAAAAATGAGGAAGAATTAGAAAAAATTGGACAAGGAGTCACATCCGGTTTCACGGCGAAAATAGACGTACGAAGCGGAAATAAATTACTCACGTCTGCAATTATCAAGTGTGACACTTTCTTTTCACGGAGTGGTTTTTTTTTCATGCCAAAAGTTCGTAAAAAAATTGGGAAAAATTAGAAAAAATAGGACAAGGAGTTACATCCGGTTTCACGGCGAAAATAGACGAACGTAGCGTAAATAAATTACTCACGTCTGCAATTATCGAGTGTGACACTTTCTTTCTCACGGAGTGGTTTTCTTTCCGTGCCAGAAGTTCGTAAAACAATTAGGAAAAATCAGAAAAAATAGGACAAGGAGTTACATTTGGTTTCACGGCGAAAATAGACGAACGAAGCGGAAATAAATTACTCACGTCTGCAATTATCTAGTGTGACACTTTCTTTACACGAAGTGTTTTTCTTTTCATGCCGGAAGTGCATCAAAAAATTAGGAAAAATTAGAAAAAATAGGACAAGGAGTTACATTCGGTTTCACGGCGAAAATAGACGAACGAAGCGGAAATAAATTACTCACGTCTGCAATTATCTAGTGTGACACTTTCGTTTCACGAAGTGGTTTTCTTTTCATGCCAGAAGTGCATCAAAAAATTGGGAAAAATTAGAAGAAATGGGACAAGGAGTTACATCCGGTTTCACGGCGAAAATAGACGAACGAAGCGGAAATAAATTACTCACGTCTGCAATTATCTAGTGTGACACTTTCTTTTCACGAAGTGGTTTTCTTTTCATGCCAGAAGTGCATCAAAAAATTAGTAAAAATCAGAAAAAATAGGACAAGGAGTTACATCCGGTTTCACGGCGAAAATAGACGACCGAAGCGGAAATAAATTACTCACGTCTGCAATTATCAAGTGTGATACTTTCTTTTCACGGAGTGGTTTTTTTTTCATGCCAAAAGTTCGTAAAAAAAATTGGGAAAAATTAGAAAAAATAGGACAAGGAGTTACATCCGGTTTCACGGCGAAAATAGACGAACGTAGCGTAAATAAATTACTTACGTCTGCAATTATCGAGTGTGATACTTTCTTTCTCACGGAGTGGTTTTCTTTCCGTACCAGAAGTTCGTAAAACAATTAGGAAGAATCAGAAAAAATAGGACAAGGAGTTACATTTGGTTTCACGGCGAAAATAGACGAACGAAGCGGAAATAAATTACTCACGTCTGCAATTATCTAGTGTGACACTTTCTTTACACGAAGTGGTTTTCTTTTCATGCCAGAAGTGCATCAAAAAATTAGGAAAAATTAGAAAAAATAGGACAAGGAGTTACATCCGGTTTCACGGCGAAAATAGACGAACGAAGCGGAAATAAATTACTCACGTCTGCAATTATCTAGTGTAACACTTTCTTTCCACGGAGTGGTTTTCTCTTCATGCCAGAAGTTCGTAAAAAAATTAGGAAAAATGAGAAAAAATAGGACAAGGAGTTACATTCGGTTTCACGGCGAAAATAGACGAACGAAGCGGAAATAAATTACTCACGTCTGCAATTATCTAGTGTGACTTTTTTTTTTCACGGAGTGGTTTTCTTTTCATGCCAGAAGTGCATCAAAAAATTAGGAAAAATTAGAAAAAATAGGACAAGGAGTTACATTCGGTTTCACGGCGAAAATAGACGAACGAAGCGGAAATAAATTACTCACGTCTGCAATTATCTAGTGTGACACTTTCGTTTCACGAAGTGGTTTTCTTTTCATGCCAGAAGTGCATCAAAAAATTAGGAAAAATTAGAAGATTGGGACAAGGAGTTACATCCGGTTTCACGGCGACAATAGACGAACGAAGCGGAAATGAATTACTCACGTCTGCAATTATCGAGTGTGACACTTTCTTTCTCACGCAGTGGTTTTCTTTTCATTCCAGAAGTTCGTAAAAAAATTAGGAAAAATGAGAAAAAATAGGACAAGAAGTAACATCCGGTTTCACGGCGAAAATAGACGAACGAAGCGGAAATAAATTACTCACGTCTGCAATTATCTAGTGTGACACTTTCTTTTCACGAAGTGGTTTTCTTTTCATGCCAGAAGTGCATCAAAAAATTAGGAAAAATTAGAAGAAATGGGACGAGGAGTTACATCCGGTTTCACGGCGAAAATAGACGAACGAAGCGGAAATAAATTACTCACGTCTGCAATTATCGAGTGTGACACTTTCTTTCTCACGGAGTGGTTTTTTTTTCATGCCAAAAGTTCGTAAAAAAATTGGGAAAAATTACAAAAAATAGGACAAGGAGTTACATCCGGTTTCACGGCGAAAATAGACGAACGTAGCGTAAATAAATTACTCACGTCTGCAATTATCGAGTGTGACACTTTCTTTCTCACGGAGTGGTTTTCTTTCCGTGCCAGAAGTTCGTAAAACAATTAGGAAAAATCAGAAAAAATAGGACAAGGAGTTACATTTGGTTTCACGGCGAAAATAGACGAACGAAGCGGAAATAAATTACTCACGTCTGCAATTATCTAGTGTGACACTTTCTTTACACGAAGTGTTTTTCTTTTCATGCCAGAAGTGCATCAAAAAATTAGGAAAAATTAGAAAAAATAGGACAAGGAGTTACATTCGGTTTCACGGCGAAAATAGACGAACGAAGCGGAAATAAATTACTCACGTCTGCAATTATCTAGTGTGACACTTTCGTTTCACGAAGTGGTTTTCTTTCCATGCCAGAAGTGCATCAAAAAATTAGGAAAAATTAGAAGAAATGGGACAAGGAGTTACATCCGGTTTCACGGCGAAAATAGACGAACGAAGCGGAAATAAATTACTCACGTCTGCAATTATCGAGTGTGACACTTTCTTTCTCACGGAGTGCTTTTCTTTTCATTCCAGAAGTTCGTAAAAAAATTAGGAAAAATGAGAAAAAATAGGACAAGAAGTAACATCCGGTTTCACGGCGAAAATAGACGAACGAAGCGGAAATAAATTACTCACGTCTGCAATTATCTAGTGTGACACTTTCTTTTTATGGAGTGTATTTCTTTTCGTGCCAGAAGTTCGTAAAACAATTAGGAAAAATCAGAAAAAATAGGACAAGGAGTTACATTCGGTTTCACGGCGAAAATAGACGAACGAAGCGGAAATAAATTACTCACGTCTGCAATTATCTAGTGTGACACTTTCTTTTCACGAAGTGGTTTTCTTTTCATGCCAGAAGTGCATCAAAAAATTAGTAAAAATCAGAAAAAATAGGACAAGGAGTTACATCCGGTTTCACGGCGAAAATAGACGACCGAAGCGGAAATAAATTACTCACGTCTGCAATTATCAAGTGTGATACTTTCTTTTCACGGAGTGGTTTTTTTTTCATGCCAAAAGTTCGTAAAAAAAATTGGGAAAAATTAGAAAAAATAGGACAAGGAGTTACATCCGGTTTCACGGCGAAAATAGACGAACGTAGCGTAAATAAATTACTTACGTCTGCAATTATCGAGTGTGACACTTTCTTTCTCACGGAGTGGTTTTCTTTCCGTACCAGAAGTTCGTAAAACAATTAGGAAGAATCAGAAAAAATAGGACAAGGAGTTACATTTGGTTTCACGGCGAAAATAGACGAACGAAGCGGAAATAAATTACTCACGTCTGCAATTATCTAGTGTGACACTTTCTTTACACGAAGTGGTTTTCTTTTCATGCCAGAAGTGCATCAAAAAATTAGGAAAAATTAGAAAAAATAGGACAAGGAGTTACATCCGGTTTCACGGCGAAAATAGACGAACGAAGCGGAAATAAATTACTCACGTCTGCAATTATCTAGTGTAACACTTTCTTTCCACGAAGTGGTTTTCTCTTCATGCCAGAAGTTCGTAAAAAAATTAGGAAAAATGAGAAAAAATAGGACAAGGAGTTACATTCGGTTTCACGGCGAAAATAGACGAACGAAGCGGAAATAAATTACTCACGTCTGCAATTATCTAGTGTGACTTTTTTTTTTCACGGAGTGGTTTTCTTTTCATGCCAGAAGTGCATCAAAAAATTAGGAAAAATTAGAAAAAATAGGACAAGGAGTTACATTCGGTTTCACGGCGAAAATAGACGAACGAAGCGGAAATAAATTACTCACGTCTGCAATTATCTAGTGTGACACTTTCGTTTCACGAAGTGGTTTTCTTTTCATGCCAGAAGTGCATCAAAAAATTAGGAAAAATTAGAAGATTGGGACAAGGAGTTACATCCGGTTTCACGGCGACAATAGACGAACGAAGCGGAAATGAATTACTCACGTCTGCAATTATCGAGTGTGACACTTTCTTTCTCACGCAGTGGTTTTCTTTTCATTCCAGAAGTTCGTAAAAAAATTAGGAAAAATGAGAAAAAATAGGACAAGAAGTAACATCCGGTTTCACGGCGAAAATAGACGAACGAAGCGGAAATAAATTACTCACGTCTGCAATTATCTAGTGTGACACTTTCTTTTCACGAAGTGGTTTTCTTTTCATGCCAGAAGTGCATCAAAAAATTAGGAAAAATTAGAAAAAATGGGACAAGGAGTTACATCCGGTTTCACGGCGAAAATAGACGAACGAAGCGGAAATAAATTACTCACGTCTGCAATTATCGATTGTGACACTTTCTTTCTCACGGAGTGGTTTTCTTTTCATTCCAGAAGTTCGTAAAAAAATTAGGAAAAATGAGAAAAAATAGGACAAGAAGTAACATCCGGTTTCACGGCGAAAATAGACGTACGAAGCGGAAATAAATTACTCACGTCTGCAATTATCGAGTGTGACACTTTCTTTTTCACGGAGTGGTTTTCTTTTCATGCCAGAGGTTCGTAACAAAATTGGGAAAGATTAGATAAAATAGGACAAGGATTTACATCCGGTTTCACGGCGAAAATAGACGAACGAAGAGGAAATAAATTACTCACGTCTGCAATTATCGAGTGTGACACTTTCTTTCTCACAGAGTGGTTTTCTTTTCATTCCAGAAGTTCGTAAAAAAATGAGGAAGAATTAGAAAAAATTGGACAAGGAGTCACATCCGGTTTCACGGCGAAAATAGACGTACGAAGCGGAAATAAATTACTCACGTCTGCAATTATCAAGTGTGACACTTTCTTTTCACGGAGTGGTTTTTTTTTCATGCCAAAAGTTCGTAAAAAAATTGGGAAAAATTAGAAAAAATAGGACAAGGAGTTACATCCGGTTTCACGGCGAAAATAGACGAACGTAGCGTAAATAAATTACTCACGTCTGCAATTATCGAGTGTGACACTTTCTTTCTCACGGAGTGGTTTTCTTTCCGTGCCAGAAGTTCGTAAAACAATTAGGAAAAATCAGAAAAAATAGGACAAGGAGTTACATTTGGTTTCACGGCGAAAATAGACGAACGAAGCGGAAATAAATTACTCACGTCTGCAATTATCTAGTGTGACACTTTCTTTACACGAAGTGTTTTTCTTTTCATGCCAGAAGTGCATCAAAAAATTAGGAAAAATTAGAAAAAATAGGACAAGGAGTTACATTCGGTTTCACGGCGAAAATAGACGAACGAAGCGGAAATAAATTACTCACGTCTGCAATTATCTAGTGTGACACTTTCGTTTCACGAAGTAGTTTTCTTTTCATGCCAGGAGTGCATGAAAAAATTAGGAAAAATTAGAAAAAATGGGACAAGGAGTTACATCCGGTTTCACGGCGAAAATAGACGAACGAAGCGGAAATAAATTACTCACGTCTGCAATTATCGAGTGTGACACTTTCTTTCTCACGGAGTGGTTTTCTTTTCATTCCAGAAGTTCGTAAAAAAATTAGGAAAAATGAGAAACAATAGGACAAGGAGTTACATCCGGTTTCACGGCGAAAATAGACGAACGAAGCGAAAATAAATTACTCACGTCTGCAAATATCGAGTGTGACACTTTCTTTTCATGGAGTGGTTTTCTTTTCATACCAGAAGTTCGTAAAAAAATTAGCAAAAATTTGAAAAAATAGGACAAGGAGTTACATCCGGTTTCACGGCGAAAATAGACGAACGAAGCGGAAATAAATTACTCACGTCTGCAATTATCTAGTGTGACACTTTCTCTTTATGGAGTGGATTTCTTTTCGTGCCAGAAGTTCGTAAAACAATTAGGAAAAATCAGAAAAAATAGGACAAGGAGTTACATTCGGTTTCACGGCGAAAATAGACGAACGAAGCGGAAATAAATTACTCACGTCTGCAATTATCTAGTGTCACACTTTCTTTTCACGAAGTGGTTTTCTTTTCATGCCAGAAATGCATCAAAAAATTAGGAAAAATCAGAAAAAATAGGACAAGGAGTTACATCCGGTTTCACGGCGAAAATAGACGACCGAAGCGGAAATAAATTACTCACGTCTGCAATTATCGAGTGTGATACTTTCTTTTCACGGAGTGGTTTTTTTTTCATGCCAAAAGTTCGTAAAAAAAATTGGGAAAAATTAGAAAAAATAGGACAAGGAGTTACATCCGGTTTCACGGCGAAAATAGACGAACGTAGCGTAAATAAATTACTCACGTCTGCAATTATCGAGTGTGACACTTTCTTTCTCACGGAGTGGTTTTCTTTCCGTGCCAGAAGTTCGTAAAACAATTAGGAAGAATCAGAAAAAATAGGACAAGGAGTTACATTTGGTTTCACGGCGAAAATAGACGAACGAAGCGGAAATAAATTACTCACGTCTGCAATTATCTAGTGTGACACTTTCTTTACACGAAGTGGTTTTCTTTTCATGCCAGAAGTGCATCAAAAATCAGGAAGAATTAGAAAGAATAGGACAAGGAGTTACATCCGGTTTCACGGCGAAAATAGACGAACGAAGCGGAAATAAATTACTCACGTCTGCAATTATCTAGTGTGACACTTTCGTTTCACGAAGTGGTTTTCTTTTCATGCCAGAAGTGCATCAAAAAATTAGGAAAAATTAGAAGAAATGGGACAAGGAGTTACATCCGGTTTCACGGCGAAAATAGACGAACGAAGCGGAAATAAATTACTCACGTCTGCAATTATCGAGTGTGACACTTTCTTTCTCACGGAGTGGTTTTCTTTTCATTCCAGAAGTTCGTAAAAAAATTAGGAAAAATGAGAAAAAATAGGACAAGAAGTAACATCCGGTTTCACGGCGAAAATAGACGTACGAAGCGGAAATAAATTACTCACGTCTGCAATTATCGAGTGTGACACTTTCTTTTTCACGGAGTGGTTTTCTTTTCATGCCAGAGGTTCGTAACAAAATTGGGAAAGATTAGATAAGATAGGACAAGGAGTTACATCCGGTTTCACGGCGAAAATAGACGAACGAAGAGGAAATAAATTACTCACGTCTGCAATTATCGAGTGTGACACTTTCTTTCTCACAGAGTGGTTTTCTTTTCATTCCAGAAGTTCGTAAAAAAATGAGGAAGAATTAGAAAAAATTGGACAAGGAGTCACATCCGGTTTCACGGCGAAAATAGACGTACGAAGCGGAAATAAATTACTCACGTCTGCAATTATCAAGTGTGACACTTTCTTTTCACGGAGTGGTTTTATTTTCATGCCAAAAGTTCGTAAAAAAATTGGGAAAAATTAGAAAAAATAGGACAAGGAGTTACATCCGGTTTCACGGCGAAAATAGACGAACGTAGCGTAAATAAATTACTCACGTCTGCAATTATCGAGTGTGACACTTTCTTTCTCACGGAGTGGTTTTCTTTCCGTGCCAGAAGTTCGTAAAACAATTAGGAAAAATCAGAAAAAATAGGACAAGGAGTTACATTTGGTTTCACGGCGAAAATAGACGAACGAAGCGGAAATAAATTACTCACGTCTGCAATTATCTAGTGTGACACTTTCTTTACACGAAGTGGTTTTCTTTTCATGCCAGAAGTGCATTAAAAAATTAGGAAAAATTAGAAGATTGGGACAAGGAGTTACATCCGGTTTCACGGCGAAAATAGACGAACGAAGCGGAAATAAATTACTCACGTCTGCAATTATCGAGTGTGACACTTTCTTTCTCACGGAGTGGTTTTCTTTTCATTCCAGAAGTTCGTAAAAAAATTAGGAAAAATGAGAAAAAATAGGACAAGAAGTAACATCCGGTTTCACGGCGAAAATAGACGTACGAAGCGGAAATAAATTACTCACGTCTGCAATTATCGAGTGTGACACTTTCTTTTTCACGGAGTGGTTTTCTTTTCATGCCAGAGGTTCGTAACAAAATTGGGAAAGATTAGATAAAATAGGACAAGGAGTTACATCCGGTTTCACGGCGAAAATAGACGAACGAAGAGGAAATAAATTACTCACGTCTGCAATTATCGAGTGTGACACTTTCGTTCTCACAGAGTGGTTTTCTTTTCATTCCAGAAGTTCGTAAAAAAATGAGGAAGAATTAGAAAAAATTGGACAAGGAGTCACATCCGGTTTCACGGCGAAAATAGACGTACGAAGCGGAAATAAATTACTCACGTCTGCAATTATCAAGTGTGACACTTTCTTTTCACGGAGTGGTTTTTTTTTCATGCCAAAAGTTCGTAAAAAAATTGGGAAAAATTAGAAAAAATAGGACAAGGAGTTACATCCGGTTTCACGGCGAAAATAGACGAACGTAGCGTAAATAAATTACTCACGTCTGCAATTATCGAGTGTGACACTTTCTTTCTCACGGAGTGGTTTTCTTTCCGTGCCAGAAGTTCGTAAAACAATTAGGAAAAATCAGAAAAAATAGGACAAGGAGTTACATTTGGTTTCACGGCGAAAATAGACGAACGAAGCGGAAATAAATTACTCACGTCTGCAATTATCTAGTGTGACACTTTCTTTACACGAAGTGGTTTTCTTTTCATGCCAGAAGTGCATTAAAAAATTAGGAAAAATTAGAAAAATAGGACAAGGAGTTACATCCGGTTTCATGGCGAAAATAGACGAACGAAGCGGAAATAAATTACTCACGTCTGCAATTATCTAGTGTGACACTTTCTTTTCACGAAGTGGTTTTCTTTTCATGCCAGGAGTGCATCAAAAAATTAGGAAAAATTAGAAAAAATGGGACAAGGAGTTACATCCGGTTTCACGGCGAAAATAGACGAACGAAGCGGAAATAAATTACTCACGTCTGCAATTATCGAGTGTGACACTTTCTTTCCCACGGAGTGGTTTTCTTTTCATTCCAGAAGTTCGTAAAAAAATTAGGAAAAATGAGAAACAATAGGACAAGGAGTTACATCCGGTTTCACGGCGAAAATAGACGAACGAAGCGAAAATAAATTACTCACGTCTGCAAATATCGAGTGTGACACTTTCTTTTCATGGAGTGGTTTTCTTTTCATACCAGAAGTTCGTAAAAAAATTAGTAAAAATTTGAAAAAATAGGACAAGGAGTTACATCCGGTTTCACGGCGAAAATAGACGAACGAAGCGGAAATAAATTACTCACGTCTGCAATTATCTAGTGTGACACTTTCTTTTTATGGAGTGGATTTCTTTTCGTGCCAGAAGTTCGTAAAACAATTAGGAAATATCAGAAAAAATAGGACAAGGAGTTACATTCGGTTTCACGGCGAAAATAGACGAACGAAGCGGAAATAAATTACTCACGTCTGCAATTATCTAGTGTGACACTTTCTTTTCACGAAGTGGTTTTCTTTTCATGCCAGAAATGCATCAAAAAATTAGGAAAAATCAGAAAAAATAGGACAAGGAGTTACATCCGGTTTCACGGCGAAAATAGACGACCGAAGCGGAAATAAATTACTCACGTCTGCAATTATCGAGTGTGATACTTTCTTTTCACGGAGTGGTTTTTTTTTCATGCCAAAAGTTCGTAAAAAAAATTGGGAAAAATTAGAAAAAATAGGACAAGGAGTTACATCCGGTTTCACGGCGAAAATAGACGAACGTAGCGTAAATAAATTACTCACGTCTGCAATTATCGAGTGTGACACTTTCTTTCTCACGGAGTGGTTTTCTTTCCGTGCCAGAAGTTCGTAAAACAATTAGGAAGAATCAGAAAAAATAGGACAAGGAGTTACATTTGGTTTCACGGCGAAAATAGACGAACGAAGCGGAAATAAATTACTCACGTCTGCAATTATCTAGTGTGACACTTTCTTTACACGAAGTGGTTTTCTTTTCATGCCAGAAGTGCATCAAAAATCAGGAAAAATTAGAAAGAATAGGACAAGGAGTTACATCCGGTTTCACGGCGAAAATAGACGAACGAAGCGGAAATAAATTACTCACGTCTGCAATTATCTAGTGTAACACTTTCTTTCCACGGAGTGCTTTTCTCTTCATGCCAGAAGTTCGTAAAGAAATTAGGAAAAATGAGAAAAAATAGGACAAGGAGTTACATTCGGTTTCACGGCGAAAATAGACGAACGAAGCGGAAATAAATTACTCACGTCTGCAATTATCTAGTGTGACTTTTTTTTTTCACGGAGTGGTTTACTTTTCATGCCAGAAGTGCATCAAAAAATTAGGAAAAATTAGAAAAAATAGGACAAGGAGTTACATTCGGTTTCACGGCGAAAATAGACGAACGAAGCGGAAATAAATTACTCACGTCTGCAATTATCTAGTGTGACACTTTCGTTTCACGAAGTGGTTTTCTTTTCATGCCAGAAGTGCATCAAAAAATTAGGAAAAATTAGAAGAAATGGGACAAGGAGTTACATCCGGTTTCACGGCGAAAATAGACGAACGAAGCGGAAATAAATTACTCACGTCTGCAATTATCGAGTGTGACACTTTCTTTCTCACGGAGTGGTTTTCTTTTCATTCCAGAAGTTCGTAAAAAAATTAGGAAAAATGAGAAAAAATAGGACAAGAAGTAACATCCGGTTTCACGGCGAAAATAGACGTACGAAGCGGAAATAAATTACTCACGTCTGCAATTATCGAGTGTGACACTTTCTTTACACGAAGTGGTTTTCTTTTCATGCCAGAAGTGCATTAAAAAATTAGGAAAAATTAGAAAAAATAGGACAAGGAGTTACATCCGGTTTCATGGCGAAAATAGACGAACGAAGCGGAAATAAATTACTCACGTCTGCAATTATCTAGTGTGACACTTTCTTTTCACGAAGTGGTTTTCTTTTCATGCCAGGAGTGCATCAAAAAATTAGGAAAAAGTAGAAAAAATGGGACAAGGAGTTACATCCGGTTTCACGGCGAAAATAGACGAACGAAGCGGAAATAAATTACTCACGTCTGCAATTATCGAGTGTGACACTTTCTTTCTCACGGAGTGGTTTTCTTTTCATTCCAGAAGTTCGTAAAAAAATTAGGAAAAATGAGAAACAATAGGACAAGGAGTTACATCCGGTTTCACGGCGAAAATAGACGAACGAAGTGAAAATAAATTACTCACGTCTGCAAATATCGAGTGTGACACTTTCTTTTCATGGAGTGGTTTTCTTTTCATACCAGAAGTTCGTAAAAAAATTAGTAAAAATTTGAAAAAATAGGACAAGGAGTTACATCCGGTTTCACGGCGAAAATAGACGAACGAAGCGGAAATAAATTACTCACGTCTGCAATTATCTAGTGTGACACTTTCTTTTTATGGAGTGGATTTCTTTTCGTGCCAGAAGTTCGTAAAACAATTAGGAAAAATCAGAAAAAATAGGACAAGGAGTTACATTCGGTTTCACGGCGAAAATAGACGAACGAAGCGGAAATAAATTACTCACGTCTGCAATTATCTAGTGTGACACTTTCTTTTCACGAAGTGGTTTTCTTTTCATGCCAGAAATGCATCAAAAAATTAGGAAAAATCAGAAAAAATAGGACAAGGAGTTACATCCGGTTTCACGGCGAAAATAGACGACCGAAGCGGAAATAAATTACTCACGTCTGCAATTATCTAGTGTAACACTTTCTTTCCACGGAGTGCTTTTCTCTTCATGCCAGAAGTTCGTAAAGAAATTAGGAAAAATGAGAAAAAATAGGACAAGGAGTTACATTCGGTTTCACGGCGAAAATAGACGAACGAAGCGGAAATAAATTACTCACGTCTGCAATTATCTAGTGTGACTTTTTTTTTTCACGGAGTGGTTTACTTTTCATGCCAGAAGTGCATCAAAAAATTAGGAAAAATTAGAAAAAATAGGACAAGGAGTTACGTTCGGTTTCACGGCGAAAATAGACGAACGAAGCGGAAATAAATTACTCACGTCTGCAATTATCTAGTGTGACACTTTCGTTTCACGAAGTGGTTTTCTTTTCATGCCAGAAGTGCATCAAAAAATTAGGAAAAATTAGAAGAAATGGGACAAGGAGTTACATCCGGTTTCACGGCGAAAATAGACGAACGAAGCGGAAATAAATTACTCACGTCTGCAATTATCGAGTGTGACACTTTCTTTCTCACGGAGTGGTTTTCTTTTCATTCCAGAAGTTCGTAAAAAAATTAGGAAAAATGAGAAAAAATAGGACAAGAAGTAACATCCGGTTTCACGGCGAAAATAGACGTACGAAGCGGAAATAAATTACTCACGTCTGCAATTATCGAGTGTGACACTTTCTTTTTCACGGAGTGGTTTTCTATTCATGCCAGAGGTTCGTAACAAAATTGGGAAAGATTAGATAAAATAGGACAAGGAGTTACATCCGGTTTCACGGCGAAAATAGACGAACGAAGAGGAAATAAATTACTCACGTCTGCAATTATCGAGTGTGACACTTTCGTTCTCACAGAGTGGTTTTCTTTTCATTCCAGAAGTTCGTAAAAAAATGAGGAAGAATTAGAAAAAATTGGACAAGGAGTCACATCCGGTTTCACGGCGAAAATAGACGTACGAAGCGGAAATAAATTACTCACGTCTGCAATTATCAAGTGTGACACTTTCTTTTCACGGAGTGGTTTTTTTTTCATGCCAAAAGTTCGTAAAAAAATTGGGAAAAATTAGAAAAAATAGGACAAGGAGTTACATCCGGTTTCACGGCGAAAATAGACGAACGTAGCGTAAATAAATTACTCACGTCTGCAATTATCGAGTGTGACACTTTCTTTCTCACGGAGTGGTTTTCTTTCCGTGCCAGAAGTTCGTAAAACAATTAGGAAAAATCAGAAAAAATAGGACAAGGAGTTACATTTGGTTTCACGGCGAAAATAGACGAACGAAGCGGAAATAAATTACTCACGTCTGCAATTATCTAGTGTGACACTTTCTTTACACGAAGTGGTTTCCTTTTCATGCCAGAAGTGCATTAAAAAATTAGGAAAAATTAGAAAAAATAGGACAAGGAGTTTCATCCGGTTTCATGGCGAAAATAGACGAACGAAGCGGAAATAAATTACTCACGTCTGCAATTATCTAGTGTGACACTTTCTTTTCACGAAGTGGTTTTCTTTTCATGCCAGTAGTGCATCAAAAAATGAGGAAAAATTAGAAAAAATGGGACAAGGAGTTACATCCGGTTTCACGGCGAAAATAGACGAACGAAGCGGAAATAAATTACTCACGTCTGCAATTATCGAGTGTGACACTTTCTTTCTCACGGAGTGGTTTTCTTTTCATTCCAGAAGTTCGTAAAAAAATTAGGAAAAATGAGAAACAATAGGACAAGGAGTTACATCCGGTTTCACGGCGAAAATAGACGAACGAAGCGAAAATAAATTACTCACGTCTGCAAATATCGAGTGTGACACTTTCTTTTCATGGAGTGGTTTTCTTTTCATACCAGAAGTTCGTAAAAAAATTAGTAAAAATTTGAAAAAATAGGACAAGGAGTTACATCCGGTTTCACGGCGAAAATAGACGAACGAAGCGGAAATAAATTACTCACGTCTGCAATTATCTAGTGTGACACTTTCTTTTTATGGAGTGGATTTCTTTTCGTGCCAGAAGTTCGTAAAACAATTAGGAAAAATCAGAAAAAATAGGACAAGGAGTTACATTCGGTTTCACGGCGAAAATAGACGAACGAAGCGGAAATAAATTACTCACGTCTGCAATTATCTAGTGTGACACTTTCTTTTCACGAAGTGGTTTTCTTTTCATGCCAGAAATGCATCAAAAAATTAGGAAAAATCAGAAAAAATAGGACAAGGAGTTACATCCGGTTTCACGGCGAAAATAGACGACCGAAGCGGAAATAAATTACTCACGTCTGCAATTATCGAGTGTGATACTTTCTTTTCACGGAGTGGTTTTTTTTATGCCAAAAGTTCGTAAAAAAAATTGGGAAAAATTAGAAAAAATAGGACAAGGAGTTACATCCGGTTTCACGGCGAAAATAGACGAACGTAGCGTAAATAAATTACTCACGTCTGCAATTATCGAGTGTGACACTTTCTTTCTCACGGAGTGGTTTTCTTTCCGTGCCAGAAGTTCGTAAAACAATTAGGAAGAATCAGAAAAAATAGGACAAGGAGTTACATTTGGTTTCACGGCGAAAATAGACGAACGAAGCGGAAATAAATTACTCACGTCTGCAATTATCTAGTGTGACACTTTCTTTACACGAAGTGGTTTTCTTTTCATGCCAGAAGTGCATCAAAAATCAGGAAAAATTAGAAAGAATACGACAAGGAGTTACATCCGGTTTCACGGCGAAAATAGACGAACGAAGCGGGAATAAATTACTCACGTCTGCAATTATCTAGTGTAACACTTTCTTTCCACGGAGTGCTTTTCTCTTCATGCCAGAAGTTCGTAAAGAAATTAGGAAAAATGAGAAAAAATAGGACAAGGAGTTACATTCGGTTTCACGGCGAAATTAGACGAACGAAGCGGAAATAAATTACTCACGTCTGCAATTATCTAGTGTGACTTTTTTTTTCACGGAGTGGTTTACTTTTCATGCCAGAAGTGCATCAAAAAATTAGGAAAAATTAGAAAAAATAGGACAAGGAGTTACATTCGGTTTCACGGCGAAAATAGACGAACGAAGCGGAAATAAATTACTCACGTCTGCAATTATCTAGTGTGACACTTTCGTTTCACGAAGTGGTTTACTTTTCATGCCAGAAGTGCATCAAAAAATTAGGAAAAATTAGAAGAAATGGGACAAGGAGTTACATCCGGTTTCACGGCGAAAATAGACGAACGAAGCGGAAATAAATTACTCACGTCTGCAATTATCGAGTGTGACACTTTCTTTCTCACGGAGTGGTTTTCTTTTCATTCCAGAAGTTCGTAAAAAAATTAGGAAAAATGAGAAAAAATAGGACAAGAAGTAACATCCGGTTTCACGGCGAAAATAGACGTACGAAGCGGAAATAAATTACTCACGTCTGCAATTATCGAGTGTGACACTTTCTTTTTCACGGAGTGGTTTTCTTTTCATGCCAGAGGTTCGTAACAAAATTGGGAAAGATTAGATAAAATAGGACAAGGAGTTACATCCGGTTTCACGGCGAAAATAGACGAACGAAGAGGAAATAAATTACTCACGTCTGCAATTATCGAGTGTGACACTTTCTTTCTCACAGAGTGGTTTTCTTTTCATTCCAGAAGTTCGTAAAAAAATGAGGAAGAATTAGAAAAAATTGGACAAGGAGTCACATCCGGTTTCACGGCGAAAATAGACGTACGAAGCGGAAATAAATTACTCACGTCTGCAATTATCAAGTGTGACACTTTCTTTTCACGGAGTGGTTTTTTTTTCATTCCAAAAGTTCGTAAAAAAATTGGGAAAAATTAGAAAAAATAGGACAAGGAGTTACATCCGGTTTCACGGCGAAAATAGACGAACGTAGCGTAAATAAATTACTCACGTCTGCAATTATCGAGTGTGACACTTTCTTTCTCACGGAGTGGTTTTCTTTCCGTGCCAGAAGTTCGTAAAACAATTAGGAAAAATCAGAAAAAATAGGACAAGGAGTTACATTTGGTTTCACGGCGAAAATAGACGAACGAAGCGGAAATAAATTACTCACGTCTGCAATTATCTAGTGTGACACTTTCTTTACACGAAGTGGTTTTCTTTTCATGCCAGAAGTGCATCAAAAAATTAGGAAAAATTAGAAGATTGGGACAACGAGTTACATCCGGTTTCACGGCGAAAATAGACGAACGAAGCGGAAATAAATTACTCACGTCTGCAATTATCGAGTGTGACACTTTCTTTCTCACGGAGTGGTTTTCTTTTCATTCCAGAAGTTCGTAAAAAAATTAGGAAAAATGAGAAAAAATAGGACAAGAAGTAACATCCGGTTTCACGGCGAAAATAGACGTACGAAGCGGAAATAAATTACTCACGTCTGCAATTATCGAGTGTGACACTTTCTTTTTCACGGAGTGGTTTTCTTTTCATGCCAGAGGTTCGTAACAAAATTGGGAAAGATTAGATAAAATAGGACAAGGAGTTACATCCGGTTTCACGGCGAAAATAGACGAACGAAGAGGAAATAAATTACTCACGTCTGCAATTATCGAGTGTGACACTTTCGTTCTCACAGAGTGGTTTTCTTTTCATTCCAGAAGTTCGTAAAAAAAATGAGGAAGAATTAGAAAAAATTGGACAAGGAGTCACATCCGGTTTCACGGCGAAAATAGACGTACGAAGCGGAAATAAATTACTCACGTCTGCAATTATCAAGTGTGACACTTTCTTTTCACGGAGTGGTTTTTTTTTCATGCCAAAAGTTCGTAAAAAAATTGGGAAAAATTAGAAAAAATAGGACAAGGAGTTACATCCGGTTTCACGGCGAAAATAGACGAACGTAGCGTAAATAAATTACTCACGTCTGCAATTATCGAGTGTGACACTTTCTTTCTCACGGAGTGGTTTTCTTTCCGTGCCAGAAGTTCGTAAAACAATTAGGAAAAATCAGAAAAAATAGGACAAGGAGTTACATTTGGTTTCACGGCGAAAATAGACGAACGAAGCGGAAATAAATTACTCACGTCTGCAATTATCTAGTGTGACACTTTCTTTACACGAAGTGGTTTTCTTTTCATGCCAGAAGTGCATTAAAAAATTAGGAAAAATTAGAAAAAATAGGACAAGGAGTTACATCCGGTTTCATGGCGAAAATAGACGAACGAAGCGGAAATAAATTACTCACGTCTGCAATTATCTAGTGTGACACTTTCTTTTCACGAAGTGGTTTTCTTTTCATGCCAGGAGTGCATCAAAAAATTAGGAAAAATTAGAAAAAATGGGACAAGGAGTTACATCCGGTTTCACGGCGAAAATAGACGAACGAAGCGGAAATAAATTACTCACGTCTGCAAGTATCGAGTGTGACACTTTCTTTCCCACGGAGTGGTTTTCTTTTCATTCCAGAAGTTCGTAAAAAAATTAGGAAAAATGAGAAACAATAGGACAAGGAGTTACATCCGGTTTCACGGCGAAAATAGACGAACGAAGCGAAAATAAATTACTCACGTCTGCAAATATCGAGTGTGACACTTTCTTTTCATGGAGTGGTTTTCTTTTCATACCAGAAGTTCGTAAAAAAATTAGTAAAAATTTGAAAAAATAGGACAAGGAGTTACATCCGGTTTCACGGCGAAAATAGACGAACGAAGCGGAAATAAATTACTCACGTCTGCAATTATCTAGTGTGACACTTTCTTTTTATGGAGTGGATTTCTTTTCGTGCCAGAAGTTCGTAAAACAATTAGGAAATATCAGAAAAAATAGGACAAGGAGTTACATTCGGTTTCACGGCGAAAATAGACGAACGAAGCGGAAATAAATTACTCACGTCTGCAATTATCTAGTGTGACACTTTCTTTTCACAAAGTGGTTTTCTTTTCATGCCAGAAATGCATCGAAAAATTAGGAAAAATCAGAAAAAATAGGACAAGGAGTTACATCCGGTTTCACGGCGAAAATAGACGACCGAAGCGGAAATAAATTACTCACGTCTGCAATTATCGAGTGTGATACTTTCTTTTCACGGAGTGGTTTTTTTTTCATGCCAGAAGTTCGTAAAAAAAATTGGGAAAAATTAGAAAAAATAGGACAAGGAGTTACATCCGGTTTCACGGCGAAAATAGACGAACGTAGCGTAAATAAATTACTCACGTCTGCAATTATCGAGTGTGACACTTTCTTTCTCACGGAGTGGTTTTCTTTCCGTGCCAGAAGTTCGTAAAACAATTAGGAAGAATCAGAAAAAATAGGACAAGGAGTTACATTTGGTTTCACGGCGAAAATAGACGAACGAAGCGGAAATAAATTACTCACGTCTGCAATTATCTAGTGTGACACTTTCTTTACACGAAGTGGTTTTCTTTTCATGCCAGAAGTGCATCAAAAAATTAGGAAAAATTAGAAAGAATAGGACAAGGAGTTACATCCGGTTTCACGGCGAAAATAGACGAACGAAGCGGAAATGAATTACTCACGTCTGCAATTATCTAGTGTAACACTTTCTTTCCACGGAGTGCTTTTCTCTTCATGCCAGAAGTTCGTAAAGAAATTAGGAAAAATGAGAAAAAATAGGACAAGGAGTTACATTCGGTTTCACGGCGAAAATAGACGAACGAAGCGGAAATAAATTACTCACGTCTGCAATTATCTAGTGTGACTTTTTTTTTTAACGGAGTGGTTTACTTTTCATGCCAGAAGTGCATCAAAAAATTAGGAAAAATTAGAAAAAATAGGACAAGGAGTTACATTCGGTTTCACGGCGAAAATAGACGAACGAAGCGGAAATAAATTACTCACGTCTGCAATTATCTAGTGTGACACTTTCGTTTCACGAAGTGGTTTTCTTTTCATGCCAGAAGTGCATGAAAAAATTAGGAAAAATTAGCAGAAATGGGACAAGGAGTTACATCCGGTTTCACGGCGAAAATAGACGAACGAAGCGGAAATAAATTACTCACGTCTGCAATTATCGAGTGTGACACTTTCTTTCTCACGGAGTGGTTTTCTTTTCATTCCAGAAGTTCGTAAAAAAATTAGGAAAAATGAGAAAAAATAGGACAAGAAGTAACATCCGGTTTCACGGCGAAAATAGACGTACGAAGCGGAAATAAATTACTCACGTCTGCAATTATCGAGTGTGACACTTTCTTTTTCACGGAGTGGTTTTCTTTTCATGCCAGAGGTTCGTAACAAAATTGGGAAAGATTAGATAAAATAGGACAAGGAGTTACATCCGGTTTCACGGCGAAAATAGACGAACGAAGAGGAAATAAATTACTCACGTCTGCAATTATCGAGTGTGACACTTTCTTTCTCACAGAGTGGTTTTCTTTTCATTCCAGAAGTTCGTGAAAAAATGAGGAAGAATTAGAAAAAATTGGACAAGGAGTCACATCCGGTTTCACGGCGAAAATAGACGTACGAAGCGGAAATAAATTACTCACGTCTGCAATTATCAAGTGTGACACTTTCTTTTCACGGAGTGGTTTTTTTTTCATGCCAAAAGTTCGTAAAAAAATTGGGAAAAATTACAAAAAATAGGACAAGGAGTTACATCCGGTTTCACGGCGAAAATAGACGAACGTAGCGTAAATAAATTACTCACGTCTGCAATTATCGAGTGTGACACTTTCTTTCTCACGGAGTGGTTTTCTTTTCATGCCAGAAGTTCGTCAAAATATTAGGAAAAATGAGAAAAAATAGGACAAGGAGTTACATCCGGTTTCACGGCGAAAATAGACGAACGAAGCGGAAATAAATTACTCACGTCTGCAATTATCTTGTGTAACACTTTCTTTACACGAAGTGGTTTTCTTTTCATGCCAGAAGTGCATCAAAAAATTAGGAAAAATTAGAAAAAATAGGACAAGGAGTTACATCCGGTTTCACGGCGAAAATAGACGAACGAAGCGGAAATAAATTACTCACGTCTGCAATTATCAAGTGTAACACTTTCTTTCCACGGAGTGGTTTTCTCTTCATGCCAGAAGTTCGTAAAAAAATTAGGAAAAATGAGAAAAAATAGGACAAGGAGTTACATTCGGTTTCACGGCGAAAATAGACGAACGAAGCGGGAATAAATTACTCACGTCTGCAATTATCTAGTGTAACACTTTCTTTCCACGAAGTGGATTTCTCTTCGTGCCAGAAGTTCGTAAAAAAATTAGGAAAAATAAGAAAAAATAGGACAAGGAGTTACATTCGGTTTCACGGCGAAAATAGACGAACGAAGCGGAAATAAATTACTCACGTCTGCAATTATCTAGTGTGACTTTTTCTTTTCACGGAGTGGTTTTCTTTTCATGCCAGAAGTTCGTCAAAATATTAGGAAAAATAAGAAAAAATAGGACAAGGAGTTACATCCGGTTTCACGGCGAAAATAGACGAACGAAGCGGAAATAAATTACTCACGTCTGCAATTATCTAGTGTGACTTTTTCTTTTCACGGAGTGGTTTTCTTTTCATGCCAGAAGTTCGTCAAAATATTAGGAAAAATGAGAAAAAATAGGACAAGGAGTTACATCCGGTTTCACGGCGAAAATAGACGAACGAAGCGGAAATAAATTACTCACGTCTGCAATTATCTAGTGTGACTTTTTCTTTTCACGGAGTGGTTTTCTTTTCATGCCAGAAGTTCGTCAAAATATTAGGAAAAATAAGAAAAAATAGGACAAGGAGTTACATCCGGTTTCACGGCGAAAATAGACGAACGAAGCGGAAATAAATTACTCACGTCTGCAATTATCTAGTGTGACTTTTTCTTTTCACGGAGTGGTTTTCTTTTCATGCCAGAAGTTCGTCAAAATATTAGGAAAAATGAGAAAAAATAGGACAAGGAGTTACATCCGGTTTCACGGCGAAAATAGACGAACGAAGCGGAAATAAATTACTCACGTCTGCAATTATCTAGTGTGACACTTTCTTTTCACGAAGTGGTTTTCTTTTCATGCCAGAAATGCATCAAAAAATTAGGAAAAATCAGAAAAAATAGGACAAGGAGTTACATCCGGTTTCACGGCGAAAATAGACGACCGAAGCGGAAATAAATTACTCACGTCTGCAATTATCGAGTGTGACACTTTCTTTACACGAAGTGGTTTTCTTTTCATGCCAGAAGTGCATGAAAAAATGAGGAAAAATTAAAAAAAATAGGACAAGGAGTTACATCCGGTTTCACGGCGAAAATAGACGAACGAAGCGGAAATAAATTACTTACGTCTGCAATTGTCCAGTGTGACACTTTCTTTTCACGTAGTGATTTTCTTTTTACGCCAGAAGTTCGTCAAAAAATTAGGAAAAATTAGAAAAAATAGGACAAGGAGTTACATCCGGTTTCACGGCGAAAATAGACGAACGAAGCGGAAATAAATTACTCACGTCTGCAATTATCGAGTGTGTCACTTTCTTTTCACGGAGTGGTTTTTTTTTCATGCCAGAAGTTTGTAAAAAAATTAGGAAAAATTAGAAAAAATAGGACAAGGAGTTACATCCGGTTTCACGGCGAAAATAGACGAACGAAGCGGAAATAAATTACTCACGTCTGCAATTATCAAGTGTAACACTTTCTTTCCACGGAGTGGTTTTCTCTTCATGCCAGAAGTTCGTAAAAAAATTAGGAAAAATGAGAAAAAATAGGACAAGGAGTTACATTCGGTTTCACGGCGAAAATAGACGAACGAAGCGGAAATAAATTACTCACGTCTGCAATTATCTAGTGTAACACTTTCTTTCCACGAAGTGGTTTTCTCTTCGTGCCAGAAGTTCGTAAAAAAATTAGGAAAAATAAGAAAAAATAGGACAAGGAGTTACATTCGGTTTCACGGCGAAAATAGACGAACGAAGCGGAAATAAATTACTCACGTCTGCAATTATCTAGTGTGACTTTTTCTTTTCACGGAGTGGTTTTCTTTTCATGCCAGAAGTTCGTCAAAATATTAGGAAAAATAAGAAAAAATAGGACAAGGAGTTACATCCGGTTTCACGGCGAAAATAGACGAACGAAGCGGAAATAAATTACTCACGTCTGCAATTATCTAGTGTGACTTTTTCTTTTCACGGAGTGGTTTTCTTTTCATGCCAGAAGTTCGTCAAAATATTAGGAAAAATGAGAAAAAATAGGACAAGGAGTTACATCCGGTTTCACGGCGAAAATAGACGAACGAAGCGGAAATAAATTACTCACGTCTGCAATTATCTAGTGTAACACTTTCTTTCCACGAAGTGGTTTTCTCTTCATGCCAGAAGTTCGTAAAAAAATTAGGAAAAATGAGAAAAAATAGGACAAGAAGTTACATTCGGTTTCACGGCGAAAATAGACGAACGAAGCGGAAATAAATTACTCACGTCTGCAATTATCTAGTGTGACTTTTTCTTTTCACGGAGTGGTTTTCTTTTCATGCCAGAAGTGCATCAAAAAATTAGGAAAAATTAGAAAAAATAGGACAAGGAGTTACATTCGGTTTCACGGCGAAAATAGACGAACGAAGCGGAAATAAATTACTCACGTCTGCAATTATCTAGTGTGACACTTTCTTTTCACGAAGTGGTTTTCTTTTCATGCCAGAAGTGCATCAAAAAATTAGAAAAAATTAGAAAAAATGGGACGAGGAGTTACATCCGGTTTCACGGCGAAAATAGACGAACGAAGCGGAAATAAATTACTCACGTCTGCAATTATCGAGTGTGACACTTTCTTTCTCACGGAGTGGTTTTCTTTTCATTCCAGAAGTTCGTAAAAAAATTAGGAAAAATGAGAAACAATAGGACAAGGAGTTACATCCGGTTTCACGGCGAAAATAGACGAACGAAGCGAAAATAAATTACTCACGTCTGCAAATATCGAGTGTGACACTTTCTCTCCATGGAGTGGTTTTCTTTTCATACCAGAAGTTCGTAAAAAAATTAGTAAAAATTTGAAAAAATAGGACAAGGAGTTACATCCGGTTTCACGGCGAAAATAGACGAACGAAGCGGAAATAAATTACTCACGTCTGCAATTATCTAGTGTGACACTTTCTTTTTATGGAGTGGATTTCTTTTCGTGCCGGAAGTTCGTAAAACAATTAGGAAAAATCAGAAAAAATAGGACAAGGAGTTACATTCGGTTTCACGGCGAAAATAGACGAACGAAGCGGAAATAAATTACTCACGTCTGCAATTATCTAGTGTGACACTTTCTTTTCACGAAATGGTTTTCTTTTCATGCCAGAAGTGCATCAAAAAATTAGGAAAAATCAGAACAAATAGGACAAGGAGTTACATCCGGTTTCACGGCGAAAATAGACGACCGAAGCGGAAATAAATTACTCACGTCTGCAATTATCGAGTGTGATACTTTCTTTTCACGGAGTGGTTTTTTTTTCATGCCAAAAGTTCTTAAAAAAAATTGGGAAAAATTAGAAAAAATAGGACAAGGAGTTACATCCGGTTTCACGGCGAAAATAGACGAACGTAGCGTAAATAAATTACTCACGTCTGCAATTATCGAGTGTGACACTTTCTTTCTCACGGAGTGGTTTTCTTTCCGTGCCAGAAGTTCGTAAAACAATTAGGAAGAATCAGAAAAAATAGGACAAGGAGTTACATTTGGTTTCACGGCGAAAATAGACGAACGAAGCGGAAATAAATTACTCACGTCTGCAATTATCTAGTGTGACACTTTCTTTACACGAAGTGGTTTTCTTTTCATGCCAGAAGTGCATGAAAAAATGAGGAAAAATTAGAAAAAATAGGACAAGGAGTTACATCCGGTTTCACGGCGAAAATAGACGAACGAAGCGGAAATAAATTACTCACGTCTGCAATTGTCCAGTGTGACACTTTCTTTTCACGTAGTGATTTTCTTTTTACGCCAGAAGTTCGTCAAAAAATTAGGAAAAATTAGAAAAAATAGGACAAGGAGTTACATCCGGTTTCACGGCGAAAATAGACGAACGAAGCGGAAATAAATTACTCACGTCTGCAATTATCTAGTGTGACACTTTCTTTCCACGGAGTGGTTTTCTCTTCATGCCAGAAGTTCGTAAAAAAATTAGGAAAAATGAGAAAAAATAGGACAAGGAGTTACATTCGGTTTCACGGCGAAAATAGACGAACGAAGCGGAAATAAATTACTCACGTCTGCAATTATCTAGTGTGACACTTTCTTTTCACGGAGTGGTTTTCTTTTCATGCCAGAAGTGCATCAAAAAATTAGGAAAAATTAGAAATAATAGGACAAGGAGTTACATCCGGTTTCACGGCGTAAATAGACGAACGAAGCGGAAATAAATTACTCACGTCTGCAATTATCGAGTGTGTCACTTTCTTTTCACGGAGTGGTTTTTTTTTCATGCCAGAAGTTTGTAAAAAAATTAGGAAAAATTAGAAAAAATAGGACAAGGAGTTACATCCGGTTTCACGGCGAAAATAGACGAACGTAGCGGAAATAAATTACTCACGTCTGCAATTATCGAGTGTGACACTTTTTTTCTCACGGAGTGGTTTTCTTTTCATTCCAGAAGTTCGTAAAAAAATTAGGAAAAATGAGAAAAAATAGGACAAGAAGTAACATCCGGTTTCACGGCGAAAATAGACGTACGAAGCGGAAATAAATTACTCACGTCTGCAATTATCGAGTGTGACACTTTCTTTTTCACGGAGTGGTTTTCTTTTCATGCCAGAGGTTCGTAACAAAATTGGGAAAGATTAGATAAAATAGGACAAGGATTTACATCCGGTTTCACGGCGAAAATAGACGAACGAAGAGGAAATAAATTACTCACGTCTGCAATTATCGAGTGTGACACTTTCTTTCTCACAGAGTGGTTTTCTTTTCATTCCAGAAGTTCGTAAAAAAATTAGGACGAATTAGAAAAAATTGGACAAGGAGTCACATCCGGTTTCACGGCGAAAATAGACGTACGAAGCGGAAATAAATTACTCACGTCTGCAATTATCAAGTGTGACACTTTCTTTTCACGGAGTGGTTTTTTTTTTCATGCCAAAAATTCGTAAGAAAATTGGGAAAAATTAGAAAAAATAGGACAAGGAGTTACATCCGGTTTCACGGCGAAAATAGACGAACGTAGCGTAAATAAATTACTCACGTCTGCAATTATCGAGTGTGACACTTTCTTTCTCACGGAGTGGTTTTCTTTCCGTGTCAGAAGTTCGTAAAACAATTAGGAAAAATCAGAAAAAATAGGACAAGGAGTTACATTCGGTTTCACGGCGAAAATAGACGAACGAAGCGGAAATAAATTACTCACGTCTGCAATTATCTAGTGTGACTTTTTCTTTTCACGGAGTGGTTTTCTTGTCATGCCAGAAGTTCGTCAAAATATTAGGAAAAATAAGAAAAAATAGGACAAGGAGTTACATCCGGTTTCACGGCGAAAATAGACGAACGAAGCGGAAATAAATTACTCACGTCTGCAATTATCTAGTGTGACTTTTTCTTTTCACGGAGTGGTTTTCTTTTCATGCCAGAAGTTCGTCAAAATATTAGGAAAAATGAGAAAAAATAGGACAAGGAGTTACATCCGGTTTCACGGCGAAAATAGACGAACGAAGCGGAAATAAATTACTCACGTCTGCAATTATCTAGTGTAACACTTTCTTTCCACGAAGTGGTTTTCTCTTCATGCCAGAAGTTCGTAAAAAAATTAGGAAAAATGAGAAAAAATAGGACAAGAAGTTACATTCGGTTTCACGGCGAAAATAGACGAACGAAGCGGAAATAAATTACTCACGTCTGCAATTATCTAGTGTGACTTTTTCTTTTCACGGAGTGGTTTTCTTTTCATGCCAGAAGTGCATCAAAAAATTAGGAAAAATTAGAAAAAATAGGACAAGGAGTTACATTCGGTTTCACGGCGAAAATAGACGAACGAAGCGGAAATAAATTACTCACGTCTGCAATTATCTAGTGTGACACTTTCTTTTCACGAAGTGGTTTTCTTTTCATGCCAGAAGTGCATCAAAAAATTAGAAAAAATTAGAAAAAATGGGACGAGGAGTTACATCCGGTTTCACGGCGAAAATAGACGAACGAAGCGGAAATAAATTACTCACGTCTGCAATTATCGAGTGTGACACTTTCTTTCTCACGGAGTGGTTTTCTTTTCATTCCAGAAGTTCGTAAAAAAATTAGGAAAAATGAGAAACAATAGGACAAGGAGTTACATCCGGTTTCACGGCGAAAATAGACGAACGAAGCGAAAATAAATTACTCACGTCTGCAAATATCGAGTGTGACACTTTCTCTCCATGGAGTGGTTTTCTTTTCATACCAGAAGTTCGTAAAAAAATTAGTAAAAATTTGAAAAAATAGGACAAGGAGTTACATCCGGTTTCACGGCGAAAATAGACGAACGAAGCGGAAATAAATTACTCACGTCTGCAATTATCTAGTGTGACACTTTCTTTTTATGGAGTGGATTTCTTTTCGTGCCGGAAGTTCGTAAAACAATTAGGAAAAATCAGAAAAAATAGGACAAGGAGTTACATTCGGTTTCACGGCGAAAATAGACGAACGAAGCGGAAATAAATTACTCACGTCTGCAATTATCTAGTGTGACACTTTCTTTTCACGAAGTGGTTTTCTTTTCATGCCAGAAGTGCATCAAAAAATTAGGAAAAATCAGAACAAATAGGACAAGGAGTTACATCCGGTTTCACGGCGAAAATAGACGACCGAAGCGGAAATAAATTACTCACGTCTGCAATTATCGAGTGTGATACTTTCTTTTCACGGAGTGGTTTTTTTTTCATGCCAAAAGTTCTTAAAAAAAATTGGGAAAAATTAGAAAAAATAGGACAAGGAGTTACATCCGGTTTCACGGCGAAAATAGACGAACGTAGCGTAAATAAATTACTCACGTCTGCAATTATCGAGTGTGACACTTTCTTTCTCACGGAGTGGTTTTCTTTCCGTGCCAGAAGTTCGTAAAACAATTAGGAAGAATCAGAAAAAATAGGACAAGGAGTTACATTTGGTTTCACGGCGAAAATAGACGAACGAAGCGGAAATAAATTACTCACGTCTGCAATTATCTAGTGTGACACTTTCTTTACACGAAGTGGTTTTCTTTTCATGCCAGAAGTGCATGAAAAAATGAGGAAAAATTAGAAAAAATAGGACAAGGAGTTACATCCGGTTTCACGGCGAAAATAGACGAACGAAGCGGAAATAAATTACTCACGTCTGCAATTGTCCAGTGTGACACTTTCTTTTCACGTAGTGATTTTCTTTTTACGCCAGAAGTTCGTCAAAAAATTAGGAAAAATTAGAAAAAATAGGACAAAGAGTTACATCCGGTTTCACGGCGAAAATAGACGAACGAAGCGGAAATAAATTACTCACGTCTGCAATTATCTAGTGTGACACTTTCTTTCCACGGAGTGGTTTTCTCTTCATGCCAGAAGTTCGTAAAAAAATTAGGAAAAATGAGAAAAAATAGGACAAGGAGTTACATTCGGTTTCACGGCGAAAATAGACGAACGAAGCGGAAATAAATTACTCACGTCTGCAATTATCTAGTGTGACACTTTCTTTTCACGGAGTGGTTTTCTTTTCATGCCAGAAGTGCATCAAAAAATTAGGAAAAATTAGAAATAATAGGACAAGGAGTTACATCCGGTTTCACGGCGTAAATAGACGAACGAAGCGGAAATAAATTACTCACGTCTGCAATTATCGAGTGTGTCACTTTCTTTTCACGGAGTGGTTTTTTTTTCATGCCAGAAGTTTGTAAAAAAATTAGGAAAAATTAGAAAAAATAGGACAAGGAGTTACATCCGGTTTCACGGCGAAAATAGACGAACGTAGCGGAAATAAATTACTCACGTCTGCAATTATCGAGTGTGACACTTTTTTTCTCACGGAGTGGTTTTCTTTTCATTCCAGAAGTTCGTAAAAAAATTAGGAAAAATGAGAAAAAATAGGACAAGAAGTAACATCCGGTTTCACGGCGAAAATAGACGTACGAAGCGGAAATAAATTACTCACGTCTGCAATTATCGAGTGTGACACTTTCTTTTTCACGGAGTGGTTTTCTTTTCATGCCAGAGGTTCGTAACAAAATTGGGAAAGATTAGATAAAATAGGACAAGGATTTACATCCGGTTTCACGGCGAAAATAGACGAACGAAGAGGAAATAAATTACTCACGTCTGCAATTATCGAGTGTGACACTTTCTTTCTCACAGAGTGGTTTTCTTTTCATTCCAGAAGTTCGTAAAAAAATTAGGACGAATTAGAAAAAATTGGACAAGGAGTCACATCCGGTTTCACGGCGAAAATAGACGTACGAAGCGGAAATAAATTACTCACGTCTGCAATTATCAAGTGTGACACTTTCTTATCACGGAGTGGTTTTTTTTTTCATGCCAAAAATTCGTAAGAAAATTGGGAAAAATTAGAAAAAATAGGACAAGGAGTTACATCCGGTTTCACGGCGAAAATAGACGAACGTAGCGTAAATAAATTACTCACGTCTGCAATTATCGAGTGTGACACTTTCTTTCTCACGGAGTGGTTTTCTTTCCGTGTCAGAAGTTCGTAAAACAATTAGGAAAAATCAGAAAAAATAGGACAAGGAGTTACATTCGGTTTCACGGCGAAAATAGACGAACGAAGCGGAAATAAATTACTCACGTCTGCAATTATCTAGTGTGACTTTTTCTTTTCACGGAGTGGTTTTCTTTTCATGCCAGAAGTTCGTCAAAATATTAGGAAAAATAAGAAAAAATAGGACAAGGAGTTACATCCGGTTTCACGGCGAAAATAGACGAACGAAGCGGAAATAAATTACTCACGTCTGCAATTATCTAGTGTGACTTTTTCTTTTCACGGAGTGGTTTTCTTTTCATGCCAGAAGTTCGTCAAAATATTAGGAAAAATGAGAAAAAATAGGACAAGGAGTTACATCCGGTTTCACGGCGAAAATAGACGAACGAAGCGGAAATAAATTACTCACGTCTGCAATTATCTAGTGTAACACTTTCTTTCCACGAAGTGGTTTTCTCTTCATGCCAGAAGTTCGTAAAAAAATTAGGAAAAATGAGAAAAAATAGGACAAGAAGTTACATTCGGTTTCACGGCGAAAATAGACGAACGAAGCGGAAATAAATTACTCACGTCTGCAATTATCTAGTGTGACTTTTTCTTTTCACGGAGTGGTTTTCTTTTCATGCCAGAAGTGCATCAAAAAATTAGGAAAAATTAGAAAAAATAGGACAAGGAGTTACATTCGGTTTCACGGCGAAAATAGACGAACGAAGCGGAAATAAATTACTCACGTCTGCAATTATCTAGTGTGACACTTTCTTTTCACGAAGTGGTTTTCTTTTCATGCCAGAAGTGCATCAAAAAATTAGAAAAAATTAGAAAAAATGGGACGAGGAGTTACATCCGGTTTCACGGCGAAAATAGACGAACGTAGCGTAAATAAATTACTCACGTCTGCAATTATCGAGTGTGACACTTTCTTTCTCACGGAGTGGTTTTCTTTCCGTGTCAGAAGTTCGTAAAACAATTAGGAAAAATCAGAAAAAATAGGACAAGGAGTTACATTTGGTCTCACGGCGAAAATAGACGAACGAAGCGGAAATAAATTACTCACGTCTGCAATTATCTAGTGTGACACTTTCTTTACACGAAGTGGTTTTCTTTTCATGCCAGAAGTGCATCAAAAAATTAGGAAAAATTAGAAAAAATAGGACAAGGAGTTACATCCGGTTTCACGGCGAAAATAGACGTACGAAGCGGAAATAAATTACTCACGTCTGCAATTATCGAGTGTGACACTTTCTTTTTCACGGAGTGGTTTTCTTTTCATGCCAGAGGTTCGTAACAAAATTGGGAAAGATTAGATAAAATAGGACAAAGATTTACATCCGGTTTCACGGCGAAAATAGACGAACGAAGAGGAAATAAATTACTCACGTCTGCAATTATCGAGTGTGACACTTTCTTTCTCACAGAGTGGTTTTCTTTTCATTCCAGAAGTTCGTAAAAAAATTAGGACGAATTAGAAAAAATTGGACAAGGAGTCACATCCGGTTTCACGGCGAAAATAGACGTACGAAGCGGAAATAAATTACTCACGTCTGCAATTATCAAGTGTGACACTTTCTTTTCACGGAGTGGTTTTTTTTTTCATGCCAAAAATTCGTAAGAAAATTGGGAAAAATTAGAAAAAATAGGACAAGGAGTTACATCCGGTTTCACGGCGAAAATAGACGAACGTAGCGTAAATAAATTACTCACGTCTGCAATTATCGAGTGTGACACTTTCTTTCTCACGGAGTGGTTTTCTTTCCGTGTCAGAAGTTCGTAAAACAATTAGGAAAAATCAGAAAAAATAGGACAAGGAGTTACATTTGGTCTCACGGCGAAAATAGACGAACGAAGCGGAAATAAATTACTCACGTCTGCAATTATCTAGTGTGACACTTTCTTTACACGAAGTGGTTTTCTTTTCATGCCAGAAGTGCATCAAAAAATTAGGAAAAATTAGAAAAAATAGGACAAGGAGTTACATCCGGTTTCACGGCGAAAATAGACGAACGAAGCGGAAATAAATTACTCACGTCTGCAATTGTCCAGTGTGACACTTTCTTTCACGGAGTGGTTTTCTTTTTACGCCAGAAGTTCGTCAAAATATTAGGAAGAATGAGAAAAAATAGGACAAGGAGTTACATCCGGTTTCACGGCGAAAATAGACGAACGAAGCGGAAATAAATTACTCACGTCTGCAATTATCTAGTGTAACACTTTCTTTCCACGAAGTGGTTTTCTCTTCATGCCAGAAGTTCGTAAAAAAATTAGGAAAAATGAGAAAAAATAGAACAAGGAGTTACATTCGGTTTCACGGCGAAAATAGACGAACGAAGCGGAAATAAATTACTCACGTCTGCAATTATCTAGTGTGACTTTTTCTTTCCACGGAGTGGTTTTCTTTTCATGCCAGAAGTGCATCAAAAAATTAGGAAAAATTAGAAAAAATAGGACAACGAGTTACATTCGGTTTCACGGCGAAAATAGACGAACGGAGCGAAAATAAATTACTCACGTCTGCAATTATTGAGTGTGACACTTTCTTTTTTTGCGGAGTGGTTTTCTTTTCATGCCAGAGGTTCGTAACAAAATTGGGAAAGATTAAATAAAATAGGACAAGGAGTTACATCCGGTTTCACGGCGAAAATAGACGAACGAAGAGGAAATAAATTACTCACGTCTGCAATTATCGAGTGTGACACTTTCTTTCTCACAGAGTGGTTTTCTTTTCGTGCCAGAAGTTCGTAAAAGAATTAGGAAGAATTAGAAAAAATTGGACAAGAAGTAACATCCGGTTTCACGGCGAAAATAGACGTACGAAGCGGAAATAAATTACTCACGTCTGCAATTATCGAGTGTGACACTTTCTTTTTCACGGAGTGGTTTTCTTTTCATGCCAGAGGTTCGTAACAAAATTGGGAAAGATTAGATAAAATAGGACAAGGAGTTACATCCGGTTTCACGGCGAAAATAGACGAACGAAGAGGAAATAAATTACTCAGGTCTGCAATTATCGAGTGTGACACTTTCTTTCTCACAGAGTGGTTTTCTTTTCATTTCAGAAGTTCGTAAAAAAATTAGGAAGAATTAGAAAAAATTGGACAAGGAGTCACATCCGGTTTCACGGCGAAAATAGACGTACGAAGCGGAAATAAATTACTCACGTCTGCAATTATCAAGTGTGACACTTTCTTTTCACGGAGTGGCTTTTTTTTCATGCCAAAAATTCGTAAGAAAATTGGGAAAAATTAGAAAAAATAGGACAAGGAGTTACATCCGGTTTCACGGCGAAAATAGACGAACGTAGCGTAAATAAATTACTCACGTCTGCAATTATCGAGTGTGACACTTTCTTTCTCACGGAGTGGTTTTCTTTCCGTGCCAGAAGTTCGTAAAACAATTAGGAAAAATCAGAAAAAATAGGACAAGGAGTTACATTTGGTTTCACGGCGAAAATAGACGAACGAAGCGGAAATAAATTACTCACGTCTGCAATTATCTAGTGTGACACTTTCTTTACACGAAGTGGTTTTCTTTTCATGCCAGAAGTGCATCAAAAAATTAGGAAAAATTAGAAAAAATAGGACAAGGAGTTACATCCGGTTTCACGGCGAAAATAGACAAACGAAGCGGAAATAAATTACTCACGTCTGCAATTATCTAGTGTAACACTTTCTTTCCACGGAGTGGTTTTCTCTTCATGCCAGAAGTTCGTAAAAAAATTAGGAAAAATGAGAAAAAATAGGACAAGGAGTTACATTCGGTTTCACGGCGAAAATAGACGAACGAAGCGGAAATAAATTACTCACGTCTGCAATTATCTAGTGTGACTTTTTCTTTTCACGGAGTGGTTTTCTTTTCATGCCAGAAGTGCATCAAAAAATCAGGAAAAATTAGAAAAAATAGGACAAGGAGTTACATTCGGTTTCACGGCGAAAATAGACGAACGAAGAGGAAATAAATTACTCAGGTCTGCAATTATCGAGTGTGACACTTTCTTTCTCACAGAGTGGTTTTCTTTTCATTTCAGAAGTTCGTAAAGAAATTAGGAAGAATTAGAAAAAATTGGACAAGGAGTCACATCCGGTTTCACGGCGAAAATAGACGTACGAAGCGGAAATAAATTACTCACGTCTGCAATTATCAAGTGTGACACTTTCTTTTCACGGAGTGGTTTTTTTTTCATGCCAAAAATTCGTAAGAAAATTGGGAAAAATTAGAAAAAATAGGACAAGGAGTTACATCCGGTTTCACGGCGAAAATAGACGAACGTAGCGTAAATAAATTACTCACGTCTGCAATTATCGAGTGTGACACTTTCTTTCTCACGGAGTGGTTTTCTTTCCGTGCCAGAAGTTCGTAAAACAATTAGGAAAAATCAGAAAAAATAGGACAAGGAGTTACATTTGGTTTCACGGCGAAAATAGACGAACGAAGCGGAAATAAATTACTCACGTCTGCAATTATCTAGTGTGACACTTTCTTTACACGAAGTGGTTTTCTTTTCATGCCAGAAGTGCATCAAAAAATTAGGAAAAATTAGAAAAAATAGGACAAGGAGTTACATCCGGTTTCACGGCGAAAATAGACAAACGAAGCGGAAATAAATTACTCACGTCTGCAATTATCTAGTGTAACACTTTCTTTCCACGGAGTGGTTTTCTCTTCATGCCAGAAGTTCGTAAAAAAATTAGGAAAAATGAGAAAAAATAGGACAAGGAGTTACATTCGGTTTCACGGCGAAAATAGACGAACGAAGCGGAAATAAATTACTCACGTCTGCAATTATCTAGTGTGACTTTTTCTTTTCACGGAGTGGTTTTCTTTTCATGCCAGAAGTGCATCAAAAAATTAGGAAAAATTAGAAAAAATAGGACAAGGAGTTACATTCGGTTTCACGGCGAAAATAGACGAACGAAGCGGAAATAAATTACTCACGTCTGCAATTATCTAGTGTGACACTTTCTTTCTCACAAAGTGGTTTTCTTTTCATTTCAGAAGTTCGTAAAAAAATTAGGAAGAATTAGAAAAAATTGGACAAGGAGTCACATCCGGTTTCACGGCGAAAATAGACGTACGAAGCGGAAATAAATTACTCACGTCTGCAATTATCAAGTGTGACACTTTCTTTTCACGGAGTGGTTTTTTTTTCATGCCAAAAATTCGTAAGAAAATTGGGAAAAATTAGAAAAAATAGGACAAGGAGTTACATCCGGTTTCACGGCGATAATAGACGAACGTAGCGTAAATAAATTACTCACGTCTGCAATTATCGAGTGTGACACTTTCTTTCTCACGGAGTGGTTTTCTTTCCGTGCCAGAAGTTCGTAAAACAATTAGGAAAAATCAGAAAAAATAGGACAAGGAGTTACATTTGGTTTCACGGCGAAAATAGACGAACGAAGCGGAAATAAATTACTCACGTCTGCAATTATCTAGTGTGACACTTTCTTTACACGAAGTGATTTTCTTTTCATGCCAGAAGTGCATCAAAAAATTAGGAAAAATTAGAAAAAATAGGACAAGGAGTTACATCCGGTTTCACGGCGAAAATAGACAAACGAAGCGGAAATAAATTACTCACGTCTGCAATTATCTAGTGTAACACTTTCTTTCCACGGAGTGGTTTTCTCTTCATGCCAGAAGTTCGTAAAAAAATTAGGAAAAATGAGAAAAAATAGGACAAGGAGTTACATTCGGTTTCACGGCGAAAATAGAAGAACGAAGCGGAAATAAATTACTCGCGTCTGCAATTATCTAGTGTGACACTTTCTTTCCACGGAGTGGTTTTCTCTTCATGCCAGAAGTTCGTAAAAAAATTAGGAAAAATGAGAAAAAATAGGACAAGGAGTTACATTCGGTTTCACGGCGAAAATAGACGAACGAAGCGGAAATAAATTACTCACGTCTGCAATTATCTAGTGTGACACTTTCTTTTCACGGAGTGGTTTTCTTTTCATGCCAGAAGTGCATCAAAAAATTAGGAAAAATTAGAAAGAATAGGACAAGGAGTTACATCCGGTTTCACGGCGTAAATAGACGAACGAAGCGGAAATAAATTACTCACGTCTGCAATTATCGAGTGTGTCACTTTCTTTTCACGGAGTGGTTTTTTTTTCATGCCAGAAGTTTGTAAAAAAATTAGGAAAAATGGGAAAAAATAGGACAAGGAGTTACATCCGGTTTCACGGCGAAAATAGACGAACGTAGCGGAAATAAATTACTCACGTCTGCAATTATCGAGTGTGACACTTTCTTTTTCACGGAGTGGTTTTCTTTTCATGCCAGAGCTTCGTAACAAAATTAGGAAAAATTAGATAAAATAGGACAAGGAGTTACATCCGGTTTCACGGCGAAAATAGACGAACGAAGCGGAAATAAATTACTCACGTCTGCAATCATCTAGTGTGACACTTTCTTTTCACGGAGTGGTTTTCTTTTCGTGCAAGAAGTTCGTAAAGAAATTAGGAAAAATCAGAAAAATAGGACAAGGAGTTACATCCGGTTTCACGGCGAAAATAGACGAACGTAGCGGAAATAAATTACTCACGTCTGCAATTATTGAGTGTGACACTTTCTTTCTCACGGAGTGGTTTTCTTTTCATTCCAGAAGTTCGTAAAGAAATTAAGAAAAATTAGAAAAAATAGGACAAGGAGTCACATCCGGTTTCACGGCGAAAATAGACGTACGAAGCGGAAATAAATTACTCACGTCTGCAATTATCGAATGTGACACTTTCTTTCTCACGGAGTGGTTTTCTTTTCATTCCAGAAGTTCGTAAAAAAATTAGGAAAAATTAGAAAAAATAGGACAAGGAGTCACATCCGGTTTCACGGCGAAAATAGACGTACGAAGCGGAAATAAATCACTCACGTCTGCAATTATCGAGTGTGACACTTTCTTTTTCACGGAGTGGTTTTCTCTTCATGCCAGAGGTTCGTAACAAAATTAGGAAAGATTAGATAAAATAGGACAAGGAGTTACATCCGGTTTCACGGCGAAAATAGACGAACGAAGAGGAAATAAATTACTCACGTCTGCAATTATCGAGTGTGACACTTTGTTTCTCACAGAGTGGTTTTCTTTTCATTCCAGAAGTTCGTCAAAAAATTAGGAAGAATTAGAAAAAATTGGACAAGGAGTCACATCCGGTTTCACGGCGAAAATAGACGAACGAAGCGGAAATAAATTACTCACGTCTGCAATTATCTAGTGTGACACTTTCTTTTCACGAAGTGGTTTTCTTTTCATGCCAGAAGTGCATCAAAAAATTAGGAAAAATTAGAAAAAATGGGACAAGGAGTTACATCCGGTTTCACGGCGAAAATAGACGAACGAAGAGGAAATGAATTACTCACGTCTGCAATTATCGAGTGTGACACTTTCTTTCTCACAGAGTGGTTTTCTTTTCATTCCAGAAGTTCGTAAAAAAATGAGGAAGAATTAGAAAAAATTGGACAAGGAGTCACATCCGGTTTCACGGCGAAAATAGACGTACGAAGCGGAAATAAATTACTCACGTCTGCAATTATCAAGTGTGACACTTTCTTTTCACGGAGTGGTTTTTTTTTCATGCCAAAAGTTCGTAAAAAAATTGGGAAAAATTAGAAAAAATAGGACAAGGAGTTACATCCGGTTTCACGGCGAAAATAGACGAACGTAGCGTAAATAAATTACTCACGTCTGCAATTATCGAGTGTGACACTTTCTTTCTCACGGAGTGGTTTTCTTTCCGTGCCAGAAGTTCGTAAAACAATTAGGAAAAATCAGAAAAAATAGGACAAGGAGTTACATTTGGTTTCACGGCGAAAATAGACGAACGAAGCGGAAATAAATTACTCACGTCTGCAATTATCTAGTGTGACACTTTCTTTGCACGAAGTGTTTTTCTTTTCATGTCAGAAGTGCATCAAAAAATTAGGAAAAATTAGAAAAAATAGGACAAGGAGTTACATCCGGTTTCACGGCGAAAATAGACGAACGAAGCGGAAAGAAATTACTCACGTCTGCAATTGTCCAGTGTGACACTTTCTTTTCACGGAGTGGTTTTCTTTTTACGCCAGAAGTTCGTCAAAATATTAGGAAAAATGAGAAAAAATAGGACAAGGAGTTACATCCGGTTTCACGGCGAAAATAGACGAACGAAGCGGAAATAAATTACTCACGTCTGCAATTATCTAGTGTAACACTTTCTTTCCACGAAGTGGTTTTCTCTTCATGCCAGAAGTTCGTGAAAAAATTAGGAAAAATGAGAAAAAATAGGACAAGGAGTTACATTCGGTTTCACGGCGAAAATAGAAGAACGAAGCGGAAATAAATTACTCACATCTGCAATTATCTAGTGTGACACTTTCTTTTCATGGAGTGGATTTCTTTTCGTTCCAGAAGTTCGTAAAACAATTAGGAAAAATCAGAAAAAATAGGACAAGGAGTTACATTCGGTTTCACGGCGAAAATAGACGAACGAAGCGGAAATAAATTACTCACGTCTGCAATTATCTAGTGTGACACTTTCTTTTCACGGAGTGGTTTCCTTTTCATGCCAGAAGTGCATCAAAAAATTAGGAAAAATCAGAAAAAATAGGACAAGGAGTTACATCCGGTTTCACGGCGAAAATAGACGACCGAAGCGGAAATAAATTACTCACGTCTGCAATTATCGAGTGTGATACTTTCTTTTCACGGAGTGGTTTTTTTTTCATGCCAAAAGTTCGTAAAAAAATTGGGAAAAATTAGAAAAAATAGGACAAGGAGTCACATCCGGTTTCACGGCGAAAATAGACGTACGAAGCGGAAATAAATTACTCACGTCTGCAATTATCGAGTGTGACACTTTCTTTCTCACGAAGTGGTTTTCTTTTCATTCCAGAAGTTCGTAAAAAAATTAGGAAAAATTAGAAAAAATAGGACAAGGAGTCACATCCGGTTTCACGGCGAAAATAGACGTACGAAGCGGAAATAAATTACTCACGTCTGCAATTATCGAGTGTGACACTTTCTTTTTCACGGAGTGGTTTTCTCTTTATGCCAGAGGTTCGTAACAAAATTAGGAAGGATTAGATAAAATAGGACAAGGAGTTACATCCGATTTCACGGCGAAAATAGACGAACGAAGAGGAAATAAATTACTCACGTCTGCAATTATCGAGTGTGACACTTTCTTTTGCACAGAGTGGTTTTCTTTTCATTCCAGAAGTTCGTAAAAAAATTAGGAAGAATTAGAAAAAATTGGACAAGGAGTCACATCCGGTTTCACGGCGAAAATAGACGTACGAAGCGGGAATAAATTACTCACGTCTGCAATTATCAAGTGTGACACTTTCTTTTCACGGAGTGGTTTTCTTTTCATTCCAGAAGTTCGTAAAAAAATTAGAAAAAATGAGAAAAAATAGGACAAGGAGTTACATCCGGTGTCACGGCGAAAATAGACGAACGGAGCGAAAATAAATTACTCACGTCTGCAATTATTGAGTGTGACACTTTCTTTTTCACGGAGTGGTTTTCTTTTCATGCCAGAGGTTCGTAACAAAATTGGGAAAGAATAAATAAAATAGGACAAGGAGTTACATCCGGTTTCACGGCGAAAATAGACGAACGAAGCGGAAATAAATTACTCACGTCTGCAATTATCTAGTGTGACACTTTCGTTTCACGAAGTGGTTTTTTTCTCATGCCAGAAGTGCATCAAAAAATTAGGCAAAATTAGAAAAAATGGGACAAGGAGTTACATCCGGTTTCACGGCAAAAATAGACGAACGAAGCGGAAATAAATTACTCACGTCTGCAATTATCTAGTGTGACACTTTCTTTACACAAAGTGGTTTTCTTTTCATGCCAGAAGTGCATTGAAAAATTAGGAAAAATTATAAAAAATAGGACAAGGAGTTACATCCGGTTTGACGGCGAAAATAGACGAACGAAGCGGAAATAAATTACTCACGTCTGCAATTATCTAGTGTAACACTTTCTTTCCACGGAGTGGTTTTCTCTTCATGCCAGAAGTTCGTAAAAAAATTAGCAAAAATGAGAAAAAATAGGACGAGGAGTTACATTCGGTTTCACGGCGAAAATAGACGAACGAAGCGGAAATAAATTACTCACGTCTGCAATTATCTAGTGTAACACTTTCTTTCCACGGAGTGGTTTTCTTTTCATGCCAGAAGTGCATCAAAAAATTAGGAAAAATTAGAAAAAATAGGACAAGGAGTTAGATTCGGTTTCACGGCGAAAATAGACGAACGAAGCGGAAATAAATTACTCACGTCTGCAATTATCTAGTGTGACACTTTCGTTTCACGAAGTGGTTTTCTTTTCATGCCAGAAGTGCATCAAAAAATTAGGCAAAATTAGAAAAAATGGGACAAGGAGTTACATCCGGTTTCACGGCGAAAATAGACGAACGAAGCGGAAATAAATTACTCACGTCTGCAATTATCGAGTGTGACACTTTCTTTCTCACGAAGTGGTTTTCTTTTCATTCCAGAAGTTCGTAAAAAAATTAGGAAAAATGAAAAAAAATAGGACAAGAAGTAACATCCGGTTTCACGGCGAAAATAGACGTACGAAGCGGAAATAAATTACTCACGTCTGCAATTATCGAGTGTGACACTTTCTTTTTCACGGAGTGGTTTTCTTTTCATGCCAGAGGTTCGTAACAAAATTGGGAAAGATTAGATAAAATAGGACAAGGAGTTACATCCGGTTTCACGGCGAAAATAGACGAACGAAGAGGAAATAAATTACTCACGTCTGCAATTATCGAGTGTGACACTTTCTTTTTCACAGAGTGGTTTTCTTTTCATTCCAGAAGTTCGTAAAAAAATTGGGAAGAATTAGAAAAAATTGGACAAGGAGTCACATCCGGTTTCACGGCGAAAATAGACGTACGAAGCGGAAATAAATTACTCACGTCTGCAATTATCAAGTGTGACACTTTCTTTTCACGGAGTGGTTTTTTTTCCATGCCAAAAGTTCGTAAAAAAATTGGGAAAAATTAGAAAAAATAGGACAAGGAGTTACATCCGGTTTCACGGCGAAAATAGACGAACGTAGCGTAAATAAATTACTCACGTCTGCAATTATCGAGTGTGACACTTTCTTCCTCACGGAGTGGTTTTCTTTCCGTGCCAGAAGTTCGTAAAACAATTAGGAAAAATCAGAAAAAATAGGACAAGGAGTTACATTTGGTTTCACGGCGAAAATAGACGAACGAAGCGGAAATAAATTACTCACGTCTGCAATTATCTAGTGTGACACTTTCTTTACACGGAGTGGTTTTCTTTTCATGCCAGAAGTGCATCAAAAAATTAGGAAAAATTAGAAAAAATAGGACAAGGAGTTACATCCGGTTTCACGGCGAAAATAGACGTACGAAGCGGAAATAAATTACTCACGTCTGCAATTATCGAGTGTGACACTTTCTTTTTCACGGAGTGGTTTTCTTTTCATGCCAGAGGTTCGTAACAAAATTGGGAAAGATTAGATAAAATAGGACAAGGAGTTACATCCGGTTTCACGGCGAAAATAGACGAACGAAGCGGAAATAAATTACTCACGTCTGCAATCATCTAGTGTGACACTTTCTTTTCACGGAGTGGTTTTCTTTTCGTGCAAGAAGTTCGTAAAAAAATTAGGAAGAATCAGAAAAAATAGGACAAGGAGTTACATCCGGTTTCACGGCGAAAATAGACGAACGTAGCGGAAATAAATTACTCACGTCTGCAATTATTGAGTGTGACACTTTCTTTCTCACGGAGTGGTTTTCTTTTCATTCCAGAAGTTCGTAAAGAAATTAAGAAAAATTAGAAAAAATAGGACAAGGAGTCACATCCGGTTTCACGGCGAAAATAGACGTACGAAGCGGAAATAAATTACTCACGTCTGCAATTATCGAGTGTGACACTTTCTTTCTCACGGAGTGGTTTTCTTTTCATTCCAGAAGTTCGTAAAAAAATTGGGAAAAATTAGAAAAAATAGGACAAGGAGTCACATCCGGTTTCACGGCGAAAATAGACGTACGAAGCGGAAATAAATTACTCACGTCTGCAATTATCGAGTGTGACACTTTCTTTTTCACGGAGTGATTTTCTCTTAATGCCAGAGGTTCGTAACAAAATTAGGAAAGATTAGATAAAATAGGACAAGGAGTTACATCCGGTTTCACGGCGAAAATAGACGAACGAAGAGGAAATAAATTACTCACGTCTGCAATTATCGAGTGTGACACTTTCTTTTTCACAGAGTGGTTTTCTTTTCATTACAGAAGTTCGTAAAAAAATTAGGAAGAATTAGAAAAAATTGGACAAGGAGTCACATCCGGTTTCACGGCGAAAATAGACGTACGAAGCGGAAATAAATTACTCACGTCTGCAATTATCAAGTGTGACACTTTCTTTTCATGGAGTGGTTTTCTTTTCATGCCAGAAGTTCGTAAAAAAATTAGGAAAAATGAGAAAAAATAGGACAAGGAGTTACATCCGGTGTCACGGCGAAAATAGACGAACGAAGCGGAAATAAATTACTCACGTCTGCAATTATTGAGTGTGACACTTTCTTTTTCACGGAGTGGTTTTCTTTTCATGCCAGAGGTTCGTAACAAAATTGGGAAAGATTGAATAAAATAGGACAAGGAGTTACATCCGGTTTCACGGCGAAAATAGACGAACGAAGAGGAAATAAATTACTGACGTCTGCAATTATCGAGTGTGACACTTTTTTTCTCACAGAGTGGTTTTCTTTTCGTGCCAGAAGTTCGTAAAAAAATTAGGAAGAATTAGAAAAAATTGGACAAGGAGTCACATCCGGTTTCACGGCGAAAATAGACGTACGAAGCGGAAATAAATTACTCACGTCTGCAATTATCAAGTGTGACACTTTCTTTTCACGGAGTGGTTTTCTTTTTACGCCAGAAGTTCGTCAAAATATTAGGAAGAATGAGAAAAAATAGGACAAGGAGTTACATCCGGTTTCACGGCGAAAATAGACGAACGAAGCGGAAATAAATTACTGACGTCTGCAATTATCTAGTGTGACACTTTCTTTCCACGAAGTGGTTTTCTCTTCATGCCAGAAGTTCGTAAAAAAATTAGGAAAAATGAGAAAAAATAGGACAAGCAGTTACATTCGGTTTCACGGCGAAAATAGACGAACGAAGCGGAAATAAATTACTCACGTCTGCAATTATCTAGTGTGACTTTTTCTTTTCACGGAGTGGTTTTCTTTTCATGCCAGAAGTGCATCAAAAAATTAGGAAAAATTAGAAAAAATAGGACAAGGAGTTACATTCGGTTTCACGGCGAAAATAGACGAACGAAGCGGAAATAAATCACTCACGTCTGCAATTATCTAGTGTGACACTTTCTTTTCACGAAGTGGTTTTCTTTTCATGCCAGAAGTGCATCAAAAAATTAGGAAAAATTAGAAAAAATGGGACAAGGAGTTACATCCGGTTTCACGGCGAAAATAGACGAACGAAGCGGAAATAAATCACTCACGTCTGCAATTATCGAGTGTGACACTTTCTTTCTCACGGAGTGGTTTTCTTTTCATTCCAGAAGTTCGTAAAAAAATTAGGAAAAATGAGAAAAAATAGGACAAGAAGTAACATCCGGTTTCACGGCGAAAATAGACGTACGAAGCGGAAATAAATTACTCACGTCTGCAATTATCGAGTGTGACACTTTCTTTTTCACGGAGTGGTTTTCTTTTCATGCCAGAGGTTCGTAACAAAATTGGGAAAGATTAGATAAAATAGGACAAGGAGTTACATCCGGTTTCACGGCGAAAATAGACGAACGAAGAGGAAATAAATTACTCACGTCTGCAATTATCGAGTGTGACACTTTCTTTCTCACAGAGTGGTTTTCTTTTCATTCCAGAAGTTCGTAAAAAAATGAGGAAGAATTAGAAAAAATTGGACAAGGAGTCACATCCGGTTTCACGGCGAAAATAGACGTACGAAGCGGAAATAAATTACTCACGTCTGCAATTATCAAGTGTGACACTTTCTTTTCACGGAGTGGTTTTTTTTTCATGCCAAAAGTTCGTAAAAAAATTGGGAAAAATTAGAAAAAATAGGACAAGGAGTTACATCCGGTTTCACGGCGAAAATAGACGAACGTAGCGAAAATAAATTACTCACGTCTGCAATTATCGAGTGTGACACTTTCTTTCTCACGGAGTGGTTTTCTTTCCGTGCCAGAAGTTCGTAAAACAATTAGGAAAAATCAGAAAAAATAGGACAAGGAGTTACATTTGGTTTCACGGCGAAAATAGACGAACGAAGCGGAAATAAATTACTCACGTCTGCAATTATCTAGTGTGACACTTTCTTTACACGAAGTGGTTTTCTTTTCATGCCAGAAGTGCATCAAAAAATTAGGAAAAATTAGAAAAAATAGGACAAGGAGTTACATCCGGTTTCACGGCGAAAATAGACGAACGAAGCGGAAATAAATTACTCACGTCTGCAATTGTCCAGTGTGACACTTTCTTTTCACGGAGTGGTTTTTTTTTTACGCCAGAAGTTCGTCAAAATATTAGGAAAAATGAGAAAAAATAGGACAAGGAGTTACATCCGGTTTCACGGCGAAAATAGACGAACGAAGCGGAAATAAATTACTCACGTCTGCAATTATCTAGTGTAACACTTTCTTTCCACGAAGTGATTTTCTCTTCATGCCAGAAGTTCGTTAAAAAATTAGGAAAAATGAGAAAAAATAGGACAAGGAGTTACATTCGGTTTCACGGCGAAAATAGACGAACGAAGCGGAAATAAATTACTCACGTCTGCAATTATCTAGTGTGACTTTTTCTTTTCACGGAGTGGTTTTCTTTTCATGCCAGAAGTGCATCAAAAAATTAGGAAAAATTAGAAAAAATAGGACAAGGAGTTACATTCGGTTTCACGGCGAAAATAGACGAACGAAGCGGAAATAAATTACTCACGTCTGCAATTATCTAGTGTGACACTTTCTTTTCACGAAGTGGTTTTCTTTTCATGCCAGAAGTGCATCAAAAAATTAGGAAAAATGAGAAAAAACGGGACAAGGAGTTACATCCGGTTTCACGGCGAAAATAGACGAACGAAGCGGAAATAAATTACTCACGTCTGCAATTATCGAGTGTGACACTTTCTTTCTCACGGAGTGGTTTTCTTTCCATTCCAGAAGTTCGTAAAAAAATTAGGAAAAATGAGAAACAATAGGACAAGGAGTTACATCCGGTTTCACGGCGAAAATAGACGAACGAAGCGAAAAGAAATTACTCACGTCTGCAAATATCGAGTGTGACACTTTCTCTTCATGGAGTGGTTTTCTTTTCATACCAGAAGTTCGTAAAAAAATTGGTAAAAATTTGAAAAAATAGGACAAGGAGTTACATCCGGTTTCACGGCGAAAATAGACGAACGAAGCGGAAATAAATTACTCACGTCTGCAATTATCTAGTGTGACACTTCCTTTTTATGGAGTGGATTTCTTTTCGTGCCAGAAGTTCGTAAAACAATTAGGAAAAATCAGAAAAAATAGGACAAGGAGTTACATTCGGTTTCACGGCGAAAATAGACGAACGAAGCGGAAATAAATTACTCACGTCTGCAATTATCTAGTGTGACACTTTCTTTTCACGAAGTGGTTTTCTTTTCATGCCAGAAGTGCAACAAAAAATTAGGAAAAATCAGAAAAAATAGGACAAGGAGTTACATCCGGTTTCACGGCGAAAATAGACGACCGAAGCGGAAATAAATTACTCACGTCTGCAATTATCGAGTGTGATACTTTCTTCTCACGGAGTGGTTTTTTTTTCATGCCAAAAGTTCGTAAAAAAAATTGGGAAAAATTAGAAAAAATAGGACAAGGAGTTACATCCGGTTTCACGGCGAAAATAGACGAACGTAGCGTAAATAAATTACTCACGTCTGCAATTATCGAGTGTGACACTTTCTTTTCACGGAGTGGTTTTCTTTTCATGCCAGAAGTTCGTAAAAAAATTAGGAAAAATGAGAAAAAATAGGACAAGGAGTTACATCCGGTGTCACGGCGAAAATAGACGAACGAAGCGGAAATAAATTACTCACGTCTGCAATTATTGAGTGTGACACTTTCTTTTTCACGGAGTGGTTTTCTTTTCATGCCAGAGGTTCGTAACAAAATTGGGAAAGATTGAATAAAATAGGACAAGGAGTTACATCCGGTTTCACGGCGAAAATAGACGAACGAAGAGGAAATAAATTACTGACGTCTGCAATTATCGAGTGTGACACTTTTTTTCTCACAGAGTGGTTTTCTTTTCGTGCCAGAAGTTCGTAAAAAAATTAGGAAGAATTAGAAAAAATTGGACAAGGAGTCACATCCGGTTTCACGGCGAAAATAGACGTACGAAGCGGAAATAAATTACTCACGTCTGCAATTATCAAGTGTGACACTTTCTTTTCACGGAGTGGTTTTCTTTTTACGCCAGAAGTTCGTCAAAATATTAGGAAGAATGAGAAAAAATAGGACAAGGAGTTACATCCGGTTTCACGGCGAAAATAGACGAACGAAGCGGAAATAAATTACTCACGTCTGCAATTATCTAGTGTGACACTTTCTTTCCACGAAGTGGTTTTCTCTTCATGCCAGAAGTTCGTAAAAAAATTAGGAAAAATGAGAAAAAATAGGACAAGCAGTTACATTCGGTTTCACGGCGAAAATAGACGAACGAAGCGGAAATAAATTACTCACGTCTGCAATTATCTAGTGTGACTTTTTCTTTTCACGGAGTGGTTTTCTTTTCATGCCAGAAGTGCATCAAAAAATTAGGAAAAATTAGAAAAAATAGGACAAGGAGTTACATTCGGTTTCACGGCGAAAATAGACGAACGAAGCGGAAATAAATCACTCACGTCTGCAATTATCTAGTGTGACACTTTCTTTTCACGAAATGGTTTTCTTTTCATGCCAGAAGTGCATCAAAAAATTAGGAAAAATTAGAAAAAATGGGACAAGGAGTTACATCCGGTTTCACGGCGAAAATAGACGAACGAAGCGGAAATAAATCACTCACGTCTGCAATTATCGAGTGTGACACTTTCTTTCTCACGGAGTGGTTTTCTTTTCATTCCAGAAGTTCGTAAAAAAATTAGGAAAAATGAGAAAAAATAGGACAAGAAGTAACATCCGGTTTCACGGCGAAAATAGACGTACGAAGCGGAAATAAGTTACTCACGTCTGCAATTATCGAGTGTGACACTTTCTTTTTCACGGAGTGGTTTTCTTTTCATGCCAGAGGTTCGTAACAAAATTGGGAAAGATTAGATAAAATAGGACAAGGAGTTACATCCGGTTTCACGGCGAAAATAGACGAACGAAGAGGAAATAAATTACTCACGTCTGCAATTATCGAGTGTGACACTTTCTTTCTCACAGAGTGGTTTTCTTTTCATTCCAGAAGTTCGTAAAAAAATGAGGAAGAATTAGAAAAAATTGGACAAGGAGTCACATCCGGTTTCACGGCGAAAATAGACGTACGAAGCGGAAATAAATTACTCACGTCTGCAATTATCAAGTGTGACACTTTCTTTTCACGGAGTGGTTTTTTTTTCATGCCAAAAGTTCGTAAAAAAATTGGGAAAAATTAGAAAAAATAGGACAAGGAGTTACATCCGGTTTCACGGCGAAAATAGACGAACGTAGCGAAAATAAATTACTCACGTCTGCAATTATCGAGTGTGACACTTTCTTTCTCACGGAGTGGTTTTCTTTCCGTGCCAGAAGTTCGTAAAACAATTAGGAAAAATCAGAAAAAATAGGACAAGGAGTTACATTTGGTTTCACGGCGAAAATAGACGAACGAAGCGGAAATAAATTACTCACGTCTGCAATTATCTAGTGTGACACTTTCTTTACACGAAGTGGTTTTCTTTTCATGCCAGAAGTGCATCAAAAAATTAGGAAAAATTAGAAAAAATAGGACAAGGAGTTACATCCGGTTTCACGGCGAAAATAGACGAACGAAGCGGAAATAAATTACTCACGTCTGCAATTGTCCAGTGTGACACTTTCTTTTCACGGAGTGGTTTTTTTTTTACGCCAGAAGTTCGTCAAAATATTAGGAAAAATGAGAAAAAATAGGACAAGGAGTTACATCCGGTTTCACGGCGAAAATAGACGAACGAAGCGGAAATAAATTACTCACGTCTGCAATTATCTAGTGTAACACTTTCTTTCCACGAAGTGATTTTCTCTTCATGCCAGAAGTTCGTAAAAAAATTAGGAAAAATGAGAAAAAATAGGACAAGGAGTTACATTCGGTTTCACGGCGAAAATAGACGAACGAAGCGGAAATAAATTACTCACGTCTGCAATTATCTAGTGTGACTTTTTCTTTTCACGGAGTGGTTTTCTTTTCATGCCAGAAGTGCATCAAAAAATTAGGAAAAATTAGAAAAAATAGGACAAGGAGTTACATTCGGTTTCACGGCGAAAATAGACGAACGAAGCGGAAATAAATTACTCACGTCTGCAATTATCTAGTGTGACACTTTCTTTTCACGAAGTGGTTTTCTTTTCATGCCAGAAGTGCATCAAAAAATTAGGAAAAATGAGAAAAAACGGGACAAGGAGTTATATCCGGTTTCACGGCGAAAATAGACGAACGAAGCGGAAATAAATTACTCACGTCTGCAATTATCGAGTGTGACACTTTCTTTCTCACGGAGTGGTTTTCTTTCCATTCCAGAAGTTCGTAAAAAAATTAGGAAAAATGAGAAACAATAGGACAAGGAGTTACATCCGGTTTCACGGCGAAAATAGACGAACGAAGCGAAAAGAAATTACTCACGTCTGCAAATATCGAGTGTGACACTTTCTCTTCATGGAGTGGTTTTCTTTTCATACCAGAAGTTCGTAAAAAAATTGGTAAAAATTTGAAAAAATAGGACAAGGAGTTACATCCGGTTTCACGGCGAAAATAGACGAACGAAGCGGAAATAAATTACTCACGTCTGCAATTATCTAGTGTGACACTTCCTTTTTATGGAGTGGATTTCTTTTCGTGCCAGAAGTTCGTAAAACAATTAGGAAAAATCAGAAAAAATAGGACAAGGAGTTACATTCGGTTTCACGGCGAAAATAGACGAACGAAGCGGAAATAAATTACTCACGTCTGCAATTATCTAGTGTGACACTTTCTTTTCACGAAGTGGTTTTCTTTTCATGCCAGAAGTGCAACAAAAAATTAGGAAAAATCAGAAAAAATAGGACAAGGAGTTACATCCGGTTTCACGGCGAAAATAGACGACCGAAGCGGAAATAAATTACTCACGTCTGCAATTATCGAGTGTGATACTTTCTTCTCACGGAGTGGTTTTTTTTTCATGCCAAAAGTTCGTAAAAAAAATTGGGAAAAATTAGAAAAAATAGGACAAGGAGTTACATCCGGTTTCACGGCGAAAATAGACGAACGTAGCGTAAATAAATTACTCACGTCTGCAATTATCGAGTGTGACACTTTCTTTCTCACGGAGTGGTTTTCTTTCCGTGCCAGAAGTTCGTGAAACAATTAGGAAGAATCAGAAAAAATAGGACAAGGAGTTACATTTGGTTTCACGGCGAAAGTAGACGAACGAAGCGGAAATAAATTACTCACGTCTGCAATTATCTAGTGTGACACTTTCTTTACACGAAGTGGTTTTCTTTTCATGCCAGAAGTGCATCAAAAAATTAGGAAAAATTAGAAAAAATAGGACAAGGAGTTACATCCGGTTTCACGGCGAAAATAGACGAACGAAGCGGAAATAAATTACTCACGTCTGCAATTATCTAGTGTAACACTTTCTTTCCACGGAGTGGTTTTCTCTTCATGCCAGAAGTTCGTAGAAAAATTATGAAAAATGAGAAAAAATAGGACAAGGAGTTACATTCGGTTTCACGGCGAAAATAGACGAACGAAGCGGAAATAAATTACTCACGTCTGCAATTATCTAGTGTGACTTTTTTTTCCACGGAGTGGTTTTCTTTTCATGCCAGAAGTGCATCAAAAAATTAGGAAAAATTAGAAAAAATAGGACAAGGAGTTACATTCGGTATCACGGCGAAAATAGACGAACGAAGCGGAAATAAATTACTCACGTCTGCAATTATCTAGTGTGACACTTTCGTTTCACGAAGTGGTTTTCTTTTCATGCCAGAAGTGCATCAAAAAATTAGGAAAAATTAGAAGAAATGGGACAAGGAGTTACATCCGGTTTCACGGCGAAAATAGACGAACGAAGCGGAAATAAATTACTCACGTCTGCAATTATCTAGTGTGACACTTTCGTTTCACGAAGTGGTTTTCTTTTCATGCCAGAAGTGCATCAAAAAATTAGGAAAAATTAGAAGAAATGGGACAAGGAGTTACATCCGGTTTCACGGCGAAAATAGACGTACGAAGCGGAAATAAATTACTCACGTCTGCAATTATCGAGTGTGACACTTTCTTTTTCACGGAGTGGTTTTCTTTTCATGCCAGAGGTTCGTAACAAAATTGGGAAAGATTAGATAAAATAGGACAAGGAGTTACATCCGGTTTCACGGCGAAAATAGACGAACGAAGAGGAAATAAATTAATCACGTCTGCAATTATCGAGTGTGACACTTTCTTTCTCACAGAGTGGTTTTCTTTTCATTCCAGAAGTTCGTAAAAAAATAAGGAAGAATTAGAAAAAATTGGACAAGGAGTCACATCCGGTTTCACGGCGAAAATAGACGTACGAAGCGGAAATAAATTACTCACGTCTGCAATTATCAAGTGTGACACTTTCTTTTCACGGAGTGGTTTTTTTTTCATGCCAAAAGTTCGTAAAAAAATTGGGAAAAATTAGAAAAAATAGGACAAGGAGTTACATCCGGTTTCACGGCGAAAATAGACGAACGTAGCGTAAATAAATTACTCACGTCTGCAATTATCGAGTGTGACACTTTCTTTCTCACGGAGTGGTTTTCTTTCCGTGCCAGAAGTTCGTAAAACAATTAGGAAAAATCAGAAAAAATAGGACAAGGAGTTACATTTGATTTCACGGCGAAAATAGACGAACGAAGCGGAAATAAATTACTCACGTCTGCAATTATCTAGTGTGACACTTTCTTTACACGAAGTGGTTTTCTTTTCATGCCAGAAGTGCATCAAAAAATTAGGAAAAATTAGAAAAAATAGGACAAGGAGTTACATCCGGTTTCACGGCGAAAATAGACGAACGAAGCGGAAATAAATTACTCACGTCTGCAATTGTCCAGTGTGACACTTTCTTCTCACGGAGTGATTTTCTTTTTACGCCAGAAGTTCGTCAAAATATTAGGAAAAATGAGAAAAAATAGGACAAGGAGTTACATCCGGTTTCACGGCGAAAATAGACGAACGAAGCGGAAATAAATTACTCACGTCTGCAATCATCTAGTGTGACACTTTCTTTTCACGGAGTGGTTTTCTTTTCGTGCAAGAAGTTCGTAAAAAAATTAGGAAAAATCAGAAAAAATAGGACAAGGAGTTACATCCGGTTTCACGGCGAAAATAGACGAACGTAGCGGAAATAAATTACTCACGTCTGCAATTATTGAGTGTGACACTTTCTTTCTCTCGGAGTGGTTTTCTTTTCATTCCAGAAGTTCGTAAAGAAATTAAGAAAAATTAGAAAAAATACGACAAGGAGTCACATCCGGTTTCACGGCGAAAATAGACGTACGAAGCGGAAATAAATTACTCACGTCTGCAATCATCGAGTGTGACACTTTCTTTCTCACGGAGTGGTTTTCTTTTCATTCCAGAAGTTCGTAAAAAAATTGGGAAAAATTAGAAAAAATAGGACAAGGAGTCACATCCGGTTTCACGGCGAAAATAGACGTACGAAGCGGAAATAAATTACTCACGTCTGCAATTATCGAGTGTGACACTTTCTTTTTCACGGAGTGGTTTTCTCTTCATGTCAGAGGTTCGTAACAAAATTAGGAAACATTAGATAAAATAGGACAAGGAGTTACATCCGGTTTCACGGCGAAAATAGACGAACGAAGAGGAAATAAATTACTCACGTCTGCAATTATCGAGTGTGACACTTTCTTTCTCACGGAGTGGTTTTCTTTCCGTGCCAGAAGTTCGTGAAACAATTAGGAAGAATCAGAAAAAATAGGACAAGGAGTTACATTTGGTTTCACGGCGAAAATAGACGAACGAAGCGGAAATAAATTACTCACGTCTGCAATTATCTAGTGTGACACTTTCTTTACACGGAGTGGTTTTCTTTTCATGCCAGAAGTGCATAAAAAATTAGGAAAAATTAGAAAAAATAGGACAAGGAGTTACATCCGGTTTCACGCCGAAAATAGACGAACGAAGCGGAAATAAATTACTCACGTCTGCAATTATCTAGTGTAACACTTTCTTTCCACGGAGTGGTTTTCTCTTCATGCCAGAAGTTCGTAGAAAAATTATGAAAAATGAGAAAAAATAGGACAAGGAGTTACATTCGGTTTCACGGCGAAAATAGACGAACGAAGCGGAAATAAATTACTCACGTCTGCAATTATCCAGTGTGACTTTTTTTTTTCACGGAGTGGTTTTCTTTTCATGCCAGAAGTGCATCAAAAAATTAGGAAAAATTAGAAAAAATAGGACAAGGAGTTACATTCGGTTTCACGGCGAAAATAGACGAACGAAGCGGAAATAAATTACTCACGTCTGCAATTATCTAGTGTGACACTTTCGTTTCACGAAGTGGTTTTCTTTTCATGCCAGAAGTGCATCAAAAAATTAGGAAAAATTAGAAGAAATGGGACAAGGAGTTACATCCGGTTTCACGGCGAAAATAGACGAACGAAGCGGAAATAAATTACTCACGTCTGCAATTATCTAGTGTGACACTTTCGTTTCACGAAGTGGTTTTCTTTTCATGCCAGAAGTGCATCAAAAAATTAGGAAAAATTAGAAGAAATGGGACAAGGAGTTACATCCGGTTTCACGGCGAAAATAGACGAACGAAGCGGAAATAAATTACTTACGTCTGCAATCATCGAGTGTGACACTTTCTTTCTCACGGAGTGGTTTTCTTTTCATTCCAGAAGTTCGTAAAAAAATTAGGAAAAATGAGAAAAAATAGGACAAGAAGTAACATCCGGTTTCACGGCGAAAATAGACGTACGAAGCGGAAATAAATTACTCACGTCTGCAATTATCGAGTGTGACACTTTCTTTTTCACGGAGTGGTTTTCTTTTCATGCCAGAGGTTCGTAACAAAATTGGGAAAGATTAGATAAAATAGGACAAGGAGTTACATCCGGTTTCACGGCGAAAATAGACGAACGAAGAGGAAATAAATTACTCACGTCTGCAATTATCGAGTGTGACACTTTCTTCCTCACAGAGTGGTTTTCTTTTCATTCCAGAAGTTCGTAAAAAAATAAGGAAGAATTAGAAAAAATTGGACAAGGAGTCACATCCGGTTTCACGGCGAAAATAGACGTACGAAGCGGAAATAAATTACTCACGTCTGCAATTATCAAGTGTGACACTTTCTTTTCACGGAGTGGTTTTTTTTTCATGCCAAAAGTTCGTAAAAAAATTGGGAAAAATTAGAAAAAATAGGACAAGGAGTTACATCCGGTTTCACGGCGAAAATAGACGAACGTAGCTTAAATAAATTACTCACGTCTGCAATTATCGAGTGTGACACTTTCTTTCTCACGGAGTGGTTTTCTTTCCGTGCCAGAAGTTCGTAAAACAATTAGGAAAAATCAGAAAAAATAGGACAAGGAGTTACATTTGGTTTCACGGCGAAAATAGACGAACGAAGCGGAAATAAATTACTCACGTCTGCAATTATCTAGTGTGACACTTTCTTTACACGAAGTGGTTTTCTTTTCATGCCAGAAGTGCATCAAAAAATTAGGAAAAATTAGAAAAAATAGGACAAGGAGTTACATCCGGTTTCACGGCGAAAATAGACGAACGAAGCGGAAATAAATTACTCACGTCTGCAATTGTCCAGTGTGACACTTTCTTCTCACGGAGTGATTTTCTTTTTACGCCAGAAGTTCGTCAAAATATTAGGAAAAATGAGAAAAAATAGGACAAGGAGTTACATCCGGTTTCACGGCGAAAATAGACGAACGAAGCGGAAATAAATTACTCACGTCTGCAATCATCTAGTGTGACACTTTCTTTCCACGGAGTGGTTTTCTTTTCGTGCAAGAAGTTCGTAAAAAAATTAGGAAAAATCAGAAAAAATAGGACAAGGAGTTACATCCGGTTTCACGGCGAAAATAGACGAACGTAGCGGAAATAAATTACTCACGTCTGCAATTATTGAGTGTGACACTTTCTTTCTCTCGGAGTGGTTTTCTTTTCATTCCAGAAGTTCGTAAAGAAATTAAGAAAAATTAGAAAAAATACGACAAGGAGTCACATCCGGATTCACGGCGAAAATAGACGTACGAAGCGGAAATAAATTACTCACGTCTGCAATTATCAAGTGTGACACTTTCTTTTCACGGAGTGGTTTTCTTTCCGTGCCAGAAGTTCGTAAAACAATTAGGAAAAATTAGAAAAAATAGGACGAGGAGTTACATCCGGTTTCACGGCGAAAATAGACGAACGACGCGGAAATAAATTACTCACGTCTGCAATTGTCCAGTGTGACACTTTCTTTTCACGGAGTGGTTTTCTTTTTACGCCAGAAGTTCGTCAAAATATTAGGAAAAATGAGAAAAAATAGGACAAGGAGTTACATCCGGTTTCACGGCGAAAATAGACGAACGAAGCGGAAATAAATTACTCACGTCTGCAATTATCTAGTGTAACACTTTCTTTCCACGAAATGGTTTTCTCTTCATGCCAGAAGTTCGTAAAAAAATTAGGAAAAATGAGAAAAAATAGGACAAGGAGTTACATTCGGTTTCACGGCGAAAATAGACGAACGAAGCGGAAATAAATTACTCACGTCTGCAATTATCTAGTGTGACTTTTTCTTTTCACGCAGTGGTTTTCTTTTCATGCCAGAAGTGCATGAAAAAATTAGGAAAAATTAGAAAAAATAGGACAAGGAGTTACATTCGGTTTCACGGCGAAAATAGACGAACGAAGCGGAAATAAATTACTCACGTCTGCAATTATCTAGTGTGACACTTTCTTTTCACGAAGTGGTTTTCTTTTCATGCCAGAAGTGCATCAAAAAATTAGGAAAAATTAGAAAAAACGGGACAAGGAGTTACATCCGGTTTCACGGCGAAAATAGACGAACGAAGCGGAAATAAATTACTCACGTCTGCAATTATCTAGTGTAACACTTTCTTTCCACGAAATGGTTTTCTTTTCATACCAGAAGTTCGTAACAAAATTGGTAAAAATTTGAAAAAATAGGACAAGGAGTTACATCCGGTTTCACGGCGAAAATAGACGAACGAAGCGGAAATAAATTACTCACGTCTGCAATTATCTAGTGTGACACTTCCTTTTTATGGAGTGGATTTCTTTTCGTGCCAGAAGTTCGTAAAACAATTAGGAAAAATCAGAAAAAATAGGACAAGGAGTTACATTCGGTTTCACGGCGAAAATAGACGAACGAAGCGGAAATAAATTACTCACGTCTGCAATTATCTAGTGTGACACTTTCTTTTCACGAAGTGGTTTTCTTTTCATGCCAGAAGTGCAACAAAAAATTAGGGAAAATCAGAAAAAATAGGACAAGGAGTTACATCCGGTTTCACGGCGAAAATAGACGACCGAAGCGGAAATAAATTACTCACGTCTGCAATTATCGAGTGTGATACTTTCTTTTCACGGAGTGGTTTTTTTTTCATGCCAAAAGTTCGTAAAAAAAATTGGGAAAAATTAGAAAAAATAGGACAAGGAGTTACATCCGGTTTCACGGCGAAAATAGACGAACGTAGCGTAAATAAATTACTCACGTCTGCAATTATCGAGTGTGACACTTTCTTTCTCACGGAGTGGTTTTCTTTCCGTGCCAGAAGTTCGTGAAACAATTAGGAAGAATCAGAAAAAATAGGACAAGGAGTTACATTTGGTTTCACGGCGAAAATAGACGAACGAAGCGGAAATAAATTACTCACGTCTGCAATTATCTAGTGTGACACTTTCTTTACACGAAGTGGTTTTCTTTTCATGCCAGAAGTGCATCAAAAAATTAGGAAAAATTAGAAAAAATAGGACAAGGAGTTACATCCGGTTTCACGGCGAAAATAGACGAACGAAGCGGAAATAAATTACTCACGTCTGCAATTATCTAGTGTAACACTTTCTTTCCACGGAGTGGTTTTCTCTTCATGCCAGAAGTTCGTAGAAAAATTATGAAAAATGAGAAAAAATAGGACAAGGAGTTACATTCGGTTTCACGGCGAAAATAGACGAACGAAGCGGAAATAAATTACTCACGTCTGCAATTATCTAGTGTGACTTTTTTTTTTCACGGAGTGGTTTTCTTTTCATGCCAGAAGTGCGTCAAAAAATTAGGAAAAATTAGAAAAAATAGGACAAGGAGTTACATTCGGTTTCACGGCGAAAATAGACGAACGAAGCGGAAATAAATTACTCACGTCTGCAATTATCTAGTGTGACACTTTCGTTTCACGAAGTGGTTTTCTTTTCATGCCAGAAGTGCATCAAAAAATTAGGAAAAATTAGAAGAAATGGGACAAGGAGTTACATCCGGTTTCACGGCGAAAATAGACGAACGAAGCGGAAATAAATTACTCACGTCTGCAATTATCTAGTGTGACACTTTCGTTTCACGAAGTGGTTTTCTTTTCATGCCAGAAGTGCATCAAAAAATTAGGAAAAATTAGAAGAAATGGGACAAGGAGTTACATCCGGTTTCACGGCGAAAATAGACGAACGAAGCGGAAATAAATTACTTACGTCTGCAATTATCGAGTGTGACACTTTCTTTCTCACGGAGTGGTTTTCTTTTCATTCCAGAAGTTCGTAAAAAAATTAGGAAAAATGAGAAAAAATAGGACAAGGAGTTACATCCGGTTTCACGGCGAAAATAGACGAACGAAGAGGAAATAAATTACTCACGTCTGCAATTATCGAGTGTGACACTTTCTTTTTCACAGAGTGGTTTTCTTTTCATTCCAGAAGTTCGTAAAAAAGAGGAAGAATTAGAAAAAATTGGACAAGGAGTCACATCCGGTTTCACGGCGAAAATAGACGTACGAAGCGGAAATAAATTACTCACGTCTGCAAATATCTAGTGTGACACTTTCTTTTCACGAAGTGGTTTTCTTTTCATGCCAGAAGTGCAACAAAAAATTAGGAAGAATCAGAAAAAATAGGACAAGGAGTTACATCCGGTTTCACGGCGAAAATAGACGACCGAAGCGGAAATAAATTATTCACGTCTGCAATTATCGAGTGTGATACTTTCTTTTCACGGAGTGGTTTTTGTTTCATGCCAAAAGTTCGTAAAAAAAATTGGGAAAAATTAGAAAAAATAGGACATGGAGTTACATCCGGTTTCACGGCGAAAATAGACGAACGTAGCGTAAATAAATTACTCACGTCTGCAATTATCGAGTGTGATACTTTCTTTTCACGGAGTGGTTTTTTTTTCATGCCAAAAGTTCGTAAAAAAAATTGGGAAAAATTAGAAAAAATAGGACAAGGAGTTACATCCGGTTACACGGCGAAAATAGACGAACGAAGCGGAAATAAATTACTCACGTCTGCAATTATCTAGTGTGACACTTTCGTTTCACGAAATGGTTTTCTTTTCATGCCAGAAGTGCATCAAAAAATTAGGAAAAATTAGAAGAAATGGGACAAGGAGTTACATCCGGTTTCGCGGCGAAAATAGACGAACGAAGCGGAAATAAATTACTTACGTCTGCAATTATCGAGTGTGACACTTTCTTTCTCACGGAGTGGTTTTCTTTTCATTCCAGAAGTTCGTAAAAAAATTAGGAAAAATGAGAAAAAATAGGACAAGAAGTAACATCCGGTTTCACGGCGAAAATAGACGTACGAAGCGGAAATAAATTACTCACGTCTGCAATTATCGAGTGTGACACTTTCTTTTTCACGGAGTGGTTTTCTTTTCATGCCAGAGGTTCGTAACAAAATTGGGAAAGATTAGATAAAATAGGACAAGGAGTTACATCCGGTTTCACGGCGAAAATAGACGAACGAAGCAAAATAAATTACTCACGTCTGCAATTATCTAGTGTGACACTTTCTTTTTATGGAGTGGATTTCTTTTCGTGCCAGAAGTTCGTAAAACAATTAGGAAAAATCAGAAAAAATAGGACAAGGAGTTACATTCGGTTTCACGGCGAAAATAGACGAACGAAGCGGAAATAAATTACTCACGTCTGCAATTATCTAGTGTGACACTTTCTTTTCACGAAGTGGTTTTCTTTTCATGCCAGAAGTGCAACACAAAATTAGGAAGAATCAGAAAAAATAGGACAAGGAGTTACATCCGGTTTCACGGCGAAAATAGACGACCGAAGCGGAAATAAATTACTCACGTCTGCAATTATCGAGTGTGATACTTTCTTTTCACGGAGTGGTTTTTTTTTCATGCCAAAAGTTCGTAAAAAAAATTGGGAAAAATTAGAAAAAATAGGACAAGGAGTTACATCCGGTTTCACGGCGAAAATAGACGAACGTAGCGTAAATAAATTACTCACGTCTGCAATTATCGATTGTGATACTTTCTTTTCACGGAGTGGTTTTTTTTTCATGCCAAAAGTTCGTAAAAAAAATTGGGAAAAATTAGAAAAAATAGGACAAGGAGTTACATCCGGTTTCACGGCGAAAATAGACGAACGAAGCGGAAATAAATTACTCACGTCTGCAATTATCTAGTCCGACACTTTCGTTTCACGAAGTGGTTTTCTTTTCATGCCAGAAGTGCATCAAAAAATTAGGAAAAATTAGAAGAAATGGGACAAGGAGTTACATCCGGTTTCACGGCGAAAATAGACGAACGAAGCGGAAATAAATTACTTACGTCTGCAATTATCGAGTGTGACACTTTCTTTCTCACGGAGTGGTTTCCTTTTCATTCCAGAAGTTCGTAAAAAAATTAGGAAAAATGAGAAAAAATAGGACAAGAAGTAACATCCGGTTTCACGGCGAAAATAGACGTACGAAGCGGAAATAAATTACTCACGTCTGCAATTATCGAGTGTGACACTTTCTTTTTCACGGAGTGGTTTTCTTTTCATGCCAGAGGTTCGTAACAAAATTGGGAAAGATTAGATAAAATAGGACAAGGAGTTACATCCGGTTTCACGGCGAAAATAGACGAACGAAGAGGAAATAAATTACTCACGTCTGCAATTATCGAGTGTGACACTTTCTTCCTCACAGAGTGGTTTTCTTTTCATTCCAGAAGTTCGTAAAAAAATAAGGAAGAATTAGAAAAAATTGGACAAGGAGTCACATCCGGTTTCACGGCGAAAATAGACGTACGAAGCGGAAATAAATTACTCACGTCTGCAATTATCAAGTGTGACACTTTCTTTTCACGGAGTGGTTTTTTTTTCATGCCAAAAGTTCGTAAAAAAATTGGGAAAAATTAGAAAAAATAGGACAAGGAGTTACATCCGGTTTCACGGCGAAAATAGACGAACGTAGCGTAAATAAATTACTCACGTCTGCAATTATCGAGTGTGACACTTTCTTTCTCACGGAGTGGTTTTCTTTCCGTGCCAGAAGTTCGTAAAACAATTAGGAAAAATCAGAAAAAATAGGACAAGGAGTTACATTTGGTTTCACGGCGAAAATAGACGAACGAAGCGGAAATAAATTACTCACGTCTGCAATTATCTAGTGTGACACTTTCTTTACACGAAGTGGTTTTCTTTTCATGCCAGAAGTGCATCAAAAAATTAGGAAAAATTAGAAAAAATAGGACAAGGAGTTACATCCGGTTTCACGGCGAAAATAGACGAACGAAGCGGAAATAAATTACTCACGTCTGCAATTGTCCAGTGTGACACTTTCTTTTCACGGAGTGATTTTCTTTTTACGCCAGAAGTTCGTCAAAATATTAGGAAAAATGAGAAAAAATAGGACAAGGAGTTACATCCGGTTTCACGGCGAAAATAGACGAACGAAGCGGAAATAAATTACTCACGTCTGCAATCATCTAGTGTGACACTTTCTTTTCACGGAGTGGTTTTCTTTTCGTGCAAGAAGTTCGTAAAAAAATTAGGAAAAATCAGAAAAAATAGGACAAGGAGTTACATCCGGTTTCACGGCGAAAATAGACGAACGTAGCGGAAATAAATTACTCACGTCTGCAATTATTGAGTGTGACACTTTCTTTCTCTCGGAGTGGTTTTCTTTTCATTCCAGAAGTTCGTAAAGAAATTAAGAAAAATTAGAAAAAATTGGACAAGGAGTCACATCCGGTTTCACGGCGAAAATAGACGTACGAAGCGGAAATAAATTACTCACGTCTGCAATTATCTAGTGTGACTTTTTCTTTTCACGGAGTGGTTTTCTTTTCATGCCAGAAGTGCATCAAAAAATTACGAAAAATTAGAAAAAATAGGACAAGGAGTTACATCCGGTTTCACGGCGAAAATAGACGAACGAAGCGGAAATAAATTACTCACGTCTGCAATTATCTAGTGTGACACTTTCGTTTCACGAAGTGGTTTTCTTTTCATGCCAGAAGTGCATCAAAAAATTAGGAAAAATTAGAAGAAATGGGACAAGGAGTTACATCCGGTTTCACGGCGAAAATAGACGAACGAAGCGGAAATAAATTACTTACGTCTGCAATTATCGAGTGTGACACTTTCTTTCTCACGGAGTGGTTTTCTTTTCATTCCAGAAGTTCGTAAAAAAATTAGGAAAAATGAGAAAAAATAGGACAAGAAGTAACATCCGGTTTCACGGCGAAAATAGACGTACGAAGCGGAAATAAATTACTCACGTCTGCAATTATCGAGTGTGACACTTTCTTTTTCACGGAGTGGTTTTCTTTTCATGCCAGAGGTTCGTAACAAAATTGGGAAAGATTAGATAAAATAGGACAAGGAGTTACATCCGGTTTCACGGCGAAAATAGACGAACGAAGCAAAATAAATTACTCACGTCTGCAAATATCGAGTGTGACACTTTCTCTTCATGGAGTGGTTTTCTTTTCATACCAGAAGTTCGTAAAAAAATTAGTAAAAATTTGAAAAAATAGGACAAGGAGTTACATCCGGTTTCACGGCGAAAATAGACGAACGAAGCGGAAATAAATTACTCACGTCTGCAATTATCTAGTGTGACACTTTCTTTTTATGGAGTGGATTTCTTTTCGTGCCAGAAGTTCGTAAAACAATTAGGAAAAATCAGAAAAAATAGGACAAGGAGTTACATTCGGTTTCACGGCGAGAATAGACGAACGAAGCGGAAATAAATTACTCACGTCTGCAATTATCTAGTGTGACACTTTCTTTTCACGAAGTGGTTTTCTTTTCATGCCAGAAGTGCAACAAAAAATTAGGAAGAATCAGAAAAAATAGGACAAGGAGTTACATCCGGTTTCACGGCGAAAATAGACGACCGAAGCGGAAATAAATTACTCACGTCTGCAATTATCGAGTGTGATACTTTCTTTCCACGGAGTGGTTTTTTTTTCATGCCAAAAGTTCGTAAAAAAAATTGGGAAAAATTAGAAAAAATAGGACAAGGAGTTACATCCGGTTTCACGGCGAAAATAGACGAACGTAGCGTAAATAAATTACTCACGTCTGCAATTATCGAGTGTGATACTTTCTTTTCACGGAGTGGTTTTTTTTTCATGCCAAAAGTTCGTAAAAAAAATTGGGAAAGATTAGATAAAATAGGACAAGGAGTTACATCCGGTTTCACGGCGAAAATAGACGAACGAAGAGGAAATAAATTACTCACGTCTGCAATTATCGAGTGTGACACTTTCTTTCTCACAGAGTGGTTTTCTTTTCATTCCAGAAGTTCGTAAAAAAATAAGGAAGAATTAGAAAAAATTGGACAAGGAGTCACATCCGGTTTCACGGCGAAAATAGACGTACGAAGCGGAAATAAATTACTCACGTCTGCAATTATCAAGTGTGACACTTTCTTTTCACGGAGTGGTTTTTTTTTCATGCCAAAAGTTCGTAAAAAAATTGGGAAAAATTAGAAAAAATAGGACAAGGAGTTACATCCGGTTTCACGGCGAAAATAGACGAACGTAGCGTAAATAAATTACTCACGTCTGCAATTATCGAGTGTGACACTTTCTTTCTCACGGAGTGGTTTTCTTTCCGTGCCAGAAGTTCGTAAAACAATTAGGAAAAATCAGAAAAAATAGGACAAGGAGTTACATGTGGTTTCACGGCGAAAATAGACGAACGAAGCGGAAATAAATTACTCACGTCTGCAATTATCTAGTGTGACACTTTCTTTACACGAAGTGATTTTCTTTTCATGCCAGAAGTGCATCAAAAAATTAGGAAAAATTAGAAAAAATAGGACAAGGAGTTACATCCGGTTTCACGGCGAAAATAGACGAACGAAGCGGAAATAAATTACTCACGTCTGCAATTATCTAGTCCGACACTTTCGTTTCACGAAGTGGTTTTCTTTTCATGCCAGAAGTGCATCAAAAAATTAGGAAAAATTAGAAGAAATGGGACAAGGAGTTACATCCGGTTTCACGGCGAAAATAGACGAACGAAGCGGAAATAAATTACTTACGTCTGCAATTATCGAGTGTGACACTTTCTTTCTCACGGAGTGGTTTTCTTTTCATTCCAGAAGTTCGTAAAAAAATTAGGAAAAATGAGAAAAAATAGGACAAGAAGTAACATCCGGTTTCACGGCGAAAATAGACGTACGAAGCGGAAATAAATTACTCACGTCTGCAATTATCGAGTGTGACACTTTCTTTTTCACGGAGTGGTTTTCTTTTCATGCCAGAGGTTCGTAACAAAATTGGGAAAGATTAGATAAAATAGGACAAGGAGTTACATTTGGTTTCACGGCGAAAATAGACGAACGAAGCGGAAATAAATTACTCACGTCTGCAATTATCTAGTGTGACACTTTCTTTACACGAAGTGGTTTTCTTTTCATGCCAGAAGTGCATCAAAAAATTAGGAAAAATTAGAAAAAATAGGACAAGGAGTTACATCCGGTTTCACGGCGAAAATAGACGAACGAAGCGGAAATAAATTACTCACGTCTGCAATTGTCCAGTGTGACACTTTCTTTCCACGGAGTGATTTTCTTTTTACGCCAGAAGTTCGTCAAAATATTAGGAAAAATGAGAAAAAATAGGACAAGGAGTTACATCCGGTTTCACGGCGAAAATAGACGAACGAAGCGGAAATAAATTACTCACGTCTGCAATCATCTAGTGTGACACTTTCTTTTCACGGAGTGGTTTTCTTTTCGTGCAAGAAGTTCGTAAAAAAATTAGGAAAAATCAGAAAAAATAGGACAAGGAGTTACATCCGGTTTCACGGCGAAAATAGACGAACGTAGCGGAAATAAATTACTCACGTCTGCAATTATTGAGTGTGACACTTTCTTTCTCTCGGAGTGGTTTTCTGTTCATTCCAGAAGTTCGTAAAGAAATTAAGAAAAATTAGAAAAAATTGGACAAGGAGTCACATCCGGTTTCACGGCGAAAATAGACGTACGAAGCGGAAATAAATTACTCACGTCTGCAATTATCTAGTGTGACTTTTTCTTTTCACGGAGTGGTTTTCTTTTCATGCCAGAAGTGCATCAAAAAATTAGGAAAAATTAGAAAAAATAGGACAAGGAGTTACATCCGGTTTCACGGCGAAAATAGACGAACGAAGCGGAAATAAATTACTCACGTCTGCAATTATCTAGTGTGACACTTTCGTTTCACGAAGTGGTTTTCTTTTCATGCCAGAAGTGCATCAAAAAATTAGGAAAAATTAGAAGAAATGGGACAAAGAGTTACATCCGGTTTCACGGCGAAAATAGACGAACGAAGCGGAAATAAATTACTTACGTCTGCAATTATCGAGTGTGACACTTTCTTTCTCACGGAGTGGTTTTCTTTTCATTCCAGAAGTTCGTAAAAAAATTAGGAAAAATGAGAAAAAATAGGACAAGAAGTAACATCCGGTTTCACGGCGAAAATAGACGTACGAAGCGGAAATAAATTACTCACGTCTGCAATTATCGAGTGTGACACTTTCTTTTTCACGGAGTGGTTTTCTTTTCATGCCAGAGGTTCGTAACAAAATTGGGAAAGATTAGATAAAATAGGACAAGGAGTTACATCCGGTTTCACGGCGAAAATAGACGAACGAAGCAAAATAAATTACTCACGTCTGCAAATATCGAGTGTGACACTTTCTCTTCATGGAGTGGTTTTCTTTTCATACCAGAAGTTCGTAAAAAAATTAGTAAAAATTTGAAAAAATAGGACAAGGAGTTACATCCGGTTTCACGGCGAAAATAGACGAACGAAGCGGAAATAAATTACTCACGTCTGCAATTATCTAGTGTGACACTTTCTTTTTATGGAGTGGATTTCTTTTCGTGGCAGAAGTTCGTAAAACAATTAGGAAAAATCAGAAAAAATAGGACAAGGAGTTACATTCGGTTTCACGGCGAAAATAGACGAACGAAGCGGAAATAAATTACTCACGTCTGCAATTATCTAGTGTGACACTTTCTTTTCACGAAGTGGTTTTCTTTTCATGCCAGAAGTGCAACAAAAAATTAGGAAGAATCAGAAAAAATAGGACAAGGAGTCACATCCGGTTTCACGGCGAAAATAGACGACCGAAGCGGAAATAAATTACTCACGTCTGCAATTATCGAGTGTGATACTTGTTTTTAACGGAGTGGTTTTTTTTTCATGCCAAAAGTTCGTAAAAAAAATTGGGAAAAATTAGAAAAAATAGGACAAGGAGTTACATCCGGTTTCACGGCGAAAATAGACGAACGTAGCGTAAATAAATTACTCACGTCTGCAATTATCGAGTGTGATACTTTCTTTTCACGGAGTGGTTTTTTTTTCATGCCAAAAGTTCGTAAAAAAAATTGGGAAAGATTAGATAAAATAGGACAAGGAGTTACATCCGGTTTCACGGCGAAAATAGACGAACGAAGAGGAAATAAATTACTCACGTCTGCAATTATCGAGTGTGACACTTTCTTTCTCACAGAGTGGTTTTCTTTTCATTCCAGAAGTTCGTAAAAAAATAAGGAAGAATTAGAAAAAATTGGACAAGGAGTCACATCCGGTTTCACGGCGAAAATAGACGTACGAAGCGGAAATAAATTACTCACGTCTGCAATTATCAAGTGTGACACTTTCTTTTCACGGAGTGGTTTTTTTTTCATGCCAAAAGTTCGTAAAAAAATTGGGAAAAATTAGAAAAAATAGGACAAGGAGTTACATCCGGTTTCACGGCGAAAATAGACGAACGTAGCGTAAATAAATTACTCACGTCTGCAATTATCGAGTGTGACACTTTCTTTCTCAAGGAGTGGTTTTCTTTCCGTGCCAGAAGTTCGTAAAACAATTAGGAAAAATCAGAAAAAATAGGACAAGGAGTTACATTTGGTTTCACGGCGAAAATAGACGAACGAAGCGGAAATAAATTACTCACGTCTGCAATTATCTAGTGTGACACTTTCTTTACACGAAGTGGTTTTCTTTTCATGCCAGAAGTGCATCAAAAAATTAGGAAAAATTAGAAAAAATAGGACAAGGAGTTACATCCGGTTTCACGGCGAAAATAGACGAACGAAGCGGAAATAAATTACTCACGTCTGCAATTGTCCAGTGTGACACTTTCTTTTCACGGAGTGATTTTCTTTTTACGCCAGAAGTTCGTCAAAATATTAGGAAAAATGAGAAAAAATAGGACAAGGAGTTACATCCGGTTTCACGGCGAAAATAGACGAACGAAGCGGAAATAAATTACTCACGTCTGCAATCATCTAGTGTGACACTTTCTTTTCACGGAGTGGTTTTCTTTTCGTGCAAGAAGTTCGTAAAAAAATTAGAAAAAATCAGAAAAAATAGGACAAGGAGTTACATCCGGTTTCACGGCGAAAATAGACGAACGTAGCGGAAATAAATTACTCACGTCTGCAATTATTGAGTGTGACACTTTCTTCCTCTCGGAGTGGTTTTCTTTTCATTCCAGAAGTTCGTAAAGAAATTAAGAAAAATTAGAAAAAATTGGACAAGGAGTCACATCCGGTTTCACGGCGAAAATAGACGTACGAAGCGGAAATAAATTACTCACGTCTGCAATTATCTAGTGTGACTTTTTCTTTTCACGGAGTGGTTTTCTTTTCATGCCAGAAGTGCATCAAAAAATTAGGAAAAATTAGAAAAAATAGGACAAGGAGTTACATTCGGTTTCACGGCGAAAATAGACGAACGAAGCGGAAATAAATTACTCACGTCTGCAATTATCTAGTGTGACACTTTCTTTTCACGAAGTGGTTTTCTTTTCATGCCAGAAGTGCATCAAAAAATTAGGAAAAATTAGAAAAAATGGGACAAGGAGTTACATCCGGTTTCACGGCGAAAATAGACGAACGAAGCGGAAATAAATTACTCACGTCTGCAATTATCGAGTGTGACACTTTCTTTCTCACGGAGTGGTTTTCTTTTCATTCCAGAAGTTCGTAAAAAAATTAGGAAAAATGAGAAAAAATAGGACAAGAAGTAACATCCGGTTTCACGGCGAAAATAGACGTACGAAGCGGAAATAAATTACTCACGTCTGCAATTATCGAGTGTGACACTTTCTTTTTCACGGAGTGGTTTTCTTTTCATGCCAGAAGTGCATCAAAAAATTAGGAAAAATTAGAAAAAATAGGACAAGGAGTTACATCCGGTTTCACGGCGAAAATAGACGAACGAAGCGGAAATAAATTACTCACGTCTGCAATTGTCCAGTGTGACACTTTCTTTTCACGGAGTGGTTTTCTTTTTACGCCAGAAGTTCGTCAAAATATTAGGAAAAATGAGAAAAAATAGTACAAGGAGTTACATCCGGTTTCACGGCGAAAATAGACGAACGAAGCGGAAATAAATTACTCACGTCTGCAATCATCTAGTGTGACACTTTCTTTTCACGGAGTGGTTTTCTTTTTGTGCAAGAAGTTCGTAAAAAAATTAGGAAAAATCAGAAAAAATAGGACAAGGAGTTACATCCGGTTTCACGGCGAAAATAGACGAACGTAGCGGAAATAAATTACTCACGTCTGCAATTATTGAGTGTGACTTTTTCTTTTCACGGAGTGGTTTTCTTTTCATGCCAGAAGTGCATCAAAAAATTAGGAAAAATTAGAAAAAATAGGACAAGGAGTTACATTCGGTTTCACGGCGAAAATAGACGAACGAAGCGGAAATAAATTACTCACGTCTGCAATTATCTAGTGTGACACTTTTTTTTCACGAAGTGGTTTTCTTTTCATGCCAGAAGTGCATCAAAAAATTAGGAAAAATTAGAAAAAATGGGACAAGGAGTTACATCCGGTTTCACGGCGAAAATAGACGAACGAAGCGGAAATAAATTACTCACGTCTGCAATTATCGAGTGTGACACTTTCTTTCTCACGGAGTGGTTTTCTTTTCATTCCAGAAGTTCGTAAAAAAATTAGGAAAAATGAGAAACAATAGGACAAGGAGTTACATCCGGTTTCACGGCGAAAACAGACGAACGAAGCGAAAATAAATTACTCACGTCTGCAAATATCGAGTGTGACACTTTCTCTTCATGGAGTGGTTTTCTTTTCATACCAGAAGTTCGTAAAAAAATTAGTCAAAATTTGAAAAAATAGGACAAGGAGTTACATCCGGATTCACGGCGAAAATAGACGAACGAAGCGGAAATAAATTACTCACGTCTGCAATTATCTAGTGTGACACTTTCTTTTCATGAAGTGGATTTCTTTTCGTGCCAGAAGTTCGTAAAACAATTAGGAAAAATCAGAAAAAATAGGACAAGGAGTTACATTCGGTTTCACGGCGAAAATAGACGAACGAAGCGGAAATAAATTACTCACGTCTGCAATTATCTAGTGTGACACTTTCTTTTCACGAAGTGGTTTTCTTTTCATGCCAGAAGTGCATCAAAAAATTAGGAAAAATCAGAAAAAATAGGACAAGGAGTTACATCCGGTTTCACGGCGAAAATAGACGACCGAAGCGGAAATAAATTACTCACGTTTGCAATTATCGAGTGTGATACTTTCTTTTCACGGAGTGGTTTTTTTTTCATGCCAAAAGTTCGTAAAAAAAATTGGGAAAAATTAGAAAAAATAGGACAAGGAGTTACATCCGGTTTCACGGCGAAAATAGACGAACGTAGCGTAAATAAATTACTCACGTCTGCAATTATCGAGTGTGACACTTTGTTTCTCACGGAGTGGTTTTCTTTCCGTGCCAGAAGTTCGTAAAACAATTAGGAAGAATAAGAAAAAATAGGACAAGGAGTTACATTTGGTTTCACGGCGAAAATAGACGAACGAAGCGGAAATAAATTACTCACGTCTGCAATGATCTAGTGTGACACTTTCTTTACACGGAGTGGTTTTCTCTTCATGCCAGAAGTGCATCAAAAAATTAGGAAAAATTAGAAAAAATAGGACAAGGAGTTACATCCGGTTTCACGGCGAAAATAGACGAACGAAGCGGAAATAAATCACTCACGTCTGCAATTATCTAGTGTAACACTTTCTTTCCACGGAGTGGTTTTCTCTTCATGCCAGAAGTTCGTAAAAAAATTAGGAAAAATGAGAAAAAATAGGACAAGGAGTTACATTCGGTTTCACGGCGAAAATAGACGAACGAAGCGGAAATAAATTACTCACGTCTGCAATTATCTAGTGTGACACTTTCTTTTCACGAAGTGGTTTTCTTTTCATGCCAGAAGTGCATCAAAAAATTAGGAAAAATTAGAAAAAATGGGACAAGGAGTTACATCCGGTTTCACGGCGAAAATAGACGAACGAAGCGGAAATAAATTACTCACGTCTGCAATTATTGAGTGTGACACTTTCTTTCTCACGGAGTGGTTTTCTTTTCATTCCAGAAGTTCGTAAAAAAATTAGGAAAAATGAGAAAAAATAGGACAAGAAGTAACATCCGGTTTCACGGCGAAAATAGACGTACGAAGCGGAAATAAATTACTCACGTCTGCAATTATCGAGTGTGACACTTTCTTTTTCACGGAGTGGTTTTCTTTTCATGCCAGAAGTGCATCAAAAAATTAGGAAAAATTAGAAAAAATAGGACAAGGAGTTACATCCGGTTTCACGGCGAAAATAGACGAACGAAGCGGAAATAAATTACTCACGTCTGCAATTGTCCAGTGTGACACTTTCTTTTCACGGAGTGGTTTTCTTTTTACGCCAGAAGTTCGTCAAAATATTAGGAAAAATGAGAAAAAATAGTACAAGGAGTTACATCCGGTTTCACGGCGAAAATAGACGAACGAAGCGGAAATAAATTACTCACGTCTGCAATCATCTAGTGTGACACTTTCTTTTCACGGAGTGGTTTTCTTTTTGTGCAAGAAGTTCGTAAAAAAATTAGGAAAAATGAGAAAAAATAGGACAAGGAGTTACATCCGGTTTCACGGCGAAAATAGACGAACGTAGCGGAAATAAATTACTCACGTCTGCAATTATTGAGTGTGACACTTTCTTTCTCACGGAATGGTTTTCTTTTCATTCCAGAAGTTCGTAAAGAAATTAAGAAAAATTAGAAAAAATAGGACAAGGAGTCACATCCGGTTTCACGGCGAAAATAGACGTACGAAGCGGAAATAAATTACTCACGTCTGCAATTGTCCAGTGTGACACTTTCTTTTTACGGAGTGGTTTTTTTTTTACGCCAGAAGTTCGTCAAAATATTAGGAAAAATGAGAAAAAATAGGATAAGGAGTTACATCCGGTTTCACGGCGAAAATAGACGAACGAAGCGGAAATAAATTACTAACGTCTGCAATTATCTAGTGTAACACTTTCTTTCCACGAAGTGGTTTTCTCTTCATGCCAGAAGTTCGTAAAAAAATTAGGAAAAATGAGAAAAAATAGGACAAGGAGTTACATTCGGTTTCACGGCGAAAATAGACGAACGAAGCGGAAATAAATTACTCACGTCTGCAATTATCTAGTGTGACTTTTTCTTTTCACGGAGTGGTTTTCTTTTCATGCCAGAAGTGCATCAAGAAATTAGGAAAAATTAGAAAAAATAGGACAAGGAGTTACATTCGGTTTCACGGCGAAAATAGACGAACGAAGCGGAAATAAATTACTCACGTCTGCAATTATCTAGTGTGACACTTTCTTTTCACGAAGTGGTTTTCTTTTCATGCCAGAAGTGCATCAAAAAATTAGGAAAAATTAGAAAAAATGGGACAAGGAGTTACATCCGGTTTCACGGCGAAAATAGACGAACGAAGCGGAAATAAATTACTCACGTCTGCAATTATCGAGTGTGACACTTTCTTTCTCACGAAGTGGTTTTCTTTTCATTCCAGAAGTTCGTAAAAAAATTAGGAAAAATGAGAAACAATAGGACAAGGAGTTACATCCGGTTTCACGGCGAAAATAGACGAACGAAGCGAAAATAAATTACTCACGTCTGCAAATATCGAGTGTGACACTTTCTCTTCATGGAGTGGTTTTCTTTTCATACCAGAAGTTCGTAAAAAAATTAGTCAAAATTTGAAAAAATAGGACAAGGAGTTACATCCGGTTTCACGGCGAAAATAGACGAACGAAGCGGAAATAAATTACTCACGTCTGCAATTATCTAGTGTGACACTTTCTTTTCATGTAGTGGATTTCTTTTCGTGCCAGAAGTTCGTAAAACAATTAGGAAAAATCAGAAAAAATAGGACAAGGAGTTACATTCGGTTTCACGGCGAAAATAGACGAACGAAGCGGAAATAAATTACTCACGTCTGCAATTATCTAGTGTGACACTTTCTTTTCACGAAGTGGTTTTCTTTTCATGCCAGAAGTGCATAATAAAATTAGGAAAAATCAGAAAAAATAGGACAAGGAGTTACATCCGGTTTCACGGCGAAAATAGACGACCGAAGCGGAAATAAATTACTCACGTCTGCAATTATCGAGTGTGATACTTTCTTTTCACGGAGTGGTTTTTTTTTCATGCCAAAAGTTCGTAAAAAAAATTGGGAAAAATTAGAAAAAATACGACAAGGAGTTACATCCGGTTTCACGGCGAAAATAGACGAACGTAGCGTAAATAAATTACTCACGTCTGCAATTATCGAGTGTGACACTTTCTTTCTCACGGAGTGGTTTTCTTTCCGTGCCAGAAGTTCGTAAAACAATTAGGAAGAATAAGAAAAAATAGGACAAGGAGTTACATTTGGTTTCACGGCGAAAATAGACGAACGAAGCGGAAATAAATTACTCACGTCTGCAATTATCTAGTGTGACACTTTCTTTACACGAAGTGGTTTTCTTTTCATGCCAGAAGTGCATCAAAAAATTAGGAAAAATTAGAAAAAATAGGACAAGGAGTTACATCCGGTTTCACGGCGAAAATAGACGAACGAAGCGGAAATAAATTACTCACGTCTGCAATTATCTAGTGTAACACTTTCTTTCCACGGAGTGGTTTTCTCTTCATGCCAGAAGTTCGTAAAAAAATTAGGAAAAATGAGAAAAAATAGGACAAGGAGTTACATTCGGTTTCACGGCGAAAATAGACGAACGAAGCGGAAATAAATTACTCACGTCTGCAATTATCTAGTGTGACTTTTTTTTTTCACGGAGTGGTTTTCTTTTCATGCCAGAAGTGCATCAAAAAATTAGGAAAAATTAGAAAAAATAGGACAAGGAGTTACATTCGGTTTCACGGCGAAAATAGACGAACGAAGCGGAAATGAATTACTCACGTCTGCAATTATCTAGTGTGACACTTTCGTTTCACGAAGTGGTTTTCTTTTCATGCCAGAAGTGCATCAAAAAATTAGGAAAAATTAGAAGAAATGGGACAAGGAGTTACATCCGGTTTCACGGCGAAAATAGACGAACGAAGCGGAAATAAATTACTCACGTCTGCAATTATCGAGTGTGACACTTTCCTTCTCACGGAGTGGTTTTCTTTTCATTCCAGAAGTTCGTAAAAAAATTAGGAAAAATGAGAAAAAATAGGACAAGAAGTAACATCCGGTTTCACGGCGAAAATAGACGTACGAAGCGGAAATAAATTACTCACGTCTGCAATTATCGAGTGTGACACTTTCTTTTTCACGGAGTGGTTTTCTTTTCATGCCAGAGGTTCGTAACAAAATTGGGAAAGATTAGATAAAATAGGACAAGGAGTTACATCCGGTTTCACGGCGAAAATAGACGAACGAAGAGGAAGTAAATTACTCACGTCTGCAATTATCGAGTGTGACACTTTCTTTTTCACAGAGTGGTTTTCTTTTCATTCCAGAAGTTCGTAAAAAAGAGGAAGAATTAGAAAAAATTGGACAAGGAGTCACATCCGGTTTCACGGCGAAAATAGACGTACGAAGCGGAAATAAATTACTCACGTCTGCAATTATCAAGTGTGACACTTTCTTTTCACGGAGTGGTTTTTTTTTCATGCCAAAAGTTCGTAAAAAAATTGGGAAAAATTAGAAAAAATAGGACAAGGAGTTACATCCGGTTTCACGGCGAAAATAGACGAACGTAGCGTAAATAAATTACTCACGTCTGCAATTATCGAGTGTGACACTTTCTTTCTCACGGAGTGGTTTTCTTTCCGTGCCAGAAGTTCGTAAAACAATTAGGAAAAATTAGAAAAAATAGGACAAGGAGTTACATCCGGTTTCACGGCGAAAATAGACGAACGAAGCGGAAATAAATTACTCACGTCTGCAATTGTCCAGTGTGACACTTTCTTTTCACGGAGTGGTTTTCTTTTTACGCCAGAAGTTCGTCAAAATATTAGGAAAAATGAGAAAAAATAGGACAAGGAGTTACATCCGGTTTCACGGCGAAAATAGACGAACGAAGCGGAAATAAATTACTCACGTCTGCAATTATCTAGTGTAACACTTTCTTTCCACGAAATGGTTTTCTCTTCATGCCAGAAGTTCGTAAAAAAATTAGGAAAAATGAGAAAAAATAGGACAAGGAGTTACATTCGGTTTCACGGCGAAAATAGACGAACGAAGCGGAAATAAATTACTCACGTCTGCAATTATCTAGTGTGACTTTTTTTTTTCACGGAGTGGTTTTCTTTTCATGCCAGAAGTGCATCAAAAAATTAGGAAAAATTAGAAAAAATAGGACAAGGAGTTACATTCGGTTTCACGGCGAAAATAGACGAACGAAGCGGAAATAAATTACTCACGTCTGCAATTATCTAGTGTGACACTTTCTTTTCACGAAGTGGTTTTCTTTTCATGCCAGAAGTGCATCAAAAAATTACGAAAAATTAGAAAAAATGGGACAAGGAGTTACATCCGGTTTCACGGCGAAAATAGACGAACGAAGCGGAAATAAATTACTCACGTCTGCAATTATCGAGTGTGACACTTTCTTTCTCACGGAGTGGTTTTCTTTTCATTCCAGAAGTTCGTAAAAAAATTAGGAAAAATGAGAAACAATAGGACAAGGAGTTACATCCGGTTTCACGGCGAAAATAGACGAACGTAGCGTAAATAAATTACTCACGTCTGCAATTATCGAGTGTGACACTTTCTTTCTCACGGAGTGGTTTTCTTTCCGTGCCAGAAGTTCGTAAAACAATTAGGAAAAATTAAAAAAAATAGGACAAGGAGTTACATCCGGTTTCACGGCGAAAATAGACGAACGAAGCGGAAATAAATTACTCACGTCTGCAATTGTCCAGTGTGACACTTTCTTTTCACGGAGTGGTTTTCTTTTTACGCCAGAAGTTCGTCAAAATATTAGGAAAAATGAGAAAAAATAGGACAAGGAGTTACATCCGGTTTCACGGCGAAAATAGACGAACGAAGCGGAAATAAATTACTCACGTCTGCAATTATCTAGTGTAACACTTTCTTTCCACGAAATGGTTTTCTCTTCATGCCAGAAGTTCGTAAAAAAATTAGGAAAAATGAGAAAAAATAGGACAAGGAGTTACATTCGGTTTCACGGCGAAAATAGACGAACGAAGCGGAAATAAATTACTCACGTCTGCAATTATCTAGTGTGACTTTTTCTTTTCACGGAGTGGTTTTCTTTTCATGCCAGAAGTGCATCAAAAAATTAGGAAAAATTAGAAAAAATAGGACAAGGAGTTACATTCGGTTTCACGGCGAAAATAGACGAACGAAGCGGAAATAAATTACTCACGTCTGCAATTATCTAGTGTGACACTTTCTTTTCACGAAGTGGTTTTCTTTTCATGCCAGAAGTGCATCAAAAAATTACGAAAAATTAGAAAAAATGGGACAAGGAGTTACATCCGGTTTCACGGCGAAAATAGACGAACGAAGCGGAAATAAATTACTCACGTCTGCAATTATCGAGTGTGACACTTTCTTTCTCACGGAGTGGTTTTCTTTTCATTCCAGAAGTTCGTAAAAAAATTAGGAAAAATGAGAAACAATAGGACAAGGAGTTACATCCGGTTTCACGGCGAAAATAGACGAACGAAGCGAAAATAAATTACTCACGTCTGCAAATATCGAGTGTGACACTTTCTCTTCATGGAGTGGATTTCTTTTCATACCAGAAGTTCGTAAAAAAATTGGGAAAAATTAGAAAAAATAGGACAAGGAGTTACATCCGGTTTCACGGCGAAAATAGACGAACGTAGCGTAAATAAATTACTCACGTCTGCAATTATCGAGTGTGACACTTTCTTTCTCACGGAGTGGTTTTCTTTCCGTGCCAGAAGTTCGTTAAACAATTAGGAAGAATCAGAAAAAATAGGACAAGGAGTTACATTTGGTTTCACGGCGAAAATAGACGAACGAAGCGGAAATAAATTACTCACGTCTGCAATTATCTAGTGTGACACTTTCTTTACACGAAGTGGTTTTCTTTTCATGCCAGAAGTGCATCAAAAAATTAGGAAAAATTAGAAAAAATAGGACAAGGAGTTACATCCGGTTTCACGGCGAAAATAGACGAACGAAGCGGAAATAAATTACTCACGTCTGCAATTATCTAGTGTAAAACTTTCTTTCCACGAAGTGGTTTTCTCTTCATGCCAGAAGTTCGTAAAAAAATTATGAAAAATGAGAAAAAATAGGACAAGGAGTTACATTCGGTTTCACGGCGAAAATAGACGAACGAAGCGGAAATAAATTACTCACGTCTGCAATTATCTAGTGTGACTTTTTTTTTTCACGGAGTGGTTTTCTTTTCATGCCAGAAGTGCCTAAAAAATTAGGAAAAATTAGAAAAAATAGGACAAGGAGTTACATTCGGTTTCACGGCGAAAATAGACGAACGAAGCGGAAATAAATTACTCACGTCTGCAATTATCTAGTGTGACACTTTCGTTTCACGAAGTGGTTTTCTTTTCATGCCAGAAGTGCATCAAAAAATTAGGAAAAATTAGAAGAAATGGGACAAGGAGTTACATCCGGTTTCACGGCGAAAATAGACGAACGAAGCGGAAATAAATTACTCACGTCTGCAATTATCTAGTGTGACACTTTCGTTTCACGAAGTGGTTTTCTTTTCATGCCAGAAGTGCATCAAAAAATTAGGAAAAATTAGAAAAAATGGGACAAGGAGTTACATCCGGTTTCACGGCGAAAATAGACGAACGAAGCGAAAATAAATTACTTACGTCTGCAATTATCGAGTGTGACACTTTCTTTCTCACGGAGTGGTTTTCTTTTCATTCCAGAAGTTCGTAAAAAAATTAGGAAAAATGAGAAAAAATAGGACAAGAAGTAACATCCGGATTCACGGCGAAAATAGACGTACGAAGCGGAAATAAATTACTCACGTCTGCAATTATCGAGTGTGACACTTTCTTTTTCACGGAGTGGTTTTCTTTTCATGCCAGAGGTTCGTAACAAAATTGGGAAAGATTAGATAAAATAGGACAAGGAGTAACATCCGGTTTCACGGCGAAAATAGACGAACGAAGAGGAAATAAATTACTCACGTCTGCAATTATCGAGTGTGACACTTTCTTTCTCACAGAGTGGTTTTCTTTTCATTCCAGAAGTTCGTAAAAAAATGAGGAAGAATTAGAAAAAATTGGACAAGGAGTCACATCCGGTTTCACGGCGAAAATAGACGTACGAAGCGGAAATGAATTACTCACGTCTGCAATTATCAAGTGTGACACTTTCTTTTCACAGAGTGGTTTTTTTTTCATGCCAAAAGTTCGTAAAAAAATTGGGAAAAATTAGAAAAAATAGGACAAGGAGTTACATCCGGTTTCACGGCGAAAATAGACGAACGTAGCGTAAATAAATTACTCACGTCTGCAATTATCGAGTGTGACACTTTCTTTCTCACGGAGTGGTTTTCTTTCCGTGCCAGAAGTTCGTAAAACAATTAGGAAAAATCAGAAAAAATAGGACAAGGAGTTACATTTGGTTTCACGGCGAAAATAGACGAACGAAGCGGAAATAAATTACTCACGTCTGCAATTATCTAGTGTGACACTTTCTTTACACGAAGTGGTTTTCTTTTCATGCCAGGAGTGCATCAAAAAATTAGGAAAAATTAGAAAAAATAGGACAAGGAGTTACATCCGGTTTCACGGCGAAAATAGACGAACGAAGCGGAAATAAATTACTCACGTCTGCAATTGTCCAGTGTGACACTTTCTTTTTACGGAGTGGTTTTTTTTTTACGCCAGAAGTTCGTCAAAATATTAGGAAAAATGAGAAAAAATGGGACAAGGAGTTACATCCGGTTTCACGGCGAAAATAGACGAACGAAGCGGAAATAAATTACTAACGTCTGCAATTATCTAGTGTAACACTTTCTTTCCACGAAGTGGTTTTCTCTTCATGCCAGAAGTTCGTAAAAAAATTAGGAAAAATGAGAAAAAATAGGAAACGGAGTTACATTCGGTTTCACGGCGAAAATAGACGAACGAAGCGGAAATAAATTACTCACGTCTGCAATTATCTAGTGTGACTTTTTCTTTTCACGGAGTGGTTTTCTTTTCATGCCAGAAGTGCATCAAAAAATTAGGAAAAATTAGAAAAAATAGGACAAGGAGTTACATCCGGTTTCACGGCGAAAATAGACGAACGAAGCGGAAATAAATTACTCACGTCTGCAATTATCTAGTGTGACACTTTCTTTCCACGAAGTGGTTTTCTTTTCATGCCAGAAGTGCATCAAAAAATTAGGAAAAATTAGAAAAAATGGGACAAGGAGTTACATCCGGTTTCACGGCGAAAATAGACGAACGAAGCGGAAATGAATTACTCACGTCTGCAATTATCGAGTGTGACACTTTCTTTCTCACGGAGTGGTTTTCTTTTCATTCCAGAAGTTCGTAAAAAAATTAGGAAAAATGAGAAACAATAGGACAAGGAGTTACATCCGGTTTCAGGGCGAAAATAGACGAACGAAGCGAAAATGAATTACTCACGTCTGCAAATATCGAGTGTGACACTTTCTCTTCATGGAGTGGTTTTCTTTTCATACCAGAAGTTCGTAAAAAAATTAGTAAAAATTTGAAAAAATAGGACAAGGAGTTACATCCGGTTTCACGGCGAAAATAGACGAACGAAGCGGAAATAAATTACTCACGTCTGCAATTATCTAGTGTGACACTTTTTTTTTATGGAGTGGATTTCTTTTCGTGCCAGAAGTTCGTAAAACAATTAGGAAAAATCAGAAAAAATAGGACAAGGAGTTACATTCGGTTTCACGGCGAAAATAGACGAACGTAGCGGAAATAAATTACTCACGTCTGCAATTATCTAGTGTGACACTTTCTTTTCACGAAGTGGTTTTCTTTTCATGCCAGAAGTGCATCAAAAAATTAGGAAAAATCAGAAAAAATAGGACAAGGAGTTACATCCGGTTTCACGGCGAAAATAGACGACCGAAGCGGAAATAAATTACTCACGTCTGCAATTATCGAGTGTGATACTTTCTTTTCACGGAGTGGTTTTTTTTTCATGCCAAAAGTTCGTAAAAAAAATTGGGAAAAATTAGAAAAAATAGGACAAGGAGTTACATCCGGTTTCACGGCGAAAATAGACGAACGTAGCGTAAATAAATTACTCACGTCTGCAATTATCGAGTGTGACACTTTCTTTCTCACGGAGTGGTTTTCTTTCCGTGCCAGAAGTTCGTAAAACAATTAGGAAGAATAAGAAAAAATAGGACAAGGAGTTACATTTGGTTTCACGGCGAAAATAGACGAACGAAGCGGAAATAAATTACTCACGTCTGCAATTATCTAGTGTGACACTTTCTTTACACGAAGTGGTTTTCTTTTCATGCCAGAAGTGCATCAAAAAATTAGGAAAAATTAGAAGAAATGGGACAAGGAGTTACATCCGGTTTCACGGCGAAAATAGACGAACGAAGCGGAAATAAATTACTCACGTCTGCAATTATGTAGTGTAACACTTTCTTTCCACGGAGTGGTTTTCTCTTCATGCCAGAAGTTCGTAAAAAAATTAGGAAAAATGAGAAAAAATAGGACGAGGAGTTACATTCGGTTTCACGGCGAAAATAGACGAACGAAGCGGAAATAAATTACTCACGTCTGCAATTATCTAGTGTGACTTTTTTTTTTCACGGAGTGGTTTTCTTTTCATGCCAGAAGTGCATCAAAAAATTAGGAAAAATTAGAAAAAATAGGACAAGGAGTTACATTCGGTTTCACGGCGAAAATAGACGAACGAAGCGGAAATAAATTACTCACGTCTGCAATTATCTAGTGTGACACTTTCGTTTCACGAAGTGGTTTTCTTTTCATGCCAGAAGTGCATCAAAAAATTAGGAAAAATTAGAAGAAATGGGACAAGGAGTTACATCCGGTTTCACGGCGAAAATAGACGAACGAAGCGGAAATAAATTACTCACGTCTGCAATTATCGAGTGTGACACTTTCTTTCTCACGGAGTGGTTTTCTTTTCATTCCAGAAGTTCGTAAAAAAATTAGGAAAAATGAGAAAAAATAGGACAAGAAGTAACATCCGGTTTCACGGCGAAAATAGACGTACGAAGCGGAAATAAATTACTCACGTCTGCAATTATCGAGTGTGACACTTTCTTTTTCACGGAGTGGTTTTCTTTTCATGCCAGAGGTTCGTAACAAAATTGGGAAAGATTAGATAAAATAGGACAAGGAGTTACATCCGGTTTCACGGCGAAAATAGACGAACGAAGAGGAAATAAATTACTCACGTCTGCAATTATCGAGTGTGACACTTTCTTTCTCACAGAGTGGTTTTCTTTTCATTCCAGAAGTTCGTAAAAAAGAGGAAGAATTAGAAAAAATTGGACAAGGAGTCACATCCGGTTTCACGGCGAAAATAGACGTACGAAGCGGAAATAAATTACTCACGTCTGCAATTATCAAGTGTGACACTTTCTTTTCACGGAGTGGTTTTTTTTTCATGCCAAAAGTTCGTAAAAAAATTGGGAAAAATTAGAAAAAATAGGACAAGGAGTTACATCCGGTTTCACGGCGAAAATAGACGAACGTAGCGTAAATAAATTACTCACGTCTGCAATTATCGAGTGTGACACTTTCTTTCTCACGGAGTGGTTTTCTTTCCGTGCCAGAAGTTCGTAAAACAATTAGGAAAAATTAGAAAAAATAGGACAAGGAGTTACATCCGGTTTCACGGCGAAAATAGACGAACGAAGCGGAAATAAATTACTCACGTCTGCAATTGTCCAGTGTGACACTTTCTTTTCACGGAGTGGTTTTCTTTTTACGCCAGAAGTTCGTCAAAATATTAGGAAAAATGAGAAAAAATAGGACAAGGAGTTACATCCGGTTTCACGGCGAAAATAGACGAACGAAGCGGAAATAAATTACTCACGTCTGCAATTATCTAGTGTAACACTTTCTTTCCACGAAGTGGTTTTCTCTTCATGCCAGAAGTTCGTAAAAAAATTAGGAAAAATGAGAAAAAATAGGACAAGGAGTTACATTCGGTTTCACGGCGAAAATAGACGAACGAAGCGGAAATAAATTACTCACGTCTGCAATTATCTAGTGTGACACTTTCTTTTTACGAAGTGGTTTTCTTTTCATGCCAGAAGTGCATCAAAAAATTAGGAAAAATTAGAAAAAATGGGACAAGGAGTTACATCCGGTTTCACGGCGAAAATAGACGAACGAAGCGGAAATAAATTACTCACGTCTGCAATTATCGAGTGTGACACTTTCTTTCTCACGGAGTGGTTTTCTTTTCATTCCAGAAGTTCGTAAAAAAATTAGGAAAAATGAGAAACAATAGGACAAGGAGTTACATCCGGTTTCACGGCGAAAATAGACGAACGAAGCGAAAATAAATTACTCACGTCTGCAAATATCGAGTGTGACACTTTCTCTTCATGGAGTGGTTTTCTTTTCATACCAGAAGTTCGTAAAAAAATTAGTAAAAATTTGAAAAAATAGGACAAGGAGTTACATCCGGTTTCACGGCGAAAATAGACGAACGAAGCGGAAATAAATTACTCACGTCTGCAATTATCCAGTGTGACACTTTCTTTTTATGGAGTGGATTTCTTTTCGTGCCAGAAGTTCGTAAAACAATTAGGAAAAATCAGAAAAAATAGGACAAGGAGTTACATTCGGTTTCACGGCGAAAATAGACGAATGAAGCGGAAATAAATTACTCACGTCTGCAATTATCTAGTGTGACACTTTCTTTTCACGAAGTGATTTTCTTTTCATGCCAGAAGTGCATCAAAAAATTAGTAAAAATCAGAAAAAATAGGACAAGGAGTTACATCCGGTTTCACGGCGAAGATAGACGACCGAAGCGGAAATAAATTACTCACGTCTGCAATTATCGAGTGTGATACTTTCTTTTCACGGAGTGGTTTTTTTTTCATGCCAAAAGTTCGTAAAAAAAATTGGGAAAAATTAGAAAAAATAGGACAAGGAGTTACATCCGGTTTCACGGCGAAAATAGACGAACGTAGCGTAAATAAATTACTCACGTCTGCAATTATCGAGTGTGACACTTTCTTCCTCACGGAGTGGTTTTCTTTCCGTGCCAGAAGTTCGTAAAACAATTAGGAAGAATCAGAAAAAATAGGACAAGGAGTTACATTTGGTTTCACGGCGAAAATAGACGAACGAAGCGGAAATAAATTACTCACGTCTGCAATTATCTAGTGTGACACTTTCTTTACACGAAGTGGTTTTCTTTTCATGCCAGAAGTGCATCAAAAAATTAGGAAAAATTAGAAAAAATAGGACAAGGAGTTACATCCGGTTTCACGGCGAAAATAGACGAACGAAGTGGAAATAAATTACTCACGTCTGCAATTATCTAGTGTAACACTTTCTTTCCACGGAGTGGTTTTCTCTTCATGCCAGAAGTTCGTAAAAAAATTAGGAAAAATGAGAAAAAATAGGACAAGGAGTTACATTCGGTTTCACGGCGAAAATAGACGAACGAAGCGGAAATAAATTACTCACGTCTGCAATTATCTAGTGTGACTTTTTTTTTTCACGGAGTGGTTTTCTTTTCATGCCAGAAGTGCATCAAAAAATTAGGAAAAATTAGAAAAAATAGGACAAGGAGTTACATTCGGTTTCACGGCGAAAATAGACGAACGAAGCGGAAATAAATTACTCACGTCTGCAATTATCTAGTGTGACACTTTCGTTTCACGAAGTGGTTTTCTTTTCATGCCAGAAGTGCATCAAAAAATTAGGAAAAATTAGAAGAAATGGGACAAGGAGTTACATCCGGTTTCACGGCGAAAATAGACGAACGAAGCGGAAATAAATTACTCACGTCTGCAATTATCGAGTGTGACACTTTCTTTCTCACGGAGTGGTTTTCTTTTCATTCCAGAAGTTCGTAAAAAAATTAGGAAAAATGAGAAAAAATAGGACAAGAAGTAACATCCGGTTTCACGGCGAAAATAGACGAACGAAGCGGAAATAAATTACTCACGTCTGCAATTATCTAGTGTGACACTTTCTTTTTATGGAGTGGATTTCTTTTCGTGCCAGAAGTTCGTAAAACAATTAGGAAAAATCAGAAAAAATAGGACAAGGAGTTACATCCGGTTTCACGGCGAAAATAGACGAACGAAGCGGAAATAAATTACTCACGTCTGCAATTATCTAGTGTAACACTTTCTTTCCACGGAGTGGTTTTCTCTTCATGCCAGAAGTTCGTAAAACAATTAGGAAAAATTAGAAAAAATAGGACAAGGAGTTACATCCGGTTTCACGGCGAAAATAGACGAACGAAGCGGAAATAAATTACTCACGTTGTTTTATGCTCGAAACTCGTCAGGGAAAAGGAAATTATAACGGGATGAAACGAACGACGCTGACGCTGTGTGGCCATTTTGGTACGAGAGACGCTCTGTCGGCCCTTTGCCTTACCGACGCCTATGCGCCATCTATTGGTGGCGGCACGCACACAACATCTCCCCCTTTTTATTTAAACATTTTTCTTCTATACAGGAGTAGATGTGTACAGTCTCAGCTTACGATCTAGTTTTATTTATTGTTATTTTTTTTTTTTTTTTTTTTCATTTTTTTTTTAATATAATCTTTTCGCCACACTGGCGGTCTTCTTACTCTAGATTCTCTTTGTTTGGTCTCAGGAATAGGAACTTGTACTGGTGGATTTACACCAAAATCTTTGGTTTCGTTCGGTTTTTGACTGACTATTCGTTTGTTGTTTTCGGGTTGATTTATAACTTTGCTAACGTCATTTTCCAGGTCCTCTGGAATAGGTCCGTTAGCATCGGTGTTTGCTTCATTTGGAGTTTGGTACGGTGCGGGCACAAGATGCCAACGGTTACGGCGGATTTTGCCATTTTTGGTCTGAACAATATACGACCTTGGTTCGGCTGTTTTGTGTAATATTTTCCCGTACAGTCTGAGATCTATGATCCATACCATGTCCCCCTTTTTTAAGTCGCTCAAGTTTCGAGAACGGTGTCTCCGATTGAAGTTGTTCCCTACTGTTTCTTTTCTCTCTTTTTCTTTATTTTGTACGTCTTTGTCAGGCAATATAGGATTCATTTGGCTTGGTAAGACTGGGATTTGCGATCTGATTTTCCTGGAAAATAACAGTTCGGCAGGACTGTATCCGTTTTCTAGCGGTGTGGATCGGTATGCCAGTAACCCCAAATGGATATCATTAGACTTTTTGATGATGTTTTTAGCTATTTTCACTGCGGCTTCAATCGCTCCGTTACTTTGCGGGAAGTGAGGAGAACTGGTTATGTGGGTAAACCCGTAGGTTTTTGCAAATTCACCAAACTCTGTAGTAAATTGTGGACCGTTATCCGTGCGAACGATTTCCGGTATACCCATTCTGGCAAACAATTCCTTGCAAATTTTTATTATGTCTCTAGTCAGCATGGATGATAGTGGAAATATCTCGAAGAAGCGAGAGTAGTAGTCCGTAGTAATGAGATACCACTTCTCTAGTTTAAAAAGGTCTATTCCTATCTTTTGCCAAGGTCTTAGCGGAAATTGTTCGCTTACAAAGGGTTGTTGCGGATTGGTTCGGTTCTCAATGCAATTAGGACAATTTGCAACAAGATTTTTCAACTGAGTTGATAGTCCGAGCCACCACACAGATTGTCGAGCTCGGTCTCTACACTTGGTTACTCCGAGGTGACCCTCGTGTAGCTTATTTAAAGTTTCTTCTTGCAGGTTTCGGGGAATTACCAGCCGGTTATTGAACAGTAAAAACCCTTCGCCTACAGAGAAATTGTTTTTGAATGGTTCGTATCTACGCATTTCTAGTGGTAGGTTACTTTTTATAGGCCAAGAAGTGAGACAATATTTTGCGAGCGTTTGACACATAGCGTCGTTTTCTTGTTCAGTTTGTATTTGTTTCAGCTTCTTGTCCTGTGCTGGCAGATGCTTGATCACTGAGTTGACAAAGGCTTCGACTTCATTTTCTAATTCGTGATCTCCTTCTGACGTAAACTGCAACGGGTTGCGTGAAAGTGCATCTGCCAGCACAAGCGTTTTGCCTGGACTATAAATTACTTTATAAGTATACCGCATCAAACGGATTCTAATACGTTGTAGTCGAGGAGTTAGATTGTCCACAGGAGTGGTTTGAAGGATCTGGAGAAGCGGCTTATGATCTGTTTCCAGGGTTACACAGATGCCACATATATATTCTTTGAACCTATCTGCAGCACTGGCTAAGGCTAACGCTTCTTTTTCAATCTGGGAGTATCTTTGTTGAGCTTCGCTCAAGGTACGTGAACCGTATGCTACTATTTGCCGGTCGCCACTTGAACCCTGTAGGAGTACGTATCCTAAGCCATAGCTCGATGCATCCGCCTGTATGCATATTTCTTTTGTGAAATCAAAGTAAGCTAGTACAGGTGCGCTTCGGAGTAACTCTTTGACTCGCTGAAACGCCTTCTCTTGGGGGCTGTCCCAGAGAAATACTGAGTCTTTTTTCAGTAAAGAGTTGAGTGGTTCAAGGAGGGAGGACCTATTTGGGATAAATCTCGCAGCAAAGTTTACCATGCCTAGAAATTGCATGACCGATTCTTTGTTATGTGGTACTGGGTATCCAACGATCGCTGATACTCTATCGGGCGATATTTTAATACCTTCTGATGAGACAACGTGGCCAAGGAATTCTATTTCACTGACTCCAAAGGCACATTTTGATTTGTTGAGTGTAATGCCTTGTTCTTTAATACGTCTCAAGGCCTCTCTAAGAATTGAATCATGTTCCTCGATAGAGTTAGCAAATATCAAAATATCGTCGACGTGGATAAGTACGTTAGACATGTCGTGAAAAATTTGAGAGTAGATTTTAGAGAAATAATCCGGTGCACAATTTATCCCAAATGGCAGGCGTTTGAACATGAATCTCCCGAATGGAGTTATAAACGTTGTCAAAGGCTGACTCTCTTTTTCAAGTTTTAATTGATAAAACCCAGACTTTGCATCGAGTCGACTGAAAATAGTAGCTCCATTTAAGCGTGCGAGTGTATGTTCGACCTTTGGAATGGGAAACACTGGGCGTAACACATTCTTGTTCAGTTCTGTGTAATCGCAACACAGTCTTATAGACTTGTCTTTTGGGACGCATACGATTGGACTACACCATGGAGTTGGGAGCTCCGCTGGTTCAATGACTCCATCGCTTAACATCCTATCAAGTTCTGATTTGAGTTTGTCCATTAGAGGAATGGGCACTACCCGTGGTGTCGACAGACAAAATGGCCTAGCATCTTCTTTTAAATGGATTTTTAGTTCCTGCTTGAAGTTACCTAGCCCTTTGAATATTTCTGGAAATTCGCTTTCAGCCTTGACTGTTGACTCCACAGGTAATTTTTCTGTTAACGCTGTCATGTATACTAATTTGAATTTCTTTAGAGCGTCACGCCCGAGGAGATTTCTTTTCAGATTCTGAATGACGTAGAACGACACTGTACCTTTGGTTTCGTTAATTTGAACCGCTAAGTCGATAACCCCTACAACCTCTAAACTTCTACCATCAGGACCATTAATAATATCTTTGTTATCTTTTATAAATTGCACGTATGCCTCTGGGATTTCTTTAAGAGAAATGCATGTTACCTCTGCGCCAGTGTCTATTAGGAACTTAGATTTAACCTTAAAGTCTTTAATGCACACGTCTACACTGTAGTCTTCATGTGATGACATCTGACGGTTGGTGTGACCCAAGAAATGTTTCGTGGGCTCCTCTTCGTGGTTCTCGTAGGCCACGTTCGGTTGATCCTCACCTTCTGCGTTGAGTACGGCCTTGGACCTGCATACTTTATCCCAATGTCCTATCTTTTGACATTTGCGACACTTGGACTGGGACGCAGGGCATCGTAGAGACTTGTGGAAAGATAATCCACACTTCGGACATGGAAAGTTGTCCATTGTTTTCTTAGACGCACCCTGATTTGGTGGGGCGCTCTTATTTTTGTTTGGTTTCTTGAAGTTCACACGATGGACTTCTGACGTCACAGCTGAGTTGTCTTGTTGAAGGACTTTGCTTTGCTTTTGCTGGACTTCTGCTTGTCGAGAAATCGTAACGGCTTTCTCTAGCGTCAGGTCGGATATAAGCTGTAGTCGCTCGGACGTTCTGCAATCCGATAAGCCAATGACGATTCGATCTCGGATGAACTGATCCTTTAGATTCCCATAGTCACAGGATTCTGCTAGTGTGTGTAATGACGTGATAAATTCATCTACTGTCTCACCTGGACGCTGTGATCTTGAGTGGAAGACGAATCGCTCGAATATTACGTTTTTCTTAGGCGTTAAATAATTTGAGAACGCGTTTAGTACCTCTTCAAATGTTCTCGAATCAGCATCTGGTAGGACTTGACTCAAGATTTCTTCGCTCTTTTTCCCTAGGATGTAGCACAGAATGTCGATTTTGTCCTTGTCCGGCTTGCTGGACAAATTGGCAACGTTAATGTAACGTTCGAAGCGTTTCCTCCAAGCGGCCCATTGCTCGGGCTTTGAAAAGTCAAAACTGCTCGGTGGTAGAACGGGTATCATGTTTTGAACGGATGTCATGTTTTGAACGTTTGGAACCGATTGAGAAACTTCAACTGATTGAGGGGTTGTACCGTTCTGTATTGCCGGCCGGTATATTGCAACCGTCTCGCCACGTTTTCGACGTTACGCACTATTTGTTTGAAATTTGTCTCGCTTATAGTTCTGTGCACAATTAATGCACTCCCGATTAGCTCTAAGGCTTCGCGGCTCGAACAGACACACTTAGCACCATGTTTTATGCTCGAAACTCGTCAGGGAAAAGGAAATTATAACGGGATGAAACAAACGACGCTGACGCTGTGTGGCCATCTTGGTACGAGAGACGCTCTGTCGGCCCTTTGCCTTACCGACGCCTATGCGCCATCTATTGGTGGCGGCACGCACACAACACACGTCTGCAATTGTCCAGTGTGACACTTTCTTTTCACGGAGTGGTTTTCATTTTACGCCAGAAGTTCGTCAAAATATTAGGAAAAATGAGAAAAAATAGGACAAGGAGTTACATCCGGTTTCACGGCGAAAATAGACGAACGAAGCGGAAATAAATTACTCACGTCTGCAATTATCTAGTGTAACACTTTCTTTCCACGAAGTGGTTTTCTCTTCATGCCAGAAGTTCGTAAAAAAATTAGGAAAAATGAGAAAAAATAGGACAAGGAGTTACATTCGGTTTCACGGCGAAAATAGACGAACGAAGCGGAAATAAATTACTCACGTCTGCAATTATCTAGTGTGACACTTTCTTTTCACGAAGTGGTTTTCTTTTCATGCCAGAAATGCATCAAAAAATTAGGAAAAATTAGAAAAAATGGGACAAGGAGTTACATCCGGTTTCACGGCGAAAATAGACGAACGAAGCGGAAATAAATTACTCACGTCTGCAATTATCTAGTGTGACACTTTCTTTTCATGGAGTGGATTTCTTTTCGTGCCAGAAGTTCGTAAAACAATTAGGAAAAATCAGAAAAAATAGGACAAGGAGTTACATTCGGTTTCACGGCGAAAATAGACGAACGAAGCGGAAATAAATTACTCACGTCTGCAATTATCTAGTGTGACACTTTCTTTTCACGAAGTGGTTTTCTTTTCATGCCAGAAGTGCATCAAAAAATTAGGAAAAATCAGAAAAAATAGGACAAGGAGTTACATCCGGTTTCACGGCGAAAATAGACGACCGAAGCGGAAATAAATTACTCACGTCTGCAATTATCGAGTGTGATACTTTCTTTTCACGGAGTGGTTTTTTTTTCATGCCAAAAGTTCGTAAACAAAATTGGGAAAAATTAGAAAAAATAGGACAAGGAGTTACATCCGGTTTCACGGCGAAAATAGACGAACGTAGCGTAAATAAATTACTCACGTCTGCAATCATCGAGTGTGACACTTTCTTTCTCACGGAGTGGTTTTCTTTTCGTGCCAGAAGTTCGTAAAACAATTAGGAAGAATCAGAAAAAATAGGACAAGGAGTTACATTTGGTTTCACGGCGAAAATAGACGAACGAAGCGGAAATAAATTACTCACGTCTGCAATTATCTAGTGTGACACTTTCTTTACACGAAGTGGTTTTCTTTTCATGCCAGAAGTGCATCAAAAAATTAGGAAAAATTAGAAAAAATAGGACAAGGAGTTACATCCGGTTTCACGACGAAAATAGACGAACGAAGCGGAAATAAATTACTCACGTCTGCAATTATCTAGTGTAACACTTTCTTTCCACGGAGTGGTTTTCTCTTCATGCCAGAAGTTCGTAAAAAAATTAGGAAAAATGAGAAAAAATAGGACAAGGAGTTACATTCGGTTTCACGGCGAAAATAGACGAACGAAGCGGAAATAAATTACTCACGTCTGCAATTATCTAGTGTGACTTTTTTTTTTCACGGAGTGGTTTTCTTTTCATGCCAGAAGTGCATCAAAAAATTAGGAAAAATTAGAAAAAATAGGACAAGGAGTTACATTCGGTTTCACGGCGAAAATAGACGAACGAAGCGGAAATAAATTACTCACGTCTGCAATTATCTAGTGTGACACTTTCGTTTCACGAAGTGGTTTTCTTTTCATGCCAGAAGTGCATCAAAAAATTAGGAAAAATTAGAAGATTGGGACAAGGAGTTACATCCGGTTTCACGGCGACAATAGACGAACGAAGCGGAAATGAATTACTCACGTCTGCAATTATCGAGTGTGACACTTTCTTTCTCACGCAGTGGTTTTCTTTTCATTCCAGAAGTTCGTAAAAAAATTAGGAAAAATGAGAAAAAATAGGACAAGAAGTAACATCCGGTTTCACGGCGAAAATAGACGTACGAAGCGGAAATAAATTACTCACGTCTGCAATTATCGAGTGTGACACTTTCTTTTTCACGGAGTGGTTTTCTTTTCATGCCAGAGGTTCGTAACAAAATTGGCAAAGATTAGATAAAATAGGACAAGGAGTTACATCCGGTTTCACGGCGAAAATAGACGAACGAAGAGGAAATAAATTACTCACGTCTGCAATTATCGAGTGTGACACTTTCGTTCTCACAGAGTGGTTTTCTTTTCATTCCAGAAGTTCGTGAAAAAATGAGGAAGAATTAGAAAAAATTGGACAAGGAGTCACATCCGGTTTCACGGCGAAAATAGACGTACGAAGCGGAAATAAATTACTCACGTCTGCAATTATCAAGTGTGACACTTTCTTTTCACGGAGTGGTTTTTTTTTCATGCCAAAAGTTCGTTAAAAAATTGGGAAAAATTAGAAAAAATAGGACAAGGAGTTACATCCGGTTTCACGGCGAAAATAGACGAACGTAGCGTAAATAAATTACTCACGTCTGCAATTATCGAGTGTGACACTTTCTGTCTCACGGAGTGGTTTTCTTTGCGTGCCAGAAGTTCGTAAAACAATTAGGAAAAATCAGAAAAAATAGGACAAGGAGTTACATTTGGTTTCACGGCGAAAATAGACGAACGAAGCGGAAATAAATTACTCACGTCTGCAATTATCTAGTGTGACACTTTCTTTACACGAAGTGGTTTTCTTTTCATGCCAGAAGTGCATTAAAAAATTAGGAAAAATGAGACAAAATAGGACAAGGAGTTACATCCGGTTTCATGGCGAAAATAGACGCACGAAGCGGAAATAAATTACTCACGTCTGCAATTATCTAGTGTGACACTTTCTTTTCACGAAGTGGTTTTCTTTTCATGCCAGGAGTGCATCAAAAAATTAGGAAAAATTAGAAAAAATGGGACAAGGAGTTACATCCGATTTCACGGCGAAAATAGACGAACGAAGCGGAAATAAATTACTCACGTCTGCAATTATCGAGTGTGACACTTCCTTTCTCACGGAGTGGTTTTCTTTTCATTCCAGAAGTTCGTAAAAAAATTAGGAAAAATGAGAAACAATAGGACAAGGAGTTACATCCGGTTTCACGGCGAAAATAGACGAACGAAGCGAAAATAAATTACTCACGTCTGCAAATATCGAGTGTGACACTTTCTTTTCATGGAGTGGTTTTCTTTTCATACCAGAAGTTCGTGAAAAAATTAGTAAAAATTTGAAAAAATAGGACAAGGAGTTACATCCGGTTTCACGGCGAAAATAGACGAACGAAGCGGAAATAAATTACTCACGTCTGCAATTATCTAGTGTGACACTTTCTCTTTATGAAGTGGATTTTTTTTCGTGCCAGAAGTTCGTAAAACAATTAGGAAAAATCAGAAAAAATAGGACAAGGAGTTACATTCGGTTTCACGGCGAAAATAGACGAACGAAGCGGAAATAAATTACTCACGTCTGCAATTATCTAGTGTGACACTTTCTTTTCACGAAGTGGTTTTCTTTTCATGCCAGAAATGCATGAAAAAATTAGGAAAAATCAGAAAAAATAGGACAAGGAGTTACATCCGGTTTCAAGGCGAAAATAGACGACCGAAGCGGAAATAAATTACTCACGTCTGCAATTATCTAGTGTGACACTTTCGTTTCACGAAGTGGTTTTCTTTTCATGCCAGAAGTGCATCAAAAAATTAGGAAAAATTAGAAGATTGGGACAAGGAGTTACATCCGGTTTCACGGCGAAAATAGACGAACGAAGCGGAAATGAATTACTCACGTCTGCAATTATCGAGTGTGACACTTTCTTTCTCACGGAGTGGTTTTCTTTTCATTCCAGAAGTTCGTAAAAAAATTAGGAAAAATGAGAAAAAATAGGACAAGAAGTAACATCCGGTTTCACGGCGAAAATAGACGTACGAAGCGGAAATAAATTACTCACGTCTGCAATTATCGAGTGTGACACTTTCTTTTTCACGGAGTGGTTTTCTTTTCATGCCAGAGGTTCGTAACAAAATTGGGAAAGATTAGATAAAATAGGACAAGGAGTTACATCCGGTTTCACGGCGAAAATAGACGAACGAAGAGGAAATAAATTACTCACGTCTGCAATTATCGAGTGTGACACTTTCGTTCTCACAGAGTGGTTTTCTTTTCATTCCAGAAGTTCGTGAAAAAATGAGGAAGAATTAGAAAAAATTGGACAAGGAGTCACATCCGGTTTCACGGCGAAAATAGACGTACGAAGCGGAAATAAATTACTCACGTCTGCAATTATCAAGTGTGACACTTTCTTTTCACGGAGTGGTTTTTTTTCATGCCAAAAGTTCGTAAAAAAATTGGGAAAAATTAGAAAAAATAGGACAAGGAGTTACATCCGGTTTCACGGCGAAAATAGACGAACGTAGCGTAAATAAATTACTCACGTCTGCAATTATCGAGTGTGACACTTTCTGTCTCACGGAGTGGTTTTCTTTCCGTGCCAGAAGTTCGTAAAACAATTAGGAAAAATCAGAAAAAATAGGACAAGGAGTTACATTTGGTTTCACGGCGAAAATAGACGAACGAAGCGGAAATAAATTACTCACGTCTGCAATTATCTAGTGTGACACTTTCTTTACACGAAGTGGTTTTCTTTTCATGCCAGAAGTGCATTGAAAAATTGGGAAAAATGAGACAAAATAGGACAAGGAGTTACATCCGGTTTCATGGCGAAAATAGACGCACGAAGCGGAAATAAATTACTCACGTCTGCAATTATCTAGTGTGACACTTTCTTTTCACGAAGTGGTTTTCTTTTCATGCCAGGAGTGCATCAAAAAATTAGGAAAAATTAGAAAAAATGGGACAAGGAGTTACATCCGGTTTCACGGCGAAAATAGACGAACGAAGCGGAAATAAATTACTCACGTCTGCAATTATCGAGTGTGACACTTTCTTTCTCACGGAGTGGTTTTCTTTTCATTCCAGAAGTTCGTAAAAAAATTAGGAAAAATGAGAAACAATAGGACAAGGAGTTACATCCGGTTTCACGGCGAAAATAGACGAACGAAGCGAAAATAAATTACTCACGTCTGCAAATATCGAGTGTGACACTTTCTTTTCATGGAGTGGTTTTCTTTTCATACCAGAAGTTCGTAAAAAAATTAGCAAAAATTTGAAAAAATAGGACAAGGAGTTACATCCGGTTTCACGGCGAAAATAGACGAACGAAGCGGAAATAAATTACTCACGTCTGCAATTATCTAGTGTGACACTTTCTCTTTATGGAGTCGATTTCTTTTCGTGCCAGAAGTTCGTAAAACAATTAGGAAAAATCAGAAAAAATAGGACAAGGAGTTACATTCGGTTTCACGGCGAAAATAGACGAACGAAGCGGAAATAAATTACTCACGTCTGCAATTATCTAGTGTGACACTTTCTTTTCACGAAGTGGTTTTCTTTTCATGCCAGAAATGCATCAAAAAATTAGGAAAAATCAGAAAAAATAGGACAAGGAGTTACATCCGGTTTCACGGCGAAAATAGACGACCGAAGCGGAAATAAATTACTCACGTCTGCAATTATCGAGTGTGATACTTTCTTTTCACGGAGTGGTTTTTTTTTCATGCCAAAAGTTCGTAAAAAAAATTGGGAAAAATTAGAAAAAATAGGACAAGGAGTTACATTCGGTTTCACGGCGAAAATAGACGAACGTAGCGTAAATAAATTACTCACGTCTGCAATTATCGAGTGTGACACTTTCTTTCTCACGGAGTGGTTTTCTTTCCGTGCCAGAAGTTCGTAAAACAATTAGGAAGAATCAGAAAAAATAGGACAAGGAGTTACATTTGGTTTCACGGCGAAAATAGACGAACGAAGCGGAAATAAATTACTCACGTCTGCAATTATCTAGTGTGACACTTTCTTTACACGAAGTGGTTTTCTTTTCATGCCAGAAGTGCATCAAAAATCAGGAAAAATTAGAAAGAATAGGACAAGGAGTTACATCCGGTTTCACGGCGAAAATAGACGAACGAAGCGGAAATAAATTACTCACGTCTGCAATTATCTAGTGTAACACTTTCTTTCCACGGAGTGCTTTTCTCTTCATGCCAGAAGTTCGTAAAGAAATTAGGAAAAATGACAAAAAATAGGACAAGGAGTTACATTCGGTTTCACGGCGAAAATAGACGAACGAAGCGGAAATAAATTACTCACGTCTGCAATTATCTAGTGTGACTTTTTTTTTTCACGAAGTGGTTTACTTTTCATGCCAGAAGTGCATCAAAAAATTAGGAAAAATTAGAAAAAATAGGACAAGGAGTTACATTCGGTTTCACGGCGAAAATAGACGAACGAAGCGGAAATAAATTACTCACGTCTGCAATTATCTAGTGTGACACTTTCGTTTCACGAAGTGGTTTTCTTTTCATGCCAGAAGTGCATCAAAAAATTAGGAAAAATTAGAAGAAATGGGACAAGGAGTTACATCCGGTTTCACGGCGAAAATAGACGAACGAAGCGGAAATAAATTACTCACGTCTGCAATTATCGAGTGTGACACTTTCTTTCTCACGGAGTGGTTTTCTTTTCATTCCAGAAGTTCGTAAAAAAATTAGGAAAAATGAGAAAAAATAGGACAAGAAGTAACATCCGGTTTCACGGCGAAAATAGACGTACGAAGCGGAAATAAATTACTCACGTCTGCAATTATCGAGTGTGACACTTTCTTTTTCACGGAGTGGTTTTCTTTTCATGCCAGAGGTTCGTAACAAAATTGGGAAAGATTAGATAAGATAGGACAAGGAGTTACATCCGGTTTCACGGCGAAAATAGACGAACGAAGAGGAAATAAATTACTCACGTCTGCAATTATCGAGTGTGACACTTTCTTTCTCACAGAGTGGTTTTCTTTTCATTCCAGAAGTTCGTAAAAAAATGAGGAAGAATTAGAAAAAATTGGACAAGGAGTCACATCCGGTTTCACGGCGAAAATAGACGTACGAAGCGGAAATAAATTACTCACGTCTGCAATTATCAAGTGTGACACTTTCTTTTCACGGAGTGGTTTTATTTTCATGCCAAAAGTTCGTAAAAAAATTGGGAAAAATTAGAAAAAATAGGACAAGGAGTTACATCCGGTTTCACGGCGAAAATAGACGAACGTAGCGTAAATAAATTACTCACGTCTGCAATTATCGAGTGTGACACTTTCTTTCTCACGGAGTGGTTTTCTTTCCGTGCCAGAAGTTCGTAAAACAATTAGGAAAAATCAGAAAAAATAGGACAAGGAGTTACATTTGGTTTCACGGCGAAAATAGACGAACGAAGCGGAAATAAATTACTCACGTCTGCAATTATCTAGTGTGACACTTTCTTTACACGAAGTGGTTTTCTTTTCATGCCAGAAGTGCATTAAAAAATTAGGAAAAATTAGAAGATTGGGACAAGGAGTTACATCCGGTTTCACGGCGAAAATAGACGAACGAAGCGGAAATAAATTACTCACGTCTGCAATTATCGAGTGTGACACTTTCTTTCTCACGGAGTGGTTTTCTTTTCATTCCAGAAGTTCGTAAAAAAATTAGGAAAAATGAGAAAAAATAGGACAAGAAGTAACATCCGGTTTCACGGCGAAAATAGACGTACGAAGCGGAAATAAATTACTCACGTCTGCAATTATCGAGTGTGACACTTTCTTTTTCACGGAGTGGTTTTCTTTTCATGCCAGAGGTTCGTAACAAAATTGGGAAAGATTAGATAAAATAGGACAAGGAGTTACATCCGGTTTCACGGCGAAAATGGACGAACGAAGAGGAAATAAATTACTCACGTCTGCAATTATCGAGTGTGACACTTTCGTTCCCACAGAGTGGTTTTCTTTTCATTCCAGAAGTTCGTAAAAAAATGAGGAAGAATTAGAAAAAATTGGACAAGGAGTCACATCCGGTTTCACGGCGAAAATAGACGTACGAAGCGGAAATAAATTACTCACGTCTGCAATTATCAAGTGTGACACTTTCTTTTCACGGAGTGGTTTTTTTTTCATGCCAAAAGTTCGTAAAAAAATTGGGAAAAATTAGAAAAAATAGGACAAGGAGTTACATCCGGTTTCACGGCGAAAATAGACGAACGTAGCGTAAATAAATTACTCACGTCTGCAATTATCGAGTGTGACACTTTCTTTCTCACGGAGTGGTTTTCTTTCCGTGCCAGAAGTTCGTAAAACAATTAGGAAAAATCAGAAAAAATAGGACAAGGAGTTACATTTGGTTTCACGGCGAAAATAGACGAACGAAGCGGAAATAAATTACTCACGTCTGCAATTATCTAGTGTGACACTTTCTTTACACGAAGTGGTTTTCTTTTCATGCCAGAAGTGCATTAAAAAATTAGGAAAAATTAGAAAAAATAGGACAAGGAGTTACATCCGGTTTCATGGCGAAAATAGACGAACGAAGCGGAAATAAATTACTCACGTCTGCAATTATCTAGTGTGACACTTTCTTTTCACGAAGTGGTTTTCTTTTCATGCCAGGAGTGCATCAAAAAATTAGGAAAAATTAGAAAAAATGGGACAAGGAGTTACATCCGGTTTCACGGCGAAAATAGACGAACGAAGCGGAAATAAATTACTCACGTCTGCAATTATCGAGTGTGACACTTTCTTTCCCACGGAGTGGTTTTCTTTTCATTCCAGAAGTTCGTAAAAAAATTAGGAAAAATGAGAAACAATAGGACAAGGAGTTACATCCGGTTTCACGGCGAAAATAGACGAACGAAGCGAAAATAAATTACTCACGTCTGCAAATATCGAGTGTGACACTTTCTTTTCATGGAGTGGTTTTCTTTTCATACCAGAAGTTCGTAAAAAAATTAGTAAAAATTTGAAAAAATAGGACAAGGAGTTACATCCGGTTTAACGGCGAAAATAGACGAACGAAGCGGAAATAAATTACTCACGTCTGCAATTATCTAGTGTGACACTTTCTTTTTATGGAGTGGATTTCTTTTCGTGCCAGAAGTTCGTAAAACAATTAGGAAATATCAGAAAAAATAGGACAAGGAGTTACATTCGGTTTCACGGCGAAAATAGACGAACGAAGCGGAAATAAATTACTCACGTCTGCAATTATCTAGTGTGACACTTTCTTTTCACGAAGTGGTTTTCTTTTCATGCCAGAAATGCATCAAAAAATTAGGAAAAATCAGAAAAAATAGGACAAGGAGTTACATCCGGTTTCACGGCGAAAATAGACGACCGAAGCGGAAATAAATTACTCACGTCTGCAATTATCGAGTGTGATACTTTCTTTTCACGGAGTGGTTTTTTTTTCATGCCAAAAGTTCGTAAAAAAAATTGGGAAAAATTAGAAAAAATAGGACAAGGAGTTACATCCGGTTTCACGGCGAAAATAGACGAACGTAGCGTGAATAAATTACTCACGTCTGCAATTATCGAGTGTGACACTTTCTTTCTCACGGAGTGGTTTTCTTTCCGTGCCAGAAGTTCGTAAAACAATTAGGAAGAATCAGAAAAAATAGGACAAGGAGTTACATTTGGTTTCACGGCGAAAATAGACGAACGAAGCGGAAATAAATTACTCACGTCTGCAATTATCTAGTGTGACACTTTCTTTACACGAAGTGGTTTTCTTTTCATGCCAGAAGTGCATCAAAACTCAGGAAAAATTAGAAAGAATAGGACAAGGAGTTACATCCGGTTTCACGGCGAAAATAGACGAACGAAGCGGAAATAAATTACTCACGTCTGCAATTATCTAGTGTAACACTTTTTTTCCACGGAGTGCTTTTCTCTTCATGCCAGAAGTTCGTAAAGAAATTAGGAAAAATGAGAAAAATTAGGACAAGGAGTTACATTCGGTTTCACGGCGAAAATAGACGAACGAAGCGGAAATAAATTACTCACGTCTGCAATTATCTAGTGTGACTTTTTTTTTTCACGGAGTGGTTTACTTTTCATGCCAGAAGTGCATCAAAAAATTAGGAAAAATTAGAAAAAATAGGACAAGGAGTTACATTCGGTTTCACGGCGAAAATAGACGAACGAAGCGGAAATAAATTACTCACGTCTGCAATTATCTAGTGTGACACTTTCGTTTCACGAAGTGGTTTTCTTTTCATGCCAGAAGTGCATCAAAAAATTAGGAAAAATTAGAAGAAATGGGACAAGGAGTTACATCCGGTTTCACGGCGAAAATAGACGAACGAAGCGGAAATAAATTACTCACGTCTGCAATTATCGAGTGTGACACTTTCTTTCTCACGGAGTGGTTTTCTTTTCATTCCAGAAGTTCGTAAAAAAATTAGGAAAAATGAGAAAAAATAGGACAAGAAGTAACATCCGGTTTCACGGCGAAAATAGACGTACGAAGCGGAAATAAATTACTCACGTCTGCAATTATCGAGTGTGACACTTTCTTTACACGAAGTGGTTTTCTTTTCATGCCAGGAGTGCATCAAAAAATTAGGAAAAAGTAGAAAAAATGGGACAAGGAGTTACATCCGGTTTCACGGCGAAAATAGACGAACGAAGCGGAAATAAATTACTCACGTCTGCAATTATCGAGTGTGACACTTTCTTTCTCACGGAGTGGTTTTCTTTTCATTCCAGAAGTTCGTAAAAAAATTAGGAAAAATGAGAAACAATAGGACAAGGAGTTACATCCGGTTTCACGGCGAAAATAGACGAACGAAGCGAAAATAAATTACTCACGTCTGCAAATATCGAGTGTGACACTTTCCTTTCATGGAGTGGTTTTCTTTTCATACCAGAAGTTCGTAAAAAAATTAGTAAAAATTTGAAAAAATAGGACAAGGAGTTACATCCGGTTTCACGGCGAAAATAGACGAACGAAGCGGAAATAAATTACTCACGTCTGCAATTATCTAGTGTGACACTTTCTTTTTATGGAGTGGATTTCTTTTCGTGCCAGAAGTTCGTAAAACAATTAGGAAAAATCAGAAAAAATAGGACAAGGAGTTACATTCGGTTTCACGGCGAAAATAGACGAACGAAGCGGAAATAAATTACTCACGTCTGCAATTATCTAGTGTGACACTTTCTTTTCACGAAGTGGTTTTCTTTTCATGCCAGAAATGCATCAAAAAATTAGGAAAAATCAGAAAAAATAGGACAAGGAGTTACATCCGGTTTCACGGCGAAAATAGACGACCGAAGCGGAAATAAATTACTCACGTCTGCAATTATCTAGTGTAACACTTTCTTTCCACGGAGTGCTTTTCTCTTCATGCCAGAAGTTCGTAAAGAAATTAGGAAAAATGAGAAAAAATAGGACAAGGAGTTACATTCGGTTTCACGGCGAAAATAGACGAACGAAGCGGAAATAAATTACTCACGTCTGCAATTATCTAGTGTGACTTTTTTTTTTCACGGAGTGGTTTACTTTTCATGCCAGAAGTGCATCAAAAAATTAGGAAAAATTAGAAAAAATAGGACAAGGAGTTACATTCGGTTTCACGGCGAAAATAGACGAACGAAGCGGAAATAAATTACTCACGTCTGCAATTATCTAGTGTGACACTTTCGTTTCACGAAGTGGTTTTCTTTTCATGCCAGAAGTGCATCAAAAAATTAGGAAAAATTAGAAGAAATGGGACAAGGAGTTACATCCGGTTTCACGGCGAAAATAGACGAACGAAGCGGAAATAAATTACTCACGTCTGCAATTATCGAGTGTGACACTTTCTTTCTCACGGAGTGGTTTTCTTTTCATTCCAGAAGTTCGTAAGAAAATTAGGAAAAATGAGAAAAAATAGGACAAGAAGTAACATCCGGTTTCACGGCGAAAATAGACGTACGAAGCGGAAATAAATTACTCACGTCTGCAATTATCGAGTGTGACACTTTCTTTTTCACGGAGTGGTTTTCTTTTCATGCCAGAGGTTCGTAACAAAATTGGGAAAGATTAGATAAAATAGGACAAGGAGTTACATCCGGTTTCACGGCGAAAATAGACGAACGAAGAGGAAATAAATTACTCACGTCTGCAATTATCGAGTGTGACACTTTCGTTCTCACAGAGTGGTTTTCTTTTCATTCCAGAAGTTCGTAAAAAAATGAGGAAGAATTAGAAAAAATTGGACAAGGAGTCACATCCGGTTTCACGGCGAAAATAGACGTACGAAGCGGAAATAAATTACTCACGTCTGCAATTATCAAGTGTGACACTTTCTTTTCACGGAGTGGTTTTTTTTTCATGCCAAAAGTTCGTAAAAAAATTGGGAAAAATTAGAAAAAATAGGACAAGGAGTTACATACGGTTTCACGGCGAAAATAGACGAACGTAGCGTAAATAAATTACTCACGTCTGCAATTATCGAGTGTGATACTTTCTTTCTCACGGAGTGGATTTCTTTCCGTGCCAGAAGTTCGTAAAACAATTAGGAAAAATCAGAAAAAATAGGACAAGGAGTTACATTTGGTTTCACGGCGAAAATAGACGAACGAAGCGGAAATAAATTACTCACGTCTGCAATTATCTAGTGTGACACTTTCTTTACACGAAGTGGTTTTCTTTTCATGCCAGAAGTGCATTAAAAAATTAGGAAAAATTAGAAAAAATAGGACAAGGAGTTACATCCGGTTTCATGGCGAAAATAGACGAACGAAGCGGAAATAAATTACTCACGTCTGCAATTATCTAGTGTGACACTTTCTTTTCACGAAGTGGTTTTCTTTTCATGCCAGGAGTGCATCAAAAAATTAGGAAAAATTAGAAAAAATGGGACAAGGAGTTACATCCGGTTTCACGGCGAAAATAGACGAACGAAGCGGAAATAAATTACTCACGTCTGCAATTATCGAGTGTGACACTTTCTTTCTCACGGAGTGGTTTTCTTTTCATTCCAGAAGTTCGTAAAAAAATTAGGAAAAATGAGAAACAATAGGACAAGGAGTTACATCCGGTTTCACGGCGAAAATAGACGAACGAAGCGAAAATAAATTACTCACGTCTGCAAATATCGAGTGTGACACTTTCTTTTCATGGAGTGGTTTTCTTTTCATACCAGAAGTTCGTAAAAAAATTAGTAAAAATTTGAAAAAATAGGACAAGGAGTTACATCCGGTTTCACGGCGAAAATAGACGAACGAAGCGGAAATAAATTACTCACGTCTGCAATTATCTAGTGTGACACTTTCTTTTTATGGAGTGGATTTCTTTTCGTGCCAGAAGTTCGTCAAACAATTAGGAAAAATCAGAAAAAATAGGACAAGGAGTTACATTCGGTTTCACGGCGAAAATAGACGAACGAAGCGGAAATAAATTACTCACGTCTGCAATTATCTAGTGTGACACTTTCTTTTCACGAAGTGGTTTTCTTTTCATGCCAGAAATGCATCAAAAAATTAGGAAAAATCAGAAAAAATAGGACAAGGAGTTACATCCGGTTTCACGGCGAAAATAGACGACCGAAGCGGAAATAAATTACTCACGTCTGCAATTATCGAGTGTGATACTTTCTTTTCACGGAGTGGTTTTTTTTTCATGCCAAAAGTTCGTAAAAAAAATTGGGAAAAATTAGAAAAAATAGGACAAGGAGTTACATCCGGTTTCACGGCGAAAATAGACGAACGTAGCGTAAATAAATTACTCACGTCTGCAATTATCAAGTGTGACACTTTCTTTCTCACGGAGTGGTTTTCTTTCCGTGCCAGAAGTTCGTAAAACAATTAGGAAGAATCAGAAAAAATAGGACAAGGAGTTACATTTGGTTTCACGGCGAAAATAGACGAACGAAGCGGAAATAAATTACTCACGTCTGCAATTATCTAGTGTGACACTTTCTTTACACGAAGTGGTTTTCTTTTCATGCCAGAAGTGCATCAAAAATCAGGAAAAATTAGAAAGAATACGACAAGGAGTTACATCCGGTTTCACGGCGAAAATAGACGAACGAAGCGGGAATAAATTACTCACGTCTGCAATTATCTAGTGTAACACTTTCTTTCCACGGAGTGCTTTTCTCTTCATGCCAGAAGTTCGTAAAGAAATTAGGAAAAATGAGAAAAAATAGGACAAGGAGTTACATTCGGTTTCACGGCGAAATTAGACGAACGAAGCGGAAATAAATTACTCACGTCTGCAATTATCTAGTGTGACACTTTCTTTTTATGGAGTGGATTTCTTTTCGTGCCAGAAGTTCGTAAAACAATTAGGAAAAATCAGAAAAAATAGGACAAGGAGTTACATTCGGTTTCACGGCGAAAATAGACGAACGAAGCGGAAATAAATTACTCACGTCTGCAATTATCTAGTGTGACACTTTCTTTTCACGAAGTGGTTTTCTTTTCATGCCAGAAATGCATCAAAAAATTAGGAAAAATCAGAAAAAATAGGACAAGGAGTTACATCCGGTTTCACGGCGAAAATAGACGACCGAAGCGGAAATAAATTACTCACGTCTGCAATTATCGAGTGTGATACTTTCTTTTCACGGAGTGGTTTTTTTTTCATGCCAAAAGTTCGTAAAAAAAATTGGGAAAAATTAGAAAAAATAGGACAAGGAGTTACATCCGGTTTCACGGCGAAAATAGACGAACGTAGCGTAAATAAATTACTCACGTCTGCAATTATCGAGTGTGACACTTTCTTTCTCACGGAGTGGTTTTCTTTCCGTGCCAGAAGTTCGTAAAACAATTAGTAAGAATCAGAAAAAATAGGACAAGGAGTTACATTTGGTTTCACGGCGAAAATAGACGAACGAAGCGGAAATAAATTACTCACGTCTGCAATTATCTAGTGTGACACTTTCTTTACACGAAGTGGTTTTCTTTTCATGCCAGAAGTGCATCAAAAATCAGGAAAAATTAGAAAGAATACGGCAAGGAGTTACATCCGGTTTCACGGCGAAAATAGACGAACGAAGCGGGAATAAATTACTCACGTCTGCAATTATCTAGTGTAACACTTTCTTTCCACGGAGTGCTTTTCTCTTCATGCCAGAAGTTCGTAAAGAAATTAGGAAAAATGAGAAAAAATAGGACAAGGAGTTACATTCGGTTTCACGGCGAAATTAGACGAACGAAGCGGAAATAAATTACTCACGTCTGCAATTATCTAGTGTGACTTTTTTTTTCACGGAACGGTTTACTTTTCATGCCAGAAGTGCATCAAAAAATTAGGAAAAATTAGAAAAAATAGGACAAGGAGTTACATTCGGTTTCACGGCGAAAATAGACGAACGAAGCGGAAATAAATTACTCACGTCTGCAATTATCTAGTGTGACACTTTCGTTTCACGAAGTGGTTTTCTTTTCATGCCAGAAGTGCATCAAAAAATTAGGAAAAATTAGAAGAAATGGGACAAGGAGTTACATCCGGTTTCACGGCGAAAATAGACGAACGAAGCGGAAATAAATTACTCACGTCTGCAATTATCGAGTGTGACACTTTCTTTCTCACGGAGTGGTTTTCTTTTCATTCCAGAAGTTCGTAAAAAAATTAGGAAAAATGAGAAAAAATAGGACAAGAAGTAACATCCGGTTTCACGGCGAAAATAGACGTACGAAGCGGAAATAAATTACTCACGTCTGCAATTATCGAGTGTGACACTTTCTTTTTCACGGAGTGGTTATCTTTTCATGCCAGAGGTTCGTAACAAAATTGGGAAAGATTAGATAAAATAGGACAAGGAGTTACATCCGGTTTCACGGCGAAAATAGACGAACGAAGAGGAAATAAATTACTCACGTCTGCAATTATCGAGTGTGACACTTTCTTTCTCACAGAGTGGTTTTCTTTGCATTCCAGAAGTTCGTAAAAAAATGAGGAAGAATTAGAAAAAATTGGACAAGGAGTCACATCCGGTTTCACGGCGAAAATAGACGTACGAAGCGGAAATAAATTACTCACGTCTGCAATTATCAAGTGTGACACTTTCTTTTCACGGAGTGGTTTTTTTTTCATGCCAAAAGTTCGTAAAAAAATTGGGAAAAATTAGAAAAAATAGGACAAGGAGTTACATCCGGTTTCACGGCGAAAATAGACGAACGTAGCGTAAATAAATTACTCACGTCTGCAATTATCGAGTGTGACACTTTCTTTCTCACGGAGTGGTTTTCTTTCCGTGCCAGAAGTTCGTAAAACAATTAGGAAAAATCAGAAAAAATAGGACAAGGAGTTACATTTGGTTTCACGGCGAAAATAGACGAACGAAGCGGAAATAAATTACTCACGTCTGCAATTATCTAGTGTGACACTTTCTTTACACGAAGTGGTTTTCTTTTCATGCCAGAAGTGCATCAAAAAATTAGGAAAAATTAGAAGATTGGGACAAGGAGTTACATCCGGTTTCACGGCGAAAATAGACGAACGAAGCGGAAATAAATTACTCACGTCTGCAATTATCGAGTGTGACACTTTCTTTCTCACGGAGTGGTTTTCTTTTCATTCCAGAAGTTCGTAAAAAAATTAGGAAAAATGAGAAAAAATAGGACAAGAAGTAACATCCGGTTTCACGGCGAAAATAGACGTACGAAGCGGAAATAAATTACTCACGTCTGCAATTATCGAGTGTGACACTTTCTTTTTCACGGAGTGGTTTTCTTTTCATGCCAGAGGTTCGTAACAAAATTGGGAAAGATTAGATAAAATAGGACAAGGAGTTACATCCGGTTTCACGGCGAAAATAGACGAACGAAGAGGAAATAAATTACTCACGTCTGCAATTATCGAGTGTGACACTGTCGTTCTCACAGAGTGGTTTTCTTTTCATTCCAGAAGTTCGTAAAAAAAATGAGGAAGAATTAGAAAAAATTGGACAAGGAGTCACATCCGGTTTCACGGCGAAAATAGACGTACGAAGCGGAAATAAATTACTCACGTCTGCAATTATCAAGTGTGACACTTTCTTTTCACGGAGTGGTTTTTTTTTCATGCCAAAAGTTCGTAAAAAAATTGGGAAAAATTAGAAAAAATAGGACAAGGAGTTACATCCGGTTTCACGGCGAAAATAGACGAACGTAGCGTAAATAAATTACTCACGTCTGCAATTATCGAGTGTGACACTTTCTTTCTCACGGAGTGGTTTTCTTTCCGTGCCAGAAGTTCGTAAAACAATTAGGAAAAATCAGAAAAAATAGGACAAGGAGTTACATTTGGTTTCACGGCGAAAATAGACGAACGAAGCGGAAATAAATTACTCACGTCTGCAATTATCTAGTGTGACACTTTCTTTACACGAAGTGGTTTTCTTTTCATGCCAGAAGTGCATTAAAAAATTAGGAAAAATTAGAAAAAATAGGACAAGGAGTTACATCCGGTTTCATGGCGAAAATAGACGAACGAAGCGGAAATAAATTACTCACGTCTGCAATTATCTAGTGTGACACTTTCTTTTCACGAAGTGGTTTTCTTTTCATGCCAGGAGTGCATCAAAAAATTAGGAAAAATTAGAAAAAATGGGACAAGGAGTTACATCCGGTTTCACGGCGAAAATAGACGAACGAAGCGGAAATAAATTACTCACGTCTGCAAGTATCGAGTGTGACACTTTCTTTCCCACGGAGTGGTTTTCTTTTCATTCCAGAAGTTCGTAAAAAAATTAGGAAAAATGAGAAACAATAGGACAAGGAGTTACATCCGGTTTCACGGCGAAAATAGACGAACGAAGCGAAAATAAATTACTCACGTCTGCAAATATCGAGTGTGACACTCTCTTTTCATGGAGTGGTTTTCTTTTCATACCAGAAGTTCGTAAAAAAATTAGTAAAAATTTGAAAAAATAGGACAAGGAGTTACATCCGGTTTCACGGCGAAAATAGACGAACGAAGCGGAAATAAATTACTCACGTCTGCAATTATCTAGTGTGACACTTTCTTTTTATGGAGTGGATTTCTTTTCGTGCCAGAAGTTCGTAAAACAATTGGGAAATATCAGAAAAAATAGGACAAGGAGTTACATTCGGTTTCACGGCGAAAATAGACGAACGAAGCGGAAATAAATTACTCACGTCTGCAATTATCTAGTGTGACACTTTCTTTTCACAAAGTGGTTTTCTTTTCATGCCAGAAATGAATCGAAAAATTAGGAAAAATCAGAAAAAATAGGACAAGGAGTTACATCCGGTTTCACGGCGAAAATAGACGACCGAAGCGGAAATAAATTACTCACGTCTGCAATTATCGAGTGTGATACTTTCTTTTCACGGAGTGGTTTTTTTTTCATGCCAGAAGTTCGTAAAAAAAATTGGGAAAAATTAGAAAAAATAGGACAAGGAGTTACATCCGGTTTCACGGCGAAAATAGACGAACGTAGCGTAAATAAATTACTCACGTCTGCAATTATCGAGTGTGACACTTTCTTTCTCACGGAGTGGTTTTCTTTCCGTGCCAGAAGTTCGTAAAACAATTAGGAAGAATCAGAAAAAATAGGACAAGGAGTTACATTTGGTTTCACGGCGAAAATAGACGAACGAAGCGGAAATAAATTACTCACGTCTGCAATTATCTAGTGTGACACTTTCTTTACACGAAGTGGTTTTCTTTTCATGCCAGAAGTGCATCAAAAAATTAGGAAAAATTAGAAAGAATAGGACAAGGAGTTACATCCGGTTTCACGGCGAAAATAGACGAACGAAGCGGAAATAAATTACTCACGTCTGCAATTATCTAGTGTAACACTTTCTTTCCACGGAGTGCTTTTCTCTTCATGCCAGAAGTTCGTAAAAAAATTAGGAAAAATGAGAAAAAATAGGACAAGAAGTAACATCCGGTTTCACGGCGAAAATAGACGTACGAAGCGGAAATAAATTACTCACGTCTGCAATTATCGAGTGTGACACTTTCTTTTTCACGGAGTGGTTTTCTTTTCATGCCAGAGGTTCGTAACAAAATTGGGAAAGATTAGATAAAATAGGATAAGGAGTTACATCCGGTTTCACGGCGAAAATAGACGAACGAAGAGGAAATAAATTACTCACGTCTGCAATTATTGAGTGTGACACTTTCTTTCTCACAGAGTGGTTTTCTTTTCATTCCAGAAGTTCGTGAAAAAATGAGGAAGAATTAGAAAAAATTGGACAAGGAGTCACATCCGGTTTCACGGCGAAAATAGACGTACGAAGCGGAAATAAATTACTCACGTCTGCAATTATCAAGTGTGACACTTTCTTTTCACGGAGTGGTTTTTTTTTCATGCCAAAAGTTCGTAAAAAAATTGGGAAAAATTAGCAAAAATAGGACAAGGAGTTACATCCGGTTTCACGGCGAAAATAGACGAACGTAGCGTAAATAAATTACTCACGTCTGCAATTATCGAGTGTGACACTTTCTTTCTCACGGAGTGGTTTTCTTTTCATGCCAGAAGTTCGTCAAAATATTAGGAAAAATGAGAAAAAATAGGACAAGGAGTTACATCCGGTTTCACGGCGAAAATAGACGAACGAAGCGGAAATAAATTACTCACGTCTGCAATTATCTAGTGTGACACTTTCTTTACACGAAGTGGTTTTCTTTTCATGCCAGAAGTGCATCAAAAAATTAGGAAAAATTAGAAAGAATAGGACAAGGAGTTACATCCGGTTTCACGGCGAAAATAGACGAACGAAGCGGAAATAAATTACTCACGTCTGCAATTATCTAGTGTAACACTTTCTTTCCACGGAGTGCTTTTCTCTTCATGCCAGAAGTTCGTAAAGAAATTAGGAAAAATGAGAAAAAATAGGACAAGGAGTTACATTCGGTTTCACGGCGAAAATAGACGAACGAAGCGGAAATAAATTACTCACGTCTGCAATTATCTAGTGTGACTTTTTTTTTTAACGGAGTGGTTTACTTTTCATGCCAGAAGTGCATCAAAAAATTAGGAAAAATTAGAAAAAATAGGACAAGGAGTTACATTCGGTTTCACGGCGAAAATAGACGAACGAAGCGGAAATAAATTACTCACGTCTGCAATTATCTAGTGTGACACTTTCGTTTCACGAAGTGGATTTCTTTTCATGCCAGAAGTGCATCAAAAAATTAGGAAAAATTAGAAGAAATGGGACAAGGAGTTACATCCGGTTTCACGGCGAAAATAGACGAACGAAGCGGAAATAAATTACTCACGTCTGCAATTATCGAGTGTGACACTTTCTTTCTCACGGAGTGGTTTTCTTTTCATTCCAGAAGTTCGTAAAAAAATTAGGAAAAATGAGAAAAAATAGGACAAGAAGTAACATCCGGTTTCACGGCGAAAATAGACGTACGAAGCGGAAATAAATTACTCACGTCTGCAATTATCGAGTGTGACACTTTCTTTTTCACGGAGTGGTTTTCTTTTCATGCCAGAGGTTCGTAACAAAATTGGGAAAGATTAGATAAAATAGGACAAGGAGTTACATCCGGTTTCACGGCGAAAATAGACGAACGAAGAGGAAATAAATTACTCACGTCTGCAATTATCGAGTGTGACACTTTCTTTCTCACAGAGTGGTTTTCTTTTCATTCCAGAAGTTCGTGAAAAAATGAGGAAGAATTAGAAAAAATTGGACAAGGAGTCACATCCGGTTTCACGGCGAAAATAGACGTACGAAGCGGAAATAAATTACTCACGTCTGCAATTATCAAGTGTGACACTTTCTTTTCACGGAGTGGTTTTTTTGTCATGCCAAAAGTTCGTAAAAAAATTGGGAAAAATTAGAAAAAATAGGACAAGGAGTTACATCCGGTTTCACGGCGAAAATAGACGAACGTAGCGTAAATAAATTACTCACGTCTGCAATTATCGAGTGTGACACTTTCTTTCTCACGGAGTGGTTTTCTTTTCATGCCAGAAGTTCGTCAAAATATTAGGAAAAATGAGAAAAAATAGGACAAGGAGTTACATCCGGTTTCACGGCGAAAATAGACGAACGAAGCGGAAATAAATTACTCACGTCTGCAATTATCTTGTGTGACACTTTCTTTACACGAAGTGGTTTTCTTTTCATGCCAGAAGTGCATCAAAAAATTAGGAAAAATTAGAAAAAATAGGACAAGGAGTTACATCCGGTTTCACGGCGAAAATAGACGAACGAAGCGGAAATAAATTACTCACGTCTGCAATTATCAAGTGTAACACTTTCTTTCCACGGAGTGGTTTTCTCTTCATGCCAGAAGTTCGTAAAAAAATTAGGAAAAATGAGAAAAAATAGGACAAGGAGTTACATTCGGTTTCACGGCGAAAATAGACGAACGAAGCGGGAATAAATTACTCACGTCTGCAATTATCTAGTGTAACACTTTCTTTCCACGAAGTGGATTTCTCTTCGTGCCAGAAGTTCGTAAAAAAATTAGGAAAAATCAGAAAAAATAGGACAAGGAGTTACATTCGGTTTCACGGCGAAAATAGACGAACGAAGCGGAAATAAATTACTCACGTCTGCAATTATCTAGTGTGACTTTTTCTTTTCACGGAGTGGTTTTCTTTTCATGCCAGAAGTTCGTCAAAATATTAGGAAAAATAAGAAAAAATAGGACAAGGAGTTACATCCGGTTTCACGGCGAAAATAGACGAACGAAGCGGAAATAAATTACTCACGTCTGCAATTATCTAGTGTGACTTTTTCTTTTCACGGAGTGGTTTTCTTTTCATGCCAGAAGTTCGTCAAAATATTAGGAAAAATGAGAAAAAATAGGACAAGGAGTTACATCCGGTTTCACGGCGAAAATAGACGAACGAAGCGGAAATAAATTACTCACGTCTGCAATTATCTAGTGTGACTTTTTCTTTTCACGGAGTGGTTTTCTTTTCATGCCAGAAGTTCGTCAAAATATTAGGAAAAATAAGAAAAAATAGGACAAGGAGTTACATCCGGTTTCACGGCGAAAATAGACGAACGAAGCGGAAATAAATTACTCACGTCTGCAATTATCTAGTGTGACTTTTTCTTTTCACGGAGTGGTTTTCTTTTCATGCCAGAAGTTCGTCAAAATATTAGGAAAAATGAGAAAAAATAGGACAAGGAGTTACATCCGGTTTCACGGCGAAAATAGACGAACGAAGCGGAAATAAATTACTCACGTCTGCAATTATCTAGTGTGACACTTTCTTTTCACGAAGTGGTTTTCTTTTCATGCCAGAAATGCATCAAAAAATTAGGAAAAATCAGAAAAAATAGGACAAGGAGTTACATCCGGTTTCACGGCGAAAATAGACGACCGAAGCGGAAATAAATTACTCACGTCTGCAATTATCGAGTGTGACACTTTCTTTACACGAAGTGGTTTTCTTTTCATGCCAGAAGTGCATGAAAAAATGAGGAAAAATTAAAAAAAATAGGACAAGGAGTTACATCCGGTTTCACGGCGAAACTAGACGAACGAAGCGGAAATAAATTACTTACGTCTGCAATTGTCCAGTGTGACACTTTCTTTTCACGTAGTGATTTTCTTTTTACGCCAGAAGTTCGTCAAAAAATTAGGAAAAATTAGAAAAAATAGGACAAGGAGTTACATCCGGTTTCACGGCGAAAATAGACGAACGAAGCGGAAATAAATTACTCACGTCTGCAATTATCGAGTGTGTCACTTTCTTTTCACGGAGTGGTTTTTTTTTCATGCCAGAAGTTTGTAAAAAAATTAGGAAAAATTAGAAAAAATAGGACAAGGAGTTACATCCGGTTTCACGGCGAAAATAGACGAACGAAGCGGAAATAAATTACTCACGTCTGCAATTATCAAGTGTAACACTTTCTTTCCACGGAGTGGTTTTCTCTTCATGCCAGAAGTTCGTAAAAAAATTAGGAAAAATGAGAAAAAATAGGACAAGGAGTTACATTCGGTTTCACGGCGAAAATAGACGAACGAAGCGGAAATAAATTACTCACGTCTGCAATTATCTAGTGTAACACTTTCTTTCCACGAAGTGGTTTTCTCTTCGTGCCAGAAGTTCGTAAAAAAATTAGGAAAAATAAGAAAAAATAGGACAAGGAGTTACATTCGGTTTCACGGCGAAAATAGACGAACGAAGCGGAAATAAATTACTCACGTCTGCAATTATCTAGTGTGACTTTTTCTTTTCACGGAGTGGTTTTCTTTTCATGCCAGAAGTTCGTCAAAATATTAGGAAAAATAAGAAAAAATAGGACAAGGAGTTACATCCGGTTTCACGGCGAAAATAGACGAACGAAGCGGAAATAAATTACTCACGTCTGCAATTATCTAGTGTGACTTTTTCTTTTCACGGAGTGGTTTTCTTTTCATGCCAGAAGTTCGTCAAAATATTAGGAAAAATGAGAAAAAATAGGACAAGGAGTTACATCCGGTTTCACGGCGAAAATAGACGAACGAAGCGGAAATAAATTACTCACGTCTGCAATTATCTAGTGTAACACTTTCTTTCCACGAAGTGGTTTTCTCTTCATGCCAGAAGTTCGTAAAAAAATTAGGAAAAATGAGAAAAAATAGGACAAGAAGTTACATTCGGTTTCACGGCGAAAATAGACGAACGAAGCGGAAATAAATTACTCACGTCTGCAATTATCTAGTGTGACACTTTCTTTTCACGAAGTGGTTTTCTTTTCATGCCAGAAATGCATCAAAAAATTAGGAAAAATCAGAAAAAATAGGACAAGGAGTTACATCCGGTTTCACGGCGAAAATAGACGACCGAAGCGGAAATAAATTACTCACGTCTGCAATTATCGAGTGTGACACTTTCTTTACACGAAGTGGTTTTCTTTTCATGCCAGAAGTGCATGAAAAAATGAGGAAAAATTAAAAAAAATAGGACAAGGAGTTACATCCGGTTTCACGGCGAAAATAGACGAACGAAGCGGAAATAAATTACTTACGTCTGCAATTGTCCAGTGTGACACTTTCTTTTCACGTAGTGATTTTCTTTTTACGCCAGAAGTTCGTCAAAAAATTAGGAAAAATTAGAAAAAATAGGACAAGGAGTTACATCCGGTTTCACGGCGAAAATAGACGAACGAAGCGGAAATAAATTACTCACGTCTGCAATTATCGAGTGTGTCACTTTCTTTTCACGGAGTGGTTTTTTTTTCATGCCAGAAGTTTGTAAAAAAATTAGGAAAAATTAGAAAAAATAGGACAAGGAGTTACATCCGGTTTCACGGCGAAAATAGACGAACGAAGCGGAAATAAATTACTCACGTCTGCAATTATCAAGTGTAACACTTTCTTTCCACGGAGTGGTTTTCTCTTCATGCCAGAAGTTCGTAAAAAAATTAGGAAAAATGAGAAAAAATAGGACAAGGAGTTACATTCGGTTTCACGGCGAAAATAGACGAACGAAGCGGAAATAAATTACTCACGTCTGCAATTATCTAGTGTAACACTTTCTTTCCACGAAGTGGTTTTCTCTTCGTGCCAGAAGTTCGTAAAAAAATTAGGAAAAATAAGAAAAAATAGGACAAGGAGTTACATTCGGTTTCACGGCGAAAATAGACGAACGAAGCGGAAATAAATTACTCACGTCTGCAATTATCTAGTGTGACTTTTTCTTTTCACGGAGTGGTTTTCTTTTCATGCCAGAAGTTCGTCAAAATATTAGGAAAAATAAGAAAAAATAGGACAAGGAGTTACATCCGGTTTCACGGCGAAAATAGACGAACGAAGCGGAAATAAATTACTCACGTCTGCAATTATCTAGTGTGACTTTTTCTTTTCACGGAGTGGTTTTCTTTTCATGCCAGAAGTTCGTCAAAATATTAGGAAAAATGAGAAAAAATAGGACAAGGAGTTACATCCGGTTTCACGGCGAAAATAGACGAACGAAGCGGAAATAAATTACTCACGTCTGCAATTATCTAGTGTAACACTTTCTTTCCACGAAGTGGTTTTCTCTTCATGCCAGAAGTTCGTAAAAAAATTAGGAATAATGAGAAAAAATAGGACAAGAAGTTACATTCGGTTTCACGGCGAAAATAGACGAACGAAGCGGAAATAAATTACTCACGTCTGCAATTATCTAGTGTGACTTTTTCTTTTCACGGAGTGGTTTTCTTTTCATGCCAGAAGTGCATCAAAAAATTAGGAAAAATTAGAAAAAATAGGACAAGGAGTTACATTCGGTTTCACGGCGAAAATAGACGAACGAAGCGGAAATAAATTACTCACGTCTGCAATTATCTAGTGTGACACTTTCTTTTCACGAAGTGGTTTTCTTTTCATGCCAGAAGTGCATCAAAAAATTAGAAAAAATTAGAAAAAATGGGACGAGGAGTTACATCCGGTTTCACGGCGAAAATAGACGAACGAAGCGGAAATAAATTACTCACGTCTGCAATTATCGAGTGTGACACTTTCTTTCTCACGGAGTGGTTTTCTTTTCATTCCAGAAGTTCGTAAAAAAATTAGGAAAAATGAGAAACAATAGGACAAGGAGTTACATCCGGTTTCACGGCGAAAATAGACGAACGAAGCGAAAATAAATTACTCACGTCTGCAAATATCGAGTGTGACACTTTCTCTCCATGGAGTGGTTTTCTTTTCATACCAGAAGTTCGTAAAAAAATTAGTAAAAATTTGAAAAAATAGGACAAGGAGTTACATCCGGTTTCACGGCGAAAATAGACGAACGAAGCGGAAATAAATTACTCACGTCTGCAATTATCTAGTGTGACACTTCCTTTTTATGGAGTGGATTTCTTTTCGTGCCGGAAGTTCGTAAAACAATTAGGAAAAATCAGAAAAAATAGGACAAGGAGTTACATTCGGTTTCACGGCGAAAATAGACGAACGAAGCGGAAATAAATTACTCACGTCTGCAATTATCTAGTGTGACACTTTCTTTTCACGAAGTGGTTTTCTTTTCATGCCAGAAGTGCATCAAAAAATTAGGAAAAATCAGAACAAATAGGACAAGGAGTTACATCCGGTTTCACGGCGAAAATAGACGACCGAAGCGGAAATAAATTACTCACGTCTGCAATTATCGAGTGTGATACTTTCTTTTCACGGAGTGGTTTTTTTTTCATGCCAAAAGTTCTTAAAAAAAATTGGGAAAAATTAGAAAAAATAGGACAAGGAGTTACATCCGGTTTCACGGCGAAAATAGACGAACGTAGCGTAAATAAATTACTCACGTCTGCAATTATCGAGTGTGACACTTTCTTTCTCACGGAGTGGTTTTCTTTCCGTGCCAGAAGTTCGTAAAACAATTAGGAAGAATCAGAAAAAATAGGACAAGGAGTTACATTTGGTTTCACGGCGAAAATAGACGAACGAAGCGGAAATAAATTACTCACGTCTGCAATTATCTAGTGTGACACTTTCTTTACACGAAGTGGTTTTCTTTTCATGCCAGAAGTGCATGAAAAAATGAGGAAAAATTAGAAAAAATAGGACAAGGAGTTACATCCGGTTTCACGGCGAAAATAGACGAACGAAGCGGAAATAAATTACTCACGTCTGCAATTGTCCAGTGTGACACTTTCTTTTCACGTAGTGATTTTCTTTTTACGCCAGAAGTTCGTCAAAAAATTAGGAAAAATTAGAAAAAATAGGACAAGGAGTTACATCCGGTTTCACGGCGAAAATAGACGAACGAAGCGGAAATAAATTACTCACGTCTGCAATTATCTAGTGTGACACTTTCTTTCCACGGAGTGGTTTTCTCTTCATGCCAGAAGTTCGTAAAAAAATTAGGAAAAATGAGAAAAAATAGGACAAGGAGTTACATTCGGTTTCACGGCGAAAATAGACGAACGAAGCGGAAATAAATTACTCACGTCTGCAATTATCTAGTGTGACACTTTCTTTTCACGGAGTGGTTTTCTTTTCATGCCAGAAGTGCATCAAAAAATTAGGAAAAATTAGAAATAATAGGACAAGGAGTTACATCCGGTTTCACGGCGTAAATAGACGAACGAAGCGGAAATAAATTACTCACGTCTGCAATTATCGAGTGTGACACTTTCTTTACACGAAGTGGTTTTCTTTTCATGCCAGAAGTGCATCAAAAAATTAGGAAAAATCAGAAAAAATAGGACAAGGAGTTACATCCGGTTTCACGGCGAAAATAGACGACCGAAGCGGAAATAAATTACTCACGTCTGCAATTATCGAGTGTGACACTTTCTTTACACGAAGTGGTTTTCTTTTCATGCCAGAAGTGCATGAAAAAATGAGGAAAAATTAAAAAAAATAGGACAAGGAGTTACATCCGGTTTCACGGCGAAAATAGACGAACGAAGCGGAAATAAATTACTTACGTCTGCAATTGTCCAGTGTGACACTTTCTTTTCACGTAGTGATTTTCTTTTTACGCCAGAAGTTCGTCAAAAAATTAGGAAAAATTAGAAAAAATAGGACAAGGAGTTACATCCGGTTTCACGGCGAAAATAGACGAACGAAGCGGAAATAAATTACTCACGTCTGCAATTATCGAGTGTGTCACTTTCTTTTCACGGAGTGGTTTTTTTTTCATGCCAGAAGTTTGTAAAAAAATTAGGAAAAATTAGAAAAAATAGGACAAGGAGTTACATACGGTTTCACGGCGAAAATAGACGAACGAAGCGGAAATAAATTACTCACGTCTGCAATTATCAAGTGTAACACTTTCTTTCCACGGAGTGGTTTTCTCTTCATGCCAGAAGTTCGTAAAAAAATTAGGAAAAATGAGAAAAAATAGGACAAGGAGTTACATTCGGTTTCACGGCGAAAATAGACGAACGAAGCGGAAATAAATTACTCACGTCTGCAATTATCTAGTGTAACACTTTCTTTCCACGAAGTGGTTTTCTCTTCGTGCCAGAAGTTCGTAAAAAAATTAGGAAAAATAAGAAAAAATAGGACAAGGAGTTACATTCGGTTTCACGGCGAAAATAGACGAACGAAGCGGAAATAAATTACTCACGTCTGCAATTATCTAGTGTGACTTTTTCTTTTCACGGAGTGGTTTTCTTTTCATGCCAGAAGTTCGTCAAAATATTAGGAAAAATAAGAAAAAATAGGACAAGGAGTTACATCCGGTTTCACGGCGAAAATAGACGAACGAAGCGGAAATAAATTACTCACGTCTGCAATTATCTAGTGTGACTTTTTCTTTTCACGGAGTGGTTTTCTTTTCATGCCAGAAGTTCGTCAAAATATTAGGAAAAATGAGAAAAAATAGGACAAGGAGTTACATCCGGTTTCACGGCGAAAATAGACGAACGAAGCGGAAATAAATTACTCACGTCTGCAATTATCTAGTGTAACACTTTCTTTCCACGAAGTGGTTTTCTCTTCATGCCAGAAGTTCGTAAAAAAATTAGGAAAAATGAGAAAAAATAGGACAAGAAGTTACATTCGGTTTCACGGCGAAAATAGACGAACGAAGCGGAAATAAATTACTCACGTCTGCAATTATCTAGTGTGACTTTTTCTTTTCACGGAGTGGTTTTCTTTTCATGCCAGAAGTGCATCAAAAAATTAGGAAAAATTAGAAAAAATAGGACAAGGAGTTACATTCGGTTTCACGGCGAAAATAGACGAACGAAGCGGAAATAAATTACTCACGTCTGCAATTATCTAGTGTGACACTTTCTTTTCACGAAGTGGTTTTCTTTTCATGCCAGAAGTGCATCAAAAAATTAGAAAAAATTAGAAAAAATGGGACGAGGAGTTACATCCGGTTTCACGGCGAAAATAGACGAACGAAGCGGAAATAAATTACTCACGTCTGCAATTATCGAGTGTGACACTTTCTTTCTCACGGAGTGGTTTTCTTTTCATTCCAGAAGTTCGTAAAAAAATTAGGAAAAATGAGAAACAATAGGACAAGGAGTTACATCCGGTTTCACGGCGAAAATAGACGAACGAAGCGAAAATAAATTACTCACGTCTGCAAATATCGAGTGTGACACTTTCTCTCCATGGAGTGGTTTTCTTTTCATACCAGAAGTTCGTAAAAAAATTAGTAAAAATTTGAAAAAATAGGACAAGGAGTTACATCCGGTTTCACGGCGAAAATAGACGAACGAAGCGGAAATAAATTACTCACGTCTGCAATTATCTAGTGTGACACTTCCTTTTTATGGAGTGGATTTCTTTTCGTGCCGGAAGTTCGTAAAACAATTAGGAAAAATCAGAAAAAATAGGACAAGGAGTTACATTCGGTTTCACGGCGAAAATAGACGAACGAAGCGGAAATAAATTACTCACGTCTGCAATTATCTAGTGTGACACTTTCTTTTCACGAAGTGGTTTTCTTTTCATGCCAGAAGTGCATCAAAAAATTAGGAAAAATCAGAACAAATAGGACAAGGAGTTACATCCGGTTTCACGGCGAAAATAGACGACCGAAGCGGAAATAAATTACTCACGTCTGCAATTATCGAGTGTGATACTTTCTTTTCACGGAGTGGTTTTTTTTTCATGCCAAAAGTTCTTAAAAAAAATTGGGAAAAATTAGAAAAAATAGGACAAGGAGTTACATCCGGTTTCACGGCGAAAATAGACGAACGTAGCGTAAATAAATTACTCACGTCTGCAATTATCGAGTGTGACACTTTCTTTCTCACGGAGTGGTTTTCTTTCCGTGCCAGAAGTTCGTAAAACAATTAGGAAGAATCAGAAAAAATAGGACAAGGAGTTACATTTGGTTTCACGGCGAAAATAGACGAACGAAGCGGAAATAAATTACTCACGTCTGCAATTATCTAGTGTGACACTTTCTTTACACGAAGTGGTTTTCTTTTCATGCCAGAAGTGCATGAAAAAATGAGGAAAAATTAGAAAAAATAGGACAAGGAGTTACATCCGGTTTCACGGCGAAAATAGACGAACGAAGCGGAAATAAATTACTCACGTCTGCAATTGTCCAGTGTGACACTTTCTTTTCACGTAGTGATTTTCTTTTTACGCCAGAAGTTCGTCAAAAAATTAGGAAAAATTAGAAAAAATAGGACAAGGAGTTACATCCGGTTTCACGGCGAAAATAGACGAACGAAGCGGAAATAAATTACTCACGTCTGCAATTATCTAGTGTGACACTTTCTTTCCACGGAGTGGTTTTCTCTTCATGCCAGAAGTTCGTAAAAAAATTAGGAAAAATGAGAAAAAATAGTACAAGGAGTTACATTCGGTTTCACGGCGAAAATAGACGAACGAAGCGGAAATAAATTACTCACGTCTGCAATTATCTAGTGTGACACTTTCTTTTCACGGAGTGGTTTTCTTTTCATGCCAGAAGTGCATCAAAAAATTAGGAAAAATTAGAAATAATAGGACAAGGAGTTACATCCGGTTTCACGGCGTAAATAGACGAACGAAGCGGAAATAAATTACTCACGTCTGCAATTATCGAGTGTGTCACTTTCTTTTCACGGAGTGGTTTTTTTTTCATGCCAGAAGTTTGTAAAAAAATTAGGAAAAATTAGAAAAAATAGGACAAGGAGTTACATCCGGTTTCACGGCGAAAATAGACGAACGTAGCGGAAATAAATTACTCACGTCTGCAATTATCGAGTGTGACACTTTTTTTCTCACGGAGTGGTTTTCTTTTCATTCCAGAAGTTCGTAAAAAAATTAGGAAAAATGAGAAAAAATAGGACAAGAAGTAACATCCGGTTTCACGGCGAAAATAGACGTACGAAGCGGAAATAAATTACTCACGTCTGCAATTATCGAGTGTGACACTTTCTTTTTCACGGAGTGGTTTTCTTTTCATGCCAGAGGTTCGTAACAAAATTGGGAAAGATTAGATAAAATAGGACAAGGATTTACATCCGGTTTCACGGCGAAAATAGACGAACGAAGAGGAAATAAATTACTCACGTCTGCAATTATCGAGTGTGACACTTTCTTTCTCACAGAGTGGTTTTCTTTTCATTCCAGAAGTTCGTAAAAAAATTAGGACGAATTAGAAAAAATTGGACAAGGAGTCACATCCGGTTTCACGGCGAAAATAGACGTACGAAGCGGAAATAAATTACTCACGTCTGCAATTATCAAGTGTGACACTTTCTTTTCACGGAGTGGTTTTTTTTTTCATGCCAAAAATTCGTAAGAAAATTGGGAAAAATTAGAAAAAATAGGACAAGGAGTTACATCCGGTTTCACGGCGAAAATAGACGAACGTAGCGTAAATAAATTACTCACGTCTGCAATTATCGAGTGTGACACTTTCTTTCTCACGGAGTGGTTTTCTTTCCGTGTCAGAAGTTCGTAAAACAATTAGGAAAAATCAGAAAAAATAGGACAAGGAGTTACATTCGGTTTCACGGCGAAAATAGACGAACGAAGCGGAAATAAATTACTCACGTCTGCAATTATCTAGTGTGACTTTTTCTTTTCACGGAGTGGTTTTCTTTTCATGCCAGAAGTTCGTCAAAATATTAGGAAAAATAAGAAAAAATAGGACAAGGAGTTACATCCGGTTTCACGGCGAAAATAGACGAACGAAGCGGAAATAAATTACTCACGTCTGCAATTATCTAGTGTGACTTTTTCTTTTCACGGAGTGGTTTTCTTTTCATGCCAGAAGTTCGTCAAAATATTAGGAAAAATGAGAAAAAATAGGACAAGGAGTTACATCCGGTTTCACGGCGAAAATAGACGAACGAAGCGGAAATAAATTACTCACGTCTGCAATTATCTAGTGTAACACTTTCTTTCCACGAAGTGGTTTTCTCTTCATGCCAGAAGTTCGTAAAAAAATTAGGAAAAATGAGAAAAAATAGGACAAGAAGTTACATTCGGTTTCACGGCGAAAATAGACGAACGAAGCGGAAATAAATTACTCACGTCTGCAATTATCTAGTGTGACTTTTTCTTTTCACGGAGTGGTTTTCTTTTCATGCCAGAAGTGCATCAAAAAATTAGGAAAAATTAGAAAAAATAGGACAAGGAGTTACATTCGGTTTCACGGCGAAAATAGACGAACGAAGCGGAAATAAATTACTCACGTCTGCAATTATCTAGTGTGACACTTTCTTTTCACGAAGTGGTTTTCTTTTCATGCCAGAAGTACATCAAAAAATTAGAAAAAATTAGAAAAAATGGGACGAGGAGTTACATCCGGTTTCACGGCGAAAATAGACGAACGAAGCGGAAATAAATTACTCACGTCTGCAATTATCGAGTGTGACACTTTCTTTCTCACGGAGTGGTTTTCTTTTCATTCCAGAAGTTCGTAAAAAAATTAGGAAAAATGAGAAACAATAGGACAAGGAGTTACATCCGGTTTCACGGCGAAAATAGACGAACGAAGCGAAAATAAATTACTCACGTCTGCAAATATCGAGTGTGACACTTTCTCTCCATGGAGTGGTTTTCTTTTCATACCAGAAGTTCGTAAAAAAATTAGTAAAAATTTGAAAAAATAGGACAAGGAGTTACATCCGGTTTCACGGCGAAAATAGACGAACGAAGCGGAAATAAATTACTCACGTCTGCAATTATCTAGTGTGACACTTTCTTTTTATGGAGTGGATTTCTTTTCGTGCCGGAAGTTCGTAAAACAATTAGGAAAAATCAGAAAAAATAGGACAAGGAGTTACATTCGGTTTCACGGCGAAAATAGACGAACGAAGCGGAAATAAATTACTCACGTCTGCAATTATCTAGTGTGACACTTTCTTTTCACGAAGTGGTTTTCTTTTCATGCCAGAAGTGCATCAAAAAATTAGGAAAAATCAGAACAAATAGGACAAGGAGTTACATCCGGTTTCACGGCGAAAATAGACGACCGAAGCGGAAATAAATTACTCACGTCTGCAATTATCGAGTGTGATACTTTCTTTTCACGGAGTGGTTTTTTTTTCATGCCAAAAGTTCTTAAAAAAAATTGGGAAAAATTAGAAAAAATAGGACAAGGAGTTACATCCGGTTTCACGGCGAAAATAGACGAACGAAGCGGAAATAAATTACTCACGTCTGCAATTGTCCAGTGTGACACTTTCTTTTCACGTAGTGATTTTCTTTTTACGCCAGAAGTTCGTCAAAAAATTAGGAAAAATTAGAAAAAATAGGACAAGGAGTTACATCCGGTTTCACGGCGAAAATAGACGAACGAAGCGGAAATAAATTACTCACGTCTGCAATTATCTAGTGTGACACTTTCTTTCCACGGAGTGGTTTTCTCTTCATGCCAGAAGTTCGTAAAAAAATTATGAAAAATGAGAAAAAATAGGACAAGGAGTTACATTCGGTTTCACGGCGAAAATAGACGAACGAAGCGGAAATAAATTACTCACGTCTGCAATTATCTAGTGTGACACTTTCTTTTCACGGAGTGGTTTTCTTTTCATGCCAGAAGTGCATCAAAAAATTAGGAAAAATTAGAAATAATAGGACAAGGAGTTACATCCGGTTTCACGGCGTAAATAGACGAACGAAGCGGAAATAAATTACTCACGTCTGCAATTATCGAGTGTGTCACTTTCTTTTCACGGAGTGGTTTTTTTTTCATGCCAGAAGTTTGTAAAAAAATTAGGAAAAATTAGAAAAAATAGGACAAGGAGTTACATCCGGTTTCACGGCGAAAATAGACGAACGTAGCGGAAATAAATTACTCACGTCTGCAATTATCGAGTGTGACACTTTTTTTCTCACGGAGTGGTTTTCTTTTCATTCCAGAAGTTCGTAAAAAAATTAGGAAAAATGAGAAAAAATAGGACAAGAAGTAACATCCGGTTTCACGGCGAAAATAGACGTACGAAGCGGAAATAAATTACTCACGTCTGCAATTATCGAGTGTGACACTTTCTTTTTCACGGAGTGGTTTTCTTTTCATGCCAGAGGTTCGTAACAAAATTGGGAAAGATTAGATAAAATAGGACAAGGATTTACATCCGGTTTCACGGCGAAAATAGACGAACGAAGAGGAAATAAATTACTCACGTCTGCAATTATCGAGTGTGACACTTTCTTTCTCACAGAGTGGTTTTCTTTTCATTCCAGAAGTTCGTAAAAAAATTAGGACGAATTAGAAAAAATTGGACAAGGAGTCACATCCGGTTTCACGGCGAAAATAGACGTACGAAGCGGAAATAAATTACTCACGTCTGCAATTATCAAGTGTGACACTTTCTTTTCACGGAGTGGTTTTTTTTTTCATGCCAAAAATTCGTAAGAAAATTGGGAAAAATTAGAAAAAATAGGACAAGGAGTTACATCCGGTTTCACGGCGAAAATAGACGAACGTAGCGTAAATAAATTACTCACGTCTGCAATTATCGAGTGTGACACTTTCTTTCTCACGGAGTGGTTTTCTTTCCGTGTCAGAAGTTCGTAAAACAATTAGGAAAAATCAGAAAAAATAGGACAAGGAGTTACATTTGGTTTCACGGCGAAAATAGACGAACGAAGCGGAAATAAATTACTCACGTCTGCAATTATCTAGTGTGACACTTTCTTTACACGAAGTGGTTTTCTTTTCATGCCAGAAGTGCATCAAAAAATTAGGAAAAATTAGAAAAAATAGGACAAGGAGTTACATACGGTTTCACGGCGAAAATAGACGAACGAAGCGGAAATAAATTACTCACGTCTGCAATTGTCCAGTGTGACACTTTCTTTCACGGAGTGGTTTTCTTTTTACGCCAGAAGTTCGTCAAAATATTAGGAAAAATGAGAAAAAATAGGACAAGGAGTTACATCCGGTTTCACGGCGAAAATAGACGAACGAAGCGGAAATAAATTACTCACGTCTGCAATTATCTAGTGTAACACTTTCTTTCCACGAAGTGGTTTTCTCTTCATGCCAGAAGTTCGTAAAAAAATTAGGAAAAATGAGAAAAAATAGAACAAGGAGTTACATTCGGTTTCACGGCGAAAATAGACGAACGAAGCGGAAATAAATTACTCACGTCTGCAATTATCTAGTGTGACTTTTTCTTTCCACGGAGTGGTTTTCTTTTCATGCCAGAAGTGCATCAAAAAATTAGGAAAAATTAGAAAAAATAGGACAAGGAGTTACATTCGGTTTCACGGCGAAAATAGACGAACGGAGCGAAAATAAATTACTCACGTCTGCAATTATTGAGTGTGACACTTTCTTTTTTACGGAGTGGTTTTCTTTTCATGCCAGAGGTTCGTAACAAAATTGGGAAAGATTAAATAAAATAGGACAAGGAGTTACATCCGGTTTCACGGCGAAAATAGACGAACGAAGAGGAAATAAATTACTCACGTCTGCAATTATCGAGTGTGACACTTTCTTTCTCACAGAGTGGTTTTCTTTTCGTGCCAGAAGTTCGTAAAAGAATTAGGAAGAATTAGAAAAAATTGGACAAGAAGTAACATCCGGTTTCACGGCGAAAATAGACGTACGAAGCGGAAATAAATTACTCACGTCTGCAATTATCGAGTGTGACACTTTCTTTTTCACGGAGTGGTTTTCTTTTCATGCCAGAGGTTCGTAACAAAATTGGGAAAGATTAGATAAAATAGGACAAGGAGTTACATCCGGTTTCACGGCGAAAATAGACGAACGAAGAGGAAATAAATTACTCAGGTCTGCAATTATCGAGTGTGACACTTTCTTTCTCACAGAATGGTTTTCTTTTCATTTCAGAAGTTCGTAAAAAAATTAGGAAGAATTAGAAAAAATTGGACAAGGAGTCACATCCGGTTTCACGGCGAAAATAGACGTACGAAGCGGAAATAAATTACTCACGTCTGCAATTATCAAGTGTGACACTTTCTTTTCACGGAGTGGTTTTTTTTTCATGCCAAAAATTCGTAAGAAAATTGGGAAAAATTAGAAAAAATAGGACAAGGAGTTACATCCGGTTTCACGGCGAAAATAGACGAACGTAGCGTAAATAAATTACTCACGTCTGCAATTATCGAGTGTGACACTTTCTTTCTCACGGAGTGGTTTTCTTTCCGTGCCAGAAGTTCGTAAAACAATTAGGAAAAATCAGAAAAAATAGGACAAGGAGTTACATTTGGTTTCACGGCGAAAATAGACGAACGAAGCGGAAATAAATTACTCACGTCTGCAATTATCTAGTGTGACACTTTCTTTACACGAAGTGGTTTTCTTTTCATGCCAGAAGTGCATCAAAAAATTAGGAAAAATTAGAAAAAATAGGACAAGGAGTTACATCCGGTTTCACGGCGAAAATAGACAAACGAAGCGGAAATAAATTACTCACGTCTGCAATTATCTAGTGTAACACTTTCTTCCCACGGAGTGGTTTTCTCTTCATGCCAGAAGTTCGTAAAAAAATTAGGAAAAATGAGAAAAAATAGGACAAGGAGTTACATTCGGTTTCACGGCGAAAATAGACGAACGAAGCGGAAATAAATTACTCACGTCTGCAATTATCTAGTGTGACTTTTTCTTTTCACGGAGTGGTTTTCTTTTCATGCCAGAAGTGCATCAAAAAATTAGGAAAAATTAGAAAAAATAGGACAAGGAGTTACATTCGGTTTCACGGCGAAAATAGACGAACGAAGAGGAAATAAATTACTCAGGTCTGCAATTATCGAGTGTGACACTTTCTTTCTCACAGAGTGGTTTTCTTTTCATTTCAGAAGTTCGTGAAAAAATTAGGAAGAATTAGAAAAAATTGGACAAGGAGTCACATCCGGTTTCACGGCGAAAATAGACGTACGAAGCGGAAATAAATTACTCACGTCTGCAATTATCAAGTGTGACACTTTCTTTTCACGGAGTGGTTTTTTTTTCATGCCAAAAATTCGTAAGAAAATTGGGAAAAATTAGAAAAAATAGGACAAGGAGTTACATCCGGTTTCACGGCGAAAATAGACGAACGTAGCGTAAATAAATTACTCACGTCTGCAATTATCGAGTGTGACACTTTCTTTCTCACGGAGTGGTTTTCTTTCCGTGCCAGAAGTTCGTAAAACAATTAGGAAAAATCAGAAAAAATAGGACAAGGAGTTACATTTGGTTTCACGGCGAAAATAGACGAACGAAGCGGAAATAAATTACTCACGTCTGCAATTATCTAGTGTGACACTTTCTTTACACGAAGTGGTTTTCTTTTCATGCCAGAAGTGCATCAAAAAATTAGGAAAAATTAGAAAAAATAGGACAAGGAGTTACATCCGGTTTCACGGCGAAAATAGACAAACGAAGCGGAAATAAATTACTCACGTCTGCAATTATCTAGTGTAACACTTTCTTTCCACGGAGTGGTTTTCTCTTCATGCCAGAAGTTCGTAAAAAAATTAGGAAAAATGAGAAAAAATAGGACAAGGAGTTACATTCGGTTTCACGGCGAAAATAGACGAACGAAGCGGAAATAAATTACTCACGTCTGCAATTATCTAGTGTGACTTTTTCTTTTCACGGAGTGGTTTTCTTTTCATGCCAGAAGTGCATCAAAAAATTAGGAAAAATTAGAAAAAATAGGACAAGGAGTTACATTCGGTTTCACGGCGAAAATAGACGAACGAAGCGGAAATAAATTACTCACGTCTGCAATTATCTAGTGTAACACTTTCTTTCCACGAAGTGGTTTTCTCTTCATGCCAGAAGTTCGTGAAAAAATTAGGCAAAATTAGAAAAAATGGGACAAGGAGTTACATCCGGTTTCACGGCGAAAATAGACGAACGAAGCGGAAATAAATTACTCACGTCTGCAATTATCGAGTGTGACACTTTCTTTCTCACGGAGTGGTTTTCTTTTCATTCCAGAAGTTCGTAAAAGAATTAGGAAAAATGAGAAAAAATAGGACAAGAAGTTACATCCGGTTTCACGGCGAAAATAGACGTACGAAGCGGAAATAAATCACTCACGTCTGCAATTATCGAGTGTGACACTTTCTTTTTCACGGAGTGGTTTTCTTTTCATGCCAGAGGTTCGTCACAAAATTGAGAAAGATTAGATAAAATAGGACAAGGAGTTACATCCGGTTTCACGGCGAAAATAGACGAACGAAGAGGAAATGAATTACTCACGTCTGCAATTATCGAGTGTGACACTTTCTTTCTCACAGAGTGGTTTTCTTTTCATTCCAGAAGTTCGTAAAAAATTAGGAAGAATTAGAAAAAATTGGACAAGGAGTCACATCCGGTTTCACGGCGAAAATATACGTACGAAGCGGAAATAAATTACTCACGTCTGCAATTATCAAGTGTGACACTTTCTTTTCACGGAGTGGTTTTTTTTTCATGCCAAAAGTTCGTAAAAAAATTGGGAAAAATTAGAAAAAATAGGACAAGGAGTTACATCCGGTTTCACGGCGAAAATAGACGAACGTAGCGTAAATAAATTACTCACGTCTGCAATTATCGAGTGTGACACTTTCTTTCTCACGGAGTGGTTTTCTTTCCGTGCCAGAAGTTCGTAAAACAATTAGGAAAAATCAGAAAAAATAGGACAAGGAGTTACATTTGGTTTCACGGCGAAAATAGACGAACGAAGCGGAAATAAATTACTCACGTCTGCAATTATCTAGTGTGACACTTTCTTTACACGAAGTGTTTTTCTTTTCATGTCAGAAGTGCATCAAAAAATTAGGAAAAATTAGAAAAAATAGGACAAGGAGTTACATCCGGTTTCACGGCGAAAATAGACGAACGAAGCGGAAAGAAATTACTCACGTCTGCAATTGTCCAGTGTGACACTTTCTTTTCACGGAGTGGTTTTCTTTTTACGCCAGAAGTTCGTCAAAATATTAGGAAAAATGAGAAAAAATAGGACAAGGAGTTACATCCGGTTTCACGGCGAAAATAGACGAACGAAGCGGAAATAAATTACTCACGTCTGCAATTATCTAGTGTAACACTTTCTTTCCACAAAGTGGTTTTCTCTTCATGCCAGAAGTTCGTGAAAAAATTAGGAAAAATGAGAAAAAATAGGACAAGGAGTTACATTCGGTTTCACGGCGAAAATAGAAGAACGAAGCGGAAATAAATTACTCGCGTCTGCAATTATCTAGTGTGACACTTTCTTTCCACGGAGTGGTTTTCTCTTCATGCCAGAAGTTCGTAAAAAAATTAGGAAAAATGAGAAAAAATAGGACAAGGAGTGACATTCGGTTTCACGGCGAAAATAGACGAACGAAGCGGAAATAAATTACTCACGTCTGCAATTATCTAGTGTGACACTTTCTTTTCACGGAGTGGTTTTCTTTTCATGCCAGAAGTGCATCAAAAAATTAGGAAAAATTAGAAAGAATAGGACAAGGAGTTACATCCGGTTTCACGGCGTAAATAGACGAACGAAGCGGAAATAAATTACTCACGTCTGCAATTATCGAGTGTGTCACTTTCTTTTCACGGAGTGGTTTTTTTTTCATGCCAGAAGTTTGTAAAAAAATTAGGAAAAATGGGAAAAAATAGGACAAGGAGTTACATCCGGTTTCACGGCGAAAATAGACGAACGTAGCGGAAATAAATTACTCACGTCTGCAATTATCGAGTGTGACACTTTCTTTTTCACGGAGTGGTTTTCTTTTCATGCCAGAGCTTCGTAACAAAATTAGGAAAAATTAGATAAAATAGGACAAGGAGTTACATCCGGTTTCACGGCGAAAATAGACGAACGAAGCGGAAATAAATTACTCACGTCTGCAATCATCTAGTGTGACACTTTCTTTTCACGGAGTTGTTTTCTTTTCGTGCAAGAAGTTCGTGAAGAAATTAGGAAAAATCAGAAAAATAGGACAAGGAGTTACATCCGGTTTCACGGCGAAAATAGACGAACGTAGCGGAAATAAATTACTCACGTCTGCAATTATTGAGTGTGACACTTTCTTTCTCACGGAGTGGTTTTCTTTTCATTCCAGAAGTTCGTAAAGAAATTAAGAAAAATTAGAAAAAATAGGACAAGGAGTCACATCCGGTTTCACGGCGAAAATAGACGTACGAAGCGGAAATAAATTACTCACGTCTGCAAATATCGAATGTGACACTTTCTTTCTCACGGAGTGGTTTTCTTTTCATTCCAGAAGTTCGTAAAAAAATTAGGAAAAATTAGAAAAAATAGGACAAGGAGTCACATCCGGTTTCACGGCGAAAATAGACGTACGAAGCGGAAATAAATCACTCACGTCTGCAATTATCGAGTGTGACACTTTCTTTTTCACGGAGTGGTTTTCTCTTCATGCCAGAGGTTCGTAACAAAATTAGGAAAGATTAGATAAAATAGGACAAGGAGTTACATCCGGTTTCACGGCGAAAATAGACGAACGAAGAGGAAATAAATTACTCACGTCTGCAATTATCGAGTGTGACACTTTGTTTCTCACAGAGTGGTTTTCTTTTCATTCCGGAAGTTCGTCAAAAAATTAGGAAGAATTAGAAAAAATTGGACAAGGAGTCACATCCGGTTTCACGGCGAAAATAGACGAACGAAGCGGAAATAAATTACTCACGTCTGCAATTATCTAGTGTGACACTTTCTTTTCACGAAGTGGTTTTCTTTTCATGCCAGAAGTGCATCAAAAAATTAGGAAAAATTAGAAAAAATGGGACAAGGAGTTACATCCGGTTTCACGGCGAAAATAGACGAACGAAGAGGAAATGAATTACTCACGTCTGCAATTATCGAGTGTGACACTTTCTTTCTCACAGAGTGGTTTTCTTTTCATTCCAGAAGTTCGTAAAAAAATTAGGAAGAATTAGAAAAAATTGGACAAGGAGTCACATCCGGTTTCACGGCGAAAATAGACGTACGAAGCGGAAATAAATTACTCACGTCTGCAATTATCAAGTGTGACACTTTCTTTTCACGGAGTGGTTTTTTTTTCATGCCAAAAGTTCGTAAAAAAATTGGGAAAAATTAGACAAAATAGGACAAGGAGTTACATCCGGTTTCACGGCGAAAATAGACGAACGTAGCGTAAATAAATTACTCACGTCTGCAATTATCGAGTGTGACACTTTCTTTCTCACGGAGTGGTTTTCTTTCCGTGTCAGAAGTTCGTAAAACAATTAGGAAAAATCAGAAAAAATAGGACAAGGAGTTACATTTGGTTTCACGGCGAAAATAGACGAACGAAGCGGAAATAAATTACTCACGTCTGCAATTATCTAGTGTGACACTTTCTTTACACGAAGTGTTTTTCTTTTCATGTCAGAAGTGCATCAAAAAATTAGGAAAAATTAGAAAAAATAGGACAAGGAGTTACATCCGGTTTCACGGCGAAAATAGACGAACGAAGCGGAAAGAAATTACTCACGTCTGCAATTGTCCAGTGTGACACTTTCTTTTCACGGAGTGGTTTTCTTTTTACGCCAGAAGTTCGTCAAAATATTAGGAAAAATGAGAAAAAATAGGACAAGGAGTTACATCCGGTTTCACGGCGAAAATAGACGAACGAAGCGGAAATAAATTACTCACGTCTGCAATTATCTAGTGTAACACTTTCTTTCCACGAAGTGGTTTTCTCTTCATGCCAGAAGTTCGTGAAAAAATTAGGAAAAATGAGAAAAAATAGGACAAGGAGTTACATTCGGTTTCACGGCGAAAATAGAAGAACGAAGCGGAAATAAATTACTCACATCTGCAATTATCTAGTGTGACACTTTCTTTTCATGGAGTGGATTTCTTTTCGTGCCAGAAGTTCGTAAAACAATTAGGAAAAATCAGAAAAAATAGGACAAGGAGTTACATTCGGTTTCACGGCGAAAATAGACGAACGGAGCGGAAATAAATTACTCACGTCTGCAATTATCTAGTGTGACACTTTCTTTTCACGGAGTGGTTTCCTTTTCATGCCAGAAGTGCATCAAAAAATTAGGAAAAATCAGAAAAAATAGGACAAGGAGTTACATCCGGTTTCACGGCGAAAATAGACGACCGAAGCGGAAATAAATTACTCACGTCTGCAATTATCGAGTGTGATACTTTCTTTTCACGGAGTGGTTTTTTTTTCATGCCAAAAGTTCGTAAAAAAATTGGGAAAAATTAGAAAAAATAGGACAAGGAGTCACATCCGGTTTCACGGCGAAAATAGACGTACGAAGCGGAAATAAATTACTCACGTCTGCAATTATCGAGTGTGACACTTTCTTTCTCACGAAGTGGTTTTCTTTTCATTCCAGAAGTTCGTAAAAAAATTAGGAAAAATTAGAAAAAATAGGACAAGGAGTCACATCCGGTTTCACGGCGAAAATAGACGTACGAAGCGGAAATAAATTACTCACGTCTGCAATTATCGAGTGTGACACTTTCTTTTTCACGGAGTGGTTTTCTCTTCATGCCAGAGGTTCGTAACAAGATTAGGAAAGATTAGATAAAATAGGACAAGGAGTTACATCCGATTTCACGGCGAAAATAGACGAACGAAGAGGAAATAAATTACTCACGTCTGCAATTATCGAGTGTGACACTTTCTTTCTCACAGAGTGGTTTTCTTTTCATTCCAGAACTTCGTAAAAAAATTAGGAAGAATTAGAAAAAATTGGACAAGGAGTCACATCCGGTTTCACGGCGAAAATAGACGTACGAAGCGGGAATAAATTACTCACGTCTGCAATTATCAAGTGTGACACTTTCTTTTCACGGAGTGGTTTTCTTTTCATTCCAGAAGTTCGTAAAAAAATTAGAAAAAATGAGAAAAAATAGGACAAGGAGTTACATCCGGTGTCACGGCGAAAATAGACGAACGGAGCGAAAATAAATTACTCACGTCTGCAATTATTGAGTGTGACACTTTCTTTTTCACGGAGTGGTTTTCTTTTCATGCCAGAGGTTCGTAACAAAATTGGGAAAGAATAAATAAAATAGGACAAGGAGTTACATCCGGTTTCACGGCGAAAATAGACGAACGAAGCGGAAATAAATTACTCACGTCTGCAATTATCTAGTGTGACACTTTCGTTTCACGAAGTGGTTTTTTTTTCATGCCAGAAGTGCATCAAAAAATTAGGCAAAATTAGAAAAAATGGGACAAGGAGTTACATCCGGTTTCACGGCAAAAATAGACGAACGAAGCGGAAATAAATTACTCACGTCTGCAATTATCGAGTGTGACACTTTCTTTCTCACGGAGTGGTTTTCTTTTCATTCCAGAAGTTCGTAAAAAAATTAGGAAAAACGAGAAAAAATAGGACAAGAAGTAACATCCGGTTTCACGGCGGAAATAGACGTACGAAGCGGAAATAAATTACTCACGTCTGCAATTATCGAGTGTGACACTTTCTTTTTCACGGAGTGGTTTTCTTTTCATGCCAGAGGTTCGTAACAAAATTGGGAAAGATTAGATAAAATAGGACAAGGAGTTACATCCGGTTTTACGGCGAAAATAGACGAACGAAGAGGAAATAAATTACTCACGTCTGCAATTATCGAGTGTGACACTTTCTTTCTCACAGAGTGGTTTTCTTTTCATTCCAGAAGTTCGTAAAAAAATTAGGAAGAATTAGAAAAAATTGGACAAGGAGTCACATCCGGTTTCACGGCGAAAATAGACGTACGAAGCGGAAATAAATTACTCGCGTCTGCAATTATCAAGTGTGACACTTTCTTTTCACGGAGTGGTTTTTTTTTTCATGCCAAAAGTTCGTAAAAAAATTGGGAAAAATTAGAAAAAATAGGACAAGGAGTTACATCCGGTTTCACGGCGAAAATAGACGAACGTAGCGTAAATAAATTACTCACGTCTGCAATTATCGAGTGTGACACTTTCTTTCTCACGGAGTGGTTTTCTCTCCGTGCCAGAAGTTCGTAAAACAATTAGGAAAAATCAGAAAAAATAGGACAAGGAGTTACATTTGGTTTCACGGCGAAAATAGACGAACGAAGCGGAAATAAATTACTCACGTCTGCAATTATCTAGTGTGACACTTTCTTTACACGAAGTGGTTTTCTTTTCATGCCAGAAGTGCATCAAAAAATTAGGAAAAATTAGAAAAAATAGGACAAGGAGTTACATCCGGTTTCACGGCGAAAATAGACGAACGAAGCGGAAATAAATTACTCACGTCTGCAATTGTCCAGTGTGACACTTTCTTTTCACGGAGTGGTTTTCTTTTTACGCCAGAAGTTCGTCAAAATATTAGGAAAAATGAGAAAAAATAGGACAAGGAGTTACATCCGGTTTCACGGCGAAAATAGACGAACGAAGCGGAAATAAATTACTCACGTCTGCAATTATCTAGTGTAACACTTTCTTTCCACGAAGTGGTTTTCTCTTCATGCCAGAAGTTCGTGAAAAAATTAGGAAAAATGACAAAAAATAGGACAAGGAGTTACATGCGGTTTCACGGCGAAAATAGACGAACGAAGCGGAAATAAATTACTCACGTCTGCAATTATCTAGTGTGACTTTTTCTTTTCACGGAGTGGTTTTCTTTTCATGCCAGAAGTGCATCAAAAAATTAGGAAAAATTAGAAAAAATAGGACAAGGAGTTACATTCGGTTTCACGGCGAAAATAGACGAACGAAGCGGAAATAAATTACTCACGTCTGCAATTATCTAGTGTGACACTTTCTTTTCACGAAGTGGTTTTCTTTTCATGCCAGAAGTGCATCAAAAAATTAGGAAAAATTAGAAAAAATGGGACAAGGAGTTACATCCGATTTCACGGCGAAAATAGACGAACGAAGCGGAAATAAATTACTCACGTCTGCAATTATCGAGTGTGACACTTTCTTTCTCACGGAGTGGTTTTCTTTTCATTCCAGAAGTTCGTAAAAAAAATTAGGAAAAATGAGAAACAATAGGACAAGGAGTTACATCCGGTTTCACGGCGAAAATAGACGAACGAAGCGAAAATGAATTACTCACGTCTGCAAATATCGAGTGTGACACTTTCTCTTCATGAAGTGGTTTTCTTTTCATACCAGAAGTTCGTAAAAAAATTAGTAAAAATTTGAAAAAATAGGACAAGGAGTTACATCCGGTTTCACGGCGAAAATAGACGAACGAAGCGGAAATAAATTACTCACGTCTGCAATTGTCCAGTGTGACACTTTCTTTTCACGGAGTGATTTTCTTTTTACGCCAGAAGTTCGTCAAAAAATTAGGAAAAATCAGAAAAAATAGGACAAGGAGTTACATCCGGTTTCACGGCGAAAATAGAAGAACGTAGCGGAAATAAATTACTCACGTCTGCAATTATCTAGTGTGACACTTTCTTTGCACGGAGTGGTTTTCTCTTAATGCCAGAAGTTCGTAAAAAAATTAGGAAAAATTAGAAAAAATAGGACAAGGAGTTACATTCGGTTTCACGGCGAAAATAGACGAACGAAGCGGAAATAAATTACTCACATCTGCAATTATCTAGTGTGACACTTTCGTTTCACGAAGTGGTTTTCTTTTCATGCCAGAAGTACATCAAAAAATTAGGCAAAATTAGAAAAAATGGGACAAGGAGTTACATCCGGTTTCACGGCGAAAATAGACGAACGAAGCGGAAATAAATTACTCACGTCTGCAATTATCGAGTGTGACACTTTCTTTCTCACGGAGTGGTTTTCTTTTCATTCCAGAAGTTCGTAAAAAAATTAGGAAAAATTAGAAAAAATAGGACAAGGAGTCACATCCGGTTTCACGGCGAAAATAGACGAACGAATCGGAAATAAATTACTCACGTCTGCAATAATCGAGTGTGACACTTTCTTTTTCACGGAGTGGTTTTCTTTTCATTCCAGAAGTTCGTAAAAAAAATTAGGAAAAATGAGAAACAATAGGACAAGGAGTTACATCCGGTTTCACGGCGAAAATAGACGAACGAAGCGAAAATAAATTACTCACGTCTGCAAATATCGAGTGTGACACTTTCTTTCTCACGGAGTGGTTTTCTTTCCGTGCCAGAAGTTCGTAAAACAATTAGGAAGAATCAGAAAAAATAGGACAAGGAGTTACATTTGGTTTCACGGCGAAAATAGACGAACGAAGCGGAAATAAATTACTCACGTCTGCAATTATCTAGTGTGACACTTTCTTTACACAAAGTGGTTTTCTTTTCATGCCAGAAGTGCATTGAAAAATTAGGAAAAATTATAAAAAATAGGACAAGGAGTTACATCCGGTTTCACGGCGAAAATAGACGAACGAAGCGGAAATAAATTACTCACGTCTGCAATTATCTAGTGTAACACTTTCTTTCCACGGAGTGGTTTTCTCTTCATGCCAGAAGTTCGTAAAAAAATTAGGAAAAATGAGAAAAAATAGGACGAGGAGTTACATTCGGTTTCACGGCGAAAATAGACGAACGAAGCGGAAATAAATTACTCACGTCTGCAATTATCTAGTGTAACACTTTCTTTCCACGGAGTGGTTTTCTTTTCATGCCAGAAGTGCATCAAAAAATTAGGAAAAATTAGAAAAAATAGGACAAGGAGTTAGATTCGGTTTCACGGCGAAAATAGACGAACGAAGCGGAAATAAATTACTCACGTCTGCAATTATCTAGTGTGACACTTTCGTTTCACGAAGTGGTTTTCTTTTCATGCCAGAAGTGCATCAAAAAATTAGGCAAAATTAGAAAAAATGGGACAAGGAGTTACATCCGGTTTCACGGCGAAAATAGACGAACGAAGCGGAAATAAATTACTCACGTCTGCAATTATCGAGTGTGACACTTTCTTTCTCACGAAGTGGTTTTCTTTTCATTCCAGAAGTTCGTAAAAAAATTAGGAAAAATGAAAAAAAATAGGACAAGAAGTAACATCCGGTTTCACGGCGAAAATAGACGTACGAAGCGGAAATAAATTACTCACGTCTGCAATTATCGAGTGTGACACTTTCTTTTCCACGGAGTGGTTTTCTTTTCATGCCAGAGGTTCGTAACAAAATTGGGAAAGATTAGATAAAATAGGACAAGGAGTTACATCCGGTTTCACGGCGAAAATAGACGAACGAAGAGGAAATAAATTACTCACGTCTGCAATTATCGAGTGTGACACTTTCTTTTTCACAGAGTGGTTTTCTTTTCATTCCAGAAGTTCGTAAAAAAATTGGGAAGAATTAGAAAAAATTGGACAAGGAGTCACATCCGGTTTCACGGCGAAAATAGACGTACGAAGCGGAAATAAATTACTCACGTCTGCAATTATCAAGTGTGACACTTTCTTTTCACGGAGTGGTTTTTTTTCCATGCCAAAAGTTCGTAAAAAAATTGGGAAAAATTAGAAAAAATAGGACAAGGAGTTACATCCGGTTTCACGGCGAAAATAGACGAACGTAGCGTAAATAAATTACTCACGTCTGCAATTATCGAGTGTGACACTTTCTTCCTCACGGAGTGGTTTTCTTTCCGTGCCAGAAGTTCGTAAAACAATTAGGAAAAATCAGAAAAAATAGGACAAGGAGTTACATTTGGTTTCACGGCGAAAATAGACGAACGAAGCGGAAATAAATTACTCACGTCTGCAATTATCTAGTGTGACACTTTCTTTACACGGAGTGGTTTTCTTTTCATGCCAGAAGTGCATCAAAAAATTAGGAAAAATTAGAAAAAATAGGACAAGGAGTTACATCCGGTTTCACGGCGAAAATAGACGAACGAAGCGGAAATAAATTACTCACGTCTGCAATTGTCCAGTGTGACACTTTCTTTTCACGGAGTGGTTTTCTTTTTACGCCAGAAGTTCGTCAAAATATTAGGAAAAATGAGAAAAAATAGGACAAGGAGTTACATCCGGTTTCACGGCGAAAATAGACGAACGAAGCGGAAATAAATTACTCACGTCTGCAATTATCTAGTGTAACACTTTCTTTCCACGAAGTGGTTTTCTCTTCATGCCAGAAGTTCGTGAAAAAATTAGGAAAAATGAGAAAAAATAGGACAAGGAGTTACATTCGGTTTCACGGCGAAAATAGACGAACGAAGCGGAAATAAATTACTCACGTCTGCAATTATCTAGTGTGACTTTTTCTTTTCACGGAGTGGTTGTCTTTTCATGCCAGAAGTGCATCAAAAAATTAGGAAAAATTAGAAAAAATAGGACAAGGAGTTACATTCGGTTTCACGGCGAAAATAGACGAACGAAGCGGAAATAAATTACTCACGTCTGCAATTATCTAGTGTGACACTTTCTTTTCACGAAGTGGTTTTCTTTTCATGCCAGAAGTGCATCAAAAAATTAGGAAAAATTAGAAAAAATGGGACAAGGAGTTACATCCGATTTCACGGCGAAAATAGACGAACGAAGCGGAAATAAATTACTCACGTCTGCAATTATCGAGTGTGACACTTTCTTTCTCACGGAGTGGTTTTCTTTTCATTCCAGAAGTTCGTAAAAAAAATTAGGAAAAATGAGAAACAATAGGACAAGGAGTTACATCCGGTTTCACGGCGAAAATAGACGAACGAAGCGAAAATAAATTACTCACGTCTGCAAATATCGAGTGTGACACTTTCTCTTCATGAAGTGGTTTTCTTTTCATACCAGAAGTTCGTAAAAAAATTAGTAAAAATTTGAAAAAATAGGACAAGGAGTTACATCCGGTTTCACGGCGAAAATAGACGAACGAAGCGGAAATAAATTACTCACGTCTGCAATTGTCCAGTGTGACACTTTCTTTTCACGGAGTGATTTTCTTTTTACGCCAGAAGTTCGTCAAAAAATTAGGAAAAATCAGAAAAAATAGGACAAGGAGTTACATCCGGTTTCACGGCGAAAATAGAAGAACGAAGCGGAAATAAATTACTCACGTCTGCAATTATCTAGTGTGACATTTTCTTTGCACGAAGTGGTTTTCTCTTAATGCCAGAAGTTCGTAAAAAAATTAGGAAAAATTAGAAAAAATAGGACAAGGAGTTACATTCGGTTTCACGGCGAAAATAGACGAACGAAGCGGAAATAAATTACTCACATCTGCAATTATCTAGTGTGACACTTTCGTTTCACGAAGTGGTTTTCTTTTCATGCCAGAAGTACATCAAAAAATTAGGCAAAATTAGAAAAAATGGGACAAGGAGTTACATCCGGTTTCACGGCGAAAATAGACGAACGAAGAGGAAATAAATTACTCACGTCTGCAATTATCGAGTGTGACACTTTCTTTCTCACGGAGTGGTTTTCTTTTCATTCCAGAAGTTCGTAAAAAAATTAGGAAAAATTAGAAAAAATAGGACAAGGAGTCACATCCGGTTTCACGGCGAAAATAGACGAACGAAGCGGAAATAAATTACTCACGTCTGCAATTATCGAGTGTGACACTTTCTTTTTCACGGAGTGGTTTTCTTTTCATTCCAGAAGTTCGTAAAAAAAATTAGGAAAAATGAGAAACAATAGGACAAGGAGTTACATCCGGTTTCACGGCGAAAATAGACGAACGAAGCGAAAATAAATTACTCACGTCTGCAAATATCGAGTGTGACACTTTCTTTCTCACGGAGTGGTTTTCTTTCCGTGCCAGAAGTTCGTAAAACAATTAGGAAAAATCAGAAAAAATAGGACAAGGAGTTACATTTGGTTTCACGGCGAAAATAGACGAACGAAGCGGAAATAAATTACTCACGTCTGCAATTATCTAGTGTGACACTTTCTTTACACAAAGTGGTTTTCTTTTCATGCCAGAAGTGCATTGAAAAATTAGGAAAAATTATAAAAAATAGGACAAGGAGTTACATCCGGTTTCACGGCGAAAATAGACGAACGAAGCGGAAATAAATTACTCACGTCTGCAATTATCTAGTGTAACACTTTCTTTCCACGGAGTGATTTTCTCTTCATGCCAGAAGTTCGTAAAAAAATTAGGAAAAATGAGAAAAAATAGGACGAGGAGTTACATTCGGTTTCACGGCGAAAATAGACGAACGAAGCGGAAATAAATTACTCACGTCTGCAATTATCTAGTGTAACACTTTCTTTTTACGGAGTGGTTTTCTTTTCATGCCAGAAGTGCATCAAAAAATTAGGAAAAATTAGAAAAAATAGGACAAGGAGTTAGATTCGGTTTCACGGCGAAAATAGACGAACGAAGCGGAAATAAATTACTCACGTCTGCAATTATCTAGTGTGATACTTTCGTTTCACGAAGTGGTTTTCTTTTCATGCCAGAAGTGCATCAAAAAATTAGGCAAAATTAGAAAAAATGGGACAAGGAGTTACATCCGGTTTCACGGCGAAAATAGACGAACGAAGCGGAAATAAATTACTCACGTCTGCAATTATCGAGTGTGACACTTTCTTTCTCCCGAAGTGGTTTTCTTTTCATTCCAGAAGTTCGTAAAAAAATTAGGAAAAATGAAAAAAAATAGGACAAGAAGTAACATCCGGTTTCACGGCGAAAATAGACGTACGTAGCGGAAATAAATTACTCACGTCTGCAATTATCGAGTGTGACACTTTCTTTTTCACGGAGTGGTTTTCTTTTCATGCCAGAGGTTCGTAACAAAATTGGGAAAGATTAGATAAAATAGGACAAGGAGTTACATCCGGTTTCACGGCGAAAATAGACGAACGAAGAGGAAATAAATTACTCACGTCTGCAATTATCGAGTGTGACACTTTCTTTTTCACAGAGTGGTTTTCTTTTCATTCCAGAAGTTCGTAAAAAAATTGGGAAGAATTAGAAAAAATTGGACAAGGAGTCACATCCGGTTTCACGGCGAAAATAGACGTACGAAGCGGAAATAAATTACTCACGTCTGCAATTATCAAGTGTGACACTTTCTTTTCACGGAGTGGTTTTTTTTCCATGCCAAAAGTTCGTAAAAAAATTGGGAAAAATTAGAAAAAATAGGACAAGGAGTTACATCCGGTTTCACGGCGAAAATAGACGAACGTAGCGTAAATAAATTACTCACGTCTGCAATTATCGAGTGTGACACTTTCTTACTCACGGAGTGGTTTTCTTTCCGTGCCAGAAGTTCGTAAAACAATTAGGAAAAATCAGAAAAAATAGGACAAGGAGTTACATTTGGTTTCACGGCGAAAATAGACGAACGAAGCGGAAATAAATTACTCACGTCTGCAATTATCTAGTGTGACACTTTCTTTACACGGAGTGGTTTTCTTTTCATGCCAGAAGTGCATCAAAAAATTAGGAAAAATTAGAAAAAATAGGACAAGGAGTTACATCCGGTTTCACGGCGAAAATAGACGAACGAAGCGGAAATAAATTACTCACGTCTGCAATTGTCCAGTGTGACACTTTCTTTTCACGGAGTGGTTTTCTTTTTACGCCAGAAGTTCGTCAAAATATTAGGAAAAATGAGAAAAAATAGGACAAGGAGTTACATCCGGTTTCACGGCGAAAATAGACGAACGAAGCGGAAATAAATTACTCACGTCTGCAATTATATAGTGTAACACTTTCTTTCCACGAAGTGGTTTTCTCTTCATGCCAGAAGTTCGTGAAAAAATTAGGAAAAATGAGAAAAAATAGGACAAGGAGTTACATTCGGTTTCACGGCGAAAATAGACGAACGAAGCGAAAATAAATTACTCACGTCTGCAAATATCGAGTGTGACACTTTCTCTTCATGGAGTGGTTTTCTTTCCATACCAGAAGTTCGTAAAAAAATTAGTAAAAATTTGAAAAAATAGGACAAGGAGTTACATCCGGTTTCACGGCGAAAATAGACGAACGAAGCGGAAATAAATTACTCACGTCTGCAATTGTCCAGTGTGACACTTTCTTTTCACGGAGTGATTTTCTTTTTACGCCAGAAGTTCGTCAAAAAATTAGGAAAAATTAGAAAAAATAGGACAAGGAGTTACATCCGGTTTCACGGCGAAAATAGACGAACGAAGCGGAAATAAATTACTCACGTCTGCAATTGTCCAGTGTGACACTTTCTTTTCACGGAGTGGTTTTCTTTTTACGCCAGAAGTTCGTCAAAAAATTAGGAAAAATTAGAAAAAATAGGACAAGGAGTTACATCCGGTTTCACGGCGAAAATAGAAGAACGAAGCGGAAATAAATTACTCACGTCTGCAATTATCTAGTGTGACACTTTCTTTCCACGGAGTGGTTTTCTCTTCATGCCAGAAGTTCGTAAAAAAATTAGGAAAAATGAGAAAAAATAGGACAAGGAGTTACATTAGGTTTCACGGCGAAAATAGACGAACGAAGCGGAAATAAATTACTCACGTCTGCAATTATCAAGTGTGACTTTTTCTTTTCACGGAATGGTTTTCTTTTCATACCAGAAGTGCATCAAAAAATTAGGAAAAATTAGAAAAAATAGGACAAGGAGTTACATTCGGTTTCACGGCGAAAATAGACGAACGAAGCGGAAATAAATTACTCACGTCTGCAATTATCTAGTGTGACACTTTCGTTTCACGAAGTGGTTTTCTTTCCATGCCAGAAGTGCATCAAAAAATTAGGCAAAATTAGAAAAAATGGGACAAGGAGTTACATCCGGTTTCACGGCGAAAATAGACGAACGAAGCGGAAATAAATTACTCACGTCTGCAATTATCGAGTGTGACACTTTCTTTCTCACGGAGTGGTTTTCTTTTCATTCCAGAAGTTCGTAAAAAAATTAGGAAAAATGAGAAAAAATAGGACAAGAAGTAACATCCGGTTTCACGGCGAAAATAGACGTACGAAGCGGAAATAAATTACTCACGTCTGCAATTATCGAGTGTGACACTTTATTTTTCACGGAGTGGTTTTCTTTTCATGCCAGAGGTTCGTAACAAAATTGGGAAAGATTAGATAAAATAGGACAAGGAGTTACATCCGGTTTCACGGCGAAAATAGACGAACGAAGAGGAAATAAATTACTCACGTCTGCAATTATCGAGTGTGACACTTTCTTTCTCACAGAGTGGTTTTCTTTTCGTGCCAGAAGTTCGTAAAAAAATTAGGAAGAATTAGAAAAAATTGGACAAGGAGTCACATCCGGTTTCACGGCGAAAATAGACGTACGAAGCGGAAATAAATTACTCACGTCTGCAATTATCAAGTGTAACACTTTCTTTTCACGGAGTGGTTTTTTTTTCATGCCAAAAGTTCGTCAAAAAATTGGGAAAAATGAGAAAAAATAGGACAAGGAGTTACATCCGGTTTCACGGCGAAAATAGACGAACGTAGTGTAAATAAATTACTCACGTCTGCAATTATCGAGTGTGACACTTTCTTTCTCACGGAGTGGTTTTCTTTCCGTGCCAGAAGTTCGTAAAACAATTAGGAAAAATCAGAAAAAATAGGACAAGGAGTTACATTTGGTTTCACGGCGAAAATAGACGAACGAAGCGGAAATGAATTACTCACGTCTGCAATTATCTAGTGTAACACTTTCTTTCCACGGAGTGGTTTTCTCTTCATGCCAGAAGTTCGTAAAAAAATTAGGAAAAATGAGAAAAAATAGGACAAGGAGTTACATTAGGTTTCACGGCGAAAATAGACGAACGAAGCGGAAATAAATTACTCACGTCTGCAATTATCGAGTGTGACACTTTATTTTTCACGGAGTGGTTTTCTTTTCATGCCAGAGGTTCGTAACAAAATTGGGAAAGATTAGATAAAATAGGACAAGGAGTTACATCCGGTTTCACGGCGAAAATAGACGAACGAAGCGGAAATAAATTACTCACGTCTGCAATTATCTAGTGTGACACTTTCGTTTCACGAAGTGGTTTTCTTTTCATGCCAGAAGTGCATCAAAAAATTAGGCAAAATTACAAAAAATGGGACAAGGAGTTACATCCGGTTTCACGGCGAAAATAGACGAACGAAGCGGAAATAAATTACTCACGTCTGCAATTGTCCAGTGTGACACTTTCTTTTCACGGAGTGATTTTCTTTTTACGCCAGAAGTTCGTCAAAAAATTAGGAAAAATTAGAAAAAATAGGACAAGGAGTTACATCCGGTTTCACGGCGAAAATAGAAGAACGAAGCGGAAATAAATTACTCACGTCTGCAATTATCTAGTGTGACACTTTCTTTCCACGAAGTGGTTTTCTCTTCATGCCAGAAGTTCGTAAAAAAATTAGGAAAAATGAGAAAAAATAGGACAAGGAGTTACATTAGGTTTCACGGCGAAAATAGACGAACGAAGCGGAAATAAATTACTCACGTCTGCAATTATCTAGTGTGACTTTTTCTTTTCACGAAGTGGTTTTCTTTTCATGCCAGAAGTGCATCAAAAAATTAGGAAAAATTAGAAAAAATAGGACAAGGAGTTACATTCGGTTTCACGGCGAAAATAGACGAACGAAGCGGAAATAAATTACTCACGTCTGCAATTATCTAGTGTGACACTTTCGTTTCACGAAGTGGTTTTCTTTTCATGCCAGAAGTGCATCAAAAAATTAGGCAAAATTAGAAAAAATGGGACAAGGAGTTACATCCGGTTTCACGGCGAAAATAGACGAACGAAGCGGAAATAAATTACTCACGTCTGCAATTATCGAGTGTGACACTTTATTTCTCACGGAGTGGTTTTCTTTTCATTCCAGAAGTTCGTAAAAAAATTAGAAAAAATGAGAAAAAATAGGACAAGAAGTAACATCCGGTTTCACGGCGAAAATAGACGTACGAAGCGGAAATAAATTACTCACGTCTGCAATTATCGAGTGTGACACTTTCTTTTTCACAGAGTGGTTTTCTTTTCATGCCAGAGGTTCGTAACAAAATTGGGAAAGATTAGATAAAATAGGACAAGGAGTTACATCCGGTTTCACGGCGAAAATAGACGAACGAAGAGGAAATAAATTACTCACGTCTGCAATTATCGAGTGTGACACTTTCTTTCACACAGAGTGGTTTTCTTTTCATTCCAGAAGTTCGTAAAAAAATTAGAAAGAATTAGAAAAAATTGGACAAGGAGTCACATCCGGTTTCACGGCGAAAATAGACGTACGAAGCGGAAATAAATTACTCACGTCTGCAATTATCAAGTGTGACACTTTCTTTTCACGGAGTGGTTTTTTTTTCATGCCAAAAGTTCGTAAAAAAATTGGGAAAAATTAGAAAAAATAGGACAAGGAGTTACATCCGGTTTCACGGCGAAAATAGACGAACGAAGCGAAAATAAATTACTCACGTCTGCAATTATCGAGTGTGACACTTTCTTTCTCACAGAGTGGTTTTCTTTCCGTGCCAGAAGTTCGTAAAACAATTAGGAAAAATCAGAAAAAATAGGACAAGGAGTTACATTTGGTTTCACGGCGAAAATAGACGAACGAAGCGGAAATAAATTACTCACGTCTGCAATTATCTAGTGTGACACTTTCTTTCCACGAAGTGGTTTTCTCTTCATGCCAGAAGTTCGTAAAAAAATTAGGAAAAATGAGAAAAAATAGGACAAGGAGTTACATTAGGTTTCACGGCGAAAATAGACGAACGAAGCGGAAATAAATTACTCACGTCTGCAATTATCTAGTGTGACTTTTTCTTTTCACGAAGTGGTTTTCTTTTCATGCCAGAAGTGCATCAAAAAATTAGGAAAAATTAGAAAAAATAGGACAAGGAGTTACATTCGGTTTCACGGCGAAAATAGACGAACGAAGCGGAAATAAATTACTCACGTCTGCAATTATCTAGTGTGACACTTTCGTTTCACGAAGTGGTTTTCTTTTCATGCCAGAAGTGCATCAAAAAATTAGGCAAAATTAGAAAAAATGGGACAAGGAGTTACATCCGGTTTCACGGCGAAAATAGACGAACGAAGCGGAAATAAATTACTCACGTCTGCAATTATCGAGTGTGACACTTTATTTCTCACGCAGTGGTTTTCTTTCCGTGCCAGAAGTTCGTAAAACAATTAGGAAAAATCAGAAAAAATAGGACAAGGAGTTACATTTGGTTTCACGGCGAAAATAGACGAACGAATCGGAAATGAATTACTCACGTCTGCAATTATCTAGTGTAACACTTTCTTTCCACGGAGTGGTTTTCTCTTCATGCCAGAAGTTCGTAAAAAAATTAGGAAAAATGAGAAAAAATAGGACAAGGAGTTACATTAGGTTTCACGGCGAAAATAGACGAACGAAGCGGAAATAAATTACTCACGTCTGCAATTATCGAGTGTGACACTTTATTTTTCACGGAGTGGTTTTCTTTTCATGCCAGAGGTTCGTAACAAAATTGGGAAAGATTAGATAAAATAGGACAAGGAGTTACATCCGGTTTCACGGCGAAAATAGACGAACGAAGCGGAAATAAATTACTCACGTCTGCAATTATCTAGTGTGACACTTTCGTTTCACGAAGTGGTTTTCTTTTCATGCCAGAAGTGCATCAAAAAATTAGGCAAAATTACAAAAAATGGGACAAGGAGTTACATCCGGTTTCACGGCGAAAATAGACGAACGAAGCGGAAATAAATTACTCACGTCTGCAATTGTCCAGTGTGACACTTTCTTTTCACGGAGTGATTTTCTTTTTACGCCAGAAGTTCGTCAAAAAATTAGGAAAAATTAGAAAAAATAGGACAAGGAGTTACATCCGGTTTCACGGCGAAAATAGAAGAACGAAGCGGAAATAAATTACTCACGTCTGCAATTATCTAGTGTGACACTTTCTTTCCACGAAGTGGTTTTCTCTTCATGCCAGAAGTTCGTAAAAAAATTAGGAAAAATGAGAAAAAATAGGACAAGGAGTTACATTAGGTTTCACGGCGAAAATAGACGAACGAAGCGGAAATAAATTACTCACGTCTGCAATTATCTAGTGTGACTTTTTCTTTTCACGAAGTGGTTTTCTTTTCATGCCAGAAGTGCATCAAAAAATTAGGAAAAATTAGAAAAAATAGGACAAGGAGTTACATTCGGTTTCACGGCGAAAATAGACGAACGAAGCGGAAATAAATTACTCACGTCTGCAATTATCTAGTGTGACACTTTCGTTTCACGAAGTGGTTTTCTTTTCATGCCAGAAGTGCATGAAAAAATTAGGCAAAATTAGAAAAAATGGGACAAGGAGTTACATCCGGTTTCACGGCGAAAATAGACGAACGAAGCGGAAATAAATTACTCACGTCTGCAATTATCGAGTGTGACACTTTATTTCTCACGGAGTGGTTTTCTTTTCATTCCAGAAGTTCGTAAAAAAATTAGAAAAAATGAGAAAAAATAGGACAAGAAGTAACATCCGGTTTCACGGCGAAAATAGACGTACGAAGCGGAAATAAATTACTCACGTCTGCAATTATCGAGTGTGACACTTTCTTTTTCACAGAGTGGTTTTCTTTTCATGCCAGAGGTTCGTAACAAAATTGGGAAAGATTAGATAAAATAGGACAAGGAGTTACATCCGGTTTCACGGCGAAAATAGACGAACGAAGAGGAAATAAATTACTCACGTCTGCAATTATCGAGTGTGACACTTTCTTTCACACAGAGTGGTTTTCTTTTCATTCCAGAAGTTCGTAAAAAAATTAGAAAGAATTAGAAAAAATTGGACAAGGAGTCACATCCGGTTTCACGGCGAAAATAGACGTACGAAGCGGAAATAAATTACTCACGTCTGCAATTATCAAGTGTGACACTTTCTTTTCACGGAGTGGTTTTTTTTTCATGCCAAAAGTTCGTAAAAAAATTGGGAAAAATTAGAAAAAATAGGACAAGGAGTTACATCCGGTTTCACGGCGAAAATAGACGAACGAAGCGAAAATAAATTACTCACGTCTGCAATTATCGAGTGTGACACTTTCTTTCTCACAGAGTGGTTTTCTTTCCGTGCCAGAAGTTCGTAAAACAATTAGGAAAAATCAGAAAAAATAGGACAAGGAGTTACATTTGGTTTCACGGCGAAAATAGACGAACGAAGCGGAAATAAATTACTCACGTCTGCAATTATCTAGTGTGACACTTTCTTTCCACGAAGTGGTTTTCTCTTCATGCCAGAAGTTCGTAAAAAAATTAGGAAAAATGAGAAAAAATAGGACAAGGAGTTACATTAGGTTTCACGGCGAAAATAGACGAACGAAGCGGAAATAAATTACTCACGTCTGCAATTATCTAGTGTGACTTTTTCTTTTCACGAAGTGGTTTTCTTTTCATGCCAGAAGTGCATCAAAAAATTAGGAAAAATTAGAAAAAATAGGACAAGGAGTTACATTCGGTTTCACGGCGAAAATAGACGAACGAAGCGGAAATAAATTACTCACGTCTGCAATTATCTAGTGTGACACTTTCGTTTCACGAAGTGGTTTTCTTTTCATGCCAGAAGTGCATCAAAAAATTAGGCAAAATTAGAAAAAATGGGACAAGGAGTTACATCCGGTTTCACGGCGAAAATAGACGAACGAAGCGGAAATAAATTACTCACGTCTGCAATTATCGAGTGTGACACTTTATTTCTCACGGAGTGGTTTTCTTTTCATTCCAGAAGTTCGTAAAAAAATTAGAAAAAATGAGAAAAAATAGGACAAGAAGTAACATCCGGTTTCACGGCGAAAATAGACGTACGAAGCGGAAATAAATTACTCACGTCTGCAATTATCGAGTGTGACACTTTCTTTTTCACAGAGTGGTTTTCTTTTCATGCCAGAGGTTCGTAACAAAATTGGGAAAGATTAGATAAAATAGGACAAGGAGTTACATCCGGTTTCACGGCGAAAATAGACGAACGAAGAGGAAATAAATTACTCACGTCTGCAATTATCGAGTGTGACACTTTCTTTCACACAGAGTGGTTTTCTTTTCATTCCAGAAGTTCGTAAAAAAATTAGAAAGAATTAGAAAAAATTGGACAAGGAGTCACATCCGGTTTCACGGCGAAAATAGACGTACGAAGCGGAAATAAATTACTCACGTCTGCAATTATCAAGTGTGACACTTTCTTTTCACGGAGTGGTTTTTTTTTCATGCCAAAAGTTCGTAAAAAAATTGGGAAAAATTAGAAAAAATAGGACAAGGAGTTACATCCGGTTTCACGGCGAAAATAGACGAACGAAGCGAAAATAAATTACTCACGTCTGCAATTATCGAGTGTGACACTTTCTTTCTCACAGAGTGGTTTTCTTTCCGTGCCAGAAGTTCGTAAAACAATTAGGAAAAATCAGAAAAAATAGGACAAGGAGTTACATTTGGTTTCACGGCGAAAATAGACGAACGAAGCGGAAATAAATTACTCACGTCTGCAATTATCTAGTGTGACACTTTCGTTTCACGAAGTGGTTTTCTTTTCATGCCAGAAGTGCATCAAAAAATTAGGCAAAATTAGAAAAAATGGGACAAGGAGTTACATCCGGTTTCACGGCGAAAATAGACGTACGAAGCGGAAATAAATTACTCACGTCTGCAATTATCTAGTGTGACACTTTCTTTACACGAAGTGGTTTTCTTTTCATGCCAGAAGTGCATCAAAAAATTAGGAAAAATTAGAAAAAATAGGACAAGGAGTTACATCCGGTTTCACGGCGAAAATAGACGAACGAAGCGGAAATAAATTACTCACGTCTGCAATTGTCCAGTGTGACACTTTCTTTTCACGGAGTGGTTTTCTTTTTACGCCAGAAGTTCGTCAAAATATTAGGAAAAATGAGAAAAAATAGGACAAGGAGTTACATCCGGTTTCACGGCGAAAATAGACGAACGAAGCGGAAATAAATTACTCACGTCTGCAATTATCTAGTGTAACACTTTCTTTCCACGAAGTGGTTTCCTCTTCATGCCAGAAGTTCGTGAAAAAATTAGGAAAAATGAGAAAAAATAGGACAAGGAGTTACATTCGGTTTCACGGCGAAAATAGACGAACGAAGCGGAAATAAATTACTCACGTCTGCAATTATCTAGTGTGACTTTTTCTTTTCACGGAGTGGTTTTCTTTTCATGCCAGAAGTGCATCAAAAAATTAGGAAAAATTAGAAAAAATAGGACAAGGAGTTACATTCGGTTTCACGGCGAAAATAGACGAACGAAGCGGAAATAAATTACTCACGTCTGCAATTATCTAGTGTGACACTTTCTTTTCACGAAGTGGTTTTCTTTTCATGCCAGAAGTGCATCAAAAAATTAGGAAAAATTAGAAAAAATGGGACAAGGAGTTACATCCGATTTCACGGCGAAAATAGACGAACGAAGCGGAAATAAATTACTCACGTCTGCAATTATCGAGTGTGACACTTTCTTTCTCACGGAGTGGTTTTCTTTTCATTCCAGAAGTTCGTAAAAAAAATTAGGAAAAATGAGAAACAATAGGACAAGGAGTTACATCCGGTTTCACGACGAAAATAGACGAACGAAGCGAAAATAAATTACTCACGTCTGCAAATATCGAGTGTGACACTTTCTCTTCATGAAGTGGTTTTCTTTTCATACCAGAAGTTCGTAAAAAAATTAGTAAAAATTTGAAAAAATAGGACAAGGAGTTACATCCGGTTTCACGGCGAAAATAGACGAACGAAGCGGAAATAAATTACTCACGTCTGCAATTGTCCAGTGTGACACTTTCTTTTCACGGAGTGATTTTCTTTTTACGCCAGAAGTTCGTCAAAAAATTAGGAAAAATCAGAAAAAATAGGACAAGGAGTTACATCCGGTTTCACGGCGAAAATAGAAGAATGAAGCGGAAATAAATTACTCACGTCTGCAATTATCTAGTGTGACACTTTCTTTGCACGGAGTGGTTTTCTCTTAATGCCAGAAGTTCGTAAAAAAATTAGGAAAAATTAGAAAAAATAGGACAAGGAGTTACATTCGGTTTCACGGCGAAAATAGACGAACGAAGCGGAAATAAATTACTCACATCTGCAATTATCTAGTGTGACACTTTCGTTTCACGAAGTGGTTTTCTTTTCATGCCAGAAGTACATCAAAAAATTAGGCAAAATTAGAAAAAATGGGACAAGGAGTTACATCCGGTTTCACGGCGAAAATAGACGAACGAAGCGGAAATAAATTACTCACGTCTGCAATTATCGAGTGTGACACTTTCTTTCTCACGGAGTGGTTTTCTTTTCATTCCAGAAGTTCGTAAAAAAATTAGGAAAAATTAGAAAAAATAGGACAAGGAGTCACATCCGGTTTCACGGCGAAAATAGACGAACGAAGCGGAAATAAATTACTCACGTCTGCAATTATCGAGTGTGACACTTTCTTTTTCACGGAGTGGTTTTCTTTTCATTCCAGAAGTTCGTAAAAAAAATTAGGAAAAATGAGAAACAATAGGACAAGGAGTTACATCCGGTTTCACGGCGAAAATAGACGAACGAAGCGAAAATAAATTACTCACGTCTGCAAATATCGAGTGTGACACTTTCTTTCTCACGGAGTGGTTTTTTTTCCGTGCCAGAAGTTCGTAAAACAATTAGGAAAAATCAGAAAAAATAGGACAAGGAGTTACATTTGGTTTCACGGCGAAAATAGACGAACGAAGCGGAAATAAATTACTCACGTCTGCAATTATCTAGTGTGACACTTTCTTTACACAAAGTGGTTTTCTTTTCATGCCAGAAGTGCATTGAAAAATTAGGAAAAATTATAAAAAATAGGACAAGGAGTTACATCCGGTTTCACGGCGAAAATAGACGAACGAAGCGGAAATAAATTACTCACGTCTGCAATTATCTAGTGTAACACTTTCTTTCCACGGAGTGGTTTTCTCTTCATGCCAGAAGTTCGTAAAAAAATTAGGAAAAATGAGAAAAAATAGGACGAGGAGTTACATTCGGTTTCACGGCGAAAATAGACGAACGAAGCGGAAATAAATTACTCACGTCTGCAATTATCTAGTGTAACACTTTCTTTCCACGGAGTGGTTTTCTTTTCATGCCAGAAGTGCATCAAAAAATTAGGAAAAATTAGAAAAAATAGGACAAGGAGTTAGATTCGGTTTCACGGCGAAAATAGACGAACGAAGCGGAAATAAATTACTCACGTCTGCAATTATCTAGTGTGACACTTTCGTTTCACGAAGTGGTTTTCTTTTCATGCCAGAAGTGCATCAAAAAATTAGGCAAAATTAGAAAAAATGGGACAAGGAGTTACATCCGGTTTCACGGCGAAAATAGACGAACGAAGCGGAAATAAATTACTCACGTCTGCAATAATCGAGTGTGACACTTTCTTTCTCACGAAGTGGTTTTCTTTTCATTTCAGAAGTTCGTAAAAAAATTAGGAAAAATGAAAAAAAATAGGACAAGAAGTAACATCCGGTTTCACGGCGAAAATAGACGTACGAAGCGGAAATAAATTACTCACGTCTGCAATTATCGAGTGTGACACTTTCTTTTTCACGGAGTGGTTTTCTTTTCATGCCAGAGGTTCGTAACAAAATTGGGAAAGATTAGATAAAATAGGACAAGGAGTTACATCCGGTTTCACGGCGAAAATAGACGAACGAAGAGGAAATAAATTACTCACGTCTGCAATTATCGAGTGTGACACTTTCTTTTTCACAGAGTGGTTTTCTTTTCATTCCAGAAGTTCGTAAAAAAATTGGGAAGAATTAGAAAAAATTGGACAAGGAGTCACATCCGGTTTCACGGCGAAAATAGACGTACGAAGCGGAAATAAATTACTCACGTCTGCAATTATCAAGTGTGACACTTTCTTTTCACGGAGTGGTTTTTTTTCCATGCCAAAAGTTCGTAAAAAAATTGGGAAAAATTAGAAAAAATAGGACAAGGAGTTACATCCGGTTTCACGGCGAAAATAGACGAACGTAGCGTAAATAAATTACTCACGTCTGCAATTATCGAGTGTGACACTTTCTTCCTCACGGAGTGGTTTTCTTTCCGTGCCAGAAGTTCGTAAAACAATTAGGAAAAATCAGAAAAAATAGGACAAGGAGTTACATTTGGTTTCACGGCGAAAATAGACGAACGAAGCGGAAATAAATTACTCACGTCTGCAATTATCTAGTGTGACACTTTCTTTACACGGAGTGGTTTTCTTTTCATGCCAGAAGTGGATCAAAAAATTAGGAAAAATTAGAAAAAATAGGACAAGGAGTTACATCCGGTTTCACGGCGAAAATAGACGAACGAAGCGGAAATAAATTACTCACGTCTGCAATTGTCCAGTGTGACACTTCCTTTTCACGGAGTGGTTTTCTTTTTACGCCAGAAGTTCGTCAAAATATTAGGAAAAATGAGAAAAAATAGGACAAGGAGTTACATCCGGTTTCACGGCGAAAATAGACGAACGAAGCGGAAATAAATTACTCACGTCTGCAATTATCTAGTGTAACACTTTCTTTCCACGAAGTGGTTTTCTCTTCATGCCAGAAGTTCGTGAAAAAATTAGGAAAAATGAGAAAAAATAGGACAAGGAGTTACATTCGGTTTCACGGCGAAAATAGACGAACGAAGCGAAAATAAATTACTCACGTCTGCAAATATCGAGTGTGACACTTTCTCTTCATGGAGTGGTTTTCTTTCCATACCAGAAGTTCGTAAAAAAATTAGTAAAAATTTGAAAAAATAGGACAAGGAGTTACATCCGGTTTCACGGCGAAAATAGACGAACGAAGCGGAAATAAATTACTCACGTCTGCAATTGTCCAGTGTGACACTTTCTTTTCACGCAGTGATTTTCTTTTTACGCCAGAAGTGCATCAAAAAATTAGGAAAAATTAGAAAAAATAGGACAAGGAGTTACATCCGGTTTCACGGCGAAAATAGACGAACGAAGCGGAAATAAATTACTCACGTCTGCAATTGTCCAGTGTGACACTTTCTTTTCACGGAGTGGTTTTCTTTTTACGCCAGAAGTTCGTCAAAATATTAGGAAAAATGAGAAAAAATAGGACAAGGAGTTACATCCGGTTTCACGGCGAAAATAGACGAACGAAGCGGAAATAAATTACTCACGTCTGCAATTATCTAGTGTAACACTTTCTTTCCACGAAGTGGTTTTCTCTTCATGCCAGAAGTTCGTGAAAAAATTAGGAAAAATGAGAAAAAATAGGACAAGGAGTTACATTCGGTTTCACGGCGAAAATAGACGAACGAAGCGAAAATAAATTACTCACGTCTGCAAATATCGAGTGTGACACTTTCTCTTCATGGAGTGGTTTTCTTTCCATACCAGAAGTTCGTAAAAAAATTAGTAAAAATTTGAAAAAATAGGACAAGGAGTTACATCCGGTTTCACGGCGAAAATAGACGAACGAAGCGGAAATAAATTACTCACGTCTGCAATTGTCCAGTGTGACACTTTCTTTTCACGGAGTGATTTTCTTTTTACGCCAGAAGTTCGTCAAAAAATTAGGAAAAATTAGAAAAAATAGGACAAGGAGTTACATCCGGTTTCACGGCGAAAATAGACGAACGAAGCGGAAATAAATTACTCACGTCTGCAATTGTCCAGTGTGACACTTTCTTTTCACGGAGTGGTTTTCTTTTTACGCCAGAAGTTCGTCAAAATATTAGGAAAAATGAGAAAAAATAGGACAAGGAGTTACATCCGGTTTCACGGCGAAAATAGACGAACGAAACGGAAATAAATTACTCACGTCTGCAATTATCTAGTGTAACACTTTCATTCCACGAAGTGGTTTTCTCTTCATGCCAGAAGTTCGTGAAAAAATTAGGAAAAATGAGAAAAAATAGGACAAGGAGTTACATTCGGTTTCACGGCGAAAATAGACGAACGAAGCGAAAATAAATTACTCACGTCTGCAAATATCGAGTGTGACACTTTCTCTTCATGGAGTGGTTTTCTTTTCATACCAGAAGTTCGTAAAAAAATTAGTAAAAATTTGAAAAAATAGGACAAGGAGTTACATCCGGTTTCACGGCGAAAATAGACGAACGAAGCGGAAATAAATTACTCACGTCTGCAATTGTCCAGTGTGACACTTTCTTTTCACGGAGTGATTTTCTTTTTACGCCAGAAGTTCGTCAAAAAATTAGGAAAAATTAGAAAAAATAGGACAAGGAGTTACATCCGGTTTCACGGCGAAAATAGAAGAACGAAGCGGAAATAAATTACTCACGTCTGCAATTATCTAGTGTGACACTTTCTTTCCACGGAGTGGTTTTCTCTTCATGCCAGAAGTTCGTAAAAAAATTAGGAAAAATGAGAAAAAATAGGACAAGGAGTTACATTAGGTTTCACGGCGAAAATAGACGAACGAAGCGGAAATAAATTACTCACGTCTGCAATTATCAAGTGTGACTTTTTCTTTTCACGGAGTGGTTTTCTTTTCATACCAGAAGTGCATCAAAAAATTAGGAAAAATTAGAAAAAATAGGACAAGGAGTTACATTCGGTTTCACGGCGAAAATAGACGAACGAAGCGGAAATAAATTACTCACGTCTGCAATTATCTAGTGTGACACTTTCGTTTCACGAAGTGGTTTTCTTTCCATGCCAGAAGTGCATCAAAAAATTAGGCAAAATTAGAAAAAATGGGACAAGGAGTTACATCCGGTTTCACGGCGAAAATAGACGAACGAAGCGGAAATAAATTACTCACGTCTGCAATTATCGAGTGTGACACTTTCTTTCTCACGGAGTGGTTTTCTTTTCATTCCAGAAGTTCGTAAAAAAATTAGGAAAAATGAGAAAAAATAGGACAAGAAGTAACATCCGGTTTCACGGCGAAAATAGACGTACGAAGCGGAAATAAATTACTCACGTCTGCAATTATCGAGTGTGACACTTTATTTTTCACGGAGTGGTTTTCTTTTCATGCCAGAGGTTCGTAACAAAATTGGGAAAGATTAGATAAAATAGGACAAGGAGTTACATCCGGTTTCACGGCGAAAATAGACGAACGAAGAGGAAATAAATTACTCACGTCTGCAATTATCGAGTGTGACACTTTCTTTCTCACAGAGTGGTTTTCTTCTCGTGCCAGAAGTTTGTAAAAAAATTAGGAAGAATTAGAAAAAATTGGACAAGGAGTCACATCCGGTTTCACGGCGAAAATAGACGTACGAAGCGGAAATAAATTACTCACGTCTGCAATTATCAAGTGTGACACTTTCTTTTCACGGAGTGGTTTTTTTTTCATGCCAAAAGTTCGTCAAAAAATTGGGAAAAATGAGAAAAAATAGGACAAGGAGTTACATCCGGTTTCACGGCGAAAATAGACGAACGTAGTGTAAATAAATTACTCACGTCTGCAATTATCGAGTGTGACACTTTCTTTCTCACGGAGTGGTTTTCTTTCCGTGCCAGAAGTTCGTAAAACAATTAGGAAAAATCAGAAAAAATAGGACAAGGAGTTACATTTGGTTTCACGGCGAAAATAGACGAACGAAGCGGAAATGAATTACTCACGTCTGCAATTATCTAGTGTGACACTTTCTTTACACGAAGTGGTTTTCTTTTCATGCCAGAAGTGCATCAAAAAATTAGGAAAAATTATAAAAAATAGGACAAGGAGTTACATCCGGTTTCACGGCGAAAATAGACGAACGAAGCGGAAATAAATTACTCACGTCTGCAATTATCTAGTGTAACACTTTCTTTCCACGGAGTGGTTTTCTCTTCATGCCAGAAGTTCGTAAAAAAATTAGGAAAAATGAGAAAAAATAGGACAAGGAGTTACATTCGGTTTCACGGCGAAAATAGACGAACGAAGCGGAAATAAATTACTCACGTCTGCAATTATCTAGTGTGACTTTTTCTTTTCACGGAAGGGTTTTCTTTTCATGCCAGAAGTGCATCAAAAGATTAGGAAAAATTAGAAAAAATAGGACAAGGAGTTACATTCGGTTTCACGGCGAAAATAGACGAACGAAGCGGAAATAAATTACTCACGTCTGCAATTATCTAGTGTGACACTTTCGTTTCACGAAGTGGTTTTCTTTTCATGCCAGAAGTGCATCAAAAAATTAGGCAAAATTAGAAAAAATGGGACAAGGAGTTACATCCGGTTTCACGGCGAAAATAGACGAACGAAGCGGAAATAAATTACTCACGTCTGCAATTGTCCAGTGTGACACTTTCTTTTCACGGAGTGATTTTCTTTTTACGCCAGAAGTTCGTCAAAAAATTAGGAAAAATTAGAAAAAATAGGACAAGGAGTTACATCCGGTTTCACGGCGAAAATAGAAGAACGAAGCGGAAATAAATTACTCACGTCTGCAATTATCTAGTGTGACACTTTCTTTCCACGAAGTGGTTTTCTCTTCATGCCAGAAGTTCGTAAAAAAATTAGGAAAAATGAGAAAAAATAGGACAAGGAGTTACATTAGGTTTCACGGCGAAAATAGACGAACGAAGCGGAAATAAATTACTCACGTCTGCAATTATCTAGTGTGACTTTTTCTTTTCACGAAGTGGTTTTCTTTTCATGCCAGAAGTGCATCAAAAAATTAGGAAAAATTAGAAAAAATAGGACAAGGAGTTACATTCGGTTTCACGGCGAAAATAGACGAACGAAGCGGAAATAAATTACTCACGTCTGCAATTATCTAGTGTGACACTTTCGTTTCACGAAGTGGTTTTCTTCTCATGCCAGAAGTGCATCAAAAAATTAGGCAAAATTAGAAAAAATGGGACAAGGAGTTACATCCGGTTTCACGGCGAAAATAGACGAACGAAGCGGAAATAAATTACTCACGTCTGCAATTATCGAGTGTGACACTTTCTTTCTCACGGAGTGGTTTTCTTTTCATTCCAGAAGTTCGTAAAAAAATTAGAAAAAATGAGAAAAAATAGGACAAGAAGTAACATCCGGTTTCACGGCGAAAATAGACGTACGAAGCGGAAATAAATTACTCACGTCTGCAATTATCGAGTGTGACACTTTCTTTTTCACAGAGTGGTTTTCTTTTCATGCCAGAGGTTCGTAACAAAATTGGGAAAGATTAGATAAAATAGGACAAGGAGTTACATCCGGTTTCACGGCGAAAATAGACGAACGAAGTGGAAATAAATTACTCACGTCTGCAATTATCTAGTGTGACACTTTCGTTTCACGAAGTGGTTTTCTTTTCATGCCAGAAGTGCATCAAAAAATTAGGCAAAATTAGAAAAAATGGGACAAGGAGTTACATCCGGTTTCACGGCGAAAATAGACGAACGAAGCGGAAATAAATTACTCACGTCTGCAATTATCGAGTGTGACACTTTCTTTCTCACGGAGTGGTTTTCTTTTCATTCCAGAAGTTCGTAAAAAAATTAGGAAAAATGAGAAAAAATAGGACAAGAAGTAACATCCGGTTTCACGGCGAAAATAGACGTACGAAGCGGAAATAAATTACTCACGTCTGCAATTATCGAGTGTGACACTTTATTTTTCACGGAGTGGTTTTCTTTTCATGCCAGAGGTTCGTAACAAAATTGGGAAAGATTAGATAAAATAGGACAAGGAGTTACATCCGGTTTCACGGCGAAAATAGACGAACGAAGAGGAAATAAATTACTCACGTCTGCAATTATCGAGTGTGACACTTTCTTTCTCACAGAGTGGTTTTCTTCTCGTGCCAGAAGTTCGTAAAAAAATTAGGAAGAATTAGAAAAAATTGGACAAGGAGTCACATCCGGTTTCACGGCGAAAATAGACGTACGAAGCGGAAATAAATTACTCACGTCTGCAATTATCAAGTGTGACACTTTCTTTTCACGGAGTGGTTTTTTTTTCATGCCAAAAGTTCGTCAAAAAATTGGGAAAAATGAGAAAAAATAGGACAAGGAGTTACATCCGGTTTCACGGCGAAAATAGACGAACGTAGTGTAAATAAATTACTCACGTCTGCAATTATCGAGTGTGACACTTTCTTTCTCACGGAGTGGTTTTCTTTCCGTGCCAGAAGTTCGTAAAACAATTAGGAAAAATCAGAAAAAATAGGACAAGGAGTTACATTTGGTTTCACGGCGAAAATAGACGAACGAAGCGGAAATGAATTACTCACGTCTGCAATTATCTAGTGTGACACTTTCTTTACACGAAGTGGTTTTCTTTTCATGCCAGAAGTGCATCAAAAAATTAGGAAAAATTATAAAAAATAGGACAAGGAGTTACATCCGGTTTCACGGCGAAAATAGACGAACGAAGCGGAAATAAATTACTCACGTCTGCAATTATCTAGTGTAACACTTTCTTTCCACGGAGTGGTTTTCTCTTCATGCCAGAAGTTCGTAAAAAAATTAGGAAAAATGAGAAAAAATAGGACAAGGAGTTACATTCGGTTTCACGGCGAAAATAGACGAACGAAGCGGAAATAAATTACTCACGTCTGCAATTATCTAGTGTGACTTTTTCTTTTCACGGAAGGGTTTTCTTTTCATGCCAGAAGTGCATCAAAAGATTAGGAAAAATTAGAAAAAATAGGACAAGGAGTTACATTCGGTTTCACGGCGAAAATAGACGAACGAAGCGGAAATAAATTACTCACGTCTGCAATTATCTAGTGTGACACTTTCGTTTCACGAAGTGGTTTTCTTTTCATGCCAGAAGTGCATCAAAAAATTAGGCAAAATTAGAAAAAATGGGACAAGGAGTTACATCCGGTTTCACGGCGAAAATAGACGAACGAAGCGGAAATAAATTACTCACGTCTGCAATTGTCCAGTGTGACACTTTCTTTTCACGGAGTGATTTTCTTTTTACGCCAGAAGTTCGTCAAAAAATTAGGAAAAATTAGAAAAAATAGGACAAGGAGTTACATCCGGTTTCACGGCGAAAATAGAAGAACGAAGCGGAAATAAATTACTCACGTCTGCAATTATCTAGTGTGACACTTTCTTTCCACGAAGTGGTTTTCTCTTCATGCCAGAAGTTCGTAAAAAAATTAGGAAAAATGAGAAAAAATAGGACAAGGAGTTACATTAGGTTTCACGGCGAAAATAGACGAACGAAGCGGAAATAAATTACTCACGTCTGCAATTATCTAGTGTGACTTTTTCTTTTCACGAAGTGGTTTTCTTTTCATGCCAGAAGTGCATCAAAAAATTAGGAAAAATTAGAAAAAATAGGACAAGGAGTTACATTCGGTTTCACGGCGAAAATAGACGAACGAAGCGGAAATAAATTACTCACGTCTGCAATTATCTAGTGTGACACTTTCGTTTCACGAAGTGGTTTTCTTCTCATGCCAGAAGTGCATCAAAAAATTAGGCAAAATTAGAAAAAATGGGACAAGGAGTTACATCCGGTTTCACGGCGAAAATAGACGAACGAAGCGGAAATAAATTACTCACGTCTGCAATTATCGAGTGTGACACTTTCTTTCTCACGGAGTGGTTTTCTTTTCATTCCAGAAGTTCGTAAAAAAATTAGAAAAAATGAGAAAAAATAGGACAAGAAGTAACATCCGGTTTCACGGCGAAAATAGACGTACGAAGCGGAAATAAATTACTCACGTCTGCAATTATCGAGTGTGACACTTTCTTTTTCACAGAGTGGTTTTCTTTTCATGCCAGAGGTTCGTAACAAAATTGGGAAAGATTAGATAAAATAGGACAAGGAGTTACATCCGGTTTCACGGCGAAAATAGACGAACGAAGAGGAAATAAATTACTCACGTCTGCAATTATCGAGTGTGACACTTTCTTTCTCACAGAGTGGTTTTCTTTTCATTCCAGAAGTTCGTAAAAAAATTAGGAAGAATTAGAAAAAATTGGACAAGGAGTCACATCCGGTTTCACGGCGAAAATAGACGTACGAAGCGGAAATAAATTACTCACGTCTGCAATTATCAAGTGTGACACTTTCTTTTCACGGAGTGGTTTTTTTTTCATGCCAAAAGTTCGTAAAAAAATTGGGAAAAATTAGAAAAAATAGGACAAGGAGTTACATCCGGTTTCACGGCGAAAATAGACGAACGAAGCGAAAATAAATTACTCACGTCTGCAATTATCGAGTGTGACACTTTCTTTCTCACAGAGTGGTTTTCTTTCCGTGCCAGAAGTTCGTAAAACAATTAGGAAAAATCAGAAAAAATAGGACAAGGAGTTACATTTGGTTTCACGGCGAAAATAGACGAACGAAGCGGAAATAAATTACTCACGTCTGCAATTATCTAGTGTGACACTTTCTTTACACGAAGTGATTTCCTTTTCATGCCAGAAGTGCATCAAAAAATTAGGAAAAATTAGAAAAAATAGGACAAGGAGTTACATCCGGTTTCACGGCGAAAATAGACGAACGAAGCGGAAATATATTACTCACGTCTGCAATTGTCCAGTGTGACACTTTCTTTTCACGGAGTGGTTTTCTTTTTACGCCAGAAGTTCGTCAGAATATTAGGAAAAATGAGAAAAAATAGGACAAGGAGTTACATCCGGTTTCACGGCGAAAATAGACGAACGAAGCGGGAATAAATTACTCACGTCTGCAATTATCTAGTGTAACACTTTCTTTCCACGAAGTGGTTTTCTCTTCATGCCAGAAGTTCGTGAAAAAATTAGGAAAAATGAGAAAAAATAGGACAAGGAGTTACATTCGGTTTCACGGCGAAAATAGACGAACGAAGCGGAAATAAATTACTCACGTCTGCAATTATCTAGTGTGACTTTTTCTTTTCACGGAGTGGTTTTCTTTTCATGCCAGAAGTGCATCAAAGAATTAGGAAAAATTAGAAAAAATAGGACAAGGAGTTACATTCGGTTTCACGGCGAAAATAGACGAACGAAGCGGAAATAAATTACTCACGTCTGCAATTATCTAGTGTGACACTTTCTTTTCACGAAGTGGTTTTCTTTTCATGCCAGAAGTGCATCAAAAAATTAGGAAAAATTAGAAAAAATGGGACAAGGAGTTACATCCGGTTTCACGGCGAAAATAGACGAACGAAGCGGAAATAAATTACTCACGTCTGCAATTATCGAGTGTGACACTTTCTTTCTCACGGAGTGGTTTTCTTTTCATTCCAGAAGTTCGTAAAAAAAATTAGGAAAAATGAGAAACAATAGGACAAGGAGTTACATCCGGTTTCACGGCGAAAATAGACGAACGAAGCGAAAATAAATTACTCACGTCTGCAAATATCGAGTGTGACACTTTCTCTTCATGGAGTGGTTTTCTTTTCATACCAGAAGTTCGTAAAAAAATTAGTAAAAATTTGAAAAAATAGGACAAGGAGTTACATCCGGTTTCACGGCGAAAATAGACGAACGAAGCGGAAATAAATTACTCACGTCTGCAATTGTCCAGTGTGACACTTTCTTTTCACGGAGTGATTTTCTTTTCACGCCAGAAGTTCGTCAAAAAATTAGGAAAAATTAGAAAAAATAGGACAAGGAGTTACATCCGGTTTCACGGCGAAAATAGAAGAACGAAGCGGAAATAAATTACTCACGTCTGCAATTATCTAGTGTGACACTTTCTTTCCACGGAGTGGTTTTCTCTTCATGCCAGAAGTTCGTAAAAAAATTAGGAAAAATGAGAAAAAATAGGACAAGGAGTTACATTCGGTTTCACGGCGAAAATAGACGAACGAAGCGAAAATAAATTACTCACGTCTGCAAATATCGAGTGTGACACTTTCTCTTCATGGAGTGGTTTTCTTTTCATACCAGAAGTTCGTAAAAAAATTATAAAAAATGACAAAAAATAGGACAAGAAGTAACATCCGGTTTCACGGCGAAAATAGACGTACGAAGCGGAAATAAATTACTCACGTCTGCAATTATCGAGTGTGACACTTTCTTTTTCACAGAGTGGTTTTCTTTTCATGCCAGAGGTTCGTAACAAAATTGGGAAAGATTAGATAAAATAGGACAAGGAGTTACATCCGGTTTCACGGCGAAAATAGACGAACGAAGAGGAAATAAATTACTCACGTCTGCAATTATCGAGTGTGACACTTTCTTTCTCACAGAGTGGTTTTCTTTTCATTCCAGAAGTTCGTAAAAAAATTAGGAAGAATTAGAAAAAATTGGACAAGGAGTCACATCCGGTTTCACGGCGAAAATAGACGTACGAAGCGGAAATAAATTACTCACGTCTGCAATTATCAAGTGTGACACTTTCTTTTCACGGAATGGTTTTTTTTTCATGCCAAAAGTTCGTAAAAAAATTGGGAAAAATTAGAAAAAATAGGACAAGGAGTTACATCCGGTTTCACGGCGAAAATAGACGAACGAAGCGAAAATAAATTACTCACGTCTGCAATTATCGAGTGTGACACTTTCTTTCTCACAGAGTGGTTTTCTTTCCGTGCCAGAAGTTCGTAAAACAATTAGGAAAAATCAGAAAAAATAGGACAAGGAGTTACATTTGATTTCACGGCGAAAATAGACGAACGAAGCGGAAATAAATTACTCACGTCTGCAATTATCTAGTGTGACACTTTCTTTACACGAAGTGGTTTCCTTTTCATGCCAGAAGTGCATCAAAAAATTAGGAAAAATTAGAAAAAATAGGACAAGGAGTTACATCCGGTTTCGAGGCGAAAATAGACGAACGAAGCGGAAATATATTACTCACGTCTGCAATTGTCCAGTGTGACACTTTCTTTTCACGGAGTGGTTTTCTTTTTACGCCAGAAGTTCGTCAAAATATTAGGAAAAATGAGAAAAAATAGGACAAGGAGTTACATCCGGTTTCACGGCGAAAATAGACGAACGAAGCGGGAATAAATTACTCACGTCTGCAATTATCTAGTGTAACACTTTCTTTCCACGAAGTGGTTTTCTCTTCATGCCAGAAGTTCGTGAAAAAATTAGGAAAAATGAGAAAAAATAGGACAAGGAGTTACATTCGGTTTCACGGCGAAAATAGACGAACGAAGCGGAAATAAATTACTCACGTCTGCAATTATCTAGTGTGACTTTTTCTTTTCACGGAGTGGTTTTCTTTTCATGCCAGAAGTGCATCAAAGAATTAGGAAAAATTAGAAAAAATAGGACAAGGAGTTACATTCGGTTTCACGGCGAAAATAGACGAACGAAGCGGAAATAAATTACTCACGTCTGCAATTATCTAGTGTGACACTTTCTTTTCACGAAGTGGTTTTCTTTTCATGCCAGAAGTGCATCAAAAAATTAGGAAAAATTAGAAAAAATGGGACAAGGAGTTACATCCGGTTTCACGGCGAAAATAGACGAACGAAGCGGAAATAAATTACTCACGTCTGCAATTATCGAGTGTGACACTTTCTTTCTCACGGAGTGGTTTTCTTTTCATTCCAGAAGTTCGTAAAAAAAATGAGGAAAAATGAGAAACAATAGGACAAGGAGTTACATCCGGTTTCACGGCGAAAATAGACGAACGAAGCGAAAATAAATTACTCACGTCTGCAAATATCGAGTGTGACACTTTCTCTTCATGGAGTGGTTTTCTTTTCATACCAGAAGTTCGTAAAAAAATTAGTAAAAATTTGAAAAAATAGGACAAGGAGTTACATCCGGTTTCACGGCGAAAATAGACGAACGAAGCGGAAATAAATTACTCACGTCTGCAATTGTCCAGTGTGACACTTTCTTTTCACGGAGTGATTTTCTTTTTACGCCAGAAGTTCGTCAAAAAATTAGGAAAAATTAGAAAAAATAGGACAAGGAGTTACATCCGGTTTCACGGCGAAAATAGAAGAACGAAGCGGAAATAAATTACTCACGTCTGCAATTATCTAGTGTGACACTTTCTTTCCACGGAGTGGTTTTCTCTTCATGCCAGAAGTTCGTAAAAAAATTAGGAAAAATGAGAAAAAATAGGACAAGGAGTTACATTCGGTTTCACGGCGAAAATAGACGAACGAAGCGGAAATAAATTACTCACGTCTGCAATTATCTAGTGTGACACTTTCTTTCCACGGAGTGGTTTTCTTTTCATGCCAGAAGTGCATCAAAAAATTAGGAAAAATTAGAAAAAATAGGACAAGGAGTTACATCCGGTTTCACGGCGTAAATAGACGAACGAAGCGGAAATAAATTACTCACGTCTGCAATTATCGAGTGTGTCACTTTCTTTTCACGGAGTGGTATTTTTTTCATGCCAGAAGTTTGTAAAAAAATTAGGAAAAATTAGAAAAAATAGGACAAGGAGTTACATCCGGTTTCACGGCGAAAATAGACGAACGTAGCGGAAATAAATTACTCACGTCTGCAATTATCGAGTGTGACACTTTCTTTTTCACGGAGTGGTTTTCTTTTCATGCCAGAGGTTCGTAACAAAATTAGGAAAAATTAGATAAAATAGGACAAGGAGTTACATCCGGTTTCACGGCGAAAATAGACGAACGAAGCGGGAATAAATTACTCACGTCTGCAATCATCTAGTGTGACACTTTCTTTTCACGGAGTGGTTTTCTTTTCGTGCAAGAAGTTCGTAAAAAAATTAGGAAAAATCAGAAAAAATAGGACAAGGAGTCACATCCGGTTTCACGGCGAAAATAGACGTACGAAGCGGAAATAAATTACTCACGTCTGCAATTATCGAGTGTGACACTTTCTTTCTCACGGAGTGGTTTTCTTCTCATTCCAGAAGTTCGTAAAAAAATTAGGAAAAATTAGAAAAAATAGGACAAGGAGTCACATCCGGTTTCACGGCGAAAATAGACGTACGAAGCGGAAATAAATTACTCACGTCTGCAATTATCGAGTGTGACACTTTCTTTTTCACGGAGTGGTTTTCTCTTCATGCCAGAGGTTCGTAACAAAATTAGGAAAGATTAGATAAAATAGGACAAGGAGTTACATCCGGTTTCACGGCGAAAATAGACGAACGAAGAGGAAATAAATTACTCACGTCTGCAATTATCGAGTGTGACACTTTGTTTCTCACAGAGTGGTTTTCTTTTCATTCCAGAAGTTCGTCAAAAAATTAGGAAGAATTAGAAAAAATTGGACAAGGAGTCACATCCGGTTTCACGGCGAAAATAGACGTACGAAGCGGAAATAAATTACTCACGTCTGCAATTATCAAGTGTGACACTTTCTTTTCACGGAGTGGTTTTTTTTTCATGCCAAAAGTTCGTAAAAAAATTGGGAAAAATTAGAAAAAATAGGACAAGGAGTTACATCCGGTTTCACGGGGAAAATAGACGAACGTAGCGTAAATAAATTACTCACGTCTGCAATTATCGAGTGTGACACTTTCTTTCTCACGGAGTGGTTTTCTTTCCGTGCCAGAAGTTCGTAAAACAATTAGGAAAAATCAGAAAAAATAGGACAAGGAGTTACATTTGGTTTCACGGCGAAAATAGACGAACGAAGCGGAAATAAATTACTCACGTCTGCAATTATCTAGTGTGACACTTTCTTTACATGAAGTGGTTTTCTTTTCATGCCAGAAGTGCATCAAAAAATTAGGAAAAATTACAAAAAATAGGACAAGGAGTTACATCCGGTTTCACGGCGAAAATAGACGAACGAAGCGGAAATAAATTACTCACGTCTGCAATTATCTAGTGTAACACTTTCTTTCCACGGAGTGGTTTTCTCTTCATGCCAGAAGTTCGTAAAAAAATTAGGAAAAATGAGAAAAAATAGGACAAGGAGTTACATTCGGTTTCACGGCGAAAATAGACGAACGAAGCGGAAATAAATTACTCACGTCTGCAATTATCTAGTGTGACTTTTTCTTTTCACGGAATGGTTTTCTTTTCATGCCAGAAGTGCATCAAAAAATTAGGAAAAATTAGAAAAAATAGGACAAGGAGTTACATTCGGTTTCACGGCGAAAATAGACGAACGAAGCGGAAATAAATTACTCACGTCTGCAATTATCTAGTGTGACACTTTCGTTTCACGAAGTGGTTTTCTTTTCATGCCAGAAGTGCATCAAAAAATTAGGCAAAATTAGAAAAAATGGGACAAGGAGTTACATCCGGTTTCACGGCGAAAATAGACGAACGAAGCGGAAATAAATTACTCACGTCTGCAATTGTCCAGTGTGACACTTTCTTTTCACGGAGTGGTTTTCTTTTTACGCCAGAAGTTCGTCAAAATATTAGGAAAAATGAGAAAAAAAAGGACAAGGAGTTACATCCGGTTTCACGGCGAAAATAGACGAACGAAGCGGAAATAAATTACTCACGTCTGCAATTATCTAGTGTAACACTTTCTTTCCACGAAGTGGTTTTCTCTTCATGCCAGAAGTTCGTGAAAAAATTAGGAAAAATGAGAAAAAATAGGACAAGGAGTTACATTCGGTTTCACGGCGAAAATAGACGAACGAAGCGGAAATAAATTACTCACGTCTGCAATTATCTAGTGTGACTTTTTCTTTTCACGGAGTGGTTTTCTTTTCATGCCAGAAGTGCATCAAAAAATTAGGAAAAATTAGAAAAAATAGGACAAGGAGTTACATCCGGTTTCACGGCGTAAATAGACGAACGAAGCGGAAATAAATTACTCACGTCTGCAATTATCGAGTGTGTCACTTTCTTTTCACGGAGTGGTTTTTTTTTCATGCCAGAAGTTTGTAAAAAAATTAGGAAAAATTAGAAAAAATAGGACAAGGAGTTACATCCGGTTTCACGGCGAAAATAGACGAACGTAGCGGAAATAAATTACTCACGTCTGCAATTATCGAGTGTGACACTTTCTTTTTCACGGAGTGGTTTCTTTTTCATGCCAGAGGTTCGTAACAAAATTAGGAAAAATTAGATAAAATAGGACAAGGAGTTACATCCGGTTTCACGGCGAAAATAGACGAACGAAGCGGAAATAAATTACTCACGTCTGCAATCATCTAGTGTAACACTTTCTTTTCACGGAGTGGTTTTCTTTTCGTGCTAGAAGTTCGTAAAAAAATTAGGAAAAATCAGAAAAAATAGGACAAGGAGTTACATCCGGTTTCACGGCGAAAATAGACGAACGTAGCGGAAATAAATTACTCACGTCTGCAATTATTGAGTGTGACACTTTCTTTCTCACGGAGTGGTTTTCTTTTCATTCCAGAAGTTCGTAAAGAAATTAGGAAAAATTAGAAAAAATAGGACAAGGAGTCACATCCGGTTTCACGGCGAAAATAGACGTACGAAGCGGAAATAAATTACTCACGTCTGCAATTATCGAGTGTGACACTTTCTTTTTCACGGAGTGGTTTTCTTTTCATGCCAGAAGTGCATCAAAAAATTAGGCAAAATTAGAAAAAATGGGACAAGGAGTTACATCCGGTTTCACGGCGAAAATAGACGAACGAAGCGGAAATAAATTACTCACGTCTGCAATTATCGAGTGTGACACTTTCTTTCTCACGGAGTGGTTTTCTTTTCATTCCAGAAGTTCGTAAAAAAATTAGGAAAAATGAGAAAAAATAGGACAAGAAGTAACATCCGGTTTCACGGCGAAAATAGACGTACGAAGCGGAAATAAATTAATCACGTCTGCAATTATCGAGTGTGACACTTTCTTTTTAACGGAGTGGTTTTCTTTTCATGCCAGAGGTTCGTAACAAAATTGGGAAAGATTAGATAAAATAGGACAAGGAGTTACATCCGGTTTCACGGCGAAAATAGACGAACGAAGAGGAAATAAATTACTCACGTCTGCAATTATCGAGTGTGACACTTTCTTTCTCACAGAGTGGTTTTCTTTTCATTCCAGAAGTTCGTAAAAAAATTAGGAAGAATTAGAAAAAATTGGACAAGGAGTCACATCCGGTTTCACGGCGAAAATAGACGTACGAAGCGGAAATAAATTACTCACGTCTGCAATTATCAAGTGTGACACTTTCTTTTCACGGAGTGGTTTTTTTTTCATGCCAAAAGTTCGTAAAAAAATTGGGAAAAATTAGAAAAAATAGGACAAGGAGTTACATCCGGTTTCACGGCGAAAATAGACGAACGAAGCGAAAATAAATTACTCACGTCTGCAATTATCGAGTGTGACACTTTCTTTCTCACAGAGTGGTTGTCTTTCCGTGCCACAAGTTCGTAAAACAATTAGGAAACATCAGAAAAAATAGGACAAGGAGTTACATTTGCTTTCACGGCGAAAATAGACGAACGAAGCGGAAATAAATTACTCACGTCTGCAATTATCTAGTGTGACACTTTCTTTACACGAAGTGGTTTTCTTTTCATGCCAGAAGTGCATCAAAAAATTAGGAAAAATTAGAAAAAATAGGACAAGGAGTTACATCCGGTTTCACGGCGAAAATAGACGAACGAAGCGGAAATATATTACTCACGTCTGCAATTGTCCAGTGTGACACTTTCTTTTCACGGAGTGGTTTTCTTTTTACGCCAGAAGTTCGTCAAAATATTAGGAAAAATGAGAAAAAATAGGACAAGGAGTTACATCCGGTTTCACGGCGAAAATAGACGAACGAAGCGGAAATAAATTACTCACGTCTGCAATTATCTAGTGTAACACTTTCTTTCCACGAAGTGGTTTTCTCTTCATGCCAGAAGTTCGTGAAAAAATTAGGAAAAATGAGAAAAAATAGGACAAGGAGTTACATTCGGTTTCACGGCGAAAATAGACGAACGAAGCGGAAATAAATTACTCACGTCTGCAATTATCTAGTGTGACTTTTTCTTTTCACGGAGTGGTTTTCTTTTCATGCCAGAAGTGCATCAAAAAATTAGGAAAAATTAGAAAAAATAGGACAAGGAGTTACATTCGGTTTCACGGCGAAAATAGACGAACGAAGCGGAAATAAATTACTCACGTCTGCAATTATCTAGTGTGACACTTTCTTTTCACAAAGTGGTTTTCTTTTCATGCCAGAAGTGCATGAAAAAATTAGGAAAAATTAGAAAAAATGGGACAAGGAGTTACATCCGGTTTCACGGCGAAAATAGACGAACGAAGCGGAAATAAATTACTCACGTCTGCAATTATCGAGTGTGACACTTTCTTTCTCACGGAGTGGTTTTCTTTTCATTCCAGAAGTTCGTAAAAAAAATTAGGAAAAATGAGAAACAATAGGACAAGGAGTTACATCCGGTTTCACGGCGAAAATAGACGAACGAAGCGAAAATAAATAACTCACGTCTGCAATTATCGAGTGTGACACTTTCTTTCTCACGGAGTGGTTTTCTTTTCATTCCAGAAGTTCGTAAAAAAAATTAGGAAAAATGAGAAACAATAGGACAAGGAGTTACATCCGGTTTCACGGCGAAAATAGACGAACGAAGCGAAAATAAATTACTCACGTCTGCAAATATCGAGTGTGACACTTTCTCTTCATGGAGTGGTTTTCTTTTCATACCAGAAGTTCGTAAAAAAATTAGTAAAAATTTGAAAAAATAGGACAAGGAGTTACATCCGGTTTCACGGCGAAAATAGACGAACGAAGCGGAAATAAATCACTCACGTCTGCAATTATCTAGTGTGACACTTTCTTTTCACGGAGTGGTTTTCTTTTCATGCCAGAAGTGCATCAAAAAATTAGTAAAAATTAGAAAAAATAGGACAAGGAGTTACATCCGGTTTCACGGCGTAAATAGACGAACGAAGCGGAAATAAATTACTCACGTCTGCAATTATCGAGTGTGTCACTTTCTTTTCACGGAGTGGTTTTTTTTTCATGCCAGAAGTTTGTAAAAAAATTAGGAAAAATTAGAAAAAATAGGACAAGGAGTTACATCCGGTTTCACGGCGAAAATAGACGAACGTAGCGGAAATAAATTACTCACGTCTGCAATTATCGAGTGTGACACTTTCTTTTTCACGGAGTGGTTTTCTTTTCATGCCAGAGGTTCGTAACAAAATTAGGAAAAATTAGATAAAATAGGACAAGGAGTTACATCCGGTTTCACGGCGAAAATAGACGAACGAAGCGAAAATAAATTACTCACGTCTGCAATTATCGAGTGTGACACTTTCTTTCTCACAGAGTGGTTTTCTTTCCGTGCCACAAGTTCGTAAAACAATTAGGAAAAATCAGAAAAAATAGGACAAGGAGTTACATTTGGTTTCACGGCGAAAATAGACGAACGAAGCGGAAATAAATTACTCACGTCTGCAATTATCTAGTGTGACACTTTCTTTACACGAAGTGGTTTTCTTTCCATGCCAGAAGTGCATCAAAAAATTAGGAAAAATTAGAAAAAATAGGACAAGGAGTTACATACGGTTTCACGGCGAAAATAGACGAACGAAGCGGAAATATATTACTCACGTCTGCAATTGTCCAGTGTGACACTTTCTTTTCACGGAGTGGTTTTCTTTTTACGCCAGAAGTTCGTCAAAATATTAGGAAAAATGAGAAAAAATAGGACAAGGAGTTACATCCGGTTTCACGGCGAAAATAGACGAACGAAGCGGAAATAAATTACTCACGTCTGCAATTATCTAGTGTAACACTTTCTTTCCACGAAGTGGTTTTCTCTTCATGCCAGAAGTTCGTGAAAAAATTAGGAAAAATGAGAAAAAATAGGACAAGGAGTTACATTCGGTTTCACGGCGAAAATAGACGAACGAAGCGGAAATAAATTACTCACGTCTGCAATTATCTAGTGTGACTTTTTCTTTTCACGGAGTGGTTTTCTTTTCATGCCAGAAGTGCATCAAAAAATTAGGAAAAATTAAAAAAAATAGGACAAGGAGTTACATTCGGTTTCACGGCGAAAATAGACGAACGAAGCGGAAATAAATTACTCACGTCTGCAATTATCTAGTGTGACACTTTCTTTTCACGAAGTGGTTTTCTTTTCATGCCAGAAGTGCATCAAAAAATTAGGAAAAATTAGAAAAAATGGGACAAGGAGTTACATCCGGTTTCACGGCGAAAATAGACGAACGAAGCGGAAATAAATTACTCACGTCTGCAATTATCGAGTGTGACACTTTCTTTCTCACGGAGTGGTTTTCTTTTCATTCCAGAAGTTCGTAAAAAAAATTAGGAAAAATGAGAAACAATAGGACAAGGAGTTACATCCGGTTTCACGGCGAAAATAGACGAACGAAGCGAAAATAAATAACTCACGTCTGCAATTATCGAGTGTGACACTTTCTTTCTCACGGAGTGGTTTTCTTTTCATTCCAGAAGTTCGTAAAAAAAATTAGGAAAAATGAGAAACAATAGGACAAGGAGTTACATCCGGTTTCACGGCGAAAATAGACGAACGAAGCGAAAATAAATTACTCACGTCTGCAAATATCGAGTGTGACACTTTCTCTTCATGGAGTGGTTTTCTTTTCATACCAGAAGTTCGTAAAAAAATTAGTAAAAATTTGAAAAAATAGGACAAGGAGTTACATCCGGTTTCACGGCGAAAATAGACGAACGAAGCGGAAATAAATCACTCACGTCTGCAATTATCTAGTGTGACACTTTCTTTTCACGGAGTGGTTTTCTTTTCATGCCAGAAGTGCATCAAAAAATTAGTAAAAATTAGAAAAAATAGGACAAGGAGTTACATCCGGTTTCACGGCGTAAATAGACGAACGAAGCGGAAATAAATTACTCACGTCTGCAATTATCGAGTGTGTCACTTTCTTTTCACGGAGTGGTTTTTTTTTCATGCCAGAAGTTTGTAAAAAAATTAGGAAAAATTAGAAAAAATAGGACAAGGAGTTACATCCGGTTTCACGGCGAAAACAGACGAACGTAGCGGAAATAAATTACTGACGTCTGCAATTATCGAGTGTGACACTTTCTTTTTCACGGAGTGGTTTTCTTTTCATGCCAGAGGTTCGTAACAAAATTAGGAAAAATTAGATAAAATAGGACAAGGAGTTACATCCGGTTTCACGGCGAAAATAGACGAACGAAGCGAAAATAAATTACTCACGTCTGCAATTATCGAGTGTGACACTTTCTTTCTCACAGAGTGGTTTTCTTTCCGTGCCACAAGTTCGTAAAACAATTATGAAAAATCAGAAAAAATAGGACAAGGAGTTACATTTGGTTTCACGGCGAAAATAGACGAACGAAGCGGAAATAAATTACTCACGTCTGCAATTATCTAGTGTGACACTTTCTTTACACGAAGTGGTTTTCTTTTCATGCCAGAAGTGCATCAAAAAATTAGGAAAAATTAGAAAAAATAGGACAAGGAGTTACATGCGGTTTCACGGCGAAAATAGACGAACGAAGCGGAAATATATTACTCACGTCTGCAATTGTCCAGTGTGACACTTTCTTTTCACGGAGTGGTTTTCTTTTTACGCCAGAAGTTCGTCAAAATATTAGGAAAAATGAGAAAAAATAGGACAAGGAGTTACATCCGGTTTCACGGCGAAAATAGACGAACGAAGCGGAAATAAATTACTCACGTCTGCAATTATCTAGTGTGACACTTTCTTTCCACGGAGTGGTTTTCTCTTCATGCCAGAAGTTCGTCAAAAAATTAGGAAAAATGAGAAAAAATAGGACAAGGAGTTACATTAGGTTTCACGGCGAAAATAGACGAACGAAGCGGAAATAAATTACTCACGTCTGCAATTATCTAGTGTGACTTTTTCTTTCCACGGAGTGGTTTTCTTTTCATGCCAGAAGTGCATGAAAAAATTAGGAAAAATTAGAAAAAATAGGACAAGGAGTTACATTCGGTTTCACGGCGAAAATAGACGAACGAAGCGGAAATAAATTACTCACGTCTGCAATTATCTAGTGTGACACTTTCGTTTCACGAAGTGGTTTTCTTTTCATTCCAGAAGTTCGTAAAAAAATTAGGAAAAATGAGAAAAAATAGGACAAGAAGTAACATCCGGTTTCACGGCGAAAATAGACGTACGAAGCGGAAATAAATTACTCACGTCTGCAATTATCGAGTGTGACACTTTCTTTTTCACGGAGTGGTTTTCTTTTCATGCCAGAGGTTCGTAACAAAATTGGGAAAGATTAGATAAAATAGGACAAGGAGTTACATCCGGTTTCACGGCGAAAATAGACGAACGGAGAGGAAATAAATTACTCACGTCTGCAATTATCGAGTGTGACACTTTCTTTCTCACAGAGTGGTTTTCTTTTAATTCCAGAAGTTCGTAAAAAAATTAGGAAGAATTAGAAAAAATTGGACAAGGAGTCACATCCGGTTTCACGGCGAAAATAGACGTACGAAGCGGAAATAAATTACTCACGTCTGCAATTATCAAGTGTGACACTTTCTTTTCACGGAGTGGTTTTTTTTTCATGCCAAAAGTTCGTAAAAAAATTGAGAAAAATTAGAAAAAATAGGACAAGGAGTTACATCCGGTTTCACGGCGAAAATAGACGAACGAAGCGAAAATAAATTACTAACGTCTGCAATTATCGAGTGTGACACTTTCTTTCTCACAGAGTGGTTTTCTTTCCGTGCCACAAGTTCGTCAAACAATTAGGAAAAATCAGAAAAAATAGGACAAGGAGTTACATCCGGTTTCACGGCGTAAATAGACGAACGAAGCGGAAATAAATTACTCACGTCTGCAATTATCGAGTGTGTCACTTTCTTTTTACGGAGTGGTTTTTTTTCCATGCCAGAAATTTGTAAAAAAATTAGTAAAAATTAGAAAAAATAGGACAAGGAGTTACATCCGGTTTCACGGCGAAAATAGACGAACGTAGCGGAAATAAATTACTCACGTCTGCAATTATCGAGTGTGACACTTTCTTTTTCACGGAGTGGTTTCCTTTTCATGCCAGAGGTTCGTAACAAAATTAGGAAAAATTAGATAAAATAGGACAAGGAGTTACATCCGGTTTCACGGCGAAAATAGACGAACGAAGCGGAAATAAATTACTCACGTCTGCAATCATCTAGTGTGACACTTTCTTTTCACGGAGTGGTTTTCTTTTCGTGCAAGAAGTTCGTAAAAAAATTAGGAAAAATCAGAAAAAATAGGACAAGGAGTTACATCCGGTTTCACGGCGAAAATAGACGAACGTAGCGGAAATAAATTACTCACGTCTGCAATTATTGAGTGCGACACTTTCTTTCTCACGAAGTGGTTTTCTTTTCATTCCAGAAGTTCGTAAAGAAATTAAGAAAAATTAGAAAAAATAGGACAAGGAGTCACATCCGGTTTCACGGCGAAAATAGACGTACGAAGCGGAAATAAATTACTCACGTCTGCAATTATCGAGTGTGACACTTTCTTTCTCACGGAGTGGTTTTCTTCTCATTCCAGAAGTTCGTAAAAAAATTAGGAAAAATTAGAAAAAATAGGACAAGGAGTCACATCCGGTTTCACGGCGAAAATAGACGTACGAAGCGGAAATAAATTACTCACGTCTGCAATTATCGAGTGTGACACTTTCTTTTTCACGGAGTGGGTTTCTCTTCATGCCAGAGGTTCGTAACAAAATTAGGAAAGATTAGATAAAATAGGACAAGGAGTTACATCCGGTTTCACGGCGAAAATAGACGAACGAAGAGGAAATAAATTACTCACGTCTGCAATTATCGAGTGTGACACTTTGTTTCTCACAGAGTGGTTTTCTTTTCATTCCAGAAGTTCGTCAAAAAATTAGGAAGAATTAGAAAAAATTGGACAAGGAGTCACATCCGGTTTCACGGCGAAAATAGACGTACGAAGCGGAAATAAATTACTCACGTCTGCAATTATCAAGTGTGACACTTTCTTTTCACGGAGTGGTTTTTTTTTCATGCCAAAAGTTCGTAAAAAAATTGGGAAAAATTAGAAAAAATAGGACAAGGAGTTACATCCGGTTTCACGGCGAAAATAGACGAACGTAGCGTAAATAAATTACTCACGTCTGCAATTATCGAGTGTGACACTTTCTTTCTCACGGAGTGGTTTTCTTTCCGTGCCAGAAGTTCGTAAAACAATTAGGAAAAATCAGAAAAAATAGGACAAGGAGTTACATTTGGTTTCACGGCGAAAATAGACGAACGAAGCGGAAATAAATTACTCACGTCTGCAATTATCTAGTGTGACACTTTCTTTACACGAAGTGGTTTTCTTTTCATGCCAGAAGTGCATCAAAAAATTAGGAAAAATTATAAAAAATAGGACAAGGAGTTACATCCGGTTTCACGGGGAAAATAGACGAACGAAGCGGAAATAAATTACTCACGTCTGCAATTATCTAGTGTAACACTTTCTTTCCACGGAGTGGTTTTCTCTTCATGCCAGAAGTTCGTAAAAAAATTAGGAAAAATGAGAAAAAATAGGACAAGGAGTTACATTCGGTTTCACGGCGAAAATAGACGAACGAAGCGGAAATAAATTACTCACGTCTGCAATTATCTAGTGTGACTTTTTCTTTTCACGGAGTGGTTTTCTTTTCATGCCAGAAGTGCATCAAAAAATTAGGAAAAATTAGAAAAAATAGGACAAGGAGTTACATTCGGTTTCACGGCGAAAATAGACGAACGAAGCGGAAATAAATTACTCACGTCTGCAATTATCTAGTGTGACACTTTCGTTTCACGAAGTGGTTTTCTTTTCATGCCAGAAGTGCCTCAAAAAATTAGGCAAAATTAGAAAAAATGGGACAAGGAGTTACATCCGGTTTCACGGCGAAAATAGACGAACGAAGCGGAAATAAATTACTCACGTCTGCAATTGTCCAGTGTGACACTTTCTTTTCACGGAGTGATTTTCTTTTCACGCCAGAAGTTCGTCAAAAAATTAGGAAAAATTAGAAAAAATAGGACAAGGAGTTACATCCGGTTTCACGGCGAAAATAGAAGAACGAAGCGGAAATAAATTACTCACGTCTGCAATTATCTAGTGTGACACTTTCTTTCCACGGAGTGGTTTTCTCTTCATGCCAGAAGTTCGTCAAAAAATTAGGAAAAATGAGAAAAAATAGGACAAGGAGTTACATTAGGTTTCACGGCGAAAATAGACGAACGAAGCGGAAATAAATTACTCACGTCTGCAATTATCTAGTGTGACTTTTTCTTTCCACGGAGTGGTTTTCTTTTCATGCCAGAAGTGCATGAAAAAATTAGGAAAAATTAGAAAAAATAGGACAAGGAGTTACATTCGGTTTCACGGCGAAAATAGACGAACGAAGCGGAAATAAATTACTCACGTCTGCAATTATCTAGTGTGACACTTTCGTTTCACGAAGTGGTTTTCTTTTCATTCCAGAAGTTCGTAAAAAAATTAGGAAAAATGAGAAAAAATAGGACAAGAAGTAACATCCGGTTTCACGGCGAAAATAGACGTACGAAGCGGAAATAAATTACTCACGTCTGCAATTATCGAGTGTGACACTTTCTTTTTCACGGAGTGGTTTTCTTTTCATGCCAGAGGTTCGTAACAAAATTGGGAAAGATTAGATAAAATAGGACAAGGAGTTACATCCGGTTTCACGGCGAAAATAGACGAACGGAGAGGAAATAAATTACTCACGTCTGCAATTATCGAGTGTGACACTTTCTTTCTCACAGAGTGGTTCTCTTTTCATTCCAGAAGTTCGTAAAAAAATTAGGAAGAATTAGAAAAAATTGGACAAGGAGTCACATCCGGTTTCACGGCGAAAATAGACGTACGAAGCGGAAATAAATTACTCACGTCTGCAATTATCAAGTGTGACACTTTCTTTTCACGGAGTGGTTTTTTTTTCATGCCAAAAGTTCGTAAAAAAATTGGGAAAAATTAGAAAAAATAGGACAAGGAGTTACATCCGGTTTCACGGCGAAAATAGACGAACGAAGCGAAAATAAATTACTCACGTCTGCAATTATCGAGTGTGACACTTTCTTTCTCACAGAGTGGTTTTCTTTCCAAGCCACAAGTTCGTCAAACAATTAGGAAAAATCAGAAAAAATAGGACAAGGAGTTACATTTGGTTTCACGGCGAAAATAGACGAACGAAGCGGAAATAAATTACTCACGTCTGCAATTATCTAGTGTGACACTTTCTTTACACGAAGTGGTTTTCTTTTCATGCCAGAAGTGCATCAAAAAATGAGGCAAAATTAGAAAAAATGGGACAAGGAGTTACATCCGGTTTCACGGCGAAAATAGACGAACGAAGCGGAAATAAATTACTCACGTCTGCAATTGTCCAGTGTGACACTTTCTTTTCACGGAGTGGTTTTCTTTTTACGGCAGAAGTTCGTCAAAATATTAGGAAAAATGAGAAAAAATAGGACAAGGAGTTACATCCGGTTTCACGGCGAAAATAGACGAACGAAGCGGAAATAAATTACTCACGTCTGCAATTATCTAGTGTAACACTTTCTTTCCACGAAGTGGTTTTCTCTTCATGCCAGAAGTTCGTGAAAAAATTAGGAAAAATGAGAAAAAATAGGACAAGGAGTTACATTCGGTTTCACGGCGAAAATAGACGAACGAAGCGGAAATAAATTACTCACGTCTGCAATTATCTAGTGTGACTTTTTCTTTTCACGGAGTGGTTTTCTTTTCATGCCAGAAGTGCATCAAAAAATTAGGAAAAATTATAAAAAATAGGACAAGGAGTTACATCCGGTTTCACGGCGTAAATAGACGAACGAAGCGGAAATAAATTACTCACGTCTGCAATTATCGAGTGTGTCACTTTCTTTTCACGGAGTGGTTTTTTTTTCATGCCAGACGTTTGTAAAAAAATTAGGAAAAATTAGAAAAAAATAGGACAAGGAGTTACATCCGGTTTCACGGCGAAAATAGACGAACGTAGCGGAAATAAATTACTCACGTCTGCAATTATCGAGTGTGACACTTTCTTTTTCACGGAGTGGTTTCCTTTTCATGCCAGAGGTTCGTAACAAAATTAGGAAAAATTAGATAAAATAGGACAAGGAGTTACATCCGGTTTCACGGCGAAAATAGACGAACGAAGCGGAAATAAATTACTCACGTCTGCAATCATCTAGTGTGACACTTTCTTTTCACGGAGTGGTTTTCTTTTCGTGCAAGAAGTTCGTAAAAAAATTAGGAAAAATCAGAAAAAATAGGACAAGGAGTTACATCCGGTTTCACGGCGAAAATAGACGAACGTAGCGGAAATAAATTACTCACGTCTGCAATTATCGAGTGTGACACTTTCTTTCTCACGGAGTGGTTTTCTTTTCATTCCAGAAGTTCGTAAAGAAATTAAGAAAAATTAGAAAAAATAGGACAAGGAGTCACATCCGGTTTCACGGCGAAAATAGACGTACGAAGCGGAAATAAATTACTCACGTCTGCAATTATCGAGTGTGACACTTTCTTTCTCACGGAGTGGTTTTCTTCTCATTCCAGAAGTTCGTAAAAAAATTAGGAAAAATTAGAAAAAATAGGACAAGGAGTCACATCCGGTTTCACGGCGAAAATAGACGTACGAAGCGGAAATAAATTACTCACGTCTGCAATTATCGAGTGTGACACTTTCTTTTTCACGGAGTGGTTTTCTCTTCATGCCAGAGGTTCGTAACAAAATTAGGAAAGATTAGATAAAATAGGACAAGGAGTTACATTCGGTTTCACGGCGAAAATAGACGAACGAAGAGGAAATAAATTACTCACGTCTGCAATTATCGAGTGTGACACTTTGTTTCTCACAGAGTGGTTTTTTTTTCATTCCAGAAGTTCGTCAAAAAATTAGGAAGAATTAGAAAAAATTGGACAAGGAGTCACATCCGGTTTCACGGCGAAAATAGACGTACGAAGCGGAAATAAATTACTCACGTCTGCAATTATCAAGTGTGACACTTTCTTTTCACGGAGTGGTTTTTTTTTCATGCCAAAAGTTCGTAAAAAAATTGGGAAAAATTAGAAAAAATAGGACAAGGAGTTACATCCGGTTTCACGGCGAAAATAGACGAACGTAGCGTAAATAAATTACTCACGTCTGCAATTATCGAGTGTGACACTTTCTTCCTCACGGAGTGGTTTTCTTTCCGTGCCAGAAGTTCGTAAAACAATTAGGAAAAATCAGAAAAAATAGGACAAGGAGTTACATTTGGTTTCACGGCGAAAATAGACGAACGAAGCGGAAATAAATTACTCACGTCTGCAATTATCTAGTGTGACACTTTCTTTACACGAAGTGGTTTTCTTTTCATGCCAGAAGTGCATCAAAAAATTATGAAAAATTATAAAAAATAGTACAAGGAGTTACATCCGGTTTCACGGCGAAAATAGACGAACGAAGCGGAAATAAATTACTCACGTCTGCAATTATCTAGTGTGACTTTTTCTTTTCACGGAGTGGTTTTCTTTTCATGCCAGAAGTGCATCAAAAAATTAGGAAAAATTAGAAAAAATAGGACAAGGAGTTACATTCGGTTTCACGGCGAAAATAGACGAACGAAGCGGAAATAAATTACTCACGTCTGCAATTATCTAGTGTGACACTTTCGTTTCACGAAGTGGTTTTCTTTTCATGCCAGAAGTGCCTCAAAAAATTAGGCAAAATTAGAAAAAATGGGACAAGGAGTTACATCCGGTTTCACGGCGAAAATAGACGAACGAAGCGGAAATAAATTACTCACGTCTGCAATTGTCCAGTGTGACACTTTCTTTTCACGGAGTGATTTTCTTTTCACGCCAGAAGTTCGTCAAAAAATTAGGAAAAATTAGAAAAAATAGGACAAGGAGTTACATCCGGTTTCACGGCGAAAATAGAAGAACGAAGCGGAAATAAATTACTCACGTCTGCAATTATCTAGTGTGACACTTTCTTTCCACGGAGTGGTTTTCTCTTCATGCCAGAAGTTCGTCAAAAAATTAGGAAAAATGAGAAAAAATAGGACAAGGAGTTACATTAGGTTTCACGGCGAAAATAGACGAACGAAGCGGAAATGAATTACTCACGTCTGCAATTATCTAGTGTGACTTTTTCTTTCCACGGAGTGGTTTTCTTTTCATGCCAGAAGTGCATGAAAAAATTAGGAAAAATTAGAAAAAATAGGACAAGGAGTTACATTCGGTTTCACGGCGAAAATAGACGAACGAAGCGGAAATAAATTACTCACGTCTGCAATTATCTAGTGTGACACTTTCGTTTCACGAAGTGGTTTTCTTTTCATTCCAGAAGTTCGTAAAAAAATTAGGAAAAATGAGAAAAAATAGGACAAGAAGTAACATCCGGTTTCACGGCGAAAATAGACGTACGAAGCGGAAATAAATTACTCACGTCTGCAATTATCGAGTGTGACACTTTCTTTTTCACGGAGTGGTTTTCTTTTCATGCCAGAGGTTCGTAACAAAATTGGGAAAGATTAGATAAAATAGGACAAGGAGTTACATCCGGTTTCACGGCGAAAATAGACGAACGGAGAGGAAATAAATTACTCACGTCTGCAATTATCGAGTGTGACACTTTCTTTCTCACAGAGTGGTTTTCTTTTCATTCCAGAAGTTCGTAAAAAAATTAGGAAGAATTAGAAAAAATTGGACAAGGAGTCACATCCGGTTTCACGGCGAAAATAGACGTACGAAGCGGAAATAAATTACTCACGTCTGCAATTATCAAGTGTGACACTTTCTTTTCACGGAGTGGTTTTTTTTTCATGCCAAAAGTTCGTAAAAAAATTGAGAAAAATTAGAAAAAATAGGACAAGGAGTTACATCCGGTTTCACGGCGAAAATAGACGAACGAAGCGAAAATAAATTACTCACGTCTGCAATTATCGAGTGTGACACTTTCTTTCTCACAGAGTGGTTTTCTTTCCGTGCCACAAGTTCGTCAAACAATTAGGAAAAATCAGAAAAAATAGGACAAGGAGTTACATTTGGTTTCACGGCGAAAATAGACGAACGAAGCGGAAATAAATTACTCACGTCTGCAATTATCTAGTGTGACACTTTCTTTACACGAAGTGGTTTTCTTTTCATGCCAGAAGTGCATCAAAAAATGAGGCAAAATTAGAAAAAATGGGACAAGGAGTTACATCCGGTTTCACGGCGAAAATAGACGAACGAAGCGGAAATAAATTACTCACGTCTGCAATTGTCCAGTGTGACACTTTCTTTTCACGGATTGGTTTTCTTTTCATGCCAGAAGTGCATGAAAAAATTAGGAAAAATTAGAAAAAATAGGACAAGGAGTTACATTCGGTTTCACGGCGAAAATAGACGAACGAAGCGGAAATAAATTACTCACGTCTGCAATTATCTAGTGTGACACTTTCGTTTCACGAAGTGGTTTTCTTTTCATTCCAGAAGTTCGTAAAAAAATTAGGAAAAATGAGAAAAAATAGGACAAGAAGTAACATCCGGTTTCACGGCGAAAATAGACGTACGAAGCGGAAATAAATTACTCACGTCTGCAATTATCGAGTGTGACACTTTCTTTTTCACGGAGTGGTTTTCTTTTCATGCCAGAGGTTCGTAACAAAATTGGGAAAGATTAGATAAAATAGGACAAGGAGTTACATCCGGTTTCACGGCGAAAATAGACGAACGGAGAGGAAATAAATTACTCACGTCTGCAATTATCGAGTGTGACACTTTCTTTCTCACAGAGTGGTTCTCTTTTCATTCCAGAAGTTCGTAAAAAAATTAGGAAGAATTAGAAAAAATTGGACAAGGAGTCACATCCGGTTTCACGGCGAAAATAGACGTACGAAGCGGAAATAAATTACTCACGTCTGCAATTATCAAGTGTGACACTTTCTTTTCACGGAGTGGTTTTTTTTTCATGCCAAAAGTTCGTAAAAAAATTGGGAAAAATTAGAAAAAATAGGACAAGGAGTTACATCCGGTTTCACGGCGAAAATAGACGAACGAAGCGAAAATAAATTACTCACGTCTGCAATTATCGAGTGTGACACTTTCTTTCTCACAGAGTGGTTTTCTTTCCAAGCCACAAGTTCGTCAAACAATTAGGAAAAATCAGAAAAAATAGGACAAGGAGTTACATTTGGTTTCACGGCGAAAATAGACGAACGAAGCGGAAATAAATTACTCACGTCTGCAATTATCTAGTGTGACACTTTCTTTACACGAAGTGGTTTTCTTTTCATGCCAGAAGTGCATCAAAAAATGAGGCAAAATTAGAAAAAATGGGACAAGGAGTTACATCCGGTTTCACGGCGAAAATAGACGAACGAAGCGGAAATAAATTACTCACGTCTGCAATTGTCCAGTGTGACACTTTCTTTTCACGGAGTGGTTTTCTTTTTACGCCAGAAGTTCGTCAAAATATTAGGAAAAATGAGAAAAAATAGGACAAGGAGTTACATCCGGTTTCACGGCGAAAATAGACGAACGAAGCGGAAATAAATTACTCACGTCTGCAATTATCTAGTGTAACACTTTCTTTCCACGAAGTGGTTTTCTCTTCATGCCAGAAGTTCGTGAAAAAATTAGGAAAAATGAGAAAAAATAGGACAAGGAGTTACATTCGGTTTCACGGCGAAAATAGACGAACGAAGCGGAAATAAATTACTCACGTCTGCAATTATCTAGTGTGACTTTTTCTTTTCACGGAGTGGTTTTCTTTTCATGCCAGAAGTGCATCAAAAAATTAGGAAAAATTATAAAAAATAGGACAAGGAGTTACATCCGGTTTCACGGCGTAAATAGACGAACGAAGCGGAAATAAATTACTCACGTCTGCAATTATCGAGTGTGTCACTTTCTTTTCACGGAGTGGTTTTTTTTTCATGCCAGACGTTTGTAAAAAAATTAGGAAAAATTAGAAAAAAATAGGACAAGGAGTTACATCCGGTTTCACGGCGAAAATAGACGAACGTAGCGGAAATAAATTACTCACGTCTGCAATTATCGAGTGTGACACTTTCTTTTTCACGGAGTGGTTTCCTTTTCATGCCAGAGGTTCGTAACAAAATTAGGAAAAATTAGATAAAATAGGACAAGGAGTTACATCCGGTTTCACGGCGAAAATAGACGAACGAAGCGGAAATAAATTACTCACGTCTGCAATCATCTAGTGTGACACTTTCTTTTCACGGAGTGGTTTTCTTTTCGTGCAAGAAGTTCGTAAAAAAATTAGGAAAAATCAGAAAAAATAGGACAAGGAGTTACATCCGGTTTCACGGCGAAAATAGACGAACGTAGCGGAAATAAATTACTCACGTCTGCAATTATCGAGTGTGACACTTTCTTTCTCACGGAGTGGTTTTCTTTTCATTCCAGAAGTTCGTAAAGAAATTAAGAAAAATTAGAAAAAATAGGACAAGGAGTCACATCCGGTTTCACGGCGAAAATAGACGTACGAAGCGGAAATAAATTACTCACGTCTGCAATTATCGAGTGTGACACTTTCTTTCTCACGGAGTGGTTTTCTTCTCATTCCAGAAGTTCGTAAAAAAATTAGGAAAAATTAGAAAAAATAGGACAAGGAGTCACATCCGGTTTCACGGCGAAAATAGACGTACGAAGCGGAAATAAATTACTCACGTCTGCAATTATCGAGTGTGACACTTTCTTTTTCACGGAGTGGTTTTCTCTTCATGCCAGAGGTTCGTAACAAAATTAGGAAAGATTAGATAAAATAGGACAAGGAGTTACATTCGGTTTCACGGCGAAAATAGACGAACGAAGAGGAAATAAATTACTCACGTCTGCAATTATCGAGTGTGACACTTTGTTTCTCACAGAGTGGTTTTTTTTTCATTCCAGAAGTTCGTCAAAAAATTAGGAAGAATTAGAAAAAATTGGACAAGGAGTCACATCCGGTTTCACGGCGAAAATAGACGTACGAAGCGGAAATAAATTACTCACGTCTGCAATTATCAAGTGTGACACTTTCTTTTCACGGAGTGGTTTTTTTTTCATGCCAAAAGTTCGTAAAAAAATTGGGAAAAATTAGAAAAAATAGGACAAGGAGTTACATCCGGTTTCACGGCGAAAATAGACGAACGTAGCGTAAATAAATTACTCACGTCTGCAATTATCGAGTGTGACACTTTCTTCCTCACGGAGTGGTTTTCTTTCCGTGCCAGAAGTTCGTAAAACAATTAGGAAAAATCAGAAAAAATAGGACAAGGAGTTACATTTGGTTTCACGGCGAAAATAGACGAACGAAGCGGAAATAAATTACTCACGTCTGCAATTATCTAGTGTGACACTTTCTTTACACGAAGTGGTTTTCTTTTCATGCCAGAAGTGCATCAAAAAATTATGAAAAATTATAAAAAATAGTACAAGGAGTTACATCCGGTTTCACGGCGAAAATAGACGAACGAAGCGGAAATAAATTACTCACGTCTGCAATTATCTAGTGTGACTTTTTCTTTTCACGGAGTGGTTTTCTTTTCATGCCAGAAGTGCATCAAAAAATTAGGAAAAATTAGAAAAAATAGGACAAGGAGTTACATTCGGTTTCACGGCGAAAATAGACGAACGAAGCGGAAATAAATTACTCACGTCTGCAATTATCTAGTGTGACACTTTCGTTTCACGAAGTGGTTTTCTTTTCATGCCAGAAGTGCCTCAAAAAATTAGGCAAAATTAGAAAAAATGGGACAAGGAGTTACATCCGGTTTCACGGCGAAAATAGACGAACGAAGCGGAAATAAATTACTCACGTCTGCAATTGTCCAGTGTGACACTTTCTTTTCACGGAGTGATTTTCTTTTCACGCCAGAAGTTCGTCAAAAAATTAGGAAAAATTAGAAAAAATAGGACAAGGAGTTACATCCGGTTTCACGGCGAAAATAGAAGAACGAAGCGGAAATAAATTACTCACGTCTGCAATTATCTAGTGTGACACTTTCTTTCCACGGAGTGGTTTTCTCTTCATGCCAGAAGTTCGTCAAAAAATTAGGAAAAATGAGAAAAAATAGGACAAGGAGTTACATTAGGTTTCACGGCGAAAATAGACGAACGAAGCGGAAATAAATTACTCACGTCTGCAATTATCTAGTGTGACTTTTTCTTTCCACGGAGTGGTTTTCTTTTCATGCCAGAAGTGCATGAAAAAATTAGGAAAAATTAGAAAAAATAGGACAAGGAGTTACATTCGGTTTCACGGCGAAAATAGACGAACGAAGCGGAAATAAATTACTCACGTCTGCAATTATCTAGTGTGACACTTTCGTTTCACGAAGTGGTTTTCTTTTCATTCCAGAAGTTCGTAAAAAAATTAGGAAAAATGAGAAAAAATAGGACAAGAAGTAACATCCGGTTTCACGGCGAAAATAGACGTACGAAGCGGAAATAAATTACTCACGTCTGCAATTATCGAGTGTGACACTTTCTTTTTCACGGAGTGGTTTTCTTTTCATGCCAGAGGTTCGTAACAAAATTGGGAAAGATTAGATAAAATAGGACAAGGAGTTACATCCGGTTTCACGGCGAAAATAGACGAACGGAGAGGAAATAAATTACTCACGTCTGCAATTATCGAGTGTGACACTTTCTTTCTCACAGAGTGGTTTTCTTTTCATTCCAGAAGTTCGTAAAAAAATTAGGAAGAATTAGAAAAAATTGGACAAGGAGTCACATCCGGTTTCACGGCGAAAATAGACGTACGAAGCGGAAATAAATTACTCACGTCTGCAATTATCAAGTGTGACACTTTCTTTTCACGGAGTGGTTTTTTTTTCATGCCAAAAGTTCGTAAAAAAATTGAGAAAAATTAGAAAAAATAGGACAAGGAGTTACATCCGGTTTCACGGCGAAAATAGACGAACGAAGCGAAAATAAATTACTCACGTCTGCAATTATCGAGTGTGACACTTTCTTTCTCACAGAGTGGTTTTCTTTCCGTGCCACAAGTTCGTCAAACAATTAGGAAAAATCAGAAAAAATAGGACAAGGAGTTACATTTGGTTTCACGGCGAAAATAGACGAACGAAGCGGAAATAAATTACTCACGTCTGCAATTATCTAGTGTGACACTTTCTTTACACGAAGTGGTTTTCTTTTCATGCCAGAAGTGCATCAAAAAATGAGGCAAAATTAGAAAAAATGGGACAAGGAGTTACATCCGGTTTCACGGCGAAAATAGACGAACGAAGCGGAAATAAATTACTCACGTCTGCAATTGTCCAGTGTGACACTTTCTTTTCACGGATTGGTTTTCTTTTTACGCCAGAAGTTCGTCAAAATATTAGGAAAAATGAGAAAAAATAGGACAAGGAGTTACATCCGGTTTCACGGCGAAAATAGACGAACGAAGCGGAAATAAATTACTCACGTCTGCAATTATCTAGTGTAACACTTTCTTTCCACGAAGTGGTTTTCTCTTCATGCCAGAAGTTCGTGAAAAAATTAGGAAAAATGAGAAAAAATAGGACAAGGAGTTACATTCGGTTTCACGGCGAAAATAGACGAACGAAGCGGAAATAAATTACTCACGTCTGCAATTATCTAGTGTGACTTTTTCTTTTCACGGAGTGGTTTTCTTTTCATGCCAGAAGTGCATCAAAAAATTAGGAAAAATTAGAAAAAATAGGACAAGGAGTTACATCCGGTTTCACGGCGTAAATAGACGAACGAAGCGGAAATAAATTACTCACGTCTGCAATTATCGAGTGTGTCACTTTCTTTTTACGGAGTGGTTTTTTTTCCATGCCAGAAATTTGTAAAAAAATTAGTAAAAATTAGAAAAAATAGGACAAGGAGTTACATCCGGTTTCACGGCGAAAATAGACGAACGTAGCGGAAATAAATTACTCACGTCTGCAATTATCGAGTGTGACACTTTCTTTTTCACGGAGTGGTTTCCTTTTCATGCCAGAGGTTCGTAACAAAATTAGGAAAAATTAGATAAAATAGGACAAGGAGTTACATCCGGTTTCACGGCGAAAATAGACGAACGAAGCGGAAATAAATTACTCACGTCTGCAATCATCTAGTGTGACACTTTCTTTTCACGGAGTGGTTTTCTTTTCGTGCAAGAAGTTCGTAAAAAAATTAGGAAAAATCAGAAAAAATAGGACAAGGAGTTACATCCGGTTTCACGGCGAAAATAGACGAACGTAGCGGAAATAAATTACTCACGTCTGCAATTATTGAGTGCGACACTTTCTTTCTCACGAAGTGGTTTTCTTTTCATTCCAGAAGTTCGTAAAGAAATTAAGAAAAATTAGAAAAAATAGGACAAGGAGTCACATCCGGTTTCACGGCGAAAATAGACGTACGAAGCGGAAATAAATTACTCACGTCTGCAATTATCGAGTGTGACACTTTCTTTCTCACGGAGTGGTTTTCTTCTCATTCCAGAAGTTCGTAAAAAAATTAGGAAAAATTAGAAAAAATAGGACAAGGAGTCACATCCGGTTTCACGGCGAAAATAGACGTACGAAGCGGAAATAAATTACTCACGTCTGCAATTATCGAGTGTGACACTTTCTTTTTCACGGAGTGGTTTTCTCTTCATGCCAGAGGTTCGTAACAAAATTAGGAAAGATTAGATAAAATAGGACAAGGAGTTACATCCGGTTTCACGGCGAAAATAGACGAACGAAGAGGAAATAAATTACTCACGTCTGCAATTATCGAGTGTGACACTTTGTTTCTCACAGAGTGGTTTTCTTTTCATTCCAGAAGTTCGTCAAAAAATTAGGAAGAATTAGAAAAAATTGGACAAGGAGTCACATCCGGTTTCACGGCGAAAATAGACGTACGAAGCGGAAATAAATTACTCACGTCTGCAATTATCAAGTGTGACACTTTCTTTTCACGGAGTGGTTTTTTTTTCATGCCAAAAGTTCGTAAAAAAATTGGGAAAAATTAGAAAAAATAGGACAAGGAGTTACATCCGGTTTCACGGCGAAAATAGACGAACGTAGCGTAAATAAATTACTCACGTCTGCAATTATCGAGTGTGACACTTTCTTTCTCACGGAGTGGTTTTCTTTCCGTGCCAGAAGTTCGTAAAACAATTAGGAAAAATCAGAAAAAATAGGACAAGGAGTTACATTTGGTTTCACGGCGAAAATAGACGAACGAAGCGGAAATAAATTACTCACGTCTGCAATTATCTAGTGTGACACTTTCTTTACACGAAGTGGTTTTCTTTTCATGCCAGAAGTGCATCAAAAAATTAGCAAAAATTATAAAAAATAGGACAAGGAGTTACATCCGGTTTCACGGCGAAAATAGACGAACGAAGCGGAAATAAATTACTCACGTCTGCAATTATCTAGTGTAACACTTTCTTTCCACGGAGTGGTTTTCTCTTCATGCCAGAAGTTCGTAAAAAAATTAGGAAAAATGAGAAAAAATAGGACAAGGAGTTACATTCGGTTTCACGGCGAAAATAGACGAACGAAGCGGAAATAAATTACTCACGTCTGCAATTATCTAGTGTGACTTTTTCTTTTCACGGAGTGGTTTTCTTTTCATGCCAGAAGTGCATCAAAAAATTAGGAAAAATTAGAAAAAATAGGACAAGGAGTTACATTCGGTTTCACGGCGAAAATAGACGAACGAAGCGGAAATAAATTACTCACGTCTGCAATTATCTAGTGTGACACTTTCGTTTCACGAAGTGGTTTTCTTTTCATGCCAGAAGTGCCTCAAAAAATTAGGCAAAATTAGAAAAAATGGGACAAGGAGTTACATCCGGTTTCACGGCGAAAATAGACGAACGAAGCGGAAATAAATTACTCACGTCTGCAATTGTCCAGTGTGACACTTTCTTTTCACGGAGTGATTTTCTTTTCACGCCAGAAGTTCGTCAAAAAATTAGGAAAAATTAGAAAAAATAGGACAAGGAGTTACATCCGGTTTCACGGCGAAAATAGAAGAACGAAGCGGAAATAAATTACTCACGTCTGCAATTATCTAGTGTGACACTTTCTTTCCACGGAGTGGTTTTCTCTTCATGCCAGAAGTTCGTCAAAAAATTAGGAAAAATGAGAAAAAATAGGACAAGGAGTTACATTAGGTTTCACGGCGAAAATAGACGAACGAAGCGGAAATAAATTACTCACGTCTGCAATTATCTAGTGTGACTTTTTCTTTCCACGGAGTGGTTTTCTTTTCATGCCAGAAGTGCATGAAAAAATTAGGAAAAATTAGAAAAAATAGGACAAGGAGTTACATTCGGTTTCACGGCGAAAATAGACGAACGAAGCGGAAATAAATTACTCACGTCTGCAATTATCTAGTGTGACACTTTCGTTTCATGAAGTGGTTTTCTTTTCATTCCAGAAGTTCGTAAAAAAATTAGGAAAAATGAGAAAAAATAGGACAAGAAGTAACATCCGGTTTCACGGCGAAAATAGACGTACGAAGCGGAAATAAATTACTCACGTCTGCAATTATCGAGTGTGACACTTTCTTTTTCACGGAGTGGTTTTCTTTTCATGCCAGAGGTTCGTAACAAAATTGGGAAAGATTAGATAAAATAGGACAAGGAGTTACATCCGGTTTCACGGCGAAAATAGACGAACGGAGAGGAAATAAATTACTCACGTCTGCAATTATCGAGTGTGACACTTTCTTTCTCACAGAGTGGTTCTCTTTTCATTCCAGAAGTTCGTAAAAAAATTAGGAAGAATTAGAAAAAATTGGACAAGGAGTCACATCCGGTTTCACGGCGAAAATAGACGTACGAAGCGGAAATAAATTACTCACGTCTGCAATTATCAAGTGTGACACTTTCTTTTCACGGAGTGGTTTTTTTTTCATGCCAAAAGTTCGTAAAAAAATTGGGAAAAATTAGAAAAAATAGGACAAGGAGTTACATCCGGTTTTACGGCGAAAATAGACGAACGAAGCGAAAATAAATTACTCACGTCTGCAATTATCGAGTGTGACACTTTCTTTCTCACAGAGTGGTTTTCTTTCCGTGCCACAAGTTCGTCAAACAATTAGGAAAAATCAGAAAAAATAGGACAAGGAGTTACATTTGGTTTCACGGCGAAAATAGACGAACGAAGCGGAAATAAATTACTCACGTCTGCAATTATCTAGTGTGACACTTTCTTTACACGAAGTGGTTTTCTTTTCATGCCAGAAGTGCATCAAAAAATGAGGCAAAATTAGAAAAAATGGGACAAGGAGTGACATCCGGTTTCACGGCGAAAATAGACGAACGAAGCGGAAATAAATTACTCACGTCTGCAATTGTCCAGTGTGACACTTTCTTTTCACGAAGTGGTTTTCTTTTTACGCCAGAAGTTCGTCAAAATATTAGGAAAAATGAGAAAAAATAGGACAAGGAGTTACATCCGGTTTCACGGCGAAAATAGACGAACGAAGCGGAAATAAATTACTCACGTCTGCAATTATCTAGTGTAACACTTTCTTTCCACGAAGTGGTTTTCTCTTCATGCCAGAAGTTCGTGAAAAAATTAGGAAAAATGAGAAAAAATAGGACAAGGAGTTACATTCGGTTTCACGGCGAAAATAGACGAACGAAGCGGAAATAAATTACTCACGTCTGCAATTATCTAGTGTGACTTTTTCTTTTCACGGAGTGGTTTTCTTTTCATGCCAGAAGTGCATCAAAAAATTAGGAAAAATTATAAAAAATAGGACAAGGAGTTACATCCGGTTTCACGGCGTAAATAGACGAACGAAGCGGAAATAAATTACTCACGTCTGCAATTATCGAGTGTGTCACTTTCTTTTCACGGAGTGGTTTTTTTTTCATGCCAGACGTTTGTAAAAAAATTAGGAAAAATTAGAAAAAAATAGGACAAGGAGTTACATCCGGTTTCACGGCGAAAATAGACGAACGTAGCGGAAATAAATTACTCACGTCTGCAATTATCGAGTGTGACACTTTCTTTTTACGGAGTGGTTTTCTTTCCGTGCCAGCAGTTCGTAAAAAAATGAGGAAAAATCGGAAAAAATAGGACAAGGAGTTACATCCGGTTTCACGGCGAAAATAGACGAACGAAGCGGAAATAAATTACTTACGTCTGCAATTATCGAGTGTGACACTTTCTTTTTCACGGAGTGGTTTTCTTTTTATGCCAGAAGTTCGTAAAAAAATTGGGAAAAATTAGAAAAAATAGGACAAGGAGTTACATCCGGTTTCACGGCGAAAATAGACGAACGAAGCGATCGCGATTCGTAAACTAACCTATTTTCAGAAAAATCTAAGTAGTTCGTTAATTTTTTTGCGAAGTGTAATAAGTAGTACACATATGATAATCGATGAAGATACTTCTTTCTCCATTCCATTCGAACTAATAGACATAAAATTTCGATAAATCATGGACTATATCTCAGATTCAAAACAATACACTAACGTTTCTATATCAAGAAATTTTTTTTCCTATTTATTATTAAATAAATTTCTCAAGGTGTACACATTTCAATTGCATATTTTTTTATTCATATTATTTGACACATTTTACCAGATAATTCGGATTGATGATCAATCTCTAGTCACGTACGTATTATAATTGTACGTGATCTTATTTTTTATGTAACTCGGTCCGGGGCGGTTATACGGTCTGTACGGCTGACCCCTCCAGCCTCCGCCGCGGTTTCCGCCACGCTGGAATCCGCCCCGGCCGCCACTTTGATCCGTGGCCGCGTTCTGCGTCTTAACTTTCGAGTTTTCTTCGGTGTCTAGAGCGGATGAAAAATGATATTATGAAACATGGTTGTTGATCTGGTATGCTGTATGATTTCCCACCTATAATTCTGAAACAATGAATGATATCGATATACGTCATTGCTATGGTTTTTACATTGTTACGAAATTATTTGAATTCGATTTGCTCGGCGGACAATGTAAAAACCATCCGTAGACTCTATTTTCGCACGAAATGAACATTTTTTTGTACGTATGTGTTCGGAATCGAAATGGAATTCGCTCTAAGTTGGCCTTTTTGCGTTTTCGACGCCTGGGTTCGGATAATAATCGAAATCTGACACATTTCGACCAACAGGAGGTGGGCGACTAGGGATGGGACTTAAAAGCTCATATTTTTTTACCTAAACGAAACTTTTGAGCCTGGCGGTGAAAGAATTTTTTTTTTTCTGAATACCCTAATAAACAGTGAATAATTCGTGTCGCTAAATCAAGCTAGCAATCTGTATCGTTCCGTATGGACGATTCTCATAAACTGTCTAATGTGATTATAGTGCATACTTGCTCAGCAAGAATACTCACTTGAATCATATTCGTGCTTCTCCACCTGCTCTTCGTCTGCGGGTACTTGCTTAGGCGCAATGCTTTCCCTAGGTTCTGCGGTAATATAATCAACGAAATTCAAATAAACAAAGGGCTGTTGGTCAAAAAATTCTGTCAAAAATATTGCGCATTTCAGGAGTGTTACATTATAATTAATATTTATTGTTTATTTGTTGGTTGAAGAACAAGAAACCGTTTTTAACACATTAAACATTGTGATGAGTTGAAGTGGTGATGCACACGTGAGGACTGCACACATATAGGGAAACAGGGGGCAATACGGGCACTAAATCAAACAATAATAATTCCGTCGGAAATGATATTTCGATACCTGCGCGGAATAACCAGCTATCTCAGAGTCCGCTTGAAGAACCGGCTATCTCAGATTCCGTTCGAAAAAGCGCCTGTTCCCTACGGAAGATTTCACCTCAAATCGGCCAATTTGGGATGTTTTTTGACCTCGTATTTTTTGAATCGACTCAAACTTTTTTTACGTGAAATCTACATCAAAAAAGTGGACCCGTATTTTTTCGTTGGTCAAAAAAAAATTTTTTACGCTAGTTATGAATTATGGCATTTTACTGTAAAAGTAGCGTGCGGGCGGCTTTGACAATTAATATCTCGGGTCTTCGTCACCGTAGAGAGTCGTTCAAAAACGCGTTTTAAAGGCTATGAAAGACACTTTCCGATAAAAATTTTCAACTCTTCGAAAAATATAATTTTGTTATTTTTATGAGCAATTAAAATGTTTATCGATTTTTTTAGCAAACTTAAGCCATTTTTAAAATTTTCAAAAAAATTAGATCGCATTCCTTATTCAATTCTGAAGATGGTGATTTTTTTAAATTCATGGAGCAATTTTTCTAAGTATTTTTTTTGCAATCATTTGTCCGGCGCTGCGTCAGTTTGCCGCGCGCCACGCCATTGGTCGAGCCCCGTACGACGCAGTACTAGCGAGACGCGCGGCGCGGCAAACTGACGCAGCGCCGGACAAATAATCGCGAAAAAAAAACTCAGAAAAATTGCTCCATGAATTTAAAAAAATCACAATCTTCAGAATTGAATAAGGAATGCGATCATATTTTTTTGAAAATTTAAAAAATGGCTTAAGTTTACTAAAAAAATCGATAAACATTTTAATTGCTCATAAAAATAACAAAATTATATTTTTTGAAAAGTTGAAAATTTTCATCGGAAAGTGTTTTTCATAGCCTCTAAAACGCGTTTTTGAACAACTCTCTCCGGTGAAGGGGACCCGAGATATTAATTGTCAAAGCCGCCCGCGCGCTACTTTTACAGTAAAATGCCATAATTCATAACAAGCGTAAAAAAATTTTTTTGACCAACGAAAAAATACGGGTCTACTTTTTTGACGTAGATTTCACGTAAAAAAAGTTTGAGTCGATTCAAAAAATACGAGGTCATTTCTCGGCCGATTTGAGGTGGAATTGCCCCTATGTTGCTAACATAGGCACGCGGACTCTGAGATAGCCAGTTATTCCGCGCGGGTATCGATTTTATGATATGGCGACGCATTTTAGATCAATAATGACACAAAAAAAGTGAAAAAAGTTTTATTTTTTTTAATTTTATTCGTTTTTTTTTTTTTATTCTTCATTTTTTGTGTCATTATTGATCCAAAATATGTCGCCGTATGATAAAAAATCATTTCCGACCAAATATCTTATTTTTTCTTTATTTGGTGCCAGTTTTTCCCCGCTGCCCGGTTTGCTCGTGTTCCCCTACCCTACCCCTACCTACGTACACTCGTTCGTAAGTTATTGCGAATGATTATAAACGTGACAAGACATGCCATATAAAGTGAAAACGAAATATTTTTTCTGATGCGATATGTTTAGTCATAGTAATTCTATAGCGCAGTTCTCTAGAGATTCTCTCCAGCATCGAAATCGTAGCGCTCGAAAATGAATCGTAATATCGTAATGGTAATTAGGTACATGGGTGATAGCAAAAATATTCGTATTCTTGTCACCTTAAAGAATAATATCTTTTCGAGATTTTACAAGACCTCTATAAATACAGACAACCGTTGCTGGTGCATGAATGATACTTTGTTGTATCATCAGTATTCTGCAGCCTAACTTGGCAAAATCGAAGATCTTGTGAAACGTATTCAAAGTTAACCCAAGACGGTCACACCTCATGAGAATCCCGTGGTGGTCATATGGGGTGTGACACACCCCAGCACTTTGAAGCGCTGTAGAATTTCGTAGAATTATCCGGGGGGCCCCAAAAAAATTGAGAACATATTTCGAACGTTTCTCTATTAACCCATCCAAGAATGAAACAAAAATTTTAGTTCTAAGTATGTTCAAAAAATTCGTAAAAAAAAATTTGCGAGAAAAAAAAAAAAAATTGCGAAAAAAAAAACTCTAGTTAGAGGTAATAACGTCGGTTTCCGGTATTAAGAGGCCGAAATTCGAGCTCAAAAATAACTTGGGGTGTGTCACACCCCATATGACCGTCTTGGGTTAAAATATGTTTCCTTTGAGCCACCGCTTCTCTAGAGTCATACTAATTGAACGCCATACTAATTCATCGATAATCAACTTACCGAAGGTTTCAGATATCTTTTGCAAGTTAGACCCAGCGAGCTTTTCACGGGGTTTTTCTGAAAAAATATTTTTCAGGAATTATTACACATGGATATATATACATGTGAATTTATATCATGCTGATATGATGAGATATAATTTATCCACATGCTTCCATATATAGTGTTGCGAGTCACTAATCACATTTTTAATGGAATTACTCATTTAATTACCCATTACTTTGGTAATGTGTAATCGAAATTAGGTTGAGTTTGATTACACATTACCAAAGTAATGTAATTGAACTCGATATAATTACACATTACTAAAGGAACGTGTAGTTGAATAAAAATTTAATTATACATTACAATTATTACATGTAGGGGAAGGTGGGGCAGAACGGGCACCAAAACAAAAAAAAATAATGTGGTCGGAGTGATTTTTTATAAAATATGGCGACGTATTTTGGATCAATTGTTACGTCCTACTCCACGCTCCTCTCTCTAACCTTACTATCATATCTCCTTACACCCTGTCTTCCTACCTCGCTACCTTTCTCACGCTGACCTGCTGCATCGGTCAGCAATCCTCTAATCCCCACCTTGCCTACAATCGTCCTCTTTACTGACAATCCTTATTATGCTATTCTAATAGCGAACTCACTTCCCAGTCAACCTCCATCTCCTTCACTTCTACTCTCCTTTTCATCACACATTCTTTACTTCTCAACGATCCTCTTTACTGACAACAAGGGACTCCAAAATTTACTTTACCTATTCCGCCTACAGTACTTATTAATAAATATTAGTTGGTTAACCGAGTTACTTTTGTTCTAACCATCAACAAATCCCTCAGTTATATTCTGATATTTAAAACAGGGGACAACACCCCAAATAAAGACGTAACACAATAATGAAAAAAAAAAATGAAAAAACCTAATATAAAACGAAAAAAAACTCATTTCCCTATATGACACACGTCATTCAATGTATAATTGTGTGAATTGTGTACATAATATGTACATAATATAATGGTGTATATCATATACATGTAATAATTGTAATGTATAATCAAATTTTTCTCACCTATCACTTTGGTAATTTGTAATTAAACTCAATTTAATTACACATTATGAAAGTAACAAAACTTTAAATCGTATAAGCTCCTCTTACGTTTGGTATTCTTGCCCATGTCCATCAAATTTCGGTCCTTGTCCGTGAACGGCTGAGTCTCGAGTGACGCTGCTGACGCAGATTCGTGTGCTGCGCATGAGCTTCGACGTTGATATTGTATATAAGATTCCCCGACGAACGGTCGATCATAGGGCTTATATGCTCCAATAACGCATGGCTGCACTCGTCGGCTGATTACTCGAGAACCATTGGACGTCTTTACGATTTTTTGATCGTGATTCAACGCTTGTACCTTGAAGCTAACATGTGAATTTTTCCAAATATTTTTCAAGGTTCTCTACAGACGTACCACGAATCGCAAATATTGAAGGCAGTTTAGCACGCGATATCTCATAGCACTTGATAAGCCGAAATATTTTCAGTACAGCTCATTCGATGGAAAAGTCTTCAAGCTTTGTAGTGGTCTGCGACCGGGGGCTGTATAATTTTTCTCCATGCAGGAATTATGTATCGTTGAAGATGCGGATGTGATTTCAGCACGAAAGCTAGTACCCAATATAATATAGGCATATTAGTCCAGTCAATCCAGAATATAACACCGAAATTAATCTCATGACATTAAAAAAGGTATCAATCGATTCCAAAAATTCTTCCGAACAATATATCTACAGATGTCCACACCAAGTACTTAGACGTCAGATAAAGAGTCCATAAAAAAATAATAATTGAAAATTGACATTTTGGCGGCTAGACAAAAAATATAATTTTTCAACATCCCTTTTTGACTTTGAACCGCCAAAACTTTTGAACTATCCATCATCTTTAAAAATTCCAATAGCGCTAATTTTCTAGAGATATTCATCCTCTGAGAACGGAATCCCTTGATATGGCATCGCAAGCACAACCGTTTGCCCGTAATATTCAATCTACATCGATTCACGGCTAAACTAACAATCTACAGCTAGATATACACATAGGTATAGTATCGTGCCGATACTAGCTTGAAGCGCTGTCAGTAATCTTGTGTCTCTGTCACACTTCTCGACTTTCCTCAAGCTCCGTCTCTCTCCCTCTAGATTTTCAGCGCTTCAAGCGAATATCGGAACACGGCCCTAGTTCACAGCAACGTATTCTTGCGAAACTTCTTGTATAATTCGATTCTTGTATAATTTTTCTCCATGCAGGAATTATGTATCGTTGAAGATGCGGATGTGATTTCAGCACGAAAGCTAGTACCCAATATAATATAGGCATATTAGTCCAGTCAATCCAGAATATAACACCGAAATTAATCTCATGACATTAAAAAAAGGTATCAATCGATTCCAAAAATTCTTCCGAACAATATATCTACAGATGTCCACACCAAGTACTTAGACGTCAGATAAAGAGTCCATAAAAAAATAATAATTGAAAATTGACATTTTGGCGGCTAGACAAAAAATATAATTTTTCAACATCCCTTTTTGACTTTGAACCGCCAAAACTTTTGAACTATCCATCATCTTTAAAAATTCCAATAGCGCTAATTTTCTAGAGATATTCATCCTCTGAGAACGGAATCCCTTGATATGGCATCGCAAGCACAACCGTTTGCCCGTAATATTCAATCTACATCGATTCACGGCTAAACTAACAATCTACAGCTAGATATACACATAGGTATAGTATCGGACCAGTTCAAAAAAATCAACAATTTTTTTTTTTCCTCTAAATCCCCGTTGAAATACTTTCAAGCGCAGAAGGGAGCGGAAAGATGTTTGTTAAAAGCGGAGTTCTCCATATTAATATGTAGAAGTCGCGCATCGCGGATTTCTATTTTTCATTTAAATAGCATAGGATTTTTTTTTCTTTACTTTTGTAGCCTACAAACCAATAAACAAATCCCAATGACTCATACATATTTGTATAGGAAATTGAACACTCTACAAAAAGTGTGTCAAATCATTTTTTGATGAATTGACTCCTTCTAAAGTTATTCAAGCTCAAACATCATTTTATAGTTGAGTGAACTTTTTTTTTGAGAGTTTTTTTTGTTTGAATGATAGACACTTTTTGTAAAGTGTTCAATTTCTTATAAAAATATGTATGAGTCATTTGGATTTGTTTATTGGTTTGTGAGCTACAAAATTCTGAATAAAAAAACAAATTCTTTTGCTATTCAAATGGGAAATAGAAATCCGGGTGCGCGACCTCTAAATATTGATATTGAGAGCTCCGCTTGTAACAAGCATCTCCCGCCCCTCTGCCCCCCCCCCCCCCCCCGCGAGTTTTGCAATGGGGATTTTGAAAAAAAAATAGTTGATTTTTTTAACCGGTCTAGTATAGTATAAATTGAGATGTATAGTGTAAAAGTTATGGCAGTTCAAAGTCGAAAAGGGGTGTAAAAAATTATATTTTACATCTAGCCAACGAAATTTCAATTTTCATTATTATTTTTTTTCTTCATTTTTTTTTTATCTGTGAAACCGTCTAGATGAGCCATGAATTTTTACAGACTTTTTATTCGACATCTAAATATCGATATTCCAATTGTTATATCCCGGGGATGTATTTTCTAAGAGGTCGAGAACACGAGAATCACGAATTGTCCGACCGCAAGTTCGGACGTCTCCAACGTCGACGGTATTGACGATGAACATATGCCCCCGCGGACTTTTTTATGGTAAATTTTGTGTTCTCTAAGATTGGTCCAATACAATTTTGCTCTATCTTGAGCGGTTCTCGCAGCGTCCGCTACGGAAGCAAACCGTGCAGGAATTTTGGCTCATCGTTGACGGTTTTTCAATTGTTTAACGAACCCCGCAAGAGATTTTGTCCTGGAAACTTGGATTTATACTCAGGATAACCCTCCCGACCACCATGAATTTTTTCAGCCTGGTAGAAATTGCATTGATTTAAAGCCGAAAAATCGTTTAATTAGACTGGCCTAGGGTGCCGATACTAGCTTGAAGCGCTGTCAGTAATCTTGTGTCTCTGTCACACTTCTCGACTTTCCTCAAGCTCCGTCTCTCTCCCTCTAGATTTTCAGCGCTTCAAGCGAATATCGGAACACGGCCCTAGTTCACAGCAACGTATTCTTGCGAAACGCAACCCCTCCCCGGAATCTGTAAGGCGCTCGCCTTCTGTACTTCTGTCCTGATCTAGCAGTCTACGAATAGCGCTGTTGCACTTTACTAATTCTTACTGTCTCGGTGATTGGAGACGAGTGTACAGCAGTTTCGCCGACTTTCGTCGTACAAAGCCGTTTATAATATAGTATCGTAATAGAACTTTTTATAAAACAATAGTATAATTGTTATTTCAATCGTACACGATGGCGAATTACACTAAGAGTGAAACCTCGATCAAACGATTAGCAGAGATTATAGCTGATTTGATCGTTGACATTGATGACGTGGTTCTAACGGCGGCCCCACAGAAAAGCTTGATCGGCCCGGTAAGTGCAAAATTCCTTAATTAATTATCAATTATTATTAATTATTATTATTTATTGATTATTTTATTGAATTATTTTAACCATTTTGTGGTGTGCTTGTAATGTGTGAGGTTTCCTACATTTCATTGTTGTTTAGAATCTATAATAGATGAATGTGATATTTTTCTATGAGGGTTGTAGCAATATTTTCTCAACGATGAAACACTTTCTGATTTTAACCTGTGCAAAATAATAGCATTCACGAACTGGTCACTGAAATCTGAACAAACTATAAATTTGAATAATCGACTCGAGGTGATACGCACTATTGATTTAGTTATAAACATTAGAATGACATCACAAATAGTCCGATTCGATTTATACATTGTACATACATATGTATGAGAATTTCTGAAGATGTAAGTACTGACGCAGGAACGTTTACTTTGTAGCCTTGTTTAGCCGGAATTTCTACAGTTTCTCAGTATTAATACGAACGAATAGCTATTTTACTTATCAGTTTGATTTGTATTCGCAATTATGCGTGGGGTTCATGCAATAAGGGTCCTTATTCTGAGTATATATGTGCGATATTCCATGAAATTTCGATCAAGATCTGGCAATGCAAGAATGGAGAAAAAAGTTTGTAATAATATGTGCCGAAGTATGGGTCTGAAAACGTATACCTATATATACTATATATCGACGGCACCGCGGAAGAGCCATATATCTCAGAATTCGCTCGAAGAAGAGTACATCTCAGAATTTGCTCGAAGATCCATATATCTCAGATTTGCTCGAAGAAGAGTATATCTCGATATTTATATATTATATAATATATCGATGACTCCTATCGAAAAGAGCGTAACTCAGCAGTGCAGGAAAGAAGAGCGTATCTCGGCGAAGCAGTTAAGAAAGGCGTATGTCCCCTATGACACCCTATGACAAATGCCTTTCTTAAGGGGGGGGTAGGGTCTGAAGCCTGAAAAAATGACCATTTTTTATCATTTTTTTTTCGGCGATGAGCTAAATATTATTTATTTTTATAAACTGCTCCGGATAAAATAACATTTCATCAATAAGTGGTATTTTTTTTTAGTGAAAATATAAATGAATAAATGATTGGCAGCAGATTCCCGAAGACGCCTCGAAAAAAAGTTGGTTTTCCGTTGCCCTGATAACTCGTCACTAGATCATCCGAAATCAAAAAACCAGGAAATTTTGAAAATTACATGACTTTCCCCTGAAATTGACGAAGCGAATTTTTTTGTAGGATTTTTTTTTTAATTTTTGGCAGCACTTTGAAGTTAAAACAGCGATTTTCGGCGAAAAAAAAGGTCTAATTGTTATTGTAAAATCAATATTTGTTGTAATTTTTGAAAAAACCCGACGTCAATGTCTGAAAAAGTAGATCAAGAATATGGGATTAAATTTTCATAAGGATCGGTTCATTAGATTTCGAGATATCGCGGCAACGGACTTTGAAAAAGGTAGTTCCGAGATAAACGCGTTTAAAGTTTTCAAAGCGTTCAAAACTCAGGCCGGCACCGAACAGAGCGCTCCGCTGTAAATATCACAACTCTCATAATTTTGCTCCGATCGCTTTGAAAATTTTACACACTATTCTTAAACGTCTATACTTTCATATGAGCAAATAAAAAAAAAATGAAAAATTTGAAATTTCAAGACCCTACCCCCCCCTTAACTGTTGCGCCGAGATACGCTCTTCTTTCCTGCACTGCTGAGTTACGCTCTTTTCGATAGGAGCCATCGATATATTCATATTTATATTTATATATTTATATTTATATACGTTATGAATTTCGTCGTTGAGCACATATTGACTTTGAATGAGTGAGTGAGCACACGGGCTCATTAACACTTGTAAGGTAAGACTTACGTCTTTTTACCTATAATTTTATTGGTTATATTTAATTAAATATAACCAATGCCACAGAACGTGGTGTAATTCGTCGAAGAATGATTTTAAGCTAGAAGACTTAAAATTTTTGACGAGAAAAATTTATCCGGTGTCTCGGGAATCGAACCCGAGCCTACTGGCTGCCAATCCGGGGGCTTACACCCACTAGACTAGATTTAATCAAATATAACCAATAAAATTATAGGTAAAAAGACGTAAGTCTTACAAGTGTTAGTGAGCCCGTGTGCTCACTCACTCATTCAAAGTCAATATGTGCTCAACGACGAAATTCATAACGTACAAAACCGAGCACACGAACTAGACTTGAAAATTGACGAGTGAAATTTGAAGGTGGCCAGGTGGTCTAGTGGGTGTAAGCCCCCGGATTGGCAGCCAGTAGGCTCGGGGTCGATTCCCGAAACACCGGATAAATTTTTCTCGTCAAAAATTTTAAGTCTTCTAGCTTATATTTATATACTTATATATATGTAAGTTTCGTAATCAGAGACTTAACCAGGAGATTGATTTGGGTTAGAAATCAGACAAGTGAGATGCAGTTTATAATAACTGTAATTAAGATAAAATCGATACATTAGCTTTAGCTATAACATAATATAATAACATCAGTGCTTAAAACTAACCTGAATCAATACTATTGTCGTTAACAAGCGGAACTCGTAAACTTAATGTGAGAGTGGCCTTTTCACGAGTTGTTCTGCTCGGAGCCCTCTATGATACTGACGCTCTGCGGCCTTATCATACGACTAAGTTTGGCGTGTAACGTTCAACTTACATATAATATAATACATAATATATAAACATAAATATAAATATAAATATATAATATGTAATATATAAATATCGAGATATACTCTTCATCGAGCAAATCTGAGATATACTCTTCTTCGAGCGAATTCTGAGATATATGGTTCTTCCGCGGAGCCGTCGATATATTAGGGTGGTTCATTTTAAAGGGAGACTTCGGTGAAATTTAAAAAATCGCAATTAGAGGTAATATGAAAAAATCCTTCTAGCAGTTTTTGAATAATGATAGTATAGACTGTGAAAAAAAATTTCAGCCTCCTGCGATGAAAGCGTAAGCGCAGGGAACCTTGCGAAGAAGATTTGGCCCTCCGCTGCCAAAAGTTCCTTGCGTCTACACTTTCATCGCAGGAGGCTGAAATTTTTTTTCACAGTCTATACTATCATTATTCAAAAACTGCTAGAAGGATTTTTTTATACACCTCTTTTTGATATTGCAAGAATTGAAAAACCTATTTTTGCCCAAAATTTCACCGAAGTCTCCCCTTAAACTTGTATTTTTTTTCATCCCTCGCCTGAAAACTCGGTGCCACATTCGGAAAAAAATCATCCTCAAATCGCAGAGCATAAAAAAAACTATTTAGAGGACGCTACCGGCAACGAGTTTTTTCGAATTAGGTCTGGTATTTTTATTTCATTTTTTTTTTTCTTCTTCTCTATCATGAATCAATTATAAATGATGAATCGAAGATGATTGTTGTTTTCTTTATCCCTCGGTAGCGACCTCTAAATGTTTTGTACTCTGCGATTTGAAAGAATTTTTTTTTCCGAATTTGGCACCGAGTTTTCAGGCGGGAGACAAAAAAGTACAAGTTCACAATGAACTACTCTAATATATATGTATGTGAAAAATTGCCTACAGGCTGAATGTACAGGGTGGCCCATTTTAATCGCCCCAGGCGAATATCTAAAAAACTAACAGTTATAGAAGAAAAAGTTGCACACAAAACTTGAAGGGTTGCGAGAGGGAAAAATAATGCTGATATGCGTTGACTTGTGGATTTTGCCAATTCCGAAATTTCGTAAGTAACTTCGGATTTTAGATATAAGGCAACGCATGTTGTGGTTGGGAGCGGCTGATGGCGAGATCAAAGACTGATTCGAATACAGAGGCAAAAAAAATCGGTAAAAAAAATTTTGTAAAAAAAAATTTGCAAAATTTTTCAAATTTTTTTTCTGAATTCTTTTTGCTTTGACATTCGAATTAGTCTTTGAGCTCGCTCTTAGCTGCTCCCGACCAAAACATGTGTTCCCTATCTAAAATCCGAACTGACTTGCGAAATCTCGGAATTGGCGGAATCCACAAGTCAACACATATTAGCATTATTGTTCCCCCACCGGAACCCTTCAAGTTTTGTATGAAACTTTTTTTGTATAACTCATAGTTTTTTAGATTTTCGTCTGGGGCGATTAAAATGGGTTACCCTGTATATTTGAATAATATTAACACGTATTCTAATACAGCAGTTATTATATTAAGGGGTTATACAGGGTGTCCCAGAATTCGTGCCGAGGAATTTCCAGGGTAAATCTTGATCAAAAACGGCATCGAAATTTCCTTGGTCGTATTTTCCGGAATTGCTTAGATGTCTCGTTATAATTATTTTAAGTTCAGCTAATGACGCCCGATTTATGAACGGGCGCTTGTCGGTGTGCCTGCCGCTCGCTTGTGTGCGCGTCTCCCACCTTTCACTCGACACTATGCTTTTTCCGCGGAAGATTCGGTCCGCTCAGTTCGATCTGGTATAACTATATTAAAATAAATGACGTAATTATTTCAAACTACCACCTTCGGAATATACCGCGTCACGAATATAAACCTCATTAACGGTTAATTGAAGATTAATTTTATTTCCATAGGTTTAAAAAATCGACTGGATTGAATTTGATTTCCGACCTGTAAATTGAGGATATCAAAACCTATCTCCGTCCTAACTTTTGTGTTTGTGAAAATTCGATGCGATTGTGTTAATTCAACCATTACGCGAAGAAATAACCATTACAGATTCTGCGATATACAAATGTTGGTTGTCGACCAATGATGCATTTAATCAATTCTCTCGTTTGGTTTAAAAAAAAAATATCTCACCTCAATACAGAGAAGCGTATCAATAAATAAGCGTTCAAAATTGTCATGAAATACTTTTTATTCAAATAAACGACGTATATCAAAATTCATAATCTGTGTTGGAATTGTCTCCCGTTCACTTCAATACATGCTTCGGCACGGTTGATGATATTTCTCTGAACGCGGCGAAGTAGCGCACCGTCGATATTTGCAATTGCAGCTTGCAGTCTTGCTATTACTTCCTCCGGCGTCTGTGGCTCCGTGGCGTAAACCACGTCCTTCACGTGGCCCCACAGGAAGAAGTCCGGAGGGGTCAAATCCGGCGACCTGTTGCCAAACGTATTTCGTTATGCGACAAGATACAAACTGGATATAATGAATATTTGTTTTATGGGGCCGGATCGAAAGATCAAAACATCCGACAGGCCAGAACTCCAAAACTTGATCATCAAGCCGTCGCGCGTCGTTGAGACGACACGTTGAGAACACGTTCGGTCTTTCGAAATTATAGACTTTCGGAATTTTGGACTTTCGGAAAATCGGACTATCGCCCAGCAAACCAATACATAACTGATACATAACTGTAAGAGCACATCTAGAGATCGGAGTAATGTAACATAGTTATGTCTCTGATATGCGACATATCTTTAGAATGTAACATATTGTTTACATAACATAAGATGCATGAATGATACGTAATATTGAGGGCATCACGAAGTAACAATGTAATATAACAAAGTTACGTAGAGGAGAAATAGCATAACTTCAATTCCGTGATGTATCATGTACATTACATGAGACCCACAAGTGGTACATAAAATTGAAAGCATCTTCAGGGATCCGGAAATATAACATGGTTACATACATGGGACATAATATTTCTGCAAATATGACATGTGTCGTATATATAACATCAGACCCATGGATGATACGTAACAGAGATGGCAACACCAGGGAACAGAGTCACATAACATAATAACATCTATGATACGTGCAATATCTTTAGTTCTGCAATTAAAACATCGCAAAATAGGATATCCGTATCTGCTGGCGATAATTTCTGAAACGTATGTAAGTGACTAACATGATTGTACGCATCAATCGAGGCATAAACGCTTCAGAGCTGTTAGATAGCGAGATCGAAAATATAGAGAAATCTGGCAGTATTCACTACACGATACTGTGGTGTAGTGGCGAGAGCGTGCGACTACTAATCCAAGCGAGTCCGAGCGATCATGGTTCGAGCCCGGGTTAGGTCAAAATAATGATGTCGTCTTGAATGAACTAAAAATGCGTTTTAATCTATCTGTGGTTGATTATAAATTGTTACTATGTCATATATACACCATAGATGATGGAAATTAGTAATAATAACGGCTTTTTATTTAGCTTTTCCAATGTGATAGTTAATTGTATCAGATGCATCTCCAATATGTATCTGATACATCTTTCAACATGTCTTTGACATATCTTTGATATGTCTATGATATATCGGTGAGCCGTCGCTGATATGTATCACCAGCACATATCTAATACATTGATGATACATCCAATGTTGCTGACATCGTGCTATACCAGTAACATACTTTCTTATGAGTTTGATACATAACGTGTAACATTCGTTACATAATATATACGTATTTGATACATATTTTGGTTTGCTGGGCGGAGCCTTGAGCTATCTACATTTTGACCATTCGAAATTTTAATTTTCCAAACCTCAGGCTGGCGTCCCATGGTCCGAAAAATATCCGGACGGAACGCTCGGTAGCCAATGGCCAACGATTTTCTGTTGGATCCGTCATTCTTAAGGCTACCAGATCTGAACGAGTGCAATGCAGGACACGCCATTACTAACTAACCCCCCCCCCCCCCCCCCCCCCCCCGGATTAATGCATGGACATAATCATTCAGTATTCATTTTTCTATTCAACACGATAAAGTAGCGTTACAATAATAGATAAATATAATATTTTACATAAGTTTGTAGTATACTCACAGTTCCTATCTTGGACTAGAATTCTCAATTCCTTAATGTTACATGTAGGTATTGCAAACATTACACAAGAAAAATCTCGAGAAAAATTAAACAGCCAAATGATTGAATAATATATCTATAGTATACGATATTGTTACTTAGTTTGCGGCGCGAACTTATACATACTTTTCCGAACTGTGGATTTTCTTCAAGATATCCGGATATTTTATATGTTTAAAAACAAGTTGAAACGAACTCGCACATAATCCAGGACAATGCAGGACAATTCTTATAAATGCAGTACGAATTCGGGGTGTAAAAAAATCCAGGACACTTACCTTAAATCCAGGACTGTCCTGCCTAATCCAGTACGTCTGGTAGCCTTAGTCATTCTTGATTGGCTACCGAGCGTTCTGTCCGGATATATTCCGAACCATGGGACGCCAGCCTTAGTCATTCTGAAAATTTCGAGTTCGTTTATAATATATTCTGAAGTTTGACCGTGTGATCTATTACCTGGCTGGCCACCGGACCACGGTAGCCAATCCAGCGTTCCGGGAAAGTTTGATTGAGATATTGGGTCACTGTTCTATGGTTGTGTGCAGGGGCCCCGTCTTGCTGACATGACATTCTTTGCCTTATCTCCAGCGGCACATCTTCCAAAAGTGGTGGCAACATGTCTTCCAGAAATACTCGGTAATTTTCTCCCTTTGTGATGAAAGTTGTATAAATCTAATCGTTCGGCGAAAATAATTATTTCCATCGGTTAAACGTGAGATTTGATTTAAAATAATAGAATCTGTTGCATTAATCTCTGCACTTACTCTCAAATAATCTTGGAACAGACACGGGCCAATCATTTGTTCCCCGCGGATACCTCCCCAGATGTTGACCTTCCACCGGTTCTGATACCCGCGATCTCTGGTTAGGAATGGATTATCTTCGGCATAATAATGAGATTCGGGATTCGTGGTTAGATTCATTTAATTTCATATCTGCCTGTATATTTTCCTAGAACAATGGCATATGAAATAACCGAATATTGTGATATGTACAAAAGTTATATTGAGTGTGGTGAAATATCCAGTCTAGCCGTGATTCATTATGCTGGACAATATCCACGAAGAAGGCATCCGTCTGATAAGGTCTTCACGCGTCTGAGTCAACGTTTACACGGAACTGGACAGATGACACCTCCATCAAGGATCAACGCAGGACGCGATCGAGATGTCAGAACGGTGGCTAATGAAGAGGATATATTGGACATGACCACCGACGATCCGACGCGTAGTATACGTCAGATTGCACGTGAGCTGCACCTGGGACGTATGTCGGTACAGCGGGTGTTAAAAACTGAAAATTTAAGACCCTTTCATTATACGTTGGTGCAAAAATTGAACGAAGGAGATTATCCGAGGAGAGTCGAGTTTTGTCAGTGGCTCTTAAGAAAAAACGAAGCTGAAGAGACGTTCTTAAAAAATATCCTCTGGACGGACGAGGCGTTATTCACGCGGGAAGGGATGTTCAATCAGCATAATTCTCATTATTATGCCGAAGATAATCCATTCCTAACCAGAGATCGCGGGTATCAGAACCGGTGGAAGGTCAACATCTGGGGAGGTATCCGCGGGGAACAAATGATTGGCCCGTGTCTGTTCCAAGATTATTTGAGAGTAAGTGCAGAGATTAATGCAACAGATTCTATTATTTTAAATCAAATCTCACGTTTAACCGATGGAAATAATTATTTTCGCCGAACGATTAGATTTATACAACTTTCATCACAAAGGGAGAAAATTACCGAGTATTTCTGGAAGACATGTTGCCACCACTTTTGGAAGATGTGCCGCTGGAGATAAGGCAAAGAATGTCATGTCAGCAAGACGGGGCCCCTGCACACAACCATAGAACAGTGACCCAATATCTCAATCAAACTTTCCCGGAACGCTGGATTGGCTACCGTGGTCCGGTGGCCAGCCAGGTAATAGATCACACGGTCAAACTTCAGAATATATTATAAACGAACTCGAAATTTTCAGAATGACTAAGGCTGGCGTCCCATGGTTCGGAATATATCCGGACAGAACGCTCGGTAGCCAATCAAGAATGACTAAGGCTACCAGACGTACTGGATTAGGCAGGACAGTCCTGGATTTAAGGTAAGTGTCCTGGATTTTTTTACACCCCGAATTCGTACTGCATTTATAAGAATTGTCCTGCATTGTCCTGGATTATGTGCGAGTTCGTTTCAACTTGTTTTTAAACATATAAAATATCCGGATATCTTGAAGAAAATCCACAGTTCGGAAAAGTATGTATAAGTTCGCGCCGCAAACTAAGTAACAATATCGTATACTATAGATATATTATTCAATCATTTGGCTGTTTAATTTTTCTCGAGATTTTTCTTGTGTAATGTTTGCAATACCTACATGTAAGATTAAGGAATTGAGAATTCTAGTCCAAGATAGGAACTGTGAGTATACTACAAACTTATGTAAAATATTATATTTATCTATTATTGTAACGCTACTTTATCGTGTTGAATAGAAAAATGAATACTGAATGATTATTGTCCATGCATTAATCCGGGGGGGGGGGGGGGGGGGGGTTAGTTAGTAATGGCGTGTCCTGCATTGCACTCGTTCAGATCTGGTAGCCTTAAGAATGACGGATCCAACAGAAAATCGTTGGCCATTGGCTACCGAGCGTTCCGTCCGGATATTTTTCGGACCATGGGACGCCAGCCTGAGGTTTGGAAAATTAAAATTTCGAATGGTCAAAATGTAGATAGCTCAAGGCTCCGCCCAGCAAACCAAAATATGTATCAAATACGTATATATTATGTAACGAATGTTACACGTTATGTATCAAACTCATAAGAAAGTATGTTACTGGTATAGCACGATGTCAGCAACATTGGATGTATCATCAATGTTTAGATATGTGCTGGTGATACATATCAGCGACGGCTCACCGATATATCATAGACATATCAAAGATATGTCAAAGACATGTTGAAAGATGTATCAGATACATATTGGAGATGCATCTGATACAATTAACCATCACATTGGAAAAGCTAAATAAAAAGCCGTTATTATTACTAATTTCCATCATCTATGGTGTATATATGACATAGTAACAATTTATAATCAACCACAGATAGATTAAAACGCATTTTTAGTTCATTCAAGACGACATCATTATTTTGACCTAACCCGGGCTCGAACCATGATCGCTCGGACTCGCTTGGATTAGTAGTCGCACGCTCTCGCCACTACACCACAGTATCGTGTAGTGAATACTGCCAGATTTCTCTATATTTTCGATCTCGCTATCTAACAGCTCTGAAGCGTTTATGCCTCGATTGATGCGTACAATCATGTTAGTCACTTACATACGTTTCAGAAATTATCGCCAGCAGATACGGATATCCTATTTTGCGATGTTTTAATTGCAGAACTAAAGATATTGCACGTATCATAGATGTTATTATGTTATGTGACTCTGTTCCCTGGTGTTGCCATCTCTGTTACGTATCATCCATGGGTCTGATGTTATATATACGACACATGTCATATTTGCAGAAATATTATGTCCCATGTATGTAACCATGTTATATTTCCGGATCCCTGAAGATGCTTTCAATTTTATGTACCACTTGTGGGTCTCATGTAATGTACATGATACATCACGGAATTGAAGTTATGCTATTTCTCCTCTACGTAACTTTGTTATATTACATTGTTACTTCGTGATGCCCTCAATATTACGTATCATTCATGCATCTTATGTTATGTAAACAATATGTTACATTCTAAAGATATGTCGCATATCAGAGACATAACTATGTTACATTACTCCGATCTCTAGATGTGCTCTTACAGTTATGTATCAGTTATGTATTGGTTTGCTGGGCGATAGTCTGATTTTCCGAAAGTCCAAAATTCCGAAAGTCTATAATTTCGAAAGACCGAACGTGTTCTCAACGTGTCGTCTCAACGACGCGCGACGGCTTGATGATCAAGTTTTGGAGTTCTGGCCTGTCGGATGTTTTGATCTTTCGATCCGGCCCCATAAAACAAATATTCATTATAGCCAGTTTGTATCTTGTCGCATAACGAAATACGTTTGGCAACAGGTCGCCGGATTTGACCCCTCCGGACTTCTTCCTGTGGGGCCACGTGAAGGACGTGGTTTACGCCACGGAGCCACAGACGCCGGAGGAAGTAATAGCAAGACTGCAAGCTGCAATTGCAAATATCGACGGTGCGCTACTTCGCCGCGTTCAGAGAAATATCATCAACCGTGCCGAAGCATGTATTGAAGTGAACGGGAGACAATTCCAACACAGATTATGAATTTTGATATACGTCGTTTATTTGAATAAAAAGTATTTCATGACAATTTTGAACGCTTATTTATTGATACGCTTCTCTGTATTGAGGTGAGATATTTTTTTTTTAAACCAAACGAGAGAATTGATTAAATGCATCATTGGTCGACAACCAACATTTGTATATCGCAGAATCTGTAATGGTTATTTCTTCGCGTAATGGTTGAATTAACACAATCGCATCGAATTTTCACAAACACAAAAGTTAGGACGGAGATAGGTTTTGATATCCTCAATTTACAGGTCGGAAATCAAATTCAATCCAGTCGATTTTTTAAACCTATGGAAATAAAATTAATCTTCAATTAACCGTTAATGAGGTTTATATTCGTGACGCGGTATATTCCGAAGGTGGTAGTTTGAAATAATTACGTCATTTATTTTAATATAGTTATACCAGATCGAACTGAGCGGACCGAATCTTCCGCGGAAAAAGCATAGTGTCGAGTGAAAGGTGGGAGACGCGCACACAAGCGAGCGGCAGGCACACCGACAAGCGCCCGTTCATAAGTCGGGCGTCATTAGCTGAACTTAAAATAATTATAACGAGACATCTAAGCAATTCCGGAAAATACGACTAAGGAAATTTCGATGCCGTTTTTAATCAAGATTTACTCTGTAAATTCCTCGGCCCGAATTCTGGGACACCCTGTATACAGTCAGGAGGCCCAAAAAAAGCGATTTTTCAATAATTTTTCCTGAGAAGACTTTTAAATTTATGAATGTAAAAATTTGTACACATATTATGGTAACTTTCAACTGTATTCCAACATTTTTTATTCGTAAAAATGATAATTTTGAAAGCTGCTATAGCTGATCTCCAGGAGCTCCTCTCAAAAAAAGGCGCCTTGCGGTGACCACGATGTCTCGAGACTGGATCATCTGAAATAAAAAATGCAAACGGATTTTGTTAAAGTAATGTATAATCTTGTACCTAATCGAAGGAATAAGCAAAATAATTTTTTTTGACAAAATGGCGGCTTCTCAAAAAGAAATGTTGGTGAAAAATTGATTTTTTTTTTTGAGAAGCCGTCATTTTGTCACAAAAATTTATTTTGCTTATTCCTTCGATTAGGTACAAGATTATACATGACTTCAACAATATCCGTTTGCATTTTTCATTTTAGATGATCCAGTCCAGAGATATCGTGGTCCACCGCAAGGCGCCTATTTTTGAGAGGAGCTCCTGGAGATCAGCTGTAGCAGCTTTCGAAATTACCATTTTTACGAATGAAAAATGTTAAAATACAGTTAAAAGTTACCATAATATGTGTACAAATTTTCACATTCATAAATTTAAAAGTCTACTCAGGAAAAATTCTTGAAAAATCGCTTTTTTGGGCCTCCTGACTGTATATAACCCCTTACCTACAGGTATTTATTTTCCTCTAATTTTCAAAACATACATTTCTCAACCTATATTATTACTGAATGTTTCTTCATTCACGCATAAAGGATGCAATAGAAAGGCATTTAAATATTAATTTTGTTATGTTTATTTCTTTTCAAACGTGACTTTTGCTGTGATGCAACCTTCATATCGATGGTTTACTAACGCAACCTCGTAACTCGATTTCCAAAGTCAACACGTATATCAGAAATTCACTAAAAAACTAAGCTTAAAATATTTTCTATAGTATAACTATCATTCACATCTATAGAAAAACGATAAAACTTTCAAATCGGCAACAAATAATTAGAAGTTCTTGATTTGGTTCGTCCCAATAAAATGTTTTTCGTCTCTTATGTAGACCAGTGATTTTGAGTTACGAGGTTGCGTTAGTAAACCATCGATATGTTTCACTGATGCTCTATATTTGAGTCATATTTCATCCGATTTTTCAGAATTTATTCAGATTTTGGATGATAGTATTTTTAAAAATTTTTGATTCGATTATGTTACAAATACGAAGCGTGTAGAAGAACTGAAAAAAATGGGGCATGTATTTTTCGACAAGTCTTCGTATATGTATAAAAAAATTGCGGAGAAAATCTGAGACATCATCGTCGGATCTTGAACGAAATGTCATGAAACGCCTCGTATGCTTATATAACAACTCAGCATTTTTTACACAGATTTGCAATGCTTTAAAAACAAAACCGACCCACAAAGTAATGCTGCAAGTCCAAAGAGCCTGGGCGGGAAATAGACATGGCATACGAGAACGTGTGCAGGAGCAGTTGAACCAGAGGTTCAACAAGGCCGATCAAGTCGATTCGCAGGATTTTGCGAACAACTCCGTTGCGAGTGAAAAAGCTCCATCAGATCTGAAACAGGATTCTGATAATGGGATAGAAAATCGTTTCGATGGACCGGTGAGTATGGAAACCTCCGTCGAGACGGTTAGTAGCTCACAGTCACCGCCGACAGTGACGGAAATTTTGTTCTGTGTGACCCCTAAGTCAAGTAAGAGGTCTTCTCATTTTAATTTTGAAAATGAAGCGGTACAAGATAATGAGATTGATAATGATTCGAATATTGACAGTTCATCTTACATCGCTGATTCCAGCAGTGTTTCTCATTCTGATTTGGAAAATGAAGCGGTACAAGATAATGAGATTGATAATAAGTCGAATATTGATAGTTTATCCGACATCGGTGATTCTAGCAGTGAATCGAATAAAAGCGCATCTCAATATATTGTACCACCACAATCACCATCTATTCGGAAAAAGTTTTGCAGTACTTTGGGTAGCATTCAAATTCCATCAGTACAATTACTGGGTAACGATGGTAATGTAGATAATGACAAAGCTAGGATCGCTATATGGGCATATCTCACAAACCTTTAACTTTCATGTAACTTGACTTACGGCTTGCGAAAGTTCACTTGCAGGCAAAGAATTGGGTATTTATGCATGTAGCAAATTATTTTTGAGATACACGAAGCATAATCAATGTAAAAAAATTATTTACCGTATCTACAAACTTCTTGTCCCTAATTGCATTGTGTAACTATGACTTCAAGAAAACTTCGTACGGGATTTGCATTGATATGCCGCTTCAAAAAAATCGGAAAAAAATAATTGGCTACGAGCAAGGTAGTATGAACATAATGTACGTAATTGTAGTCACCAAAATTCGTCTGCGATACCAGGGGCATAGTACGAAGTACTGTCACTCGGTTTCGATATCGCACCTGACACCCAATGTTTCACCATTAAAGTACATTAGCACAAGCTAATTGGATGTATTTATCTGGATGCACATGAAAGTAGAACTATCACGGATCGAACGCACTGAAATTTACGTCGGAGAGTCAATTTCTTTTCTCGCAGTGTTCTTGACAATGGGTACATATTGACGCGTGGAGAATAAATGTCAGGAATGTCACGTCGTTACCCTGATAATCTGGTCAAGTAAAATGCTCATATTTATTACCAGTTTATTGCTCATATCACGAATTATATCTCCAAAGATGTGCGCGATTGTTTTATCAAAAATGACTTTTCTCTGGGTTAAAACGTATTGAAATGTCAGATTCGGGAATGTCAGATTCATAAATTCGTGACATAAATTCGCAACTATTCATTTCTGAATTATTTTCTAAGTCAGTAGCCTTTGTAGCAGTTACCGTTCAACTTTTCTGTATACGATTGAAGTGAAATAATTTTAATTATAATAAAAATAATGAAAATTAATTAATTTTTTTAATTTCAATTTTGGTTTTTTTTTGGTTTCGTTTTATTATTTTTTGGTTTGCAAATAGTACTCTAGGTGCAAAATAAAGATACAGATAGTTCTGACACCAAACCTGAAGAAAATGAATAATCGCGAATATAAAATGGCGATATTATTTTTCATGTGCACACCCAGTATAATATGAATGGTACATGAATAGATATTACTTTATGAAGGTCTTGTAATGCGAGAAAAAAATTGGCGGAACTGTGTTCCCCAAATTAGATTTTTTTTTTTTCAGCTGCGAAAGTTAACTGTTTGTGAGATATGCCCATATCAAAATGCATGCTTCATGATTTGCGTTACAGTTGTCCCTTGAGTTTTTATGGTGGTATTCGCCCCAATCTAGAATTCCTAGTTACTTACGCGAAGTGCAGGTATTCAAGCCATGCTCAGAGTTTCAGATTCGACATCACCGATTTCAAAACTCCCTTCGCAACAATTTATATTAAGGCGACTGAGTGTGGTGAAGTAGTCCACGAAGGGCCGAAAATACATTGCACTCTCAAAGGCGAGGCTAGAATTAAAGTTAAAGCTCAGCTGATGAAAGTAGCTCCTAGAATTTTACAACTCGAGACGACCAAAAATATCGATTCAGAGATGGCCGATGATGGTCATATGCAAGAACTGATGCGTCTAACGACATATCAGAAAACCAGATCTGAAGAAAACTGTAAGAACGATAAAATTCTCCGCTCTAATGATTTGTCAGATCTGTTCCAGCAGCATATTTTAGATGGACAATCTAGTGACCCTTATATCAGACATACGGGTCTCCCCCTGTATGCACATACGTATTCGGAAGAGCAGCTCAACATCATCTCTCCGGAGGACGTAGTCGTCCATTTGGATGCCACAGGGAACGTCGTTCGTAAGTCAGCGGACGTCAGGTGTAAACGGATTATGTATTACGCAATGGTAATGAACAAAAATAATTCAATTATACCTATTGCAGAAATAGTGAGCCCCGAGCATGACGTGGCATCTATCGGTACGTTTTTAAAAAAATATCGCTACTTTTTGGCTACGAAAAATGTCAGCTGGCCATTGTTTCGTGTGGTAGTTGTAGATTGGAGTTGGGCATTGATTAATTCCGTGATGGTCGAATGGAACATGATGACGGTTACCGATTATTTGAAGCAATCATTTATCTATTTGACACAGGATACGCATCCGAACTTTGATTTTATTGTGGTTCACAGCTGTTGCGCACACTTTCAAAAACGCGTATCAACTAATATTCACAAAAAATTTCAAAAATACTCGCACGTCAAAAACTTTATTCTCGAATGTGTCGGGTTAATGATTCATTGCTCAACTATGGATACCTTAGACGCAACATTCGAAAATTTCGTAACAGTCCTTTTGACTCCCAATCGTGAGCAGGCCCAACGCAGTGTGGTTCAGCTTCACGAGCTACATTTCTTGACGAAAAATTCGGATACTGCAAATGAGACAGTAGGCGATGATGATCAGGTAGAATTCATAGCAGACGATAAGCCGGAGGGTAGAATTGACGCCGATTCTCCTTTCTTTCATCGCTATTACGCTAAGCTTTTAAATATAAAAAGTAACATTATCAATACCGGCAACGATAACGAATATTTCGCTCCTGAGGTCGCGGATTACGTAACGCAGAGCCTTATGCCGTACGTAACAATGTGGTCGGGACTTCTATTGAAACACGTCGTACCAAATCGTCCGAGACTCAGCAATGCTAATGTAGAGTGCTATTTTAATTTAGTAAAGAGAGATGTTTTGGAGGGCCATGTTAATTTGAAGATAGGTCGTTTCATAGCGAAAATGAAAAATTATAAAAGCTGTCTATGTGCAGAAGCGACGGGTACCCCTCAATGTCCCGAACGGTAAGAGTCTTGGACGCCGTAAAGTCCCGAAAATTCATTGTCCCGACCGCTCGTTGTCCCGAACGCGAATAATCACGACCGCTCGTTGTTCCGAACGAGAGAAGTCACGTCCGCTCTTTGTCCCGAACGAGAGAAGTCACGGCCGCTCTTTTTCCCAAATGCGAATTGTCACGCCTGTTCTCTTGTCCCGAACGGGAATTGTCACTAATCGGTATTTTCGCGAGTGCCGGCAACGCGCGTGAACTCGACTGTATATCATAACGTTATAGAAGGAATTCACTGAATCATTTGGAAAATCCAATTGGCTCAACTCTCGATATTTCAGATCACGGGTGCGTGATCGATTTTGAAAATGAAATTTCACTAAAAAAATTTTTTTTTTTTTTTATTTTTTCTTAAAATAGTTTGGAAAAATCTAAATCATTCATTTTTATTGGTTTTCAGAATAATTTTGTTTAAACTCTGGTGGCAACCTCTAAATATTCGGAAATGAGAAAATGAGAATATCACACGATAATAACATTGAGTAATATACATACTTATCTCTCCATATTATAAAGATATCTCGCCGCCGCCGCCGCCGCCGCCGCCGCCGCCGCCGTGTCAGTATTTCAGATTCTTTTGTTTTTCCCAGAATTCTTTTGTTTTTCCCAGAATTCCTGGGTTTTCCCAGAATTCTTCTATTTTCCCCAGAATTCTTTTGGTTTTCCCAGAATTCCTGGGTTTTCCCAGAATTCTTTTGTTTTTTTTTCCAGAATTTCTGGGTTTTTCCCAGAATTCCTTTGTTTTTCCCAGAATTCCTGGGTTGTCCCAGAATTCATTTGTTTTCCCCAGACTTCCTGGGTTTTCCCCAGTATTCCAGATTCGTTTGTTTTCCTGGACCTAGGACCTTTAACCTTTGACCTTTGACCTTTGATATATGTTCGGGAGTCACAAAACAAACACTGGATTTCATGAAAAATGTATATCTCTCTATATTATGAAGATATCTCGCCACCGCCGACGCTGCCATGTCAGTTTTCCAGGGAATTCTGGGTAATATCCCACCTAACCTAACCAACCTAACCCAACCTAACCCAACCTAACCCAACCCAACCCACCTAAGGGTATCTCGAGTATCCTCGGGTATCCTCGGGTATCCTCGGTTTTCCTCGGGTATCCTCGGGTATCCTCGGTTTTCCTCGGGTATTCTCAGGTATCCTCGGCTATCCTCGGGTATCCTTGGTTTTCCTCAGGTATCAAAAGTAGATTATGTGAATCCGATTCACGTGGAAGAACTGAAATATTATAAAACTTCACTTCTACTGTTCGTATTTCTATTTTTTGTTTCGACCAAACCGAACATAGTTACTCATTGTTATTGGGTCACAGTTTGCACCTATCATTGCCCATGATTCCCTGCGATACTGACACGGCGGCGACGGCTCTTTGTAGTATAGAGTATAAAGTATAAAGTCTAAAGTTTAAAATATAAATTCTAAATTCTTAGTACCTAATAGCCAATGTGAGGAGAATATGTAATCGGGAGTCACAAAACAAACACTGGATTTCACCAAAAATTCGGTCATTTTCCGAAAAACATACAATCCGCGGATTATTCGGGTCTTAAAACAACTGATAAAATATGGGGGGTTGGCGCGCGAGGCGCGCAGGGGGTCGAAGCCCCTCTAGTATACTAATAATGCTATGCTGTCGGAATACAATCCAGCTTGTCATAGAGGAGACGTAGAAAAAGAATCGTTAAGATACATCTGCTTGTTAACAGAAAATGCTAGTTGTTGGTATGAAGATGAAACTGCAGCTAAGAAAATAGGACCCGTACAAAAATTGAAATTGATTCATGATAATAATTTTTTTTCGTTTCACTAACCCAGAATAATACGCGCACCCGTGATCTGAAATATCGAGAGTTGAGCCAATTGGATTTTCCAAATTATTCAGTAAATTCCTTCTATAACGTTATGATATACAGTCGAGTCCACGCGCGTTGCCGGCACTCGCGAGAATACTGATTCGTGACAATTCCCGTTCGGGACAAGGGAACAGGCGTGACAATTCGCATTCGGGAGAAAAAGCGGCCGTGACTTCTCTCGTTCGGGACAAAGAGCGGGCGGGACTTTTCTCGTTCGGGACAACGAGCGGTCGTGATTATCCGCGTTCGGGACAACGAGCGGTCGGGACAATGCATTTTCGGGACTTTAGGGCGTCCAAGACTTTTACCGTTCGGGACATTGAGGGGTACCCGAAGCGACGATGAGTATACCGGTAAAAGGTCGTCGATCCGGGGCGAAAATTACGAAAAAGCAATCGCGCGATAAAACTCCTGTTATACGGAAATTAGATAGTCCGAATAATGCGTTGGTACAGGAGATCCCAGCAAACCAATACATAACTGATACATAACTGTAAGAGCACATCTAGAGATCGGAGTAATGTAACATAGTTATGTCTCTGATATCCGACATATCTTTAGAATGTAACATATTGTTTACATAACATAAGATGCATGAATGATACGTAATATTGAGGGCATCACGAAGTAACAATGTAATATAACAAAGTTACGTAGAGGAGAAATAACATAACTTCAATTCCGTGATGTATCATGTACACTTGGGGTCATTAATTATGAGACGGCTAGTTTTCTGGACAAAACATTTATGTTGGCAACACAAAATAAACCCACAGCGCTACATAGTGGGCCGATCGTGAAGCTTAGTCAATCTCACTAAATATCACATAACTCGTGACAGTCCCGATAGCCAAAAAAGGAGAGGTAGAAATTATAACAGTCGAATCTAACCTAATACCTACTAACCTAATAACCTATAGATTGACGTGTGAATCAGTTGGAAAATAATTGTAATTCATAACTTCTCCCTCGAAGAAGACAAACGGGCGAAAGTTTATGTTTTCAATCTTTTCAAGTGATGACAGAAGAAATTGTAACCTGAAAATTTACGGTAAGTTGATTTGATAAAAATACAATTAAATTAGGAAATGCAAGTTACGCTGTGCCTGACAAACAAGATTCTTTGTTGATTTTGCGTGTGAAACCATGTCCAGGACTAGATTCTAGATCATTGAGACTATCGTGTAACTCATTAATACTTCTTGACTGATACAAGACATTTATCAAACACAGACTGAACCCTGCAAGAACCACCTGTCGAAACAGGCCAATAGAGGAAACATTCAGCTTCAGAAAAACGGAAGGAGTCAGCTTGTACTAATCCACAGATGAAAGGAGCTGGTTTTGGTCGACTTGTAGTGGGGAATTTGAATGCGTTCTGCAGCGACTACTCGTCTTTCACATTCTAAACTTTGGCCATTCTCAGACTGAGACTTAAAATACTATCGGAGACGACTGCTTGCTTCTTATAATGTAAAACTCAGGACTTTAATAATTCTTTGGACGCTGACTTGGAATACCTACTACGACGACTACTCGTCCATCACAGAATTACATTTTTAAAACTACAATTCTTAGATTATTAAATTTTAGACTCTATCAATACCTACATCACCGACTTTGAATACTCGCTCAGGCCGCTTTCAGCCTAAAATAATTTGATGATCTAATATAAAAAGAAAAAAAAATACAAAATAAAATATTATATAAAATATAATTTAACATATGCTCCCAGTTGACCGAAACTATCGTGTAACTCATTAGCTACTTATTGACTGATACCAGACATTTATCAAACACAGACTGAACTGAAGAACCTGAACCTGCACACCCGTTAAAACAGTCAAAGGAAGGAAACAGAAGTAGATATACGCTTGAAGGCTGCAAGGAATTTGGTCAGTTTCTAGAAAGAGCCTTTTAAACAGCTCCAAAAATTGACTTGTGATTGGCCAGGGGGAGACCGCCGGAAGAAAGACATGACAGAAAGCAGCCATTGGAACAAAGACCTGAAATAGCCATTTGGATGACTAAAATAATACTAAATAGCAATAGAATAGCGTAATTCTAGCAGCATAATATTAGCAGCGAGATTAGCAAAGCCACGAACCTAGTCGAGGTCATATCTCGTCATTGTTATTTATGACCAGCGTGTTGTCACGTACACCAAAATTTTTTAACTTTTATTTTTATTAACGAGACATTAAAATAATAAATGTTTAGAATACTTATAATAATAATTCATGAATGTATGGTAATATAGATATATCATTTTCATTGACGAGAAAGATATGATTTGATATTGAATACAATATTCAATTAATTAAATAAAAAATTCAGATGACTAACTAATTTATTTTTATAATATTATCCAGATTATAATTTTTAAAGTTTTAATCTTTGAATAATAATTGAAGAACATGGACTGGTAGTAGGCATCCATTTCTATTGAAACGAATTGCAATAAGAAGAATCATCCATGTAAATATTTCAAATTTTCTAAATGTGATCGTGAACTTTGGAAAGTGAATAAATAATCAGCTGGAACATAAGATTTTCTTGCACGCATTTTTATTTATTTAGCTTATAGTTGAGGATTTTACATTATAAGGAGCGAGCAGTCGTCTCTGATAGTATTTTAAGTCTCAGTCTAAGAATGGTCAAAGTTTAGAATGTGAAAGACGAGTAGTCGCCGGAGAAGGCATTCAAAGTCCCCACTACGATTCTACCAAAAGCAGCTCCTGTTATATCTGGATAAGTACGAGCTGACTCCTTCCGTTTCTCTGGAGCTGCATGTTTCCTTTCTGTGCCTGTTTCGACGGGTGTGCAGGTTTAGGTTCTTCAGGAGTTCAGTCTGGGTTTGATGAATGTCTAGTATCAGTAAAGTAGTAGTTAATGAGTTATACGATAGTCTCGGTCAACTTGGAGCATATTTTGGCACATTATGTTATCATATGATTTTAGGCTAAAAGCGGCCTGAGCGAGTATTCAAAGTCGGTGATGTAGGTATTGATAGAGTCTAAAATTTAATAATCTAAGAATTGTCAGTTTTGAAAATGTAATTCTGTGATAGACGAGTAGTCGTCGTAGTAGGTATTCCAAGTCAGCGTCCAAAGAATTATTAAAGTCCTGAGTTTTACATTATAAGAAGCAAGCAGTCGACTCCGATAGTATTTTAAGTCTCAGTCTGAGAATGGCCAAAGTTTAGAATGTGAAAGACGAGTAGTCGCTGCAGAACGCATTCAAATTCCCCACTACAAGTCGACCAAAACCAGCTCCTTTCATCTGTGGATTAGTACAAGCTGACTCCTTCCGTTTTTCTGAAGCTGAATGTTTCCTCCATTTGCCTGTTTCGACAGGTGGTTCTTACAGGGTTCAGTCTGTGTTTGATAAATGTCTTGTATCAGTCAAGAAGTATTAATGAGTTACACGATAGTCTCAATGATCTAGAATCTAGTCCTGGACATGGTTTCACACGCAAAATCAACAAAGAATCTTGTTTGTCAGGCACAGCGTAACTTGCATTTCCTAATTTAATTGTATTTTTATCAAATCAACTTACCGTAAATTTTCAGGTTACAATTTCTTCTGTCATCACTTGAAAAGATTGAAAACATAAACTTTCGGCCGTTTGTCTTCTTCGAGGGAGAAGTTATGAATTACAATTATTTTCCAACTGATTCACACGTCAATCTATAGGTTATTAGGTTAGTAGGTATTAGGTTAGATTCGACTGTTATAATTTCTACCTCTCCTTTTTTGGCTATCGGGACTGTCACGAGTTATGTGATATTTAGTGAGATTGACTAAGCTTCACGATCGGCCCACTATGTAGCGCTGTGGGTTTATTTTGTGTTGCCAACATAAATGTTTTGTCCAGAAAACTAGCCGTCTCATAATTAATGACCCCAAGTGTACATTACATGAGACCCACGAGTGATACATAAAATTGAAAGCATCTTCAGGGATCCGGAAATATAACATAGTTACATACATGGGGCATAATATTTCTGCATATATGACATGTGTCGTATATATAACATCAGACCCATGGATGATACGTAACAGAGATTGCAACACCAGGGAACAGAGTCACATAACATAATAACATCTATAATACGTGCAATATCTTCAGTTCTGCTATTAAAACATCGCAAAATAGGATATCCGTATCTGCTGGCGATAATTTCTGAAACGTATGTAAGTGACTAACATGATAGTACGCATCAATCGAGGCATAAACGCTTCAGAGCTGTTAGATAGCGAGATCGAAAATATAGAGAAATCTGGCAGTATTCACTACACGATACTGTGGTGTAGTGGCGAGAGCGTGCGACTACTAATCCAAGCGTGTCCGAACGATCATGGTTCGAGCCCGGGTTAGGTCAAAATAATGATGTCGTCTTGAATGAACTAAAAATGCGTTTTAATCTATCTGTGGTTGATTATAAATTGGTACTATGTCATATATATACACCATAGATGATGGAAATTAGTAATAATAACGGCTTTTTACTTAGCTTTTCCAGTGTGATAGTTAATTGTATCAGATGCATCTCCAATATGTATCTGATACATCTTTCAACATGTCTTTGACATATCTTTGATATGTCTATGATATATCGGTGAGCCGTCGCTGATATGTATCACCAGCACATATCTAATACATTGATGATACATCCAATGTTGCTGACATCGTGCTATACCAGTAACATACTTTCTTATGAGTTTGATACATAACGTGTAACATTCGTTACATAATATATACGTATTTGATACATATTTTGGTTTGCTGGGATGTGGCAACGCAAACGGAAGTCACAGTATAGCCATCTAGAAGGTCGGCTACTGGGGAAAATCACCAAAAAGATCAAGGCCACTAACTTCCGAACAAGTACACCAAATCCGGTTGATCACGAGCAATCTTTGTTAAATCGGAGTGATAGTTCAACTCATACGAATGCGTTACCCAACGGATTGTTTGAGGACGTAGAGTATTACATGCTTAGAGTCGGAGGCACCGAATTCACTATCGGGCGATATTGTTCGAGTATGTGCGCTCCAATAATCGGGTATGATAAATTTGACTTGGTATCCGAGCAGTATCAAACCCTGGGCAAAGAACGATACTTGGACAGGGCCGTTATAGATGCCTACACCGTGGCTACCTTAGATTTTCGAAAGAACGTGGTTTACGTCCCCACCGGGTACACGTACTATTTGCTAGGCCATGGCCGTGACAAAGCTAGTCTTGACGGGTTTAGAATGTACAACGTAGGTGATGCGTTCGAGGGTACAATGTTTATGCCCTACGTGTACTCGCAGCATTGGTGTCTACTGGTAGTAGATATCGATGCGAAAACCGTAATGCACTTAGATCCAAGGTTCAAACGCAGTAAAAAATCTGAGTCAGTCATAAAATACTTCGACAAGTACGTCGCAGATTGTGCAAGAATACAGCCGAATGTGCTCTGTGACATTAAGTGGACTACGGTTAATTACAAAGGGGATCGCCCCCTGCAAAAAGACTGGTACAATTGCGGGATTTACGTACTATACTATATAGAGTGTTTAGCTAAGGGTGTTGATATGGACACTAATTTTCAACCTGACACGTACAGGTTGGAAGTCGCCGACTCCTTGTTGAGATTATCGTGTGACATGAAAGAAGTATGCCAATACTGCTTCGGTACGAGGCCGAATGAATTAATCATGTGCAATACTTGCAGACGCTGGGCTCATTTGAAGTGCGTCAATCTATTGGGGAACCAAAAAACGCTGGAAGAATGGAATGACCCCGCAGCCAGCTATAGATGTGCGCTGTGCGCACACGGGGTAAGGAAATGGATGCGATACTAATCGAATTCATTACAATCAAAGGAGATCTACCCATATCTACGTAAGGTTTTCAGTGGAACGCGCATTGCATTTTGATGGACTATTTAATCAAAGTTTCAGACATCTACTCAAAATACAAATGATTCAGATATGGTATATTGAAAATATAGCAAATAATTTGTACAATCCCGTACCGATATCCCAATGATAAGGAAAAGAGAACTGTGCGACCTTGAGTAATACGTACTATAGATAATCGGTTGATTTGAAAGAATTAAGCGGCCCGTGGAAAAATATTCTGATCAGACCATATCAGGCCTCATATAAACTGTGCATATCAGACCTGATATGGCCTGATATAAAAATTGGCCATATCAGACTATATATGCTTTGATATAAGTATTGTAACAGCGATTCCCGCGGGCTCGGGTGTTACCCGCAGGAACTACGATCGGTTAACAAACTAGCACCAACGTCGTTACCTCCTCCGACCAGCTATAGGTAGGATGTTGGGCGCCAGACTCCGGGCTCAGAGTCCTCTCTCTCTCTCTCTCTTGCTCCAGCTAGCTATCGGTAGAGGGATAATTCGTGGGGGCGAGAAATAAAAACACTTAAAACACTACGAGATATTTTTGAAAGAATTATTTATTTATTGAAAGAAAAAAAGAAAAAGATAACAATATTTTGTACAGCCTGTTATCTGGCTTCGGCTTGCCTAGTATCACCGCTACTTTGTGTTTTTAATACTGAATGAAATGAAAACTAAATTATAGAAAATACGATTACGTAAATGACTCGAAATATATTCAAAATTACATCAAAGCTGAAAAGAAACGCGTGTTGACAATATCACAGCTCGTTGACTCTCTTTCTATCCTTCCTCACTCAACCAGCTGGAGGTCCGGCTGTCGAGTCGACTTCGAAGCAGACGCTTCTAGTCTCTGACTGACAGCTGATCTCTCAACAGCGGGAGGGGAAGGGAATCGGGACTCTGTACTCGGCCACTAGAGTTCTCTGACTCGCTGCAGACAGTCTGCGACGCGTGACGTCAGAGCACTCCGGGCAATATGGCGTCGACTCTCGTTTAGCGAATTCTGCGCAGCAGCGGTGAAACCGACTCGCAGGCGCGCAGAATCGACAGCCACGGAGAACAACAGCAGATTCAAACCTGCCGGTTCTCAACTGTTGTCTCGGCACTCTCTGGACTCGGGACCAGGGTGCGGAGACTACTCTCTAGATTCTCGTGACTATAAACTCGGGACTCTAGCTCTCAGGGGGGGGGGGGGGGGGGGGGGGTTAACTGAACCTGAAGGAGATATGTTGGACAGATCCTACCTTATACCACACGTTTCCTCGACCTCGTGGTCGGCTCGTAGTCCGTAGGCACGCGAGGGCCGTATATTACCGGATTCGATAGGAATCCGATCCAAAATCCGCATCAAAGTCCAAGGGAATAGCAGGGGTCACAAATAAACAAAATCACTGTCAAAACTCTATGAAAACTCTTGGGCAATTATAACTCTCTCTCTCTCTCTCTTAACTCGACGGCTCAGGGCTACACGTGCTCACGTTAGCGCTGAAACCGGAATCAGCTAGACATATCTCGGTACCTTATCTTCCTATCTTCGCCGTTCGTCCTTTTAGCGCTGGCCGTTGCCGGTCAGCCGCGTGCGGCGATCCGTACTTAACATGGCCACGCTAGGACGAAGGCGGTAAGAATTTGAATTCGGTACTCCTGACTCTAGGCTCGGGACTCAATTACGTTGGTTTGGTTGGTTAGGAGGAGGTCACAACGTTTGCCACGTTACAGTATATCAGACTACATATGACCTGATATGGGCATATCAGATTATATATAGTTAGATTTACATATCGGCCCAGAGAAGGAAAAAAAAAAAAAAAACTCCCCGCCAGGGATCGATCCGTGAACCGTGCGCTCGCCAACACTGCCCGCTACCGACTGACCCAAGATCTGTTATTGAAATTAGGTGCTTAAACGAATATGAAATATACAAATGTCATATATTCCAATTCTTATTGAACAAAATTCTACATCTGACGTATTAATTATCAATTTTATGGTAATTAAATGCAACAAACACGCAGTTATCATTAAATGATATTCTGTGTGAAATATAAATTGAGTTAGCGAAATTAAATTTATTAAATGAGCATTCAAGTAATTTGATGAATTCAGAGTTAATTTACATGAATGCTGATTATCAATTATGTTAATAAAAAAAAAAAAAACATGACAAAAATGCACTAGTAATTTTTTTAATCTCCTGGAAGTGCATTTTTTCAAAGAAAAATTTCCTGTAACAATTATCAATTAAAACGATGTCAAAATTATTTAATATTTGGTAACTTCCATTTCCTTCATTAGCACCTGAAAATTAATCAAGTCATAAAAACAATCATGGAGAAACGTTCTTCTGTGATTTAATTTTTAAATTATATATTTACTTTTTCTATGATAATAAATATAAAGTATACCTTCAATACGTACGTACACCGACAGTAGTAGCGTAGTGCTAGCACTCGAGACTATGGAGCGGGAGGACCTGAGTTCAAATCCCCAAGCGAGTCTAGGAATGCCTGAGCGGCAGCCTGCAAAAATGTAAGACGGGTCACGCCGTTCAGGCGCAGACTTGACTCACGGTGGTTTGAGCTTGGATCCGGCTACACCTGGACAAGGTTTTTCGGCGGTTTCCCTTGTCTCTCGTGCGAATGCGGGTGTTTTTATATATGTAGGTATATTTATATACCTATGTATACAACCTGTCTGCTTGCTCTGTACTACTATGTACCCTCTCTCTCTCTCTACCTAGTCTTAAGTATTAGGTTAAGCTCACTCTGTGCCTACCCTGTATACTCAATTGTAAATACAGGATGGCTTGTCCAACATTGATATGGATAAAATAAAAATACTATTCTATTCTATTCTATTCTATTCTATTCTATTCTATTCTATTCTATTCTATTCTATTCTATTCTATTCTATTTTATTCTATTCTATTCTATTCTATTCTATTCTATTCTATTCTATTCTATTCTATTCTATTCTATTCTATTCAATGATCAACGCGTGACTTTTCATTTTTTTACAAATTTTGTATAACTATATAAAAGTTAAGTTTTAAAATCGATCAAGTTTACTTAATATTTTCGAATTGTAATATTTATTGAATGCATTTATTTACAAAGTGCACATTTTTGCGTCAAAATTAGAGAAAGAATATACACCTCAGTAAAAGATGACTTGACAATCATCGATTATCTGTCACCATTCACGTTCATATACTGTAAGTATTTATATGTAATGACAAAAAAACTATATGATTATATGGCAATAATCATTATATATTTTAATGTATAACAACGTATGGTTTTTTATACCGTAATATAAAGCCATGCGATACGCTGTTATATAAAGTTTAATATAGTTTTATATAATTATATAAACTTATATATATTTATACATATTTATATATAAATATATATAATTTTATATAAAAATTATACATAACTATATGAAACTATATTTAATTATACAAACTTATACATAGTTATTAATTATATATGATTATATATGATCGTATAAAATTTATTGTTCCTATTTTTTTCTCGTAAAATCCGCTAAACCATTATATTAAAGTATTATTGCTCATATCAGAACTGATCAAGCCGTACCAAAGAACTATATGTGAACATGTTAGACTAGATATGGCCGTATCTGTCTAGATCAGGCTAGAGACGAAAATTTTTATACAAAGGAAACACAAAAATAACTGTTACATATGCCCATATCAAGGCTTATCAAATTATATCAAGCCTGATCAGAAATATTTTTCCACAAGTACATCAAAATATACATATCCTATCAGGCTATATCAGGTCTTATCAAGTTATATCAGGGTTGATCAGAAATATTTTTCCACAAGTACATCAAAATATACATATCCTATCAGACTATATCAGGCCATATCAGGACATATAAAAAAATTATATATGAACTTATCAAGTCATATCAAGCATGATATGGGCATATCAAGTTGATAAGGCTTGATCTGGCCAATTTTCATATCAGGCCATATCAGGCCATATCAGGACCTATCAAAATTTATATATGGGCATATCAGATCATATCAGACCAGATATGGATATATAAAAAATTTTGATATAGCCTTATCAGGTCATATCAGGTCTGATCAGAATATTTTTTCACGGGGGGGGGGGGACCCCAATATCATGAGATTGTAGAAAATGCAGATTACTCTACGGATGCATGTTCCATCAAGTACCTATTGTGTCTTGCACTTTTTAATATTTGAGATAATGGTACGCTTATATGATACCTACTCATGTCAGAATTGCGGACTCGCTTCTAATGTTTCAAGCTCATTTTGAACGTACAACGTATCATCAGCAGGAATAATATCATAATCATATAATTCTTATGACTTCTATTTGGGGAGATGTTGATTTCATTTAAAAATAATATTAATTAGATGGTTTTAGCTGATCAAGTTATACTACTGAATTATACTATCACATATCATACAGGTTGACGAAGTAGTTATGCGTGTTATCGATGCTCCCAGAATATAAAACAATTCGTTTCGTCATAAATATGTGGGCGCGCGCGATATGTGTGCATGTGTGTGCATGATGATAAAAATGTGATAAAAAGTGTTGTTAAAACGTGTTGTTAAAACTTGTTGTTGGAACTTGATTTAAAAATCGAATACATATTCAGTATAATTTTCCTATTGTGAATGATCTTCGCTACGTCGACATCATCACACAATTTACGTTCCAAAAATACGAATAACAGGTCATTGAAATATTACGTAACCAAATCTTGATCTTCCTTCACCCAATTCACCCAGCAATCGTGAGGATTTGACTAATGCAAGTCAACTATAATTCCATAATATTTATTAATGGCACCATCCTAGAATTAGCACCAATTAACGTTTGTTGCGTTTGTTGGGAAAAAATGGAATACACAAAGTTGGTTGATTGAGTGTTTATTATTGTAGATATATACTACCGTGCTAACGTCGCGGTGAAGTCAGTTATCAGAAATGTTAGCTTGTTGGTTCTTATCTCTCTTAAATATCTGACATTAGCACCGTTCATACCTTCCTCCATCCCTGGTAGTAAAAGTATGCAATCTCTCCCCCCCTCCCCCCACCTAATCATGTAATATTAGAATGGCACCTGATCGTATCATTAGTTTTCAGTTTGTTTGTGGATCTAAAGATTCTCCTAGGACAACAATCAAAAAAGTGTCAATAAGTGTAACGGTCGGTATATTTTTCCGTTCGATTATCTAATTTTTGCCTCTGGGATTTTTTTGAAAGTTCAAGTATGAATTATCGGAAGTAATGTGCTGTTCGGAATTCATTTGATGAACGCTAATTTCGTCGTTACTGTGCTTAAACTCCAACTACCGGCAAAAAATAACTCACAACTTTTTACGATTGTGAAATGACAGACTCTGTGTAATAATAATTGCTGAGGGGAACACTTCATAACTTCACAACGAAGAATAATCAAGCTGGCGCCTTCAATCATTTTGACATAATCGTCAATTAATCACCTGCACGTATAGCCTGCTCAAAATATTGGCTTGTGCCGCAAACCGCAATGCCAGGCTTATGGGTTCTCGGATGTCAGAAAGAGGATGAGAGAAAAAGGAGAAGACAGCTGTCAACGATTTATGAAAAAAGTGCTTGTAATTCGATGTATAAAACGTGATATAATTCTATTGACTTGAGTGGTGCTAAAAAATAATTAACATTTTTAGTGAATTTTATGTCACAGAAGAAAGTACACGCTCTCGGTTTAACCTATGTATGTGCTTGTAATGTATTAAGGGGGTATCTACACCTTTAAATTTTTGAGAAATTGTTTTTTTTTTTATAATTTATTTGGAATGCTAGTGACCTACTCTACCTGCAAATAGATCGGCGTCAGAATATCTAGAGGATTTGAAAAGTTACAGCCATGACCGTGCCAAATTGCGAAAAAGCGCCACCGCGTGGCGCGCGAAACCTCATATCGGTCCCATAATTATTGTACAACACCGCCAACACTATTGTCTTACTTTTATGACGTTTTTATATATTTAGATTTTGTCATCTTTCGATTCTTCGTAATTATCGTTTTTTACACATATTTAATTTTCAATATTCTTCTGAATTGTGATCATTGACAGAACACATGGCTGCGATCTACATTTTTTCGAGGTTAGGTGTCCACTTGTTTGTAAATATTGTCGTGCTTTCATTACGAATTCAAACCAATAGTAATTTCCATTATTGAATAAACACAGTGTATATGTATCTGAGATGAGACTTCGGACTCGAAAGAAGATGATCCATCGAAAAGTGCGTTTGAAATCGATACCAGGAGACTATACATTAGGATTTCTAGAAGGATGAGTATTTCTATGATATATTAATAGCGAGAGTCCAATAAATATTATAAGAAAAAAGGTATGATTAATGAAAGATGAAAGAATTTTCGGAATATTGACAAAAATTGTGCTAGCATTTTCTGAATTCAAAAATATTGAAGGTATAAAATTTTGAAGAATTTTTATGTTTTGAAAAATTTTGATCAGTTTATTTTCTAAAGCAATTCATTATTTTTCTAACAGCCTCACCGGACACCTAACGGACACTGTTGTTGTACAGAACAGGTCAAAACTCACTGCATACCTCCGCCTGGCACATGTGTCTAGACCCGACTCGACTCATAACACATCGATACGAGGACAGCTGCAGATCCAGCATATCAATCATAAGGAAAATCTTAAAACTTGATTTCCTGTAACTACATTTTCTTCTCTGGAAAAAGTAGGAAATAAAAAAAAAAAATTTAAATAAAAAAGTTTAAAAGTTGATTTCTGGAGAATGAATATTTTGACCGGTTGTCGTAAAGAATCAGCAGCACCGTTGGATCGATTCTGGAATTTTTGGTCGTCAATTATTCACAAGACTTTCCTCTATGGTATGAACGTAGGATTTTTTGATAAACCCATTTTTGATTGAGATACTGGCAAAAAAGTAAGAAGAATTTAGAAAGTGCAAAAAAAAAAATTAAAAAAATTGAATAACTCAAGTAATTTTCGCCATATCAAAAATCCCTACGTTCATACCATAGAGGCATCTTCTATGAACAATCGAGGACCAAACATTTTAAGATTAATCCAACGGTGGTTCTGATTCTTTACGACAACCGAGTCAGTTTGTATTTTTTTCTCTTTAGCGTAGCCACCATCAGACTGAAAGTAATACATGATATAAAATATGCGTAATGAGGGTTGAACCCTCCTTAGACATCATGATTTTTTTGGATTTTGTCAGAGTCCTCAAGTCGCAGAAAAAGATTAATTTCTTTTTGGAAATTTCAACTCCTCCAAAGGTGTACATACCCCCTTAACAATGAATGAATGATGCCGCATTATAGTATACAGATAAAAAAGAAAACGACTGTTGAATTTAGGAGCTTGTTCATAGAGTCGATAACACGCATTCGTACTGTGATATTCATTTCGTCACCATCATCTAAAAAATCAAGCTTTCGGCAAATATAGGTTACAAGAGATGATTTTTGGAAGCGTATATTACTTTATAGTCCAAAACCTGCGTTGCTAATACCAGCAACGCTGCTAAAATCGGAGTTCTCAAAGGGTAGCAAACCTAAATGAAGTACATAATTTAGTAAACTCGAATTGGAAGGTCAAGTCGAAAAATCAACCGATCATCAATGAACGTAATCTCGTTCGCACGTCTCAAGAGAATTGTGTGATCTTGCCTTGCACGTACTATTCGCTCCGTGCACAACAGCGGTAGCGCCATAGGTGACGTTTTTGAGAATTTCATGCCCATATGATAGTCTATAGAAACAATAATATAATACATGTAAACGGATATGTATGAGTGTTAAATAAGCGATTGATTTGGCGGTTGATTGGGCATGAAGTTCTTAAAAACGTCACCTATGGCGCTACCACTGTTGTGCACGGAGCGAATATGCGTTCGCTGATTTGAAGATTGAACAATGCTGGTGTCCGAAAAGAATATAATAGCGACTTCGACTTACTGCACTGGTGGGCACTGAGTGCACTTTTATTCTCTTCTTTCTCCTATATCAGAGTGCGACAGAAGTACACTCATCGCGCCACAGTGCAGTAAGTTGAATTCAGCATAAGCTATAGATTTCATGAAACTGGGAGTTGCAAATTATACACCATGCACAATCTAATCATCAAATCAAACGATCACATGCGATGCCGTCATGGCGGAAAGTACGGTGAAAAGTTGAATGGCGATCACACGTCTCAAGTTATAAAACTGAGATCAGTGCGTCCTGTAGTTGTACGGAATGATTATGCGAGAACACGAAAGTTTCAATTCACATGCAGACGAATGTCAATACGTTCTTTGAATGTCCTCTTATGAAGCTACCCAGATAGCACAGAAATAACAGTCGTCTTAAAGTTGTCAACTTGACAACTTGACAACTTGAAGACAACTGTTATTTCTTGTGCTAACTGGGTAGCAATATACTATTCGATGCACGACTCTGCGTGACCATCGATAAGATTTTTTGAAACCACTGGTTTGTTTGCTATAGACATGAAAACACCATTTTTCGTGGCACTGATCAAATAATATTACTGATTCAAATTGAGTATATTGAGTCAACGGACAGATAATTTCTTGACTGCATGAATAAAAGCACTATTACAGATCGTGAAACGATCGATTGTTGTTCCACCGTGCTGATTATGATGCTATTCATTCCGTGCAAGATCTCGGACGCACACTCATAATCCTGTACACCTTGCTCAAGTATATACATACTGTGACGTGGCATTTGTAATTTCCCCGCCACAAGGCGATTCTCTCGAAAATGCGACGATGCGTGGCGTAGACAGGGTCTCCAGGAAAAGAGAAAACTTAGGGAAAAATGATTAGGTCTAATTAACACTATTTTATTTTTTGTAAACTATGTAATCTCGAGCTCGATACTCCACGAGACGTCTGTCGTCGTGGGAACTACCGAAGGAAAAGCGATTCTACCGAACGTAAGAAGCCTCCAATATCGTCAAGGACGATTCTGTCGGCGTGCAAACGATGGTTGGTCCAGAAAACCCCAAGGTCAGCGCCTCCTCTCAAGTGAAAAGATCAACCACCTCCAACGAAGAGCTACCGCCTACAAGAAAATGCATTTCCGGTACGAGGGTGGTGTACAGCGTCATGTGCAGGTGCATCCTCACAGCCTCCCACCTGATGAGTATCGGTCAGTGCAGCTACTATCGTCAAACTGTCTCCGAATCTGTTATCGCGGCCGTGGTTGGTCATGACAACCCCCGGATCAGCGTTCCAACCTACCGAATCTTTTCGTGGGTGAAGCCCTAGTATGCCGAGACACGAAGCTACCACTAACTTTCTGGTGGAGCGACCAATGGTGTAAGGCCCTAGAAGAAATATCGGGTGGCCGGGCGAGCAAGGCTCCATGTGAGTCCAGCGCCCGGGGATTCAAAAGGAAGGCGGGAATAGGAGCGGTATTAGCAGCGGCAGGGGTGAGGTAGACTTCGCCTAAATTACGTTCGTCAAAATCTGTCGCTCACCGACCAATTAGATCATCGATATGTCACGTGAGTACGCTAAGCCTGAAGGATGAACTAGTGGAAGAAAACACCGACTATATAAGGCCGGCACACCTGTTACACAGCCTACTTCTTCGCTCTAGTCTGCGCTACGCATCTCCAGCATTCATCGTATCGTATCGAGTTCTATAAAACAATTCTATCGCATTATCGAGTCTTAGTTAAATAGTGAGTTTGTGTTACACTGAAGCAACTTGATTAAGGTAAGGTCTTAATTCTTTTGTGAAGGCACGAGGTAGTTCGTAATAAAGTTCTGGTTATTAATTTGGTTATTGAGCCACGAGGCTCGTCTTTGTCTTTTGAGCTAAGCAGCTCGTCTGTCATAGTCTATCTCTTAAATTATCGAACAACCTCGAGTCTGGCTGAGTTACATAGATCTTTCATTGCTCTTTGGCTATAATTTATTGCTTATCGCTTCTCGTATGGCTTATATTTTTGATTTAGTATGTTAGAATAATATTGTGCATAAAATACTGTAGAAAAATACCTTTTCCTGGAGTACCCTGAGCGAAGATAGCCGCGAAGGCTTAGACCTCGCGTATAGTTTAGTCTGTTATCGTTAATTTGTTATAGTTTAGTAAGATATAGTCTGTTTGGATGAATTATTATTCGTATGTAAAATCTAGTGAGTTATAGTTAATTTTGGATGATTTAGTATCGTTTCGATCAATATAAATTATCAGAATTTGGTTGAAGAACAATCTCTATCGTTCTAATTTAATTTGTTAACGTTCAACCTGTAATTCGCGTCTCTCGAATGACCGCGTGGTCTCTATTTAGCAGTAGATTTCGGAGTATCGTAAATTGTATGGCCAAGCGTGGCTAATTAATTAGTAGGGATCTGTATCGTTTGTTATCGATTTTTCTTTTATAATATCTCAAAACTCTAGTACGTTAATCTCAGGATGTGTTATGATATAATTTGCATTTGGGTACGAAGTATCGCTCTGTGATACCAAGTCTGGGGTCTAGTCTAATCGTTTTATATCGAGTCAACTCTGACACATTCCTCTGATTTAATTGTATCATAAACGAGTAAATTCTGTCCTGAACAGTTAGGAAAACTATCGTAACAAATAATTAATACTATCGCGAATTCTGTATCATTCGTCTGAATTATCTATTTTAATTAATAAATTATTGATTGATGTGATCTCAACTATCTCAAAGAAATAATCTTGTTTTACGTGGTGTACCCTGCCCCTCTATCTAAGGCTTTGTTATCTGAGCTAGTCGAGTTGTCGCTCGACGCATTTCCGTAAGTTTTTGGTTTTAGTAAGTTATGTTATCGTATCGAAACGACGCAGTAGCGTCTGGCGCCCAACACTTTGGTAATTAAGTAATTAACACGGAAAAGTGCCGAATTGTAACCAGATCTGTGGTTTTTCCTCTCCAAGTTAGAAAACTGCGTTACAATACATAGGTACCATCGGAAATATTTCAATTGTAATATGATTGTACGAACAAATCATGGTTTGAACTAACAGATCAAACAGTCGTGTGGTCTAAATCATGTGCAGAATTTTATTATGCGTGATAATGGTGAGACTTTCACAGGTATATTACGATGGATACTGGAGTACTCCGGTTGAAGATATAAATAAAGAATACCGTAAAATGACTTGTTTGTGATTGTTTTTATTTTCGAAATAACCCTTCCCCAGTGCCCTTCCCACGTGTGTGAATGTAAGGTTGATAACAATGAATCAAATCACAGTTTAATTACACAATCGTCTGTGAGAGATGATTATGGAACTACATAAGCCTAAGTGATGTTCAATTTGTCTGAACCTAGTTGGAAACCTTAACACAGCTGGAATTTCTCATCGTAGTACTGCAGTGTACACTGGATTGATGAAGAAGGGATTGAGAAGGTACTTCTGTAACGTCACTGATTAAATTGATTATTCATTTAATGGAGAAAACAATACCAATGGCAAACAGATTTTTCAACGACGATCAGACATTAGACACAAACATCTCGAACCGGATGGAGAATATAATGCATTAGAAACAAGCAATCTATGAGAGTCGCTAAGGCAAGCCGAATGTACTATAAAATGCTTCATCAAAGCGGGGGTACAAGACCGTATGGATATTGAGAACGTCACAATTGTTCACTGATTCGACAGCAGCAGCATTACCAATCCGATACACTATCGGCAGGTCCCGAGTAAAAAAATTCGTTCAAGATTTTCAGATTCCACTATCGTAGCAGACGAACCAAGGAGCCGTCTGCAGAGTTGGAAACCATTAATTACAAATTGTAATTGATGACATTGAAATTACTAATTACATTCGTAATTTGTAATTAGAAAAAAATCAATTACTCATTACATTTGTAATTTGTAATTAGTTGTACATATCCAGATATAGGGGTATATACCGGATATACCTGATTTTGTTGATATACAGCCATATATACTGTAACGTATTCGGCCTATAGCCGAATAGCCGTAACATAGTATAGGAGATACACGCACACATGTCACTGTATAGAGCGGCGCAGTAGCAAGCAAGCTAACTCACGCAGAGTATGTGACGTCATCACAAATATAAAAGGCGACCGTCACACTGCTCGAGAGCGGACTTGTGCCAAAGCGGCCTACCGTCTCACAAGCATATTTGAAATACTCTTATTCTCAGAGCGGACTTGTGCCAAAGCGGCCAACCGACTCGTCAATTAATTCCTATTCCAAATCACTCAAACTCATAATTTTCGAACATAGCAAGACCCAAAGCGGGCACAATTTAAAAAATAAACTTTCGTGGATAGTTCGCCAAAGCGGCAACTATACCAATTAGATTCAAATTAGTTGTCTTAGCCAAAGCGGCATTTCAAACAAACAAAATAGAACAAATAGAAAAACAAATCAAACTCAAAGTCCGGCCATTGAGCCAGCGCGCGTAATTTTAAGGAAATTAGATTAAGTAAAATCAATCAATCATTTCATTTCATTCAATTCATTCATCAATCACGTTATTATTTTATGTTATGCATTTTTCTTTATAGTTTTGTAAATAATGAAAATTCCAAATGGAACATCATATTGCTTTTTGTTTAGAATAAAAATAGAAATGATTTAATAATCATTTAGTTAATCAGGAATCTGATCTTTGTTTCTATTTTCTTATAAATTGTTTTCTTTTAATAATTTCTTTAAATTTTCAGTCAACTTAAAATCATTAGTTAGATATCAGTATCGGTGCGTTGATCTCACCAGCAACGGTAGCTCTATAGCACCTACCTTCGTCTGGTGAGTGAAGCATATCCCAGATCTGATTAAAACGGTATCGGTGAGTCAAATTCAACAGCACGGTAGCTCTATAGCACCTATCGCTGTCTGGGGAATTTGACATATCCCAGATCCGAGGGAAGCAGCTCTGGTAGTGAAAAATCTATCCGAGTCTGCATTAGGGTAAATTAAGGGTTTTTTCAACTTTTCCCAGAGGAGCTCCAAATATCATAACCCGTGACAAAGAACTCACGCGAACTAGCATAATTTCACCAGCCTTCAGCTGGTGAAACATATGCAGAAAGTTACAATACCTAGATATGTCGGTATATACCGAGATATACCTGAATATGTCGCTATATGGTTGTATGTACCCAGATATAAGAGTATACACCGAGATATAATTAGATCTAAAAACTGTAAATGGACTGAATAATTCTTCTAATTACTTTGAAAAATTGTAATTAGAAGAAAAATAGCTGCCAATTACTTTCCGCAATTGTAATTGGGGATTGATTTTTTTCTAATTACAAATTACAAATGTAATTAGTGACCACACTTTTTCTAATTACAAATTACAAATGTAATTAGTAACTAAAATTTTTCTAATTACAAATTACAAATGTAATTAGTAATTGAACTTATTCCAATTACAAATTACAAATGTAATTAGTAACTAAAATTTTACTAATTACAAATTACAAATGTAATTAGTGATTGATTTTTTCCTAATTACAAATTACAAATGTAATTAGTAATTGATTTTTTTCTAATTACAAATTACAAATGTGATTAGTAACTAAAATTTTTCTAATTACAAATTATAAAGGTAATTAGTAATTGAATTTTCTCTAATTACAAATTACAAATGTAATTAGTAATTGAATTTTTCCGAATTACAAATTGAAAATGTAATTAGTAATTGAATTTTTCCTAATTACTAATTACAAATGTAATTAGTAATTATATTTTTTCTAATTACAAATTTGCCCAACACTGGCCGTATGTTTTTACGAACTTCTGGCATGAAGAGAAAACCACTCCGTGAAAAGAAAGTGTCACACTCGATAATTGCAGACGAGAGTAATTTATTTCTGCTTCGTTCGACTATTTTCGCCGTGAAACCGGATGTAACTCCTTGTCCTATTTTTTCTAATTTTTCCTAATTTTTTTTACGAACTTCTGGCATGAAAAGAAAACCACTCCGTGAAAAGAAAGTGTCACACTTGATAATTGCAGACGTGAGTAATTTATTTCCGCTTCGTACGTCTATTTTCGCCGTGAAACAGGATGTAACTCCTTGTCCTATTTTTTCTAATTTTTCCTAATTTTTTTACGAACTTCTGGCATGGAAGGAAAACCACTTCGTGAAAAGAAAGTGTCACACTAGATAATTGCAGACGTGAGTAATTTATTTCCGGTTCGTTCGTCTATTTTCGCCGTGAAACCGGATGTAACTCCTTGTCCTATTTTTTCTAATTTTTCCTAATTTTTTTACGAACTTCTGGCATGGAAAGGAAACCACTCCGTGAAAAGACAGTGTCACACTCGATTATTGTGAAGCTGCAAATATATTTTCTGTCTTGAAATATCGTTATGGAGGATTTCTGTACTCATCGGGTATATTTCCGGATTATTTCCGGTGATCTGACGTGAGGTTAATGAATATTGTTGCTGAAAAAAAATTTTTAAACCAGAAAAAATGAAATTTCGATTTCGTTCGAAGAACGTTCCAAACTTCAACCAGCTAGCAAAACCATATCCCAGCTATGAAATCACGCCAGCCGGACCACTGTAGAAGTCGACATAGAAGTCAACTATTAGTACAGGTAGGGTACACTATTACAACGGGAGAGACATGATATGACTGATACGGCATAAAAACTTGAGTATATAATTAAAGAATCAATAATGACTATATAATTGTAAATTATTTATCAATTTTTCAAACGAGACTCTGGATTTGTCATCGCGTCTACGAACGGATTACGACTCTCACGGCTGAATAAGATTACCTCGCTTCGTCGTATGAAGTAATTTCGGAAATCTGTGTAACTCTAGCCCGGCCCTACAACAGGTAATGATTAAAGGACCCTCGTTCAACTTTATACTACAGAGAACTTTAACGCAAAATTAGAGATACTGACTGAACTGCTTCTCAAGTGCATTCATTTCTGCTATACGAACGCAATTTATAAATTTTGTTGAAAAATCAATAAAGGAACTCTATGAGACCGTATTGCGAGATCGATCAGCAACATACACAACAAAATCAATGAATGATCTCAGAGATCTCTTTATGATGTGACGCAGTCAATAAATTATTACAAATTTTCAACTCCCTTATCCGTAATATCACTGCCTCGAATCTCCTGATCTCAGAAATTAGATTCCAAATAATTTTCGAGAGGATATTATTGACGGAGAGAAAAAGCGAGGCTGAAGAACGGAATGAATTACAACGTAAGGTCAAAAGAAATGAAAGCAAAACCATATCCTAGCTATGAAATCACGACAGCCGGACCACTGTAAAAGTCGACATAAAAGTCAACTATTAGTACAAAATGTTTGTTTCCACAAAGGAAGAGAAGAGCATGTTATACACTGTAGACTTTAGAATAGACCCTAAAGACGAATGAAAGAAAAAAAAGAATGGAACGGAGTACGACCATCCAAGCTGACTTTACTACAAATGAAGGATCGTTATGGTAGTACAGAATATTTCAGCAAGTATATGGACATAATAAATGGCTGCGATGATGGCTTACAATCAAGCAAACCGAGCTGCATATTATGCACTACAGCGAAGACGGGCCACGGAGGAGAGACTGAGAATCGATACGGACCGTCGAAATCTGGTTAAATTATTATACTGGATGGCAGAGCAAAATGATCTGTGTTAATGTTGAATCGAGCAGAAATGAACACATTCGGAGTATTCCCTTATCCGTAATATCACTGCCATGAATCCCCTGATCTCAGAAATCAGATTACAAAGAATTTTCAAGAAGGTATTATTGATGGAGAGAAAAAGCGAGGCTGAAGAACGGTATGAATTACAACGTAAGGTCAGAAGAAATGAAAGCAAAACCATATCCCAGCTACGAAATCACGACAGCCGGACCACTGTAAAAGTCGACATAAAAGTCAACTATTAGTACACGTAGGGTACACTATTACAACGGGAGAGAGATGATATGACTGATACGGCATAAAAACTTGAGTATATAATTGAAGAATCGATAATGAGTATATAATTGTAAATTATTTATCAATTTTTCAAACGAGAATCTGGATTTGTCATCGCGTCTACGAACGGATTACGACTCTCACGGCTGAATAGGATTACCTCGCTTCGTCGTATGATGTATTTTCGGAAATCTGTGTAACTCTAGCCCGGCCATACAACAGGTAATGATTAAAGGGCCTTCGTTCGACTGTATACTACAGAGAACTTTAACGCAAAATTAGAGATACTGACTAAACTGCTTCTCAAGTGCATTCATTTCTGCTATACGAACGCAATTTATAGATTTTGTTAAAAAATCAATGAAGGAAATCTATGAGACCGTATTGCGAGATCGATCAGCAACATACACAACAAAATCAATAAATGATCTCAGAGATCTCTTTATGATGTGACGCAGTCAATAAATTAATAAAAATTTTCAACTCCCTTATCCGTAATATCACTGCCTTGAATCTCCTGATCTCAGAAATTAGATTCCGAATAATATTAGAGAGGATATTATTGATGGAGAGAAAAAGCGAGGCTGAAGAACGGTATGAATTACAACGTAGTACACGTAGGGTACACTATTAAAACGAGAGAAAGATGATATGACTGATACGGCATAAAAACTTAAGTATATAATTGAAGAATCTCAGCCAATCGAGCCAACGGAGCAAGACATAGTGTGTGTAAGAGAATCTCTGCATACTACAAGCCCAACCCTATTATTGTAAAAAGACCAACAGAACAGGTGTTCGACAGCGGAGGAATGATTATTGCAAGAAACAAATAATAGTATAAGAATACGGGTGCATCTTTATCATAACTGAGCATAGGAAAAAAATAAACGGAACCAAAAAATAAACAGAACACTAAGGCTTCCTTAGGAACATGGACCCTGAGCAATTAACACGAATTATTCCCAAGAAGAACCGGATATTCAACGCGAGAGGGCGAGACCTCATAGAGTTCACCGAGAGAAACGACCTGTACATCGCAAACGGAAGGTTCCTGGAAGATCAAGACTCGAGAACTATGCTATTCAATAATATTTCCAACGTTAAGGTACTAAGCTCATTGTCATTATCTAACCACCTGCCAATGGAAGTCAGTCTGAAGTTGATTTTAGCACTTTTTCTACAACATGTAAAACTTAGAGGCGGTAATCGAGGTACAGATCGCATGGCCTTCAACATGGTAAATTCAATCAAAGCCACAAGCCCAAAATGGTTTGACGAATAATGCGATAAATACAAAATATCAACATGTCATTTTTAAAATGTGTATAAGTATGTGTATGTGTATATTTCTGTACGAAATTTAACATAAGAATTGACTGAAGTTTTACCATCGTCATAACAAAGCTTAGCTCTACCTTTCATATCAGTTTAAGTCAAAACCAGTTACGCAAATTCAGGTACATTTTTCATATCAAAATATTAATTTTTATATCAATTTTATTTATGTGCCATCGCAACGAACACTCTCCTCCACCCAAAGTTTGCGTGTACTGTATAGGCATAGCTGTGTTGATTTTTTCGGAAAACATTATTCTAAAGTCGTCTGCAGCCTGTGCTTTTAGACTAAGGATTATGCTCCGGAATTTGTGAATCATTCTGGCTTGATACATCACTTAATGAAGAGTAGAACTATGATTATTTGTCGTGTTGATCTATCGTAGTCAATGAATCTGAGTATGAAAACGAAAATATCAATCGTGACAATTGGATATATTATTTAATTTTATAATAAGGTAGGACGAGTAATTCAATACCTTCAGATACATGTGCCGACAGAGCTGTCAGTGGTTAGCCGGCGCGTACGATATTTTCTACTACTTTGAGTATTGAAGCCGCTGCTTCGTTTATGACTTTAGAGTTTTCTTACATAAAAAAGATAAAAAGGATTGCTAAAAATCAATTTTGAACAGTTCTACATCCCAAATACAAAAATGTCAATCCAAATTTTACTTGATCACAGTAAAAAGAAATGATAAATATTCACCTTGTTCTCCATTTCTGAAAGAAATATCCCCAGATTCACTTCTAATGATCGAATCGTTCCACAGCAGATTTAGATGCTGCATTTGATGATCAGGCAGTGGCAATAACGTAATTGTTATTTATATCGTCTCGTTGCAGGCTCACTCAGCTTTTTTTCAAACCTTTCACCTGTGTTTTTCGTCACAGATCTATTACGTTTTTTTCAACTGACCTATCCGAGCTATACATTTCGTCAGAGTCTGTTATAACATTTTTAATTTTATTACCTACGGTCCTGGCGCGCTCACATGATTTGGACGATCGTGAATCCGTTGGATAATGATTTACTGTTAGTATTGGACAACATTGTGCTGATATCCAATCGTGATTTATACGTTTCCTCATTCTTTTTAGATTTTGCCCTTCCTCGAGATTCTGAGTCAGTGGTAAAAGCCCGACTTTCAAGTACACGTAATTTGTTCGTACCTTCTTTGTACGTTGATATGGAAAAGAATAAAAACGTCACAAATGTCTCACGCGCAACAAAACAATGCATTATGTATATATGTACCTACGAATTTTTTAAAGGGTACCCCCTGAAAAATTTCAGTACGATGAAAACAGATATTTCCCGTTCTAAAAATTTTGATATCAAAAATGTACCTGAAATTGTGAAACTAGTTTTGACTTGAACTGCTCGTCCTACTTTATTATGGAATTAAAGAATATATCCAATTGTCACGATTGATATTTTCGTTTTCATACTCAGATTCATTGACTACGATAGATCAACACGACAAATAATCATAGTTCTACTCTTCATTAAGTGATGTATCAAGCCAGAATGATTCACAAATTCCGGAGCATAATCCTTAGTCTAAAAGCACAGGCTGCAGACGACTTTAGAATAATGTTTTCCGAAAAAATCAACACAGCTATGCCTATACAGTACACGCAAACTTTGGGTGGAGGAGAGTGTTCGTTGCGATGGCACATAAATAAAATTGATATAAAAATTAATATTTTGATATGAAAAATGTACCTGAATTTGCGTAACTGGTTTTGACTTAAACTGATATGAAAGGTAGAGCTAAGCTTTGTTATGACGATGGTAAAACTTCAGTCAATTCTTATGTTAAATTTCGTACAGAAATATACACATACACATACTTATACACATTTTAAAAATGACATGTTGATATTTTGTATTTATCGCATTATTCGTCAAACCATTTTGGGCTTGTGGCTTTGATTGAATTTACCATGTTGAAGGCCATGCGATCTGTACCTCGATTACCGCCTCTAAGTTTTACATGTTGTAGAAAAAGTGCTAAAATCAACTTCAGACTGACTTCCATTGGCAGGTGGTTAGATAATGACAATGAGCTTAGTACCTTAACGTTGGAAATATTATTGAATAGCATAGTTCTCGAGTCTTGATCTTCCAGGAACCTTCCGTTTGCGATGTACAGGTCGTTTCTCTCGGTGAACTCTATGAGGTCTCGCCCTCTCGCGTTGAATATCCGGTTCTTCTTGGGAATAATTCGTGTTAATTGCTCAGGGTCCATGTTCCTAAGGAAGCCTTAGTGTTCTGTTTATTTTTTGGTTCCGTTTATTTTTTTCCTATGCTCAGTTATGATAAAGATGCACCCGTATTCTTATACTATTATTTGTTTCTTGCAATAATCATTCCTCCGCTGTCGAACACCTGTTCTGTTGGTCTTTTTACAATAATAGGGTTGGGCTTGTAGTATGCAGAGATTCTCTTACACACACTATGTCTTGCTCCGTTGGCTCGATTGGCTGAGATTCTTCAATTATATACTTAAGTTTTTATGCCGTATCAGTCATATCATCTTTCTCTCGTTTTAATAGTGTACCCTACGTGTACTACGTTGTAATTCATACCGTTCTTCAGCCTCGCTTTTTCTCTCCATCAATAATATCCTCTCTAATATTATTCGGAATCTAATTTCTGAGATCAGGAGATTCAAGGCAGTGATATTACGGATAAGGGAGTTGAAAATTTTTATTAATTTATTGACTGCGTCACATCATAAAGAGATCTCTGAGATCATTTATTGATTTTGTTGTGTATGTTGCTGATCGATCTCGCAATACGGTCTCATAGATTTCCTTCATTGATTTTTTAACAAAATCTATAAATTGCGTTCGTATAGCAGAAATGAATGCACTTGAGAAGCAGTTTAGTCAGTATCTCTAATTTTGCGTTAAAGTTCTCTGTAGTATACAGTCGAACGAAGGCCCTTTAATCATTACCTGTTGTATGGCCGGGCTAGAGTTACACAGATTTCCGAAAATACATCATACGACGAAGCGAGGTAATCCTATTCAGCCGTGAGAGTCGTAATCCGTTCGTAGACGCGATGACAAATCCAGATTCTCGTTTGAAAAATTGATAAATAATTTACAATTATATACTCATTATCGATTCTTCAATTATATACTCAAGTTTTTATGCCGTATCAGTCATATCATCTCTCTCCCGTTGTAATAGTGTACCCTACGTGTACTAATAGTTGACTTTTATGTCGACTTTTACAGTGGTCCGGCTGTCGTGATTTCGTAGCTGGGATATGGTTTTGCTTTCATTTCTTCTGACCTTACGTTGTAATTCATACCGTTCTTCAGCCTCGCTTTTTCTCTCCATCAATAATACCTTCTTGAAAATTCTTTGTAATCTGATTTCTGAGATCAGGGGATTCATGGCAGTGATATTACGGATAAGGGAATACTCCGAATGTGTTCATTTCTGCTCGATTCAACATTAACACAGATCATTTTGCTCTGCCATCCAGTATAATAATTTAACCAGATTTCGACGGTCCGTATCGATTCTCAGTCTCTCCTCCGTGGCCCGTCTTCGCTGTAGTGCATAATATGCAGCTCGGTTTGCTTGATTGTAAGCCATCATCGCAGCCATTTATTATGTCCATATACTCGCTGAAATATTCTGTACTACCATAACGATCCTTCATTTGTAGTAAAGTCAGCTTGGATGGTCGTACTCCGTTCCATTCTTTTTTTTCTTTCATTCGTCTTTAGGGTCTATTCTGAAGTCTACAGTTTATAATATGCTCTTCTCTTCCTTTGTGGAAACAAACATTTTGTACTAATAGTTGACTTTTATGTCGACTTTTACAGTGGTCCGGCTGTCGTGATTTCATAGCTGGGATATGGTTTTGCTTTCATTTCTTCTGACCTTACGTTGTAATTCATTCCGTTCTTCAGCCTCGCTTTTTCTCTCCATCAATAATCTCCTCTTGAAAATTATTTGGAATCTAATTTCTGAGATCAGGAGATTCAAGGCAGTGATATTACGGATAAGGCCCCCATGGAAAAATATATATTAATTCATGTGTGAGGAAATATATCATGATATATGAGATATATCTGATATAAAGCCAATGTAAAAAAAATATATAAAATATATAAAAATACAATATGTGAATGATGTATTTTTAACATTTATATATTTCATATATTAATAATATATACATGAAAATATCAATAATATATGTAAAAATATATGATTCAAATATATATATCTACTTATATCACATTTATAACACTTATATAAATTCCGGTATATGGTATTATATAGTAAGCGTATACACGGAAGTTATATATGGCTGATGTATGATTCGTGTATGGAGAAAATAATCAATATGTAAGTGAACAAATCTCCACAGATATGAGAGGTTTATATGATGCTCAGACAAATGTTCATATATTTTGGATATATACGTTTATATTATATTTATATGAACTATATAAAATCATTTATAATGGGCATGCATGAGATGACATTACATCATTATATATGGTCGATGTATACTGAAATGTATCTTGGATATAGGGTTCCGTATATTTAGGAATACGGAAATTTTAGGTCACAAATAAAGGCGGGCATATATGAGAAACATAAGTGTGCTTATATGAAATGTGTATAAATTATATAAAGCGTTACATGAGACATACTATTTGGTTATATACAGGGTGGTCCATTTAACTCTTTCACCGCGAATAACTTGGTTATTATTGATTCTACTGAAAAGTGTTACAGGGAAAAGTTGTTGCATTTGAAGGGGGAAAATGAGTTTTGGAAGTGAATGTCATCTGAAGGTCATATCTTGTGAGATTTCGGTATTCCCGATGTTTTTTTAAATGGGACTACCTATTTTTTTGTTCACTACAAGGAAGCTGACATTGAAACGCGTCCAACCATGTGCAACAACATGACCTTCGAATGACTTTCGGCCCCAAAATTTATGATCAAATGATGGAATTGCCTGGCCCTGCCTATGATTTTTGGAGCAACACTTGCACACGCATTGATGATACGTTTCTTAAATGAATGGATTAATGAATTTGAATGAAAAAAACAATGAAATGAAGGAAAAAAAGAAGAAAAAAAAAATTTTTGCCCCAAAATTCAATAAATTGTGGGGCCGAAAGTCATTCGAATGTTATGTTGTTGCACATGGTTGAAATCGTTTCGATGTCAGCTTCCTCATAGTGAGTAAAAAAATAGGTAGTCCCGTTTAAAAAAACATTAGGAATACCGAAATCTCACAAGATATGACCTTCAGATGACATTCACTTCCAAAACTCATGTTCCCCCTTCAAATGCAACAACTTTTCCATATAACACTTTTCAGTAGAATCAACAATAACCAAGTTATTCGCGGTGACAGAGTTAAATGGACCACCCTGTATATATCGAACGCATACATGGGTGATCCATGCCAAATATATTTAACATACAAGCAAACATATATTTATTGATGTAACAGTGTGTCGCTAATATTGGGCTTCGTATACCAGAGTGGTATGTACATTTCGATGACATTTATATGAATTTTATACAACCAATTACATTGGGTACAGATCGGGTGATATATCATGTTCGCATGAGACTGATATAAGTCAAATATATTTCAGATATATATGTGACATATCTGTCATATATGTATCACATATATGACATATGTGCTATAGGTCCGTGTCACGTATATGTGTCTAATTTTTTTTTTATTGACGTAGTTCAACCCATATCCAGCTTCTTATATTTCCATCATAATTATGATATTTTTTATATAAAATAAATTTTTCTGAAGATATTATACTCGTACATATGATACATATGTTCCTATACAAAATTCATATGACTAATGTACAAAATGTTAAATCTTACGTATATAGAAAAATATATGAAACCTCCATTTTACTGATATATGTATCATATGTACAAGTATATATCTTCAGATATGTTTATTTACATACCTAAAACAGATCATGATTATGATGGAAATATAAGAAGTCGGATGTGGACTGATATACACAATGTCCATATACGTGCATGATATAATATCAGCCAATACATGCCGAATATATGAGATATATACCATCGTTATAAATTACTTACATCTTCGATATATGAGCGCTCATGTGAGAGGCATATAGAAACGGTACACAGCTGGTAAATATACTTTTGCTTATATCTGAAATATATTCCGTATTAATTAACACCATATGAGTTTCATATATTATCCGATAATTTGACTCATGTAATCCCGGGGAAAAAAAATTTATTCAATTATATAAAATTATATATAAATGACTATATGAAATTAGATATGAGTTTTGGCGGTATATAGTTTTATAAAATTTTATATAATTTCATATGATTTTATATAGTTTTATATAATTTTATATAGTTTTATATAATTTTATAAAAATATATCTAATCATATATAATTTTATAAAACTATATATAATCATATATACACGTCAGATGTAAAATTTTGTCTAATGAGAATTTGAATGCCCGGGAAAAAATAGTTGTATATGAATATAAATAATCATATATGACCTTATCATTAATGATCATGAACGAAATTTGTCTCTATATGACCATATATAACCATGTATAATTGGCCAGGTCTGATCATGTCTGCTTATATATAATCAGATATGATCAGATTTAATCATTTGTTTTGGACAAATTAAAATAAAACAGTCAATTAAAGTACAAAATCATAAAAACTATTTTGTTTTTATATCTTTTATTCGTCGTAATGGTCCGGAATTATGGTTATTTCTGATAATTGACTTTTTTTTGTCGATTAAAATTTTCTGACTGTTTCTTACTGGGATTCGAACCCGGGTCCTTCTGCGTTTCAGTCGAAGCTTCTACCACTTTGCTACTTTACGTATTTGATAGTTGATACTTTCCGAATGTCTATATGTATTTGACACGAAAATTTATCAACCTTAACGAATGCACTTAATATTGATTATGATGATCGAACGATTCTTGAATTGTTTTTGTATTTTAGGGAATGTGAGGCAATATGACCACTCTAAATTTTTCAGCAGAAAAAATTACTAATCTGAAAATGCTGTGTATTCTATTTATTGAAAGAGATTAAACGTTTATTTTATTGACTGGAGGAATTCTATAACTTTGTGGGGCAAAACGGCTAATTTAATAATATCATAATATTCAGGTTTTTATTGTTTAAATTGTCAAAGAATATGTATGGGTATGCAGGGTGATTCAGAATTCATGACGAACCTCTTGAGGGGTTTATCCTTGTCAAAATTGGGAACGAAAGTTCCTCAGCCATTTTTCCTTGGAAATATTTTTTTCCGACAAACGATTTTTTTTGTTTTTGTTGTTTTATTTGTCAATTTTGAAAGATCCCAAAAGTTTTTTATTCGGTGGAAGATATAGAAAAAATGTGTCATGATTCCAAGGAAAAAAATCATTTTTCGGAAAAATGGCTGAAGAACTTTCGATCCCGATTTTGTCAAGGATTAACCCCTCGAGAGATTCGTCACGAATTCTGAATAACCCTGTATATTGAGGTTTCATAACAATCAGGTCTGATCAGATCTGATCATATATAGACCTACATCAGACCTATATATGATTACACATGGGCTTATATCAGTCAGGTCTGATCATATCTAATTATATATAGACCATATATGATTAATAATAATAATAATATAATAATAATAATATTTCATAATTATATATAGACCTATAAATGATTGGACATTGACTTATATCAGTTATGTCTGATCATATCGTAGGAAATTAGACATGATTATGCCTGTTCATGTCTGATCAGGCCTGATGCTCATGGCCGATCATGGTCTGATCACGTATCAGGCCTGATCAGAGCGACATAGTTAGAGCAGAGCGGAGGTTTTCAACCTTCCAGGCATAATCATACATGAACAGGCATGGCCATGCATGATCAGGCATGAACGTATTTATGATTAGGTCTGACGTCAGGCCTGATTATACATAAACAGGCATGATCATGTCTGACATCAGGCATAATCATACACGAACAGGCATGGCCATGCATGACCAGGCATGAACGTATTTATGATCGGGTCTGGCATCAGGCCTGATCATACATGAACAGGCATGATCATGTCTGGCAGCAGGCGTAATCATACATGAACAGGCATGATCATGTCTGGCATCAGGCATAATCATACATGAACAGGTATGGTCATGCATGATCAGGCCTGAACGTATTGGGCGCTTCAGGCCTGATCATTCATGATCATGCATGATCATGTCTGGCATCAGATATGAACAGGCATGAACAGACATGATCATGTCTAATTTCAGGCCTGATCATACATGAACAGACATGATCATGTCTAATTTCAGGCCTGATCATACATGAACAGGCATGATCACGTCTGAACATTTTTTCCCGGGTGTATGAAATTTGTATACATAATATTCATTTGAGCATCTATTGTCAAACACAGATAGTAGGCGAGTCGGTAGCGTGCCGAGTTGAGGAGCGCGAGGTTCACGGATCGATCCCCAGTCGGGACGAATTTTTTTTTTTTTTTTTCCCCGGCCCGTACAAGTATATAAAACTATATAAAACTATATAAAATTAATCATATATAATCGATATATAATCTATATATAATATGTATACTATATATATATATATATATATATTTATGAAAGGGTACATATCGGGTCCGAAAAGGCGACCCGTGTACATTAATATACGTAACTCTACGTTGTAATTATAATTTGAATCTTGTAGGTTATTTTCATTTGTACACCCTTGATTATAAGATATGATGAAACTAGAGTTTATATACAACGCGGTATTATACAGGGCCGTTTAACCATTTGATAACCCGTAACATGACAGTACCGTGATAGATTAATTCTTCGGAAAGCATTTTCAATTCTCTGGTCCCTGCATGTACCTATACGCGAACGATGTGAACGTGAGAATACATGTGGGGACCAAGTAAATTTCTGGTATTTCCTGGGAGTTATTTCATAGTCCGTCGCGCAGATTGTCTGACTCTTCTAGCTTCTCTCTAAATTTGAATCAGTGAAAACTACTGACAATCAGTGAATAGTCACTGCTTTCCAGTTATAAGTCTGCCACTGAACCAATCAGTGGCAGACTTATAACTGCAATCAGTGAGTTTTCACTGATTCAAATTTAGAGAGTTGAATATTGTTAAAAAACGAATAATTTATGAATATCCGTGCCTTTGATTCAATTCGATTGTTTGAATTTGATTTTCAGTCTCACGAGAACAGGTCATCGACAACGATCTCATGCCACCCAGGCTAGATAATAGTTTCACCGAATTTTACGTAATTGTATTTTATCACGTATATTAGTAGATCCGATTGAAAAAACTAATTTCGTCCGATTCGAATATTGTTGGAAACTAATGCTAACAGTGTCGAATCAACGATTGTTTTTTCAGTAACTTCCTCATGTTTCTACGGATTGACACATGCGGGGACCGCTGTTCGATACGTAATGATACATGTCGGGACCGGGCGAATTTCCATTTCTCTTCGTAGTTATTCGTTTGCCCTTCTAGCTGACATGTTGTTAGAAAACGAACAATTCATGAATATTCGTGCCTTAGATTAAATCTGGTTGTTTAAATTTGATTTTCGGTCTCACGAGAACAGGTCATCGACAACGATCTCATGCCACTCAGGCTAGATAATAGTTTCACCGAATTTTACGTAATCGTATTTTATCACGTATATTGGTAGATCCGATTGAAAAAACTAATTTCGTCCGATTCGAATATTGTTGGAAACTGATGCTAACAGTGTCGAATCAACGATTGTTTTTTCGGTAACTTCCTCATGTTTCTACGGATTGACACATGCGGGGACCGCTGTTCGATATGTAATGATACATGTCGGGACCGGGCAAATTTCCATTTCTCTTCGTAGTTATTCGTTTGCCCTTCTAGCTGACATGTTGTTAGAAAACGAACAATTCATAAATATTCGTGCCTTTGATTCAATCTGATTGTTTGAATTTGATTTTCGGTCTCACGAGAACAGGTCATCGACAACGATCTCATGCCACCCAGGCTAGATAATAGTTTCACCGAATTTTACGTAATCGTATTTTATCACGTATATTGGTAGATCCGATTGAAAAAACTAATTTCGTCCGATTCGAATATTGTTGGAAACTGATGCTAACAGTGTCGAATCAACGATTGTTTTTTCGGTAACTTCCTCATGTTTCTACGGATTGACACATGCGGGGACCGCTGTTCGATACGTAATGATACATGTCGGGACCGGGCAAATTTTTATTTCTCTTCGTAGTTATTCGTCTGCCCCTCTAGCTTAAATGTTGTCAGAACACGAACAATTCATGAATATTCGTGCCTTTGATTCAATCTGATTGTTTGAATTTGATTTTCGGTCTCACGAGAACAGGTCATCGACAACGATCTCATGCCACCCAGGCTAGATAATAGTTTCACCGAATTTTACGTAATCGTATTTTATCACGTATATTGGTAGATCCGATTGAAAAAACTAATTTCGTCCGATTCCAATATTGTTGGAAACTGATGCTAACAGTGTCGAATCAACGATTGTTTTTTCGGTAACTTCCTCATGTTTCTACGGATTGACACATGCGGGGACCGCTGTTCGATACGTAATGATACATGTCGGGACCGGGCAAATTTCCATTTCTCTTCGTAGTTATTCGTTTGCCCTTCTAGCTGACATGTTGTTAGAAAACGAACAATTCATAAATATTCGTGCCTTTGATTCAATCTGATTGTTTGAATTTGATTTTCGGTCTCACGAGAACAGGTCATCGACAACGATCTCATGCCACCCAGGCTAGATAATAGTTTCACCGAATTTTACGTAATCGTATTTTATCACGTATATTGGTAGATCCGATTGAAAAAACTAATTTCGTCCGATTCGAATATTGTTGGAAACTGATGCTAACAGTGTCGAATCAACGATTGTTTTTTCGGTAACTTCCTCATGTTTCTACGGATTGACACATGCGGGGACCGCTGTTCGATACGTAATGATACATGTCGGGACCGGGCAAATTTTTATTTCTCTTCGTAGTTATTCGTCTGCCCCTCTAGCTTAAATGTTGTCAGAACACGAACAATTCATGAATATTCGTGCCTTTGATTCAATCTGATTGTTTGAATTTGATTTTCGGTCTCACGAGAACAGGTCATCGACAACGATCTCATGCCACCCAGGCTAGATAATAGTTTCACCGAATTTTACGTAATCGTATTTTATCACGTATATTGGTAGATCCGATTGAAAAAACTAATTTCGTCCGATTCCAATATTGTTGGAAACTGATGCTAACAGTGTCGAATCAACGATTGTTTTTTCGGTAACTTCCTCATGTTTCTACGGATTGACACATGCGGGGACCGCTGTTCGATACGTAATGATACATGTCGGGACCGGGCAAATTTCCATTTCTCTTCGTAGTTATTCGTTTGCCCATCTAGCTTAAATGTTGTCAGAACACGAACAATTCATGAATATTCGTGCCTTCGATTAAATCTGGTTGTTTAAATTTGATTTTCGGTCTCACGAGAACAGGTCATCGACAACGATCTCATGCCACTCAGGCTAGATAATAGTTTCACCGAATTTTACGTAATCGTATTTTATCACGTATATTGGTAGATCCGATTGAAAAAACTAATTTCGTCCGATTCGAATATTGTTGGAAACTGATGCTAACAGTGTCGAATCAACGATTGTTTTTTCGGTAACTTCCTCATGTTTCTACGGATTGACACATGCGGGGACCGCTGTTCGATACGTAATGATACATGTCGGGACCGGGCGAATTCCTATTTCTTTTCGTATAGTTATTCCAATCCCCGTACTCACCATATCGCGCATTGTGAATGCATACGTAAGAACGACGGTGTAAGAATAAGAGGTGGGTTAACTGCCCTATACTCCCCGTGTAGAGCTCTGTAATTATTTTGAGGCAGTCCGGCGAAAATCCGCCAGGGGCCTCATGCGTCGGAAAGGCTGGAAGCTGGAACGCTATCCGTTGTTGATCACGTGGTTACAGGTGTTGATCACGTGGTCCCTGCAACCACGTGATCAACAACGAATAGCGTTCCAGCTTCCACCCTTTCCGACGCATGAGGCCCCTGGCGGATTTTCGCCGTACTGCCGCAAAATAATCACAGCAATTTGAGCCAGTTGACCCACCTCTTATTCTTACACCGTGGTAAGAACGCAGTCATTATCTTACGATCCGGAAGAGAGGATGCAGTTATGGCCGCATTTGCCCTTGTTCTGTTTGACGATGGCATTTATTATATATGCAAAGAAGTGGACATTATTGAACGAAAATACGCTACAAGTATAAAATATAAAGACGGAAGAAGATACGAGGGTAAAATTGTCGCTCGGAATGGTAAGTGTAACACTTTTGGTTGAAAATAGCTAACTTTACTTAAGACGAAATAAATTTGACCCTTGATTCTAACGAAGCGTTAATGAAAATAAACGTACTTATTTGGTTTTACCCTTACCCTTCAATATTGGATTGAAAATACTCTTCCATAAATTTACTCTTCGATCCGCATTTGTAGCCAGTAAAAAAAAGTTGGATAGTTTGAAAACGAAATATGAACAAAGAAGCATAGCTACGGTGCAAGATTCTTCAGATGGAGGCAAAAGTAATAATAAAGGCTGTACTTCGGACGAGACTCAGATTGATAAAATAACATTATCAAGACGAAACAAAGTGCCCCGAGATAAAAACAATACTGGTAAGCACTGCTACAAAGTTGTAAAACGTATGATCATTTTCTCTCAACTTCTGTCTTCATTGTTTGTTAGACATTGCTCATGTCTCTTCGACAAAGCTACATAATATAAATGATCTCGATCACCGAGATATCAACGTTGAAAAAAAACATGGTTCTGAATCAGAAAGCGATGTCAATGGAAACGCAGGCTCTTTCGTCAAATCGATGGAAGAAAAGGATTCGGCGTCCAACTTCGAAGACTCAGATCGTCGGGGCAACAGTATGAACACGAGCTGTACTCCGTACGAGACTGAAATCGATGAAATAAACTCACCGAGAAGCATCGGAGTGCCCCGTGATAGAAACGAAACTGGTGAGCAGTGCTCCGAAAGTTGTAAACATGAAGTAATAGTAAGGAGACGGAACTCAGCCGCGGCCCGTTTCAAAATGGAGCAATGTATTCTGTATGACAAAGGAGCAGTCCGCTGAAAAGAATAACCGCAGTCTTCGCGCCTGCGCGTTACAGATTCTAGCGGTGTCTCTTTCTCTCTCACAGAAAGTGGGAGAGAGATAGCTCGGCCGTCACCACGAAGTAATAAACAGTGATTTAGTGAGGTTATGGTGTTTTGTTTCGGAGGAAACTTACCTATGATTCCTCGCCGTATTTTTAACAAGTCACGTATCTTTCAGAAATAATAAAAGATCCGCCGTGTATTTCCTTCACGATTCACCAGATTCAGCTTATCCACCAAATCACCATAACCTCACTAAATCACTGTTTATTACTTCGTGGTGACGGCCGAGCTATCTCTCTCGCGCTTTCTGTGAGAGAGAAAGAGACACCGCTAGAATGTGTAACGCGCAGGCGCGAAGACTGCGGTTATTCTTTTCAGCGGACTGCTCCTTTGTCATACAGAAAACGTAGTTGAAATTGTATAACGGAGTTCGGTCTCCTTACTATTACTTCGTGGTTGTAAAACATATGACTATTTTTTCTCAACTCTTGTTTGCATTGTTTGTTAGACATCGCTCATGTCTCTCCGTCAACGCTACAAAATGTAACTGATCTTGATAACCGAGATATCAACATCGAAAGGAAACATGGTTCCGAACCAGAAAGCGATATCAATGGAAACGAAGGCTCTATCGTCAAATCAATGGAAGAAAAAGATTCGGTTTCCAGCTTCAGCGAGTCAGATCGCCAGGGCAAAAGTATGAACGCAACCTGTACTCCGTGCGAGACTGAGATCGATGAAATGAAGTTATCGAGGAGGATCGAAGTGCCCCGGGATAAGAACAAATCTGGTGAGCACTGCTCCGAAAGTTGTAAAACATATGGTCATCTTCTCTCAACTCTTGTTTTCATTGTTTGTTAGACATCGCTAATGTCTCTCCGTCAACGCCACAAAATATAACCGATCTCGATAACCGAGATATCAACGTCGAAAGGAAACATGGTTACGAACCAGAAAGCGATATCAATGGAAACGAAGGCTCTATCGTCAAATCGATGGAAGAAAACGATTCGGCGTCCAACTTCAAAGACTCAGATCGTCGGGGCAACAGTATGAACATGAGCTGTACTCTGTACGAGACTAAGATCGATGAAATAAACTCACCGAGAAGCATCGGAGTGCCCCGTGATAGAAATAAAACTGGTGAGCAGCGCTCAGAAAGTTGTAAAACATATGACTATTTTTTCTCAACTCTTGTTTGCATTGTTTGTTAGACATCGCTCATGTCTCTCCGTCAACGCTACAAAATGTAACTGATCTTGATAACCGAGATATCAACATCGAAAGGAAACATGGTTCCGAACCAGAAAGCGATATCAATGGAAACGAAGGCTCTATCGTCAAATCAATGGAAGAAAAAGATTCGGTTTCCAGCTTCAGCGAGTCAGATCGCCAGGGCAAAAGTATGAACGCAACCTGTACTCCGTGCGAGACTGAGATCGATGAAATGAAGTTATCGAGGAGGATCGAAGTGCCCCGGGATAAGAACAAATCTGGTGAGCACTGCTCCGAAAGTTGTAAAACATATGGTCATCTTCTCTCAACTCTTGTTTTCATTGTTTGTTAGACATCGCTAATGTCTCTCCGTCAACGCCACAAAATATAACCGATCTCGATAACCGAGATATCAACGTCGAAAGGAAACATGGTTACGAACCAGAAAGCGATATCAATGGAAACGAAGGCTCTATCGTCAAATCGATGGAAGAAAACGATTCGGCGTCCAACTTCAAAGACTCAGATCGTCGGGGCAACAGTATGAACATGAGCTGTACTCTGTACGAGACTAAGATCGATGAAATAAACTCACCGAGAAGCATCGGAGTGCCCCGTGATAGAAATAAAACTGGTGAGCAGCGCTCAGAAAGTTGTAAAACATATGACTATTTTTTCTCAACTCTTGTTTGCATTGTTTGTTAGACATCGCTCATGTCTCTCCGTCAACGCTACAAAATGTAACTGATCTTGATAACCGAGATATCAACATCGAAAGGAAACATGGTTCCGAACCAGAAAGCGATATCAATGGAAACGAAGGCTCTATCGTCAAATCAATGGAAGAAAAAGATTCGGTTTCCAGCTTCAGCGAGTCAGATCGCCAGGGCAAAAGTATGAACGCAACCTGTACTCCGTGCGAGACTGAGATCGATGAAATGAAGTTATCGAGGAGGATCGAAGTGCCCCGGGATAAGAACAAATCTGGTGAGCACTGCTCCGAAAGTTGTAAAACATATGGTCATCTTCTCTCAACTCTTGTTTTCATTGTTTGTTAGACATCGCTAATGTCTCTCCGTCAACGCCACAAAATATAACCGATCTCGATAACCGAGATATCAACGTCGAAAGGAAACATGGTTACGAACCAGAAAGCGATATCAATGGAAACGAAGGCTCTATCGTCAAATCGATGGAAGAAAACGATTCGGCGTCCAACTTCAAAGACTCAGATCGTCGGGGCAACAGTATGAACATGAGCTGTACTCTGTACGAGACTAAGATCGATGAAATAAACTCACCGAGAAGCATCGGAGTGCCCCGTGATAGAAATAAAACTGGTGAGCAGCGCTCAGAAAGTTGTAAAACATATGATTATTTTTTCTCAACTCTTGTTTTCATTGTTTGTTAGACATCGCTAATGTCTCTCCGTCAACGCCACAAAATATAACCGATCTCGATAACCAAGATATGAACATCGAAAGGAAACATGGTTCCGAACCAGAATGCGATATCAATGGAAACGAAGGCTCTATCGTCAAATCAATGGAAGCAAAAGGTTTGGCTTCCAACTTCAGCGAGTCAGATCGCCAGGGCAAAAGTATGAACGCAACCTGTACTTCGTGTGAGACTGAGATCCATGAAATAAAGTTACCGAGAAGGATCGAAGTGCCCCGGGATAAAAACAAATCTGGTGAGCACTGCTCCGAAAGTTGTAAAACATACGATTAGTTTTTCTCAACTACTGTTCTCATTATTTGAGAAGGATCTTAATCAATCTAGTTGAGTCAATTTATTTTGCATCTTTGGCCTAACGTTTCGGCAGTGATGTGCTGCCCTCATCAGAGGCTAATTTATTGGAATTTACAAGAAAAATTTTTTTGTCAATAATCTGACACAATATATACAAACAATTGTGATATATTCAGAAGTCAAGAGATTAAATTAGAAAGGGTAATAGAACGTATGCAATAGTAGTCCGAATTCACAGAAAAAAAAAGGTACACAGGTGCATTAACACCAATAATTCATTTATTTATTAACACTAATAATTTAATTAACTAAATTTTTTTCTTGTGAATTCCAATAAATTAGCCTCTGATGAGGGCAGCACATCACTGCCGAAACGTCAGACCAAAGATGCAAAATGAATTGACTCGACTAGATTGATTAAGGTAGTTGTGCCGCGAAGCGCATTTTCTATAGAATTGTCTGAAATTTTGACCATAGTTTTATTAACGTAATATTTATCTAAACGAATTTTTTTAGAATTTTCTACCGTCTGAAACGCAGTATAATTGCACTCGAAGTTGATACTTTTTACACGTGTTGCCTATGTTGAGTATATGAAAATCGCACATTTTCAATTTTAATATCTAAACGGTTCTATAGATCTTTATGAAAAACAAGGATACGGTAAAACAATATTTTATGATTATTCATAAAAAAAATCAGATTGATCGACCGCACAGTTTTGCTGATATATCAATCAAAGTAACTTAATTTGAACCCAATTCTGCGTGGCCGTATCGAGAGGTGAGAGCTTAGCAACCGTGTACATATATACATATAACGGTATAAATGATATATGTATGAATATATTTGGTTACACTTGCAACAAATAATAAAAAAAACACTACACGAAACAATCAGTCATAGTGTGCGTGTATCGGTATAGGATACATTCTCTCTGTGAGAGTGCTTCGACTACAATTCCAGACAAAAGTTTCCGGTACGTAGCGTATACTATTCGGTGATTCTAACACGCGATGCGCGCATAAATTTTGGGACGGACTGTCGCGACACAACTACCTTAAGATCCTTCTTCAATAATTACAAAGACCAAGTGTTAACTTTATGATGAATAATACTGTTCTCATTGTTTGTTAGACATCGCTCATATCTCCCCAACAACGCTACATAATATAAACGGTCTTGATAACCGAGATATTAGCGTTGAAAGGAAACATGCCTCCGAACCAGAAAGCGATGTCAATGGAAACGAAGACTCTATCTTCAAATCGATGGAAGGAAGGGATTCCGCGTCCAACTTCAGCGAGTCAGGTAGCCAGGGCAAAAGTATGAATCGATGTGAAAAATATGAGGTCGATGAAATAAAGTCACTGAGAAGGATCGCAGTGACCCGAGTTGAAGACAAAACTGGTTGGCACTGCTCCGAAAGTTGTAAAACGTACACTTATTCTCACTTAACTCCTGTTTTCATTGTTTGTTAGACATTGCTGAAGTTACTTCAACAATGTGTCCCAGCCCGAACCGCCCAGAGGGCAAAAATATTATCACAATATTGTCAGATGGTTCCAAAGAACTGAATGGAGAACAAAGGACTGTGAACAGTCATATTCCTCAAATTCTGACCGGGGATATTCAGCTAGATCCCTTCGTAGCTGATATACAAGATGGACTCTCGAATTGTAGTGTTGTGAGATATGACCTGAACCAATTGCCTGCACCTATTTTTTATTCAAATGCACCACTTCCTGTCGTCGGTTCGTACTAGTTTCAGTTATACCTATTCAGTAAAACATATAAGCTGAGTGTTCATATTATACGATCTTTCTTATGAGAATTATTCATCATAAATAATATGTTATACAGGAACAATAACAATCGGTGCAAACATACAAAAAAATTCACGACATTTCTCAGATAATTCATGTGAAATATATACGTTTAATGATATTGTGATAGAAAACGTAAAACTATAATCTGAAATTTTATTTTAGCCGACAATCCATCTTGGGTATGGGATGAATGTAATATTGAAGTGTATGTTTCACAAAGTGATCTTGCACAAAATTTAGACTTCAATAATCCAACGACAGCTGTTCCTACTTCCTCGAATAATTCTGATCATGAAAGGTGATTACAATTTTCAATACCTAAATGTTGACCACCGGAAAATTGAATCCTTCACTTTGCCAGTTTCTAATATCGATTATGTTCATGAAATATCAATCATGCCAAATCAAAAAAATTGAATAATCAATTCAGCGCTTTGGAACAGCGAAGCAATAATAAAGCTTTGAGTGATTTTGTTTAGCGGTAGCTGCTATCAGAAATCGTAAACTTCAATTGAGAATATTGTCTAAGCCGGCTCGATTATAAACAGCTCCTACTGAAAATGATTCTGCGATGAATCGTGTAAAAGAGTATGTAATAATTCACGTGATAAATTGTATATCTTTATGACCGATATTGGTATATGGTTCACAACGTGGATTATTGTATGCCTTGTTACTTAATTTATCACAATGTGTGAAAAACACATGATTTATCATGTGAATTTTCATGTGATGAAATGTTACTAAAGAAAAAAAATGAAGTAGATCTGACCGGTAATCGAACCCTCGTCCGCCAAATTCGGAACCAGAAACGCTACCACCTGGGCCACTACATGTGTTGGCGGCATCGCACAGTTTTACAGTCATAAAGCTTAGCCGCGCTATTTTCACAGTTTCGAAGTCACAAGGATTAAATATGAAATTAATTGTTTGTGAGGTTAATTATGATCATATTTGATCCTTGTGATTTCGAAACTGTGAAAATAGCGCGGCTAAGCTTTATGACTGTAAAACTGTGCATTGTAATTAATACATGCAGTGGCCCAGGTGGTAGCGTCTCTGGTTCGACGGACGAGGGTTCGATTCCCAATCGGATCTCCCTTTTTTTTCTTTAGTAACATTTCATCACATGAAAATTCACATAATAAATCATGTGTTTTTCACACATTGTGATAAATTACGTAACAAGGCACACAATAATCCACATGATGAACCATATATACCAATATCGGTCATAAAGATGTACAATTTGTGACGTGAATTATTACATACTTTTTTACACGATTTATCACAGAATCATTTTCAGTAGGGACTTAGGGAGATTAGTTTTTTCTGTATTTTTTAAAGCATGTTTTGAATTGCACAGAAATAACGATACTATGCTGCCGACAGCACAGTCTCAAAATGAAGTTGCAGATCTTAGAGCGCCGTTTGTCTATGACAATCACAGTCTTGAAGATTTGTCCTATGTTCCACAATTTAGTTTGACAAGTATAAGAGATCACGGTAAAAACACTGAACTAAATTATTTATCCAACAGTTATTGTCGAACTGTCATGGTAAAGTAATCGTAACTATATTATGTGATTTGTTTTTAGAAGAGTATGACGACAACAGAGCAGAAAATGTTTCACATAATGACTCAGGTGACTCATATGTTCCCGAAACGGATTCTTCTCATAGTAGTGCGGAAAATGAATCTCTGTCAACCTCAGATGTGAATGAGCACCGAAATATTTCAAAGTCTTCAGCGAATGAATCATTCCCTCTGGACATTGATATACCAAATTGTAAAACGGGGCATAGTGCACCTGACGATGAAGGAATGATCGTGAAATCTACAAAATCTGGCACCAAAAGAGATTTTTGTCATTATTGCAAGACTGAACAAGCGAAATTAAGTCGCCACCTTGCTAGGAAACATGCAGATATAAAAGAAGTCCAATCGTTCCTTGACATACCGAAAGGCCATGATGCACGAAAAAAAGTTATATCGAATATTCGTAAACAAGGACAGTTTTATTTTAATACAAATACGGACGCTAATACTGGAGAGCTCAAAGTTATTCGGAGGCCTCGTCCGGAACACAAAAAAAATGCCACAGATTATGCTACGTGCAAGTCATGCATGGGTAGCTATGCCAAATCAACTCTACGCCGTCATTACCGGAGATGTAGTAACAAGGATTCCAGAAAATGCAAGACAGTACTATCTGGGGCCAGACAAGTCGAAGGCCGAATTCATTCAATAGCATGTAAGATTCTACGAACGAAAGTTTTCCCTTCATTGAAGGATGATAGGGTCACAAGAACCATCCGGTATGACGAACTTACTATCGCCTTCGGAAACAAATTATGCGACAGGTATAAAAATCCGCGTCATTATGACATGATTAGACAAAAAATGCGGCAACTTGGACGCTTCCTTTGCGAAATCAAGCAACACAACGAAAGCATCCATGATCTTTTCTCCGTTTTCTACCCAAGAAATTATGACTCCTGCATCAACACTATTCAAACTTTAGCTGGTTTAAACGCTTCAGGAACTGGCTTTAAAGTCCCATCACTTGCGACTTCATTAGGAACTCTCCTTAAGCAGGTGGGACAATTGAGTGTTTCCCTTTATATAAAAAGAGAAAATAGAGAGAAGCAGACTTTCGCTGAAGATTTTTTAAAATTATTGATCGAGGACTACTCTTCAACAGTTGCCCGCACAGCAATTGAATCTCAATTTAAAAAAAAAAGGCAATCTAAAGTTATTTTACCGCACAAAGATGACATAAACAAGTTACAATTATTTTTGAGGAATAAACTTGAAAGCGCTCGAAATTCCTTGGAACAGGAATTTTCATATAAAGATTGGCTTGCTTTAGCAGAAAGTTGCCTGACTTTCATTCAATTATTCAATCGCCGCAGAGCAGGAGAAATAGAGAGAACGTTGATAGAAGATTTCCAAAATCACGAATCAGTGAATGAGGAAACAATCGGTGAGGCGTTCAAATTATTTAGTGAGAAAGACAAAATCGCGGCGCTTAAATATGTACGATTTACTATCCGCGGCAAGTTGGGGCGTACAGTTGCTGTATTACTTCATTCAGAAGTACTGGAATCATTGAAGCTTATTTTAAAACATCGAAAATCTGCGAGGGTCAATCCAAAAAATCCATATCTTTTTGGCACTCCTGGTACTGTAAAAGGTGACTACCGTTATTTGAGAGCTTGTGACCTAATGCGGAGATTTGCAGAAGATTGCGGAGCACGAAATCCGAAAACGCTAAGAGGAACCATCCTACGAAAGCATATAGCTACAATGTGCACGAATTTAAACCTGAAGGATGCTGAAGTTTCCGAATTAGCTAATTTTATGGGTCATGCTGATAAAATTCACAAAGATCATTACAGACAACCTATCCTGACTAGGGAAATAATCAATGTCTCTAAGCTACTAGAAGCAGTTGAAGGAAATGAAGGAAATGAAACATCCGATGAAGATGATGATTTTGTTCAAGAAGAGTCTTGCGAAGGTACTCAATGTTTTTTGATTGTCCTCTCTCAATACTTACCGAGGATTTTACTTTTACCATGTAAATTTAAAAATGGGAATTGGTAATTGAAGGAGAAAGATAAATAGAATATGCTTCAAATTTATTTCAATAATTGTATTGTTATATTTTGTTGATTTACAGTACATGCAAATATTATTGATTATATCATATTTTGTAGCAGCTGTGTCGCAATCAAATTCAACTAGTCTGCAACCACTTGAGAATGAAACCAATTCCGACTGCAGTTTTCCATCACCATCACCATCACCATCACCATCACCATCAACATCAGCAGGAAACAATTCTAAAAGGAAACAGAAACGGTCAAGTGAGTTCTAATTAGTTAAATAATTCAGTTCAATAAGAACCACATGGTACAGCCACTCGATAAATTACGGACTGTAGAACACGGTGTAAGAATGAGAGGTGGGTCAACTGGCTCAAATTGCTGTGATTATTTTGCGGCAGTACGGCGAAAATCCGCCAGGGGCCTCATGCGTCGGAAAGGGTGGAGCTGGAACGCTATTCGTTGTTGATCACGTGGTTGCAGGGACCACGTGATCAACAACGAATAGCGTTCCAGCTCCACCCTTTCCGACGCATGAGGCCCCTGGCGGATTTTCGCCGTACTGCCGCAAAATAATTACAGAGCTCTACACGGGGAGTATAGGGCAGTTGACACACCTCTTATTCTTACACCGTGCTGTACAAATATGTACAAATATAAAAATACAAGCAATTCTATTACTTGGCACCTTGTTCATTCACAGAATCTCCAATTGGAAAATGTTCGCGACAACGTTGGACTTCAGCTGAAAGGAGTCTAGTCATGAACGCTTTCAGTAAATATTTTGCTACGCGAACTTTACCATCCTTGGAGGAAATACAGAAACTGAAGGATACTAATCCCGGTATTTTGAATCGCAATTCAGCTACCATAAAAACCTGGATACACAATCAATTTAAAAGCGCACAGACCAAAAATTAACATTAAAAAAAAAAAAACAACGACCATCTTTACGAACAGGGTGTTTTATGGCACTTCGTTGATCTGCTGACACTGATATTTCATTATTTTTTTTTAAAATATATACAAGTTTTCTTAAATAATACAAGTTTTCTTAAATAATACAAGTTTTTATGTCTGCGATGTCGCGTCCCTAATGCCATAAAAGCATATCGTCGTTATAGGCCTTTATGTCATACTAATGCCAAAAAGGCATATAGTTTTTTCAAACTTTGCCTATCGCTTTGAAAACATGAAAAACGCAGAGCGTTGACTGAATATTCTAAAGACGGTTCCCCTAATGGGACTTCGTGAGCCGGCAAAGTGGGCTTGAAGTGGGCTTGGGGATTGAAGAGTGCCCGAAGTTACCGACCGAAATAGCATTGTAATATATCTATAGTGTGCGAATATATAGATATACTGCAATGGTAGTTCGGTCGGTAAATTCGGGCACTCTTCAATCCCCAAGCCCACTTCAAGCCCACTTGGTCGGCTCACGGAATAACCCAGGGTGAGCTGTCTTTAGAATACTCAGTCAACGCATAGAGTCAGAAAAAAATATCAGTTTTCCTAAAAAGATATTATCTTTTGGGCCATAGGCCCTTTTAGCTTTCGCCTATAACGACGATATGCCTTTATGGCATTAGGGACGCGATGTATAGGGGAGACTGGAGTCGGTTGAAACACGGGTATGGTTGAAACAATGCTAATAACTCAAAAACTAATTGAGATAGTGGAGGGATACAAGGACAGAAAGAAGCGGCTTTATTTACTGTTTATTTATCTACTTTATTTACTCTATTATCTCTATTAGTTTTTGAGTTATTAGCGTTGGTTCAACCGACCCCGTGTTTCAACCGACACCAGTCTCCCGTATAATATAAACATTTATATAAAATGTGTACTTACCTTATAATATTTAAACATTTAATACTTTAATTATATTGTAAACTTATAAAATGGTAATAAATGGTAATTGTTATCTAAAAGCAATGTTTCCAACAATAATTATATATTTCCTCAAGTTTTCCAAAGTCAGGGAATAGTCAATTAGTCTACTGGTTTGTAAAAACATGAAATAAAACGACTTTATAGCACGGTGGCACTTTACGCCATTGTCTCTGAAAAATTATCGGTTTGGATGTAATCATGATAGTTTATACTTGCGGTCCTCGCTAGGTAATATTCACCGAATGTTTGACGACACTCAGATTGTATTAAATAATTCGGTACTTAAAACTACCTGTATGTGTATAAATCCACTGGTGCCTGTATGTCATGATATTCATACGAGGGAATATCAGGACCGGTCCCAAAAAGGTACATTGCGTATAGAAACTTATGAGGACGGTCCTTACATGTGCCAAGAGTCCCCGTATTGACCGATAGACTCCTGAATTGGTACCCACAAGTACCCTCTCATAAATATATAATAAATAATATCATATATTCCATATATATGGAATATATAATATATATATATATTTAATATACTCGGGTGGGCCAATTTGACATATGGGATATATATATATTTATATTATTTTTTTACCAAAAATATATTTTCTTACATTCTTTTATAGTTGAGGGATATATTTTTCTTCTGTGCAGTGATATATCAAGAAATATATATTTTTGCGTGGGGGGGGGAGTTGAAAATTTTCATTAATTTATTGACTGCGTCACATCATAAAGAGATCTCTGAGATCATTCATTGATTTTGTTGTGTATGTTGCTGATCGATCTCGCAATACGGTCTCATAGATTTCCTTTATTGATTTTTTAACAAAATCTATAAATTGCGTTCGTATAGCAGAAATGAATGCACTTGAGAAGCAGTTTAGTCAGTATCTCTAATTTTGCGTTAAAGTTCTCTGTAGTATACAGTTGAACGAGGGCCCTTTAATCATTACCTGTTGTAGGGCCGGGCTAGAGTTACACAGATTTCCGAAAATACTTCATACGACGAAGCGAGGTAATCCTATTCAGCCGTGAGAGTCGTAATCCGTTCGTAGACGCGATGAGAAATCCAGAGTCTCGTTTGAAAAATTGATAAATAATTTGAAACGAATCGTAAAATGATGAAATAGAAAGCAAATTCAAGCTCCTTCGATATGACGTCTTTTAAAATTAATTTCATAAGTCGATTAGAATCGGTTGGCCAGATATCGTCCGAAGAACGGAAGAGAACGTGAATTTCCGTATCTTATTTTCGGTGTCTTGATCTCACGGGTTGTCATTTTGCTCTGCCATCCAGTATAATAATTTAACCAGATCTCGACGGTCCGTGTCGATTCTCAGTCTCTCCTCCCTGGCCCGTCTTCGCTGTAATGCATAATATGCAGCTCGGTTTGCTTGATTGTAAGCCATCATCGCAGCCATTTATTATATCCATATACTTGCTGAAATATTCTGTACTACCATAACGATCCTTTATCTGTAGTAAAGTCAGCTTGGATGGTCTTACTCCGTTTCATTCTTTTTTTCTATTTTTTATTAGTCTTCAGGGTCTATTCTAAAGTCTACAGTGTATAATATGCTCTTCTCTTCCTTTGTGAAAACAAACATTAATGGCCCGCAGGAGATGACGTCACCGTCAGATAAGTCGCCAGGGTTTCACCACCCTGTGTTATTTTGTTTTGGATAGTTTTTAGAACGGTAGATTCCATTTCTAAATCCCTAACACAAAAACCCCACTTATTGGACTGCAGTAAAGATACTTGTCTGACTCTGATAAGCCATGCAAAAAGTCACTGCTTAATCCCTGTTATATATTAATTTCTATTAATCCTTATTTTCCATAATTAAATATACAAAAATCTATTCATTTGAATCTGGACAAATCTATCTATTTATGAGGTATTCCATGCCCACTACACCAATGATTTTCCCTCACCACTTTATATTTGGTTATAATTTTTCACACTGTTACCCCAACTCTTAGACCCACTTTTGTATTAAGAAATAATAAATTAATTTGAAATTAAGGGAACTCATAACCAGTTATCTAATTATAAAAAACAGTACGGCTGGTGTGCTATATATATCTGTCAGCCGTTTATTCGTGCGCTGATTGGCTGCAGAGATGACAGCTGTATCGTCGTTCGTTCGTTCGTTCTTCTTTTCGACTGTTTGAAAATCTGTCATGTTTGTGATTTAACCCCGACGTGAAATATCATCTCGGCAATCTCTCTCTGTTATTATACGTGAAAGACATATAATAGGCTGGTTTGCTATATATTGCTCAAGAGTTCGAGAAGATACGCCCGAGCGGTTATACCCGAATGGTGAGTATAGCGGATCCCTGTCTACCGATGAATTCAATAAATGGGTTTTTGCATTTCTTTCGTTAGGTTTAACTTTGACGAGAAATATCATTCATTACCTCTTCAACTTTGTGCTACGAAACGTTTGTTTCGACGGAAATTCGAGAGTTCGGGGAAACACGCACGAGCGGTTTATACCGATGGTGAGTACAGAGCTTCCGGAGATCACTGAGTTCACCGATGAATCTGATAAATGGGTTTTTATTCCCGAATCAACTGTAATGGCCACTTTATTGACCCGGAAAGCTGGACAAAAGTAGCATATCATTCCCTCTTATACTTTTGTGCCCGCAAATTTACTTTTTTTCCGCAAATAAGGGACAAGCAAAACCGCGCATTACTCCCTCGGGAGTAATAGTGGCCACAGTTGAGTCGGAAAGATAGTATATTACGCATCTAGGGAAGGAAAGTATAGGCTATTCCGAACTGCGTGTGAGATGGCCTTTTTCACTCCCGTGTGACGTATGTATACTATTTTTCATCACCCCCTAGCATCGGAAACTACGACTTTCAGCTCACGCGAGGGGCCGAAAGTCGTATACTTTCCGTGCAGGTGCTGTGAAAAAACATTTTCACCACACCTGCACGGAAAGTACGACTTTCGTTCCCTGGCGTGAGCGGGAAGTCGTTCTTTTCGATGCAGGGGGTGGTGAAAAATAGTATACCTCACACGGGAGTGAAAAAGGCCATCCCAAACTGCGTTTTTGTCACCCTCGCCTTCGGCTCGGGTGTCAATCTCACACGCAGTTTGGGTTAGCCTACTTTCCCTCCCTAGGTGAGTAATATACTATATATGCAACGCGGGGCTGAATTGCATCTATTTTCATAGCATAATATTGATTTTTTTTCTCCTTCTTTCAGCAGGATGAACTTGGTTCAACTTGACGCGGATAAACTTTACCAGAAAATAGAATTGGTTTTTGTCAAGATTTGATATAATCGGTTTTTCTATGTTATTCTCAACAGTATGTACAAAAAAAAAAACAGTAAGTCTGAGGTGCTATATTATATACATTTGTCAATCTATTCATTGAAAGAATATAGCAATATTGTATTTGATTCATGTATTTGTGAGAATTGAATTTTATGGAGTTCGAAAGTTAATAAATTTTTATCACCTGTTAACCCTAACATTGACTGAATCACTTGATCAAAGAATTTCATGATGATCAATTGATAAAATGATCCTAAATACTATATAATGAAAATATTGAAAAAGTATTGATCTCATTAAATCAGTGACGCTGTTGACAAAAAGATGGATTGACAAAACGACAAGTGAAGCTGTTAATGCAATAAAATATAAATCGACGTTGAATTTTTCTAATATATCAGTGACGCTGCATATGAAAGCTATTTCTCATTTTTGTTGTGAACTTTTCAAATTACATAGTTTTTGTTCAAAAATCATATTCAGTAACAGATTATTATAAGAATTTTTTTCTAATGGACCGTCGTAAACTTGGACCGGAAGAAAGCGAAGCAACTAAAAGGCGAAAAGTTGAACAAAATGTTAAAAATCAGCGCCTCTCACGGCAACGACAAAAATTGCATCAATCTTTGATAGAAAATTCGCAAAATCGGAACAATTTAGATAATCTCGCTGCGAGCAGTTCAAATGATGACAATTTAGAAATTCGCGCTGTCAGCAGTTCATCGGGCGGCATTACTCGAGACAACATTGAGCATATTACGACTGTCCCAGAACTAAGAATATCTGATCCAGAAAACTCGATTAGATGTATAATGATAAATCAGGAAAGAGAAAACGTTGTATTGGATGACTCACAAAATGAACAACGTTCTGATCCATTTCATGATTTCACCAATTTTCAAGAGCATTACATCGGTAGAATGAATGTCGCGTGCATTCATTGCAAGGCAAAACATTTCTCTATGGAAAAAGTACAGCGTAAAGGTACCTCCTTTAATGATTGTTGCAGTCATGGTGCTGTTACTCTCGAATCACTACCTTTCGTGCCGGAATTAGAATCACTATTTGATACCCACCATGCTAAGTCGAACGAATTTTTGAAGCGTATACGTATTTACAACAATATGTTTTCTTTTGCTTCTTTTAATGCAAATTTAGTGAATTTCAATAATGCTGGACGTCCTGGACCGTATTGCTTCAAAATTCAAGGACAAATATACTATCAAATAAACACGACCTTTAATACTACAAGTAATGAGAAACCGTCGTACGGTCAGTTATTTGTTATTGATCCCCATGAAGCACTTGAATATCGTATGTCTTCCAGTAACGTTGATCTTAATCCTGATTTGATCGAATTAATCGATAAATTAATGCCTGAACATGATATTTTCGCTAAATCATATGAAATGATGGGTACTGAAATGAAAAATCAACAAAGATCTGACTCTGATTTACAGTTGATATTTAATTTAAAACCGGGTGTAGATAAACGCCGTTACAACTTTCAAAGATCGAATGAAGTAGCAGCGATATTTTCTACCACTGCTGACGGTGAAATTCCCGATTCGTATGTTGTTATTCGAAGTAAGGAGACAAAAGTATTGCAAAAAGTTAGCACTATGGATCCGAATGTGGAACCGTGGGTTTATCCCCTTTTTTACCCATACGGATCTCGTGGTTGGCACAGAGATCTACTTCGTACAAATTCGCAAAGACGTATATCAAGATCAGCTTATGTGAAGTATCGTATAGCTATCAGAGAAGAATTTAATGCTTTTCTAAGAGGTGGTCGCTTATTCCAACAATATATCGTAGACTTTTATGTGAAAATAGAAAAGGACAGAATAGATTACTGTAGATCTCATCAAAAAGAATTACGCATTGAATCATATAAGGGACTATTTGATTATTTGCATAAGAGATCAACGAATGGTGCGGACTTACGAATTGGAAAAGTGATCATTCTTCCATCTACGTTCATAGGATCACCACGTAATATGTTACAGAACTATCACGACGAAATGGCAATAGTGCGTAAATATGGGAAACCTGACTTTTTTGTTACTGTGACTTGTAACCCAAATTGGATTGAAATTCAAGAAAATTTACTCCTAGGTCAATATGCATGTGATCGGCCAGATCTTTGCGTTCGGGTATTTAATTTGAAGAAGAATGCTTTGATCGATAAAATTGTTCAAGGATTTTTCGGTCGCGTAGTTGCTCACTTATTTATTTATTTATTTATTTGTTTGAGCCCATGGGACAAGTCCCCTAGGGCGTAAGGTGAGTACAGGTGAGTGCCAACGTAACGTACAAAAGTAAGGTGAGAAGAGTAGAATAAGGTGAAGTAGAATAATTAAAGTAGTGTACAGTGAGGTAATACAGAAAGTAAGTACTGAAGTTCTAAAGCTAGGAAATAATAATCATAGAGTAAAGTAATGCTAAGTAAAGTAGACACCAGATAAGAGAAGAGAGGTAAAGGCAAGCTTGGGAGTCCGGAGCGTGAGTAGGAGTGACAGGGCTAGAGCAGGCCAGAAGCAGCTTGTCGCTCAAGAGACAGCAGGTGCGCATACAGCCGTAACCTAAAGACTAAGAGGGAGGAGGCCTCCACGACCGTCGTAGAGAGCGAGTTCCAGAAGTAGCAAGACGCGACCGCGAAGGACCTCTGGTAGGCAGTGGTTCGGCAGCTCGGAATGGCGAGACTGTTGGGCCTACAGGAGGCTCGGAAGCGGGCAGAGGCAGGCCGTGCCGGCACGAAAAGCTGAGCCAAGAACTCGGGCCGGCGAGTGGCGAGGACAGTAAAAATTAAACAGCCAATGAGGTACAGTCGCCGGCTTCTGCAGGAAAGCCAGTTCAGCGCCAGCCGATGCCGGGTAATATGCTCACCGCGCCCAACACCAGTCACGAATCTAACACAGGCATTGACAAGCCGTTGAAGCCTAAGGTCAAGCCTGCCCGGGAGATCGTTAAAAACAGCAGCACAGTAGTCCAAGTGCGGAAAAACAAGAGCAGTGACGAGCCATTTCCGAAGAGAGAAAGAAAGCAATGATTTGTTAAGCCTCAGCTGAAAAAGCGTTCTATTAACCCTGCTAGAAATGGCCGTCACATGTTCGTCCCACCCCAGCCTATTATTAAGGAGAAGTCCCAGGTCCCGAACACTCACAACGAAGGGAACAACGGCATCGCCAACAATAATGTCAGGTACTGGACCGCGTTGAAGACGTTTGACGGATTGAGCACTACCAAAAATAATGGCCTTAGTCTTAGAAGCATTCAGAATTAACGAGTTGCTCTGTGCCCAGCCATTGATGGCCCTGACATCATCGTTGATACGCCGGATCCCGTCATCAAGGGAGGCAGGGGTGCAGGACAGATAAATCTGTAAGTCATCAGCGTAGACCAGGTGACACGAGTTCCGTAGGACACGCGGCAGGTCGTTGACAAAGATGGAGAAGAGGAGAGGCCCGAGGACAGACCCCTGAGGGACCCCTGAAGCAAGCCCAACCCAGGAGGAGAGGGAACCATCTGGCCCGCGCACTGCCTGTTGTCTACCAGAAAGGTAAGAATTGAACCAGTTGAGTACCGACGCAGAGCAACCGACTGCCTTTAGCTTGGCCAATAAGAGGTCATGGCGTACCGTATCGAAGGCGCGAGAAAAATCAAAAAGCACCGCCACAGTAATCATGCTCTTATCCGTAGCGAGCCGAACATCATGAGTAAGCTTGAGAAGGGCAGCCTGGGTGCTAAAACCCTTTCGAAAACCCGTTTGGAAAGTATCAAGGACGCTGTTAAGCTCAAGGTAGTCAGAGAGTTGCTGGTGAACAATTCTCTCAAGTATTTTAGAAACCGTACATAGAATAGAGATAGGTCGGAAGTCACTAGCAGCGGTGGGGCGCGAGACCTTAGCGACAGGCTGGATGAGGGCTCTTTTCCAGAAATCAGGGAAGACAGAGTAGGACAGGGAGTGTTCAAACAGTTGAAGGAGCACGGGGAAGACAACAGGCATAGCCAACCGCAGAAACGATACCGGTATCAGATCAACTCCACGGGCGTTGGTCTTAGACACATAAAGATACTTGAGGAGACACTCAGGGCTAATGTGCTTAAAATAGAAGCGGGCGTCATCGAAGACGAGATCCGGCGCGAACAGGGCAGAGGCGACGGGTGGCACAGGTCCGAGAGCAGTCCCCGCAAAGTGATCACTTAACCCATGAACCGAGATGTGGGCAGGGATGTCCGTGAGCCGTTGCTTAGCGAGGCCCAGAGAGCAAAGTTCCCGCCAGATAGACCTCGCATCCCGGAGGGTAGAAAACCGTTGCTCATAGAAGCTTACCTTGGCGGCCTTAATTGCATCATGCACCCGATTTCTGAGCAACCTTTAGTCCTCGTACCGCGAGGCGCACGGGGCGCTACGAAACGCCTTGAAGCAGCGGTTGCGGCTGCGCATGAGCGTGCGGATCTCCCCCACTCCCCCCTCACTTACATGTGATTGAGTTTCAAAAACGAGGTTTACCTCACGTCCACCTGTTGATAACATTAAGTCCGTCAGCTAAAATTAGTAATGCATCGATGGTGGATAAGTATATATCAGCAGAAATACCTAACCCAGATACCGACCAGATTTTACATGACATAGTAATAAAGAACATGATCCATGGGCCTTGTGCAGACTGGTGCTTGATTGATGGGAAATGTTCAAAAAGATATCCAAAAACATTTAATGAAACAACGACTACGGATGATGATACATATCCTTGCTATCGCCGTAGAGATAGCGGTAGAACATATAAACGCAGTAACACATTCATTGTGGATAATCGGAACGTTGTTCCCTATTGTCCAGAGTTACTAAAAATGTTTAATTGTCATATGAATGTAGAAATCGTATCGAGTATAAAATCAGTAAAGTATCTACACAAGTATTTATATAAAGGTCACGATGCTGCATCTGTAATTATTTGCAATCAAGATTCAAGTCAAAATGATGAAATAAATCACGATGAAATAAAACAATATCTCGAAGCACGATACGTAGGCCCATCAGAAGCTGCTTGGCGTATATTAGGTAAACCTTTGCACGATAGAAGTCATTGCGTCACTCGTTGGCCTGTACATCTGCCAAGTGAACACAATATAACGATTCATACAGATCCTGATGACGTAGAAATAAATAATGCATTAAATCAAGTCACTATGTTATTAGATTACTTTGCACTTAATTATCGAGATGAAGAGGCAAGACTGTTTTACTATGTTGAAATTCCAACCCATTACACCTTCAAAACGGAGAAAGTCGATGGTAAGAAAGTCTCCCGATGGAAAAAGCGAAAGAGATCTTTGAATTGTATTGGTCGCATGTATTCTGTGTGTCCAACTCAATTAGAATTGTTCCATTTGCGATTGCTTCTATTAAGAGTTAAGGGAGCAACAAGCTATGAAGATTTGAGAACAGTTGATGGTAAAATGGAACAAATATTTACAGCTGCCTGTTTATCACGCGGTCTTATAGAAAATGACGAGGAATGGAAGAAAGCAATGCAAGAAGCTGTAGTATTCATGATGCCAAGGCAACTCCGTTTATGATTTGTTAGACTACTTATTCATTGCGGTCCAACTCATCCTGATGAACTTTGCAATGAATTTAAAGACGCCATGAGCGAGGACTATAACAACGTAAAAGAACAAGAACGGTATGGAAAAGCGTACAATGAAATAAGCATTATACTTCATAACGAAGACAAAAATTTAAAAAGTTTCCCACAACTTCGAGATTTATTTCAACTAGATGAAAATTTATCAGATACGAACAATAAAACAGCTGAAGAGCACTTAGTAATTGGGACTCAGCAATTCAATAAATTGAATTCAAAGCAACAAGAAATTGCTGAAATTATTTTAAATTTGGTCAATTCAAATACTGGTTTTGTAGAGAATAAGAATAATTGCTATTTTATTGACGGTCCTGGGGGCAGCTGTAAAACGTTTTTGTACGAAGCACTCGGGCATCTTTTAGTTGGTTATGACAAAAACGTATGTACGATGGCTTTTACGGGTATTGCTGCAACGTTACTGACACGTGGAAAAACGGTTCACAAAATATTCAAACTGCCAGTACCGTTGCTCTCAGATTCATCTTCAAACATCAAAGTGAATTCAAAAGAAGCTGCATATTTGAAAAATGTTCATGTTTTTATACTGGATGAAGCACCTATGGCACCAAGATATGCCATTGAAATAATGGATCGAACTTTACGTGACGTCATGAATAACAACATTCCATTTGGTGATGAAATTGTTATTTTAGGCGGAGACTTTAGACAATTACTTTCCGTAAAAGTACATGCAACTCGTAGTGAAATGATAGATTTATCTATTAATCGCAGTTTACTTTGGCAAAATTTTGTACAATTCAGTTTAACAGAAAACATGCGAACATTGCCTGAGCAAATTGAATTTTCTGAGTTTCTACTAAAAATTGGTAATGGATCCTTGAATGACGATGAAGATAACTTAGATATTTCTCATTTTCCAAAGAATTGTTTAGCATCTGCGAAAGCTGATATAGTAGAAGATCTTTATGGAAATATTTTTAGAAATAAAGAATACAGAAAATCTATCAACTTTGCTATTTTATCCGCAAGAAACGTGGATGTCAACGAAATAAACGAGAAAGTCGTGCAATTACTTGACGAAAATACAGAAAAGGTATACACAAGTATAGATACTATCGAAAATTGTGAAAACGATGCTCTGGAACATATTCTCACAATTGAATATTTGAATTCTTTATGTCCGCCTGGTCTTCCACCTTATGAATTGAAATTGAGAGCGAACTCGGTCATAATGATTATACGAAATTTAAATGTCAGTGAAGGTTTGTGTAATGGAACAAGATTGTTGGTTCTAGAAATGTCGAATAATATTCTACGATGTGAAATATTGATTGGAGATAAAAAGGGAGATATAGTATTCCTGAATCGAATAACTCTAATTTGCGAAGGTGAATATCCATTTACATTTAAGAGAAGACAATTTCCAGTAAAGTTGGCCTTCGCTATGACAATCAATAAGTCACAAGGACAAACATTTGAAAAAATTGCCATTGATCTTCGAAAGCAGGTTCTCAATCACGGTCAATTGTACGTCGCTTTATCTCGGGTTGGCTCTTGGAATTCGTTACAAATTTATCGTGATCATAATATAGATAGTGGAGCTATTAAAAATTTCGTTTACAAAGAACTCTATTTGTAAAAATTATAATAAATAATTATGAAGGTATACGTACGTATTTGTATATGAATGCTGAATGCCGCCAACATTCACCGTTATTCAAACAGTTGGAAAAAAAAAAATGATGAAATATAAAGGGTCGGACGTTATGAGTTCACCCCGTATGTGAAAACGGAAATTCATATCTAATAAAAAATGAACCGAAAAAAAGAAGTGAATCGGAGTTATGTTGCTTATGTTTCTCCATCGCCCTTTCATCATCATTTCGAGAAGATTCTTCGAAGAACGACGAACAACGAATATAATCATGACTGCGCCATTATCAAAAGATCTATTTACTTCCAATGAAGACATCGATCAAATTGAAATAGGAGATTCCACTGTGTGAGTTCAAATTTCATTCTGATATTGCATCCTCATAAGTGTCATTTACAGTTTTTTTCTAAATTGAAGAAATGAAAATCATTCTATAATCGCGTTGTCAGCAAAAAAACAAACAATTTTATTTTTATTTTTATTCCAGAGATATTGTGGGATATGTTGATAAAATTGACACCAACACGTATTCTACGGGAGCGCAATTTTACAAAATAATTGTAAATAATTCCAATGGCAAACGCGTACAGGTTGTAGCGTGGAAGAACGCCATCAAACTCATCGACAAAATACAAAGTGTGCATACTGTGAGTAAAACATCTCAATTCTATACATTCAAATTCCATTTCACGGTTACGAATTGCTAATATGTATTTTTTACTATCAGATTGTGCACGTATCTACCGCAATGGCATGTAAACCGAAAAGGCAGATGTACAATGGAGGCAATGTGCCGTTCGAATTATTGGTTGAAGAGAATACCGTGATCACTCCACACGGAAATTTCAAAGAAGACGCAGTGACATCAGCACCCAAAGAGGTTACAATCGAACAAGCCTCAAAAATTCATAATTAGTTCGTTCGTAAGTATCTTCGAGATCAACATTTAGAGGTAGATTCATTGAGATGTGTTGTGTATACAGAAAATCTTTTTGTTTCAGGAATCACAGGCTTCTTGAAAACACCGTTCAGAAGATACAAACATAAAAATTTCGAATTCGACATTGGTTCTATAACTGACTGCACTTATAAATTAGAAATGAAATCTAACAATGACCTATCAAAAGTTGACGATTTCCTTTATAAAGGAATGCAAATAACGGTTACTGGAATGATGGAACTTTATCCACCTGGACCGCCGATGTGATGTCTTCAAAGCGCAGAAAATATTGAAGTTATTTCAGACGGGGAAAGCGCAACTCTTGCCAAATTGTTGAATGGCTTCACAACACCTTGAAATGCTAGCAGATTAGGTTTTCAAATTTGACGTGTTTCAAAATAATGCAGGTTCTTAATAATGTTTTCAATAGTTGTGTATTAACAAATAAAAATTGTGAAAAGCTTGTAAAATCGTGTTGTTTCCTGAGATGTGAGCTGAAAAAAAAAAAATTCATTTCAGGTGTAAATTTCTGTTTATTTGCTACATCATTTACAACCGTGCATTTCTTCGGTGACTGACTGACTCGTTGCATCTTTTCGACAAGTAGGGTTACGAACAAAGCGATGTTATGATTTATGAACAATACATGTCTTCTCATCCTAATAAGTACGAAAACAGTCCTGCGTAAGTGATGTGTTGGTCCATCAATGCGTGTTCGAGTTTCATCGAGTAATAAATGAATTAAAATTATTTTGCTTATTGTATTTATAACCTAATAATGTGTGAAATAAATGGAAATTGACGTCTGCGATCAATTTAACATTTCATCACTACCTTTTCATGAAATAGTATCGTGTACCGTTATATTATGAACGATATTACAATCCAATTAAACAATATTCTAATATCACAGTTCATTATAACCTACGACGTGACAGCTTCCGCCAAGTCGTCTGAAGATATCAGTCATAGGCATATAAAAAATCAGTAGATCGCTTGTTCATAGTCATCCACGGCGTTGTCATTACTACACACACTATACCATCAGCACCGCAGGCTAACATAAAATATTATTTTACTTTTTTTTCTAAAAAAAAAAAAAGATTGATTAATTCAAAAACTTGATTAAATTTGAGTCAAATTGAATTAATTTAAATTGAGTCAAATTTAGCTCACATCTCTGGAAACAACACGATTTTACAAGCTTTTCACAATTTTTATTTGTTAATACACAACTATTGAAAACATTATTAAGAACCTGCATTATTTTGAAACACGTCAAATTTGAAAACCTAATCTGCTAGCATTTCAAGGTGTTGTGAAGCCATTCAACAATTTGGCAAGAGTTGCGCTTTCCCCGTCTGAAATAACTTCAATATTTTCTGCGCTTTGAAGACATCACATCGGCGGTCCAGGTGGATAAAGTTCCATCATTCCAGTAACCGTTATTTGCATTCCTTTATAAAGGAAATCGTCAACTTTTGATAGGTCATTGTTAGATTTCATTTCTAATTTATAAGTGCAGTCAGTTATAGAACCAATGTCGAATTCGAAATTTTTATGTTTGTATCTTCTGAACGGTGTTTTCAAGAAGCCTGTGATTCCTGAAACAAAAAGATTTTCTGTATACACAACACATCTCAATGAATCTACCTCTAAATGTTGATCTCGAAGATACTTACGAACGAACTAATTATGAATTTTTGAGGCTTGTTCGATTGTAACCTCTTTGGGTGCTGATGTCACTGCGTCTTCTTTGAAATTTCCGTGTGGAGTGATCACGGTATTCTCTTTAACCAATAATTCGAACGGCACATTGCCTCCATTGTACATCTGCCTTTTCGGTTTACATGCCATTGCGGTAGATACGTGCACAATCTGATAGTAAAAAATACATATTAGCAATTCGTAACCGTGAAATGGAATTTGAATGTATAGAATTGAGATGTTTTACTCACAGTATGCACACTTTGTATTTTGTCGATGAGTTTGATGGCGTTCTTCCACGCTACAACCTGTACGCGTTTGCCATTGGAATTATTTACAATTATTTTGTAAAATTGCGCTCCCGTAGAATACGTGTTGGTGTCAATTTTATCAACATATCCCACAATATCTCTGGAATAAAAATAAAAATAAAATTGTTTGTTTTTTTGCTGACAACGCGATTATAGAATGATTTTCATTTCTTCAATTTAGAAAAAAACTGTAAATGACACTTATGAGGATGCAATATCAGAATGAAATTTGAACTCACACAGTGGAATCTCCTATTTCAATTTGATCGATGTCTTCATTGGAAGTAAATAGATCTTTTGATAATGGCGCAGTCATGATTATTTTCGTTGTTCGTCGTTCTTCGAAGAATCTTCTCGAAATGATGATGAAAGAGCGATGGAGAAACATTAGCAACATAACTCCGATTCACTTCTTTTTTTCGGTTCATTTTTTATTAGATGTGAATTTCCGTTTTCACATACGGGGTGAACTCATAACTCATAACTTGAATCTTGATTGCAAATAATTACAGATGCAGCATCGTGACCTTTATATAAATACTTGTGTAGATACTTTACTGATTTTATACTCGATACGATTTCTACATTCATATGACAATTAAACATTTTTAGTAACTCTGGACAATAGGGAACAACGTTCCGATTATCTACAATGAATGTGTTACTGCGTTTATATGTTCTACTGGTATCTCTACGGCGATAGCAAAGATATAGGTGGATCAAGTTCCAATTCAATTTTTTTTGCTGGGTTCCATTTTTAAATGCAATAAAAACACTCCATGTATATTTTCATATTTATTGCAATACAAAATTCAAAAACGTCATCCATTTGATTTGTTTACTCATCTCATATTAAATAACATTGGCTTTTATGACCAGTAAATAACAGTAAACATTCTAAAGTAATACAATTACTAACAGGTACGTACTAGATTTGCACAAACATGATATTACGCAGATAATTAATTAAACGTACAGAAGATAATTCAATTGATCATTAATAAGTTTTCGCAGCAAGTCCATCAAGGTAATAATATCGATTAACACGCAATCACTACATTATATCGTTTCATAGATTTTCAGGTAATTATCAAAAAAAAAATGATATATTTATAGGTTGTGAGATTGTCTTCTTGGAACTTTACTGCCTTTCAAAATTTCTCCCAAGTCTGCCTCTCGAGGAGACGCCAAGCTAATATTCTCCTTCCTTTCAATTAGAAGATAAGGTACATGAGAATTTTCAGTTTTCCCTGTAACTCATACATGATCGCCGACTCCAAATTCAGGAATATTAGTTGCATTGGATATCCGCAACTCTAATTTGTACTTGAGGTCAGTAAGACATCCTTGAAAGGCAGACTTGGGAGATATTATATTATATTATAATATTATATTATTGTTATTATTATTTTTTATTCGTTGATATTTAATCACGTTATATCGTTTTATAGGTTTTCAGGTAATTGGTTGCGTCCTTTTTCATTACTTTATTACTCAATAGCCCTACAATTTCAACTTCTTCCTGAAAAAAAAATGAAAATGAATAAATTGTGAGCAAAATCGACCATTAATGAGAACTTGATAGATCAAGGACGTACAATATAATAATCTCATAAGTATTGAATATTATTCCTACGCAATAACGCTCTCTTTCGCTCATTCTTATTTATTTTGAACAGTATTTTACGACTACTCGACAAGTAACGCGTATATCTTTCTAACGGCTCTTTTAAACCCACTATCATCAGTTTCGACGGTTACTACACACACTATACCATCAGCGCGTGGATACACCCAATGATAAGCTTGGCACATTGAATAATAATTAATATCGAAAATTTAGAAAATAAGCGTGAAAATATACGAATGGAATTGAAGAGTGAAATTGCAAAACAAATTAATGGTAGATATTCAAATGGTATGGTACAAATTGTTTCTAAGAATATATGAAGAAAGTGAAAATACTCATCTATTGTGAAAAAAGAACCTACTAAAGTAATCCTAATCATGACTATATAATCCCTACAATTTTAATTTCTTCTGGAAAAAAAAAAAATCATTAATTTTAAGCGAAATCGACGAATAATGGGGGCTTCATTATTCTTGTACTATTATACTCACATGTTGGATGGCTCTGAATAAGATTGTCTTTTTGGAACTTTACTGCCTTTCAAAATTTCTCCCAAGTCTGCCTTTCGAGGAGACGCCAAGCTAATATTCTCCTTCCTTTCAATTGGAAGATAAGGCACATGAGAATTTTTAATTTTTCCTATGACTCGTACATGATCGCCAACTCCAAATTCAGGAATATTAGTTGCATTGGACATCCGCAACTCTAATTTGTACTTGAGGTCAGTCAGACATCCTTGAAATATTTTAATGTCGGTTGGTAGATTTATCATGCGGATCAAACTCCGAAGAAATCCTTCAATTTCTGCAATGAACGAAATATTAGTATGATTCATATTCAAGTATATAAGAAAAATAAAAATATTAAAAACAATTATTACCAATCTCTCCACTGTGATGCATCGCTTCTTCAATACTCTGTACTTTTACCGGTGCTGGAACTTGTTTCTCAATATGAGTCAATTTTTGTAATGTATTGATGGTTGTATTAGACGAGATGGTTAAATCAAAAACAGTATTTCCCTGACTGTAATTATTATGTCTCGGCTTAGCGAACGCTCCATCGATATGTACAATCTGTAAACATTTGAATTTAACATTTTTTTTATTGGACTATTCAAATAATACCAGCGTATAGATAAAATCATGTGAGTCAAAAGCTTACACTATCACTTATAACGAGAGTCCTAGCTTTCGCAGCTTCAGCACCCCATGCAATAACTTGAATGTTTTGTCCGTCGTTATTACTGAGAATGAATTTGAACATATCATTCTTATGACGTTTTCGGTTGCTACACCGGGCTACACTCGGTGTAGCCGAACATCCCCGATCAGCTCCGGAATTTTCAAATAATTGCCGAACACATTGCCGAGGCTTTAAACAAGCGGCGCGCTATTTGTTTGAATAGTTTGAGCGTCCTTTGATTATAACAATCTAATGCGCGTGTCATATACCGTTTTCTTCATATAATATTATTAATAATATTATTAATATCCGTCGTATTTAATTATAAGTCGTGTTCTTCGACACATTGCGACGATACGCGCTCGGCAAATTCGAATATGGATTTCGCGGGCTCGAATGTTATAAAAAATTATGTTACCGACGAAGACGGCGTGAACATACGACGCGGGGATCAAATATTGTGCCACGTTATCAATGACGCCGGTACGTATAGAAACCATGAGTATACATCTAATGATGTTAGAACCCCTACCTAACTCCTAACTCATCCCTTCCAACTTCAAAATCCTTCTCCATTTTTTTCAGGTCAGGAAGAAGTAATTTTCTTGGCCGAATCGTCCATCCATGTGTCCGGATTAAAGAAAAAATCAGGTAAGTACGCTCTCTATTAAAGAAGTCACGATTACACGAGATTGCATCATTTGTTAGACTGAAACGCAAAAATATAATATAAATATGTTATATTTCCTATTAATTCCGTAGAATCTCAATCTTCCGCTGGTTCGGGTGGAGGTATAATAGCCCATACATCTCTGGATTCACCTGCAGGCTGCAGTGGAGCTGCAAGCAGGCGATCCATTCCAGATGAAAAGCATGTATGGTCCTCTGGCTCCACTAAGATGCTATTAGATTTATATGCGAAAAATCTTAGCGAAATCGGGCCTATGAAGAAGTTTAGATTGAAAAAGAACATGTGGCAATTTATCGCGAGTGAAATAAAAACTAAATTAAATTTCGAATGCACCGAGGTGCAGTGCGCCAATAGGTATAAAACTTTAATTAGAGACAAGACGAACATTAAAATTAATAACGCGACTTCGGGTAACGTGCGTGTCACTGATGAATACGAAGAAGAGATCAGCAAAATTCAATCCATAGACGACAGCGTTCAGCCAGAAGTGCTAATGGGAATCGGGCAAACGAAGCACTTCCCAAAAAAATTAAAAATCGCGTCCGAGGATGATAAAAAAGAAAAAAAAAATTCTAAGCCGAGGTCCATGATAGATATACTCGAACGAATACATACAGAAAAGGAAATAAATAAAAATAGACGTCACGAAGCGAAACTTGCCCTAATACGGTCAATTTTACATAAAGATACTTAATAATAATTAAAAGATAGCTGAATAGGTTTTGTTCTTCAATATATTATATATATTATGGTATATATTAGGTATACATTATATATTAGGGTCGTCCAAAAAAAACTTTTTTTTTCCAAGTCTCATCATCTCAAAAGTTTCTATCAGGTATAGAACAAATTCTCCTAAAACCGTAGCTCGATATCCCAACTCTACGAGACGCTCAACGATTTTCCGTTTTCCCATATAAATAACGCGTAAATTTTTTTTTTTTTACGTCAAACTGAAAAAAAAGTTTATTGCAATTCTAATGCAGATATTTTCGTAGGAAATTTAATTCTCTACAAAAAAATAACAACAAAAATAAATAAATAAAACGAAAAAATAAATTTTTTATGTGTCATTTTATTTATATGGGAAAACGGAAAATCGTTAAGCGTCTCGTAAAGTTGACATATCGAGCTGCGCTTTTAGGCGAATTTGTTTTATACCTAAAAGAAACTTTCGAGATGTTAAGAAAAAAACTATTTTTTTTGGATCACCCTAATGTATATATATTTTGTTGTATATCAACAAAATATAAACCGTAACTAATCGTAATTGTTTAATTTCATTGAATGTTCTTCTTCATCGAATTTCCGTTGCATTTTATATTATATTTTAACTAACCTTATACTATACGAGTTCACTTATAATATCACTTTGTAAATTGTAGACTATTTCTTGAGTAATAACAACATAAAATTTATTTCGTTTGAAACCTATGATTATAATATCATTATAGTTATATTATATTTATATCAGGTATGATACATTTATCTATTATACTATATCATTTGTTGATTGATATATTTATTATTACTTTATTTATTTATCTACGCTTTCATATCATGTTGTTTGTCGGCACAGATCTGTAATTGAATGTTTTTTACGGTTATTTCGACAACTTAATTTTTTTGCGAAATATGTACCGCGAGGAACCGGTGAAACAGAATGGACCGATCACCCACCCGGCGGATAATTCGTATTTTTATGGGCTTGGCCACTCGTTGCGCTGAGAAATCCCCAGGGTGATTTGGCCACGAGGTCGATGCAACAAAAAACACCCTAAGGATTTTCAGTGCAACGAGTGGCTATCCCCATAAAAATACGAATCATCCACACAACCGACCACACCAGGAAAGCCAGAGATCTGAAATAAATTAGTAGTTTTCGGTCCGGGCCCTAAAGTCGGACTTTACGGACCGAGTGGGGATTGTGCGTCCTCGGACCGGCTGTGCCGGTAAAATGGGGACTTTACGGACTACAGTGCGACCTCCCAATAAGAACGCAAAAGCCCCCAAGGGGAAGAGGTTTTGCAAGAATTCGAGTACCCCCACCATGCGTGCGCTCTTCACTGACTCACTCTCTCTGTCTCTCTCTCTCATTCGCACCCGAGTGCGATTCGAGCTGGGAGTGGGGGTAGTGGTCGAGCGAGAAGTTGGGGAAGCGTTCTTATTGCGGGCGTGCTTATTGAGAGGTCGCACTGTATTTTGGGTACGTAAAATCAAACCTTACGGACTATTTTGGGTACGTAAAATCAAACTTTACGGACTCAGAACAGTCCCTAAAGTACGTACTTTACGGACACGTGTATCAAAAACAGAGTTTATAATAACACGCACATTGCATATATCGATATGACGCATTTCATCTTAATTGTATAACCAATGCTCATTTTCAGCCGATTTTAGCGGAACTTTATACATTAATAAAAAGAAATTATATGGAAATTAGAGAATAACAAAGTATTCTGATGGACATATGAAATTACATTTATATTGTGTTCGTAACCAGCTCATATGGTGTTCAGAGCACTTTTGTAAAAATTTTCAGTGGAATGCGTCATATACTCATGCAGTCCATACACACTTGTTCAAATTCGTCAGCTATTCTCCGTCGCTCAGGGTCTATTAATGGAAAAGAAATCACACGGGGGGCTAGATCCAACAGGAATCCTATCACACCATCATTCATTTCGTGTAAGCACGAAATGGACGTATCGAAGCGTTCGGATACACTTCTCAGTATGGATTTGTTTCCAACATACCTAAAATTGAAGTATGGTAAGGTAGGGCTTGAATGATTATAGTTCAGATACGGTATCAATATTTTTTCCATTGATTGCAGAAACATACCACAGGAATGCAAGAATATGAGTTCTTGCGCTTTTCAATTCCTTGCCTCCAATATGCTCTGATGGATAAAAAGCACTTGCCTCAAACATTGTTATTATTAATTCACATGTCCCAGACGACATACGGAAGTTTCTTCCAAACTAGAATATAACAATTTGAAGCAAATTGAAAATGGTGAGGGAAGGTCAAGTTGGCGTAAAATTCCCCCAATATAAGCAGCTTTTAAAGAATATATTCATTCAGTGCACTTATAAATTTAGTCTCATACTTCATCTTCTGTGTAGTTGTTCACGATATCTTGAACATAATTCTTTATTCGTGGAACATCACGTCGCCAATACTGAATCGCCAATTCGATTTCTTCTTCATCATCAGAAGATGAAGACAGACATTCAAGGAGAGCAAATACTCGCTGTTCGTTATTCGCCATAAGTATTTTGTGGAATTTGAGCTGAAGTTTTCACCTTCGAGGACGTTAATAAAAACATACAAGGAAAAACCTTAAAGTTTATGGACTCCGAATTATGAGCAGATTATTGAAGTCGCAATGTATCGAAGAACACGACTTATAATTAAATACGACGGATATTAATAATATTATTAATAATATTATATGGAAAAAAACGGTATATGACACGCGCATTAGATTGTTATAATCAAAGGACGCTCAAACTATTCAAACAAATAGCGCGCCGCTTGTTTAAAGCTTCGGCAATGTGTTCGGCAATTATTTGAAAATTCCGGAGCTGATCGGGGATGTTCAGCTACACCGAGTGTAGCCCGGTGTAGCAACCGAAAACGTCATTAGTTTCAAGACTGCTCACGAATCCAACTATCTCTCTGAAAATAGAAAATGGAAAATAGAAATCCGCGATGAGCGACCTCTAAATCTTAATATTAAGAGCTCGGCTTTTAACAGGCATCTTTTTTCAGCCCCCCGAAAGTATTTTAATGCGAAAGTTGAAAAAAAAAAAAAATAGTCGATTTTTTTGAACCGGTCTAATATATACATATATGGGCGTTTCTAGCGAAAATGTCATTTTTCGGTCCCTCGAGTTTTTTAACCCGTGCCAACGTATGAATTTGAATTCCTATAGCATGAGCTGTTACATATGAGTGTAATGTACCCGGAAAACAACTTTTCATAATGATTTCTAGCTACCTCACATTACAGCGTCTCTCGGAAAGACGCGAAGTGTTCCTGAGCAACGTATGTCCCGACGCACAGATTTATTGCTTCTGCTGTTTGCGGAACTTGTGCGCAGCTTCAAAAAAACCGCATAAAATTCGGGTGGCCTCAGCTAACCATACAGAATGTGGAATTATACGATCTAATGATGTGCCAAGTCTTACACCCTCAAAATAAAGGATGGAACGTGTGTCCCGAGCTTTTGGGATATACTTGTCACGACCGACATAATCGTATGCCACAGTTGTGCGCAATGCAATTCGTTCTTTATCATAGTCTACATTAGTTCAGTTTGGCGTTAGAAATACTGTGCATGAAGGGCATCGATGTGCTAACAATATTTGACGACTAATACAGACATAAAGTTCGTGAAACTAAATATTTCTCGGAATATGTCACGACCAAAAGAGCATTTATTTCTATTCCTCCAACAGGCACACCGGAAAATTTATGAGTGACTCAATTGAAACCGTGTTCACAAGAAGTACGAAATCATTATGAGTCATTTTTGAACTGCGCACACTTTTTATTACTGTTTTAGGGCAAAAATGTCACGACCGATAATGTCACGACCGACATGCTCGTATTCCTACTCGTCGTGCGCAAGGGCAAGGAAAATACTGCAATTTTTATTTGAAAGCGTTACCATAAAAATGTCGTACAAAAAAAATTTCAACAGTGTGCCTCAAAATTTGAGATATTCACACGCGTTTTTACCATCGAAAATTCGATTGTTTTTTTAATGTCTCTCTGAAAGTGATGATTTCACGGAATAATATCCCACCGGGTATTCCGCTTCGTATTTTTCGTGACCTACGTGTTGTGCTTTTTTTTTTTTTTTTTTTTTTTTATCCGTTCTGAATGATATATATATATTTCTTTTAATCCGTGCCGCGTGCGCAAGCTAAATAAAATGGGCCAACCTATGGAATGCACTGATCAACATTCAAGTAGACTACCAAAAAAATTTGGATGATGTGCCTCAAAATCTTTAACAGCACTTTTTTTAGAACAAAAATGACATTTTCGCTGGAAACGCCCATATATATATATATATATATATATACTAGGGGGGCTTCGCCCCCCTGCGCGCTTCGCGCGCCAACCCCCCATATTTTGATTCGTATCAGTTGTTTTGAGACCCAAATAATCCGTGGATTTTATGTTCTTCGAAGAATGACCGAATTTTTAATGAAATCCAGTGAATGTTTTGTAGATCGCGATTATATATGCTCTTCACATTAACTATGAGGTACTAAGAATTCAGATTTTTATCGGACTCTATTATTTCCTTGGTCTGTTTTCCATGTTTTCCTCTCAGGACTGCCGCTGCTAAGGGCTCTGCCCTTTAGACTTATTGATTGTAATAGCAAATGCTAATAGAATAGGGAATTGTCTACAATATAATACGAATAGTGAACTCGCCCGATTCCGAATTTTTTCCGAATTTTTCGGTTCCATTTTGGTAACTATGGCAACCATTCTGTTTACCATGACAACCATTTTGGTAACTATGGCAACCATTTCAGTTATTATGACAACCATTAGGTTTACCATGGCAAACATTTTGGTTACCATGGCAACCATTTTGATTACCATGGCCACCATTCTAGTTACCATGGCAACCATTTTGGTTATTGTAGCAACCATTAGGTTTCCCATGGCAACCATTTTGCTTACCATGACAACCATTTTGGTTACGATGGCAACCATTTTGGTTACCTTGGCAACCATTTTGATTACCATGGGACCATTTTAGTTACCATGGTAACCATTTTGGCAACCATTTTGGTTACTTATGACTTATTGATTGTGATAGCAAACGCTAATAGAATAGGGAATTGTCTTCAATGTAATACGAATAGTAAACTCGCCCGATTCCATTTTGGTAACTATGGCAACCATTTTGTTTACCATGACAACCATTTTGGTAACTATGGCAACCATTAGGTTTACCGTGGCAATCATTTTGATTACCATGGCAACCATTTTGATTACCATGGCCACCATTTTGGTTACCATGGCAACCATTAGGTTTCCCGTGGCAACCATTTTGGTGACTATGACAACCATTTTGGTTACTATGGCAAGCATTTTGGTTACCATGGCAACCATTTTGGTGACCATGGCAACCATTTTGGTTACCATGACAACCATTTCGGTTACCATGGCAACCATTTTGGTTACCATGGCAACCATTTTGGTTACCATGTCAACCATTTTAGTTACCGTGGCAACCATTTCGGTAAGGTGAGTTTATATCAGGTAAGGTTGCCATGTTTGAGGAAAGGGTGAGGGGTAGTGTAAGGAGAGTGTTATCGGGGATGAGATTCACATGACTCGATTCAAGGGCCCAAAGGTATCCCTGACCTCCCCTCGCGTCTGCCGTGCCAGTAACGCAGGGAATTATATAATAACCCAACCTAACCTAACTCTTTCGGGTTAGATTGGGTGAGGTTGGGTTGGTTGGGATAGATTAGGTTAGGTTGGGTTAGGTTGGGTTGGGTTAGGTTAGGTTGGGTTAGGTTAGGTTAGGTTGGGTCAGGTTAGTAGAGCGGTGGGGGGCGAGCGGAGTCGAGGAGGCCATGGAATGTCTGACACGGCGGCGGCGGCGGCGGCGGCGACGGCGGCGGCGATATATCTTTATAATATAGAGAGATATATATATATATATATCTCCTATATGTATATATTATATATCTCCTATCTCCTATATTATATATCTAACCTAACCCAACCTAACCTAACCCAACCTAACCTGACCCCACCCAACCTAACCCAACTCAACCCACCCTGACCCAACCCACCCTGAGACAACCCACCTTGACCCAATCCAACCTAACCTGACCCCACCCAACCTAACCCAACCCACCCTGACCCAACCCAACCCAACCTGACCCAACCCAGCCGAACCTCACCCAATCAAACCCAACCTGACACAACCCAACCCAACCCAAAGAAGCCGAAGGGAGCCGAGGAGGGCCCAGATCCTTGGGCCCTTGCTTTGAGTCATGTGAACCCCTCCCTGCTATTCCATGGCCTCCTCGACTCCGCTCGGGTGGAGGAAAAGAGCCGAGCGGGGTCGAGGAGGCCCAGGGCAAGAAGGGGGGGGGGGGGGGAGCTGAGCGGGGTCGAGGAGGCCGTGGATCAAAAAGTCTGACACGGCGGCGGCGGCGGCGATATATCTTTATAATATAGAGGGAGGGGAGGGGAGGGAAATGAGCCGAGCGGGGTCGAGAAGGCCGCGGGCAAGGGAGGGGGGATTCGAGGGGGGTCGAGGAAGCCCAGGGAAAGAGGGGGGGGGGGGGGGGCGAAAAAAGCCGAGTGGGGTCGGGGAGGCCCAGGGCAAGAGCGGGGGGGGGAGCCGAGCGGGGTCGAGGAGGCCGTGGATCAAAAAGTCTGACACGGCGGCGGCGGCGGCGGCGGCGGCGATATATCTTTATAATCAACCAAACCCAACCTGACCCAACACAACCCAACCCAACCTGACCCAACCCAACCTGACCCAACCCAACCCAACCCAACCCAACCCAAAGAAGCCGAAGGGAGCCGAGGAGGGCCCAGTCCTTGGGCCCTTACTTTGAGTCATGTGAACCCCTCACCGCCGTTCCATGGCCTCCTCGACTCCGCTCGGGTGGGAGGAAACCGAGCGGAGTCGAGGAGGCCATGGAATGTCTGACACGGCGGCGCCGGCTTTGACCTTTGACCTTTGACCTTTTACCTTTGACCTTTGACCTTTGACCTTTGACCTTGAAAAGTCTGACACGGCGGCGGCGGCGGCGGCGGCGGCGATATATCTTTATAATATAGAGAGATATATATATTAGGGTGGTCCTTATTTCGAAGAATTTCGCAAAAAAAATCGGGACGCCCCCTGGATACCTTGCAAATAAATGGAAAGAAATTCCTCCTAAAATTTCAGCTCTTAATTTTAACACTAACACGTTGCCCAAAATTCGAAAAGTTTAATTCGGAGAATGAATGCAATTTTTTCTACCAGTTGCTTTTTTCTCTTCTAACTTCGGTAAAACTCGATGAAATAATTTGACATTTTTTTTTTCAATTTTTTTTTTCAAAACTCGCAAAATTTCGAATTTTTTTTTAATCTGAAAAAATTTAGCAGTGCTTTTTCGAGATCGTAGAATCGTATAAAAAATCGTGAAGCGAATCAAAAATGGTGAGGGAAAAACATTGGTCGAGTTCACGTGGAATTCTCCATATATATGTTGAATATTATATAAAATATTATATTATATTATATAATATATAATTTTTGAACGCAGCAAAACAACCGTGAAATATCCGACAATTTTGAAAGTCTTGTGATATTACTGAAGAAAAAAAAAAAAAAAAAAAAAATAGCTGTACTTACACAGTTTTCTCATAAATTCTGATGGCCTGGACGGCCGCCGACGTCATTATCAGCATCTTCGGATCAGCTGCTTCGAAAATACTTATTCTCTCTACAAACTGTTTTGGAGAATCTAGCAAAAAATGAAGAATGAAAAATAATGAGATAGAATGAAATAAAAAATCGCAACGAGTTATATTATAAATAGAAAATAAGATAATATCTCTTACCTTCATCTGAATCCATTTGGTATTTTATAGAAGATTGGTATTTTATAGAAGAAAGTGTATCGACACTGCCGCTCGCTTCACTGCTCGGGAACGAAATGAACGCGGATAATGAAGATTATTGTAATTACCATGGCAATAAAACAGTTAATAGCGGAATTCACGAAGCGCATTTTTCCATGAGGAAAAGGGTGCGTCCCGATATTAGCTTGAAGCGCTGTCAGTAATCTTGTGTCTCCGTCACACTTCTTGACGAAGCTCCGTCTCTCTTCCTCTGGATTTTCAGCGCTTCAAGCGAATATCGGATTTTATTATACTGCGCTGTACAATATACACAAAAAACAAGAGGAGTGCCATTTATTTTTGATAATTCGGAGCTTCGGCAATGATTTGAAAATTTCAGAGCTAATCGGAAATGTTCGGCTACGCCGAGTGTAGATATTAATTAGATTTCAGATATATTAGAATTATGGAACGAGGTAAATTCTTCAGTCATCGGACGAGGGGATAATAAAAAAATATACACGGAGAAAAAAGAGTGGTTGTGACAGCCGAATTTCTGGTTCTTGAAACTATAATCAGGTCTTTGGTCGCAACAGTACTGTTGTCCAGCTACAAGAGCGGAACATCAGAGCCTGACGTAGTCCGCTTGCACGAACGATGCGGTATAGCTGTGGGAGCTGAACGATGGATTTGTTATAGGAACTATGCTATGTTCAATACGCCCTCATGAGATGCATGACATATGGCCGGTTTCACCAACGTCGAATAACTTCCTATTCATAGAATAAACGCTATTCATCGAATAAAAGTCGCAAATACAATGTAAAATAGTCTTTTGTTTTCAGTTTAATCTATGAATAAAGTTATTCGACGTTGGTGAAACCGGCCAATAGACATGTGTTATTATTAATAGATATCTGAAATAATATGTGTTTCTATTATTGTACATAATGTTTTCATGCATATAAATTTGTATAAATACGTATACGTTTTTATAAATATAATATATGAATGTTATATATCTGAAATCTTGAGAATAGCTTAACTTAGCCTCCAATTTCGATGTCATGGTCTGCACTGATAAATATATATAGAGTATTTATTAGAGAAGGTTTCAAAGTATACGGAACGTAGAGCTCCCATTCGGGAAATAGACACTCGTCAAGTCTCGTGCGGTATATTGACATTTTTTTTTTTCTAACTTGGCGCGAGACTCTACCGAGTCTCTTGATATTAGCGTGCGTTTAGTTTATATTAGTTTGAATATTTTCAAAGGACGGGAAAACGGTAATAGTTTTGAAATTAATATAACAATAAAACTGCAATCTTATTTTATTCAAAATTAACTAAGCTAGGTGTACATCAGTATAACATTTATGAATCAAAACTTATGAGTAAAAAATATATGGTTTACTTTCGCTGCACAAATATGCTTTATAGGTAAGACCGCAAAACAATGAAACTTTTCTCAGATTTTGTTATCAAGCTCAATGGGTGCGAAGACAATAAATCTTTATAGGTAATTACATAACAGGTTTTGGAGACATTCATGACTTCATATGCATAGGCGTGAGAATTGAAAATAGTCTCCACATTAGTAACAATGAAATGCACTACATCTTCACGAATGAAAATATATCTGATTATACCAAATTGCGGTCTACAGTCATTTTCGCTAACACACAGAACCATATCCGGCTTATATACACTGCCATTTTTCTCAATCCATTTTACTAGATCAATATTTGAATTTTGCCAGCGCAAGTTTTCATACGAATGACGGTCGAATGTGATTGGCAGATCTTTTAGCAAATTAGGCATAGAAGGTCCAGATTTCGTAGATAAAGTAAATATTTGATTTGTGTAAAACAGATATGCAAGTTTCAACTGTAATTTAATTGCAATAGTTTTACAAACATTTATCTTTGAACTTGACAAGACTGCGATATCTTTAGCTTCTTTGTGCTTTGCTTCAAAGCGCATGGCCCACAAGTTAATTATCGGTCCACATTCTGCCATCACAGTTCCATAGTGTAATAAAATGTGGTCCTTGGGTCGTAAGGTTCTCTTCAAAACAGTCCGAGCTAATCTATGATGTTCTTTTACTAGCGATCTCAGAAGGTCACTACACTCTACTTGTATACACGTTGAACTTACTAGAGCGAGGATCTGACGTAAAATACAGTACACTTGATATATTGGATCATTCAGTGGAACTAAATGACCAACGAGAATTCCAAAGTGTAAGACAAAATTGAACACTTCAGCAGCGGACATTTTCAGATTATCATTTTTGAGATGTTGACCCAAAATTTTTGGTGGAATGTTGCTGCAATCAGTGCCATAGTCATGTGATCTCATAATAATGTTTAATTCTTCCAGAGTGAAAAACTTTGCTTCAGAAGTACAATACTTGATTATCGCAATCATGTCAAACTCACATACACCTCTGAGAATATCATGCATCATGTCAACTGATAAGTTTTCAGTTGCATGAAAATCTGACAAGCTGTGAAAAATACAATTTTTCTTGATTCCTGTGAGACTGAGGTCTTCTAGCTGGACGTCTCTTTCATATGAATCTTTAGTTCGAACAAATGCATCGTTTTCCATAGTGGCTAAAGATCTTTGGATCTTGTCCATCTTGCAAAAACGACAACAGTACTGTGCATTGAAACTTTCTGTGAAACCCAACAACGAATTGAGCCCTAAATTATCACCGATAATAAGTCCCAGCTTAAAAAATACTGTAGTCTTGCCATTTGGCAAATCAAGATCCACTCCCTCAGTTTCAAGAAATCTAAGCTCGTCAATCAACGTTCGAAACACACTAAAATTACCAAATTTTTCCCTGTCCTTTGAGTGAAAGAAAAGAACATTTAAAATCGATGAGAGAGATGATTGGTATTCTGGCGGGAAAAAAGGTAATGAAATATATACTGTAACGTAACAGGCAGATAGGCCTGACCGTTAGCATTCAAACATCAGCCGTTGCGAACATTCGAGGAGAGTCTAGAACGTTCGACACAACAGCATGAGTTTGGGTGACGTCACGACGCGTATATAAGTCGGGACGTCGCTCAGCTCGTCAGCAATCTCGAGCAAAGCGCTGAGTTGCCTCACTAGCTACTTTGTATCAGACACCATAGGCAAAACGCCTGGTGATCTACCTAGCTATTTAGCTTTCATATTATAGAAAATTCAGAATTCATACAACTTCGTTTAATTAGCTATTATTTTTGTTATAAATTCTTTAGATTCTTCGATTTATTATTATTCAAAAATTATTACATAAAAGTCGTGAAACAGAGGTTTCACGCACCAGACTCATAACCTTAAATTAGTAGCACTTTAAGCAACATTGTAAATAGTAGTTTGGTTTGGTTGCAACCACATTTGATATAATTTGATTTAAATAAATGTTTTCTTATGTTTAATAGAATTGCTCGGATTTAGTGCTGGTTCCCTTCTCCGCCATTTCACGGTCCTATTAAATTCATTAGTTAGGAATACGGCTGCGAACGCCTTGCGTTCAAGGTCCGTGGATAGACGGAATACGGCTGCGTGCACTGAGTGCACAAAGTCCGGTGCTAGGGATAGTATACGGCTGCGTGCACTACGTGCACAAGGTCCGTGAACCAGGGGAGACGGCTGCGAACGCACGGCGTTCAAAGTCCGTAATTAGACAGAACTAGATAGAGAGGTCCTAAAATCATTTCAGAGCAAAAGACTCACAGTAAGAGGTAGTTTCGCGAGTCGCGGAACTACCGAAACGTAACAATACACCACCCAGCTTATTCGTCCCTGCATGACTACCGAGAGCATTCCCAGTTTCAAAATCATCAAAGAATAAAAAAAGAGGCAGAACTTGGTTTGATTTGAAATTTTTTACCTTGCGTTTCCACAATTTACTTTGCATAAAATTCGAAATAACCATTGTTTCGTTCTCTAATTTTTGTTTATATGAAAACACAAGATCATATACTTGATGCGATTCAAAAATTTTTTTCAACATTACCCTCAGAGGAAATAAAATTCCTGTAGCGTAACTACATGTTTTTTTCATTTCACCATCACGTGTACGTTTAACTGTTTCAAAATTTTCGCCAATTACAAATTCTATGGGTGCAATGAAATCACCTTTTTTTCTGAGTATTTCGATGCGTTTGTGCTCTGTACTCAAATCACATAAGACGTTATCGAATGATCTAAACATAACATTTACGTCGGCTAATACTGCAGCAGAATGTGGATCACTATTATGTGTACGGTTGAGTTCTGCTTGTATACAATTTAGTCCACTGTTCACTATTTCCTTTGTAGAGTTGAAAAAATATTGAATTTGGCTGCGAGAAGATGCACTACTGTACAATTCTGCACTTTTAGTTAGTACGTTGTCCTGTAGAGTATTTACAAATTTTTGAATTTGAATGGTCTCTTTTTTCAGGGGGAAATTGGCATTTACTGTACCTGAAGAATTTAAGTTGGATTTTTCACAGCTTATCTGATTTTCTGACGATGAATGAGGCAATAATGTGTCTACTGACTGAGCAGGTTTCTGTTCACAAACAGAACTAGATGAATTAGGGGTTGCATCATGTTGAATTGAATTCAAGATAGCATGTACTGCAAGCCAATGCCTTTTAAATGAGTTAAAACTCGTATATGTACGGGAACATGAAGCGTCAGCACATGTGTAGCATCCACCTTTAATTAAATTATGCTCGACTTTGAAGTGTTCTTCCAAGTTATTTAGAGAATAAATTTTCTGACACGCGTAACAAGTTGGCATCATGAATAATAAAAACCGTTTTACTTAATGTAGTGAACAGTGTGTACAATGATATTTATTCTTCAACGACCCATTTGTCGAAGTTCTCCAAGAAATTTAGATACACTCGGCAAGATTTTGTCGGTCTCTCCCTGAACCTTATACACTCGATGCTGAATGATCATCCAAGGGAGTAGAGCGTCAGGTGGAAACTCTAATTGTAGACCATAGAAGCTTTTAAAAGCAATATCGATTGCTTGCAAAACTGAAGAAGCTTTGTATCTTATATCATTGATACAGACATAAAAGTGTGTGATGTTTTCAAGTGACGATCCCACAATAACAGCTAATGGCTGTTCATGCCTTCCTTGGTCCAAGATTTTTTTGCGTCGAGTACTGAGTTTTGACTCCAGCTCCTGAATATCAGACACGTGAAGCAAAAACTCGTTCTGCACGTCGAATTTGCTAGGACGTCGAGACTTATCGAGCACTTTTGATGCTGCCGGAGGTGGCAATAATAATGGGAGTAATCGGAGTTGTTATTTAACGGACCTCGCGACCCAGGTAACACGCGCACCCCGGGCTCGCTCAGCTAAACTACAACCGTTACCCTCCCGATAGGCCCAGGTCGGAGAAATGGGGAGAATAGGATTCATTGAATATCGTCAATAAACAACTCGCAAGCAGAGTCTTTTCTCATCATTCATTTATTCAATTCATAATAATCGAGATACGCTAATTCGTTATGACAGTATAAACGTGGGCAATCTATACTACTCGTTTTCAGACACGATTCTATATACGCGGGCAGAACTGAAGCAGATCGCGGGTAAACGATTGAAAAGGATTCTTATACCCGCTTTTAGGGGAGCGAACCTAATTACGATTCCGCGGGCTTATTATCACGCTGGTTTCCCAGCGTGTCAACCACCCGGGAGTCCCCTGACATCCCGGAAGGTCAGCCCACGCAATCAACAGATTTTCTGTTTTATTAACTATAGCACGGGCTGTATAACAATACTGTTCCACAGTAAGTCAACCGTCTCAGAAATCTCATCAAAATCCGAAACTACTCTGAGACGGCCAGCCCGGCGATACCCGGCTTTCCCGGTACGAACGGTAACCCGTGAACTGTAATATCACGCTGGTTTCCCAGCGTGTCAACCATCCCGGTCGGCCTCACCATCGTGAGACCCCGGGGAAGGCCAGTTCACGCGTTTCCGCGAAATCGTTAGTTCACGGGTTGTAATAACCACGCTGGTTTCCCAGCGTGTCAACCATTCCGGCCAGCCTCACTTTCGTGAGGCCCCGGGGAAGGCCAACCCGCGAACCCCCTGTACCCTATTCAGTTCTGCACTTAAAGCGTCCCAATTAATTGACTAATATCCCCAAAACAGAAAGTTATCTATTTGACAAATTGATAGCCCGACATTCACACCCACTACACCATATGGTGTCACTTTTGTATATAGCACGTTACGAAAGTTTGCTTACGTCTTGTCTGTACCAAGGTAAATTCAATACTACTCTAGTCTAAATTGTCGACCCTTGATCTAAGCTCGGTGCGCACACACCGAGCCCCCTCTCTTTTTCCTTTTCTTATCTGGGGGTTATCTGACTGTGCATTACGGATTAGGCTTAAGCCTCTTACCAGTACAATACCTTTATCGTTTATAGGTAATATAATTCAAACTGAAAACGAAACTTTGTAACCAAACATAACTGCATTTCTTTGATATAACGTTATCCTAAGTGCAAATAATAATAAATATAATTCAAAAAATGTAACTCAAACTGCCAATTCTTTTCTTTCTTTTCTTTTTTTTTTTTTTAACTTAATTCCGGTCGCCAACATTCTCCCAACCGTACAGGGATATGCTTCCCTGTACCCTATTCATCAGTCAACCAGGTGGCGATCTTCGTGGCTGGTCGCGTGAGTACCCCTCTACTGGTTCGTACGTCTGCTACTCGGACTCGTCCGTCCTTTCCGGGGTACGTTCTCTCGATGACCCCTTTGGGCCACACATTTCGGGGCAGATTGCTGTCTATGATGACCACCACATCGCCTGTCTTCAGTGGGCGGACCTCCTCGGTCCATTTGCCACGGGTAGCGAGCATGGGGAGGTACTCCCTGACCCATCTCTTCCAAAATTGGTCCGCTAGTTGTTGCGCTACCCGCCACTGTTTTTTTGTAGACAGGTCTTTTGCGTCGAATTTTCCTGGGCTGGCACTTCCGGAGGATGACCCGATGAGGAAGTGGTTCGGGGTCAGTGCCTCTTGATCTCGATGGTCCATTGATATATGTGTGAGGGGTCGGCTATTTACTGTGTGCTCTGCCTCGGCTAGCAATGTTGCGAGGCTTTCTTCCTTCGGAGCTGTTTCCTTTAGTGTGGCCCTCAGTGCTACTTTGACACAACGCACCATTCTCTCCCAGCTTCCACCCATATGTGGTGCGGCTGGCGGGATAAATTTCCACGTTACGTCCTGGTTTGTGGCATACTCCCTCTGTTTCTCCGTGTCCATTTCCTCCAGTGCTCGACGGAGTTCGACGTCTGCGCCTCTCAGATTTGTGCCGTTGTCTGAATATATTTCAGTCGGGTGACCCCGCCTTGCTGCCATCCGCCTCAAGGCCATGATCGCAGAATCAGTCGTTAGTGATGCGGCCAGTTCTAGGTGCACCGCTCGGGTTGTGAGGCATGTGAAGAGGACACCCCAGCGTTTTTCGTGTCGTCGGCCAACAGTAACGCTCATTGGACCGAAGTAGTCCATGCCGCAATAGGTGAACGGACGGTGATGATGGGCTACCCTCGCCAATGGAAGATCCCCCATGCGTGGTGGTTGTGCTTCGGCCTTCCGGATGCGACATTGTAGGCACTTACTAGCTACCGATCGTACTGTTGGGCGGAGGTTGGTGATCCAGTATCTTTGCCTGAGTTCGTTTATTACCGTCTCATGACTCCCGTGTCCCATCTTTTCATGATAGTCTTGGACTAACAGCCTGGTGAAGGGGTGTCGTCCATCAAGGATTGCTGGGTATTTGATGGACTTTGTTACGCCCGTAGCCACGTGCGTCCGACTTTGCACCCTCAAAGTTCCGTCCCGGTCGAGCTTAGGCGTCAGTTGTAGGAGCTTGCTCCTTTGGTCGATGGTTCGGTTCTGTCGTAGGTCGTCTATTTCTGTTCGAAAGCTATCTCTCTGTGTCTGCTGGACCCACAGCAGTTCTGCTTTCTTCAGGTGTTGCACCGTAAGTCCCGTCTTTGGTCCTGTCCTACATAATTCTATGAAGTATATAACCCATGCCGTGCTTCGTATTAATCTTCTCCATGAGGAGAATCTGTCTAGGTCGGGTAGGCTGGACACTTGTTCTCCTTGAGCCGCGACGAACTCTGTCCGTCTTTCTTTTTCTAGGTCGGCATTCGTTTCCTGGGTTGGTGCCGTTGGCTGTTTTGGCCATAATGACCGTGGTTTCTTCAGGAATGGTGGACCTTGAAACCATCTCGTTTCGTAGTCGAGGTCAATCTTCACGTCTCTGGTCGCGTCGTCAGCGGGGTTTTCTGCGGAAGGAACCCACTTCCACTCGATCGCGTTGGTCAACTCGTCTATTTCCCCAAGGCGGTGTGATACGAACGCCTTGTATGTCCGGGGGTCTGAGCACAGCCAGGATAGTACTGTTCTGGAGTCTGTCCAAAAGGTGCGACTGGTGGCCTGAACCTCGTGTTCGGCCTCGATCGTTTTAGCGAGCCGACTTGCTAGCAACGCGGCTTGTAGCTCAAGTCGCGGGATCGAGTGTGGTTTGAGTGGTGACACGCGGCTTTTGCTGGCGATGAAGGTGACTGTTGTCGGCTTACCCTGCCGTTGTACCGCCCAGTAAGCGACTGCCGAGTACGCTTTTTCGCTAGCATCGCAGAACACGTGCAATTCTGTTTTGTTGGACCCGTCTGTCTGGCTATTCAGATAACACCTTGGTATGGCACAGCTTTTCAGGTGTTCCAGGTCATGTACCCATCGTTGCCAGCCGTCATGTTCTGCGTCCTTCAGCATTTCGTCCCATCCAATTCCACTTCTCCACACCTCTTGCAGTAGTATCTCACTGCGAATCGTGAATGGTGTCAAAAAACCCAATGGATCGAAGAGAGACATAATCACTCTAAGCATTTCGCGCTTGGTTGGTCGTTTTCTTCCGGTCATGATGTCGATAGGTATCTTTTTCATCCCAACTTCGAACGAGAAGGTATCGCTTCGGGGGTCCCACTTTAATCCCAGAGTTTTTTCGGAGTGTTCGTCCTGTCCGTCTAGTGCCAGGTTTATAGACCCTGTGGCGCGTCTACTTTCTGGTATGCTGTCGAGTACCGCCTGGTCATTGCTGGACCACTTGTGCATTTCGAAGCCTCCTCTCTTGTTGATTTTTGTTACTTCCTTTATCAGTCTGATTGCTTGTTCCGATGACTCTGCGCTATCCAGATAGTCGTCCATATAACACTTTCCAGTTATGGCTCTTACTGCTAGTGGCATCTCACTTCCGTGCTCGCGGGCGTTTCGATTTTTGACATATAGCGCTGTGCAGGGGGAGGACTTCGCCCCGAAGATCATGGAAACCATATGGTATGTGTCCGGTACTCGTGTTCTGTCTTTACCTCGCCATAGGAAGCGTTGCGCGTCGCGATCTTCTTCTTGTATCCTGATTTGTAGGAACATCTCTTTTATGTCTCCCATAAAGGCCACCGGATTTTGCCTCAACCGCATCAGTACTCCCAGTAGCGAAGCGAGCATGTCAGGTCCGGCTAGCAGTTTGTCGTTCAAGCAGACTCCACTTGTTTTGGCCGCTGCGTCAAACACCAACCGGAGTTTTCCTGGCTTGTTCGGGTTTATCACGCCGAAGTGTGGGAGGTACCAAACGCATCGCCCATTGCAGACGGCTTCGTCTATTTTCTTCGCGTATCCCAGTTTGATGAACCTGTTTATCTGCTCGTGGTATAGCTCAGCATATACCGGGTCTCTGTCCATCTTATTCTCCAGGTTATTTAACCTCCGGAGCGTGTTCTCGCGGTTTTCGGGTAGGTTGACCAAGTCTTCTTTCCATATTAAGCCTGTAGTCCAGTGGTCTCCTTCGCGTCGTGTATTTTTGTCTAACAATTCTTCGGCACGTTTTTCCAGCGTGTTGGTGCGTTCTAGACGCGTCACGCCTATCGCTTCCATCCGGAAGTTTGCCTTGACCATCTCGTGCAGGTACGCATCGGCGTCCTTTTTTCGCTTGATCGTCACATTTACGTCGTGATAACTGTGTAGGACGGTGTCCCTGGATCCTATCTTACATCTGGCCGTGGTGTAACCGTGGATGACCCATCCCAGTGTGGTGTGTGAAGCCACTGGTGCTCCACGGTGGTCCCCTTCGAGGATTTCCCTTGATATTATCAGATCCCAATTGTCTTGACCGAGCAATATGGTAGGCTTAGCATTTCTATAATATTGTATATCGATCCCTCTGAGGTGCGAGTAGTTTCGTATATCTTCCGCTTGCAGAGATTGCTCGTGGAGTGACAGATTCTTTATCGTCCTAACCCCTTTCAACCGATGTGCTTTTCTGTTCTTCGTCCCGCTGATATCTAGAGCAACCTTTTCGCTGTCCACCTCTACTGCTCCTGTGGCACCGATGAGCCTTGCTACTCTTTTTTCGATTAACGACACCGTAGAGCCTTCGTCCATCAAAACGTATGTCTCTATTCGACTCTTGGGGCCCCGTAGCAGGACCGGTACTATTTTTAAAAATGCTCTATCTCTCCTGTCGAGTCACAGATTGGCGGTTGTTTCGGCGGGGTTTTCTTTGGTGATAAGTGGTGGTGCTGTTTGAGCAGTAGCGGACCTGGCCTCTGTTCCTCGGTCTCTATGAAGCAGGGAGTGGTGTCGGTTTTCACACCCATCCTTGTTGCACCCCTGTCCGCGGCAGTGAATGCGCTGGTGGGTGCTCACTAAGCATCGGAAACAGATCCGTTTCTGTTTCGCCCATTGCCATCGACCTTTAAGTTTTAGCGCGGCGAATTTGCGACAATTTATCACCGTATGATTGGCTAAACCACAGTACCCGCATTCTTTGCGTAGTCCACTCCTCCCGTCTGACTTAGGTTTGTCGTTTTTGACTTGCTTGTCTCTCCCACGTTCTTTGACTGAATACACGCGTTCCGGTCCCTTTTGGAAACTCTGTTGGCCGGAGTTCTTTCCTCTTTTGGGCTGCTGCATGTCTCCGTGTTGTCCTTGGACCGGTGCGACACGTACTGTGCCTGCCTTACACGCCATCTCGGCCTCTTTGTACAGAAATCTCGAGATCGTCGTGAGTCGTGGTTCCTCGGGGGTAGCGTTCTCATGTAAGAATCGATTATATTGATAAATCATCGGTGATGACATCTTCCGGATGATCTCTTGGGCCAGTTCCGGGCTGTGAAGATAACCCTCGTGTTTCATGGCCTCCATGGCCGCCACGGCGTTCTTTACTTTCGTGGCAAGTATCGCGATATCTATCTTGCCGGAGTTTATTTTTGGTAGTTTTCGAATTTCTTCTACGACTTTCTGTAGAATCAAGTCTCGGTTTCCGAATCGCATCTCCAGAGTCTTCATTACCTGGTCAGTGTTACTTGCTGTTAACATGAGCGAAGCTACTGCTTCTTTCGCTTCTCCTTTCAGACAGTCATAAAGGCGGGACGTGTTCTCGCGTTCCGAGTACTCTCCTACGTCCGTGGACAGGTCGAACGCATTTTTGAATCTAAGCCAGTCTAGCCCATTTCCGTCGAAATCGGGCAATCCTTTGTTTGCCGTTAGTCTGTTAATGAGCCGATTCGAGCCCTGACTGGTCGACGAGTCTCGTACTGTCTTCAGGGTGTCGGTAATGACTTGAGTTAGACGTGAGATATCTGTCTCACGTATGCCTGGTGAACTAGTCCGCGGTACTTCCGGTGCAAAGTTCACTGCGGGTGTATCGCTAAGATGGGTTGTGGAGTCTTCGAGCCACGCGTGTACGCTACGTGGGCTGCGACCGGTGCTTTGCCCAACCGTGTCTACCTCCATGTGAGCTTCAATCAGGTCGGCAGCTAGCTTGTCTTCTACCAGTTGCAAGTCTATTTTTTCCCGCTCTTCGAGGGCTTGCCTTCGGATCTTCGCCCTCTGCTCTGCGGCCTCTAATGCAAGGCGTCTTTTTCTTTGCACTGAGCTTTGTCTCGTTGATTTTTCGGAGACGGTGACGAGGGTATCCTCTCTCGACGAGGTGAGTCGCTCTACGTCTGGGTTTATCATCGTGGCTAGTGCGCTAGTTGCCCCCCTTTGCGTCTGCCTATCCTGCTGAAATTCAGCTCGATTAGCCGTTTCTTCTGCTCTAGGACTTGCACTCGTTCTTGGTGCGTCGATGGTTCGTTCAACCTCCCAGATCGAAGCCGACCTTCCCGACCTGCGTCTGGGTGTAGGCCCTTTGGCTCGTCCTCTTCTCATCGTCATTGTATTTTATTCCTCGGCGGCACAGTCAGCCTTTAAATCTCTAAAAGACAAAACACTCGCGGGCTACCAACTTGCCAATATCTACTACCCCGTTAGCTAGCTCGAGATCCGGCTCGAAGGACCATGTTATTTAACGGACCTCGCGACCCAGGTAACACGCGCACCCCGGGCTCGCTCAGCTAAACTACAACCGTTACCCTCCCGATAGGCCCAGGTCGGAGAAATGGGGAGAATGGGATTCATTGAATATCGTCAATAAACAACTCGCAAGCAGAGTCTTTTCTCATCATTCATTTATTCAATTCATAATAATCGAGATACGCTAATTCGTTATGACAGTATAAACGTGGGCAATCTATACTACTCGTTTTCAGACACGATTCTATATACGCGGGCAGAACTGAAGCAGATCGCGGGTAAACGATTAAAAAGGATTCTTATACCCGCTTTTAGGGGAGAGAACCTAATTACGATTCCGCGGGCTTATTATCACGCTGGTTTCCCAGCGTGTCAACCACCCGGGAGTCCCCTGACATCCCGGAAGGTCAGCCCACGCAATCAACAGATTTTCTGTTTTATTAACTATAGCACGGGCTGTATAACAATACTGTTCCACAGTAAGTCAACCGTCTCAGAAATCTCATCAAAATCCGAAACTACTCTGAGAAGGCCAGCCCGGCGATACCCGGCTTTCCCGGTACGAACGGTAACCCGTGAACTGTAATATCACGCTGGTTTCCCAGCGTGTCAACCATCCCGGTCGGCCTCACCATCGTGAGACCCCGGGGAAGGCCAGTTCACGCGTTTCCGCGAAATCGTTAGTTCACGGGTTGTAATAACCACGCTGGTTTCCCAGCGTGTCAACCATTCCGGCCAGCCTCACTTTCGTGAGGCCCCGGGGAAGGCCAACCCGCGAACCCCCTGTACCCTATTCAGTTCTGCACTTAAAGCGTCCCAATTAATTGACTAATATCCCCAAAACAGAAAGTTATCTATTTGACAAATTGATAGCCCGACATTCACACCCACTACACCATATGGTGTCACTTTTGTATATAGCACGTTACGAAAGTTTGCTTACGTCTTGTCTGTACCAAGGTAAATTCAATACTACTCTAGTCTAAATTGTCGACCCTTGATCTAAGCTCGGTGCGCACACACCGAGCCCCCTCTCTTTTTCCTTTTCTTATCTGGGGGTTATCTGACTGTGCATTACGGATTAGGCTTAAGCCTCTTACCAGTACAATACCTTTATCGTTTATAGGTAATATAATTCAAACTGAAAACGAAACTTTGTAACCAAACATAACTGCATTTCTTTGATATAACGTTATCCTAAGTGCAAATAATAATAAATATAATTCAAAAAATGTAACTCAAACTGCCAATTCTTTTCTTTCTTTTTTTTTTTTTTTTTTTAACTTAATTCCGGTCGCCAACAGGAGTAGTGCTGCACAGTTTAAATCTTGTGGCTGGTGCGTACGTGGGTGACCATCCTTATGATTTTCCTCAATCTTTTGGAGTAAAATTTTCACTTCGTTATCAAGTCGTTTCTTCTTCGCTTTACAGTAGTTCAGGATTTCCCACTCAAACGCTGAATACTCTGTATAAAACGCTTGTACCTTGTCCGGGTAGAGTGTGGCAAAATCAAGTTCAATCAGGGTCACTCCTTTGACAGGATCTTTTAAAGCAGGATAATTTGTTATATAGGTTTCGCTTGATAAATTTATCGTTTCATAAAGCGTTTTGATCCTTTGTTTAGAAGTATCTATCCAATACTTCTCAACTGTAGACCAAGGATCTATTGAATTTCTTAGCCACTCCACTTTCTTTTCATAATCATCAGTAGAGCAGTCATCGGTCATAAAATGTTTTCGAAAAGCCAGGCGAACGGGTACAGAATACTCAAGTGATTTTCGTTTTATTCCCCTCAGGCTTTTTGTAGCATTAGACATAAGGAGAAAGGAGCGGTGAGTATTATATCTGTCATATAATTTTCCCTTTGCGCACACCTTTTTCTTAGTGACAGAGTCCACGCGGTACGGTACGTAATAAAAGTATTTATCCTCAGTTGGAAAAGTTCGTTTTATCAAATGCGATAGTTCTTCAATTCGTTCTGGTGTCAAGCTGGAAACAAATGTATGACGATGAAATGATGAAATATTTAAGGAAGGACCCTACTGAAATCTTGACAAAAAGCAGTTTTTTATTTTTCGATTGGCCAAAAAAGGTCCAATCTCAAAAGTAATACTACCAATTCTAGATTAAGGTAGAATATGTTTCTAAACAAAATTTCAGTCTGCTGCGATGAAAGTGTATGTGCAGGGGACCTTTCGCAGAATATGTCCTGCACAGCGCAGCGAACGGTTTCCTGCGCATAGACTTTCATCGCAGAAAACTTTCATCGCAGAAGACTGAAATTTTGTTTAAAAACATATTCTACCATAATCTGAAATTGGTAGTATTACTTTTTAGATTGGACCCTTTTTGACCAATTGAAAAATGAAAAACTGTTTTTTGTCAAGATTTCAGTAGAGTCCTCCCTTAATAAGAAAACCGTAATAAATTTAAGGGAAGGCCCTAATTAAATTGGGTCAAAATCAGTACTAATGTTTCTCATCACTATAAAAGGTCAGATCCCAGAATGCATTCATAATGTTGTACATAGTCGTCTAATATGGGTGTGAAAAAGTTCAAACCACCTGCGATGGACCATTCGCAGTACCTTTCAATGAGGTTCTGCCAAAAGTTTCTTGCTTCTCAGCTTCCATCGCAGGAAATTGAAAATCAAAATCGAGCCACTTAATACTATAATTTACGAAATTGGTTTAAACCAACATAACGAATAAAGTGCAGTCCAATTAAAAAAAGAATAATTGTTGCTTACGAAAAGTTCCGAGAACTTCTTATTTCTGCGAAGAGTATGATTTCAACTAGGAAATTTCGGTGATCGTCCGTTAAGTCTCTGTTGGCTTGATAATAAGTCAGAATAGCTACTCCCTCTGCTGTTTTTCGGAGTGTATCTATCAAGTTCTCGATGGGAACACATGGATGGACAGTTATATCGGACGAATCAATATGGAAGAATGGATTATCTGCATTCGAGGAAGGTCCAGGAACATGCGTTGGATGCAAGATGTCTAAAGCCACTGGTTGAGCCTTAGCATGCAGTGGAGAAAACTCTAGAGTAGGGTGATTAAAGAAAGTGAAAGACAAACAAATTAGCCACAGGAATTAAATACATAAAAATCAGGAAGATAAATGATATTGTAACATTTTTCTAACAATATGAAAGAGAGAAAGGGCAATAAGCATTCGCTAGATCAATGTAATTGAGAATCTTGAATGCGACATAAATTGTGTGGTGGGTGGGTGATTATGATGATCAGAAATAATTTTTCCATACCTGATGCGGAAATAACTGGCAAGTCAAGCGAACAAGTGCTTATCGTGGAACTTGAATTGCAGGCAGAAGGGTCAAAGGTTATCTAAAATTAATGTTGTTGAGTGAGTAACGAGAAGAGAATTGTATATCCGGGTAATAGATTCTTCCCAACCTTATAGAGGTTGTGTTTCCTCGTACTTCTACAAAGTGGGACAGAATTCGTTACCCGGTAATCGGATTGTTATTGTTGATGATGCATTGCTGTATTAGGGATAAAGGAGAAATCTACGTACACTCGTAATACTGTCAGATTTAGGTGCAGTTCCAAATTCAGATTTGTGGAAGCTTAAAAATTTCGCTTGCGGGCCAGCCTTTGGAATTATTTTTTTTATGATATCTGAAGTTAGGCACTCGAATGCACTCCTATCGATTTCCTCGTCTAAAAGCAAATGGAGGGAAAAAAAGCAACGAAATAGAGCGACATGCACTGGTTTCACAAGACAATTGATAGGTTAGGTCGGACGGTTGACTTTAATATCATGCAACAGCGTGATAAAATTACATGACTTACCTTCAAAAACGGCCTCCCATTTTTGCAAATTCCATTGCGACAATTTTTCTTTCACCCACTGGTCCATTTCAATCGCCAATTTTTTAGGCGTATGCAATTCGCGCGTTCTGACACGTTCCTGCGCGTACAACTAATGAATAGTTAGATCAGCCATACGTGTGGCTCGCGCTGCCTCGCGTATAGCTCCCACAACTATACCGGGATAGTAACTGGAACGGTACAAAATGTTCTCTCCAATAACTGGACGATATCTTTCCACGAACTTTACCGCATCGCTACAGTAACGAAGCATTGGCAACTATACGGTATTGCTATAAGAGCAATGCGTAGTCCTCATAGAACAATCCATATGGCTGCTGTAAGTGACATGCATGTAACTATCATTTAGTTTGTTATATGAACCACTCTTTTTTCTCCGTGTATATATTTTAGTTATCTGTATAATGAAAAAAAATCTTCATGCGTAGTCGTCATCATCATCTTCTCTAACAATTAGAATGTACAGGTTACCCTCTTCATCAGAATATTCACTATTAAAACTCTACTCTAGCTGAGTTCGGTAAATACAGATCTGACTACTCCGAATGCTCCGGAGCTCTCATGTCTCTTTTCTACCTATGAATATTGGAAGAAGAGGGGTAGAGCCGGAGCATAAACATAGGGAAAGTCATATTTAAGTGGTTTGAATATATAAGAGTTCTACTGCAACTCGAAGTATTTATGCAGTATTAACTTTACACGCTATTATGTTACTTTAAAATAAAATAGTGATATCTTTCATAAAGTTCCTTTTGAATAGTTCCACGAGCGCGCTTGCGCGCTCATAGATCAAACTCTAGTGTTTTAAAAAATATGTGCAATCCCAATGATACTCATTATGTAAAAATCATGTAAAAATATACAATAATATATATCATATTGTACATATATTATATTATATTACTGTTTATATTGTATAAACTGTACTTACTGTATAATTATATATATTATATATTATATTGTATTACTGTGAGGTCAAATTGAAGCCTAAAAAAAAGGATTTTGATTCATCGAGGTAACGGAAGTCTGATTTTCTGTATTTTGAACCTTCCGTTTCACTACAATCTGCATTTCGCTGCGCTGTTATTTTCAAATTAGGACGGAGACTTTTAGGTATAAACGTGCTTAGCATATTGAATTATGAATTTTGGTCTGTTTGTTATATATTTTTTTTTTTTGTTTTTTTATTTTTTCGATCACAACCAACATATATCGCGTGTCTAATGGCAAAAGGTCGTAAGCGCCAAAAAAAAAATTCGTTTTTTTGGTGGCAAAATCTTTTTCATGCAATATTACATCTTTTGGGCATATCCGCAAAAAAAAAAAATTTTTTGGCGCTTACGACCTTATGGCATTAGTCACGCGATATTGTGTGAGCAGTTGTGGGGTACAGATTGTACGTACAGAATAAGGTTGCAATTATTCGCGTTCCTATAAATTTATATGAGAGATTTTTAAGTAAATATTGTTCATATTGATGATTTTTATGATTATACGTATGTGATTGAATATTTTGAATAATTATATTGTTACAAATGAGTTCGTGTTTATATTTATTTCACTGAACTGACCTATTCCAGATTGGTACTAGAATGCCGGCTTTATTTTTATGATCAACTCTGTTCGTAACAATATTCGTTATTCGAAAATAATTCAGACTATAATAATTTTCTGTGTTGTTTCTCGTATTCTTTTCTGTCTTGATTTTTGTCTTGATTTTTATCTTATTTTCGGTATTGATCTTCGTCTTATTTTTCGTATTGATTTTCGTCTTATTTTTCGTCTTGATCTTCGTCTTATTTTTCGGTATTGTTCTTTATCTTATTTTCTGCATTGATTATCGTATTATTTTCTGTCTTGTTTTTGTCTTGATTTTTGTCTTGATTTTTGTCTTGATTTTCGTCTTGATTTTTGTCTTGATTTTTTTTTATCTTATTTTATGTCTTGATTTTCGTATTATTTTTCAGTATCGATTTCATCTTATTTTCTGTATTAATTCTCGTATTATTTTCTGTCTTGATTTTTGTCTTGATTTTCGTCTTGATTTTTTTTTATCTCATTTTCTGTATTGATTTTCGTCTTATTTTTAAGTATTGATTTTTATCTTATTTTCTGTATTAATTCTCGTATTATTTTCCGTCTTGATTTTTGTCTTGATTTTTTTTTATCTTATTTACTGTCTTGATTTTCGTCTTATTTTCCAGTATTGATTTTTATCTTATTTTCTGTATCGATACTCGTATTATTTTCTGTGTTGATTTTTGTCTTGATTTTTGTCTTGATTTTCGTCTTGATTTTTGTCTCGATTTTTGTCTTGATTTGTTTTTATCTTATTTTATGTCTTGATTTTCGTATTATTTTTCAGTATCGATTTCATCTTATTTTCTGTATTAATTCTCGTATTATTTTCTGTCTTGATTTTTGTCTTGATTTACGTCTTGATTTTTTTTTATCTCATTTTCTGTATTGATTTTCGTCTTATTTTCCAGTATTGATTTTTATCTTATTTTCTGTATTGATTCTCGTATTATTTTCTGTCTTGATTTTTGTCTTGAATTTTGTCTTGATTTTTGTCTTGATTTTCGTCTTGATTTTTGTCTTGATTTTTTATTCATCTCATTTCCTGTCTTGATTTTCGGATTATTTTTCGGTATTGATTTTTATCTCATTTTCTGTATCGATTCTCGTATTATTTTCTGTCCTGATTTTTGTCTTGAATTTTGTCTTGATTTTTGTCTTGATTTTCGTCTTGATTTTTGTCTTGATTTTTGTTTTGATTTTTTTTTATCCTATTTTATGTCCTGATTTTCGTCTTATTTTTCAGGATCGATTTCATCTTATTTTCTGTATTGATTCTCGTATTATTTTCTGTCTTGATTTATGTCTTGATTTTTGTCTTGATTTTTATTCTTGATTTTTATCTTATTTTCTTTATTGATCTTCGTCTTATTTTTCGTCTTGATTTTCGTCTTATTTTCTGTATTGATTCTCGTCTTATTTTTCGTATTGATTTGTGTTATTTTATGTATTGATTTTCAGATTATTTTTCATATTGATTCTTCTCTTATTTTCTGTATTGATTTTCGTCTTATTTTTCGTCTTGATTTTTAGCTCATTTTCTGTCTTGATTTTCGTCTTGATTTTTATCTTATTTTCTGTCTTGATTTTCGTATTATTTTTATTCTTGATTTTTATCTTATTTTCTTTATTGATCTTCGTCTTATTTTTCGTCTTGATTTTCGTCTTATTTTCTGTATTGATTCTCGTCTTATTTTTCGTCCTGATTTTCGTCTAGATTTTCGTATTATTTTTTGTTTTGACTTTCGTCTTATTTTCTGTCTTGATTCTCGTCTTATTTTTAGTTTATTCTCTGTCTTGATTTTCGTATTATTTTTAGTCTTGATTTTCGTCTTATTTTCTGTATTGATTTTCAGACTATTCTTCGTCTTGATTTTTATCTCATTTTCTGTATTGATTCTCGTCTTATTTTCTGTCTTGATTTTTTTCTTGTTTTTTGTCTTGAATTTTAATATTATTTTCTGTCTTGAATTTTGTCTTGTTTTTTTGTATTGATTTTTGTCTTGATTTTTGTCTTGATTTTTTTTTATATTATTTTCTGTCTCGATTTTCGGATTATTCTTAGTCTTAATTTTCGTCTTATTTTCTGTATTGATTTTCCGATTATTCTTCGTCCTGATTTTTATCTCATTTTCTGTATTGATTCTCGTCTTATTTTTCGTCTTGATTTTTGTATTGAATTTTGTCTTGATTTTTGTCTTGTTTTTTGTCTTGAATTTTGTCTTGATTTTTGTCTCGATTTTAGTCTTGATTTTTATCATATTTTCTGTATTGATTCTAGTCTGATTTTTCGTCTTGATTTTTGTCTTGATTTTCGTATTATTTTTTGTCTTGATTTCCGTCTTATTTTCTGTCTGGATTTTCGTCTTATTTTTCGTATTGATTTCTAGCTTATTTTATGTCTTGATTTTCGTATTGTTTTTTATCTTATTTTATGTCTTGATTTTCGCATTATTTTTAGTCTTGATTTTCATCTTATTTTCTGTATTGAATTTTGTCTTGTTTTTTGTCTTTAATTTTGTCTTGATTTTTATCCTATTTTTCGTATTGATCTTTGTCTTATTTTTATTCTTGAATTTTATACTATTTTCTGTATTGATCTTCGTCTTATTTTTCGTGTTGATTTTTATCTTATTTTATGTATTGATTCTCGTCTTGATTTTTATCTTATTTTCTGTATTTATTTTCGTATTATTTTTAGTCTTGATTTTTATCTTATTTTCTGTATTGATTTTTGTCTTGATTTTTGTCTCGATATTGATCCTCATTTCTGTCGTGATTTTTGTCTTATTTTTACTGAAATTAGTCTTCAACGCTAATTAGATGCTTTATTCAATTCTATTTAGTTTTTCATGGGCTTGCCAATCGTTGTTGCTTCCAAACTAGGCGGAAGCGCGTCAGAACGTGTCATATCATCAGGATAATTTCAAGAGAGCAATTATTTCATTTCATCATTGCATGAGGAACGGAGGACTGCCCGTTGTTTCACACACGGAAATCATTGAATATGCAAGGGTAGGCTCGCAAATCACAGTTGCCCCAGAAATCAGCACAGATATGTCCGAGTGGGTCACATATCCTCAAATTTCTGACAGGACAATCATTTTCAAATTCAATTCTCTAAGTTATGGCGAGCTGTCCGTTTTCCTATAGGGCATTCTTTCATTCACTTCTCGCAGCAGCTGCCGATATAAGTCGAAACTCATCTGACTATGTAACAACGACAAACATTTTTTTTTTAGTGGATATATTTTATCTAAAATATTTATAATTTGAAATATTTTTTTTTTCATACCTAAAGCTGCCTGTTTTTTATGTGCTTGTTTATACACAGACGGGCTCGGAAATCTGAGAAGCACCAAAAATCAGTTGTAACATGTCTAAGTGCGTCTCATCTTCTGAAATTTCGGATAGGATAATTATTTCTAATTTTAATTGCTTGAGTTGCGGAGAGCTGCTCGTTTTCATACACACTCGCACTCTTGAATACGCCCAGTGGCTTTGCATGCTGCGTCGAAGAACCGCGTTGTAACCGAGCGAAGCGAGGTTAGAATAGTGGTTTTCAATACGCAGTGACATAAATAGCTTTTCCTATATCTTCTGCAGAAGTCACGGAGAGCTGCCCGTCATCCACACACGGGCAGTCTTGAACTTGCATGTATACTTAAATGTATACTACATACTCTTGCATGGTCTACACTTATCGGACTTGTCAGGAGGGTTAAGTTCAACATTTTATTCTGACATCTGAACTTTGTCACTGTTGAACCGGAAACGAACAATCATTGCCAATTACACAGATGTGTTTACATGTGTTAGTTTTCGTTGACATCTGAAATTTTTCACTGTGGAACCTGAACATTGCCATCACACAGACGTGGTTAATGTGTGTTAGTTTACCCCCACCGGACGAAGTCCCTGGCCCTAGTAATAAGAGTTAGTCTATAAGCAAGCACCGTTGTGCTGAGTTCAAAAATAAAGCCGATATAGTTCTCAAACCCGATATTGTATTGCTTTCTGTCACACCCAACCAAAAACTTTCCTCAACAGGTTATGGGCCCAGGTGACATGTTTTAGCGCATTTTTTTTTAATCATCAAAGTCATTTTTTGGTAAGCACTGCATGGCTGAGCCAATTGTCATTGTATCCGATGATTCGTTGATTGGGAACATTTTGAATCTTTCGAGTGATAGTGAATCGGCTGAGTCGTTCATGCAAGCACAGGACGTCGAGAACAGTGCTGAGCTTGTTATACAAAACGAAGTAAATATGGCAGAAGTGAAAGCATATCACATCCATAAGTTTAATGGGAATAACTACCAACTATGGAAGATGCAAATGGAAATCTTCATGGCAGAGAATGAGTTAGAAGGCTACATCCTAGGAACAATCCCTCGTACAGCACAGAATGGAGCAGACTGGGATAAAAAGGATATAAAGGCAAAGGCTTTCCTGATGCGTGGTTTGGAGTTAGACCAACTAAAATATATGACAGACTGCACAACGGCAGCCCAAATGTGGTCTCGCTTGAAAACAGTTCACGCAGAAAAAAGTGATCAATCCGTGCAAATTCTCCTAGATAGATTCATCAACGCCAAAATGGCGGACGATGAGAAGATGTCTGACTTCGTGGCAAGGGTGACGTCACTGGCTCAACGGCTGAAGGAAATGGATCTCGAGCAGAAAACGCCAATGGTAATAGCCAAAATAATGGGTAGTCTACCACAAAAATTTGATCATGTGAGAACTGCATGGTATGCAGTGCCTAAGGCAGAGCAGAGTATAGAGAAGCTGACCGATCATTTGGTAAATGAAGAGGCCCTTCTAAATATGCGTTCAGGGGATAAGGATAGTCACGAATCTGAGGCATACAGTGCGCGGGGAGGCAGACGTTACGAAAACAAACAGAGGGCTGGAAACAAAGCAAGTTACAACGACGGCAGGGCGCCTCGACGAGGTGGGAAGTGTAATTATTGTGGTTTTTTTGGACATTGGGCAAGAGAGTGTAGGAAGAAGGAGCGTGATAATAAGAATTCAACGCAATCGAATGTCGCAGAAGGTCCGCACTCACGAGATTCAAATACACAAGGAACACATACAACGAACCAAGCAACCTTGGATCAGGCTCATCTCTTTTCAGCTGACACCAAACAGTCAAGTATGAGTGACGAAGACAGTTGGTATGCTGATTCAGGTGCAACTGAACACATGTGTTTTCGCAAGGAGTGGTTTGAGAATTATATATCATACCCTGAGCGAAGCTATACAGTAAGGGTTGGTGATGGAGCGCTCATCGATGCTAAAGGAAGAGGTGATATTGATGTGTGTGTCAGTGCCGGTAAAAGTGAAGTTATACACACAATCAAAAATGTACTATACGTACCAGACATTCAGAAAAACCTCTTATCAATCGCTAAATCTACGCAAAGAAGGATGCAAGTGATCTTTGAAGAAGGTGGTAACAGTGTAGTGTTCAAGAAAGATGGCGAACTTGTTCTGAGTGGTGTGAAACAGAATAATTTATACAAATTGAACTTGATATCAATTAAAGTGTCGGAAGTAAACATAGCCTTTGGTGATTCAATAGAAGTGTGGCATCAGAGACTGGGACACATTAATTACAAGACACTCAGACAAATGCGTGATAAGTGTGTTGTTGGTGACTTGAGGTTCAGTGATACACAGAGTGACTTATTTTGTGAGAGTTGTGTGTATGCAAAACAACATAGAAAGTCGTTTCCAAAGTCTGCTACGAGAGCAACGAAACCAGGTGAACTTTTTCATGCAGACATCTGTGGAAAGATGAGCACTCAATCTCTCGGAGGTGCGAACTATTTTCTGTTAATAAAAGATGATTTTTCCCGATACTGTTACGTGTATTTTCCGAAGCACAAGTCCGACGTCTTGGAAAATCTTGAGTTATTTTATGCAGAGGTCCAGGCAGATGGTAATGACATAAAGAGGCTGAGGACAGATGGTGGTAAGGAATTTTGCAATGCAGCAGTCAGGAAGTTTCTCCTCTCTAGAGGCATTAAGCACGAGACGACAACACCTCGAGCACCTGAGCAAAATGGTTATATAGAGCGTCAAAACAGGACAGAGGTTGAGTCAGCGAAAGCAATGCTTCATGCACGAGGCTTGCCTATACACATGTGGGCGGAAGCTACAAACACAGCTGTATACATCAAGAATAGGACAGCGTCAGAAACTTTAAATGGATCAACTCCATTTGAGAAATGGTTTGGCAAGAAACCCTCGGTATCGCATCTGAGGATTTTCGGCTGCGATTGTTATGTGCACGTACCAAAGCAAGAGCGAACGAAGTGGGAAGTTAACTCGGTGAAATGCCAAATGATAGGATACAGTGATGGAAATAAGGCGTACATAGTGTACAATCCGACTACAAGAAATGTGATGATAAGAAGAGACGTTATTTTTCACGAAACTAGAGAAAGCAATGAGATTATTGAAATAAAGGATGTGACGAACGTTCAAGGCCAAACTAAATCTTCTGAAAAACAAGAAATATTGACACGAGAGGGAGAAGAAATAAATAACGACATAGATGCACCGTTTTTAACAGAACATGTGCAGAAGAAGTACAATAATCCTCGAATTCCAATTCCAAGATCACCATATCCAAGAAGGAATAGACCAGGTGGGGATCAAGGGGATGAACAAGCTGAGATTGCAGAAGCATACATGATCTGCAGTGAACCAACCAACATTGAAGAAGTTATGAAGAGTATTGACAGAGATAAATGGTTGGAAGCAATTGATTCCGAGCTGAAATCGCTCGAAAAAAATGAAACGTGGATTCTTGTGCCAAGGCCAAAGAAGAAAAATGTAATCACGAATCGCTGGGTTTTTAAGAGAAAGTTAAAGGCCAACGGCAAAATTGACAAGCACAAGGCACGTTTGGTTGCCAGGGGATGCTCACAAACAGCAGGTACAGAGTATACTGAAACGTTCTCCCCTGTCGTCAAGTTCAGCTCAGTTCGCGTCATGTTATCCATCGCAGCAGCCAACAACCTAGAAGTGTATCAGTTTGATGTCAACACGGCGTTTTTGCACGGAGACCTCGAAGAAGAGATATACATGGAGCAGCCTAGTGGTTTCGAGACAAGTGAGTGTGTGTGCTTGTTGAAGAAGAGTCTTTATGGACTTAAACAAGCGTCACGACAATGGAATAAAAAAATTGTCGATTTCTTAGTGCACCGAGAGTTTCAGCAGTCGAAGGCTGACCCATGCGTTTTTGTAAATAAAGTGAAAGATTTGTTCTTAGCAATTTATGTCGATGATGGGTTATTGTGTGGAAAGAATGAGTCTGAAATGAGTGCTTTGCTAGATAGTTTGAATAAGGAGTTTCAGATAACTCATTCCAAAGCAGAATTTTTCGTTGGTCTACAGATTGAGAGAAGTGGAGACGACGGAAAAATGAAAATACACCAGCAAAGTTATACAAATGAAATATTGAAAAGATTCAATCATGAAAATTGCTCACCTGTCTCCACTCCTGCCGATCCAGGAACCAAGTTTACTAAAAATACTGAGAACTCAAAGGATAGAAATGTTTTTCCTTATAGGCAAGCCATAGGATCCTTGATGTACCTTATGATAACTACAAGACCTGATATCTGTTATATCGTCGGGGTTTTGAGTAGATTCTTAGAGAACCCAATGATTGAACATTGGCATGGGGTACAAAGAGTTTTTAAATATTTAAAGGGTACGTCTAATTATGGAATCACTTACGATTTGGGTTCAGAAAAAACAATATTAAGTGCCTATAGCGATGCAGATTTTGCGGGAGACATAAATGATAGAAGGAGCACGACAGGATGGGTATGTTTTCTAAATTCAGGTCTAGTTAGTTGGAGCTCAAAGAAACAAAGTATAACCGCAACATCTACGACTGAAGCAGAATTTATTGCTCTCTGCTCAGTCACAAAAGAAGTAATTTGGCTAAGACGGTTATTAGGGGATGTGTATTGTAAACAAAAACAAAAAACTGTATTGTATTGTGACAATCAGCGAGCGATAACGATAGTTAAAACTCCAGAATCGATAAAAAGCGCTAAGCACATTGAGGTACAGTATTTCTTTACATGTGAGAAACAAAAAAGTGGAGAAATTGACGTGCAATATATTCCAACAAATAACCAATTAGCAGATACATTAACAAAAGCGCTAGTTAATACAAAATTCCAAGGTTTCAGAATTTGCTATGTAATATACTAGTGTAATAGATCATACAGCTACAGTAAAAGTCGAGAGGGAGTGTTGAGATTCTATGAGCGACTTTAATACTATTTAAATAGATGACCGATTAAGCGGTCAACCAAAAGAAAACAAGTAGATAGAGTGGGGAAAACATAGTTTGGTATCCAGGTATCCATTAGTAATAAGAGTTAGTCTTTAAGCAAGCACCGTTGTGCTGAGTTCAAAAATAAAGCCGATATAGTTCTCAAACCCGATATTGTATTGCTTTCTGTCACACCCAACCAAAAACTTTCCTCAACAATTTTCGATATTTTCGATATTTTCGATATTTTCTTCTGTTCTTGCCTGGTATTCTGGTTTAGAAATTTGGAAAATTCGATTTTTCTTTTTTTCGATATTTTCAAAGTTTAGACCTTTAAGAATATGTCCTTCAAAGGATTTTTCGAAATTCGAATTATTTTCGGAGTTACAGCGACTTTTATGACGTGGCGACTAAACCGGTCGGCCATTACATGAGGACGAGTCCCCTCGAGAAACTCGTTTATATCTCATATCGCACCCCTGGAACAATGTTGTAAAAACTCAAAAAATATATTTTTAGGGGATTTTCGTTCAAATGAATGTAAATGCTATTACATGAAGTCTTATGGCGATTTTGAAGAAACAAGATTTTTTTGAGATGTTACAGTGTGGTTTTAGGGGTGCGATATTATAAACTTAAAAATCTATTAACCGAAGGTCATTGTCACGGATTTTGTTGTAAGACCCAATGTATGGATCAGGGATCGCCGATTAACCAAATGTGAGTATTAGGTATCATTATCTGAGTTACGCTGCCCGAAACTTTATCTCAAACTTTGAACGCGTTTTTCTCGAAACTACGTTTTTCGACCTGGTTGGCATGATATCTCAAGTTCTACTGGACCGATTTACTACAAATTTGGTTGACACCTTCTTTGTATATTCCTCTATGGTAGGTAGCACGGATGTTATAAAAAATTTTTTTTTTCTATTTTTAAAAAATTGGGAAAGGTCAAAAAACAGGGTAAAAAAAAAAAATTTTTTTCAAAACGTCGCCATTTCGCGAGAAAATTTTTTAATTTTTTGTCCGAGGTACGGACCATAGCGACGTCTTTGCTGATCCAGAATATTTTTGGTTTTTTCGCTTCAGAACACTACACGGGCCGGAATCGTGACAACCAGCAAGGACCGTATTTTTACGGCCCCCACTTTGGGAGCCAATAACTTTTGCAATTTTTGATCCCCACGCTATGTGATTTTTTTCCGGGAGCTTTAAAGATGAATAAACAACTTATAGAAAAATGGATGGTGAAAATGTTTTCAATCTTCGTTTTATCCTACTTGGAAAAACGACTAAAATTCAGGCCTCTAGACCAGAAGACCCCCTCAACGCTCTAACGGTGAAGAAGGAAGTTCTAGAGATTCGATTGACAGCCATAGCATCTCATCTTGAAGGGTTCAGTCACAACTGACTACTACGAGGAATTCGCTTCAAATCCAGCTAGATCATTCAACGATGAGCATAGACATATTCGGTCGTCGCTTGGGTAGTGGAAAAATCAAGAGTGTGAGTAGTCGTGGACCTCCTGGTGTTGGATATAAAATCACCATCGATGATCAATACGACATAGACAATAAACGATTGTGCAATATCGCATATCTGCAAGAACCAACCGACGCCGTTTCTCTGAAAAGTCTTGAGGATATTACACAACGAGCGTATAATGCTTTCGAACACACTATAAAGCAGACATTCGAGCAATCCATGCAATAGGCGCTCGAAGCTCTTGAATCTAAACTCAATGCTCGCATAACACGAGAACATAGCGAAAGTTTTGAAGATCAACGTATTTGGGCCCGAGCAAAAGAAAAGATTGCGGTCCTGAAGGAGGAAAATGAATCTCTGGAGAAACGGTTGGCGATAGTTGAGAATAACGCTGAAACACTTAGCCGGCATTACATCCACGGAATTCCGATCCCTCCCGAATTTTCGGACAACAAATACGTTGATAATTGGGTAAAGACGCATGAACATGAAGTCGTTAATAGCGAGCGAACTTCGTAGACCCGCCCGACGTAATTATCCTCGACGTTATGTCGATATACGTGGTCTGGATGAGACCTGGCAAGCCGATTTCGTCGATATGTCCGCATACTCATCAGTCAACAAGGGCTCAACATTTTTGCTCACAGTGATTGATATATTTTCAAAATTTGCGTGGGCCGTACCGATCAAGAGTAAAAATACCAAAGATGTGACTGCTGCGATGAAATCTGTGCTAACTCTGGGTCGCATACCGAAACATCTACCCGTCGATCAGGGCAAGGAATTTCACAACAAAGAATGGGGTTGACTACCGGTAGAACTGTTAAACTTTGGCGCTAGCGAGCCAAGTAACTCTGGTTGTTTCAAAATTAAAATGAAGCACCATTAGTGGCGCGCGCACATTTACACACATAGTCACTGACACACACTAATAACAGCATGCATTGGTAATCGACGCCATTTTTATTACTTGGCTCGTTAGCGCCAGCTGGAAATAGCTTTGCGTATTCAACCCCATTCAAAACTCTTATGAGACATCACGTAATCAACATGTACTCGACATTTAGCAACTTGAAGGCGTCGATATGCGAACGCTTCAATCGTACACTAAAAAATGAAATGTGGAAGTAATTCACACTTCAAGGTTCTCATAAGTGGACTAACATTCTACTAGATTTAATTGCATCGTATAATAATACCAAACATAGCACAATTAAAATGAAACCGAAAGATGTAACTACGATAAATGAAAAACAACTGTATCGAAGTGTGTATAAACCGCGTCAAATCAAAAGAAGCAAACGTAAACGTAAATTCAAGGCTGGCGATAAAGTTAGAATTAGCAAATATAAAAATGTGTTCGAAAAGGGTTATACGCCGAATTGGACAACGGAAATATTTACAGTTGATGAGGTGAAAAATACTAACTCTCCAACTGACAAACTCACCGACTACCTAAATCAGCCCATTAAAGGCGGTTTTTATTAGGAGCTCAGCAGGGTGCAGTATCCCGATGGCTATCTTGTAGAAAAGGTCTTGCGAAGGCGTAGTGATCAACTATATGTTAAATGGTTGGGATTCGATGTTTCACATAATAGTTGGATAAATAAATCGGATATGTAGTATAATTTTCATGAATAAATTTATTATCAACATATTTACATTTGTTTTTTCACTCTCCTCAATCTTGATGCTAGCTTACATGATCATCAAGGAAAAGAAATGTTTTCTCACATTTTCTCACATTTTCTCACATTTTCTCACATTTACATGTAAAGTAAATGGGAAATTATTTTATTCTATTTTATAAAATATGAAAAAATGTGAGAAAATGTGAGAAAATGTGAGAAAATGTGAGAAAATGTTAGAAAATGTTAGAAAATGTTAAAAAATGTGAGGGAATGTGAAAAAATGTTAGAAATTTACAAGTTTGCAGAATCTTGGTAACCCCAAGGTAAAGTATCAGTTTTACCAGGCATCAACTTTCGCTTATCGTCACACCAGCTTAGAGCTAACTTATTCTGTATAATAGTGCTAACTGTATGTCGACTACTTTTTATCATACACTGTTGCTCAACCAAATTTTGATAGCCGAAAAGACATCGTTTGTAATCATCACACGTGAGTAGATAGGGTGGAGTATGGTTCCTATTTTATCGCCCCCATAAAACGGCCCCCCGCTGGGAGGGGGAAGGGCTGAAGGGGGGGGGGGGGGTCGCCGGTTCTTGCCGCCGCCATGTTTTTTTTTTTTTTCAAAAGTAGTCCAACCTATGGGTTCAAACCTAAGTAACTTTCTATATTCTAACCTACGTGAACTCTGTCGATTCCAGCCTAAGTTCTAATTCGCTGGTCTGATATATACTGCCGTGCTAAGCACAAAGGTGGTAACTGACTTTTTCGTCAAAAACGAGTTATGACTCTGAGATGGTATAATAACAATCGATGAATATTTTCATCATATTATTAAACAATCTAATTCATTTTTTCATAATAAAATTACTCTATTAAAGTTGCCGTATCTTCGTTAAAGTTGTCAATTACTAGACCAATTAGCCATATTTATCAGTAATATTGATACAACAGTAACGAATAACATGAGCTTTTATCTTTTCGATTCAAATCAAATTTTAAAATCGTTCGACTTTGAATATAATTTTTAATTACTGTGAAAATTGAAAATTGAAAACTGTCAATATCTCAAGATGGCCAAAAATGCAGTTACCACCTTTGTGCTTAGCACGGCAGTATACAGCGTGATTCCCAAATCGCGGAAAAGATTTCACATGCAGATTCCTTGTCGAAATCTAAGAATAAAATTCCTTATCAAAAACTTCCAGGGTGCCGTCGTTGCTGAGTTATAGAAGGTTTAGTCTACCCAATAAGACGGCCGTAACGTGACGTGCTCAGTCTCGTAGCAATTCTGTCAAACTGATAGTGCCCGCGTCGTATGAACTTTGCCCGAAATTCCGGTTTTTTATTTCGTAATTTTTATTCTTCACGTCGCCCGGTCGGTCATTCTCGTGCCCTACGTCGTTCACCCCGTAGTTGACGTTGTCCAGGTGGTCGAACTGATGATTTACATTCCCCAGGTCTTTCGCTTCGTAGTTTTCACTCTCGTTGTCTTCGGGTTGTTGATTTACATGCTCCAGGACCTTCGCCCCGTAGATTACGTTGTCCAGCTGGTCAAACTGCTGACTTACGTTACCCAGGTCGTCCGCTTTGTAGTTTCCACTATCGTTGTCATCAAGTCGTTGATCTCCGGGCTTCAGGACTTTTGCCCCGTAGCTTACGTTGTCCAGGTAGTCAAACTGATGATTCACATTCCTCCTGGGGAATGTGATACGAAGCAAGAGACCTGGGGAATGTAAATCACCAGTTTGACCACCTGGACAACGTAAACTACGGGGCGAAGGTCCTGGAGCATGAAAATCAACAACCCGATGACGATCAGAGTGAAAACTACGAAGCAAAAGACCTGAGGAATGTAAATCATCAGTTTGACCACCTGGACAACGTAAACTACGAGGCGAAGGTCCTGATACGAAGCAAAAGACCTGAGAAATGTAAATCATCAGTTTAACCACCTGGACAACGTAAACTACGAGACGAAGGTCCTAATACGAAGCAAAAGACCTGAGGAATGTAAATCATCAGTTTGACCCCCTGGACAACATAAACTACGGGGCAAGAGTCCTGGAGCACGGAAATCACGAGCCTGGCGACCTGGATAACGAACGCTACGAAGTAAAAGACCTGGGGAATGTCAATCACCAGTTCGACTACCTGGACAACGTCAACTACGGGGTGAACGACGTAGGGCACGAGAATGACCGACCGGGCGACGTGAAGAATAAAAATTACGAAATAAAAAACCGGAATTTTGGGCAAAGTTCATACGACGTGGGCACTATCAGTTTGACAGAATTGCTACGAGACTGAGCACGTCACGTTACGGCCGTCTTATTGGGTAGACTAAACCTTCTATAACTCAGCAACGACGGCACCCTGGAAGTTTTTGATAAGGAACTTTATTCTTAGATTTCGACAAGGAATCTGCATGTGAAATCTTTTCCGCGACTTGAGAATCACGCTGTATATATATATAGATATAGAGAACCATGCTTCTCTTTGGTTCGGCAGTATGGGTCCGTTTCTTCAGTCAGGTATATATAGATATAGTCCCATGGTTATTTTTGCTTCGGCAGTATGGGTCCGTTTCTTTAGTCAGGTATGTATAGATATAGTCCCATGGTTATTTTTGCTTCGGCAGTATGGGTCCGTTTCTTCAGTCAGGTATATATAGGTATATTCCCAGGGTTATTTTTGCTTCGGCAGTATGGATCCGCCGCTTCGACTACATATATTTCGGTTTATTACTAGGGGATGCAGGTATAGGGGGTACCGTCTTTCGAAGGTAGGGATTATGACGGGACAGTCTGCGGACTCGGAGGTGACCATGGTTATGATTCATGAAAAATGGACACTTGTTTATGGTTTCAGCTCGTGTTTATTCATGCAGATAAATTCGAATACAGACATCATAGATTTAAATCTGACTATAACGAGACACTTGGTGAATATTGTGTGTCATGAAATCAGATTATTACTTATAGTGAAGAGGAAATAGATATAAGAATCCTATATTTTCAAAACTCTGGTACACTTTAAAACACTTTGAATCTCCTCGGCAAGGGCACTGGCGAACAAGACCTTCATTTGGAGCATGGTCAGTTTGAAATAGTTTTTCACAAAACTTGCTTTGATGACATTCTTGATGGTCCCTAGCGTCTCGTCGAATTTCGTTGTCACCAGTTCCGTGTACTGCTCGAGCTGTGCGCCTAGGAGGTCGCGGGTGTTGGCTAACGAGGCGAGTTTTTTAACCAACTCGTTTTTACACAGGTTCGTAGTAGAAGAGCGATTCGAGAGGGTGGTCAAATACTCGGAAATGGAGGGCGCAACAGCGACAAGACCTTCAAATGTCGTCTGCTGCATCAGGATGGCTGAGGTTGATGTTGACTTCGACTCCTTAGGCAAGGGTTCGTGGTTCGGTGCCCGCCCGTGTTCGCGCCATAATCCCTCTGCCTCTGTCAGAACAATTGTTTTCGAGCCGAAAGTGGTGATAAACATTATGTGTGATCCGTCCAGATCCAGCGGTTCGTTCTTTGAGCCTTCCTCAGGGGTACACTCCGCAGATTCGAAGTATGTAGAGATGTTTTCGAAATTCCTTTTTAAATTCAGCCATGTCGCCATTCGCAGGGTAACACAGTTAACACCGGTTCCGTTAAATTGTACAACAGGCTCGAAGTTGTAATTACCCATGCGTGCGTTCCCAATAGTGGACAAAGAAACAATGTTGGTCCGTACTTGGGCCAAGTTTGGCGGACAAGACTCGTCAAAATGCCAATGGTAATAGCTTTTCCCAGCATTGTCCCAATGGTACTAACCAACAATTGGATTTGACGCTTGGACCAAGGATGACAGAAGCTTGGCCCAATGCACTTTTCAGTACTCGACGACAGCCTTCCGAAGCTTGGTATCCACGCTTGGGCCATTGCTTGTACGACATATGGCCCAGTCGCACATGCCACGGACTGGGCCAGACACCCGGTCCAAACCTTGTCCAATTCTTGGTCCAATAGTATCAGCTAACAACTGGTCTTGACGTACAGCCCACTGTACCCGTTTGACCGGGCCATTTGACAGGGTGGATTCTTCAATCAATTCTATAACCAAAAGTCCTTCGCCAACAATCCGTTGGATTTTCATAGTTTTCGTCGTCCCGGTATTTAGTTTCGTAGTTTCCATTGTCCAGGTCGTCCGCAACGTAGTTTTCGTCGTCCAGGTCGTAATCTTTGTAGTTTTCGTTCTCCGTATCGTGAGCTTCGTAGTTTTCGTCGTCCAGGTTAACTACATCGTAGCTTTCATCAGCCAGGTCGTAACCTTCGTATTTTTTGTCGTCCAATTCGTAATCTCCGTAGTTTTTATCTTTCAGGTTGTAATCTTCGTAGCTTTTAAAGTCACAACTACGAAGCTGATGACCTGTGCGATGCTAACTACGGAACTAACGACATCGGCGATGAAAACTATAAAGCTACTGACCTGCATGATGGAAACTATGAAGGTTATGACCTGGACGACGGAAACTACGATGCGTACGACCTGGACAACGAAGACGACGCCAAAATTTGAATTTCCAGAAAATCGTGAACATTTCAGTAACAAGTCATACCGAATTGCTCCGGAAGAAATAATCTCATCTTACCCACCCTAACAAGGTAGCTAGGTCAAACTGAATCACCCTGTATAATATTATTTGAGGCAAAATTGTCAATTGTTATATTGGTTTCGGAGTTTTCTTATTTTCTCGGCTACCTCAACGCTGCTCCAAGTGTTTTGACGTTAGAAATTCGGCCTGTATGTGATATCAGTGTAGTATAACCCATGGTGTAAATATTAGATAGTGTGCCTACACTGAAAAGTCTCTCGAGCAGCCAGCAATATCGTCGAGAGTAGTAGCCGCTCTAAAGCCGGCACAGCTGCTGCGCTCGCCAGAGCAGCTACTACACTCGCGCGTACAGCTACTATACTCGAATCGAGTTGAGTCGCTACACTCGGCTATTTCCTATTGGAGGAGATAAGCCATTAAAAGGTTAGTCGCTACACTCAACTTCCAGCGCAGCTACGACTCTCCCAGGCGCAGCTACTACTCTCAAACTCGCATTAGTCACTATACCAAGACTAAGCGTAATAGCTGCGCCCTGAGAGTAGTGGCTGCTCCAGAGACTTTTCAGTGTAGAACTACCAAGACACGCCCACTTTTCGAGGCCAAACGGATTTAAGTAAGAGCGAGTACCAACTGTCTAAGAAAACCCTATATTGCTGGGGAATAATTTTTTATTCAACTATGGCACCACTTTTTGGTGACGTGACAGTACATTGAATACACGCCGCGCTCGCGAAATTTGAAATTTGAAAACGCTTCGCCGCGCCGCGTTGACTGATCGCCAATATGTTGTAAAACAAATTGTGCATTTCTCTCTCGTTGTTTGCATGCATGATGCAAGACGTGATAGAAGTTTGATTGCGGTTGACGATTGCTGAAATGGCGTATGCGTGTATTATCGAAGGCTGCAAAAATAGTCGCATGAACGTTCGGAAATCTAACGAATATATAAGTTTTTTTCGTTTACCACAATCCAGCGTGATGCGTGAAGGTTGGTTGAAGAAGACTGGGAAGATGAAAATGCCGGCAAACTCTGAGAATAGTGAGTATCAATTATCGGTATAAATATAAGCAGTTATTTAACCCTTCGCGGTCACCCGGGGTCAATACGACCCTGGTAATTTTCGTCGTTTTTTGTCTAAGTTCACATTTCAAGCATTTTCCACATTTTTTTCAACGTATGTTGTCATTAGTTTCTTATATATTAACTTTTGCTACATGTTCTACAATGTTCAAAGTACGTTCCATAATTTTTTGCTCCCGAAGGGACAGATAATTTTCATACGGCAAGCGTTTGCAATCAGCTGGGGTCCGTTCAACCCCATGTGGCCGTCCGATAAATGTATAGGAACGTGTGACCGCAAAGGGTTAACCCTTAGCGGCATAGTGGTAAGTATACTTACCACCTCCTTATCCTCGCGATTTCTTTTTTTCGAAACCTCCAATTAATATGAAAATTGGAGTACAGGGGTTTTTGAGGTCGCTGATTACGAATCCACGATCAGATTTCTGAAATTCAAAACGGCGGATCCAATATGGCGGACCGAAACATGAAAATATATCGCTCGAGCTTGGAAATTTTGTGAAATGGGGTTGTCGGGTTCACTAATTTCAAATCTGTCATGAGATTTTCGGAATTCATAATAACGGAACCAATATGGCGGACCGAATTTGTAAAATATTCTCCAATTATTATAGAAATTAGTATAGAGGGATTACAAACACAAAAAAATATTGAAATTGGAAAAAAAAAAATGGAGACAATATCCGCCATGTCCTCGTTCGTGTCTCCAGATTTGGCTGAGAGCGGTCTTTCAGACTTCAAAATTTCACAACAGAAATTTTGGTTTTTTTACTAATATACGTGTCGGTCGGCTTACGTCGCAGAATATCCAATATCTTGTATTTGAAAGATTCGTAATCGGCGACCCTGATAATCCCTAAATACTGATTTTTATAACAATTGAAGATTATTTTACAAATTCAGTCCGCCATATTGGTTCCGTTATTATGAATTTCGGAAATGTTATGACAGATTCGAGATCAGTGACCCCGAAAACCCCAATGTACCAAATTTCAACGCTCGAGCGATATTTTTGATGTTTTGGTCCGCCATATTGGATCCGCCATTTTGAATTTTGTGAATCTGATTCCGGATTCGTTATCAGCGACCCCGAAAACCCCCATGTACAAAATTTCAAAGCTCGAACGATGTTATTAATGTTTTGGTCCGCCATATTGGATCCGCCATTTTGTATTTTGTAAATCCGATTCCAGATTTATTATCAGCGACCCCGAAAACCCCCGAGTAAGAATTTTCGCGATCATACGATCATTCGAAAAATGTATGCTTCAAAGGGTTAAGACCATAGACCATATTCCTTGGCAATTATAGGCAATTGTCTGTGAATTGCCTACCAGTTATTGCTTACTGTCGAGTTACGAGGAGCCATACCTCTCAATTATAACAATTTTTGTCTTGTACTTTCAGTTAGAATATATAAAATCTGAATGAAAAATCACATGGAAAATCTGAATGGGCACAACTAATTTCGAGGGTTCATCTCATGCAGCCTTCGAAGAGCTGCTCCATGCAGCGAGGATTACGGAGAAGTGTTTTTTCTATCATGCAGTGAAAACTTCGACTCCGACCGACCTTATTTCTCGACTGACCGAGAAATTCATAACTTGGACACATCAAACGAAAAAATTCAGTACATTATTATAGTTATTATAAACGTGATTCACAAAATAGTAATTTTGCCATATAATGATTTTTCATCATTTCTGATCGTCAGAATAATAATATAAAATAAATACAAAAAAAATAAGTTTGTACTGTAAATTTTGTGAGATTCGTAATCTCATTATTATATTAATCATAAGATATCTTTACGTTGTTGACTTTTACGTTGTACCACTGTATTGTATACTGCTCACTGATGTGTTATTTTAATACTGTTAATGTTGTTCCACTGAATTATATCATTGATAACATGTTTTTTCAAATATATATAAAATACAGTCTCGTGACATTGTGCGCATTGCATTATACCAAATTTGCATACTTTATTTTATAAGCCCTACCAATAAAATTGTAATTAGTAATAACCTATTTTACTCATTTTTATTATATCTACAAATTAAACTTCTGAGTATACATCAAATTTTTGTAGATTTTATGATTTCGCAATATTTAAAACACTCGCTCGTGAATTCCCCAGAAAAATCCAACATTAGCAAAACTAATCCCTAACGATCTAGGGAATTTCGACGGTTGGTTCACTGTCGTACTTAAGTCCATCGCCAAACGAGAGAGAAACTTTTTTAGAGAGAGAAGCTGCACTCCTAGGCACACCATCTATACTCACACCACGGTATAACCCAAGATCGCGAGAAACGTTAATATTATCATGCCAAAGAAACCATTGAATACTGCTTACGAGCATGTTCAAAAGCATAGGAATTTAAAAAGAAAGCGCGAGAATTCATTGTCTGCGGACAGTGATAACGCTGATGCCTCAATTATAAGTGATAATAGTCTTCAAAGTGAAATTTCTGTACTGTCTAACCACAGCTGCCAGGAAGCTAATTCTACCGCGTCGCACTATACTCATGTGAATGAGAGACAGCTGTCCTCAGAAATTGATGACATTTTCGCACTCAGTTTCCAAGATTCTGGCAGTGAGGGGGCTGTAGATAAGGATGAAGCTAGTGATTTGTCAAGTCACCCGAACTCTACTTCAAACGATGACTCGGATGGCTTTCCATATGAGGAAGAGCCTGAAAATCAAAATAACCCACGGAACTTACAGGAAGCATTATGGTTATGGGCTGTCAGAAATATCGGAACCCTAAAGAATTGCGTCATAACTGAGTTACTGCAAACTCTAAGATCGTTTGGACATAGACTTCCTGCTACAGCGAACACCCTTCTACAGACCAAACGAACACCGGCAGATTTAATAGAAATCATGGATATGAAAGATGGACGTTTTGGACAATATGCGTACTTTGGAATAGCAGAACAACTGGCGAAACGAATTTCTCCAGAGACCTATACGGAGGAGACAATAAAAGTGTTGGTGAATGTTGACGGTCTACCGATTTTCCGTAACTCTAATCAACAGTTTTGGCCTATACTGATGCAAGTCTGCCATGAAAATTACAGCAATAAGCCATTTATTGTTGCTATATTTTCTGGACCAGGGAAGCCAATTACACCCCATGTTTTTCTGAAAGATTTTATTGCAGAAGCTGGTAAGCTTACTATCGGTGGTGTAACTATTTCAAACAAAATATACCTCTTCAAAATTATAGCATTTGTCTGCGACACACCAGCACGTGCTTTTTTGAAATGCACTAAATCGCATGTAGCGTTCAATTCTTGTGAAAGAAAAGAACACGTTCTCGAAACTTAAGGGGGTATATACACCTTTAAATGGGTTGAATTTCTGAAAAACAATTTTTCTTTTTTTTTCAACTTGAAGACTGATGAAATTGAAAAAAATCATCATGTTTGGGGAGGGTTTGACCTTCATTATCCATATCTTACATCATGTATTACTTCCAGTCTAATAGTGGCTGCGCTGAAGACAGGAAAATACAAAATCACTCGGTTGCCGTAAAGAATCAGACCCAGCGTTGGACCAATCTTGGAATTTTTGGTTCTCAATTGTTCATAAGACATGCCTCTATCAGATGAACATAGAACTTTTCAATATTGCAAGAATTACTTGAGTTATTGAATTTTTTCGATTTTTTTTCTGAATTTGAAAAAAAATTTTGCTTATTTTTCTAATATTTCAACTAAAAATGGGTTTATCAAAAAGTTCTATGTTCATCTGATAGAGGTTTCGATTCTACAAATTTGAAGACCACAAACGCCAGAATCGGTCCAGCGATGCTCCTGATTCTTTACGACAACCGTTCAAAATATTCATTCTCCAGAAATCAACTTTTAAACTTTTTTATCAAAAATTTTTTTTTTATTTCATACTTTTCCAAGAGAAGAAAATGTAGTTACAGGAAATCAAGTTTTAAGATTTTGCTTATGACTAATATGCTGGATCCGCAGCTGCTCTCGTATCGATGAGTTATGAGTCGAGTCGAGTCTAGACACATGTGCCAGGGGGAGGTTCGTAGTGAGTTTTGACCTGTTCTGTACAACAACAGTGTCCGTTAGGTGTCCGGTGAGGCTGTTAGAAAAATAATAAATTGCTTTAGAAAAAATCTGATCAAAATTTTTCAACATAAAAATTCTCTAAAATTTTTGATCTTAAATATTTTTGAGATTCAGAAGATGTGAGCACAATTTTTATCAATACTAAGAAAATTCTTTCATCTTTCATCAATCATACCTTTTTTCTCATAATATTTATTAAACTCTTGCAATTAATATATGTATTGTAGAAATACTCATCTTTTTAGAAATCCAAATGCGTAGTTTCCTGGCATCGATTTCAAACGCACTTTTTGATGGATCATCTTCTTTCGATTCCGAAGTCTCATGTCAGATATATAAACACTGTGTTTATTCGATAATGGAAATTACTAGTGGTTTGAATTCGTAATGAAAGCACGATAATATTTACAAACAAGTGGACACCTAACCTCGAAAAAATGTAGATCGCAGCCATGTGTTCTGTCAATGATTACAATTCAAAAGAATATTGAAAATTGAATATGTGTAAGAATGATAATTACGAAGAATTAAAAGATCACAGAATCAAATTCAAAATCGAAATATATAAAAACGTCATAAAATTGAGTAGTGGTGTAAGTCGTGTTAAAGTGTTGTACAATACTTATGGCACCAATCTGAGGATTCGCGCGCCGCGCCGCGGCGCTTTTTCGCAATCTGGCACTGTCATGGCTGTAACTTTTCAAATCCTCTAGATATTTTGACACCGATTTATTTGCAGGTAGAGTAGGTCACTAGCATTCCTAATAAATTATAAAAAAAAAAACGATTTTTTGAAAATTCAAAGGTGTAGATACCCCCTTAACGTATCGCTTATAATTGCCATTAGGAAACTACAGTATTTTTTTCAGATTTTTAAATCGTGTCCTTCATTGTGAAAATGACTTTTGAATACCGCTGCTACGCGTCCGTCGAGTAGCGGCGAACAGCAGTCTAACGCACGCCATCCCAATAAACACCAGTTCGTAGATTATACGTATTATACACGTCTTTTTCGTTGATTTTTGGTATCCATATATCATCATACTATTATAAAACGTATATCATACACGTTTATAAGTGGTCCAATATTATCCGTTTATTAATCACGCTTTTTAAACGAAGAAATAACTTCTTGTACCTTTAATATACACGTATGATTCGGACAACGAATACGTTGAAAATTTACGTGATTTATACGTTCATCAACCCGGACAAGTAGACGTGTAATCAACTGCGCGTACGAAACGCTCCAATGTACGTATACTGTTATACATATAATATACGTATGTTTCCGCGAAACCTGTCGTTCACACGTTATTTATACGTTTGTTAAACTGCACCCGGATACGTGTATTCAACTGCACGTACGAAACTATCCAACATACGTATACTGTTATACATATCATATACGTATTGCAGACGTTTCCTCGAAACCTGTCGTTCGAACGTTATTTATACGTTTATCAGACTGGACAAGAATACGTGTATTTAATTGCGCGTACGAAACGCTCTAATGTACGTATACTGTTACACATATCATATACGTATTACGAACGTTTCCTCGAAACCTGTCGTTCACACGTTGTTTATACGTTTATCAGACTGGACAAGAATACGTGTATTTAATTGCGTGTACGAAACGCTCTAATGTACGTATACTGTTACACATATCATATACGTATTGCGTACGTTTCCTCAAAACGTCTTCGAAAACCAAAAAATCAACGAATACCTCGCGGATTTTGAGTTACACTATAACAATGTTCAGTTCCTTCAATAATTATACGCTCGGAACTACACGTCATTTATACGTTTTTTCCAATATAATAATGAACGTGCAATATAATGAAATCGAGTGAGAATGTGTGGAACTCTAGGCAAGAAATTAAATTAAAAAAACCTACTCACCACTCGGATGTTTAGTTAAGACATCTCAGCTACATTAAAACACTGATATCACTAAGACAGATGCAAAATCCAGAGTAATTACGAGAAAGTGACTGACTTTGTCAATGAGTAGTTTGGCGTAGTCGATAGAGCGTGCGAACAGTAATACAAGCGAATGCGAGCGTCCCCGGATCGAATCCCGACCACAACAGTAATGCGAAGTTTTTCTAATCTCAAAATTCTTACTTTGTAACAAAGTGCGATTGTTTACGATTAGTAGTTGTTGATCAACGCTTCATATATTGTAATTAATTCATTTTACGTATATCTCAATTTTTTTTTGAGCTAACAATTATTTGGTCAAAATTCAAGTGGTACACGTGTATTAAACGTTGTTTATTGCGTAAAGTTAAACGTATAGACGTAACGTTTTCAATCAACGCTGCTTATGCGTTTAACTGAGGAACATTTTTCCTCGGAATAAACGTAGAGTATATGACCTATTTATACGTTTTTTATACGAACTAGTGTTTATTGGGATTATACGTTCCACGCGGCGCGGCGTCGGTCGACCCGGAATTGGCGCGCGCCGCCTACTTCAATGATTTTTCACTCGAAAACCAAAAATAACACGTCCTTAAAATTAATTCACAGGCTGTAGTATAGTACAAAGTATATGTCAGTATTTTTTAAAAATTTTTCGATCGTGTCACTGTGTGTTTTAAAAATCTTTGAAAACTTAATTGTTGAATAAACAATGGATAAACAAACTTTTTTCGAAGTACATATTTTTTTATACATTCTATGAATCTTTCCGCGTAAGCTGAAAAAAAAAAATTGAGTAGTGTCATTTTTGGCGGAGTTATGAATTTTTGAAAAAAACCTTGCTCGAATTTGTTTATGCAAATAACTCAACGAATTTCGCATTAATTGAAAAATCCTTTGGCACAAAAATCTAACTCCCCAAGGACAATCGACATGCAAAATTGAAAACATATCCGAGAGGTGACTGATCCGGTTCACGTGGAATGGCCCATATGTATCATAATTATATATTATGTCGGATACTATAATATGATCGAATAATTTTCTAATAACGGAATTCGCAACCCATTTTCCACAATATTTAGCCCAAGTCTGGGCCGAGCTTTAATAAATCGATTGGCCCAAGAATGGTCCGATCGTCCAGATCAACGATGAGCCAGTACTGGAATACAAATGAAACAAGTTTGGGCCGAGGATTGGGAAGACACTTGGCCCATTATCGGCCTTATCTTATCATTTCGATGTTGGCCCATGCCTGGTGACATCGTCTATGCCAACGCTTGGCGACATTCGGGCCTAACATGGCCGAAGGCTGGGCCAATGGTACATACCCTACTAAAAATGGCGTATAAGAATTTATAGAACCGGATAGGACTGCGGATAGCGTTCCGTGCAGGGTTCAATCGGACTTGGTTCGTTTCTATCCGCATTTGATCCTCCTCGTCAATTTTGTATGAACCTTATAAGGTCCTATCCTGGATTCGTCCGGATCCGAAGATTGAAAAAGTCGGTAATCTATCTTGTCTTATACCGAAAGTATCCGTCACCGAAATCCCATACAACGCGTAGGAAATATTTCAAAGTCCCAAGTGGTGCACGATCCGTCTCTATCAGTTTTTGAGTCAGCAGATGTTCAAAGTCGAAAATATTTATTCTCCCACTCGGGTTTCTATACGTCTCTGTCAGGTTCCGAAACGGTATAAGGTGATTGCAATATCGCCACTAAATGCAAATGTTTCAAGTCCCACTCGGGTTTCTATACGTCTCTGTCAGGTTCCGAAATGGTATATTTTAAGGTGATTTTAATATCGCCACTAAATGCAAATATTTCAAGACCCACTCGGGTTTCTATACGTCTCTGTCAGGTTCCGAAACGGTATATTTTAAGGTGATTGCAATATCGCCACTAAATGCAAATATTTCAAGTCCCACTCGGGTTTCTATACGTCTCTGTCAGGTTTCGAATGGGTACATTCTGAGGTGATTGAAATCGTTGCAACATCATGATTTATTGATCTATATTTCGTCATTTATTTGAACGTAAAAATTAGTCTGTCGAATATGTACGACATCAATTACATACACGCCAGTCTTACAACCTTATCGTACGTAGTATAATTATACAAACAATCGCTGCATATGTCTTATTAATATTGTGCTTGGGCTTTGCAACGTATACTATAGTTATTCATACTGAAACTCGTGACTCGCATTAATTGATATAAATGTTACAATTTTGCAATTACACATACATATCTATCCCTCATTGAATTTCAATCGCATTGGGCAACCTTGAAACATAGGTCTTGCCTGCACTCAACTTCATTAAAACACACTTTTCACTTAAATCTAGAACTGGTATCACAGCTGTACAATATTCTTCTTCGTCTATCATAAACAAATGATCGATAATTACATCGTTTATAACAATAGGACACCTGTCTTCAAAACTCGCACGACCTTCTGCCACATTCGGTACTACGAAATTTCTAGATTTGAAGCACGAAACTTTAGCAAATGCGGTATTGTTACGATACAGCAGATACAAGCCTTGTACGAAGACGCCGCGTTTATCACGAAATATCGTATCGTTTGATTTTTTCTGCCTGTCGTACGAGACACTACTAATCACCATGCCTGATTTTACACAACGCTGAAACTGAAGAACGTCATTGTCGTCTTCTTCATTTTGGCACCGTGCACCGCGGCCGAGCAACACAACTCCGTGCTGACTCCGATGGAATGACGTTACCTCATACCTTCCAAATAACGATTTATGAAATGCATAACAAGCTGGAGAATCCTCCATTTCCTCCACCAAATTGTGGAGTACGTTACCATGTACAGCTTTCTTCGCTATTTGCTCGTACACCCCCTTCGCTCCATGCACAAATCGTTTTAAATTGCGTATCGCACCTTCGAAGGGGAACGTCGATGTTGCCCAAAGTGGGCCGCAATACCTGACGCAGCGTACCAAATGCTTGAGAGAATGAACGTTAAACGTAACATATCTCTCACCATACAGTAACTCAAATATAATTACAAATCGCTCCAAATCGTAATCCACTTTCTGTAAATCAGCCTCGGTAATATTGCTTTCAAGAAGTTTATATATACTTGTCACTAACAAAGCGAAATGTTGTAACGCGTAATGATCTAAAATCCCATACAGACAGGGAATCGCATAGAACAGTCGTTCATTCACTTCAGCAAATTGATTCTTCGTCAACCGGATCGGACATTCTGTATCAGACAACATGGTCATCATCTGTGATACTACACCGAGTAGATCGGCATGTAAATAGTCCCGGACAAATCCCCATATCATATCTAATCCTTTCAGTTCTCGCAGAACCGAGTAACCCTTCACGCCCAGTACGTTTGTTTTCTTGCCCTTTGGAAATGACGTCGATCCCATCTTCTTCATTACGGCCTTGCAGTCCTTTATATAATCTTCGTGCGTCCTGTCCGCGGGGTCGTCTTTTTCCATGAGGAAGCGGATGCATCCGCGGGTGTGCTCACCCCTCGAATAACACCATGAACAACCATGGTATCCGTTAAATTGGAGTCGGTTTTGTAAAATGGGGCGAGCGACGCTGTCGACGCTACATGCCAAAGGTTTCAGTACGAAACGTACGTTCCCCCCGTCCATTTTAACTTCGAAACCTTCGCTGCTCAACTTATTCGCTTCTTCGACAAACGATGTCAAGTAAGTATTCATGAAATCCGGCGGCGGTTCTTTCTTTGTTATAGATAAACCTACTAGTAATGGATACTTGAACCGAATATTCCGAGGCAGTTCGTTTATAATCAGTTGAAGAGGCCAAAACCCTCTTTTGGAGCTGTTAAACAAAGGTGCGCCGTCTGTATTGAATACGTAAGTGAGAATTCGCGAATTTTCGTCCGTCTGTGAAACTAATTTTTTGTATAGCAGGCTGTCGTAAACATCTGTGATAGTACCATCTTCAATTGCAACTCGATTATTAACGTTCTTCAAATTTTCCGAAATACCTTTTGCAATTATTGGCAAGCTAAGAAACGATGTTATCTGATAACGTAAATCGAGATTTACAAAATAATTAGGCGAGTTCATTGACAATTTGTACGTTTCCAAGCATGGCTCACAAACTGATTCGTGATTCGTAAACCGACGTTTCGTCGTCGATTCTTCTAATGCCTTGAAACATATATACTTGGCAATAAAAATGATATTTTATCACCTCATCGGGTGGATCAAATACTTGAGAGATTTCATAATCGCTGATATCCCAAGAAGCAAACGCGGGACCAGCAAATAATCTACTCGCTTCAATCAAGGCTCTTCTACCTGTTATGCTTAATGAATATCGATTGCAAAGCCCTAATATAATCATTACAACCTGCCAGGCTGCCAAATTTGACTCTTTAAACATAACAGCGTCCCCTCCATCGGCTATGAAATCCTTCACTTTCTTAATATTGAATTCTTGTAAATCGGAGTCAGTTACATCTTCACCTCTGTCGGGTGCTGTTGGTGATGGAACAGCAACAGTTGGCGACGATAAGTTATCTGATGACTCACAATAACTGCTTCTTTCTACCTCACTATCGTTGCAGGAAATGTGGTCTGAAGGAAATAGGTTGTTGGAAGACGCCTCGCTTACTAAAATAAAATGGGGGAGCATGGGGCAAAATGGACCGGCGGGGCAAAATGAACCGCGGGGAAAAATGGACCACTGAAAAAAGAAAAAAAAACCGATTGACGATGAAAAAACTGGAGTATGAATATGAACTTTTTTTCCCCAAGGGGTTCATTTTGCCCCACGGTTCATTTCGCCCCGCTGGTCCATTTTGCCCCTTCCTCCCTTATATATAACAATACAGTAAAAATAACTATTGTTATAGAAAATTATAATAAAAGAACGAAAGTTATTACATTTATTTATTCATTTATTCATTCATTCATTCATTGGCGGGTAGCCCCTATACATAGAAAAATACAATACTGGCAGGTGATGCATAAGCACACGCACGCAACTAGTAACGTGCATAATAGATAGAAAATAGACGTATACATCGCAGACCTGGAAGAAACACGAAGAAGGATTCAAGGTGGGGGAGGGGGGTGGTGATTGGGAAAGAAAAGATTTGGTCACTGGGGTACGCAGATGACATTGTTCTGCTGACGGAAAATGAAGAAGGACTAAAATAAATGATAGAAAGAGCAAGAAAATACTTCCTGAGGAAAAAACTAGAAGTGAACGAAGACAAAACAAAAATTAGGGTGGCAAGCAAAGGAGGCGGACAAAGAAAAGACAGAGACTGGAAGTGGGGAAACAAACCAATAGAAGAAGTGAAAGAAATAAAATACCTGGAATATGTAATCACGAAAAACAACAAAGAAAATGCACACATTAGAGATACAGCGAAAAAAGCAAAGATAGCAATGGGAAGAATATGGGGAATAGGAGAACGACAATTTAGAGGAGACGTGAGATAGAGACTTAATCTCTTTGATGCAATAATGGCTGCGTTCCAAAACGTCACCCGGGTGCTCTCGGGTGTGTTGTATCCTTCTCTATTGCCATGGGTGAAGAAAGGATAAAGACACACCCAGAGAGCACCCAGGTGACGTTTTGGAACGCAGCCAATCAAGGGCGTAATTATGCTTGGTGTAGAGATCTGGGGCTGGAAGGAACGCGAAGAAATGGAGAAAATACAGGAAAGATACATCAAATGGATATTGGGATTAGAAAACACTACACGGGGATATATCGTGAGAGGAAAACTGAAGAGAGATAAAATCAAGGTGGGCGCAGGAAAAAGAGCAGTCAAATTTGAGAAAAATATATAGAACACAGAGAACAGCCCACTACTGGAGGCATGCAGAGAAGAGAGAAGAACAGAAGAATCAAAAAGTAAATATACGAGAGTTGGCATAGAAAGGAAAGAATGCTACTGGAGATGCGGGATTGACGAAAGAGAAGCAGATAGGATTATGGAACTTGGGGGGAACATCGAAGAGCAGACGGCAGCACGAGATAAAGAAGTACGTGAACAAGAGAGGACAGGAAAAATCTAGAAATCCAGAAGTGTAGATAGATACAAATACATAAGAGAGATAGGCATCCCGAGATATTTCAAAGGCAAAAGAGGCAGAAGGAAAGACACAGTATCGGTAGTAGCAAGACTGAGGTGTGGAAACGAAGAAAGAGAGAACAAATTCTGGCTAGACGAAAGAAAAAGACTATGCAGACTATGCGAAGAAGAAGAAGAAACGCTAGAACACCTCACAGAAAGATGAAGAGGGAGGTAAGGGGAACAGGAAAAAATCGAGGTAATAGTCGGAGAAGCAGGCAAGGGGAAGAACGCTCAGGAAAAAGCGAACGGAAAAGGAGAAAAAAAATAGGGAACAATGGGAGATAAGGGATAATGAATCAGACAACAACTAGAACATAAATAAACAGAGGAAGTAAGAAACGAAGCAGAAAAGCTACAAGGAGAAATGTACATAATAATAACGTAACAAGAAAAACTAAGTCAGCTCACTAAGAGTAAAGAAATAAGCAATATTAATATAATATAAAATAATATAATTAAAAAAGGAATGGAAAAAATGTTAAGAAATAGTATTAAGAAGCAATATAATATAATATATGAAGTTTAACAGTATATAAGGCATCAAGCTGTAACACCTTAACGGTACGCAATAAATAAATACTACTACTATAAAATAGATGAGGTTGAACTTCGTAACGTTAACGTAACGGAATATTCATTGAAGAAATGCGATATTTCGTGATTCAAATGTTGTTATAATTATGAAATATGGGAGATAAACATGTTTCACATAATTTGAGGAATTAGGCACCGTTCTTGATCCGTTTGAAACGTTCAAGGCTTGAATGTGAGAATTTTTGGCGAATAGTTTATCGCATTATCGTTACGAACTTCAACCTCATTAAAACAGAGAGAAAAAAGAACTACAGCACAGAATTAAGCATAACATAGTTTACAAGTAGCAAAATGAGAGAATTAGCCAACTACTAAAATAGATCAGAAGTGACTCTAGAAATAAAATGAAGTTTCTTGAGCGCCTTATTCTAAATGGCTTCAATGTTCGGTTCAAAGGTCAGACGCTCATCTAAGAGTACCCCGAGATCCAATGAGCTAGTGCTATAAGCAAGGAGGTAAAGAGCTAAGCTGGTAAGATGAGGTCAATCTTCCTAATGTACAGAATGAGATAAAACTACATGATGAACAAATGATTGTATATAATTCATGCATAATAATAATAATGAGCGAAAAGTACTTACGAATCGATCCGTCAGTTAAATTATGCTCATCGTAGTTATGAGGTGGCACATGCCCAAACAGGTAGTCGTCGAAGCCTGCAGCCATCTCCGCCATGCCAGGGGACCCTGACGGTGCAGGTGAGGCATTACCCTTCTTCGGTCCTTCAGTTTTCTCCTCGCACGTCTCATAATTAGTTTCGGTATACAATTCTGTAACAGTGTGCCACTACATTGATGAACTTGAATCAATCTATACAAAAGTGAACCAAGTTAATCAGCTGTCAGTAATTATGAGCCGTGGTCATGAGGTACCGTGGTCATGAGGCTCCATGTTACGCCCAAACAGGTAGTCGTCGAAGCCCGCAGCTATCTCCGCCATGCCAGGGGACCCTGACGGTACAAGTGAAGCATTATCTTTCTTCAGTGTTTCGGTTTTCTTCTCGTACGGTATCTGGAAAGGCACTCGACCCTGCGATACTGTAACATCGTTGCTTTTACATTCACCACGCTATGAATACATGCGATAAATAATGCACGCTCTGCCACAAATTATAACACATTCTACTTCTGTACACTCCGAATTTTCATTGGATGCATCACATGTTCATGTGTACTTATGCAAAACTTGTAGTATATATCGCTGCCCCCTAGCAAGAAGATCCTTATTCAGAAACGCTGGGAATTAGATCCTTATTCAGAAAAGCTGGGAATTAGATCCTTATTCGCGACGAAAACCAATAAGATCCTTATTCGAGCGCGGCTGAAACAGTCAGGTTTGCACCACTGCTTTGAATTGGAAAAACGCGGGTTCCGAACCGGGATAAAGCCCTGCACCTTCTTTATTATGTCCTCATAGATACCTGTCGCGGTATAGAAATGCAAGTTTTTAGATAATAGAGAAGGTGCAGGGTTTTATCCCGGTTCGAAACCCGCGTTTTTCCAATTCGAAGCAGTGGTGCAAACCTGACTTTTTTAGCCACGCTCGAATAAGGATCTTGTTGAAATTTAATCTGAATAAGGATCTTATTGGTTTTGGTCGCGAATAAGGATCTAATTCCCAGCTTTTCTGAATAAGGATCTAATTCCCAGCGTTTCTGAATAAGGATCTTCTTGCTAGGGGGCAGCGATATATCATTAGATGAAACTCACCCGCTAGACGAGCCTCCAACTACTCCTTTCGCCGGCGCTCCATCGATTGCGTAGACAGTGCCTTACGTCCATCACTATAATACATACGCAAACGTCGTCTGATCGGTGTAGAAGTTGTATCTGAATATCAAATACATATCAAGTGTTTAGTATGTATTTTGACAGTACATCCACCCTAACCTCAAAATTTCTATCCGTGTCTATCCGGTCTCCGAACGGACATTATTTAAACATAACCTCAAACAGACCTCACCTTCAATTGGAATACATGCACGTACTCACCGTCGCTTGTAGCCGAGTCTGCATTTACCGATGTTCTCTTCATAATAACAGTGTTATATCACGATGTATAAACATATCTATTTCCCGTTTCTTGACAGCTTTATCAAATACGTAATAGACTTATGACCGGCCACATTTTCCCGTCAAAACTATGATTCACACATCACTTCTAGTCCGTTACGAACACCGTCCAGTATTATACACCCATCATAGAAGATAAACCCTCTCTTAATGCTCCGGACCGCCTTCATATAAAGATAAAATAGTGAATTATTTGGATTTAAGGTGCCACAGTACTGACATGTCCTATATATATTTGTGACGTCAGAATCGTGAAATACGAGGAATTTCGTCGATTTAACACGCAACCCGATCAATTCCGGGCCAGAATCAACCTCAACAACAAAACCAAAAGTATTCAAGACCAATATTTTTAAAAATCTACAAATTTTGTTAAAACGACTTTAAAACAATTACAATTATGCTCAAACGAATAAAACAAAAAAAAGTTATAAGACAATTGAAATAATAAGTTTGCTCAAAATGAAAATGAAACAAAAGTTATGAGACAATTAAAATAATAATAATTCCGCTCAAATACAAAAAAAAAGCTATGAAACAATTGAAATAATAATAATCTTTCGAGACATAATAATAATAAACAGAAATAATAATAATCTTTCGAAAACAAAAAGAATATTACGATTCCGAAAAACCAAAAAATTGAAAATAAATAGAATGACCAGATCCTGCGACTGATGACAGAATCACATGAAAAACTATGATTACACGTGATATGAAGTAAGTTGTAATGTGATGTACGGTGATTTTTATTATATGGAGAAGTGAGAAAGAAGTATATAGATATATATAGACGTAACCACGTGGCATTTAGGCGATGTATTCGAATTCAGTATTCGCGCGGGACGCAAGTGTTCGAAGCGCTCGTCTGCACTGTAGCGCCGACGCCATATTAGGGGAGCGGGGTGTCTAACCGGCGAGAAACGTGCTCAGACGTGAGACGCTTCGCCTCATTACCTCGTGCACGGTGTCAGTCGCGCCTAAGTACTAAAGCTATTTGCATTTATAGAAGATTGAAGAGTCGTAACGCGGTGTGTGCATACATCAAAAAACGTTAATTCATTTTGAGGCCGTGTGCATACGGGCGGTGGTATAATATATATGGCGATGCTGCCGAAATTCGTGTACGTGAAGTTCAGTGGCACGTGCAATAATCCTGGAACAAAGCATCGCGAGAGGCAGATCGTGCCAGTTTCATGTGTGAAACATTTCAAAGAAAATAACGCTATCGGACGAGAATACGAAATTGTATGTGGAACCACCCGGTGTCGAGCAGTTATCGGTATAACCGGCAGTAAGTACAATTTTATTATATACAGCGGGTCCAATGGCATAAGGTCGTAAGTTTGCATGATAGCAGTACGGGTGCTCTTGCCGGTCCTTTTGATATCCTAAGAAATGTTCACTTCTAAAATCTATCGATCGAAACCAGCAGGCCGTGTATTTTTGTCGAATAATACATAAAAACCAAAACATGGGGAACGCAGCGTAAAGCGAAACGGCAGAATACTTTTTTTGTTTTTTTTTATTATGAATCTTCGCTGTGGCTATTCGCAAGGTAGAGTGACTTTAATAGAGTCACGCAAGAGTCACGCAAAAATTTTGTACTGCTTTTTTTGGACTGCTGAACCACCGGGTGAGTGGCTCGCATGGGTCACAATTAAGGAAAATCATCCCTCTCGCCCCCATACCACCTAGTGGGCGGATTCTCGGACGGAATACATACATTTTTTTGTAAGGGCCCCGTCTTGATTTATATTATGAAAAAAAAATTAATAATTCGGTCACACCAATTCTCCGAAAATTTTTGCGTGACTTTTGCGTGAATCTTGCGTGACTCTATCAGAGTCACTCTACCTTGCGAATAACCACAACGATGAATCTTGTATCATGCTTGTGTGTCATTCATAATTGTCCTACGAATTTATTATGAGACAAAATCGCGACCTTATGACAGACTATCACATACACGCGACTGGTACAATTAGCTCACTATGTAGATTTCTTACTTTGTATGTGGGGAATTCCATGTCAACTCGATGAACAAAAGACATCGACCAATAAAATTTCTTTTCAATAAAATCGATTACCGCGCTGTTTTAGGTTTTCAAAAATTCATAACTCGAAAACGGGTAGAGGTAAAAATGTAAAATAAAAAACAGAGAAGTGTTTCAAACCAAGAACTATAACATCAAAAAACGCTCAAGAAAATCGCGAATAACATATATAAGGCTACCAGATCTGAACGAGTGCAATGCAGGACACGCCATTACTAACTAACCCACCCCCCCCCCCCCCCCCCGGATTAATGCATGGACATAATCATTCAGTATTCATTTTTCTATTCAACACGATAAAGTAGCGTTACAATAATAGATAAATATAATATTTTACATAAGTTTGTAGTATACTCACAGTTCCTATCTTGGACTAGAATTCTCAATTCCTGAATCTTACATGTAGGTATTGCAAACATTACACAAGAAAAATCTCGAGAAAAATTAAACAGCCAAATGATTGAATAATATATCTATAGTATACGATATTGTTACTTAGTTTGCGGCGCGAACTTATACATACTTTTCCGAACTGTGGATTTTCTTCAAGACATCCGGATATTTTATATGTTTAAAAACAAGTTGAAACGAACTCGCACATAATCCAGGACAATGCAGGACAATTCTTATAAATGCAGTACGAATTCGGGGTGTAAAAAAATCCAGGACACTTACCTCAAATCCAGGACTGTCCTGCCTAATCCAGTACGTCTGGTAGCCTTAAACATACAGAAGCAAGCGCTGTGTATGTTCAAATATATTAACCCGTCAGTACGCGCGTAGTTTTCAGTGTCTCACTCGCACTACAGCGACATTGTATAGGTCGGATGTTGTTGTGTGAGAGAAACTCTCATAGCGCGACTACTGACGGGTTAACTGCAGTGTGCACCATATTCTCAATGTCGAATTAAATTATTAATTTTGGCTTTAAGGCCCATCCCTGGTCGCCCACCTCCTTTTGGTCGAAATGTGTCACATTTCGATTATTATACGAGCCCAGGCGTCGAAAACGCAAAAAAGGCCAACGTCGCGCGAATTCTATTTCAATTCCGAACATCAATCAAACGATTCAGAAGATTACAATTTACCATATGATATTTATTTCATCAAAAAATATCGAGATGTCCGTTTTTTAATAATTAAAACCGGAGAATCTGCATTTAAACACATGTCAAATTCGAGAAAAATTCAAAAAATTTCATCTCGAGTTTGAGACGATCAATTGCGATCATCCTGGGCTTGTTTTGTAGCTTATTATTGGAGCTATTCACGATAAAAAAATGCAAAAAAAATTGTCGAAAAAAAAATTCACACGACAACAACCTTAAAGGCTAATACAGCTAGTGTGTAGCCGCCGAGCTGAGATGTTCGGTTTAGAATTTTTCGAAATTTTGTGTTTAAAATATCTCGGGCATTTTGGCAATAAGTATCTACGTGAAAAACTATGACGATACCGGACGATACTTGGAATAATTGTAAAAATCAATTGACAGGTTCCCAGAAGGATATACAAAGGCAAATTGAGTCGAGACGCATCAAGTTTGTGACGGGTAAGCTAGCGAGAGCCCCTTCGAACATATCGTCGTCGAGTGAGTCCGACGTAGTACAGAATAAGGTAGCATCCAAATTAAAGCTCCTCAGCGCCGCCAAAACGTTGACGAAGAGAGCTGATGTTGCCTCGAAGAAGTTGTCTCAGCCCCGAAAGGCCGTCGACACGGAGATTACACCGCATATATCTGATCAAAGCTCTCTAATTAAGACAAGAGTAATTCGAAGCGGTGACAGTCATATGGCAAAGTCCAAAAATCCTCGAAAACCGACGGGCGCAAAGGAGTATGCAAAGGACTCAGAGGGCCCGCCTGATGATGAAGAGAGAGAGGGTTGGCAAATCACTAGGTCGAAAGCTCCGGTTAAAAGTTACGGTCAACAAGCTGTGAAGGAGGACACATGTACTGCTAAAAGTCAATCTCAGCGGCAGAACGCGAAGATGTATGCGAGAGACAAAGAGCGCCCGCCTGATGATGAAGAGGAAGAGGTTCGGCGGATCACTAGGTCAAAAGCTTCGGTTAAAAGTTACGATCCACAAGCTGTGAAGAAGGACGGATGTACTACGAAAAGTCCACCTCGGCCGGACAAACCGCGGACTGAAGTGATTTCGAATGGTGTGAAAAAACCACGAGACAGTTATCGGAAGCGCTTGGCAGAATCGTTAAGATCGGAGGTCGACGCGAAGATGTTAAGAATAGAATCAATGTGTGACGCTGACACGAACTTGGCTCGCAAGGGAGCGAGTGAAGAAGCAAGCGGTGATCCTGGCTTGTCAGACGGCGACATGGTTCGACATTCTTTGATACATCATACTGAACCGAAGAAATATGACAAACGCAAAGACGATAATTCCGGAGAAGATACATCACCAGTTCAAGCACCGCAGGTGTCTTCTGAAGATTTACATGAAAAATGTTCGCAGGTAAATGATTCGCACGTTTCGTATATGTATGAGGTATTCCATACCAACTCGACCAATGATTTTCCCTCACCATTTTGGATTAGATTCCTAATTTTTTATACGCTCACCCCAACTCTAACACCCACCCATGAATTTTTGCAGATTTTTTTCGTGAACCGTTATTTGTTCATGAATTTGCCAAACTTCAAACAGAGATACTTTTGGTTTTTTTTTGGCAAACATCTCAAAAATTCTGTGTCCGAAGACGATCATTTTGACCCCTATTCAAAAGTTGAAACTATTTTCCTTATATTTTTTTTTGCTGATTTAGGAAAAAAATCTGAAAAAATTCTTGATAGGGTGTTAGAGTTGGGGTATAATAGAAATATTCCTATATATGCATTGTGGCATTTAGTATACAGTATAGGAATCATCGTCATATTTTACAGTATATCCAACCATTACTATACAGCATGAGAAAATTTACTATATTCTTTGCTCCGTGTACTAATGCCAAAAAGGCATATAGTTTTTTCAAGTTTTGCCTATCACTTTGAAAACATGAAAAACGCACAAAAAGTAAAAAAAAAAAAAAAACAGTTCTAAAACCAAAAGGGCCTATGGCCAAAAAGATATGCCTTTTGGGTAATAATTTTTTTTTTGTCGAATATTAATTGCAAGTTATTCTTAAGCGATTGGGCGAATAAAAAAATGTACAGGCCTTCATGGCTCTTAGGGTAGATCTATATACAGCGTATGCCTTTATGGCATTAGGGACGTGATAATACGAACCAATTTATGATTTTATAAGCTCATCGACTTAATGACTGCCAATTACGACGATTCTCATGCGGCCGACGCAATAGAATATGGCGAAGAAGAAGACGTTGGGAGACTGCGTCGTGCTGTTAATCGTTTGCAGGAAGAAAACAACAGATTACGGATGCTCAACATGTGCCTGCAAAGCCGAATCATGGGTGATTACGACAAAGTTAAAGGTATATACCCAATTTCTCATGGTCATGATAACTATTAGTTTCTCCACGCGTGTATCCGTGAAAAAACTGTAACAAATCTATACGTAGAAACTGAACGAAATTAAAAAACAAAATTACGTATGCTATATAGAATAGAATAGTATTTATTTTTATCCATATCAATGTTGGACAAGCCACCCTGTATTTACAATTGAGTATACAGGGTAGGCACAGAGTAAGCTTAAACTAATACTTAAGACTAGGTAGAGAGAGAGAGAGAGGGTACATAGTAGTACAGAGCAAGCAGACAGGTTGTATACATAGGTATATAAATATACCTACATATATAGAAACACCCGCATTCGCACGAGAGACAAGGGAAACCGCCGAAAAACCTTGTCCAGGTGTAGCCGGATCCAAGCTCAAACCACCGTGAGTCAAGTCTGCGCCTGAACGGCGTGACCCGTCTTACATTTTTTGCAGGCTGCCGCTCAGGCATTCCTAGACTCGCTTGGGGATTTGAACTCAGGTCCTCCCGCTCCATAGTCTCGAGTGCTAGCACTACGCTACTACTGTCAGTGGATCATATATAGGGTGAACCGACCAATAGATGGACGCCTAAGAAAACTGCCCAGTAGATGGACGTTTCCTTTTTGGCAATTGAAATAAAAACTCGATCAAAAAAAAATTGTCATTGGGGGATTGAACATAACAATAGTTATTGAAAATTCAAAGCAGCAGTTTACGTTTTAGTATTCCTTTGCGTGATTTCCTATCCAAAAGTCGACCGTCCATCTTTAGGACGGTGTCCATCTACTGGATCGGTCACCCTACAAATTAGGACACATTTGGTAACACGTTCGCAATTTTAATGTATTCGTTCTTGTTTCACTTCGTCGACAAAATGTAATAATTGAAGCAACAATAACGAGCGTGGAAGAAGCTGCCCGGACGAATATGCGAGAAAGGATCAAGAAAGGGCTGGACATTCCTGTGGGGTTTGTGGATATTCCACGAAATACCGTATGACGAATTTTGTTGTTGTTTAACTATAGTTTGTAGCATACCGTGATTTTCTGTGGATGTGGCCCAGTAGGGATACCAACCTAAAACTCGTTAGCAGCAGTTGAGTAACTCACTAGATGTTTCTAGTAAAATCACAAGAGATCACTAGATTTTGACTGGACATTACTAGATTTTTGGTGAGTTTACTAGGAAAATATGATAAGTTACTAAACTGCTGCTAACGAGTTTTAGGCTGGCATCCTTACTGGGCCGCATCCGCATAAAATCACGGTATAATATACGTATATTAGGACTGCAATCATATCTCATATGTACGCGATGCGTCTCCAATATACATACGGCAGAATTACCTCCGATTTCCGTATTCAGCTGGAGATTTATATATTATATAACAGGATCGAGTGGATTGCAGTCCAATAGATATTGATAATATAAAAGTAATCCGTTTCACAGATTCACGCGGGCTCCGGATGGTGGATTAATAAGCTCGACTACGATATGCTGAGGTGGAAGAGGAAGCTTAACCCCGCAGCGTTCATAGCACGCGTGGCGGTTCTGATTTTCGGCCAAGATGTCATGAAGAGATCCTCCGTGACTGGTACGGTCAGTAATGCGTACAAGAAGAGATGTGCGGAGAAAGGGCTAGTGCCAGTCACAGCCAAGCCCCCTCTGAAACCTTCAGGACTGTCAGCAGTGATGTGTGAGTCTTATTCCGTTCTCGAATTTTCCTTTGGTACTTATAATCGTTGTACATTCTACTCATAGTGCCAGCAGTCGTTTATTCTTTGGCCCCCCCTAAGGTATTTTATCGCAAAGCCTATTTCTGGCTAGCGAGGGCTTGCAGTTTCCCATCTTCGTAAGGTTATATTAGTAATTCTTTGGCCTGATGTTGCCCTCTTTTAATATTGTACATTCCCTGAAAGCCTTTACAGGGTGATTCAGTTCACGACCAGACCATATTAAATGAGCATATTCCTTGTCGAATTCGACTAAAGTTTCTCATAGAAGCATCGAAAAATTGACGAAAATAAAACCGAAAAACAATATGAAACAGTGGACCTATAGACAACCACAAACTAAGGAGTGGACCTGGCTGCCAAAGATTGGAAACGGAATTGTCAGAGTGAAAATTGACACCCGTTATCCGTTTTATTGTTGAAAAAGATATACTTTTCAGCCAAATCAGGATATTGAATAACTCAGACAGCGTTGATCTCCGGAATTTTTCGCTCAGGAAGTTTAGTCTTGGAATTCGACAAGGAATATGCCCATTCGATATAGTCCGGTTAAACTGAATCACCCTGTATATGCGTATTACGTAATGCTGTGTGCAATATTCCGTTACAGCAATATCGAGGTATTGGATGAAAGAACAGGGACTACATGAGGATGATATAACAAAGCATTTGATCTCGTCCCAGACGTATATTGCAAAGAAAATTTGGGATATGAACCGTCCACGGAGAGTGAAAAATCAGAATAAAAAGAATACAAAGGCCGCTGGCAAGAAAAAAAAATTGTCGAACGAAGTTATAATCGAAGATAGCGATGATGAAGAAGCTAAAGATGATGTCGAAAATGTAGTCGTGAGCACAGAGGATGACGAAAATCTAGTCGAAAGCACAGAGGACGACGAAGATGAAACACGTAAAGTACAGCGGTTGGACGTACAAGCTGGTAGGAAAATTTCGGTCGAGACACTGCAGCCAGAATGCTACAAATCGATGTTCGATATTGCCAACGATGACACCGAAGTTGATGAAGACTACCTCGACTCGCAACGTCTAGTTATCGACACAGACCAAGGTTCGGATACGGGCTACGTCGAGGTGTCGGAGAAGGAACTAGCAAGTTCTAGTAGCACAAGCGCAACGTCTGCATCAAAAGCATCAAAAAACCATGCAAGTGATGACGACGTTACAGAAATCGACGGGTCGGTGAAGGCGTCGAGCCAGGTCGATGCGACTGATGACGCAGACACAATAATACTCGACAGGTCAATGCAGGCATCGAACTCGGACAATGCGAGTGATGATGATACAAATTACAACGGGTCTCTAAAGGACGTTGACGACAACGAAGATGAAGATGATGTTGTACACGACCGGCGCTCGCCTTATGGCCGTCAATTAGCAAGGAACCGTACGTAACATCGCAAATGAAAAGTCCAATGTTCATAATATACTCTATGGGATCAAGAATAATGATAACAAAACCAAGCACTTTTAGTGTGATGATAAAGGCCAACGCGTACTACGCGGAGCGGAGCGATCGGAAGTTTTCATTAACATGCTTTTCTTATGTTTTTTAAGAAAGTATCCACGCACACTCGACTCAGAAAGCATATGTTAATGAAAACTTCCGATCGCTTCGCTTCCGCACAGTGCGCGTTGGCCTTAAGGGTAGGTGATACTGAAATTTGAGTGCCAAAATTTCGAAAAAAACCGATCTTCGGTTTTTTACGGAAAAGTATTATTTGAACCCTTATCTATACGTACACAAATCCTTGAACCGAAAAAAATTTAATATGCTCCGTTTACCCAATAAAGCGTATAATATTACAGTAGAAGTTTCTCATTTTCTTATACAGTGCAACCTCTCAATAGTGCCGCTCATGGGCTGTGAGGGGAATACATTTCTCAGAAACTCGGTTCCCCCACTCTGACTACAAACGCTTGTGAAAGAAAAGTGTAACCTTTGTACCTTATTGTACGCTGGGAGTGTAGTATGGTAGTGGGGGAAGCGCCCGAGCACGGATTAGGGGAAATGGCACTATTGAGAGTGGCACTATTGAGAGGTTGTACTGTATTTCGGTTATTGCCATTTCAATTTGTGAAAATAAGTAACTCGAGATGCATTTCTCCAGCAAGCTACCACACTCAAGTGATTCACGTGAGATTAAAAAATAATAATAATAATGAAAAATAATTTTTTTCAAGTCACTGCTACGCTCTGAGAAAACATTCTAGTGACTCAGTTTTTTGACAGTTGATTAGTGCTATTTTGATACATAGTTTATGATTTTACCAGATTTGATGTTCTCCGCTGAACAAAAATTCAGTCCATCGAAGAAAAAGTAGTTGTCGTATACATACCAAAGTACAAAAGTAGTTGTCGTAGGGTACAGGTTGCTGTGTTGCATGAAATTTCTTCAAATTTGGAGAAAATATTCTGTATGAATGTAATTTAGGGGCAAACCAATAATATTCCATGTAGTATTCAATTTGTAGACATAGGAATTTGTGATTATAAAATATTTTTTCCAAAACGATGGAAAACACAGTCTTACAATCAAAAATTTGTATGTCTACAACTTGAATTCATGAAATATTATTGGTTCGCCCCTAAACTACATTCACACAGAATATTTCCTCAAAATATGGAGAAATTTCATGCAACGCAGCAGCCTTTTCCCTGCGACAACTACTTTTTCTTCGATGGACTCAATTTTTGTTCAGCGAAGGACATAAAATCTGGGAAAATCATGAACTATGTATATAGCAAAATAGCACTAATCAACTGTGAAAGAACTGAGTTACTAGAATGTTTTCTCAAAGCGTAGCAGTGATTTGGAAAAAATCATTTTCAAGGTGTGTATACTTCCATAAGACAACAACTCCAAAATATATTTTTCTAAGGTTGGAAATCATATTGAAGTTTTTGGTCACACACTTCATCACAGATGAGCATCGAAATTTATATAGCAAATCAATATTCTTCCAAATGTTTATATTTATTTTACAGAACCAGATTTACAAGTTATCAACCGCACGATTCGCTGCCCGCAGCTCAAATTGCTTAGACTCGACAAGACCAAGTTTATATCAACCGAAGTGCTAGAATATGAATGTTGAAATTTTTTCAAGTTGTGATAAACACAAAGTCACAAATCGAGACAAAATTTCGGATTTGAGAAAAAACAATTGAATTTTGTTTTTTCATAAAAAAAAATGGTCAAAATCAAAGTATCGTAGCTATCTCTAAAAACCAACGTGGGTTTGTGGCTTATGCATCCTTAAATATGTGTGTGCAAGCCCAGCAAGATTCAAGAATAATTGAGACCCATGGGAGGTTTTCGATGAAAGGCTGTTTTAGAAGCATTATGAAGAGTAACTCTGTACTTAGTGTTTCAAATGACTTGAAATTTGCACAATGTCTATGTTTTGAGATGGCAAACATGTGTGTTAAATTTTATTTGAAAATAGCTATTGGTTCATCTGATTTGAAAATAGCAATAAATAGGCAGTTTTCAGTATCTCCTACCCTTAAGCCCATGAGATGAATTCAGCAACAATTACAGGTGCTATGCGTATATACGTGTAACATTATATTTGTGTGTCTATAATTACAGTTCGTCGCGATTGGGAAGATTTCAACGAAAGCTATGCAATGGAGGGAAATGAGATTGAGAGCGAGGACGACACAGAGTCCCTGAGCAGTAAAAATTCACTGAATTTCGTGCCAGAAAGTGATAAATGGGTATGCATATATACACTTGTATTGAACACGTTCTTCATATGTAAGACTATTTCGAATGAAACAATTTGTTTTTTCACTTTCCACCGATGAAGCAGTTCAGGGCAGATATAGCAAAGAATCATGGAATTCGATATTAAAAAAAAATTAGGGAAATTCCTATGTTAAATCAATGGAAAAAATGCTCGGCGCCAGCTCAAAAAAAATTATTTCTGCATCTGCTTCGGTGCAAATTCTTTCTATATCTGCCCCGAACTGCTTCATTGGTGGGAAGTAAAAAAACAAAATCTTTGTTTCATTTCAAACAGTCTAATGTATATTATGCTTGTATATAATTTCCTACCACGTATTACTATAGAATGATACATATAACACATCTGATTCAGTTTCAACATGTGACAGATTTTCACTTCGGAGACATGAATCGCGTTAAAATTGCGGAAGAAAATGAAGAGGAACGTTATTTTGGCGGTACGCGAGAAGGTGGAGTAAATGAAGGCTATTTTAATTTTTATAGCAGAAGGATTTGAAGATATATGCGAATGAAGAGATAAGATATAGAGAAGACAGTTGCATGAAGTGATGATGTACAGTAATGTTCATTAATGGGTTTGCGGTGGCTAACTGTTTTTTTCGGACTTTTATACGCGCGCCTCGCAGGTAACCGTGCTGTTCAATGAGTTGTCGTATACCTGGGAATCGCTTACGTACAGCGAGTGTGTCACCGGGGTAGGGGTTTACCCTCGCTCATGCGAGACAGAGCTATTTTGCACTATGAACAATAGGGATTACCTCTGGTCCGTGACAGCGAGGTGAACAAGGCTTGCTAATTAATGCCGTTTCTGTGTGCTCAAAAAGAAAATAGTTTGTCAATAATTACGGTAGAACCTCGTTTATACGGCATTCGATCAACCGAGTCTCCGCGTTATCCGAAACAGCGGACTCATCCGAGCACTCGATATTAACAGAGGTATATGCTCGAATAATACGGAAAAACTCCAATGAAACGAATAGAGCCGCTATGCCTATGTTGTACGCTTGAAGTATCCTGAGTTCGGTACTATGCTGCTTATAGATATGTAAATACTTTTGTGATTAAATTTCATTTTACCGTTTCTAGTACAAAAAAAAAAAAAAAAAAAAAAAAAAAAACTCCTTCTGTGTTATCCGAGTTTTCCTTCATCCGTGGTACCTCCTCCTCGCATTACATCGGATAAACGAGGTTCTACTGTACCTACTTCGTAGGTTTTACTAGACGCCTTGAGACAATAGAGCACCGAAAACAGTCATGGGCGGCTAAAGGGTAAAACCATCGTCCACCCAACCCCTCCAACCTCTTGTGGGTGGTGGTGGTGGAACTGACCGATAGGCTGCATAAAGAGGAGTGTCAAATGCAAACTTGTACCAGAACTGTAAACTCCTCAGAGCCGAAAACTTCGTTCGTTCTTTGAAGTGCATTTTGGATTTTTACTTCGGTTTTTTTTACCTATTTTTACTACGTGAAAATGTCGGGAACAGTAGCCGGAATCAGGAGAGCCTCCTTGGCGGTGTTGCGGCACCTGATCCGCCACCACTCGGTTATCGTTAACAGGCGGATAGCAGCCCTTATAAAAGTTATACCGCGTACAACCGATGTCGAGGCGTTATTGATGATGTTCCGCCAAATAATAAATCTGTGTTCGGTGGAAGTGCTCGCCACGATTCACCGCGGAAACTGTTTAAGTGGCAGCTTAGACTGCATGCGAGTGATGGTGGATCAGGTGCGCTTTTGGAGGGCCGAGGAAGATGCGTTGATGCAGCCGTTCCTCCAAAGCGTCAGAGTTTTAGAGGAGGAGGCTCGTTCCGCTGTCCCCGGTAAGTAAAAATCAGCTAATTGACTTTCATATTATACTACGACGATGTTATAATCGTATCTCATCTAGATCTGTTATTTCCAGAGCTAGCTATGTTCCGGCAGGGGAGTGTTGATGATGGGATGCTTCTCGAGGCGGCCAAGGCGTATGATCTGTCAGTGACTAGCAATGGAGCTGCTTCCACCTGTAAGTGCCTCTTTCGCGTTAAAAATTCCTTGTTCGTATCTCAGAGCTGGGTATAATAACAGAATCATAATCTTGTAGCGAGCGCGGAAACGGTCGCAGGTGATTGCGTGGCGGACATGACGGTCACGCGTGCGGTATCCGGTGAGCCTCTCCTGCTACACCGATCAGCATCCCAGGGTGGAATCCCGGCGGGTAGCGAGGAGGAAAGCGAGACGATCGAGCGTCTCTCCCAGGTCTCGATCATCGAAGTGACGGATTCGCCGATACCAGCGTCGCAGAGCGAAACGGAGCGTTCACGGGTTCGGGTTATCGAAGAATCCGAATCGGACGAGTCATTGCCCGCTTCCCCCGTCTTTAGCTCTGTAGAAGGTAGGTAATAATAATTTCGTAACCTTGGCTAACGATGTTATTGCGAGGTCGCTTATTATGATAGGCTTTATAAATGTTTCTTAACCTCTTATTTTCTACATTTTATCTCATAACAGCGGTGAAAAATGAACCGTGGGAGCAAGATGGCCAGGTATGGGATCTCTCACCACCCGCCGATCCCGAAGTCTTTAGCCAGCTGCAGGAACGTAGGTATTCTTAACTTTGTTGTAATCGGGATCCTGAGATCTTTCATACAACTACAATTTATTTAAAGGTTCGTTGTCGAATTAAGAGTTGGAACTCAGTCGTACAAAGTAATTCAAGTTTATTTAATATATGAAGTTTTACAAAGGCTTTACTAATTTCGAACTAATCTCTATATAATGTGTCTTGCTTCTGGTCGCGATGTTCTGACGACGGGCGTCTCGTCTGCCTGCCTTTTAACGACTCTTTTGGTGCTGCGTCTGCACATTGCTATGTATTTCGCCATACGATCGAGTCGTTGCCCTGCTATACCACGATTAGCGCATTCTTGTATTTCGCTGAACGATAGAGTCATTGCCCTGCTATACCGGATATGAGGTGTCCAATAGCTTGGTATTCGAATTGCAACAACTTTGAATAATAATTCTCCAGTTCCTTCTTCCCGATCATCTCTGCAAAATCCTTCTCAATCTGTAACAGCGGCTGCAATAGAGAACTAGGCTGAGTAGTATCAAATCTCCATGGTTGCAAACACCAGCTCGGAAGTTATCCGGGAAAATCTTCCATCGGATTTCGATTCGTTGGAGACTTTAATAATATCATCCCCACGTGGGGAACTTCCTGCAGGATTTCTCCCAGCTTCCGAGGAAGAGTAGTTCTGATTGTACTCCTTACTCTAGCGCATAGTTTGATGTATATCGTTTCAACGAGAAAAGATAATTTAACGTTTTTACTCGATCTCCGCAGGTGCTCAACCAACCCTTAGGGTTCGCTCGTCTAGCTGGCTATTCGTAGTGAACAACGGCGCCAGTACCTCGAGGACGCAGACGGGCGGGGCTTCGTCGACGAACACCAGTACTTGTGTGGCTGATCCTCCCGCTGACGAGGCTGAGCAGCAGGATGAAAACATCGACGAAGACGACGAATGGGTGGAGCAGGCAGAGGTGGGACACCGATTCCAAATTACGCAGCGGGTAAATCGCCGATACCAGCGTTTCGGTCTAGGAGGGTGCCAGGTAACCGTAAGAATCGGTGTTCCACCCGAATCTGCGAATCCAATCGCCTGGTTAGAAGAGGCCTTCCGCGAGCTTTACAAATATTTCTCCTCGCTCTGCATACCAAACGATATCATGGGTATTAGTTTTATCACAGAGGGTTTCACAAGGGGTTCTGCGGGGTTAAGCTTTCGACTAGCTCGCGATTTTCGCTTTGAGGATTTATGGGAACTTGTATTTCGGGTTACACAGAGCGCGAGTGAATTTTCAATCGATCAGCCGTTCACGATAAACATAACAACTATTGCTGTTCCGACAGGTCAGGGAAGACGCTTAGCCCTGAACGGGGAGCAACTAGTTGGTAAACGCTCTATCCTGACTATAACGAACAGTGATAATTTATGTTTACCGAGGGCGTTGTTCGTCGCTGGAGTGCATGCGAGGAGAGGTTCTGTACGGGATGGACCCTTCCAGGCGGAGTGGAGCAGGGCTAGGGCGTCAGGGAAAAAATACCAGACTAAGAAAGCTCGTCAGCTGGTAGTAGAAGCGGGTGTCATCATACCCGAGGAGGGTTGCGGTATCGAGGAAGTTGCGCAGTTTCAGCAATATTTGGCACGGGAAGGGAATGCAATTCTAGTTTACAACAGCGAGACGATAGGTAAAGGCGGCCGGCCGCTTTTCAACGGAGAGGATATTGTGCTGGGTATGGGCTACCGCGGTCCAGTACTTAGACTGAATGTTCTTTATTATCCGCGTCTTGGTCACTATGACACTATTTTAAACATGAGAGGAGCCGCGGCCTCTGATTTCTTTTGCCAGCCGTGTAATGTGGCCTACGCTTACGGTAACGAGCACAGGTGCTCAAACAGATGCAATCGCTGTCTCTCGACCCCTGCATGTGACCGGGGAGTTGCAAAAGTCGAGTGTGAGCTGTGTAATCGCGATTTTTACGGGGCAGAGTGTTGTAGACAACACACTCTGCAGGGCTCGTTTAGCGGTAAACGAACGGTCTGTAGTACCTTACGGGTATGTGGAACCTGTGATATCTTCACGGATATTTCGAAGGAAAAGCATATCTGCGGGTGGACATACTGCAGGACCTGCCGCTCGAGCCAAGAAATTAATCATCGCTGTTACATGAGGCCTGTAAAGCGGAACACGGAGGAGGTAGCTAATCACATTTTCATTTTTTACGACTTTGAGACACGACAGGACGAGACTGTAGACGGTGACGAGACGATAAATATACACGTGCTAAATTTGTGTATTGCGCAACGGACCTGTGCACGTTGTCTAGCCGCCAGTATTACCGACCCCTGCCTCGGGTGTGGTGCGCAACGCGAGTTTGTTTTTAGGGATGACCCGCACGGAAAAAAAGAAACAGCGAAAACCACAGTGCAAACTGCATGAAAAACAGGGCGACCTATTTGATTTTACAGCGCAACAGAGTAATTTAGGTAATTTCCTAGAAAAATGACGACTTTTCCTGTGCACACTGAGATTTTGACAGTGTACACTGGTTTATTTACAGTTCAGTGTTGTAAATACATCCGTTTTCGCAGTAAAAAAAATCAACTGTGGAATTCACATAATACCGCTGGTTTTTTTCTTGTACACCAACTGCGGAAGTTACAGTTTGCACTGTAATAGATACAGAGTGATATATTTAATTTTACAGCGTGGCACAGTCATTACAGTCTTTTTCGACAGTTTATGACTTCATCTGTGCACACTGAGATTTTGACAGTGTGCACTGGCTTATTTACAGTTCAGTATTGTAAATACATCAGTGTCATAAAAAAAATTACAGTGTGACATTGTAAATTTTATCGAGTGTTCGGCTATATAGTGAAATATCATCGTACAACATGAATATGTTCCATGGAAATAAACATAGTCAGGTAAGTTTTGACTACGTTCACACCTTACAAAACAAATTGTCATTTGTTACGTTTGAAGACGCTATCAATTGATGAGATTTAATCAATCAGTATTAACTAATTATTAATGATTAATAAATAATAGTGATGACTCTGCCGTAAGTATAAACACTTTAAGCGTGCGATTCTCGATGGGTGTACCTAAACTTTTGGCCGGTAGTGTACATGATACATTTTTTGTAACACACGCATGATTATCGCTTTTTTTGCAACTAAAAATTATGGCGTAAAATCGACGTTTATGTTTATTTATTTTATTTATCGACGAAATATTCTATATCATTTTTCCTATGGGTTAGTTAAAGATTAAAAGAATCATTGGGAATGTTAAATAAATATCTGTTAAATATGCAACATAAAAAAACGGAATCTATAAAAAAAATTCAACAATGCAAGAATCGAGGCAATAATTGCTGTTTTTATTTTTTGAAATAATAAATTATCAACCGTTTCAGAATTTCACTGGATAAAAACATTTAAAAAAGAACTCCAAGATTGTCGAATTATAATGTCTACGAAATCAACCGATATCTGCGGTGGGTATGATTCAACAATGCCTTATTGGATACCAGTCCCAACTGCTGTACGTGGTTATGTTTTTATTTTACACACATTTTTTATTTTCTTTTTTATCCAAAAACATTTTCTTGTGTGTCTGATATAATTGTACATTTTATTCCTGAAGGTTGCGGACACCGATTATGTACTGTAACATTGCATGTTACGACAGGCTCCTCACCCCTTAAACGACTTTAGCGGAGTGTATGACGATGAGAGAATGAGTAGATAGACCCCGAGGTCCGATAATATTTCCGAGAGGCGACCGTGACCGACTAAAGACTGTTGAGCATATTATTTATTCTTTTTTTTTTGTACGACGTTTCTCTAACATGTGGGAGACGAGGCCCAGCCCACGGCTAAAAGACCATGATACAGACCCGCCACGACCAACGCACGACGTTCAAGTATCGACTGTTTGGATACTACTCGACGAACGCCACATAAAAGCTCCGGAGGATAGTAGTGGCCACGCTACCTCCCGCTATTAAACGAGAGGACACAGGGGAGTGCCAAGGGCATTCTACAACGTGGGATATCGGTGGTGGAGGAGATTCCCGCCACCACGAAGAGCCTACGACCCGTGAGCCTCCGACGTAGCGAGCTAGAATCACCGTGGCGAACTTCGAATTGCGCGCGTAGCGATAACAGGTCGCCATATTTGAGGATCCTACGGTCGATACAAAAATCGATATTTGGCCGTAACACGAGGGCGCTGATTGCCGGCGCCATGCGGTCTAGACACTCTGCGTTAGACTAGCGTCTTTAACACTTGTGTGTCTTGCGTATTGGCGACTTTTTCGTAAAGAATCCTTTTGCATTTTAGCCCCGTGGGCCGTTTAGTTTTTTTTTTTGATTGTTCTGGTGTGGTTGTGTGTGAAAGGCTCGTCGAGAACTTCCCCGAGGGAACAACTAGACGAACCATGGTGTTCGAGACCGAGAAAGCCTCGTTTCTCAGGTGGCTGGAAGACGGTAAGCGTTAGCCATTCTTACCCATGCTAATTTGAATTCGGCAACGGCCGTCAGCCATATTGCCATTGAGCAAGCCACGAGGCTAATTAATATTCTTGGAATCGAATCAAACCGATCTCCGAAGGGTAGGCCGTCACCAGTGTCCCCGTGTAGTAGAGATTATCGTTCGAGTCATTAATTTATAGAGAAGTATTGAATACTTTGTAGTTTGTTAAGTTCGGGTGTGCTACCTGTCGCACACGAGTGCGACAGAGATAGTCCTAGTCAGTCACTGTCGCTCTCTCTTCCTCCTGTGGGGAGAGACACAGCTAGTTATTGTTTAGATTTCGAGTCTTTGGTTTTCGGGTTCGAGTCAGTAAATAATTCTAATTAAATATTTGTCGCGTTATTCGCAGAGTTAGGTTAAGTTAGTTTTAGTAAGCTCTTGTAAATATTACTTCTTTGATCACTTCCATATTTTCTATTCTTTGATAAGAGCCGAAGGCTCACCCATTGTAAATAATAGCCTGTTAATCAGTTGTAAGTTCTACTCGTGGAGCCTATTTAGCGTTTTAGCTGAGATATTGTCCCACGAGGACCTAGTTTGTCGAGTTATTTAATTTTTGCATGATTTTTCGTTGTTATTGCTATCCCACGTGGAAGCTAGTAGCTTATTAGATATTGTAAAGCTCGTCAAACGTGGCCAGGTCGCCTATACACGGCCGGTGGCCGTCATATATCCGAGGGAATTAATCCCTGATCGTTAAGGGGGGGGGGGGGGGGGGGGGGGGGGGATACCGGATGTGTTACCGACACCGCCTATATCTCCGAAACGGGGCTATCAATTGACTTGTCCTTGCGGCAGTCGATGTTTGACGAGTAATGGGTTCGAACTGGTACGTTTGATCGGATGAAATCGGATTTTTTTTTTTTTTTTTTTATCGAAAAGCGTGGTCGTGCCATTTATTTCGACTTATATCAAAGCCTACGGATCGAAAATGCAAAATCGGCTTCCTGAGCCCGATTCTGTATGGCATTCCGAACACAACCATCCAAAAACATCTTTGGTTTCGACCACGATGAAGAAACCACATCTAATCTACGTTTTTGTGGTAATTTTCGCGATTGTCAAGGGCCGTGAGCGAAAATGGCCGCTCACGGCTGTTGATATGATGTGGTGGTTCGCAGAACGCCCGTGAGATGTCGCCGCACGCTCATTTAAGCTTCTCCTTTTACCACCGCTGTTACGTTGGTACACCTGGTACCACGTGACTCGACCCGCAGTCAGAGGTGATTTGAAGACTAACAATACGTATATTTACAATATAATACTTTTCAACGATTTCTCCAACATCTCGGTAAGTGAAAATATATAATCAATCCGAAATTGAGCATTTTGTTCATTTATTTCCGTTATTCCATCATTTTCCATGGTTTTTCTATACCTATATATATATATAAAATATCATGTGAATAGTTGTACTGCATATCATATATAATTTTATATTATACGTTCCTCGCATTATACAGCTATCCATTATATACAATTATATAAAAATACATAAAATATATGGTTTATACATATTATACGACGATGGTTAGTAGAATATTAGTATCTATAGATTCGTTTGAAATAAGTGTAAAAAAAAATCTGTTACAAAAGTCTGCTCTCCTTTTCAACCATGAATTACCCATACCCGATTCGCCAATAAAATTGTTTTTTTTTTTTCTTTTATACAAATACTTGTCATTTTTTTGCAAGTTTGCTGAACACTTGAAAAATCTGAAATACAGCATAACCAATCAGGGTGTACATGAAATTCTCATTTCCAGATACCAGGCATTTTCCATCAGTTGCCGTAGACCAGTGTTGCGAGTTTCTAATTACATTTTCAATGGAATTACTCATTTCATCACACATTACTTTGGTAATGAGTAATTAAACTTCATTTATCTATAGATACTAATATTCTACTAACCATCGTCGTATAATATGTATAAACCATATATTTTATGTATTTTTATATAATTGTATACAGGGCGACCCAGGTTGAGCGCACCATATTTGGTGGGTGTACTCCTCCCGAAAATCTAAGACTAAAGTTCCTTTACCAAAACTCCCAGGGTCTAATAATTCAGGAGCTACAGGAGATCTTAGTCGACCAATCAGAGGGCTCATGATGGACCAAGACAGGGCCGGTTCAAGAGTGTAAGGCGAGCAGTGCCCGCGTCGGATCAATTTAGGTGGTTCGCTAAGTATTTCTCGTAGTCCAGGTCCTCGGCTTCGTAGTTCTCGTAGTCCAGGTCGATCGCTAAGTATTTCTCGTAGTGCAGGTAGTTCGCTAAGTATTTCTCGTAGTCTAGGTCCTCGGCTTCGTAGTTCTCGTGGTCCAGGTCGTTCGCTAAGTATTTCTCGTAGTCCAGGTCCTCGGCTTCGTAGTTCTCGCTGTCCAGGTCCTCGGCTTCGTAGTTCTTGTAGTCCAGGTCCTCGGTTTCGTAGTTCTCGTAGTCCAGGTCGTTCGCTAAGTATTTCTCGTAGTCCAGATCGTTGGCTAGGTATTTCTCGTAGAAATACTCAGCGTACGACCTGGACTACGAGAACTACGAAGCCGACCCGCACGAAAAAATATGTATGTGAGATATATAGCGAAATATATTCAATATATACAATACAAATATACCATATATATGTGCGGCAAAATAAATATATGTGATATATATTGTAAATTCTCTATATATTTCGAATATTAATCGGTTATATTTTCCGCATATATTTTTCTTATATTTTATCAAATATATCCTGAGAACCCTGCATAAAATGCCGGATAAGAATCCGGAGTCCAAATTCTATACGGCCCGATACGGCAAAGTGTTGTATTTTGAATGCCAATTCCTTACGGTTTTATGCCATTCTATTCGGACGCCCCTTCGGTGTCGCTATCCGGGTCTATGCGTGACAGAACCGCGATTTTTAAAAATATCGGTACGCCTCTTAGTAGATAGGGTGCAGTATGGCTCCTATTTTATTGCCCCCCATAAAACGGCCCCCCGCTGGGAGGGGGGGAGGGGGGGGTCGCCGGTCCTTGCCGCCGCCATTTTTTTTTTTTTTTTTTTTTTTTCCCCAAAAGTAGACCAACCTATGGATTCAGCCCTAAGTAAGTTTTTATATTGTAACCTAGGTGAACTCTGTCGATTCTAGTCTAAGTTCTAATTCGCTGGTCTGGTATATAGGGTAAGGTGGTGCAGGAGTGCGCACTTTCGCATACTTCATTTTATAGGAATAATTCAAGAGATTTTAGGGATGATGGCATATTTTATTTAACTTCTTTGGTTATCTAGGTAACGAAAAAAAAATAATTAATCAACTTAAAAGTAACGCTTTATGCAGAAATTGAAAAAAGATCAGCCGCCGTAATGCGCTTTTTTGCACAAGCAACGAGGACAAGAGTGCGCAGTAAGGTGGGTGGGAGGTGATATGGCTGAATGCAAGGTCAATCGCAAGAATTCCTTCTTTGGAATTTTGGAAAAAATATATGCTTCAATAGAAGAATTGATAATTGAAAAAAAAAAAGTTACAGAGTTTAATTCCGATTTTGGAGATATAAGGGGGGTATTTGATCGTGACAATCGAACGTTTTGTAAGGGAGAGGGGTTCAAGGGTTGTGACTTACTTGGACAACAGGGGGTGGGGGTGGGGGGGTCAAAAAGTCATGAAAATTCACGAAGTACCCGCGCACTCTTGCACACTTTGGCACTGCGCACTCTTGCACTATCCGGACTGAACAATTTTGAAACGTCCCTACTGCCATCCATTGAGATGAATATCCAAATCACTTGGGTGGCAACTAGTCCAATAATAACCCCACCAGAATAAATAAAAAAAAGTAGCTTATCTTTCCAATCTTTCTTACAATCCTGGTTACAAAAGTCATAAATATTAGATCACACGGGTCAAAAATCACTTTTTCTCGTCTAAATCTTTCAAAATTGGATGAAAACACGCGGATTTTTTTGATGGTACACTTGAGACGTCAGTGGACTGTTAAAAACTAAAACCAGCCCCAAAATACTGTTCTGTGATTAAATAATGGCACTGCGTACTCTTGTCGACTGCGCGCTCTTGCACCACCTTACCCTATATAGATATAGAGACCCATGCCTCTCTTTGCTTCGGCAGTATGGGTCCGTTTCTTTGGTCAGGTATATATAGATATAGTCCCATGGTTATTTTGCTTCGGCAGTATGGGTCCGTTTCTTTGGTCAGGTATATATAGATATAGTCCCATGGTTATTTTGCTTCGGCAGTATGGATCCGTCGCTTCCGCTAAATATATATATATATTTCGGTTTATTACTAGGGGATGCAGGTATGAGGGTTACCGTCTTTCGAAGGTAGGGATTATGACGGGACAGTCTGCGGACTCGGAGGTGACCATGGTTATGATTCATGAAAAAGGGACACTTGTTTATGGTTTCAGCTCGTGTTTATTCATGCAGATAAATTCAAATACAGACAACATAGGTTTAAATCTAACTAAAACGAGCGATATATCGCTAATTGAATATTGTATAATAATGAAATCAGATTATTACTTATAGCGAACAGGAAATAGATATAAGAATCCTATTTTTTTAAAACCCTGGTACACTTTAAAACACTTTGAATCTCCTCGGCAAGAGCACGGGGGCACAAGACCTTTATTTCGAGCATGGTCAGTTTGAAATAGTTTTTCACAAAACTTGCTTTGACGGCATTCTTGATGATCCCTAACGTCTCGTCGAATTTCGTTGACACCAGATCCAGGTACTGCTCGAGCGGTGCGTCCAAGAGGTCGCGGGAGTTGGCTAGCGAGGCGAGTTCTTTAACCAATTCGTTTTTACACAGATTCGTTGTAGAAGAGCGATTCGAGAGAGTGGTCAGATACTCGGTAATGCAGGGTGCAACACCCACAAGACCTTCAAATGTCGCCTGCTGCATCAGGATACCGGGGGCTGATGTTGATTTCGACTTCTTAGGCAAGGGCTCGTCCCGCTCGTGTTCGCGCCATAATCCCTCTGGCTCTGTCAAAACAATTGTTTTCAACCCGAAAGAGGTTGTAAACGCTATGTGTGATCCGCCCAGGTCCAGTGGTTCGTTCTTTGAGCCTTCTTCATGGGTACACTCCGCAGATTCGAAGTATGCAGAGATGTTTTCGAAATTCCTTTTTAAATTCAGCCATGTCGGCATTCGCAGGGTAACACAGTTAACACCAGTTCCGTTAAATTGTACAACAGGTTCAAAGTTGTAATCACTGGTTAATTTATACCCGACCAACGCCGTTTTAGAGAAGGAATTATTCAATCCATACGCAGTTGACTGTAGTAGTGCTCTACGTTCTCTCAGCCGTTTAGAGGATGTCCCGGTGGGGTCGGTGCTTCCGAGCAGGGATACGTTAGCAGCCATGATTATTACACGTTACGTAGCACACAGGATCAGAGATGTTTGCCTCTCGAAGTTCGAGATGTTTTTGGGTAACGGACGAGAAAATAGGGTCTTATTTGAAGGGTTTCCACCTCCAGGCTCCAGTACGAACCCGCTGGGCCGGAGAGTGGTGGTAGTTTTTCCGACGGTTTCCTCCGGTTCCGAGGTCTGATCTGCGGTCTCAGCTTTCCGAAAGAAGGTACTCCGACAAGTCCTATCCTGCCAGAGAGCCTCCCGAGAATCTGAAACAAGTCCTATCCTGCCAGAGAGTCTCCAGAGAATACTTGTCTTGACAATACCATCCCAGGTACAGAAAGTAGGATTTTGGGCCGATCGTAAAATAGGTACTTTGCAGAATAGCGAGAGCGGAGGCCTTCTGGGGCAATAAAATGCAATTACCGTTGAATACTCCGTGTGTTTGACGGATTTCGAGAATTCTGGCCGGGTAAAAAAAAAGGTCTAGACATAGCTGATCCCTATAGTACCGAAGAACAAACCGGGAAAGCTACGACGACAAGTCCAGTCCTGTCTGCGACCCGCTCGGGTTACCGTATTCTAGCAATCTTATCCCAGCCATAAAAAATGTGGCGAACTGCCCCTAGACACCGTGTTGTACAGAACAGTGTGGAGTAAGCGAGTCCATCCTTAGACAATGAAACGTAATTAGACTCTGGATAACCAACGCCTGTTTATGACCTTTTCAAAATTTCGACTGATTGAAAAAAGAGTCCACCCTTGGACAATAAAATGTAATTAGTCTCTGAGTAACCAACGCCTGTTTATGACCTTTTCAAAACTTCAACTGATTGAAAAAAAAAGGTCTAGCGTACAACTAACCCCCCATCGTGTCGAAAAAGAAACTCGCCACTATAAGCAAGAAGGTCTCAGTGTGCAAGTCTCGTCGTGTTTAATAAACATGCATAGACAAGTCGCTAGGTGAAAAGAAGGATACAGTTTATAACTATCCTGCAATGGTTTGGCTGGAGTTTTATACGCTCGCCTCACAGGTAACCGCGCTGTTCAATGAAGTGTCGCATACCTGGGAATCGCCTACGTACAGAGAGTGTGTCACGGGGGTAGGGGTTTACTCTCGCCCATGCGAGACAGAACTATTTTGCACTATGAACAATAGGGATTACCCCTGGGCCGTGGCACCGAGGTGTTCAAGGCTTGCTAATTAAAGCCATTTCTATGTACTCAAAAAAGAGAATAGCTTGTAAATGATTACAGTAGAACCTCGATTATTAGGCCTTCGATCAACCGAGTCGCCGTGTTACCCGAGGCAGCGGACTCATCCGAGCACTCCACATTAACAGAGGTATATGCTCGGAAAATACGGAAAAACTCGGATAAAACCGATAAACCCGCTATACCTATGTTGTACGCGCGGAGTATCTTGAGTTCGTTGCTATGACGGTTATAGTTATGTAAATACTTTCGTGATTACATTTCATTCTACCCTTTCAAATACAAAAAAAAAAAATGATTGAAATTTTCGAATTTTTTTCTTCTTCTGTGTTATCCAAGTTTTCGCTCAGTCGAGGTACCTCCTCCTCGCATTACCTCGGATAAACGAGGTTCTACTGTACTTACTTCGTAGGTTTTACTAGGCCACCTTAGTCACGATCGAGACAATAGAGCGCAGAAAACAGTTAAGGGTAGCTAAGGGGTAAAACCGTCGACCACCCACTCCCTCCAACTGCTTGTGGGTGGTGGTGGTGGTGGAACTGACCGATAGGTTGCATAAAGAGGAGTGACAAATGTGAACTTGTACCAGAACTGTAAACTCCTTAGAGCCGAAAACTTCGTTCGTTCTTTGAAGTGTATTTTGGATTTTTACATTGGTTTTTTTTACTTATTTTTCCTGCTGGAAAATGTCGCGAACCGTAGCCGGGATCAGGAGAGCTGCCTTGGCGGTGCTGCGGCACCTGATCAGGCACCACTCGACTATCGTACACAGGCGGATAGCACCCCTTATAAAAGTTATACCGCGTACAAGTGATGTCGCAGAGTTACTAATGATCTTCCGTCAGATAATAACTGTGTGTTCGGTGGAAGTGATGGCCACGATTCACCGTGCAAACTGTTTAAGTGGCAACTTAGATTGCATGCGAGTGATGGTGGATCAGGTGCGATTTTGGAGGGCCGAGGAAGATCCGATGATACAGCCGTTTCTCCAAAGCGTCAGAGTTTTAGAGGAGGCTCGTTCCGCGGTCCCTGGTAAGTAAAAATCAGCTAATTTACTTTCATGTTACGCTACGACGTTGTTATATTCGTATCTCATCTAGATCTGTCATTTCCAGAGCTAGCCATGTTCCGGCAGGGGGGTGTTGATGATGGGATGCTTCTCGAGGCGGCCGAGGCATTTGACCTGTCAGAGGCTAGCAGTGGAGCTGCTTCCTCCTGTAAGTGGCTCTTTCGCGTTAAAAATTCCTTGTCCGTATCTCGGAGCTGTGTATAATAACAGAATCATAATATTGTAGCGAGCGCGGAAAAGGTCGCAAGTGATGGCGTGGCGGACACGACAGTCACGCGTGCGGTATCCGCTGAGCCTCTCCTGCTACACCACTCAGTATCCCAGGGTGGAATCCCGGCGGGTAGCGAGGAGGAAAGCGAAACGATCGAGCGTCTCTCCCAGGTCTCGATCATCGAAGTGACGGATTCGCCGATACCAGCCTCGCAGAGAGAAACGGAGCGTTCACGGGCCCGGATTATCGAAGAATCCGAGTCGGACGAGTCATTGCCCGCTTCCCCCGTCTTTAGCTCTGAAGAAGGTGAGTAATAATAATTTCGTAACCTTGGCTAACGATTTTATTGCGAGGTCGCTTATTCTGATGGGCTTTCTAGAAGTTTCTTAACCTCTTATTTTCTACATTTTATCTCATAACAGCAGTGAGGAATGAACCGTGGGAGCAGGATGGTCAGGTATGGGATCTCTTACCACCCGTCGATCCCGAAGTCTTTAGCCAGCTGCAGGAACGTAGGTATTCTTAACTTTGAATAATAATTCTCCAGTTCCTTTTTCCTGATCATCTCTGCAAAATCCTTCTCAATCTGTAACAGCGGCTGCAATTGAGAACTCTGCTGAGGAGTATCAAATCTCCATGATAGCAAACACCAGCTCGGAAGTTATCCGGGAAAATCTTCCATCGGATTTCGATTCGTTGGAGACTTTAATAATACCATCCCCGCGTGGGGAACTTCCTGCAGGATTTCTTCCAGCTTCCGAGGAAGAGTAGTTCTGATTGTACGCCTCCTTACTCTAGCGCATAGTTTGATGTATATTGTTTCAACGAGAAAAAATAATTTAACGTTTTTACTCAATCTCCGCAGGTGCTCAACCAACCCTTAGGGTTCGCTCGTCTAGCTGGCTATTCGGGGTGAACAACGGCGCCAGTACCTCGAGGTCGCAGACGGGCGGAGCTTCGTCGACGAACATCGGTACCTGTGTGGCTGATCCTCCCGCTGACGAGGCTGAGCACCAGGATGAAAACATCGATGAAGACGACGAAAGGGTGGAGCAGGCAGAGGTGGGACACCGATTCCAAATCACGCAGCGGATAAATCGCCGCTACCAGCGTTTCGGTCTTGGAGGGTGCCAGGTAACCGTAAGAATCGGTGTTCCACCCGAATCTGCGAATCCAATCGCCTGGCTAGAAGAGGCCTTCCGCGAGCTTTACAGATATTTCTCCTCGCTCTGCACTCCAAACGATATCATGGGCATTAGTTTCATCACAGAGGGTTTCACGAGGGGTTCTGCGGGGTTAAGCTTTCGGCCGGCTCGCGATTTTCGCTTTGAGGATTTGTGGGGACTTGTATTTCGAGTTACACAGAGCGCGAGTGAGTTCTCAATTGATCAGCCGTTCACAGTAAACATAACAACTATTGCTGTTCCGGCAGGTCAGGGAAGACGCTTAGCCCTGAACGGGGAGCAACTAGTTGGTAAACGCTCTATCCTGACTATAACGAACAGTGATAATTTATGTTTACCGAGGGCGTTGTTCGTCGCTGGAGTGCATGCGAGGAGAGGTTCTGTACGGGATGGACCCTTACAGGCGGAGTGGAACAGGGCTAGGGCGTCAGGGAAAAAATACCAGACTGAGAAAGCTCGTCAGCTGGTAGTAGAAGCGGGTGTCATCATACCCGAGGAGGGTTGCGATATCGAGGAAGTTGCGCAGTTTCAGCAGTATTTGGCACGGGAAGGGTTTGCAATTCTAGTTTACAACAGCGAGACGATAGGTAAAGGCGGCCGGCCGCTTTTTAACGGAGAGGATATTGTGCTGGGTATGGGCTACCGCGGTCCAGTACTTAGACTGAATGTTCTTTATTATCCGCGTCTTGGTCACTATGATACTATTTTGAACATGAGAGGAGCCGCGGCCTCTGATTTCTGTTGCCAGCCGTGTAATGTGGCCTACGCTCACGGTAACGAGCACAGGTGCTCAAACAGATGCAATCGCTGTCTCTCGACCCCTGCATGTGACCGGGGAGTTGCAAAAGTCGAGTGTGAGCTCTGTAATCGCGATTTTTACGGGGCAGAGTGTTGTAGACGACACACTCTGCAGGGCTCGTTTAGCGGTAAACGAACGGTCTGTAGTACCCTACGGGTATGTGGAACCTGCGATATCTTCACGGATATTTCGGAGGGAAAGCATATCTGCGGGTGGACATACTGCAGGACCTGCCGCTCGAGCCAAGAAATTAATCATCGCTGTTACATGAGGCCTGTAAAGCGGAACACGGAGGAGGTAGCTAATCACATTTTCATTTTTTACGACTTTGAGACACGACAGGACGAGACTGTAGACGGTGACGAGACGATAAATATACACGTGCTAAATTTGTGTATTGCGCAACGGACCTGTACACGTTGACTAGCCGCGAGTATTACCGACCCCTGCCTCGGGTGTGGTGCACAACGCGAGTTTGTTTTTAGGGATGACCCGGTCCGTGAATTGGTAGAACTCGCTGATAGGAAGGTCGAAGGCTACCGGAAGGTTATTTGCATCGCGCATAACGCAAAGGGTTTCGACGGGAAGTTTATTCTCCGTTACCTAGTGGAGAAAGGCGGTGTGGCTCCGCAGGTAATACTAAACGGTAGTAAAATAGTCTTGCTAGAGACATCCAATGTACGTTTTTTAGACTCTCTCGCCTACATGCCGATGGCTTTAGCCGCGTTCCCGAAGGCTTTTGGCCTACCAGAGGCCACGCAGAAGGGTGTATTCCCGCACCTCTTTAATATCCCGGCTTACCAGAGGTATGTGGGAGTATTACCTGCGGCTGAGTTTTACGCGCCAGACTCCATGACGGTAGAGGGTAGGGCCCGTTTCTACGCGTGGTATGAAGGGGCCGTGAGAGAAGGCTATGTTTTTGATTTTAGTAGGGAAATCGTTGAGTACTGCTGGTCAGACGTCACGATTTTACGGTTAGCCTGCCTAGCATTCCGTGATATATTTCTTCGTACCGGCGATGTCTGCCCGTTCACGGAGAGTACAACAATCGCCTCTGCATGTTCAATGCTATACCGGAAAAATTTCCTTCGCGATAACAGCATAGGGATTATTCCGCCCGCCGGCTACCGACTAGCCGATAAACAATCCTCCAAGGCCATCCAGTGGTTGGTCTGGAGGGAACATGAGATAGGTCAGGAGATCTTACACGCGGGTAGGGCTCGTGAGCAACGCGTGCTAGGACGTAGAGTAGACGGCTACTACCAGTCGGCGGACGGAACACGCCATGTATTAGAATTTCATGGTTGTTATTGGCACGGCTGTCCTCGCTGTTATCGCGTAAATAGGGATAAGGAAATTGTGGGTGGCGTGAAGATGGATAGGCGACTTGAGGAAACTCAGGCCAAGACGCGACGTATGCTCGCCCACGGTATCGCGGTAGAGGAAATGTGGGAGTGCGAGTTTTCAGGTTGAGTGGATGCAAGGGTAGAAGCGCGGGCACATCTCGAACGTAGCGGCTTTCTACCGAGTGTGGAGAATACCAAGCTGAACCCGCGTGATGCATTCTACGGTGGCCGGACGGGTAACACGTCGAGGTTTCGCGAGGTAGACCCCAGACTTGGTGAGGAGATCCGTTATGTGGATGTTTGCTCCCTATACCCTTACATCTGTAAAACCGGGAAATTCCCGTTGGGTCATCCCGTAGTACTAGTAGGCGAGGAATGCAAAAATCTGACCGGGGCCAGTGGAGTAGATCTGTTTAGAGTCGAGGGTTTGATTAAATGTAAAGTACTGCCGCCCCGGAATCTTTATCATCCGGTATTACCTCTGCGTATGCACGGCAAACTAATGTTCCCTCTCTGTAACTCATGTTGCCGAGACATGGAACAAGGTCCATGTCCTCACAACGACCTCCGTGAGAGGTATATAGGTGGGACATGGGTTTCAGACGAGGTGAAAAAGGCCGTGGCAATGGGTTATAGGGTGATATCGGTGTCAGAGATCTGGCAGTACGAGGTGACGGTGTTTGATCCCTCTACCCGGGAAGGCGGACATTTTGCTCAGTCTATTGATACTTTTTTGAAAATAAAACAGGAGGCTAGCGGCTGGCCCTCTGCCTGTAGTAGCGAAGAGAGCCGGTCTCGCTATATCGAAGAATACTCCCGGGTAGAGGGAATCAAACTGGATAAGATTAAAATAGAAAAAAATCCAGGGCTGCGTTCTGTGTCGAAGCTATGTCTCAATTCCTTTTGGGGTAAGTTTGGCCAGCGAGACAACCTCTCAAAAACCAGCGTAGTCAAGACCAGAGAGGAGCTGCTAGGTCTGGTGACAAGCCCGTCGATTCTGCTGGAGGACCTAGTAGCCGTGAACGATGACGTTCTGTACGCTCGCTGGTCATACAAGGACGAGAGCGTGGAGGCCTCGAGTCTTGCGAACGTGGTCATAGCTGCGTATACTACGGCACAGGCGCGGCTCAAATTGTATAGTTATTTGGAGAAACTGGATTGTAGGGTATTATATTATGACACGGACTCTGTCATCTACGTGCGGTCAGGTGCAGCCGGAGAGTACGAGCCGCCAGTAGGCAGTTTTCTGGGTGACCTGTTTTACGCTTTTATAGTAGTATGCCCGGATGGGAGGGAAATAGAAATTTGCAAGGTCAAGGGCATAACCCTCAATTATACGACGCGACTTAAAATAAATTTCAATTCTATACGGGAAATGGTGGTTGAGGAGGGGGAAAGTATCCATCTTAGCTATCGCGCGATCCGACGAACCGCAATGCATGATGTGGTGACTCGCGATCAGACAAAAACATGTCGTCCGGTTTTTGTCAAAAGACGTTGTTGCAGGGATAGTTTTGATACCCTCCCATACGGGCATACAGAGGCGTAACCGCCTCCATCCCTGGTCCGTATGTAACAATAACCGGAAGAAACCAGGAAACAGCACCCTACATCCAGTTTAGGTTTAAGTTAGTTTTTTACTGTATTTTAGATGTACAACTTTTGTAAATTTATCTTATAATTAGGACTTTAAGCTATTAGGAGTAGAATAATCTAGTCTAGTCTAGTATGTAATACTATACTATTGAGTGCCTGCTCTGTAAAAAATAAAAGTACTATTAGCAATAAGAAAATGTATGTACACCAGAACGGTTGAACATGGTCTAGTCTCTGCTCAGGTAATATGCACAGTATACATAATTAACGACAACTGTGGTCTTCATAATAAAAGAATCTATGAAGTAAAATCTATCAATTTCACTTGGTTAATCCTTCCCACATACACTCTGTTACCCGGATCTCGACCCTGAATAAAACTATTACGAAATTAACTATTATTTCTGTGTCTCTGTATACCTTTTATTATCACCTTCCTCGAAATACCTGTGACCAGGTTACAGAAAATGAGCCTAGATTGGAAATAGAGCCTGTTAAAACCATTTTATCTGTAAATGAAATAAGATAAATAAAAATATATTTAAAAATAAAATGAGTAGAATAAATCTCAAAATCTCGTTGATTTCAGTTAGTTGAATAGTCGCTGAGTTGTTACAAGGGCTAGCTTGACCTGGTCATGGTCGGCCAGCCGTCCGGTAAGTTTTCATCTTCCTTACGTTTTTAAATGCGCAAAATTAGCTAGCTTAAGCGCATAGTCTAGATGAGCGGCTCACACGCTGACTATAAGCTGATTACCGTCCGGAATGCCGAGTCTGTGAGCACGCCCGCTATTAGCTAAGAGACGGCGTGCACCGTGCCGCTATTAGCTAAGAGACGGTGTGCACCGCGCCGCTATTAGCTAAAAGATGGCGCGCACCGCGCCGCCGGGGAGGCCCCACCGCGGAATAGAAAATTTATTCTAGACGTATGTAGTAGCTTTTGTTATCCTGATTTCTCCATATCTCTCGGAGTATTCGTTGGGAAAGGTTCAGGTCTTAGTGTTCTATTCACGTCAGAAAATGGATACTCGCTGGAATCACCCGTTTTCCGCCATAATAGCCGGTCCCTCTGGATGTGGAAAATCAATCTTTGTTAAGAAGTTTCTGCGTCATATCGGCGAGATGTGCGATACTCGCTTCAGTCGTATAATCTGGTATTACGCCGAGCAGCAATCCCTCCATAGTACAGAAAACGGAGCCAGAGCAAGTCTTAGCGACATCGAGTATCGGGAAGGCCTTCCCCAAGAATCTGACTATGACTCGAACACGCTGCCCAAACTGCTTATAATAGATGATCTTATGCGAGAGGCCTCCGGTAATATAATAGTTGATCTTTTCACCAAGGGGTGTCATCATAAGAATCTAAGCGTGTTCTTCATCACACAGAACCTGTTTCATCAGGGACGCGGTCAACGCGATATTTCGCTCAACGCGAATTATATCATATTTTTCAAGAACCCGCGAGATCGCGCTCAGGTACAACATCTAGCTCGACAAGTCTGCCCGGAGGATCCACGATTTGTCCAGGAAGCCTACCACGATGCAACAGCTCGGCCACACGGTTATCTTTTACTTGATCTGAAACAAAGCACCCCCGAAAACTGTCGCTACCGTAGCAATATATTTCCCAGCGACAAACACCAGGATGTATATGTCCCGAGGAAAGATATAAAGTCACGCACTCAGCACGGTTTACCAGTCGTTCGTTTGTAATGTCACGCGTTGTACAAACGGTCGGGAGCGCGGGCTCCGTACAACGTGGGGGTGGTTCTAGGCGTGGTGCTGAGGCACGTAGACGATTCGGAAGTGCAAATACGCTGACTCTAAAGGCCCTGTGCAGTCTGAAACCGCAACAGAGACTAGCTTTACTACGCACTGCCGATAATACTCTCGTGAAAAATATATGTGAATGTGCTTTGAACACTGTGCGCGGTAACATCATACTCACTAAGCAGGAAAAAGCTCGACTAGGCAAACATAAACATCTTCTTCGTAAACTGGCTGCTAGCAAAGGAAGCTGGAAAAGCAAGAAAAAATTACTGGTTCAAAACGGTAGCGGGTTTCTGCCTATGCTAATAGCTCCCATTCTCGGGACACTTTTCACTCAGCTGTTCGGTCAATAATTACGAGAAGAACGATGGAGCATGCAAAGAAGATGGTACTAATACCGTCGGACACCGTAGAACGTTTTCAACGTGGTATAACCTCCTCGGCAGCAGCTTCCGCGGGTGACGCCGAGAACAGCGAACAGAGCACAAGTTCCCCAGCATCCCGACTCGATAGAGAGATGCGCGCTATTCTGAACTCTCCCGAGCTGGATGATGCAGCGAAATGGAAGCTTTATCAACAGCTATTACAGCGTTTCCTATATTTCGCCGAGGAGTCCAGAAAACCGCTACGCGTCGATCTTCACTCCGTTCCTGATAAAACTAATCCTGCGGAACTCTTACGAGGAAAAGAAGAAGAAAGCTCCGCTGACAAACAACAACGGATATCGAGAATTGCCTCGACAGTACCAAAAAAATACCAGTCGAAGGCGGAACTTCTCCTCAAGCATCTGGCGGAGTTCCCCTCACGTTTCTCCTGGGATAACCAAGGTGTCGTAAGCATAGACAACAAACCTCTCCCGGGTTCAAATATTGTCGATCTAGTTAACGACACCGTGCGTTCTAGAAAAAGCTTTCAACCGCATGGTAGACATGCGTACGCACGTCTTCTCCGGAGCATTAATATACCACGGGAATATGTCGGAAATCTTAATGTCTGGAAGAATGCTCAATCGACCTCACCACCGGCCGCAGTAACCCCTGTGACACAAAGTCAGGCTAAAGGTCACCGAGCAGCGCACAGATCCAGGAACAGCGGGACCAGTAGTGGCGATCATCCAGACAGGGAGCCGAGTGCCGGTTCTGGTAACACAGACGACGAAACCTTCTTTTCACCGTCGAAATTTCGACGAACGGAAGAAATACCCGGAAAATCACCACAGCACTCGCCGAAACAAGGCTGGCTGTCATTCGCATTACGAAAATGAGAGAGTTAGAACGGATATACTACGATCCCTCCCACCCAGCTGGTTATGCCGGGGCTAGGAAGTTGAGGAGGGCTGTTCGGAATGTGAAGGCTAGTGCCATAGAAAACTGGCTAGGTATTCAGGATCCCTATACTTTACACAAACCGGTACGACGAAAGTTCCAGAGACTGTGGTACAACGTTTCAAATATAGACGATCTCTGGGAAGCTGATTTGGTAGAACTTGGTTCTATAAAGGAGCATAATGACGATTCCCGTTACCTACTGGTTGTCATCGATGTTCTGAGTAAATTTGTATGGGTGATCCCTCTATATCGTAAATCGACCAGCGACGTAGCTGCTGGCTTCAAACAGATATTGTCTTCTACGGAGCGTCGACCGGTAACCCTACAGAGCGACAAGGGTGAAGAGTTCGTGGGTGGATCGTTCCAGAAACTCCTCACCGAGAATGATATACGTTTTCGCGTGACACGTAACCCTGATATAAAAGCGGCCGTTGTCGAGCGATTCAACCGTACTCTGAAGGAACGGATGTGGAGATATTTTACTCATAAAAACACCCACCGTTACATCGATATCCTGCAAAAGCTCGTTAGCTCGTATAACGACACCGTACACTCGAGTATCAAAATGGCTCCTTCTGCCGTGACCCTCTTCAACGCAGCGGAGGCACGCGCAAACATTCAACGTCACCATCAACCACGCATGGCACGGAAGCCAAAATTCGCCAAGGACGATCTTGTGCGTATAAGTAAGACGAAGGGTACCTTCGCGAAGGGATACGAGGCTAATTGGAGCGAGGAACTCTTCAAGATTCGACGAGTTGTAACAGGTTTACCGAACGTTTACGAATTAGAGGACCTTTCGGGAGAGGAAATCGACGGATATTTCTATGAACCTGAACTACAGCGCGTGACCAAGGACCTTGAAAACGCCGAGTTCCAAATTGATAAAATCATTCGCAGCAAGGGTCGGGGACCCAGTAAGAAAGTTCTTGTCAGCTGGAAAGGTTACCCCGAAAAGTTCAACAGCTGGATTCCGGCCGCCGGCCTTCAAGATATTGCATCATAATGAAGTCGCAGTTCTACATAACCCTACCCAGCAATAGCTCGATGCGGATTTTTCCCGATAACAGGACCTGTTGCTATATCACACAGCTACCACGGACAATCGAGCTCTCTGGCGAGTGGGAAGTCGCTATTGTTGAGATACAGTATCCCTTGACGTATCTGGTTAGCGAGAAAGAGGAGTTAAATCGTAAACTAGTCGAGACGGGATCTAGTACAAATGCTGCTGACGACGGGATTACGGCTGAAGACGAAGTTTTGCAACCACCCATTACACCAGAGGTTCGCATGTTACCGTTGAAATCCGGTGAAGAGGAGGAAGAGCTGCTCCCTACACCAGAGGCTCGCATGTTACCATTGGCATCCGGTAAAGAGGACCAAGACCTCCCATCTCTCATGTTCGTCTATTGTGACATCGTAGAACCACGTATCGTAGGAGACGTCTATGCGCCGCTTCTGCGTATACTTCAACTGAGACAAAGGGTCGGTACCGCGGGTGTGGAAGTCAAAACATTTTCTCCGCCACACTATCTTCCTTTGCTTCTTTCGAGTTTCCGGACGATCGAAATATCTATAAGAGACCACCAGGGTAAATCTATACCATTTGACCACGGAACCTTGACAGTCACACTACACTTCAAGAAAATATACTAGTTTGATGCCGGTATTGAAAATAACAGGGAAAACGAGTTAATACCATGGCACAGTACATAGAGTATTACGAGTCGCAAATAGGCGGGGGGATTGATCGCGTTTTTGTCGGAGCACCCAATCAACGGGGTCATGGTATCGGTAGTTTTCTGGGTGGCCTATTCAGACGGGCTATTCCACTGTTGAAAAGAGGAGCACGTGTACTCGGTAAAGAAGTTCTGCGTAGTGGTATGAATTTCATGTCGGACCTGGACAATGACGTACCGTGGAAACAGGCGTTTCAGACACGCGCCAGCGAGACAGGTCAGAACCTGAAGCGGAAGGCCCAGGATGGGCTTGAAAAGATTATGAAAGGAGAGGGCTATAAACTCAGGTACGGGGGAGCGTTGGGTCAGTCTGGCCTTGCCCTTCCACCGATGCTATCCGTACCAGCTACGAGGTCCAAATTGCGCAGAAGACGTAAAACCCCTACTAAGACAAAGAAAAGGAAAACGAGCAAGTCCACCTCGAAGAAGAAGAAGAAGAAGAAGACGACGAGTACTAAAGGATCTGCTAGGAAAGCTAGGAAGAAAAAGTGTTGCAAGAAAAGACCCGTTACGGATATTTTCGGTGCTGCGTAAAGACAAAACCTTGAGCGAATAGTCTTACTGGACCACACTGCAAAAATGGCCTACCTACATGCCCGCTCCTGTGAATGCTTGAAATCCGAACTGGACCTCTTTACTTTACCTCCTACACAGACATCTATCGAAGGTGGTCAATGGGTGCAGTACAAACCTGTGTCTGCGCTCACCGATGACTCACCGATTGAATTCGCTGTACCGGGCCAAGGTGATGAGTACTTAGATCTCTCACACACGATGCTCCGAGTATGTGCACGTGCAAAGAGAATGCGGGTCGATGCAGTCGTTAAAGATTCTTCAGGTGTAGCCCCTGTGAACAATTTCCTGCATAGTATGTTTAATCAAGCGGATGTGTATTTCAATCAAAAACTGGTTTCACCGAGTAACAATTCATACGCATACAGAGCCTACCTCGAGACTTTGCTGAATTATGGCGACGCAGCTAAGAATTCGCATCTCACTTCGGGCTTATGGTATTCTGATACACCAGGCCACTTTGACGACACCACGACCAGCACCAATGAGGGATTTAGAAGGAGAAATAAATATTTCGCTGAAAACAAACCTGTCGATATGCTCGGGCGTTTGCATTGCGATGTCTTCAATCAGGAAAAATTTCTGTTAAACGGTGTGGAACTCCGATTGCGACTCGTCAGATCCAGGGAAGCCTTTTGCATGATGGAAGTTGGCGATTATCATCAATTGGAAGTTACGGACGTGACCTTACTCATACGACGTGTCAAAATCAGTCCCGGTATTCTGTTGGCACATGCACGAGCCCTTGCCAAAACAACTGCGAAATACCCGATGACGCGCGTTGAGGTCAAGACAATGACGATACATAGCGGCGTGCAAGCCGAGACACTCGATAATGTTTTCCTTGGTCAACTACCGAAACGTTTAATCATCGGATTTGTCGATAACAAAGCGTATAACGGTGACAGAAAACGCAATCCGTTTAATTTCGCATCTTTCGGGTTGAACCACCTATCCTTATATGTCGAGGGCACCCAGATTCCGTCGAAACCGTTACAGCCAGATTTCACGAACAAATTATTTGTGGATTCCTACAACACCCTGTTCACGGGAACCGGTATACATTTCCTAAACGAGGGGAACTCGATTTCTCGTCAGGACTATGCGGACGGATACTGTCTCACAGCATTCGATCTTACTCCTGACCTCTCAGCCAGTGATAACGGACACTGGAACCTCATCAAGCATGGCAGTATTCGAATCGAAACACGTTTTGAGAATCCTCTGACCACGACTATAAACTGTATCGTCTACGCAGAATTCGATAACGTGATTGAGATTGATTCTATGCGACAAGTCATCACAGACTTTGGTAATTGAACGAGAATATTAGCTAGCTCAAGTCACGGAATCCTGTTGGAACCTGTACACCATAAACCTGCAGTTGCACCATCCCTTGCGGGTAACGACCTGTGTGCATTGTAAAACCTGCTAGAACCTGCTCATCCCTTCCATATCGGCAAATACGGAGAGGGCTAGTTAAGACCATAAAACAGGGATGCTTAAATACCTGAGCCAGTCTAACCCTCGCCATAGTCTGCCAGTAGTGATCCAAACCTTCTCGAGTAACAGTCGTTCAGTTCTTCAAGCAACCATGAACTACATCATCGATATACAAGGCTTCTGCACTGAGAGCGGGCAGTTCATGCCGAAAGAGGTTGCTGTCGTCGTCTACGAGAATAAGGCTCTGGCCCACTGGATCATCACACCCCCTCACTCCATCAGCGAGCTATCCTCATCAAGGCGTTCGCAGAACAATTGGTTGACAAGTAACCACCATGGTATAGAATGGTTTGAGGGCGATGTGACGCATAAACAACTGAATGCGAATTTACGGGGTATCACGCATATGGCAAGGAACATCTTCTGTCGTGGGGTGCAGAAAGCTAAATTTCTTCAAGAGGTGATGGCGAGAGAAATCGTCAACCTGGAACGTGGTGAGTGCGAGTGCCCGGCGTTCAGAGACCTGTCATCGGACAAGTCATGTCTTCTACACATCGGTGCTCGTAAGAACTTCAACTGTGCACTGCGTAATGCCATGAAACTGAAAAAGTGGCTGCAGTCACATGGACTGTCCGAAAAAAGCTTGTCTTCAATCCCTTTCCGGACTAGTTTGCTAAACTCACCCGAACAATCTGCTGATAACGAGAGAGAAGCCCCGAATAATCCACTCGAGCAAGGAGAGGATCAGTGTGGTCCCAACGGCATAGAAGAGAAATCTGCACGCATGAAGACAGCCTGCCGGAGCCAGTGACTGAGGATTTCACAGATTTTCTACCAAATTTATCAGTGAGTCCACGACAAGCAAAGAGGATGGATACTTTTCAAATTCTGAGTGCACTGGAACGAGCACCTGCTCGGACGAAGGGAGTTTACCCAGCCGATCAGATCCCGCTGCACTGGACATACCCGACCGCTATCGTAGCGAATACAGATATCCATACACGCTCCGGGACACACTGGGTTGCTTTCCATGTGTCAGCCGCCGGACAAGCCGTATATTTCGATAGTTTTGGTCTACCACCCGTTATACCCCAACACATCAGGGCTCTGCGTCGGAACTGTAAAGCCTACCGTTGGAATGATAAACAGCTGCAGAGCTCTTCCTCTCTGGTATGTGGTCAGTTCTGCATCATGTTCTTGTATTATATGACGCAGGGGTTTACTCTCGACCAGTTCACAAGTATGTTTACTCAGAATTTGAAGAAAAACGATAGAATAGTCAGTTCATTTTACAGACACTTGAGACTAACCAAGCTCAAGCGTAGAATACAGCACGGTATCAACCGTGTAAATTGTATCCAGTGTTGTCCCCGTAAGAAAGACTAAGTGTTTGTCACGTGTATGCCTCTTCTTTTTTTTCTGTATCATCGCTAGAAATAAGTATTTTCTGTTCACTAGTAATAATCTGATTTCATTATTATACGATATTCAATGTGTATCTCTTTTCTTTTTTTTTTTTTTTTGTATCATCGTTAGAAATAAGTATTTTCTGTTCACTAGTAATAATCTGATTTCATTATTATACAATATTCAATTAGCGATATATCGCTCGTTTTAGTTAGATTTAAACCTATGTTGTCTGTATTTGAATTTATCTGCATGAATAAACACGAGCTGAAACCATAAACAAGCGTCCTTTTTTCATGAATCATAACCATGGTCACCTCCGAGTCCGTAGACTGTCCCGTCATAATCCCTACCTTCGAAAGACGGTAACCCTTATACCTGCATCCCCTAGTAATAAAGCGAAATATATATATATATTTAGCGGAAGCGACGGATCCATACTGCCGAAGCAAAATAACCATGGGACTATATCTATATATACCTGACCAGAGAAACGGACCCATACTGCCGAAGCAAAGAGAAGCATGGGTCTCTATATCTATATATATATACCAGACCAGCGAATTAGAACTTAGACTAGAATCGACAGAGTTCACCTAGGTTACAATATAAAAACTTACTTAGGGCTGAATCCATAGGTTGGTCTACTTTTGGGAAAGAAAAAAAAAAAAAAAAAAAAAAAAAAAAAAATGGCGGCGGCAAGGACCGGCGACCCCCCCCCCCCCTCCCCCCCCCTCCCAGCGGGGGGCCGTTTTATGGGGGGCCATAAAATAGGAGCCATACTGCACCCTATCTACTCCTCTTATACGGTTTTATACGGAGTGTAGGATGCCCCCTGCGTATGCGGTTCTATACGGAGCGTATTCGGTTCAATCTGTAATATACGCGCACATAAAGTATGTTCGGGATACTGTCCTATCCGGAACGTACAAAAATTACATCAATTAACATAGCATGGAGCATCATCGCAGTCCATTTTTTTTTTTTTTTTTTTTTTTTTATCTTCAAGCATCAGCGCTTTAGGGGGGAGCCCATATATCGACAACATACATACTGATAACACATGACCAATACAGGAATTAGACGACGCTTGTAGATGATATTCTCCGCCTCTATATATACTCACCAACTCCTATAAGTGGCACCCGCGAGAATATCGAAAGCGGTGGTCGCCACCTTACGAGAAAATATTGAAGTAATGTACACTAAACGTAATGGATTCTGAGCCGGATGGTGTTCGACAATCGAAGAAACAGCCAATCGGCGCTCTGGATTTTCGTAGTCCAGAGCGGTGATTGGCTGTTTCACCTATCTAGATTACACATCCGGCTCAGAATCCATTACGTTCAGTGTACATTACATGGAAACCGGATAGGTACGGATAGAACCCCGATCCCAACTTAGAAAATTTTGTGTGAATAATCACATCATGAATCGCGGGATAGAACCCGGATAGGTACGGACAGAGCCCCGATTGGGACTTAGAAATAATGACACAAACAGCAAATATTTCTATGGCCTTGCAATGCGCAGCATCCAAGCCAGACGGTAACGGATATAGCCCCGTGACGTACTTTAAAATATTAGAGACGCGATTTTGATGACGAACGCTGACCGGATAGAGCCGAATACATCACTGAGCTCGAGTTTTCGGTCCCGAATATATTCCTGATAGGGACGGACGATACACACGATATTTTTCCTCACACATGTGAGGAAAAGGAAAATAATACAGGACGGGGTCCAGGGGCGAAGCCTAGGTGAGGGTTGGGGGGCAAAATGATTAGTACATTTCGAACATTATCGAACACTATTTTTTATAACAAATGCATGAAAAAGTTTCGCGGAAGTTAACCGGCACAGATCTCGAAAAAGCCGACTTTTGACAGACCACTGCGCTTCCCGGCGGGGTCGAGGGGCGAAGCCCCCGTGGGGGGGTTCGGGGGGGCGAAGCCCCCCCGACACAAAACATAACCAAACATCTTTTTGAAAAAAAAAAATATAATTATAATTTTATTTACCCAAAACTTCTCTATTATCCCTCTCTACAGGTAGCAAGGTACTTATATAAAAATCTAAATATTAATTATTAAATAGTAAAAAATAATATAGGGAGGGAACAAAATCGATAATAATGACGGGGTCCAGGGGGGGATCTTAAAAAAATCGATTTGTTTTTTTTCAACTTGACTTCATATCGCCAGATTATTATTTATTTGTCATTTTTGACGTACAAATTATATGTCTGAATATTTATTTTTAAATGTATGTACTTATTTATGAGTATAAAAATATGAGTTAGACACATTGGTTTTTTTTTCCTATTTTTTAATGTCAAATACTTATTTATTTTGATTGTGTAGTGTCGAAGTGTAGATGTATATTTGAACAATTCTCGAATTTTAAAGATACGTTGCTGCCAGGAACAATGATATTTGATAATGATTCCTCAGTACTTGCGGGACCTTGAGTCTCCGGTGGTGGGGGACGAACTATTGTTTCAATTTTAGACTTGAATCTTTTTGGGGGTGGTGCATTGTTGATTGTAGACTCTTCGGAAGTGGAAGTGGAAGTAGACTGTAGTGCTATAGATTCAGTAATTTGTTTGCCAATTTTTCGCTTATTTGTTATGGAATCTTCCACATAGCCTTCAGCAACTTGATTGGATTTCCAACCACCGTGACGCTTCAGAGTGGTTATATCGGCTCCTGAATCAGCAAGCAAGGTTGCTGATGTTCGTCTAAATGCATGGCCTGTGTAAGATGCTGCATCTTCCAATTGCAAAAACTCTGCAATCTGCCTCGGCATATTGCCAAATTTATTTTTCCCAATCACTTGTATTGAGCATTTGCCATTTTGGAAGTTTAAAAAAAAATGTGTGGAATCAACTTTTTGTGGTCGTAAGTTCCAATATTTTTTCACTATATTGTAAAATTCACCGTCGATCGTAAATGATCGCGGCACTTTGGTTTTCGTGTTGGGAATATTGACAACGTACATGTCGCCATAATCTTTGATATCAGCAATACTGACCCTCGCCAGCTCGTCTTTTCGGCAAGCACCAGCTATCCCGAAAATTGAAGCAACCTATAAACAATGAAGAAATATATGTAGTTTGATTTGAGATTGTAAATTCTGGTAAGATACAAGTCTATATTTTATATTAATTACCTTTGGCGCCAAATATTTCACATCTGGAGCATCATTTAAAAACTTTGTTACCTCGTCAGCACTCAGAACTTTTGATTTTTTACTTTTATATCCATCAGATTGCCTTTTCAAATACGCAATCAATTTTGCGTATGTGCCAATGTTGATATTTTGATTTATATTTATGGTACTCTTCAACATTGAGTAATGTGACCCCAAAGTCGAAGGCGCCATTTTTTGTGCTAGTTCATTAAAATAAACTAGCAAAATATTCTCAGAAAATGACTTTGTTTTTTTATTCTTTTGCCATTGCGAAAAATTAAAGTAAACAGTATTATACTTTGCTACAGACTTCGTGGGTAACAGTTTTTTAGTAGCTTCGACAGCTTCTAGGACAAGATCTGGAGGTGTTCCTTGGAAATATTCATTCTCATCCGAAGAGTCCTGTGCATCGTCCATTATTTCTTTAATACACTTGATTAGAGCCGAAAAATTAATCAATGAGATACTCTTTGCTTGCGACGCGGACAGTTCAATTCTTACTCTAGGTTAACCTAGTCAGCTGTGGTGGTGTGATGGCGCCACCTGCAGCCGTCGCGATCGGTCAGGCGGAAAAGTAGTGACGCATGCGCACATCACAAATTCTTCTTTACCGCCTGCTGTCTTTCTCGCCCTAGGGCGGAAAAGTGACTATTTGTGAAGTGCGCATGCGCGAAGAGACCGGGCGGGAAAAGGCCACTTTGCGCCCCCTATACAGCTGCGAAAAGAGCCCTTTTCCGAGCATGTGTGAGGAAAAATTATATATGATATGCAGTACAACTACTCACATGATATTTTATATATATATAGGTATTGATAAACCATGGAAAATGATGGAATAACGGAAATAAATGAACAAAATGCTCAATTTCGGATTGATTATATATTTTCACTTACCGAGATGTTGGAGAAATCGTTGAAAAGTATTATATTGTAAATATACGTATTGTTGGTCTTCAAATCACCTCTGACTGCGGGTCGAGTCACGTGGTACCAGGTGTACCAACGTAACAGCGGTGGTAAAAGGAGAAGCTTAAATGAGCGTGCGGCGACATCTGACGGGCGTTCTGCGAACCACCACATCATATCAACAGCCGTGAGCGGCCATTTTCGCTCACGGCCGTTGACAATCGCGAAAATTACCACAAAAACGTAGATTAGATGTGGTTTCTTCATCGTTGTCGAAACCAAAGATGTCTTTGGATGGTTGTGTTCGGAATGCCATACAGAATCGGGCTCAGGAAGCCGATTTTGCATTTTCGATCCGTAGGCTTCGATATAAGTCGAAATAAATGGCACGACCACGCTTTCCGATGAAAAAAAAAAAAAATCCGATTTCATCCGATCAAACGTACCAGTTCGAACCTATTACTCGTCAAACATCGACTGCCGTAAGGACAAGTCGATTGATAGCCCCGTTTCGGAGATATAGGCGGTGTCGGTAACACATCCGGTATCCCCCCCCCTTAAAATTATTATTTCTATGTTTTTCCTATTATTTTCTACTATTTTTTTTATGGAATAAATTCTACTTTTCTTTTGTTAAAATTTAAACGCTCGAGTCGTTATTTTACGTCCCGCTAATCCTTTACATGATCCTGACCCCTCTCCGCGGTACTGCAGCTAGCCGACGCTTTACGTACCCGTAGATTATAGTTTGTTTATATTTTTGAACGTGGCGGTTATCCGCCTGGCGCCCAGCATTATTTTCAGGTGATTACGTTTGGCCGATTGTCGAGTGGATGGTTCTCGGAGGCTAGTATCCGGTCTAGTCCGAGGACTAAATAAAATCCACGTCACAGTACACGCACCATCATTGCATCTACCATTAAATCCTACGATAGTTTCACCAGTAACTTTAGACCATCCTCCAGTTGTCACTGACATCAATACCGCACCTGTATATCATAGCCTTCAGACGTGGTCCCAACTTACATTAACATCATCACCAGGGAATTCGGTATGAATATTTTCCGAGGCGATACTATATACCTATTTTAATAATCGAGGTTTCAATTATTGTAAATTATAAATTCGTGACAGTAGACTCTTTTTTCACCACACTCAGACGATACCAAAAGTTATTGAGATAACTTCAAATGCAGACAATACTATAGCCCCCAAAAATGTCACTGTGACAACTGATCTGACTGAAAACACTGAACCCCAAGTCGAAGATAGAATATCCGTGAATCCGAGGAAGCCCCGACCAAAGAGGATAGGATAGAGCGGAAAGTCAGCGTATGCGCGACGCTAGCACTGTCTAGCGTGTCGTAGGCCGAACTAGTTGCATACGTGTGAGTAATACTGTGTACGTGTGACTTACACAACAATACGCGTTTGGCGTCGCTTGGACATTGACATTTTTCATTTTTGCGTGTCGACAAAATAAGCGCAAAGTTTCGATCATCGAAATCGTGTGTAAATTCAATGAATTAAAAAGACATCATCACGATTTTTCATCAATTTGTGATACCGTTCTGCCGTGATACATAAATTATGGTTGTTTACTGCTGTGTAAAAGGATGCAGTAGAAATGCTCGATACGATCAGGAGCATAGTTTCTTCCGGATCCCCAAAAATAATCTATTGTATGTATGAAACTACTACAACTACTTGGTCCACTACTAAATCATTTCGCCTCATAAATTGGATATTGAATTTATTTTCAGGCGTCAGAAATGGTTGGAATTTGCAGGCTTAACCAAAGCCAGTAGTAGCTTGTTTATATGCATGGACCACTTTGAAGAAAAGTACATCTGGAAAAGACATCCCCGGCCGTTGTTAAAGAAAAATAGTATTCCGACAATGAAATCTTCGGGGATAATGACTGAAGCCAAAAGTAAGTAATAAACTAGCCAGAGGAAGCTGTAGCTATCTTATTTGACCTAATTTCAATCCAACATTACATGGATCATACTAGTGCCACATTAACATGATAAGATCATTGAATAATTTCGTAGATGAATACACATCAAATTATTTCTTCTACAGATGATGTATTAATTCGGAACAAATCTTCGGTTGAAAAAAATGAAGACATGGTAATCGACGAACAAATAGAAAAGGAAAATAGGGCTGCATCACCTGAAATAGATGGTAATCATTAATCACAATACTATAATGCTAACGTGGCAACAACCTGTATGGATGATGAATTTTTACAAATTCAAATTATACACTCAAATTCTCAGCATACAATTGATTCACATATAATTCAAAATGTTATATAATATCCGAAACTCAAATCATCGACAAAAGCGTAATGTTTGTAAATATCAATCAATTTTCATGAAAACCAGATTTGCAATCAATTTACATTCGAAGCTATACTCGAGTTTATCAAATCAAATTGTAAATATATATACCAAAAATTCATAATCCAATCTGTAATTATAATCTATATTCATTGTATTATTGTAATATTGTATTATCTCAATGATTCTGGATCCCTATTTAAAAATAAATTAAAAATCGAATAATTTAGCTTAATCGCTTAGCTTAATCAAGTAAAGATGTTTAGTTTCATATTAAATAAAATTGTAGGTAAGTGATTTTTCAAATTGCTGCGCTACGCACAACAAGTTTCTTCAATCCAGAATTCATCAAAATAGAGAGGTTATGGGATATTTACAATTCACATTTTGCATGATACGAAATGAATGTTGTCTTCATTCATTTATTGCTTGGTTATCATCTTTCGGAATGACTTGAATGCTTTCTCTGTTGTCAATAGTTTTACGTGAATTGTGCATGCAAGCAGCGCATGAGCCATTGCAAGGATCAACTGCATTGATACCGCCAAGGCATGAACAAGAACAAATAGCTATACCAAGTGCTTCTACTACTAATATAACAGTGAACATAACACCAAAGACATTACGGATAAAGACTCTAAAGAGAACAATATCAAATTTACGGAGTAAGATATATCGACTAAAACATCAGGATAATCCAACTTGTAGGAAACAAAAATTATCCCAGCAAAAAATAGAGTCGTTGTTAGAGGAGAGTGCATCATTTTTATCAAAAGAAGCCAAAATTTTATTTGCAGCACAGCTTCGTTTAGCTATGCTCAAGAAATCTGGAAAACGGTATACTGATAACGTTAAGGATATTGCTCTTTCAATTTATTACCATTCTCCGAAAGCGTATCGTTATTTGAAAAAATTTTTGAATCTTCCATCGGAGCGTACACTGAGATCTTATCAATCGCAGTTTCCAATTTATCCTGGCTTGAACCAATCTGTTCTCAATTCACTCCATTTAAAGTTTAAAGATACTCCAGTAAAAGATAGACTAGTTTGCTTAGCAATTGATGAGATTAATTTGGAGTCGGAGGTACATTATGACCCCAAATTGGATAAGTTTATAGGTTATGCTGACAATGGTGTGATACGGCAGCCTAATATTGCAAAATCTGCTGCGGTCGTAATGCTGACGTGGATTAATAAAAAGGCTAAGCAAGTTATAGGCTTCAGCTTTTTAGGGAGTAAAAATAATTCTGATAACATACATGAACTAATTTTAGAATCAATCGATAAAACTATGGAACAAAGTTTGATTGTTAAAACTATTGTATTTGATCAGGGTCCACGTAATCAAGGATTCTTATCAAAAGTAGGGGTAACAGTAGAAAAACCATATTTTTATAGGAACGGTGAAAAAATCTATGTCATTTATGATGTACCTCATTTATTCAAGTCAGTGCGCAACAATTTAATGACGAAACCATTACAATATAAAGGTGGTACAGTTCATTGGCATGAAATTGAAGAAGTCTTCACATTAAATTCTCAGACTCCATTAAATTTAATTCCAAAAATTTCTAAGAAACATTTCAAGCTGACCAAGTATACCAAGATGCGTGTATCTTTAGCAACACAAATATTCTCAGAATCAATGTACACGGCTCACTTAGTATATAAGACTATGTTTCCGGAAAAATTTGACGATAATTCTACAACATCACAGTTTCTGATAGATGTAGATAAATTATTCGATAGTTTAAATTCGTCACTACTGAAAAAGACTCTTCCGCATAAATTAAACTACGCCATATCAATAGAGTCAGAACACGTTAATTTTTCAAAATCCATGTTAGCAGCTTTTAGAGAAGCTCGCTTTGTTGGACCGCAACCACCTTGCATGAAGGGTTTGCAGTTGACTATCAATGCCGTACTACACCTTTTTGACGATTTAGTAAATAATTACGATATCAAGTATCTACCGACGAGACGTCTCAATCAAGATCCCTTAGAAAATCTTTTTGCTACCATAAGACAGCAGCATGGCTGTTCAATGTACCCATCTCCGATGCAATTTCAAGCAGGTGTCAGACATATTTTAATAACACACTTGACTAAAATTTCCAACTTGAGTAACTGCGAAGCAGATGGAGATGTTATATGTGCAAAATTAAGCGCGATTGCCAATGTTGATCCACAGAATTCCACAGATCAATCCAGCGTATCACCAATTGGATTATGTATTTCTGAGGAATTTGTAGATTCTAATTCAGAATCCGAAATTCGGGAATTCACGGAGGCAAATGCGGTTTATTACATTTCTGGGTATCTCTGTAAAAAATTCTTGTCGCATCATGATTGTGCAGAATGTTCTCGATTATTGATCAATAACATCAACGATCACTATGCGGAGCATAAGTTATTTCTTATAACTAAAAATTATGCTGACACGCATGGCTTATTGCATGCAAAAGAACATGTTTTTAAAACCATACTGGAATGGGAGCGCTTATTTCAGAAGGTGATCCGAAGCATTATACATTCCAATAATATCAGTCATGCGATTCAAGTTATCCTAGAATCGAGCAGCAAGGTAACTTTATGTTCTACGGATACCACTGAAAAGTTTTTAAAATTATTTTTGCGTATCCGCTGTCACTGGGAAGCTAGGTTTATTAGACGCGAAATAAGCGAATCTAAAACACGAAATGATGGTACAGATTCCCATGCAAATAATAAAATGAGAAAGTTTACTGGAAAACAAATATAACTTCTGCTATATAAAAAATTAAAAATAAAATAAAATATTTTATAAAGTAAGTACCCTAATTACTAATTCTCTTAGGCCCAATTATTAACAACTATTATTCAGAATTTATCGTGGTAATTGGGATCCATCTGTGATTGAGATACTTCACATGTGATATCAAAATTCTGTGTAATATTAAAACTCTATGTAATATTTACTCTACTATTACTTATGCGAATATTGTCTTGGTCCTGACTTGTGAAACAAATTTTCAATAAATCTACCAAAAAACATTGAATTGGTTGACTACTTTCTTTCTACCCTATTTTCTTATTAAATACATTGGAATTAAATATCGTATTGTATAGACTTCACTTGTATTTACCGCCAAAACTAAGAGTGGGGGAACCATAGTGTGGCCTACGACTCGATGGGTAGCGCTGTGCACCGCATTCGGAAAATTACATTGGCGTCTCATGGGACTTTCCGCTCTATCCTATCCTCTTTGGCCCCGACATCAGCATCATCAGTATATTATGCGAGATCCCGCTTCAGTGAGGATTTTTTTAAATTCAATTCACGAATGTATTGTTACATTGGGCAAAATCACCCATATTATATTCAATTCATAAAACACCATCTAGTAGCCTATATGATAAATGACATCCTTCAAAATATAAGAACCTCGGTTGCTGCGTCAACAACGATTATTGTAAAACAAGTCAGTCTGTCTTTAGCTAACTACTAAAGCAGACCTGTATTTTCTGAATACATAATCTCATTGCAAAACATATATAATTCCACAAAGAGTCACTTTATTTCTCTTGGAGAACCTACGTAATAACTTATCAACTCAACGATTACTAAAAATCGTTACATTGGTGTCAGAATCGGGAATTTCCGAGACCGATAAAGTGAATATTTTGTGAATCAACTGTGAATCAACTATAACTGAAAAACGAAATGTCTCGTCGACGAGCTACTGCTTCTACTGACGAACCCGCTGGAAACCAGCAAATACCACCTCAAGTCGACATGATGGAGCGACTATTTCAAGCTCTGGCCGCCCATCAACAGGCAAGCCTAGCGGCTCAAACCGCCCAACAACAGGCAAGTCTAGCTGCTCAGGCAGCGCAACAAGAAGCCAATTTGATCGCTAAAAGAGAAGAGCGGGAGGCCAACCTATCGGCACAGAACGAACGAGAAGAACGAGAGGCTCGACTTCGACAAGAAGAGCGAGAGGCCAACCTATCGGCACAGAAAGAACGAGAAGAACGAGAGGCTCGACTTCGACAAGAAGAACGAGAGGCCAACTTATTGGCACAGAGAGAACGCGAAGAACGGGAGGATAGACGCCATCGTGAGGAACGGGAGGAACGCCGAGCTGAACGCGAGGCGAACCACGCAGCCCAACAAGCTATCCTATCCCTCCTCATGAGACGCCTGGAATCCCAGGAAACGATCTCGCAGACCTCGACTCCCAGACGTTCCCCGATGAGGATCGAAGAAATCGTTGAGCCAGCCGTCATTCGGTCTGTAAAAAACTATGGGGAGGAAGAACCCTCCCCAACTATTCGTAGACCACGTACGGGTGGAGCGGCGACTTTCACGCCGCACACTCGTACCATCCCTCAAAGCGACCGAATTGAACACTCAATTCGGGACGCAAACATTTTACACCATACTGACCACATGGCTGGCGATAATACAGTAGAAGATAGAATTATTAATAATACTGCGCCACTTAATTTGTCATGCGCCGGGAGTAGTCGCGACAAACACGTAAATAACACAACAATAAACACCTGCAAAGAAGGTTGTTCGGGACAGACCCAAAAATCCTTTAATCGAAAAGTAAATTTCTTTGACGGTTCTATTTCATGGGCAGATTATGAACGACAATTCTTGATTATTGCTGAAATAAACTCTTGGTCTCCCATAGTTAAGGCCGGACAACTTGCTGGTAGTTTAAGAGGCCCTGCCTTGGCTGTTCTCTCACCATTTTCTAATTGTGATATTAAAAACTATGATAAACTCAGCACAGCCTTGCAATTAAGATTCGGAAATTAACTAATATCAGAACTATCCCTAACACAATTAGACCTTGAAAACCAGGCTAAAGAAGAGGGTCTTGCCTCACTGGGAGTGGAGATAGAAAGATTAACTAGAATAGCACTACTCAGTTGCGATGAGCCAACTAGAAACATGTTGACCTGTAATAAATTCATTAATGCAATAACAGACCCAGATTTGAGACACACTCTTAGTCTGACAGGACCTTCCTCTGTTCAGGAAGCAGTCATTAAGGGTCTAGAAATCGAAGCCTTGACAAAACGTCATTTGGGGGTAGGAAAACTACGTCAAATCGAGACAAAGACGCCTACTACTGACTCAACTAAAACTAGCTATACACAAAAAACTACTCCCGGACAGCAAACAAATAATAATAATAATTATAGAAATATTAATAATAATTATAACCAAAATAATAATAATAATTATAATAGGAGGCAAAGTAACGGAGAAAGACCGAAATGCAAATTCTGTCATAAGATAGGTCATGTGACAGATGAATGTTTTTCTTTAGAAAGGAGAAATAATTCATTTAATGATAATTATTCGGACACTCCGACGTCTTGGCGAAAAGACGACGAGAAAAATAATGATTCAAATCAAAATTCCTGGAGAGATAAAGATCCCTCTCCAGATACTCAACCCATAACTTCTAAGAACTAGGTCTTGGTAGTAGCCCTAGTTAGTAACCGATCGTTTATTGTGATTTTTAATCGGTTTAACCATTCTTTCATTTCATTAGCATTACAGCTGTTTAGGAGTTCCGAACTGCCAACACGATATTTCTTTTTCTTGACACATGCACCCAAAGTCCTCCTTTGCGCATCGTCTACGCGCACCCAAAGCAGACTTTTAGCGTACCGGTGTGCAAAATATTTTGCGCACCGCTATGCGGTGCGCAAAGGGATTTTGCACACTGGTACGCTAAAACCGGCTTGGGTGCACGCAGACGGCACACAAACGAGAACCTTGCGTTGCATGTATCGAGAAAAATAGTGTTCGAGATACGCGAGGCCAAACTCGTTTCTTGCTCACCACTCGTCTGAAGGCAGCACGAAGCCGAGGCTTCGCCTCGGCTTCGTGCTGCCTTCAGACTCGCGGTCCGCAAAACGCTCGTTTGGCCTCTTGTATCGAAATATACTATTTCAATATAGGTCGTTTGAAAGACCCTCTTTTATTTCAATATCGAATCTCGCTGAAAGTATTAGACAAAATAACGCTAGGTGTCACTGTAATAAAATTAAATAATAATGACTCTAGATAAAAAGGCATCCGAGCGGACAACTTTAATTATAGGTTATATTGTAGTAAACAAATAATAACCCAAGTTTTCAGCTCCCGATATTCTGAGAGTAGGATTTTCTATTAAAATGATGAAAATAATTCTGAGACGACACGAAGGAAGCCTAACCCATCCCATCCTGACCTAATAATCCGGTTTCCCTACTTCCTCCCAGATTAGGCTGCTCCAATTTATATTCCTTACATTTATTCAATATAATAATTTGATTTATCAATTTCAAAACTATTCAGTTTATATCCAAAAGAATTAATTTATTATTATAATTCGATAAAAAAAAAAAAAAAAATTTAAAAGAAATTTAGAATTTGAAAGAGTTTTGAAGAATTCTAATTTATGACCTAATATTTCGAGAGAATAATATTTGTCCTCCTGTCTAGGTCGTTTTTGATTTATTTCGAAGAGGTATGGAGTTGGACCCCTTTTGGACTTCTTGGGAATCCTTGAGTTCTTCTATCCTGGTCCTTTATCCCTCCAACCACTTCCAATATGCAGGACTCTCTACGCGGTAACTAAGGAATTCGTTTTCTTGTTCTGGATCATCCTTCTTGTTCCTGGTTCCTGGTTTCTGGTTCCTGATCCTCCATTCAAGATCCGAAGAATATTTCACACTTATCACATTATACACTTTTGGTTTGATTAGATTCACTATCTCCTCAAGGTTTTCTGTGGTTTACCTTGAGGCAGAGGGCGAATGCCGGATAGTAGTTGGGGTAACTTTCAACTTCTTGAGCCACAGCTCCAATTTCCCCAAATAGAATACTTTGATTTACAACTTGTTGATCTATATGATGATTTTACACACTTACGAATTTAATTATACTCACCTCGAGAGTCGGGACGACTCTTTTACTAAGGGGGGGGGGGGGGGGGGGGTAGTGTTATATTGGGCAAAATCACCCATATTCTATTCAATTCATAAAACACCATCTAGTAGCCTATATGATAAATGACATCCTTTAAAATATAAGAACCTCGGTTGCTGCGTCAACAACGATTATTGTAAAACAAGTCAGCCTGTCTTTAGCTAACTACTGAAGCAGACCTGTATTTTCTGAATACATAATCTCATTGCAAAACATATATAATTCCACAAAGAGTCACTTTATTTCTCTTGGAGAACCTACGTAATAACTTATTAACTCAACGATTACTAAAAATCGTTACAGTATAATACTTTTTGTTAGCAAAAAGTTATCATTCACAGATTCCGAATCTCATGGATTGGCTGAAACTGACACCAAAAACGTCAAAACTTCTGGAACTGGCAAATAAAAACAAACAGTTGATAAAATCGCACCGCTGTCTATTGGTACGAGCAGTTCTTGACCGAGAACACTCAGGGCAATTCGAGTATTTAAATTTCCCGGGAAAAAATGATCAGGCATGATCAGACATGAACAGGCATGAGTCTTCAGGCCTGATCAGACATGAAAAATGACCGGGACTGAACAGGCCTGATCAGGTCTGTTCATGTCTGATCATGCCTGATCATGCCCGGTCATTTTTCATGTCTGATCAGGTCTGAAGACTCATGCCTGTTCATGTCTGATCAGGCCTGATCATTTTTCCCGGGTTTTTTTTTTGGACAAAATAAAATAAAACAGCGAATTATATCAAAAAATTATACAAACTAATGTTTTTATATCTTTTTTTACGTCGTAATGATAAGGATTTATGGTTATTTCTGATGATTAACTTTTTTTAGACAATTAAAATTTTCTCACCGCTTCTTACTGGAACCTTATTCTAGAAATGTATCGCGTTTATCGTGTGACATGGGGAATACACGATACGGAGTGACACGAAGCGACACGGGTGGATAGTGGCGACATGGGAACTTTGGGCACGAATAAAGCCGAAACTATTAACTGTTCCAATAACATCGAGTTACCAATGCAGCGCGCTCGCGTAGGGACGTATTATGTGGGCGCTACCGGGAAGGGTCCCGGTTAGATTATAAAATTATAACATCATAAAATTTGTAGGCTTTGCCTCGGCTATGGCATTGCTTCATAAATTAATTCAGCTCATTCATGCTTCTTTTTCATTTTTTTTTGTAGCATGCAGAGAAATTTCATAAAATGTAATAAATTTAACTTAATATAAATTGCAATTAAAAAAATTCAGTCCATGGTGTGCACAAATTTTATATATTTCTCATTACAAATAAAAGTTAGTATTATTGTAAATAAGAACAATTATACAGGGTGATTCAGAATTCGTGTGGAATCTCTTGATAACTTAATTCCTGTTGAAATTGGGATCGAAAGTTCCTCAGCCATTTTTTCGAAAAATGATTTCTCTTCCACAAAAAGAGTTTTTCTATTCACTTTGTTTTTTGTCAATATCATTTGTCAATTTTGAAGAATCCCAAATGCTGTCAATGAGTTTTTCTATTTTCGATATTAGAGATTTATCGATGAGAGTTACTTATTCGATGAAAGATGTTTTTAAAAATGTGTCATGGTTCCATGTAAAGAAATCATTGTTCGGAAAAATCGCTGAGGATCTTTCGATTCCGATTTTTACAAGGATTAACCCCTTACGAGATTCATCACGAATTCTGAATCACCCTGTATAATATTTCAGATTAAGAACGGAATAATAATTGAAATAGAATCGAAGAACAGTACGGCTAACAGGTGTAAGTAGCAGGGAAAATCAGGGAGTATCTTCGAAGAATAGTTCCGGCTCTAAATATTCCGTTGGCCATTTCTCTTCACTGTCACCGGCATCGTGCTTCTCGTGATTATTGATCTGGGATTTACCAGCTGTCGACTCCCTTTCCTCGTTCCAATAACGGACAATTGTGTCAACTGCGCCCTGCAATTTTTTTCCCAGCATTTCGAAACCGTTTTTCAAAATCCGGTTTTGGTCTTGCAACGATTCTACCGCTTGCGCAACAGACTTCTCCATAGCTTTGGAATAACCTTCCATTGCCTCAATGACTGCTGATGTATTTGCATTGGCACCTGGTATATAGATGGAAGACGTCAATTCTATGTAATCCAACAGCTAGATCAATGATTCAAATGAAACTGGTAATGTCTAACCAACGCATCTTTCGCGGATGTTGTTTGCGTCTGTCGAGGTGCAGTAGCTAAAGTATGGAAGTATAGAATTAATTCATAATTATTATCTTCGTGCGTACTGGTTGTAGGACTTCGTTTATACAGAAACAATAAACTATTTAAACTATATAGAAACTATTTTCCCAAGCACTTTACATCACATTAATCAGCTTTACCTGATGGAGTGGACTTTTCCGTTAAATCTACGAATGACACTCTGTGCTGCAGAGGCATGGGAGGGCGACGGGTGAAATGACGAGGAGAAGGAATGGGGGAGCGACGGGTGGAACGATGAGGAGACGGAATGGGGGAGCGCTGGGTGGAATTATGAGGAGAAGGAATGGGGAAGTGACGGGTGAAATGATGAGGAGAAGGAATGGGAGGGCCACGGGTGGAATGATGAGGAGAAGGAATGGGTGAGCGACGGGTGGAATGATGAGGAGAAGGAATGGGTGAGCGACGGGTGGAATGATGAGAAGGAATGGGGGAGCGATGGGTGGAATGATGAGGAGAAGGAATGAGGGAGCGAAGGGTGAAACGATGAGGAGAAGGAGTGGGGAAGCGACGGGCGGAAGGATGAAGAGAAGGAATGGGAGAGCGACGGGTGGATCGATGAGGAGAGGGAATGGGGGAGCGATGGGTGGAATGATGAGGAGAAGGAATGGGGAAGTGACGGGTGGGACGATGAGGAGAAGGAATGGGAGAGTCACGGGTGGAATGATGAGCAGAAGGAATGGGAGAGCGACGGGCGGAAGGATGAATAGAAGGAATGGGAGAGCGACGGGTGGATCGATGAGGAGAGGGAATAGGGGAGCGATGGGTGGAATGATGAGGAGAAGGAATGGAGAAGTGACGGGTGGAACGATGAGAAGAAGGAATGGGAGAGCCACGGGTGGAATGATAAGTAGAAGTAATGGGGGAGCGACGGGTGGAATGATGAGGAGAAGGAATGGGAGAGTATTGGAGTCAATTAGCGGGGGAATACTGGTAACTGTACCAGATAGATTATAACACAAGTTAACTCTTAAGAACTTCTTTATTATCCATAATATATTAAGATATTATAGTGAACGATAACGAACTAAAGCCAGGCTTAGCAACGAATAATAACAAAAGAAGAAAGGTGAGACAAGTGACATATTTGAATCTCTTACTACTATACCCCTATGGGTGGCGACACATTACAGTCCTGTATCGGCAAAGCCTTTTTTATTCTAATACTCCCTCCCTTTGTCGATTTGGAATTCTAGTTTGATACAATACAGAAATATAATTGAAAATATAATATTAGCACTGTTTTGACCCAGTCCTGGAATAAAGTGGCTGCTGTCTCTGAATCTGGGTGATTATTTCTTGCCGTCTCTTTATTCTAAGTTTTCTCTGAAATCAAGATAAATGATTAAGTATTGAAGCTTATAATTCTTGGATTTTACTTTAAAGCCTCTAAATCATCATTCTGTCTCTTAGGTATTTGTGTGCATCTAATGGTAAGGGTTTTGTCATACAATCAGCTAGATTCTCTTTGGTAGCTATCCATTCGATTATCATTTTATTCTGATTGACACATTCTTTGATATAGTCCCCATGACTCTCTGCCATATGCTTTCTAGTGCCATTCTGTTCTCTTTTTCTAAGACTTTCCTGAATTTTCTCTAAACTATCATCGAACATCTTGAGTTTATGACTTCCATCTCTTTTCGTACAATCGCCTGCAGCTCTATTATCGCACCAGATTATTACAGGATACAGTGTTTTACCGATTACATGTCTAATGGCCTTATCGAGTGATATTATTTCGGTACATGTTTCACTCATGGCTAAATATTCAGCTTGACAAGTCGAGAGAGTTACACTTGTCTGCTTATGACTCCTCCAAGCTACAATATCACCAAATAATCTGATTATATATCCTGACGTGGATGTTGAATCTTCATGATCTCTGAAACTTGCATCTGTGAATGCCTCTAATTGCTCAGTTTCTGCTTCGAATTTCAGTCCTGAGTTGACAGTGCTCTTCAGGTATCTAAATATCCTCTTTACATCCATCCAGTCATCTTCAGTTGGCTCTACTTGTTTTCTCGCTAGGTAATTAACAGCAAACGATATATCGGGACGCGTTGCGTTAGCCAAATACATCAGGCTTCCGATAGCCTCTCTATATGGTACCTTTTTGGTTTTATCATCTCTCTCATTTTCTGGATCCTCTAATTTTCTCCTCTTATTTCTGTTACTCACTTGTCTAGTCACCATAGGTGTACTCTGAGGATTGCAATCTTTCATGTGGAATTTCTCTAATATGCTCTCTGTGTATCTCGGTTGTCTAATTGTTATATATTTTTCTTCTCTATTTCTTTCTATCTCCATCCCTAGAAAACTCTTTGGTTCCCCTAGATTTTTCATCTCGAATACTTTACTCAAGTGTGTTTTAATTTCATCTAATTTTTCTTCATCGTTGCCAGCCAGCAAGATGTCGTCTACGTAAAGTAATAGAACTGCCATCTTCCCACCTTTCCTCCAGGTAAACAAACAGGGTACATGCAGGTCATTTTCTAGTCCAATTTTTGATACTTCTTCCGAAAACCTCTTGTTCCATTTCTTTGGACTAATTTTGAGACCGTAAAGTGCTTTCTTCAATTTGCATACCTTACTACTTTTTGTATTCTCATCTACTTCTAATCCATCGGGAATTTCCATGTAGATGTCTTCGTCTAAAATGCCATTTGAAAATGCGGTTTTTACATCTAATTGACACGCATACAGATCGTATTTGTTTATTATAGCAAGTAGAGATCGAACGACCGGCAGTCTCGAAACTGGTGCATATGTTTCTCTTATATCATAGATATTATTGTCTTTAAAACCTCTAATCACTAATCTGGCTTTGTATCTTGTCGATTCATCAGCCTCTAGCTTTTTCTTAAAGACCCATTTTGAATCGATGATGTTTGCCCTTTTTCCGTCAGACATTGCTCTTGGTCTATCCACCAACGTCCATACAGCATTAGAGTTCATTGAATCAATCTCTTCCCTGACTGCAGTTTTCCAATACTCTTTTTCAGTACTCATTATTGCCTCTTTATACGTAGTCGGATCTTTATTTAATTTTGCTATGAAACAGTGTATTAGTTCTTTTTGTCTCATTTGTTTCTCTAAATTATCTTCCATCGTCACATTCTGTGCGTCTGCTGATTCTCTAGTGTAACTGGTATCTTCAATTAATTTTCCTACGTATAGACTCTTACTATGTTTTTCAACTTCTAGTTTTCTCTTACTTCGTCTTGTTAAAGTATTGTTCTTCTCCTCTTTTTTGACATTCTTTCGATTATTTTTCTCTTTATTCGATTTTCGTGGTCTACCTCTTTTCCGGGGTTCCACTCTTACTTCTTTCGTCTCTTCTTGTCTTTCCTCTTGAAACTCTTTCATCCAATTCCAGTCGTTTTCCTCTTCATCTTCTTTTGATTCTAGTGTGTTTTCTTCTTTCTCTCTTTTGTATACATCTTTATATACAAGTTTCTCATTAAATTTGACATGCCTAGACTCTAGAAATTTTCGTGAACTGGGATGCCACAATAGATACCCAGTAGTTTTGTAGCCCACCAATACTGCTTTAATTGCTCGCTCATCAAACTTCGAATTAGGCTTTGGTATTTTTATATACCCTATACAGCCAAACCTCTTTATTTTATCAAAGTGACAATTCTCATTTGGTGCAAATTTCTTCAATGGGCTTTCGAAATCAATGGATTTATGAGGAGTCCTGTTGTATGCGTGTACTGCAGCATCAACAGCAAGCTCCCACATACTCTTCGGTAATCCTGAATCGAACATGTATGCTCTAACCTTCCTCTGGATTGTTGCATTAAATCTCTCCGCTACACCATTGTGTTCAGGTGTATATGGCGGTGTTAATTTAATCTCTATTTTTTCTTGTTGTAGAATTTCCATGAATTTCTTTCCTGTGAACTCAGTGCCCTGATCTGACTTCACATAGCATACCTTTTCATTTTTTCCTAATAGATTTCGAGTTGAAATCAAGAATTCCTCTAACGCTTTACCTGATTCATCTTTTGTCTTCAACGTGTATGCTCTAGCTAGTCTGGAATAGTCATCTACGAATACATTAATAGATCTTTTCTGTCCTGGATATGAGGTAGGTTTTATTGGACCCATCGTATCAGTGTGTATTACTTGGAGTGACCTCTCAGCTCTAGTTCTTGTCTCTCTAAATGGTAGTTTTTACATTTTTGCCATCACACAGACTTCACACTCTAAGATGGACTCGTCGAATTTTACCTTTTCTAAGCTCTTAACTGTTTTCTGTAATTTCTTCAAATAATTCAACGATGCATGTCCTAATCTAAAAATGCCATAGCATAGCCTCGTCTAATTTTTTAAACTTTTGTGGTTTATTCTCGAATGGATTTATCTTGAATTTTTCTTCCATATTCTTAACTGTTTCTAAATTGTCTATATTAATCGTTTCTTTAGACATTGAGTTATTATCCCATTCTGTTATGGCTAGACAATCTATGAGCTTTTCTTTGTTCTCCCTCCCAATCACAGAATTATCATTTTCGAACTCTTCAGCTTCTCCCTCCGAACTTTTCAAATCATTATTTTCAATGCTTGTCTGTGATTGCCCTGGAAGCTCATCCTCTAATGCTATCATTCTTCTACAACTGTGTTTCGTTACCTCTAAGTTTTCTTTATTGTTGCCACTGTCCTCTTTAATTCTGAAGTTTATTATCCAGTTTGGTTTTTCATAAGTTCCTCTTAAAATTGTCTCGTCAGTGACCTTATTGTAAACTCTAAGTATTTCATCATCTAAATATATGCTAAGTCCTGTGTCTGCTAATTTTCTGAGAGATAATAAATTATCTGAGATATCTCTAGCTGCTATTACGTTTGTTAATTTTATAACTCTATTTTCGGGTAAACTTGGAACCAATACAAGATCCCCTTTGCCATCTATCAGTATATCTGCTATGTCTTTCTTATTAGCACTCTTAATAACCTCATTTTCACATCTCTTAAAGTGTCTCAATGTTATATTATTGTCAACAATATGATCAGTTGCACCTGAATCTGCTATGAAATTTACAGACTTTATTGTATCAGTGTCAGACTCACCTGATTCCTGTTGATCTTTATCTTTTCCTCCAGTTGTCCTTCTAGCATTTCCTTGGTTTGTGTTTCGTCATTTATTCACTCTACCTCTGTTGTCAACTCTTTTGAACCCTTTCTGATCATTCTTGTTCTTATTTTCACTCTTATGATCGGAATCATTTGAGTTTTTGTATTTATTACTCTTATTAAAGTTACTTTTATAACGAGGTTTATTATCATATTTCCTGCCTCTGAATTCAGCACCCGCTTGTGGACAGTCACTACCCTTATGATTTTTGATTTCTTGACAATAATAACAGAACCACTTGTCTGTACCATTCAAATTACACTCTTTAGCCCAATGTCCTGATTTGTTGCACCTGTGACAACGATTCTCTGAAGTTGATGTCTGTTTTGAGAATGCTCTTTGAGCCTTAGGCTCTTCTTTAATATCGTTCTTCTTTTCTGCCTCTAGTTGTAAGATAAAACTCTTTATTTCCTCTAAATTCATCTCTTTAGATGTTGTTTGTCTCCTGATCAGATCTGCATTTCTCAGTTCAGAATTTATAGCTGTCACAGCTTGGTAGAACGAAGATCGCTTTTCTTGATCTGTCAGAGGTACTGCGTCTTCACATCCTTCATATTCTCTTATGATTGAGTCGAATCTTTCACAAAAATCATTAACCTTTTCATCTTTTCTCATCTTGGTTTGATAGAGTCTTGCTCTCACCGACGTATGTGTAACATTTATTTCACATTTTCTATGACCTCTCAATTTCTTTAAAATATCTCTCGGATCCGATTCGTTCGGAATTTTCTTGTGATAATTTTCATCTAAGTGATTGATTATTATATCTCTCACTAAGTTCTTTCTTTTTATTGAAATTATTTCTGAAATGTTTTCTGGACCTGGTATTCCGGAATCTATTACATCTAATAAGTCATTACTTGTCAAGTCAGATTTTAGGTAATCCATCCAAAGATCAAAGTTTGATTTTTGTGTCAATCGATACTCTCTCTTGATGTTTATTTTGTTATGGAGAAATTCATTCCCAACAACTTTCTTCAACAATTCGACATCTTTATTTAAATTGATTTGTTCAATCTTTTCTGACCTCTTTTTGGTGTTTATGGTTGCAATAGAGTTCTCCGATTTTCTTTTCTTATTCTTATCTTCCAATGGTTCGTAAGAATGATCAGGGTTTGACTTTTCTAACTCTTTGGTTATTTGTATATTTTTGTTGGCCTCTAAATATTGGAGTCTAAGTTTCTCTGCTTCTACATTATTCCTCGAGACGTCAGCCAGTGTTGTAATCATTTTTTGAACTCCTTCCATGATTTTAGCCAATTGAGTAACTGTATTGAATAATGTCTTAGACACTGTCTCATTCTTTTCGACCTGTCTATCATGCTGTTTTGATTGTGTTTGATGAAGCAAATTTTTCATCATATTCTCAGTTATAGGCTTGTATACTGTGTCCTCTTTAATAACTGGTTTCTTCTTCTTCTCTTTACTCTCTTTATCCTCATCTAAACTCTTCATTACTGCTGTGAATATAAAACTCCAAAATTATTACCTGGGCCTCTTTTAAAAATTTAAATATTGTCAGGCCTGACCATCTAATTTTTCCTCAAAATCTAGATTTCACAGCACTCTATATATATACTCCCATTCGTAAAAACTATACAAACTAAGCAGATGTGTATGAGAGAATTCGGAGAAAATGTGTGTAATGATATTAAAGAAAATCCTCTTACTCTTATTAATTAAATCTAATTCCTCTAAATATTTATACTGAGTTATCCCAGCCTCTTTTATTTCTTCAGATGAATCTTTTTCTTTTTCCATACTCTTTATATGATATTCATCGTCATAACTCTTTATTATATCCTCATCACTCTCGTAATTCACCATGTAAGGAATATTACTCCTCTCATATTCATCATCCGAACTCTCTTCTGCCATCTATTCCAGGATTTTGAAACGAACATTTGTTTGAATTAATTTTTAAGATCTCTAATATTCTCTTTAAATTACATCTAGTACCCGGTAATATATGCCTCTAATCACAATGATGTTTATACGTATTGTGAACAATATTTCGTTTCGTGCTTCTAAGCCAAAATTAATGCACAGCAATTAAAAATGACTTGAAACAGGAAGCTGAGTCCCTCCGCATCACTCACATGCACGTGCACACCATGTAATGAGATATGAATTCACGCACGGCAATGAAATCTGTCAAAATCGGTTGATCACGCACACGTACACCCCTAGTCAGAATAGTAGAATAATAACAAAAGAAGAAAGGTGAGACAAGTGACATATTTGAATCTCTTACTACTATACCCCTATGGGTGGCGACACATTACAGTCCTGTATCGGCAAAGCCTTTTTTATTCTAATAGAGAGCGATCGGCGGAACGATGAAGAGATGGCTCCCGGATATTCGACGCATGATCAGAGGAGCGCGCCTGGTTTTTAACTGTACGTTCAGCAATAGCCAACACTCTGAAATCTTGCTCCGGCACCGGAGTATTCCGTTGACCTGTACCAAGCATGGTCCTTCTTTGTTGGGCACTTTTAATGAGATCATTCCATGTCTGAAAGTAGCATACCAATGAGATAAATATATGGGGTATTTCATGCGACACCGACCAATCCGTGACCCCGACCCTCTTTGATTTTGTTGAAAATTTGCTGTTAGTACTGAAAAATTCGTAGCTTGTGATATTCATGACTTTTTTTTAAATATTTTTTACTGCGTTTGAACCAAGGAATCGTGTTTCCTCCTTGAATTAATAATGCAAGTAGAGTGATTTGATTCCGAACTTTTTTTTTCTTCTTTGAAGAAATGCAACTCTCATTATGATATTTCTAGTATTAATACATGACAATTATTTCATTTAATTGGCTGAAAATTAATACCCTGGTCCAGGCCTTGATGTCTTTGGAATCTCCCAAAGAATTCAACGTCCTACTCAACTCTGCCCACAAATCATTGTTGAACACATTACTCAATTTCCCGTTCGCGAAATCTGGGTGTCTCTCCATAAAATCCACCATCACTTTCATCTGGGCCTGATTACTTCTATTTTTTATTTTCTTTGTGTCGCTGTCAAAAATTATCGAATTAAATTCAGTGATGAATGTAAAAAAAAACATTAAAACACGTACAAAAATACACTTGGTTCTGCAAAATAGCAGGCCATTTTTTCACGGAAAATAATGGACGTGCATTTCTTTCCATGCTTCGATCAAAAGCTTGGACGCATTGATAACGAGATAAATTTGTTAAAGTAATGAAAAATGTATCATGAATTATGATTACATTTGTAACATTCTTACTTATTTTCGGACATGTCGTCGGGGATGTACACGACTGCGTGATGCTTTAATTATGATAAATATTTTCGTTTAACGTTCCTTGTTATCCGTTGCCCGTCGCCAAGCGGAAACGATTGAAATTCTATTTTTCGATACATCGTAAATATCGCGAATATACAGGGTGGCCCATTCAACGTGACAATCCCCAAATATCTCTGTTGTAATTGCAATGCAATTCTATCGGCTTGATTGCCGTTGTTGTTGAAGAAGTCGAAAATTGTTGTAAAAATAGTACTCTCTTAAATCGTAATAGTGACTTTCGACTATCAAATAGTGACTATTCACTATTTAGTAGTGCAAAGTATACCACTATTTGAATTAGTGATATACTCTGCACTGCGAAATAGTGAATAGTCACTATTTTCACTATTTCGATTTAAGAGAGTACCTACATTACGATACGAGTCCGGCAAAACTTTTTATGAAGAGCGTGAGGTTTATCTAACCGTACTGGTTACCAGGGAAATTTTTTTTTTAGAATCAGCTGACTCTTTACTGTTAAGGGGGAGCGGGTATACTCAAATTCTCGATTTTCTCCGAAATGGGGCTATCAATCGACTTGTCCTTTTGGCAGCCGATGTTTGACGAGTAATGAGTTCGAACTGGTACGTTCGATCGGATAAAATGCCGCTACCAACCGTGGAAATCGCGAAAATTACCACAAAAACGTAGAATACAACTGGCCCCTTCATCGTTGTCGGAAACAAAGATATTTTGGGATGGTTGTGTTCGGAATTCTATATAGAATCGGGCTCTCTCGGCCCGATTACTCGTCAAACATCGGCTACCAAAAGGCCAAGTCGATTGATAGCCCCGCTTCGGAGAAAATCGAGAAATAGACCGGTCGGTAAAATTTGAGTATACCAGCCCCCCCTTAACAGTGAAGAGTCAGCTGATTCTATAAAAAAAAATTCCACCGGTAACCAGTACGGTTAGATTTTTTCAGTGTACATAAAATCAAGTTCAAATTTTAATTAAACTCAATTTCGGACTAAATAGTCTTACTCGATTGTATTCACTGGGATAGATGGTACTCCAATTTCCTGAACAACACCAAGTCCAGTCCCATATTTTCCGAATATTGATGTGATTCTTTCGTCAAAATCATTCAGAGGGGGTTGCGTGGGGCTTTCATTACCCGTTCTCCGCATTTGCTCAGTGTACTGTGCTTTTTTTCTTTTGGCCGCGTTCTTAAGGAACTTCCAGGTCTGGAATGGTATGCACCAAAATTATTAAATTATTAATCGTACTACAAGTCACGCCATCACGGGCATTATGTGGAGATGTAAGTGTCGCATGATGTAATATCTGGCGTGCACAGTTATCTGTTCCACAGTGACTATACTTTCACCTTCATCCATGCAGCGACGCGTTTACAAGCAGCCCCGGTTTTGTTCAAATTTTCGGTCAGGTCTTGCCACATTTTCCTATATTTGTCGTGGCCCGAACGACCAAGGTCGGTTATGTGACCCTTGGCAAATGCAGAGTGGCTTTCCATATAGCACAATAGTGTCTCCAATTGGTTAATATCTGCTCGATTGTGTGGCATTGCTCGTGCAATTACAAATGATGAGTCATCAACAGGGCCCGGACTTTCGTGCTGAATTCGTCGCGGCAAGATTGCGAGCGCTCGCAAAAATGAGCGAAATTAAAAAAATCTGAACATTTATGATATCGAGAATGTTTATTACAGGTGTGTTTGATATATGCGCTTGATTCGCTCGGAGCTCTTCTGTCTCTTTTCTACCTATGAATATTAGAAGGAAAGGGGTAGAGCCTGAGCATTCGGAGTATAGTCAGACCTGTATTTACCGAACTCAGCTTATAAAAAACAGCGTTGCTAACGACAAAATCTTCCTTATATTTTCACACGGCGTGAGCAATCACCTTGATTATTCCTGCTATCTGTGTTGCAAGTTTTAACGTGATCGACGAAGAATCCTGGAGTAGTGTCGTAAGTATTATTATATGTAATTAGGTGAATCAATTTTCCGTAGTGTAGTTTGCCTCACAGCTTGCGTAAAATTCGATTATAGGGTGTTCGATATGTTTCTTGCTGGTGCAGCGGCAATAGCCGTCGAAGAAGATCAGGAGGTGCAGGAGAGGCGCATTCGACGGCGTCAGCTTAGAATCCGCCGGAAGGAGATTCGGGATACATCAAACCCTTTCGAACTCGATCCGGAATATTTTAGAAAATTATACAGATTCAGTAATGGTTTATCAAATCTATTCGTCTATCTCCTTGTGAAGTGCTCATAGCGTTGGTATGCACAGCGATCTCAGTGTGACCGTCCACAAAATACAGTGAAACTTCCCTTAACGGACTCCTCTTAATAGCGGACCCCTCTTTATAACGGACGCTCTAGAAATCCTCGGTAGAAAAGCATTAGCTATGAACTATGATTGAACTATGTGGTTGAAATCTTCAAACATTTTTTCAGGATGCCTTGTAACTTGGTGATGAGTCTCGTTGATCTTTTACGCGCTCATATCGAAATATACAACAACTCGATCATCCCAGTGCACACACAAGTACTTTGCTCATTACGATTTTTCGCTGAGGGAGGTTATCAGAAGGGTGTTGGACAGGATCACCATCACCCCCTCAGTCAGTCGACTGTAAGTCGCTGCGTGAATAGAGTCACGAATGCCCTCGTTGCTGTTGCACCAAGGCTTATACAGCTGCCATCAACGAGAGAAGAACGGCAACACGTGCAACACAGGTAACCGCTGTTGTAATTAATTCAATAATAACAAAAGTATGATATTATCACAGATTATCGGAGCTATGTTATTACAAGTATGTGCTTCAGAAATCACGTGCGTTTCAATTCACGAAATTTACGCAGGTTTCAACAGCACATTAATATTCCTGGGGTGTTGGGCTTGATTGACTGTGTCCTGGTATCTTTTATTAGGCCGTGCGAAAATGAGGAAGCGTTCTACAACCACAAGCGATTTTACGCACTAAATGTGCAAGTTGTGCGTGTTACAAATACTTATGGTTTTTTTTTACATGCGAAATAAACGTAATCAATTACTTGGATGCATTTTATAGATTTCTGATGCAGACTTCTGTATACGTAGTATACGTTGTTGCCCAGGAAGTAATAACGACAGGTTTGTGTGGGAGTTCAGTGAGGCGAAGCGTTACTTCGAAGGATTGCGTCAAGATGCGCGAATAGCACGAGCGGAAGGGCATTATTATTTACTTGGTATGAATTCTCTGTTGAGAACAAATTTATGATCACCAATTGAAAAGTAGTACAAACTTGGCTGAAGTAATTATCTCTTCTGAGTTGGTTCATCACCTTGCAAAATAAAAAGAATTGCTTTAGATGTTAAGTATATTTCCGTAGGTGACAGTGGGTACACTCCTTCACCGGTGTTACTGACACCTGTCCGTAATGCACCAGAAGGCTCCCCTTCTGAAAGATATACGGTAGATCACGTCACTACACGCTGCCGAATCGAACAAACGTTCGGACACCTCACTGCAGTGTGGCGATGTATTAAACGCGAAAGAAAATTGTGCTATCGTGATCCAGGAAAAGTAGCGAAATTTGTGACAGCGGCTGCAGTTTTGCATAATTTTCGCATCACGCGTGGGTAAGTGCAGCCCTTTTTTAACAATTTATTTTGTAATTACTATTTACTTAATTTTCTTTTCGTTTTCGTTTTTTTTGTTACTGCATCTGCAGTGTTACATAATTATTGGCTCATGCGTGGGTTGGTGCAAAAGTATTGAAGGAATTGCATTTTAAATGATATTTGACTCTACTTTTCTTTTATATAGCGTTTTACCCAACGTGCAACTGGGGAATAATGACCTACCAGATGTAGATAACCATGATGTGAACGATATGGGTTATCAAGCTGGTATAACTGAGCGAATGAGAATAATTCAGACCTATTACGCTTGAACATACAAAATTAATCCAGTAGCAAACATGACTCTAAAAATGCGCCCTCGACTCATACTCACTGGCTGCGCTAAGACATCGCCAAATTTTTGCAAAACAAATCACGGTTTGATCTAAGGCCGCATAATGCGCCACAATGATCGTGAAAATCGACTACAGTCAGGTGAAGTACAATTGGTTATCATGGCTGGTGCCTCTCCGCTGATGACACAAGAGTCAGCGATTCCTAGCGATCCATCAGAACCCTTTGATCGCCGACAGCACTACCTTGCACGGACCCGAACTCTACGTAACACCGGTAAAATGATTTCAAGATTATATTTCAAAATACCATAATAATCTGGTTTGCTAGGTAGCAGACAGCCGAGACCAATACGTCGAATCAAACCCTGGCACCCTGACACCATCTCATCTGCTACTGATCCACGATCCAACCACTCCGCTCTCAAAACTACTTCACCAAACATCGCCGAGACCATTATCTTACACTGTAAGAAGATACTCTGGCTCTCTGACAACGGATTTTGCACAACGTTCTACTCTCGAAGACGCGAGACTCAGTGATTCGCTGATGTAATCCACGGAATAGTTTGATCACTATCTACGTGACACCGGTAACTTTCATTGTAAGATTGAATTTTGATAACCAGAGTAGAAGACTTGATTAGATATTTTCTTTAGGGTTCGCTGTATAAACAGTAGGGTGGTCCACTTTTAACTTCATTTTTGAATATTGCAAGGCAGCCCTGCATATTGTTCCAAATAACGTAGAAAAAATCTGTTTAAAATATAAGTACAATCAAAAAATATTTAGAGGTCACTAACGAATATTATAGTACTTTTTTCGATTTTTTAATCATTTTCGTGTAAGGCTTTGCTCCCGATGCGTCGGGAGCTTCTAAACCTTAGTCGGATGACTGAGTATCATTGCACGAGGTATTTCTTCAACTGATATTGTCGTATGTTATACAGGGTGATTCAGAATTCGTGACAAATCTCTTGAGGGGTTAATCCTTGTCAAATTGTGATTGAAAGTTCCTCAGTCATTGTTCATGAGAATGATTTTTTGCCTTTGAACAAATATTTTTCAGGCGAACAATTTTTTCAACAATTTTTTTTTTAAGACCATTCGTCAATTTTAAAGAATCCAAAATGATGCTAATCAGTTTTTTTTTTACAATATTAGAGAGATTACGAGAGAGATTTCTCGTGAAAATTTCTTATTCGGCGGAAGATGTTTGAAAAAATGTGTAATGGTTCCAAGGAATAAAAGGATTTTTCGCAAAAATGGCTCAGGAGCTTTCGATCACAATTTTCACTAGGATTAACCCCTCAGGAGATTCGTCACGAATTCTCAATCACCCTGTATTGGTATCACAATAAGAAATGAAATAATTGGCTTGACTAAATATTCTTGCCTATAATGGCAAATAATTATTCAATTGATTCCTCTCAATATCATTTGCGGTACAAATGAATGTTACCCAAAATCAACCAACTTTGAGTTGTACCGCGAACCATATTGAGATGAATCAATTAATAATTAGTTAATCAATTAATATTTGGTAGAGTCAATTATTTTTCTTTATCAGTGTGGTACTAATACAACATAGTACAATATCAATAGAAGAAATACCTCGTGCAATGAGACTAAGTCACCTGATTAAGGTTTAGAAGCTCCCGACGCATCGTGAGTAAAGCTTTACATGAAAATATTTGATAAATCAAAAAAAATACTACAATATTCGGTAGCGATCTCTAAATATTTTACGATTCGATTTATGTTTTACACAGATTCTTTTTATGTGATTTGAAACAATATTCAGGGGTGCCCCGCAAAATCCAAAAAAAAGTTCAAAAGTGGACCACCCTAATAAACATCTACATCGATCGTATTAAGATGTATGATGCCATACATGTCAGTAAAGTAATCTGGTTTGGTAGGTAGCATGCAGCCGAGACCAAGGCGTCGAATCAAACTCTGACACCATCTCCTCTGCTACCGAAAAAAAAAACCATACCGAGGGACCCGTGGAGGAAGATGGGTGAAAGCGAGGCGCAGTCGTGCCCGCAAGAATTTCATTGAGAAATTAAACAACGAAAGAAAAAATTTGGTCCGGCTAATGAAGGAAATGGCAAAGCCGTAAATTGTAAAATCCTTGTGTTAAAATGAATAATATTCAAAAAATTAGTAAGATTATCTTTTATTAAAATGAATTAAAAAAATATGTTGAAGATAACATACAATTTGAAAAATTAATAAAACCATCCCGAGTAGAAATTTGATAAGGCCAGCCTGACGTTCCATCAGGCCCTGATGAGGTTGAACTCAGGCGTGCCTAATAGAGCACACCGGATGCGGCCCTGACCAGGTCATCATCAGGCATCCGTCACCAAGGCGTACCTGTTGGAGCCCTGGTCAGCTTAACATCAGGCGTGCATTACTAAGTAACGCCTGATGGGTTCCTGGTCAGGATTGCCTGGATCATCCCTTACTAAAGTGCGCCTGTTGAGCCCCTGGTCAGGATAGCCTGGATCATCTCTCAGTAAGGTGCGCCTGTTGCGCCCCTGGTCAGGTTGGCATCAGCAAGTCCTTATTGAGGTAAGCCTAAGGTGGCCCTGGCCAGGTTTTCTTCAGGCACTCCGTGTTTGAGGCAACCCCGATGTGTCCCTGGTCAGGCTGACATCAGCTAGTCCTCATTGAGGCAAACCTGATATAACTTTGGCCCGGTTGCCATCAGTCAGTCCGTGTTGAAGCAAACCTGATATGGCCCTGTTTAGGCTGTCATCAGGCGATCCTCCCCAAGGTTTGCCTGTCATGCCCCTGACCAGGTTGGCATAAGCAGTTCCTATTACGGCAAGCCTGATGCGCCCCTGCAGTCATGTTCCAGCTCATATTTTTTTACAACATTTTCCAGGCGTGATCTCACCTTGAAAATCATGAGACTGGTGGGTCAGATTAAAATGACCATAAACTCTCACTTCGACATTTAAATCATAAGTTTCGATAAATAGGAAAATATCAGACTAATATCCGTAGGGTAGTTTGGCGTAGATAGATAGATAGATAGATATTTCGTTTATTATGCCATAACCCTAAACAGGGCTGGAAGGCAATGGGAAGAAAAATAATACAGAATACTTAAAATCTAGGTACCAAAAACTAATACAGAGTGACTTATGTTCTAAGTTATACAAGCTAAGTTAAAGTAAAGTAGGGAGAGTTAACAATGAAAACAGATGATGTGAAGGAAAAGCTCAGAAAACACACCAAGGACTCAGAATCCCAAGACAACTAGAGGGCAGTCTAGGGCTACATATGCTGAGTTAAAGCTAAGTGAGGTACAGAGAATAAGCCGGAAGAACCCAGAAATACTGGGAATCATACATGTAGAGTCATACGTCAATACAGAAATTAAAGCATAGATCTAGGAGTGCCAGAGACAATACTGACCTCACCACGAAATAAATGAGCAAAGAGGCGAGTTTTAAATGTTCCTAACGTTGAAGAACCTCTAACAGACGAATGTAACCCATTCCAGAGATAGGTAGCGGATAGTGAAAATGAGTTGTGGTAGGTGGCGGTGCGATGAATAGGGATGGAAAGAGTTAGCAGTGCATCTGAATCAGGACCCGCAAGCCTGGCTGAGCGCCGATCTCCAGGGTCCAAGTCTGTAAGGAGCTCGCGCAGGTAGGACGGAGATGCCGTGCAGAGAACCTGATACAAGACTGAGCCCAGAAAATATAGTCGCCGATCCGCAGCTGAGAGCCAGCCTAATCTATGCCTATACGGGGTAATATGCACATCCCTCCGCAAGCCAAAGATGAATCTAATCCCGCAATTTACCAACCGCTGGAGCTTAGTATCCAAATAGCAAGATAGGTCGTGATACAGAACGCAGCAATAATCGATATGCGGCTGGATCAAGGCAGAGACCAGCAACGTCCTGACCTGCGGAGAGAGAGCCCCGCCGCGATGTTTAAGTTTGTATAGCGTCGCATAAACCTTCCTAGAAACCTGCGTTACATGAGCATTCCATGTGAGATCCGCCGATAAATAGACCCCCAGGTTACGGACGGTATCCACATAGGGCACTACCGCTCCATTCACTATAGTAGGAGGCCGCGGACCCGCGAGCAATAACTGCTTGAGGTAGGCGGAGCTGCCAAGGACTATGGCCTTTGTTTTAGCAATATTAAGCAGAAGGCCATTTTCATTTGCCCAATTCGAGACGGCTTCGGCGTCTGCAGTCAGCTTAGAAACCGCAGCAGGCAGATCCCTGGGTGGAGAACGCAAGTATATCTGGAGGTCATCGGCGAAGATGACATGACTCGAGTTATTGAGCACTTGCCTTATGTCATTAATAAAAATAAGGAAGAGGAGTGGACCGAGGACAGAACCCTGGGGAACGCCAGAGAGATTATCCAAGAAAGCAGAGTGACCACCCGACAGGTCCTGCACGGCCTGCGTTCTGCCAGTCAGATAGGAATGGAACCATCTAAGGACCTCGTCAGTAAAGCCTACGCGTTTGAGTTTTGCAAGTAGCAAACAATGGTTTATGCTATCAAACGCTTTACTAAAGTCGAAAAGAAGCAGAACCATAACACATCTGTCGTCGACGGCTTTTCTAGCATAGTCAAGAACCTTAATCAGGGCAGTCTGCGTACTATGGCCCTTGCGAAAGTCAGCCTGCGATGGATCTAGGATATCATTGCGCTCAAGATAGGAGATTAGCTGACTTGCGACGATTTTCTCAAGTACTTTAGAAAGATGTGAGAGATTTGCAACCGGCCGAGTATCCGAAACCGAGTCCGGAGGATTTTTCTTGTTTAACGGCACTACATATGCTCGCTTCCAGATCATCGGGAAGGTAGAGAGGCGCAGCGACGCATTAAATAGACCAGTAAGGGCAGGCGCGAGTAATGGCAGAACGTCCCTAAGATAACCCAGCCGAACGCCGTCAGGGCTCTGCCCACGAGACTTCGCAAGATACGTAGTAGGTAGAGCGTGCGACTAGTAATACAAAAAATGCGAGCGGGCTTGGGTTCAAATCTCAGTTAGGTCGAAAAAATAGGATGTCGTTTTTCTCAGCGAATTGGTGATGCTTCTCGATATACATGTGGATAGTTATGAACTGTAAATTCGAAGATTCACACGTACGTCAGTTTTTTGGTTTTGTTTTTTACGGTTGGTTTCTCTTCCTTCATCAGAGCCTGGTGGAGAACCCTGGCCAGGGCCTGACCATCAAATCTGATCAGGCCCTGACCACCGAATCTGATCAGGGCCTGACAAATACAGACTGATCAGGGCCTGACAAATACAGACTGATCAGGGCCTGACAAATACAGACTGATCAGGTGATTCTAGAACGCAGCGTTACATTCTTAATCAGGGCCTTATCAGCAAGCCTGACGGCAGCCTGATCAGGCAGTCAGGCATGCCCCTGCAGGGCCTGATCTGCGCCTGACGTCAATTTCTACTCGGGATCTTATCTATATCGGAATAAATAAAAATATATTGGAAATTATATAAAATTTAACAAAATTATCTTATTACGATAAAATATGTTGAAAATATTATATATAAAAATTCACAATTATCTCACGTAATATAATATTAATTAGGTAATTTAATTAATTAATAATAATTAATTTTGTATAATTTTCATGAATTGCTATACATCTCTAGTTTGTACGTATATCACTTTTGTCGGCTTGTTGTACGTTTTCCCTATTGATGATATTGGAACTGCCAATACGACTGACGCAAAAGAATCGACTCACGAGCATACGAACGGCTTATTCGAGTGTTTCATAGTGTATTTCGTTTATCGAGATAATCACGATATGTCGCCGTATTAGAAATGTAAAGCCCATAATTATCCTACAAACATTGACCACGCGCATGCGCGTTAGGAATTTTTACGAGTTTGTTTCGATGATATGCTGGAATACGCTGGGATAAAACGCGAAACATTTCTAGAATAAGGGTCCTGGGATTCGAACCCGGGTCCTTCTGCGTATCAGTCGAAGCTTCTATCACTTTGCTACTTTACGTATTTGATAGTTGATACTTTCAGCATGTCTATATGTATCTGTCACAAAAATTTTATCAATCTTAACTGATGCACTTAATATTGATTATGATGCGATCGAACGATTCTTGAATTGTTTCTGTATTTTAGGGAATGTGAGGCAACATGGCCACTCTAAATTTTTCAGTGAAAAAAATTACTAATCTGAAAATGCTGTTTATTCTATTTATTGAGAGAAATCACACGTGTATTTTCTTGACTGGAGTAATTAATATAACGTTTTGGGGCGAAATGGCTACTTCAATAATATCAATAGAAATATTTTTTTCCGACAAACGATGTTCTTTACAATTTTTTTTTTGTCTGTATTATTTGTCGATTTTCAAGAATCCCAAGAGTTTCTTATTTGGCGAAAGATATTTAAAAAATGTGTTATGATTCCAAGGAAAAAAATCATTTTTCGGAAAAATGGCTGAGGAACTTTCGATCCCGATTTTGCCGAAGATTAATCTCTCGAGAGATTCGTCACGAATTCTGAATCACCCTGTATATTGAGTAAGATATCGTGAGACCTAATAATAACATATACACAACTATCTATGATTTAAACAAATTATCTAGGTTTCCTAACAATCAGGTCTGATCAGATCTGATCATATATAGACCTATATCAGACCTATATAATATGATTATACATGGGCTTATATCAGTCAGGTCTGATCAAATCTAATTATATATAGACCATATATGATCATTAATAATAATAATAATATAACAATAATAATATTTTATAATTAAACTACTCAACAAAATTAAAGGCCCCCCCCTAGCATAACCTGCCATTTCCAAACGCCTCAACCGATTCACTTGAAATTTGTACCAGGGCTAGTCCAAAGTGTTTCCAACCTGTGCCCGAAGCCGATTTTCTGTATCTTCAAGGGTTGCGATGGGGCACTCCGAAAACCAACCCTCTGCGTAAAATCAAAGTCACAGGTTTTCGGCACCGGGTTCCAATACCGATTTTGCGCCCAAAAAATGGTTAAAGAACTTTTGGTCGAACCAGGCACTCCGGTCGACTCCTGAATCATACACCCTCGCCTATTCAACCCCTCCGCTCCCATCCCTCCATCGTCCGGGGGTGGATAAAACATTTTGACACATTTTCGAGCATCGGAGACAGAAAAGTGTTTCCGGATCGTTTTTACGGCTCAGCCGAGGATTTGCAATCCATCCGCCCCCTGAGCAACTGCAACCAACCCCTGATCAACCCTTAGCTTAGCAGTAACTTTTCACTTCAAGGTACGGAATCCTATAGTCTCACCTTGCACTGTACTACGATGAAAACGTCCACCCGCATCTTCAGCATCAGCCGGCTTGACCACGACGTCAGCGCACCACCACTACCCCCAACATGCACCCCTGTACGTAAAAGTACGACAGCTAGCATACGACATCAACAAATGCACCCATACAGGCATCAACTCTTCGATAAGAGATCGAATACGAATTTATGCACGACTTGGCAACAACCTGACAACATTGTCGTTTATGACATTATTTCCGTACGTCACGAACTCAACAGCAGACGTTTGCCTTTGAATCAACGCATAACGGTGGAGTCATATTCGGTTATCGCAAAGTTGACGGTTTTCTATGCCGCGAGTAGCAGTTACGAAGGAGCTGGCGATCAGGATCGTCACTCTTATTGCGGAAGGCGGGTATTCGATAAAATGGGTTGCTCGAACTGTAGGAAAGTCTACGTCCGTCGTCCGACGGACTTATGCACGGTTTAGAGAGACCGGATCATACGACCGACGACCAGGACAGGGCCGAAAGAAAAAAACAACAGAGCGTGAAGATAGGCATATCGTCCGAAATGCTTTAATTGAACGGACTGCACGTGGACGCTCTCTTGCCGAGGAACTCAGAGTGGTAACGCGTAGAGTCGTATCCGACCAGACTGCACGTCGGCGACTTCGTCAGGCCCATCTCAACAGTAGAAAGCCGGCCAAAGTTCCCGCGCTCACCAGACAACACAAAGAAGCCAGACTGAATTTCGCCCGCCAACACATACGCTGGACGAGGAATCAGTGGAAAAATGTCTTGTTTACGGACGAGTCAAGATGCCAGCTAACCGGGAATGACGGCCGACGACGTGTATGGAGGCGCCGGAATGAAAGGTTTGAACCTCAATGCGTCCAAGAGACTAGAGCTTTCGGGGGCGGCTCAGTCATGGTATGGGCAGGTATTCGATATGATAGTCGGACACAACTCGTGCATATACCACCTCCAGGCCTTAATGCCGATCGCTATGTAGCAGAAGTAGTGGACCCTCATGTGCTTCCACAAGCAGATGAAGTAGGAGAGGAGTTTGTTTTGCAACAGGATAACGCTAGGCCCCACACTGCCCAGACTACACAGGACTTCCTCCATGCAGCAGAAGTTAAGACAATGCAGTGGCCGGCTAATAGTCCTGACTTAAACTGCATTGAGCACTTGTGGGATGAGTTGAAGCGTGCCGTACGAAACAGACAACAACCCCCGCGAGGCATAGCGGAGCTTCGTATCGCTTTGACTGAAGAGTGGAACGCTCTTCCTCAGGAAAAGATCCAGATCCTGATCAGCAGTATGCGACAACGATGCCAGGCTGTGATTAACGCACGGGGAGGGTCGACACGTTATTGACAGTGTTGAATGTTTAACTTGGATCAGCCAGTATTCGATTTGTTGCATTTGAAAGTTCAATAAAATTTAAGATTTAACAAAGCTCACAGTTGATTGCCTTCTCCTATCACAAGACACATCACCTTGCTGACCACAACAAAAAAAGAAGCTGCGAAAGGGTAAGTAAGGGGTTGCTTAGGAAATGTGCCGTTAGAGTGTGTGTCCTAATAGACTATCGAGAGTTTTGACTGACATTGAATAACCCTCCCATCCATCACGGCCTGTATGAGTGCATTTGTTGATGTCGTATGCTAGCTGTCGTACTTTTACGTACAGGGGTGCATGTTGGGGGTAGTGGTGGTGCGCTGACGTCGTGGTCAAGCCGGCTGATGCTGAAGATGCGGGTGGACGTTTTTATCGTAGTACAGTGCATGGTGAGACTATAGGATTCCGTACCTTGGAGTGAAAAGTTACTGCTAGGCTAAGGGTTGTTCAGGGGTTGGTTGCAGTTGCTCAGGGGCGGATGGATTGCAAATCCTCGGCTGAGCCGTAAAAACGATCCGGAAACACTTTTCTGTCTCCGATGCTCGAAAATGTGTCAAAATGTTTTATCCACCCCCGGACGATGGAGGGATGGGAGCGGAGGGGTTGAATAGGCGAGGGTGTATGATTCAGGAGTGGACCGGAGTGCCTGGTTCGACCAAAAGTTCTTTAACCATTTTTTGGGCGCAAAATCGGTATTGGAACCCGGTGCCGAAAACCTGTGACTTTGATTTTACGCAGAGGGTTGGTTTTCAGAGTGCCCCATCGCAACCCTTGAAGATACAGAAAATCGGCTTCGGGCACAGGTTGGAAACACTTTGGACTAGCCCTGGTACAAATTTCAAGTGAATCGGTTGAGGCGTTTGGAAATCGCAGGTTATGCTAGGGGGGGGGGGGGGGGGCCTTTAATTTTGTTAAGTAGTTCATATATAGACCTATGAATGATTGGACATTGACTTATATCAGTTATGTCTGATCATATCGTATGAAATTAGACATGATTATGCCTGTTCATGTCTGATCAGGCCTGATGCTCATGGCCGATCATGGTCTGATCACGTATCAGGCCTGATCAGAGCGACATAGTTAGAGCAGAGCGGAGGTTTTGAACCTTCCAGGCATAATCATACATGAACAGGCATGACCATGCATGATCAGGCATGAACGTATTTATGATCGGGTCTGACATCAGGCCTGATCATACATGAGCAGGCATGATCATGTCTGGCAGCAGGCGTAATCATACATGAACAGGCATAGCCATGCATGATCAGGCATGAACGTATTTATGATCGGGTCTGGCCTCAGGCGTAATCATACATGAACAGGCATGGCCATGCATGAACAGGCATGAACGTATTTATGATCGGGTCTGGCCTCAGGCCTGATCATACATGAACAGGCATGATCATGTCTGGTAGCAGGCGTAATCATACATGAACAGGCATGATCATGTCTGGCATCAGGCATAATCATACATGAACAGGTATGGTCATGCATGATCATGTCTGGCATCAGATATGAACAGGCATGAACAGAACAGGGTCGAAACCATAGACAAACTAGAGGGTTGAAAGATGGGAGCTCTACCATGACGCACTGAATACGAATTCCCTAGCTTCCAACCAATCAGCGACTGGACTACTATGAAATCTGTACTCAGTGCGTCCTGGTAGAGCTCCTATCTTTCGAACCTTTAGTTTGTCTATGGTTTTAGCTACTTTGGGATTCCCAGGGAATCGTACCGTTGGCTACCTCCGATTATGGGAAAAGCCCTAGGAAGAAGAAGAAGAAGAAGAAGAAGGGAATCGTATCGTCATTGCAGCCATTGCAGCCATGTCTTTAAACTCGTCACCTCGTGCAGCATCGCCTACCGATAGCGTAAGTTTATATATTAGCACAGAATAGCATAAGCTTATATTATTAGCACAGAATATTACTAATTTTGCTAGAATTCGATGAATGTCATGCACGTATTTTATATATTCGTTGAACAGTTGACCGACTTCGATATTAGCTTCGAAGACGATTTCGGGGATCAACGTGCGGCCGATATGAATCCGGTGAATCCTGTCCGTAAGTGTGAACAATTGTACGATGCAGGTTGTGACTGGCTTCTGTGCTGCCGTTTTGCCAGGTGATTCTTCGCGTTTGGCGAAAATCACCCCCAAACGTGGTCCCGTAAATTACAGTTCAAAATTTTCGTCGTTTGAAAACATTCTACTAATGAAGGTCAACAAAAGCCTAAAAGGGTCCATAGGTCGCAGGTCAATCCTATTTTCTATATTTTTTTCAACATCATTATTTTTTTTAATGCCGATGGGTTCATTTTCGACCCGTGGACCCTTTTTGACTTTTTTTTCCCTCTTTGGTCCCTCTTGCTGAATGAAATTTTTTGATTTGACCCTAGTTTCGAACAAGGTTCTAATACATTCTGCGGAGGAATCTTCGCCGTTCTCGATCCGCAGAATCATCTGTCGAAACGGCTACGCAACATTCACTTACACCCTATACACAAATCTGTCATGTCACTGTCATAAAATATCGTGTTCTGATCGATAGATCCTCAAAATCAGATGGAAGTGGGTGATCAGCATGGTGATCAGCAAGCAGCAGGGGCTGAGAACCTCATGCTCTTACAGCAGGTTGTGGCTGGTACGGAATAAATTTTCATAATATACTCTCACACACTTCTCGATAATTCGACTTGAATCATTAATTACTAATTTAGATAAATAAAAAATAAATTTAATAGAATAAATTTTCGTAATATACTCTCATACACTTCTCGATAATTCGACTTGAATCATCAATTAATTATACACTCAAAGTGGAAGATTCGATAGAGTCCCCCATGCATGTACATCAATAATATAATAATTACAGAAGAAAGTAAGCATAAATCATGGCAACTTATATTCGAACGAACTACTAGATACCATTTGAGATTTCTATTGAAAAACGAATTTCATATTTTCATTATGTATTTCATTGGTACAACCATCCAAAGCTTTGAATTATTACAAACAATTGGAAAGCTTGCACGATGTCGAGGTATATACAATTCATCAATATGGTTGTATGTTTTTATTTATAGAGGACGTAGGGGCTGTAGGGGCAGAGGTAGCTGGGGCAGCGGTAGCTGGGGCAGCGGCAGCTGGGGCAGCAGCAATGGGGGCCGGAGCGGCTGAAGGTATAGTTGACAACGCTATGTATTTTCATCAAATGGTGTAAAATCATATCGTTTCCACCTTTATTCCTTATTTCATTATGCACAGTTATGACCGTTTTATTATTTTCATGTCTAATTGTATGATGATATATAACTCATCTTAAATTATTTTACCGAAGCACTTTTATATCCATATTATCAATTTGACATTATTGTTACATCGCTAAATTTTCTGATATCATTGAGTCACGTAAGTTGGGACGAGCTTGGAGTTCTACAGTTGATTTGAGGTATGCGAGCAACTGCTACGAGTCAGTCATCATCATCTCTGATGATATATACAGTATAAATTTTAATAATCGGAGAAATAACGTAGTTTTTATAATAAAGCCTACTTGAACTAGTATAACGATCATTGTTCTAAACTATGATTCATTCAGGGTAATCGAGCTCTAGTAGTTGCTTCACCTGATTTTGCTACACAACTCTTCATAATAATGATGAAATTTTCTATTTTTCAGAAGAAAAGGTCCGTCGCCAACAAAGAGCGGGCAAGCAGTGGCAAGCGAGGCGCCAAAGGCGCCAGAACCTGGTTGCCCTTCTCTATGATATGGCCAACCCTCACCGTGGTGGCGGTAAGGGTAAGAAGAAGGATGATAAATAATCAACAATAAACATATTAATCATTCATTTACCCTTACCGCCATCACGGTGGGATTCATATAAATAAATAAAGGGACCTGTTGATTTATATAGATTGTCATTTTTATTTCCGATTTTCCCCACATGTTTTTCATTCCATTCATCAAATTATATCACAAGACTCGTTACAATCTCGCTCAGTAATAAACGTCACTCCAGTAACGGTGAAATAAATTGAGAGAGTAGAGTAGAATAAATTGGTAGTTCGTTCGGTTCTGGGATAGGACTCTGTCGTCAAGTTAGTCAGAAATACACACGAATTATAGAATCCGTCTGAGGGACTCGAGATATTTCAGTGATATCGGTGCCTTTACTCATAGTTTCTGTTCATTATTTATTTTATCATTATTTTTAAGCGAATTATGCAGGCCTTCACTCACAAGGGAAGAAGATTGCTGGATGTAGATGTAAGTAGGAATAGGATGAATAAAAAATAAATATCTGTAACTATGGGCACTTCGGGGAACGAAAAATGATATTATTCTATGAATGAGAATCTATATCATCTGAGAAAGAGAGAGTCGATCGATCATTTTTCTACCAGTGAAGGAGTAATTTTTTTTTATTACAATAGCGTCAGTTCTTATATTTCTGGCCATTATCATTCTAACTGTTTATTATTATAGCGCAAAATCTAAATTTGAAAACGAATTTAAGTACTTTATGGCCCGAAAATCAATTCATACGCATTACCTACCTCATCACTTATTATACGCATTGCCTACCTTACTTATTATTGAAAATATAATAATGGATGATCTGAACATTGCGCATTATTATTCAAAAATGAATCAAGACCGAAAAAGGTCCATAGGCAGAAATATAGGAACTGCAGTAAAGGGCACGCTCAAATCTGATCGTATTCGCAAACGCATTGATCCGACGCTCCTGATTGGATGTTGAAAAAATTTGTCCAAATCTAAGCCAATCGAGAGAGGCAGATCGCTGCGTTTGCGACTTTGAGCCGATTTGAGCGTGCCCGGGCTTTGAGAGCTAAGTGAGACGCTATAGCTTATGCTTTCTGCTTATCTCTTATGGACTTCTGTGTGCTTCCACTTCTAGCCCAGCGACAGCAGAATTATGGGTTGTTTACTCCTGCCTTCCACCATACCCAATTTTCTCGGAGCTGGCGGCACTAATGTTCGACAACTTAATAGAACGAAAATCTCTAGGGCCGATCATTTTATAAATTTGATACCTGGCTTACGCAGCGCCGTAACTTGACTTAATTTATTTAATAATCGTCAAATTGGGAGGCTCGATTTACCTGGCGCGTGGCTAAAGCAGCCTCCTGATTGGTTGATTCTTGAATCAAGTTAAGTTATGGCGCTGCGAAAACCAGGCATTAATCACACTCATTGATAGAAAGCGCCACTAGTGTCCTATACATTGCTAACATTTTCACCATAACAAAAAAAAAATAACTATTGAAATCTAGTAACTGTTAATGTTCTGCTGTAATGTTGGTACAGAATATAGTCCTGCTGCTTGACAAAATGCAGCCATATGCCTATCTCAAAAATCATTGAGTGAACGGCCTCTGAGCAGAATCGACATCGGCGTGTAAAAACTGATTGAGTTAAGCCTCAGGAGAAAGAAGAAGAAGAAGCGTATGAATTGGCGTGTCAAGCACAGGAAAATATTTTTTAATAATTAGGTTCCACGGATTAGTTATCATCATTCAGGTAGGTAGGCAGGTTAAGTTTTTTAAGTTAGATAATAGTAACAAACCAAATCAGCTTCTCCCAACTAAAAAAAGACAGCTTTGCGCCATAGATCGGCAGCCTTGCACTAAATACAGATCGGCAGCTTTGCGCCTGAAACATATCGGCAGCTTTGCGCCTGAAACAGATCGGCAGCTTTGCGCCTGAAACAGATCGGCAGCTTTGCGCCTAAAACAGATCGGCAGCTTTGCGCCAAATATGGAGAAGCTAAATACAAACCCCTTACCACATAAATTTGTGAAGATTATCGAATCTGGTGATTGGTTAGGGGATGAGCATATGTATCACTTTGCCCAACTTGTCAACCGTACCTCCAACTACGCACTTCAAGAGTCGCGGAAAAGATATTTGCCAGATACAATCGTACCTGTTTTACCGACCGTCAAGGATATTCAAATATTGCATAGCGGTGGTGCGAAAAACGGCGGTGAGTATAGCGCTTGTAAGAAAAAAGGCGATGAGCACTGGGTGTGCGCCTACTTTGATACGAAGTCGATCTATATATACGACTCGTTGAATTCGAAAGTACTCCGCGAAGAACATGAAATATATTTGAAACGTTTATTTCCATTTTACAAAGTGGACAAGAATACAGTACAGTTTCCAACAGTTCAGCGTCAGCCCGACTCCTCCGACTGTGGAGTATTTGCAATCGCATTTGCAATTTCATTGATAAACGGGCAACAGCCGGACGAAATTATCTACGATGTTAAGCTAATGCGAAGACATCTTTTAGAGATATTCAAAAATAATGAGATACAAGACTTCCCATGCATTACTAGAATGCAAGTATCTGATACAAAACAAAACATTGCTATCAATAACCAGGAATCGCCTAGCAATAGCACCAAGCAAAAATATTCGCAACAAACTGCAGTGAGATCATTGGCAATAGTTCAACAACCAAAAAGAGTTATTAATGTTATTAATGATAGGGAATCACGGAGGCGAGAAAGGCGTAATGCCCCCCCAACTTTCGACGAGAAATTTAAACATATAATTACATCAGGCGCGTGGTTGTCTGATCTCCACATGACTCAATTTGCGTACCTCTTAAGAAGCTTTACAGAATATTCACCACGTGAAACCTGGCGGGTACAAATGCCACTTACCATCGAGCCAGTTTCTCCCGCTCAGAAGCATATCCAAATACTACACAGCAATGAACTGCACTGGATATGCGCATATTATGATACCAAATCGATATTCATATATGATTCATTCAATTCCAAAAGGCTAAATCGAATGCACGAGACATATTTGAGGAAATTATTTCCTTTCTATCAGTTTGACAGCAAGCGTATAAAGTTTCCAACGGTTCAAGACCAACCAAACTTCTCGGATTGTGGGGTGTTTGCCATCGCATTTGCAATCTCGCTCGTTAATGGTAAGAGTCCGGATAAAATAACATACGACGTGTCTCTCATGCGTGCACATTTATTGAACTTGTTCGAAAACAACGTACTCGAAGAATTTCCTCACGCTCGTAAAACGCAGCGCACGGTTAGAAAAAGTGATACTCTCACTTGTAAACGTAAAGTATTGTCGGAAAACGTTCAAACTCCAAACTCGCAGCAAATAGAACAAGAGAACTTATGCCCTGTTGGGGTTAAAAAACAACGAGCTGAATCCGTTGCGCACACAGAACAAGAGGAAGCTTTACATCCGAAATTAGAATCAGAAACAAATGTTGCAACTTACCCAAAACCGCTAATCTGTGGCGAGCACATTCAGGCAGATGCAACGACTAAATGTGATCAAGAGTTTAATAAAAAACAACAGCTTCTGATGCCAAATATAGATCCAGAATCTATGCACCATGTTAGATTAGACATCATTAATCGCGGACAGGTACATCAAGATATACCAAAAACATCTATGGTGGATGCCATGATAAAACGTGGTATTAAAAACAGAGACAAATATACGTATAATAATTCTAGTGCCGAAAAGTCGGAGCACTGTAGTGTCGCTACGGAACGGAGTATTATAAACTGTCAGAAATACCTTTTTAACGCTGAGAGGCTGCGAGGTCGAGCTCGCGAACTGTATCGTTCGAACGTTGAAAATCGGCGAGAGAAAAAGCGCGATCGTTATCATTTGAATGCTGAATCGCGAAAAAGTGAGAAGCGCGAACGTTATAATTTTAACCCTGAGAAAGACCGAAATAGAGCGTGCGCATATTATAGATCGAATGCTGAGAAGCAGCGAACTATTAGGCGTACTATCTATAATTTGAACCCTGAGAAAAAGCGAAATATAGAGCGCGCATATTATAGATCGAATGCTGAGAAGCAGCGAACTATTAGGCGTACTATCTATAATTTGAACCCTGAAAAAAAGCGAAATATAGAGCGCGCATATTATAGATCGAATGCTGAGAAGCAGCGAACTATTAGGCGTACTATCTATTCTTTAAATCGTTTAGCAAAGCTCAAGAGGAGTACCGCTACTAAGATTGTTGCTAAATATCATCGTATTCAAAATGCGAATACTATAGCATTAATACAGTCCAAGGAAAAATATATAGCACGGATTGCGCCAAAGATTGACGAGCTAACCGAAAGTGATAGAAGAATAAATGCCGAATCGATCATCAAATGGTGCATTCGTGATAGAGATTTGAAAATAAAATCGATTAAGAAAACTTTACAAGTTCTAAATAAAAGAGCAGAAATATATTTAACTAAGGTTGACAAATGCTCCGGTTATAAAATCGAAGATAAATTGAGCGTTCTTTGTGGTTCATCAAGGCACATCGTCTCAGCTGAATTATTTTACGCGGAAGCTGGGTATGAGCTTGTTCAGTTTGATGAACCAATTGCGATCAATACAACAGGGCAAGCTGCCAACATTCTGCCATTGTTTAAAAAAAAACAAAATAAAAGTGTAAAAAGCAAATACAAGAGTTGGCCTTGTAACCAAATGTGTAAAACGAAAGATATTACATTACTTGCGAAATACGTAGAGTTTCTTCGGATTATATCCACGTGCACTTTGAAATCTATACATAAGTTTCTATACCAGTTGGAGTGTACAGCTGGACACGCGAATAGTAAGCTAGGCCATTCGCAACTTTGTTATATGGACGATGCTACCTGCAAATCAATTTTCTTACCTGTGCAAATGTAATCCGCACATTTTCCATCAGTTCGGTATACACAGAGGCTAGTATACAAATTGATGAATGGTTACGCGAAAATTTCCGCCATCGACAAGGCACTGAACGACGGTGATCTCGAGAAACTGAATGAAATTTCACAACTTGCGCAGCAAAATGCTAATAGCGTCGCTAATAATATCACGAATGATATTAATTTGGTTGAAGAAGAAATCAGAAATAAGTATAAAAGTGCATTCAATGCTTTGACTAAACGTTCTATAGACATTCCCCGTTTAGTCTGCGTATCCTGTGAAAAACTTTGTTTCAAACGAGAAGTCACAAGCGTGGATAAATTCAGAAAACCCATAACAACCAAAATTTGGACAGATTTAATGGAGCATGTGGAATGTACAGATGATAATTGCGAATATGTTTGCAACTATTGCCTTCCTAAACTTAGACAAAACACCATGCCACCTAAGTGCATAATGAATAAACTTATTACCGAATCAGTACCGGAAATTATACAATCGTTGAATGATTTCGAACGAATTTTGATACAGAGAGCTAAAGCATTTCAAACTGTTCAAAGGATGAATACCGTAGCAAACAAGAATCTACCGCACAGAGAGATGGTACAGAAAGTAAAAGGCAGGACGTTTCATTTGCCCTTACCTATGGAGGAGACTTTGAAGAAAATCTGTCTCCCTGCAGATCCAATTGATCTCGATCACGAGCTATACATATTAGTTCGCGGAATCCCAACAAAATCTAAGTTGGTGTGGGAACAATTGGTAGACATAAATAAAGTATGGGACGCATTAATATGGCTCAAGGCGAACAATCCTCAATATTGTGAAATTCAGATGCCGGCAACGGCTGACGCCTTGCTAGCTGATATCGAAGGCATTGAGTTTCAATTAGTAGATGAAGACAACGATGAGAATGGAAATTCAAAGAAACGCGAAAGTCTTGATAGAATAGATTCCGCAAGTGAAATCGGAAATAATGACGATGAAAAGCGTGAATGCCAGGATAATAGAGTGGACGCAAACAAGGGCGCCTTGTTGACTCAAGTGTCTCAATCGGATGAAATTTACGAACAATTCACTATACATCCGATGTATGAAAAGAGGCCTAACGAAACTATCACAGATCTTTATCAAATGTTGAAAATCCAAGACGTGCCATTAGACAATCGTCATAAAAGTCTGGATTTGCTATGTTTTCCGCATTTGTATCCGTATGGTTGCAATGGACAGCACGAGGATAGATCAACGCGTCTGACGCAAGCCGAATTTATAATTTATAATAATATAATTTATTTAAATCGAGACTCATGTCAAAGCATTCGCAGTACCGGCTGGATCAGCAATACTTGTTCTATCTATTGAATGACGCGAATATTCGGCAATTGAATAGTGGGATTTATTACAAACTCAATATCACCAATCCAAGCGAACGATTTACCGCCGCGAGTTATATAGAAAAACTTTCCAGGGAAGAATTGGAAGGGAATTTGAATGCAATATTTTCGAGGCTGCGCAACACGGCGCAATATTGGAGTCGGCCCAGAAATGATGTATCTTGTATGACACATCATTACGGTCCGGCAACATGGTTTCTCACCCTAAGTCCGAGCGAATGGTTATGGTCAGATATGACGGAATACCTTCGCGAAGTCGGTGGCCCTGTTGCCGCTAAGATGTCTCCGAGTCAATTGGTCGTGGCGGATCCAGTGTCTGCATCTCGATTCATTGAAAACAAGTTTCGCGCTATGCTCGATTTCATAACATGCTCTCCCGATAATCCTATCGGAGAGGTGACCCATTATTTTTGGAGGCGCGAATATCAAGGCAGGGGAATGCAGCATTTCCACCTATTAATCTGGATCAAAGATGCTCCGGTTATTGGGAAATCTTCGAACGAAGAAATAGCGAGTTTTATTCTGAAATATGTAACTTGCAGAATGCCACCGAAACATGCTTCACCTGACTTGTACCGTCGCGTGAATACGCATCAACGGCACAAGCACAATGCCTATTGCTTGCGAAGTAAGCGAAAAAAAGACGGTGGTTTGTCCAGAGCCTGTCGATTCGGGTTTCCTCGTCCCGTAACGAATAACATTGTTATCAGGGACGTGGCTGTTTCAATAGCTGGCAGGCGGAAGCTCAAGTCTAGAAGTAGGCTGTATGATCTCCCTCGAAATCAGAATGAGGTAGATATCAATGACTACAACCCAGCAATTCTTTATGCTTGGGAAGGCAATATGGACATACAGTTCATTGGCGAGCTCAGCGCTATACTCATGTGGTATATCACTAAATACCTGTCAAAATCTGAAAAAAGCAACATGGACGAAGACATGGCAACACTGATCAATTCGACAAAATCGCTCTGCAGTCGTCTGTGGAGTTTTGCTCAACGTATGTTAAGTCATAGAGAATGCGGAGCGCTCGAGGCTGCTGATACGCTATTAGGAATTCCGTTGCACGGCACGGATCCACAAACAACTATTAAATGGATAGATGTGAATATAATAAGAAACAGAAATGTCAAAACTCGTCAAGAAATTGAAGCCCTCGATGCGGATTCTACTGATATTTTCTGTGATTCAGTAGTTGATACGCATTATCCAGCTCGACCAGAGGAATTGGAATCAACTAACCTATACGACTTCGTGAAATGGTACGAAGTTACCAAAGTTGAACCGAAAGCAAAAGATATTGAATATCACAAGATCGGAAAATCATTGTACCTGAAAAGAAGGAAACGTGGTTGTTTAATTAATCATTATAAAAATAATGTGAATAATCAGCCGGAACGATATTACTTTGCGCTACTGTTACTCTTCAAACCGTGGAGAGATACAAATGAGCTGCGGAATGGATGCGATACGTACGCAGAAGCATTCCAATCAGTCCAAACAGAGCTCGAAGATGCGTTACAGTATCACGAACGCATTGCGGAAATACAGAAAGGTTTTGAGCATATCAAGGAGGTAATCGAAAAACGTATGACAGAAGGAGCTCAATCCCAACAAAGCGACACTTCGGATGCGGTACCATTAGGTTGTGGGCCAATCGAAGCAGAAGGTGCGATGAAAGAATTTCAAGCACGCGTTCAAAAGGTCGAAACGGTGAACAGTTCGCAAATAATTGCAGATTTGAATCCTGATCAAAAACGGGTATTTGATACAACCACGGCTGCCGTGAGTTCGAACGATAGAATTCTACGACATTACGTCAGTGGAGAGGGTGGAACTGGTAAGAGTCATCTTATCGAAGCGCTCGTATGGTGGATCAAGCAACATGCTGGTAAAGATACCGCAGTAACAGCACCGACTGGAATAGCAGCATTCAATGTCAACGGTTTGACTATTCATAGGTTGTTTCAACTGCCTGTTGAGCACGGGGGCACTCCTAAATACAAGCAACTCTCTGATGCAGCTCTGAAAGTCATCCGAAAACAGCTTAGAAATGTTGCGCTCATTATCATTGACGAGGTCTCAATGATTTCTAATGTAACACTCATGTACATACATCTCCGACTGAGTGAAATATTTGATACCATCGATTGCGATGACGGTTGGTTCGGTAAAAAACATATTCTCCTGTTCGGCGACTTGTTGCAACTCCCACCCGTTCGAGAAGAACCTGCGTTCACTCAGCTATCAAGTACAGTTTTGAATAAACTTCTGGGCGCAATGGGAAGTGTTAATTTGTGGAGTAAGTTATTCAGTTACGATGAATTAACGATTAACATGCGGCAAAAAAACGATGAGTCCTATCGCGAGATACTATCAAGAATACGCCTAGGAATTGTTATCGATTCGGACACAGAGATCCTAGCATCGAGGACAATCCGTTTCACAAACTTCACAACTTCAACCTTCAGTGAAAGGGTACGTGAACTATGTGAATACATAAATAATTTACCGAACGACGCAGTTTGTCTGCTTCCCACGTGTCGGATGTGTGATGTTCTCAATGAAGCTATGTTGGCCGAGATACGAAGCGAAGAAATAGAACTGATAGCCCACGATACAGTCGACTGCCCCCCATATGTCAAAAAGAAAGTGCATAAAATTTTGGATATGGCAGATGAGGATTGTTCTCGAACTGCCGGCCTTGCCAAATTAATTACCATAAAAATTGGTGCAAAAGTAATGATCAGACGAAATATTGATGTTACTTCAGGTCTTGTGAATGGTACGATTGGTAAAATCACGTCGGTATCACGAGCTATTGATACGAAGGATGTTGAAGCAATACGAGTTGTCTTAGCGACAGGTGTCGAACACGTTATAGAGCGTGTAGATGTAAAATTTGAGGCAATGGAAGGGGCTTTCGTTATTCGAAGACAGTTTCCAATTTGCCTCAGTTATGGAATTACAATCCATAAAAGCCAAGGTCTCAGTTTGAAGAATGCCGTGATCGATGCGGGTAATTCTATATTTTCTTGTGGACAAGTGTACGTTGCCCTCTCGCGGGTAACTTCCTTAGAAGGAGTCCACTTGATTAATTACGATCCGCATGCAGTATTAGCAGATGATTCCGCTATTTTGGAGTATAATAGGTTGAGAAAGCAATATCGACCGGACCTTATGGCGATGACCGTTTCAAAAAAACGGGCGAGAAAAGTTCAAGATCGCAAATGGTCTTTACCAATAAATTTATCTACATGTCAGGAACCAATCGAGGAAAAGCCATCCAGCGAAACGTGGCGAGTTAAAGGTTTTCGGAATACAGATGGTGTTTCTTGTTATGCTAACGCTACGATACAGTGTCTATTTCACAGTAAACCTATTAGAAACTGTTGGCTGAATCAACAAAATGACGACGTCATGAAAATCTTGATCGAAAATTATGTCAATTTACAATCACCAGGTGATGTTTTTCATGCCAGGAGACTTGCCGGTGAAGAGTTCACTTCGAACGTTCAGCAGGATGCGCCGGAATTTTTAACCAGTCTAATCTGGAACTACGACGACTTGAGAAATATCGTAAAACACGAGCTAACCTCTACAAGGCGTTGCAAGGATTGTGGTTTCACGAGCAAGACAATCGAAGCTGGTTACATTCTGTTACTTGCTTCAGCCCCAAGCAAGAACAAGACTCACAGTCTAACAGAGATTATCAATCACAATTTTTCGCGCTGGAAGAACGTCGAAGATTCGTCCTGTCAAAATTGTGCGTCAAAAAATATACTCATCAAAACCGATGTATCATCGGCGAGCAGCTGTCTAATTTTACAGCTCACATTGACTTCCGTACAGAATGGCAATATTACGAAGATAACGGATTACGGTATCAAAGCAGTTCCTACGGATCAACCCGTCTTTTGCGCGAAAAAATATAAAGTCAATAGCGCTGTATTCCATCATGGTCAGAATATTGAAACAGGACATTATACTTGCATGCTTCGAGATGGAACGTCTGCTTGGCAACATGTCGATGATAACGAAATTAGGAAGCAGAAATGGATCAAAAATGCAAAGGATGCATACATGTTCTTTTTGCAGAGGAGCTAACTGCGCCAACAAATATGACGGAACAATTGTCATATACATATGGACATTTTATTAAGCATAAGCGGGTTTAAGTTTTTAATACACTTAAGGTTGTGGTATATTTGGGTCTGACGATAGCTATGCAATGAAGATACATGATGATTGACCCTTAAAAAGTAACATTCCAAAAATGTTGGACAGAACCTAATTGTTTATTAAAGTCCATATATAATAATATTCGAATTGAAATACTGTTACGATGAGTAACATATAACCCTGCGTGCAAGTAACTCCGCCATTGCCGGTCCCAAGCCCGGATGAGAAAGGAGGAGGGCTGCACGCAGGGTTAGATGTTGTTCGATGTTCCTGCTTATCGAGGGACTTCGGGCGGTACGAAATAGTACAAAACAACCGAGCGAGCGTAGCGAGCGAGCACAATTATTAGGTGGTCAAGCAAAATTTTACAAAAAGTAGTGAAATCAACCCCAAACAGCACCTTTGGTGCAAAAACCTTTCGCCAAGTCCATTAATGTGTAATAAAGTACGTTATAACGTAAAGAAGGCAGTAGATTCCCGAGGGAAATAAAGTGACTCAAGGTGCAAATAGAATGGTTTGAAGAAAATTAGTAATATTTGAGAAAATACAACTGTTGAGTTTTAGGTCTCGAACAAGACTATTTACAAAACAGAAGTTCGTCTAGCAACCGTTATCATTTGTTAGTGTACAATTCGCACGTTTGAGACTACTAGACCGTATGCGCTAAATATATCGGGCTTTACCCTTTTTTAACACTACTCCCCCCCTAGAGAAAGAGTCGACCCGACTCTTCAAATAAAAAAGAATATGCAGAAAAAGGTTTAAAAAGAAATAACCGGTCCAGTAGTCGCAAAATGAGTGTGTGTGTGAATTCTTTTGGGAGAGTGGGAGCTGTGGCTCAAGAATTTAAAAATTTCCCAAAAACTATCCGACATTTGTCCCTACTCTCAAGGGAAACCACAGAAAATCTTGAGGGGATAGTATAGCTTTGTCTTATCAAAGTGAGTAATTTTAGTATAAAAAGTGTTCAATCCTCCGTCTTGAAGAGTCGCGGTAAAATTCAACCTTGTGGGGGTGTCTGGAACACTGGATGCCGCCTGGGGGGTAAGACCGGTTCACGATCGGAAGACGTCAGGAGGCAGGAAAACGGGAAACGGGAATCCAAAACCATGAACCGCTCCCAGGAGGATTCCAAAAATTACAGCAAAACTGCACACCCTAGAGTGGAGGACAAATGTTAGTTTCATGGGAAAGGGCTAAGAGGTCAAGGTATTGGTTTGCTGAAGGCCTAGTTAAATATAGTAAAGTAAAGGAAAAAGGATAAAATTGGAACGATCTTATCTGGTCAAGATCATTTCAGGTTCCTTGGAAAGTAGTCCAGGGACGGACTGTGGGTTCTTTAGCCTAATCCATTCTTTTTGCGGATGTTGAAAACCTATCATCTCTTCAAATAAATCAGAAAAAATCTGAAAATAGCTTTGTCTTATCAAAGTGAGTAATTTCAGTATAAAAAGTGTTCAATCCTCCGTCTTGAAGAGTCGCTGTAAAATTCAACCTTGTGGGGGTGTCTGGAACATTGGATGCCGCCTGGGGGGTAAGACCGGTTCACGATCGGAAGACGTCAGGAGGCAGGAAAACGGGAAACGGGAATCCAAAACCATGAATCGCTCCCAGGAGGATTCCAAAAATTACAGAAAAACTGCACACCCTAGAGTGGAGGACAAATGTTAGTTTCATGGGAAAGGGCTAAGAGGTCAAGGTATTGGTTTGCTGAAGGCCTAGTTAAATACACGGAAAGAATTTTCGTATGGTGGCGCTGTTTATCTGAAGAGCGCGAGCCTCTGAAGCGTTTTGACTAGCAGACCTTCGCCTGTAATGGCCAGTCCACAATCAGCCCTATCGTACCGTACCGTACCGTACCGTGAAACGGGCGCACGCGCAATAGCCGGACATCAATGATATTGTCGATCTACGCTTGCGCTGTCGGTGTGCGCGTGCGCCCGTTTTACGGTACGGTATGGTACGGTACGGTAGAGCTGATTGTGGACTGGCCGTAAGAGCGCTCCTCCCACTTATGAGAACGTAGCCACACTAATGTGACGATCGTCAAGACTTTAGTGTGGCTACGATCTCACAAAGTATGGCTACGATCTCACAAGTGGGGGGAGCGCTCTCACCGGCGAAGGTCTGCTAGTCAAAACCACGAGAGGGCCGCGCTCGTCAGATAAACAGCGCCACCATACAAAAATTCTTTCCGTGTATAGTAAAGTGAAGGAAAAAGGATAAAGATGGAACGATCTTATCTGGTCAGGATCATTTCAGGTTTCTTGGGAAGCAGTCCAGGGACGGACTGTGGGCTCTTTATCCTAATCCGACAGCAGCAAACCGAGCTGCATATTATGCACTACAGCGAAGACGGGCCAGAGAGGAGAGACTGAGAATCGATACGGAGCGGCGAAATCTGGTTAAATTATTATACTGGATGGTAGAGCCAAATAATTTTGTTCACTTTCGTGATTTCGTTCATAAGATGTGATAAATGTTTCACAATGATTTGTTCTAAGTTACATATATGTATGTAGTAGAGATACACGTGAAATAACATTTTTCAAGGTTTCCAAGGTTTTCAAGTTTTTTAAGTTTATTTCTTACACCATTTCTCCATTTTAGTGTAAAACGAATGCGTTTTGGTACTTACGTGATCGAAATCGACAATAGAGTTGCGCTACAGAGTCCCTTTTTTCGTTTTCGGTGCACGGTTAATCAAGAGACTCGGTAGTCTCGCGCTAAGTAGATTGAAAAAAAAATTTTTTCAAGCGCGAGACTAAACGAGTCTATCAACGAGTACATACCCGAGAGGCAACTACCCTAACCTATACCGCGAACTAGTATCTCCGTTTTTTTCTACCTCATAACATACGCGAATTGAAATATGAAAAGCTTTCATTTGAGCCCTAGATCGATTAAATCGGTGTCCGGATGCTGCGATATAATTAACTTCAAATTCTGATACCCCGTTTCCTCGTAAAATTTTTCGTTTTCGTTTTCGTCGTCGTCAGACCAAGATTCAGCCAATTCAAACCATTCCCATAAAAATCACTAGACGGGAAACTACACAAAAGTTGTATAGCGTGGCGTAAGTACGAGAGTCACGAGGTGGATGGCGCTGGTATCGCAGACAGAAGCCGTCTGGAATACTAGCAGACGCGTGTTGTCATTATTTCATGTTTTTAAATCCAAATAAAGGAAATAAAAGAAAGTACAAGCAATGCTTGGTGCAAAATTTGAAGGTACAAAAACTAGTGAATACCTCCCAAAAGCCACTTAGGTGCGAAAACCTTACACCAAGTACATTTAAGTGATAGCCACCAACAAAAATGTTTCGATAGGTTAATTATCTCAAATCCTACGATCTTGAGCTCTTGAGGTTATGCGAATCGACTGACGTGTAAAATTCATAGTGATAAATAGAATAATAATTGTGAACGGATAATTTTACGATTAGGCTTACCTTGTATGACACAAGACTGTTAGATGACTATTAACTGACTATTACCTCTAAATTTTATTCACTTATACATTGTAGATTCGGCTTATTTCCATTCATGAATGCAATTATCGGAGGAAACGGTGTTTCGGGGATTCAATTTTCTAGCAAGTCACCGCCTCAGGAAGTCTGACAATAGAAAACCAAGAAAAAATGTTGAAGTTGAAAAATATCAGGATAGCATGATTTGATATAAGTAACGGCAAGGAGCCAGACCAACAAAGCCGAGTTCAAACGTTGGATTGCAACAAATTCCACTTCAAGCTCGATGTTAGGCTCATTTCTAGAGGCTCGTCTGCTCGGACCTAAACTGTGAGCCAACGTTATGTGTAGGATTTCAACGAGTTTTATATTTTATCTCGGTATCCTCTAGTCCAAACGAGACTGTAAGTCGACGTTGTGTGTTGGACTACGATAGGCTTTATTCTACACTCCACGTCAACGTAATGCCTTGACCTTCGGTGAAGATAATTCTTTAATCCATGTTTTACAATTAGCTTAGATTCTCCGCTCAGAAGCTCAATCAAATTCAGATTAGTGCTATCACGACGAATGGTGAAAATGAAAATACTTATTCAATATTAAAGAAATGATCGATCGACTCCCTCTTTCTCAGATGATAGAGATTCTGATTTATATTTATTTATTATTTGTAGACTCAGCGTATAATCATTTAGGAATGTAAATATTGGAAGAAAATCTTTCTTATGGATTGTTTAATCTTGTAGCGGGTCGCCGTATAAGACGTGAGGATGATGAAAGATAACGCTTGGACTGCAAAGTATCGGTATAGTGTGATTTGATACGAGAAACGGCAAGAGTCAGACGAAGAGAGCAGAATGCGAGTGTTTGACTTCATAAACTTCCATTTCATGCTCTACGCTAGTCTTGCATGAAAAGGCTCAATTCTAAATATTATTATGGGACCTACGAAAAAAACTACCTACGAATTGCAATACATACATCTGATATTTATATATTTAATCATGAGCAGCAACTATAACCCTGCGTGCAAGTAACTCCGCCATTGCTGGTCCCAGGCCCAGATGAGACAGGAGGAGGGCTGCACGCAGGGTTAGATGTTGTAGGTATAAAAAATTATCGTAGTGAAACAATTTGTAAACGCTATGATATGAAAGTACATTACGCGTCAGTCTACAAATTTGAGACTTGGGGAAAATTATGAGCACACGCGTGCTCGTTGCTGTTGACGTTCCTGCTTATCGAGGGACTTCGGGCGGTATGAAATAGTACAAAACAACCGAGCGAGCGTAGCGAGCGAGCACAATTATTAGGTGGTCAAGCAAAATTTTACAAAAAGTAGTGAAATCAACCCCAAAAAGCACCTTCGGTGCAAAAACCTTTCGCCAAGTCCATTAATGTGTAGACTACCAAAACATAATCAAAAGTTGTGCTCGTTCGCTCGCTGCGCTCGCTCACTCGATTGGTTGATGATTAACAACATACAAAAGCATTGAAATCAGATACAACTGCCAAGTACCTGTAGAACAATAAAAGTTTGGAATTGAAAAATTTTTTCACACTAAATAACGTTGTACTCGTTCGCTCGCTCACTCGATTGGCTTATGATTATTGGTTGAAAAAAAAATTCGGATGAAGAAATTGAAGAAGTCAACATTTATCCAAAAATATTCATAACGAAAAAATTATTTAAAGAAAATTTTTAAAGAAAATTTGGAGGTAGTGGCACTTGGCGGGCCTTTTATAGAAAAAGAACTATGTAATATCGATCGCGACCCTGTCAATGTCATCTGATGGTTATTCAAACATTGGCCCGCCAATGTACCACGGACTCCAAATTTTCTTTAAAAATTTTCTTTAAATAATCTTTTCGTTATGAATATTTTTGGATAAATGTTGACTTCTTCAATTTCTTCATCCGAATTTTTTTTTCAACCAATAATCATAAGCCAATCGAGTGAGCGAGCGCAGCGAGCGAACGAGTACAACGTTATTTAGTGTGAAAAAATTTTTCAATTCCAAACTTTTATTGTTCTACAGGTACTTGGCAGTTGTATCTGATTTCAATGCTTTTGTATGTTGTTAATCATCAACCAATCGAGTGAGCGAGCGCAGCGAGCGAACGAGCACAACTTTTGATTATATATTATATCATGCTAATTAATATCATAGTAGCTCTCACTTTTATACGATTAATATGTTCGTAATCTACAGCTCGAACAAGACTTCAATAGGAAGTACCCAGAGAAAGCTAATGCTTTTGCAACTCGCTGGTCACTTGTGCGAAGCAAACTTGTGGAATTATTCCAAGGAGTACGTAGACAGTCGAAGGATGGTACGTTTATGAAACTGGCTCTTCAATTATACGAGCTCACTGGGAATTCTTTGGATGCTGCTGTACTTGTGCTTTTATCTAAGAGTTTCCCGAAGCCAAATCCTATTGCCCCAAAAACAGTAGACAGAGGTCAAAAAAGAAAGCGTCCCGGATGCGACTCAAGTTCTGCGAGCACGAGCAAAGTGAAAAAGTGGAATCCCTCAAGACCAGTAGCCGAAGGAGGCTTCATATTTCATGTTGAGGTGTGTAAAAATTGTGCTGAATAGTTTTTGTTGTGATTGGTAATAACTCAAGTCTCATCTTTCGTGTTATACTGACTGCCAACGACATTCTTGACAGCATCAGTCGATTACGTAACACACTAAAAAGTTACAACGGAATTCCCCTCCAGCCACGGCCTGTCATCGTAGGACCATTGCCAGATGTAACTGCGTCGTACGTCTTCGTCGATGATACACATTATCGAGTTGAATCACCTGCTCGCGCTGTGGAAGTAACACTGAAAATTGATTTTGCTTTGAATTGTGATTACCCGCCTGAGGCACGATCTCCATGGCTCTTTATCCAAAGAGCTATTTTTGAGCTAACTACGGCTTCTGACAAAATACACTCCTCAAAATAATTGAAGCAGCACCTGATCACGAGTCAAAAAATGATGAATTTTAAAACGACTGTAACTTTTGATCTGGATATCATATTCGGAATTTGTGGGGTTCAAATTAAAGCTTGAAGTGTCTTCTTTTACGCCTGTTGAATGGATATTTTTTATTCCGCTTCATTGTTGAGTTGCATCTCTCTGAAGCAATCGGTGCGTAAATTCACGTCTTAACGCAAACTTCAACGTAGCATACGGGGAGCAGGAATTTTTCGTCAAAAAATCCATTCCGTGTCAAAGTTAGGAAATTTTCTTCACTTCAAAACCTTTTTTCAAAATGTTCGTACGATTATTTTTCGCAGAGCTACGTCCATTTCAAGTAAACTACTCGAAAAAATGTTCAAATCACCATTACTTCCGACAGAGTCATGGTAGAACAATATTCTACACAGCGATTTTTAGGTAATTTCATCTCCTTCAAGATGCTCGTATCAAATTAATTTTTCTCTCAATTTCGAAGGGTTCAGCTCACTTTTACCACAGAAGTGCATAGGTTAAAATGCATTGAAAATTAGGGTTATATCCGACCCCCAAAACTCTATTCAAACTTATCGGAAATTGAAAACTGCTATGATTTTCGAAAAGCTCAAGCTCTTCTCTTCCAAATTCTCTAGCTGTCGATCTCCGTGCGATTTTTTTTCGCCGAGTTACGACAGTTTGAAGTAGATTACTGCAAAAGATCTTCAATTTGCTACAACTTGTGAACATTTTATGGTGGAACAATTTCTTGCGGACCATTTTGGACGTGCTCCAGGTGCTTTATCATCAGATCAAACTTGAATTCGAAATTTCCATAAATTTGAAACTCCTTTCGATCTGTGCATGAATGCTTCCCGCTTTTGGCGTCACCCAGGATCAACGACGTGGACGTAGCGGGAATCTGATCCCTTCGGGGTGTTTGTTTTCAGTGATTCCCCTTACCTCTCACTTTCGGGGTGCTTGCTTCAAGTGAGCCCCCTTGCCTCTCACTTTCGGGGTGCTTGTTTCACGTGAGTCCCCTTGCCTCTCACGTGCGCGATAAGATGTCCGCTAAAACCGCGTATTACCTCCGCGGTTTCTCACCACTTCTTGAAGTCTTTCGCGCATGTTAATGCACCGTCGTATGCGTGCCTGTGGTATGATGTTCTACGCATACAGCCGCAACTGCTGTCTCAAAACTGTCCTTACAAGAATCGTGACGTAGAATTGACCTTTTGAATGATGAGACAGCATAAGCCGCATATCTCATAACATAGCATTATGTTTATCAACAGAAGGGGTTGTAGTGAACATTCGATTCTATCGCCTGATCTCTTATTGTTGATGGTTAGCAAACTTGTATCGCAGGTATTGATAACAAGTCGATTCGGTGTTTCTTTGAAAGCCTTTCGGAAAAGACATAAATTTCCAGTGCCGAAAAAGAAAGAATACTGATCTTTTCATTACAATGCCCAATGCGCAATCTCTCTGAAATCGATGCTGCAAGGATCGTTGCGTTTTCTGAGGCTGGTCTTTCTCTTAGAGAAATCGCAGATCGTGTAGATCGCCATAATTCGGTAGTCTGCAGAGTTCTTGCTCGTCATCGTGAAAGAGGTGACTTTCTGAGAAGAGAAGGTCAAGGTAGAACACCCAACACTACAAATTGCGAAGATAGGAGAATATGCAAATCGGCGGTGCGCAATCGCAGTTCAACCGCTCGTATAATTCGAAACGATACAGATTTGGACAACCAAGTTTCGGATCAAACGATCAGAAACCGCTTGCACATTAGTAATCTGCGAAATCGGAGGCCAAATCGGGTACCTGCTTCAAATGCGAATCAACGCCGACAACGTCTTCAATATGCGAGAGACCACATTAATTGGACGCCGCGGCAATGGAATCGCGTTTGGTTCAGCGATGAATCTAGGTTCTGCCTGGATCAAAATGATAGACGTGTACGTGTATGGCGTCGACCCGGAGAACGCTTCTCCGAAAATTGTGTCGTACCAACACGAGCTTTCAACGGTGGGTCGATTATGGTTTGGGGAGCCATTTCATGGTATTGGCAAAGTCAGCTGGTGGTCATACCTCCGCCAGGAATGACTGCTATCCGTTATAGGGGTGAGGTTCTGCAACCACACGTGGTAAGGCTCAGACATGCTCGAGGACCCCATTTTTTGTTTCTTCAAGACAATGCGCGCCCTCACACAGCACGACTGATTCAGAAGTTTTTGGAGCTACATAACATCCGTACTGTGAATCATCCTGCTGTAAGCCCAGACTTGAACCCTATTGAACATGTCTGGGATATGATAGAGCGTAGAATACGTATTCGTCCTGTACCGATCAGGACTTTTGATGAATTACGAGACGCGGTGGTCAATGCGTGGAACATCATACCACAGGTACGCATACGACGGTGCATTAACATCCGCGAAAGACTTCAAGAAGTCGTGAGAAACCGCGAAGGTAACACGCGGTTTTAGCAGACATCTTATCGCGCACGTGAGAGGCAAGGGGACTCACGTGAAACAAGCACCCCGAAAGTGAGAGGCAAGGGGAATCACTGAAAACAAACACCCCAAAGGGATCAGATTCCCGCTACGTCTACGTCGTTGATCCTGGGTGACGACAAAAGCGGGAAGCATTCATACACAGATCGGAAGGAGTTTCAAATTTATTGAAATTTCGAATTCAAGTTTGATCTGATGATAAAGCACCTGGAGCACGTCCAAAAGGGTCCACAAGAAATTGTTCTATCATAAAATGTTCAGAAGTTATAGCAAATTGAAGATCTTTTGCAGTAATCTACTTCAAACTGTCGTAACTCGGCGAAAAAAAATCGCACGGAGATCGACAGCTAGAGAATTTGGAAGAGAAGAGCTTGAGCTTTTCGAAAATCATAGCAGTTTCCAATTTCCGATAAGTTTGAATAGAGTTTTGGGGGTCGGATATAACCCTAATTTTCAATGCATTTTAACCTATGCACTTCTGTGGTAAAAGTGAGCTGAACCCTTCGAAATTGAGAGAAAAATTAATTTGATACGAGCATCTTGAAGGAGATGAAATTACCTAAAAATCGCTGTGTAGAATATTGTTCTACCATGACTCTGTCGGAAGTAATGGTGATTTGAACATTTTTTCGAGTAGTTTGCTTGAAATGGACGTAGCTCTGCGAAAAATAATCGTACGAACATTTTGAAAAAAGGTTTTGAAGCCAAGAAAATTTCCTAACTTTGACACGGAATGGATTTTTTGACGAAAAATTCCTGCTCCCCGTGTGCTACGTTGAAGTTTGCGTTAAGACGTGAATTTACGCACCGATTGCTTCAGAGAGATGCAACTCAACAATGAAGCGGAATTAAAAATATCCATTCAACAGGCGTGAAAGAAGATACTTCAAGCTTGAATTTGAACCCCACAAATTCCGAATATGACATCCAGATCAAAAGTTATAGTCGTTTTAAAATTCATCATTTTTCGACTCGTGATCAGGTGCTGCTTTAATTCTTTTGAGGAGTGTAGTTCCGTTATCAGTATCGTCATTATTGTGTGATGTAAAGATACCGGAACCTGGTAACGTAAATTCGTAATATCGCGTGTCTAATGGCAAAAGGTCGTAAGCGCCAAAAAAAAAAAATTCGTTTTTCTGGTGGCAAAATCTTTTTCATGCAATATTACATCTTTTGCGCATATCCGCAAAAAAAAATTTTTCAGCGCTTACGACCTTATGGCATTAGTCACGCGATATAAATCGTTAGATATTAAAAGTATTTATTTACATCCAAGGCTCTCCAAAGAATCCCATTCACATGTACACTAAACGTGTTGGATGTTGACCGGTTCAAGGCCACGCATATTTTCGACAAATGCGAATTTAGATGAGAACCGCTTGATTCGTCTGTAGCGCCCCTAGTGGCCTCGGAGGGTATCTCGCCCCAATAAAGATTTCGACTCGCTGTTATATCGATATTGTTTTAAAGGGCTTGACATCGATAAATTCAGCTAAACAGAAGAAAAACGGCTATCGATATCTTTATCAGCACGAGATTCCCTCAGAGGCCACTAGGGGCGCTACCGACGAATCAAGCGGTTCTCATTTAAATTCGAATTCGTCGAAAATATCCGTGGCCTTGAACCGGTCAACATCCAACACGTTTAGTGTACATAAGGTCTTTACTCACTGGTTGAATCCTTCGCTCTGTTATATTGATAAAATTTGACAATTCCAAAATGTTCTGGTGTAAATGCTTGGATATTTTCGAAAACCATATTGCTTTCACTACGCATTCACGAGATAGTCATTTCAAAGAATATTCTCTACGTTCATATCAGTGCCTAGGATCTTGCACACGAGAATATGATGATATTTATAGCTTCCGTAAGCATTTGAAAACCTGTCACCTAAAACTTCTAGAGGAACCCCTTGAACCTAATGTCAATATACGTGGTGAATTTTCCCCTGATACCTCGTTAAGTACAACCCAATTACCAACGGATATTACAACTGTTGATACGACAGAAGAACAGGATCTTTATGATAAATATTTAGAATATGCTCTCAATTTGGAAATAGATAACAATGACTTTACGGAGAAAATAAAGCCGGAAGACGTCATTCAGCAGAGTGCATCTTTGTTAAGTTCGAAGTTTTACGGTGATAATAACCTCTCACGTAAGGCAGCTCAACATTGTTTAAAAGATGCTAATGGTTTTGTGGATCAAGTCACCGATGTTTCAAAAGAATCAGTGGTCGATCTGTTAACTCAAAAACAGGTTTCCCTCTCAATTATTTCTGAAGTACGAAATCTTTTCACAATGGGACGCGATACGTTACGTAATGTAGACACAGAATATATCTGGTTTAAACAAATGCAAGATAGTGGCGATTTGATATTACCAGAAAGCGTTGTTATTGGCACTATTGATGGAAATGCCTTATTTGATGGAGTAAGACAAATTACTTCAGAGAATATTTACGCCCAATTTATTTCACTTCGTGCTGTGCTAAAAAGATTTTTCCAACAACCCAGTGTATTCATGAGAACTTTACAATACATCCAATATCTTCAAACTGAAAGCAAATCGATCAGTAATTTTATCCAGGGTGAAATATGGCAAAACATTTTGAAGAATTACGTCGGCAAAGTAGTTTTTCCTTTGTTTTTATATTTTGATGATTATGAAAGTAATAATTGGTTAGGAAGTCATTCTGGTGATGGTGGAAAAATTGGTGCTCTCTATGTAATAATACCGTGTTTGCCTCCAGAATTCCAAAGCAAACTGGAAAACATTTTTGTATTTCAATTGATTAATTCATTACACCGAAATATTGTTGGAAACCGACAAGTATTTCAAAGAGTAATTGACGAATTGAATTTCTTGGCCCGGGAAGGGATAACGATTGATACCCCTAGTGGACCCCAACAGGTTTATTTTGCATTAGGGCTAATACTAGGGGACAATTTGGGTTTGAATTCATTATTAGGTTTTGTCGAGAACTTCACATGTTCATATTGTTGCCGACTTTGCGAAGTCGATAAAAAAACATCGCATACAGCAGTTAGAGAAATACCAGAATTGCTTAGAACGAAAGAAAGTTACGATAAATGTGTAAGGTTACTCAGTTCAGAATTCACATTAACAGAAACGCGTGGAATTAAAAAAGAGTGCATTTGGAATTCCGTGGACAATTTTCATGTAACAAAGAATGTATGTGTCGATGCGATGCATGACCTATACTAAGGTGTTTGTAAACTTGAGCTCGGACTAATTCTTAATTATTTTATTCATGACTTGAAAGTTCTCAGTGAAGGCACCCTGAATAATCGAATAGATACATTCCCATTTGGACGTAACTGCAAAAATAAGCCACCAGAGCTATCTCCTCAACATTTGAAGGACTTAAAATTGAAATTATCTGCGGCTGAAGTACGATGTATGATGCAACATCTTGGATTGTTGATAGGTGATTTAGTGCCCGAGGGTGACGAAGTTTGGGAAATATATACGAGTTTGAACGAGATTGTTAACGTTCTCCTCTCTAAAGTGCACCATAATTCTTGCCCTGATTTAATTGCAACAATGGTTGAAAATCATTTAACTTTGTACGCAAAAAAAATGGAGAGAGGAAACACTGCAAAACTACATCTGTTGACTCATTATGGTCGTATGATGAAATTAGCTGGTCCGGTTATTCACTATTGGTCTATGAGGGGTGAAAGTATGCATAGAGAGGCTAAAATATTCGCGAGGGCGACAGTATCAAGGCGAAATTTACCACGTACGTTAGCTATTAAACATCAATTAAAACAAAGCCAGCGATTTTCCAGTGAGACTGTGACCAGTCTGCTGTCTGATATTGGACCGACTATTCGGACTTCTTATCATGACTTACCTGATTATTCAGAATTTTCAAACCATATACCTACTTCTTTTCTTATAAAAAATGTACAGATAGTGAAATGGGTACAATACATGGGCCTAGACTTTCATCCTGATGATATTCTCGTAATTTTTACTGATCATGGACCGTCCTTTTCTATCGTGAAACACATACTGTTCAACAGTATGGATAAAAACGTTTGTTTCATTGCTCGCGAAATCGATATTCTGTATAATGATTCACATTTCCAGGCATTTTGTGTAAACCCTACCGAGAAAGATTACATGAGTGTTTGCATAAGAGATGTTCATAGTGTTACGTCAATGATTCGGCTATGCAATAGAACTCACTACGTAGTGAATAAGTGGTAATCTATAAGTATGCGCACATGTTGTAAAACGTCCCAATAAACACCGATTGGTTGAAATTTCGTTTAAATAACGTTGTGATGGTTTAATTATGGTATAGGTATAAAATAATACCGTATCACATATACCGTAATATTTTATACGTATATAAATGGCTTTCTTTCAACCAATCCCTGGCGAAAATGGAGTGTGAAACCAAATGTGAACGAAGGTTGAATTAAGATGTTCCGGTAATGTGACTGAAGTGTGACAGTAGTCTTGAATAAAGTGTGCTGAAAATGTAAATTGAAACATTGCAAGTGTGACAAAGTGTGCAGACGGAAATGTGTATGGAGCGTCCACGTAATGTGCATGAAGTGATGCACGCAATGTGCACGGAGTGTGCCGAATTGTTTATTTTCGATATTATCCGGACAAAAAATATTTTTTTCACCAATAGTTATTTATTTATTTATTTATTTATAGTTGATTCTTTTTGGAGCGGTAGAGAACGCAGTTGAATATTTCGTGGAAGTTAGAAATCATCTCTTCAAAGACTGATTTTTTTATTTTTTTTATTCATGTGTCTCACCCATCCGAATTCTGGCTGCAGCTGAAGCTGCTTAACTTCGTTGTTCGGCTGATGTCCGGTTTCGATCTAGAGCTAATTCTTGCCTGTTAGAATACTTGACACTTTTTGACTCTATAGGTAAACTTTGATTTGTGCGGATTTACATCAATATGTACCTGCTGGAAAATGAATGATAGCAAAATTTCACGGTCACTTCGAAAACCAATTGGACAAGATTCTGATTCGGCAGCCACTTATTACTCGTGAATTTCGCGAATAAAATATTCCATTGAAAATTGTTATGACACAAATATTATTAGAGATCTAAGTGTGCATGAAGTGAAGACGCACTGTGCGAACTGTGCAGGAGCATTAGTTGTTTCAATAATGCGAACGGAATGTGTGACGAAAGTGAGACCTAATGTGTCCTGAATGTGCGCGAATGTTCAACCACTTAGACTTCCGAAAAACGTGCACCGGGTGTGCACGAACTAAAAATCGAGAGTGTGCATTAAATGTGTGGAAGTGGTCATGGCTTCAAGTGTTCGCGAGCTGTTCGTGAGCTGTGACCAAACATTTCATGAACCGTGCAGACACTTCCCGAACACCTCTCGAACATCTCTTTGCACACTTCATTTTCGCCAGGGATATTCAACGTATTGCAATATACGTACGTTGAAATTACGATTAGTAATCGCAATTCAAACGTTTTAGATATACATTCGTCCATTGTATAAATTTAGCATATTAATTGTATATTTAACGGTGAAGGGATACGAATTCTCAATGTTCCACCATACACGTTTTTTACACTGCAACTGTATACGCATTGTGAACGTTTGTCAAATTGGTTTATTATCTCAGGATGTGAAACGTTTGATGTACATTTATTATTTAGGATTTTATGGGTCTATACTCTTACAAATAATAAACGTATACATCAGATATTTTATATCCTTAGATAATAAACCGATTACATAAACGTTTATAATGCGTACATCGTATGGCAAAAAATCTTTATATGGTATGTCGTTAAATATTAGTATCTCTCTGCCGGTAATAATATACAATTTATAAACGAAATTCATACGGCAGACCAACGTCTGGGTTGCGATTCTGTAACTCTCCGTTTACTCCGCTAACTCCGCTAACTCCGCTAACTCAGCGGAGACCGTTGGTTGGCTGAGGAGCGTCCAATCAGAGATCGTTTCGGATCGGTCTGTTTATTATTTTTATCGGTCTATTATTTTAATTCTCGTCTATTTTGACTTCAACTCGCTTTAGCTTACTCAATTTTCAGAATTTTTTAACGAAATTTGCAGGAATCATGTATTATAGTGTTTCAGGATTGGTTAAAAAATAAAAAGGTTTATATTATTATTACCAAGAAAGTAATTAATTTTTTTCCGCGACATTGCAAAAATCAGTTATGAATATCTTAAAGGGCGTCGGAAGTCGAACGAATTTCGAGCAACCGAAAACTTCCAGTGAGAAAGTTGTTCATCAAGGTCCAAAAAGGTTTTCTGGAAAGTTTCACTTCAATCGAATAAATGGTTAGAAAATTGTTAATACTTTAAATCATTACCGCTTAGTTCTCTCGCGCGTAAAAATAAATACTAAAATAAACTTAGTAAATCTATATCAATATTGAATTTAATTAATAAAATATTATATTCAATATCAAATAATATCTTTTTCGTTAAAATAAATAGTACAATCTATATTATAATATATTTATGAATTATTATTAAAAATGAAAAATTAGGCTACCGATCCAAAAAGGTCTCCGATTGGACGCTCCTCAGCCAACCAACGGTTTCCGCTGAGTTAGCGGAGTTAGCGGAGTTAGCGGAGTTAGCGGAGGTAGCGGAGGTAGCGGAGAGTTACAGAATCGCAACCCTGATAGAATTAAGACATTTACATTGCAATTAACAACCGTACACTTTCAACGTGCGTTCATCAAAATATACCTACGTTCTATCATTGATCAATGGAACCAACAATTGATTTGCGTATTGTATTATATTATAAATATACCATTTTTTTTTTTTAATTTTCGAAATTTTTTTTTTTTTAATTGGAAAAATATCAATAAAATAATTTTATGTGGTAAAAATTATTAGAAATTTTTTTTTCTGAAATCGACGCATAAGACGTGCATATGACGACTTCAAGACAACTTAAAGACAACTGTCATTTCTTGTGCTATCTGGGATGTTTTATGAATGTATCATCCGATGTCGGAGGTGCGTAAACTCAATTTCACTTTGATTATACACGTATATATTGCATAGAATTAAAAGTTTATTTTTAAACGTTTGACTTTCGTGTATGAAGTACGTTTTATATTTGACAAATTTGCAATCAATTTATACCATTGGTGGGGGTTTGCTTAGCGCCCCATTCGAGTTGGTGGCGCAAGCGCAAGGCTTATTAGTTCCCGACCAACTGCAGAGACCGGCACGCGGGTGAAGTGAGTGCAGAAATATAATTAGTATAGTTAACCGGAAGGAGAAAGGAATCGGTAAGTACACATCCATTATATTAAATATATATGTATGTAAAGAAAGTTCACTCTCTTTAGTTTTGAAGATGCCGCGCTTTTCATGCCCCACGCGCCTTTTACTCTAATCACCGTCAGATGGAGCGAAGATGACTAGAGGAATTAGGGAGAAACGCAGAGACAATGTAATACGCGAGAGAGCACACGTGCAATTTACAGAACAAAGATTATTTGCGTGTTTAACACAGGAGACCTAGTATACATCGAAAATGGCAACAAGTTAAACAGAAAGAAGTTAGACGAATTGAGAATTGGACCTTTTGAAATAATAGAGAGGATATCAGATTCAATATATAGAATAAAAACAGGAAAACGAAATCAAGAAACCGGTTTCTTCCATGTAACAAAACTAATTCCAACATCAGACCGGGATGAAGACTGAAAATGGTACGAATTTTCACCCTCGGAGGGGGAGATGTAAAGAAAGTTCACTCTCTTTAGTTTTGAAGATGCCGCGCTTTTCATGCCCCACGCGCCTTTTACTCTAATCACCGTCAGATGGAGCGAAGATGACTAGAGGAATTAGGGAGAAACGCAGAGACAATGTAATACGCGAGAGAGCACACGTGCAATTTACAGAACAAAGATTATTAAATAAGTAGTAGAGTAAATAGAGAAGTGATAATTGTAAACTTTAATTGTCGTTTCTTTGTTTACAGGTAAGATTGTAAATAGCATAATTAATAGATGTTAAAAAGGTGAATAAAAATTTCCTTTACTTTGTTTACAGAGAAACTTATTCTCGTTTACTTTATCCGCCCAAACAAAAAATACAAGTGTCTTATATGTATATATTTACATAAAACAATGTAGTGTAGTAATATATGTATGTACCTAGGTACACTAAACGTAATGGATTCTGAGCCGAATGGTGTTCGACAATCGAAGAAACAGCCAATCGGCGCTCTGGATTTTTGTCGTCCAGAGTGCTGATTGGCTGTTTCACCTATCTAGATTACACATCCGGCTCAGAATCCATTACGTTTAGTGTACACTTGGGGTCATTAATTATGAGACGGCTAGTTTTCTGGACAAAACATTTATGTTGGCAACACAAAATAAACCCACAGCGCTACAATGTGAAAGACGAGTAGTCGCCGCAGAACGCATTCAAATTCCCCACTACAATTCTACCAAAACCAGCTCCTTTCATCTCCGGATTAGTACGAGTTGACTCCTTCCGTTTCTCTGAAGCTGAATGTTTCCTCTATTTGCCTGTTTGGACGGGTGGTTCTTGCAGGGTTCAGTCTGTGTTTGATAAATGTCTTGTATCAGTCAAGAAATAATAATGAGTTACACGATAGTCTCAATGATCTAGAATCTAGTCCTGGACATGGTTCAACATGCAAAATCAACAAAGAATCTGGTTTTTCAGGCACAGCATAACTTGCATTACCTAATTTAATTGTATTCTTATCAAACCAACTTACCGTAAATTTTCAGGTTACAATTTCTTTTGTCATCACTTGAAAAGATTGAAAACATAAACTTTCGCCCGTTTGTATTCTTCGAGGGGGAAATTATGAATTACAATTATTTTCCAACTGATTTGAACGTCAATCCATAGGTTATTAGGTTAGTAGGTATTAGGTTAGATCCAACTGTCATAAGTTCTTCCTCTCCTTTTTTGGCTATCGGGACTTTCACGAGTTATGTGATATTTAGTGAGATTGACTAAGCTTCACGATCGGCCCACTATGTAGCGCTGTGGGTTTATTTTGTGTTGCCAACATAAATGTTTTTTCTAGAAAACTAGCCGTCTCATAATTATTGACCCAAAGTGTACATACATATAGCGGATCCTTGTACACGAAACACACACCCACGATACGAACGCGTGTTATATCCAACATTTGATTCATAGCGCCGACCAACGTTTCCGAATTTTTCAAACTTTGCAATACCACGATTCGTTTTTTCGTAAAAGTACGTGAAATGAGAAACAGATATGCGTAACCCTGACATACAAATAACTAATGGCCAGTTGCATAAAAGTGGGTTACCCAAAGGTTTAAATAACCCGTAGGTTACCCCGCAGATACTACCCGTTCAACCGTTTTTTCATCTCACAGCTGTCAAGAATCACTGTTAACTTCCGACAGTCTATGAAGGTTGAACGGGTAGTATCTGCGGGGTAACCTACGGGTTATTTAAACCTTTGGGTAACCCACTTTTATGCAACCGGCCATAAATGCGCTATCGCCGATGGATACATACATTATATGGTTAGACAATCCATATACATATTATGTACGTTAATTAGTCCACATTTAGTTGCGAGTCTCATTTCAAACGGAATTTATACGTATATATATATGACGATCTGTACTAAATCGATTCGCAAAGTTTATTCGAACGCTTTCATTTGCAGTTCCATATTTTCAATATTCGCGGTCATACGGATTATGTCATACCAGTAATCACTTATTGACGAGGAGCCTTTGCTATTATATCTGTATATCACAGTAACCAATCCGGCTTGTCAAAACGTTACTGTCAGGGAAGCCGCCGTTGCATACATGTATTTATTTAAATTTATATATATATACGAGTATATATATGTATTTATATAAGTACGTGAAATGAAAATGTGCCTCTTCAATTCATATCTGATATCACAGTTAAGAAAAATGAATAAGTATTTCTTTACGATCGTGATCGGAAGTGGTTCAGCTCGGTACATCATATATTATATGTGTGACAATGTAACCAATGTAGCCTTTCTGTAACAGCGTGTTCTAAAAACCATACAATGTGTTAACTCATGCGACGACGTACATTCACACGATAAGTTATATTATATTCGCATTCATAGATGTTTTATCTATTCTCGATCGATTAACGAATTTAGTATCATTGAGTTTATGTCTGCAATTATATCCAGGTATGCCTTCTGCCTATTTGAGTACGTCTATTATCCGTTTGTTATACGTATGTTATACCCTCGGTTATACCTACATTCGTATCGGTGTATGGTCGCGGTTGATATTCGATAATAGTATATTATGCAACAAGTGCGTAAAAATTTTACGCACGAGTTTCATACGATATTTTTCGACACAGTGTGCGTAAAATGAAATTTTACGCATACTATGTCGAAAAAAATGTTTCTGTACACTCTACGATCTGATTCATAAAATTCCATAGAATACTTGAAAATTATATGCAGTGCGATTCTGTGTCGACTTCAAAATCAACGATTGGGTTTTATTTCTCACAAAATACATAAAACCCAATCGTCGATGTTTTATCTGCTCAATTCAGGTGTTTTCCGTTAGCCTACCTTTTAGGCGCGTGATTTTACACGGAATCGCACGGTATGCATCAGACTGGCCGTTAAAAAAAAAGTTTGCGCTTCAACAACCTTGAAAAAAGAAGATCCTCAAAGTTTTGATGCTCCATTTCATTATTAAGGGGTGCCGGCAGTTTTTTGTTTGATTTTAATTTTTTTTTCACTTTCTCTTATAAAATAACCAAATAAACACAAGATGGTATATTGAACTTTGAGAAAGAGTATGAACCATGAGTTTAAAAGTCGTAGACGAATAACGGATAATAGCTATAAGAATGTCCGCCCTAAAAACGTTATTTTCGACGTTTCTTCGCCAATATTTATACGTATAGTATAAAACCGACGTTTATTAACCCTCTTTCTGTCCCCGATATATGGAGTATTATAACGTATCAGTTTACACAACTGGTTTTTATACAATTTCTAAACGCTTATTTGACGTTTGAATATACGCCTTCAGGACCTTTCATTTATACTATATAGAGTAGTCAGTTTTAGAACGTTGAATAAATGACTGGATATCAATAAACTTATTAAAAACATAATTAAAGTCGTATATTACCCATAGGTTTATATACCATAGATTCTTCAACGTTTATATTTTATACCTATAGTACCATTTTTAAACTAACTTTACGTATAATTTACGTATTTTACATGATCCTGTGTTTATTGGGAATATTTTATTTGTTTTCAGACCTTGATCTCATTGAATTTTATAACGATTCACATTATCATACGGGTCAATCTAGACGAATTGCACACTCTTCAATCTGACTTTTTTTCGATTAAAGGGTGTGCAATTCGTCTAGATTGACCCGTTTGATAATGTGAATTGTTTCTTAAATAGTAGCACCAATGAACACTAAAATCTCTTAGTTACAGGTTTTGCAAAAAATTATTGTATTGTTTTTAAATTATTTGGAGTCATTGTGTTGGGGGGGGGGGGGTCTGATAAAAAATTTGTCCGAGCCCTAAATAAGGACCACCTTGATGTGTACAGTAATGTTCATTAATGGGTTCCCACACGGAGAGAATTTTATGAGAATGGCTGTCATACTGGGATAGGACGATTGACTTATCGCGGACTTCATAGGTCCCGTACTATATTCATGGTAACCATTGCCACACTTATGAGAACCGTTACCATAAATATAGTACGGGACCTATGAAGTCCGCGATAAGTCAATAATTCATTCTCATAAAATTCTCTCCGTGCAGTGGCTATAGTATATTGTGTAGCAAGGGAGCAAACAATGTCTTCGCTCCCCGAGTGTCTAGCTTGCTGCCACTGGGAACGCATTAATGAACATTACTGTACATCTTGTATATTACTCTTATATCACATATTATAGGCCAGTAACCAGAGCAAGGGGGGGGGGGGGGGGGCATAATTCAATCTTGGAAAATACGTTTTATCAAATAGTTCGTGAACCATTCTGTAGAAGATTACAGAAAAGAAGTACCCGGTTAATGGCCTATTAGTCGTTTATCTTGAATGACTGTAAACTGAAATCAATATTCAATACTTATAGGTTTTTTTTTCAGTGTAGTCCACAAAAATTGAGGATATAAGTACAAGCGCCTTTAACCGTATTATTCTCGTTTGGTGTATATTTCTCAATATTTTAACGAAATGCCACTTGATTCTAAAGTTTTGAGTGAAAGACAGTTGCGTCGAAAAAGAGCGGAAAATATCCGTAACGCATTACTTACGATCAGACAAAATAGTCCTATATCCGACCGCCTTATAGATTCACAATTTCATGATGACACTTCTGATGTCAATGCCATTTTTTCCGATCAAATTGAAGATAATTTGAGTAATATTGCTGATGTCCCACATATGTCTGAGGGTGATATTGATAAGGAAAACGACAACACAGATTGCGATAGTATAGGTGTAGAAAGTAGCGCTACTGATACAGATTGTGCTGCATCCATGTTGACTAGCTCCGAAAATTATTCGTGTTCTGACAGCGATGAAGAATATCGGAGGCGCGAAAATAATTTACCCGAAATTTGAAAAACTGGGCAACTGCGAATAACATTACACATACTGCAATAGATAAACTGCTACTGTTATTGAAACCAATGCACTCTATCTTGCCAGTATGTGCAAGAACTCTTTTCCAAACACCAAGACGCACTGACACATTGAAGTTGGAAACCGGCGAAATGTGTTACTTTGGTTTAGAAGAGGGTTTGAGAAGTAAACTCGAAGGAGGACTTAAGCCCGGGATAGAGCCTATAGATAGATTGCAAGTCGATTTCAATATTGACGGCATTACCGTTTTCAAAAGTAGTGGAACATCATTCTGGCCGATTTTAGGACGTAGTATTTCTTCGCTGGATGATAATTCATTTGTAGTTGGTGTTTTTTACGGTACAGGTAAACCGACGCCATTGTCCTTGTATCTACAAAATTTAATTCTGGAAACATTATCTTTGATTGACAATGGTTTTGAATTTAATAGCGTGAAATACTTTGTGCAAGTCCGTTCGTTTGCGTGTGATGCTCCCGCAAGAGCTATGTTAAAAATGTGCCTAGGACATTCCGGAAAGGATGCTTGTGAAAGATGTAGAATTCGAGCTGTACATATAGATCGTAAATTATGTTATCCAACTGGTACGAAATTTCAGAAACGGAAAGATCGTGAATTTTTATTGCATAATTTCGATCCTCATATTGAAGGTCGCTCCCCTCTCTTGGCCTTGCGTATAGGAATTGTCTCCAAATTTCCTCTAGATCCAATGCATTTAATATACCTAGGAATTGTGTAAAGACTGCTCGTAAAATACTGGCTTGAGGGTTCACGTAATAGCAAAGTGTCGAAACAAATTCTATTCATCATTGAACGTTTAATAAAACGATTAGCTAAGTATGTACCAGCGGAGTTTCCTCGAAAACCCCGAGGGTTTCTGGAACTGAAACGGTGGAAGGCGACCGAATTTCGATTCTTCGTGCTGTACGCTGGCCCGGTCATTATGCGAGATGTGTTAGGTCGGAAGAAATACCGGCACTTTCTGTTGTTATCTGCCGCTGTATATATACTTTCAAGTGCGCACTTGTTCTTGAAATTCGGAAATATTGCGAAAAGCATGATACAAAAATTCGTGACTCAGGGTGCTCAGTCATATGGGCCGCATTTCGTCGTGTACAACGTACATTCACTGCTTCACGTTATAGATGATGTCAAAAGATTTGGCTCGTTGGAAGAATATAGTTGTTTCGTCTGCGAAAATCATTTGGGCCACTTAAGAAGACTTATCCGCGCTAAACGGTCACCATTGCAGCAATTGAGTAATCGCCTCAGCGAACTCAATTCTTTTCGTAAGAAGAAGGTAAATATTCCCGAATTTAAACGCGTAGGTGGTTCTCTCGAATGTGAGAGATTGGAAACTAGTAGATTCAAAATATCAATTAACCGTCCAAATAATGTGGTGGCATGTGGTAAAGAGATAGGCATTATTAAATCAATAGTCAACATTGAAGGAGAATACAGAATTGTATGTTCCCCTTTCAAGTACAAGCGCGATCTTTACAAAGCGCCCATAGAATCTTCAAAACTAGGTATTTTTTACGTTCGGAGCTTTAAGGGGGGACAGTACTGAAAATTTATAAAAAAATATTTTTTTATTTTTTCCACTACTCAAAATGGTTCAATCATAAATCGCCTCCAGCAGTTTTTAGATATTAGTAGTATGTGTATTTGAAAAAAATATGAACCTTCTGCGATGAAAGTGTATGCGCAAGGAACCTTTCGCAGCGGTTCGAAGGAAATCTTCTGCGAAAGGTTCCTTGCGCATACACTTTCATCGCAGGAGGTTTATATTTTTTTCCAATATACATATTACTAATATCTAAAAACTGCTGGAGGCGATTTTTGATTGAAGCATTTTGAGTAGTGGAAAAATAAAATATGTTTTTTTTTTTAATTTTCAGTACTGTCCCCCCTTAAACAGGCGACCTCTTTCAGCGTTAGCGAAATTTCGTACAAACTCGTTGCCTTCCCATTCAAAGATGGTTTTGCGGTTACTCCAATTTTGCATGACAGGATGTAGCCAATTAATGTTTTTCAATTGCTTAAGAACACAAAACACAGAATTATGGAAATTGGAATGATGTCGCGTCCCTAATGCCATAAGGGCATATCGTCGTTATAGGCCTTTATGGCATACTAATGCTAAAAAGGCATATAGTTATTTCAAACTTTGCCTATCGCTTTGAAAACATGAAAATCTCATAGAAACTAGAAAAAAAATTAGTTTTTCTCAAACCAAAAGGGCATACGGCCAAACAGATATGCCCTTTTGGCATTCGTTTTTTTTTTTTTAGAATATCCATTTCAAGTTATTATGAAGCGATTCGGCTGAAAAAATAATTTATATGCCCTTATGGCTCTCAGGGTAGATCTGTATACAGCGTATGCCTTTACGGCATTAGGGACGCGATATAATTTAGTTCGTTGTGATGTCTTCATATTTCAATAGTTCGATTCAACCGCATGATTCAGTAATGTATGATATCGACCCCTCCTAAGAGCAAAACCCTAACTCGCGAGGCTCGCTACCCTGGTAGAAATTTCCTGGTTGTTTCCTCGACAATAGAAAGGCCCCGACCGGGCTGAGTCGAGGCGTGCCCGGTAAGGAAAGCCTAGCTAGTACCTAGCTGGGCGCGTACGGATACGCAAAAATACTGTAATGCTACTTTCCACGTACGACAAGGCCCTAGCGCGGACCGAACGTGGCGCGCTCTCGTATTTCATTACGTCACTCGCTAGCACTACCAGTCTAGGACCCCGCCATGTACTGGGCAGGTTATGTTGATACGTTCGTAATACGTTTTAATCTCGTCGCTAACGATTTATCGCGCGATTTGAGTGTGCAATAGTGAAAATTTGTGCAAATATCTTGTGTCAGTATCAGTGCTCTGTGTATTTTATATATTTTTAACAATCATGTCGGAGTTTCGTCTCGGCTGTTAGACCGTACGGACTCGTCTACACGGAAAAGGTTTCGGGAATGCTGCAGCGCCAAGCGACAGAACGGTGAGTACGCGGGTTTAAAGACAGTCGCTGTCTCTGCGACGGAACGCTGCGTTCCCTGTATTGTTCTGAGTTATTGGCGAGATTAATAATCAATGGTTAAAAGTGTGGAAACTAATTAAGGAAATATACAGATAAAGGTCTTTCTTATGGTGTCTTATATTAAAATTGACCAAAAATAAACGGAATCGGTGGAGGATTGCTAAAAAAAACCTGGATAGTGATTCTTCAGTTATTTCCTCTGGCAGTTGTGGAGCCTTGGGGATTGAGACTCAATAGACGATTCTGATTAAATTCTTGAATTAATTGGTTAAGATTGGAGCGTTGGTGAATATAAATGGATTTAATTGAAATATTAATTAAATAACTGTTTTTTTAAATATTATAACAGTCTTCAACAAAAGATAGCGCAGATAGGGTTATATGTAAGTTAATCCCTGAAGTAGTTGTCACTAACACCCACATATTATTCTGTTTCAAATTATGTGTATTAGTGTGTAAGTTACTATATTAGAGATTGTTGAAGGTTGTTAAGGATTAGAAGTTGCTTACAGCTTAATCTATATTATATATAGAAATATGTAGAAGAGCATAACAGAGATTATCGAGTCAACTAAGTTCAAAGTTACCTTCACATCTCTATCAGATAGTCTATTTCGGAGAGGATACCCAGACAGCACAGAATATTGCCCAATGTTGTAGCAATATTGTAGCAACATTGTAATATTGTAGCAGTATTGCAGCAATATTACAATGCTGCTACAATGTTGCTACAATATTGGGCAATATTCTGTGCTGTCTGGGTATGAATGTTGTAGTATTAAGACCGTTAGGGAGTTCGAAATAAGTCAATAGTCATCGTGTAAATCATTAATCCTGGACAATCATTTTGAGTTATATTATATATAAGGCCATATTTACTCTCTGATAAACACGAATAGATTTCGGTTTCAGACAACAATAACAAACGCGGCAGACAATCTGGGGGTTTCATGGATAACTTAAGGGGGGGGGTATACCGGATGTGTTACCGACACCGCCTATATCTCCGAAACGGGGCTATCAATCGACTTGTCCTTTCGGCAGCCGATGTTTGACGAGTAATGAGTTCGAACTGATACATTTGATCGAATGAAATCGGGATTTTTTTTTTTTTTTCAATCGAAAAGGGTTGGCGTGCTATTTATGTCGAATTATATCGAAGCCTACGCATAAAAAATGCAAAATCGAACGAGAGAGCCCGATTCTGTGAGGAATGGCGAACACAACCATCCCAAAACATCTTTGTTTTCGACAACGATGAAGGGGCCAGTTGTATTCCACGTTTTTGTGGTAATTTTCGCGATTGTCAACGGCTGAGAGCAGCTGAGAGCGGCCATTGCCGCTAATGTTAATATATTAGTTCCCAGACCGCCCGTGAGATGTAGCCACGCGCAAATTTTTAGCTTATTAGTGAGAGGCGATTGGACTGCAGGTCGAGTCACGTGGTTACAGGTGTATCAACGTAACAGCGTGGCGACATCTCACGGGCGGTGTGGGAACTAATATAATGACATTAGCGGCAATGGCCGCTCTCAGCTGCTCTCAGCCGTTGACAATCGCGAAAATTACCACAAAAACGTGGAATACAACTGGCCCCTTCATCGGTGTCGAAAACAAAGATGTTTTGGGGTGGTTGTGTTCGCCATTCCTCACAGAATCGGGCTCTCTCGTTCGATTTTGCATTTTTTATGCGTAGGCTTTGATATAAGTCGACATAAATAGCACGCCAACCCTTTTCGATTAAAAAAAAAAAAAAATCCCGATTTCATTCGATCAAATGTACCAGTTCGAACTCATTACTCGTCAAACATCGGCTGCCGAAAGGACAAGTCGATTAATAGCCCCGTTTCGGAGATATAGGCGGTGTCGGTAACACATCCGGCATACCCCCCCCTTAAGCAGATCAGAAAAGAATCCGAGGATCTATTCTCCTCCAAATAACGAGATCTTGGGTGGGGTTCAATTAGGAGATTTGCATCCCAGTATCAGTCCATCGAGTAACACAGGTTCAAGTTCAAATAGTTTTGGGGCCGATTCGGCTCAGGTTGGTGAGAATGAGGAGGTAAATATGGTAGGAGGCTCGGAAACTAATCCAGGCTCTTATAGTAATGATACAAATCGGATCAATCAGGATGAAGTTGCTCAAGATGACACATACGATGAGAATTATAAACTGCTCGGGTCGGTCAGTCCTCGTTATCTGACGAGGTCTGTTCCTGAGGGAGCAAAGGTTCGTGGGTTCTGATTAACTCTGTGTGAGCAGAGTGACACTCAGAGTTCATGACATATATCATATAGAAGGTGTTCGTAATACAAAATTATAGTAGTCTTATGGAGGCGGTATAGTATAATAATATTGTGAATGTGGTTGTTTTTTTTAGTTTAATGTTCCTGTGTGACGTCTTATTCGAGTAATAATTAAAAAAAAAAAAAAAATAACAATGAATAAAATTACAAGTGAATAAACATAACTAAATGCAAAAACAAGAAGAAAATCAATAATAAGGTGTTTCCTTACACTTCAATCCAAGGAGTGAAGTCCGAGTTATCATAAATCGGCAGTGAACCTTAAAACTAAAATCATAATACTCAAGTTAACCTATAAAAATCATGGATGAACAATAAGTTTTCTTAGAAACTTCTGAATTTATAATAAATATCAAATCAGAAAGCAGAGATAATTCTATATAATCTTTGTGTACCAGGATGCGTCTTTAGTTTTCCTCAGTTAATACAGTATATAACCCGATTTTAACATCAACAGTGAGAAACATAACAGACTCAGTCAATTATCGTGGATACAGACTAAATTAAACTGATGAATCATTTACAGATAGTCTCAGATAAGAGCGAATAGTGTTTAAATGTTCATCGCATAGTTAGAAAAATTTGGTCTGCCAGATATAATTATTTTTAGAAGGCAAGGAAGTGGGCGAGTTTATTAGGTATGTCGGGTAAACCGATTAACTGAAGGAAGAAAAAAAAAAAAAAAACAATCATGTCCCGTAAAAGAATTCGGGAACAGACGCGTGCAAGACAGCAGAAGTTTAAAGCTATCAAAAAACTTCAGAGGAATGTTATCCCAATAGCATGTCATGAAAATAGCGTTAATGGAAGTAAGGAAAAAAATATGAGTAAAATGAAATCGATTTTTGTAATTTGAAGGCAGCATCACGTATTTGATACTAAATCCTTGGAATCGAGTATAACGTAGAATCGGTATAGTATGGTTCCAAGGAATTTGTAGAAAATAACTCATGATCAGTTCCGAATAACTCTAAAAGTAGATTAACAATTATCAAAGCTCACCATATACAGGGTGGTCCATTTAACTCTTTCACCGCGAATAACTTGGTTATTATTGATTCTACTGAAAAGTGTTACAGGGAAAAGTTGTTGCATTTGAAAGGGGAAAATGAGTTTTGGAAGTGAATGTCATCTGAAGGTCATATCTTGTGAGATTTCGGTATTCCCGATGTTTTTTTAAATGGGACTACCTATTTTTTTGTTCACTACAAGGAAGCTGACATTGAAACGCGTCCAACCATGTGCAACAACATGACCTTCGAATGACTTTCGGCCCCAAAATTTATGATCAAATGATGGAATTGCCTGGCCCTGCCTATGATTTTTGGAGCAACACTTGCACACGCATTGATGATACGTTTCTTAAATGAATGGATTAATGAATTCGAATGAAAAAAACAATGAAATGAAGGAAAAAAAAAAGAAAAAAAAAATTTTTGCCCCAAAATTCAATAAATTGTGGGGCCGAAAGTCATTCGAATGTTATGTTGTTGCACATGGTTGAAATCGTTTCGATGTCAGCTTCCTCATAGTGAGTAAAAAAATAGGTAGTCCCGTTTAAAAAAACATTAGGAATACCGAAATCTCACAAGATATGACCTTCAGATGACATTCACTTCCAAAACTCATGTTCCCCCTTCAAATGCAACAACTTTTCCATATAACACTTTTCAGTAGAATCAATAATAACCAAGTTATTCGCGGTGACAGAGTTAAATGGACCACCCTGTATATGTATATAGCGTTTTCCGAAATGGTATTTTTATTTGTTAAATTGTAGCTGGAAATGAAGGATCTGTAAGTACGAATGAGCATGGCAGTCATGAGTTTTGCTCTGAAGAACATATTGACCAGGCAATTAGTAATACAGCAAGCAGTGAATCGAATGAAGAATCTCAAAGTGAATCCAACCAAAGTTCCGTTGGAATAATAGAGACACATGCAAGCTCTGAAGCTACCGATGAGAGTGAAACAAGCTCTACCACTGAAGATAATTTTTCAAATTCGGACGATGACGATAATGATAATATAGCCAATTCCAGTGACAATCAAGATGATGAAGCTGTGGAAGTTAATGAGATCCGGGAACTGCGGAAGTCGGCAACCGAGTCGAAAATTCCACACGTCCATGTCGATAAACTTTTGCTTATTTTACGACAAAGATTGCTTCCAGATTTACCATCCTCCTCATCTACCTTCTTACGTACATCATCTGCAGAGTATTGTATAGAAAAGATGAAAGATTCAAGCAGCAATTCTTTTGGTGAATTTGTTTATTTTGGAATTGGTGAAGGTTTGCAGTAATGCATAAATACTGCAGCTCACGTACGAAATAACATTATTGAATTGCAAATAAATATCGATGGACTACCTCTATTTAAGTCAAGCGCAAAGAATTTTTGGCCAATTCTGTGCAAAATTCAGAATGATCCAGACATTTATCAGCCCTTTGTAGTGGCCATGTATTCTGGTGATTCAAAGCCCAAATATATAGAGGATTTTTTACGAAAATTCATAGACGAGCTCAATAAGCTTCAACAGGAAGGTATCCAAATAACTGGAAGACACTTCGTTGTCCGACTCAAGTGCTTTATATGTGACACGCCTGCACGCGCATTCATAAAGTGCGTCAAAGGGCATGGGGGATACAATGCTTGTGAACGGTGCGAGGTTCATGGCCAAAGAGTCGATAGAACGACAGTATATCCATTTGATGGCGCTAGAAAAAGAACAGATATTTCATTCAGGAGCTATTCCCAACCAGAACACCATAACGGTGCGTAAACGTGTGACTTACCCTTTGTATCATTTCAGTTTTTTTATATACAGTGCGAGTCTGTGGAAAATCACACGCCTAAAAATAGGCCAACAGGAAACGCCTGAATTGAGCGGATCAAACATCGACGATTGGTTCTTATATTCCACGAAATGAATTAAATCCAATTATCGATGTTTGATCTGCTGAATTCAGGCGTCTCCCGTTAGCCTACCTGTTAGGCGCGTGATTTTCCACAGAATCGCACTGTATATTAATTACGGTTCCTATCGTGAAATTTATGTGACATGTTTTTGGACGTAATGCCGAAAGCTTCTAATTAGTGACATCAACTTCACCATCTAACGTTATGCTGCGGCTGATTTACTTGTCTATTTCATATTTCTTCAAGATGACCTCACTTATAACTAAATCAATTGTAGGTGCAACGCCGCTGTTACGAATCGAACCACCGATAGATGCAATAAGATGCATCCTGTTAGACTTTTTACACCTAGGATGTCATGGTGCAATGAAAAAATTAGCAGAGAGTTGGCATAGTGGAGATCTTAATGTGAAGATGGGACCAAGGGAAAGAGGAGAACTGTCAAGACGTATGGAAAGTTTATCAACTCAAGTACCTTCTGACTTCCCTAGAAAGCCAAGATCCACACGCTTTCTGGCAAAGTTTAAAGCAACTGAATATAGATTCCTGTTACTATACTGTGGGCCAATTGTATTCAAAGATATCTTGAACAAAGATCTGTACGATCACTTCTTGCTGCTACATGTTGCATTCAGAATCTTGAACTCCGAAGAACTTCTGCGGAAGTATAAAAATCAAGCAAGAGAGTACCTCAAGACCTTTTGTTTGACACTGACAGATCTGTACGGGCCAAAAGCTCTGGTGATTAACATGCACAACTTGATTCACATAGTTGACGATGTAGATTTTATGGATTGTAACCTGAGTAGAATGACTGCGTTTCCTTTTGAAAATTATCTGGGAACTATGAAAAAACTTATACGCAGTGGGAATCGTCCATTAGCACAATTCTGCAGACGATACCATGAAATTAATATACAAAACAATCGCCGAGCTGTCATACCACCTACGATTGAAATCATTCGTCAGGATGCTGAGCAGAATATTTCAAAATTAAAATGGAAAGATTTAGTTCTGAGCAATCGAGCTCCAGACAACGTCGTTATGATGCGTGATGAGGCTGTTCTGGAAATAAAACAAATGTTTTTTGATAACAGATTACTAGTAATCAAGGGGTGTAAATGGTATCTGAAAAAACCTCTTTGCGAATTTCCGTGCAATTCAAATTCTTTGAATATATGGCAGCTACGAGACGAACCCTCACTAGGTATTGTGAGCTATTATTCAGATGATATCCTGCATAAGCTAGTCAAACTTTGCTTATCGTTTAAACCAGAAGGAATTAAAAAAGTGTTCGTCATCCCTATTCTACACTATCAATAGGTAAGAAACTTTATGCTTCACCCTACCATGTGCAAATATAGCACATTGAAAAAAAAAATCCAAAATAATATCGACACTTCCTGTACAGGGGGGTCAGTCATACAAAAATTTGATTTCCCAGCTGACATTTTTTTTTACTTCGTATTTTGGTCCGCTCTCAAAATTTCAGAATCGACAATATTATGGAAAAGTTATGCCTCTCTTTTCAATTTTGTGTAATGACTTCATGACCTCATATAATAGTATTTGAACTTAAAATTCAAATTATATAGTAATTCTCGTAATGGTCGTTCTTCGTACAGAGGCAAACCAACCATGGGAAGAGCCACAAATCGGATAAAAATCAATTTCCTGAGTGTGACATAATTTGTTATTAGAATCGATTTTCTGAAGATCCTAGTATTGATTGAGCTGAAAACGGGTTTAACTTAACTCAGTGGAATTATTCATCAAATTTCCCGGTAATTATACATGTATGCATTTTTTCCCAAGCTTCTTGTATACCTATTATGTGAGTCTCGAACGATACCGACCACGACGAACCTATAGCTCTACCAACGCCCGCTTACATCGTGTATGTGTGTACATACGTGAGCCATACCCGAAGCTCACGTACATACCAATGTGAGTGTGGCGTGGCACACTACAGGTTCGTCAGCGGTCGACTTCGTTAGAAATCCGCATTATTAAGAGTAAGTGCTTCTTCGGTCGAATTAATCTGTATGACCCAACATCATTATATCTATCTCAAATAAACAAGCTTATTTAAAAAGTAAACGGATGTTTATTCGACGGCTCACAATTTGGAATTTTTAGACTGACGCCACTCAAAGACATAACATAACCTATATTCTGTAACAGTCGCAGCCATCTTTGGTCGCAGCGTGGTTGTAACGTGGATACGCGCCGAGTAAATAACCTCGCCGTACGCAATTAACATAATTTGTAGAAGAAAAAGAAGAAATTGAGCCTAAGGTGAATATCATTCCCTGTTTAAATTATAAAAAAGTGCTTATCTATTTCATAATCGGCTGCAAGGCCTTATTATATAACGCAAGCATGTTTTCCTCGCTTTTTGATGCCTCTGTGGAGGACCTAAAGTAGTACTTTCAAGTCCTAGGACTTGAAACTGCTGTATACTAGGACTTAAATTTATTAATTAATTTATTTTTTTCTATTTTCTTTATTTTTTTTTCAATTTATTTTATTATATATATTTAAAAAAAAAAAAAATTTTTCAACTTTTTTCTAATTTTTTTTTTCTCCACGTGTGTTACCAAAAAGAAAATGAAGTATTCAGCCTTTCAAAACTCATATTGAACTATTATTTCTTTCCTGTAAATTAAAAAAAATTCTAAACAATAAAATCAAATACTTGTCGTCACAATCATTATCAGGTGTGGTTTTTTTACTTTCTCATTTGTGAAATGCGGACAATAAATAATTCGAATATGCATGTCAAAAAACCATGTTTATTGTCTTTGGGGTGGACTCTGCCTCCCGGACGCTGGTAGCAAACAGCTTCCGCGTGCATGGCAGCTTTCCAATCAGAAAGCTCGGAAAACATGGCTTCGTTATATAAAGTAACCTGCCGCTCTCTGCTTGGTCAGATCCGAATTCGAAAAACAATCCTTTGAATAACACTCGACCTTCATAATAAATCGGTTATTTGCCTCAGGTTTTGATCCTGCGTAGAAACGAACGAGCCAAGTCTTGCACGAGAATCCCTCGCGCTCGTGATTTGTGATCTGCAAAACTTGTCCCTCTTGATGCTACGCAGCGAAACAATCGGAAAATAACTGATAATTTTGAAGGTCTTGTGATATTACTACTGAAAATCTTGCAAATACTGTTGTAGACTGTGTATAGAATATCACTGTTTTTCTTTACATTACCATTCACCGAAACTCTTTTGCTTCATGCATTATATCTAAAACAATATAATATCTTGTTGATACTACGTTAACTACACAGAAAAAACTATGACAGCCTCATATTAGATGTTGAGCTGATCATTAAAATTACATCATTTGATTCAGGATAGATTGTTTTCTTTCCGTAGGATGAGTGACCCTAAGGTTATACATCCATATCACTTAATAGAATTTGTTGGTCGTGGACGGCCAAGAAAAGTAAAGCAGATCGACTGCGTTCCATTATTATGGGTAACCTATGATCCGAAAATTGGAAAATGCATATGTAAATTTATGGCACCGCCATATAATGAGGAAGATACTGATCTACTTGATTCTTTCATTGAAAGTGGAGCTGATGCTCCAGAAAGTTGGCCATCTTACCCAGTTGAATTGAAAGGACAAGCCAGTGAGTAATGGAGAATATAATTTCAATTGGTTATGGAGCTCCAGTACTTCTGGCATAAAATGCTGACGTGCTGCGATGAACGATATTCTGTATAATTTTTGACATGAATGATGCTCATGCAATACTCGGAACCCACCTAAAGAAAAAATGTTTTGTTGACTTTAGCTAAATCATTGATATATAATCTACGATTTCCTGTTCATGCATAATTATATATTCTGAATATTGTGGTCATTTTGGAATCAAATGTTGGTATACCATATCATATGAAGTTGATACTATAAGGTTCAATACTCTTATAGAAACGTATTCTGAGGGTACTGAAAATTAGAAGTCTTGAAAACGAAAAAATTCGTATTCACAAGTGAATCAGAAGTTGTACCTGAAAAAAAAGCGGAGCTACTTGTTAAATCTATATAAACACGAAAACTCAAGAGAGATGAAGCACGTTTCTCATCGCTCATGAAAGTGCCAACTCTCCCAGACTCAGAAAATGAAATTGAAGTTTCATCACCCGCTTCTAATGATGAATGCAAGTGTACTTCCATTTTTGTTTCTTTACTGCCTAATCTAAAACTCTATAAACTGATTCTTTATATGAATGAGAAATTAATTCTTAGTATAGTTTGATGAATCCGGTTGCAGAAGTACTCATCATTTGTCACCTGTGTTTTATTCATCGCACTAGAAAATCAATTCAAATCATAATTATGCAGACTAGCTGTAGAACATTCAGTAATATGAAAAAAAAATTTGGAAGTATGTTTTAAAGCAGTCACTGGTTATTAAGATCGCGAAATTTCTATTTTTTTATAATCCATTATACAGGGTCAGAAACAGATAGTAGCGACACATATGTGAAAATTAAGAAAAATCGGAAGGCAACAAAAATTTACAAGGGGATTGCCAAATCAAAATGCGGAACAAACAGAACAGCTGTGCACAAAAAACAAACCAAGCCATCCAAGCCGACCAACCAGAAGAATCGACTAAGTCTGCAAGGTATCAACTGAAATACTATTTTTAGCTGAAATATCTTGTATATATGTATGAAAAATCTTTTGAGTGTGTCAGTTCTGATAATGCACTATATATCATTTATTTGGTGGATATTCTAGAAAACACAGATGCTATACATGATGATGTTCAACTACCAAAAGAAAGAACTTCTAAGAAAGCATCATCTTCATCGGAAGCTGTACAAAATGGTGTTCAGCTACGAACAAAAGTTTTGTCGAATAAATCATCTCAATCGGTAAAATACATGGCACAAGATATAGCCACTGCATCAAGTAATGCGAAAACGTCGAAAGATATTACTGAAATAAACAATAATAGGACCCAAGTAATGAAACCTAGATATGAAGGTAAATGGACCCATGATTCATTTCAAGTACTAATTTTATGAAATTAAATTCGATGGTTAATTATACCATTGTCTTTTCAACAGACTCATCTGAGACAAATGATAAGTTTCCTTCTCGTTTCTTGTCAACTGAACATACTCAAAAGAGTTCCAGATTAGCCGTTGACTCTACGGAGACAGAAAGCACGATCGATTCACGAAAGAAGATGAAAATGCAGAAGCAAATCAATAGGACTGCCAACATAGATATCATCACAAATAGTGGTGGGTGTATATCGAATACTATTTGTTGTCTTCATAGTATAAATTATGGAGACAATCAAAATGTTGTATTTTTAACACACCTACTTGATCTGTGTCAATAATGTAGACGAATCTTATTAAATATGAATCTGCACATTTTATATTACTAATATAATGCAGTTTCTACTTGCTTATTGTGTGCAACTTCTTTTCCATGTTCATTCAGATCTGAATCCTCTGACAAAAGCTTTGGTAGCTCTCCAGATGGAGGTTAAAGATCTATCTCATAATGTACGTGGGATCCAGACATTACTTGAGACTTCTAGTTTTCTAAATAAAGGTGATGGCTTACGCCAATGGTGCTGGTCTGAGGAATATGGCTTCGAAATTCCGATTACCAATTATGAAAAATTTTTGGAGTTCGATGAGAAAATTGGAACTGATAAGAAGTTTCGTGCCAACTTGGTAAGATTAGGGTTTTTTCCTTGAATGAAATTCAGCTATCTTATTATTAGCATCATCGCAATTGTAGTTACTTATTTCTATTCTGAGAATTTTACTTCCAGATGTCTACTTTCCACTGCTGCTTGGATCAGAATAACATTGTTTCCAGAAGTATAACAAATATTTTGAAAAAATTTATCTCCAGAGATATTGCCTTACATTTCACTGCTGTGAAACAATTTAAGGAAAAAATAGTTTTCAAAGACACGAAGTTTTTCGCCTGCATAATGAGTAAGAAATTTGATAAAGTAAAAGAACCAACATTTTTTGGTCAATATATTCAATGGGATCATGTGGGGGTTTTTTTTCATCATACTCGTATTTTTTAGGTATCATGACAGCTAAACACCACAATCAAAAAACAGGAGACCCAGTGACTGAAAAAGTCGTATGCAATGCGCTTGGAGCGGTACTCACGAATGCCAAAGACTGGGATGGGCATAGGACTTTGCGTAAAAAATAGTTCCTATCACACCCATGTCTGCAGGCAGTACCGAGCTGTGATGCGAATACTCATTACTTGTGATACATTTTCAATGATCTTAATATTCTTCATTTCTGAGTTAATAAGTAACGTTTAAAGACTAATTTTTATTTTTGAATTCTATCATGCCCATGCCTACAGGCAGTACCGAGCTATGATTTGAATATTCATTACTTGTGATACATTTTCAATGATGTTAATATTCTTCATTTCTGAGTTAATAAGTAACGTTTAAAGACTAATTTTTAGTTTTGAATTCTATCATGCCCATGCCTACAGGCAGTACCGAGCTATGATTTGAATACTCATTATTTATGATACATTTTCAATGATATTAATATTTCTTTATTTCTGAGTTAATCAGTAACCTTTAAAGACTAATTTTCATTTTTGAATTCTATCACGCCCATGTCTACAGGCAGTACCGAGCTGTAACCTGAATACTCATTTTGTGATACATTTTTCATGTATATTAATATATTTTTTATTTTTAATTTGATAAGTAATGTTCAAATACTAATTTTTATTTTGGAATTTTATATAATTACATATAATATAATGTGAATATATAAACTCATGATTTATGTATAATTGTTTCGATTTTTCTATCTCATTGGCCCATACATCCTATTGTCAAAACTACCGTTATAATCGCCTAATTCGGTCCCCATGTATTGACCATGCCCAGCGATTCAATTCGGGGTTCTGGTAGGGAAAACTGACTAGGGCCCGGTCGGTTTAACATGACTAGTAACTAGACGGGGCGAGCGTTACCACCCCGGCCGGGTACTAGACAGTTTTCCTAACTAGTGCCTCGATGAAAATCGGGAATACTGGCGAGTGCCCGGCTACCGCCCGGTCGCAATTTCTACCAGGGTAGTATCGCCGTAGTTTAGGAACCCTGCTAGTAACAACGCAGCTCGCGCTACGGCTCATATCGCCGTAACTCAGCGCTCCGCTCATAAGAACGTAGCTCGCGGAGTCGCTTGTAGAAACGCAACTCACCGGTCCGCTTATATGAACGTTATTATTTATCAAAATTATGAATTTGCGGGTCCTGTATATTTCTACATGAAACGCTCTCAAAGTCTGGCACGAAGATTTGTTCTGTGTATCGAACATTTTGTATTTCATATAAGTGAACCGGTGAGTTGCGTTTCAACAAGCGACTCCGCGAGCTACGTTCTTATGAGCGGAGCGCCGAGTTACGGCGATATGAGCCGTAGCGCGAGCTGCGTTGTTACTAGCAGGGTTCCTAAACTACGGCGATACTAGCGAACCTCGCGAGTTAGGGTTTTGCTCTTAGGAGCGGTCGATATGTGTGTCACTCTTAGAATACCTCTGTCAGAAAATGTAAAAATTCTGGTTTCTAGCATATAGTAATACTTTTTCTTATACATCACTTCACCTGGTTTATGTATACGCTGTCAAATGAGCCTTCTGCTGAAATTGTGGATCATTCAAGTCGGTTGGTCAAAAAAGCATTAACATGTATGAATCTATATAGATAATCTCGTTTCGTACCAATCGAGGTGGGATAGTTTCGCTAAAATAGTACATAAATTGTGGTCTCCGAACCATACGCATATATATATACAGAGCGATTCTGAGGAAACAGGTCACGCTAATAGAGGCTCCCTTATTTATTTTCGTCAATGACAACGCTGTCAAATACCACGAACAAGCGATCTACCGATATTTCATATACCTATGACTGATATCTTCAGACGACGTAGCGGTAGCCGTCACGTTGTATAAGTTAAAATAAACTTTCATATTACAATATTGTGTAATTAATTCCAATGTTGTTCATAATACAACGGTATACGATATTATTTCATAAATAAGTAGTGATGAGGTATTAAATTGATTGCAGGCGTCGATTTCTGTTTATTCCAACATTATTAGGTTATAGATAATTGTCTTGGTGAAATTCACAGATCTGGTAGTGATAAAGTTATTAAGTCAATAGCATACGATATTGATTCTTTATGAATTCATTCCAGGTGTGAATTTCTGTTCATTTACTACATTAGTTATAACCGAGGATTTCTTCGGTGACTGCCCAATAAACACTAGTTCGTATAAAAAACGTATAAATAGGTCATATACTCTACGTTTATTCCGAGGAAAAATGTTCCTCAGTTAAACGCATAAGCAGCGTTGATTGAAAACGTTACGTCTATACGTTTAACTTTACGCAATAAACAACGTTTAATACACGTGTACCACTTGAATTTTGACCAAATAATTGTTAGCTCAAAAAAAAATTGAGATATACGTAAAATGAATTAATTACAATATATGAGGCGTTAATCAACAACTACTAATCGTAAACAATCGCACTTTGTTACAAAGTAAGAATTTTGAGATTAGAAAAACTTCGCATTATTGTTGTGGTCGGGATTCGATCCGGGGACGCTCGCATTCGCTTGTATTACTGTTCGCACGCTCTATCGACTACGCCAAACTACTCATTGACAAAGTCAGTCACTTTCTCGTAATTACTCTGGATTTTGCATCTGTCTTAGTGATATCAGTGTTTTAATGTAGCTGAGATGTCTTAACTAAACATCCGAGTGGCAAGTAGGTTTTTTTAATTTAATTTCTTGCCTAGAGTTCCACACATTCTCACTCGATTTCATTATATTGCACGTTCATTATTATATTGGAAAAAACGTATAAATGACGTGTAGTTCCGAGCGTATAATTATTGAAGGAACTGAACATTGTTATAGTGTAACTCAAAATCCGCGAGGTATTCATTGATTTTTTGGTTTTCGAAGACGTTTTGAGGAAACGTACGCAATACGTATATGATATGTGTAACAGTATACGTACATTAGAGCGTTTCGTACACGCAATTAAATACACGTATTCTTGTCCAGTCTGATAAACGTATAAACAACGTGTGAACGACAGGTTTCGAGGAAACGTTCGTAATACGTATATGATATGTGTAACAGTATACGTACATTAGAGCGTTTCGTACGCGCAATTAAATACACGTATTCTTGTCCAGTCTGATAAACGTATAAATAACGTTCGAACGACAGGTTTCGAGGAAACGTCTACAATACGTATATGATATGTATAACAGTATACGTATGTTGGATCGTTCCGTACGTGCAGTTGAATACACGTATCCGGGTGCAGTTTAACAAACGTATAAATAACGTGTGAACGACAGGTTTCGCGGGAACGTACGTAATACGTATATGATATGTATAACAGTATACGTACATTAGAGCGTTTCGTACGCGCAGTTGATTACACGTCTACTTGTCCGGGTTGATGAACGTATAAATCACGTAAATTTTCAACGTATTCGTTGTCCGAATCATACGTGTATATTAAAGGTACAAGAAGTTATTTCTTCGTTTAAAAAGCGTGATTAATAAACGGATAATATTGGACCACTTATAAACGTGTATGATATACGTTTTATAATAGTATGATGATATATGGATACCAAAAATCAACAAAAAAGACGTGTATAATACGTATAATATACGAACTGGTGTTTATTGGGTGACTGACCCGTTGCATCTCTTCGACAAGTAGGGTTACGAACAAATCGATGTGAATATCATTCATCGAGCAATATCTCATCGATCCAGTGAAAGCTTTCCATCCTACGAGGCATCTCCGCCGAATCAAACTCTACATGTCTTCTTAGCCTAATGAGTACGAAGACAGTCCTGCATAAATGATGTGTTGGTCTGTCAATGCGTGTTCAAGTTTCATCGAGTGATAAATGAATTAAAAGTATCGTTCCTTTTGTGAATCTATTTAATTGAGTATTTGATTGCTGCGTAGAACAAAGCGTTGCATTTTTGTACAAAATACTCAATCCCAACAAATTGTACAAATTTAATAAAATTCTTTGTTTATTCAGTCGATATTGCATAATCATATTAAATAATTAATGATACATGTGCAAGGACGCTGTCCTTCTGAAGAAAAAAAAAATATACAATTTAATAATAACTCAATAGCATGGTTTTGGAATACGCGGCCGGTCATAGCTTTCGGACCATCGCAGATGATTTCGCAGCCAAGAATCCAGGACGTCCGTGTCCGGCGATGGATACCGTGCGGAATATCGTATTGAAGAAGGAAACTGGAGTGACTTATCCGCGTCGAAGTTCTACGAGTACACCGTTTTCGCCACAATTTTTAAAGCATTCAATTTTCATAACTTGCTTGTCGCCCATGGTTTGTTGCATGGTCATTTCTTTAAAGTACTGCCCTAATTATTCGGGGATATCTAACAGATGTTAGAATGGGTTATTTATGGGTGGGATTGATTTATTCGGAAGAGGTGCTTCATACAATCATGATAGAACTTCACTTACAAGTTAGTTCATTTAAGGGGACCAGTACAGCTTGAATTTTCGAAAAAATTGGTTTTTCGTTTTTTGCAGTTTATGTTACCTAAAGATCTTCTACGTCTGTGAAAAAATCGAGTTTGACGAAATCGTCACGGTTTAGAAGTTACGGTCAAAAGTTCGTTATTTGGCTATCGCGATTTGGCGCAAGTGGCGCTGGCGCTTGATTTCGATATTGATCACATGGTGTATGATCGCCATTACTTGTGCAATACTTTTCGAGGTTGCGTGAGCGTCTTCTCGATTTCCAGTGTTTCAGAATTGAAAAAAATAAATAAAACCAGTACTTTTCAGTACTAAATAATTATAAATTTACCTAATATCTACAGCGCGTAATCGTCGTACAGGTGTTGTGACTTGGTGCTTCGAAAACTATAACCTAAAAGTAAGTATTCAATCACAATAGTAATATCTACACTAAGCTTCTGGTATTTTTTGATAAAACAGAAAGGAAATATATAAAATATATCCAATATATTCAATATGAAAAGAAGAGAGAGGAGTTCTGGTGTTGGCACAAAAGGATGCATTGGCCGGTCAAAGAAGAGGGCGAAAACATTTCTGCAGAAGCAAACAGCGGCTGATGGACAGAGCACTCATGTTTCAACAGCTTCGGATAGAAAAATCAGTGGCGACTACGAGGCTAGCGATTCTGCTGGCTATAGGCTGTTTCACGTTGAAACACTATTCCGTGCTCTGCGGGAGCATTTATCTTGCAAGACATGTGGTGGGTCGATAGTTATGACTGAAGTTAGCTTGAGAGGACTGGGTGGAACATACGGTATCTCTTGTGAAAATTGTGTCCAGCTAAAAACCTTCAAAAGTAGCCCTATGATTGATGATACACGAAGCGCGTATGAAATCAATAGGCGATCCATACTAGCGATGCGTTGTATTGGGCAAGGCAATGAGTCTGCGGAGGATGCAGCAGGGCCCTCATATGCTGCTGGAGCTTTTTAAAGAAGTGAGTAAGAGAAAGAAGCATGTATGGAACAAAAAAATACATGGGAAAAAAAAGTTCTGAGAAAATAGTTTGCAGAAAAGAAAAAGGAAAAATTAAATTTCCAATAAAAAAAAAAATTCTTTTTGAAAATTGAAAATTGAAAAAAAAAAATTTCATTCAACTTTGGTACAACAAATTTTTTGATGTATGAGCCTCCGGAGGAGTATATACCAATTTTTCTGCAAATACTTCAAACTCGTTTATCTCATAACTATGTTTTTGGCGCTGTGTCGTAAGGTTTTTGGAGCACCGATGGTCCGATCTGGGTCTTTAATGGCTCATTTTCTTCAGAAAATGAATCCTCATGATATGAATGAGGGAATTTTTGAATGTTTTTTTTTTGGCTAAGTTATTTGCAAATTAGTGGCTCAAATTTTTGAAATTTTGGATAATTGACTGTAAGTTTTCACATGTTTTTTTCTTTCCAGATCCCCGCATTCATAAGATGTAGGACCGCTGTCTGAAGGAAGTGAGACGCCGAGACGATGAATTAGATCAACGGTGTGACTAAAACCTTACGACACAGTTTTTTTAAGAAACATTTTTTTTGATGTAAAATAAACTTTGGTTAACAAATAAAGTCATTCTGGAGTACTTGAAATATCTTAAACCAAGCTGTACTGGTCCCCTTAATCATGCAATTGTATTTCGCGCCTCTTTCTCTAGATCAGGGGTCGGCACGGCCTGGCTCTCGGAGCCAACCTGGCTCTAAGTGTCAATTACTACGGCCGTAAGACCCCTCGGTCTACCTGAGAACGGTCAGTTGTCCTTACCTGAAAGTTCGATGGTAGGGGCAGCGTTCAGGAGAAATAAAAGGTACTAATGGGTGTGCGGTCTATTTGGGACGGCAAGAACTGCGTATGACCGTCCAAGTCTTTTCATACCTGCATATCCCCACCCATACCTGCCAAATTCCCAAAAACGGCGTTGAAAGGATTAGTGCCGGTGAGTGGGTTGAGTGGATTTACGGCTTTGGCTCCTTGGCCTAATGAGTGTGCCGACCCCTGCTCTAGATCAACACGTAGATGTTCAAAGCTTATTACGGCAGATCAATGAATTCATGCATCAGGACTGTCTTTCTACTCATTAGGCTTAGAAGACATGTAGAGTATTGTTTTATTCAGCGGAGATGCCTCGTAGGATGAAAAACTTTAACTGGATCAATGAGATATTGCTTGATGAATGATATTCACATCGTCTTTTTCGTAACCCTACTTATCGAAGAGATACAACGGGTCAGTCAGTCACCGAAGAAATCCTCGATTGTAACTAATGTAGTTAATGAACAGAAATTCACCCCTGGAATGAATTCATAAAGAATCAATATCGTATGCTATTGACTTAATAACTTTATCACTACCAGATCTGTGAATTTCACCAAGACAATTATCTATAACCTAATAATGTTGGAATAAACAGAAATCGACGCCTGCAATCAATTTAACCTCATCACTACTTATTTATGAAATAATATCGTATACCGTTGTATTATGAACAATATTGGAATTAATTACACAATATTGTGATATGAAAGTTTATTTTAACCTATACAACGTGACGGCTACCGCTACGTCGTCTGAAGATATCAGTCATAGGTACATGAAATATCGGTAGATCGCTTGTTCGTGGTATTTGACAGCGTTGTCATTGACGAAAATAAATAAGGGAGCCTTTATTAGCGTGACCTGTTTCCTCAGAATCGCTCTGTATACATCAAACTGTAGAATGTAATGCGTTTACTGGTTTTTGTGCTTATTAGGGCAGCGAAAAGATGTACCCGATCGCTGAATTCCTCGAAGCCGAAAGCAGAAAATGTGCGATAATCCCAGTTTTGTTGCTGATCGAGAATAACGCCTTCTGTTACTGGCCACGCACGAGTAGCGACAATCGTTTCAAGAAACTCGTCCTGTCGATGACACCATACATTAAAACATGGTCCAAGTGTCCTGTCCATAGGATATTGCATACCGGAGGTAATTGTCCGAGTGATGGTTCTGATTATTCAACTACACGAAATCGTCCTTGCTTCTCTGTTGATATATTCCTTATTTATATGATGTACGACCTGAGATAATATGGTTTTATATATATATTCAGATGGAATTTTGTAATTTTGATATCTTGGATTCGACTTAATAAAGTTGGATGCAACTATATAGCATACAATTTAATAGAATTTCGTACAGTTTTCTTGGGTCAGATTCGAGACGTAATTTTGTATTATTTCATTCAACGCTATATCTATAATATTTAGCTAAAGCGAAAGAAATGGTTCAGTCATTGTTGCCAAATAACGCTTGATACGATTTATTAGTAATTATATAACTCTAATCCCATTTGACTCAATATAAAATTTGGTATGTAACAATAACTACAAATTCATTTAACTATATGTACAAATATCGATTTGCTGACTATAAATAAACTTTTTATCCTACATGCGTCAAAATAACCCCATATCTAGCATGTCTTACGGCACAGAAGACTCACATATCTCCCTCGGTCGTGATATGTTATTCGACGCATGCGCAGACACGCGATTTGGTTACTTATCAAACCTAGGGAGCAAAAGTGCGCGTCATAGGCATAATATGAACGCATTACATGAAGCTGTCAGGGAGACAGGCGCGATTTTGATTCGGGTGAAGCTGCCCTCGCTTCGCTCGGTCAGCAAACTTCACCCGAATCAAAATCGCGTACGTCACCCCAACAGCATCGTGTACTGATGCGTTCATATTATCATGCCTATGCGCACGTTTGCTTCTTAGGCTTCATACCTAACCAAATCGCGTGAAAGCGCATGCGACGACTACATATCACGGCCGAATGAGATATGTGAGTCTTCTCTCTCGTAAAACACGCTTGAAATCGGGTTAGTTTGATGCATGTATCAGAAAAAATATCGTATGTCGTTCGGGAGAGAGGCGCGATTTTGATTCGGGTGAAGCTGCCCTCGCTTCGCTCGCGCAGCAAACTTCACCCTCATCAAAATCGCTCACCTCTCTCCGTAATAGCATAATCTACTATTCTTTCCATTGTGATGATATAAAACGATTTTTTCTGGGAAACGCACTGATAACAGACGTATGTACAACGTACTATGTACATTATATAGCTATGAGCACCCATCACTTACAAAGTGACGCATGTTTTTGAAAATGTTCCTGAATCCACAGAGGATTTCAATGATATTATGAAGACTATGGAGGGATTACTTGAGCAGGGTACGTCTGAGGAAGATGGAACTGTTCACGCCATCAGCAAGAAATCGACAGTAGCTGAAAATGGAGAAATGGACGTAAACGACCACATGGAGCCGAATTTATCTGCTGCCAGCGATGAAAATAGCACTACAGGTGGAAAATCACCGACAAATCGTAAAAACAAGATGAAGTCTAAGCATCGACATGTTAAGTCTAAGCATCAACACGTGAAGTCTCAGAAACGCAAAACCAAGCACCCACGCGACGACTCAAGTACTGACGACGATGCTTCTTCGGATAGCGAAAGATCGCCCACCCGCAATCGCCATACTTCACGAAAAAATAAATATGTACGTAATGACTCATCTACGAGGACAATTCTTCGGACAAGGAAAACATGCGCCGGGACGGTTCTTCGACTTCACGAAAGCAATCGAAAACATCCAGTACTTTTGTTCATCGAAGTGATTCAACAGCTAGGGTCTCACTTCCTGGTATAGAGAGGTCAATCACTCAGTATGACTTATCTCGGTCATCGAATATAGTAAAAATAGGGCAAGGTGGATCCTCAATCTCGACCCCAAGTAATCAGACCGAGAATCGGTCAACACCCCAATCAACAACTACGTCTATGACCTTCGAACAACTCGTTGTGTCATATCTCGAGAACGTAAAAACTGCAGTAAAGAATAATAAAATGCTACTGCAGAAGATACTTTCAACACAACTGACCAGTGCGGAAATCATAAAACCGCCGAAGGAGTTTCCGGAACTGCCTATTGCTTCGGTCGAAGATTTTAAGACGCTCGAAGATCTTCTGACAGCAAGCGATCAGCATCGGACTTATTTTGTGAGTAAAAATATGATGTCGACGTTCGTCCGAATAACGCTTTTTGACGGATCGATGAGTAGATTTCTAAATTTATTGAGCTTTGAAAATTACTATTGCATGATTAAAAATATTCTGGTGATGAGACCTTTTTCTGCCGTGTCTCTCACAGAATATACACTTATATGATTCACGTATAGTATATATTTCATTTTTTTTTTTACAACTAAAAACATATTGCAAAGATGTTTTCTTATAGACTGATAAGCATAAAAGTGATATCACAATTCCGAAACTTGAAACAAAAGAGTTCCAGTACTTCGGTTCTACTCAAATTTAATTTTTATTCTTACACCTCATTAGACGTTCTATTTATTGATTTATTATGGATACAAAATTCTTGGCTGGAGCCTCATATTGATTGAAAGTGAGATCTTGATTCGAGGAATAGTTTTGATTGAGATTGTAGCAAGTAACTTTATCCATTCATTCATTTACTTTGGCATGCTTTCAGACACAGAAACTATCCTCTATTGGCGGCACCACCGGTCGCCAATGTGTGATGGCTATTCTCAAATCAGTCATGACAATAGAAGTGGCCATGCAGTTCAATTGGGTTGGACGGGACAAATTTGGTTTCAAAAAGACGCGAACACTGCAAATTGTGTCTGGTAAGGAAGATCGATTATTTAAATTGCTCGATAACGTTTTATACTCGACTACAAACTGAGCATATTAACTTCACATTTTATTCCAAATTCTTAATTCATATTTGTCATAATTGAGACTGGAATCCTTGTATTATCAATCGGGAATATCGTATCCTCAAACAAGTTTTCTTGGTCTTTGTTCAGAAGCTGTACAGATAACTTTCAAAGGCAAGAAGGAAGTCTCTGATGCAACCGAGTCCAGCATTGCTGCCGCAGTAAAAGATTGGTTGAAACTAGCTAAGTGTCGATTTGATTACGTACCGAAGAAACAAACTATGACAATTAATAAGTAAGGAACAGCTTAAACTAGCCATAACTGCTATATATATTATACGGGGTGAATTCCCAACGGTTCCCTGGGTGTACGGACGTTGGGAATTTACCCTGCATATACCTATATAGACGCACGTACCGTGTACTATTTCATTAAGCCAAAAAGGCAAAAAAAAAAAAAAAACGTGTACTATTCAGTGTTGGGCAAATTTGTGATTAGAAAAAATATAATTACTAATTACATTTGTAATTTGTAATTAGGAAAAATTCAATTACTAATTACATTTGTAATTTGTAATTCGAAAAAATTCAATTACTAATTACATTTGTAATTTGTAATTAGAAAAAATTCAATTACTAATTACATTTGTAATTTGTAATTAGAAAAAATTCGATTACTAATTACATTTGTAATTTGTAATTAGGAAAAAATCAATTACTAATTACATTTGTAATTTGTAATTAGTAAAATTTTAGTTACTAATTACATTTGTAATTTGTAATTGGAATAAGTTCAATTACTAATTACATTTGTAATTTGTAATAAGAAAAATTTTAGTTACTAATTACATTTGTAATTTGTAATTAGAAAAAGTGTGGTTACTAATTACATTTGTAATTTGTAATTAGGAAAAAATCAATCCCCAATTACAATTGCGGAAAGTAATTGGCAGCTATTTTTCTTCTAATTACAATTTTTCAAAGTAATTAGAAGAATTATTCAATCCATTCACAGTTTTTAGATCTAATTATATCTCGGTGTATACTCTTATATCTGGGTACATACAACCATATAGCGACATATTCAGGTATATCTCGGCATATACCGACATATCTAGGTATATATGGCTGTATGTCAACAAAATCAGGTATATCCGGTATATACCCCTATATCTGGATATATACAACTATATAGCGACATATTCAGGTATATATCGGTATATACCCCTATATCTGGGTATATACAACTATATAGCGACATATTCAGGTATATATCGGTATATACCCCTATGTCTGGGTATATACAACTATATAGCGACATATTCGGGTATATATCGGTATATAGCAACATATTCGGGTATATATCGGTATATACCGATATATACCCAGATAACCAAGTGTGAATGTGCAAACAGTCCATTACACTTGCTGCAAATTTTGCTGTCATTTTGTCGACTACTTGCTGAAAATACTTTTGACACATCAGAATTTACAGCAAATGTACAGCAATAATTGCTATCATCTATTATGTCAGCAAATTTTGCTGCAAATATGCTAGCAACCAGAAACAACTATATTTTGACAGCAAGTTGGAAGCAAATTGCTGGCAATACATACAGGGTGTCATGGATTCGTGACGGGGATTTCACAGTGTGAATCTTGATCAAAAACTGGGTCGAAATTTTCCTAGCCGTTTTTTCCGGAAATGCTTAGATTTCTCGCCGTAATTATTTTAAGTCCAGCCAATGACGCGCGGCTTATGAACGGCCGTTTGTCGATGTGATTACCACTCGGTTGCGTGCGCATCTCTCACTCTATGGTTGCCGCGAAAAAAACGGCCGTTCATAAGCCGCGCGTCATTGACTGGAATTAAAATAATTATGACGGGAAACCTTTGCACTTCCGGAAAAAAGGGCTAAGGAAATTTCAATTCCGTATTTGATCAGGATTTACCCTGTGAAATCCCCGTCACCAATTCTGTGACACCCTGTATATGTATATGGGAACTTCAATTCGCCTAACATTTTGTTTTATAGTTATTATCACTGTAAATGGAATTGTGATTTTTTTTTAAAACTATTAGCAGTCGCTCTCAGTTACTTTTTTATTGTTCAATTAAAAAATTTGTAACTTCGGTAGAACAAATTCTCAGATGACGAAGTGTGACTGTACAAGCACTTTATTCCACTTGCTCCAAACCTTTTTGTCAAATACTAGCTGAGGATACTTTCTATACATGAGAATTTCCAGCGAACACACATAGGATGACATTATGACATAATAATTATCAAATATATGTACCAGGTAGGTCAATTTAGTTCATTATCAGTATAAAAACTTCCTCAGCCACACGATATAAGCACAATTAGTCTCCACCATATGACAGCGACGTCGTGGGTGAGTGGACAGCGTGCCGGATTCATAGCAGGAGAGATTCTAGTAACCAGGTTCATGCCCCGGTCCGGAACAGAAGATTTTTTCGGAAATATATTCAACTGAAATGGAATCCACAATCAATTACGAGATGATGCCGTACAAATACTACCCATAAGCGATTTCTTTTTGTTTTTTTATTCGCTCAAAACTCAATCCCGACCAGTTTTTGGGATTCACATGTTGCTGATGTTTTGCTGACAATTCTTGTTGAAATAATTTGCTCTCATTTTTTACAGCAATAGAGGACGCACCTTGCCCTGATATTGCTAACAATATTCTGCACGAATTTCTGTCATATTGCTGTAAAATTTGCACGCACTTGGTTATCTGGGTACCTGAATATGTCGCTATATAGTTGTATATACCCAGATATAGGGGTATATACTGAGATACACCTGATTTCGTTGATATATAGTCATATATACCTATATATGTCGGTATATACCGATATATACCCGAATATGTCGCTGTATAGTTGTATATACCCAGATATAGGGGTTTATACCGAGATATACCTGAATATGTCGCTATATAGTTGTATATACCCAGATATAGGGGTATATACCGATATATACCTGAATATGTCGCTATATGGTTGTATATACCCAGATAGAAGGGTATATACCGAGATATAATTACATCTAAAAACTGTAAATGGATTGAATCATTCTTTTAATTACTTTGAAAAATTGTAATTAGAAGAAAAATAGCTGCTAATTACTTTCCGCAATTGTAATTAGGGATTGATTTTTTTCTAATTACAAATTACAAATGTAATTAGTAACCAAACTTTTTTTAATTACAAATTACAAATGTGCTTAGTAATTGATTTTTTTCTAATTACAAATTACAAATGTAATTAGTAACTAAAATTTTCCTAATTACAAATTACAAATGTAATTAGTAATTGATTTTTCTCTAATTACAAATTACAAATGTAATTAGTAATCGAATTTTTTCTAATTACAAATTACAAATGTAATTAGTAATTGAATTTTTTCTAATTACAAATTACAAATGTAATTAGTAATTGAATTTTTTCTCATTACAAATTACAAATGTAATGAGTAATTGATTTTTTTCTAATTACAAATTACGAATGTAATTAGTAATTTCAATGTAATTAATTACAATTTGTAATTAATGGTGCCCAACTCTGGTACTATTTCATATAATTTGTTGACTGGTGTGCCATTTTTCATGTAATCTACCTATTGATACTGGACCAAAGATATTCTATTCAATTAGATTTGACTATAAGAGTATTCTACAAATAAGTATAGTCAATATGTATAAGTATAAACTATGATTATTCAGACGAGGTGAAGACTTTGGTAAAACTGATTCAGTGTGTGTATTATTATTGTATTTCTCAATCATGTTCTATTCCAATGGAGTAATAAATATTACATCAGTGTGCTGATTTACATGGTTTATCGGATCCCGTTGTTCTATGAGTCCACTAACGATTTTCACTATTAGATTAAGTTCGGAGAGTATACCCAATGAACCATAGCGTATATAAGATAGGCCCAATGTCCGGCCAAAAAACGTATATTAAACGTTGTAAAACGAGTATACGTGAAATATACGTTTTTCGCCGGACATTAGTCCTATTTCATATACGCTATGGTTCATAGGGTATAAACAGAGCCGATAGACGAAACGTATAAAATGCGATTAGTGAGAACGTTTCAAACTGTGTAATAAACGTGCATTACATCCGTATATTATCGTCAAAAATGTTCATACAACGACTTTCATAAACGTCGAATAATGGTATTCAATACCTAAATATAATACGAATACAGCAAACAATTATACAACGTGTGCAAAATACGTTTTGAAAACGTTCTGGCTAAGCAATAATAAACGTATCATCTAATTGTACATTATTTGAATATGAATGACCATTCTCCGACGTTTATGACAACCGTCGTATAAACTGATTTTAGGGCGGACATTTTTGACGATAATATACGCATGTAATGCACGTTTATTACACGGTATGATACGTTTTCGCCAATCGCATTTTATACGTTTTATCAATCAGTTGTGTTTATTGAGGTTGTAGTTATTTTATTGCAATTGTTTCACGTGCCTTATCATTTACTGATTATAATTGAAACATTTTAAAACAATTTGTCGTGCATCAATAAAAATCAAGAGCTTTCAAATGACTTGTCTCTCAAATTGAATTTATGGTATTTCGTTTATTTACAGAAGAGCTTGACTGTTCTCACAGTCCCGAAATTGACAATCGAGAACTGTAAATCTATCAGAAACTGAGCAGCAACTCATATATTTTTCGTTTTCTATCTTTGCTTCTTACAGTGTGAACCCAGTGAGTCCTTGAAGTTTTATAGTTTTTATTCTCTTATGCAGGATGTCTTGAAATCTGCGCACTTGCTGCATACCAGCGGATTCCTTGCGAAAATTTGAGATGAAAGTTACATGTGCGAAAAAGTCCGTACGGGTAACTTTTATCTCAATTTTTAGCAAGTCCGCTGGTATGCAGTTAGTGCGCGAATTTAAAGACATCCTGCATAAGAGAATCAAAACTATAAAACTTCAGGGACTCACTGGGTTTACACTGTGAAAAGCAACGATCGAAAACTGAAAATATATCAGTTGCTGCCCAGTTTATTCAACAGAGGACTCCACTGTTGAAACACATACGTGGACACTGTCAATACTACTGATGCATGCATTGCATATAATACTGATTAGCACACTGTAAAATTACGGGTTTCATTAAGTTTATATTACAGTTTATACAGTGTTGAGCTGTAAAAATTTACTTTGGACTACACTGTTTTTTGGGCTGTGCGTTCTAGTAAAAAAAGCAGTAGAGCAGCTCGAGTCCAACGAGGACAGTGTAGAATCTGTAAAATGTACATTATGCACACTGTATTTTAGGCAGTGTGCATCAGTAGATATCGCTGTGCAGTCGCTCGAGTCCAACGCGAACTGTGTAACCCCAGTTTTTTTGACTGTTTCTTTTTTTCCTTGCGGTTCGTGAATTGGTAGAACTCGCTGATAGGAAGGTCGAAGGCTACCGGAAGGTTATTTGTATCGCGCATAACGGGAAGGGTTTCGACGGGCAGTTCATTCTCCGTTACCTAGTGGAGAAAGGCGGTGAGGCTCCGCAGGTAATACTAAACGGTAGCAAAATAGTCTTGCTAGAGACATCCAATGTACGTTTTTTAGACGCTCTCGCCTACATGCCGCTGGCTTTAGCCGCGTTGCCAAAGGCTTTTGGCCTACCAGAGGCCACGCAAAAGGGTGTATTTCCGCATCTCTTTAATCTTCCGGCGAACCAGCGGTATGTGGGAGTATTACCTACGGCTGAGTTTTACGCGCCAGACTCCATGACGGTAGAGGGTGGGGCCCGTTTCTACGCGTGGTATGAAGGGGCCGTAAGAGAAGGTTATGTTTTTGATTTTAGTAGGGAAATCGTTGAGTACTGCCGGTCAGACGTCACGATTTTACGGTTAGCCTGCCTAGCATTCCGTGATATATTCCTTCGTACCGGCGATGTCTGCCCGTTCACGGAGAGTACAACAATCGCCTCTGCATGTTCAATGCTATACCGGAAAGATTTCCTTCGCATTAACAGCATAGGGATTATTCCGCCCGCCGGCTACCGACTAGGCGATAAACAATCCTCCAAGGCCATCCAGTGGTTGGTCCGGAGGGAACATGAGATAGGTCAGGAGATCTTACACGCGGGTAGGGCTCGCGAGCAACGCGTGCTAGGACGTAGAGTAGACGGCTACTACCAGTCGGCGGACGGAACACGCCACGTATTAGAATTTCATGGTTGTTATTGGCACGGCTGTCCCCGCTGTTATCGCGTGAATAGGGATAAGGAAATTGTGGGTGGCGTGAACATGGATAGGCGACTTGAGGAAACTCAGGCCAAGACGCGACGTATGCTTGCCCACGGTATCGCGGTAGAGGAAATGTGGGAGTGCGAGTTTTCAGGTTTAGTGGATGCAAGGGTAGAAGTGCGGGCACATCTCGAACGCAGCGGCTCTCTACCGAGTGTGGAGAATGCTAAGCTGAACCCGCGTGATGCATTCTACGGTGGCCGGACGGGTAACACGTCGAGGTTTCGCGAGGTAGACCCCAGACTTGGTGAGGGGATCCGTTATGTGGATGTTTGCTCCCTATACCCTTACATCTGTAAAACCGGAAAATTCCCGTTGGGTCATCCCGTAGTACTAGTAGGCGAGGAATGTAAAAATCTGACCGGGGCCAGTGGAGTAGATCTGTTTAGAGTCGAGGGTTTGATTAAATGTAAAGTACTGCCGCCCCGTAATCTTTATCATCCGATATTACCTCTGCGTATGCACGGCAAACTAATGTTCCCTCTCTGTAACTCATGTTGCCGAGACATGGAACAAGGTCCATGTCCTCACAACGACGTCCGTGAGAGGTATATAAGTGGGACATGGGTTTCAGACGAGGTGAAAAAGGCCGTGGTAATGGGTTATAGGGTAATATCGGTGTCAGAGATCTGGCAGTACAAGGTGACGGTGTTTGATCCCTCTACCCGGGAAGGCGGACATTTTGCTCGGTATATTGATACTTTTTCAAAAATAAAACAGGAGGCTAGCGGCTGGCCCTCCGCCTGTAGTAGCGAAGAGAGCCGGTCTCGCTATATCGAAGAGTACTCCCGGGTAGAGGGAATCAAACTGGATAAGATTAAAATAGAAAAAAATCCAGGGCTGCGTTCTGTGTCGAAGCTATGTCTCAATTCCTTTTGGGGTAAGTTTGGCCAGCGAGACAACCTCTCAAAAACCAGCGTGGTCAAGACCAGAGAGGAGCTGCTAGGTCTGGTGACAAGCCCGTCGATTCTGCTGGAGGACCTAGTAGCCGTGAACGATGACGTTCTGTACGCTCGCTGGTCATACAAGGACGAAAGCGTGGAGGCCTCGAGTCTTGCGAACGTGGTCATAGCTGCGTATTCTACGGCACAGGCGCGGCTCAAATTGTATAGTTATTTGGAAAAACTGGATCGTAGGGTATCATATTATGACACGGACTCGGTCATCTACGTGCGGTCAGGTGCAGCCGGAGAGTACGAGCCGCCAGTAGGCAGTTTTCTGGGTGACCTGACCGACGAGCTAGAACAATACGGCGAAGGCAGTTACATACGGGCCTTCTTATCCGGCGGGGCAAAGTTCTACGCTTTCATAGTAGTATGCCCGGATGGGAGGAAAATAGAGATTTGCAAGGTCAAGGGCATAACCCTCAATTATACGACGCGACTTGAAATAAATTTCAATTCTATACGGGAAATGGTAGTTGAGGAGGGGGAAAGTATCCATCTTAGGTATCGCGCGATCCGACGAACCGCAATGCATGATGTGGTGACTCGCGATCAGACGAAAACATGTCGTCCGGTTTTTGTCAAAAGACGTTGTTGCAGGGATAGTTTTGATACCCTCCCATACGGGCATACAGAGGCGTAACCGCCTCCGTCCCTGGTCCGTATGTAACAATAACCGAAAGAAACCAGGAAACAGCACCCTACATCCAGTTTAGGTTTAAGTTAGTTTTTACTGTATTTTAGTTGTACAACTTTTGTAAATTTATCTTATAATTAGGACTTCAAGCTATTCCGTATACCAGTGATATTAGGAGTAGAATAATCTAGTCTAGTCTAGTATGTAATACTATACTATTGAGTGCCTGCTCTGTAGAAAATAAAAATACTATTAGCAATAAGAAAATGTATGTACACCAAAACGGTTGAACATGGTCTAGTCTCTGCTCAGGTAATATACACAGGATACATAATTAACGACAACTGTGGTCTTCGTAATAAAAGAATCTACACGGAAAGAAAATTCACGGAATTTTTACGATTTCACTATCGTAATTCTTATTGAATAGAATTGTAACGGTGGACTATACTTTCTAATCAACAATTTTAACGATATACCATCGTATATTTTATTTAATAAATAATACTACCACAGAAAATAAAAAGACTTATATCATAGAGTGAATTATACAAGTCGTGTTAACGTAGTTTACAATACAACTATCGTAAAATGAAGAAGTCGGTAACGTAGAATTTCTTCAAGGATTAAAGTATAATATATTAGTCGCCACAGTAAAAAACATTTGTTTGAAAAAGTAAGACGTGAAATTTAGATAACTGAAATAGATTACTATTTATTTATGCTTAATCTCCGAATATGATCATAAACTCGTATTGAGTAATAAAACTAATACAAATCGTGTAAGTTACTGTAGTCCTGTATTTCACATTTATTTACATATATTTTTTAGGAATATACATTTTTTCATCATTCAACTTAACCTTATATGTTATGGTCGCTAGTCCAGCAGCGATTTCAGATGTCGTGAGAATACACCAATCTGAAATAACATCGTCTAATACTTTGAAAGCATCAAAGTGTTCATCGAAATGAACATTAATTAATTCTTTCGTAGCTATTATAATAGTTCCATTTTGCTGACAGTGGCAACAAAATTTTACTTCATAAAATCTAGGCCCATCAGTTTCGAAAAGTATAATTATGGTTTCATTTTTAATTAGTAAGTCACGTCTCTTTATCCACTTCAAAAGCTTTAAATTTTCTATTCTAAAACCACTTGTCAACGTTGTCAAGGGAATATCAAATATTTCTGACGAATATGGCCCTACGCGAAATTCCGATTGCTCGTGATTTTCCAAAAAGAATCTAAAATTTAACTTCAACTGATGTCGAACAGCAACAGTATGGTTCACATTTTTGCGACTAAGAGAAGCACGAGCAGCTTGCTTCCCTTCCTGATGCTTACCTTCCTGACGAATAGTTGAAGCATTACCTAGAGGTCCAATAAGTTTCATCACTCGAGGGTAGTGAATGAGAATATGATGTTTAAATTTAAAACGGTTGGGAAATAGTTGATTGTGAAGACATAAAAACTCTTGGATTTCAACTTCTAATATTGCTGGTGTCTCTTCAGTTATTTTATGACTTGTACATATATCAGTTATTTTTTTTAATGACAGGAAAAGCTCCCAAACATCATTTTCTGGAGGAATCAAGTGCCCAATCATTAAAGAAAAATTATTTACCAAAGTTAACATTTCTGATGCAGTCATAATAATATATTTATTTCTTAAATGAGATGGAGAAATTTCGACTGGCTTATTTTTTGTATTTGGATCATAACGAAATGCTTTCAGAATAATATTGAACTGAATCAGCGAAAACATTTTGTGTCTAGTAAAATAATCTAGAATGTAAGCCATATCATATCTATGAATACCTTCTAATAAATCATGACATACATCAACGTATAAATTATTCACCACATGAAATTCCGGCAGTTTATGGAAAACACACTCCTCGTTAATTCCTGTTGAACTGGCATCTTTGATATTAATATGTTCTTTGTAGTTATTTATATTTCTTAAAGTGCAATCATTTTCATGAAAAACTTTGTTAAAATCATTATGATGTGTCATACAAAATCGTCAACAAAAATTAGAAGAAAAATTCTCTTGAAAACCTAGCATCCAATGAACTCCTAAGTTATCACCCTCGATTAAACTCAAAGAACAATAAACCTGTTTTGGACCTGAAGGATAGGCTATCGTCAATCCATGCTGTTCTAAATATTGAAGTTCTGTGATAACTTTATTAAAGATTATTTCTTTGGGAACCACTTTTCTGTCCAACGGATTGAATAATTGAAAAAGAAATATATTTTCTAATTTAGAGCAATATTTATCAGGTAACGATCCGATGGTTATATAAACGGCTCCACATTTGTTTAACCCTTTATGACTCCCTAGAGGGTTGTTAGGCTCATACTCGTCAAAATATAAAAACAGTGGAAGAACTAATTTGCCGGCAAACGATTTCTCTTTTTCTTCCCACAATTCGCCTTGTACGAAATTTTGTATAATACCGGAGCTATTATTTTTTAGAGTATTCATAAATATCACCGTATCATCTAATATTCCTTCTATCTCAAAAAATTTTGTTAAAACTTGACGTAATGGGATAAAATCTACAGTTATGGGTACTATTTTATAAATAGTATTATCGTTTTTATTTTGAAATTCTTTTCTTTCACCTATTTTAAGCGTCTCCGGTGGCACATAAGTTCCATGTTTTTCAAATGCATTGAATCGAAGATGCTCACTCTCTATTTCATCTAAAATAAATGAATAATTAACAACTGCTTTAGTTGTAAATTGATTAATTTCAAAAAATGATGGATTTGATTTGAATTTATCATCGACTCGTTCTTTGAAATTTTGCATCATTAATTTGGATAATGTACCAAAGATGCCGATAATTTCATCAATACTCTTCCTTGGAATAGACATAAAGCTGTATAATTTTGCATAGAGTTTGAATAATTCTTTTCTGATGTCAACATCGTTATCATCGGAAATTAAATTTTCGGGATCCACAAAAAAAGATTGAAAGTTATAGTTACTATTTATATTGGGAGCATCTTCTGATTCGGAATCTGACGAAGATGAAGATTCAAATGACATGGAAGTATCGCCGAAATTTCCATTCATTTCATTGGATAAATGAGACTGACTGAATTCGGGAATATCGTCTATTGTACCATAATTATTTTCTTTTCCGTGACACTCAAATCGGTGTCGGACAAACGATCGGTATATAGAAAAACTTCTTTTACAGTTTTCTTCATTACATCTAAATATATTGACCTCACTATGAATATCTTTCATATGCTCTAAAAGTAAATTATTACTTATATAATAATTGTTGCACAAATAACACGAAAACATTATTATAATTAACTAATAAAAACTTTGAAATAATAAAATAAATATTAAAATTAAGCTTTCAGGAATCTATAGCGATTCAACAAATATCAGAAATTTTTTAAACATGAGGAAAATCCCTTTAGGAATAAGTATTGCGAAGCTTTTGAGTGTTACTGAACGTTATTTTGTTGATGACTCTGATAAATGATGTCTTGAACTTCTCCAATTATTGAAGTAACATCCACAGATGGCTTATCATCCGGGTGAGCAATATTGAAATACGCTTGTTGTAAAAAAATCCACAAAGTCCGGGCATTTTGTGGATACTCACAGTTGATGGCGTAACAAATTTCGATCGAACTCTCGAAAGCCTGTAGTAGTGAATCCGCTTGGTAAATGATATTTTCCAGAATCACGTAACAGGCAGCAATATTTTCAAAGGGGCCCACGATTATGGGAACAGGTTGATGCTGTAGTGAGAGCCTTGCTGTGTGGTTAATTCCTGTTTCTAAAGCGACTTCCAAATCTACGACATCCTAAAAAATAATAATGATGAAACAGTAGAATTCAACAATAAAATGAAAAATAACTAAAAATTAAATCGTTAAAGCATTTGAATATTTATGAAAAGCATAACTTACTGGAATGTGGACAAAAAATGACTGTCTTCTTTCCTCGAAAGTCTGTCTTTGTGGTTGTACTACTGGAGCCTCAGCCTCAGCCTCAAGACTTTTCCTTTTTCTTCCAGCACGTCGAGGAGGTATCAAATAAGGTAGTAAGCTGAGTACGATGCCTGTTTTTTTATCTAAAACATGAAAATCATTGACTGACTGAGTATAGTTTTTCATCAAAAAACGAAGCTTGAAAAGTATTGATAGTTTACCTGGACTGCTTGAAGGAAGAAGGTTAATCAACTGATTGCATGACGCCTCTTTTATTTTCAACGACTTAATCTTTTCAATCAAATGGTCTTCTGAAACTCTCCAATATTTTTGAAGTCGTCCTACAGCATCCGGATGTAAGCGAGCAAAATCGTCTTGAAACTGATATAAGAAAATCGAATGAATTTTTCCGTGGACAAAAAAATCGTTTATTAAGTAAATCAATTGTTTGTACCAATATCAAAGCATCTTTCATACGCAAAGATAAAAATTTATCTAAATACGTCCGAACACTTATTTTATTTTGTATCAGATCGTTTCGACGAGCTATAAACGTCTCAATCCACAACTGGATAACCGCAGTCCTCGGCCCTTGCATCGATTTCAAAGCTTCTAATTTTTCAGCACATGAAGCTAATTATTGAACATTCAATACGTAGATTTAGAATAAATAGGTGAAATGTAAATCCATTTTATAGCTATTGCTAAAAGGAAAATGAACTAAGCCTAAATTATAACTTTTTCCTCATCTCTCACCTGGTACCTCAACATTATTTTCAACTAAATTTGTTTTCTTTCCTCGGTTAATCAAAATCCCATCTTCAAACAGTACTTTTTTTGCATAATCATAATGCCACCACAGTTTGCCGGACGTCTGGACTACGACACCGTTCTCGCAACAATAAGGGGAGTAATACGTATGAGGGTGTTCACGAGGAAATGTTTTGCAAATTTCGCTTGCATAAAAAATAAATCTGTCTGTTTTAATACTGAAAGAAATAAACTCTGTGTCAAATTGTATTACTCCAAAATTTTTAGTAATAGTAAAGAGAATAGAAAATATTACTTAAATGCAGGCATAAGCTCATCTTTTCTCAGGTTTTTCATACATCTACTTCTTTCCTGATCGATAATGAACCGAGCTAATCGATTTCGAAGCTTCTTGTTCAAATAATTGTGCTTGTCATAATAAATTACAATAGCTCGAGCACTTGCATTTTTTTCGAGTAAATCTCGTAATATCTAAAATTTGAATGTAAACATCTATAAGAACAGTGATATATTTATTTAGAAAACAAATTGAATAGTAAACCAAATCATTTTCTTTCAACAGTTAGTATTTTTGTTTCAATAAATTAATGTAGCTAAAGATTCTACTGTGCATTTATTATGATACGTCCATGAGCTATTTTCACGAGACCGAGCAAATTATTATAAATGTATACCCCAGGTTGAGTGTGACTTCTACATCTCGATACATCACCCTCACGTGAACCAGCGTTTCCTTGTTTTTCAACCGCCGGAGGAATAACCGTTAAGGACTATAAGGAACATAAAGTTTAAACTGATAGTGAAGTTTTGTCTTAAACTTGAACACTATAAGAAATAACTTTAAATAAATTACTATTGATATTATCAAAAAATACCGAAGACAAATCACTGTTATTAGCATTCTCTGGATTTATGTCAGATGCATCATTATCATTACTCATTTGCGTATCATTATTTTCATCTTCCCCATCTACATCTGATGTCTCCTCATTTTCTGACGGAATACTGTCTTCATCATTATTGTACTATAAAAATTGAATCATCGCGAGATATTTTTAAATTTTATGAGAAAAACTCGGAAAAACGTAACATATCCAGAATTTTAGAAGGTTAAAAAATGTTTACCTCGTCAAAAAGTGTCGTCAAGTTATTCATAATTCAAAGAAAGGATTCTTTATAAAAACGTAGAATTTTTATTCGTAAATATACTTTATCCCTTCCGATTAATAAGTTTTTTTATCACGGCCGAATGAGATATGTAAGTCTTCTCTCTCGTAAGAAACGCGAAAAAATATCGTATGTCGTTCGGGAGAGAGGCGCGATTTTGATTCGGGTGAAGCTGCCCTTGCTTCGCTCGCGCAGCAAACTTCACTCTCATCAAAATCGCTCACTTCTCTCCCTAACAGCATGATGTATATTAATTAACGATCGGACTCATTTTATTCCAAAGATACAACAATTTCAAAAAGAATGTTGAACACAAACAATATTTTATCTAATAAATATTTAATAATCATACTTACGCCACTTTATTTGCAGATTATATTTTTCTTCGAACACAGGATTTAGTTATTTACACAAATAGTTTAACTATCAATAATCCACGCACAATGGATGCCGCCATTTGTAAACAAATTTATGAAAAAGAAACACCTCATCATAAGCATGGCGCGGACTCGCGTGCTGGATTCGTCACGGCAAGATTGCGAGCGCTCGGGAAAATGAGCGACGTTCAATTTTTTTATGAACTTTGAAATATTTCTTGATTTTGGGACTTAGAATATTTTTTCCTTGCAGGAACTTTTGAAAAAATCGCTTCATGGGTACATCGAAAAGTTTTGCATCCAAGGAGTATAGAAAATATTCACGTTTGCCGGAGAAATTTATTAACCCAAGACGGTCATATGGGGTGTGACACACCCCAAGTTATTTTTGAGCGCGGATTTCGGCCTCTTAATCCCGGACACCGACGTTATTACCTCTAACTAGAGTTTTTTTTTTCGCGGAATTTTTTTTTTTTTTCTCGCAAATTTTTTTTCTACGAATTCTTTAAACATATTTAAAACTAAAATTTTCGTTTCATTCTTGGGTGGGTTAATAGAGAAACATTTGAAATATGTTCGCAATTTTTTTGGGGCCCCCCGGATAATTCTACGAAATTCTACAGGCTTCAAAGTGCTGGGGTGTGTCACACCCCATGTGACCACCACGGGATTCTCATGAGGTGTGACCGTCTTGGGTTAATTGTCTTTCTAAAAATTGTATCAATTGTGTTTCTAAAAATTTGTTTCGGACATATATTTTTTGTTTGTTCGCAAAAAAAAAATCAGTTTTTTTCCGCATGATTTTTGTCGGATTTTCATTTTCACCATTTTTTTTCTCAAAATTTTTTTCTTCCTACATTTTTTTTCAATTCCGTTTCTTCCGGTGAATTATTTAAAACAAAAATCAAAAATAAAGGAACATTTCGAGTTTCCATTTCAAAAATCTCCACAAATACGTCGTCGTTCGTTGCTGTAAACCAAATTGAATGTACCGATCATATCAAAGTGCTACGTGGCCTTCGGCCGAAGATGATACAACACAGTGTAACAAGACTGATCATTCATACTGCACGAGCGCTTTGCACGGCAAAGACCAATATTAATTTTGAAATTTTACAATCCAACTATCGTAATTTTTGTAGCTTAGATTGGAAAAACACAGAGGCAGCACTGGAAAGTTAAAAAATGAATACAAGAATAATAATATTTTTAAATCTTATTTTTTATTTTTCGACCTTTTATGATAGTAATATCGTATTTTTTCTAATTGAATTTATTACAACAATCTTGTGATATAATTACGATAATGAATTGTAAAAAATCTTTTGTAAACAGTAAATTTCCGTACAAAATATTTGAAAGTTACCACTAATAAAAGTATAGTCCAGTATTACGATAGTTATATCGTAAATTTTAGTAGAATTTTTTCTCCGTGTATGAAGTAAAATCTATCAATTTCACTTGATTAACCCTCCCCACATACACTCTGTTACCTGGATCTCGACCCTAAATAAAACTATTTCGAAATTAACTATTATTTCTGTGTCTCTGTATACCTTTTATTATCACCTTCCTCGAAATAGCTGTGCCCAGCTTACAGAAAACAAGCCTAGATTGGAAATAGAACCTGTTAAAAGTATTTTATCTATGAATGAAATAAGATAAATAAAAATATATTTAAAAATAAAACGAGTAGAATAAATCTCGAAACCTCGTTGATTTCAGTTAGCTCAACAGTCGCTGAGTTGTTACGAGGGCTAGCCTGGCTTGGTTATAGTCGGCCAGCCGTCCAGTAAGTTTTCATGTTCCTTACGTTTTTAAATGCGCAACATTAGCTAGCTTAAGCGCTTAGTCTAGATGAGCGGGTCACGCGCTGTCTATAAGCTGATTACCGGCCGAAATGCCGAGTCCGTGAGCACGCCCGCTATTAGCTAAGAGACTGCGTGCACCGCGCCGCTATTAGCTAAGAGACGACGTGCACCGCGCCGCTATCAGATAAAAGATGGCGCGCACCGCGCCGCCGGGGCCCCCATCGCGGAATAGAAAATTTATTCTAGCCGTATGTAGTAGCTTTTGTTATCCTGATTTCTCCATATCTCTCGGAGTATTCGTTGAGAAAGGTTGAGGTCTTCGTGTTCTATTCACGTGAGAAAATGGATACTCGCTGGAATCACTCGTTTTCCGCCATAACCCGTGTAGAAATATTCCTCGGGCGCTAATGAGGGCCAAGTTAATTTTCCACAATAATATGTAGGCCCAAGTTTGGTCACCCATATTGGGCCTATATCGATTTGTCCCGCGTTTTTGTTGTGGCCCCATATACGGTGTCCACTTTGGGCCCGGTTGGCTGCCCAAATTGGCCCCAGTTTGACCACGCATATGGGGCCGAAATTGGTTATCAAAGTTGGGCCAAAATTAGGTATTGAATTTGGGCCGAAATTGGATATCAAAGTTGGGCCAAAATTGGAAATCCAAGTTGGGCCAAAATTGGAAATCCAAGTTGGGCCAAAATTAGATATTGAATTTGGGCCGATATTGGATATCAAAGTTGGGCCGATATTGGATATCAAGCTATAATACCCCTACCAGGCCCATGAAAGCCTACTGAAATAAAGACCAATAGTAATTTTAATTTGATATTTTAATACTTTGAATGTAACAGTTTTTTGTTTCTTTACAGTTATTCTTTTTTTATCGTAATCACAATGTTTAACAAAATATATTTTTGATGTAATACAACTAATATCTCTTTATAATCTAAAGGCGTTTACAAAATGCACAGATTTGTACTAGCAGTTTTTTACGTGTATGACTTTTTTTCTAATGTAGTAACTTAAATGGTAAACAATATATATTTTTAATGTAATCGTAATAAATATCTCTGTATATTTATATTCTTTGGATTAACAATGACTTTTGACTGAAGCGTTCATATCGATGGCATGGACGAATGACGTCGCATCTCGCGAACGAGTCTGAAATTGCTTAACGTTCATGACTTTTCTTAATGTAGTGAATTAAATGATAAACAATATATATTTTTCATGTCGTACTAATAAATATCTCTGTATATTTATATTCTTTGGATTAACAACGACTTTTGACTGAAGCGTTCATATCGATGGCATGGAACAATGACGTCGCATCTCGCGAACGAGTCTGAAATCGCTTAACGTTCATGACTTTTCTTAATGTAGTGACTTAAATGATAAACAATATATATTTTTAATGTCGTACTAATAAATATCTCTGTATATTTATATTCTTTGGATTAACAACGACTTTTGACTGAAGCGTTCATATCGATGGCATGGACGAATAACGTTGTATCTCGTGAGCGAATCTGAAATCGCTCTGTAATCGTTTGGCAAGTCGCTACAAAACGGTTTTGGAGTCACTCGCAAGATGCAAAGTTACTCGTCCAAGCCATCGATATGTCAAGATATCCGAAACCTTCAGTTGTCGGGAACAACTGCACCAGGAACAACTGCACCAGGAACAACTGCAGCAGTAACAACTGCAGCAGTAACATCTGCAGCAGGAACAACTGCAGCAGTAACACCTGCAGCAGGAGCAGGAGCTGGAGCAATAGGTGGTGTTGGACGAAGTTTTCTATTGCCCTCCCAATCTTTAGAGTTGGTTAGGCACGACGATAGTGTCTGATAAAACTCTTTTTCAGTCAGAACCCTACCGCCTGATATTCGGTGAAATCGAGTCCCGAAGCCTAAAATTTATCAACAAATTATGCGCCATTTCAGGAAAGAAAGAATATTTAGAATGTGAAAAAAAAATGCACCCATACCGAAAAGTAAGTCGTAAAACCGAGTGCCTTTTAACAAGAACTTGTCTTTGGATTGTCTGAAAGCAGTACACCGCATGGCGAGGCCTCGACTGAACAATTTTTTGATAATTGCTGTGGTTGTTCGTTGTAGATCCGAATCGAGCAAGCACTCCATCGCCATGTTCTATACACACCATTGTTGAGCACGCAGATTAGGATAATTATTATTTATATTCTAATTTTATTCGATGTTCTCACCAAATCTTTCGCGTATTCATCATTTTCTAATCGTCTATCGAAGGCTTCGAACTCGGCCACAGTTGACAGCTTTTCGAACTGGTACTTCTCTACAAAAGTGACGATGGACACTTGATCCACTTTTGTTTTCAAAGTCCTTTCAACAGAATTGCGCAGGGTTTTCATTTGGCCTACGACTTCAGTAACTTGTATCTTCAATTTCATTACAGCCTGGTATATAAGTGCAGTGTCTGCAACAAATTTATAACAAATAATTTGTTATTTGTCTTGTCAATTAGTTTTAAAGTAATAGCTTCGTCAATCGTTTGACCTTCGTCAGAATTCATGTAGTTCATTATCAGTAACTTTGTAATCAGTAATTTGTTTTACTTTAAAAGAGGAAAATCAAATAGTTTCTCGATACTCATGACCTCCGACAAATAAACTACTAAATAAAACCATGAACTGCAGTACCTTCAGAAAATTCAACTACTGTTTTCTCCAAAACGGGCGGTGTGTCGGACGAAGTTTTTTGTATATCAGCATCCTTCTCCAAATTCAAAACAATCTTCTTTGGTACAGAGTTAGGATTGGCAGCTGTAGAGACCATTAATTACCTTTTTATTTTCTGACAGCAAAATATATTCCATTACGATAAAAACTAGAATTTATCTCTCCAGTAGACTCTCAAAAGTTGCAAAGCCAAGGGGCTGTAGTGGAACCCAATTCTTAGAAATATGCAACTTTCTGAGGCTCCCACTCCTCGAAATGCAATCCTCCGGGCCTCCATGTTTACGTTTCGCCCAGACCAGAAGACGATTAGCGGCCGGGAGTGAGGGAAGCGCCCGAGCGCCGGAGGAGAAGGCCTTGCAACTTTCAAACGTGCAACTTTTGAGAGTCTACTCTACCTTGACTTTCTATCAGTCCCAAATTACGTTTTGATGTGTTGTCTTTCTTTGGAAGATTGTCGTTTGGCTGCGGCGTTGATGTCGCAGGTATTTCTGTAGACCCAACGGATTGTTTGCCTCCAACAAGAGTACCACTTTGGCTTGTAATGTGAGGTGCACTGTGTTGCTTTCGTTGCTTGCGCTTCTTCGCTACAAGTGTGGCCTTTTTACTCTTTTGTGGCTTTATATTCCTATTATTGGTAACTTTGGATGCCTCTTCCGAGCTAGTGCTCTCAAAATCTTGTCCTATAAAAAGTAAGCGAATCAAATGAAAATATAGTCATATTTGCTGGAAATCAATTGAAACCAATGAACTGACGGATCAACAGCTTATATATTTACCATTGGAATTATCTCTATCTTCAGACGAAGCGGTGTGCTCACTCCCAGACAAGATTTGCTCGATCGTTGTGGTGCAACGCCTGGATTTATTTCTAAGGACATGTGTGATCTGATCTGCTTTGGCCTTCGCATGTGTATCCGAGTCGGTCGTATACACATATGGCTTCTTTTGAAGCAGCTTTGTTTTTTTCATGCCGGCGTCATAGGATTCTGAGAAGCAAGACAAAATCATAAGGTTCCACTATCAATTAAAAAGCATGCAATACCAGAAGCTAGAATTTACCTGCATGGCCACGTAATTCAATCGGCCACCATAACCAATTCGCCGGAGCTTCAGCTCGAAGTTTGGAGAGATCCTCTAATAACCGTACGCATTCTTTAGTGTAGGGAGGACTTGGATACTTAACCACACAGGAACATAACTCGTCATCGTATCTTATCCATGTACTAGGTACACAATCCACTTGATGTAATCCATCTGGCGTAAATTCTCCAGTAAATGAGAAGACAGAAAATTTTTTGAGTTCCACTTCCTTGCCCTTTGCACTGGTACCCACTGAATAATAAAACTTATGATGTACTTCACAGCTGATAGTTCAACATATCTGCCTACAGGGTGTCTACAGTATTTGAATTCATAAATTGCTCAACTTTTTCCAGGATTTACAGGCTCAATTTCATAAAAATTTCAAAGCACATGAAGCGAGCCATAGCTCTAATCTGAATTGCAATTAAACTATGACGATTTTCAATATACATACGAACATGTTTCTACTTTCGTGATCTAGAACAAGAAAATATTTATAACTATAAGCGAAAGTAGCATGCTGATCTATCCAAGAAAGCCTAGCAAGCGAGAAAAAGCAACAGCTGATGAAATATAAATAATTTTCAAGTTTGAAGATTTCTTCATCCAAAGAACGGTTAAGGATCTGAATCACATTGAGATTTCGGATTCAAAAAGAAATCAACATTTCTTTGGAGAAATATCATAAAAAATATTGATAAATTAATATTATTGAATTATTATCACCGTAGGAATTGATGAATCATTCATTTTTCTTTTTTGTATTAATTCCTAGTTATAATCATACGAAATCAGCATTTTATTTGGATCTATAACCATTATTCAAATTGAAAAATATTCAAACTTCGAATTCCGGGTAGCACCTCAAGATGATACCTGAATTAAAATTCATTTTCCAAACATACCCTACCTGTTGATGATATAGATATTCTGAATCAAGAAGACAAAAAAATCGTTCTACCTTAATAGACACTACTACACAATGTGCTTATGAGGCTTGGCTGAAAAAAAATTGTTTTTTCGATTTCGTGTCTCACAACTCAAAACAGTCTTAGGTCTAATAATGACTCTGTCGAAATTTGGGCTTTGTCGGATGATTGTGAGTGGTTGCGCATCGAGTCTCAATATTTGCATTTGTTTAACACGTAAGAAATAAAATTTTCACCAGCCGAAACTGTTCTAAAAGATTCTACGCGATCGAGGGGGGTGTAGATTGCTGTGCAGCCTTATTTTGTTATTTTTCATATTTTGTTTTCCTTTTTGATTCTGCATTGATGTCTTAATGTGAAAAAAAAAATTGACAAAAAAAACAATAAAAAAAAAAAAAATATTAAAAAAAAATAAAAAAATAAAATATATTAAAAAAAAAAATTCAAAAAAAAAAATCATAAAGCTGCACATCAGTTTACACCCCCCTCGATCGTCTAGAATTTTTCAGAACAGCTTTGAACGGTGAAAATGTATTTTTTACGTGATCAAATGCATATATTGAGGCGAAGCCCAAATTTTAACAGTCATTATTAGACCCATGACTAACGTTACGAGTTGGGAGAGACGAAATCAAAAAACAATTTTTATTTCGGCCAGGCCTCGTGGTTATGTTTCTACGTTAAAATACATTTTAAGATTCATTTATGATAGTTGAATTATAATCGAATGAGAGCAGCGCATAAACTGCAATGTTGACACTTACTTTTATATCTATACTGCGTAAGTATTTATTTATCTCTTTGCACGTGGTATGCATGTGCCACGAGGTTAAGTCCGAGGTTATGTTCGTCCTGCATGATGAGATACGTATTTTTCAGGGGAGTTTTCACACCTCAATAGTAAGAAATAAACACCAAAAGTACTTCCACTTACCTTAGTGATGCACTGCGTCGATCTCCAGTTGTAAATACACACTACAGAAATTACCGGCACTTACGCGGTAAGCAGGATGAGGCTACCACGGTCCACGTAGTTCGTCACGAACTGTTCGTGTGTTAAGTGTTCATGATCCTACGGAAGCCGGGTCAGGTCACCACTTTTAGACTGTGTCTATCGGTGTTCCTAAACGCACTCAAGCCGGCATACACTGTCGGCGTGACGTAACGGAGTAACCTCAAAATAAGAATGCAATTTAAAATCAGTTGGGAAGTCCAATGTTAAGGAACGGATCGTCGTTGAAGATGGCGTTCAACAGTAATGTGAGTATTTATTCATAATGGAGCGCATATACTGAATTTCTAGCGATGTCACGTTCAATTTCTCGACACATGCCTGCAAATATAAATTCTAACACACCATGTATTATCTAGAGATAATAACTCATTCAATTTCGAAAACGAGATTCCATTCCAGTCGTATTCCATGCCCATCGTCGAAATTATAATAATAGTAATTATGACGCCTTATAAAAATAATATAATATTATTAAAACAATATAATATTAAAAAACCAATTAGCCATCGCGAACCCATTAATGAACATTACTGGAGTGAACTTTGGGTGACGGCAACTGCATGAAGTCTCTGCTACTCGAGATTGCCTATTGGTCTTACGTTAGCTCGGCTGCTAGTTCACTTTCCTCCAAACTTGACTGCAATTTTTTTTTCTAGGTTCGTCATGTAAACATTACCCACAAAGAATTCAAACTTGCCTTACCAGTCGATGAAAATGGGAATCTTTGCTTTACTTTACTACAGCAATATTTTCCAAATGCTATTGGATTGACGTATACTTCAAAAGAAGCCGAAACCTATGCTTTAAATATACGCAATGGCGACATAATCATTGATGACGTTTCGATAACCTACAATGTTCACATCTTGGGTAGATATTTATAATGATTTATTTGCATATATTCATTTGTTAACAAACTGTTTTTAAAAACTAATAGAAAAACATTGAAAGGAAAAATATTCCAGGTAAATTGACTTACATATATTTTTCAGATCTGTATCTTTAAAAGTGTTATATTTTTAAAGAATGTTATTGTTTTGCCAAGTATCAATATTCAAAGCCTCTAAAACTAATTATTTTTCATATTAAAACTTCAGATGAAACTTCAACTACACGGACGCAGTGCCAGACCAAAGAACAAAGAATACGAAATATAGTCAAGGAAATAAGAGAAAAAAATAACACCCGCAAGTCACAAGGAGCACCTGAAAAAGTAACATTTTTGATAGTTCCACCAATAAGTTTCACTTCTCGGTACTTTAAATTAATCTAGCATCACCATAGAATGGTATTGCCAAATATTGCCATTAATAAGAAACATAACGATGACAGAAATGATTTTCGATTCTCTTGTACACCTATGGAAACCCTAGATTCCTGGTTCGGTACCATCTGCCCGTAGCTCTACAGTAGGATATGTCATTGCAATACTCACTGCATATAGTCACCACAGTTTCTTGGTTCCAGAGTGTAAGACCTACAAAACCTACAAAAACTACAACACCTACGAAGATACTGCATATTGGTTGGATGCATAAGTCACACGGCAACAAATATAGCCAATTAAAGAAACCTCTGGGTGGTGTTGAAGAAATTACCCTGAACACTTCTACAAAATACACAGTAGATGATGTAAAACGGATAGCTGTGCAGAAATTTGTAGAAGATGATAATGGAACGTTTTTAATAACATTAACTACTCATTTGGGCTTATATGATGGTAGTATTATACATGAATTCGAGAAACCGGATGGAAGCCCCTGCGATTTATGGGAATATTGCCAATCTCGTAATATAGTACTATACAAGCTCAATATGTATTTATTGACCTCTCCAAAATGTGAGGAGAGTACTTTAAGTCTTCCTGCAATAGATCCTGCACCGATGAGTGTTATGGAACCAGAAATTAACACTGCGAGACAGACTGTGAATCATAATTCTCGCCGTGCGCTACAACCACTTTTCCCTGGACAAAGAGATCTAACAGGCCTGTTAGATTCTCAGAACAATAATACCGAAATTTTAATGGAAATTTCACAAAATGAAGGCAGTCCTTCTTCAAGTGTTATTCCGAATCAACAAATTACCACAGATGATAATGGACAAAGAGATCTAACAGGCCTGTTAGATTCTCAGAACAATAATACCGAAATTTTAATGGAAATTTCACATAATGAAGGCAGCCCTTCTTCAAGTGTTATTCCAAATCAACAAATTACCACAGATGATAATGGACAAAGAGATCTAACAGGCCTGTTAGATTCTCAGAACAATAATACCGAAATTTTAATGGAAATTTCACAAAATGAAGGCAGCCCTTCTTCAAGTGTTATTCCAAATCAACAAGTTACCACAGATGATGTAACCATTTTATATCTTCAAATGGGACAGTCCAAATATAGTTCAGCATTTTCAGTATCTCATGCTGATAAATCAGCCTTGTATGTCTCTCTATCAGTAGACGAACAATGCAAAGTTACCATAGAGGAATTCAACCCATTAGACCTTGGTTATGATATCAGTAGAATCACAAACAACAATAAAGATCTATTAGTAATTGATATAGACGACAATTTGCGCAGGAGTTTTTCATTTCCATCGAATATATTATCACCGATATACAAACACGCGGTTCTCTATGACATTGATGAACTCAACGGAACATGTGAGGGAAAATTCGGTTTGGGATTCATTACAACATGTACAGATGATTGTTCTCCGACATTTACTTGGTACAAAGACAAAATCATATTCCAAAGGGCATCATTCTTATATTGGATATCTATGTCAAAAAGTGAACAGGCCGCATCACACACATGGTCATGTACAGTAACCTGTTCTGGTAGTCAATCTGTGATAAGCTCCTCCGAAGTAATCGTATCTGTCATCGGCACTGATCTTTCAGAAAGCAAGAGTGAGTATTTAAGTGAACCTGAACCTTCAGGTGTACCTGAATCTTCACGTGTACCTGAACCTTCAAGTGTACCTGAATTTTCAGGTGTACCTGAACCTTCAAGTGTACTGGAACCTTCAAGTGTACCTTGTCCATTACCAATAATAAACAAAAGTGATTTGATATTTTCAAAAAAAATATTGGGTGTAGGAATGCAAGGAAAAGTCCGGGAGGGAAGTTGGTTGGGTACGACTATTGCTATTAAATCCATCAAAGTTTGCAATACAAAGATTAAATTGGCATCAAGAGAAGTCGATCTATTAGGTTCTATTCGGCATCCCAATATCATACAAATTATGGGTTTATGTGTCGAACCCAAGCAAGTTCATATCGTAATGGAACACGTTAATGGTTATACATTATCCGACATAATATTCGACGATGAAATAAAAAGTGAGTACCATCTGAATACTGTCACGAAAAATCAGATAGGGCTCCAAATATGTAGAGCTGTCAACTACCTACATTTGCAAAAAAATGCGATTATCCACAGAGATATTAAACCTGATAATATTCTTGTGTCTGATCGGCTGGTCGTCAAGTTGTGCGATTTGGGATTGAGTAAGTTTAAACACATGGCCTCCATAATGAGAAGCACAATAGGATCGAATACACTGAAAGGAACCCCCATTTATATGGCCCCAGAGCTCATCCTGCAAAGATCCGAATCGTCAATGTATTCTGACATTTGGGCAACAGCGTGTACACTTGTCGAACTGTACAGTGAAGAGAGTGTTTGGATTTTAGATGATGGAGATGAGGACGTTCTATTGAAACAAAAACTCATGGACAATGTAATTCCAAATCTTATTACTGTTCCTGATGAAATACGAAATATCATAAAGGATTGTTTCAATCGAAATCCCACGGAACGACCGATCATTGCTGATATATTAAAAAAAATTCAATCACTCTCATAAAAGGGCAGCCTTATACAGATAATATCTTATTTAATTGAAAACTACTACCGAATCACATCAGCGTCTGCGGTACAATCTAGTGCCCAATGTTACCAATGGGGTACGAGCTTATAGAACCCAATAACCACTTATATTTTAAGACCAATAACCACTTACTTAGATTTTAAGAACATTCAAATGCACATCATGAAAACGCATCTTTACGTACACATTAGGGTGTTTCAAAACACCCGGACATTTGAAAATGACTGATGCATGCTGAGAAAATTGTGCCTTTTCATAAAAAATGAACGTTCGTGGAACCCGCAGTCTATGAGACGAGATTTAGTACTAAATATTATCTCACAGACTCTAGGTTTCGTGAACCTTCATTTTTGTTGTTAAATTGAAGAAATTTTAATATGCGTCAGTATTTTGTTATTTTTTTTTTTTAATTTTTCTATCACCTTGAGGCAGTACTAAGTCTCATCTCATAGACTGCGGGTTCCACAAACGTCCTTTTTTTATGAAGAGGCACAATTTTCTCAGCATGCGTCAGTCATTTTCAAATGTCCGGGTTTTTTGAAACACCCTAGTACACATGTACCTAAAGAATCAAACCAGAGTGCAACAGATTACTGCTGCCAAAGGCAACTATTTTATATTACTATTTCATGGTTTCTATTTAAAATACTGTTTTTATACTATATATTCGCTAGTGAGATTCATTACTTTGTCTACTTTGATACTTTAATACTTAAAATATTATTATTATATTATTATTTTAATATGTTAATACTTTAGTATAATCCACTTTCATAAAACTTTTTTTTTTTTTTGATTCCATCCTTTTGTAACCTCGCAATAGTTTTGCTTGTGACTTGTTATTTACTCTTTTTTTTTTCTAAAGTCATTACGTCCTAAAGAAGGGAAAAAGTGATACAGAAACTATTGGTAGTAGACAGCTGACTCATTCGAAATTAACAATTCCAGCTCAATAGTTATTATTTATTTTTATTTTTTGTTTCACTACATTGCGTGGTGGACTTAACATTTATATCCTGATGTAATGTACACCTATGATTAGTATATCACGTATTTCTGGAATTATTCCTGTAAGCACAAACACTGGATGATCATTGAAATCATCATTTTGTACTATAGATATGTATATTAGGCCGGAGTGAAAAGGGTCGATTTTCGCGGATCGTATTCTAATAGTTCGGGAAAGTTGCGTCTTGGCATCACTAAAAATTGTGCCAAAGGAAAAAATTTAGAATCGATATCTTCTGTTCTGGCAAACGCCCTAAAGTTTCAAATTTTTTAACAAGGGGTTTAAATGGAGAAAAAACACAAAAAGACAAGTTGACACTGAAAAATTCATAAAAACTCACTGAGTTGGCAGATTTCAGTCTCCGTACGCTCATCCGAAGCAGAAAGAATGTAGCTTTCGTTGGACGTTTCAAAATCCAGAATATCTCACTCACTCACGAAGATACACGCGTTTGAAAAATGAGTTTTTCCCGAAAAAACGCAATTTTTCGATTTTGTATCTTCGAAAATAAGTAAGATATTTCGAATTTCAAAACGTCAAACGAAAGCTACATTTTCCCCGCCACGAATAAGAGTACGAAGACTGAAATCGGCCGACTCATTGAGGTTTTATGAATTTTTTCGTGTCAACTTGTCTTTTTCGTTTTTTCTCCATTTAAACCCCGTGTTAAAAAATTCAAAACTTTAGGGCGTTTGCCGGGACAGAAGATATTGATTGTAAATTTTTTCCTTTGGCACAGTTTTTAGTGATGCCAAGACGCAACTTTCCCGAACTATTAGAATACGATCCGCGAAAATCGACCTTTTTCACTCCGGCCTAAGGTATATATACATAATACAATGGACCGTACTAAATTTTTTTGTCACTTTGTGCAATTAATATATGTTTGAAATTAAAGAATTATAACCAATACCTTCGCTTATTTATTTAAACATTTTAATAACCTTATCCTTAGTATTTAAATTGGTGCATCATTGATATTCTACTCATCATCAATAAGAAATAAGAGACGGTGGGGCCCAATGTACCCTATTACCAAATTATAAAAATAACTCTTATTATTAGAGATCATCGGATTGCAGGTTGATATTATTTAGTGTTGCAACTGTTACAGGAAGAAATTTAGTTTTGCATTACTTTTATAATCGATTCAAGAAAATGCCATTTTTAGGGGCCCCGTTGTGCCACGTTCGCCCGCCCATATTTCATATTGTTAACTGAAAGCAAAGCATATGAAGTATTCCATACCAACTCGGCCAATGATTTTTCCTCACTATTTTTGATACGATTCATAATATTTTCTACGGTCACCATCATTTTGACCCCCATTCGAAAGTGGAAACTATTTTTCTTATATTTATTTCGCTGATTTAAGAAAAAATTATTCCGCTAACGTAGTGGATAACGGCTCCCAGAATTTTTTCGATTAAAATTTTCGCAAATAAAATCAATCTCATCTGCATTGAAAAAATTCTGGAAGTCATAATTATCCACCACGTTTATAGAATGGTTTTTCCTTAAGTCAGCAAAAAACATATAAGGAAAATAGTTTCCATTTTCAAATAGGGGTCAAAAGGATGGTCTTCGGACGCAGATTTTTCTCCAAAAAAATCAAAAATGTCTCTGTGTTTGAAGTTTCCAAAATCAATGAATAAATAACGGTTGATGAAAAAAATCCGAAAAAATTCATGAGTGGGTGTTAGAGTTTGGGTAACCGTAGAAAAAATTATGAAACAAATCAAAAAAGGTTGAGGGAAAATCATTGGTCGAGTTGGTATGGAATACCTCATATACAAATTTCGCAAGCCTCGGAATTCATATTTATCTCGATTCGTTGTGTGCAATAACGTCAACCAGCGAAATGTATAATTCTAAGGCATCGTCCACATTGGTGGGTGAAACAATGTCAGGCTTACATAATAATGCTAATTCTTCGAAACTAGGGCTGAAGAGTTTAGCTTCTGTACTATAACGTTCCAAACAGATATTGATAACGCCTTCTTCTATTTCCTTCCTATAATCCGTGGCATGGTACATTTCCGGGATATGAAACATACAATTCGGTTTTCCAGAAGGAAGTTCACGATTTTTTTGTTTTCTTATAGAGTGCTGATTCCATTCCTTGCGAACTAGTTCTAAATCGTATTGAATTAGGGGTCCAAAGCAATACCTCAAGCATTCAACCTGAATTTGATCAGAGTCATTAAATATGCAATTATCGCGCAAATCTTTGAAGATTGATATCCAAAAATCTGCCCCTGATCGCCGCATTTGCGACCAATAACACTCTATGCGCTGGTTAGACGTACTCTTTCCTCCAATATAACTTTTTCTACCTGACAACTTATCATTATGATAATGGCGTAGACTCTGTTGCAAACATTCGATTAATGAATTTTCAGTTCCATTATCCGATCTTAATAGGGTAGGGACAAATTTCAATTTTTTAACCGTTTCTAAATAATATCGCGCAATAATTTCGGGGTTGTTGTTTGATGTTGCTACTTTCAACCACAAAATTTTTCTTGAGAATCCATCTATACAGCCATGAATAGCAAATCCAAAAGGCTTCAATTTGTCATATCCGTCTATATGCCATAAAAAGTTTGGTCCTGGCACTATGTATTTTCTTCTTCTGAGTCTTTGTTTAGACCTCTGCATGATACCTTCTGGATCAGCTATTCTCAAAATTTGTAGGACTGTATCTCTTTGTATATCCAAGCCATAAGTTTTTTGCAATCTTCGCCATAGGGTTTTGTAACCCAGGCAGGATCCACTTCCATTCAATTCTTCGAGTATTACGGCACAAACTTGTTCCAACGGAGATGGTGAATAATTTTTTCGTTTTAGCCCTAGTGTCTTCAAAATTCGTTGAACAGTCGAAAGAGATATTGCAATATTATGACTATACCATAAGAAATTAAGTATTTCCTTGTACGTGTACCCTTGGTCATAATAATGGACGATTAAGGTTTCTCTGGTGGAGTACTTAGTATTGCACTCTGGATCATCCATGCTCGATACACCTAAAGTAAAACGGTACATGACTATAAAATCATTTCTAAATTTGTTACGAGGTGGCCTACGACTACTGAAAATCTAATTTTGAGTCAATTCGGATTCCCTGACCCCAAATACATAGAGTCCCATGTTAAAATTGAGGGGGGCTCTTAGTGACCACGGGTGGGGGGGTATTGCGTATGGACTAGAAAAAGTATTGAAACGGATTATGATTTTTCAATACGATTGAATCCGGTTTTCTTTTTTTTTCGATAATTCGAATAAGAACGAATTGAAAAATGGCAATCCGACTACGATCAAATAGGAACGACCTGAGAATAATTTTGGTATTATTTTTCAATAAGATTAAATTCGATTCCTTCATCCGTTAATTGAACCGTTGTATTGAAACGTATTAAAAACGACCTAATACATTTATTGTTTTTCTTTCATTTTTCTACCCTCTACAATCACACCTACAATAATATTTTGTCATATGAAAACTGTAGAGGCTTTTATTATTCAGAGACATAGTTTATTCATTACAATTATTAAAAAATCTCTGCAGTGCACGCACACAATAATGATTGATTTCCAATTTTTTTTTATATTGCATTCAATGGAATTTTCATTCAAATGATTCTCATTTCCGAGTAGTAAACTTAAGGTAGTTGTTGCGTGGAACAATTTTTCAAATGTTTTCAACGAAACTTTTCTTGATTGTTATTTAATTGAATACAAATGATATGAGCCTATTCCGATTAAAATGGACCACCCCAATTTTGAGATAAACGATATCAAAGTTTTGTAATTTTAGCATGGGCTCTTATGGAGAATAGAGAGTTACGCGCGAGATTTTCGAATAAAATCAAAACGCAACAAAGGAATTTGATAAAAATTTGATATTCTATAAAAACCGAACATTTTCATGAATATATACGTATAGAAAATTCTTTCGAATAGAAAAACTATGCTGATTGATTCGGATGATTCGTATTCTATGAGAAGAAACGCATAAATTGCGATTAGAATAACCTATACTAAATTCGGAAATTCAAAGAAATGGAATTGAAAATTCTGAAATCGATTCCGTTTCAATACTTTTTCGTATGTTGGGAAAAGCGATTGGAGAGCGAGTATCCTTGGGATGAATGCAGGATTAAAACTGTGACGCTCGTGATTCTAAATTGGAATCTACAAAGTCCGACATGAGCTATATGTGCTCGTGACTTCTTCTTCTGAACCTTAGGCTTATCCCCAAAAAGGGAAATAGCCAAGCCGATCGTGACTAGATTTTTATTCATTCGCCTAACACATCGTTTCTTAACCATCTTAGTGGGGCAACCCCCTGAAAAGCCAAAAAATGAAATAAAAAACTCCATGACCTCCTCACTATATATTTTTACGTCGATCAAAGTTTTACATTACAACAGTAATATAGAACTGGCAATTGATTATTCAATAATTCGCGACCCCCAGCTTGAGACACGATGGCTAACAGATACACAACAGAACCGCAGCTAAAATACTCGAATACGCACTCAGTACTAAATGATATATCTTCTTGCTGTAAATATCTTCAAAGAATCTCCGAGAAAATGTCAAAATACAAATTGTTTTTTCTGTTATGAAAATATACGAAATCATGGAAAATTGTCATTTCAAAAGTAACGCCGTGCCGAGGATGTATATCGGCATGTGACGAGAAATGACGCGACGTCACGCCGACAGTGTGTGTCGGCATATGCGGAGAAGTGACGTCACGCCGACAGTGTGTGTCGGCATATGCGGAGAAGTGACGTCACGCCGTCAGTGGATGTCGGTATATGCATGCGGAAAAATGACGTCACGCCGACAGTGTGTGTCGGCATATGTGGAGAAGTGACGTCACGCCGACAGTGTGTGTCGGTATATGCGGAGAAGTGACGTCACGCCGACAGTGTATGCCGGCTTGCGTGCGTTTAGGAACACCGATAGACACAGTCTAAAAGTGGTGACCTGACCCGGCTTCCGTATGATCCTATTCCATGCCGACGCACAGTGTCGGCGTGACGTCACTTCTCAACGAGAATACTTTATGCCGACATCTTAAATATGGCTAACTATTTTTTTCGGACTTTTTCGGATACCATCACTAAAATAATATTATATTATTTTTACAAGGGGTCACAATTATTATTATTACAATTTCGGCTATCGGAACATCAAATACGACTAGAATGGAGTCTCGTTTCCGAAAAAGTCCGAAAAAAACAGTTAGCCACCGCGAACCCATTAATGAACATTACTGTAGATAACTATAGATTGCAATAAAGGATAAAATTGAATAATTATTAACTCTGGAAATGTTTCCCAAATCGTATTCCCGTTACAGTAGAACCTCGATTATCCGAACCAATTGGGACCGGGCCTAGTTCGGATAATCGAAAGACTACCAGTAAGAATGAATACGCGAGCTTTGTTTGCAACATTGTAATGGCGCGCAGTCCTTCGACGTGCATAATATAAATTTCAAAATTTTGCGTCGTCGTTCAAATAGATAAATACTATGTAATGAAACGCGAAAAATGCGCGCATGAAGATAAAAAAAAAAAAAACGAGTCGAGGTTCGGATAACCGAGGTTCTACTATATTTTCGTTGGAGAAGTGACGTCACCCCGACAGTCGACACTGTTACGTTGATATGAGATAGGTTCAGCACATTCGCATACACTTTTTAACCGATGTCCCTATACTCGCATTCGGTATAAGTCTTAGACCATATAGGATGGACGGAGCATTCGAGTGGTGGGGGTAATGCCGACTAGAAAGACAAGGATAGCCTTAGCGATATATATATATGCGCACAAATAAGCCTCATTCATGCTAACTCTTGAAATCGAGTAGGTTTAGTTATGATCGAGAAAGTTATGCCACAAAGGCTATGGGGCACATAAGCGTGGCAACGCAGCAACACGACTTGGCAACTTCTTATCCTAAACGAGATATCTCCCTCCTTCTCTTACAAACGATTTAGCATCTTCCGTCCCTTTTTCATACTCGGCAACAGATTCCCCTATACTCCGGCATAGGCAATGCTCCGTCCATCCTATATGGTCTAAGGTATAAGTCCTTGGCGCCTTGCACTTATCTTACCTTCAAGCTTTTTGTTGATCGGTGTGAAACCATACGATGGAATCTTGTAAAAAAAAACTTGCCCGACAGCGTAAACGTAAATACCGGACGTGGAAAAAAGAATGTAGAGATGACATAGCACAAGTGCTAAAAAAATGCATTTGGATTATAATGAGGCTAACGCAGACGTCACGGGCATTGCAGGTATAATTTAGCTAGCACGTGACTTATCAATACATGTATGTGCACCACGGCTACAAGCGATTTTATCCCGCTAAATTCTTGAAAATGAAGAAGTATTTTGAGCACCTGTTGCGTGAAGTAGTCGAGGTTAGAAATAAATTAACCGAAAGTATTAAGAAAATTTCTGTAATGGAGTCGTCCAAAAAAAATGTTGTTTCCATTTTTGGGGTGACCCTATTATATTTTCGTGACAGCTGACACAAATTCGATCTCAATTTTCGGCAATAATTTAATTTTTTTCGCCAACTTTTTTCTAAATAGTCTTCGAAAGAGTCTAACTTTCTGTGAAAGTTTCATATGGGAATCATAAATTTTTGAAAATCATAAGCGTAGATTACACAGCATGACAGTAATAAACACTATAATTTGAAACAATACTTCATTGCATCATTTAAATTATATAGGGGAAGATGGGGCAGAACGGGCACCAAAACAAAAAAAATTAATGTGGCCGGAAATGATGTTTTTATAAAATATGGCGACGTTTTTTGGATCAATAATGAAAAGAAAAAAAAATGAAATGAAAAAAAGTAGAATAAAACGGAAAAAATATTCATTTTTTTTTTCGACTCGACTCATAACTCATCGATATGAGAGCAGCTGCGGATCCAGCATATTAGTCATAAGCAAAATCTTAAAACTTGATTTCCTGTAACTACATTTTCCTCTCTGGAAACAGTAGTGAATAAAAAAAAAAAAACATAAAAAGTTTAAAAGTTGATTTCTGGAGAATGACTATTTTGACCGGTTGTTGTAAAGAATCCGGAGCATCGTTGGATCGATTCTGGAGTTTGTGGTCTTCAAATTTGTAGAATCGAAACCTCTATCAGATGAACAGACAACCTTTTGATATTACTATGTTTGGTTGAGATAATAGAAAAAATATAGAAAAAAAATTGAAGAATCAGAAAAATCTCAGTAAAAACTAAGCGAGTCAGGCAATTTTTGCGATATCAAAAAGTTGTCTGTTCATCTGATGGAGGCATCTCTTCTGAACACTTGAAGACCAAAAACTCCAGAATTGGTCCAAAAATACTCCTGATTCTTTACGACAACCGAGTAATTTGGTATTTTTCTATATGGAGCGTAACTGCTATTGAACTCAAAGTACATATGAGGCAAAACACGTCAAACGTTCCCACCAAAAATTATGTTGTGCCTGATCTTATTGAAACTCTGACAATTTGCAGTACTAGTGGTCCCCTTCTAACCCCCTGAAACGGAAGCTTGGATACCCACCCGTTGTCCCGGTACAGGTACACGTATTTCGTCATTGCAGTCTGCAGGCCGTTCTTTGATGTATTGTATCTTTTCTCCTGATAGGCGGATTCTACGTTGTAAGGACGGTTTTGGAAATGGGTTTTCGCAATCTTTCGGTCTTTCGAAAGGATTTTTCGATGAAAGAAAATTTAGATAGTTTTTTTTCGAATCCAAACATATTTTCAAGTTTTTCTCAAAATGCGACATTATCGTTTTTGCTCAAATATGTCTCAAAAAATTCCTTGTTCCTTACCCTTCAAAATGAAACCAAGTGGAAAGTGGGAGGATCAAATTTGTTAATAATTTAGATAGTTTTTTTCGAATATAAACATATTTTCAAGTTTTTCTCAAAATGCGACATTATCGTTTGTGCTCAAATATGTCTCAAAAAATTCCTTGTTCCTTACTCTTCAGAATGACACCAAGTGGAAAGTGGGAGGAACAAAATTTTTGGTGGGAACGTTTGACGTGTTTTGCCTCATATGTTGTTTATTGCGTCCCTTTTCAGGTATTACAGTTTTGTTACACTCATTAGGAGAATATCGCACCTCCGGTTCATCGATCTTGACCAAACTTATAAGGGTGTTTCCTTGAGCCAAAATATCAAGTACTTGCTGAATAACTCTCCGGAATGGGGTCTTACTCTATCAATTTACTTGAATGTACAATAAATGATAAAGATTTAAAAATATTCAGTGCAATGTAGAATCTCATAACGCAGCACAAAAACTGGTTATTTATTGGCAATTGGGGAAAACCCAGGTTACGCTGATTTCTATTGGACATTCAAGGAAAGTGATAGAGTAAGGGCCCATTCCGGAGAGTTATTAAGCAGGTACTTGATATTTTGGCTCAATGAAACACCCCTATAAGTTTGGTCAAGATCGATGAACCGGAGGTGCGATATTCTCCTAGTCAGTCTTACTTGCTAATTTTTATAATACTTTCCTTTAACTTTAATTTTTATAATCACATTGCTTTCTTTATTTAGAACTTCCTCTGTTTATACTTTACTCATTCTACTTTATACTTGTATCTGTATTTGTACTTATGATCTTTGCATCTCACGTCTACTTAGTTATCTACACCGCTGTTATGGGTGCTACCCTTATTTTTCTCTTCTCTTTTTTCCTGCGACCCATAACCCTTTCTCCTCCTTCTCCTCTTCTATCACTCCGCTTGTGGTGACCTCCTTCTTTCCATCCACGTCGTGCCTTCTCCGTTCTACTCTCCGTCTTTACCTTCCTTCCTTCCTAATCTGCTTCCTTAATCCTTTCTCTATTTTTGCTTTTTCTTCCTTAATTTCCTCGAGTCTTCTATACATTTTCTCTCTTTTTTCCCACACTTTGTCGTCTTCCTCTTCTTTCTTTACTCTGTTTTCTTTTTCTTCTTCACTTTCCCATTTTCTTTCTCTGCTACTCTCTCTCTCTCTCCTTTCCGGGATTGAGGTGTCTTCAGAGAGAGGGGTCCTTTTTGGTGTGTTTTCTGGTGTTAAAGAATCGAAAATCTTCAACGAACTATCAAATCAGCATCTACTAAGCTGCAGCTCTTCGCAGATATGAAGGTAGGTGCCTTCCTGCCTTAATTCTCTTATTATTCTTGGTTTCTCTTTCGTCTCTCGTGCCTAACCTCAAAATACGGTGACTGGTCAGTAATCACATAACGTCAGTGTCTTCGCAGTTTGGCGCCTGCTGGCGACATCTGCCGCTTTCCTCTAATTATCGATCAATTGATCGATAAGTCTTCTGTTATATCGACGTGTTTATGAGCTGTTGTCATCTGTTGACAGCTCGGTATTAGCATACCCTTCGGGGTCGATAAGGCGATAGAAAGATGTCGGATAAACGAGCGACGCGCTCAAACACTGCCATTAATGCCAGCAACGCGGGTTGCTCGACTTTTAGGGGTTCACCTCGGCAAGGCGGAACAGGATCAGAGCTTGATTTTGATGATTCCCGTTTTTCTAGTCCTCTGAAATCAGATGGCGAACAGCATCTCACGTACAATAAGTTTAGAGAGCTGCGCGCACAACTCAGCATACATGACGGTACTCTCGCACGGCTGATTAAAACAGCGAAATTATCATCAGATGACAAGCAGGCTCTCAGTCAGGTAGCGACGGACTATCAAACTGCCTTTAGTATTGTATCTTCGGCCTATGCCAAACAGGGACAGCAGACGAGGTTAAGCGTGCTGTCCTCAAAGCATGCGAAGCTGTCACAAAGTCTTGTGTGGAATCGGTCAGTACTAGCATCAAGCGAAACATGCCGGCGATGATTGAGAAGAGTCTTCCTGATCTGACAGCTATCGTGAAGGGACATTTACCTGAGGCGACTGCTGGCAAGACGGGAGGAACCGGGACATATGCAGAGGCTGCTAAATCATCTGGCTCTTAAATCCAAGTGCCGAAAGGGCCTACAGTCAGAGTTCAGAACACTCAAACATTTGTGTTAGCCCCCAACGCCGGGTCGGTAGATAAATATCCTAATTACGAAAAGGCTCGAGATGCGGCAATAGGAGCTCTAAGAGCATCACAAATGCGGCTAAGAATAGAAAATATCAGAAGTGCAGGGAAATCTTGCGTCAGGATAGAGACGAGGTCGGTAGGCCTGGATAAGGTGAAGGCCCTTCCGGCCCTCGCTGAAGCCGGGTTGGAGTTAAAAGAAGATGCCAAGTACAATCCTAGGCTAATTCTTCATGGCGTTCCAGTCGCCTTGAGCAGGGACGATATTAGGTCAGATTTCATTGCACTGAACTTAAATGGCGAAAATGATGAGGCACTTAGAGTCGTGTACGTCTATCCTCCTAAAGAAAATAAGGCCTACACCAGCTGCGTAGTAGAGGTATCTCACGGTACTTGGTCTTCTCTCAAGGATGAGAGCCGTATCTATATAGGTCACTCGGCGTGCAGATTTGATAATCATGTCAAGATAGTCCAGTGCTTCAAATGCCTAGCTTTTGGGCACATCGCGAAAGACTGTAAGGCACAGGCTCACTGTGGCCATTGCGCAGGAGATCACGAAACGAGAACCTGCCCTGTTAAAAATAGTGACAATGGGTGCCCAAAATGCTACAACTGCTGTAGGGCAAAACATGCAGATGACAAGCACTCTGCTCTGGACGGCGAGAAGTGCCCATTATTAATAAACAAACTTAAAGACAAGATCAGTAGAACACACCATGGCTAGTAATACTGAATCTGGTTCTAATGTCGAACATCTTAAAATCTGTCATGTCAACTGCCAAAACCTTTTAGCTGCCAATCACTTTGTTGAATTTAGACAATACTTTACCGGCTCTGATTATCACATAATCTGCATGTCCGAGACCTGGCTCACTCCTAATATAACAGATAGTTTCATTGATCTGGAGGGATACAATCTATACAGATGTGACAGAACAGGCAAGAAGGGTGGAGGCGTAGGCTTCTATATAAAGTGTAATCTTAGGACGCGAATACTTCAGGACTCAGGGGGAGAATACTGTCGTAAACCAGAGTTCATCACCGCGGAGATCACGGTCTCTCGGACAGAGGAGCTGATGCTAAGCGTAGTGTACCGCCCCCCGGACACGGCTTATTTGAGTGATTTCGAGAACTCCTTTCTGCAACTCTTCGTGCATTACTCCAAACATGTTGTAATTGGTAATCTCAACCTCGACCTCAGGCCAGAGGCATATGACAGCGATAAAATGCGTGACCGGTTATGGAATTTTGTAAATAGTTCTAATCTTCATCTAGTCCCGTTCGAGCCGACGCACAATCTCAAGAATAGTGCGATGTGGATAGACCACTGTATTATTGACGATCCTGACGAATTAGTAACAGCAGGGCAATTGGACGTATCATTTCTTTCAGCGCATGATCTCATCTATATCGTACTGGATATAGGAGTAGAAAAGGAAGCAAGAGAAATCTCATACAGAGATTTCAAAAACTTCTCAATAGACAACTTCCTAGGGGATCTGTGTAGAGTTGATTGGAAACCTTTCTTCTGTAGCGATGACATTGACTCGAAAGTTGAGTACATGAACACCACCGTGACTGCCTGCCTGGATAGGCACGCACCCCTAGTTAGTGCCAAGACTAAACCAAATAGGGCTCCCGCGCCTTGGCTGACAGCAGAAATTAGAGCTCTCATGAACGAGCGTAACCAGGCACGTAGAGCCTGGAGAAGAAAGAGATGCCTGACACTGCACGACAGGTTCAAACGTCTTCGTAACCTGGTCAGGACCAAAATCGATAGTGCTAGAAATGAATTTTACACCATGACTCTCAGCACCTCGAAATCTTCATCAGAGGTATGGTCACAGCTCAGGAGGCTAGGACTCCTCAAATCGAAATCTTCGGCGCGTAACTTACATTTCTCGATCTCTGAATTGAACAAACACTTTGCGTCTTCCGATTCTATACAGGTGGGCTACGGTCGACAAGTGGCGCCTAAAACCCTCAGTCAAGCATTAGAGAAACCATTCGATGATAATAAGTTCCATTTCTGTAACTTCGTAACCGAAAAGGTTCTCAAAGCCGTCTTCCACTCCAAATCGAACGCGATTGGGATAGACGGTATTCCAATTGATGTTTAGGAAAAGTCTTCCGGTTCTCCTACTCATCATAGAGCACCTGTTCCATTTCTCGCTTTCACACGGGGTGTTCCCTTCTTTATGGAAAGATTCTGTCATTGTGCCTCTTCCCAAAAAAAAGTCTCCAATGTCATGTGACGATTACAGACCTATCTCTATTCTATGCGCACTCTCCAAGTGTCTCGAGAGGCTGGTAGCAGACCAAATCTCTGACTACCTTGAGGAACGAAACCTGTATGGCCCATTCCAATCGGCCTACAGGAAGGGACACAGTACTCATACTGCGCTTATTAGGGTCGTAGACTACTGCCGCCAGGCGATAGACAAAAGAAAGGTTGTCATTATGGTCTCATTTGATTTTTCCAAAGCTTTCGACAAGGTAAATCATTCCATACTTCTCACAAAGTTGAGGAAATTGAACTTCTCACCACTGGTCCTGAAATTTCTTCATTCGTATCTCACCAAGAGGCGGCAGGCTGTCAGGGGAACAAACGGGGCATTATCTGAATGGGTCAATAAGACGCTGGGCGTGCCCCAGGGATCGGTTCTGGGACCCTTGCTCTTTATCATTTATGTTTCAGATCTTCGCAATATCTTATGTAACTGTAGCTACAACTTCTACGCCGATGACCTCCAGCTGATGATCGAGTGTGAACCAGCCAACATCCTCAGTGGAATTGAGAGGGTCAACAGAGACGTCGATGCGGTCTGCGGATGGGCAGACGACAATGGGCTACAATTGAACAGCGGTAAAACTAGAGTGATATTGGTTGGGACCACCAGGTACATAAATTCTCTCAATCTCAGAACGATGCCCCGTATTCAAGTACGGGAAACAGGGATTGAATATTCATCCAATCTATACATACTGGGAGTCACGCTGACGAGCGACCTCACCTGGAGGCCTCACATAACTAACGTTACTAAAAGAATATACAGCACCGCGTGTCACCTACGCCTTTGCCGCAAACTATTGCCCGAACAGTTACGCATACAGCTAATATCAACTCTGGTTTTTCCTCTGATCGATTACTGCTGCATCATACACCTTGACCTGACTGACGAACTGACGCTCTCGCTGCAAAGAGCCCTGAATTCATGCGTTAGATTTATCTATAATATCCGTAGGGACGAACATATCACCCCCTACTTTACAATGATGGGGTGGTTGAAAGTCAACGCTAGAAAAGAATATCTACCAGGCTGTATGATGTACAATGTATTGAAGACTCAGGAACCACTGTACCTGAAAAGTAAATTCAAGCATAAAACAGAAGTAGGGATTAGAAGCACGAGAGCACCATCCGAAAATCTAGCTATCAAACCGTGTAGGACTCAATATTTCAAAAACTCATTCACACATGGAGGCGCTGCATACTGGAACAACATACCGCTTGGCATCCGTAACTGTAAAACTCTAGTCACTTTCAAATATCACCTGTTCAATCACTTACTATCTAGTCAGACACAAGCTAGTGTCCTTTAATCTAGTCACCTAGACTGAGTCCTTCCTTAGGTTATTTGGGCCATGGTTTTCCCTGTGGACGAAGGGCAAATGCCGGGACTCGCGGAGTGGGCCTCCATGGCATATCTAACCCACCTCACTCAGCCTCGAACAGACACATACTTATATAGGCCGACAGACACGACACACATACACTCTTGTACCTACACACACGAAAACACACAAATAAATAAATAAGGGCGAACTAGTCTTAGATTTAACGTTATGAGTAGGACTAGTCAAAACCAAAATTATATAATTACCAAATCATAGTATATATCAAATTTATAGTATAATATATTAGATTAATCATTTAGTTGTATAAGAACTAGCAAGATTATGATACCTCAAGTACAATGTATCACAGGCAAATGTGAAATTTTTGCGAAACTGTAATCCAAAGTGCCAGCGCTTGAGGGGATCCGTCCCAGAGCGCTCAATAAATATTCTATCTATCTATCTATCTACTCCACTCCCACCATTGGCCTTCGATCCAAAATCTACCCTCTTTCATCGTTATAGTCCGTCCTCTTACCTTCTCCTCGTGTTCCTTCTCCGCTATCCTCCACCTCATCTCTCTTTCCTCGTACGTTAGATCTTTTCCAATGCTTATTCCTTTCTTGCTTTTCCTACTTTTTCTGAGCCTTATCAACTTTTCCTTATCTTCTACGCTTCCTACTGTCATGATGTAGATCTTTCCTCCTTGTCCGTCTTCCTTCTGCCTTCCTCTTGTTATGAGCACCTCTCTTCCAAGTATCTCTCTCAGTACCCGCTCTACCTCTGTCCGCCAGTCCTATTCATCAGTTTTCAATCCCCTCAGTATCACGTTCTTCTTCCTTATCTCCCTCTCAATCCATTCTTGTTTTTCCCTCGATTCCTCTCTTTCCTTGGATGCTCTCTCTCACAGTTTCTCTCGAAACCAGTCTTCGATTTCTTTTTCTTTTTGTCTTTCGTTCTAGGGGGAATCAACCCCTCGGCCCCTACTGTCCCTCTTTCTCTTTCCGTCAGCTGACCCCTCATTTCTTCCAGCTCTTTGCTAACCTCCTTCCATTCCGTTTTCATTTCCTTTACAAGATTCTCTACAAGATCATTTTAGTTATTCTTATGCCCAGAAATTTCATTTGCTTGGTCATTCCAAATTTTTTGGAATACCCCATATATACAACTTGATTGAACGGGCTTATGACATCTTGTATAGATCAGGAAACAAGCCCAGAGCCATCGACAAACACTGACGCAGCGGCTGATATAGACGAAGAACCACTGACCTCAATTATAATTGACTCTGAGTTATCTGTCTGCGATGCGTCGAAAGGCCCTGCAGAAGAGTTGATGAAGCAGTTTGATTCAATTAAGCAAGCGAGCGTGGACCAGAACTTCCGGTGCGAAGATGTCTCTTCCGCAGAGGAGAATTTGATTGAGGAGGACGAAACGAACCAAATTCGTGAATGGGCCATCTCACGTAACATCAAACATGTTGATTTAGATCATCTCTTACGTATTTTGCGTAGGAGGTTAATGCCTCATTTGCCGAAGACTTCCAAATCGTTTCTACACTCATCCTCTTCCACAGAGTATGAAATCGAAAAAATGAAAGATTCTGTCGATAAAAATAGTGGAGAATTTGTATATTTCGGTGTTGAAGAGAGTCTTCAACGTCAGATAAATACAGATATTCATAGTGATACCATACAGCTGCAAATCAATGTTGATGGCATGCAGGTTTTTAATTCAGGTGGTAAGCACTTTTGGCCAATTTTAGGTAGAGTTCACTTCACACCGGAAATATATGAACCATTCCCGATTGCCATTTACTCTGGGGCTTCAAAACCTGCGTGTGTTGACGAATATTTGGCCAAATTCATCGTAGAAATTAATCATTTACAAGAGGATGGTATTACAATCTCAGGCAAACACTTTATGGTATCTTTGAAATGTTTCGTTTGCGACACACCGGCACGTACGTATCTTAAATTTACTAAAGGCCATGGAGGGTATAGTGCATGTGAACGTTGCACTTGTCACGGTACTAGAACCCCGCGTGGAAAGGGTCATACTATGGTGTATTCAGAAACAGATCGTCCAAGACGGACGGATCAATCCTTCCGGGATTTAAAGGATCCTGAACACCACGTTGGAGCTTCGCCACTGTTGAGAATAGAACCACATTTAGATATCGTAAACGTATTTGTATTAGATTCTATGCATTTGCTGGGGGTGTTGAAAAAATTATTAATTGATTTCTGGCTAGGGCCAAAGTCGATAGTAAAAATAGGTAGGAGGGCAAGAGAAGAGCTTTCCCGCAGACTGCTTTTTACGAAGTCGGCCGTACCGTGCGAATTTCAGAGGAAGCCTCGATCGATTTATCATGTGCATAAGTGGAAAGCCACTGAATATCGTTTGGTTTTTGCTGTATTGTGGTCCCATCGTTCTAAAGAGTCTTTTAAGATCCACTCATTTGTACAAGCATTTTTTGCTGCTTCATGCAGCATTTCGAATAATGTGCTCTGACGAATCGGCGTTGAAGAAAATCGGCTTAGCTAAATCATATTTAAACCGATTCGTCCAAGCTTTGCCCTATCTGTATGGCCAAGCAGCAACGGTGATTAATATGCATAATCTTACTCACGTTGCTGACGATGTGCAGAATATGGGGTGTAGCTTATCCAGAATCAGTTGCTTTCCGTTTGAAAATCTACTCGGAAAAATGTCACGAATGATACGAACCCCAAATCTTTTACTGTCGCAAATTTGCCGAAGGTTGCAGGAAAAAAATTCTCTTCAATCACAGAAAGCAACCTTGCCTTTGCCATTAAAGATTTTGAATTCTAAAATTGAAGACGGATGCATAAACGCAACTAAAATTTGTGTGAACGGCTCTATGACGATTACGACAAAAAATCCGAATAATTTAGTTTTAATGGAAGATGGATGCGTTATACAAATTTCGAAAATAGTTGGCCCTCAATCATCAATGAGAGTCGAAGGTTGTATTTGGAAAAAACGTAGACCTGCAGTGTATACTTATCCGTGGCATTCCAAGAATTTCCAAGCTTGGGAACTTGTTACGAAACCTTCAGCTGATTCCACTCAAATATACCAAGTATCTGATATTAAAACGAAACTAGTGAAGATACTTTTTTCCCCGAAACCAGGAGCACGTTCAAGTGTTTACGTCATGCCTCTGCTACATGTCTAAAATATAAAATTATTTTATTATCCAAGAAGTTAACGATAATCAAGTCAGCGGATAAGTATACGAAAGAAAAGAGTTAAGGTCTGCACTCACTACACCGCTGCGAACGGCGGCGAACCGACGCAAACAGTCGCTATTATCAATTTTTTTTCTCAGAAAACATGATTACGACAATATACTTTATTGATGCTTTGAGTGATAGCCACTGTACGTTTTCTTCGGTTCGACGCCGTTCGCAGCGGTGTGGTGCGCGCAGACCTTTATTCTTAAAATTATTCCGAAATAGTCACTTATACAATGCGGCGTATTCACGAGTGTACACGTCAAAGTTGCACACGGCAGGAATTAGCCTCGGGATTCGATAAGATAGAGTAGAACCATGAAGTAAGAGGTACCTCTCACTTCGTGAGTAGAACGCTTTCTGCTAAACGCCAATCGAAGACCGACCAATAGTTAAGCTACGAAATTGCTATGTGAGACGCGCTGCGCGGTGATTGGTTTGCTCGAGTGGTCTGGAATATTCTGGAACCGCGTGTCATTCATCCACCATATTCGCCGACAGTTTTAATTTTCATCGTTTACTTCCGATATATCTATTTCTTGGAAATTTCTAACATTTATTTCGACGTCATAGTTGACAATCTGTAATAATATTATCACACCAAATGAATAAAAATGAATGATAAAAAGAATGATGTGTTTCATAATTCATATTGATTCGACTTGGTCGTCATCTACAGGTGGTTCTTCCGGTACAGTCCCACCAAACGTGGGTGTCAGGGAAGATCTTGAATACAGTAGAGTCTCCGTAATTTGACTACTCTCTAAATTCTCGCTTCCCCTTGATGGTCACGAACGCAAGAGGAGAACGTTCCCTCTCTCCTTGTTCTTTAGAATGGCGGTGCGCGCGCAGCGAATGTGTAGTGTGTGTAGCTCCGCCGCATCTCGCAGAGTAGGAGTACTCCGTAGATTCGCAATTCTGAGAATTTGGCACTTGCCCCAGCTTATGCTTACTGGGGGATAAAGCCAGGAGGAAGAAGAAGAAGAAGAAGAAGAAGCAATTCTGAGAATCCACAGCCCCGAGCCTGAGAATTTACGGAGACTCTACTGTACTTCTCGATGGGAAAAAAATCTGAATTTTTCCTACCTAGGAAAACACAATGTTCAAAAAGTTGGCAAAATTCGTGAAAAATTCATACGTATTTAGAAAAATTGACAAATCATTTTCACCCGAAAAAAAAGTTGGGTCACCAGCCAATTCCTCGTACAGTTTTTATTCCATCAATTTGTTGATAACTTTTTCTAATTATTATTATGCAAAATCAATCTCCCGAGGATCTCCTACATGCTTGTTTTTTTTCAGATTTTTAAAGAAATATGGAAACGTTGAAGAATATATTATTTTGATCTGTTAATAGGTTTGTTTTTTTTAAACAAGACTGTGCAAAAATTTTGGAAAAAGAGGTGTTTCAATAAATGAATTTGATGATTATTAAAGAAATTATTACCACCTATTCTCTCACTGGGTTGAGCAGACCCGAACAAAATTAACTCGGACGCCTCAACTAGCCCCGACTTGGCCCAACTTGGAACAGGTTCGGCGAGCCCGGATGAAATTAACTTGGACGACTGAGTAAGCCCTGACTTGGCCCAACCTTGGCACAGACTAGACAAGCCCAAATAAAATTGTCTTGGATGCCCAAATCAGCCCCGACCTGGCCCGACTTTGGCACAGGTTTGGCAAGCCCAGATAAAACCAACTTGGAAGCCTAAGTTAGCCCCGTCTTGGCCCAACCTTGGCACAGGCTAGGCAAGCCCAAATAAAATTGTCCTGGATGCCCAAATCAGCCCCGACCTGGCCCAACTTTGGCACAGGTTTGGCAGGCCTGGACAATATTAACTTGAACGACTAAGTAAGCCCCGACCTGGCCCAACTCTGGCACAGGTGAGGCAGGCCCGCACAAAATTAACTTGACCGACTAAGTTAGCACCGACTTGGCCCAACTTTGGCACAGGTTTGGCACGCCTGGACAAAATTATCTTGGACGCCCAAATTAGCCCCGACTCGGCCCAAGCTTGGTAGTAGTTAGGAAGCCCTTATTGTGGATGCCCTAATAATCCCTAAAACGGGCCTCTTTTTAAATTGGGACGCCCGAACAGTTTTCTACACGGGCGTAACTCGGTGTAACTTTTTTTAGCACGCGGATTTCACTATCTTCATTTTATTTGAGGTTCCTGGAAGATCCCCAGATCCAAACATAATCGATTTTTGCTGAAGATGGCACTTTGCAATCTTTCGCGAATTGAACAAATGAAATAAACGCGCCGTATCGACGAACAGAGTCCCGTAACTCGGAGTAACTTTTTTTAGCACGCGAACTTCACGATGCTTGTTTTTTTTTGGCGTTCCTGAAAGATCCCCAAATCCAAATATAATCGATTTTTGCTGAAGATGGCACTTTGGAATTTTTCCAGAATTAAACAAATTAAATAAACGCGCCGTATCGACGAACAGAGTCCCGTGACTCGGTGTAACTTTTTTCAGCACGCGGATATCACGATCCGTATTTTTTTGGGGGTTCCTGGAAGATCCCCAGATCCAAACATAATCGATTTTTGCTGTAGATGGCCCTTTGGAATTTTCCAGAAATGAAGAAATTAAATAAACCCGCCTCATCGACGAACAGAGTCCCGTAACTCGGTGTCACTTTTTTCAGCACGCGGATTTCACGATCCTTTTTTTTTCGGGGTTCCTCGAAGATCATCCAATCCGAAGATAATCGATTTCTGCTGAAGATGGCACTTTGGAATCTTTCGCGAATTGAACAAATGAAATAAACGCGCCGTATCGACGAACAGAGTCCCGTAACTCGGTGTAACTTTTTTTAGCACGCGAATTTCTCGATCCTTTTTCTTTCTTTGGCGTTCCTGAAATATCCCCAAATCCAAATATAATCGATTTTTGCTGGAGATGGCACTTTGGAATTTTTCCAGAATTAAACAAACTAAATAAACGCGCCGTTTCGACGAACAGAGTCCCGTAACTCGGTGAAACTTTTTTCAGCACGCGGATTTCACAATCCTCATTTTTTGTGAGGTTCCTGAAAGATGCCCAAATCCAAACATAATCGATTTTTGCTGAAGATGGCACTTTGGAATTTTTCCAGAATTAAACAAATTAAATAAACGCGCCGTATCGACGAACAGAGTCCCGTAACTCGGTGTAACTTTTTTCAGCACGCGGATTCCACGATCCTAATTTTTTTCGGGGTTCCTGGAAGATTCCCAAATCCGGATATAATCGATTTCTGCTGAAGATGGCACTTTGGAATTTTTCGCGAATCAAACAAATGAAATAAACGCGCCGTATCGACGAACAGAGTCCCGTAACTCGGTGTAACTTTTTTTAACACGTGAATTTCACCATACTGATTTTTTTCGGGGTTCCTCGAAGATCTCCAAATCCAAATATACTCGATTTTTGCTGAAGATGGCACTTTGGAATTTTTCCAGAATTAAACAAATTAAATAAACGCGCCGTATCGACGAACAGAGTCCCGTAACTCGGTGTAACTTTTTTCAGCACGCGGATTCCACAATCCTAATTTTTTTCGGGGTTCCTGGAAGATTCCCAAATCCGGATATAATCGATTTCTGCTGAAGATGGCACTTTGGAATTTTTCGCGAATCAAACAAATGAAATAAACGCGCCGTATCGACGAACAGAGTCCCGTAACTCGGTGTAACTTTTTTCAGCACGCTGATTTCACGATCCTTATTTTTTTTGGGGTTCCTGAAAGATCCCCAAATCCAAATGTAATCGATTTTCGCTGAAGATGGCACTTTGGAATTTTTGCGAATCAAACAAATGAAATAAACGCGCCGTATCGACAAACAGAGTCCCGTAACTCGGTGTACCTTTTTTTAGCACGCGGATTTCACGATGCTAATTTTTTTTGAGGTTTCTGGCAGATCCCCAAATCCAAGCATAATCGATTTTTGCTGAAGATGGCCCTTTGAAATTTTTCCAGAAATGAAGAAATTAAATAAACCCGCCTCATCGACGAACAGAGTCCCGTAACTCGGTGTCACTTTTTTCAGCACGCGGATTTCACGATCCTTTTTTTTTTCGGGGTTCCTCGAAGATCATCCAATCCGAATATAATCGATTTCTGCTGAAGATGGCACTTTGGAATCTTTCGCGAATTAAACAAATGAAATAAACGCGCCGTATCGACGAACAGAGTCCCGTAACTCGGTGTAACTTTTTTTAGCACGCGAATTTCACGATCCTTCTTGTTTCTTTGGCGTTCCTGAAAGATCCTCAAATCCAAATATAATCGATTTTTGCTGGAGATGGCACTTTGGAATTTTTCCAGAATTAAACAAATTAAATAAACGCGCCGTATCGACGAACAGAGTCCCGTAACTCGGTGTAACTTTTTTCAGCACGCGGATTTCACAATCCTCATTTTTTGTGAGGTTCCTGAAAGATGCCCAAATCCAAACATAATCGATTTTTGCTGAAGATGGCACTTTGGAATTTTTCGCGAATCAAACAAATGAAATAAACGCGTCGTATCGACGAACAGAGTCCCGTAACTCGGTGTAACTTTTTTTAGCACGCGAATTTCACGATCCTTATTTTTTTGGGGATTTCTGGAAGATTCCCAAATCCAAATATAATCGATTTCTGCTGGAGATGGCACTTTGGAATTTTTCGCGAATCAAACAAATGAAAGAAACCTGTCGTATCGACGAACAGAGTCCCGTAACTCGGTGTAACTTTTTTTAGCACGCGAATTTCACGATCCTTATTTTTTTTGGGATTCCTGGAAGATCCCCAAATCCAAATATAATCGATTTTTTCTGAAGATGGCACTTTCGAATTTTTTCAGAACTAAACAAATTATATAAACGCGCCGTATCGACGAACAGAGTCCCGTAACTCGGTGTAACTTTTTTTAGCACGCGAATTTCACGATCCTTATTTTTTTTGGGATTCCTGGAAGATCCCCGAATCCAAATATACTCGATTTTTGCTGAAGATGGCACTTTGGAATTTTTCCAGAATTAAACAAATTAAATAAACGCGCCGTATCGACGAACAGAGTCCCGTAACTCAGTGTAACTTTTTTCAGCACGCGGATTCCACGATCCTCATTTTTCCGGGGTTCCTGGAAGATTCCCAAATCCGGATATAATCGATTTCTGCTGAAGATGGCACTTTAGAATTTTTCGCGAATCAAACAATAGTATATTGTGTAACAAGGGATGAAACAGTGTGAATGCAGGCCAGGGTGAAGTTGTCAGCCCGAAGCCGAAGGCGAGGGCTGACATCACCCGTGCCTGCATTCATGTTTCATCCCGTGTCACACACTATGTTTTTCATAACATCTGCAAAAAACTTCAGGTTTCAAATTGCTTCCCTCCCATGGGAAGAAAGCAACTGCAAGGGACGAAAGCAGTTGCTTTCTTCCCATGGGACGAAAGCAACGCTGCTTTCAGACCGCTAATACATTGAAATCGCGATTGAAGCATACGTCACAGCTTTTCGCGGCATTCGCATGAAATTAGCTTGTTTCGACTCGCTAAACAGGCACTGAAAGCTGACGTTTCAGAGCAGATGTTATGAAAATGAAATAAACGCGCCGTATCGACGAACAGAGTCCCGTAACTCGGTGTAACTTTTTTTAACACGTGAATTTCACCATACTGATTTTTTTCGGGGTTCCTCGAAGATTTTCCAATACAAATATAATCGATTTCTGCTGAAGATGGCATTTTGGAATTTTTCGCGAATCAAACAAATGAAATAACCGCGCCGTATCGACGAACAGAGTCCCGTAACTCGGTGTAACTTTTTTTAACACCTGAATTTCACCATACTGATTTTTTTCGGAGTTCCTCGAAGATTTTCCAATCCAAATATAATCGATTTCTGCTGAAGATGGCATTTTGGAATTTTTCGCGAATCAAACAAATGAAATAACCGCGCCGTATCGACGAACAGAGTCCCGTAACTCGGTGTAACTTTTTTCAGCACGCGGATTCCACGATACTTATTTTTTTTTGGGGTTTCTGGAAGATCCCCAGATCCAAACATAATCGATTTTTGCTGAACATGGCCCTTTGGAATTTTTCCAGAAATGAAGAAATTAAATAAACCCGCCTCATCGACGAACAGAGTCCCGTAACTCGGTGTCACTTTTTTCAGCACGCGGATTTCACGATCCTTTTTTTTTTCGGGGTTCCTTGAAGATCATCCAATCCGAACATAATCGATTTCTGCTGAAGATGGCACTTTGGAATCTTTCGCGAATTAAACAAATGAAATAAACGCGCCGTATCGACGAACAGAGTCCCGTAACTCGGTGTAACTTTTTTTAGCACGCGAATTTCACGATCCTTTTTTTTTCTTTGGCGTTCCTGAAAGATCCCCAAATCCAAATATAATCGATTTTTGCTGTAGATGGCATTTTGGAATTTTTCCAGAATTAAACAAACTAAATAAACGCGCCGTTTCGACGAACAGAGTTCCGTCACTCGGACCAAAAATGTTTTTTTTTTGTCTACAAGCTGTGATTCTTCACTCCTGTGGATGGTTTTCAACGTCCACCCTAGTACTCATACTAAAAAGTTGTCGCAAGTTGATTTTGAATTGAAATTACACATTATATCCGCTCATCAGTTACACTAGCAGCTGAAAATAATCATTTATTCCTGGAGACGACCCTCACAGATTCAACTAAATTCCAAAAAGTCCTCCAGCTGAGTGAATGCAACACCACGGTAACATTCAACTGCGCTTAATCTCTCAATTTAAGTAAGTGTGAAACGTACGCACATTATATGTAACAGGTATACCTATAGGGGAGGGCGAGGCAAAGAGGGCAGCTCGGCAAAAACAAAAAATTCTTGTAAAATTTTCGCCTTTTGTTTCAATAAAAACTGTTGCCCGAAGATTTTTTTTTTCGTATTCAATGTCGAAAATTTGGCCGAGGTACCCTCTTTGCCCCACTCACCCCTATAACTGTCCCGAATTTAACAAGTGACCCGCATACATAAACATTCACTGTATGTATATGTTTGTATGAATCGGCTAAGCCAAGATCTCTATCGTCATTCGTTCCAGGCTGCCACGCCGAAGTGTTGTTGTTCAAGTTTTACCTCATAAATGTGAATCAAACTGTGAAGTGTGCTTCCCTATTTTTCACAACGACGGATTGAAGATTTATCAGGTCAGTGAAAAAGTTATTGAATCAAAATTGAAGAATACTTACGTGCAGTACAAAGTCAACTTCGTGCAAATGCGTATAACAATCACAAACATCACAATCAAAACCATGAGTCAGGCTGGATTTTGGGATGATGACAGTTCAAGAGTAAGATAATAAAGCGGGTAACAGTAAAGGATGCGATCAACATGAACAATATGACTTGGGTGGGGGAAGAGGGTAGAGAGAGGCAGCAAGAGTTACGATTATTCGTATTCACTTGGATTACTGCTCTGAAAAAAAAGTTTAAGTCCTACAGCGATATATTTCGGTACTATAGCGATACTCGTATATGGGCAAATCCAAATAGAACTTAAAAAAGCGTGTCCCTTGGCCTTTTGAGGCACTCAAATTATAAAATATGACAAACTATTGCTATCAACAGACTCTTTATAATATCCTATACTAGAGGCATATAACGCATGGCCCGGAATCAAGAAATTATACAAGTTATTTCACCAAAAGTCACTAAAATGTCCTTACCGTCCCTGTCCCTGGCGGACGATGAGGACATTTTTCTTGCAACCCTTAACCCTTGGAACGATTATCTATTGAGAACAAAGTGTGCCGTTGTAAGAAAATTCCGGCACAGTATTAGGAAGAATTGTTCTCACAGAAATTTGCACAAAAAATGTCCTTACCGTCCGCCAGGGATAAGGACGGTAAGGACATTTCAGTGACTTTTGGTGAAATAACTTGTCTAATTTCTTGATTCCGGGCCATGCGTTATATGCCTCTAGTGCAGGACATTATGAAGAGTCTGTTGATAGCAATAGCTTGTCATATTTTATAATTTGAGTCCCTCAAAAGACCAAGGGACACGCTTTTTTCAACTTCTATTTGGATTTGCTCATATATGCTATACACTAAAACGACGTTTTAGTCCTATGACTTCATGTTTCGCTACCACAACGATAGTGGTATACGCTATACACTAAATATGAGGTTCAAAAAAGTAAAAGGTTATGACAGAAGACATTATAAATGTCATGATTCATTTTTATAAAAGAAATTTCTTTGTATATTTTTATAAATTAAGAATTCAATTTTGAATTTTTCAACTGTTTTTTAACTCATCATAGGTTATGAGTGCTATTTTCACTTGTCATCAAACAACGTAAACATATGAGTAGAAGGAGATACGTGGGAACTTTTTTACTATACTCACTTGTGGCTTGCTATAGTATCGTACGGAAAATATAAGTCCTACAGCGATACTGAGTATGCGTATAGGACTTATACTTTTTTTTCAGTGTGATAATTGCTGTAATCATGTCAACGACATACAAATAAGCCCTACAAGATGGTTCAGTAAATTTATTCTCGGTCACGTTTGTTGAGCAATAGTGATTACAGTTGTGCCTCATCAGACCGTACAGTGGGTAGTGAGAAAAGTTTCACGAAAATAATGGTAGCTCTGCCTCTTTATGATCCGTAACATTTATGATAATATGTATATTTATGATACGATATATATATATATATATATATTGTAACTTTTCACAGGTTTGCGATATAGAAGATATCACAAACCGTGCCGTTAGTGTGAGTTCTATTGCTCGGTTAATGTTTTTCGGGACCACTCTTAACAATTAGACTACTGACGCTAATCTTACGGACCTCAAACGCACTGCGTTATCAGCCGTCTCCCTGACGAATAGGTACACGCAGACGTGCAACTACCGTCTTCTTCCCAGTTAGTAAACAAACCTACGCTCAGAACTGTGCCTGCAAGTGCAGACAAAGCCTGTCTCAGACTTGGACAAGGTTATACCTTGCCAAAGCTGTCTCTATGCTATAGTTAGTAAGTTGAATTTACAAGACCTGGAAATTGGCGAAGAAAGGAGGCTGCGACAAATTATGCTTTTTCTTAATCAAACAAAAATATCATTTATTTAATAAACTTAAACTAAGGTTGCAACCAACTAAAATTATATTTACAAAGTTGCTTTTGCTCTCTCGATTTGAAATATTGTTTCTAGAAGTTTGCACAATAATAAGTTTTCTATTCTGTGACTTTTATATGATTTCTAATTTTCTATAATAATGATTTTCTGATTTTAATACGAAGCTAAAGGTATATTGCTGTTATAGCCAATATCCAAACGAAATAAAGATTTGAATCTAGTGATCACTCGAGCTCTTTGCTACGAGTGTCAGACAACAAAGTATGAGAAGTGATATTACAGTGAGTCAATCAGGCGATCAGCCGTGTATTGCTGCTCTGCTTTCCGTTGTCGCGACTTATATACAATTCGTGACGTCACGCCGAAGACGCTTGTTCTCGAACGTTCTAGAATATATTTTAGTTCGCAACGGTTGACGTTTGAAATGCTAACGGTCAGGCCTAGGTCGCCTGATACGTTACAATATATATTGTAACTTACTGCACCAATATCTCAGCTGAAGGCTGGAGATATGGTGCTAGTCCGCGTGAGTGTCTTTGTCACGGGTGATGTCTTTGGAGCTCCTCCTGAGGGAAAAGTGAAAAACCTCTAAATACCCAAATGATAGACTCGGATTAGGTTTCCCTAAACAGAGCTGTGAATAGCAGAGCTGGATATATCACGCAAGCCAAGCCTGGCAAGTAGTTCGAAAACACTCTCAGATCAAGCACGCGGATACGGGTTTGTTAGACCAGTACCGCCAACCTGAGAGCAAACTCAGAACTACAAATCGACAGAGCTGGGCAAGCCACACACACCAAGCCTACCTTGAAGCGAATGATGATGATGATTTATGAAGGCTGAAATGTGGTAACAAGATAATAGAAAGAAAGGAAAATGAAAGAAAAGGATGCAGTTTAACAAGGGTAAATTTAATGTTAATCATCTAGAGTGCATAGCATAGAAAAAACATAGAGTAGCGTGTTTTGCATAGCATTAAAAGAAAAATCATAAAGAAATAAAATAAAGCATCAACTAAAGAATTAATAAGCCGAAATTAAAGTTAAACTAAATCTAAATTTCTAAGTTGAGTCAATGTTCCGATCAGTTTTTTATTAGTAATTAAATTTGTTAATGAGATAATCCGGTAATTCGTGATGTTTCAAATCGCGAATTTATTAAATTGCGCCGTTAATTAATCTAAGGCGACTTTTACGCTTGCCGTCTAATTTTTTGAGTTTATCCAAAATTAGCAAAACTATTTGTGAGCAATGTGAGATTAATTAGACTTATATTTCATATCAAAAATTGTGATTCTAAGTACTTCAGTTTTAGCAAGTCTCGAATACAATTTAAGAGCAAGAGCGGTCACGCACTATTTTAGCTACGTGCCTAATTGATTTGATTAAACGATGTGACTCGACGGGCGCTTTGCCACACAATCGGTAGCGGTTGTTCCGGTACCCCCTTTTTATAGCGGAATCCGCGACACCCGCGGATTTGCGGTGCGGTTGCACGGAACTCGCGATATGCACGGAATTTTGGCTCACTCACGGTCGCTCCTGCGCGTCGCGGATGCGCGATGGACACTGTCCGGCTGGACTGGCTAGGCGCCGGCCGTGCCAGCAGAGCCGGAACGTTACAATATATACCGTTTTCTCTATCAATCACATGGTTGCATGCTCAATGAGCTAAAAATATTCACAAGATACAATACATACACCTATACATGCACATGCTTATTTGATAGAACACACATAAACATGAACATTCATCGATAGAAATATTTTTTTCTAGCGTCAACTCATTATTCCGCACCTATGAGGATTTTCAAACTTGCACAATACGCCCAAGTTGTGTCAAATCCTGCGGGTGGATCGGAGCTACGTGCGATTTTCTTTGATTGGACAGATTTATCGAAGCTAACGGGTGTTTCTAAGATGACCTGTCTCATTTTAAACCGCTCGGTTTGTGGGCGGTGTTCTCGGTGTTTCAGCAGCCATCTTGCTATTCCTCTCCTTGCGGCGTTCATGTCATCTTCCGTAAAAGGATAGAATGAACTCACGCACAACGTGTAAACACACGAGCATAAATGAACTCCGCAATTGCCGGACGAATCATTGGGGTTTTTGGTCTCAGAATATTGCATGGGAACATCTGATGGCATGCAAAGGATCCAGTTACCCCAACGCGTAAATTTCTGCGAACGAGCTGCGCGATAAGATTCTACAAAGTTACAGAATCCATTAATCAAATTATTAGGTGGAGTTCCGTGCATAGAATCGATGTACAGAAGCACATTGTGAGGAAATACTATGATGAGCAGGGTCCAGTGATTTCCTAAATGTACCGGCCACAACCAGACATCATACGACCAGATATTTTTCATTTCCGCTCAGCGTTGAAAACCGATGCTCAAAGAACCTCCCATTAGTTTTTCAGTAAAGAATGACTCGAACGCTAGTACTTTTATACCATTACTGTTTGACGAGGCTGAATCTAGCGGCCGGAGCTAGCGGCCGCTAGGCCGTTTGTGAGCGATTACCAATATTTCATAATTCTCCAAACGTCGTCTCCCGGGATTTTGATTTTTCTCTCAGTTCGAATGTTAGTCGTGCGTTGAATACGAAATTTCAATTCGATATTCGCTTGCAATAACTTCGTGGCTTTCAACAGCCGCTAGCTCCGGCCGCTAAATTCAGCCTCATTACTGTTTGCATAACCTTGTGCTAGTACACAAAAACCATTCACAATATTATCGTCCAACCATTCACGTGGCAACAACGTTCGCAAACAATGTTCGTCAAAAATGATACCAGCAGCATTCGTTTTTGCTGGATTGAGTGGAAAATCTCGCGGGTAGTTCAGGGAAGATGAAAAAAAAGTCTTCTCGGCAAAATCATCAATTGTTGAGAACGGTTCACGTAAATAAATATCAGCTATCATGTTTTCTTGCGAATAGTTCGGTAATTCTGGTGACAAATTTGAGGAGGCCGTTAACACCAATGGTTTTACTTCAGCGACATCACAAGAATCGGAAATGGACACATTCTCGGCGATCTCGGTATCTCGCACATAATCGTTATCGTTCAAATCTATGATATTCGATACATTTATCACAGGTTTTTTATTGCCATCTGATTTTACATTATTACCGTCTTTACGGCTTCTTAAGTATTTGGGACATTTGAAATATGTTTGGAATTTTCTTTTCCACATCCATATTTTTTCTGCCAGTTCTGGATCGTTTTTATTTCTACACGTTTGCCTTTCAGATTTCAGGGAAAATTTTCTTTCGCAAAGTCGCGCTCGCAAGAATGTTTCCATTTTTCGAATGAACCTCGGTGCCGAAATATCAGAGATCTTAGCGAATACGTCTTTCTTCACGATCTCAAACCAATTCTCTACACTCGCGTTGCTTTCGCGCAATACGCCGAATTCTTTTGATACGATCGCAGACCACAGCGAGAAAAATTGCAATATGTGATCCAATAAATAGAAAACAAATTCAGGGCAGTAATAATTGTTCACGATAATTGTTGAATTCCCGAATTTTGCTATCGCGTCATCGTAAATGCTCTTGAAAAATACGTAAAACGGTGAGCCGTGGCGCAGCAGATTCGTTGTATTCACTTCATCTGCAGATTCTGTATCCGAGTCCTGTGATGTTAGAAATTCTGTAGTAAAATCATTATCACTGTCAACTTTCTCAGTATTTCGGAGTTCGTTGACAATGCTGTCGAAATTACTGCATTTCTCTTTACACCCGAATACTAACACAGCCAAGCCAAAAACAGTTTCCGCAGAGAGCATTTTATCGCAGTGAATCAGCTTTGTTATTAATGCAGCGCATAGACTGCGTTGTTCAGGATGCCGAAAGAGAGTCTTCACCTTCCTTATAACCGTACGTGATACATGCGTTGAGCAGATATGTACGTGGGTTATATCGGGAAGAGTGATTGATTCGTCGTTGACCGTGGAATGAATTATTTTCAAGTATTGCGCTAAAGACATATTATCATTGAATGCTTTAAGCACAGATTGGATTAGGGTCAAACTGAAATCGGTCTCGACTTTATTAATAATCGTACGGCGGCTGGACATTTGCTTTAGTGTATGATTGAAAACGGTTTAAAAGAAGGAGATGTAAGGATTATTGTGAACACTGGATATGAATTCAGCTATCGGAAGTGGTGCACCATCTTCATTACCAGATACAATCATAGCATAATAATAAATCACCTTCGATACACCAGGGGGGCGGGCGACTATGGAACCTGTGGCATCAAGATTGCAAAATACTGGCTTGGCTAGTGACAAAAGATATAGAATTTGTGACTCAGTATATAAAATAATGTAGAATGGCTCCAGGCCATGCGCCTGTATATAACCAGTACAATGTTTTCCCGGCCATGACTCTTCAAACTGTCGCGTCAATTTTATCAAAAATTGCGTTATGTCTTTGTCCAAGTCGGATTTCGTGTTGTTTTCACTAGACATCTTTTGCAACAACATCAAACTCGGTGCATCATTTCTGTTGCCCGCAACCAAGACGTCTCCGGGAACATCTTGCAACATACTGAGTTTCAGACAACTAGGCACTTTGCTCTCTAGCTCTCTTTTTAACGCAAGTCTTTGGTCACCTCTGATGAATCGTCGATGAATTTCGCCGCTGTCATGACAAATCGCCTTATTTCGGTATATGTGAACGAGTATATCACGGAATGGATGGTGGATAGGTGTCGTGACCTCAAATCTAAACGAAGTGCAAGATGTATTTTTACCATTTGTATTTATGCCATTGAAACGACAACACGCAATGGGGGTAGTGCACTTTGAAGTGTTCATTGAATTTATCAGTCCAGCCCGGTTTTAAACGTATTTCACCCGCCGCCGAGAAACGCTCCCAAAATTCGCATGGAATAGCTATTTCACCATCTTTAATTGGAAAATCGAGCTTATCAACCACGGTAGGAAAACAAATTATTTCTTGCTTCACACAGACATCAAGTGCAGAATCATTCCTCACGTCAGTCACTGATTCCGTGTGAAGCAAGTTATTGTTATTCTCCAAATAATCGCGGTCGTCCGATTGTGATGAGGCTGAATTTAGCGGCCGGAGCTAGCGGCTGTTGAAAGCCACGAAATTATTGCAAGCGAATATCGAATTGAAATTTCGTATTCAACGCACGACTAACATTCGAACTGAGAGAAAAATCAAAATCCCGGGAGACGACCTTTGGAGAATTATGAAATATTGGTAATCGCTCACAAACGGCCTAGCGGCCGCTAGCTCCGGCCGCTAGATTCAGCCTCGTCGATTGTGGGGTACTTTGTTCCCGTTTAGGAATGCGGATATCAAATGTGGAATCATTTCAATCATCGATTTTTCGATTTGGGAAAATCTCCACCAAAATCTGCGCTAGTTTTTGCGGTGTGATAAACATGTTGCATGTACTATATTTCTTTCATTTATGTTTAAAGTTATGTTTCATATTTATGTTGTGTTCAGTTCAGTTATCTATACCTAGTTTAATCTTAAGTTATTCTTATACATATAAAATTATTTTAATAGCATTTTAAAAAGTACAGCGGTTGAAAAACGTATAATTTTGTGAGAAGGTGTTATTTTATATGCTATATTTCTGCCGTGTTCTGATTTGTTAATGCGTGTCCGTAAGTATTTGTAGAACAAGCAAAACACCTTCAGCATGCGGGTTCATAGAAACAGCGATGTCAAGCAGTTAGGAAGCATAAAAATCGGTGAAATGCTTCTATAATTTTGAAGTAGTCCAAGAAATTTCATGCTTTTCCTGCTATGGAATTTGTATATTTCTTCGATAAACCTAGAAGAAGGGGTGAATGACTAACACATATTGTAAAGCGATGCAGTAGAGAGGAAAAATTTAGCAAATATGTAGTATTTATTCAAATTTAAAGTGAAACAATAAAGTTTATTCGATTCAGAAATTTGATGTACTTGATTCCTGCTCGCGGTTCCTTTCCGACAATTTCCCGCTTCTCCCAACCGAAATAGAAAATTGGATGAAAAAATTGGAATAGGTAGTCTGAAGTGAATACGACGAGTTTGAGAAGCGATGTGACTACCAAATTCGAAATTGGTTGCACACATCCCTTTTTGACTTTTCTTTCAATTGGTGATGTTGAGGGTGAATGTGAGAAAAATTCTTCTAAGTCATGAAATTCGATATATGGGGCATTCCACGCCAACTCGACCGGTGTTGAACCCCGACCATCTCGAAAATATTGCAGGTTTAGTACCAACATTTTTAAAAAATAGAAAAACAAAATCGTTTCACACTTTCGAATACAGGAGGCTATTCTATGTCATGCACTGGATTTAAAAAAAAAAAATTCAGATTTTTGAAACTGGGTTTCCTCAATTAACTTCAAAAATTGATAGAAAAAACGCAGGCTCCATAAAAAAATTTGAAAAAACTTGGGTACGCTTTTCACCGAGTAGAATGATAGAAAAAAATCTGGAGTAGTTTAGAAATGGTCGGGGTTTAACACCGGTCGAGTTGGCGTGGGAATGCCCCATATGCATGAAAATTCTCATTTATGGTCATTTGCATAATAATAATATAATAATAATCGAACCAAGTTGAACGAGCGACAAACTGAGTTATGCTCTTTATTTTTTGTTCTATAGGTACATATGAGTCATTCCACGTCAAGCGGGACACCTTTTGGACCGCATGTGCTTGAAAATTGTCGTAATTTTTTTTACATGTTCTCTGGGTAAAATTAATGTATGAAACATTGTTTTTTTCTACTCGAAGGGCTTAGAAACTACAAGGGGTTGAATTTTCGAATGCCCGCTTCGAATATCCTGAAAAAAATACGAGCGTGTTCCTTGATTCATTCTTTGCAAAATCTGCGATTTTTTATTTTTTTTATTAATTTTATTTATTAACTCAGAGAAAATTTACAATTATTTATCAAATTATACCTAGTTAATTACGACTAAGACATATTTAATAAAAAAAATTATTAAAAAAAAAAAAAGTTAAATTTATATCCAATAAAATTATTTATATTTCAGGACAGATTACGTTTTTGGGTCTCAAAATGTTGACTGTATAGAATTACTGAGCTTATTGAGAATATCCTGATAAATATGAACTTGATGAACAAATTGAAACAGACCTTTTTTGTAGAGAATTTAATTTCCTACAAAAATGTCCTAAAACTACAATTTTATCAAAAAATGAACTTAGATCGGCTGTCGGCACGTGTTTTTTTGATTAAAAAAAAAAAAAAAAGTGCCAGCATGTTTTTAGACGAAACGGAAACTTTTTAGGGGGCGTCTGATGAAATTTAATTTTTAACGACCACCCTAAGGTACACACTTGATTAAAATGTTGAAAATAACCGGCAATTATAACGTACTTTTGGATTGCATCAAATGGAATACGTCACCGTATTGTTCGATCAATTACGTACTAAATTATTCAACTCAAAATTACTCAATCATAAAGTACGAGAACTACGTGAGCGGTGAAGTCCAAATATTCTGTAATATTTCTGAATTATGGTTAACAATATTAGTAATCTGCTGTAGAAAAACTGATTGTGAGTCTATGAAATATTTATTACAATACCAGTAATTCGAAAAACAATATTTTGAAGGTGTATGTCCCCCTTTAATATTTTATTTGAATCTGGTAGTTTATGATCAAGTAATTTTTAATTCTTTAATTCAGTACGTAATTGATCGGATGATATGGTGAGGAATTCCATTGAATGGAATCGAAGTGTACGTTGTACCTATAATCACCAAGATTTCAGTCAAATATGTATACCTCTATATTGAGGGGGTTCATTTTGAACTTGTATTTTTTTTTCGTCTCCCGCCTGATAATTCGGTGCCAAATTCAGAAAAAAAATTCTCCCTAAATCGCAGAGCGTAAAAAAAAAATATTTAGAGGCCGCTACCGGCAGCGAGTTTTTTCAAATTAGCATGGTATTTTATCGTTCTTATTAAATTTTTTTTTTTTCAATTTTTTTTTTTGCTTATAAGTCAATCATGAATGTTGAATCGAAAATGATTGTTGTTGTTTTTATTCCCCGGTAGCAACCTCTGAAAATTTTTTTTCATGCTTGCGATTTAATGATAATTTTTTTTCCGGATTTGGCACCAAGTTTTCAGGTGGGAGATAAAAAAAAAACATAACTCTGAAATGAACCACCCTACTCTATATTTATATTTTCGTAGTTTCAAATCGAGTAGCCAGTATGAAATGAAAAAAATAATTCCATCAATTAATAGATTTGATGAATGTAAACGTATAATATGTCTTTCTACATTATTTGCATGTGAACCGAACAAGTATCGGGTCCAGAACTCCCGCGTACACGGCCGCGCGATACGTCTCGCGCGGATCAATCGCTTTTTAGATTTAGTTTGCATCTGAGTTCCATTTTTAAATTCACAGATTTTGTAGAAAATGAATCAAGGAACACGCTCGTATTTTTTTCGGAATATTCGGAGGGAGCATTCATCTCGAGAATCGCGATTGAATAATACAATTGTTCATAACAAATAAAAAATTGTTTATGCTATTGATTCAAAATTAATAACACAAAAGTACAATTCAAGAGATATCAAATGAGTTTTTGCTGACGTCTCTACGACTAAGGGAACCGGAGATATGAACGTTCAAAGGAGAGCGCGATTCCGATTTCTGGTGTTTTTTTTTTTCGAAAATTCAACACCTTGTAGTTTCTAAGCCCTTCGAGTAGAAAAAAAAAATGTTCCATGAATTTATTTTATCCAAAGAATATATAAAAATAGATCAGAAACATCGACAAATATTTTTGGCCAAATCTGTCCCGCTTGACGTGGATGACTCATATGTGAAATTCGCTATGAGTTTTTAACATAACATTGTTATAAGAATGTATAAAATTGAATAAATTGAAGGAACTTCGGCTCTACCTAAGGTTTAGAGGCAGACATTCAGCTTGTGGGGTAACAGTGATTTGAACAAATTACACAAATTCATCATTTACTTTTACTCTTGACCTCTGCGAATTTGATTGGTTTGACGGACAGCATTTTTTTTCACTTTCACCCTGAAAATCACTTATTTTAATAAAAACCAACGGACAGTGCAAAATTATTGTGCCGAGTACGTTTTGAAATAACACGAAGACGGTAAAATTCAGCAAGACAATGATGTAATTATAATAGTAACGACACATTCGATGCTGAAAATGCAAATACGTGCTGGTTTTTCACCGAAAACTAGTTTCATATGTAATAATTTACCATGCATTTACCTGAAGGATGTGACAGTCTTTACATGCAGAAGAATCGTAATATTTAATTTACACAATTTCAGCATATATAGTTCTTTTCTTTAGGCCATATAAAGATGAGGTTTCGATCACTGGCTCTTGTGCTAGTTCTCTTGAACACTGTAGGTGAGTAAGCTTGACAGAGCAATGCAACAAGCAAGAACTATCCAAATAGCCTGAGCGGCATTTGTTTGAAGGAGGCGCTTCGCGGTTCCTTTGAAGGTAGTGGTCTTGCGGAACCATCAGCCAAAAGTTTAGAGGGCGCGTGATGGTATAGTTACTCGGCCATTCGCCGGGTTGTACTCAAAAACTTTTGATTGTTATTATTCATTGATTATTAGTATTTTCATTATCATTATTATTATTATTATTATAATTATTATTTTATTAATCATTTTCATAATTTTGAAGCTTCTATTCCTTGTTTGAAACGGTAAAAACAGATCTTGTTCATTTGAATATGTGGAAAGGATTATTTTACAATCGGGCTAAGTTCTTTTAAAATCTATCTAGTGTTTTTTTTTTATAGCAGGGAGTCCGCTCTCGGCCATAAGAGCGCAAATGGAATAGCGATTTTTTGATAGGTAATATCTTGACTTCTGGACGGTACAGCGCCTCCAAATTGAGTCAATGTGTTGAGGAGCACTCCAGAGATCATCGATGAAACTTCAAATGAAAATCGATCTCTAAAAATGTTCACGAGACTACTACCAGCGGAAGCATAGGACCGGACATTTTCTTGCCAATAAGCGGCCGCGCTTAGCGAGTTAGTTCTGAATACAATTAATGATTTAGCTTACAGTTATATAATTCACAGCCCGATAATTGAATTCGATAATAAAGATGTATAATATATTATGTATATTGTAAACATATAAAACAATATAAAAAATTGAATCATATGTCGCTTTTCATCTGAATTTTCGTTTCAAAAACAAGCTTCAGTTTTCCCGTTCAGGTGAACACATTACGTGTCACCAGGGTGTGATGTTCAAATGAAAAAAAAATAATTCTGACCGCAAACGACAATTATTTATGGAGAAATTCGGATCTTTTGTTTGAAATTATTAAAAATAGCGATGAAAAAATTCAATTTTTCAACAAAACTTATTACTTGAGCTAACAAGTAGCCACAGGTAGTGATTTTTTTTTCTTTCCTTCGGCGTATTTCCTTCAAGAGATGAAGCCTGAACAGGTAATGATTCCACTTTCGTCTGAATGGCAAAGTTTGAGCTCGGTGATGCACGAGCTCACGTTCTCATTGAAGTAGAGGCTTGAAGTTTGGGATGCATTTGCGCGTTTATTCAATTTGTTTAATTCTGGAAAAATTCCAAGGTGCCATCTTCAGCAAAAATCGATTATATTTGGATTGGGGGATCTTCAAGGAACCCCAAAAAAAATAAGGATCGTGAAATCCGCGTGCTAAAAAAAGTTACACCGAGTTACGGGACTCTGTTCGTCGATACGGCGCGTTTATTTAACTTGTTTAATTCTGGAAAAATTCCAAAGTGCCATCTTCAGCGAAAATCGATTATATTTGGATTTGAGAATCTTCCAGGAACCCCAAAAGAAATACGGATCGTGAAATCCGCGTGCTAAAAAAAGTTACACCGAGTTACGGGACTCTGTTCGTCGATACGACGCGTTTATTTAATTTATTTAATTCTGGAAAAATTCCAAAGTGCCATCTTCGGCGAAAATCGATGATATTGAGATCGCGGGATCTTCGAGGAACCTCAAAAAAAATTAGGATCGTGAAATCCACGTCCTAAAAAAAGTTACACCGAGTTACGGGACTCTGTTCGTCGATACGGCGCGTTTATTTAATTTGCTTGATTCTGGAAAAATTCCAAAGTGCCATCTTCAGCGAAAATTGATTATATTTGGATTCGGGGATTTTCCAGGAACCCCAGAAAAAATAAGAATCGTGAAATCCGCTTGCTAAAAAAAGTTACACCGAGTTACGGGACTCTGTTCGTCGATACGGCGCGTTTATTTAATTTGTTTAATTCTGGAAAAATTCCAAAGTGCCATCTCCAGCAAAAATCGATTAAATTTGGATTGGGGGATCTTCGAGGAACCTCAAAAAAAAATAAGGATCGTGAAATCCGCGTGCTATAAAAAGTTACACCGAGTTACGGGACTCTGTTCGTCGATACGGCGCGTTTATTTAATTTGCTCAATTCTGGAAAAATTCCAAAGTGCCATCTTCAGCGAAAATCGATTATATTTGGATTCGGGGATCTTCCAGGAACCCCAAAAAAAATAAGGATTGTGAAATCCGCGTGCTAAAAAAAGTTACACCGAGTTACGGGACTCTGTTCGTCGATACGACGCGTTTATTTGATTTGTTTAATTCTGGAAAAATTCCAAAGTGCCATCTTCAGCGAAAATCGATGTTATTTGGATCGCGGGATCTTCGAGGAACCCCCAAAAAAATAAGGATCGTGAAACCCACGTCCTAAAAAAAGTTACACCGAGTTACGGGTCTCTCTTCGTTGATACGGCGCGTTTATTTAATTTGTTTAATTCTGGAAAAATTCCAAAGTGCCATTTTCAGCAAAAATCGATTATAATGAATCTTCTTTTTTCGACCTCCTCAGTAATATATGTAGTAAATATTATTAGGTTCCATAGGTCAGTGAACATACATCGTTGACGTTTCGACCCGGAAGAGGGCCCTCTGCAGAACTATAATTTTTTTTATTTAATCAAATCAATAAAATTAGAATCGGATAATATATAAATTTTGAAACAAATGGACTAAAAAACTACCTACAACTTATTCTAGTCGAACATCTCAATTTCCATGGAAAAAATAATAAGTAAAGCCGTCGTAAACCTCAAGATCTATAATCAGTAAATTTCTAGGTTAGGAACTGAATAGAGATGTTACACACAAAAGCACAACTGCAAGTTCTAAACTTACAACAAAAATTCAGGCGTCGCTAATTAACGTTTATCGGGTTTTTTTGGAGCCATAATCATGGTCGATTAGGAAAGTGGAAATTAGAATTAACTCATTCAAAAGTTGGAGTTAACAGATTCGGTGCGAACGATGGATCAACCTACGTTCATAGCAGACTCAAGACACATAGGGGGGAGGATATGGCTAGCCAGAGCTAATTCGGTATAGGGAAACAAACAGCCCAAGATGGACGCAACAATAAGAATGTGAATAGAAAAGGCAGTAATTATGACTGAATGATCTACTCTGGACAGGAATTCATCCACAATTGGAATTCCAAATATAAGAATCTTTGAATTCCAATACAATTTACAATAGACTATAATAAGTGGCACTGAGGTTGTCAACGTCAGTTCGTAAATTAACACTGGTATTATCTCTAACTATGTGACACATTTCGTGAATTAGTCTTTTTCGAACATTCTTTTCCTTAGTTAGAACTTTCGTTTCCTCAAATTTGAACTGATGGTCCAGATCGACCTTATGTTCAGTAAGTGCTGTGTGTTCGTTGGGATTTCGAAGAACATTTTTATCATGTTCTGAGATCCTAGTCTTGAGCCATCTACCTGTTTGTCCAATATATGAAGCGCCGCAACCACTACACAGAATTCTACAGACTACATTCGAGGGGTACCCCTCAATGTCCCGAACGGTAAGAGTCTTGGACGCCGTAAAGTCCCGAAAATTCATTGTCCCGACCGCTCGTTGTCCCGAACGCGAATAATCACGACCGCTCGTTGTTCCGAACGAGAGAAGTCACGTCCGCTCTTTGTCCCGAACGAGAGAAGTCACGGCCGCTCTTTTTCCCAAATGCGAATTGTCACGCCTGTTCTCTTGTCCCGAACGGGAATTGTCACTAATCGGTATTTTCGCGAGTGCCGGCAACGCGCGTGAACTCGACTGTATATCATAACGTTATAGAAGGAATTCACTGAATCATTTGGAAAATCCAATTGGCTCAACTCTCGATATTTCAGATCACGGGTGCGTGATCGATTTTGAAAATGAAATTTCACTAAAAAATTTTTTTTTTTTTTTTTTTATTTTTTCTTCAAATAGTTTGGAAAAATCTAAATCATACATTTTTATTGGTTTTCAGAATAATTTTGTTTAAACTCTGGTGGCAACCTCTAAATATTCGGAAATGAGAAAATGAGAATATCACACGATAATAACATTGAGTAATATACATACTTATCTCTCCATATTATAAAGATATCTCGCCGCCGCCGCCGCCGCCGTGTCAGTATTTCAGATTCTTTTGTTTTTCCCAGAATTCTTTTGTTTTTCCCAGAATTCCTGGGTTTTCCCAGAATTCTTCTATTTTCCCCAGAATTCTTTTGGTTTTCCCAGAATTCCTGGGTTTTCCCAGAATTCTTTTGTTTTTTTTCCAGAATTTCTGGGTTTTTCCCAGAATTCCTTTGTTTTTCCCAGAATTCCTGGGTTGTCCCAGAATTCATTTGTTTTCCCCAGACTTCCTGGGTTTTCCCCAGTATTCCAGATTCGTTTGTTTTCCTGGACCTAGGACCTTTAACCTTTGACCTTTGACCTTTGATATATGTTCGGGAGTCACAAAACAAACACTGGATTTCATGAAAAATGTATATCTCTCTATATTATGAAGATATCTCGCCACCGCCGACGCTGCCATGTCAGTTTTCCAGGGAATTCTGGGTAATATCCCACCTAACCTAACCAACCTAACCCAACCTAACCCAACCTAACCCAACCCAACCCACCTAAGGGTATCTCGAGTATCCTCGGGTATCCTCGGGTATCCTCGGTTTTCCTCGGGTATCCTCGGGTATCCTCGGTTTTCCTCGGGTATTCTCAGGTATCCTCGGCTATCCTCGGGTATCCTTGGTTTTCCTCAGGTATCAAAAGTAGATTATGTGAATCCGATTCACGTGGAAGAACTGAAATATTATAAAACTTGACTTCTACTGTTCGTATTTCTATTTTTTGTTTCGACCAAACCGAACATAGTTACTCATTGTTATTGGGTCACAGTTTGCACCTATCATTGCCCATGATTCCCTGCGATACTGACACGGCGGCGACGGCTCTTTGTAGTATAGAGTATAAAGTATAAAGTCTAAAGTTTAAAATATAAATTCTAAATTCTTAGTACCTAATAGCCAATGTGAGGAGAATATGTAATCGGGAGTCACAAAACAAACACTGGATTTCACCAAAAATTCGGTCATTTTCCGAAAAACATACAATCCGCGGATTATTCGGGTCTTAAAACAACTGATAAAATATGGGGGGTTGGCGCGCGAGGCGCGCAGGGGGGCGGAGGCCCTCTAGTATACTAATAATGCTATGCTGTCGGAATACAATCCAGCTTGTCATAGAGGAGACGTAGAAAAAGAATCGTTAAGATACATCTGCTTGTTAACAGAAAATGCTAGTTGTTGGTATGAAGATGAAACTGCAGCTAAGAAAATAGGACCCGTACAAAAATTGAAATTGATTCATGATAATAATTTTTTTTCGTTTCACTAACCCAGAATAATACGCGCACCCGTGATCTGAAATATCGAGAGTTGAGCCAATTGGATTTTCCAAATTATTCAGTAAATTCCTTCTATAACGTTATGATATACAGTCGAGTCCACGCGCGTTGCCGGCACTCGCGAGAATACTGATTCGTGACAATTCCCGTTCGGGACAAGGGAACAGGCGTGACAATTCGCATTCGGGAAAAAAAGCGGCCGTGACTTCTCTCGTTCGGGACAAAGAGCGGGCGGGACTTCTCTCGTTCGGGACAACGAGCGGTCGTGATTATCCGCGTTCGGGACAACGAGCGGTCGGGACAATGCATTTTCGGGACTTTAGGGCGTCCAAGACTTTTACCGTTCGGGACATTGAGGGGTACCCCATTCGAGGTATAGGGCAACGGAGTTTTATCCTTTAATGGATTATACAAGTGAGACAGATTATTAGTGTTCTTAAAGACACAAGGTACGTTAAATGGTTTGAACACTCTTGAGACTGCTTGCGACACGCCCTTCACATATGGAAAGCAGAATTTTTTTTTTTTTTAATAGTTTATATCTAATTGAGTGTCGTCAATCTCAGGAGGATTTCAACGCGGAGTTTGAGTCTAAAATCGACAACATCGACGCGGTAGATAGGAATAATGCTCGATGTGAATTAGCTAGATGTCTTAAGAATAATTCAATTACACACCGGAACATTCGAGGCCCAGATAAAAACCTGACTTCGAAAATCAAATCCGCTGGCTACTTCCGTAAAAATCACCCGGAACTGATTTTCTTAAAAGCAGACAAAGGCAACACAACAGTAGTTATGAAAAAACAGGAGTATGAGGAAAAAATGCTAGATATGCTTTCTGATGTCGACACATACAAGTTACTCAAAAAAGATGCGACTGAGTCATTACAAACTAAAGTGAACAATCTAATGTGAAGTTGGTCTACGGATAATTTGATTGATAATAATACCAAACGTTGGCTTTGTTCATATAACGGTGTTGCCGCTAAAGCATATGGGTTACCTAAGATACATAAGCGTAATGTACCGTTGAGGCTGATCGTATCCTTTATAGACAGCCCCACGTACTCGCTGGCAAAATTTATTAACTTAACTCTAAAAAACTGTCCTCCACCAGCTTCTAATGTTAAAGATAGTTTCGAGTTGGTAGATAAGATTGAGAATTTTCATATTCCGAACAACTTCATCTTAGTTTCCCTAGATGTACACGGAAAGAAAATCCTATGAAAAATTACTTTGGGAACATCGTAATTTATGTTATAAAACATCATACTGGAGGACTCGAACCAAATTATAATACTTTGTACGATGTTACATCGTAAATTCTGTGAAACAAATAATACTACTTTAAGATAATACACAGTCTTATACATTATATCAAGAATTACGATGCAAACATAGTAAAATATATAGGTCGATAAAGTTGAATTTCATAAAGTGACAAATTAATAAATATGCTCGGTACAGTAGAAATTTTGTTACCAAATTATTGGAAAGTATACAAATTATAATAAGAAACTTTTGTCTTCCAATTTTTTTTTTTTTTATTGATAAATTTATAAAGGATATTCATGAAGCTCAATTACAAAATGATAAGAACAGTAAATTACAGTTAATTAAACATATATTTATTTCAATATTTTTACATTTCACTATTACATTAATTATAGTTGCTACTATTGATGAAATTTATTCTTTAAATTAGTTCAAATGTATTTTTTCGGAATATAATAATAATTATCGTCCAACTTGACTTTATAAGTTATAATAGCAGTCCCAGCACTAATATCACATGTTGTAAATATATGCCAATCATAACTTTCATTTGTAAGTACTTGATAAGCATCAAAGTGCTCATCGAAGTAAACATTGTTTAATTCCTTAGTTGCTATGAGAGAATTATGATTGTGCTGACAATAACAACAAAACTCAACTTGGTAAAACCTAGGTCCATCTACTTCAAAAAGAATTAAAATTGTTCCACTTTTAATAAAGAACTCTTGTCTTCTGATCCACTTTAATAATTTGAAGTTATTAATTGGTGAATCATTGACTAACATAATAGGGGGAATTGAGCAGGCTTCTGATGAGTATGGCCCTACAGTGAATTCAGAAACAAAATTAACTTGTGAAAAGAATTTAAAGTTCAATTTTAATTGATGTCTAATAGCTATCGTGTGATTTATATTCTTTCGCGAGTTAGCTGCACGAGAAGCTTGCTTGCCCTCTTGATGCTTACTTTCATTGCGTCCAGTTGAAACATTTGCTAATGGTCCAATCAAGAGCATAATCGGGGAGTAATGAATGAGGAAATGGTGTTTAGGTTTCAAAGTTCCTGGAAATAATTCATTACGAAGAATCAAATATTCATTGATCTCGACTTGTAACATAGCCGATGTATCGGAAGTGACTTTGTGACTACTACACATATCTGTAACTCGTTTCAATGAAAGAAACAGCTCCCAAACGTCATTTCCTGCCGGGACTAAGTGTCCAACCATTAAAGTAAAAAAGTTAACTAGAGTGAGCATTTCGGAGGCAGTCATAACTATGTATTTATTTTTAAGATGAGAACTGGTAATTTCGACAGGCTTATTTTTTGTATTTGGATCATAACAGAATGATTTGAGAATAATATTAAAGTGTGTCAGAGAAAAAAAATTCGATTTTATGAAGTTGTTAATAATATAAGCCATATCATATCTGAGAACGCCTTCGAGTAAATCATGTAAAATATCAACATATAAGTTAGTTAAAGCATGATACCCTGAAAGTTTATTGAATATACATTCTTCTTTTACTCCTGTTAAGCTCGAATTTTTGATTTTGACATGTTCATTATATTCTGGAATGTTCCGTAACTTACAATCATCTTCATGAAAAACTTTATTGATATCTGAATACGGTGTAACACAAAATCTGCAAAAGAAATTGGATGAAAAATTGTTTTGGAAGCCTAACATCCAGTGAATTCCTAAATTATCACCCGTGACCAAACCCAAAGAAAAATATATTTGTTTAGAACCGAATGATTCATTAATTGTGAGTCCAGTTTGCTCCAAGAACTCTTGTTCTTTCATAATTTTATTGAAAATTACTTCTCGAGACACTATTTTTTTGTTTAAAGGATTAAATAACTGGAACAAAAAAATATTTTCTACTTTTGAACGATATTTATCGGGTAAGCACCCAATAGTTATATATATAGCGCCACATTTATTCAATCCTTTATGACTCCCGAGTGGATTGTTTGGTTCATACTCATCGAAATACAAAAACAATGGAATTACAATTTTGCCATCGAAAAATCTCTCTTTTTCTTTCCATAATGATCCTTGTATAAAATTTTGTATTATTCCGCTATCATCATCTTTTAAATTTTTCATGAATGTCAATGTTTCGTTTAACATTCCGTCTAGTTCAAAAAATTTCTGTAAAACATTACGGATGGGAATAAAATCCATAGTTATTGGTATTATTTTATAAATGGTATTATCATTTTTAATTTTAAATTCTTTTCGCTCTCCAATTTTGACTGTTTCTGGTGTTACCAATGTCCCATAGTTTTCAAAAGCTTTTAAATCGAAGATGCTCACTTTGCATTTCATCCAAAACAAAAGAAAAATCAACTATAGTTTGAGTGGTACATTTTTCAACTTCTGAATATAATAAAGTAGACTTAAAAGTTGTATCTACGCGTTCTTTAAATTTATTTAACATTACTTTTGTTATTTGACCAACCAAACCAATAACTTGATCAATTTTGTTTCTCGGAATGCCAATAAAATCATATAAAGTTGCATATAATTTAGATAATTCCTTTCTCACTGCAACATCATTAAAAGTAATACTTTCTTGATCAATAAAAAAACTTTCAAAATTATAATCATTATTTTCATAGTGAGCATCTTCGGATTCAGACTCTGATGACTCTGACGCTTCATATAACTCACTTACGTCTGCGTAAGTGTCAAATCGAGAATCATCTAAGTCATTATTGTCAGCATTTTCATCTAAACTTGGAATATCAGTTTCTGAACTATGATCACGGTATCGATGTCGGGAATAACAACGGAATATAGAAAAACATCTTCTACAAGTCTGTTCTTTACACCTGAACAATTTTAATTCTGAGTGAACATCGTTAATATGTCTTAGAAGTAAACGGTTATTTATAAAATAATTATTGCATGCAAAACACTCTAACATCATTTATGATTTATAAATTTAAAATAACATAAGAACAAAAATCTCAATATTTTCTATACTTTAAAAACTATTTCCAGAAATTTGAAATACTTATTATCAATTTTCTGTTTAAAAATAGGTTATCTTTATCTGTATATAGTTTATAATTTAAATAAATTATAAAAATACTTGAGATCATGTATGACTAAATGATAAGTCAACAAACAAAATATTTTGTCTATATCACTCAGAATCAGCTTCCTCAACTTCTTTGATAATATTCTGGATTTCTCCGATGAGAGCAATTACCTCAACGGACGGTTTATCCGTAGTTTCTTCTACATTTAGGTATGCTTGTTGCAAGAATACCCATAGACTACGAGCATTCAACGGGTACTCGCAATTAACAGCGTAGCAAGTCTGTATTACACGTACAAACGCATGAAGGATCGACGAAGATTCATACAGAGTATTTTCGAGGATGACGTAACATGCTGAAATGTTGTCGAATGGACCAACAATAATTGGTATTGGTTGGTGTTCTAAACAAAGTCTTGCAGTATGATTTCTCCCAGTTTCCAATGCTACGTCCAAGCTTACCACATTCTATACAAAAGATAAAAAATATTAAAACTAATTGACGTAAATAATTATTTTTAACAATTACATCATTTAAATATGAGAAAAAAATAATAACTTACGGATATATGAATGAAAAAGGATTCTTTTCTCTCAGGTATGGTCAAAACTCTAGGTGCATCAGGTTGGTCATCAACGATGCCTCCTTGACTTTTCCTTTTACGACCTGGTCGTCTTTGAGGCACCAAGTAATGCAGTAATGACAATAAAATACCTGCTCTTAGATCTATAACGTAATAAATCAAAACTATAGATCACAGTGATTTATAATATTTAGCAGAAATGAATTTTGAGTAATTACCCGAATTTTCTGAGTTTAGTTGCACTAGTAATTCTAAATCTGATTGATTTCTGATGGTAATTGAACTTAATTTTTCAACAAGATGATCTGTAGCTAGCTCCCAAGTGTTCTTTAGCCTATCAACAGCTTTCGGATGTAACTTGGCAAAATCAGCTTCAAACTGCAACAAAGAAAAATTGCTGAATGATTTAGATACTGTTTATTTTCTCAATAAAAATTGATATAAACTGGATGTTTTCAGGAATTAATTGAAGAATTCTTCCGTACCAGGCTTAAAGCGGTCGTTGCGCGTAAGCATGCGAATTTTTCAATATAATTTTGTACGCTTAAATTATTTTGCATTAAATCGTTACGACGAGCATCAAACGTATCCACCCACAACTGTATCACGTGTATCCAAGGTGTCAATAGTGTACGCAAAGATTCCGTTTTTTCAATAGATGAGGCTAATTTACACAAATTTTATATACATATTGTAAAACGATTTGAGAATAGTAATTACAACTCTTAACAATACATATAAGCATTATTCAATACTTCTTCTTTCACTCTCACCTGGTATAACGATATTTTTCGGAGGCACATTCGATTTTTTTCCGCGGGTTGCCAAAATGCCATCTTTAAATAATTTTTTCTTGGCGTAATCGTAGTGCCACCACAATTTTCCCCCTGCATTAAAAGTCACACCATCGTGACGGCGGAATGGTGTATAATATGTCGACGGATTTTCACGAGGAAAGGTTTGATGAATTTCGTTAGCAAAAAAAGTAAACTTAGCGGTAGAGATACTGAAAGAAATGAAATTCAATGTATATAGTAGGAATTTGGCTCAAATAAGTTAACATTGCATGTATATGTTATGAACGAACCGGAGTGTGTCGCAATACACCACGCGACGGTAGAATCTAGGCCGCCGGTTCAGCAATTTCAACACAGGTATGAGCTAGCGGATGAGTAAGCCAAACTGCGCGGGCGAAACAGAGGTTCCCTGGAAGCTGACCAAGGAAATTCCATCCCCCGCCAAAGGCCGATTAGCAAGGGATAAAAAGACCCCGTATCCCTTGCTCGTGCAGTCAGAATTATTTTCGGAAGTGACCGTGCACTTGGGATCGTCACACCTTGTCACTGGAGGTTTTTCCGACTGTAGAAGACCGGCTTGGTACAGGAGCACATCGCACGGCAACCGCCAAGACACCTCAAGGGCTATCCGTACTCTTCGACCAATCGGCCTCCTTGGTGACGGGTTGTAAAAGTTGACGCACCGCGCAGTCAGGTATCACTGTTTCCACTGGCTCATACCATCTAAATTCCTATCTATCATTCCCAACTATAACCTTAAGTATAACTACAAGTATAAACGCAACTAAAACTGTAATTAGCACAATAAATTCTATTATTTCAAATCCCCACCACGACTACTGAAATTGTTATCATATAGTACTCGTTGGCAGGAATACATCTCTATATAATTTAATTGTGTCGAACTGGCATCATCCAGTTCGAGTCACTATCCTTTCACTCAATCCTTCAGGTCCACTTTAGTGGTTTAATAAAGCAAAGACCCACAACGGAAGTTACTTAACCGCTCAGGTGACTTCCGTATTCTAAATTACGACCAGCATAGACGGCAATCTCGCCACATCTCGCTTGCACGTAACAGAATTGGTGCTAAGTGTGGGGTGCGCTTAGAACTGAAGTTTTGAATGAAGATCTACAAATTAAGATAACAGTAGACAGAGCGCAAACAAGTCACCGACTTTTAGCGCGATACTCTGTGTTACTACATCAAACTGCTGACGCGCGCATACCTCATACGGACGGACGTAAACAGTATCAAGTGACAACGAACGCTTGACCCGACTACGTGACGTAAGTACCTTCGACTCTTTAATTACCGTATACGCAGTCGGCCTAAATTTACAATAAATCCTTCCTCATATCTATCTTTATCCCTTCTCACCACACCTGTCGAACCCGGAATCAGTATCTGACATGGCTACTACAGATCAACTGCTTACAACCCTGATCGAGTATACGAAAAGCTACAGGAGCAGAGACACACTGTTTAAGGCCGTGGATCGAATACCAGAATTCGATGGTGAAAAGCCGCCACTAGGCCAGGTTTTGCGAAAAATCAGCGATGGGCTTACTCTGGTTGGCCCGGAAGAAGAAGGCGAATACGTGGAGCAGGTGATCACTCGACTCACCGGCGCTGCCAGAATCAGCGTAGAAGGCAGGAGATTTAACACCGTCGACGAATTGATAAAACATCTGAAGAAACGATACGCCCCTGGCAGGGATCCGGCTTCGTTTATAGCCGAGCTAGGACGCCTGCAGATTCAAGATAGGGAGAGCTTATCAAGCTACATCGGACGCACCTCCAAGTTGGTCAACAAGGCTCGTGCAGCCATCAAGGGGGCTTACACCAACAGCGACGAGAACGTGACACAAATGGAAAAAACCGCATTGGATAACTTCATCCGAGGGTTACCCGATCGCATATACTACACCATAGCCCCGAAATCGCCTAGAACGCTGGACGCAGCCTATGACCTGGTAATAGAGGAAGATCGGGCGCGCCGGAATCGCAGATGCGCGCTGGGTAACTATCGGGATTACGACAGAGAAGATTCCCCGAATCGAAGTGCGACAAGATAAGACCAGGCTCGCAGGTCATCCTGGGAGTCGAGAAGAGAACCCGAAAACCGACATCAGGGACGAAGGGACAACATCGTCGTCACCACCGAGGACAGTAGTACTCCCTCCGGATCGGAGCGTCAATCACGATCTAGACGTTCGGATTTCAGCCCGAACACCCTGACCAGAGTTTTCAACGCGGGATTAAGAACGCTGAACCTAGGTAACTCTCGTTCTCCATCTAGAGAGCGAGATAACTCTACCCAAAGACGTGAGTACTCTAGAGATCGAGATCCGTACTGCATTTACTGTAAACGCAAGGGGCATGTTGTAGAGATATGCCAAACCCTAGCTCACAAACAACGGGAAATGCAGGACCGAATCCAACAACTAGGATCAGCCGGACGAGGAGCGAGTGCCTCACGGGATTCACCAGCCTCCAACTCGAATTCTTTAAACTACGAGGGCGGACGTCACGACGCGGAGCCTACGGAAGTAATAAAAGCTGTGCGATTCAAGGACGAGAGACAGAAGGACACCACTCCCACTGCCATATTGCGCAGGCCCCAACACCAAGAATCAAGATCCGAGCCCCGGAGCTGGGGCGAGGCGAAGGACAGTTCACGTTAGATACCGGCGCTGGAGTCAATCTAGTGCACATCGATGCACTAGGCGACGAGGCTCCCATCATCGACAGATGCAGATCCGAGATTTTAGGAGTATCAGAGGAGCCGCTCTACACATTGGGTACGACCACCATTACGACATTAGGTAAAAAGAGCCTGTTTTATGTTTATGACAGTGTCAGCATAGGCGGGGACGGACTGCTGGGAGCGCCGTTCTTTCTCGAACATCAGGCTGAGATATCCTTTCATCATAAGACCCTCGTATCTTGCGAGGAACCGATACGACCAATACCCTCCTGCAACCGGCGAGAGATCGACGCCGTGGAAAAAGAGTATCGCCAGCAAACTCTACGCCTTGAGGGCAGGAGCAAGACGCAGATTCCTATCCCAGTTCATAATGAGGGGATACGGGAAGGGTACCTACCAAGGATCACAACGCCACCCAGGGTCTACATTGGAGAGGCTGCAGTGACCAACCGCAACGGAGTCTGCTACGTAATGGCAACTAACACTACTGAAGAACCTGTAGAAATCGTTATTAGTCCACAGGAACTAGAGCCATACGATCTGGCTGTGGTGCATACGGGCTCGGAGGATGAGCTTACTGACCACCAGAACGAAGACCGGGTGGACCGAATCGTCAAAGCGCTCCGGCTAGAACATCTCGATGAGGAGGAGAAGAAGCACGTTCTGGAGATCGTTGAAGAATTTTCGGATTGTTTCTACCTTCCGGGAGACCAACTAGGAAAAACAAATACCGTGACCCACAAAATCACTACCACCGACGAGACGCCTGTACACACCAAGCAGTACCGGTTCCCAGTCGTACATCAGGAGGAGATTAAAAAGCAGATCGAAGGACTGTTGAAGAATGGCATAATAAAGCCTTCCACTTCGCCGTATAACTCACCTCTCTGGATTGTCCCAAAGAAGCCTGATTCGCAAGGGAACAAACGCTGGAGAATGGTGTTCGACTTCCGAACGCTCAACGAAAAGACGGTGGGCGATAGCTATCCACTCCCGAATATTACAGATATTCTAGATAGAGTCGGAGGGGCCCAATACTTATCAGTCTTCGATCTGGCCAATGGATTTCACCAAATAGGTATGGACCCGGAAGACCAATGCAAGACTGCATTTTCCACGCCAAATGGTCATTACGAGTACGAACGCATGCCGTTTGGGCTCAAGAACGCCCCTGCGACGTTCCAGCGACTAATGGATCTAGTTCTCTGTGGACTGCAGAGCATTGAATTGTTCGTATACCTGGACGACGTAGTATCGTTCGCCTCAAATCTGCAACAGCATGGATATCAAGTCAGAAGATTCCTGCAAAGAATGAGGGAGCACGGATTGAAGCTGCAAACTGACAAGTGCGAGTTCCTACGTAAGGAGGTAACGTACTTGGGTCATATTCTAAGCAGAGACGGCGTGAGACCAAATCCACGTACTCTGGAGGCCGTCAAGAAATTTCCGGTCCCAAGGACGAGGCAGAACATCCAGCAATTCCTTGGACTTGCCGGGTACTACCGCCGATTCATACCGAATTTTGCCGAGATAAGCAAGCCAATGACTAATCTACTGCGAAAGAAGGCAACGTTCGCATGGGGGGAGGAGCAACAGAAGAGTTTTGAGGAGCTTCGAGATGCCTTGTGCGCCGAACCAGTACTGCAGTACCCTGACTTCAATCACCCATTTGTAGTGACAACCGACGCATCTGATTACGCCATAGGCGCTGTACTGAGCCAAGGCGCAAGGGGGGAGGAAAGGCCGATAAACTATGCCTCAAGGACCTTATCCCCAGCTGAGGAAAATTATTCAACAACAGAAAAGGAATGTTTAGCGGTAATATTTGCCATAGACTGTTTCAGACCGTACCTGTATGGGCGACAGTTCACTCTGTACACCGATCATCAAGCCCTAGTCTGGTTACATAACGTCAAGGATCCAACATCCCGACTGACTCGCTGGAGGCTCAGATTGGCGGAGTATGACTTCCGGATCGTATATAAGGCTGGAAGCGCAAACGCTAACGCCGATGCCTTATCTCGTAACCCGGTGGCCCACTGCCTGCCTTTACGAATGAAAGACAAGACCGGAGATCCAGAGTACAAGCCGACGACGAAACCTGAGCAGAACGCTGATGTCAGCACTATAGCGAGCCGGCTGCGCGAACATAGGAGAATCGCACCCATGACCTACCCGAATGAAACCGACACGACCGACTCTACTTTCGAGCAAACGATTCCGCCAGCTGCCGGAATCGCGAAACAAGGTGACAAATCTGTTTCAGAAATTCTCGGGAAGGATGATGTTGGGACCAACAACGACTCACGCGATACCACGACTCGAACCAGCCATGACCTTACTATCTGCGATTTGACTACCAATCAACCCAGCGAGCTAACCTCCGACAGAATACAGTTTCATAAAATGCTGAAGGAGACGGATCCCGCTACCAGCCAAGTAATTGAGGACCTCCTGCAGAAACGGTTTCCGAGACCTGAGGAGACGCTAAATCTCAGCATACTCAACCTCGACACTACTGGCGAGGAGGACTCGGATGCTGACAGGGACCCGAATGGCACACGAAACCTGTCAGACCACCAACGCGCAGAGACCGCGCAGCAACGACTCAATCGGGAGGGTGCGTCCTTGATCCGCGCTGCTGAAGGGTTGACCCTGGATAAGGCACGGGAACATATCAGGGAACTTGCTCGGTCGTTTGATAATTCTTCACCACCTACGCCGCGAAACACGGAGAAACCTAAGCCACCTACGGAACAAGGTATGGAAGTTGCTAATATTTCAACGCAGGAGCCGAGACCTTCGACGCCAGTACAAAGACCTCGGAGGAATAGGGTTTCCTTTCTACCGACACCGCGACGCTCATTGGTACCAACAGGGCGGTCGACCCCATACGGATCACCAGCTAGTTCCCCAGACTCTTCGGAAGACGAAGCTGTGCCTGAGGAATGCAGGGCACCTGGAGTTAACCCGCCTCTGTATCTGAGTAGTTCCGATGATTGCTCAGGACATGACACAACCGACGAGGACGATCGGAAAGGCGTAACCACCGAATCCAATAAATCCCATAAACATATTAACACCATCCATGGTAAATGTAAAGTACAGTTAACCCCGGAAACATTAACCATGCGAAAGAGCAATTATGCGCACTTCATTTCCACGGACTGCCTACTTACAACGCCCGTAGCTAAACAACTCCAGGGGATGGGCTTCCTCAGTCCAGAAGCCCTCAAGGAGGCGATGCAGGGAATAGGACACGTCGTGGTAACCACACGAAATAAACGAAAGGTTTTCTCCATAGCCAGCATGGAGCAGTACTACCACAGGATGGCCCCTAACGACCTAGTTGACGGACTGAATGCGTTAAAGAACGCTATGGAAAATACAGGGACCAACGAAATAAGATTGGCTGTGAAAGGCGACGGGATCGACAACCTACAGCCGGTAATCGTCAAATCCTTGATCCAGGAGTTATTCCGGGACTACCCGTGCTTGATCTACCTTTGTACGGGGGAAATTGAAACACCCCCACCAGAGAAACGATTGCAGATCGTCAAGGAATGGCATGAAGGGAAAACTGGAGGACATAAGGGAGTCACCAAGACCTATCGACGCTTACGACAACGTTATTACTGGCCTGGGATGAGAAACGAGGTCCAGGACGTGATCCGATGCTGCGGGAACTGCCAGAAACGAAAGGTATCACGCATCACGACCCGGGAACCGATGATCATCACAGATACTCCAGTAGAAGCCTGGGAAAAGATTGCCGTAGACATTGTAGGACCACTACCAACTACCAGCCGAGGGAATAAATACATCCTGACGGTGCTGGACCTACTCACTAAGCTGGGACACGCCTTCGAGTTACGTGACCAAACATCATTGTCAGTAATTCGGGCCCTGGATCAGAGATACTTCAAGCCATACAGCACGCCCTTGATCCTGCTGACCGATCGCGGGAAATGCTTCACGAGTGACAACATGAGGGAGTTCCTGCAAATTAACAAAGTGAACCACGTGATGACGTCTGGATATCATCCACAGACGAATGGGTCACTGGAGCGCAGCCACACGGGACTCGTTGACTATCTTAGACACTTCGTCGACGACCACGTGGAATGGGACGACCTATTGCCTGATGCCATGCGCTGTTACAACTCGGCAGTGCATGAAGGCACGAACTTCACCCCGCACGAGATGGCCTTCGGAAAATTGAAAAGAACACCCGAGACCCTGCCCTTGGCCAAGCACTTGCCGACCACGACTAAGTATATGGAAAACCTGGTGACTAGATTAAACGAGTTAGCGGAAATAGGAGGAAACAATCTCAACTCCGCTAAGCAGAGTTCAAAACGCCGTTACGACTTGAAAACCAACCCTATCCAATTTCGTGTAGGCGATCAAGTTTATGCTAGACGGGAAGTTAGGCGCAAACTGGACCCTCACTACGATGGACCCTTCGAAATCGCCGAGATGCTGGACCTAAATACTGCCATCATAATAGGACCGGACGGCAAACGGCGCCTGAAACACCTTGATAGGCTGAAGAAGAAGAACGAAGGGCCAAAAGCAAAATAGCCATTCTCACACTAGTCCTGCTTTTCCACCCCCCTCTTCCCTTCACCACCAACGAAACACCACCTCGCTAGGCATCTAATCAACCCAAACTCTCCTTTGCAAGCAGGAATGATTAAGTACTACCCACTTTACGTGTTCGTAGCCTGTGTGCTTCTGGGGAACACGCAGGGGCAGTCGGAGGAACAAAATGAGGATTACGAAATCTCCAGGCTGCCGCACAACCCTGGAATCTACTATGAACGGACGCGAACGTTACGAGCGTCCCACACGACCTGGAAGCTCGTCACCCATCTACAGATACAAGACTTCCTGGACCAGAAACCGAACATCCCGATGCACATGAAATACCTAAGGGACTTATGTGCAAAGTTCAACGACGCCCCCTGTTCGGACACTAAAATAGAGCCCATGCTGACCGGGAAGCTGAACGACACCTACAAATACGAGGAGATGCTACGTAATACACCTAGGGATGGAGACGTCCCGGTGTCCAGGACGAAGCGCGGAGCTCCCATAGGCTTTATCGGCAGTCTCAGTAAGAGCCTGTTTGGAACACTGGACCAGGATGACGCTGCGTACTACAGTGGCGAAATAGACAAGTTGTACGCGGACCAGAAACATCTAGCTGAGATCGTCGACAACCAAACGCACATCCTGCGGTCGGAATTCGGAGACATACACCGGAACTTAGCAGAGATCAACAACCAGACCACGATGTTAGCCTACCAGGCCAATATCCTTGCCCAGAATTCTAACGCGAATGCAAATGGCATACAACGACTACAGTACGAGGGACTAGTAGAACGCTGGCTAAATGAATTGGTGAGACACACCGAGGACTACCGCATGAGCATAATCATCCTCGCCGTCTGCGGTCGGAATTCGGAGACATACACCGGAACTTAGCAGAGATCAACAACCAGACCACGATGTTAGCCTACCAGGCCAATATCCTTGCCCAGAATTCTAACGCGAATGCAAATGGCATACAACGACTACAGTACGAGGGACTAGTAGAACGCTGGCTAAATGAATTGGTGAGACACACCGAGGACTACCGCATGAGCATAATCATCCTCGCCACCGCAGTCATCTTCGCGAGGCAAGGGACACTCCATCCGGCGATCCTTTCCTCCCAGCAACTGACGAACGCAGCACGGTTAATACGACAACGGACTAACTACGACTTTCCGCTGACAGAGCAAGAACTTCGCTCCGAAACACTGAACGGGGTAAGCGACCTGCAGGTTAGCCTCTACAAGGGAAATCTGATCCTGCAGATAGGCATCCCGCTGCTAGATAAGAGATCGTACGATCTCTACCTGCTACACCCATTGCCAGCTAAGCAACCTGCAGCGACTAATCGTACCTTGGCAGTGTTCGTGAAACCACGAAACCCGTATCTGGCGATTACCACGGATGGACTATGGTACATCACCCCAACTGAACGGTATCTGCAGGGATGTAAGTCCCATCATAACCAGTACATCTGCCAGATGACGCTTCCAATCTACAGCATCAAGAAGAGACCGACTTGCGAGACGACGCTCCTGAGTAACCCACAGGACGCACCCTGGAGCACTTGTGATCTCCGTGCTCTCACCACGGACGTTGTATACTGGACCCGTCTGGAAACCATCAACAGTTGGCTATTCTCGAGCATGAAACCGACCGAGATCAAGGTTAACTGCAAAAAACATGTCACTGGAAAAGAAGTGTTGACAGACGCGGGAATCCTCCAGATCAGGCCAGGATGCACGGCAACCACAGGGGCAACGAGACTTATTGCCCAAGAAACCCTAACAACAGGTGAGGCTCATACTTACACTCCAATGACCTCTCTCAATCTCACTTTAGTCGCACCCGACCTACAAAAACCAGAGATGACGCCCCTAGTGAACGAGATCCTTGCATCTGCTGGGGAAAACAACGACTGGGAGCACAGCGAGAACGCGATGACCCTCAAGGAGCTGGAACACCAGGCTAAGGAACTCTAAACCCACCAGAGAGGCGCCAGGCACAACATCATCGTCTACAGTGGAATGAGCTGTACCGCAACCGTGACGATACTAGTACTCATGTATCTGGCTTATCGATGGTTCACCAAACCCTCGCCCCCGCGAGTACGACCTGGACCATGGGGACCGCGAGACCAAGGAGGAGCACCTGCAAGGCCAGAAATAATCCACCACCTACCAACCCCTAGAATTGAGCTGTATGAAATGCCTAGCTCACTTCCACCCATGAGGCTGGAACCACCCCGAGCAATCCTGCCACCACCACCGAGAGCCCCGTCCGTGGATAGCTTCACGGTTATTTAGATCGGACACTATCCGGCTGTTCTCGCAGACCAGACGCAACCCCCAGTTACCACCGAAGATAGCGTCTTGGGGGAGGATGCTGTTACGAACGAACCGGAGTGTGTCGCAATACACCACGCGACGGTAGAATCTAGGCCGCCGGTTCAGCAATTTCAACACAGGTATGAGCTAGCGGATGAGTAAGCCAAACTGCGCGGGCGAAACAGAGGTTCCCTGGAAGCTGACCAAGGAAATTCCATCCCCCGCCAAAGGCCGATTAGCAAGGGATAAAAAGACCCCGTATCCCTTGCTCGTGCAGTCAGAATTATTTTCGGAAGTGACCGTGCACTTGGGATCGTCACACCTTGTCACTGGAGGTTTTTCCGACTGTAGAAGACCGGCTTGGTACAGGAGCACATCGCACGGCAACCGCCAAGACACCTCAAGGGCTATCCGTACTCTTCGACCAATCGGCCTCCTTGGTGACGGGTTGTAAAAGTTGACGCACCGCGCAGTCAGGTATCACTGTTTCCACTGGCTCATACCATCTAAATTCCTATCTATCATTCCCAACTATAACCTTAAGTATAACTACAAGTATAAACGCAACTAAAACTGTAATTAGCACAATAAATTCTATTATTTCAAATCCCCACCACGACTACTGAAATTGTTATCATATAGTACTCGTTGGCAGGAATACATCTCTATATAATTTAATTGTGTCGAACTGGCATCATCCAGTTCGAGTCACTATCCTTTCACTCAATCCTTCAGGTCCACTTTAGTGGTTTAATAAAGCAAAGACCCACAACGGAAGTTACTTAACCGCTCAGGTGACTTCCGTATGCTAAATTACGACCAGCATAGACGGCAATCTCGCCACATCTCGCTTGCACGTAACATATAATTGAAGAGAGGAAAATATTACTGAAATTCAGATAAGAGTTCGCCACTTCCCAAGGCTTTGATAAATTTTTTTTTTTCTAAATCAATAATAAATCGTGCAAGACGGTTTCGAAGAGTTTTCGTCAAAGAATTCGTAGAGTCGTACTTTAACACCACAGCTCGACAATCGACATTTTTTTCTAACATGTCTCTTAATTGCTGAAGTATAATAAATTCTGATAAATATTATGATTAAAATGTTCGTCACAAAGTAACATAAGACAATTAAGTAAATGTTTTAATCCAATTAAAAAATTTGTGATATTCTAGTATTAATTTTGTTTAATTAGTGATTTAAAATTTTTTTAGAATAATTAAGATCAGTACCCCCGGGCACGTATTTCTGTTTGTCTCTCCTGGAGGAACTACAGCCAGTGGTGTTCTTGTCGAAGTATTGGGTAAACTCGAACCCTGCTGTAATCGACATAGAATTTTAACCGAAATACACGTAAACACTAAACAAAAACTAGAAAATAATTTGAAAAAAAATATGATCAAATTTACTGAAGGAACACTAGTAGTTGTAGATGGTGTAGAATTGGTATTATTATTGCGAGGCGGTGTATTTTCATCCTCAAAATCACGTAGAGTGTCAACCGATGATCGTGTATCACAATCTGAACTTGTCGGACTTGACTCACCATCATCTTGCGAATCAGACTACAATAGTTACGATTTTATTAACAAAAATATTATTCACGCTTACAAAATGAACCGAGTATTATTTTTAGGTTATAATAGTTACCTCATTCCCATATTGCCTTAAAGCATTCATTTTTGTATTACAACTTATTTTCCACTGATACAATCACATTTATTATTAAGGGTTATGTTTGTAAAACACGTGTTAGAAGACTATGAATTAAAAATAAACAATACATCAAAAACAAGGTTGTGTTTATTAGGTAATAGACTGCGTGATATACTTACACCAATTTGTTTTATTAGATTAATCCTTAACCAAAAATTTCATTTGAAGCCTTCTCTCACTTTCAATGTAAATTCTGTCACTTTATTACTTTTCACGAGAAACTTTCAATTCTTTCTGTAAACCGCACACTTATAAAAGTAGTTTCCGATAAATCACATACATGTGAATAGGTGGCGTCATTTGTATATCCAAGTAAAAATTTCCGAAGTAACATCGTACTTTGGAAACTTAGTGTATAGTAATCATTGAGAGGCAGCACCATACGGCTAACTTTCTTAATAATTACGATACTGACATCGTAAAAATTCAAAAGTACATAGTAAATTTTACACGAAATTAGCGTAAACGTCAAGATTTTAAAAGTCTAGTCCTGGATTACGATGTTACCATAGCATTTTTTCGTGGAATTTTCTTTCCGTGTAGTCTCACTCTTCACTAACGATCCTCTAGATCTAGCGTTAATAGCGGTTGCTAAACGGTGGCATTGGTTGACTGATGGAATGAAAATTTCTTTAGAACAATTTTCTGATGCTTTAAGATTATGTTTCGAAGCAGCTTGTTTCAACTATAATAGCAACTCATACTCACAAACATTTGGTTTACCCATGGGGTCTCCTCTATCTCCAATACTCTCTAATTTTGTTATGGAGGATTTGGAAACTGACTGTCTATCGAGATTACCCTTTACCGTTCCGTTTTATACCAGAGATGTCGACGACATCCTAATCGCTGTCCCATTAGATTGTTTGGACTTGGTCTTAGTGACCTTCAATAGTTTTCACCCTAGACTCCAATTTACAATGGAACGTCCAACTGAGAATAAGATTAGCTTCCTAGATGTCATGATTATTACAAGTGAGGATAGACTACTTACTGATTGGCACCATAAACCTACCTGGTCTAGAAAATATTTAAATTTTAATTCACACCACCCAGTCAAACAGAAGATTGGCATAATTTATGGATTGGTGGATCGTAGCATCTTGCTATCTGACCCCCCTTTTTATCTCAAAAATCTTAGTCTGGTCCGTGAGGTTCTTTTGGAAAATAGTTATCCGGATAAGTTTATTGACACCTATATCTTAAAACGGCTAGAAACCCTAACTAAGAGATCGAATGAGCCTCCTGAGATTGACGACACTCAATTAGATAGAAACCATTCAAAAAAATTCTGCTTTCCATATGTGGAGGGCGTGTCGCAAGCAGTCTCAAGAGTGTTAAAACCGTTTAACGTACCTTGTGTCTTTAAGAACACTAATAATTTGTCTCACTTGTATAATCCATTAAAGGATATAACTCCGTTGCCCTATACCTCGAATGTAGTCTATAGAATTCCGTGTAGTGGTTGCGACGCTTCATATATTGGACAAACAGGTAGATGGCTTAAGACTAGGATCTCAGAACATGATAAAAATGTTCTTCGGAAGCCCAACGAACACACAGCACTTACTAAACATAAGGTCGATCTGGACCATCAGTTCAAATTTGAGGAAACGAAAGTTCTAACTGAGGAAAAGAATGTTCGAAAAAGACTAATTCACGAAATGTGTCACATAGTGAGAGATAATATCAGTGTTAATTTACGAACTGACGTTGACAACCTCAGTGCCACTTATTATAGTCTATTGTAAATTGTATTGGAATTCAAAGATTCTTATATTTGGAATTCCAATTGTGGATGAATTCCTGTCCAGAGTAGATCATTCAGTCATAATTACCGCCTTTTCTATTCACATTCTTATTGTTGCGTCCATCTTAGGCTGTTTGTTTCCCTATACCGGATTAGCTCTGGTTAGCCATATCCTCCCCCCTATGTGTCTTGAGTCTGCTATGAACGTAGGTTGATCCATCGTTCGCACCGAATCTGTTAACTCCAACTTTTGAATCAGTTAATTCTAATGTCCACTTTCCTAATCGACTATAATTATGGCTCCAAAAGAACCCGATAAACGTTAATTAGCGACGCCTCAATTTTTGTTGTAAGTTTAGAACTTGCAGTTGTGCTTTTGTGTGTAACATCTCTATTCAGTTCCTAACCTAGAAATTTACTGATTATAGATTTTGAGGTTTACGACGGCTTTAGTTATTATTTTTTCCATGGAAATTGAGATGTTCGACTAGAATAAGTTGTAGATAGTTTTTTAGTCCATTTGTTTCAAAATTTATATATTATCCGATTCTAATTTTATTACTTTGATTAAATAAAAAAATTATAGTTCTGAAGAGGGCCCTCTTCCGGGTCGAAACGTCGACGATGTGTGTTCACTGACCTATGAAACCTAATAATATTTACTACAAAAATCGATTATATTTGGATTGGGGGATCTTTGAGGAACCCCAAAAAAAATAAGGATCGTGAAATCCGCGGGCGAAAAAAAGTTACACCGAGTTACGGGACTCTGTTCGTCGATACGGCGCGTTTATTTAATTTGTTTAATTCTGGAAAAATTCCAAAGTGCCATCTTCAGCGAAAATCGATTATATTTGGATTCGGGGATCTTCCAGGAACCCCAAAAAAAATAAGGATCGTGAAATCCACGTGCTAAAAAAAGTTACACCGAGTTACGGGACTCTATTCGTCGATACGGCGCGTTTATTTCATTTGTTTAATTCGCGAAAAATTCCAAAGTGCCATCTTCAGCAAAAATCGATCATATTTGGATTAGGGGATCTTCGAGAAACCTCAAGAAAAATCAGGATCGTGAAATCCGCGTGCGAAAAAAAGTTACACCGAGTTACGGGACTCTGTTCGTTGATACAGCGCGTTTATTTAATTTGTTTAATTCTGGAAAAATTCCAAAGTGCCATCTTCAGCAAAAATCGATTATATTCGGATTTGGGGATCTTCCAGGAACCCCAAAAAAAAATAAGGATCGTGAAATTCGCGTGCTAAAAAAAGTCATGCACGCATTATAGGGCTGGATGCATCAAACCAGCGTAGTTTATTCACTCTCCGTAAATTTCCTCAATTTTATAACAAAAATTTCGGAACAATAATTTTCAAAACCGATGGTGAAAGGTCCATGCCGCATGCAGGTGAGTAATTTTTCCGAGTTTTCGCAACACTCGTGAATTCTATTCGCTAAACTCGCACCGGCGTCCTCCGCTCAGTGTGGCGTGGTGCCTGCTACAGTGGTTCCCAATCCCACGCCGTGCGCGGCCGCCAGCTCTGGCCGTTAGTTTCAGCCTCATTCGTAGTAAGATGGATGTGGACGATTGGTGTAGGTTATGTAAGGTCTGCATAGCGAAAAAGCGTCCACGCAACAAGGGTCGAAGTCCCCTACAAATATACAACGTCGGAGCACCCTTCGAGAGAGTGGCTATGGATGTCCTTGGGCCGTAGCCTCTTTCTAGATCTGGAAATAAATATGCCCTAGTTATTGCTGATTATTTTACTAAATGGCCCGAGGTCATTCCCATACCTAATCAGGAGGCAAGCACTGTTGCCGAAACATTTGTAAGAGACTTTGTTTGTAGATATGGGACTCCCCTTGAATTGCATACGGATCAGGGTCGAAACTTTGAGTCGATTTGATTGGCGGAAATATCTAAGGTTCTAGGTATTAGAAAGACTCATACAACCCCCCTTCATTCTTAGTCTGATGGAATGGTAGAACGTTTGAACGGAACCCTTTGAAGTTATTTAGCTTCTTTCGTTGACAGAAGTCAACGAGATTGGGACGAGTGGATCCCTCTTTTTCTTCTTTCATATAGATCAGCTGTCCACGAGACGACAAAACAGTCTCCAGCTTCTATGCTAATGGGTAGAGATCTTCGTTCACCTTCAGATCTAGATAAGGGACCCATTCCATCACCAGATCCTCTTCAAACTGATTTTGTCTCTACTTTAAGAGACAGATTGGAACAAATACATAATTTCGCACGGGGAAGAATACAAGTCATTTCAGATAGAACAAAGGCCCATTATGACATTAGAGCTAGGGATCTTGCATTTGATACAGGAGATTTAGTCTGGCTTCTTCAACCCAGAAGGGAAAAAGGACGATGTCCGAAATTACAATCAAATTGGGAGGGTCCTCACACGATAATTGATAAAATAAATAGCGTGGTTTATCGCATCCAACGCTCTACACGTACAAGCCCGAGGGTGGTTCACTTGGATCGCCTGGCCTCTTATGGATCAGATGGACTTACTCATGATAATAAAATCAAAAACCTTCGTTCTCTAAATCTAGATAAAAGTCAACCTATAGATAATGACTTCTCTCTCCAAAGGGATGATCAAACCTTTTCATTGGATTCTTCCAGGTGGTCCGAGAAACTGCCTTACGGGATTAAACGAAGAAATTATAGACCTTTAACGATAATCATAGAAGGGAATATCGGATGTGGTAAAACGACTTTCACTAAAAGATTTTTAAATGATAAGAACATCCTCACTTTACTTGAACCCTTAGATGAATATCGTAATGTCGCTGGCGAGAATCTCCTGGAGATGATGTATAAAGATCCAAGGGATAAATACGCGTACCATTTCCAACATCACGCCGCGATGACAATGAGAAATAGACATTTGATTAAAACCGCGTTACCTAATAAAATAATCGAGAGGTCCATTTATAGCTGTAATTGCTTCGTAGAGACACGTCGGAGAATGGGAGATTTCGAAAACCTCGAAGCTCATTTATTAATGGAAAACGTTAGGGTTTTAACAAACGAGTCTCCGGCATACGAAGTAGATCTCATTGTTTATTTGAGGTTATCTCCAGAAGAGTCGTTTTCGCGAGTAAATTCACGCGCTCGTTCCGAGGAAGAGGGTATTCCCTTAGATTATTTGAAAGTTCTTCATGAAGTCCACGAAGATTGGTTAGTTAAAAAGAAATTTGCGATTCTTCCAGCACCAGTCTTGATCTTAGACGCCGTAGCTTCCGCAGACGACGTGTATATGAATTTTTGTGAGGTTATGAAACCTTACGATTTTCAGTTTAGACTCAGAGGGAGCTCAGAACGATTGAGAATAGTTCGGAACGATTCGGTTAAACTCGGAACGACTCGGACGAATTGAAGATGGCTTCATTGAGCGCGAAAATTGTTTAGCCAAGAAGAACAAATTTTGGCGAGAGGATCGATCGGTAAACTCAGAATGATGAGAAAAAGATTGGAATGGATAAATGAAATTATTTATTTATAAAATAAATACTAACACTAACAAAAATAAAAAATAAAAAAAATATTAAGAAAATCGAGGGGGATTGAAAATTCTCTCGTCGACAATGCGGCGAAGGAGAGGACCCAGCTCCATGCATTCAACGCAATCCTCTTGAGGCTTCTCCGTTACGAGGGCGATGTTGCATGAGGCGCATTCTAGTAGAGGGTCCCTCATAAATAAGTTGCCTACGCGTGGCTGGTGGATTTTCACTACATGTCGAGGGGTAGCTCCGCGAACGCTAAAAACGATAAAATGATACCATCACTTATTATTCGATCTCACCATTTATAATTTCGACAATTTCCTTTACGTCGTTGATAATTACTACTTACTGATACAGGGCACAATTGATACAAAGAAGCTCGGGCTGGTTTCTCGAGGCTATGCACTCTCCTCTGTAGCATTTGATTTTTGCCATTTCGCGCGGATACCAAACCCCTGGAAAATCCATGTTTACCACATTCTCCCAATCTAGTTGAGAAACGATTTTAATTTTCCATAAGTCGTCTTTACTCGTAACCGTCATGTTGACGAATGACGCTATCTTTATGCTTCTTCTTTATAGCGATTGTTTATTTCTTCATTTGTTTAAACAAATTTTCTTATTGGTCTAGGAATAATTTTATTAAAATATTCGATATATGTCGTTTGAAAGATCTTCTTTTATTTCAATATCGATTCCCGCCGAAAATGTTTCGCAAAAATCTCACTAGGCGTCGCTGTAACATGATCAATTAATAATGGAGTATAGATAAAAGGGATCCGAGCGGAAAACTTTAGTTATAGGTTATATTGTAGTAAACAAATAATAATCCAAGTTTTTCAGCTCCCGATATTCTGAGAGTAGGATTTTCTATTAAAATGATGAAAATAATTCTGAGACGACACGAAGGAAGCCTAACCCATCTCATCCTGACTTATCAATCCGGTTTCCCACTTCCTCCCAGATAAGGCTGCTCCAATTTATATTCCTTATATTTATTCAATATAATAATTTAATTTATTAATTTATTAATCTCGACGCTATTCGGTATATATCCAAAAGAATTAATTCATTATTATAATTCGAAAGAGATTTTAAATGAAATTTAGAATTTGAAAGAGTTTTGAAGAACTCTAATTTATGACCTAATATTTCGTGAGAATAATATTTGTCCTCCTGTCTAGGTCGTTTTTGATTTATTTCGAAGAGGTATGGAGTTGGACCCCTTTTGGACTTCTTGGGAATTCTTGAGTTCTTCTATCCTGGTCCTTTACCCCTCCAACCACTTCCAATACGCAGGACTCTCTACGCAGTAACTAAGGAATTCTTCTTCTTGTTCCGGATCATCCTTCTTGTTTCTGGTTCCTGGTTCCTGGTTCCTGGTTCCTGGTTCCTGACCCTCCATTTAAGATCCGAAGAATATTTCACACTTATCACATTATACACTTTTGGTTTGATTAGATTCACTATCTCCTCAAGGTCTTCTGTGGTTTACCTTGAGGCAGAGGGCGAATGCCGGATAGTATTTGGGGTAACTTTTAACGTCTTGAGCCACAGCTCCATTTCCCCCAAATAGAATACTTTGATTTACAACTTGTTGATCTATATGATGATTTTACACACTTACGAATTCAATTATACTCACCTCGAGAGTCGGGACGACTCTTTTACTAAGGGGGGGGGGGGGGGGGGGGGGTAGTGTTACATTGGGTAAAATCACCCATATTCTATTCAATTCATAAAACACCATCTAGTAGCCTTTATGATGAATGACATCCTTTAAAATATAAGAACCTCGGTTGCTGCGTCAACAACGATTATTGTAAAACAAATCAGTCTGTCTTCAGCTAGCTACTGAAGCAGACCTGTATTTTCTGAATACATAATCTCATCACAAAACATATATAATTCCGCAAAGAGTCACTTTATTTCTCTTGGAGAACCTACATAATAACTTATTAACTCAACGATTATTAAAAAATCGTTACAATATATATAGGGGTGGGCGGGGCAAAACGGGGCAGGGGGGGCAAAATGGGGTACCGTAATTACTTTTTGGAGGGATACCTCCAAAAAGTAATTCGGGTACCCCCTTTTGCTCGCGAAAGAAAAAAAAAATTCCTCCTGAAAACTTTATATTCTCTCAAGTACCTCGTTTTGCCCCTCCCTTCCCTATATATGTTTTTCTTTATTCATGATAAATATGCAGCAGCTCAGAATCAAATTCTCGAAGGCGCATCGTCTGCAGTTCCTGAACTAGTATCGTTAGTCCTCGGGCTGGCATCGTCAGTCCTCGTGTGAGCTGACCGTTTGGGCAGGGGATTCTCTCTTTCTGCAGCTACAGCATCATTTTTTCCTCTCAATTTCGCCTATCGACGATCTCTTCTTTTTTTTCGATTTCCATCCCAATCGATGGCGTTGCTGATCATATTTCCCAGCTGCTTGTAAAAAACACTTTTTTTATCGGTGATTTCCCGTTTCTTGCGTGCTGAGTGTTTAGAACTCCTGGAAAAGGAATGATTATGGAAGTGGAATGAATACTGTTGTCTCCACTTTCAAATCATACATATGCTTAATAAATAAGTAGAATTCCACTCATTATTAGGTTCATAAGCGAAAAATTCTTCACTGGAGTAGTTAATGAATTTTTAAAAATGCATCTGTTGGAGGTTATTCTGTTCATAATTAGACAAAACCTGAATTCGAAATTCTTGATCAACGTTTTAGAGGCAATGGGTTCTATTTTCATTTCACAAATGAATGCCTACATCCTCCTCAAATAAAACGTCATCATCATTACATATTATGATTTCACAGAAGTTCATCTCATTGAAGACTTTCTTGCCTTCTGTTTTTTTTCACTGCAGTGAATGACAATAGTAGTTTTCTTGCTAGGTAATGTTTAAGTATCGACTTGACGCTTTTCGATAATACCCCATCCCGGTCAATATGCAAGTGTAAAGCGCGTGCCTGAAAAATGTACCGAAACCAAGTTTACCGACCGAAAATGCTGTGAGTTAACGATCACAGATTGACTGAATTTACCACTTTGTTATGGAATCCAGAATTCGCTTTAGTTAGCTTTTTGTCAAAAACTACGAATTTCTCCATATCTGGTATAGGTATTTCCATGTCTTCAATTTCCTCGGGTAATTGAATATTTTGGGCAACATTATTGGCTTCAATGATTCTTTCCTCGATGGTTTGACCTGAACCGTTGTAATAGCTTATAGGTTATTAGGCCCTTGGAATTCGTATTGATTTTTGACAGCAGATTGTTATGAATGACTCCATAAATGAAGTACTCACACATGACGGAGGAAGAATCAGATTCGATATCCTTTTCACCGAGCTTAGCCACATTGAATAAATTTTGAGTTTTCGATACATCTATTTTTTGTTTTTTAGGGTGATATGATCGCTCTAGCTCCTTCGCAGTTTCCTGGGGTTTTCTGTCTGGATTACTGGTATAGGCATATTTTTCTTTTCTCAATACTTTCAACCGTCGCAATGCATTATCGTATGTTTCTGGCAGATTGGCAATATTATGGGAGTTTCATGGTAATTGATTTGAATATTCCAATTTATCACCTATTATGCAAATCGAATGTAATGTAGAGATTTACTCACTTGCTTGGCCTCTTAGCTCTAACGGATATTTGGGTCAAGTTTTTGGTGGTGGTGCACAGTTTCTCACAAGGTCGTGCATTGCAGCTACTTCCTCTTCGTCGTCGTAAGGTGGCGGCATAAATTTGGCAACACATTTGCCACTGTCAACGTCAAACGTGATCCAAGTTAGAGGGAGTATGTCGATATTTAATAATTTTGATTTCTTGGGTGACGTTTCTTCAAATCTCACTAGCTAGTACAAATATTTCTCAATTTCTGACATGTTGGGAATATTCTGAAATATAAAATCGGCAATTTGGACGTTGGGTTCTTAGGGGGTTTATTTTCAAAATAAAATATACATCTATGGTCTCTCCGGTGCCATGTACGCTTAGCGTATAACTTCATACCGGTCAGAATCAAACACGCTTGGGTAAAATACATATCTCCTTCAAACCCGATCTTATAGTGGACACAAAACTATGCGAACAAATTTATTTCGATTATATCTTTATAAAATGGTTGAAAACCCTGTAAATATTACTATTGACCTGCTTACCTGTTGTCACGACGAAAATGAGGCACTTTTCCGCGAAGAACGTAGGATTGCACCACGCAAATGTAAACAACCACGGTTCAGGGTTCACTTGTCTCGAAGAAGTACGAAAAAAAAGACAAAAAAGATTTAAAAAAAAGTTTGCTGTGACTGAGTGGAAACTAAAACCGTTTTCTCTTTGTATATTATCTACCACGATTAGATTATATGCCTGGGCAGCGATTCTCGATCTTTTGGCGTTAGTTAACGCCGGTCGTTAACGTGTAGTTAACGACCTTTCGTTTATTAAAACATTTGATTTTGTTTGTTAAAAGGTCGTTACTACACGTTAACGACCGGCGTTAACTAACGCCAAAGGAACGAGAATCGCTGCCCTGCACGGAGAGAATTTTATAGGAGTCATTCAGCAAAAATTATAGTAATAGATGCCATACAGTATTCTACTCGTGGGACATACTTGCAATATGGTAGTTTCTACAATACCGTATATGGAATTTTACTGAGTACGTCTGACTATACAGGGTATAGCAAGAATCGCCATACTGACTTAGCAGCAAGCGCTAGGGTGGTACACTTTGTTCAACTAAACTACAATATGAGAAATATCGCTATAGTACCGCATTTATTAGGTATCACTAGAGAGAGTGTAGTAATTTATGCCCAAGTATGACATTAAAAACTAAGACACATACCATAGTCAACACTCGCATACTGTATGATAATTTGTATCCAAGCACGATATTGGAAATTTTCTCATACTGCAAAGCTTATATTCAATTATTGTGTGGTATTCGTATTCGGATCTAATATCGAGAATTTTCTGTACGATATAACCCAAATCCACCTCCTACAAACTTATTTTTCCCCGACAAGGAAAGGAATAGCGCTCTCCTCTGAATCTAAATCAGTGGCAGTCACTGATTTTCGGTTATAAGTACATCATTGAACTTAACCAGTGATTATACTTACAACCACAATCAGCGACTCCTGCCTGATCCAAATTTAGAAAGTTTAGCACTGAAAACTGTTAAAAAAATTATAAGAACATTACAAATCATGTCATTATCATGTCATCTTCGTATTTGACCCACGTGGCAAGATGCACATTTTTTGCCAAATCAGATAGCAGTGTATCAGGAAACAACGTGACTCGAAATATGTCACCTACGTTACATGGCATTTTAGGCCCAGTAATATAATTGGGATATGAATTTCTCTGCAGTAAAAACCGATAATTCAATCGCAAGCTGGTACCTCATCGCTATGGTGCAACATGTTTTGATACGACCGAAGATTCTGCAGGTTTGAATCGATGGAAAAATTCTGCTGTACTTCAACAAATAATTCAAAATAACGTCACAACTCATGGCGATGCTACGATGGAACTGGCCCTCCGACAAGGCACCGCGGCAACGCAGTGGCTTCGCTAGAAATCGGCAGCTCCTATGCGGTATAGGAATCTCTGCCAGACAAGTCCCATATATTGCTATACAACTCCTATGAATTAGTGTACGCATAGGTAATGATACAATGTCGCTAGGGCACCAGTTAATTTGCTGAGTTAGACGAGAATACATATCTTATGTATGGTAATAATCACAATACCATTTACACACAGTGCTATATAATTATTATAAAACATGTCATAGTAGGTATTGCATCGCCTCATCTCCTATCGTTTCGGACGAATTATTATTGCCAGTGTGGTAACGATTGCTATACGGTACGAATAAGTTGTGCCAGATTTATTACAGAATATGCAATGATTTGGAACACATTGATACGTATATGAGGCTCTCTCAAGAATCAATATGCCTTTTCAAGCGAATATTACGAAACTGTACGGGTGAATGTGATGAATGATCAAGACATAATAACATTCCATTACAATAGGCAATATAATTTTGTACAGGAAAAGTGAGAATTTCAATTTCACGCATACGTATAGTATTTATTACTTTACTCCACAACTAGTTCGTTGCTATATTTATAGTACCAGTATGCATGAATATAGGATTTATCGCCATAATGCAAGTATGTCCCACGCCTACTATACGAAGTATGGCAACATTTCCCATAAAATTCTATCCGTGTGGATACGTTTAAAAATTTGCATTATATGTATATATGGTTAAGATGGAACAGTAGAAATATTTTTTAGATTAGTATTTGAACATTTGCGTAATTTTATCGGTCCAAATTTCACGTGTGAAGAAGAGGCATCGCATAAAATTTTTCATTATTCTCTTCAAGGCTCAAAATTACCATTTTACTTTCAATGGATTGTACATCGTATATTTGCGTGGTTGAAGATGGCTGTTTTTCAAGTTCCTACTGTTTTAGTATTTGAGAATCACAAGAGTATGTGAACATCGATCTTTTCGTCCTCCACTTTTTTCCGAGGACTGCAATTCTTTCGCCTCTCATAAATATTCGTTCGATTTTTACTATCTCTTGAGTATTCGTCAGCAGATAATTATCGGGCGCAGTGGTAGTGAGAGTGAATCCTCTATACCTTAGTTTTGATATCGACATATAATCATAAGCATTTTCAGCACACTGTTTCAAGATCTGCACTTCTGGAGGTAATGTGATTTTTTTTTATGCACGAAAAATGCTTCATGGACGCGGCGGCAAATTTGCGCTAGTGGTCGGTTACCCGAACGCAGCATTCTCTTCAACTGACCCAAAAGGTTTTTGAAAGGAAATGCTGTGAATCTACTAACAGGAGCTTGCATATTTTCAACATCACTGACTAGATGAATAAGATTGTGTAAGTTCATGATATGAGATTCTGCTCCATAATATTCCCGTATTAGTCAGAAGAAGTTTTTTAGATAAATTCTAACGGTGTCCAGATAGCTTTGTTTTAAACACAGCGCTTCAGTGCTCAGCACTCTACAAGAAACGTGCAGTAGTAAGAAATGCTTGTACACTAAACAGTGTTGCCACTTCTTGAATTCCAAAGCCCGGTAGAAGTCGCACAAAAATTCTGTATATGTCTGTATATTTCATATTAGGCGGCAAATTCAAAATTGAAATTTCGTAATCATATTCGTAGTACTCAAAAGAGAGGAAACCTCAAGGGATTGTAAATCAAAACAAGTCACAAATTATTTCATATAAAATAATCTTCAATGGCCAGGTTTTACAAACCCATTACACTCAAAATAATTATTCGTATGTCGCATTATGCTAAGCTTTTCCAAACCTATTATTTTGTAATAAAATTAACTTATTATGACATCTAGCATTTTTTTATGTCAATTGTTCAATTCTATAAGTAGACCTTATACGTTATTTTTCTTGCTGTGCATTGAATCTTTATGTTTACTGAGTAAGCTTGCGGGAATCGGAATGTCGAAACAATTGTGATTCTTCATCAATGATTTCGTATGAAGAATGCCGCTCATAGATTCGGTGTCAAGGCGATTTCTCAATTTAGTTTTATTGAATTTATTTGCAAAAATATCCGTTCAACACACACACTAGAATGTGGTAGACACAGTAAGCACATGACAAACGATGAATTTTTTTTCACCATCTCCACATTCTATTTGGCTAACTTGAATCCAGAATTCACCTATCTTTGGATATTGCACTATCTTTTTAGATTCCCGTACTTCAGTTGGGAAATTGAACTCCGAATTTTTAGCTTCCCTCCATTCTCTATCCAAATCATTTAATTTCGACTCTGATATTGAATTAGGAAAATGCGCCGCAAGTCTTGCAATTGAAGGTTCATTACATTCAATTACATTTTTTGGATGAAGCATGGAGAGATTTTTAATGATTTGAACTGTTTGATCTTGGAAATTAAATCTTTTCTGTATCTGAGTACAAGCTTCGATGTAAAATTGCATGCATCTTTGTCTTAGATCTAACGATGCAGCCGAAGATAGTCCATGGTTGGTCTCAAATATTTTGACTGATGATGTTGCCCCGAGATACATATCTTCAATCGGCTTATAATTACGAGGATCTTTAAACTCAACTTTGGCTGTTTCAGTCTTTTTAAGGTAGTTATCTTTCACGAAGCAACTCAAAAACGTTTTATAAACTGATGAAACTCGGTCATACAATGAGTGGATGGACGTTTCTTCAGATTGCATGAACTTGTTCAAATCATTAAAATAAGGCAAAATGTAGTCCAAGAATTGCAAATACATTTTTACATAAGGTTCCCTCAACCGTGATAAAATCATTTCCGCTGCAAGGACCTTATCTACCAGAACAGCATCGGTAAAGTATAATATCAGAGCATCATACTGTTCTAGTAGTCTTTTTACAACTTGATGGAGAGACAGCCATCTTGTTTGACTTGGCTGAAGAATTTTGTGCGGCTTTACTTCTACGAATCTTTGAAATTTCTGCAACAGACTTTTTCGTTTGTAACTATGGCTTAAATAATTGTACACGTCTCTTGCCACATCTTTAACCACACGAGGTAGTTCTTCGCATGAATAACTCGCGCATAATTCAAACGAATGGCATATACATTTCATCAGGAATAAGTCAGGTATGTCTTTCTTTAATAATGTGGCTAGAGAGTGACGCACCCCAAACATATTATTCGTGGTATCTGCAGCAAACCCTATCATGTTAGCTTGGTGAGGTATTTGATGATCATTAAAAAACTGTTTTATAACCGTGTACACGTTATCAGATGTAATATCAGATACTTCGATGAGGCCCAAAAATTGGTCAACGATTTGACCGTCACGTGAATATCTAGCAACTAATGCTAAGTGTTTCACCGAACTTACATCTGTGGACTCATCCACAATGAGCGAGAATTTTGAGTCTTGCAGAGATTTTACGAGCTCTTCGAAACTATGAAGCCCTGTAACGTTTTGCACAATTTTTGTGCATTTAGTTCTGCTGCAAGTAAATTTTTGCGCCACTACGGAATTAGGGCAAATGTCCTTAATCAAATCAGGTAGGTGATCAGCTGCATTAAACGCGATGTTATGCTCCACGCAGTAAGCAGCTCATTTTATTCCAGCTTTTTCCACCTGAGCATCCAGTTTGGTTTATATCCCGAACCTCTCATAAATCGGCTGTTGTATTTTGATAGCCTTCCCTTTGGCTACGTGTTTAATGCCTTGCATGTGCTTTTTTACGCCGGATTTCCCTCCACGCGTGCTATAATCTTTATCGCAGATCGTGCAATAAAAGAAGTCACCACCTTTCTCACTTCTTCTGAGCCAAGACCTGAATAATCTTTCTGTCTCCCTATCCGGAACTATATTTTTGCGTATATTTAGTTCGCTTCCGTTTTTTAGCTGAAGCTGCATTATCTCCGGTTTCATTTGAAGATGAAAAATCATTCGCGGAATCCACCATCGATGAACAGCTATGACAAAAAGTTTAACAATGAACTCTCAAGCTGGCGGAAATTCGAAACTCGCGTGACGAATGTAGAAGGCAGTTAGGCTGCTATCCCATGGCGCCCAGGACGACGGACCGGAGGCCCGGAACGGAGAAATTCACAAGATTATATCACCAGATTTGGAAGGCAGATCGCTTGCGTATCGTTTTTGAGCAAATTCCCTCGAATGTCTTCACAGAATTTAAAAAATATGCTGGTAAATTTTGTTTCAAACCGCTGGACAAGCAATCCGCCTTTCAAATCTAGTGATATAATCTAGTAAATTTCTTCTTTCCGGGCTTCCGGTCCGTCGATCCCGGCGGCATTGGATAGCAGCCTTAAGCCGGGATCACGATCACATCAACGTAACGTAACGTAGAACGGGCGCACCCCAATAAACACTAGTTCGTATAAAAAACGTATAAATAGGTCATATACTCTACGTTTATTCCGAGGAAAAATGTTCCTCAGTTAAACGCATAAGCAGCGTTGATTGAAAACGTTACGTCTATACGTTTAACTTTACGCAATAAACAACGTTTAATACACGTGTACCACTTGAATTTTGACCAAATAATTGTTAGCTCAAAAAAAAATTGAGATATACGTAAAATGAATTAATTACAATATATGAGGCGTTGATCAACAACTACTAATCGTAAACAATCGCACTTTGTTACAAAGTAAGAATTTTGAGATTAGAAAAACTTCGCATTATTGTTGTGATCGGGATTCGATCCGCGGACGCTCGCATTCGCTTGTATTACTGTTCGCACGCTCTATCGACTACGCCAAACTACTCATTGATAAAGTCAGTCACTTTCTCGTAATTACTCTGGATTTTGCATCTGTCTTAGTGATATCAGTGTTTTAATGTAGCTGAGATGTCTTAACTAAACATCCGAGTGGCAAGTACGTTTTTTTAATTTAATTTCTTGCCTAGAGTTCCACACATTCTCACTCGATTTCATTATATTGCACGTTCATTATTATATTGGAAAAAACGTATGAATGACGTGTAGTTCCGAGCGTATAATTATTGAAGGAACTGAACATTGTTATAGTGTAACTCAAAATCCGCGAGGTATTCGTTGATTTTTTGGTTTTCGAAGACGTTTTGAGGAAACGTACGCAATACGTATATGATATGTGTAACAGTATACGTACATTAGAGCGTTTCGTACACGCAATTAAATACACGTATTCTTGTCCAGTCTGATAAACGTATAAACAACGTGTGAACGACAGGTTTCGAGGAAACGTTCGTAATACGTGTATGATATGTGTAACAGTAGGGGAGAGTGTTGTACCTCGGACCAGTTTTTTTCAAGTCGCCATAACTTTTTTTCCTTCGAACGAAACCTAATAAAAATGGTGCTACAATGAAGTCTTGAGTCTTGAGTATTAAGCCTATAAGATTTATAAATAAAAATTTTTCTCAACATTATACTTTATTGAATAGTTTGAACAAGCAATAAATGGTCTGAGGTACAACATGGTCCTGTACCTCGGACCATAGCATATTGTACCTTGGACCACATCATGCTGTACCTTGGACAAGTTATCTTTCACAGTTATGTTTAACTAACTTTGGTGTTTCGGAAATCTTTGCAACCTAGGTGGTGATAATATTGCATAATATTTTTATTTTTCATAATTTTCAAATACAAAACCTCCATAATTATAAATAGAACAAAAAAAAAACGATAATTGTGCTACCATTATGGTGGACTTATTAAAAAAATAATTAAAAAAATGACTCTTGGTCCCTACTACGAACAGATGTAGGTAATATATTTCTTTTTTTTCAACTCCATAATCATCTCTTTCTATGTGATATCACATATTCATATACAGAGTGTCTCTCAATTCGTCATACAAACCTACATAGGGCGATTTCTCTTTGAAATAGAAAACGATTTTTCAAGAAAATGATGAAAAAAAACTTTGCCGTTGCACTTCGCGGCATGATTCTCTAGAATCAAATATCATAATAAAAAATCAACGGAATAATGACATGATGGAATACCGACCGTAACAATATCGTGTTTAGGTATATCATGTAATACATAACATATAATACATGATGTGTACACATATAATAATAGTAATAATAATAATGATAATAATGATGATAATGAAGATAATTTTAGTATTAAATTAGATGTTGAAACAGGGTGTTAGTAATTGTGCGGCACTACTATGTCACCGGCTTATGGTATATTGTACCTTGGACCGGTCCGAGGTACAAGACACTACAGTGGTCTAAGGTACAACAAACGTGCATTCGGAATAACTGGTGCCATTATTTTTCAAAGGTTATGTTGTGTTTAGTAACACTGTGCCTGTTTTAACATACACATTTTGAAAATATGAAATGATTAATTGCGAATCGTCAAGCCTATCACAACATACATTCCACACCTCCGAACTAAGACACGAAAAAGTTACTCATCACCTGCGAAAACACGTTTCTCTTGATAAACTGTGACTCATTTCCCGAACACTCAATTTCTTCAGGAAGAAATACAATTCGGGGGTTCCCCGAAAGTAGATCCGTCGAAGTAAACGGAAATTTTCACAGAGGGGCGCTGTAGCCTATGTGGACCGAGGTACACGTTGGTCCGAGGTACAACACTTTCCCCTATACGTACATTAGAGCGTTTCGTACGCGCAATTGAATACACGTATTCTTGTCCAGTCTGATAAACGTATAAATAACGTTCGAACGACAGGTTTCGAGGAAACGTCTGCAATACGTATATGATATGTATAACAGTATACGTATGTTGGATCGTTTCGTACGTGCAGTTGAATACACGTATCCGGGTGCAGTTTAACAAACGTATAAATAACGTGTGAACGACAGGTTTCGCGGAAACGTACGTAATACGTATATGATATGTATAACAGTATACGTACATTAGAGCGTTTCGTACGCGCAGTTGATTACACGTCTACTTGTCCGGGTTGATGAACGTATAAATCACGTAAATTTTCAACGTATTCGTTATCCGAATCATACGTGTATATTAAAGGTACAAGAAGTTATTTCTTCGTTTAAAAAGCGTGATTAATAAACGGATAATATTGGACCACTTATAAACGTGTATGATATACGTTTTATAATAGTATGATGATATATGGATACCAAAAATCAACGAAAAATACGTGTATAATACGTATAATATACGAACTGGTGTTTATTGGGACGCGCAATAGCAATTACAACAATGATACTGTGCTATTACGCGTGCGCCCGTTCTACGTTACGTTAGGTTAATGTGATCGTGATCCCGGCTTTATTGCATTCACCGCTTTTGAAATCACCACACCTAAAATGAAAGATATTTACAATTTATTACGATGAATAAACATGAAAATAATGGCAGTTTTCGTGGTATAGTAACAAACGTGGTATGTTACGAAACAATTGAACGATAGATTCAAATCGTATTTCAATTGTTTTTCGCGGCTAAGTAACATGAACAATAAAAATACCAGACAAAACGCGGAGTGCCACCTTTCAGCACGAGGTCGCGCCACCGAGATGGTGTTCCCGGCCTTGCCATAAGTCTACCTATACTGTCTACCTTGTTCTTTACGCCGCGTCGGAGTGGGAGGACTGCCTGTAAACTCAGTCATTGCGAAAAGTGGTAATTGGGTGAAATTCTTGAAATTTCTGTGCAAAATTAAAAATTTATGTATATTTGGTTGACAGAATCTGTTTTCTGTATCATCCCTGAAATATCTGGAGATCTACAGATATTCCTGTGGTCGTGGCAACACTGACACCAAACGTGTTGGATGTTGACCGGTTCAAGGCCACGCATATTTTCGACAAATGCGAATCTAGATGAGAACCGCTTGATTCGTCTGTAGCGCCGCTAGTGGCCTCGGAGGGTATCTCGCCCCGATAAAGATATCGATAGCTGTTTTTCTTTTTTTTAGCTGAATTTATCGATGTCTAGCAGAGAGAAACCTGAGAGAGCCCACGGAGCCAAAAGCCTGGGACAGACTAGTGGAGCTTGGTTCCGTGGGTCCCGTGTGTTCGTTCCGTGAACTGAATTCTCGGCGGGTAAATGATAGATGCAGGTAATACTATGCAGATTGCCGATGCTGCTCCTCCACCACACTCTGTTTTGTTTACTCACAAATATATATTGGGAATAACTCTTGATTGAAGAGACTGCATCATGAAATGAATAATATTTATAATCATAATTATAACCAGAGAGTTATAACTGCATTTTGAAACGATTTATTTATAAGCGACGGGGGGCTGCTACCGAAAAACCCGGCTCGGGTACGTGTAGCTAGCATAAAGAAGCATCGGTGGGCATGTTACACGGTTATATCTTTGTTTTTTTTTCATCCTACAGACTTCTTCCAAGAACTATTTCGAAGCTATTGAATGCCACTATTATTATGTATTTATTGAATTTTATTATAACGAACAATTCGATTTGTTATAAACAAATATATAATATTCACGCATAAAAATTCTGAAACAAATATGAGTGAATTCCTTGATCAATTCTGTACAAAATTGTTGGGCCAAAAGGATGGCGAACCGATGGAAACCATGTTGAAAAAAAAACCCGTAATAAAAATTATAGCGAAATCGGTAACATCGAGGTCAATTTGTAATTTATTTCGTCCGGTCTGACGTGGAATGGCTCATGTGTGAGTAAACAAAACAAAGTGTGGTGGAGGAGCAGCATCGGCAATCTGCATAGTATTACCTGCATCTATCATTTACCCGCCGAGAATTTAGTTCATGCAACGAACACACGGGACCCACGGAACCAAGCTCTACTAGTCTGTCCCAGGCTTTTGGCTCCGTGGGCTCTCTCAGGTTTCTCTCTGCTAGACATCGATAAATTCAGCTAAAAAAAAGAAAAACAGCTATCGATATCTTTATCAGCACGAGATTCCCTCAGAGGCCACTAGCGGCGCTACAGACGAATCAAGCGGTTCTCATCTAGATTCGCATTTGTCGAAAATATGCGTGGCCTTGAACCGGTCAACATCCAACACGTTTAGTGTACAATGGCAAACTAATGATATTTTTAAGCACGATGGGACCACAGTTTGTCGAAAATATGCGTGGCCTTGAACCGGTCAACATCCAACACGTTTAGTGTACAATGGCAAACTAATGATATTTTTAAGCACGATGGGACCACAGTATAACAAAAGAAATCGAAATTCCGTGGCCTTCCAGTGTGCAATTTCAAAAATTGACCTTGGTTTTCGTTCAAATTCACATGGTACTTGAGATTTTAAGTGTTTCATTCTATCAGATAGTTTAACTTTGTAAAATCGGCTCGAACGAAAGTTCAAATTGCCCTGTAACTAAAAATTGGATAGTTTTTTCATAACGCCCAGACAACATAGATGCATGAAATCGAGGACAAACGTTACTATCATATCAATATCAGGTTTTAAACGAGTTAACGGTGAAATTCCATTATGATGTTCACGTTGTTCTGCAGCTCGAAATGTAGCGTTGTATCTTTCGGGACATTTCGTCGAGCTATATACACTGTGAAAAATGTTTGTGAATTTACTACACATTTACTATACAAAAGACTCCCAATTTCACAAATTCGCAAAGCATTGTGAATTACTATGGATTTCTTTTAAATTTGCGAAAAAATTCTCAATTTCATTGAACTTGATACGAAAAGCACAAAAGTGTATCATAAATTTACTAATTTGTATAGTAATTGCATTGTGTTCGTGAATTTACTAAACAATGTTTGGAATTTGCTGGACATACTTCTAAATGTACTAAACAAGTGCACGAGAAAATTTTCATACAGACTTTTAGCATCAACAATTCATCTTAGCAATGTAAATTACTATGCGGTATTCATAAATTTACAATTAAATTTTTGATTTCACCACACTTGATAAGAGAAACACAAAGGCTAGAATTTGGGCATCCGACGGTTCTGTACAGTGGCGTTAGGGACATGACGCGGTTCCAGAATTTGCAACTGAATTTGTTATATCACTATACTTGACAGCAAAATAATTTGACTGTTTCTCAAATTCACAAGACCAGCTTAGTAAATCTATCGCATTTGTGTTAAATCGCTCGAGTAAATTCATGACTTTGATGAATTTCCGAAACTTAATGTAAAATTCATTGAGTCATTTTGTTAATTTACTAAATACCAGGTTGTAGTAGAAATTTATCAAAAACGCATGTCAAGTTCGATAGTCGGTGAAGAAGAAGATACATATTGCAATGCATTCTATCTGAACTCAAAGTCCAACCTTGAGTTTCACTATAAAGCTTGATGACATATAAAGCTATTGTATGATGTGTAGGCTCCGAACGAATAAAAAGATATTCGAACAACAATCAATAGGTAGTTTGGCGTAGTGGATAGGGCGTGCGACTAGTAATACGAGCGAATGCGAGCGGGCGTGGGTTCAAATCCCGGTTACCAAGGGCGTCGCCAGCCAACGGGCCAGGGTGGGGCATGAAAAAAGGATGGGGAAAATATGAATTGTAGGTACACTAGGGTGTGCCAAAAACAAAAAAGTTCAAACGCGCATGAAGATTCCGGTAGAGCATTTTAAATAGAATATTTCAGCCAAATATGAGCTCTCAATATTGATATTCAGAACTGCCTAACTCAGTTTTCCCATTTTTGATTTGAATAACACGTGAAAAGGAATCGGCAAATTTTTTAATTGTTTTTTCTCGTAAGCGGCTTGATTTAGAAACGATCTGAATACAAATTTTTATAGGAAATTTTACGCTCTATAGAAAAGTACTGAGATAGATCTTTCCTAACTCTCACCGACTAAAAGATATTCGCCTATAAACATTGAGTCATAGCGTCATGGAGTCATATGACTCTGGGAAAATAGTATATTGCGCAGCAAGGGAGCAAACAACGTCTTCGCTCCCCGAGTGTATAGCTTGCTGCCCGAGCGAGAGCGAGGACTCGGCGAGCCGAAGGCTCGCCGAAACGAGCGGAAGCGAGGGCGGCAAACTAGACCGAGGGAAGCGAAGACGTTGCTCCCGTGGTACACACGATATTTTTTTTCACACATGAACGGAGGCCGATTTTCCTATCCGCACTGTAAAATTTTTTTTTTAATTTACTAAAATTGTGTTGGAAGTTTTATGCATATACGGTGTTGTAAATTTACTACATATTTGTGAAGGTATTTTGAATACTTGCATCTTAAACTTACTGTACTTGTACAGCGAAGTTACTGAGCAATAGTGTAGTAATTTTAGCCAACCTGAGTATTATGAATCAACTCATGATTTGCAAATTTTAAATGTATTTGTCTATCAATTTTGATGTGCATGTATTTTGAATATGTCACACTGATCACGCCATTTTACGAGGCATGTATACATTAAATATAATTAAGTCCCCGGTTAGGCTTCCAGAGATCCGGGTTCGATTCCCGGTCTGCCTGATAATTTTTCTTGTCATAAAAGTTTGAGTTTGTTTGAATTCAATTGAATCAACCGCCTGGGCGATCAGGGGTAATCTACCTTCTGTAGCGTAATTATAGTATAATTACTGAATATAAAAATGCACCATGCTTCCATTTCTACATAGTACATGAGAACATTCGCTCAATACCATAGAGTTTTCATAAATATATACTTATATATGTGTTGCAGCCAAGAGTCATGAATCTATCTATATTAAATATAATGTACTTTACAGTCAAGTGACTGAAAATTGCGACGCCTCAACGTACAATTATGATTTTTCTCAGATTGTGGTAAAAAATCATGATATCTCAAATTCTGGCTGAAAAATAAAATATCTCAAATTCACATTGAAAAACATGATATCTCCAATTCTGGTTGGAGATAATATGTGCTGCAGTCATCAAGTCGGTCAAAAGAAACACATCCGGTAAAGAATGTGGTCTGACTCAGGAGCTGAGAGTGTCAGTAGATTGTAGATTGTAGATTTATTTTCTTGCTTAATTACATGAATTATACAAGGGGAGTGTGATAATTTTTCTTATATGCTTAATTTCTATCTTATACATTTTCTTATTACTTAATTTCTATCCTATACCTTAAATAGTTTTGCCTGAAATCTAGGCATTTTCCTTTTTCCTATTTATTCAATTACCGCTCTCTTCCCCCAATATAGTGTGCAGGAGCTTAAGGGGGTATAGGACTGCTGGAGCCGTTAGAACAATCATGTTCTTCTGGGTGGAATTACAATGAGCGTATTCGAGGTAGGCAAATTATATTTGAGTACATGTTTATTAGACTCAAAATGAACCTCAAAAAAAAATATGGATGAAAAAAATATTGATAAATATAGGAATTGAATCCGCACAGGTTTTTTTGCGCATTCGTAGCTGGCCCGCATGATAACTCAAGAACCAAGGCACTGAGAAAGCTGAAACTTCCACGAGATCTTCATAATACCTTTATGCACAGTGTGAACCAGTCGCATCAACGGCAAAATTCTGTGAGGGATTTTGTAAACAAAAAACAGGATTTTTTTTTAATAAATTCGAAAAATTTTCGTTTCTTTCGAATATTTTTGACATTTTTTTTTGTAAATCAATGAGACTGGTTCACACCATGCACACAGGTATCATAAAAATTTCGTGAAAATTTCAGCTCTCTAAGTGCCTTGGCTCTTGAGTTATCATGCGGGCCAGCTACCAATCCGGAAAAAAACCTGTGCTAATTCAATAGCTTCGGATTTCTATATTTATCAAGATTTTGTTCATCTATATTTTCTTTAGGGTTCACTTTGAGTCCAATAAACATGTACTAAAATATAATTCTCCCATCTCAAGTACGCTCATTGTAATCACATCCAGAAGAATATAATTGCTTTCAAGGCTCCAGCAGTCCTATACCCCCTTAACGATTTTTCTCGTCTTCGTCTCATCCAGATTACTTATTATTTTGGAGAAAAAGTGGAACTTACTGTCGCTTTCGTCTTATTCTGGGATTAGCTTTTTCCTGTAGCTGTCTAAGTACTTACACGCGATCAGCTTGTGGAATATGTCACCGTTTTCCGCACAATATTCGCAATAGCTTTCTTCTAGCGTATATTTAGAGTCCTTAGCCAGTATTTTTGGTACGTAATTATTGTATAGTCTTAGTTGTGCGATTACTCTTTTGTGGTACATTGGTGGTTTTAAATCGAGGTAGTGGGTTTCATTGTCTATTTGTGCTAATATAGGGAATATGCGAAGTGAGAAAGATCCTATGCTGAGCCTTAGGTCCTGGTCCGCTATGTAGCTTTTCAATTTCTTATAAGCCTATTCTTGTCGGAACTTAGTAGTTCTAAGGTTAAGGTGTTCCAAGTTTCAGTCTCGTTAATTTTTTCGAAAAAACAGTTTCTCACCTGCACGAACCAGTTGTACTTTGGAGAGGAGGACTCAAATACCGCCAGATTTTTTAGTCTATTGTAGCATATTTTAGGGTATCTTTCAGACTCCATCTCCAAAATTTTTTTAGTGTAGTTCAGAATGAGTTTAAAGCAATTTATTTCCAGACTGTCCAGTTTTATTTCCTTCATAATTGCATATCCAGGGGTGTATTGCGGTATATGTAGTAGTGTTTTAAAAAACGTATTTTGGACTTTATCCAGATCTGCAGTGTGTCCCGGACACCACACTGAGGATGCATACAGGACGTTTGATGCTACCAACGCGTCAAAAAGTTTTTTACATGTGTATAGATTCGTGGTTCGTATCCTATTTATCAAGCTAATCGATGGCTGTGCTGCTTTAGTTCCTTTCTGTAAAAAGTTTTTTGCTGCCTTATCGTAGGTGCCTGATCTTGTAAAAGGGACTCCTAGGTATACATATTCTTCTGCAAATCCTATTTTCTTAGTTTTGTAGGGTAAGTGGGGTAGGTTGGGCTTGTGGCCATGCCCTCCTTTTTGGATCAGGATTGCTTTGATTTTATCATTGTTTAGCTTCAAGTGGTTGAGGTCGAAATATTCCTCTAAGTGCCTTACCAGTCTCTTGTGGTAGGTCCAGGGGCGTATTTAGCCTAGGGCCATGGGGGCCATGGCCTGGGGCGGCAGGCTGCGAGGGGCGACGCAAGCCGCGCCGCGCACTCAGCTTTGGGCACCTTTCATAATCGTTAGGGGAGACCGGGGCTAGAAGTTACAGGGGTAGGTTGTTACAATCGTATTTATTTAGAAACCATAGCAGATTACGCAACGGCATGAACGCGAAAAAGTATGTTGCAACATGACGAAGGAATAACTTTAATAAGTGGCATCTGCGCCGCTGCTGTCAAACGAACTGTGTATACTGTCTCAAAACTGGCAAATAAGTAAATATTTTTCAATGTTTCATTTCTGGTCTGCTGTCCATAAAAATGATGCCAGTCGTATGGTTATTGGCTTGATTTCCTGATACAAGTGTCGGTAAGAAGTGTGAAAGCTAAGTTCGCTGTATCTTGATGAGTTGAAAAATTATAGATAATTTATCGAAAAATTAAAATTGGGGTTGAAAGTTACAACTAGTCGGGGTTCATTGTGACAGTGTAAAACTCGCCCCATTAACACGAAAAATTACTTCAATGTGTTTCCTTTATTGATTATCAAGAATGCGAACCTACAAGCGAAAGAAAAATCGTGGTAAAAAACAAAAATTATGGATCAATACTAACAAATAAAGTACCCAGCTAATAACTTTCGTTTTGTTCAAAATAAGTTGTTGTACCTACTAATGTTTGTCTTAACCCAACCAACACGAAATGGTAGATACACGTTTATTTTTCACACCGTACACGACATTTGCACCACTATCCACGCTTATTACACGTGATTAAACGTGTTCTCCACCATTTCGTGTTGATTGGGAAGTTTTATGGCGTTTCAGGGAAGTAGTTCTCACCGCACCTGCACAGAAAGTACGACTTTCAGCCCCTCGTGTGAGTGGGAAGTCACACTTTTCGATGCCAGGGGGTGGTGAGAAATAGTATACGTCACACGGGAGTGAAAAAAGCCATCCCAAACTGCGTTTTTATCACCCTCGCCTTCGGCTCGGGTGCCAATTTCAAACGCAGTCTGGAACAGCCTGCTTTCAGTCCACCTTCAATCTTAAAGTTTATTAATTTTGATGAATGAATACTGATATTTATAATAAAACTTGTTGTCTTTCAATGTCAAAGTAAAAATAAGGTTTACTTTTCCTGATAATGTACAACAGAACCTATGTAACAATTAGCCCCATGGCCGTAACTTCTTGCCCCAAACCGGGGTAAGATGTGACAATCTATTTTGCCGGTAAAATTAATGTATAAGTCCAAACCGATTTTAGATATCCAATCAATTCTATTGCAGAAATAATCTATAATAATGAGCCTAACACCACGTCTAGAGAAGAACAAATTCTTGTTGATATATTCCACAAAATGTAATCTTTTGCGAAATGTGTAACGTCTAGCCCCGGTCTTTTATTTTATTGGTGGGGGTCGAAAAACCGAAAGACCGAAATTCATAATGACTAAAACTCCGAAATTTCAAAGTTCCGAAAACTAACCATCCAACTGAGCCTTATACAAAAGCTTCATAAAGCCGAAATGAGGAATGCAGCATAAGAAAATGTCGAAGGCAAACCGATCAGATGAGTACGATTCAGAATAGCTGGCGGACTTTCAATTGGCCAAAAACCCGAATGACTAAAATACTAAATATTCGAAAAAGCAAGTCAACCATTTTCAGATGAGTCGAAATTCAGGAAAATTGAATCCCGAAATGAAATTACAGAACTACCAAAGAAGCAAGTGGTCAAAATACCGAATGATCAAATTGCCGAAGGTTCAGAATCCCGAAAATAGATACTTGTATAGGGGCAAGTCCACCAATTATCAACCAATAAACGGGACGTCGAAAAATCGATTTGTCTTAAATTTTTACCTCTTCTAGTGTGTACCCGGGAAAAAATGATCAGGCATGATCAGACATGAACAGGCATGAGTCTTCAGGCCTGATCAGACATGAAAAATGACCGGGACTGAACAGGCCTGATCAAGTCTGTTCATGTCTGATCATGCCTGATCATGCCCGGTCATTTTTCATGTCTGATCAGGTCTGAAGACTCATGCCTGTTCATGTCTGATCAGGCCTGATCATTTTTCCCGGGTCTTTTTTGGACAAATTAAAATAAAACAGCGAATTATATCAAAAAATTATACAAACTATTGTTTTTATATCTTTTGTACGTCGTAATGATGAGGATTTATGGTTATTTCTGACGATTAACTTTTTTTAGTCAATTAAAATTTTCTCACCGCTTCTTACTGGGATTCGAACCCGGGTCCTTCTGCGTATCAGTCGAGGCTTCTACCACTTTGCTACTTTACGTATTTGATAGTTGATACTTTCAGCATATCTATATGTATCTGTCACGAAAATTTTATCAATCTTAACTGATGCACTTAATATTGATTATGATGCGATCGAACGATTCTTGAATTGTTTCTGTATTTTAGGGAATGTGAGGCAACATGGCCACTTTAAATTTTTCAGTGAAAAAAATTACTAATCTGAAAATGCTGTTTATTCTATTTATTGAGAGAAATTAAACGTGTATTTTCTTGACTGGAGTAATTAATATAACGTTTTGGGGCAAAATGGCTACTTTAATAATATCATAATATTCAGGTTGTTATTGTTTAAATTGTCACAGTATATGTATGGGTATACAGGGTAATTCAGAATTCTCGACGAATCTCTTGAGGGGTTTATCCTTGTCAAAATTGGGAACGAAAGTTCCTCAGCCATTTTTCCTGGGAAATATTTTTTTCCGACAAACGATTTTTTTTACAATTTTTTTTTTTGTCTGTATTATTTGTCGATTTTCAAGAATCCCAAGAGTTTCTTATTTGGCGAAAGATATTTGAAAAATGTGCCATGATTCCAAGGAAAAAAATCATTTTTCGGAAAAATGGCTGAGGAACTTTCGATCCCGATTTTGCCAAGGATTATTCTTTCGAGAGATTCGTCACGAATTCTGAATCACCCTGTATATTAAGTAAGATATCATGAGACCTAATAATAACATATACACAACTATCTATGATTTCAACAAATTATCTAGGTTTCCTAACAATCAGGTCTGATCAGATCTGATCATATATAGACCTATATCAGACCTATATAATATGATTATACATGGGCTTGTATCAGTCAGGTCTGATCATATCTAATTATATCTAGACCATATATGATTAATAATAATAAGAATAATATAATAATAATAATAATATTTTATAATTATATATAGACCTATAAATGATTGGACATTGACGTATATCAGTTATGTCTGATCATATCGTATGAAATCAGACATGATTATGCCTGTTCATGTCTGATCAGGCCTGATACTCATGGCCGATCATGGTCTGATCACGTATCAGGCCTGAACAGAGCGACATAGTTAGAGCAGAGCGGAGGTTTTCAACCTTCCAGGCATAATCATACATGAACAGGCATGGCCATGCATGATCAGGCATTAACGTATTTATGATTAGGTCTGACGTCAGGCCTGATTATACATGAACAGGCATGATCATGTCTGACATCAGGCATAATCATACACGAACAGGCATGGCAATGCATGATCAGGCATGAATGTATTTATGATCGGGTCTGACATCAGGCCTGATCATACATGAACAGACATGATCATGTCTGGCAGCAGGCATAATCATACATGACCAGGCATGGCCATGCATGATCAGGCATGAACGTATTCATGATCGGGTCTGACATCAGGCCTGATCATACATGAGCAGGCATGATCATGTCTGGCAGCAGGCGTAATCATACATGAACAGGCATGATCATGTCTGGCATCAGGCATAATCATACATGAACAGGTATGGTCATGCATGATCAGGTCTGAACGTATTGGGCGCTTCAGGCCTGATCATTCATGATCATGCATGATCATGTCTGGCATCAGATATGAACAGGCATGAACAGACATGATCATGTCTAATTTCAGGCCTGATTATACATGAACAGACATGATCATGTCTCATTTCAGGCCTGATCATACATGAACAGGCATGATCATGTGTGAACATTCTTTCCCGGGTATACTTAGATTGAAAAGTTCACCAAGTCTGAACCCTCTAGGACTCACCGTTCGCGAGAAATGCCATATACAAGTTTACCATTCCGACCTGATTGAGGTTTAAGGGGGTATCTACACCTTTGAATTTTTTGAAAATTGTTTTTTTTTCATAATTTATTTGGAATGGTAGTGACCTACTCTACCTACAAATAAATCGGCGTCAGAATATCCACAGGATTCGAGAAGTTACAGCCATGACAGTGCCGAATTGCGAAAAAGGCTCGACTTGACTCATAACACATCGATACGAGGGCAGCTGCGGATCCAGCATATTAATCATAAGCAAAATCTCAAAACTTGATTCCCTGTTACTATATTTTCTCCTCTGGGAAAAGTAGGAAATAAAAAAAAAAAATTTTAATCAAAAAGTTTAAAAGTTGATTTCTGGAGAATGAATATATTGACCGGTTGTCGTAAAGAATCAGTAGCACCGTTGCATCGATTCTGGAATTTTTGGTCTTTAATTATTCACAAGACTTCCCTCTATGGTATGACCGTGGGATTTTTTGATAAACCCGTTTTTGATTGAGATACTGGCAAAAAAGTGAAAAGAATTTGAAAAATGCAAAAAAAAAAATCAAAAAAATGGAATAACTCAAGTAATTTTTGCAATATCAAAAATCCCTACGTTCATACCATAGAGGTATCTTTTATGAACGATTGAGGACCAAACATTTCAAGATTGATCCAACGGTGGTCCTGATTCTTTACGACAACCGAGTCATTCAGTATTTTTTTCACTTCAGCGTAGCCACCATCAGACTGAAAGTAATACATGATGTAAAATATGCGTTATGAGGGTTGAACCTTTCTTAGACATCATGATTTTTTTGGATTATGTCAGAGTCCACAAGTCGCAGAAAAAGATTAATTTCTTTTTGGAAATTTCAACTCCTCCAAAGGTGTACATACCCCCTTAAACGCGAATTGTTTTCGTATCGTTATCGGCATTAAAAAATTATGAGAACATTAGTATCTCATGTGAAAAATTCTCACCTTTCCGAATATGTAATTCATTTTTGTACAAATTTTCGGAATTAATCTCAAAAACACAATTTTCTTAAAAAAAAATCTATCTCACTCTCGAGTTTTTCATGTGAAAGCTGAGATTTTTTCAGTGAGAAACTCATATTTTTAGAGTGGGACGGCCATGGGATCTCACGTGAGCTAGGTTTAATTGATGAAGGTCTGTTAATATTCCGCTGAATCCCAAAAAGAGAGTATTATTGACAGACCTTTATCAATTAAACGTAGCTCACGTGGGATCCCATGGCCGTCCGACTCAAAAAATTTGGGTTCCTTACTGCAAAAATCTAAGCTTTCACATGAAAAACTCAAAAGTGAGATAGATTTTGGTGGTGCATGAAAAAAGCGGCTTTTTGAAGAAAATCGTGTTTTTGAAATTGATGCCGAAAATTTATCCAAAAACGAATTACATATTCGGAAAGGTGAGAATTTTTCACATGAGATACTCATGTTCTCATAATTTTCTAATGCCGATAATGATATGAAAACAGTTCGCGTTTGAACCTCAATCAGGTCGGAATGGTAAAATTGTATATGCTATTCCTCGCGAATGGTGAGTCCTAGAGGGTTCAGACTTGGTGAACTTTTCAATCTGAATACACGCTGAAAGAGGTAAAAATTTGAGACAAATCGATTTTTCGACGTCCCGTTTATTGGTGATAATTGGTGGACTTGCCCATACCCGAGCAGAAATTTGCGAATGGCACTCCGTTGGGCCAATATTGTCTGACACGCAACAAATCGGCCCATACGTGGGAATTGGTATCGGGCCAGTCTTGGCATGTAACGCGGTAAGATATTGGTCTCCGCGCGGCAAGTTGTATCGGGCCAGCACCTGATATAAGCTAGACCCATCGTTGGCCGGCGAACTTGGGCCCAGCTTGAACTAATATGTCCCCGTGTAGAAATCATAGGACGGCGCAATATTGGGCCAATATTCTATGCCGTTGGCCTCTGCTTGGCATTTTATACTGGACCAAAATAGTAATGTAACGCCGGGCACTAGTGAGCCAATATTGGCAAGGCAACATTGTACCAATGCTGTGTTAACTGACTCTATTCGTCACGCATTAGATTATATGATCGCAACTTATGTACCCCTACGTGATTGTCAACTAACCGCATATATTTTTTTTCTAACTACGAGGGGATTTGAACCCGGAACGCTCGGTCTCCCATATTACGAATCGCTCGCTCTAGCCACTACGCCAATTCGTCGCATGACTATCGATACTACTCTTTGTTACTTGTAGAATGAGCGTGCATATAAATGGATGTTCTGGGCCCGATCTTGGGCCAGGATACTGAGCTCCAGTTTGACCGATGAATCGGCTGCTGGCTCAAGTTCGATCTTGGGCCGGGATTATGGACCTTAGTATGACCATCGCATCGGGAGTCATTCTGAACCCGATATTGTAAAGATATCGGCCGCCGATATTCAACCGCTGTTTCGGCGCTTTATCAGGTGCCGATCCGAAACCTGTATTGGATGGATATTGCCTACCGGGGCTCGACCGTTCCATCGGTCGCCGATCTGAAACCTATATTGGATGGATAGTAAGCACCGAGGTTTAAGGGGACCAGTACAGCGACTTTTCGAGAAATTTTCACAGTCCGAAATCAATTTATTTCATACCCAAAGTTCATTTCACATCAAAATATTTTTCTTTTTCCAAATCATGTGTCGTAAGGATTTTGGTACACCGTTGGTCCAATTCAATCTCTTGACGTCTCATTTTCTCCGGTGATCCATTCCTCATCTTGTGAATGTAGAGATTTTAAAATGAAAAATTATGTCATAAGTTATGATCAATTTACCAAATTCGCAAAAATTATTATCACTCATTTCTTGAATAGCTTGGCCAAAACGAAAAATTTTCAGAATTCCTACATTCACATGATGAGGATTTGTTTTCTGAAGAAAATGAATCCAAGATGACCTGAATTGGTCCAACGGTGCTGTAAAATCCTTACGACACATGATTTGGAAAATGAAAAATATTTTGATGTGAAATGAACTTTGCTGATGAAACAAATTGATTTCGGACTATGATCATTTCTCGAAAAGTCGCTGTACTGGTCCCCTCAGCCGTTGCGTTGGCGCTCGGTCTAGAACCAGTATTGGACAGGTAACGCGCGCCGAGAATTGACCGGTGTATCGGTGACAGATCTGAAAGCGGTAGTGGATGAATATTGCGCACCGATGTCTGGCCATTGCAATGGCTGCCATCCTGAAGCCAATATCGGGGAGGCATAGCTTACCGATGTTGGACCATTGGATGGTTGCCGTTCTGAGACGAATGTTGGATAGACATAGTTCACCGATGTCTGACCATCGCAATGGCTGCCATCCTGAAGCCAATATCGGACAGGCATAGCTTACCGATGCTGGACCATTGCAATGGTTGCCGTTTTCAAACCAATGATGGTCCGACATAGCTCGCCGCTGCTTCACCATTCTATCAAGTTTCGATATTGTACCAGCGCAGGGCCGTCCCAATTCGCCAATGCAAGACCGTTGTATCAGCTTGCCAACATTGGCCTAACGCTGGCCCGATTTATTAAATCGGCTGCCGTTCTATGATTTCTACACGGGTAGGTACAATCCCAGGCAGGAACCCCCAGAGTTAAACGACGGGGCCGTGCCTGGGACAGCATTGGAAAGCCCATCTTGGCATACCTACATTGCCCCATTCGTGGGCCACGACTGAGCACTCACCCTTGGCCATTCCAATGATGACCCAGGTATGGGCCAAGACTGAATAACCCAGCCTCGGCCAAACCTAGAGTCACCCTACTTTGGGCTAAGATTGAGTAACCCAACCTCGGCCAAACCTAGAGTCACCCTACCTTCGGTCAAGACTGAGTACCCTAACCTCGGCCGTGGAATGGTAACCCTAACATGGGCCAAGACTGAATAACCCAGCCTCGGCCAAACCTAGAGTCACCCTACTTTGGGCTAAGATTGAGTAACCCAACCTCGGCCAAACCTAGAGTCACCCTACCTTCGGTCAAGACTGAGTACCCTAACCTCGGCCGTGGTATGGTAACCCTAACATGGGCCAAGACTGAATAACCCAGCCTCGGCCAAACCTAGAGTCACCCTACTTTGGGTCAAGACTGAGTAACATAACCTGGGCCGTGGGATGGTAACCCTAACATGGGCGAAGACTGGATAACCCAGCCTCGGCCAAACCTAGAGTCACCCTACCTTGGGTCAAGACTGAGTAACCAAACCTCGGCCGTGGAATGGTAACCCTAACATGGGCCAAGACTGAATAACTGAACCATTTAATGTTTGGTAACTGCGATTTATTTATTTAATAATCTAAAAATAACTCAGTAATAAAAGCTGTCATGGAGAACCGTTTCTTTATGTTTTGAATTTGAATTAATTAATTATTAATTAAATGCAATTATTTTACATGAGTGCACATTTATGCAAATCAAAATGATATTCATCAATTATCCGATGTATTGTAACTTACTGCACCAATATCTCAGCTGAAGGCTGGAGATATGGTGCTAGTCCGCGTGAGTGTCTTTGTCACGGGTGATGTCTTTGGAGCTCCTCCTGAGGGAAAAGTGAAAAACCTCTAAATACCCAAATGATAGACTCGGATTAGGTTTCCCTAAACAGAGCTGTGAGTTGCAGAGCTGGATATATCACGCTTGCCAAGCCTGGTAAGTAGTTCGAAAACACTCTCAGATCAAGCACGCGGATACGGGTTTGTTAGACCAGTACCGCCAGCCTGAGAGCAACCTCAGAACTACAAATCGACAGAGCTGGACGAGCCACACACACCAAGCCTACCTTGAAGCGAATGATAATGATGATTTATGAATGCTGAAATGTGGTAACAAAATAATAGAAAGAAAGGAAAATGAAAGAAAAGGATGCAGTTTAACAAGAATAGATTTAATGTTATTCATCTAAAGTTGCATAGCATGAAAAGAAAAGCACATAGAGTATCAGGTTTTAACCTAGCATTGTTATAAAAGAAAAATCATAAAGAAATAAAATAAAGCGTCAAACTAAAGAGTCAATAAGAAGTAAATTAAAGTTAAACTAAATATAATTCTCTAAATTAAATCAATGTTTCCGATCAGGTTTGTTTTATTGGTAATTAAATTTGTTAATCCGGTGATTCGCGGAGTTTCAATCCGCGAATTGAATAAATTGCGCAGTTAATCGTGTTAATGCGACTTTTAAGCTTGCCGTCTAATTTTTTAAAGTGCATACAAAAATTAGTAAAACTATTATGTGAATATGAGATTAATTAGACTTATTTTTTCAATATCAAAAATCGTGATTCTAATCCTTCTATTTTAGTAAGTCCGAATACGATTTAAGAGCAAGAGCGGTCACGCACTATTTTAGCTACGTGCCTATTTGATTTGATTAAACGATGTGACTCGACGGGCGCTTTGCCACACAATCGGTCTAAAGAATTAATATGATGTGACTCGACGGGCACTTTGCCACACAATCGGTAGCGGTTGTTCCGGTACCCCCTTTTTATAGCGGAATCCGCGACACCCGCGGATCTGCGGTGCGGTTGCACGGAACTCGCGATATGCACGGAATTTTGGCTCACTCACGGTCGCTCCTGCGCGTCGCGGCTGCGCGGTGGTCATTTGCCGACTGCACTGGCTAGGCGGCGGCCGTGCCAGCACAGCCGGAACGTTACAGTATACACGTTTACATATAAATTTATATAATTATATAATAAGATATATGATTATTTATAAATATATATCATTATATATAAATATATATGAATGTATTTGAATATATGGGGAATTCCACGTCAACTCGACAAACCGAAAACGTTTACTATTTTCGATTTTTTCAACGATTTTTCTTAAGATAGCTCTTGGTTCAAAACCCTTCTCTGATTTTTTTCAAATTATTTCATCCAACGGTTTTTGAGTTCTGAATTTTCGAAAATTCGAAACAGCGCCGTGATCGATTTCATTGAATAAATTCTCTTAAATACTATGGCCAACGACGAACATTTTTTGGTTATCAAAAAACGTGGAAAAATTGTTGGTTCTATTTTTTTTCTATTTTTTTGAATTTTTTGTTCGTCATCACGAACATTCTTGCTTCCAAAACTCCGATTGATGATTCATTTCACATAGGATACAGCGAAAGGATACGAAAATCAGTTCATTATTGAAAACAAAAAAAATTATAATAATAATAATAATAAAAAAATGATGATAAAATTTTTTTTTTGATGCACTGTGCGTAAAATTCGATTTTACGCCTTGTTTTGCAGGCTTAAAATGCGATTTCACGCATACGTGTACGTAAAATGAATAACAATCAAAAGAATAAAAGATATACGCAATATACGTCTATATTTGTTTCAAATAGAATAAATTTTTTCAGGCAGCGACTTTTTTGTGGCAATTTCCGCAGCTTCCAACAGTTCTGGTGGTATATAATTTTCATCTTCTGAACTCATGTCGGACACTGTCACATAAACACGCTTCTGCTCACCAATGATTATTTACTTCGTAATATTTTGTTTTCACTAGCATTTTTTTATAACAAACCATATACTTTCTTTTTTTTTATAACAAAAGTCTATCAACCGACTATTATATTTTCGTACCACTAGATGTAGTTAGTAGCCCTGTTGCTTCTGCGCTATGCTAAAACGATCACATATGACTCAAAGAACTATTTGAAAAAAAATTAATTTAATGAAAATGTGCTTGTTTGTTCCGTGGGGGGGCTTTGCCCCCCACACCCCCCCGTCGGGGGGGAGGGAGGCAATCTGCGAAATGTCACGCTCGATCGCAAAGTTATGTCTGATTATTATTTCTGTGATTCGTTTATATATTCCGAAATTTTTTCACGAATTTTACGCACACTGCATTAAAAAATATCGCATGAAACACGTGCGTACGTTTTACGCACTTGTTACATAAAATACTATTTTATTTTTTTCTCATTTGTAATTTTTTTTTTCCATCAATGAACTGATTTTTGTATCCTTTCGCTGTTTACTATGTAAAATAGATCATCGATCGAAGTTTTGGAAGAAAGAATGTTCGTGATGACGAAAAAAAATTCAAAAAAATATAACAAAAATAGAACCAACAATCTTTCCACTTTTTTTCATAACCGAAAAATGTTCGTCGTTGGCAATAGTATTTTAGAGAATTTCTTCAATGAAATCGATCACGGCGTTGTTTCGAATTTTTGAAAATTCATTACTCAAAAACCGTTGGATGAAAAAATTTGAAAAAAATCAGAGAAGGGTTCTGAACCACGAGCTATCGTAAGAAAAATCGCTGAAAAAATCGAAGAGGGTCAGTGTTTTTGGTTTGTCGAGTTGACGTGGAATTCCCCATATATATTCATATATATGAATACATGTATATTTATTTATATATAAACAATTTTATAACATAATATAAAATTGTGTTCGCTAAAAACATGAAAATTAAATTAGCCGACATCTGAAAATTTTTAGAATTCTTTGATCCAAAAAATTGTTACAAAAAGTTTTGTTTTTAAATTTCAGGTGTAGAAGATTTGATAAATTATACGTGCAATTTTTGAAAAATATTTTCTTGCTTTTAATTCGATTGATAAAAAAAAAAAAATCAAAAATTGTTCAACCTCTGCTAATTTTAGTATCATGCTACCTTAAATAAATTCAAAAAAAATATATATAAATCTATACATAATTATATATGATTATAGAAAAAAAAATTTCCCGGGCATTTACAGAGAAGCGGAGGAGCGAGGGGGGGAGGTCAAACAGCCTACCGGCGAACTATATGTACCGTGCTGTTAAAAGGAAGCCGAACGATGGCCGTGTCATAGTTCGACCAACATACGCTCACGTTGCGTACGTGAGCTGCTACTCGCAGCACTGGCATACTCGCTGCAGCGAGTAGAAGCTCACGTACGCAACGCGAGCGTGTGTTGGTCGAACTATGACGCGGCCATCGTTCGGCTTTCTTTTAACAGCACGGTATATTCATTGTCATAGTAAACTCATGGAAACCCGTAAGCGGACAACTCGTGTCGTTCTCAGTCGTCGAACTGCTTCTGTCATATCATTTCAAATGTTTTCTTCCTGAACAACTCTAACTATGTCTAGTTCTTATTCACGTGTTAAAAAGTGGCGTGCGTTACACAAAGCTGAAAAAGTTTTACCTGATAAAAGTGAGCCAAATGTTAGTGAACAAAGTATAAGTAACCTAACCTGTGCAAGTGAAAACAATACTGCTACAAAGCAATTTCGTTTACAAGTGAATAATGACTTCAACAGTGTTACTCATCGAGATCCGGATAATAGCAGTGATAATAGTATCAGTAATGATTGTATTAAAAATACTGTCGATGATGAGCAAGTTTTAGTTGATAGTATATCTGAATCATCCTATCAAAATAATGAAGAATTCACAAGAAAAAAGACATTAAGTGAAAAACTTCGATGTTGGACTTTAGATAATATGAATATTTCAACATTAAATGTAGATACTGAACTGTTGACAATACTGCGAGAAGAAGGTTATGAAGATTTACCTAAAACTTCTCATCAATTATTAGGAACGAAGCACTGTCGGCCAATGCAGTCATTAACAAGCAATCGGGAAACAAATGGTTCTTACATACCGTGAAGTTTTAAGGAAGCGGAACGATGGGCGTGCTATAGTTCGACCAACACACGCTCGCGTTGCGTACGTGGGCTTCTACTCGCAGTCACTGGCAGCTCACGTACGCAACGCGAGCGTGTGTTGGTCGAACTATAGCACGCCCATCGTTCCGCTTCCTCAAAACTTCACGGTATATATTGGGATAAAAAACGCCCTACAAAAAGTGATATCTCCTGATACTCATACTGAAAATACTATATCAGTACAACTACAGATCGATGGAGTTTCGATATATAATATTTCATCGGTCCAAGTATGGCCTATTCTGTTGAAAGTTTATCACCGTGATTATGAAAGCAAGCCTGTGACAATTGCGTTATACTGTGGTGACTCGAAGCCTCAGTCAGCGAACGATTACTTAGCTGACCTTGTTAAAGAAGCTAATGATTACATTGAGAACGGACTGATTCTTAATGAAGTTAAATATTCGTTTGAAATTTTTTGTGTGGTGGCAGATTCACCTGCGAGAGCTTTCATAAAAGGTGTGAAAAATCCAGGGGGTTTTTCGCTTGTGAAAGATGTACAGTCGAAGGAATCACTAAGAATCACAAGCGTGTGTATCCGGATATGAATTGTAAGTTTCGAACAAGGAAGTCATTAAAAAAAAAAAAAACAGGCAGCACACCATGTTAAAGACGAAAAATGTATATTATTAAAATTGAAAAAGTTTGATCCAGTGCATGATGTGGTTTTAGATTCGATGCATTTATTGTATCTCGGGGTGATGAAAAGTATCCTAGAGAAATTACTTGTGGTGAAAAAACATAGTGCTCGGTTGAAAAAGTCTCAAACTGAAATTTTGAAAGAAATAATGGAATCTATATCAACAGATATTCCCGAGGAGTTTCAAAGGAAATTATATGATACTGACCACATTTCAAAGTGGAAAGCCATTCAATTCCGGTTTTTTTATATTATACATTGGTCCTCTAGCTTTCAAAAATGTATTATCTGAAAATAAATATCGTCATTTTTTATTATTATTTGTCGCATGTCGAATTTTAAACGACGAATTAAACGCAGTAAGATTTGTTGACTATGCTCAAGATCAACTGAGAACTTTCTTTAAACTACTACCGTCAGAATATGGAGAAGATTCTCAAGTCCTCAACATGCACAATTTATTACATATATCGGATGATGTTCGTTACTTTCAAGTTTCATTAAGTGAAATATGGGCATATTGGGGGGAAAATTATATAAGTTTATTCAAAAATTTAGTCAAGTCGCCGTACAAACCACTCACCCATATAGCAAATCGATTAGACGAATTAGAGAATGCTGACCATGTAAAAATTAAAAAAAAAAGTGCCTTGTGTAAGTGCATCTATGAAAGTGTTATTGAATCCGTTAAATACAATAACAAACGATATTCCAAGGTTGAAAAAGTTCATTTACGTGGTGTAACTCTACATTGTAATCATCCAAATAATGTAATTCAGTTGCACAACAATAAAATCTTCGTTATTGACAGTTTATTAAATGTACGAAGTGATCCTGCGACTGAAGAAGATATAAAGAATTTATATATCTATGGTACGATAGAAGATAGTAAAAAAGAAGTGTTCAATTTTCCAACTTCGTCTATTGACGTAGGTGTAATGGAAGTTGTTTCTTGGAAAAAGCAAAAACTCATCGTAAAACTTGCTCATGTGAAGTGTAAATGTATTCTTTTTAATATGAATAACTCAAAAATTGTAATGACTCTCCTACATGTTTGAATGTATGTACAAAATGAACATTATGTTCAACAATTTCAAGGACAATTATGTTAGAAACAAAACTTTCAAACTGTTCTCATATTTGATAAAAATTTTAATATTTTCAATTATTCAAAATACTGAAATTATAGAATTATTCATAATTAATTAATTATTATTAACTATGGAAAATAATTTTATTTTCTTTAAATTTAAGTTGTTACTTTTTTTTTAATTTCTTCCGAATTTATTTTAAAATTATAAGTTGAAAGATAAAGAAAAAAATTTGTCTCTTTTTTTTCTTTTACGTTGAACAGTTTATTCTCTGTTTCTTTCATTTATTTGTACATTTATTCCTCTTGCATCGGGCTAAAAATCTGAGGAAATTTATAAATATATACATATATAAATACGAACGTTGAGAAAACAATGAAAAGTGTTATGTTGGTTATTGGTCCAAAGCGTGCAACTTGAGAGGGGGGGGGGGGGGGGGGGGTGTGACACTCAGAGCCAGGCTGGCGCTGAGCGCCCAGCAGTGCCGAGCCCTGCAGTATCGTTCGACGACTCGTCCAGGCCTGTTAGTCTTTCTTATGCGTAGGCTATAGTTACGGTTAATTATAGTCGATCTTATAAGTTCGTGAATGTACAGTGTATTTCAGCCTACATTTTATTTTCGTGGATTATTGAATACTTATTTATAATTTACTGAAATGTCGGATACACTAAAAGAATATGCAGTAGTTGAATTCGACGGAACGGTTAATGGAAAAAAGTGGTGGAATTAGTTCCGACTTCTTGGTAGTCTTTGTTAAAGTATATATATTGTTGTAAAACTGAGATACAACGAGAAGAATACGTGGATTCCCGAGGGAAATAAAGCGACTCAAAGTGCAAATAAAATGGTTGGAAGAGAATTATTAATATTTGAGAAAAATACAACTGTTCTGTTTTTGGTCTAGAACAAGACTATTTACAAAACAGAAGTTCATCCAGCAACCGTTATTATTTGTTAGTGTAAAGTACAATTCGTATGTTTGAGACTACTAGACCGTATGCGCTAATATACCGGGTTTTACCCTTTTTAACACTATTCCCCCCCCCCAGAGGAAGAGTCGACCCGACTCTTCAAATAAAAAAATGCAGAAAAGGGTTTAAAGAGAAATAACCGGTCCAGTAGTCGCAAAATGAGTGGGTGTGAGAGTTATTTTGGGAGAGTGGGAGTTGTGGCTCAAGAATTCAAAAATTTCCTAAAAACTATCCGACATTTGTCCCTACTCTCAAGGGAAACCACAGAAAACCTTGAGGGGATGGTATAGCTTATCAAAATGAGTAATTTTAGTATAAAAAGTGTTCAATCCTCCGTCTTGAAGAGTCGTCGGTAAAATCCAACCTTGTAGGGATATCTAGAACACTGGAAACCGCCTGGGGGGTAAGACCGGTTCACGATCGGGAGACGTCAGGAGGCAGGAAGGCGGGATACGGGAACCCAAAACCATGAACCGCTCCTAGGAGGATTCCCAAAAATTACAGGAAAGCTGCACACCCTAGAGTGGAGGACAAATGTTAATTTCATGGAAAAAGGGCAAAGAGGTCAAAGTACGGGTTTGCTGAAGGCCTAGTTAAATATAGGGAAAATGATAAATGGAAATGGAAGGATAAAATTGGAACGATCTTATCTGGTCATTTTAAGTTTCTTGGGTAGTGGCGTAGGGATGGACTGTAGGCTCTGTATCCTAATCCATATTCCTTGCGGATGCTGGCAACCTATCTATCTCTCCAAATCAATCAGAAAAAAAAAATCTGAAAACTCAAAATTCATTAAAACTTAAGCCTAAATGTCGAAGAACAAAAAAAAAAGGTCGGCTCGGGTCTTACTAATGAAAGGAGAAAAAGGGATCTGAACCAGCCGACAGGAGAGAACAAAACAAAAGAATAAGATCGAGAGGACATTAAGAGAGTCGTGAAATTCGAATAACTAATAGCGCCTACGATTGGCACCGCCAGCGCTACACCGGTGCAACGCAACGAACCCCCGTCGCTCTCACCCATAAAGAAAGGAAAGAGACGGAGACACGGCCACACCACACCAGCGCCGCGCAACGGCGCCAGCCGCAGACACCATTCGCCTGGGATGCCAGAGTTCATAACCTAATCGTCAAGGGGTTTCATAACCCCACAAAAGTTTTCATAGACATCTTCAGCTGATTCGTTAGCATCTAGGATTATAACTGGAGCTGGGATAGACGAAAATTTCCCTTTTATCAACCAGTCGTCGTGAACCTCGTGAAGAACCCTAAGATAATCTAACGAAACCGTCTCTTCCTCAACGCGAGTTCGAGAACGTAGTCGAGCATAAGATTCCTCTGGAGTCGTCCTCAAGTAAACTACTAGGTCTACTGTAAAATCTTCAGGGGAGCTGGTGATGAGTAAATTGATATTTTCATTCAATAGATGTCACTCGACTTCTCCGAAATCTTCTGTCCGCTTTCGAGCTTCAATAAAACATTGACTGCTAAAAATCGACCGTTCCATGATTTTAGTATGTAAAGACGTGCGCTCCAGGTGTCGTTTCCTCATAACCATTGACACGTGGTGTTGAAAATGGTACGCATAACGGTCAGGATCTCCGTACATTTTCTCCAGAAGATTTACTCCGGCTACGTCCCGATATTCTTCCAATGGCTCTAATAGGGTTAAAATGTCCTTGTCTTTTAGGAATCTCTTAGTAAAGGTAGTCTTCCCACAACCAATATTTCCTTCGATGATGATTGTAAGAGGTCTAGAACTGCGACGGGTAATCCCAAATGGAAGGTCTCGGGACCACCTAGAGGAAGGTAGAGAAAATCCGTTGTTAGCTAACCTCAGAATTGAGCCTTCTTCTCGTACCACCTGCGAAACTTCTTCACCCCTACAGAGTGAACGGATATTTTTTTGCTCTTCATTATGTGGAGAGTGATCTGCCTCGTATCGAGCCAGTCGGTCTAAATGAACTACCTTATGCTTGGTACGTGAAGAATATTGAATCCTATAAACTACATCATTTATTCTATCTATCACGACGTATGGTCCTTCCCAATTCGATTGTCACTTAGGACAACGACCCTTCTGTCGCCTAGGTTGATGAAGCCAAACCATATCTCCCAGTGCAAACTGAATATCTCGAGCTCGGATGTCATAACGGGCTTTTGTGCGGTCTGAAACTAATTGGAGATGACCCCTACCGAAATTATGTATTTCCTCTAATTTCTCCCTCAGATCCTGGCTAGTCTCGGATTGAAGAGTACTTTGTGAAGGAATTGGGCCTTTCACTAAATCTGATGGAAGTCTAAGATTCCTAGCCATAAGCATACAAGCTGGGGTTTGCCCCGTTGTTGCATGAATCGCTGACCTGTACGACAGAAGAAATAAAGGGATCCACTCGTCCCAATCCCTTTGATTTTTATCTATGAAAGAAGTCAGATATTGTAAAAGAGTTCGGTTGAGTCGTTCTACCATCCCGTCAGATTGGGGGTGTAAAGGAGTAGTGCGAGTTTTTTTAATTCCCAAAACCTGCATAATCTCACTCACCAGAATTGACTCAAAATTTCTACCCTGATCTGTATGAAGTTCTAACGGAGCTCCGAATCGACAAACAAAATCTTTTACGAAAACTCGAGCAACAGTCCTAGCTTCCTGATTGGGAATTGGGATGACTTCGGGCCACTTGGAGAAATAATCCGAGATAACTAAAGCGTAACGATTCCCAGAGGAAGACATGGGAAGGGGTCTGAGAATATCCGTCGCTATCCGTTCAAAAGGAGCTCCGGCGTTGTAGACCTGCATGGAGCTTGTCCCTCTAGTGCGCGGACCTTTCTTCGCAGTACAATTCTCACATTTCCGGCACCAATCTTCGACATCAGAATGACAGCGAGGCCAGAAATAACGTTCTCGTATACGACCTAAAGTTTTGTTGACTGCAAAGTGTCCCCCTGAAGGAGAGTTGTGATGTTCGGCTAAAACTTGAGGTATCTTGTCTTTTGGTACACTCGGGCCTCCGCTATTTGAACACCCGCTATTTGACGGACGCCGCTATTTGACCACATTCGTCCTCCGCTATTTGACGGGCGTTACCCCCACTATTCGGCAGCGTTCCCCTTAACATCGGGGCCGTGAATGACACGAAGTGGCGTGAACTGGCTGCGCAGAAAACCGTCCACAAGGAGTGGGGGACCCCTACTTTCGTCAAATAGCAGAAACGCTCGGTCCCGACTCGGTCAAATAGCGGAGGCCCGAGTGTACTAGCATTTGCCAAATTATGTTTTTCGAATCAGAGGATTCCCATCTCCTATAAAGGATTTTGTTTAATAAATGAATCGAGTCCCACTGGGCCCAGTAAATCTTAAGTTGCTGTTCAGATGAGGATACGGTTTGCCAGTCAGGTCGTATTCCTTCTTCTTTCCATGTTCTGAGTGAATTCAAGGTAACATCAGTTTCTTGGGCAACTCTCCACTCTTCTAAATTTCCTCCCATCGAAATCACGCGTATTCTCAGAGGATCTTGTTGTTGTTCTAGTCGGGAACACTGTTTGCAGTTTCCATTTTCTTCACAAGGCCGACGAGAGAGAGCATCTGCATTACCGTGAAGAATACCGGCGCGATGCTGAATAACGAAATCATATTGACCTAACTTTTCCAACCAACGAGCTACTTGCCCTTCTGGGGCCTTGAAAGAAAGCAGCCATTTCAGAGAAGCGTGGTCGGTACGAATTAAAAATTTTCTTCCATATAAATAATGTTGGAAGTGGGTTATGGCGTCTACCATGCCTAAAAGCTCCCTTCGAGTTACACAATAATTTTTCTCAGGTTTCTTTAAAACACGACTGGAATAGCTGACTGGTCTTTCATGTCCCTCTTGGACCTAAGAGAGAACTCCTCCTAAACCGAATAGCGAAGCATGCGTATCCAAGATAAACGAAGAATCTGTTCGAGGATAGGCTAAAATAGGAGAAGAGGTTAAGCGGATTTTTAACTGGGTAAAAGCTTCCTCGCACTCTGGAGTCCAATTAAAAGGAATCGTTATTCCTGCAAGTTGATGAAGAGGCCTAGTTATTGACGCGAAATCCTTAACGAACCTTCTATAATAGGTGCAAAGACCTACAAAACTCTGGACTTCTTCTCTATTTGTAGGTCACGGCCAATTCACTACCTTCTCTATCTTGGAGGGATTTGTCTTTACCCCAAACGTCGAAACGACGTGTCCGAGGAAGTTCACTTCACTTCTAAGGAGATGGCACTTCTTTGGGCTCATCTTTAAACCGGACCTTCTCAGACAGTTAAAGACTTCTTGTAAATTCTGTATCTCTTCTTTAAAAGTTTTTCCAAAGACAATGATGTCATCTAGGTATACTAAACAAATTCGTCCTGTCAATCCTTGAAAAGTAGCTTCCATCAGTCGTTCGAAGGTGGCAGGGGCGTTACACAAACCGAAAGGCATGACTTTGAACTGCCATAATCCTCCCAAGCCAGTAACCCAGCAAACCAAATTATGTATCAAATACGTATATATTATGTAACGAATGTTACACGTTATGTATCAAACTCATAAGAAAGTATGTTACTGGTACAGCACGATGTCAGCAACATTGGATGTATCATCAATGTATTAGATATGTGCTGGTGATACATATCAGCGACGGCTCACCGATATATCATAGACATATCAAAGATATGTCAAAGACATGTTGAAAGATGTATCAGATACATATTGGAGATGCATCTGATACAATTAACTATCACACTGGAAAAGCTAAATAAAAAGCCGTTATTATTACTAATTTCCATCATCTATGGTGTATATATGACATAGTAACAATTTATAATCAACCACAGATAGATTAAAACGCATTTTTAGTTCATTCAAGACGACATTATCATTTTGACCTAACCCGGGCTCGAACCATGATCGCTCGGACTCGCTTGGATTAGTAGTCGCACGCTCTCGCCACTACACCACAGTATCGTGTAGTGAATACTGCCAGATTTCTCTATATTTTCGATCTCGCTATCTAACAGCTCTGAAGCGTTTATGCCTCGATTGATGCGTACTATCATGTTAGTCACTTACATACGTTTCAGAAATTATCGCCAGCAGATACGGATATCCTATTTTGCGATGTTTCAATTGCAGAACTAAAGATATTGCACGTATCATAGATGTTATTATGTTATGTGACTCTGTTCCCTGGTGTTGCCATCTCTGTTACGTATCATCCATGGGTCTGATGTTATATATACGACACATGTCATATTTGCAGAAATATTATGTCACATGTATGTAACTATGTTATATTTCCGGATCCCTGAAGATGCTTTCAATTTTATGTATCACTTGTGGGTCTCATGTGATGTACACGACACATCACGGAATTGAAGTTATGTTATTTCTCCTCTACGTAACTTTGTTATATCACATTGTTACTTCGTGATGCCCTCAATATTACGTATCATTCATGCATCTTATGTTATGTAAACAATATGTTACATTCTAAAGATATGTCGCATATCAGAGACATAACTATGTTACATTACTCCGATCTCTAGATGTGCTCTTACAGTTATGTATCAGTTATGTATTGGTTTGCTGGGTAAGTTCTCAAAGTTTTAATAATTTTTATTATTCATCTCATTGTTGTAATTTTATTCTTTTTAATACATTTTACGCGAGGTTGAGACGTACGGAAAGATTGTAAAAAAAAATAAATAAAAAAAAATTTTGAGAAAAACATCCCGGGTAACAATTTACATGGCCAGCCCACCAGCCACATTAATGCCATGTGGCATTAGCACGGCAATGCCGTCAGCCGCCCACATAGCAGGTCGATGTTCGATAACCATGCGGCGGCTATATGGTTTCAACATGGCCTTTTCATATGGCGATAGTATGGCTAATTCAGCTGGGCTACCAATGTTGCGCCATCCTAGCAGCTACAAGGCTGGTTCATGTAGCTTTTGACTATCTATCCAATGTACACTGGCTACCTAGCATTGACCTGGCAGCCACCTTGCCCCACGACATTGATTTTATGTGAGCCCAGCTGGTACTGCCATGTCCCGTCACTACCTAGCATTGACCTGGCCGCCACCTCGCAATGCCATATGGCTTTCATGTGGGCTGAGCTGGAACTGCCATGTCCTGAAGTTAACTGGCAACTACCTGGCCGCCACCTCGCGATGCCATATGGCTTTTATGTGGGCCGAACTGGCACTGCCGTGTCTTAACGGTAATTGGCAACTACTTGGCCGCCACCTCGCGATGCCATATGACTTTCATGTCGGCCAACTTGGGACTGTCATGTCTTAACGTTAACTGGCAACCACCTGGCCGCCACCTCGCGATGCCATATGACTTTCATGTGGGCCAACCTGGGACTGTCATGTCTTAACGTTACCTGGCAACTACCTGGCCGCCACCTCGCGACGCCATATGGCTTATATGTGGGCCGAACTGGCGCTGCCTTGTCTTAACATTAACTGGCCACTACCTAGCCGCCACCTTGCGATACCACATGGCTTTTATGCTACAAGGCTAGTTCATGTAGCTTTCGACTATCTATCCAATGTACACTGGCTACCTAGCATTGACCTGGCCGCCACCTCGCAATGCCATATGGCTTTCATGCGGGCCAACCTGGCACTGCCGGGTCTTAACGTTAACTGGCGACTACCTGGCCGCCACCTCGCGATGCCATATGGCCTTTATGTCGGCCAACCTGGCACTGCCATGTCCTGAAGTAGCCTGCCATCAACCTGGTCCGTACATTGTGTTGCCACCTATTTAGTACCTCGCTATGCCGGTAGATGAGCGGCCACGCTCGCAAGCAAAGTAACACTGGGTTCGCTACATCTACCCGTTGCTGGCTGGCGGTAATTATAACTAACTTGCGAGTCAAGCGACTCATACCGCCTACCCGGCAGTATGTATCGCAAGAGTCTTTTGTAATTAAGGCTGTGTGGTATAAATTCGAATACTTTTTATTACTACTTTTTTCTTTTTTTTTCGATGCATACTTTTTTTTCATATCGCAATCATTCACAAATCAGGAAGCTAGTGCAACTTCATGGTTTCTTGATGGTTTCTTCATTGCGTCTATATAGCAGCAAGTGATTTCCGCCATGTCGCTGCCAGGTCGCAACCACAAGTAAGCTATGCTGTCTAACCAGCTAGCTGCCATGTAGGAGCGACATAGTTTGGTCGTCGTTGCCAGGTACTAGCCAGGTACTAGCCATGATAAAGCCCACATGGCGGCCTTATTGGCAGGACAGTTGGCTATAAAGCGGCCGTATGGCTGCCACTTAAAATTGTTACCCGGGATATAACAAAAAAAAATTATTTTTGTCACGCATTTTTCGTACGACTCTACCTCACGTGAAAGAAATACGCCTGTCCCCTGAAAAGAAAGAAATCATTTGTTTCGATTTCTTTGAGAAAAAAAAATGAAATGAAAAAAAAAACCTGAAAAATTATTTAAAAAAAAAAGGAAAAATAACACCCTCTTGAAAATTGCAGGGTATTTTGAGTACATGGAGATCTACCTACAGTCCAATTTTCATCAAAAAAATGTATGCCCTTTGGTCACAGGACGAAAAAGAAAAAAATTTTAAACAATAATAAATATTTAACTATATGTCTTTATATCATTGTTATTTTTGGAAGTTTCACTACTCTCATTACTATTGGTCTCGACGTTTTTTTGTTATTTTTATATTTGATTATTTGCAATATGCGTTATATAGTTTATTGTCATTTCAGAAGATTATGAACAAGGCACCCGAAGATTACAAAAGTCGTTCAAAAAACGAAATGTTGAGAGTTCTGAAAATGAGTCATCAAGTCATAATGATCGACCTGTGATCATGAAACCTTCAGATGTAGCTCGGGTTTTAGCTCATCCAAAACCGCTAATGAATGATCGTTCGTTGGACGATATTTTAGAAGATACACCCACGGAGGATTTCACAAAGGGTAATGTTACAACCAACAGTAACGAGTTAGGTTCTCAAAAAGACGGGACGACATCAGGATTGCTACCGACGAACCGTGAAGGTATTCACAATTGTTTTATTAATTGGCTATAATTTAATTCGCAAAAAGTAGTCACACACTAGTATATGTAATAGCAATAATTAAGTCATAAACGTATTAATTAATATAAAAAAAATAAAGATACTGAGATCAGCAGACGTTCAACAATTTTTAATTTCTTTCATTAATTAAATCAAAACTGAAAAAATATTTTCAAGAAATTACACTCGTAGTTTTTCAAATCTTCTAGAGGTGGAAATTTAAAAAAAAAATTTGTTGTGATTTTTTTAATAAAATAAATCCCAATAATTTGCAGATATCGAGTAATTTCTTTTTCATGAAAAATAATATAAAAATCTTGTGGTAATTAGTAAGTTAATGTTCTTTAATGTTCAGTAACTATTATCATTATTATTATTATTATTATTATTATACATTTATATTGTATAAAAATAACAATTATTACCATTATTATCATTATTTTTACTACACTTATTATCATAATTTTTAATACTTATAATATTTTCATCTTGGCAAACCTTTTGTACGATTTACAGAAGTCGTCGATTTCAACGGTCTAGCGAATCACCTGCAAGGTGTAATCGAAAAGGAATGTGAAAAAATGAAACAAAGTCCTGAGATTTCCATAACTAATAAATTTAAACTACTTTTGAAAACCATCCAATATTCGGCCGATCCACCCGCGAAACAGAAAGCCTGGCAGGTTCTTGGCAATGATTTGCCATTTTATTCTATCGAAAGTTTTTTAACTTTCGAAGAATCTTTAAAAAAAGATGAGGAGAAAAAAACTTCACTGGTAGTTACAAAATATTCACAAATTACTTACGGATAATTCAAATATTATTTACTAATCATTTAAATATTACTCATTAATTATTTACAGATTGATGTCTTTCAAATGATCACGGTTGGATCCACTGATTGCGAAGATGATGTTCAAAAGATCATGACAAAACTGATAAAGAAAAGTATCCAGCTACAGTACAGCGGATGCGGCAAAAAAATCAAGGGTATTGGAAAGAAAAGTTTCAAAGACACGGAGTCTTTCAAAATTATGGAAAGTAAGTTGATGGTTCATTTTTTAATATTAATTTTTATTTTAAAACTATATTTATTTTCAAACCATGTGAATTTATCAGACAAGACGAACCAAATTAATGCACATAAATGCAAATGTCTCTAACTGAAGTAAGATTCTTCCTCTGTTCGAGCGTGTAAACCTCAGAGAGACCGGAAAAAAACCGAAAAGAACATTCTAAACGATTTCAAGCAAAAATTCCCTCGGCCCGGGTTTGAACCGGGACCTTTGCATCTGTACTGCGACGCCCTAACCAATTAATGACGTTAGGGTCACTACATGAATTAACTATGTTTATTGTTCCAGATTTTCTTCATACTAAACATCATGCATCCAAAAGTAAACTGGAGATAATCAGTTGGGTGAGTCGCTTTCTATCAGGCGCAAAAGATAGAGTAGGCGGCCGTGCTCACCGTGAAAATAAGAATGATCAAGTTAAAGAATAATAATGTTAAATAGTAATGTAAATTTTTTTCTAATTTTTCTAATAATAAGAACTACAAACAAATGATAATAATTTAAAAAAAAATTCCAGTGTTATAAAAGATTGATCTCAAAATAGCTTCTCACATGTAGTGCAGTGAAACTTAAAAAATTTTAATTCACATAAAATGTTGTTTATATTTTTGTACGCATTAGTTAAAAATATTTGAATTTTTATAGGTTATCATTAAGTACTAATATGAGTTGTAATAATTAGAAAAAAATCTCATATTTGCATAAAAGAAAGGTTTCAAAATGATATGTAAAATGTGAAGTAAAGTAAATATTATATTGATTAATTCTATGGATGATAAAAAATGAACATAACTATACCCGTATGACTTTATTCAATAACTTGATTATTATTCGATTAATTATATTTTAAGTATTATTATTATCTCGGGTTCGCCTATCTCCGTAAAGGAGTGCGGGGAACAGGGTTGAGAGCCAACCGAGCGCGTCTCCGGGTGGCGGATAGGAGAACGACCAGGGAGAAAACGGGGGAAGTCTCGAGGACCGGGGACCGAAGGGTACCGGAACTTGGGACGGAGACCGTGGATGCTCAGGCTAGCTGGGGCTATAGGCGACCCGGCCGAAGTAAAAACCGGCCCAGGGGAGCTAAGGCCCCGGCCGTGGACCAACTTCCCAAGCCAAGGTGGGAGCCATCGTGCCGAGGGCTGAATGGCACTTGGGTCAAAGTGCCTTGAACGATGCCCTTGGGGAACCGGGCAACACCCCATTGTATTCTGCCTTACCCCCACAACAGGCTCTGTGGGGGCGGACCTCTATTTCCTGAACATTCGCGGGAACTACATGGATAAAACAAAAACAAACAAAAAAGAAGAAGTAGAAGAAACGGAAACCGGTGGGACCACTCCCATGGATGTGGGCTCATCGGTGGATCAGGGCTCCGGGTACGAGGGACTGATGGGCGAAATGGAGACACTAATCTCCATGGCGCACATCGGGCCCAAGGACTCAGGGACCGAGTGCACCGGCAAGGACGGGGGAAAGGAGGGCTCAGCTAATGCCGGGACCTCTGGCACCCCAGACTTAAAAGTGAGAAAGGGCAACCGCTCAGGGGCGGCAAAGAGGAGGGCGAAGAAGGCCAGGCTGGCCTCCGAGGCCCCCTCAGCGCCAATCCCGAGAGGAGCCCCTCTCGCAACAGAGCGTGCCGCCACGGGGCGCTCACAAAGTGGGCAACCCAGTGGTGACACAACACACTGCCGGACACCGGCGGGGACAGAGGGCCCGGGCGCAAAAAGGCCCAGGGCCTCCGACAGCACCCCGCCAGAGGCTTACTCTGCCGCGAAGAGGAGCAGAGGTGCCATAAACAAGCCGGCCAGCTATAAGGAAGCAGTCGAGGCGGGCAAGAGGGTGGCCATCGCACCCTCCGGCTACCCCGAACAGAACTTCAAAAATGGGGAAGAGGACCTGGTGGTGCAGGCGCTGCATCCCGGAAGGGGAAGGGGTACCGCGTTTCGAGCAGTACCGGTGCGACCAGGGACTTCTAAGGGTGACCTGCTCCGACGAGGTGACACTCAAGTGGCTTCGAACCACGGTCCCCACACTGAAGCCATGGGCGGAGGCATCCCTCCAAATAATGGAGGGCAGGCAGCTGCCGAGGCTCACCAGGATGACTGTTCTCCTTCCCGGTATCCCGGAGGAGAACGAAGTCATCCTAAAAAGACTCAGACGGCAAAATACCGGCCTCCAGACCCAATCATGGAGGGTCTGGGACAGGAAAGAGGGACCGAAATCGGTACTTCTGGCCGTGGGGGTCGACGCCCAGTCCAGAGGCACGATAAGGGCCGGGGGCCACCTAGCTCACTATGGACTCGGGAGGGTCTCCTTCAGGGAGGCTCACCAGAGGACGGGTGGGTCTGGGGGTACTTCCGGCTCCTCGTCGCAGGAGACCGAGGACACAGCTGTTACGTGCGTAGATTTCGGTATATATCTTTATACGTATATACATATCCCGGAATCCTAAATTCCTTTTTCTTAGTTTGATTTCATAAACTCTTTCCAACAATAATTCTTTCAACGCTTAACAATTTGTTTGTCTCATTTTTCAACCGCGACTTAGAGCGTAGAAAGTAACCACACTGAAATATAATATTAACTGCATCGGATGTTTATTCCCTTCTTAAAACGGCTCGTAAGTCACGTAGGTGTTGATAACGGCGAAGCAACACTGGAACCCCAGTCTTGCTGACCCGCCAACCTCACACTACTATAGGCTAGCGCGTAGATGTAATTTTGCTCTCTCTCTCTAATTTTCAAAGAAATAAGGAAATTAAGGTAACTAGAAGTAGAATAATAAGATTTCAAAAGCAAGAATGATGGAAAACTAAAAAGCCATTTAACGGTTCATAATTCAAATGTAAGTTCGAATTATTAACATGGTTTGAAGATATTCAAACCAAGTTAGTGTGAGTGAGCTATAGGTGAGGCATGGAGTAGCATGGGACCGCGTAACGTCACCAGGGCCCCACTCCTACGCCTAACTGCAAGTAGTCCCTCAAACCAATCAGGCGACGATTAGCCTTTAAGTTAAATCCTAATTGGCTAAGCCACACGCGTAGCAATACATACTTTGTTGCAACCACGGGGACCTCGTCGCCTTTGAACTTGAACGACTGTCTTTCTTCCGTCAAGTCGCGAAGTGCGTGGTCGTAAAGAACCGTGTGCTATACTTGAGCCAAGGGTTGTATCCCATCTAGCTTTCTTCATTTAAAGTCAGTGTATACAAAGGACTCGGCATTCGTCAATCTTAACTTAAAAATTGAACGAGATACAAACTAATCAACTTAGTGATCTGTTTAATAAGTAGAATCAGTGCATAGACATATAAGGGTTATCACACAATCTGATAATCCAAATTAGCATCAAAAACTCAAGTTCTGCCTTATACTCCTCTTGGGGTATTTGTAGTATATAAGTCATATTTCCAATCTTTAGAATCTTGCATTAATATCACTTCACTTGTTATATGAACTAGACTCATTTCAAAATCTTCATTATTTCAACTCAGTGAGTATCAACAAAGACTATAGACACTTGAATACAAACTAGCTTCAGTTTATAGACATTAACCAAATCTACCATTCGGCATAAATCATAACCAACTTAAAAGGTGTTAACCCATTTATAATTCTACGTGAATCAAAGGCTTCGAGGTTCTTAAGGTGAGGGAGGCTAATCAAGGTAGTCCCATGCTACTCCAGATCAACCAAGGCTAAGTAACCACGATCGCTCACAAATTTACTCACTGATAAATTATCTTACATATTCGAATTGTTATATCGTTTTCCAGAATTCTTTAATTTTAATTATATGCATGACAAAATATAACTCCATCTGATGAGTAGTATAACCACGGGAATATCGTTATAGGCCAATACCAATAGTATTTCGGGAGAGACCCTTCCTAATAACGAGACCACCCGGTGAGCTTGCATTGCTACTCATTGTTCAATCTTAATGCCTATATTATTACCAGTTATTCATATGATATAATATACAATATATATATATATATATATATATATATATATACTGCTTTAATAGAATAACTCGAGATTGTTGCGGTAGTAAAATTAATAACCAAACAGGATAATTCCTAGAATTTCGGGTTTCACCCTAATCCCGTTGGGTTTATTTCTTCCACTATTAAAGCTTGAAGATCATTAAGACCCTAACTAGCGATCTCGATTTATATCTCATTATATTATTATTATAATTATATAGTTAAGCGCATGTTTATCCATGTTCAATTTCCTTATTGGAAAATTCAATTATTATTCCCTTAATTGAAGCAAGATCGGAATGATTGTCAAGCCATTCAACCGCCTGGGATAATTCTTAGAATTTCGGGGTATACCCTAATACCAGTGCGAGTATCTTTTATGTCAAACACAGAGTTTCATACTAGCGTTTCAATTAAGCGAATTAAGCTCATAATCATCGATCTTGATCCAATCCTGGGGGAATTCTATCCATAGATCTGAATAGATAATACCATTGATTTAATATTATTTCTATCAGAGAGAGAGAGTTCCTATTTCAGTAGTTCCTATTTGATTATTTCATTATATTCATTATATCAACGCGTGTGAATCGTGAAGAGTCTTTTATTAAATTCATTACTAATCTTATATAGTAACAAGCCTTCACGATCCCCACGTCGGAGATCATTATATTGTCTCGCTATTTCATTATTTTGTGAATTCAATATTTTATGTCATTCATTTGTTCAACCGACAATCATTTGTTAGTCGCTTGAATTATATTTTCATTGCTTTAATCGTTCAAGAATATACTATCGTTTTTACCAGTCAATTCCCATTATCATTTGAATTACCTTTCATTTATTCACTTCATATTTATTATTTTTCTTTAATTATATTATTATTTCTATATCAATTAGCCTCAACACAATTTAAACAAATCAATTGAGACCTGTATAGGACTAGGCGGCAACGAATCCTATTTATCGATCTATTTCATAATAGATCTCTTTTATAATTATTTATATGTGGATGTGACGGGATGACCAATTCTATTCTCGGGTTCTCTTGTGAATAAACCATAGGGATTAATAACACTCTACCCATACCGTCCGTCACACAGCGACAGGAGGGGTAAGAGGGGCCCCAGCTTCAACCGAGGGGAAGGGACCCCTCCCCGAAACAGCGACGGCTAAGGCCACAGGGGGCGAAGGGCAGGGCTCATGCGACCATGGGAACCAGGGGAAATCCTCTGGGGCCCAAGGTAGGATGGACCCACCCAAAAAGGGGGGCGGCTCCGGCAGAGCAAGGGGCCGGCCCTCGAGGGCCCACGAGGTAAGCAGGGCCGGGGAGGCTGATGTGCGGGCCGGGACCCAAAAGACCCTGGACTGCACACCAGCCAAGCCGGAGGCGCATGAGGTGGAGCCCCCAGGAAAAGGGGCCTTCTCTGACGAAAACAAGGGGGGAGGGGAGGCCCGGTAACCGGGACTGCCACCCACCAGTGGGAGAAATGCGAGGCGAAAATAGGGTCCAAGGTGAGGGACGGGATCGCAATATCACAAATCAATCTACGCCACTGCAAGGCGGCCTCGGCAGTACACAGCCGAGACCTTGCGGTGGAAAACACTAATATATCACTAATTCAAGAACCCTGGGTTGTAGGGAGACTTGTAAAGGGTATAGACACCAGCAGCGGGGATCTGATAAGTGCAGAGGGGGGCGCCGGCCCAAGAGCCTGTGTCTTCATCAACAAGAGACACTGCGCTCTAAGGCTGAGCCAATTCTGCTGCAGGGACCTAGCAGCAGCCTCAATCAAGGTGAAGCTGGCCAGAGGCGGTACGATCGACGTGGTTGTCTGCTCAGCCTACCTGCCATACGACTCAGTGGATCCGCCACCCACGGCGGAACTCAGAGCACTGGTAGAGCACTGCACTAATAAACGACTCAATCTGCTGATTGGGTGCGACGCAAACGCACACCATGAGGTATGGGGTAGCTCGAACACGAATGAACGGGGCTCAGCATTGCTGGAATACCTCTAATCCACGGGGCTGGAGATCCTCAATAAAGGGTCACAACCGACGTTCGTCATCCCCACCAGGCAAGAGGTGATTGACATCACACTTGGCACACCCAGACTCACCAGCATCGTCAGACACTGGCGGGTGCGAAGGGAAGAAACCCTCTCTGACCACGAAAGAATCTGCTTCGACCTGACCGCAAGCGCGACCTGGGAGCAGACAGAGACATACAGGAACCCCAGGGCCACCGACTGGACCTCCTACAAGGAGGAGCTGGGAAAGAGGCTCAGGGGGACCTGTCATCGGCTCAAAACGACAAGGCTAGTGAAAAAAGAGATAACCAAACTGCAGACGGCCATCATACAAGCGTATGAGAAGGCATGTCCTGCCAAACAAAGGAAAACAAGTAAGAAGGTGCCTTGGTGGAGCAAAGAGCTGGGCGAACACAGGACCAGCTCTCGCAAGCTGCTCAACAGGGCTCTCAAAACGAGGAAGGAAGCTGACTGGGCTGCCTACAGAACAGCTCAGAAGGAATACAAGAATCTCATCAAGAGATCAAAAAATGAGGCCTGGAGGGGATTCTGCGAGGAGACTGAGGCCCTCACTGTAGTGGCCAAGCTCCGCAAGGTCTTCACTTCAGGTCCTCCGATAAAGCTCGACAGCCTCATACTCCCTGATGGCAGTATGGCGGAGAGTCAGGCAGACATACTGTCGCACATGCTCAGCACCCACTTCCCGGGCTCCACGCCTGCAACAAGGGGGCCTCTCTCAGAGGAGGCACCCTGCAGGAGGGGCCCAGGGGACTGGGGTATTGCGGCAGAAATCATCAGGCCAGCCAGAATAAAATGGGCAATTGATACCTTCGACGGATACAAGAGCCCAGGCACAGACGGGATATTCCCAGCCCTTCTACAGGAAGGCGGTGATGCCCTCATCAGCCCGCTAAACGCAATCTTCAGGGCCTGTATAGCATTAAGCTACATTCCGAGGAACTGGAGAGAGGTCAGGGTAGTCTTTATATCGAAACCGGGCAAAGGTTGCTACGACCAAGCGAAATCGTGGAGACCCATCAGCCTCATGTCCTCCATGCTGAAAACCATGGAGAGGCTGGTCGACAGATACATCAGGGACCGGGTACTGGCTGAAAGGCCAGTCTCACGGGCCCAGCACGCATACCAAGCCGGCAAATCTACGGAAACGGCACTTCATCACCTCGTCCGCGAGATAGAAGGGCCAATACTCCGGCAGAGAGCAGCGCTGTGCGTGTTCATGGACGTGGAAGGGGCGTTCGATAACACATCCTTCAACGCGATATGTGATGCCGCGACAAGCTTCGGCACCAACAGAACGGTGGTAGACTGGATCAGGCAAATGCTGCAATCCAGGACTGTCACAGCAAGCATCGGAGAGACAGTGGCCAGGGCTCAAGTAGACAGGGGCTGCCCGCAGGGAGGAGTTCTTTCCCCCCTGTTGTGGACTCTCGTCATAGATGGGCTCCTCGTCAGGCTCGAGGAACTGGGGGTGACGACCGTGGGCTACGCAGACGACGTGGCACTGGTCGTCGCGGGGGACCACCCCCGAGCCATGTCGAGCAGGATGCAGAAGGCCCTGAATATCGTACAAGAATGGTGCACATCTCAGGCACTGAGGATAAATCCCAGCAAGACTGAGATGGTTGTATTCACGAAAAAACGACGCTTCGAAGTGGGACCCATAGAGGTCTTCGGCTCGAAGCTGAGTCTCTCACACACGGTGCGCTACCTAGGCATCCACCTGGACAGCAAGCTATCGTGGAAAGAACACGTGACCAAGCAGGCTCGCAAGGCCACAGCCACATACTGGGCATGCAGGAGGATGATTGGTCGAACCTGGGGACTCAAACCAAGGGTGGTCAAGTGGATCTACACAGCTATCCTCCTGCCCCAGATAACGTACGCATCCGCTGTGTGGTGGCCCGCAATGGGCAAATCCACACTGCAGAAAACACTGGAACGACCATACAGGCTGGCGTGCCTGGGGATAACGGGGGCGCTCGGAACCTCGCCCACGCTCGCCTTGGGGGCTCTCCTGAACATCCCGCCCCCGCACCTTGTGGTGGAGGCGGAGGCCTGGAGGGCAGCCCTGCGCCTGATGCACCAAGGACACTGGAAGAGAACTGGTGTGGGGCACACGGTGGTACTGCAAAAGGCAGGGGCACCGCAGGTGAACCTAACTCAAGGCGGGGACCGCTGCCCCAACCACTACCAGTTCGAGCCAAACTACAAGGTAGAAGTTCCAAACAAACAGACCTGGTCTGACGACCGGGACAATCTACTCTCACCACGGGGACTCGTTTGGTACACGGACGGGTCCAAGACCGCCACAGGGGCTGGGGCCGGTATCTGGGGCGAGGGACCGAAAACAAGCGTGTCGCTTGCGCTCGGGCCCACGGCGACAGTTCTCCAGGCCGAAATGTTTGCCATACTGACCTGCGCCAAGAAGATCCAGGCGAAGGTATTCAGGGGCAAACACATCTACATTTGTAGTGACAGCCTGACGGCGCTCCGATCTCTCAGCGCCTGCGTAGTCAGATCAGGGCTCGTCAAAGAATGTGCGGAGATACTATCAAAAATCTCCCGCGATAACCGCGTGAAACTACTATGGGTGCCGGGTCACAGCGGCATACAGGGTAACGAGGCGGCGCACTGCTTGGCAAAGGCAGGGGCCCTACGCAATGAGGTCGACGACGGGTGCCTCATAGGCCTACCCCCGACACACGCCAAAGGCCTTGCGAGGGAATGGACGGAGCAACGCTTCGCAGACCTATGGTCAAGGGCACCAGGTATGGCCCACACGAGGGCGCTTTTTCAAGGGCCCTCCCGTGAACTGGGTGTCTCACTCAACAAGCTGGAAAGAACCAGGCTCAGGCTGCTGGTGGGATTTATCACCGGCCACTGGTTCACAGGAAAGCACTTGGTCCGAATGGGGCTCAGGAACGGGCCACTTTGTACCAGATGTGGGGCGGAGGAGGAAACCCCACTCCACCTAATAACACGTTGTGAGAGCCTGAAGGGGCCTCGAAAGGAGGCCCTCGGTGTCACGCACGACGCGGGTATGAGAATCGAGGAGATGGGGGTGGGTGGGCTACTGCTATTCGCTAAGATGGCTCACCTGACCCCAGATCCCTCAAACTAGGTGCCCCAAAGGGCTCGGGCACAATGGTCCTGAAGGACTGAGCGCCCGGTTAACCGCTCAACCCAGGTTGAGGCAGAAATACAATACAAAAAAAACGATGTTACGCGCAATATCATTTAGTAATGAAATACTTACGATTCATTCTCCTCGGCACTCGGTAAACGACTGCCGCTCCGCAGAGCTGTCGTGACGTCGCACAGTGGACGATTTCAGCCAAAACGTGGCCAAAAGTCAAAAACATTCTCCAAATCTGGTAAAATTGACTATTCGGGGGTTTTTGGGGTCGCTGATCACGAATCCGAAGTTGAAATTTCAAAAAACGATATGGCGGATCCAATATGGCGGAAAATTTATCTCAAAATTGATCGAATCCGGATGAAAATGACTACTCGGGGGTTTTTGGGGTCGCTGATCACGAATCCGAAGTCGAAATTTCAAAAAACAATATGGCGGATCCAATATGGCGGAAAATTTATCTCAAAATTGATCGAATCCGAATGAAATTGACTACTCGGGGGTTTTTGGGGTCTCTGATCACGAATCCGAAGTCGAAAATTTCAAAAAATAATATGGTGGCCGAAATATGGTGGGGCGATTATCGGAATACCGTTGCGTATAGCTGAAAAATACCGAGGTTGAGTTTTTGGGTTTACTGTATAAAAATATAAGACATTATTTGGTGAAGAGCGATTATATTCATGACTTTTATTTCAAAAAATATTCACACATCTTAATCGAAGTCAGATTCTTCGCCCTTGCCTGAATCTGTGTCTCCTTGGGTACGAGATAATAGCCGCAGAGCATCAGAGGACAGTTTCTTCATTTTTTTTGCTGGTAGTTCTCGTAGATTTGATATATAAGGATCCGATGACACCAGGAGCCAGTTCATGACATCCTGCATCGTCCTTTCTCGCGAGCTTTTTCGAGAGAATCCCTCTTGATATTTTTTTATATCTTTATTACGTTTTTCCTGAGCCTCTTCAGATAGCTGGCCGATTGGTAAAGATGAGGCAGCCAGTATTTCAGAACCGTGGATCAACAGCTTATGTACTGCTGTCGGCATATTATACCACGGGTACTCGGCTACAAACATCTTTGCTGTTTCCAATGCATATTCCTTATACGTTTCCACATCGATATTTTGTCCACTAGATATCACCTGTAGAATTGCGTGGAATCTCTCGATCAGCCGTTCATTCAAACCAGTTATCAGCGAAACTTTAGATGAATTTTCAAAGAATCGCCTGGCTGTATTACCGTCATTCGTGCTACCAAAACCCGGTTTTGGTTTATCCACGATGAGCCCCAATGTCGATCGCAACGCTTTTCGAAATTCTGATTTGCGTTGATTAACTAATTTCTTCTCATTTTCCGTACGGGCCTGCCACTTTTTGAGGTGTAACTTGTAGGAAATATGTAGTAAACACTCGAACATACGCATCCACGCATGCAGTGTTGACATACCATAACACAAATTGGACTCGTTCAATGGCTTTTCCAGAATCTTGTCGATATTATTGAAGTCTTTGGATGTGGAACCGCATAGGTAGCACCTTAACGCTGAAGATGTCGATGTAACAGCGTTGCACACCTTGCCATCTATCATCGTGAACAGTAATTTGTAATTTATTGTTATTACTGAGCCATCTGCAACTGTTATAAATGGTTCCAGCGAAGCTATTTGTCCATCAATACATTTTTTTTTCGTTCACAATCGATTCAGTGCTTTCACGAAGAAACTGCATGCTTACTGGTCGACAGAATCAAGGTGATGAAGGCCTCGGATTCTCCCATATGACCGTGTTGTTCAGTTCGTCAGATTCACTATCAGAAAAGGCAAGTCGAAGAGGAACGACCGAGGTGAAAAATATATGTGCGTCCGAATTCGCTATGACCGGAACTTCCGTAACATCCCCATTTACATACCAAGTCCGCTGTGATACTCTGGATATCAAGTGATTTCAAAAAATCTCTCCGAGATAGCAGGAGCCATTCGCAGGTGTGATTCAGTAGGTCTTGTAATTTGATGTCTGCACTAGTCTCTGTAACAGTAATGCTGGATGGAGGCGGATATCAGAGTTTATTGGCTACCTGCACGGAGTCGTAGCTTGGGTATAATTTGCAATTATTTCTTTTGATGGATCTTCTAATGACGTTATACTGTTTTTTCGTTAGTCTTCCTTCGACTACATCTGACAACGCTTCATCAGCAGACATCGTTGTCTCTTGTGCAGTAAATGCTGTCGCAAACGCTGCTCTGTAACGTGTGGCTTTCGTTGGTGAAGTCGTAACATCTTTTAAAACTTTTGCAGAATCTAATTTTCCCGACGATCGAAAATTCATTTCTGCTGCATATAATAATTCTGCATTTGAAACATTTTTGCGAAGCTCCTCCGTTTTTCGTCGTTTTGAGCGATCGCTTGATGAAGCGAAGTCCAACGATGGCCGACCGTGTCTGGTTCCGGATTCTGCATTCAAGTCTTTGGCTCGGCCTATCGAGTGAACGGGGAATGAGACATTCACATTTAGCCAATCCTCATTTTTCTGGATGAAAAATTTTTCATTGGCTTTCGCCTCCTTCCACTTGGTACGCATTTTAAAAAACAATTTTGATAACTGTGATCTGGCATTCGATCTTATTTGCAGAGGACAATCAGCTTCTTCGGACAGTTCATGCTACAAGCTTTGTATTTGATGGGTAAAGTCGGAAGTCATGCAGTTTCGCAGTGTGGAAAATACCTTTCTTCGTGACCAGGAAATAAGCTGATCCTTGGATCCTGTAAAAAATACGAGTACATATAATTACATGCTTATTTACGGTGGTAAAATTATATCGATTATAGGGCTCTGTTTGCAGAGTACATCACAGATTCTACAGCCTTCAATCAATATTTGATTACACACTGATAGAAGGATTTGTTCATATTTAATAAAATTTATTCATATTTAACAAATGATTTATTAACTCATATACTTAATAAATATTTGGTAACTATTAATAAATGATTTATTAATGCATCTACTTAATAAATATTTGTTAACTATTAATAAATATTTGTTGTGCACAAAGATGATTTGTTGAATGTTACAAAATATTAATTAATATTTGAAAAATCCAAAAATTTGTCCAAATAAATGTGTTTATTAACAGTTAAGAAATCCTTCTATCAGTGCAGCAGCAATAGAGCAAATAAGTTTATAAATATATTGTTACATTGCATTCTGCTTTCAAATGAGTGCTAGCGAGATACATCTAAATCTATTATAGAAATAACATGAATTGTTTCACCCCGTTTATAATTGACGAATGCCTTCCGTATATGAATAAAAGGGTGAGAAATGGTTTGGTATTCGAACGTAGAAAAGGACTGTCTTTTGTTATTCTAATATCAACAATGCCTCACTCGCACTCATTTCTGTCCCTTCCCCCTAGAATCCCGTCCCAAGAAGGACTCGCCCAGATGCTAGCTTAGCGCGAGCGGGCCGGCGCGGCGGTACCTGCCCGAGCCTGCAGGGGCCTTCTCGGAACGCACACGCCGATATAATAAAATGCACAATATCAAGGCTAGACAATATTAGAAGCTGATTTTTACAGGATCAGTTCCTAATAGTTTATACTTTAGGTTCATCGTAGTATGAACGTGGGATTCTGCGGGATTTGGAACTTTTTGTCTGCATATCATAAGTTTGCTTTCAAACAAATAGTCACTTTTTCGATATTTTATTATATGTAATAAACAAACAGAGCAAAGATTTTTTGGAAAAAGTATGATATCAAAAATATTCTACATACCTCCAGGAACCGCATCCATATTTTCAATTTTCTTTTTTGATGCAAACTTACTACGTATATGAGATCAAACTTTGTAATATATTTCGTCGACACGTACACAAAGAATCTGCCGTCGAAGAGGGCCAACTTCAAACTGAAATAACTTGACAACCACAAGCAGTAGGGGGTTGGGCCCGACGGTTTTCTATAGAGGGGATATTTCCTAAGCTATCCCCACTGACCATAGACTTTGGAACAAACATTCATTTTTGGACTTTTGGCCACGTTTTGGCGAAAATCGTCCACTGTGCGATGGACTCATCCGACGAGGATTCGACGGTCGTATTGTCGTCAGACGAGGAACCCGTGGAGGAACCAAAGATCGTCCGAGGTTGAGACCGCTTACAGCGTCACGCACACCTTTTAGATGTGCTGTGTGCGGCACAACCGCAGCTCCGACTAGACATATTCGCCGCGTGCGCCGAAGTCGCGGAGGATCGCGAAAATTATCGTGGCCTTTTCGCCAGTCCCGCCTGCGTTTACGACCCGCCAGACACCGCAGAAACAAGCACTCAGTGCAATCTGCCGGCCCGCGGAACCTCGATCGCCACGCAGACCGACCCGCCTCCCACCGTACGAGACAATATCACCCAGACAGACCTCATGCCATTTCAACCCCGACTATCCCGATTTCCTAAACCCGCTCATATTCCCGCTTCTATCACTCCTGCTCAACCACAACCATCGACATCGACTCACCCCGAACCAACCACTTCATTCATTCACTCCGACCCATCCACATCATCAACCCCTATCACACCACGACCTGGTCCGTTCGCCAAATGCACCGCTCCGCCGATCACAGCTATCCGAAGCTCGACGTCAACTTCAAGGACAGCCTGGCGTAGACCACGTTCCCCTGTGGAACGAACCCCTTATTATACACCCCCGGTCACCCTCACGTGCTGAAACTGCCGCGGAATGGGCCACCAATCCACACATTGCCCATACCCCCTCGAAAAGCACTGCTTCAAGTGCGGTAAGCGGGGAGTAACTAAAGCTGGGTGCTCGATCTGCAGTCGCGACTGGGCCGAATGCACCACTCGCCGCCGCACTCGCGGATTATCCACCCGCTCGACGCGTGCTACACCCACTTTCTCTCGGACCTCAGACTAGAAAAAAAAAAAAAAAAAACTCGTTCTGGGTGAAAAATAAAGCCTGTCAGAGTGTCAGGATTCCACCTATTTATCGACACTATCTTAGTCCCTATCGTAACCTAATTATATTGAACCTTCTACCAATTATCTTTTTCTTTATCTATCAACTATTCTATTCAAATAACTGAATAATCAAAAATCTATTATACCACACTAGAATTAGGTACCACCTACACCTATGCTACTATCTATCGTACCTAATTATTTTTTTTTCTTTTCGTATTATTTCAATAATTGGATAAAACAACATTATAATTTACCTATGGGTGTCACTATTGCACCCTACATTCAGTGCTTTAAATAAAAAGCAAAATAACCTATTTCTGTTTTGTGTGTTTTAACCATCTCACTTACCTTACCTATAGACAGTACCAAAATTATAATATTACCTACCTAATCTTATCTACTTGAATCGACTTAAATAATGGGTAATCAACAGTATCAAAATCCTTTAATCTTTGTTCTATCCGAAAATCCGCGCGCGCTATCGTCCGTTCGCGGAAAAACTTCACATGCGCTATCGACAAAACACTCTTTTCTTTTTGTTTCGCGTGCTCGGCACAACCTTTCGTTAATTTAGTTTAGTTTTAGTTCAGGAATTTGTTCTCGACAAATATGGTCAGGCTATCACTTAGGATATCTCCAGAGAAATTCTCGTATTTAGAATTCAGTTCTATGAAATCTATCGTACTCGCCAGTTCCGAGTTTACTATCGTCTCTAGTAGTTGATATTAAAAACTCGTGTCTCACTGAAAGCATTACGGCCTTGTCAGCCTTTTCCTGGGAGGGAAGAGTTGTGACGTGGTATTTGTAAATTCCCCGCCACAAGGCGATTCTCTCGAAAATGCAACGATGCGTGGCATCTGATTTGATTGCATTATAAATTAGTAAATTCTGTCCCGAACAGTTAGGAAACCTATCGTAACAACCTATTAGTAATATCGCCAATTCTGTATGATTCGTCTAAGTTATCTAATTTCATTAATAAATAATTGATTGATGTGATCTCAACTATCTCAAAGAAATAATATTGTTCTACGTGGTGTACCCTGCCCCTCTATCTGAGGCTTTGTTATCTGAGCTAGTCGAGTTGTCGCTCGACGCATTTCCGTAAGTTTTTGGTTGTAGTAAGTTATGTTATCGTATCGAAACGACGCAGTAGCGTCTGGCGCCCAACACTTTGGTAATTGAGTAATTAACACGGAAAAGTGCCGGATTGTAACCAGATCTGTGGTTTTTCCTCTCCAAGTCAAAAAACTGCGTTACAATATATACGTACACTAATGATCGCGATTATTTCGCGGCAGTGTCTATAAACACAGCAAGGCATATTGCAAATGATTGCACTGAATATTAACCCGAACAAATCGAGAATTATTTAGGTACATCACGTGTACCAACACTGTGTTGGACAAACGTCGCAGTGTCAGGCAGCAAAAGTGGCTTATATTTTCGCTCTAGTGCAGAGCGATTGATGAAAGTTGAAACTAATCATCTATGATATTTCTAACTTAGAGGTTAGACATGATAAATTCAGAGAGAATCCCTGTTTGAAAACCACATCGGTATGACGAGCAAACCTTGGTTTTTTCGCTCGCTCTTGTGCAGAGCGATAGATATGCGTGAAAACTAATTCACTATAATGTATCTAATCCGTTAGGATTCCTTCGACAATCAGTCGAGGGGCTTTCCGTTGGAGGGACTTATTCTCGCTCTTGTGCAGAGCGGTTCATAAGAGTGAAACTGGTTCACAATGATATTTCTAACTTATAATTAGACATGATTGATAAACACAAAGAAAATCCCTGTTTGGAAACCCCATCGGTATGACAAGCAAACCTTGGTTGTTCCCCTCGCTCTTGTGCAGAGCGGTTGATATGAATGAGACTAATTCACTATATTGTACCTAATCCGTTAAGATTCTATCGACAATTAGTCGAGTCGCTCTCCATTGGAGGAACTGAAAGAGAAACATTAATTTATGCAGGTTCTATGACTAGATATATGTTCTATAAATCAATAATCTAAATCCGTTTGGATTCTATCGACCATCAGTCGAGTGGCTCTCCGCTGGAAAGACTTATTCTCGCTCTTGTGCGGAGCGGTTCATAAGAGTGAAACTAGTTCACAATGATATTTCTAACTCATAATTAGATATGATTCATAAATACAGAGAAAATCCCTGTTCAGAATACCCATTGGTTTCATGAGCAATCTCAGTTGTTCCCCTCGCTCTTGTGCAGAGCGGTTGATATAATTGAAATCACTTCACTATAATATTACTAACTTATAATCAGATATGAACAATGAATAGAAAGAAAATCCCTGTTCACAATCCTCATTGATTTGATAAGCAACCTCAGTTGTTCCCCTCGCTCTCGTGCAGAGCAGTTGATATAAGTGAAATAAGTTCACCATGATATTTCTGAAACATAAAGTCAAAAATGAGTAATAAATACAGAGAAAAGCCCTGTTCACAATCCCCATCGATTTGATAAGCGACCCAAGTTGTTCCCCTCGCTCTTGTGCAGAGCGGTTGATATAAGTGAAATTAGTTCACTATAATGTATTTAATCCGTTTGGATTCTATCGACAAATAGTCGAGTCGCTCTCCATTGGAGAGACTGAAAGCAAAACATTTCTGTATGCCATTTCTATGACTAGTTTGATATTTTCCAGATCATTATTCCAAATCCGTTTGGATTCTATCGACAATCAGTCGAGTGGCTCTCTGCTGGAGAGACTCATTCTCGCTCCTGTGCAGAGCGGTTCATAAGAGTGGAACTAGTTCACAATGATATTTCTAACTTATAATTAGACATGATTAATAAACACAAAGAAAATCCCTGTGTGAGAACTCCATCGGTATGACAAGCAAACCTTGGTTGTTCCCCTCGCTCTTGTGCAGAGCGGTTGATATGAGTGATATCGAAATTCCCTGAATTATTACTCAGAGCAAATTAAAATAGTAAAATTTAATGAGTGAGTATAGCTAATGCACTGTGTCTACTGTGTAATTTCACAAACACTTAGTCGAGCTGTATAGCAACAAGATTCGGGTCAAAGTTAGTAAGGGATAAATTCGTAAATATGAGTTACTGACATGTCGGAATCTAGCGGAATGATAGGAGGAAAATGTTTACTTCTGTCTTGCGTTGTATAGATACCAGCACGGTTGTTCATAACCTCACTTGCAATGAGTAAGAAGCACATGCGCGCAAAAAGATTTTGAGGTTAGCGTGAGATCTGGCGGAATAAGCACTATCACACGCGTAGACACTATAAATAAACTCAGTACGAATAGTAAGGAGGTGAACTAACATATTAGCACACGCTTTGTTCGGAAACTTATTATCCAATTATTTTTTCATTATCATCTTTCACTACAAGCTCTGACCGCTCTGACTGATCTTTGAAGCTCACGTGTTTCCATGTCTCCCAGCGTCGGCTGGTGCGAACTGGTGCGAACGAACACGAAGGCGGGCAAAATGCGTTTATTGCAACGAGTAGAGACTCTCGCTATTTGTTCTTATCGTATTTTTTATTTCCCTAGATCTGTCGGAAGACAATGAAAATAATGGAAGTTAATTGGAATGACAGTAGGGTATCTATGACAACCAAGATTCACGAGAGCCAAGATTCACCCTGTTCACCTGTCTGGGGTCAGGACCCGCGCCGTTACCTTTTTCTAGAAAGTTCTCAGCCGCGCTTTTATGTCCGATTTTTATGTCCGATGTTATGGGATAATTAATTGTGCCAACCAATCATCAGATTTTTTCTAGGTGGTAATCCTACCGGTCTTCCCCCCTACCGGTTCTCGTACCTGCGGCGAGTGACTCCGCGTTTACGTCACTATAGTGAGTGCAAGTTCCCCAGTGCAAATCTACAGTATCGTGAACCAGTGATCTACGGTTGGTATATAACCGACACCGTGATCGTGAGGCGTCAGAATTCGATACCGACAATTTGTAAGCGTGATCGTGAGGTGGCAGAATAAATCTTTTCCACCAACGATTTGTGAGCGTGATTGTGAGGCGTCAGAATAAACCTGTTTAGCTGCTTCACAGAAATAATCATTCAATATAAATACACCACTACTCGTTGCATACAGCTGCATTCAGAAATAAACGTTAGAGCAAGTATTCTAAAAATGGCTGCAATATTGGATTTAACAATTGAGATGGAAAATAAATTGACTGAGATGTTCCGACTGATCGAGAGTTTGAGGAGTCCTGAAAAGGTTGAGAGATGGATTAACCATTACGATGTCACTATACGTTTGTTGAAGAAGGTCCTGAAAAAATCAAATCTATCATGTGGACTCAAACACAGTCTGGAGTCGCGAATTGGTCGATTGAAGAGTATTCAAGTTTTAGTGCAGCACCGAGTCAGGACGGGGCAGGGAATCGGAGACACCATCCCACGACTACGAAGCAGTCGAATATGCTGGAAGGATACTGAATCAGCATTCAAAGGAAGAATTCGTACAGGATTAGTAATCAATATCCAACACATAGATCCGAAACAATTTTTAGAAGCTGCTAAATATCTGGTGATCATTCGTATTAAGAATGCACTACGAAAACACACCTGTATCAGAGTAAATACTGCGCTCAACGGAGAATTTCTGTTAAAAGAGAGAAGTGATACAAAATGCTTTAACACAGCGAATAGGCAGCTTCTTTTAACAACAAATGTGGAGGAATGGTATTCTAGCCATGTTGTCGCACCCATAATAACCCAGATGGAAGAATTTCAGGAGAGGGATAGTGGCTGGGTACTGAGTAGACTGATTAATTCAGAAGTCAATGTGAATAAATGTGTACCTCTGATTGGATCGAGTTTTGTTGAATTACCTCGTGCGGTTAAAGTTCGAAGAGCAGTGATAAATGTTAGTTCGCAAGACGATGCATGCTTCGCCTAGGCAATCGTTTCAGTTTTACATCCTACAGCGATTAATCCGAGTCGACCAAGTTCGTATCCACATTTCTCAGGGATATTGAATTCAACCGGAATTTTATTTCCCATGACAATCAAACAAATACCAAAGTTTGAGAAAATGAATGAAATGTCTGTAAATGTTTTCATTCTAAATAAGAAACGTTATAGTGGTGTCTTCGAAATCCAGCCATTGCAATTAACTGATGACAAAAAGGCGACTTACATTAACTTGCTCATGGTTCAAAACAGTGAAGGCAAATCACACTTTTGCTGAATCAAACATTTCTCTAGATTGCTATCGGAACAGATATCAAAACATCATGGTAAAAAATTCATATGTGATAGGTGTTTACATGTGTTTTATAGTGAGGTACGGTTAAGTAAACACAGCGTTGATCGCACTGAATTGAATGACTGTGCAATACAGCTTCCGGATGAAGAAACTAAGTGGTTGCAGTTGAACAATCATGTACGGAAAGAGGTTGTGCCATTTATAGTGTACGCAGTCTTTGAATGTCTGCTTAATGAACTACCAACTGAAGGGGTACGTTACGTTTTGGCGCCGCCGTTTTGGCGCCACCGTTTTGGCGCCGATCATTTTCGCGCGGGGACGTCTTGGCGCCGGCCGTTTTGGCGCCGGCTGTTTTGGCGCCGGACGTTTTGGCGCCGGCCGTTTTGGTGCAGGCCGTTTTGGCACCGGCCGTTTCGGCGCCGAGCGTTTTGGCGCCGGCCGTTTTGGCGCCGGCCGTTTTGGCACTGGACGTTTCGGCACCGGGCGTTTTGGCGCCGGACGTCTTGGCGCTGAAAGTTTGGGCGCAGGACATTTGGGCTAATGGATGTTGCAAATCGCAGTTACGACTGGGTATTTCCCATGTGTGTGTGTGTGTGTAGGATTAGTGGGGTGGCCTAACCTATTCTAACCTGTTCTAACCTATTCTCACCCATTCTAACCTATTCTTACCTTTCGGAAGCCACAGCCACCGTCTGGGTATTTCGCATGTGTGTGTGTGTGTAGGATTAGTGGGGTGGCCTAACCAATTCTAACCTGTTCTAACCTATTCTAACCCATTCCAACCCATTCTAACCTATTCTAACTTTTCGGGAGCCACAGCCACCGTCTGGGTATTTTGCATGTGTGTGTGTGTGTAGGATTAGTGGGGTGGCCTAACCTATTCCAACCTGTTCTAACCTATTTTAACCCATTCTGACCCATTTTAACCCATTCTAACCTTTCGGGAGCCACAGCCACCGTCTGGGTATTTGACATGTGTGTGTGTGTGTAGGATTAGTGGGGTGGCCTCACCTATTCTAACCCACTCTAACCCTTTCTAACCTATTATAACCTTTCGGGGGCCACAGCCACCGTCTGGGTATTTTGCATGTGTGTGTGTATGTAGGATTAGTGGGGTGGCCTCACCTATTCTAACCTGTTCCAACCTATTCTAACCTATTCTAACCTATTCTGACACATTCTAACCTATTCTCACCTTTCGGGAGCCACAGACACCGTCTGGGTATATATAATATATTCATGGGGTATTCCACGTGAACCGAATCAGTTTTTGTCTAAAACGTCTAGTGCCAACACGTCCGGCGCCGAAACGTCCGGCGCCAAAACGGCCGTCGCCAAAACTGCTGGCGCCAAAACAGCCGGCGCCAAAACGGCCGGCGCCAAAACGTCCGGCGCCGAAACGTCCGGCGCCAAATCGTCCGGCGCCAAAACGTCCCGGCGCCAAAATGACCGGCGCCAAAACGGTGGCGCCAAAACGGCGGCGCCAAAACGTCCTGCTCCCCAACTGAAGGGCTGACTAATGGGGAGTCCCATGCATATCAAAAGCATGAAGCATTCAGTGTTGGATATTATTTTCATTGTTCATTCGATACTTCACGATCAAGGTACGCATCATATCGAGGCGCCAACCCGTCAGAATGGTTCGTTAACGAACTACAAACAATTGCAATCGACCTGGAAACAACACATCAATATCCAGTTAAAATGAATAAATTAACTCAAACAGAAAATTCGGAGTATAGGAACACAGCAATCTGTCACATCTGTGGGGGTCCAATTACTGATACAAGGTTACGCGTTCGCGATCATTGTCATTATACTGGTGGATATAGAGGTCCCGCGCATAACACGTGTAATTTGAATTATCAAGACGATCGGATTATTCCAATCGTACTCCACAATATGACTGGCTACGATGCACATTTCATTATAACAGAACTCATGACAACATTCGAAGGAAAAGTAACAGCATTGGCGCTCAATAAAGAAAAGTATATTTCATTTACAAAGGAGTTTAAGGGGGTATCTACACCTTTGAATTTTCAAAAAATCGTTTTTTTTTTTATGATTTATTTGGAATGCCAGTGACCTACTCTACCTGCAAATAAATCGGTGTCAAAATATCTTGAGGATTTGAAAAGTTACAGCCATGACAGTGCCAGATTGCGGAAAAGCGCCGCGGCGCGGCGCGCGAATCCTCAGATTGGTGCCATAAGTATTGTACAACACCGCCAACACAACTGCTTAGTTTTATGACGTTTTTATATATTTCGATTTTGAATTTGATTTTGTGATCTGTTAATTCTTTGTAATTATCATTCTTACACATATTTAATTTTCAATATTCTTTTGAATTGTGATCATTGACAGAACACATGGCTGCGATTTACATTTTTTCGAGGTTAGGTGTCCACTTGTTTGTAAATATTATCGTGCTTTCATTACGAATTCAAACCACTAGTAATTTCCATTATCGAATAAACACAGTGTTTATATATCTGAGATGAGACTTGGGGATCGCAAGAATATGATCCATCAAAAAGTGCGTTTGAAATTGATGCCAGGAGACTACACATTTGGATTTCTAAAAAGATGAGTATTTCTACAATGCATATATTAATTGCAAGAGTTTAATAAATATCATTAAGAAAAAGGTATGACCGATCGAAGATGAAAGAATTTTCGTAGTATTGACAAAAATTGTGCTAGCATCTTCTGAATCTCAAAAATATTGAAGATAAAAAATTTTACAGAATTTTTATGTTTTGAACAATTTTGATCAGATTTTTTCTAAAGCAATTCATTATTTTTCTAACAGCCTCATCGGACACCTCACCGACACTGTTGTTGTACAGAACGGGTCAAAACTCACTACAAACCTCCGCCTGGCACATGTGTCTAGACTCGACTCGACTCATAACTCATCGATACGAGAGCAGCTGCGGATCCAGCATATTAGTCATAAGCAAAATCTTAAAACTTGATTTCCTGTAACTAGATTTTCCTCTCTGGGAATAATAGGAAATAAAAAAAAAATTGAAATAAAAAAGTTTGAAAGTTGACTTCTGGGGAATGAATATTTTGACCGGTTGTCGTAAAGAATCAGGAGCATCGTTGGACCAATTCTGGAGTTTGTGGTCTTCAAATTTGTAGAATCCAAACCTCTATCAGATGAACTGACAACTTTTTGATATCACTATTTTTGGTTGAGATAATAGAAAAAATATAGAAAAAAAAATTGAAGAATCAGAAAAATCTCAGTAAAAACTGAGCGAGTCAGGCAATTTTTGCGATATCAAAAAGTTGTCTGTTCATCTGATAGAGGCACCTCTTCTGAACACTTGAAGACCAAAAACTCCAGAATTGGTCCAACGATACTCCTGATTCTTTACGACAACCGAGTAATTTGGTATTTTTCTATATGGAGCGTAAAGACTATTGGACTCGAAGTAATATTGAATGTTAGGTATGGATAATGAGGGTCAAGCCCTCCCCAAACTTCATGATTTTTTTGGATTTGATCAGACTCTCAAATTCGCTGTAAAACATTAATACCTTTTTCAGAATTTTAACCCATTCCAAGGTGTGGATACCCCCTTAAGGAGGGCAGTAGTTTCAAATTGAGATTTATCGACTTATTTAAATTTTTGAATTCCAGCGTAGACGAACTTAGTTCAGATTTGGGGATCAAAGAGTTGAAAATATTGAGAGAAAATTTCAATGAGATTAGTTCAGCTCAATTCAAACTCTTGACGCGAAAAGGTGTGTTCCCCTATGATTACTTGAACTCACTTGATAGGCTAGATGATACTACTCAACCACTGCGGGAAGAATTTTATAACAGATTAACAAATACCAATATTTCAGAAAAGGATTATTTACACGCTATTAATGTTTGGGAATCATTCAGCATAAAGACGTTGGGCAAATACAGCGATTTGTATTTGAAAACAGATGTTTTTCTCCTGGCAGACGTATTTGAAAGTTTCAGAAAAAGTTGCTTGAGGACGTATGATTTGGATCCTGCATACTATTTCACTCTTCCGGGGCTGACGTGGGATGCAATGCTCAAGTATACGAAAATTAGTTCAGAGTTGTTGACTGATATAGATATGTTATTATTTGTAGAACGAGGTATACGAGGTGGTTTGAATCGGTGTTCAAATAGGTATGCATGCGCTAATAATCGATATATGAAGTGTTACGACGTTAATGCACCTCAAAAATATTTAATGTACTTTGATGTAAATAATTTATATGGTTGGGCAATGTCTCAGCCTTTGCCTACCAGTGAATTTCAATGGCGTGCAGATATATCACAATTTGATGTGCTACTGATTCCCGATGACGCTTCAATAGGATATATCCTGGAAGTTGATTTAGAATATCCTGAGGAAATGCATGATCATCATAAAGATTTGCCATTCTGTCCCACCAATAGCAACGCTCCAAATACAAAAGATGTTAAGCTGCTTGCAACTTTGCATCATAAAACACAATATATCATTCACTACAGAAATCTCAAACAGTGTTTGAACCATGGTTTGAAATTATGTAAAATACATCGAATTTTACAGTTTGAACAGTCGGCTTGGCTAGGTTCATATATTGCTTTGAACACAAGTTTGCGCACACGTGCCAAGAATAATTTTGAAAAGAATTTGTTCAAATTGATGAATAATGCAGTATTTGGTAAAACAATGGAAAATGTGCGCAATCATGTGGACATAAAGTTGATCAGTGAGTGGGATGGACGATATGGGGCAAAATCTTTGATCGCAAAACCAAATTTCCATCGGCGCACCATATTTTCTGAAAATTTCGTTGCAATAGAACTGCGTAGGTTAAAGGTGAAAATCTTCAAACCAGTGTATGTGGGGATGTGCATATTAGATTTATCTAAAACCTGCCTATACGCATTTCATCATGAATACAGTAGACTCTCGATAACTCGCCGCCTGACGGACAGTAAAGCGGGGAAGTGGCGAGTTAGCGAAAGTCCCCACTCCGGTGCTGCGCCATCCTTCGCCACGCGCACATCAAGCCGCACGGATCCAGTTTAGTAGCGGTGGTGGGGCGCAGTCTGTTGTGGTGGGGGACAGTTAGTTGTGCTGGTGTGTGTCTGTGTGAAAATTCACCCGCCGCTGCGCCGACTTACCGATCGGCGAGTTATGGAGAGTTTACTGTATATGAGTCCCCAATTTCAAAATAAATGTAAGCTATTGTATACTGACACAGACAGTTTAATATATGAAATAACATGTGACGATATTTATGAAATAATGAAGCGTGATATTGAAAGATTTGACACAAGTGATTATAGTCCGAGTTATGTGCATAATATTCCCCTTAGAAATGAAAAAGTTCCAGGACTAATGAAAGATGAAAATAATGGTGATATAATGACTGAGTTTGTCGGTTTGAGATCTAAAATGTATTCAATTAGAATTGATGAAAAAGAGGTTACAAAGGCCAAGGGAATAAAAAATTGTGTTGTACAGTGTAACGTGGCAAACGTTTAGACCTCCTCCGTACCAGCCTAAACGAGCGTATGTATCCCCGAGAGCCCAAAAGTTCCGTTAGCTAATTCGAATATTGCCGCCCTTCGTCCTAGCGACGCCTTATCGACCGTAGATCCTCGGATTGGTCTATCGATGACGGCTGGCGCTAGCAGGACGAACGGCGATAAGCAGCAATTAGCATCCCGGAAACGAAGAGCCATTCATTGTCTAGCCGTTGAGCAATTCGCGTGCCATTACTGCCAATCGAATCGAGAGAGAGTTTGTATAGAGTTTGTAAGGTGTTTAGAGTTGTTTTGTGAGTGATATTGGAGATATTGTGACCCTGCTACCCTTTTGGACTATTAATTTTTGGATATTCGGACTGACTACTTGTGATCTGGTTTATACACGACCCTCGCCTATCCCTGGACTACGAGCCAACACGAGGCAGAGAAACGTGGGAGATCAGGTAGGATCTATCCGATTCATCCGACCCAGTCTATATATTCTCCCCTAGGGTCCCTAATTCCCGTTGAGTTTCGAGTTAGAGTCAGGAAGCTCTTCGTTCCCTAGTACCGTCATTAGTATCGAGTCCCCGAGTACCGCGTGTGAGCTGAGAGCCGGCAAGTTTGAACTTGCTGTTGTTCTCAGTGGCTGTCGATTCTGCGCGTAAGCGTTCCGGCTTGCATCGCCGCTGCGCGGAAATTCGCCTAGGCAGAGTTGACGCCATATTGCCCGAGTCTCTGACGTCACGCGTCGCAGATCGTCTGCTGCGTGTCAGAGCACTCTCGTGGCCGAGGTCCGAGTGAGTACCGATTCCCTTCCCCTCCCAGCTGTTGAGTGATCAGCTGTCAGTTAGAGACTAGAGGCAGCCGCCTCGAAATCAACTTGACAGCCAAGCCTCCAGCTGGTCGTAGGAGAAAGGCTATTCCCCACTGCCTGTGATAATTGTCAACCGTACCTTTTCCTCGCTTATTTATAATAATTAATTAGTAGTTCCGAGTCTGTATTATTTTCAGAGTTTATATATTAGAGTAGAGCCACTTTTGAGTATTAAATAGTATAGTCGAGTCATTCAATTTTGTTCTAGTCGTTCATTTTATTTAATTTAGTTTGTAGTTTATTCAGATTGTAAAACATAAAATAGCGGTGAGAAAAGCCGAAGCCAGGTGATAGGCTGGACAAATTGATATCACCTTTTTCTTTTTTTCTTTTTAATCAATAAATAGCATTCAAATATATTCGTATTGTGTTAAGTGTTCTTATTTCTCGCCCCCACGAATTATCCCTCTACCGATAGCTAGCTGGAGCAAGAGAGAGAGAGAGAGAGAGGACTCTTAGCCCGGAGTCTGGCGCCCAACAACTACATCCTAGAGCTAGTCGGAGGAGGTAAAAGACATTGGTGTTAATTTGTTAACTGAACGTAGTTCCTGATTGATTGATTGATTCATATATTTATGCCCTAGAAACCTTTGGGGCAATTAAGAAAAAGTACATACTTAGCAATTAAATTATACATAGCACATTTGAAACAGAGTAGAATAAGTAAAGTAAGAAAATAGTAGGTAGGAGTGAACAATAGTAATAATTGGAGGGACACGAATAAATTCGAAGTAAATAACCTGCAAGCATAGTAGGTGGTAATAAGTGAATAAGCAGCAGTGCTAGCGATGAAAGACACAGTGTCTAATAGAAGCGAGATAGAAATAACAATAGGGTAAAAAGGTAAGTAAGTAAAATTTCCTGCGGATAACACCCGAGCCCGCGGGAATCGCTGTTACAACAGAAAGGAATAACGTTCGCGGATCATCTAAATTGTTTAAATACAAACCTTGACTTAAACAAGCAGCAGCAATCCATACGTTTAAAATTGCATAAGGTATATTCAGTATGTGAGACAAAAATAGCCTTGAGCTCAAACGATACCAAACGTTATGTAATTCCCAATTCCACTGATATGGTGCCGTGGGGTCATTATAGTATAAGGAGTGAGTTGAAAAGTGATTCAGAAAAAGGTTGTGGCAGTTGATTGATTTTTTGTTATTTATTGAATGTTGAAATATATTTGTATTGCAATTATAGAGCATTGTTCTTATTTATCCATGAATTGTGTGATGAATCAAACCCTAACCATTTAACATAAACCTGATTTCCCCTCTTACGTAAGATTTTTTCCAGTAGATGTACATCGGGATATTTAGCTATTTTCAATTCATGTTCATAAAATCCCCCCATAATAGGCTGCCCACGAGAATCTTCGAGGGAATACGTCGCTGGATTCGTAACTCGCACTTTAATGATTTTGAATACTTCCGTGGACCAATTAGGTGTGAATCCTCGAGCAAATACAGTTTTGTATTTACTGACTCGTACAAAGTCACCGATTTTGAATTTTGCAGGCCCCGCTATTTTGATGTTACTGTATACGGTTGTAAGAAGTTTCTTGGCAATCGTTGGTGTAACTTTTTGCGGAGACATTCCAATCGTTTTGTGCACGCGTTTATTATAGTCGGCAACCAACCGGTGAAGCATATTCACCCATTCGTAGGATCCGTTCGCGGTGAAGGCCATCCACATTGCGTTTTTCAGAGTTCTGTTCCAACGTTCAACTACGGATGCCTTCATAACGCTGAACGTTGAGTAGTGATGAATTCCATTTCTAGATAAGAGAGACTCCAACGATGCGTTATAAAATTCTTTACCATTATCAGTTTGAAGATTTTTCGGTTTCCGTGAGTCTGATATAATTATAGTAAATGCTGCACACACGTCCTTTGCGCTCTTACTTTTGAGTGAAATAGCCCACGCATACTTGGATAGAACGTCAATTACTGTAAGTATTTACTTAAATCCCTTGTTAACTTTTGCATGCGGTTGCATGTCAACAAGATCTGCCTGCCACAAATCGTCGTATCCATGTGTGATAACCTTTTGACGTGGATAATCACGTCGCGCTGGCGCATGCAACTTTTTCACTAGCTGCAGTTTTTCTTTACTCATTCTAATTACGAGCTTTGAGACGCGCAACGAGTAACTGAATTTGAGATTTCAGATCAGCATGCAACAAGTCGACATATTCCTTATTTACAGCATCGAACGGCTGCGCGGGAGTCTTCACGTTGTGTGAAAACTTATTCTCAAGATCAAAGTCGTTCACGAGACCCACCCGTTGAATAGTTGGTAACGAATCAATATAATATCTTGTTTTCGCTCCTGCCCTTTCAACGTATGATTTTGTCGCAACGTCGTAACCAAGACTTGGATCACCCACACGAGTTAGTCTTTCACCCGCAAAGTCATAATGTCCATCAGATGTAAGATTTTTCCTATCCACATATCCTTTATTTACTGCATCGAATTAATTGTCAGGATTTCCAACATTTGCGAGACGTTTATTCCGGAAATTCCACGTTGCATTAGGCTCGAGTTGTAAAACATTCTTGCAAACTTCATCGACATATTTTTTGTTAACAGCATCGTTCTCAGCCACTGGCGTATGCACTTGTTTGATTCGTTTGTTTCTTAAATTATAATGCCCCCCGTCATGAGGAGTTAAAAAATTAGTGTCGACGTAATCCTTCGTCACGACGTCGGTCGACTCGGTAGGAGTCGCAAAGTTTGTTAACCTTTTACCGCGGAAGTCAAAATTTCCATTCACTTGAAAAATATTGCTGCCCCCATTAGCGGCGGGTGTGCTCAATCTGGGGATACGTTTGTCAAGATGTCTTCCGAATTTATCAACAGACATTTCTACACTGACGAGTAATTGTGTAGCTGCACCTATATATGAATAATATTTTCCTTGCAAAGTTCCACTATGATGGACATTATTTCATTGTCATGCCCTGTGTGGCCAGCATTCCTGGACGCAACCAGAAGTCTCAATCTCTCAACAAGTTCGTTCGGGTTGTCCCAATGGACATAATCTACAGGATTATTTGTAACAACCATTCTGTTCGGAACCAAACCTTGACCAGACGATTTGCTACGAGCCGTAGTGTTGAATAATTTCGCGATTATATGTTTCCATTTGTAACTTTTATTTCCATTCATCTGCCCGCGTTCAGTATATCCGCGCTTGTGTGCGTTAGTTGCATGTAATATGCTTTTGTATTTTATAAGATCAATATCCGTAAACTCTGCTTCGTCGGGAATTCGTTTAAAAATCAGCCCCATTAATCCCGTGGATCCCTTGTACCTGACATTATTGATTATGATATTATCATTTTCATCTACTTCGATAGGGGAATCACCGAGCAACCAGAATCCATCGACAAAATGAACCCCATACGTTGTATCATATTCATGTTTCGTGTCGAAAATCAATCCCTTGAAATACGGCTTAGTCAATTCACCAAAGTTCTTATTAATATATTGGACAGCCTCATCTCGACCCTCAGGGGTTTCTAGAATTGATCGCAAAGTGGTTTCAGGTGATGGCTCAGGGTATGACTGAGCTACGGGCTCTAAGTTCAGAAAAACGGAGTCGTTTCTTGGCTGTGAAGAGTCTATTTCCATCGAAGCGGATGCATTCTCAGTAGTACCACGGCGATTAGCGATCGGGGTGCTCGACGGTTTAAAACGGATAGTTCGGTTCAGCTTCGTGTCATCCTTATCGTCCAGTTCAAGTTTTCGTTTCACCTGCACCATTGGTTTTCGTTCGACCGGCGTATTGATGTTGCGACCGTCGGCTAGGATCTGTAGAGGGGCCACGATCGGTGCTAGGTTTTTTTCCAGGGCTTCAGCAGCCTCCGACTGATTAACTTTCAGCGCTCGGTATTTTGCACGAATCGCTTTACTCGATCGCGAAATTGCTTTTTTAATTTTTTCATCATTTACCTTGGTGGAATCATTTTTATTCTTCAATCCTCCGACAAGCGCTGCAGACTCGTTTACCAATTCAGACATAGTGACGCTTAGGAAGTTGGAGGGTAACTGAAAGATTCGGCATGGCAAACAACGTATTCATTGAACCCTCGTCGGTAACGACCCACCTGAAGGGGGTCGTCCTCAACAATTACAAGAAACCCAAATTTTTTGAACCAACATAGTGCACAAAGTTTTTGAAATACATCGTATGCCATATCGTTGTTGACATGATCATCATACACGTGACGTAGATTCAAACTGTCTTGCTTGAATAGGATGAGAACATTCGCGTTGTCTCGAATCAGGTGTTTGGGGACTCGCGCATATGTTTGACACAAATAGAAACAGTCAACTTGCGCATGTCTTCCCATGGAAAAATATTCCCGAACTACATCTTGCTTGTCACAGGCCACGTCATCAAATATAAACACTGAGTTGGGTAATGATTCGGTAGGGGGGATTACATCGCAATTGTTTGAGAATGGAAAAAATCTAATTTCTTCGATATTCGTTAGAAGTTTTTCCAGATATCGATATTTGGGTTGTTGCAACGATTTTGAATAGATGTAAACATTCTCAAAGCCAACTCCATTACAACTTTCTAGCATACTTATCACAACATTTGTCTTTCCACAATTGGAAGGCCCGCAAATTATTGCTCTGATTGTATTCGGTAGTAGGGGACCGTGCCGCTTAGGGGTATCGACCTCCGTTTTATTGTCAAGATTTACCACCCGAATGGAGTACGGCTGCTTGATAAAATGCATCGTTTGCTTGTGATTAAAATAAGGCTCGGTAAAGGGTATTTATATGATACGCAACCATTATCTTTTCTCAGTTTTGAAATGTATGTGGACATTGATGTATCGTCGGATCAATTCTTTACTACCGAACTACTGAAATATATACCTAAAGTTATATTGTTGCAATACTACGGCGATCTGATCCCAAAACTATGGAATAAACTTCCCGTACATATAAAGACGAATCCAGACCTCACCCAGTATCGCGTGTGTCTGAAACAGTATAATAAAGGTATTGATCATGTTGACGGGCCCGCGCGCCAGATAAGAAAGTGCAGTCAATGCCAAGAGCGCGATCCCTGGGGCAAGGTCTGTTGAATAGCGTCATTAATTCACTGCCTTTCGAGTTACACATACCAGGCTATCAGTATTGCGGACCCAGCACACATCTAGCCAGGCGTCTTGCTCTAGGTGACGCGGGCATCAACCCGTTAGACAAGTTGTGTCGCGAGCACGATATAACCTATTCGCAAAGTAAAGACCTCGAAACACGACATAACGCTGACAGAAAACTAGCGGAACAGGCATCACGACGAGTCGAGGCTGGAGATGCAGCATCGCTTGGAAAAGCGGCTGCGTGGGCAGTTTCACGCGCTATGAAGGTTAAATTGAAGATGGGTGCTGGGCTGAAACGTGGTAAGGGAAGAAAAAAAATTTCAGGTGGAGAGTTGCCAAAAAAAAATAAGAAAAAAAGTGTGCAACAACCTCGACGGAAGAGGATGAAGCGCGTCAAACCTCGAATTTTGCCGCCGGGAAAGCGTGGAGTATTTTGACCATTTATGGTTCCATTACTTGCGAGATTGTTAGCTGTAGGCAGCTTAGCGGGGGGAGCCGCAGGCATTACGAAATCTGTCAATCAGGCATCTAACGCGCGGAAACTATTATCTGAGACTGAACGACATAATCGTGCTATGGAGCAGCATGGTCGAGGGTTATATCTGAGTCCCTATAAAAAAGGGTAGTAGGATAGGAAAATGTCGAGGAAAAAAAAAAAACCTCAAAAATGAGATGATTATTCTACCTGACGGTCCGACAACTAACATCGAGCTACTAGCGTATGCGAAACGTATGCGTATTCCATATTTCAAAGGCGTGTTTATGCGATCTGAACCATTTCAAAATACAAATCCCATCCAAGCTAATGAGTGTGGAATAATTAACCTGGATACTTTGCACGGACCTGGCACACATTGGGTTGCATATGTAAAACGTGGAAGTAAAATAAAATATTATGATAGCTATGGAAATCTGCCCCCGCCCAAAGAATTTATTCAATATTTTGGAAACAATGTGCAAATTGAATACAGCCACAAACAATATCAAAATTATAATTCTGCAATATGCGGCCAGCTTTGCTTATATTTTTTACGTGATGATGCATAGATTACATTGTCAGTTCACTGTTTGTATTTGAAACGATAATACATAGATTACATTGACATTTGAACTTCAGTATGCGTGCGACCGCGATATGTCTCTGACGCTCACGCTTTCGGGGTCAGCATCTGTTTTAAGTGCAAGCTATTTTCCACCTATTGTCCTACGTGAAAATGTTGAATATGTACTGTGATTAATAGATTTTGAAACATTTAACTCAGTACCTAATGTTGACAGAACAAACAATACATTTTATTATGATGGTGACAAAAAGATTACTATTCCAGAAGGATCCTATGAGATTGATGATTTGAATAGGTATTTATCAGGGAAGCTAGTTGACGATTCCGAATCTCCCCCCGCGATAGTAGTTCGCCCAAACAACAATACATTAAAATGTGAGTTGAAGTGCGAGTATGACATTGACTTTTGTAAGGAAAATAACCTCGGCTGGTGGCTAGGTTTTACAAAACGAAAGCTTGGAGCTAACGTCTGGCACGAATCCGATATGCCAGTCAACATTCTGAGAGTTAATAATCTACGAATTGAGTGTAACATCACCGCTGGAGCATATAGCAACGCTCAACCAGTGCACACGATTCATGAATTCTCTGCAAACGTCCCCCCGGGCTATAAAATCTCGGAGTCACCTTACCACGTCATTTACTTACCACTCAGCTCTCGCGTAATAGACAACATAACAGTCCGCGTTGTGGATCAAGACGGTAACCTAGTCAACTTTCAGGGAGAAGAGATAACGATTCGTTTGCACGTAAAAGAACGGTGATTTTTTTCATCATGTTTATCTATGAAAGCGTGCACAAATATCCCATGCCCGCACAACCATCTCTCAGTATTCAAAGTTTGGTCAAACAAACAACACCATACGCAGTCCACCAATTGCTAACACCCGATAACGCCGAATTTTTAAAATCATCAGGATTTCATGTAAAAGATAGAAATGGCAAGTATGTTAAACAATAATGCTCAACCGGTATTTGATAACAGTATAACTCGGGTTATAGTTCATGCTCACGCCCCTTACGCAAGTCCATCATATCAAAATAACGACGAGATACGAATTCCAATTCAACAGCAGGATTTGTATACGCTGCCTTGCAACAGTTTTTTATACCTCGAGGGTACATTACTGAGTTCAGTAGTGGACGCATCCGGTGTCCATCAGCCGGTGAAAAATGTCAAACTTGTCAACAATGCGATGGCTTTTTTCTTCGATGAAATTCGGTATGAATTGAATGGGGTTGAAATTGATCGATGCAAAAATGTTGGAATTACCACGACTATAGAAAACTATTTATCATTTAGTACTAATGCTGGCAAAGCCTTAGAGGTTGCAAATTGGGCAGTACCGGGAAATTTAGTTGAATTGGATGACGGGTATTTTAATTATTGCATACCACTCAGCATTCTGCTCGGGTTCTGCGAAGATTATGAACGAATTATCACCAACGCACGTCATGAGCTGATTTTAATTCGATCAAGGACTGACTCGAATGCTATTTTTATCGGCAACACCAATACAGCGGTAACTTTGAAGCTTAATAAATTACAATGGCGTATGCCACATATAACTGTCGAAGACTTGCAAAAATTGGAGCTTCTGCATCTCCTTGAGAGTGGTACATCGATTCAAATGACTTTTCGTTCATGGGATCTGTACGAGTATCCAGTGCTTCAAGAAACTACTCATCATACCTGGTCCGTGAAAACCGCCGTTCAACTTGAGAAACCTCGGTATGTGGTATTGGCGCTGCAGACCAGAGTTGGGCACCACTAATTACAAATTGTAATTAATTACATTGAAATTACCAATTACATTCGTAATTTGTGATTAGAAAAAATTCAATTACTAATTACATTTGTAATTTGTAATTAGACAAAATTCAATTACTAATTACATTTGTAATTTGTAATTAGAAAAAATTCGATTACTAATTACATTTGTAATTTGTAATTAGAAAAAATTCAATTACTAATTACATTTGTAATTTGTAATTAGGAAAATTTTAGTTACTAATTACATTTGTAATTTGTAATTGGAAAAAAATCAATTACTAATTACATTTATAATTCGTAATTAGAAAAAGTTTGGTTACTAATTACATTTGTAACTTGTAATTAGAAAAAAATCAATCCCTAATTACAATTGCGGAAAGTAATTAGCAGCTATTTTTCTTCTAATTACAATTTTTCAAAGTAATTAAAAGAATGATTCAATCCATTTACAGTTTTTAGATGTAATTATATCTCGGTATATACTCTTATATCTGGGTATATACAACCATATAGCGACATATTCAGGTATATCTCGGTATATACCCCTATATCTGGATATGTACAACTATATAGCGACATATTCAGGTATATATCGGTATATACCCCTATATCTGGGTATATACAACTATATAGCGACATATTCAGGTATATCTCGGTATAAACCCCTATATCTGGGTATATACAACTATATAGCGACATATTCGGGTATATATCGGTATATACCGACATATTCGGGTATATATCGGTATATACCGACATATCTAGATATATATGACTATACATCAACGAAATCAGGTATATCTCGGTATATACCCCTATATCTGGATATATACAACTATACAGCGACATATTCAGGTATATATCGGTATATACCCCTATATCTGGGTATATACAACTATATAGCGACATATTCGGGTATATATCGGTATATAGCAACATATTCGGGTATATATCGGTATACACCGATATATACCTGAATATGTCGCTGTATAGTTGTATATATCCAGATATAGGGGTATATACCGAGATATACCTGATTTCGTTGATGTATAGTCATATATACCTAGATATGTCGGTATATACCGATATATACCCGAATATGTCGCTATATAGTTGTATATACCCAGATATAGGGGTATATACCGATATATACCCGAATATGTCGCTATATAGTTGTATATACCCAGACATAGGGGTATATACCGATATATACCTGAATATGTCGCTATATAGTTGTATATACCCAGATATAGGGGTATATACCGATATATACCCAAATATGTCGCTATATAGTTGTATATACCCAGATATAGGGGTATATACCGATATATACCTGAATATGTCGCTATATAGTTGTATATATCCAGATATAGGGGTATATACCGGATATACCTGATTTTGTTGATATACAGCCATATATACCTAGATATGTCGGTATATACCGAGATATACCTGAATATGTCGCTATATGGTTGTATGTACCCAGATATAAGAGTATACACCGAGATATAATCAGATCTAAAAACTGTAAATGGATTGAATAATTCTTCTAATTACTTTGAAAAATTGTAATTAGAAGAAAAATAGCTGCCAATTACTTTCCGCAATTGTAATTGGGGATTGATTTTTTTCTAATTACAAATTAGAAATGTAATTAGTAACCAAAATCGTCCTAATTACAAATTACAAATGTAATTAGTAATTGAATTTTTTCTAATTACAAATTACAAATGTAATTAGTAATTGAATTTTTTCTAATTACAAATTACAAATGTAATTAGTAATTGAATTTTTTCGAATTACAAATTACAAATGTAATTAGTAATTGAATTTTTCCTAATTACAAATTACAAATGTAATTAGTAATTATATTTTTTCTAATTACAAATTTGCCCAACACTGCTGCAGACTGGACGTAGAAATATACTTACCCAAGATCCCAGGCGTATTTGACCATTGCCAATTGACAAACATTCGCCTATACCTTAATTCAGAATCATATCCCTACGATAATTTAGGTTTAGATTTCAATCGGAAATGGTATGCCTTGCTTTATGATATGTACGTTGAATTTAAGGCATCGTACTATGGTGCAACTGAGGCGCCGGAATTATTGCTTGATTTAGATACATTCAAAAGACATGCTCCTATCGCGGTAATAGATTGTTCGCGTCAGAATGAATCTCTCAAAAGTGCAAGCGTAGATATACGTCTCGAGTTTCAGTGCAACGCTAACGTGCCTGCAAACACAACCGCATATTGCTTAATTTTCCATGATAAAATTATCGAATACAGTCCGCTAACGAACGTGGTTCGAAAGATGGTTTGAATAAAAATTGGAGTTGTCGGGGTGAGATCACGAGCCTCGGTAAAAGTCGTCGGGGGGGATCACGAGCTTCTATAAATGCTGGGGAGTCCGAGTATTTTGCATAAAGGTATACGCGACCATGGGGCCCACATTTGTCGATGTACAGGGGTTTGCAGGGCTCAACGACATGTTTATTGTGAAAGAAATTGCAGTTCTAAAAAACGAATTTGATTTGCAACATTTTATCTTCAAGCCCCCATATACATGGTCAATTTTATCCAAGGACCACCAACGTTTGGCGATTGAGAGTAAAATCAATCATGGATTCAGCTGGAACGACGGAAATATACCTTACGCGGAACTACTATATCTCGTGCGACCTCATCTCAAGAATTCTCCATCAGTTTTAGTTACAACCAAGTCAATTAAATTAATTTTAAAACGATTGTTTAATGTTAATGCAGCCTATTTAGCTGATGAAATAGTATCTAATATATGGCAACCAAGGTGTGACAGCCACTTGGGTGACTGTGCTATTGAAAATGTATTTAGAATTAGTGATCGATGTAGGGTGGTAAAATAAAAAACTATATTCGTTTCACAAAAAATACTGTTCATTCAGTCGTTACCGCAGCCCCATATCCCATTCCTCCATGGAGATTCGCCGATTCTCTTCCCAAATCTCCTGAAGTTCACGTAGAACCTCTTCACGCGTCTTAAACTGAAAATCCTCTTCGTCGTCGTCGGACTCTTCTCCTGCAGGAATACCGATTGCCTGAGCAATTGAGGTTTGGGGGTTTTCCTGGAAATAAAAAAATGTGTGCGCATTATTGAAACTGCAATTCTGAATATATTTTAGAATTACACTCTCTTAACATATGATTTATTATTCACACAATAGTATAATTTTGAATCGTACCTGCTCGACTTTTGGCTTGGAGCTCTCCGGATGCATCGGTTCCTCATGGTTCACATCCTGTTGGGGCTGCGCCTCCAGTGATTTGTTTTCAACACTCGCCATTTTTCAATTACAAACTAAATTCAAAGAAGAAATAAATGTATTGGTATAAGTTGAATGGTATTGATGGAGCAGAGTCTGTACTTACTGGTAAGTTCGCTTGCCTCGGAACACACACATCCTCGGAACACTTGTCAAACCCCCTCTACAATGTTGAATTATTTTTTTGGGGGTAACCGGTCCACCCAAACAGATCACCCTGCGTGAAAGATCAGTGCAATTACCCCCTCTATCTCTCATGAACAGTGAAGTGGCTATCAATATTACAATATTACGTTTATCATGCCCAAGGGAAAATCTCGTCGCGATGCAGAACAGTTCTGCTGATCGGCAATAATTTGAGCCCTTGGACTTAGCTCGTGACGCAAATGGTTGGATGATCGAACGTTCTAGTCCACGAATTTTGCTGAATTGACGTTTTCCTCATGGGTACAGTTTTGCACACGATTTGAACAAAGTTTGTACCTTTGGCCTACCACATGACGCAAATGAACATTTTTAACGGAATAGCTCTAGTATATTAACTGACAGCGAGGCTGATAGCTGCATCTTACAGAAAGTTCAAATTTAACTTAAGTATAAAATCCGTAGTTTGTTTAACTAAAATATAAATCGGCAGTTTGACCAATAATATAGGAATTCAACTCGTAAGACGTTCAATTTGTTGCGATGCCTCGCATATTCATTGACACGTTGGGTTTCACGGGAAAAGATGACGAATTTGTCTTCAAAGAAATCGCATTAGTGAACGATGAGAGTGAAAAAATAATACACATAAAGTTTCAAGAGCCTCACGATATTTACGACCTGTCGGATGATCTGCGTGCAACTGTAGCAGATGATGGTGAATGGCATGGAATGTCCTGGTGGAATGGTTGGGCTCCTTACACCGAACTTAAATCATTTCTATTAAAACATTCAAACGAATCGGAAGAGTACATTTACTTTGTGCAAAATCGGGAAATATCTGATCGGTTCAGAAAGTGGAGCAATGCAAACTTCGTTGAAATGGACAAGTATGGCTGCCCTTCATTGGACAAGTTGGGGGTGTTGTACCCGCGCGAACTCAGGTGTAGTGACCATCATATGCGTTGCGCTGTCAACCATGCATTCATGCTAAAAACGTGGTATCTCGTGCATAGATCAAAACTGGGAGTAAGGCTGTGATTGAGTATAAAACGGCTCGAATTCAAGTCTTAAACATCAGTCTTCAACTCGCATTCGATGAGAACCATTCACAAGCAGCAAGAACTGGAACTGCGAATAAAACTACATTTGAAACATATTCGCGACGTAAAAACTCTGATTCAGACAAAATTGGATCTGAATCATATTTTGAGAAAGTTGGGAAGTATAAATCTGATATGAATAACGCCATGGACTTGACTAAAATCAACAAGGCTGGACGCTGCGATGAATACCTTCCCACAAAGAAATTGGCAGATCTTGAAGTGAATAAACACTACCCCGTCACCAGCTTGCGAAAGGTTCAAACAAGATTCGGTACGAGGATTGCTATCGACTTAGAAAACACATTCTCAGCTTTTTTACCTGCGAGCATGTCGAAAGTATTGACTGATGACGAGGACTTATTCCAAAAAATGATAATTGCTGCCGATGAGAGTCGCCTTCACATGCATAACCTCGGAGGACTATACAACCGAGTTGAGTTCAACTATATGTGAATCTGTACATCACCTTGTTAAATAAATTGATACATACATATATTGTTCTGGCGAGTCTACCTTTATCTAAGATTTTTTCCGTCTTAAATATTAGTTCTCCACCTTTAGATAAGATTATTTCCCTCTTGAATGTTAGTTCAAAACATCTGATGCGTATCATACTATCGAACTGTTCAGTTCAAACAATCCGATACCGGTACAACTGCTCAGTTCAAACCTGATACCTGTCGAATTTTCAGTTCAAAGACCTGTTTATAAGAAATTTTCATCAGCGTCGTTGGGTTGATCAGTTTGATTTAATTAATTAATGGGTGGGATCTATTGATGGTAAGATTGATTAAAAGTTTAGAGGAAACCGGTTTATCTAGTCATTCCACACATATGAATATGAATGCATTTCGGGATCGGAGTTACTTGCTGTCTGAATTCGCGAGAGTGAGCATCGAATAGAACTCACAAGATTTGCAGAGTTTTGTTAAGAAAAATGTTCAACATCATCAGCCTTTCTGGAAACACTGATGTATCTGACGTCAACGTGTTCAACGCGAAGGAGTTGGTTGAGGACCTATCTACCCACAACTTCACCGACGAAGTGTTAGTTTAAATCAATCAGTTGGGCTTATGCTCAACGTCTTGCCATGAGAAAATCGATCAGCGGTGTGCATATTATCATTGGATTACGGAAAATACCAGCATTATCGGGACGAAAAAACGTGGGAGTCGACATACTTGGTGGAGACGATCCGTATGAAACCTTTTCCGAAAATCTACCACCACGCATGGCTGCAAGGCTACTGAGTGACGACCACCTATTCCGAAAATTGAAGATGGTTGCTGAAGATGGCGGCGTGTACTACCGTCATGTTTCTAAACGTATACGCCCGATTTTATTCACTTTGCAAAGTATTCCCAACCTGGATGTATAATATTTCGAAATAATGTATAAAGTATCCTCAAACCTGAATATGATGTTTTGAAATAAATCTTTAATAACATATCATGAATTGTTGTCAGTATCTTTCCCATATTTAAGATGACAGTCAGTTGGTGGGGGTAAATCAATCAGCAATTCACATGCAAAGCTTGATAGTAATCAGAATTCCTTTAATACATGGGTGAAATTGATTAAATCTCCCAAGCGTATAAATACAGTGATTGTCGTAAACGTCAATTATATCGTAGCCCCCCCAGGCGGTTGCGAACTGATTGCAGGCGTTGATCTTAAGTGAGGTGCAGAAGCTCATTAAGATTGATCTGATGCATGATAATACGCAGTGGTGTATGAATCCCTGCTACAAAGTTGCATTATGACAGGTAAAAAATTCGAGCGTATGCAACCATGACACACAGTACCTCTCAATGTGAAACTCGATGGTAATTATAATTTCATTATTACATGCGTGAAATTGATTTTATCAGAATCACCCTCTTCCAAGCGTATAAATACAGTTATTATTGCTGACGTTAATTATTTCATAGTCGCAGACGTTAATCTTAAGTGACGTGCAGATGCTCGTGAAGATAGATCTGATACACGATATTAAGAAGCAGCGTATTAATCTGTGCTACAAAGTTGCATTATGACAGGTGAAAAATTTAAGAGAGGCGGATCACGACACAAAGTGCCTATCAGGTACTTTAATGAGTTGTAAAATTTTTACAATTGACAAAATCGATTAGCAGTTAAGAATCTCCCCCATGTGACGCTTGATAGTGATCAGAATTCCATTAATACGCAGGTAAAAAATTGATTTACACAAAGTTGAGCGGTATCAGAATAACCCTCTTCCAACGTATAAATACAGTGCTACATTTCCAATATCCAACAGTCTAAGTTGCTTCTGTGTTCGTATTCGAATAGCTTCTATACTCGAATCCCCTATCAAATGGCTGCATACCAAATAATTCGGAATCCCATGAGGAGCAATACCACACCGAAACGTGCGATGGAAGCGGACATCGGTTGTTTTGTGCGAACCCTGAACCGTACGAGAGGTCGCAATCTTTGATTGCGTGCAATTCCAGCTGCAAGCGAGCTCAGCCTTCCCAGAGGGTTGATCTATGCAGTCCGAAGAAGCAGCGAACTGAATGTCGGAAACCAAGCGCTCAAGAGAAATCGTTCACAATTTTGAACAAAAAATATCGTCTCCACAAAAAATATCGCCTCAACGAATCCGGATCGAAAACGCTAGAAATTGAACTCGTTGTTCAAACGTTAATAAAAAGGACAATTTATCAATAATTAATAAAGACTGAAAATACTGAACATATAATATCATAGATTTATTTCCCCCATAAACTATTCTAGAGATACAATAAGGTATTTAACTCTACTATACTAAAATTGTGAGTACAGCTACATTCAATACTACGAATATGATCAGCATGACGTTGACCACAGTTCGACGGCTGACTACTCTGTAACCAATCAAATAAAACAATGGTAGTTCAAAATTTGATCATATTATTAAAGGTGGTTAAAATACGTTTACAAATTTGCGAATACGGATAGAACCGTGTAAACTTTATTATTTGCGTTTTACCTTCATCGTCCCTACTAATCCAGCCGAATCCTGATTCAGGCTCTGAGTCTCGTAAAACGCTATAATCCGGGGTTATGGGTGCTAAGAACAGATCAAAAAAAAAAAAAGTTTGCTAAATTTTGGGATCATACATACGCACCGAATTTAAATATGAGCTCGATAAACACAAAATCTATCAAATTTCTGGACAAGGTACCGCTCCGTCAAAATTGGAAATGGTCTCATTTTTACTAGCAGGTGGGCACATCTTCACAGTTAAATTTATTTGGTACTTACATATTGTACTTGTTGGAGGCGGGAGTGGACTCGATTCGATTCCCGGTTTTACCACAGCTGAGTGGTAAACGTTTAACACGTTGTTATACGAAGTGCCAGTAAATTGTTGGTGTCGTTGGAGCAACGTTAGCGCTTCTGTTGTCGCGTTTAGATATTCAAGGGGTGGAAAGTCTTGTCGGTATGTAAGAGTCGAATTCATTAAAGACAAAGGGGACGCATCAACGTGCAGATTATGAAGATACGAAGGCCTACCCGTAGTCGGGTACGCCATCATTTCTACAGCGATCAGGCTGCATAAGATGGTTGGAATAATTAGTTGAGCCATTATTCCAGTTGCAATCTGGGGATTTATATTTTTAGTTAAGACTGACTTTCTGGTCAACTGTTGACGGTAATTTTATATATTAGTTACAAACTGAGGATTTATATTTCAGTTAAACTGCGGATTTAGATCTTATTTAAACAAACTGGGGATTTATATTTTAGTTGAAACTATTGATTTATATTTTAGTTACAAACTGGGGATTTATATTTCAGTTTGAACTGTGGATTTAGATTTTATTTAAACAAACTGCGGATTTATATTTTAGTTAAATTTGAACTTCTGGTCAACTGTCGACGATAAGATGGTGTTATCAGCCTCGCTGTCAGTTAATATACTCGAGCTATTCCGTTAAAAATGTTCATTTGCGTCATGTGCTAGGCCAAAGGTACAAACTTTGTTCGAATCGTGTGCAAGACTGTACCCATGTGGAAAACGTCAATTCAGCAAAATTCGTGGACTAGAACGTTCGATCATCCAACCATTTGCGTCACGAGCTAAGTCCAAGGGCTCAAATTATTGCCGATCAGCAGAACTGTTCTGCATCGCGACGAGATTTACCATTAGATCGATGAATATGCGAGATCAGTAGAACTGTTCTGCATCGCGACGAGATTTACCCTTGGATCGATGAATATGCAAGGCATAGCAACAGAATTACGGACGCCTCACGATCACGCTGGCAAATTGTCGGTATGAAATTCTGACGCCTCACGATCACGGTGCGTGTTACATGCCTACTGTAGATCACTGAATTGTCGGTATCGAATTCTGACGCCTCACGATCACGGTGTCGGTTATATACCTACCGTGGATCACTGGTTCACGATACTGTAGATTTGCACTGGGGAACTTGCACTCACTATAGTGACGTCAACGCGGAGTCACTCGCCGCAGGTACGAGACTGCAGATGACCGGTAGGGGGGAAAACCGGTAGGATTACCCCCTAGAAAAAGTCTTATGATTGATTGGCACAATTAATTATCCCATAACATCGGACATAAAAGCGCGGCTTAGAACTTTCTAGAAAAAGGTAAAGGCGCGGGTCCTGACCCCAGACAGGTGAACAGGGTGAATCTTGGCTCTCGTGAATCTTGGTTGTCATAGATACCCTACTAATGACGTATACGACGGATACAAGCCGACAACATAACGTCAGACTTTTGACAGCTAGCCTAACAGCCGAACCATGGAGTAGAAGGAGACCTATTTTCGAATTGAAAATGAGTTTACGCAATAGGTAGCACTGTTGTGAGTGACCAGTCCCGAACTTCCTGCAAACGCTTGCGCGCGCACTCCAAGGTATATTATGACGTCACTAACTGTATTATAAATTTTCCCACTCATAGGAAGTCCGCGTTGGCTCGCTGGTAACAGCGCCATCTATGACGTGCGGAATTCATGCCACTTTTTCAATGCAGCGTGTATAGGGAAATATGTCTTTTTTTACCCCATGAGCCGAACATTTAGGACTTTATTACAGATTTGATGTTAATGGAGAGATCGATTCGTTGGACAAAAATCCAAACAACACAAGCATACGGCATAACCTCACTCGTCAGACAGTTAGCCAAACATAGGGACTCTATTTCAGGATCAAGTCGTTGGACAAAAATCTCCAAATCCCCATACTACAAGCAGACGACATAACCTCACTATACTGACAGTTAGCCAAAAATACCCGGGAAAAACGAATTAGATCTGACCAGATATAATTATATCTGGTCAGATCTAATTGTATCTGGTCAGATCTATTTATATCTAGTCTGATATGACATTTTAGACATGGATCAGATCTAGTTATATCTAGTCAGATCCGATCAGACATAACTATATCTGGGCTGAAGTCTTAACCAGACATGATCAGATCTAGTTATATCTGGCCAGATCTGATCAGATATAACTATATCTGGACTGAAAACTACATCAGATGTGAACAGATCTGATTATATCTGGTCAGATCTGGTCAGATATAATTAGGTTTGGAATTTTAATCACCATCAAACATAAATAGAAGTGATTATATCTCGTCAGATCTGATCAGATATAACTGTATTCATACTGAATACAACGCCACGGTTGATCAGATCTGATTATATCTGGCCAGATCTAAATAACAAAAATAAAAAATTTTCAATTTTCGAAAAAATTGTAGAAGCACTTTATTTTTCGAAAATTAGAAGAAATAATCAACAATGTCGAACATCACTTCAAAAACATAGTTTGTCGAATAAACGAAATTTGTCACTGAATTTATGGGGCTATCCGTTTTACCCCCCTGACTTCTAATAAATCAATAATTATTAATGATACTATTCGGACAAGGATAAAAATAGATTATGAAATTGATGTTTACATTATATTCATGCTAAAGTGATCTATTATGTTATGAACTTTACAAAATCGTCAAGACTATCTCATCAGCAGTACAGCGGCCGGACAGCTCACGGAACACGAGGATCACTGAAGTTAAGCAGCATTGAGCGTGGTTAGTACGTGGATGGGTGACCGTCACAATACAGTCATGCAATGATAGTTCAATTATTTTTTCAAATTATTTTTCATCATAACAAAATAGTTTTGTTTAAATTATAGTCAAAGTTGAGTCATTTTCATTGATAATTTATGTGAACAATTTATTTGAAAATAAAAATAAAATATTTGATCTGGTCAGATATAGTTAGACATATCTGATTATATCTGGCCAGATCTCGTCAGATAGAGACAATTTAAAGATCTGACCAGATCTGCTCGACCAGATCTGACCAGATCTGATCAGATATGGTCAGATCTAATTCGTTTTTCCCGGGTAGGGACTCTATTTCAGAATCGATTTGTTAGACAAAAATCTCCAATTCCCCATACTACGAGCAGACGACATAACCTCACTAGACTGACAGTTAGCCAAACATAGGGAGTCTATTTCAGAATCGATTCGTTGGACAAAAATCTCCAATTCCCCATACTACAAGCAGACGACATAATCTCACTAGACTGACAGTTAGCCAAACATAGGGACTCAATATCAGAATCGATTCGTTAGACAAAAATCTCCAATTCCCCATACTACGAGCAGACGACATAACCTCACTAGACTGACAGTGAGCCAAACATAGGAACTCTATTTCAGGATCAAGTCGTTGGACAAAAATCAGAATAATGAAAATAAATTCGAATGATTATCTACATTTCAGTGGACGGATACGACCACTGATCTCTACTATACACTGGATAGCGTATAGGCTGAAATTTTTTGAAGCGAATTGGACGCCATATTGTTGTAGTCTGATCTCAGACAAAATGGCGACGGTCAACATTCAGTAGCGTCAAAGTAGTGTATCTGTACGGGTAGGGATCAGTTGTATCCAGTTTGACACGATTGATTGCGGGTAATAATGACGATACAGTGTTGCTACTGCGGCAAAATAGCAAGGGCTGCCGAAGGCACAACCCTTCATAAGTAAGTATTGAACTAGATATTCAAATACAGCCGTAATATACCTACGTTTACTCATTTGGTTCGAGGTTATGTTTTTGGATGTTATACTGTTTTGGTTGCTACTAAAAATTCTAAATATTTTTCATTGTAATGATTATGAACAAATAGATGGTATTCCAAAACTGCTTATACCTTGCAATCAGTGTGCATTCAATTATTATAGATTACCAATCAAACAACCACCACTTCTTCAATTATGGTTGAAGAATATGCAGTTGGGCTCAGACTTCAAACCAACAAATAATATGAGATTGTGCTCCGATCATTTCTCAAGAGAATGCCTTATAAAACCAGGGACTAATGTCCAATTACGTGAAGGTAGCATTCTAACCCTCTTTGGTACCTACAAATCAGCATGTGTCTGTTGTTCAGCCGTGAGAACTCATGGAACGCAGCGATCATTTCACAAGTAATTCAAATTCACCAATAATTAAATCAAGTATTAGGCATATAAATCACAACTTGTTACTTTTCTTCGTAGATTTCCTACAAAAAATCCTAAGCTTCTGGAAAAATGGCTCGTAGCTATTGGAAAGGAAAATTATTCACCCAGCGAGACAAGTCTGCTTTGTTTCGATCATTTCGTAGATACCTGCTGTCGGTCTGACAAGAGTGGATCTCGTCGCTGGTTAAGGGATACTGCAGTCCCCTCCATATACGAAGCAGTTAAACCTGGAGGTAAGATTGTATTTCATTAACGACTGAGTTGAGGATCTGATATTTAATTAAATTAAAAAAAAATTTTGGACACTTTCCAACGTCAGTTGTAGAACCGAATTCGGTGCGAAGAAAGAGAATGGGGGAGGCATGACAAGAAGTTCCTCTTGCTAAACAACAACGACGGGACGACCGATGTGAATCTGCAGTGCAACAAACAAACAACGACTCTGGTTGTGAAAACACTCCGATTGCAGTAAAATCTTCCATGCCAGAAACATCATGTGCCACAGTAATCAACAACAACTGTAAATCCGGCACACCACCAAGTCAAGATCCAGTATCCACAGAGCCCACGAATTATTGCAGAACCCCAACCACCAGAAATAATAAACGAGGTATCTGTGATATTAAACATGACCATAATTATGAAAATACTCCAAGGACCACTCGAAAACATCTAATGGCATACAAAGAAAAATTCAATAATATGCAGGCGACAATGAAGATTCAAAGACAAAAAATTAGGCGATTGCACAAGAAGATTACCTCACTCAAGGATATAGTAAGTGAATTACGTAGAACTAGAGCACTTACCGATTCAGGTATAAATTGTTTAGACTCGATAGCCGACAGTGACGTTTCACAGTTTTTACAGCGTTACATTAAGAATCAAAAGAATGTAGAAGATAATCCGATCATGAAAAAAAAAGACAATGGAAGTCGAAGCGTGCTAACAAAGGTGTAGGTATATCACGTGAGAAATATCCACCTGCACTTAGGTCGTTCGCCATAACATTACATTTTTAATCGCCAAGAGCGTATGGTTTTGTGCGGCGCAAGTTTTGTAATGCATTACCAGATCCTGCTACATTAAGATCTTGGTATTCTACCATTGATGGTGAACCAGGTTTTACCACCGAAAGTTTTGAATCTCTGAAAATGAAAGTAGCTGAATCTGCAAACATGAATAAGGAAGTGTTGGTTGCTTTGATGATGGATGAGATCGGTATTAAAAAGGGCATGCAACAGACTCTCAATGGAATCGTGAGAGGACATGTTGATTTAGGTAGCGACATAGGGATATCAGGTTCAGTGCCTTTAGCCAAAGATGCATTGGTAATCATGGCTGTATCTTTAGACAGTAGCTGGAAGATTCCCATAGGATAGTTTTTAATCAATGGAATTGATGCAACGACGAATTCGGGACTCGTGACAGAAAGTTTAATCCGTCTTCATGAAATTGGCGTGAAAGCAGTGTCTGTAACACTAGATGGTCTTGCTCAACATTTTTCCACCATGCGTTCACTGGGGGCAGATTTTACTATGCCGAATACAAAACCTTTTTTCAAACACCCTTCCAGTGGTGACCAAGTTTTTGTTATATTTGATGCTTGTCATATGTTAAAATTATTTAGGAACTGTCTCGGTAGTATTAAGGTAATGAAAGATAGGGAGGGCGATTCAATTGAATGGAGGTTTGTAACTGAATTAGCTTCTCTACAAAAAACCGAAGGATTGCGTGCTGGGAACAGGCTTCGCATGTCTCACATTAGATACGAACGGATGAAAATGAAAGTAGCCTTGGCTGCTCAGACGCTGAGCAGTAGTGTGGCGGATTCAATTTCGTTCTGTGATAAAATCTTGCAATTACCCAAATTCAGAGGTAGCGAGGGTACTATTAGATTTATTAGATGTGTTGACCATATATTCGATTTTCTTAATTCACGTAATCCTTTCGCACGTGGCTTCAAAGCTCCTCTGCGTCGCAGCAATGAGGTCTTCTTTCGGTCTCAAATTCTTGACGAATTGGAATATCTGAAAGGGATTACAGATGTTGGTGGGCGTCCAATGTGGAGTACACCAAAGTACGTCCCATTTGTTGGTTTCATTACAGGTGTGATGTCAGTCTTGGGCATTTTCGACAAGTATGTGAAGCCAGATAGCTCTCATTTAAAATACCTACTAACATATAAATTGAGTCAGGACCACTTGGAGCTCTTTTTTTGTGCAATCAGGAGTTGTGGTGGGTGGTGCCCAAATCCGACTTGCACACAATTTGTTTCCGCTCATAAAAGATTATTGATTCATCATGAAGTACATGCCACAAACGGTAATGCCGAGGCTATGGATGAAACTAAAGTTCTATCTGTATCTTCATCAACTTTGAGGCATAAAAAAGTAGATCGTTACGATCCAAATGTTTATGATGCAATGAATAATATCAGAGTAGCAGTAGATGGGTAAGGGGGGTTCTGGGACAATCTAGGTCGAATATTCTGTCTCAGAACCCGCCTGTGTTCTGATTGGTCGAAGCCCCCTCCCACTCGCTGCGAGGACGTCCCCCTAACGGTAACCGATGATTTCGCAATTATAACGGGATCTTTCGCAATTTTGATAACCCCCTGTGTTCTGATTGGTCAAAGCCCCCTCCCACTTGCTGCAAAGACGTCCCCCTAACGGTAATCGATGATTTCGTAATTTTAATAGGTTCATTCGCAATTTAACGGGATCTATCCGCAAGGACCGCCCCCCTAACGGTAATTTCGCAATTTTAGGGGGTTCTTTCGCAATTTTTGACGGAATCTAGCCGCAAGGACCGGCCCCTGTACGTATTCAAGGACCGCCCCCCTTAGGGTAATCGTTGATTTCGCAAGAACCGTCGCTCACGTGCGAGTTTGCGCCCCTTCGACGGGGGATCTACCGCGCAAGGGAGCCGATCACGTGCACACCTCGTGTCTGAATTTATGCGACCTGATTTCTGAATTTCTGATTTCTGAATTTCTGATATCTGATTTCTGAATTATGCGACCTGATTTCTGGAATGATGCAAGCCCTCCGATTGATGCTAGCTTCGTGTCTGAATTGAGGAGTCTCTATAAAAGAGCGAAAAATACGGGATGAAAATTAGTCTCTAACCGATCTTCGAGCAATGCAGAATAACCTGCAAGAGCAGCGAAGAGAATTGAAAATACGATTACATATACTGCTGAGAAATATTGAAGAAGTGAAAAGTCTAATCGAAGCCAAGTCTAATCTGAATCAAATCACAGGCAGACTAAGGAATATCCAAATTTGAAAAGAACATGGACCTCACGAAGATTAACAAAATCGGTCGTCTGGAGGAGTTTCTCCCAACGAAAAAATTAGCAGACCTGGAAGTGTTCAAGGAGTTTCACATCTGCAACATCCGCAAAGTTCAGACCAGATTCGGTGCCAGATTCGTAGTCGATGTGGATGACAGCTTCTCCGTATTTCTACCAGCTCGGATGACGAAAGTTCTGACCGACGATGCGGATCTTTTCCAGAAGATGACGGTAGCGTGTGAAGAGGATAAACTTCTGATGCGATACCTCGGCGGACAATTTAATCAAATTGAATTCAACTATGTGTAATTTACTCTGTGTACTCAATTTGATTGACCACCATCTATATGTAAATCACACTTGATTTGAAAAAATAAGATTAATAAACGTATCATCTGAATAATATCCTCACAAAACCTGTGTAATATCATTTCAATACAAACCTTCACTTACATATATATGTCTTATAGTATTACTGTATAGTACAGTATTATAGTAAAACTGTTCATAGGATGCAAAGATGATTGGGTTACGATAAGATGTGAGGGACAGTTCTTGGAATTTGTCGGTGGGGCTGACCTATAAAATGATCCTCCGTCGGTACTTACGAACCATTAACGCTTAGACTTTTGCAGTGTATAATAGTTGTTAGTAATCACGAAATGGATGCGACTAAATGTCTTAGACTTATCAGCATTATGCAAAATGCTTATAAAATTCTGAAAGAGAAATCATCGACTATTGAAACACAGAAATGGATTAAATTTGGAACTCAGAACATCAGACTCTTGAATAAAATCTTACGAAAATCCGCTTCCACAGTTGGAGTAAAAACAAGAATTTTGACAACAATAGGAATCTTAAAATGATTGAAAGCGCGGTTTGAACAGTGCCGAAAAAGAGGGGAGGGTGTAGGGAGACTACGGAGAAGTGACAGAATAAAGTGGAAGGATTTAGAGTCAGCTTTCAAAGGAAGAATAAGAACAGGAATCATAGCGAATCTACAACACAAAGATCTGAAACATTTTCTAAATGATTCGAAAAAACTAATAATCTCCAGATTGAAGAATGTTCTTCGAAAAGAAGGAAACTTAAAAGTAAATGCAGTGTTGTCCTGCAAATTCGAAACTGTAAAAGGCGGTGAAATTATCGAAGAAATTAAGTTTTTTAATACCAAAAATGAAGCTATTCTCCCAGCGACGAACATTGACGAATGGTTTGACGAGAACGTGAAGGAGAAATTGTTAGTCAAGATCGAAGACTTCCAGGAAAAGGATGCGGGATGGTCGTTGACCGAAATTATAAATATGGCTGTGAATATCAACAAATATGTGCCACTGCGAGGAGGTATATCTACTTACATACAGTTGCCGAAGTATATACAGGATAAAAAGGCGGTGGTAAATATAATGAACAACGATCCGTACTGTTTTCTCTGGTCAGTCACAGCAGCTCTTCATCCAGTAGCAGCAGATAATCATGTGAATAGAACGACTTCTTATCCACATTTTAGCTCAGTGCTGAGGTATGAAGGTTTGAATTTTCCCATGAGTCTGAACGAAATTTCAAAATTTGAGAAATTAAATGGTTTAGCGATTAACGTGTACGGTATAGATGAACATGAACTAGTACCAGTTTATTTGAATCGAGCGAAATCAGATACACCTACCATACATGTTCTTATGTTAGAAACTGACATTGAGTCGAATCAAATTGATGACGTCAACAAAACAATATATCACTTTGCATGGATCAAAAATTTATCTCGACTGTTGAGTTCACAAATTTCGAAACACAAATGTCGTACCTGGTTTTGTGATAGATGTTTGAGTCATTTTCAAAATGAAAATTGTTTAGTCAAACACAAGATTGATTGTGCGAATTTAAATAAATGTAGAGTGATATTACCGGACGAAAAAGACAAGATCTTGAAATTCAAAAACTTTAAACATAAAGAAAATGTTTCGTTTTGTATTTACGCTGATCTGGAATGTCTCTTACAATCGGTTAACGATACATCTGAGTCTGAGAATAGGAGAGTATATGAAAAGCATGTCCCATACAGTATTGCCTACTATTTACATTGCACCTTCGACGATTCAGTTTCCAAATTCAGAATTAATCATGAAAAGGATTGTATAGAATGGTTCGTCAACGAGTTGGGAGAATTGGCTCAAGCTTTGCAGCCTCATTTCAAGCGTGTCGTACCTATGCAATCGTTGAATCATGATCAGAAACAAGCATTTCATTCGGCTAAGACTTGTCACATTTGTGAAAAACCATTCAGACCTCAAGAGGTGAAACATCGTGATCGTTGCCATTTCACAGGTAAATATCGTGGCGCAGCGCATATAGGTTGCAATTTAAATTACAAAGATTCGCACGTCATTCCGGTGGTCTTTCATAACTTATCGGGTTACGACTCACATTTCTTGATTGAAACGTTGGCGATATCTTTTGAAGGCTCGATAAGTCTCTTACCGATCAACAAGGACAGATATATTTCCTTTACAAAGAGTGTAAAAGGAACATCTATACATTTCAGGTTTATTGATTCGTTCAGATTCATGCCAGGCAGTCTAGAGAAATTAGCGTCTTATCTAAACGATGAGCAGAAATTAATCACACGTAAGCATTGCGGAAGCGTCGAAGAATTTCAGTTATTGACGAGGAAAGGTGTATTTCCGTACGAGTACGTAGACAGTTGGGAGAGTCTCGAAGAAACACAGTTACCTCCCATAGAAAAATTTTATTCAAAATTAAATGATGTAGGTATTTCGGAGGATAATTATTTGCACGCTTGTGATGTTTGGAAAACTTTTCAAGTCAAAAGCTTGGGTCAATATTCCGACTTGTATCTGCAAACGGATGTGCTTCTTTTAGCAGATATTTTTCAAAATTTCAGAAGTAATTGTTGGTCCACTTATAATTTAGATCCGTTACATTATTATACGGCGCCGGGCCTCTCGTTTGATGCGATGCTCAAGTGCACGGGTGTTGAACTCGAGCTCCTCGTCGACATTGATATGTTGATGTTTATAGAAAGAGGCATTCGCGGCGGTGTAGCCCAATGCTCGAACAGATACGCTAAAGCTAACAACAGATACATGGGGACAGCATTCGATCCGGGTCGAGAAGAATCATACCTCATGTATTTCGATGTTAATAATTTATATGGGGCAGCTATGAGTCACTTCTTACCGTATAGTTCCTTTCAATGGATGTCGAATTTCGAACAACTCGATGTTTCAGATGTCTCGGATGAATCCTTCATAGGTTACATACTTGAGGTAGATTTAGAATATCCGCGAGAACTTCAGGACTCTCACAAAGACTTACCGTTGTGTCCGGAGCATTACATCCCACCTCTTCCAACTTGCAAAAATTCTAAATTAACAACTACCCTTTTCTCAAAACAGCAATACGTCATACACTACAAGGTTTTGAAGCAGTGTTTGAGTTTAGGTATGAAGTTAACGAAAATCCATCGAGTATTGAAATTCAAGCAAGCACCGTGGCTCAAGAAATATATCAACTTGAATACTGAATTGCGCAAAAAGTCTAACAATGATTTTGAAAAGAATTTTTATAAACTCATGAATAACGCTGTTTTCGGGAAAACTATGGAAAATGTTAGAAAACACAGAGATGTGCGGCTAATTACAAAATGGGACGGTAGGCACGGAGCAAGAGCGCTTATCGCGAAGCCAAATTTTCATAGCTGCACTACATTCGGTGAAGATATGACAATAATTGAATTAAATCGAACTAAAATTAAATTCAATAAACCTATATACGCGGGATTTTCGATTATGGATCTTGCTAAAACGTATATTTATGATTTCCATTATAATTACATAAGAAACAGATTTGGTAACCAAGCTAAACTGATGTATACCGATACGGATAGTCTTATATATCACTTTACCGTACCCGATATATACGAGCTGATGAAACGCGATTTGGACCGATTCGATACTTCCGACTATCCTCCGGAAAATATTTACAAGATGCCGCTGGTCAATAAAAAAGTATTGGGACTAATGAAAGATGAAAATAACGGGAGGATAATGATAGAGTTTATAGGCTTAAGGGGACCAGTACAGCTTGAATTTTCGAAATAATCGGGTTTTCGTTTTCTGCAGTTTCTGTTACCTCAATGTGTTCTGCATCTGTGAAAAAATTGACTTCAACGAAATCGTCAAGGATTCGAAGTTACCGCCAAAAGTTCGTCATTTGGCTATCGCGATCTGGCGCAAGTGGCGCTGGCGCTTGATTTCGATATTGATCACATGTTGTATGATCGCCATTACTTTTCCGATACTTTTCAAGGTTGCGTGAGCGTTTCCTCGATTTCCAGTGTTTCGGATTTGAAAAAAATAAATAAAACCAGTACTTTTCAGTACTAAAAAATTATAAATTCACCTAATATCTATAGCGTGTAATCGTTGTACGGGTGTTGTGACTTGTGTTATAACTATAACTACTTGTGCTATAACTATAACCTCAAAGTAAGTATTCAATCAAAATAGTAATATCTACACTAAGCTTCTGCCAAACTGTGTGTGCGGTCGAAGTTTTTTTGCTTTTTGTTCACAGATTTTTGAATAAAACATAAAGGAAATATATAAAATATATTCATTATATTCAATATGAAAAGAAGAGAGAGGAGCTCTGGTGTTGGCACAAAAGGATGCATTGGCCGGTCAAAAAAGAGGGCAAAACTATTTGCGCAGAAACAAACAACGCCTGATGAACAGAGTACTCATGTTTTGAATGCTTCGGATAGAAAAATCAGTGGCGACTACGAGGCCAGCAATTCTGCTGGCTATAGGCTGTTTCACGTTGAAACACTATTTCGTGCTCTGCGGGAGCATTTATCTTGCAAGACATGTGGTGGGTCGATAGTTATGACCGAAGTTGGCTTGCGAGGACTGGGTGGGACATACGGTATCTCTTGTGAAAATTGCGTCGAGCTAAAAACCTTCAAGAATAGTCCTATGATTGATAATACACGAAGCGCGTATGAAATCAATAGGCGATCCATACTAGCGATGCGTTGTATTGGGCAAGGCTTGGACAGTTTGGCAAGGTTTTGCGGAGTCATGGACTTGCCACCACCTGTAAAACGGCCAACATACAATGTAATTGTGAGACATCTAGTGGAAGCTTCGTCACAAGTTGCCAAAAGAGTCTTCCAACAAGCTGTCGAAGAAGAAATAGAAACTTCAGCGACACCTGAAGCTCGAGCCATCACTGTACAGTGCGATGGGACATGGCAGAAACGAGGCTTCAGATCACTCAACGGTGTTTGTACCGTCATTGGCAGCGAAACAGGCAAGGTGGTAGACGTCGAGGTGCTTTCATCCCACTGCAATGCATGCATACGATGGAAAGGAAAGCAGACTGGTGAAGAATGGCAGACTTGGTACGAGCAGCATAAGCCACACTGCCAGGCTAATCACACTGGCTGTGCTGGGGCGATGGAGGTACGTGGTATGGTCAGGATATTCCAGCGCTCCGAAGAAAACCATAATGCGAAGTATGTCAACTACATTGGGGATGGCGATACCAAAAGTTACGCCGCCGTAGTGAAAGCAGAGCCTTACGGACCCGACGTAAAGATCAACAAGGTTGAATGCTGCGGACACGTTCAGAAGAGATTCGGAACCCAAATGCGCAAGCTGAAAGTGAAACTGCGGGGGCAAAAACTTTCTGATGGCAGACTCTTGGCCGGAAAGGGTAGGTTGACCGACGTGATCATAGATCAAATGCAGTCATATTACGGCAACGCTATCCGTAACAATGCAGGCTCCGTTGAAGATATGAGCAAGGCGATATGGGCAATCTGGCACCATAAGTGTTCAACAGATGACAAGCCTCAGCATCATTTGTGCCCAAGTGGGGAAAATTCTTGGTGCCAATATAATAAGGCGGTCGCAAAAGGTACAGTGGCGGAATATAAACACAAGAGTTCGCTACCAGAGGCTGTAATGAAGACGATCAAGCCTGTTTTCCACAACTTGACGTCTCCAGAACTACTTACGCGCTGCATCGGAGGTAAGACTCAAAATGCAAACGAGTCCCTCAACAACGTCATCTGGAAATTCTGTCCGAAGAGGACTTACACTGGACACAATCTGGTGCGCATAGCAGCTAACATGGGAGCTGTAACTTTTTCCGAAGGAGCCACAGGACTTTTGAAGATCATGACTGCGCTCAAAGTCAATCCGGGAACCAACGCAAAGGCTCACTCTATTCAGGCAGATAAGTCACGCCTCGAGCAAGCTGAGCAACAAGCAGCTAGAAGTTCCCGTGAGACACGGATCGCCATGAGAAGGCTGCGGCTTGCGGACAATGAGTCTGCGGAGGATGCCGCAGGGCCTTCATATGCTGCTGGAGCTTTTTAAAGAAGTAAGTAAGAGAAAGAAGCTTGCATGGAACACAAAAATATATAGAAAAAAAAAGTTCTGAGAAAACAGTTTGCAGAAAGGAAAAAAAAATTAAATTTCCGAAAAAAAAAAAAATTATTCTTGAAAAATGAAAATAAAAAAAGAAAAAAAAAATTCACTCAACTTTGGTATAACAAACTTTTTGATGTATGAGTCTCCGGAGGAGTATTTAATTATTTAACAATTTTTCTGCAAAATCTTCAAACTCGTTTATCTCAGAACTATGTTTTTGGAGCTGTGTCGTAAGGTTTTAGGAGCACCGTTGCTCCGATTGGGGTCTTTGACGGCTCATTTTGTTCGGGCGACAAATCCTCATGATATGAACGAGGGAATTTTTGAATGTGTCTATTTTGGCCAAGTTATTTGCAAATTAGTGGCTCAAATTTTGGAAATTTTAGATAAACGACTGTAAGTTTTCACATGTGTTTTTCTTTTCAGATCCCCGCGTTCATAAGATGTGGAACTCCTGTCTGAAGAAGTTGAGACGTCGAAACACTGGATTGGATCAACGGTGTGCCTGAAACCTCACGACACAGTTTTTTGCAGAAATATTCTTTTTGATGTAAAATAAACTTTGGTTGACAAATAAAGTGATTCTGGAGTACTTGAAATATCTTAAACCAAGCTGTACTGGTCCCCTTAAGAGCTAAATTATATGCCTTCAAGGTTTTAGGTGAAAATAGAGAGCAGAAACGGGCTAAGGGAGTCAAAGGGGCAACACTGAAAACCATAACGTTCGATGATTACATACAATGTGCTCTGCAGCATCAAAATCTGACAAAAAGTCAAAATTTAATTCAAAGTAAGAATCACCAGGTCCATACGGTGTCGCAGAGGAAGATAGCGCTGAGCTGGAATGACGACAAGAGGATCATATTTCCTGATACGACGGACACGCTTCCGTGGGGTTACGATAGGACTGTGTAGAATTAAATAAACGTACTTGTCAAACATTATGTTTCTTTATTAATAAACCTTACAAGTCAGACTTATTTATCCAACTATTGTGTGTATTATTGAAACCCAATCATTTTACAAATAGCTTGTTTCCACGTCTCTTGAGCACCTTCTCCACCAGGTAGATGTCGGAATTCTTGACTTTCAGAAGTTCCTGTTCATAGAAGCCACCCGCTATAGACTGTTCTTGATAGTCATTAAGCTTGTACGTTACTGGATCAGTATTGACTACTTGGATGATCGTGAATATTTCAGTCGTCCAATTTGGTGTATATCCTTTCTCAAAAACATTCTTATATTTGCTTATTCGAACTTTATCTCCAACTTTGAACTCTGCCGGTTTAACCGATCTGACTCGAACTTTTTGGTATACAGTCTGCAATAATGTCCGTTCGTTTCTAAGGGAAACGTCCTTTGGCTTCATGCGAATAGTCCGATGTTTAGAGTTGTTGTAAGCCGAAAACAAATCAGATAAAATGTCTATCCACTTGTAATTTCCTTGTAGACTGAACTGTATCCACATTTTGTTTTTCAGCGTACGATTGAAACGCTCACAGATCGATGCCTTCAAGTTGCTGAAGGTTGAGTATAGTTGAATATTATATCGTCTCATGAGAGAATCGAAGTTTGAATTATAAAATTCTCCGCCTCTGTCAACGTGTAAATTCTTCGGGGTACGTCCCTGTACGAGTACAGATTCCATAGCACTCGTCGTATCTTTACCCGTCTTACTCTTCATTGGCACGACCCAGGCATACTTTGAGAATATATCGATGACGGTGAGCATGTATTTGTAGCCCTTGTTTTCTCTCGCGTAGAGCGTCATGTCAACGAGATCCGCTTGCCAGGTTTCATCCAAACCGCGAACATCTACACGACGACGCTGATAGTTCTTTCGAGCTGGCTTATGCAGCTCCGTCACGAGCGTTAGCTTTTTCTCGTTCATTTTCCAACACCGTTAGTCTGGTGTCCAGCTCGAGAATGATCTTGGCGGTGCGAGTCGATAAGTCTTGTACTGCTTCGATATTGGCGCCTAGGTTCCGCAGAGCATCCGTTATGCGAGAGTCCAAGGCATGCATCATTGCGAGGATTTCGTTTCTCACAACGTCGATCTCCTGACGCATGAGGTTCATAGTAACAGCGTCGCCTTGCTGCACAGGATTGGCAACGTTGCACAGTCGCTTATTATCTATATCGTAATGTCCGTCGGTGGTGAATTTAAACCCAATACCGGGAGGGCCGCGACTGCTTGGGGCGGCGCTCTTGTCCAACTGACGTCCAAACACATCGACGCTCATTTTGGAAATGACTGTGGAAACTATGGGAGGTTGATTAATAAATGATACCAGCTTCACGCAATTCTTCGATTATCGATACGATTTCGTTGGTGTGACTCGAATTTCCAGCTGCTTGGGATGCCAGAAGCGAACGAAGACGGTCCACCAGCTCGTTGGGGTCGTCCCAATGAACGTAATCCGTTCCTCTACCCTCTTGAGCGACCATGAGCTGCGGAAGCACACCTTCACCCGTGCGTGAAAGTGGTCCGTGGGCAATGAACTTCTGAAACTTGTGGTTATCCACTGCTCGAATAGGTTCATCACTTCTATAGTATTTTCGATGTGCGTTGGTGGCTAATACGATTTGTTTATAATTTTTGATATCATCTGGAGTCACGTGGGTCTCATCGGGTATCTTTTTGAATAGTAGTTCCAACAAACCTTCGGTCTTTGTATAACGCGTGTCACTCGCATGAATAGAGTCACTCTCAAAACTTATCGGTGCGTTACCCATCATCAACCTGCCGTCAGCAAGTACGCGTACACCGTACACGTTATCCAGATCTTTTTTTCTATTCGCATCTCGTAGCATCTCGAGATACTCGTTGCTACTCTGATCTTGTTTCAGAAACTCATCCGTCGGCTGTATGGTGGTATCCTCATCTGCAGTTAAATAGGAATTATCCTCTTCTCGAGGATCATCTTTGATCGGTTCTTCTTTGATCGGCTCTTCTTCGATGGGCTTGGCAATAGCTTGAGAAACCTTCACCAGTTGTTGCAGCGGAGTTACTACCGGTTTGAAAACATTGCTCATCGTCTGCTCAGCGGTCTCCCTTCCCGACTTTATCATTCTGTGTTTACGTCGAATCGCTCTACTGGCTTCAGCGATATGACGCAACACTGCTTTTTGTTCATGAATTTTCGTATCTTGCATGTTGACGCAGCTGTATCTGAGAGGCTACTGATTCTGCTCTCCGGAATATTCTCAATTTATGCTCACAAAACAGTCGAACCCCTGTCTATATCTACCGTCATTCAACTCACTGTCCTTGTCTATTACAACGAATCCATACTTGCCGCTGTTCCAACACACAGAGCACAAATCTTTGAACTGCGTGTAAGTCATGTCGGTATTCACATGATCATCGTACACATGCCTCAAGTTCATCTCATCTTGCTTGAACAGTACCAAAAGATTGGTATTGTCGCGCACGAGATGCTTGGGGATGCGGGCGTAGGTCTGACAGAGATAGAAGCAATCCACGTGTTTATGTCTTCCCATACAGAAGAATGCTCGGATGTTATCCTGCTTCTCACAAGCCACGTCATCGAAGACGATGATCGAATTGGGTAATGCCTGGTCTGGCACGACTACCTGTTCATGCTCGTCAAATGGAAAGTATTCAACGCCATCTACGTCCTCGAGTAACTGATGCAGAAACTTGTACTTGGGCTGATTCAATGATTTCGAGTAGATATAGACGTTCTCGAACCTCAATCCGTTGGGGTGTGCTATGAGGGTGAGCAGCGCGTTAGTCTTGCCGCAGTTGGACGGACCGCAAAATACCGCGCGCACGCTGTTCGGTAGCAAATCGCCGTGTCGTTTGTCAGTTGCGACATTCTCTCGCACAAATTTATCGAAATTCATTACAGGTAGCTTGAGGGGTTGCGTCTCGAACCTCATCTCGACTCTGACTAACGGTAAATGGTATAAATATCATGTTTATAAAGGAGATTCCTCAGTCAGAGCGCAGTCATGATCGTGCACAAAGCTAAAACGGTCAGTCGTAAACGTTGTGGGAAAGGTCTGGTCAACAGAATCATTAACAGTCTTCCTGTAGAGTTACATCTGCCTGGTTATCAATACTGCGGACCTGGCACCAAATTAGCGAAGAGACTCGCGCGCGGTGATCCAGGTATCAACCCGCTTGACGCAGCCTGCAAGGATCACGATATCGCCTACTCGAAGAATCGAGAAAATCTTGAAGCTAGAAATGCGGCAGATAAGATTTTGGCTGAGAGAGCCTGGAAACGGGTTTTGGCTTCAGACGCAAATATCGGTGAGAAAGCAGCTGCCTGGGCAGTGACAAACGCGATGAAAGCGAAAACCAAGCTCGGTATGGGTATGCGGAAGCCGGTGGCATTGAGAACGGTTATCGATGCCGCCAAACGGTCTGTGGTTCCAGGAAAAACTGCGCAAGTCGCCATCAAGTCTGCATTGAAGGGTGCGAGAGACGCTGTTCGGAAAGCCGGTGGTAAACGCAATGTACGTTCTCCACGGATTCTACCTGTCCCAGCTAAAGTTGGTGGTTTTCTACCGTTCCTCATACCCCTTTTTGCCGGGCTCAGTGCTACGGGCGCGCTGGCCGGTGGTGCAGCAGGTATTGCGAAAGCGGTAAATGACGCGGGCTCCGCCAAGAGGCAACTGGAAGAAAGTCAACGGCACAACAAGACCATGGAAGCTATCGCTCTAGGCAAGGGGCTTCATCTGAAACCGTATAGAAAAGGCTTGGGTCTTCACCTGAAACCAAAAAACTAAAAGTGACGCTACCGCGACGAGCGCTAACTGACGCGGATCTGTTAAAGTACGCGACGACCCTGGACATTCCACATTTCCGCGGCGTCTTTATGCGAAACGATTTACCCAAAGATGGGCCGCTTAGGCTTGAATCGGCGATCGTCAATCTAGATGATAAAGATGGTCCTGGAACACATTGGGTCGCGTACCGAAAGATCGGTGACGAAGTAGTTTACTTTGACAGTTTCGGTAACCTTCGTCCACCGTCGGACCTCGTCAGATACCTTGGTGTTGGTAGCGTCAAATATAACCATAAAAGATATCAAGACTACGATACGTTCAACTGTGGTCACTTGTGTCTCGAGTTTCTATATAAACATGCAGCGTAATTCCTCGAAGTCAGTTTGATTTTCGCAGTAGTCATGAACGATTCGTTCACACTAACCGTATCGGGGAACTCCTCGGTTCTCGAGACTCAATACTTTCCTCCCATCGAACTTTCCCCTTTCAAGAATTACTCCCTGGGTCTCGTTGAATTACTGACTTTTAATTCGATTCCTAATGTAGATGTTGGCCACAACAAGATTTATGTGGGTAAAGAAGTAGTCACCATACCCACCGGTAGCTATGAAATAGAGGATATAGAGAGTTATGTACAGGGTGTCTTGTCGAATAAGGGTATCAGCATCAACATCAAACCGAATAATAATACCCTGCGTAGCGAAATCAAATGCAATCACCCAGTAAATTTTGTGTCAGGTGATTCTATAGGCAGCCTATTGGGTTTCACTCCACGTGTTTTGCAAGCTGATCGAGTTCATGAGTCTGACCTTCCTGTAACTATTCTTAAAGTCAACGCACTTCGAGTCGAGTGCAACATTACAACGGGTGCCTACGTCAATGAGCGTAAAGTACACACGATTCATGAGTTTTTTCCCGTTGTTCCACCTGGATATAAGATCATTGAAGTGCCGTCTCACGTCATTTACCTTCCAGTCACCGTGCGGATCATAGATCACATCCAACTCCGTATAGTCGATCAAGACGGGGATTTGGTTAATTTCCGTGGAGAGGTTATAACTATAAGGTTGCATATCAAGGCTCAATAATGGGAATAGTTTATAACAGAAGTGACTATAATACTAAGGTAAGATGCCCCGAACACGTCAGTCGTCAACCGGTTCTCGAAGAGCTGACACCTCAGAACGTGCTGCTTCTGGAAAGCTTAGGTCTGAAGATCACACCTTTTGGAAGAGGAATTTTCGCAAAATAAGGCTACGATTCGTTTGCATTTGTTTCATCTGCTGCATACCATGGAGGAGGAAATCTTAGACATTCAAACACCCGTCGTCTTTGACGAGTCTATCGCACACTACGAGGTTCACACACACAAACCCTATGCCTCATCGAGTTTCAATAACAGTGACGAGATTCGTATCGCTGTTCAACACCAAGACCTGTGCGTATTACCGTGTAAGAGTTCATTGCATGTGTATGGAAAGATAGTCAAGACCGATGGAACTCCGTCGACTACCGCAACACTGGTCAACAACGGTGTTTGTCATCTGTTTGAAGAAATGCGTTACGAGATAAATGCTATTGAGATCGACAGGAGCAAAAACGTCGGCCTCACCAGTCTTATGAAAGGTTACCCTTCTCTGAGACCTGGACAGAATTGGATGATGGAGAATGCCGGTTGGCTTAATGTGAACGCAAGCCATGTGGATGCCGCTGGTAATTCCGAAGTATGCGTACCGCTGAAGATGATGCTAGGGTTCGCCGAAGACTATCGCAAGATAATCGTGAACGCCAAACACGAGTTGATCTTGACCCGTTCGAAGACCGATGTGAACGCGGTTCTACAAGCTCAAGAAGAAGAATTCAAAGTCCTGATCGATAAAGTCGAATGGTTGTTACCATACGTGAAGCTCGCGGATCAACGGAAAGTACAGCTGTTGAATTTTATCGAGAAAGATCCGGCGATCTCCATGAGTTTTCGTAATTGGGAATTATACGAGTATCCTGTACTTCCCACTACCTCGAAGCACGTTTGGACGGTGAAGACATCTACTCAGCTGGAGAAACCTCGCTACGTTATACTGGGTTTCCAAACAAGTCGGAAGAATAAGCTGAATCGAAACGCTAGCCATTTCGATCACTGCAACATCACCGACGTTAAACTTTTCTTGAATTCTCAATGCTATCCCTATGGGAACCTCAATCTCAATATGAGTCATAATCAGTATGCTCTGTTATATGAAATGTACGCCAATTTCCAAACCTCCTATTACGGCAAGGAACCTGAACCATTGCTGAAAAAGAGTGAATTTCTACAGTACGCTCCCCTATTCGTCATCGACTGCTCGAAACAGAACGAGTCGCTCAAGTTTGGACCTGTAGATGTTCGTCTCGAGTTTGAAGCTAAAGATAACTTCCCTGCCGATACGTCGGCATACTGTTTGATCTTACACGATCGGGTAGTTGAATACAATCCCATAAGTGGTGGAGTGAAGAAATTGGTATAATTATGTACTTCGACAAATAAAGATTTTTACAATAAATATATGTGTCGCCTCAATCATTCCCATAGTTTCAGCTATGTGTACGGTAACCGTTGAGAGGGGATATACGATATAAAAAGTGAGGCTGAACACTTTTGAAATTAGTTAACGCTCGATTTTTCTGAAATCCACATCGTACCAGTCTAGAGAAAATAAGTTGTTACAATGGAGATGATATTGGATGTACAAGGTTTCCGACATCCTGTCAACGAATTCGTACTGAAAGAACTCGCTGCAATTACCATTCAAGCGTATGAGACAGGCGAGCAAGGCCTGACGCGCATCCTTTTCAAACCGCCGTGTGCTTGGAAAATCTTATCTGCCAAATGTAGAGCTGTCAATGCTTGGTTGACGCGGAATCATCATGGAATACCATGGAATGCCGGCATTATGTCTTACGATAAGGTGCAGGAAGTTGTACGAAGAGTTGTCGAGCATGTAAGTTATATCTACGTCAAGGGAAAGGAGAAGAAAGAGTGGATTAAAAAAATTATCAACGACGAGTCCAAGCCTGTCATCGATTTAGAAGAATTGGACTGCCCAAGTTTTCGATGGATGAGAGACTACGAGGTGCTTCATTGGCACGAGGACTGGCACGGAAACCTTCCCAATTATCATTGCGCCTTCGAAAACGTACAGCGATTGAAAACTTGGTATTTGAAGGAGTGCAGACCATCACTTTATAAATCATTGATCATGTCCATTGAAGTAGGGGGTTTGAAACGGATGAAGGCTGAAGACATCGCATATTTGACCAAAGACTTCATACTTATTTACGGCTCGAGTATCATCGATGAGGTGTGGGACAAACTATCGGAGGCTATGAAGAAGGATGCAGATATCGCAGGCTGTCGGAGATGCCGAATACATTATGGATCGCAGAGCGGAGAATTCGATGAGTCTACTCCCATGATTAGGGACTGCTCACAATGTCAAATGATTCAATAAATTTTAAGCTTTCTGTAATTTGTGTGTTCTTTAATTTGAAGAATAAAAAGAATTCACTGTAAATTTTACAGTCTTCATGCATATGCATTATATACACACAATCATTTTTAATTCCTTTCCGTAGCTTATCTAACTCGTTAGCCTTTGTCGTGCGCTAGCTTAGTTGGGGTGGTATTTTTTGATATTCTATAAATGTTTATAACAACGCCGAGGCTTGGATGACTCATCAATTCAGACACGAAGCTAGCATCAATCGGGGCTCGCATCTATCGGGGGCTTGCATCATTTCAGAAATCAGGTCGCATAATTCAGAAATCAGATATCAGAAATTCAGAAATCAGAAATTCAGAAATCAGGTCGCATAAATTCAGACACGAGGTGTGCACGTGATCGGCTCCCTTGCGCGGTAGATCCCCCGTCGAAGGGGCGCAAACTCGCACGTGAGCGACGGTTCTTGCGAAATCAACGATTACCCTAAGGGGGGCGGTCCTTGAATACGTACAGGGGCCGGTCCTTGCGGCTAGATTCCGTCAAAAATTGCGAAAGAACCCATTAAAATTGCGAAATTACCGTTAGGGGGGCGGTCCTTGCGGATAGATCCCGTTAAAATTGCGAATGAACCTATTAAAATTACGAAATCATCGATTACCGTTAGGGGGACGTCTTTGCAGCAAGTGGGAGGGGGCTTTGACCAATCAGAACACAGGGGGTTATCAAAATTGCGAAAGATCCCGTTATAATTGCGAAATCATCGGTTACCGTTAGGGGGACGTCCTCGCAGCGAGTGGGAGGGGGCTTCGACCAATCAGAACACAGGCGGGTTCTGAGACAGAATATTTGACCTAGATTGTCCCAGAACCCCCCTTACCCATCTACTAGTAGCAAAAAAATATGGGTTGGATAATGAAGATGATGAAGATAGCAGTACCGACGACTTTATGGAAGAGTTCCTTCAATTCCATGGTAGACTACCTGATTCCCTATTTAACTTTTCCAAAGCCTGCATCGGTAACATTGGCGGGTGGGTTGTTAAAAAATTAGTCAATGAAAGAAAACCCATAGTAAAGTGCGAGAAATGTCGAACCGCACTGTTCCAAACATCACAGCTTGTGGCAGAATTTGATGAAAATGCTCTAGTAGAGGCTAAGACGAGGGGTGGTTTGATATTCCCCAGTTCGTCCGTTGTGCTTATTTTCCAGCGCGCTGAAGAGGTACTGAGACACGCCTTGAATAAAAATAAAGGCACGACGCCGACAGAACGAAATTTTCCAGTAGTACTGTGTGCAAAAGTTATGGAGGATTTGCTTCAGAATCCTTCAAATTTATTTGCTTCATTGGATGAACATTTATTTGAGGATGCGGTGGAAGAACTGTCCAATCATGTGTACTTATTAACAAAACATGTCTGTAAAACCTACATTCAGCTACGTCTCTTCGCTGCTACAAACCTAGCATCAGAGGCTGTAGTTGGAAATAGAATGCGACATTACATGACCCGCCAAATTATTTGGAGCCATCAATAAGTTATTTACAGTGCAAAGTTTATGTTGAATGTGACTTATAATATCGTTCTCCTAATAAATAAAACATAAATTATTGATGAATTCACAAATTCGGATGGATAGATGTTTTGATCCTTTCAACTTATTGCCTCATCCAAAAATACGACGTCAAACGTCTCTCAGAAAAGTCCAGGAGAAACAGTTATTGGCATTGAAGAAGACTTGAAAGAAAATGAATGCATTGTTGTCTGTGATTTTTCTGAATACTATGCCTCTGTTGTTCAAGATTCTGTTCAAGGTATTCATTGGAATAACAATCAGGCAACAGTGCATCCATTTGCGATCTATTATAGAAATGATGATGGTACCATTGGGATCAAAAGTTTCGTAATTATATCAGAATGCTTGCACCATGACACAATAGCCGTCCACGTTTTCCAAAAACATTCAGTTGAGTTTATACAGAAAAACTTGAGTAAAATTACAAAGATTATATATTTCTCTGATGGAGCAGGTGCGCAGTATAAAAACAAAAAAAATTTTGCCAATCTTACTCATCACATAAAAGATTTTGACCTAGCTGCAGAGTGGCACTTTTTCCCCACGTCTCATGGCAAAGGTGCGTGCGATGGCTTAGGAGGTACTTTGAAAAGGTTGGCTGCTAGAGCCAGCCTTCAAAGAATAGCGAATCCAATCCAAACTCCGAAAGAATTATTCGAATGGGCATCCGAGTCTCTGCCAAATATTGCAGTAGAATTTGTAAAAAATGAAGAATATGATGAGGAAGATAAGAAATTGGAGGACAGATTTAAGAAGGCTGTGACTGTAAAAGGCACGTTATCCTATCATTGCATGATACCAATTACACAAAAAAAAGCAAAAGCGAAGCTTTTTTCATTACAAAGAAGTTCAACCGAGGTCAAAATCATGACTTGATCACTCACTTTGTGAAAAGTTTATTATACTGTTTTTTTGCAAATACAATGTATGTGTAACAATAGGTATCTGAGGTCACATAATTTATTCTTATACTTTAATTCTTTTTTCGAAAGCGAGAAATGGACGGGAACGTGAACGAGACCCTGTAGACCAATCATTTTACGTTTTCAAATGACACTAATTATGGGAAGCTGATGTTGTGGGGAGGGGCCTTAGTTGGAGGGGCTCCCCTATCAAAGACTGGCGGCGGGTGCCGGTAATGTGTTTTCTTTCTTTGGGGGTTTGGAGGAGTAGGAATTGGAAAAGGATAGGAGGTGTGGGATTTAGCGGGGTAGGAAAGACTTAACAAGACATTTAAGCGCGACGGGGTTTGCGGGTAGGGGAGGTGAACAGGGTCTTGCGGGGAACGGGAAGAGGGATGCGGGACTTAGGTCGAGGTCGGGAGGTAGGGCGAGGTGGCGGCGGTGTCCTGGGGTCCTTAGGCGGCGTCCCTAAGATTTCCAGAGGCCGGACCGGAGGCTGCAGCGCGTATGGTCGCGTTCGTTGCCGGGTTCCGTTAGGAACGGTGGAGTCGGCGGTGGAGGCACCTCGGAGTGGACGTGGGATCTTAGAGCCTTTGGGTGGAGGGAACGGGGTGTTGGAATGATCGATAACGATCCCCGGGGTGGTCGGTACCCCTTCCAGATGGACTCTAAGATCTCGTCGAGGGTGCTGGCGAGGTCGATCCACCGGGTCCAAGGTCCGCAACTGCAGTCTCCACGAGACTTCCTCCTGCTCCCATAGTAGTTGCAGCTGCCTCTCCACCAATGCAAGTAAGCTCGCTGTCTCCTGCTTCTGCGGCTGTATAGGTTCGGAGGGGGAGTCAGGAGTATCCGGGGTTTTCGTGGACATAGGCCCTTTGAGTAGGTTGCCGCAAAAATAGTCGAAGCCTTGTAGTAGCAACGGATGTTTATTATCAAAAGATCTTTACACTGGTGAGGTGTGATCGGGTGGCTTAGGTGGCCGGAGTATTGCTCGATGCGATCGGTGCTGCGATGTGCTGCGTTGATCGATGCGATGCGTTGTGTCTAGACGTCCGAGCACCGGGGTCTATAACCTACTTGAGAAGTCACTTTACTCGCGACTCTTATTCCCGGCCTGCGCCGCGTTGTGGCGGAGCGCGTAGTCACGGAGAGTACTGATAGAGGCGGGGAAGCGCGGAGCGCGGTGGCTGCCTGGCCTCGGTGCGCTGAGCGGCACTTAGAGGCGGGCGCCGTGCGGTGCGGTGGGGCGTGTATTGCTAGGTTGCCTACCGGTAGGCGCCCTGAGGAATGTAGGAAGCTATGCGTGTAACAAAGCATGGAAAAAATACTACGATGTAGCGATAGACGCGAATAATATACCGTACCGTTTGTGGCATTTAGTTTTCACACGTTTTTGAAAAAAAAATTAAAAACCCGAAAAAAAACTCGAAAAAAACACGTTTCTGTACATTTCGCGTTAAACGCTGCTTAAACCAAGGCAGATAGACTATAGTTTGGCTAGACCTTTTTTGGAGAGCGTTAAATTCTCTACAAAAAAGTCCGCGACGACATATATCTATAGTTGATATCCGATGCGTTTGAGGTGATCCAAAACGTACCTACGAAACGACGCTTTTCCGTCGACTAACAGCAACATGGCAGCCGTTGCCATGGCCATGGCCTGTCAGTCGACAGAAAAAAGTTCACACAGGCCGCCCCGCATGACGCGTGCTCAAATTTATTTTATATCTCCCGAACCTATAGAGACTCCACTATTCTGAGACATGGGTTTTTCTAGATTAGAGCACAACGAACACAATGGTATTTTTTACAATGTTTTATATTGTGGGGGCAAGTATGAAAAAACGATTTGAACAATTCAATCATTGTTATTGTTAATGAATTAACAATAAATAAAATAAAAATTTATGCCACTACAAAGCTAACATAACGAGATATAGAATATAGAAAAACGAAATCGATCCACCAAGTGGAACTGGCTGTAATCAATTTTCAGTTTTATTAGATCTAAGAAACTGTCAAAACACGAAATTCCCATATTAATGGAAAAACGCATTTAAAAAAAAAATCCCGATATACGTGTCGTCTTAATTAGTGATATGATGCTATAAAAAAAAATTGGTGGTATTTGAAAGTGTCAACTTATTTTTTTCCTGAAATCCGTACGGTTTGTAAAAGAAAGTCCCATATGTAAGTTTTTGATTGTGGAAACGTCATGGCCGATGAAGAATGCAAGCGTCTATTACAAGAGTGGGACTTGCCTGACGTTATAGACATTTTTCGAGGTAAGTTGGGAAAATGTACACCTAATATAACCAATTATCGCAGATAGTATGTCATGTTGGCATCAAAAGTAATACTAATACGGAGTATTAGGAAAGCATAAACTTGAATGATCCCTCATCAAAAGTATCAAACCCACATTCGGTTCCTGGAACCAACTATTCAGTTGATCGAAGTGAAAGTCTACTACACCCAATTATGCACGTGTTTCAACCGAATATTCTTCGGGGCTACGAAGTAACAGTTTTTATCAAATTTCATCTGTAGAAAATATACCGGGTATTTTTCGTTATCGGCTTCTCTTTCTTTCTTTCTCTCGCTTTTTTTTTTTTTTTTGTTCCGTTGAGATTGCGATCTCGGCTCTGCGAGCATCTCATTCATTGATTTATATTATTGTGTCATCTTATTTTGATTGCAATCTTAATTTTAATTCTAACTTTTTCATATCGAGATGATTCGTCCTTCGATTCTTGTCAGTTGTCTCATTTTCCATATTGCTCATATTATTATTTGAAGTGTTTTCTGTATCGTTTTCTGTATATTTTTTCGCACTTAGATAATGGTATTACCACGCCTCTATTGAAAGATCTAACAATTGACCTGATTAAGGAGTTACTCCCTGTCGTCGGTATGCGAATGAGGTTCACTATAAAATGGCAGAACCATTTCAATAAAAATATAAATAATGAAGATGGCACTGATAGTTCTGTGAGTGCTTCTGTATTCAATTAATGTATAATGCTCTGAATCAAATTGATACGAAACTTATAAGGAAAAAGAAAGTAGACTCCTTGAAAAAAAATCTATAGTTTTCCCAACCAAAACACATTGAACTATACCAAAACGAAAGATCTCACTCATCCTCCCGGAATTAGTCAAACTAAGTTATGAAACGAATGATATATATGGGGCATTCCAGCTCAACTCAACCGGCCAACGGAAGTGACCTCTTCGATTTTGTTCTCGAAATAATATATGGTAGTTCTACATTAAACATAACATGTCTGTGAAGATCAAGCCTTAAATCAAAAATCTGCCCAAGTTATGATTTTATGAAGATTCGAGTCGCCTCACATTCAAATATTCACTGCCACTAAACGATGAGTCGACTCAAAAAGGTGTCTAATGAATTATGTCCGGTACAAAGTGTAGTTTGGATGGAAATTCAATGAAAAATTTCAAGCACTCTTTTTCTCTAAAATTTCTCGTAAATCTCAATTTTCTCGGGAGTGCCCTAATCGATTGGGATGAATTTTGCACACAAAATTTTCGGTGAAAAACTACGAATTTCGACACCCAAAACAATATGCCCGGACGTCAACTTCCGGAGTTGTGCAGTTCTTAAATAATCATATAATTACCATTTCCGAGGAAATTTTGGTTCGCACGAATAAATAATTTGCATAAATAAATTGCACTGAAAGAAATTTGGGCGACTAGCGTTACCATGGAGTGACGCAGCAGTGTTAAACAAATATGCGCTGCGAACCTGGTTTTGAATCTGCTACATGCTCTACTAGGGTGACTCAGTACACCAAGCCGGGCGAGCTACAATCCCAGTGATAGCTCACCGCGTTCGTGGGTGAGAAAGTCACCCGACGAAGTGTACCTATGATCCCGAAATCTGAATAAGTAGCGTCTCAAGGCAAGCGAGTGCAGCGCCACTAGGCCTATGTTGGTAGGTCGCCCAAATTTTTTTCAATGTGGGTATGATGCAAAGCATAGAAAGCTTGGATACAAATATTTAGGAAGCTGCTATTAGACATCAATAAATCAATTTAGTAATTGATAATCTTTTTAGTTATCACAAACATAATTTATTCGTCAATCGTGTCAAAAAGCACTTTCTGTTTTTATGAATCACTGATTACATTCAACTGGATACGAGTTCACATGGAAGGCAGGGGCCAATGCTGCACCCGAGTGTACAGTGATATTCGTTCATGGGTTGGCGGTGGCTAACTGTTTTTTTTCGGACTTTTTCGGAAACAAGACTCCATCCTAGTCGTATTTGATGTGCTGATGGCCGAAATTGTAATAATAATAATTGTAACCCCTTGTGAAAATAATATAATATTATTTTATTGATGGTATCCGAAACAGTCTGAAAAAAATAGTTAGCCAGCGGCAAACCCATTCATGAACAGTACTGTACACTCAGGTGCAAGAATTGGCCGCTGCCTTCCATGTGAACTCGTATCCAGTTAAATATAATCAGTGATTCATAAAAACAGAAAGTGCTATTGGACACGATTGACGGATAAATCATGTTTGTGATAATTAAAAAGATTATCAATTACTAAATTGATTTATTGATGTCTAATAGCAAGTTCCTAAATATTTGTATCCAAGCTTTCTATGCTTTGCATCATACCCAATGTTATTTATTCGTGCGAACCAAAATTTCCTCGGAAATGGTAATTACATAATTATTCAAAAACTGCACAACTCCGGAAGTTGACGTCCGGCCATATTGTTTCGGGGACCAAAATTTGGAGTTTTTCACTGAAAATTTTGTGTGCAAAATTCATCTCAATTGATTAGGGCACTCCCGAGAAATTTGAGATTTTCGAGAAATTTTAGAGAAAAAGAGTGCTTGAAATTTTTCATTGAATTTCCATCCAAACTGCACTTCGTACCGGACATAATCCATTAGACACCTTTTTGAGTTGACTCATCGTTTAGTGGCACTGAATATTTGAATGTAAGGCGATTCAAATCTTCATAAAATTATAACTTGGGCAGATTTTTGATTTAAGGCTTGATCTTCACAGACATGTCATGTTTAATATAGAACTACCATATATTATTTCGAGAACAAAATCGAAGAGGTCACTTCCGTTGGCCGGTTGAGTTGAGCTGGAATGCCCCATATATATCTGTTCACAATAGTTTTGATTTCTATATGTTCGCATATTTTGGCAGCATTCTTCTGATCATGATGACACGTCGGGTGCATCTTCTACAGACATAGATGAGGAGCAGGAAAAACACTTAACACGACAAAAATACTTTAATGACAAAAAAACTTACGACGCCGCTTGTAAAGAATTAAAAAGTTCCACACGGATAAGATCTATTCTGAACAGCAGCATTGAAGGTAGGGGTATCCTGAGAGGGTACAAAAAATCAAAGACTCTATCCAGAAAATGTCGGCAGACAATAGCAGGAGTTGTCATTTCAAGTTCTTTGAAAGATCCGCATAGGTACGTACAGCACAGGCTCACAAATTCAGTAACAAGTGTCATAGAATTATTTATTTTTCTAGTGTCTTACGAAACACAGACTTCCAGCGACTAGCTGAGGAAATAGTCAACTTGTTTCCAACAGAAAATATCCAAACCTATTACATTCCACCCATCAAGAAACAGTTTTCAAGGACACATAAATCAATCTGCTCTAGTGGAAAGCTGGTAGATAAATATAGAAACAAATTACGTAATTTTGGGAAGTTGTCCGGCTTAGTAAAGTCAACTGAGCCATGTACTTCAACTACTGCACCTGCAGGTATTCTTATACTCGTACGATTTCTACTTAATGCTGACCAATAAATGCTTATACCGTGACAATTTCAGAATGCGGAACGCCAGAGATACCAACCCAAAACTCGTTAGCAGCAGTTTAGTAACTCTACTAAACTGCTGCCAACGAGTTTGATATCCCTGGCGTTCCGCATCCTGAGATTGTCACAGTATACGAATGCTACAAGTTTTCATTGACTGTTGATCAAAGATGACGCTAAACTGCAGAAAAGTGTCTCATGGCTACGCCATAATCGAGAGCCATGGGATTCTGTGCAGCAGCACTAGCTAATCACTGCTCCGCTCAGACTTGCTGATACCGGACCCAGTAAGAATGTCTCAGATATTTATGCAAAATGGCCAGTATTAAAGGATCCCTTGGGTTATACACTTATTGAAAAAGATTTTGAAGTGCTAAAAATCTGCCAAAATGTCAACATAATCGATGATTGGGTCAAGTTATTTGACGCGCTTATCAAACTTCTCTGTCGACATCTGAACGCGCATCTCCCTCACTCAAGCTGTTGGATGATGATAACACCACTGCTGGTATACTACTGACTAGACATCCATTCGGATACAAATACTGTCAAGATAATTAATTTACACCAATATGTTTCCAGAATGCAAGGTTATTGCACAAATATTTCTTCTACCGATTTTAATTCCACCAAGGGGTAGAATAAGAGTGAAGAAACAACACTGGAAACCTTCGTTAACTGAGTGCGAAGCGAGTATCATTCTACATGTAAAGGTAGTTTTCCTCGATAACCATGGAATTCGATTCAGTATTCATTATCTACTATTGACAAACAGGGCTAAACTACTATTGATAACTGCAGCCAGCTGCAGTTACATGCTGAATCTAGCTGGTGCTCGCTTTCTATACATATTCCCCTTGATACTTTCATTACAGATTCCTGGTGATATACAAAGACTGCAGCACGATCGGAGGGAAAAGATGCAACAATTTGGACCAACTGTTCAACCATTCATAATCGTGGTAGGCCCTACCGTGGAAAGTGTGGATAGCGTCTATGTTTCAATTGATGAAACTGTGTATAAACTTCCTACCACATTGAGAGCACTTGATATATGCTTCAAGGCGTTCCACGCGCTGAATGCTTGTTATCCACCAGAAAGTGAACATCTCTGGTACATCATACAACGCAGTGTGTACAAATTCTCCACTCGGTGGGATAAGCCAATCTCGTATGTAATGGAATTATTACCATTGATACAGAATGACCCTCAAGATTTCTGCATCTGCATTTTTGAACTTTGGCAAGCCGTAGCACCTAAACGGTTGGTCCTAGTGAAAAATTTCATTCACATGTTTTGTTCCTCAACCAATTATCTAGGTACGGAATTTTCGCATATTTTTTTATCGATTCATTTTCACCTAGTTTTCGCTGAATTTAAGCTTTAGCAGACCGTAGCTCCTTCACCGTTGACCCTAGAGTAAACTTTCAATGACGTTTTTTGTTCCTCATCTGATTATCTACGTCATTGAAAGTTTACTCTAGGGTCAACGGTGAAGGAGCTACGGTTTGCTAAAGCTCAAATTCAGCGAAAACTAGGTGAAAATGGATCGATAAAAAAAAATGCGAAAATTCCGTATCTAGATAATTAGATGAGGAACAAAAAACGTCATTGAAAGTTTACTCTAGGGTCAACGGTGAAGGAGCTACGGTTTGCTAAAGCTTAAATTCAGCGAAAACTAGGTGAAGATGGATCGATAAAAAAAAATGCAAAAATTCCGTATCTAGATAATTAGATGAGGAACAAAAAACGTCAGTAAAAGTTTACTCTAGGGTCAACGGTGAAGGAGCTACGGTTTGCTAAAGCTTAAATTCCGCGAAAACTAGGTGAAAATGCATCGATAAAAAAAATGCGAAAATTCCGTACCTAGATAATTGGTTGAGGAACAAAACATGTCAATGAAATTTTTCACTAGGACCAACCGTTTAGGTGCTACGGCTTGCCAAAGTTCAAAAATGCAGATGCAGAAATCTTGAGGGTCATTGATACAGAAACATATGGAATAAGCTTGTCATCGGTAAGTTGAAGTCTATTGTGTCCATCTAACGTAATTCTTAGTTTAAAACTTTAAAAATAAGTTTAAACTACTGTCCATTCTGTATCCATACATTTCCTGATCCTCGAACACTTATATTACACTGCAAGGTCAGGCATTACACCTTGAGCAATTCACGGTGCACTTGTCTGTTCGTCAAAATCGTTTGTATAAAAAAATACAAATTATTTCTAGTACCGTAAGAAATTTTATATTTTATTACTTCCAAGATATTTCATGTAGAGTGTATTTTCTCAATCATTCTAGTCTTCGTATGATTATACGAAACCACTTGATCAAAGTTGTGAACCGTACAAAATATAGTATTTTCGAATTTCATGTATAAATTATACGTGGAAATTTATACATGAAATTCGAAAATACCAAACTTATTATACAGTATAATAATATTATATATAATATTCTAACCAGTTATATTTTTTCAAAGATTATTTGTTTTTTGGACATTTTACCTAATATATTAGAGCTGATAGTTCATTTTCTTTTGTTATATATTTTAGTCTGATGCAAATCATATGAAATTCAATATTGTTTCTGGTTGATTTCACTTTTCAATAGTTTATCGTATAAGTTAAGTTAAACAGCTAGATGATAATGATAAGTCGAAAGTTTTAATTAATATATCTGCACTTTGTTTTAGTAGAGAGTCGAGACTAACACAAATGCAAACGGAGTTCCTATCATTTTAAGTTGATTGCTACCTGTACTTTTTATATGATTGATCTGACATTATGTAATCTTCCACTATTATACTTTTATCTAAAATCTAAGGCAATATTGTGAAGGCTTCTTTATATTTTCATGTCATGTCAAACACCGTACTATGCTGTGCTATCCTTCGATGCACAGTTTTAATCGTTCAAACCTTATATTCAAGTATTTCAGATGTCCTGCAATTGGTGTGTTATAAGTGACGATACTGTTGTAATCGGGATCCTGAGATCTTTCATACAACTTTAATTTATTTGAAGGTTCGTTGTCGAATTAAGAGTTGGAACTCAGTCGTACAAAGTAATTCAAGTTTATTTAATATATGAAGTTTTACAAAGGCTTTACTAATTTCGAACTAATCTCTATATAATGTGTCTTGCTTCTGGTCGCGATGTTCTGACCATGAGTATTACGGTGATCGCTTATTTATTACATTAAGGAGGTCGTGCTGCGTCTGCACTTGTTGTTGGTTGCGCTAAGGCTTTGTATTCGCACATTCCATAGTATTGCCAAAGTGTGGCTCAAACATCTAGATTGCAACACCTTGATACTCCGGTTGCAACAATACTCACTGAATGAAATATTCAGTCATACCAAAGAAATATTCTGTATTCATTATCCCATCTGTAGTCGCCGTGAAAAAATTCATGATTGTAACAAATCCATATTTAGTAAATAGCCGCAGTACCTTTCTTGTGGAAACAAAATAATTAATTACTGCGATCGGATAAACTCAGGAAGCGATTCACCACATGATAGTGCCACATGAATATGTTTTTGTAGCGAACAAAGATTTACTTCAGGTCAGCTCATAAGTAGTTTGCTCAACAAAATATTAAAGCCTGTAAAATATGTATCAGAATAGTGAAAGATATGATATATTTGATCCTGATAACAAGATAGTTGAACAAACATTATGTTCTATTGCATCTAAGTAATTGACAGTCGCCCCAAATGCATGCGTAGTACGTGTTATTCTACATATTGTTGTCCGAACTGAATATTTACTTCCTGAAACTGAATATGGAATTCTTACAACTGAATTTCAGAGATGTCATTATTATGACGTCATATCTATTTCTTCGCGGATAGATGAGTGAACTAAATATTTGCTCACTTCAAATAATAAATTAAGTGACTATACCTTGCGATAGGTGTTTGGGATAACTAATATATAGTTTCCTTAACCAATCATTTAGTGCTTGAACTAAATATTTAGGTTCTGAAACTAAATTTCAGTGACGTCATTATTTTTATCTTTTCGCGTGCAGTTCCATGAACTGAATATCTGCTTACGTGGAATAATAAACTGATTGACTGCGCCTTACGACGGGTGTTCGTGACAACTAAATCGTTTAGTTACAGTGACTAAACTTGTGTTTCGCCACCAACGAACGAACCGTTCAGTTGAAACAACTGAAATCTGCTTGATCCAACACACCCTTTTTCTGCGTGTAGCCATAGAGTCATCGATTAAACGTTCTATGGAAATTCCTATCTTATCAGAGTCTTTATGCGAAAATAGTATGGTTGCGAAGTCGATCAATCGTTGTCGGAGCTCGTCAAGGGTTCGACAATGGCTTAATACTGCCATCCCTTCCATTATAACGTTTTTTTTCAAACCGTCGATCTGATTTTTAGCTACACCGAGAGAAAGGATTTTTTGAATCAAGCAAATATATTTTGTTGAGGCATATTTGTTCGGATTGAGTATTCCTCATTTGACTTGAACGTCATGAGTTTATTCCAACCTTTCCGGTGCAGTTGGTTTGACCAAATAATTTAGTCAAATAAAATTGTTGACTGGACTGAACCTTCGCTTGTTTGAATTGAAATTTCAGTCGATTTCAGGGGATTGAGTTAACTGATTACGCATTTGATTGCAACGTATATTGAGTTCTCATAAGTCAATTTCTGTTGACTGGAATATAATATTTAGTCAAACTAAATAAAAGTATGAATTCAACTGACAATCTCATGTTTCGACATGAACCACATATTTTGTTGATGGAATTGGGTATTGACTCTACTTTTTGTGTAGCATGTACTATAGTACAGTAATGTTCATTAATGGGTTCCCAGTGGCTAACTGTTTTTTTCGGACTTTTTCGGATACCATCAATAAAATAATGATATATTACTTTTATGAGGGGTGATAATTATTATTATTATAATTTCGGCTATCGGCACATGAAATACGACTAGAATGGAGTCTCGTTTCCGAAAAAGTTCGAAAAAAACAGTTAGCCACCGGGAACCCATTAATGAACATTACTGTACATATATATAGTATGGTTGTTTATTATTCTGATAATTCATTATTATATCGAATAAATGAGGCCCTGCTGAAAAAAGTTAAGACTCTACGCCTGACGCATTTAATAAGAGAAGACGAGATCGCCAAAATTTTTTTGAAAAAAATAATGGCCCTGGCATATTTGCCTGCAGAAATGATTGAACCGGAATTCGTGCAGTTGAAAAGTGCTTTACCACCGGTATTGCAACGGTCATTCGAAAGTTTTCCTACTTATTTCAATCGCCAATGGATAAGCTTGGTCAAGCCAGTTGGCTTCAGTGTATTTGGCTTGTCCCGGCGTACCAATAACGTTGCCGAGTCATATAATAGCGTGCTCTTTGATAAAATGGGAAAACACCCTAGTGCCTGGACGTTTATGGGTTAGTGAGTTTTATAATGTTCACCTCAATTCATCTCTTCATAGCTCGACGATTCCTTATTCCTATTGCACCGCAGAATCAAATCATATCTCATGATCGATTCTAAAGACATAGTATTTACAAATTCGTATGAGGTTGAAGTTCGTAACATTAATGCAACAAAATATTCACCAAAAAATTCACCAAAAAATTCTCAAATTCAAAGCTTGAACGTTTCAAATGGATCAAGAACGGTGCATAATTCCTCAAATTGTGTAAAACATGTTTATCTCGCATATTTTACAATTCTAACAACATTTCAATCACGAAATATTGCATTTATTCTCCGAATATTCTGTAACGTTAACGTTACGAACTTCAACCTCATAAATTTTTTCAGACCCTATATCTGAATCCAGATTTTTTTCCGTACGATTCTCCAAGGCCACGACGCGTTGTCTATATTCTATTTCACCGTCTTCACTTTTTTTCAAATAGCTAAGCTCATCACCTTGACATCAAATGCCGGAGACGATGTCCGAAGCCTTGAATTAAATAAAAGGATCAACCGCTACCCGCGGTATTCTATAACATTTATAAAAAAAAGGAGTTGACTAATGGTTTGTTTCCGATATGTATATCTAATCATCTAACTAGGATGGGGATATATGGGAGGCTGCTATCCCATGGCGCCGGGATCGACGGACCGGAGGCCCTGAAAGGAGAAATTTACTAGATTATATCACTAGATTCAAAAGGCGGTCTGCTTGCCCAGCGGTTCGAAGCAAAATTTTCCTGCATATTTTTCAAATTCTGTCAAGACATTCGAGGGAATTTGCTCAAAAACAATACGCAAGCGATCTGCCTTCCAAATCTAGTGATATAATCTCGTGAATTTCTCCGTTCCAGGCCTCCGGTCCGTCGATCTGGGCGCCATGGGATATAGCAGCCTGAAAAATCTTCATATTCCCTGTACTAGTACAAATAGACAGCGAAACCCACTACCTTGATCTGAAACTACCAATGTACCACAAAAGAGTAATTGCACGACTAAGGCTATATTGTTAGCAGCCAACGGTTCAGCCTCATCAATAGAGGACTAATCTCTTTTTTTTTCTGCTGTTGTTATTATTGTACTCGCCGGGACTAACTTCAAGTCTAGTCGGTCTAGCCCTGTCAAGCATACGCTACGGACGTGTTATTTAAATTCTTCCGAATAAACTCATTTTTGGTTATTTGAATCTTCTTGGACTTTTGATTGACAATTCACCCGAGTATGCTAACAATATATATATTGCGCAATAATCTTGCTGTATATAGTTTTTTTTCATTTATGATAATTTATTGTCAGAGTGCGATCTGTTAAATTGAATACTTTTGCGGGAGAATTTTCTTTTTTTGAAGTCCACACTTTTTCGAACTTTGCGTGTTTTAATGGTGGCAATTCACGTACATCGCTCCACTGATAGATGTACAGACCTTTCATTTATCATGGGCAAATTTATTCCAGATAATATCATTTTCTCGATTTTGCTTGTATTGCCCATTGAGTCTTCAATGTAGCCTTCTGCAACCTTGCTTGATGACCAGCCTCCATGGCGCTGCAGATCCAAAATATTAGCTCCGGCATCTGCAAGCAAGGTTGCCGAAGTACGACAGAATGCATGTCCCGTATAAGTTTCGCGATTCTGCAAATTTAAATATGTCGCAATTTGTTTTGGCATATCGGCGATTTTATTTTTACCAATCACTTGATTTAAACGTTTCCCTTTTTGAAAATTGAGAAAAAAACGATCACTTGAAACATTAATGGGACGTAGAGCTTGATATTGTTTTACAATTCTTGCATATTCGGCACTGATGGTGAATGAGCGGATTTCTTGGTCTTCACTCTTCGTATCTGGAATCTTGACTAGCAGTAGTTCGCCGTGTTCCTCTATGTTTCGTACTCTGACTTTAGTCAGTTCGTCTCCTCTGCACGCACCGTTAATGCCGAAAAAAAAGAACAATCTGCAAACAGCAAAATTAATTTAGTTTTAGGAATATTTACATATAATCTAAATATTGAAAATATTGTTTTTTTAAGTATAAATTTAGTGTAGTCTATCAGAAGAAGACAAGCCTTAGATAGAAATTTCTCGACGTTTTCAGATGTAAAAACACTGGCCTCTTTACTTCGAAATCCGCGAGACTTGTTCTTTAGAAGCGCTGATACAGCTACATTTAATAAACAAAAGTTTTGCAAAATTACAAATGTGGCGCAGCAAAAGTAAATTGCTAAGCTTGTTTTATAAATTTACGAATAAATTCTTGATCTTACTGAACTTTCATAGGAAAAACACAAAATTGTATTTGAATTCGCTAAATTGTTTAGTAAATTTGAAGTCTTTGTGAATTAATTTTACTGGAAATGTCTTGTAAATTCACTACTCATTGCAGGCATCCTAACTTCCGAACAGTGTGGGAAGTTTCACACACAAATTTTTAACAGTGTAGCTCTATACTATTTCCGGTTCATTATGTATCTTTGACGTCATACTTCTGCTCCCTAGGGAGTAAAAGTTAGGTTTTTCTCCCGCTCACGTGACCTGCTCGAAAACAGTTACTTTAGCCCTGCTCTACGGGCATGAAAAACAGCCATATTCATGCCTGTGTTATAAAAAATTATAATTCAGTCTATCATCCCGAGAAAAAAAGATCAGATATAATCATATATGTTTGAATCCAAATGGCTTGTATATACTCGGATCCGAGATTTGGCACGACCCGAGCATATACACTCGAATCAGGGTATATATACTCGGATCTGAGCATTTACACTGATATCTTGGTATATATAGCAAAAAATAAAAAGTAGATCAGACCGAGAATCGAACCCTCGTCCATCGAATACGGAATCAGAGACGCTACCACCTGGGCCACTGCATGTGCTGGATGCACTGCACAGTTTTACAGTGATAAAGCTCAGCCGCGCTATTTTCACAGTTTCGACGTCACAAGGATCAAATATGATGATAATTATTTGTGAGGTTAATCCGAATTCGACGGACAAGGATTCGATTCCCGGTAGCATCTACTTTTTTTTCTTCAGAAACATTTTATCACATCAAAATTCACATGATAAATCATGTGTTTTTCACACATTGTGATAAATTACGTAACAAGGCACACAATAATCCACATGATGAACCATATACCTACCAATATCGGTTATAAAGGTGATATACAATTTATCACGTGAATTATTACATACTTTTTACACGATTTATTACAGATTCATTTTCCAGTAGGGTATGATTATATCTGTCCGAATAAGGTAGTATTTTTATAACTATATGTGGCTGGATATAACTATATATCACGATATATCGTCGGTACTCTGACGTAACCTCGTAACCCGATTTTTAGGGGTTTCTGGTTGAAACCGGATTGATGATCATAAGATGGTTTTACATAACTGTGTAAAATTTCAGATAAAAATAACGACCCGTTAATGACCCCTACACACCAGCGCGGCGAAGCGGCGAGCGGCGAGCGGTAGCCAATGACAGTGTCGCTTCTCCGAACCAAACTTCCGCCGCTTACCCCGAAGCGGCACCGCTTTGAATGGTGGTCTTGGTTGAAGTACCACTACCTCCAAATTTTTATTTTCTTATACTAGGGGCTCCGCCCCTGCGCGCTTCGCGCGCCAACCCCGCCTCGTCGCTCGCTTCGTTCGCTTCCGAGGCCTCGGCGCTACGCGCCTCACTTTGTCACACACAGGGGGAATTCCCAATGTCTGAACGCTCGTAGCAGCGCGTATTGAGGTGGCCACCAGTAAAAATTGTAAATTGGTATATTATTTTCAAGCTTTCATTAATTATTATCCGTTTAAATTTTTAAAGTGTTCTGACGTTTGAATTTACCCTGTATACCCCATTCGCAGAGAGAGCGACCCCCGTCCTTCCTCTCACTCCGCCTCGATCGCGTTGGCGCTGTCGCTATCGCACTCGCTGCAAGCGTGTCGTTCTCTGGTTAAACGGAGTATACATCAGTATGTAGCTGCAACTGAATGGATTTGCTACGTTCGTTTTTTATTGAGTTTATTCTAATTGCTTTTTCTCCAAATTTATTCATTTATTTGTTGTTATAGCGATAAATAAAAACCAGTGATATTAATTACACGTTGACCGGCGTTGACATCGCACGTTCACGTTTGAATAACTGTAAGTATATTCATTTATAGTGCTTCAGCTAATATTATAATGTAATAGATCGTAATAGCTGAATTCGTTTCATATGGGATAATTCAAATTGATGATTCGTTATTACGTCTGCATTAATCGCATTTTTTTACAGATGTCTGAATCACAAAATAAGACCAACGACGAGACCAACGATGAGGCCAACGAAGAGATGCCAGAAGAGCAGCGAGCGAATGGTATTACCATTTCATTTCCTTTCATTTATTTAATTTTATTGTCTCGGTAGTCAGTATTAATTATTTAATACCATAATTTCTATATTTTCCAGTAAACAAGTCCACAGAAAAAGAAAAAAAAAAAGTAGAGGCTGAAAGAGAAAAGCAGGCGAACGGTATTTCTATTTTTTTTTCTTCAATTTAATTTCATTATCTCGGTAGTCAGTATTAATTATTTTATTCACTCCTCAACTGTAATCGCCACTTTATTGACCTGAAAAGCGGGCGTAATGTGGCATATTATTCCCTCTCATACTTTTTTTCCCGCAAATTAATTTTTTTCACATTTGCGGGAAATAATGTAGATTATTTCCCGCAAATTCAGATTTGCGGGAAATAATCTACATTATTCCCGCAAATCTGGATTTTGCTGTAAATCAGATCTTAATTTTGCGGGAAATAATGTACATTATTCCCGCAAATTTGGATTTCGCGGGAAATAATGTACATTATTCCCGCAGATTTGCGGACATAATGTACATTATTCCCGCAAAATTTATAAAGATTGATAAAGTGGTTACAGTTGAGGAGTGAATGAAACACTGTATGCAACATAGGAATAAAGTGCATCATTCCCTCGGGCTTACTGCCCTTGCGAAAATTCCCTTGGGTGATTACTGCCCTCGCTTCGCTCAGGCAGTAAACTCACCCTCGGGAATTTCGTTCGGGCAGTAAACTCGCCCTCGGGAATAATCTTTCACTTTATTCCCACGTTGTATCATGTACTATAATACCCATCATTTCTTTATTTTCCAGCATACAGGCCCAAAGGCTCGAGAGCGGGACGATGGGTGCAGCAGCGGCGAGCTGAGCAGGAGCGGCGCCGTGCTTGGCTGGAAGAGCAGGAGCGCGCTGCTGATAACCGCCATAATTTGGTGGCCCTGTTGCGGGAGATGTACGGTCACAAATAATTTTTTTTTTTGTCATTTTACGTGTTCTTAAATATTTCTTTTTGTTATAGTTATTAGTTAATAAATGAATATAATTCAATCATAACCTGTGTCGTGTCAAGTTATCCCCACGTTCGTCTACTCATTTTCTTCATGGTTATGTCGAGAGGTTCCGGCTATCGTTTTCACTCGGTCAAAGCCAACTCGGCTGACTCAGGTTTTTATGTCTGTTTATTGCAGGCTGGCTACCCGCTTTTCTTTTCTTTTTTTTTTTTTGAATTCATGTCTTCCGAAAAAATGCAGATGGCGGGCCTGCAATAAACAGACGAAAAACCTGGAGTGTGCCGAGTTGGCTTTGAATGAGTGGAAACGATAGGATTCTGTCCGGTATGGAGTAAAAGACAACCAAATTTAACATTTAAAATTCAACTTTTTATTTTTTATATTCAATTTGACCTTTTTTTTACATTTTTTTATATTTTATGCTTCTTCTTTCTGTATCGCTTTTTCGTCCGCTTTGCTACTGTAAAATAAAATTAATCCAATATAATTCCTGTATACTACAGAATCGAGATAATAATTTCACCATATACATCAGAAAAACCGAAGACAGCTGCTGATCGATGGTGTATTTGAAATTTTCAAAGTTAGTCAATCTTAACTAACGCATATATCTATTATATTTTCTTACCAAATTTGCCCCACGCTGCAACTCAGCCTTCGCTACCTCCGCCTCCTCTACTTCGGCGGCAGCTGCTGCCAGCAGCTCGTCCACACCGTCGTCTGTAAAATTAATTCATCATGAAATTCATTCGACATCTTACAAGGCTGCACTTATTCAACGACGTTCAAATATTGTTCACCTTCGACACCCCACGGTGCAGCTTCGTCGGCCTCCTCGCCGATCATCATTCCTGCTATCTTTGATGTCTATAAAAAATATTTATGAATTGAGTTATTATGTTATGTATTTAAGAATATTCGTCGTAAATACTCACGTCTATTGCGATCGCAGCCATTTTAACAAATGATTATTTACAGTTGTGTTATCGTATTCACTGCATTGATTTCTTCTTTTGTCTGAAAAAATTGCAATATATCAATACATCACTCTATGCGTCATATTTATTTCAAATTATATACTATAACTATATTCTCTGCCGGCTTCAGTATAAATTGGGCCCTGACACTTATTCACATTTTTTATCCAATTGGAATTGGAATATGAATTTGCACCTACCCGTTCGAACGACGCGGAGGAATTTTCTGCGGAAGAACTCAAATACTCATTCGCCGCTGTCTTTCAGAGCCCCTCATCCGCGGCTGATGTTGCTGCTTTTGTTGCTGATCTACCAGCTATGGGTTTCTAGCTACGACGGAATGTTGATGATGCGCTGCCAGTGATTCTCCCGTTTCTGCTCTTGCTATTTAATCTGTCGCCCAGCATGGCCACTTATCATGCAGAATTATAGCAGCACGCTAAAGTACTGCCGTTCGGCAAGGTCGAATTGCCCGTCTCGCTTCCCCCAATTGTTGACCTCTCGATGCTGCCTAAGAAGTTGAGAAGTTGGCGTTTTATGCAGATCGTGCACTAAATTGATGACCGTAATCTTCACTCATTTCACTTTCTGCTTCTCCTTCTGTCTCTACCTGTACCCCTTTTCTCATACACAGTTAATATTCCACTCTCTTTCGCAATCCTTATTCCCACCCTTATCGTTATTCCTACTCCTAACATTATCTAATACTTTGGCTTACAATAAATAAGAATCAACGTGTGCAAATGTAAAAATGTCTTTATACGTGTATCTATACGGTTGTTATACTTTCATTTACCGGACATATCTTTCATTTTCACACGTTTTTCAAATGATATAATTCTATTCTATTCTATTCTATTTTCTACGCACTTAGTTATACTCCTACGATCATTTCGCTTATATCCTTATTCTTATTGCTACCCTTATTATGATTCCTACTCCTAACATTATCTATCACTTTGGCTTACAATAAATAAGAATCAACGTGTGCAAATGTGAAAATGTCTTCATACGTGTATCTATACGGTTGTTATACTTTCACACGTTTTTCAAATAATATGATTCTATTCCATTCTATTCTATTTTCACAGGTTTTTCAAATAATATAATTTTATTCCATTCAATTCTATTTTCTACGCACTTAGTTATACTCCGACGATCATTTCGCTTATATCCTTATTCTTATTGCTACCCTTATTATGATTCCTACTCCTAACACTATCTATCACTTTGGCTTACAATAAATAAGACTCAACGTGTGCGAATGTAAAAATGTCTTCATACGTGTATCTATACGGTTGTTATACTTTCATTTACCGGACATATCTTTCATTTTCAAACGTTTTTCAAATGATATAATTCTATTCCATTTTATTCTATTTTCATTTCGCTTATTCTGTCTATTACGTATGATGTTTTTATTTACTTGAGCGCTTATTATGCAGCCTTTCATGAACTTTTAATATATTAATTTAGCGCATGATGCAGCCTGATGTTTTTATTTACTTTAGCGCTTATTATGCAGCCTTTTATGAACTTTTTATATATAAATTTAGCGCATGATGCAGCCTGATGTTTTTATTTACTTAAGCGCTTATCATGCAGCCTGATATTGATGTGTTTACTTACTGTGGCGCTATTATGCAGCCTTTCATGAATTTTATAAATAAGCGTGGCGCATGATGCAGCCTGATATCAAAATATAAGGTACATACATTTGATTTCCATTCAAATTTTATCTCATTGAATGCGTTTAAAACCTGCGTGGCGCTCAGCGCAGCTTTGATTCTTACCATCCATACTTGTTAATTGAATCATCTTGTTTCAACAGTGTTCAAAATTACAACAACCATGGTGGCGTATTTGTACGTTCGTCAGATTGTGGTGATATTTTTTCCTCCTTCGTCAACTTTTACATGTCAATCGTTCATCATTTCTTTGTATACGATGTTGATTATATGATTTATTTTATTTTTTATTTCTATTTTGATGCCATCCTTTGACCGGCATCGTGAGAGTGCTACGTAGAGTTTTCCGTGTCCAAAAATCGGTCGATCGATGTACAGTCCAACCTGATCAAAGCTCTGACCCTGCGACTTATTGATTGTCATAGCAAAGGCTAGACGGATAGGAAATTGCCGCCTGTGCAAGATGAATGGAATTTCCGTGTCATCACTTGTATTTAATTTTATACGTGGAATTTCGACAACTCTTCCTTGCATCTCACCTGTTAAAAGAGATGCGCTAAGGATCCGCGAATGAATCGCCTGTACAATCATTCGTGTGCCATGGCAAAGCCCATCTGATACAGATAAATTACGCAACATCATTATATTTGATCCAATTTTCAATTGCAAATTATGAGGTGGTAGACCCGAGGGCGTTAAGCTATTCAAATATTCGATTGGATAACGTAGTGTTGCTTCTTCATCTAAGGTTTCGTCTGCAGCATCAACATCTTGTAATGTCGCGTGGTCGATACTACGCGACTCAATGATATCTCCTTGCATGCGTCTCTGAACTTCCGCGTTGATCTTATCAACTTCTGCATTTTGTGGAGCAAGAATTGCTCGATTCATTATCTCATTATTTGATAAATTCACCGGATATAAATCGTCAACGAGATTGGTACTTGTCATTTCGATATCAGAAACGAATGATTCGATGGACCCATTTCCGATGTCAAGTAGCCATTTCGAAAATGCTTCCGCGACTTTCTTAGCTCGCATATTTCGCTGTAAGCGCAACGGCACAAATGTGTTCCATAGCGGTGAACTTTTCAATGTTTCTGCCATGATTTGCTGTTTACCAGCGCGTTTAACGACTGGTAACACTTGTCTGAAGTCACCGCCTAATACAATGGTTTTTCCGCCAAACGGTGATGATATGTGGGTAATATCTCTGAGTGTTCGGTCAGTTAATTCTAAAACGCGTCTCGGTATCATTGAACACTCATCCCAGATAAAGACGTCCGTCTTTGAAAGTTGTTCTTTCATTCCAGTTTTGATAGAGATAGTTCCTTCATTTGGCAATTCGAATGGTAGTCCAAACGTTTTATGCGCTGTTCTCCCGCCTGGCAAGAGAATTGCAGCTATACCCGTCCACGCTACACATGATACAAATTTACCTATGGATAGTAGCATGTAATAAATAGCGTTATAGAGAAACGTCTTGCCAGTTCCTCCCGGGCCGTCAATAAAGAAGCATTTTTTTGATTCAAGTTCATCGTGGCTCAGCGTGATTGAATTCCAAATTTCATTGTAAATATTCATTTGTTCATCATTAAGTAGCTCGACTCATGCACTTCCTTTACTCGCGAAAGTCTGGCCCTGTTCCTCCGTGTTCACGTCAAATGGATCTGGGAATAATACTTCCGGGGTTGCAAGACAGTCATCAGTACACGATCTACCTTCCAACTGCAACAGGCGTTCAATTGCGCATAGCGCTCGATCCTCGTGTTGGTCTTTGAAATCTTCTGAGAAAGCGCCTTTATACTTCTCCCATAACCCAATTGCATCGGATGGTGTTTCACCGATCAAAAACCAGACGAAAAAGTGACGCAGACGTTCTGGCATTAACATTGAAACCGCTTCGTCAAATATCTTGAATACTTCGTCATTTGTCGCTGTCAAATCCATTGCCACTGCGGCATCTCTGAATGTGTCATACATTTTACCGTTCACAATGCGCAAATCACTGAAACATTCAGAATTTTTGGCACGTCCAAGGATTAGTTTTAAATGGAATCGTTCAGAATCTCGTGGCGAAACGTTTGTTAATCTACCTATAATTTTACATGCCATTTTCCACCTGTTCCATGTTTTCGTTGCAACGTTAAAAGTGAAAAAACTCGGAGCGTTCGCGTAAGTTACAGTTCTTGCTAATTCATTCATTTTGTTCAGTTCGAACCACGCCGTGAGTGCGGTCTTCCACTTTGTATCGTTACACACTGCCTCGTGTTCCCTGCCCTCTTCAAATGTCGCTTACTGCTGACCCGGCAAATGAATGGGTAAGCGCATCACGGCATGACTGCGCCCGTGCATTGGTAGTTCCACAATATGCCAAGCCGCTTCCATTGGACTCACGTAACGCGAATCTACAAAATCTTGTATTTCATCTTTGTGCAATTCCAATACACGTTCTCCATGTTCATTTGATACCTGAATGCGTCCACGGTCATGCTCTTTGTATATATACTTGTGAATATATTTTATGCTCATTATCGAAGCACAGTACTCTACGTTGATGTGGCAATCGTATTTTACCAGTAAATATGGGTTGTGAGGCACAACCATGGTGTTGTCAACTTTTATTAATTTTCCGTCGAGTCTAGTGCGATAATAATGCACTTCGCTTGAATTTTCACGTCTTCGATACTTCGGATATCCGCCGGTGGTCATATCAGTTTGTTCTTTGAAAGCTTTTGGGAATTTTTCCGAGCAGGATTGTGTTTCGACGTTCCAGCATAAAACTTTGGATGTATGCGGACCGTGTAGCATATGGGATATCACTGTTTGATGTAGTTTCTCATGCTTCGATTTCTCTGGCAATTCAGCGCATACAAAACGATCTACAGCTTCACCGGTGAGCAGCTTATCTTGATTATTGAGGATAAGTAGCATGTGAGCGTGTGGCAACCCTCGCTTCTGGAATTCGACTGTGTAAACATATCCTTCAATCTTACCGAATACTGCTCCGCTCTCGATTTCTTTGAGTAGGCGCTGAAGTCGTATATTAAACACACGGCAAACTATAAGTGGAATATCGTTTGCTGTTGTACCGGATGGTAAATCCTGTAGTGCCCTGCGTATTTCAGGCCACTTAGGATTGCATGTTACAGTGATGAATAAATCAGGTCTTTCAACTTTTCTGGCCATGGCCATGGCGTCTTGATATTGCTGCTGCATGTACCGCATACCGCCAGCAAAAGTTGATGGCAATACCATCATATTCCCGAATCGTACTTGATCTGATGTATTCGCTGCACTGTTAACAATATGATCCGTCATACCTTGGTAACATTCTACTTTAAGTTGTTTTTGATTATTCCGTAGAAAGAACAGTCGCTGAGATTCAATCGTCAAATAGGCGTGGATAATGTAATGTTGGCTTAGCCTTCCGCTGCGTATCAATCTGTTTTTCGTTTCGCTAGGACGTAAAGCCAGCCGATGACCATAATATTGTAAAGGTGATATGGTTTTGTTTGTGCCAGATTGTTTCAAATTGTAACTCCACCCTAGGTCACCGTCAGGGAACAACAGTGGAAATGTCATCGGATCTACATGATGTGATGATTTTGGTACAAAACCTATCGCATTTTCTTGCTTTGGATATACTTTCACATCAATTTTTTTCAGAAATTTCCCTATCTCGTGACACTATAATCGCTGCTATTTCTCCACATGTCGGCTCGTTGTATCTCCGCCTATCGTCTGTGTTCAAAGAGATAAAATTGAGCACCACTTAGCTTTCTCCCTCATTGTAACGGTCGTGTAAGGTTTTGAAATTTGAAGCATAAGGATTCCGTTCATTGATCATGCGGCTGATCATTTCTAAAAGGTGGGATCTTCTAATATTATTTTTTCTCAATTCGAGTTGTGCCTGTGCATCGTATATATAAATTTGCCCATAACGCGCACATTTATTGTTTGAATTTTCTAGACTCGTAGATACCATGTAGCTTACGTCCCCGATAATTTTCATGACGTAAGGACCCCGGTTGGATACCTCTGACAGCGTGCAATTGAATGATGCGAATGCAAACGCATCATTGTAAGACCTTATGGTTTGTCTGAAATGTCGCGATGTTTCATCATTTTCTTCGATTAAACTTTCTATTTCCTTTGGATATTCCGTTACTGGCGGCAGAACTACCTTTCCTCCGTGGCAACAATTATGTGAGGCTCGTCCTGGCTCATTCACAAATGACACTGCATTGCAGTATGGGCAAACTACTGTCATATTCCCAATGTCTAGAGGCTCCACTTTTGCGTACATTTCGGTTGATATGTCGCCGGTGTATAACTTTTCCCTGCTCAAACTTCTTCTCGATCGCTTTTGCTGCTGACGATACTGTTGTTCTTCGTTCATTGAAACTGCATTTCGTTTCCTCTGCACGTCAACATTTTCCTTGTTTGTTGCAAATGCTGATTCTTCGCTGACTTCATCCACGCACCCCTGTTGATCGACATCATTCACCGCGTTTTCACCTGTCGCAGCAACTTGCATACACTTCACCCTAACACATTGATAACTGGGGTTCCGTACGCGTGTCTTTACTGGTTCATTATCAAACCCACCGATGTTAGAATTATCAAGCTTTATCGAATTTTCAGAAGCCTTTTTGCGCGCACGATATTCTTGCTGCTTTATGGTGTTCGCTATTTTTTGTTCTGCTGCTGTAAGCCTAGAAATCGGCCGTGCTATTTCTAACTGTTTTACTTGTTTATCTCTTTTGCCCGCCCGATACTCGCGCTTCTTTATGGTATTTGCTAATGTTTTTTCTGCTGCTGTAAGCCCAGAAATTGACTGTCCCATTTGTAACTGTTCTACCTGTTTCTCGCGTTTGCGCGCACGATATTCGCGCTGCTTTACGGTGTTTGCTAATCTTTTTCCTGCTGCTGTAAGCCCAGAAATTGGCCGTCCCATTTTCAACCGTTCTACCTGTTTATCTCCTTTGCGCGCACGATATTCGCGCTGCTTTACGGTTTTTGACAATCTTTTTTCTGTTGCTGTAAGCACATCAGAAATTGGCTGTCCTACTTGCAACTGGTCTACCGTTTCTGAAACGTTATAATGACCACGGTCTCCGTTTCCGGAGAAAATCAGTGTGAATTTATTGCTATTTTCTGAACCAAAATCATTAAGTACTGCATATTGCGGACAGTATACGGACAAACATATTTTATATATCTGAGCAGCCGCGCGTAATTCGACTGACCCACCGTAAATTCCATTTGTCAACATATGTGATGTATAATCATCTTTTCCAAAAATTGTCAAACCGTAAGACTCGTCCCCGAGTACATAATTTTCAAATTCGTTCCAATTACGTTTCACATAATCAACGATATTATTTCTTACCTGATCGTGCTTCTCCTGACTCTTAAATAAACAATACGGAATCGCCCGAAAAAGACAGTTTCCATCCGGAGTCATCTTTACAATTTTTGTCTCCATTTCCTCGTCTCGCTCGTCGTATTTATCACTAATCAAAATTGAACGGTTTGAAACGTCAAAGTGATTGAACGGATTCAAACGTCAAACTGATCGAAGAAAATGTGAACGTGAATCGAGCACAATTCCCAGGTGCCGTTCAATTGAAGTATTGTTGAAGAACTTTTCGTCTTCAGGAGAGACTTTTTGTCTTCACAAGATTTTTTTATAGAGGTAGAGGGATCTTCTGTTTTATAATTGTACGGCGGACATGCACTTGGCAATTGTATCTGATTTCAATCATTTTGTAGGTAGACATTTTTATAGTATCACTTTTGTTAAGGAGGAATTTTCATTGGTTGATTATTTTGGGGGTAGTGATCACATTATTGTATTTGGCGAAAGGTTTTTGCACCAGAGGTGCTTTTGGGGTTGATATCACCACTTCTTGTACAATTTTGCTTGACCACCTAATAATTGTGCTCGCTCGCTACGCTCGCTCGTTTGGGTATTCCTATATCCTCGCTCGCTTGTCAACGTTCTGCCAATTCTGTCGATGAGTAGCTCAATGCACGTACGCTATACATTTCATACCATCTAACACCCTTCATAAGGAGTAATGTTGAATGTGGCATTATAATATGAATACTTTTTCAAAAATTTTACTTGACTACCTAATAATTATGCTCGCTCGCTACGCTTGCTCGATCCAATTTTCCTATCCCGTAGCTCGCTAGGCTCGCTTCGTTGTCAACATTCCGCTAATTTTTTCGACGAGTATCTTCATGCACGTACGGTGATGCATTTCATACTATCTGAATCCGTTGATGAGCAGTAATGTTAAATATGGTAGTATATTAATATTATTACTTTTTATAAAATTTGGCTTGGCTACCTGATAATTGTGCTCGCTCGTACGCTCGCTCGATTGGGTTTTCCTATATCCTAGCTTGCTAGGCTCGCTCCGTTCTCAGCATTCTGCCAATTTTTCCATGAGTATCTCAATGCATGTATATGTACGCTGATGCAGTTTATATCATCTGAATTCGTCAATAAGCAGTAATGTTGAATGCGGTAGTATAAGATAAATATGTTGAAAGCACAAAGGCCTGAAATAATGACACACGCTATTATTCGTTGCTTTCCAACCCTGTAAAGAGATGTTCTTGTGTGTATGTATTAAATATGATATATTTGGCGCATTGAATACACGAAAATATTTAGAAACGAATAATAATATATTAAAGACCTGCCACGTTGAATGAAATCCTTGTCACTTATCAATTCATGTTGTAGACTGAACTTTATGCGATTCAATAACCGTATACCTATAACCTAACCTCAAAATTGCACGATTCGTCATTTCATCAGAGATTGTTATAATTTCGCCCTCCACTTTAAATGTAAATTTTATCATAATAAGTAGGTAAGTATAGGAAGCATAAAAGAGAATGAAATTTGAAAAATGTTCAGATGTACGAATATGATCAGAACTGACAGCTGTCTCGGGAGTCCGTCTGACCGTAGTCTCCGTACTCCGTGGTCTTGGGCAATGGATTCTCGATCATACGTCAACCTATGACGTCAACAGCGTTGAAAAGAGCGCCACCTGGCAGAGTACTTGAAGTATCTCTGCTATATAGTGGTGGCCACTCTCTCCTAATTCTCAGACACATAGGTTCAAGAATTATTTGGTCTGAAGGAGACGACCAAAAATTTTTCAGACGAAACGGGTACTCAGAAAAGTGCGCGCGCGTCGTTAGGAAAGGGGTAAAAATATCGCACGATCTAGCTGCACTGACTCAGAAACTTAAGTTAATCATATCTCAGCTTTCCTATCACTGATTTGATTGAAGTTGGTCTCAAATGAAGGGCTCTCCGTGCCTACATTCTGCGATAATTATTTCAATCCCCGGGATATCGCGAAAAAGAAGATATGAGGAATATACTGTCTCCCCACCCCACTGGTTTGCTCCCGTTCGGGTATATAGACTCGTTGAGTCTCGCGCGGCGTATACTATAGACATATACCTTATATGATATATATATTTTTCTTTATTGTACTTGGCGCGAGACTCTCCCGAGTCTCTTGATATCCTTTGTCTTATCTTCTGCGTGGAAAAAAATAAGGGCTCAGGACCATTCAAGACTACCTTCACCGCAGTTTTATAATTTCTTACAATCCCAACCGCACTTGATCTGACTTGAATTAACCGAATTTAACTCACCCTACACTACTAACTCACATTCGAATTCGTACGAACAATTAGCCTAACAATCATTCTTTCATTTAGGCTCTATATCGAAAGGCAAAGAGCCTCCATATAGTGCAGGCTGTCGCAGACAACGATGAAGGGCAGAAGCTACTGCGCAAGTTTATGGCTCTTGCTATGCTGCCAGTCATCGAGATACCAGAGGCGTTTCAGTCATTACAAACCAACAGCAGTAATGAACTGAAACGCATCTACGTAGATTTTTTCGCGTATCACGAGCGTCAGTGGTTGGGTAGAGTGACCCCTGAATTGTTCTCCGTCAACGGGCTGATCCGTAGAACAAATAATAGCATCGAGTCATATCACCGAGTTTTAATCGATAAAATGGCTCCACACCCGAATATTTGTGATTTCAAAAGTAGGTACACACAGATATGACAGATTCCGACAGATTTCCCACAAACTCTCTCCAACGATACTAACTACTCTCATCCAGTTTCCTTCAAAAACTGAATTTGAGATATTATTATTTTTATATAACCTTCATGTGTACAATTACCAACTATTCAACCAAATACTTTCGACATTTTTTCTCTAATTGTTTCTTTCTATTGTATCTTTTGTTTCATTTTAATTCTTCGATTAATTTTTTGTTCTCTTTTGTTTTCAATTTCTGTCAAAATATGGATCGAGATGTCGCTTGACATTTTTATTTCGAATAATATTTTCTTCACATCATGGGGCGAACGAAATATGTACCGCATTTTTTCCATTTTTGTCTCGTATAATATGTCAATTTTGAAGAATTCCAAAATATTGCGACTTACTTTTTTTTTATATCAGACAAATGTCCTTATTTATAGCGTAGTCAATTGAAGCCTAATTTGGTTGGGAAATAATTGAAAAAAAATGTGTTATTATTATAAATGTATTGAAGCAAAAAGCGGATTATTATACAAACGGAAGGTATTGAAACGATCATCATGTCAGTCATTTGAAGTTGGAAGAAGGAAAATTATGATTTTTTTACAATATTGAGATTTTTTTTGAAATATTTTCAGAAGAAAGATATTATTCAAAACCGAAATGTTGACTGAAATCATTCATATTTGAGAGAAAGGAAGAATAAAATTAAAAATTGAAAAACATAATAAAAATACTGAAGCTGTAATAGATTTAGTAGTGAATACTCGTACTACTGCTCACAGTAGTTACTACTAGCAGTAGTCACCACTGAACTTGAGAAGTAGAATATGAGTCAACTACCGAAGCTGTAGTAGATTCAGCAGTGAATACTCGTGCTACTGCTCACAGTAGTTACTACTAGCAGTCGTCGCCACTCGACTTGAGAAGTAGGATATGAGTGAACTACTGAAGCTATAGTAGATTCAGTAGTGAATACTCGTACTACTGCTCACAGTAGTTACTACTAGCAGTAGTCACCACTCGACTCGAGAAGTAAGATATGAGTAAACCACTGAAGCTGTAGTAGATTCAGTAGTGAATACTCGTACTGCTGCTCACAGTAGTTACTATTAGCAGTAGTTACGACTAAGGGGTATGCTATTTACTGAACTTACCTCTCACCTCTGAGAGTGACTACTTAATTAACTACAAACCTTGAGCAGTTACTACTTAGTTACTACACCGCTTCGGTAGTAACTACTGAAAATCCAGTAGTTTTTTCCGTACGGGAAGATCATATACAAATATGTATACCTATGCATTTTTTTACTATTACAAAAAACTTTAAGTTTTTTAACACCTTTTATTTTAATTCAATTCAAAACCTTAATCATGAACTTCGACAAATAAGGAATTATTAACCAACCAAGCATAGGGTAGTTTGGCGTAGTGAGTAGAACGTGCGACTAGTAATACAGTGAGTCCGAGCGGACTTGGGTTCAAATCCCGGTTGTATCAAAAAAACCGGATGGCGTTTTTCTCAACGGATTTGCAATGCTTGTCCATCTACATGTAGAAATTTATAAAATGCGGACGTGAAATTTCATTTTTTTTTTTTTAAGCCGAGAGAACTAGATAGACGTGCTTGGTAAATTCTCGACTGTAATTTCCACACACCCCTCAGGTTGAATAGTAGACTCCTCGCGAGTGGTAACTACTCATCAGTAGTTACTACTCACTAGTAGTCGCCAGTATTCGCGAATTTACAGTCTGAGAACTACTGAAAAACAGCAGTGGTAATCAATAGTATCCCTGTAGTTATATCAGTAGTTCCCCAATAGTTTTTCCAGTGGTTTTTGAGTAGTCTTTCAGTAGTTTTTTCCGTACGGGATCCGCATAGATTATATAAGGATTATTTGGTCTGAAAGAGGAGACGAAAATTTTTCAGACGAAACGGGTAGTCAGAAACTTAAGTTAATCATATCTCAGCTTTCCTATCACTGATTCAATGCAAGTTGGTCTCAAACGAAGGGCTCTCCAGGCCTACATTCTGAGATAATTATTTCAATCCCCGGAATATCGCAAAGAGAAAGAAATTAGGAATATACACGGTGATTCTGATCAACCGCCCGTCCTTACACAGTCAGATTCCTGGTTACTCCGGCGTTCCTACTCGTGGCCAGGTTCATCGGGCCGAAATTTTCTCATCGCAGGTCGACTGGACCGTTGCGGTCGTTTTCAGCGTCCAGGTGGACCAGGTCGCCGTTTTAAACATAAACGTCGAACCAGTCGTTGTTTTCGACGTACAGGGTGACCAGACCGTCGTCTTCAGCGTCCAGGTCACCCTGACCCTTGTTTTCGACCGGACCGTCGTCTTCGACGTGCAGGTCGACTGGACTCTCGTTTTCAACATCCAGGTCGACCGAGTCGTCATTTTCGACATGAAGCATGATCAGGACGGCCCTGACTGTATGACGTGCAAGCTCTACTTAAACCTGCTCTATCTGGGGAACTATGGTAGCCTCGAAATTTTTGCTAAGGAAATTCAATTTTCATTTTTTGTAAGGAATCTGACTGTGTGAGGACGGGCGGTTGATCAGAATTACCGTGTACTGTCTCCCCACCCCACTGGTTTTCTCCCGTTCGGGTATATAGACTCGTTGAGTCTCGCGCGGCGTATACTATAGACCAGCGGTTCCCAACCGGTGGTCCACGGACCACAGGTGGTCCGTGAGAGCTTCGGGGGTGGTCCGCGGGAGGGTCCTGCAGCACATATAAAAAAGATTTTTTTTCATCATGATAGTACTTTTAATTAATGTTACTATTAAGTTTACCAAATATGTTAAAAGTTTTGATTAAAGTTTATTCTCAGATTAACACGGTTTATTATTCTTGAACCTTGTGTTCCCTGCTAACAACAAAATAATCAAAGTGGTCCCTGGTCGAAAAAAGGTTGGGAACCACTGCTATAGACGTATACCTTATATCATATATTTTTTTTCTATTCTACTTGGCGCGAGACTCTACCGAGTCTCTTGATATTTTCAATACATTGTTAGCGCATGCAACAAATGTCATTAACCAGATATGTACCGTTTGCCTGATAATCGATATTATTTTGTCAAGGTATGGATCCAACTATATGTCAGAAAAGATGGAAAAATTTGAGGGATACGTTTCGCAAGAAACATAAAGATACCACGAAATATGATCCAAGTGGCAGCGGTGCTACCACAAAAACTAGAGTGTGGAAGTTTCATCAACAACTTCAGTTTTTAATTCCAACTATTTCATGTCGGAGGTGCGTTATGAAATTATCTATATCATATATCACCTATATGAGTCAATCCATGTCAAGCGGGACACCTTTTTGACCGCATGTTCTTCAAAATCGTCGTAATTTTTTTTACATATTCTCTAGGTAAAATAAATGAATGAAACAATTTTTTTTTTTTTTAACTCGAAAGGCGTAGAAGCTACAAGGGGTTGAATTTTCGAAAAAACCACCAAAAATCGGAATCGGGCTCTCCTTTAAACGTTAATATCTCCGGATTCTTTCGTCGTACAGACATCAGCAAAAACTCATTTTGAAGCTCTTGAATCGACCTTTCATGTTATGAATTTTTTGTTCATGGAATAAAGAATTTTCCATTTGTTATTAACAATTATATTCTTCAAACGTGATCTTCGAGATGACTACCACCTTTGAAAATTCTGGAAATAATACGAGCGTGTTCCTTGATTCATTCTCTACAACATCTGTGAGATTCAAAATGGAACTCCGATGAAAACTATATTTAAAAAGCGATTGATCCGTGCGGGACGTCGCGCGCACTGTCTACGCGGGTGCGCCGAGACCGGGGCTCCTTTGCTTTACATTCAAAGAATATAGGGAGGTATATCATACGTTCAAATCCATCAAATCCATCGATTTGCGGAATTATTTATTTCATTTAATGCTGAATACTGGACTTAAAATTACAAAATGTAAATATGGAGGTACAAACTAAATCCTTGCAAATAACTGGTGAATATAACGTATTTTTTGATTCCATCAAACGGAATACGACACCGTATTTTCCGATCAATCACTGACTGAATTAATACATTTGAAATTACCAATCATGAACTACAAGAACTACGTAAGGTAAAGTTCAAATATTGTGTAATATTTCTGAATTACAGTTCAAAATATTGGTAATCTGCTGTAAAAAAACTTAATGTGAGTCGATTTCATAACAGTGTACAAGTGATTCGAATAAAAGTCCCCTCTTGAGATTTCATAGAAATGTATAGTTCTCGTGGTTTATGATTGAGTAATTTTGAATTCATTAATTCAGCACGTGACTGATCGAATGATACACTGACGTATTCCATTTGATGGAATAAAAAAATACGTTCTATTCACCAGTCTAGTTATTCTCAAGACTTTAAGTCAAGTGTGTACCTCCATATTTATATTTTTGTAATTTGAGGTCGAGTATTCAGCATGGAATGAAATAAATAATTCCGCAAATTGATGGATTTGAAGGATTTGAACGTATATTATGCCTATATTCTTTGCATGTAAAACAAAGGAGCCTCGGTCTCGGCGCGCCCGCGTAGATAGTGCGCGCGACGTCCCGCACGGATCAATCGCTTTTTGAATATAGTTTCCATCGGAGTTCGATTTTGAGACTTACAGATTTTGTAGAGAATGAATCAAGGAACACGCTCGTATTTTTTTCAGAATTTTCAAAGGTGGTAGTCATCTCGAAAATCACGTTTGAAGAATATAATTGTTAATAACAAATAGAAAATTTTTTATTCCATGAATAAAAAATTCATAACATAAAAGTGCGATTCAAGAGGTTCAAAATCAGTTTTTGCCGATGTCTGTACGACAAAGGAATCCGGAGACATTAACGGTTAAAGGAGAGCGCGATTCCGATTTTTGGTGTTTTTTTTAGAAAATTCAGCCCCTTTAGCTTCTCATCCCTTCCAGTTGAAAAAAAAAAATTGTTTCATTCATTTATTTTACTCACAGAATATGTGAAAAAAATTGCAGAAGAATCAGAAAGATTGAGGTAAATTTTTGGCCAAATCCGTCCCGCTTGACGTGGACTGACTCATATGCAGATCTATTTTTCTTTCAAATAGTACGACCAGTAACCTGCAACCGTTGACTAATGCAACTTCGTTCAAACCTATTGAGCCTGCAGAACGTCGGATGAGTAAGTTTACCATCTTTATACAGATTCTAATATTTCATATCTGTTAATCTGTAATTGCATGTTGTGATAATAATTCATTTAATAGCGCCACAGGTGGTGTCATCGATTCAAGTGAAACCACCTTCTACGTGGATACTGTCAACATCCAGCTGTGCTTCGACAAGCAATCCATATGTAACACCGGTACAAACACCGAATGACCACTTTCGTACACTAACCTCTCCGAAGGAAACCTCAGCATGACTCCAACGCCATCTACCTCTAGTAGTTCATCGACACAAACTTCAAAGTAACGTAGAACTAATTCACAAGCCATCGATAGTCCAGATACATCTTTAGATGAATTAATAGTCCAACAACTTTCTCAGCCTCGTAGTGATGCGAATGTCTTCGGCCGATTTCTATTTTAGAGATTAAATAAACTTGACAAGAAAAATTATTCGCGCTTAACCCATACCATAATGACGGAAATTATGCGAACTGAAGCTAAACAGGAAGAGGAAGAACGTGAGCTTCCGGGTGTATTATAAGTTTATTTCAAGGGTACTAATATTAAAGTCTAATTTATAAAGTTTACAATACACAAAATATAAAATAATAATTACGATGATGATAACACATAGATTATACCTTCAAACCTGATCTGACTTTTCCCCTTAAAATTCCCATTCACCATTCATCACTCAAGACCCATTGCCACGGAACAGCGCCCTCATTTAGAAAATAGTTTTCATAGTTATCACTGCTTAAAGCTGCAGCACGTGAATGTGTATTACTACCAGCTGATCCATGCGGGTGTAATGCAGCCCTGTTTTCTAATTGTTGTCTCCATTTTCCAGGAACGAGTCGACCCTCACGCTGCTTATCGGCAAATCCTTGTTGGCGATAATAAGGTTTGTCCATGAGAAAATTGTGGGGGACAACACAAGCCTGCACACCATGATCCCAAAAGTATTTTCAACAACTCTGCGTGCTCTGCTCAATCGTTAATTGAAAATTCTTTGCTCATTCGTTAGATTCTTCCCGAGATATGGTCTTAGCGTATAACTATTCAATCGGAATGCCTCATCTTCCACTAAAACATATGGCATTGGTTCTCCATGCGGAATAATAGGCGATGGGACAGGTACATAAATTTCATTGTGCTGGAATCGACTGTCCATTATTGAGTTTGAAAAGACTCCTCCATCGCTCTGTTGGCCTTCCGCACCTATGTCGACGAGCAGAAATCTGTATGTCGCTGATGTAACAGCCATTAGATGAATGCTGTGGTGCCCCTTATAATCGTAAAAGGTGGAGCCTGCGTGTGGTGGTGCCTGTAAATGCCGATTTGTAAAAAGTATGTACTACTTAGTTGAGGTCTTTACTATACAGTATTCATGAATCCATAAACTGACGTTTATGTTAACATGCTTCCCATCAACAGCGCCAATGCAGTGGGGAAAATTCCAAAGATTTTGGAATTCTCTCGAGACTTCTTTCCACCTATTTTCTGATGGTGTGAACAGCTCATTCTGTAGACTTTCCCACAATGCCGTACATGTCTCTGCTATTACTAATGACACTGTACTACGTCCCACCCGAAACGCGTAGGCTATTGACGACATGAAATCCCGCGTTGGTAAAAATCTGAGCGTCATGTACAATCGGTCACGGGAAGAAATTGGTTCTCTATAGTGTGTTGGTATCTTTTCGATTCTCGGCCCAACTTTGTGGAGTAAATCATCGAACACAGCGAGTGTCATACGGCTGTATTGAAAATGCACTTCGGTGTCTACAAGCCTTATTTCTTCAATGAGGTGATGGCCATCTCCTTGCTACTGCCAAAGTTGATTAATTGGACGGACCCACCAACGACGTTGTCGTAGTTTTTGACATGCATTTTTATTGTTCCGTACTATTCTTAATGCTACTGCTATTAGTAAAGATTTCGTATGCTGGTCGAGTACTGTTCGTTTAAAATACAACGCTAATAAGAATAAACGCTTACGTCCGTCGTTGATTGTATTCATATTATATAATAGGTTAAATTACTTTCATCTACGTTTGATATTTTCAATGACACTTCGCTGGTAAAACAATGCACTGATTGCATCAAAAATCGCTATGGTGTAAACAAGGAAAATGACATTTTCATCGCTCGCCGCACGCCGCTCACCGCTCACCGCTTCGCCGCGCTGGTGTGTAGGGGCCATAATTGTTTATTTAAGAAAATAGAACCTCGTATCTCAGGAGTCAAATTCTTAAAACACGTAACTCATGGCATGCAGTCACGCGCTCGGGATTGACTGGGAAATACACAATATCATGCCTTCTGTTTCTCTCAGATTTTTTATCATTTTATGTATCATTCTATACAGCATGATTCCCAAGTCGCGGGAAAGATTTCACATGCAGATTCCTTGTCGAAATCTAAGAATGAAGTTTCTCATCAAAAACTTCAAGGCTTCGGTCGTTCCGGATGACTAACGTTGCCCAGGTCGTCCGCCTCGTAGTTTTCACTCTTTGTTGTCTTCGAGTTGTTGATCTCCGTGCTCCAGGAAAAAAACAAAGATTTAAGACTACGAAGCGGACGACCTGGGCAACGTCATTCATCAGTTTCAACACCTGGTCAACGTAAACTACGGGGTGAAAGTCCTGGAGTAAGAAAATCACTAGCCTGACGACTAGGATAACGAAGGCACCTATGTGAACCTGGCACCCGACTTTCGAAAAAAAACAATTTTCAAACTGATATCGATTGTACTTCGTTTGTACCACTTTTTTTTCGTTTGTACCTCAAAGGGAAAAAAGATATGGCGTTTTCAAGAATGACCCGCACCCCACTTTTGAAAATTTAGTTATATCCAACGGGAGCCGCTTCAGAATCGTTTGTACCCGTTTGTACCACATTTTTTTTCGTTTGTACCTCGACCTAAAAAAAGTTGGAGTCGTTTTTTGATTTTTCAAAAAGCCTCACTTTTTTGTTTTGAAATATAATCGGATTGCGCCAACGGGGATCGCTTGAGAATCGTTTGCACACGTTTGTACCACCTTTTTTTTCGTTTGTACCTCCACTCAGAAAAAGATGGGGCCGTTTTTTGAATTTTCAAAAGCCTAACTTTTTTGTTTCGAAATAAGATTGAATTTCGCCAACAGGGATCGCTTCAGAATCGTTTGTATCCGTTTGTGCCTCTCGTATTTTTGTTTGTACCCCTACGCGGAAAAAGATGGAGTCGGTTTTTGAATTTTCAAAAGCCTAACTTTTTCGTCTCGAAATGTAATCGAATTCCGCCGACGGGGATCGCTTTAGAATCGTTTGTACACGTTCGTACCGCCTTTTTTTTCGTTCGTACGAAGACCCGAAATAGGTTGGAGTCGTTTTTTGATTTTCAAAAAGCATAACTTTTTTGTTTCGAAATATAATTGAATTCCGCCAACGGGGATCGCTTCAGAATCGTTTGTATCCGTTTGTACCACTCTTATTTTTGTTTGTACCCCTACGCAGAGAAAGATGGAGTCGGTTTTTGAATTTTCAAAAGCCTCACTTTTTTGTTTCGAAATATAATCGAATTCCGCCGACGGGGATCGCTTCAGAATCGTTTGTATACGTTTGCACCACCTTTTTTTTTGTTTGTACCAAGACCCGAAATAGGTTGGAGCCGTTTTTTGATTTTTAAAAAGGCTAACTTTTTTGGTTCGGAATATATTTGAATTCCGCCCACGGGGATCGCTTCAGAATCGTTTGTATCCGTTTGTACCTCTCTTGTTTTTGTTTGCACCCCTACGCAGAAAAAGATGAAGTCGGTTTTTGAATTTTCAACAGCCTAACTTTCTTGTTTCGAAATGTAATCGAATTCCGCCGACGGGGATCGCTTCAGAATCGTTTGTTCACGTTTGTTCCACGTTTTTTTTCGTTTGTACCAAGACTCGAAATAGGTTGGAGTCGTTTTTTGATTTTCAAAAAGCCGGACTTTTTTGTTTCGAAATATAATTGAATTCCGCCAACGGGGATCGCTTCAGAATCGTTTGTATCCGTTTGTACCTCTCTTATTTTCGTTTGTACCCCTACGCAGAAAAAGATGGAGTCGGTTTTTGAATTTTCAACAGCCTAACTTTTTTGTTTCGAAATGTAATCGAATTCCGCCGACGGGGATCGCTTCAGAATCGTTTGTTCACGTTTGTTCCACGTTTTTTTACGTTTGTACCAAGACCCGAAATAGGTTGGAGTCGTTTCTTGATTTTCAAAAAGCCTAACTTTTTTGGTTCGAAATATAATTGAATTCCGCCAACGAGGATCGTTCCAGAATCATTTGTATTTGTTTGTACCACCTTTTTCTTCGATTGTACCAAGACCCGAAATAGGTTGGAGTCGTTGTTTGATTTTTCAAAAGCCTAACTTTTTTGTTTCGAAATATAATTGGATTCCGCCAACGGGGATCGCTTCAGAATCGTTTGTACCTTGTTTTTTTGTTTGTACCTCTACCTAAAAAAAAGTGTGTATTTTTCGAATCCGAAAAACCCAACGCAGTCATTTTCCAAGATGATTAATGGCCGGATTCACCAAAGTTGGATAACTTCATTCATAGATTAATGGCTAGTCACTTTATGCAATTTTACGGCTTTGAATGACACTTATTATTGGAAGCATGAAAAAAATACTACGATGTAGCGATAGACGCGAATAATATACCGTACCATTCGTGACATTTATTCTTCACTTGTTTTTGAATACAAAATGAAAAATAAAAAATCTATAGTTCATATCCGATGTGTTTGAGGCAAGCGTCGTTTCGTAGGTGCGTTTTGCATTGCCTCAAACGCATCGGATATTAACTATAGATTTATGCCGTCGTGGACTTTTTTGTAGAGAATTTAACGCTCTACAAAAAAGGTCCAGTCTAACTATGGTCTATCTGCCTTCGTTTAAGCAGCGTTCGAGGCGAAAGATACAGAAACGTATTTTTTTCGGGTTTTCGATTTTTTATTCAAGAACGAATGAAAACTCAATGTCACAAATGGTACGGTATATTTTCCGCGTCTGTCGCTACATCGTAGTATTTTTTTCATGCGTTCCACAATTAGTGTCATTTGAAACCGTAAAATAATTTGTCATAAACTCTCATTCGTCGAAAACAAAATACTATTTTACATTGTATTCGCAACTTTTATCCGATGAATAGCGTTTATTCTATGAATAAGAAGTTATTGGACGTTGGTGAAACCGGCCATAAGTTATTTGACCGGGAAAGAATTCAGAGTCGTTTGTACTCGTTCGTATCATTTTTGTATCATCTTTGTTTATCGATCACTTTTGTTTCACACAGTCTTCTCTCTAATTTCTTCGCTACGTAATTGACGGGACGGATGCAATAAGGGGATATAACTTTTTCTGGCTCCGCAGCGTTGGCCCCTGAGCAGTTAGAAATGAAATCACGAATTTTCGATTTTCAAACATGCGTTCCCTCAGAACATTTTATTCCGCCTTCTTTTTTGCCTATCAAAAAGTTGTAGCTTCCATCGTTTCCGAAATATGTTCAAAAAAAGGCATTTTTTATGAGGTGAAAAATTCCCGCCTTTTTTAGATTATCCAATTTATTGAACTTTTTAACGAAATTTGCAGGAATTATATATTATAGTGTTTCAATATTGACTAAAAAAGAAAAAGGTTATATTGTTGTTTACAAGAGAGTTATTAATTATTTTACGAAACGCTGCGAAAAACAGTTACGGATATCTTCAAGCGCTTCGGAAGTCGAACGAATGTCGAGCGACCGAAAACTTCCAGTGAGAAAGTTGTTCATGAAGGTACAAATAAGTTTTCCGGAAAATCTTACTTCAATCGAATGAATGGTTTCGAAATTGTTAATGTTTTATTCCATTACCGCTGCCACGCGAGTAGGTTACAGCGGGAGTATATACCGAGACTTTACGTGGATGCGGCCCACCACGGATACCAACCTAAAATTCACCCGGCTAGTGACATTGCTTCAGCCATGCCCTGTTCAAGCTAACTTTATTCTGTTCGAACTCGAGAACAGCGCGCGTAATATTTGAAGGTTAGGCGCCTAATTTAAAATAAATCAGTAAATTGTGCGACTCAGTGGAGTTGCGGGAAAATTGGACCGGGTAAGAAAGATGATTTGAATCAATCGATCAACAAAATAATTGATAATTAATGCAAGGTTTTACTTGCAATCAATTTATTATGAATCAAGCCACTTCTAAGCTGTTATTGTTAAATCGTTGGAACAACAAAATGATTACTCATTATCTTATAACACAATAATTATTAATTAATGTAAAGTTTTACTTGCAATCAATTTATTATGAATCTTCTTTGGACAATTCTCTGCGCCTTAGGACACCTTCGACGACCCACGATGAGTCTCAGCGAAGAGCAATCCCTGCTTCGTCGCCTGCTTTGTGGCTGCATAATATCTTGACGCAGGCACTCTTTCGAAAGCAACAGCGCAGAACGTCCTCGAATAATATCGTCTCCGTAACGTCAGAACATTAAGGCATAAAAGTGATGGATGGATCGTCGTTACACAGTGTGCCCTGTACAGCGTACACAGTAATCAGAAATTACCTGAGACGATTGACTTTGGAAAGTCAATCATCGAGGGACTTAGTTGACTTTCATCGAGGTATCCAACTCCGGACAGCCGCTTCGCTGCGACTCGAATGTATCGTCAAAGCTTATCGAGGGACTCTCGCCAGCAATCTTTGTACTCCCTACCGACCCACGGTCATCGCAGCGTTAGGGAGTCTCAGCTGCAGTCACCGTTCGTTGACTGCAATTACTGTTCGGCGTGAGGATTTTGATCTTCAACGCAGAAGCTCCGCAGAAGGGCATGTTCAATTCATTTCATCGGTGTTGTAGTGGAACGAACCAATATCGAGATGCGCTCAACGTGCTCGACTTCCCAGAAGGTGCTCAAAATGCATTTTCGATATTGGTTCGTTCCACGACAACACCGATGAGATAAATTAAACATGCCCTTCAGCGGAGCTTCTGCGTTGAAGATCAAAATCCTTAAGCCGGACAGTAATTGCAGTCGACGAACAGTGACTGCAGCTGAGTCTCCCTAACGCTGCGATGACCGTAGGTCGATAGGGAGTACAAAGCGTGCTGGCGAGAGTCCCTCGATAAGCTTTGACGATACATTCGAGTCGCAGCGAAGCAGCTGTCCAGAGTTGGATACCTCGATGAAAGTCAACTAAGTCCCTCGATGATTGACTTTCCAAAGTCAATCGTCTCAGGTAATTTCTGATAACTGTGTACGCTGTCAGGGCACACTGTGTAACGACGATCCATCCATCACTCTTATGCCTCAATGTTCCAGCGTTACGAAGACGATATTATTCGAGGACGTTCTGCGCTGTTGCTTTCGAAAGAGTGTCTGCGTCAAGATATTATGCAGCCACGAAGCAGGCGACAAAGCAAGGATTGCTCTTCGCTAAGACTCATCGTGGGTCATCGAAGGTGTCCTGAGGCGCAGAGAATTCTCCGAAGAAGATTCAAAATAAATTGATTGCAAGTAAAACTTTACATTGATTAATAATTATTGTGTTATAAGATAATGAGTAACCATTTTATTGTTCCCACGATTCAACAATAACATCTTAATAAAAATGGCTTGATGCATAATAAATTGATTGCAAGTAAAACCTTGCATTAATTAATGATTATGTTGTTAATAGATAGATTTAAATCATCTTTTTTACCCGATCCAAGTTTCCCGCAACTCCACTTAATCGCACGATTTACTGATTTATTTTGAATTAAGCGCCTAACCTTCAAATTCTACGCGCGCTGTTCTCGAATTCAAACAGAATAACGCTCGCTTAACTGAGTCGCACGATTTACTGATTTATTTTAAATTAGGCGCCTAACCTTCAAATGTTACGCGCGCTGTTCTCGAGTTCGAACAGAATAAAGTTAGCTTGAACAGGGCATGGCTGAAGCAATGTCACTAGCCGGGTGAATTTTAGGTTGGTATCCGTGGTGGGCCGCATCCACGTAAAGTCTCGGTATGAGCAGCGACTGGCATTTCGTCAAAGATGAAAAGTAATCGAAACCCGGGTGGTGGTGAAATAAAACATTAACAATTTCTAAACCATTCATTCAATCAAAGTAAGATTTTCCAGAAAACTTATCTGTACCTTAATGAACAACTTTTTAGTGAAAGTTTTCGGTTGCTCGAAATTCGTTCGACTTTCGAAGCGCTTGAAGATATCCGTAACTGTTTTTCGCAACGTCTCGTGAAATGATTAATAACTTTCTTGTTAACAACAATATTAACCCTTTTCGTTCTTAGTCAATATTGGAACACTATAATATATGATTCCTGCAAATTTCGTTCAAAAATTCCAAAAATGGGGTTATCTAGGGCGAGTTGAAGTGAGAAAAAGCGGGAATTTTTCACCTCACAAAAACACATTTTTTTGTAGATATTTCGGAAACGACAGAAGCTACAACTTTTTTCAATCGGACAAAAGATGCGGAGATGAATTCTCTACATGAATAAATGTTTAGAAATTCGGCATTTGTGATTCCTTTTCCAACTGCTCAGGGGCCAACGCTGCAGAGCGAAATAAAATTATATCTCCTTACTGCATCCGGCCCCTCAATTTCTACATATTTCCTATCGAGGGTTTTAAATTTACTCCTCCTGCTTCCTTCATGGTTATACCGTATGAATAATGACATGCGAAGTAAATACTGAGAATATAGTTATCTGTAGATATACAATCATATCTATCCATACAAGCATATACAATCGTAGCCCGTACGATGCGTAGGTACGCCTCTGCGCGCCCAAACTGCAGGTCTACACCGTGCACCACTATTGGGAAACGGGGTGGGGGTAACTCGAACGCCATAAGCACGTCTCCGCTCGTTTGAGTCTGATGGGTAAGGCGGTTATTAGCTAAACGTTTCGCCCGAATGTATAAGAGCAGCTCGCTCGTCGCAAGACACGATTCACTCTGCCTATAAACATCGAGCAATTATATGCGCTAATAGCTCAATACATTTTTCTGAAAAGGCTAAAAGCATTGGTCAATCATGCCTCGCAAACCCAAACTCTCGGTAGACCAAATTTATGGTGCCTTGAAGGACGTGGGTTTTTTGAATGATGCAGGTGAGATCCGCCCATTCACTGACGATGTCTGGCAGGAAGCATCGGATATCTTAAATGGAGAGATGAACAAGAAGTACGTTTATTTGTACATCACAGAAAATCGTAATGGGATTCTCAAGAGATTACAACCGGCAGAAATATTAGATAAATCAAAAGGACAATCGGAACTTGAAATGGATGACAGTAACAGATCGAACTGGTCACTAACAGCGCATGACATTCTACCACCATTGCGCGAGAAATTCGTTATACCTGAGAAGATTTGGAATGAAATTGAACCGAAAACCAGGTTGTATAAAAATCGAAGATATGAAGTATTAAAGCCGAGCTGGGCTGACGTGTTGTATGCGCAATTGTGGGAGAATTTCAAGTTACCTTGCGCTTTCACATTCAAGAATGGCAACATTAGTACGGTTCCTGGAGAACCTTTTTTCAAGATCCATGGCAAATGTACGCATTGCGGAAATGAAATAAATTTGTATAGTTTGACTGGCCCTGAAGAAGAGGAACTACAAGTCCACGTATCGACACACAATACTCGTGACATAGCTTATCAGAAAAAAAGACAACTGAAAGTTACTGAACGTAAGGCAGTAGTAAAAGAGTTGAAAGGAACATCAACATATTGTTGGCGTCGTCAGAAGGCAAACGAGGTGATGGAATTCGGTGACGTGGAGCCTGCCCATCCGTACGGAGAAGACGTATTGCGCAAAGCGAAGCAGTTAGATCGTGACGCCGAATTAGGTCTAAAGGGTATCACAGATCCAATTTCATCCATAATCAACCTCAAATATGGGTTAGAATTTGCTGGCTGTTTGAAAGAAATTGAAGTTGACACATTTTTTATTATGTAGTGGAGCCCTGAACAAATCTATATGTATAAAAAATTGGCGAAAGTTGATCGCATTCGTAGCATTAGCATTGATGCAACGGGATCTTTAGTGTCAGCTCTCGTCAAGCCGGATGGCTCCAAACACGTGACGTTTGTTTATCAAGCCGTTACTGCATTGAATAATAAAGTATTGCCCATCTTTCAGATGATCACAGAAAAACATGACACTAATATGCCATGACACTATATTGGTATTGGATACGTGAGTGGCTACGCCCTGGTGTGCCTTGCCCTGAACAAGTGGTTACTGACTACTCGCTCGCACTCTTAAATGTCGCATCACTCGCATTCAACAGCACTGATCTAGCATCTTACGTAGAGCAGTCTATAGATAGTTTAAAGTTGACTTCTGGCAGACTAGCGCCGAAATGCATTTTGCGTATTGACATAGCGCATTTGATTAACTTAGTTTGTTGTTGGAAATGTTTCGGCAAGACACATCCCAGTGTGAAAGATTTTTTTGTTCGATGTGTAGGGCTTCTTACAAATTGTAAATCTCTCGACGACTTTTGCGCAATTTGCACAGATGTTTTGTCAGTGGCATTTTCGAAGACTGAGGACATTGCTGATGATCTTGACCACTGCTTTGCGGCCCAACAAAGACTTCTCGCACAAATCAAGGTGATCCAACAACCAGATGATAAGAAAACCGATGATATACTTGTCCTTGTTGAGGAAGACAATAATGCCACCGAATCTTTGAACGATGGTAGTACACTGCAAATCCTACTACAGAAACTTGAGTCGGATAGCATAAAGCTACTCTGTGGAGACCGGCCAAACCCATATTGGCGTCCGGAATTCCGAAAAAGTCTTCTCAGATTAAGCAAACATTTCGTGCTTTGGACTAGTGTTATGGCAGCCGATACTGCTAGTTCTGCTCGCAGCGAAGAATACTTCCGATAGTTGAAAAGATTCGTGGCGAATGGTTTGAAATCTATCAGGGTTGATAAATTCTTAATCACTCACCTTAGGTCAGTAGCTGGCACGATGAAACTTTTGAATGCGCCCATTGCAGATGAGAGGACTAAACATTCATCGGACGATCGTCAAAGCACTGTTGATACTACTGGAAGACATAATTGTACCTCAACACAAACGAAGTAAGGCTCTTTTACGAACGAGGAAAGCGATTACCGCGAGTTCCCGCTTAGCTGTAGCAATAATGACAACGTTTTGGAAGGCCAAGATGGTGGGCTTCAAGAATCGGCGGATGAAAGTTCTTTAGCTGTGGTAAAGATGGAAGAAAATAAATGTCGGGAGTCCACTCTTGAACTCGTCAGGTGTAGTGTGTCATCTATTGCAAAGAAAAAGAGACAGAAAGAAACAGCTACACAGAGGAAGAGCAATTAGTAGATGATAACACGAGTAGTAAGACTACTACAGAAGTGCCATCATACTCCGTCCCTGAACTAGCCAGTGATGATTCTTTTGCGGAGGAGGCAAGGGAGACCGCAGGAGTTTCTTTTCTCAATGAATTTGAGTCGTGGAAAGGCTTCAACACGCAACCGAAAAAAAGAGGGAAGTACTTGACACCATGTCCAGACGTTGAAAGCATCCACCGAAGGCCAGTTTTTAGTCAAGTAATGCCAGTTATGCAAAACGGAAATGCATTACAACCATTAAAGTTGGGAATCAGATCTTGAAGATTAATAACACGTGTCCGATCGATACAATTGCACAAAGTATCTTGGCAGCATATCGGGATTGGGCGAATTACTATATTCACGTGAATGAATCCTTCAATCAGATATTTGATCTCGTCAAAATGCTATCATTCAATGGAATTACGCAAAAAATATACGCTTCGAGAGCAGCAATAATGTGCAATATTGTAAAGTCTAAGGATGGACCAGTCGACTGTGATTATAACGTTGCATCCCTCATTTCTCGTCACCTTCTGATAAACGAACCTTCGTATGACCGTCACGAACGATGTGCTGCTAATTGCGGTGACGAGAATAATATAATCTTTCCTGTCATCGATATTAATCCGTTACCGTTCTACGAAAATAACGGTATGCGAGCACTTCAACTGGCTGTAGACGAGTGTTGCAAATCGCTGAACAGCGAATGCAAATGTTGTGGAAGCCCGCTAATCATGAATTTCGTTGGCGGACATCATATTTTCATAGACTTAGAGTGTCTTGAGTGGTCCCAACTGGCGAATAGGTTAGGTTATCCTAACAGTCCCAAGACATTCACTTTGAGTAAAGTGCCAACGGAACTACAATTTTGTAACAGCAAATATAAACTTGTATCAGCTTTCGTTTACAGTGGCATGGTAAAAGTAGACGGAACTGCTATAGGACATTACGTCGCGTTCATTCGAAGAATCACGACGGAATGGGAACTCCATAATGGGCTGAGTTCCGAAAGAAAGCCGCTAATAGCATCCATGAGAATGCTCCTTGAAAAAAAAAAATCCATGTGCTATTCTACGTAAAAGAAGCCTAAATTCATAAGAATCAGTTCGCTGGTAAATAAATCGAACATTATAAGCAAGACATGTAATTTTTTTTTTTTTATCAAAAATGTTTAGTTTGAATTATTTATTTTTCGAAAAGTATAAGATATTTGAAAAAAAAATATTACTATGATATATCAAAATGATTACAAATATAATAAATAAAAAAAGTTAATTCAAAGGGTGAGACTCTCCGTCTATCTTGATCAATAAGGGTTCGACTAATAATATACCAAACATAACTTTATGATTATTTTTATTATGTTCTTTAAATTAAGTTTGCTCCTCCATCTTCAAATTTATTGAGAGAAATTATATTAATTGATAAAATAATTTCTTGGAGATAAATTTGCCCATATGTATATTCTTATGATCGATATTAAGTAATTAGGTTGAGTGTTAATTAGGAGGTGACGTAGGTATAAATGTGAATAAAATTTATAATATGAGCGGATGTGTGAGTATATTGAGACGGAACTGCATGATATATGTACCGCATACGAATGACTGTGTTACGATGAAAGTACTATAAAATATTGAAGCGATATATACGGATATCAATCCAATAAGAAAAAGTACAAAAAATACCAAAAAATGTATACCATGTTTCGATGATATTGAAAGAAGAATGTTGAACAGCTTTAAAAATTATGTCAAGAATGTATCAACGAATGTTGAACTTTGTAATAAAAGGAAAATGATTTTCTGTAACTCTATGGCATTTATCATTTTGAGGAAAAACCCAAGTAGCTCATATATACAAGTGGTCGTTAACTCGCTGGTCGATTCACCCTAGGAACGATTTCGAGCCATTGCCGTTCGCAGAAGCTAATTATCTTGAAAAATGACTGAGTTCAGTTTTTCGGATTCGAAAAATTGACCCTCACTTTTTTTTAGGTAGGAGTGCAAACGAAAAAAATGGTAGTACAAACGGGTACGAACGATTCTGAAGCGATCCACGTTGGCAGAATTCGATTATATTTCGAAACAAAAAAGGTAGGCTTTTGAAAATTCAAAAACCGACTCCATCTTTTTCTGCGGAGGGGTACAAACAAAAATAAGAGAGGTACAAACGGATACAAACGATGCTGAAGCGATACCCGTTGGCGGAATTCAATTATATTTCGAAACAAAAAAGTGAGGCTTTTGAAAATTCAGAAAACGGCTACATCTTTTTCTGAGTGGAGGTACACACGAAAATAAGAGAGGTACAAACGGGTACAAACGATTCTGAAGCGATCTCCGTTGGCGGAATTCGATTATATTTCAAAACAAAAAAGTTAAGCTTTTTGAAAATTAAAAAACGACTCCGAATTATTTCGGGTCTTGGTACAAACGAAAAAAAGGTGGTACAAACGTGTACAAACGATTCTGAAGCGATCCCCGTCGGCGGAATTCGATTATATTTCGAAACAAAAAAGTTAGGCTTTTGAAAATTCAAAAACCGACTTAATCTTTTTCTGCGTAGGGGTACAAACAAAAACAAGAGAGGTACAAACGGATACAAACGATTCTGAAGCGATCCCCGTGGGCGGAATTCGAATATATTCCGAACCAAAAAAGTTAGCCTTTTTGAAAATCAAAAAACGGCTCCAACCTATTTCGGGTCTTGGTACGAACGAAAAAAAAGGTGGTACAAACGTATACAAACGATTCTGAAGCGATCCCCGTAGGCGGAATTCAATTACATTTCGAGACGAAAAAGTTAGGCTTTCGAAAATTCAAAAACCGACTCCATCTTTTTCTGCGTAGGGGTACAAACAAAAATAAGAGAGGTACAAACGGAGACAAACGATTCTGAAGCGATCCCCGTTGGCGGAATTCAATTATATTTCGAAACAAAAAAGTGAGGCTTTTGAAAATTCAGAAAACGGCTCCATCTTTTTCTGAGTGGAGGTACACACGAAAAGAAGAGAGGTACAAACGGGTACAAACGATTCTGAAGCGATCCCCGTTGGCGGAATTCGATTATATTTCAGAACAAAAAAGTTAAGCTTTTTGAAAATTAAAAATCGACTCCGAATTATTTCGGGTCTTGGTACAAACGAAAAAAAGGTGGTACAAACGTGTACAAACCATTCTGAAGCGATCCCCGTCAGCGAAATTCGATTATATTTCGAAACAAAAAAGTTAGGCTTTCGAAAATTCAAAAACCGACTTCATCTTTTTCTGCGTAGGGGTACAAACAAAAACAAGAGAGGTACAAACGGATACAAACGATTCTGAAGCGATCCCCGTGGGCGGAATTCAAATATATTCCGAACCAAAAAAGTTAGCCTTTTTAAAAATCAAAAAACGGCTCCAACCTATTTCGGGTCTTGGTACAAACGAAAAAAAAGGTGGTGCAAACGTATACAAACGATTCTGAAGCGATCCCCGTCGGCGGAATTCGATTATATTTCGAAACAAAAAAGTGAGGCTTTTGAAAATTCAAAAACCGACTCCATCTTTCTCTGCGTAGGGGTACAAACAAAAATAAGAGTGGTACAAACGGATACAAACGATTCTGAAGCGATCCCCGTTGGCGGAATTCAATTATATTTCGAAACAAAAAAGTTATGCTTTTTGAAAATCAAAAAACGACTCCAACCTATTTCGGGTCTTCGTACGAACGAAAAAAAAGGTCGGCGGAATTCGATTACATTTCGAGACGAAAAAGTTAGGCTTTTGAAAATTCAAAAACCGACTCCATCTTTTTCCGCGTAGGGGTACAAACAAAAATACGAGAGGCACAAACGGATACAAACGATTCTGAAGCGATCCCTGTTGGCGGAATTCAATCATATTTCGAAACAAAAAAGTTAGGCTTTTGAAAATTCAAAAAACGGCCCCATCTTTTTCTGAGTGGAGGTACAAACGAAAAAAAAGGTGGTACAAACGTGTGCGAACGATTCTAAAGCGATCCCCGTTGACAGAATTGGATTATCTTCCAAAGCAAAAAAGTTAGGTTTTTGAAAAATCAAAAAACGACTCCAACTTTTTTTGGGTCGAGGTACAAACGAAAACAAAGATGGTACACACGGGTACAAACGATTCTGAAGCGGCTTCCGTTGGAAATAACTAAATTTTGAAAAGTGGGGTGCGGGTCATTTTTGAAAACGCCATATCTTTTTTCCCTTCGAGGTACAAACGAAAAAAAAAGTGGTACAAACGAGTACAAACGAAGTACGACCCACGCAACACATGGACGTCAAAATGACGTCCAATGATCATCATGGCAAAATGTTGTGGACGTCCGTGAGGTGTTTCTTGGACGTCGAAACGACGTCCCTTTCAGGTCACAATGTTCCAGAAGGTGTTGTCCAAAGAACGTCCTTTTGAAGTCTCCACAGAGATCTCAAAAGGATTTCATTTGGACATAAAAAGGGTGCATTTCGCAATTTGTTAGAAATATTATTTTATGAATAATTGAATAATTACAATGTCATATACCGAAAATATTCGGCGACAGTAAACGATCCCCTTCCCACGGTAGACCCAACACAGGCGCGCACCGCGTGTGTGAGGCTCATTCAGAAGGGGATAAGGTGCTAGTAGCATTGCATCCCCTCCGGAACGAGCCACACGCACGCAGTGCGCGGCTGTGTTGGGTTTGCCATAGGAAGGGGATCGTTCACTCTTACCGAATATTCTGGGTATAATTATCGAGCACTTTTGTATTTTTGAACTTTATATAGGGGAAGGTAGAGCAAAACGGACCGGGAGGGCAAAACGGACCGTAGGCCAAAACAGACCGAGATAACCACGCGCGGACCACACTACTGACTACAGCTTTGTTGTTAAACACTACGCGTGACTGTTGCGCGGGAGAAGGAAATGTAGCGCGTGTTCCGAAATTATACTAAATTTATTACGTAAATGTTTACGATTCGAAAAAATGAGTAGAACTAAAATTAATCATTGTTATTCAATTGATAAACGAAAAATCGGGGTTTCGATTGACTAAGCCCTAATATAAATAATGAAGAACAAGCTTTCCAAAGATTTGTATAGGGGAAGGTGGGGCAGAACGGGCAGCGGGGCAGTACGGGCGCCAAAACAAAAAAAAATAATGTGGTCGGAAAGGATTTTTTGTAAATAACTGCGACGTATTTCGGATCAATAATGAAAACAAAAAAAAATATTTAAAAATTTTTTCAAAAATAAAATACAGTCGGGACTCCCAATAAGAGCGCTACGGGGCTGTAGGAGAAGGAATTTCCGAGAAATGTCGTACCCTCACTCTGTATTGAAAAGCTCGCTCGCTCGGAACGTAAACCGGTCTCTCAATAAACAAGCACAGTAGTGGGGGTACTGCTCGGCCACGGATTAGGGGAAGCGCTCTAATTGAGAGCCCTCTTATTGGGAGTCCCGACTGTAATACGGAAAAAAAATCATTTTTTTTTTTTTTCATTATTGATCCAAAATATGTCGCCATATTTTATGAAAAATCATTTCCGACCACATTATTTTTGTTTTGTTCTGGTGCCCGTTCTGCCCCGCTGCCCGTTTTGCCCCACCTTCCCCTATAGTCTTATATCGACCAAGAAAATTTCACAAAGGTGTCAATAAATCGACAGAAATTAGCATCATCAATCATGGTATCTGTAGGATGCTACGACAGACACAACATTTCGAGAAGTAACAATTAAGACGGGACAAAATTAAAATTTATATGAGAAAAAAATTGTATTTCTGTAATAACTCCGCTAGATTCGTGGTACATCACTAGGCTATCTCTAGGATATCCTCCATATGTCGTGAAGAACTAATTTCCATAGGACCTACAAAATACGTACTAGAGACGTCTTTTGTAGGACTTTTGGAATAGGACATGAATGGGATTTTCGTGACACCGTTCGGACGTCCATTCGATGTTATGTGTTGTGTGGGGATCGATATCAGTTTGAAAATTATTTTTTTTCGAAAGTCGGGTGCCAGGTTCACATAGATAACGAACGCTACGAAGCAAAAGACCTGGGGAATGTAAATCACCAGTTTGACCACCTGGACAACGTCAACTACGGGGCGAACGACGTAGGGCACGAGAATGACCGACCGGGCGACGTGAAGACTAAAAATTTCGAAATAATAGACTGAAATTTCGGGCAAAGTTCATACGACGCGAGCACTATCAGTTTGACAGAATTGCTACGAGACTGAGCACGTCACGTTACGGCCGTCTTATTCGGTGGACTAAACCTTCGATAATTCAGGAATGACCGCACCCTGGAAGTTTTTGATACGGAACTTTATTCTTAGATTTGGACAAGGATTCTGCATGTGAAATCGTTTCCGCGACCTGGGAATCATGCTTATTATAATTATATGAGTGAATAAAAATAAAAATTTTGAAGAAAGTTAGTTGATATCTAATATCTTGCTTTAAGTAACTGATATTTATTTCTGAAAAAATATTTGTACCTCATATTTCGAATAAAAAACTGCATTTGAATAGCTGTTTTCAACTCAATTGATACATGTAAAAACTCGTAACTGACATTTTATCTCAAACTTAGCGGATTGTAAACTCGTATCTCAGAAATTCACGAGACAACTATACTCAAAATATTTTCTACGGTATAATTATCATTCACATCTATAAAAAAACGATAAAACTTTCAAACTGGCAACAAATAATTGGAAGTTTCTGATTTGGTTTTCCAATAAAATGTTTTTCGTCACTCATGCATAATTGACAGCCTTTTCCGGTCCGATTTGGCGCCGATAGATGGCACTTTCTCGTATTATTCGTGAAAAGGTGACATGTGACTGCCTAGGCAGTGAAAACCACTTTTTTCTGCCTAGGTGTCCGAAAATCGGACCGGAAGGCTGCCAATTGTTCATTTGTGACGAAAAATAGTACATGTCATTCGACTTCGACCTCAGGTTTTTCGGACGATGTTCGGTTCGCAGCACTCGGCATGGTTCCGGGGACTTCGGCACGCCTTCGGCGTGCCTCAGGCCCCCCGAACCATGCCTCGCGATGCGAACCTCACACGGTCCGAAAAATATTTGATTTTCGGCCTAATGACATAATGTACTATTTTGGCTCTCCTGTAAAACAGTGTTGAACTAACCAATATTCGCGGTCAAATGTGGCGAACTAACTCACCTAGCTGCTGCAACCGATATTTTAGCTTTTCTCAACCGAACGGTGGAGTAAAGGTGCAATTTCAAGCGTCAGTCGGATCACGTGACTTCGTTATGACGCCACGACCTGAAAGCGTCTGACGCTGAAAAAGTTGAATTTATCGAAATTCCTAGCGTCAACGCATAACCGAAAACCACCAAAAACCGAACGTCTGTGAAAATCGACGGAATGTATAAGGTAAATTTGTAGTTAGGTTAAGATTGATTTAGGCTAGAATCGCTGAAGACATAACTGTTTTAGAACAAGAGTTTTATTTCACTTTGCAGGAAAAACGTGTAACCGCTTGTGGAATTTGCGAAACAATATGTGACGCGCAGTGGCGTAGCGTGGGGGGGGGGGGGGGGGGGGGGGGGCAGGGGGGGCACCCGCTCCGGGCGGCGCTCTGCTAGGGGCGGCGAATTCCGAAAAAATTCAATAAAGACAATCAGACTGATTGTCAAATGAGTAAACTGTCACACTTGATTTTTCGTATTAATCTGACTAATTAATAATTTCGTGGTCTCAACCAACAGTGAATACATTTCTTTTAATCATTTCGTTTATGGGGAGAATTTCCTATCTGTAGATGAGTATGATCATCTCGTTCTTTCTATAGTCTGTTTATGTCTTTCTGTCTGTGTAGTTTTATTCAGAGATCGGCACAAATAATTTCTGTGTATACCTAATGGATGTTGATGTCTTAAGTTCATAGTGCTTTATTAGTGCATTACAATTAAGTGAATTAATATGTTGATGCTCAATCTATGTTCGACTGTTCCTTCGAACGAGAACGTTTGGGACTCACGTTAATAAGAGCCTATGTCGCGAGACTCTATAGTCCGGTCCAACTATAGAGCGCTGTATACGCAAGTTACTTAGTTGCGTTTTTATTCTTAGGAGCAGTCTTGTTGATTCTTGTTTGTACCTGCTATAGTGCTATACCCAGACAAATCTGAGTACTTTGTTCACCTAAAGTGTAAGAAGACACATAAACTGTGATACAGGTATGTATTAGTGTTTGGTAATATCTTAAATAGTTAAATTGGTTGTAAAATATTAGTTACAGAATGAAATGATTCAATTTTCTTCTGGTTATAGCATTTAAGAATGAAAAGAGTAAAGGAAAGTGGGGCTTCGTACCGAAATAAAAAAAGAGTCAAGTGTTATAATCAAACTCATGCAAAATTTAACTTCAATAAACTAAAACCAATAAACTAAATTTACAGACAAGATCGGGATGCTTCGCCTTCTACCGAAGACAAAACATCGCGATACCAATAATTCTCCGTTTCATATTCTTATTAATCTATAGCTTCTGGGAACTACAGTGGAGAGTAGTTCAAGATTAAACACCTTGCCTTTTGCGCTCATGCCTTTGAGACACTTTAACGGCGTCCTATACGCCTATGCTAAATTACCCTGCGTCAGCACCCTGCTGACCTAAGGATAGCAACTGAGTTGCAATATTCGGACCTTCACTCTTCTTCTAATTGCCAACAACGTAACACTGTTTTAATAAAGCCTTACATTGGCAAACTGCCTTAATATTGATCAATCATAATTCAAACACCCAATTCCCACTTCTAGTTATAAATCACTTATAACAAATGGTGTCAGAAATACGGATTTTGGATTGAAGACAATCCAAACTCTTATTAAACAGTAAAACGTGAAATAAGAAAACAGAGGCCGTTGTAGTAACCCAACGATATCAAAACAAAAATCACTGTGCGTGAATTAACACATAATTCACCGTTGTAATACATCAACGTAAACAAAAATCACTGTGCGTGAATTAACACACAATTCACCGTTGTAATACATCAACGTCAACAAAAATCACTGTGCATGAATCAACACATAATTTACCGTTGTAATATATCAACGTAAACAAAAATCACTGTGCGTGGATTAACACCCTCACCGTTGTACGAGATCAACGTCAACAAAACCCTGGTAAAGAAGTTACATTACGTGCCCTATACGAAGAGGCGCTCAAGAAACCTCAAGATCCGTCAAGATATAAACACAAGAGGACTCCAGTGGACGAACACCAAAACAGCCAACCACGGATCCGACGGTACGGCGAAATCGAGCTCTCAACACTGATAACGTTATGCATTGGACCATTCTACTGTTACTGTAAGTCTTACGAACTAGCAATATATAGTAAAAGTTGGAAATTGTAATTGAAATCCTAGAAAATGCCAGTATCAGCTGAAAAATTAGCCAAACTCCTTTCCGTATTTACCGGAAAGGATATTAGCGTCAGAAAATTTATCGACAAATGCGACCGTGCGATCAAACAATGTATCAATACAGAATTAGAAGAACTTCACGAGTATATTGTAACATACCAGCTGAATAAATGCGAAAATAGTTCAGCTGAAATAATGAGAACGAAGGAGTAGAGGATTATACTAATCCTCTACGCTCGACCATATGGTGACGTCACACGAGAAGGTGGGGATAGCGACTATATAGGAAGCGCCGACATCGAGCACAGCAGCGTTAGTCGGTAGAGCACCACAGCGACTCAATAGTAAAATCATTGTCTAGCATTAGGACGTCTAGTCCTAATGACTAATATAACTTCATTTCAAAAATAACTTCATGCGGAGTAGATAAAGCATCACTTCGACATAAATCACACAAAATCGATGAGAATAGAACGGGAGATATTAGAGAATAAATTCATCTGATAAATGTAATAGCGTCTAGCAATTATATTTAATATAAATTCAAGAATAGAGTCAAACAAGCATAGATCACAACATATTGCCGAACAAACGAAAGCGTTAGGATTAAGGATAGAGTAGACAAGATTTGTAAACTAGAATTAAATGCATTTTCTTATCATTTAAACACATGCTGGCTCTTTAACCGACATTTCAGCTCTGACTCCTATCCTAAATCATTTCCTTCCCTAAAAAGCCAACAGGGACCAGCTTTGTATCGTATCCAAGTGCGTACGGCGTTGGGATTAATTTCTCCGCGTCCGAGGGCCAAGGAGATCGATTCCGAGTCTGAGACACGGTCTTGGAATCTCACGATTCCCGGATCCTAGAAATATAGCTTTTGCAGTAGGAAAAGTAGGCTTGGATTAATTTCCCGGCTCTACTAGTTAGAAGATATCTCGGCTTTGGTTTTATACCCGAGTCCGATCGTTGACGGCTTTGATAGTTAATTCTATCCGAGTCCGAGTTTGATTTAAATTCACAAGGTTAGATAGGTGGCTTTTGGTGGAGTACCCATCCTTTTCCCTGCCTTTCGACCTCAAAGAAAAGCCCAATTTTATAAATACTCTTCTTGGTCAAGAACTCACACTAACTGCGGGTATCTCTACAGCTTTCGAGCCTGAGACACCCACGAAAAGTTACAATATACGTATCAAAATCACTGGTAAAGCATATGAAAGGATTCAAAATGGGGAAATTCAAGACTACAATACTCTGAAAAAGGAGCTATCACTGTTTTATGGAGCTAAAGGAACAAATAGACAATGGGAATTAGAATTAAGCATTTGTAGGCAACGCCCCGGCGAATCTGTCGATTCTTTCTATCAGAGAATAGAACACCTGTGCATAAGAGTAGTAGAGTCTGGGCCGATAAGATCTAATGAAGAGACTGTATTTTACGAGAAAAACATCACGACAAAAGCACGAGACTGTTTCATTTACGGACTTAACGAAAAACTACGCGACATCCTAAGATTAGAAGACCCTAAGGACTTACTTCAAGCTTACAATTGGGCCATAGAGGAAGAAAAATTGAGGGAAACTGAAAATCAAATTACGCATCTTGCGAAAACCACTGCTGCTAATAGAAGTGATCTTGTTTGTCAAAATTGCAATAAAATCGGGCACACGGCGAAAACTTGTTTTAGGAAACAGAGATTCGAACCAATAAATACCCTCGAAACAGGTTCTAGTTCAGAATCTGATCAATACGCAGACCTAGACCACCAATCAGAAACCAACTGCCCACAAAACTGTTGCGAAATAGTAAATGGCTTTGACTCAATAACAGAGGAAATTACATCCGACGAATGCCAGCGGATCTATCCCATCGATAGTTCCAGAATCAGGTGCTTCTTTTGTAAAAAAACCCGGCCATATGGAAAACAAATGTTTCAAAAAGAAAGCTATGGTAGCCGCGAAAACTAATCAAAACCATGTAGGTACCTTGAATTTTGGGGAACGGACTGCGTCGACGAGCGGAACGACGTCCGTCATAGAAAACCGCTCAACACAAACGGCGGAGAAATAGAAATACCAGAACATAAAATAAATCTAATCGGCTTACCAAATAACGTAATTTTCTCAATACCCGAGTTGAACCAACCTAAAAGCTTGTTGATGCTAGACACCGGAGCCTACCCATGTTTGATCAAAAAGAAATTTATCCTAAATCTATCACAGATAAACCCGCAAGAGCGCATTAAATTAAAAGGTCTAGCTAGCGACTCACAAGCACACACATTAGGAACCATTGAACTTACGTTCAATGGTGGAGACGAAGTTAGGCCGATCAAATTTCACGTAGTAGACGATTCCTTAGACATAACGCAAGATGGTTTAATAGGTAACCACCTCCCAACCCAATTCAATAATGTGCTGATCAGTTATAGATGCAGAGGTACAGATAAGGCCGAGTTGCTATTAGGTAGCCGCAAATACAAATTGCAAAATCAAAAACAATTCACTATTCCCGCCAGGACAGAGATTTTAGCAGACGTCCCAACCCTCGCCGAAGATTCCTTGAAAGAAGGGTCGTTATACAGGGTCGAGTAACAACCGGGAGTCGTAATAAGCGAAGGCTACGTGACGATTAGACCCGATAACACAGCTATCACAAGCATCATCAATCTCACCGACATAGATCATACTATCTATATCGAACCACAAAGAGTTTACAGAATTCTAGACTCCGAAACTGACGAGATACAATCAGTTAATTGCATAACCGAAAATAATTCAGCTGACAGAATCAAAAGATTAAAAGACGCATTAGGATAAGACCATTTAAACCTAGAGAAAAAAGAAAGTATAGTAGAAGCTTGTACCAAATTTAACGAACTCTTCTATTTAGACGGGGACGCATTACCAGGTACACAAGCCTGTACCCACAAAATTAAAACTACCGACGAGACACCGGTTCATGTTAGACAATACCGGTATCCAGAAATCCACAAAACAGAAATAGATAGACAACTGGAAGATCTCCTTAATAAATGAACAATTCGAAATTCAAACTCACCATGGAACTCACCCATCTGGGTGGTGCCAAAGAAATTAGACTCATCAGGGACTAAGAAGTGGAGAATAGTCGTAGACTACCGAAAACTGAATGATAAAACAATAGGGGATGCTTACCCGCTGCCGAATATAGTAGATATCCTGGACCAGCTAGAAAGCTCTAAATACTTTACCGTACTCGACATGGCCAGCGGGTTTCACCAAATCCCAATGAATCCCGACGATATGCATAAAACTGCGTTTTCCACCTATAAGGGACATTTCGAATTCGCATTCATGCCATTTGGGCTTAAAAATGCCCCAGCCACATTTCAGAGACTAGCGAATACCGTTCTATCGGGGTTACAAGGATTGAAATGTTTAGTGTACCTAGATGACCTTATAATTCACGCCGACTCACTCCGAACCCATACAGAAAAACTTTGGGCGCTATTACGGAAATTGAAGGAATATAACTTACGATTGCAACCTAATAAATGTGAATTCTTGAGAAAGGAGGTTGGTTACTTAGGACACATTATATCAAGGGACGGAGTTAGACCTGATCCAGACAAAGCCAGAGCAGTCAAAGGATTCCCTACACCTAACACACCTACGAAAATAAAATCATTTCTCGGGCTTGCAGGTTACTATAGACGTTTTATAAATAATTTCTCGATGATAGCTAAACCATTGACAGAACTTTTACGGAAAAACATACCATTCGAATGGACGTCATTACAGCAAAATTCTTTCGAGGAATTAAAGAATGCCCTAATATCCGACTCAGTCTTGATATACCCTGACTATACACAGACGTTTTATCTGACTACGGATGCCAGTAACACTGCTCTAGGGGCCGTCCTATCTCAAGGTGTTCCAGGTGACGACAAGCCTGTCGCATACGCCTCGCGAACCCTAAACAAGGCAGAAAGTAGCTACTCCACAATCGAACGCGAGCTGCTAGCCATAGTATGGGCGACCCAACACTTCAGACCATACGTGTTCGGGAGGAAGTTTAAGATTTTTACCGATCATAGGCCCCTGACTTGGTTATTTAACATCAAGGATCCAAATAGTAAATTAGTCAGATGGCAATTAAAAATTTCTGAATTCGACTACGAGATTTGTTTCAAACCTGGAATAAAGAACCAGAACGCAGATGCGCTTAGTAGGAATCCTGTCGATCCGCCAGCTGATCATAGGCTCAAAATCTTTCCGATCAGAGCAACGGACTCTCTTCCACCATACCCTGAATACCTTAAACTCATAAAAACAACGAATTAAATTGATCGCAGACCATTTGTATGGGGAGCCGATGACTACAAGAACGAACGATACGAAAACACTGCTGGGCTTCACTACGAACAAATCGGAACCGTGAAGTTATTCCCCACAGACTGGCGAATAATAACATTCCTCGATCTGAACGACTTTTTTTAACAGCTACAACGGATTTCTACCCTAGCAGATAAAATTAAGGTATCATGTCAAACAGATAGTAGAATGCTAATATGCAGGAAATATTTGGGTTTCCTCGACAGTGTAATAGATGGGCTAAGAGACAAACAAACTGACTTACAAGACCTGCTTGGGCTCTATGACGAAAACGATTCCAATAATAGAAGGTTCAAAAGAGGTTGGTTCAATGGAATAGCACACGTATTCAAAGAAATTTTTGGATTGATCGATAATGCTGATGGAGAAAAGTTCGATGCAGAGATAGATAGATTAACCAAAGGAGAAAGGAAAACCCTAGAATTAGTTAAAGAACAAGCGACAATCGTCTCATCAACGATTCAAAATTTTAATGACACAATCCATCAATTAAATAAGAATGAGGATATGATAAACCGAAATTTAAGAAAAATTTCTAAAAGCGTATATATATATTTTAACAAAACAGATACTATATGGGCCCATCAATTGATTGACGAAAGTTTTATGATACTCAACGTTATGATAGAAACCTTTCTAATCGACATTAGCAACGTAATGGCTGCCGTATTATTCACTAAACAGAATATACTACACCCGGCCGTGATAAGACCAAATCAACTTCTCGCCGAATTACAAGCGATAAGTAACAATATACTCAACGATGCTGACTTTCCACTCACTCCAAATATCCAAAATATCCATTACATTATGGACGGGATAACTCTAGAAACTTTCAAAACCGAGCTGAAATTAGTCTTTGTGATCCATGTCCCTTTAATTCAAGACAGAGAATTCAAAATCTACTTAGTCAAACCGATGCCAGTCATACAAGAAGATGAAAAATCCATTTCTACCACACATTCATTAGAAACTCGTGTTTTTGGACCTCTGAAACGGGATAAAAGTCACAGGTTTTTGACCGGGGAAATGAGTTGGGAAAAAAACTCGCCACAGGTAAAAAAAACTCTGGCAACAGGGAAAAAAACTCTAGTGACGGGGAAAAAACTCTTGAAACAGTGAAATAAACCGTAAAAGTGCTGCCCCTAGCGGAGAATCATATTGAGTACGATGTTTTCGTGACGACTCGTATAGAAATCGAAGGAGCCGATTCAACGATTTGCTGCTCTGGTGCGCACTGCGATTGCTCCGAGTTCAATTTAAGCCAATAGGTAGCTTGATTCTTGTGGATTTTTATAAGGCTGTATTCGTATTCTGTAACTTCGACGTTGTTTATCTGTTGCCATGCAGATTCTGCCTGCGCTTTTGTTCGGACAATTATTATGTCTGCAATTATTTTGCAGTTATAAAATCGAAAACGCTATAAAATCCAACCTTATTCTTAAGCGCGTCAGCGAATTCTCGTCCTGTGCCCTTGTATGATATCAGAAAAATGGGATCTGGAGCAGAAAATAACCGTCCATCCACGCCACCTGGGATACTCGAAATAGCAGAAAGTGTTCCAAATCATCTGTTATCAGAAAAATCAAAAGAAATTTATGAGTCGGCCTACAGGGCATACGTAGACTGGAAGACGTCCAAAGGCGCAAAGTCGTCTTCAGAATCAGTTTTACTGGCATATTTTGATCAGTGTTGGGCAAATTTGTAATTAGAAAAAATATAATTACTAATTACATTTGTAATTTGTAATTAGGAAAAATTCAATTACTAATTACATTTGTAATTTGTAATTCGAAAAAATTCAATTACTAATTACATTTGTAATTTGTAATTAGAAAAAATTAAATTACTAATTACATTTGTAATTTGTAATTAGAAAAAATTCAATTACTAATTACATTTGTAATTTGTAATTAGGAAAATTTTGGTTACTAATTACATTTGTAATTCGTAATTAGAAAAAAATGAATTACTAATTACATTTGTAATTTGTAATTAGGAAAAAATCAATTACTAATTACATTTGTAATTTGTAATTAGTAAAATTTTAGTTACTAATTACATTTGTAATTTGTAATTGGAATAAGTTCAATTACTAATTACATTTGTAATTTGTAATTAGAAAAATTTTAGTTACTAATTACATTTGTAATTTGTAATTAGAAAAAGTGTGGTTACTAATGACATTTGTAATTTGTAATTAGAAAAAAATCAATCCCCAATTACAATTGCGGAAAGTAATTGGCAGCTATTTTTCTTCTAATTACAATTTCTCAAAGTAATTAGAAGAATTATTCAATCCATTTACAGTTTTTAGATCTGATTATATCTCGGTGTATACTCTTATATCTGGGTACATACAACCATATAGCGACATATTCAGGTATATATCGGTATATACCCCTATGTCTGGGTATATACAACTATATAGCGACATATTCGGGTATATATCGGTATATACCCCTATATCTGGGTATATACAACTATATAGCGACATATTCGGGTATATATCGGTATATAGCGACATATTCGGGTATATATCGGTATATACCGACATATCTAGGTATATATGACTATACATCAACGAAATCAGGTATATCTCGGTATATACCCCTATATCTGGATATATACAACTATACAGCGACATATTCAGGTATATATCGGTGTATACCGATATATACCCGAATATGTTGCTATATACCGATATATACCCGAATATGTCGCTATATAGTTGTATATACCCAGATATAGGGGTATATACCGATATATACCTGATTTCGTTGATATATAGTCATATATACCTAGATATGTCGGTATATACCGATATATACCCGAATATGTCGCTATATAGTTGTATATACCCAGATATAGGGGTTTATACCGAGATATACCTGAATATGTCGCTATATAGTTGTATATACCCAGATATAATAGTATATACCGAGATATAATTACTGCTAAAAACTGTAAATGCATTGAATCATTCTTTTAATTACTTTGAAAAATTGTAATTAGAAGAAAAATAGCTGCTAATTACTTTCCGCAATTGTAATTAGGGATTGATTTTTTTCTAATTACAAATTACAAATGTAATTAGTAACCAAACTTTTTCTAATTACAAATTACAAATGTAATTAGTAATTGATTTTTTTCCAATTACAAATTACAAATGTAATTAGTAACTAAAATTTTCCTAATTACAAATTACAAATGTAATTAGTAATTGAATTTTTTCTAATTACAAATTACAAATGTAATTAGTAACTAAAATTTTCCTAATTACAAATTACAAATGTAATTAGTAATTGAATTTTTTCTAATTACAAATTACAAATGTAATTAGTAACTAAAATTTTCCTAATTACAAATTACAAATGTAATTAGTAATTGATTTTTTTCTAATCACAAATTACAAATGTAATTAGTAATCGAATTTTTTCTAATTACAAATTACAAATGTAATTAGTAATTGAATTTTGTCTAATTACAAATTACAAATGTAATTAGTAATTGAATTTTTTCTAATTACAAATGACGAATGTAATTAGTAATTTCAATGTAATTAATTACAATTTGTAATCAGTGGTGCCCAACTCTGATTTTGATCAGCTTGCGAAACAATATAAGCCTACAACCATCTGGTCATTATATTCAAAGCTTAAAAGTCCCATCAATATTAAAGAAAAAGTTGACATAAGCAGCTACAAGACACTATCAGCCTTTTTGAAAAAATAGTCGCGTGGATTTCGCAGCAAAAAAGCCAGCGTATTTACACCCGAGCAAGTACAGTCTTTTTTGACAAAGGCCCCAGACGACAAATATCTTGCAGCGAAGGTAAAATTACTGTACATACCTATAATATACACTCTACGTATACGTATACTCTTATATCTATAATTTACTCTGTTATTTACAAATCGTTTTAATTTTTGGGATTTTCGGCGCATTGAGGACTGATGAATTAACAAACGTTCAAGTACAGCACATCAAAGAACAAGGGGATCTGTTGCAGGTCCAAGTTCCTAAAACTAAAACGATGCAACCACGATCGTTCGTCATCGCTGCAGATTGTGCCAAATATGTGAAGCAGTTTCAATCCCTTCGTCCAGCTAATCTGCCCTCTGATCGCTTTTTTATAAATTATCAAAATGGTAAATGTACTGCGCAGGTGATTGGGAAAAACAAATTTTCGGGCCTACCTAAACAGATTGCTCAGTTTCTTGATTTACCTGACGCTGCATCATACACGGGCCATAGTTTCCGCCGTACCTCCGCAACAGTACTTGTTGATAAAGGAGCGAACATAGAAACATTAAAGAGGCACGGTGGCTGGAAATCAAGCACTGTTGCGGAGGGATACATAGCGGAATCCTTGGGAAACAAAATGAATATCGGGGATATGATAATGTCATCTCTGAATTTGCCTTCAACCTCAGACGAAAATCGCAATTCCGGAATATCGTCGCCAAAGCGTCCAAGAAAAGACGACTCAACAGACGCACTACCTTCTTCATTCAAAGTGACTCCTAGCTCTGAGCAAAAACTATTTACTTTTGGAAATTGTGCGAATGTCACAATTAATTACACAGGAAATCCCAGAAATTCTCCATAATTTTCTATTAGTTGTGATGTAATGACAAAAACTCATGTTATTAAAAACTGGAAAACTGTCATTTTTGGCTTAAAAGTAAGATTAGCTGGGATTTGGGTATGATTGAATAATATTAAAAATAAGAAAGACTGTAATATTGTGATGAATATATCCTGAATATAAAATATATAATCCTAAATATAAGTACTATTAAATATGGAAAACTGATTCCAAGTTCAGGTTAAGTGCAATGAGTACTATTAGAGTTAAGAAAAATTGCGTAATTTCAAGATACGATTGGATATGATTTGAGTACGAATCTATCTCGAATGAGAAAAACTTTATGATTTTAATATAAAACTGTGTGTCAAATACAAGTATAACCTTGAAAATTTAAGAAACTGCGTCATCATTATTGCAATTTTGAAGATATATTTTTTTTGTCGGGGGGCTTCGCCCCCCGAACCCCCTACCGGGGGCTTCGCCCTGGACCCTTTAGAGTGGTTTTCCAAATTTTCCTGGCTATGACACCTTCGTATTCTATTCGCTTCCGCGTTCGCTACCTGGCCTAACCTAACAATAACTGATTCGTAATTTCAAACATGCGTTTTCACTCGTTTTTAATGCATTTATTGTAGAAAAAAGTATATGCACCACGGAAAGGAAGCAGGTGTTTTGTCTCGCGCAATGTTTGCAGAACTCGTCTTCAGTCTCGGGCGCCTATGGCGCCCTCGACTTACAACTCGTTCTACAAACATCAGCGCTCGACAGAAAACGCCTGCTTCCATCCCTCGATGCATAATATACTATTTTATACAACCAACGGTAAAATATTTCGGTATAACTAACACAAGACAAAATTACATTATAATAGACGACATGATACGAGACTGTAGACTTATTAAAAACGACTATCGCATCTGTAAGCAAACACAACCAGTGTACCTGACACATGCCACTAATAGTTGTGAGATCTTACTATTTATGAACACCACGCCATTACCAGTTTCATGCGACGTTAGTATCATCAAACTCACTGCACCCGTGTGGATTCAACTCAGAAATCAGAATAAATGGTTGTATGTCCTACCCAAACCTGAAACACTCACAATTAGCTGTTTGATGCACGACAAAATCTCAGACATACCCCTGAAAAATACTGGGAAAATAGAATTAAGTGCTAATTGTAAGGGCTATTCCAACTCAGCTATGTTAACGCCAAGTAGAATATTTAATAACACTGTCGACAAAACCTTTGTGCCATCAATAGATCTAAGATCCGACGATTGTTGTGACGATATACCTCAATTCCTGAATATTACGAATTTCCAGTTTGACGACTTAGTTAATACTAACACCTTTAATTTGGATGACCTAACTATTGCCAGTCATAGATTGAAAAATATTAAGGAATCAGCTGATAAAATATTGAAAGAACAGGCTAAAGAGACTATGTCCACACGCGTAAGTTATTTAACCTACTTCGCAGCTACCACACTAAGTGTGTACCTAGTCTATAAGTTGATCAAATGGTGTTATAAGATGACAGAAGATCCTAATAATCATGACCCAGGAATTAGAGAAATGGTCCAAAACGTAATAGTTCATTGCTGTAGGACTCGTCGCACACGCACTCCAGACGTAACAGTTCACATGCCTGACGTAACTGACGACGAAGACGGACCTAGCGATGCTATCCGTTTACGATATTTGGGTCGGGACCATAGAGAATAAACCTTCTACACTCTATTCGTTAAAATTAAGAATAACTACTATATAACTATGCTATATACTATATACTATATACCATATAATATTACTATAATAGCTATATAACAGTTGAGGGAAAGACTTGTAATCCCCATCTGGAATACTGAATTTTATCTGATGAATATTTTGCTTCGCTTCATATTCATTCTTAAGGGGGAAGGTGTTATAATCAAACTCATGCAAAATTTAACTTCAATAAACTAAAACCAATAAACTAAATTTACAGACAAGATCGGGATGTTTCGCCTTCTACCGAAGACAAAACATCGCGATAACAATAATTCTCCGTTTCATATTCTTATCAATCTATAGCTTCTGGGAACTACAGTGGAGAGTAGTTCAAGATTAAACACCTTGCCTTTTGCGCTCATGCCTTTGAGACACTTTAACGGCGTCCTATACGCCTATGCTAAATTACCCTGCGTCAGCACCCTGGTGACTTAAGGATAGCAACTGAGTTGCAATGTACGGACCTTCACTCTTCTTCTAATTGCCAACAACGTAACACTGTTTTAATAAAGCCTTACATTGGCAAACTGCCTTAATATTGGTCAATCATAATTCAAACACCCAATTCCCACTTCTAGTTATAAATCACTTCTAACACAAGGAAGAAAATAATAAAAGAAATGAAGGGGCTATCCTAAAGTATGTGAAAGTTCCTATTTCCGAGACATCAAACTCCACGTCGGGAGTGAATTCTTCAGATACTTTTGCTGCTGAAAACGAAGAAGCTGAAGTAGTGCGAGGGCTTGACACCGATGTACTGGTACCTGTAATTGATACTTCGAGTTCGAGTATGTCAGTTAAACGTACTCCTGCTGTAAATGCTCAGATTGCTGCTGCTGCACCAGATCAAATTCCAACAACCCCTACTAAGTTTGAAGCTCTATCGGCATGTTCAAATATGGTTCTCGATAGCTTCGAGACTAAGACTGATGTAGCATTGGCATCAGCTTCTACGCAGTACGGGGACTTAAATGATATTGGAAAATGGCCACAACATGTAGAGGAAAACATGAGATTGCTACTTGTGCAGCGAGGTCCGGAAGTTGTACAACATATAAACACTAATTTCACTAAAGAGTCAACGGTGTCAGTGTCACGTTCGGACACGGACTCTACTATACCGAAAGGAGTGATGAGGCGGCTAACTCGAGAGTGGTTTTACCGCACATTAACTAACGGCGAGAAAGTATCACGTACTTGGATGGCTTATTCTCCTTCTAAAGCATCATTATTTTGCTTTTGTTGTCGTTTATTTGAGAACATGCACACACTGAATGAATCAAAGTTTTGCTCATCTAATGGATTCAATAACTGGCAGAAACTGAATCCTAAAGTGGCCAATCACGAATCAAGTGCTCGACACAACCAGAATTTTTGCAAATGGAAAGAGTTAGAATCCAGACTCCAAAACGGACAGACTATTGATGAAAAAAAGAATATGTCGTCGCAAAAGAAATGAAAAAATCGAGAGAAGTTCTTATTAGAATGCTCGATATTATTAAATTGCTAGCGAAACAGAATTTGGCTTTTCGTGGCCACAGAGAAGACGATACCAGTGCAAATAGGGGCAACTTTTTGGAACTAGTGAATCTACTCGCAAAGTACGATCCTGTGCTCCGAGAACACCTTGTCCGAATAAAAATGGGGTAAAAAATTTCAGTCACGTATATGTCGCCCGAAATTCAAAATGAATGCATCACAATTTTGGGAGATAAAGTTCGCAAACAAATTATCTGTCAAGTACAAAAGGCCAAGTTTTATGCCATTATATTCGATAGCACTCCAGATATTTCACATAAGGATCAATCAAGTCAAGTATTGCGATACCTAAAGATTGAAAATCAGGAAGTAGAAGTGGTGGAATCTTTTATAGATTTCATTGAAACAAAAGATAAAACTGCCGAAGTCATTTCTGAGATGATTCCAAGTAAGCTCAAAGCTGATGGTCTTGATCAAGAGACTCAGTAGAGTCTCGCGCCAAGTACATTAAAAAAAAAATTTTCCAAGCGCGAGACTCAACGAGTCTATATACCCGAGAGGCAACTACCCTAACCTATACCGCGAACTAGTATCTTCGTTTTCTTTTACCTCACAACATACACGAATTGAAACTAACTTAATCCAGGATGTGGGCATGAACAGCTTTCATTTCAGCCCTAGATCGATTAAATTGGTGTCCGGGATGCTGAGATATGATTAACTACGAATTCTGATACCCCGTTTCCTCGTAAAAATTTTCGTTTTCGTCGTCGTCAGACCAAGATTGACATTCAAATCATTCCCATATAAAATCACTGGACGGGAAACCCACCAAAGTTGTATAGAGTGGCGTGAGTACGAGAGTCACGAGGTAGATGGTGCTGGTATCGCAGACAGAAACCCTTTGACTATATAACCCTGGACTGCTAATGCCCCCCCACTATTCCCATAAGCCGTACGCGAAGCCGATGTTCCCAACATCTACCCCACTCCTTGGACTTCTCGGTAGTCAATTCCGCGGCAAATTTGAATGAGTACTTCGTAGTTTGGATGAACACAGGACAAAATAAGAATAGTTTACTAAATAATATCATTCATTAATGCCGGAATAGTAAAAATTCTTCATAAATGAAGCATATGAGTTACGAAAATCTAGGAAAGGTTTACAACTTTCAGCCACGTAACTACCTGATCTGAGCGAAACAATGGGGTCGGCCAGAAAAAAAAATTTATTTCACTTTTTGGGGCGCATCAAGTAGAATATAACTCAAAATAGTGAGGTAATTTTTTTTTTCCGATGAAAATTGCGAATGTTATAGGCAATTGAAGTTCACTAATTTTGATAGATATAGATATACCTTAACATGGGTGGCGTCATAAACTAGTAGTTTTCAATTCAATATATATACTGCAATTTTTGTTTAAACAAAAAAGGAAAAAATACGTCCCAATTATTTTTCGCCGAGCTACTGGAATATGAAATAAAAAAAAATTCGTGGACGACCCTATACTACGTAAACAACTCTACTGAGTAGTTCTGAACTCGACCGTTGACTGCCTGTAGCGCCACATCCTGACAACACGCCTGAAGTTAGCGTTAGCAGTCCAGGATTATATAGTCAAAGCAGAAACCTTAGAAATATATGCTCTAAGACAGAAGCCGTCTGCAACACTAGCAGACGCGTAAGGCTACCGTTCTTTATAAAAGATAAGCCAAAGGTTCAAAAAAAAAAACTAGCAGACGCGTGTTGTCATTATTTCATGTTTTTAAATACAAATGAAGGAAATAAGAGAGAGTACGAGCAATGCTTGATACAAAATTTGAACATACATAAACTAGTGAATACCCACCAAAAGCCCCTCAGGTGCGAAAACCTTACGCCAAGTACATTTGAGTGATAGCCACCAACAGAAATGTTTCGATAGGTTAATTATCTTAAATCCTACGATCTTGAGCTTTTGAGGTTATGCGAATCGACTGACGTGTAAGATTCGTGGTGATAAATAGAATAACAATTGTGAACGGATAATTTTACGATTAGGTTTACCTTGTATGACACAAGAATGTTAGATGACTATTAACTGACTATTACCTCTAAATTTTATTCACTTATACATTGTAGACATTGGCGTAACTAGGACTTTTCTCTGAGGGGGGCCTGGCCCCATCCTTCACTTCGCTTCACCCAAATATGTAATATATGTATATCCGAAATTTTCAATTCCTTTTTTTTTTATCTTTCTGGGGTGGGCACTCAACATCCTGGGGTGGGCCGTGCCCCCCGGGGTCCCCCCGTAGTTACGCCAATGATTGTAGATTTGGCTTATCTCCATTCATGAATGCAATTATCGGAGGAAACGGTTTTTTGGGGATTCAATTATCTAGCAAGTCACCGCCTGAGGAAGTCTGACGGTAGAAAATCAAGAAAAAATGTTAAAGTTGAAAAATATCATGATAGCTTGATTTGATATAAGGAAAGGCAAGGAGCCAGACCAACAAAGGCGAGTTGAAACGTTGGATTGCAACGAATTCTACTTCAAGCTCTATGTTAGGCTCGTCTGCTCGGACCCAAATTGTGAGCCAACGTTATGGGTTAGATTTCGACTAGTTCTATATTCTATCCCGGTATCCTCTAGTCCAAATGAGACTGTAAGTCGACGTTGTGTGTTGGACTCCGATAGGCTTTATTCTACACTCGACGTCAACGTCATGCCTTGACCTTCGGTGGAGATAATTTTTTAACCCATGTTTGACAATCAGTTTAGATTCTCCGCTCAGAAGCTCAATCAAATTCAGATTAGTGCTATCACGACAAATGGTGGAAATGAAAATACTCATTCGCTATTAAAGAAATGATCGATCGACCTCTCTTTGTCAGATGATAGAGATTCTCATTCATATTTATTTATTCATTGTAAACTCAGCGTATAATCATTTATGAATGTAATTATTGGAAAAAAAAACCTTTTTTATGGATTGTTTAATTTTGTAGCGGGTCGCCGTATAAGACCAGAGGATGATGAGAGAAGACGCTAGGGTTGCAAAGTATCTGGATGGTGCGATTTGATACGAGAAACGGCAAGAGTCAGACGAAGAGAGCAGAATGCGAGTGTTTGACTTCATAAACTTCCACCTTATGCTCTAAGCTAGTCTTGCATGAATATAGGCTCAATTCTAGATATTTTGATACTATCTGTTTAGACCTGAATTTGAAGTTGACGTTATGAGTATGGGACGCGTACGTATTTTTTTCAAAGAGGACTAGCTACATTTAAAAAAAAAAACTACCTACGAATTGCAATACATATATCTCATATTTATATATATTTAATCATGAGCAGCAACTATAACCCTGTGTGCAAGTAACTCCGCCATTGCCGGTCCCAGGTCCAGATGAGACAGGAGGAGGGGTGCGCGCAGGGCTACACGTTTCAGGCATATAGAATTATACCAGATTCTAACGAAACAATTCGTAGAACTTAATGAAAGAACATATGTTACGTCTGTCCACAGAAATTCAAGGCTCACAGAAAAGTATGAGCATACGTGTATATTATCACATTATTTTCATTCATTTGATTTGAAATTATACTACCACATTTAACATAGCTGCTTTTTGAGGGATTCGGATGATACGAAATGCATCACCGTACATGCATTGCGATGTTCATAGAAACAATTGGCAGAATGCTGCCAACTGAGCAAGCCTCACGAGCGAGAATATAGGAAAACCCAATCGAGCGAGCGTAGCGAGCGAGCACAATTATTAGGTCGTCAAGCAAAATTGTACAAAAAGTGCTGATATCAACCCCAAAAAGTCCCCCCTGGTGCAAAAAACCTTTCGCCAAGTACATTAATGTGGTCACTACCCCCAAAAAAATCCACCTACAAAAATTCCTCCTTAACAAAATTGGTACTATAAAAATGTCTACTTACAAAAGGATTGAAATCAGATACAATTGCCAAGTACATGTCTTCTGTATAACAAATGTTTACAACAGAAGAAGAGAAAACTGAATAGTCTTGTATCGTTCACTCGCTACGCTCGCTCACTCGATCAGCTCTTGATAATTACAGGGGAAAAAATCAGAAAAAAAAAATTTAGGAAGTGGTACTTGGCGGGCCATTATAGCAATATGTATCAAACAAATGATACATAGAATTAAGGTGGTTCTTCCACGAACCGAAATATTGCAGAAGATCCTAACTTTTCACTATGTGATAGTTAAAGTACCTATTAATACTCATACAAAGTTTGACAGGGGGTCATCGAGCAAATAATAGAAAGAACTGACCTTAGATTTCCAATATTTATCACATAACTTTATGGCAGAATCTCATTACGAACGATTGAATGAGATATTTGTTATACGTAAATATTAGAGATCTTTTCCAAAAACGAGTTGAATATAGTATGCATCGCGAGGATTTCATAAATGGCAAGAAAATAGTATGTCATCGGAGTCTGCGACAAAATATTCAGAGTTGAAGTGATAGAATTTCAATTTTACGTGAAGATTTGACGGAATTGAGACGTTTGGCGACACCGCGATACGTCAGTTCATAGCGTACATCAGAGAGCTCCGTCCGAATAAAACATCATCATGTCATCGGGGCATTATGGCTTTGTTTAAAATTAAAAATATGTAAATTTATTAATTTTCAACGGAGCCCAACTGAAGCACCTATGAAATTCGGCCCTCTGTGAAAGAACCACCTTAAATGAATACTCTTTTACTTAATCATAAATGGCCCGCAAGTACTACGTACTAAATTTTTTTTTCTGATTTTTTTTCCTGTAATTATCAAGAGCTGATCGAGTGAGCGAGCGTAGCGAGTGAACGACACAAGACTATTCAGTTTTCTGTTCTTCTGTTGTAAACTTTTGTTATACAGAAGACATGTACTTGGCAATTGTATCTGATTTCAATCCTTTTGTAAGTAGACATTTTTATAGTACCAATTTTGTTAAGGAGGAATTTTTGTTGGTGGATTTTTTTGGGGGTAGTCACCACATTAATGTACTTGGCGAAAGGTTTTTGCACCAGGGGTGCTTTTTGGGGTTATAATGGACTGTAGAGGTCAAGCATATGATAATGCTGCTGTCATGGCTGGAAAGCATACAGGAGTGCAGCAAAGGCTCAACCGTATAAATCCCGATGCCGAATTTGTACCTTGCTCGAACCATTCGTTGAACCTGGTTTGTTTACATGCTGCTGCAGTTAAGACGAATTCCGTAACTTTCTTCGGTACATTAGAACGTTGTTATGCATTCTTTTCCATGTCCACACACCGTTGAGAGGTACTAATTGCTGCTACAGGCAAGGCGTTAAAAAGGATTCAGGATACACGATGGAGCGCAAGAGGTGATGCAGTAAATATGACATGGAACCATTATGAGGTTATTTTGACAACTCTGGAAAAACTGACAGAAGTAGACGAAAGCTTAAACACACGGACAGACGCAGGAACTTTGCTAGTCGCCATGCAATCATTTTCTTTTCTATGTTTTTGGGGCCTCTGGAACCCTGTGCTGCATGAAGTTAATGATGCCAAACATTATTTGTAAACGAAGGGACTTAACGTGCATCAGTGTGCTCAAAAAATAAGTTCTGTGCAGATGCTCCTCACAGAGAAACGAGAGGAATTGGTAGACGGTGCTTTGAGTTATGCTAAAAATTTGTGTGAAAACCTTGGCATTTTAATAGAACCTCCTAGACGAAGAACAAGGAAGCAACTTGTTGGTGACGGAAGTAGAGATGCAGCCTTGTCCCACGTCAATGAGTTGAGAAGAAAGTTGTTTTCTTCGTTAGATAGGGTGACTGTAGAAATTCATCAGAGGTTTCAGCAACTGCGGGATTTGGCGAACAAATTTGCCTTTCTTACGCCAGCCAAACTTCTGGACGTTGACGACCACGAATGTAATTTAGAGCACGGATTTCATGACATTGACAAAGAAGAGTTCAAGCTCGAACGCGTGCGATTAAGGACTTTCGTAGCTGCTACAGGCAATGAGAATGAATTAAATAATTCAAGCCCACTTGAATTATTAAAGTTGATTATGCAATTTAAGCTAGAAGTTACCCTGCCTAATATGATGATATTGCTCCGAATATTCCTCACGATTGCTATCAGCAATGCTAGCTGTGAGAGAAGCTTTTCTAAACTGAAGTCGATTAAAAATTATTTACGATCGACGATGAGTACGCTAAGATTGACTAATCTGGGTATCTTGGCTATTGAGCAAGAAATGACTGATGCAATCGATATAGATAGTGCGATTGAAGATCTGCTATGAGGAAAACTAGGAGAGTAACATTTTAGTTTGAGAAAGAAGTTTTGTTTTTATTTCTGATATGAGATTTCTTCCGCTTGCACTTAATAGACAATTTAAAGCATTGTAATTATCATACTACTCATTATTTCTTCTCAATAAAGTAATAAATAAATTATTACCTATCATCATTTATATAGAAATATCTTTTTTTTTTCTAATTCTGAAAGTTATATTTCCCCTTAAGGGGACCAGTTCAGCTTGAATTTTCGAAAAAATTGGTTTTTCGTTTTTTGCAGTTTATGTTACCTAAAGATCTTCTACGTCTGTGAAAAAATCGAGTTTGACGAAATCGTCACGGTTTAGAAGTTACGGTCAAAAGTTCGTTATTTGGCTATCGCGATTTGGCGCAAGTGGCGCTGGCGCTTGATTTCGATATTGATCACATGGTGTATGATCGCCATTACTTGTGCAATACTTTTCGAGGTTGCGTGAGCGTCTGCTCGATTTCCAGTGTTTCAGAATTGAAATAAATAAATGAAAACAGTACTTTTCAGTACTAAATAATTATAAATTTACCTAATATCTATAGCGCGTAATCGTTGTACGGGTGTTGTGACTTGGTGCTTCGAAAACTATAACCTAAAAGTAAGTATTCAATCAAAATAGTAATATCTACACTAAGCTTCTGCCGAACTGTGTGTGCGGTCGAAGTTTTTTTGCTTTTTGTTCACAGATTTTTTGATAAAACAGAAAGGAAATATATAAAATATATCCAATATATTCAATATGAAAAGAAGAGAGAGGAGTTCTGGTGTTGGCACAAAAGGATGCATTGGCCGGTCAAAGAAGGGGGCGAAAACATTTCCGCAGAAGCAAACAGCGGCTGATGGACAGAGCACTCATGTTTCAACAGCTTCGGATAGAAAAATCAGTGGCGACTACGAGGCTAGCGATTCTGCTGGCTATAGGCTGTTTCACGTGAAACACTATTCCGTGCTCTGCGGGAGCATTTATCTTGCAAGACATGTGGTGGGTCGATAGTTATGACTGAAGTTAGCTTGAGAGGACTGGGTGGAACATACGGTATCTCTTGTGAAAATTGTGTCCAGCTAAAAATCTTCAAAAGTAGCCCTATGATTGATGATACACGAAGCGCGTATGAAATCAATAGGCGATCCATACTAGCGATGCGTTGTATTGGGCAAGGCAATGAGTCTGCGGAGGATGCAGCAGGGCCCTCATATGCTGCTGGAGCTTTTTAAAGAAGTGAGTAAGAGAAAGAAGCATGTATGGAACAAAAAAATACATGGGAAAAAAAAGTTCTGAGAAAATAGTTTGCAGAAAAGAAAAAGGAAAAATTAAATTAACAATAAAAAAAAAAATTCTTTTTGAAAATTGAAAATCAAAAAAAAAAAAATTTCATTCAACTTTGGTACAACAAACTTTTTAATGTATGAGCCTCCGGAGGAGTATATACCAATTTTTCTGCAAAAACTTCAAACTCGTTTATCTCAGAACTATGTTTTTGGAGCTGTGTCGTAAAGTTTTAGGAGCACCGTTGCTCCGATTGGGGTCTTTGACGGCTCATTTTGTTCGGGCGACAAATCCTCATGATATGAACGAGGGAATTTTTGAATGTGTCTATTTTGGCCAAGTTATTTGCAAATTAGTGGCTCAAATTTTGGAAATTTTAGATAAATGACTGTAAGTTTTCACATGTGTTTTTCTTTTCAGATCCCCGCGTTCATAAGATGTGGAACTCCTGTCTGAAGAAGTTGAGACGTCGAAACACTGGATTGGATCAACGGTGTGCCTGAAACCTTACGACACAGTTTTTTGCAGAAATATTCTTTTTGATGTAAAATAAACTTTGGTTGACAAATAAAGTGATTCTGGAGTACTTGAAATATCTTAAACCAAGCTGTACTGGTCCCCTTAATGTAGGGGAAATGGGCGGCAAATTTGACATCTGCCCCGGGTGGCAGGAGCCCACGCTACGCCGCTGGTGACGCGGATAGAATACCTTGCCATCCGTGCATTCAAGACTATTTTAGAATATATATCGATGAACATTTCTATTTCTACCCTCAATGTGGTAAGTTTAAAACGATGACCAGCCAAATAATGAATGTCCCGACGCAACTGTAATCGGCACTTTATTAACCTGAAAATGAAAGCCAGAAGGTCGTATCCACCTGGTTTACTGCCTGAGCGTAGCACTAATATTAATAATAATTTTTTCATAACACGGGCACGAAATGGGCCTCCTTTCATGCTCGTCGAGAGGGAGGGAAATCACGTGTTTCTAACGTGAGCACGAAATATCCGGCTCAGCGGGAGGGAATGATTCCCTCCCGCTTGAGCCGGGAGGGAATCATTCCCTCTCGCTCCAACGGCAAATCTTGGATCTTTCGTTTTTTATATAATAAATTATTATTAATTAATAACAATTTTTTTTTCAATTTTTTTTTTTCAATTTTTTTTTTAATTTTTTTTTTTCAATTTTTATTTTTTTTTATTTTTTTTTTTCAATTTTTGTTTTTTTCAATTTTTTTTTAATTTCAATTTTTTTTGCAATTTCAACTTTTTTCTGTTCAATTAAAAATTATCAAATTATTAAAATATCTATAAGTGTGTCGTTTTTATATATTAAATTATTATTAGTTATTAACAATTTTTGTTTTTAATTTTTTTTTCATTTTCTTGTTAATTTTATTTTTAAGTTGAAAAATATCTATAAGTGTGTGGTGCACGACTCAACACGCGCTATCCCCGATCCGATCGACGCGCATCAAAGTCGGCCCATTCCGTGCCCTTATTATAAAAAGTACAGTGTGCATCTAGGGAGGGATGGCCATTTTACCTCGGGTGGGACGTTTTTAGCACTCGTCTTTGTCTCGGGCGCCTTCGGCGCCCTCGACTACGACTCGCGCTAAAAACGTCTCACCCTCGCTGGAAATGGCCATTTTCCCTCCCTAGATACACAATATACTATTTACTTCGGTCCCTTGTAGCATAATGTACTATTATGTACATAAATATCGTAACTATGGTTTATTTCCAGAGGACGGTAGCATAATTCGCCGTAGTGATGTTAATGGCCGAGAGTTGCTTGCTGAGGATACAAGACTCGGTCAAGACGCAAGTGAAGATGACCTGACGGAGAAAAGTGTCGTAGAGCAGTTACATAATTATCGTGACCATGGTTTATTTGCAAAGGATGGTAGCAGAATTCGCCGAGGAAATTTGAACGGCAGAGAGTCACTTGTTGAGGACACAACACCTGATAAAGAAGCAAATGAAGATAACCCGAAAGAGAAAAGTGTAGAAGAGCAATTAATAGACGAGGTTCGCGAACGTGAACCACTTTGGAAGTTTACAATTCCTATTGCGCAACGTGGAAAACGTGTGAAGGATAAATTGTGGCAAGAAATTTCTGACGCCCTTGGTGGTTAAGTGTTTCAATTGAATTATCACATAAACTATAACATGTCCAGCTCATCAACTGTAATTATGAGTGAGCAGCGATCGCCTGAATATAATCTGTGCCCGGTGAAGAGTCAAACAAAAAACCAAGAACAAAAGAATAACTCAACTCATCTCTTGTCAATCCTAATGTTTTTTAAAAAATCGTATTTCACGTTTTTAACTTTTTTTTAACAAAATTTCGTCATACCGGGAAGAAATCTTGATAGTATACAGTCGACTGCCGTCGATTGCGCATGCGCCAAATAATTCATTTTCATTGGTCGGTAAGATCGTTCCGCGGCAGTATTATGACGTAGTAGGCCGCGGGACGATCTTACCGACCAATAAAAATAAATTATTTGCGCATGCGCAATCGACTGTATACTATGAATACTATGAATCGGCAGTCGACTGTATACTATGAAGATTTCTTCCCGGTATAGGCAAACTGTGTGCTGCAGAAGCAAAAAAAAAGAAGTGGAAATCACTATCTGACTCTTTCTTGAAAATTCTCAGCGGAAAACGTAGTCAGCCTAGCGGATCTGCGGCGAAAAAGAAGATAAAATGGTAATACTATGACAATATGCAGTTTTTACGAGATGTGAATTCTAGAAGAAAGTATGTACGCTACACTGAGAGAAAAAATTCGTTGAATCAAACATACTGATTCTGTTGGTTGAGAAATAGTTGCTTCAACCATCATTTTGTATGAATGAATAAGCCGTAATTACCATAACGAGTCTTGGCCATTTGAATCAAACAAATGAGTTATTCGGAACATATAGTTAATTTGACTATGCTTTTAATCCAAACAACTATATATTAGTTGTTTCGATTAAAACCATTCGGTTAAAGTAGAGAGGCAATGTGTTTAGATGCATGTATTCGGATTAACCACATACTTTGTTGTCTTGAATAAATATAGTGATTGGATCAACCGAATTCGGAATGCTTGAGACAATCGATATGCATCGTTCGATAAAACAAGTGGTTTGATAGAATCAAGTCATCCGTGTTTATTCAATTCAAACTTATAACTCTGTCAACTCTGTCAAATGCGCTAGGTTGATTTGACTGAATGTTACTTTAGTTTGAAACTTGTGATGATTGTGTCAAATAAATTGAATCGTTCGGCCAAACCGATTGTGCGTTTGGAACGGATTTTATAGATCGCTTTTTTTATCTCTAATACAAGTGAAATTTATGACACAGAGTTTTATTATTGCATATGTTTCATATAAAGTCACTTAATTAGCAATATCGCATCAATCTATACGCGTTACGCTCATATTCTTAACTTCCCGTTTCTCTGTTTTCAGAGAAAAGAGGAAGTTATTGTAATCACCCCGAAAATGAAAAGTTGGGTTTTTATTAAATCTCCACGTTTTGAGGTCCGGAGAATCCCCTCCGACCATTTTCAGTTGGACGTCTGGGTGTATGTATGTGTGTATGCATGTATGTATGTGTGTGATCAGTTTTTCTCTCCGACGATATCTCAAGAACGAGTCACCCGATTTTGACGAACTTGGTCTCAATCGACGCGTCTCTCCCAACTCTAGAGCTTCTTAGATTTTGGGTTTGATCGGTCTTGTAGTTTTTGAGTTATTGAAATAATAAAATTCCAAAAAATATAATAAAAATGAAGATATCCAGAAAACGGAACAACGGATTTTTTTTTTGGTTTTCAACCTGTTTTTTTTTTACTTCCCGTATTCCTGTTTTCAGAGAATAAAAGAAGTTATTGTTTTCACACCGAAAATGAAAAGTTGAGTTTTTACTAGAACTCCACATTTCGAGGTCTGGAGAATCACCTTTAATCATTTTCAGATGGACGTCTGTGTGCGTATGTACGGATGGGATCAATTTTTTTGTCCGACTATATCTCAAGAACGAGTTACCGGATTTGAATGATTCTGGTCTCAATCGACAGGGCTTTTCCGAACTTAGAACTGATTAGATTCTGGCTTTGATCAGTTCAGTATACTTTCGGAATTATTTGAATAACAGAATTCTAGAAAATAAAATAAAAATGATCATATCTTCGGAATACATCGAACGGATTCGACAACAAATTCGTATCATTAGGGTTTTTGGGTCGCAGATCACGTATTTGGCATTGTGCTTCCAAAGTTCGAATAAAATAATTACATCACCATTATTATTTCAGCTCGAAACGAGTTTGAAAACGGGAAGTTCAAAGGCTGGCCCATGGTCAGCCCAAAACCGCTTGTTTACAACATTTTCCAGGCGTGATCTCGCCTTGACACTGATCAATCATGATGCTAATCGTTGAGATTGAAATGTCTCTTAGCTCTCGATTCAACACCTTGACCATAAGTTTCAATAAATATGAAAATATGAGACCAGTTACCATAGGGTAGTTTGGCGTAGTAGGTAGAGCGTGCGGTTAGTAATATAGCGAATGCGAGCGGACGTGAGTTCAAATCCCGGTTAGGGCGAAAAATTAAGGTGTCGTTTTTCTTATCGAACCGGAGATGTCTGTCGATCTACATGTCAATAGTTATGAAATGTGACAACAAATATTCACATTTATGTCAAATTCCTTTTTTTCTCACTATTTATATGTAATGCTTATGAAGTTTACTGGACTGATCAGTGGCGGTTCCAAGAAAAATATTTAGTTACATTGAAAGATGTTCAGTCAAACAGACAGAACAGCACTTGGCTCTGTTTAAAAGTTTATACAGTTCAAAAAGGCCATATTTTGACTGGAAAGAATTTTTTCACATCAACGAAATGGTACACGTCAGTAGACTAAATCTTATTTTCACACGAATTTATCATTTTTTGAATTAACTATGCATTCGTTCAATTGAACAAGTTTCTATTTAGTTCAAGCAACCAATATTTTGTTACATTTACATAATATTTATTTCGCCACCCGTAACCACCGCGTTTTGTTGGGCTAAACAAGGTTTTTTTGTTTCGACGAATTTTTTCTCTCAGTGTACGCATTACTATGAAAAAACATGTATTATATTATAATGAAGATGACTATTTATGTAAAAATATAATAATGAACAGTCAAAGTTATGTAGATATGTGAAGCTCAAAATTTGTTTATTTCATTACAGGACAGCTTCGAACATTGATTAGGATACCGAAATTGAAAACCTCGCGGAGGAAGATCCTGAACAAAATGAAGAAAATAGAATAAGCCATAATAATTTAGGGCGTAAGTACAACAAAATTTTATAATACCACCAATCCATAATAAGCATATTATATTCATAATTTTCGTATAATGACACACGATAATCAATAACAAAATATCACTTCTAATTAGTGTGTACTGGTGCAATATTTTTCAATCATATTTTCATAATTAATTCCCAATTATAAATTCATATTTAATATACATAATACATATGTTTCCAGGAACTACGAATAAGAATTCGAGATCATTGGAATTAGTGGCAATCACAAAAATTGCGGATGCACTTAGCCAACCCAAGCAACCACTGGTATTACCACCTCCTCCAGTCAAGGATGAGGTGGATGGATTTTTGACGATGATCGGATTTCAGCTCCGAAAACTTTCCGCCAGCAAACGAAGAGAAGTCATGCTAGAAATTCATCAGAAACTATATGCTGCCTAAAATTCAGAGTAACGCATTAAATAATTGAAGCATAACTAATGGGGGTCTTTACTAATAAGTATACAGTTTACAGATATGTCCGTGGTTTACAGATATCCCTAATTATTGAAAAAACAGTGCCTCTTCAACGATCAAATTGCCATGATACAGCGCCCTCATTGTTTAAGGGGACCAGTACAGCTTGAATTTTCGAAAAAATTGGTTTTTCGTTTTTTGCAGTTTATGTTACCTAAAGATCTTCTACGTCTGTGAAAAAATCGAGTTTGACGAAATCGTCACGGTTTAGAAGTGACGGTCAAAAGTTCGTTATTTGGCTATCGCGATTTGGCGCAAGTGGCGCTGGCGCTTGATTTCGATATTGATCACATGGTGTATGATCGCCATTACTTGTGCAATACTTTTCGAGGTTGCGTGAGCGTCTGCTCGATTTCCAGTGTTTCAGAATTGAAATAAATAAATGAAAACAGTACTTTTCAGTACTAAATAATTATAAATTTACCTAATATCTATAGCGCGTAATCGTTGTACGGGTGTTGTGACTTGGTGCTTCGAAAACTATAACCTAAAAGTAAGTATTCAATCAAAATAGTAATATCTACACTAAGCTTCTGCCGAACTATGTGTGCGGTCGAAGTTTTTTTGCTTTTTGTTCACAGATTTTTTGATAAAACAGAAAGGAAATATATAAAATATATCCAATATATTCAATATGAAAAGAAGAGAGAGGAGTTCTGGTGTTGGCACAAAAGGATGCATTGGCCGGTCAAAGAAGAGGGCGAAAACATTTCCGCAGAAGCAAACAGCGGCTGATGGACAGAGCACTCATGTTTCAACAGCTTCGGATAGAAAAATCAGTGGCGACTACGAGGCTAGCGATTCTGCTGGCTATAGGCTGTTTCACGTGAAACACTATTCCGTGCTCTGCGGGAGCATTTATCTTGCAAGACATGTGGTGGGTCGATAGTTATGACTGAAGTTAGCTTGAGAGGACTGGGTGGAACATACGGTATCTCTTGTGAAAATTGTGTCCAGCTAAAAATCTTCAAAAGTAGCCCTATGATTGATGATACACGAAGCGCGTATGAAATCAATAGGCGATCCATACTAGCGATGCGTTGTATTGGGCAAGGCAATGAGTCTGCGGAGGATGCAGCAGGGCCCTCATATGCTGCTGGAGCTTTTTAAAGAAGTGAGTAAGAGAAAGAAGCATGTATGGAACAAAAAAATACATGGGAAAAAAAAGTTCTGAGAAAATAGTTTGCAGAAAAGAAAAAGGAAAAATTAAATTTCCAATAAAAAAAAAAATTCTTTTTGAAAATTGAAAATTAAAAAAAAAAAAATTTCATTCAACTTTGATACAACAAACTTTTTAATGTATGAGCCTCCGGAGGAGTATATACCAATTTTTCTGCAAAAACTTCAAACTCGTTTATCTCAGAACCATGTTTTTGGAGCTGTGTCGTAAGGTTTTAGGAGCACCGTTGCTCCGATTGGGGTCTTTGACGGCTCATTTTGTTCGGGCGACAAATCCTCATGATATGAACGAGGGAATTTTTGAATGTGTCTATTTTGGCCAAGTTATTTGCAAATTAGTGGCTCAAATTTTGGAAATTTTAGATAAATGACTGTAAGTTTTCACATGTGTTTTTCTTTTCAGATCCCCGCGTTCATAAGATGTGGAACTCCTGTCTGAAGAAGTTGAGACGTCGAAACACTGGATTGGATCAACGGTGTGCCTGAAACCTTACGACACAGTTTTTTGCAGAAATATTCTTTTTGATGTAAAATAAACTTTGGTTGACAAATAAAGTGATTCTGGAGTACTTGAAATATCTTAAACCAAGCTGTACTGGTCCCCTTAAGGGGGTATCTACACCTTTGAATTTTCAAAAAATCGTTTTTTTTTTTATAATTTATTTGGAATGCTAGTGACCTACTCTACCTGCAAATAAATCGGTGTCAAAATATCTAGAGGATTTGAAAAGTTACAGCCATGACAGTGCCAGATTGCGAAAAAGCGCCGCGGCGCGGCGCGCAAACCCTCAGATTGGTGCCATAAGTATTGTACAGTAATGTTCATCGATGGTGTCCCCGTGGCTCACTATTTTTTCCAGAATCGAGTTTGACTTCTACGAATATTTTATTTGTCCGTGACCAGTGGAACCTTCAGGTCGTTAGGAATATGACAGCTGCGAGGTGGAGCAGTGTCACGAAGTAAGGCACTGGTCATTGGCAAATAAAATATTTGTAGAAGGGAAATTTGATTTGAAAAAAAGCTAGGAAAAATAGTGAGCCACAGGGACACCATCGATGAACATTACTGTACAACACCGCCAACACCACTTACACCACTGCTTAATTTTATGACGTTTTTATATATTTCGATTTCGAATTTGATTCTGTGATCTTTCAATTCTTCGTAATTGTCATTCTTACACATATTTAATTTTCAATATTCTTTCGAATTGTGATCATTGACAGAACACATGGCTGCGATCTACATTTTTTCGAGGTTAGGTGTCCACTTGTTTGCAAATATTATCGTGCCTTCATCACGAATTCAAACCACTAGTAATTTCCATTATCGAATAAACACAGTGTTTATATATCTGAGATGAGACTTCGGTATCGAAAGAAGATGATCCATCAAAAAGTGCGTTTGAAATCGATGCCAGGAAACTACACATTTGGATTTCTAAAAAGATGAGTATTTCTACAATACATATATTGATTGCAAGAGTTTAATAAATATTATAAGAAAAAAGGTATGATTGATGAAAGATGAAAGAATTTTCGTAGTATTGACAAAAATTGTGCGAGCATCTTCTGAATCTCAAAAATATTGAAGATCAAAAATTTTTAGAGAATTTTTATGTTGAAAAATTTTGATCAGATTTTTTCTAAAGCAATTAATTATTTTTCTAACAGCCTCACCGGACACCTAACGGACACTGTTGTTGTGCAGAACAGGTCAAAAATCACCACGAACCTCCCCCTGGCACATGTGTCTAGACTCGACTCGACTCATAACTCATCGATACGAGAGCAGCTGCGGATCCAGCATATTAGTCATAAGCAAAATTTTGAAACTTAATTTCCTGTAACTACATTTTCTTCTCTTGGAAAAGTATGAAATAAAAAAAAAAATTTTGATAAAAAAGTTTAAAAGTTGATTTCTGGAGAATGAATATTTTGAACGGTTGTCGTAAAGAATCAGGAGCATCGCTGGACCGATTCTGGCGTTTGTGGTCTTCAAATTTGTAGAATCGAAACCTCTATCAGATGAACATAGAACTTTTTGATAAACCCATTTTTAGTTGAAATATTAGAAAAATAAGCAAAATTTTTTTTCAAATTCAGAAAAAAAATCGAAAAAATTCAATAACTCAAGTAATTCTTGCAATATCAAAAAGTTCTATGTTCATCTGATAGAGGCATGTCTTATGAACAATTGAGAACCAAAAATTCCAAGATTGGTCGAACGCTGGGTCTGATTCTTTACGGCAACCGAGTGATTTTGTATTTTCCTGTCTTCAGCGCAGCCACTATTAGACTGGAAGAAATACATGATGTAAGATATGGATAATGAAGGTCAAACCCTCCCCAAACATGATGATTTTTTTCAATTTTATCAGAGTCTTCAAGTTGAAAAAAAAAGAAAAATTGTTTTTCAGAAATTCAACCCATTTAAAGGTGTATATACCCCCTTAAATAGTCGCAGATTTCGTCTCTTATTTTCATAGCATTGCGAGTACTCGAGTTACTGCCGAAATGAGTAGTGTCTCGAAGCGAACTTTGATTTTCACTACCTGATCTCCAAGATCCTGATGCCGTACCAAGTAAATCATCTGTATCCATCATAATTTGCGGTACAGATGTTTCATGGTGTTTTATGCGAAGCCAGTTATGCAGGCAAATAGTAGCTTTAACAATTTCCATTGCTGTTTCAACACTTCAGATAATTGGTTTTCTACAAATTCGCCACTGGCTGGAGAGTGTACCGAATGAATTCTCAATCATCCTTCGTGCCCGGCTTAAACGATAATGAAAAATATGCTGCTCTTGCGTCAGTCCATTTCTGCCTGGGTATGGGCGCAGTAAGTATGGCTTTAGAGGGAATGCTTCATCACCTACAAGAAAATATGGCAAAATTCGATCGCTGTTCTGAAGAGCTTCGCGTTTTGGCAAATGCATTTGATTTGCTTCAAATTTTTTTCCAAATCCACATTCTTTCCACATACCGCCGTCATTTCGTCGACCATGTGCTCCGATATCAACAAAACGAAAAATATATCTTGCGTCACAAATTGCTAAGGGCACTATACTGTGACTGTTTTTATAATTATATTACATCGATCCAGCATTATCGGGGCACTGTAATAATTTCAAAGTTTTTATATTTCATAAGCGTCACGTGTATATTTGTTCAATAAAATACAATTAATGACACACTTGAATGATGATATGCTTCCCGTCAATAGCTCCGATGCAGTGTGGCAAGTTCCACAAGTCTTTGAAATCTTGCGCAATATCTTTCCACTCTTGTTCATGCATCTCACTACTAAGAACCAACCAATGAAGATTGTCCCAAATTACTTTGCATGTTTCTGAGATTATCTTAGTCACTGTTATAAGACCAATCAGATATTGGTAAGCCATAGAAGTCATGGAGTCACCAGATGCAAGATATCTAAAGTTGAATGAGGATGTTTCAAGAAAGAAATAAAACATATGGGCAGTCCACCAATATAAATATCAGACTTCTAAGCTTCACTGTTCAGGAGAAACGCGTTGATTAGCCTTCCAACTTTGAGCACATTGACTTTTACATTTTTTTCTTCAACAGCCCAGATAACAAAATGCGTGCACCGTGATGGCGTATACGCACGCACGTGTGCGGACCAACCCGCACAGCGTGCACTCACCTCACCAGACATATGTGTCATGAATTGAGACGCATATCGCCCTCACATTGTGAGGACGCACGCACGCAACGTATATCGCTCGCACGTCGTGAATGTGCTTTGAAGCTTATAAATTATCTTCATATAGACTGCCGGAATTCCCGAAAGCCTATTATAACGACGGCGCGTTAAAAATGAAAAAAAATGACAGTCCACACATCTACATAGGTATATACAGATGTGAACCGAAGGAACCAAATCATTTTCAACGAGTCGTTATTATAACGGTCTTATATGAATTTCAGCATGAATCCTTTCTGATATTCACTGGGAAAAGTCAAGGTAACTATGAGTCCAGCTTGGCCACCTCAACGCTACTTTGAGTTTATATCCAGATATAGATTCACTTTGTATAATTATACGGAAGTGTTATGAAATAAATGAGAAAAATGTATATTGATCAAATTTTTATCAAAACAACGAGTATAAATACTATCTATAATTACAGTTGTACGTGGTCATATAAGTCTCCTGAAAGTTCTGAAGTGCTAGTCAACAGGCTCTATCACCTCGAAAACGCGATAAGCTCTGGGGATTAAGGCATTAATTCAGCAAAGTGTGCCCATTTTAGATTTTTGAATAGTTACATATTCAACCACTTTCTGATGAAATAATGCATGAATACCGGGTATTTATGCATTGTTTTAGCTGGGTTTCGTTTTAATCTGTTCTAATGCAGACATACCGGGTATCTTTCCAATCGGTTGTGTGGTTTAAAAAGAACGAAGAACCACGTTTTCAAAGTGATGGGGCATATTTAATAATCCCTCAAGTACTGGACTAGACTTTTTTTTAAATCTTCAAAATACTATCCCAAATCTCAAAAATTACTATTAAACATTCCGCAAGTAAAATAATTCCTATTCGAAATCAATAGTAGGACTTTCTTAGGCGACGAGTCTTCAAAAATCTAGAAAGACTATCTTTTATCGAAATAAACACCTATTACTTATTACTAATTACATATACCTATGTTTGTATCTGAGTATACTTTCATGCCTGTTACATAGCGCAGAATCAAGAAAGGGACCGTCCGTCCGAACACAAGTTTTCAAGATAACGCATGTTGAAGCGTGTACAGTCATGTTCATTAATGGGTTCGCGGTGTCTAACTGTTTTTTTCTGACTTTTTCGGATACAATCAAATAAAATAATGTTAAATTATTTTTAGAAGGGGTCATAATTATAATTATTATAATTTCGGCCATCGGCACATGAAATACGACTAGAATGGAGTCTCGTTTCCGAAAGAGTCCGAAAAAAAACAGTTAGCCACCGCGAAACCATTAATGAACATTACTGTACGTTGGCAATTATTTAAAAATTAAAAAACAAGCAACCTTACAAATTAATACTATTTCTTCTAATCTAGCTAGTCATCTCCGAAGTCACTTTCATCGTTTACTAAATCATACTCGTTTTCTTCTGCTTCAGAGTGTTCCAAATCCTCCAATCGTTTTAATCTCTCTTCCACTTCTTCAACAGTAAAATTGTTATTTTCTTCAATATCATCACCTTCTGCCTGGCAATGATCATTTTTCTTTGTGTTGTTACGAAACCTTTGTTCCGTTGCTCGTAAAACCTCCTCCATTTCGGTTTTGAATTCATTTTTATCTCGCGGACCTGGGAAGTACGGACAGTTTTTTGCAGCCACTGAAAGAGAGCAGAAAGAGAAGGTCATTGGATGTTTTGAGTATCCGATGTGATATTCAAACTATAAAAGACAAATATACCATACAAGACGTTGGAAACTCTGGTGTTCCCAATTTTTTCATGTTTTTTATCACCCAGCCATGTGAATTGGGTCACCAAGTTGTCGGTCATAGTAATTTTCAAACCGAGGCTGCGAAATTCCCTGAGTTTTGTTCCGCCTCGAATTTTTAAATAGTTATACTACGGATAAAAATTTGCAACTTTAGACGAAAGCTCATATTTCCCAATACTGACAACGCCTACACATCCAACGTGTTAGCTTAATTCGATGTGCAGAATGTACAGTAATGTTCATTAATGGCTTTGCGGTGGCTAACTGTTTTTTTCGGACTTTTTCAAAAACATTCAAATAAAATAATATTATATTATTTTTATGAGGGGTCATAAATATAATTATTATAATTTCGGCCATCGGCACATGAAATACTAGAATGGAGTCTCGTTCCCGAAAAAGTCCGAAAAACACAGATAGCCACCGCGAAGCCCTTAATGAATATTACTGTACATAATCCTAACCAGATTCTTGCGCAGCCTCTGATTCGTTTCGGAGTTGGCTGTGTTAAACTGTTCGATAGTCTTGAAAGGAAATCCTTCAAGTATTTCAAATAATTCATCAGACAAGTCGGCCTCGCCTACATTTCTATGTGACTGTTCTTCCGATATCAGTTGCTTTATTTCATTATTCTGCTGCTTTATATCCTCATTTTGCTGCTTTATATTCTCATTTTGCTGCTTAATTTCTTCATATTGTTTTATCATATCTCCTCTTTGGGTACTCAGTTCACTGGACATATAAACAAAAATTCAATCCATTAGATAGAAAAAAAAAAAGATAAATGTGAGTGGAAATTTTTCAAGAATGAAATTGTTTGAAAATACTGTACTAATTACTTCAATATTCCCTGTATTTTTCCAAATTCGTGTCTTAGCATGCTGTCATCTAGTTCGACAATAACTGGTTCTCCGCATTCCATGAAATTAGAGCTGGCGGCTCATGTGTTGTGACGGAGAAACAGTTCTGCACTTGGATCTGTAGTATCAATTCTCTCCACCAAAGAATTGTTCACATTCACATCATTTTGACCTGAAAACTTGATTACTTTTTTGTCAGTTTGTTTTTCACATAAGACTGAAGATTGATCAATTTCTTTCGTACGGTCGAGTAAGCACGAATTGGATGATGACTGCTGTCTGAAATAAAACAACTGAATATTATCGCACTTCACATGAGTCGGTTTCATTATGATAAAAACTTATTTTCCGAAAATAAAAAGCAGAAATCGCATAAATAGCATAAAAAGCAGTATCATAATTGCGTTAACCCCTTGACTGGTGAGCCCGCCATATGGCCATATGCTTTATATGGCCAGTTGATTATTATTTATTACGTTCATAAATATTTACCGTCGTATCGGTATCGTATCGGTTTAGAAATAATTACTCACATATGGTTTTGAGTGATTTCGGTTGAGGTAGACTCAGTCATTCTCTTAGAACAGATGTTTTTTGATGCGGATGTATTATGGTTGATCCTAGTTTCAATTATCGAAGAAGGCTCAGTATTCTCGAGTGGGATGCGACTCGATTTTGATTTCGATGAGATTATTTTTGCACTTGCATTATCATTGATGTTCGTGTTGTGGATAACATCTTGCTTATTTAGGTTCATTATGTTCAAAATGTTACGCAATCTCTGTTTTTCTTTTTCGATGGCTGTCAAGGTTTTAGTCTTTTTCTTTGGAACCTCGTCTTCGGGTGTCGTTAACAAGCGTTTGGCTGTTTTACTGGTTCTGCCACTACTGGTAATTTTTGTCCTGGATTTTTTTTGCCTTTGGTTCGTGCGATTTGTTTTCAGGTTTGTTGTCCATGGTGCTACAATTAAATGACAAAATGAAAATAAAAATCCGGTTCACCTTGCACGTAGTTGAATAAATCACAACTCTGAACTTTATAGACAGTAAATGTATGGTGAAATAAATTCATGTCAATTTGATCAATGATCAATACAGAATTGAATTATTCCGAAATTAGAACTTAGCTACACCATACAGTTCTGAAATTGAAGTCATATTGAACTGGAGGGAAGAAATTTTTTAACATTTTTTCTCCCAATTATTCACTAAAAATTTTCAGCTAAACTCGACATCACAGTAATCTAGTTCAAAATCATACAATAGGGTAAAAAAAAAAATTATTCACTCACACTTATAATATATCATGTGACTCTATCTAGTAATGAAGTCTCATCGAAGTTTACACACGAGGAATTATTAGCGGAGTTAATATGCTACTACAGATCCACTCATTTTCAATTATACGTTCTTCCTCTCTTTCTGTATCACTCCATACGGGCACCCTGTAACTCTTGCATTTTACGTGATCCAAATTAATTACTTGGAGTGCATCTGATAAATCGGAGCAATGATAGACTCCGACAGAATCCGATGTTGATCCGACATCATACACTGCCGTCGCTCTTTGAAATTTTTGAATAATGAAGAAGATGTTTTCTGCAACCTTTGCTATGTTCTTGATCAGGCAGACTTGAGAGTTCTGAAGAATGCAGCAGTTATTACGTAGTCTTGTTGCAGATATGACTTTACCAACTTCCAACTTGTGGAACTGTTGGCAATTTTCTTCGAGGATATCTTCTGAAAGAGGTCACGCAGCATGATTTTGTGACAAACGAATTGGAATATTGCCGAGGATCGGTACTAGAGTTGAATCATTCAGTTCGCAAGTTCTTTTGTAATATTGTTCGAGTTTGAGACCAGGTTTTCGTAGTTTCTTGCGGAATTCTGGCATGTTATTTTCATAACAGAACGCACTAAATGTTTCCAAACCACCTTATTCTTCAACATCAGCTACTATATGCAAAAAAGCATGAACATTATAAGACAGAAACTGCTGCCCATACAGTACTTCGCATGCTCTCACATAACTTTCCAAAGATTCCTGGCAAAATGCATACATTTCCTGCGGTGTGTCTTCAACTATAAGAAGACGCATGACACTGTTCAGTAGCATTAGGTGATCATAATACTCATCCTGGAGAACATTTTTAAAAACAGCTGGACTACTATACAGTAACAATTGTCGGAATTCGGTAGCTTTGTAACTATGAAACATGGTTATTTTTCTTGGTCGGCGATTAAATTCTGAGGGGCAGTATGATGTCAGTAATGTTAATCTTGCATCAAGAATATTCAATTTTCTACCATTTAGTCTTTGATGACCAAACTTTCCGTCCACTTTTGCAGCTATAACTTTCTTGAAGTTTCCTATCGAAACTAAGTGCATAGGTTCGAAAGAAACTCGAGTTACCAAATCCAAAATTTGAGATAGCGGACTTCTGCCTTTGTGACGGTCATCATCGATGACATTTGCGTACTCTTCATCGGTTCTCAGTGTGTGTCTAATCCCTGGAAAAATCATTGTTCCATCAAATTCCGGTACAGTACAACGATGGCCTTCCACCTTACACTTGGAGCACGCGTACGACGATGTGTGGCCATAGTGATTTAAGACGAATGCACGTGCAGGTGCATCTGCAATAAAACATCGTACAGTTAAAGGCAGTCGTTGATTCCTTATCAGTATTCCACCCTGTGCACGTATTTCGACTATCTCTTGAATAAATTGTTCATAGAAGTCGAATGGATTCGATGGTTTATGTTTTCCTTTAAATATTCCTACTATCATGGGTCTTTTATCGATAATATTAAAAATTCTAAATTGATGCGGCTAAAACTGATCTGTGCCTTTATCTGCCGTGCCTCCATCGGTACTGAAGTCAATTTCAACAGTTTCCGGCAACATATTTGCAGGAAGACTTTCTCATTTTTTCACGAGTGCTCGTTTGAATCCGATATGAAGATACCCTCCACCTGCAATTTGCTGTACATGTGTGCTTGCTACAACAGTAGGAGTATTTACTAAAGTTCTCGTTTTCTTCGGTGGAAATGTTAAATTGAAAGAAAACTCGCGTAGTGTCTTTAATAATAAGTTCCCCTGCTTGTGATTCAAATTCGCTGCTAACACTGCATTTTTTAGTGCCCTCTTTTTCAAATCCGCAGGATTTTGAGAATCATTGTCATTTTCAATCTCATCTTTGGAATTCTCATCATTTTCTTCTCCTACATTCACCACAATAATATTATCGTCTTCCATATCCTCGTCGGTGACTTCTTCGTTGGAACTCTCAGTTTCTCCATCAGTTAAATCTTCTTCCCAATCAGAATTTGTTGAATTATCTTCAGATTCAGGTGGTGAGCAAATTTCAACTTCATCGTTGTTACTGATCGACTCATTCGGACTATGGTTAGAACTTGCTCGGTTCTCTGGCATTTCATCAAAGCTTGAGTGAGAATTTTCAGGATCATCTGAGCTACTTTCAATATTATGCACTAACGACAGGCGTCTTCTCTTTTGTCTCAAGTCAAGACTCTTGGACTCTTGATACTTTTTAGACATCCTCTAATGGGTAATTCTGTCAGTAATTTACAATTATGATTTTAGTTTAGAATCCCTCTGTGTAGTGCGACATCGCAATTTTTGAATGTGATAAATAATACTGTCACAATTGGGCCTTTGGTTTTGAGTTTCAATTTATGAATAATTAAATTCAAGAAAGATATCTTTATATATTAATTATCGTAGGTAAGGTTACGTTTCGAGAATATTTGGTAATAAAAAGAAAATCAGAAAAACTCACTTGTGAATCAGTGTGACTATATAACTCGAGTGTTTATCAAGTTTCTTGGCTTTTAATTGACAAAAACGATTTAAAATGATCATTCTAAACGTGCGAAAGTTAGGTTAGATTTGTTCCAGAGAATTTTTTGGTGTACTCACCTAAAGTCGAACTTCTGAGAAGAATTGACAAAATTCTATACAATGTGAGTGAATATTTAATCCACTTATAATTCACTCAAACACGTGCCTATTACATATATAAATTAATATGAAAAACCGCGAAGACCGGGAGCATGCCAGAATCCAACGTGGCGAAAAAGGCGCGTCACTGGTTTGAGGCGGAAGTGTCGGCCATGGCAACAACACCCGGCATCCTATCGTTCAAATGACAGTTATAATCGTAAGTCAGGCTCCCGATTAACTTTATATAGTATATGGGTATACTATATCGTTCGAATTTTTTTTTAAATTAATTTTATGATGTTTATTCGGAATTTTTATGAATGAATATTATTTCTGCAAAATGCTTGAAAATCGCATCTCCGCATGACATGCCTGCACAACGTGCGTCGCATTACTTTGACATCGTGTGATAGCACGTGTAATGGCGAAATGCTACTCATAATGCACGCTGATGTGTGCTGATCACTTTGTGCTAACGAGAGCGCTGTGTTCTGGCACGCATGGAATGAAAATCACGCAATGCGGCAGACGTGCGTCGCACGATTGTTATCTGGGAAGCTACAGGAAATGACAGCGATTCGAAGTCTGTAGTCGAGGACAACGAAATGAAAGATGGTGATGAAGACGATCTAACCGAGGAAACTTTTGACAATGCTCCTTCAACTGATTTCGGACGATTTATTGAATTACTTGAGTGAGTGGCACATTCTCAACTTTGTTGCAAACTTTAAAACTATTTTTCAGGCAAATTTAAGCACACTGCAATCGCGAGATTCGATTCATCTTATTCTCAACTGATTATTTGGAAAATGTTATACGCAGGATGATATGGAAACAGAACAAGGACATTATGAAACAAAACAAGCAGATAATATCACGATTGCCTGATATTAATGTTAAAGACACTCTTGAAACAAGTTTGGACGAACCATTAAATGGATTCCCGATTAGTACAATGGAAGAATTCGACAACCTGGATGATAGACAAGAAACGGACCTACGTAAGCGACTGGTGAGAGGTTTTCCTCTTTCAGTGCATACTTGCGGATGTTATTATTTAAATACGTTGGTAAGTGAGGGGTTAATCACTCTTGAAGTCCAACGAAGTTCCGCAAATTTCCATGAAGTCGCATAAAGTCTTCAGGTCCGATGTACGCCATTTTGCTGAGTGATTTTGATATCCCCTTGGTGGAGTATAGAAAGTCATTGCGTGTTTCAATGTTCTAGTACAAGCACTTACTCCGTCTTGGTGGCGCCAAGGTCCGAGACTTCCTATATGTTGGATTGCAGACGATTATGACCGATGAATTGGTCGATAAATTTAATTGGCAGAAGAGCGAGAAAAAACGAGAATTCGGTAATACACGAGTTTCCAACGTATTATTCCGTGAGTATCTGATTACGATAATTTACAAGATTTTTACTACTCCATACTACCGTTTGTGTTTTGAGCTGTGTATTACGAATGCATGTGAAGAATGATTGGGGTTTTCAGAGGCTGCGAAGGATTGTCCTCTATTCATGGGGCCAAATACAAAGGCTGCGTATAAGGCGGAAATGGTTGACGTTGACTGGAAGCAGAGATATAGAAAATCGTTGAAGAAACCCCGTGATGCTGAAAGCGTGCGCGAGGAAATCCGTCGATTAAAGCGAACGCTCGTTGATACCGATGAAGATTCGGCAGATGATATCGATTCAGCTGAAAAGGAGGAAGAAGACGAAGAATTTGCGGATGACGAGTTAGATTAGCTGGCCTTAGCGAATTTTCTTGATCGCCAAGGTTTCGTAGATACTTATTATTAAGGGGTTATATGGGTTTGGAAAATTTATTATTTTTTAATTTTATTTTTTTTGAATGCAAAAAATCATTTCATTGAAACTCTTGAGTGTTACGTCGCAACTCCGTTTCCCCAACATCCACCCGATCCGTCACTTCCTTTCGCCTGATCATCAAATTACCTGATCCTCGCTTTCCGCCAGAATCACGCGAGTTGCACACGGACACCGGATGTGCAACTCGCCCAAAAACCCCTCTCAAAACCGAGTCTACCTTTTCCACGCCTCATCTCCACTACTCACTACCAATTCCAATCTAAAACCACTCACTTCGTAACTACTTATTCCCATTTCACACTACCTATCTCGTAACCTAATAAGCGACCAACCAACTCCAAGTACCAACTATTAGAACCACCGACTATACGGATTATCTAAATAAAACTATTTCACTTGAATAAACATCAGTCTACGTCAATCTACACCAACTTCCACCAACTTCCACCACCGATCTCCACTGTGACATAACAAATTGGTGGCAGCGGAACCCCTCGTTTACCGGTCTATTATAGTGCAAAAATCGTCTACCACTTAAAACCGGTTATCCTTGGATGTAAAAACGAGGTACGAACTCATAGAACTCAACAAAGCTACAATCCTAGCGAAACTCCTGATTTACGTCACAAGTGGTAGAAGCAGAAACCTCTCTTCTTGAAGTGAAAATTACAACTTCTCAAGGACTATGTATCTATCGCCCAAATCAGTGAATCAAACACAAGATGTATAGACGGTTTAAAAAGTGAACAGTTCTATAGTTATCGAGTTACAGTGATATCGTGCACATCTTAAAATTTCCTCTTACCGTTCGTTCTGCACCCTTGTTTCGATAATCTACGAATCTCTACAAAGAAAGTAATCTACGAATCTACTAATCTACGAATCTCTACGAAGAAAATAATCTACGAATCTACGAAGGCTCAGCGAAGTGTCGACTCTGCGACCCCTGGACACGTCTCACCCTGCGCAGACCCATTCCGGATTCATCATATTCCTGAACTGCAACCTGGGGATGCAGCTAAGCAGATCAACGTTTGTAGTGCTCACCATTCTGTAAGACTTAGATAGGTTATTATAAGCGTAGGAATTAAAGTAAAAATGTCTCAAGGTGAAGAGTCTAACGCCGGGAGCACTAACTGCCCGTATCTGTCACTGCAAGCGGTGATAAGTCTAATACCAAATTTCAATGGCACTAACATGCCAGTGAATTCATTTATTCAAAAAGTCGAAAGTATTAAACAATCAATTCAGGCGCGAGATTTGCCACTATTACAAAACTATATTTACTATAACAATATAAATTACTATAACAAATCTCGTATTCCTAAAAATAGAAGGCGCCGCAGAAAAGTATATACAAAAAACGAGTTTAACATCGCTGGATGACCTATTAAAAGACTTAAAGCGGGCATATAAGCCGAAGGAGTTATTACCGGACGTACAGGCGCAAATCACGCGAGCAGTGCAGAACCGGGGCGAGAGTGTATTAGAATACGGCATGCGGATGGAAAGACTCGTCGAGACGGCATTAGAAATCTCCGGAAAATCAGATAATCCAGAGCTCGTCGTTATGACAAATAAATTCATAAAAGATCTAGCTGGTCGATCATTCATGAAAGGTTTGAGAGACGAACTCGAAATAAGAGTAACTTACGAAAAGCCGGGGAAATTACGTGAAGCTATAGATCTAGCAATACGATTTGAAAAGTTCGTATACGAAAGAAAAACCTTAAGACCGTCTCACGAGGTCAACCTGATGCCAGACTATGTAAGCAAACATTATCCAAAACGCAATTCGAGACCAGAGTCTCAAGATAGACCCTACTGTAATTATTGTAAAAGGTCAGGCCATACCATTGACATCTGTGGACCCAGAGAACGTGCCGGCAAGTACTGCACGTTTTGCAAAGTAATTGGTCACACATTTGATGAATGCCGCGTGCGGAAACCACAGAATCAAGGAAATCCCCCATCCAACATTCCCAGTATCAATCCTCAAAATACACAATACAATCAACGCGAACAGAACAACCGCGGACCAGGTAACGCGCAACCATATAACCGACAATGGAATGATAATCCACGCGGACGACCGGACAACCGATTCAATGGCAGCAATCGTAACTATAATAGCCGAAATTATGGACAGCACGTATTCAATCAGCAAAGAAACGCGCAGATGAATGTTGCGGTAGGCGGTAACGCAGTACAAACTAATGACGATTTGAGGGGGTATCTACACCTTTGAATTTTCAAAAAATCGTTTTTTTTTAATAATTTATTTGGAATGCTAGTGACCTACTCTACCTGCAAATAAATCGGTGTCAAGATATCTAGAGGATTTGAGAAGTTACAGCCATGGCAGTGCCAAATTGCGAAAAAGCGCCGCGGCGAGGCGCGCGAACCCTCAGATCGGTGCCATAAGTATTGTACAACACCGCCAACACCACTGCTTACTTTTATGAGGTGTTGATATATTTCGATTTTGAATTTGATTTTGTGATCTTTTAATTGTTTGTACACACATATTGAATTGTATTACACATATTGAATTTTCAATATTCTTTTAAATTGTGATCATTGACAGAACACATGGCTGCGATCTACGTTTTTTCGAGGTTAGGTGTCTACTTGTTTGTAAATATTGTCGTGCTCTCAGTACGAATTCAAACCAATAGTAATTTCCATTATCGGATAAACACAGTGTAGGTATATATATCTGAGATGAGACTTCGGAATCGGAAGAAGATGATCCATCAAAAAGTGCGTTTGAAATCGATGCCAGGAGACTACACATTTGGATTTCCAAAAAGATGAGTATTTCTATAATACATATATTAATTGCAAGAATTAATGAATAATATAAGAAAAAAGGTATGATTGATGAAAGATGAAAGAATTTTCTTAGTATTGACAAAAATTGTGCTAGCATCTTCTGAATCTCAAAAATATTGAAGATAAAAAATTTTACAGAATTTTTATGTTTTGAACAATTTTGATCAGATTTTTTCTAAAGCAATTCATTATTTTTCTAACAGCCTCATCGGACACCTAACCGACACTGTTGTTGTACAGAACGGGTCGAAACTCACTACAAACCTCCGCCTGGTACATGTGTCTAGACTCGACTCGACTCATAACTCATCGATACGAGAGCAGCTGCGGATCCAGCATATTAGTAATAAACAAAATCTTAAAACTTGATTTCCTGTAACTAGATTTTCCTCTCTGGGAAAAATAGGAAATAAAAAAAAAAATTGAAATAAAAAAGTTTGAAAGTTGATTTCTGGAAAATGAATATTTTGACCGGTTGTCGTAAAGAATCAGGAGCATCGTTATACCGATTCTGGAGTTTGTGGTCTTCAAATTTGTAGAATCCAAACCTCTATCAGATGAACTGACAACTTTTTGATATCAATATTTTTGGTTGAGATAATAGAAAAAATATAGAAAAAAAATTGAAGAATCAGAAAAATCTCAGTAAAAACTAAGCGAGTCAGGCAATTTTTGCGATATCAAAAAGTTGTCCGTTCATCTGATAGAGGCACCTCTTCTGAACACTTGAAGACCAAAAACTCCAGAATTGGTCCAACGATACTCCTGATTCTTCACGTCAACCGAGTAATTTGGTATTTTTCTGTATGGAGCGTAACTACTATTGGACTCAAAGTAATATTGAATGTTAGGTATGGATAATGAGGGTCAAACCCTCCCCAAACTTCATGATTTTTTTGGATTTGATCAGACTTTCAAATTCGCTGTAAAACATTAATATCTTTTTCAGAATTTTAACCCATTCAAAGGTGTGGATACCCCCTTAAACGAGCAGCGGGAATTTCGCACGGACGCCGCGACATCCCGAGTCGACGAAGAGCGTCCGGGCATAATGGAAGATCACTTCTCGGTTCACCAGTAATTGTCATTGAATCAAAGCAAATTCGGGGAAAAACTGCCTCACTTTTAGTAGATACGGGTGCGAATATTAACGTAATTAAAGTCGGAGTCATCTCACTAGACACTCGTTTTACACCAACGGACACGCGAAACATTTGGGGAATAGGTGAAGGATTTGTAAAAACTCTAGGAAGTATCGATCTGGAATTTTTCGGAACACGGCATGAGTTCCATGTGGTAGATAATTCATTCCCGATTAAAGAAGACGGAATTTCAAGCGCAGGCTTTTGACGATCTGAAAATATGACTATATGTTTTGAAACCAATCAAATGTTCTCACAAAACACAGGTACAATCGCGTTATCTTATCGAAATCACGGTGCTAATGTCGACACTTGTCGAGTATTAACAACGTTCACTCTGCACACGCCCAAGACTCAGGTATTAACTCTGCAACTCATGAACGAAACCACTACATTCCTTCTTGACACTGGAGCCGATATAAACATAATAAAGCGCGGCGCGGTAAAAGATGATACACGTATGCGACCCGACAAAATCAAAATAATAGGCATTACAGATGACACAACAGAGACTTTGGGAGCAATGGATGTCCAAGTCAGGAACAATACCCACGAGTTCCATATAGTCGATGATTCATTTCCCGTTAAAGAGGCAGGGATATTAAGCATGACATTTTTACGTAACGAAGACGCTACAATTCCTTTTCCAACGAATACGGTGACCTCTCCTAACAACAGAATACTAAGAATTTTTAATGAGGATATCATATCAATTCCTGCCCGAACTGCGGTGGTAATAGCGTTGAAAGTAACAAAATTGTCACCAAAAACAGGAATAATTGACAAATTAGACTTAGGCCCAAATATCCTACTAGGCAATGCTCTCGTGACGAATAGACGAGGTTTGGCATATGCTTATGCCATAAATTGCAGCGAAACAGCTGTAGACATAGGACGACCTGTAGTAACTCTAGAAGAGGTAGACGAACCTGCAGCGAACACAGATTCACACATAGCTTACAGCGAAGCAAATCGGGTTACACGTGACCATCGCGGCACTAACATTAATAAAAACCTACAGACACTTCAAACCTCAACTAATCATGATGCGAAACGCCTGGACACCCTTAGAGAAAACCTAAGACTAGATCACCTAAACGAAGAGGAAAAACAGTCAATAATCGATCTCACAACTGAATATAATCACCTATTTTTCTTACCGGGTGATAAACTAGGGCACACCCAAGTAGTCAGTCACACTATACCAACTACAGATGACATACCAATACACACGAAACAATACCGACACCCACAGGTTCACAAAGACGAAATTAAAAAACAAGTGACTAAACTCCTCGATCAGGGCATTATCCGACATTCCACGTCTCCTTACAATTCACCTGTCTGGGTCGTACCGAAAAAACCAGACGCACAAGGTAATAAAAAATGGCGCATGGTAATTGATTTCCGTAAATTGAATGAAAAAACCATAGGAGATGCATACCCCCTACCGAACATCATAGACATTCTGGACCAACTAGGATCCGCGAAATATTTCACAACACTCGATTTAGCCTCAGGGTTTCACCAAATACCTATGCATCCCGATCACACACTTAAAACAGCCTTTTCAACACCGCATGGACACTTTGAGTACGCCCGAATGCCTTTTGGCCAGAAAAACGCGCCCTCCACTTTTCAACGCCTTATGGACCAGGTGCTCACAGGATTGCAAGGCAACGAGATTTTCGTATATTTAGATGACATAGTTATTTACGCAAGGTCATTGGAAGAACACGCGGTAAGATTCAGAAAGTTAATGGAAAGGCTATCAAACGCAGGACTAACCCTTCAACCAGAAAAATGTGAGTTCCTACGAACGGAGGTAGCATATCTAGGCCATATCATTGCTCAGGATGGAGTGAAACCAAATCCTGATAAAATAGTAGCCATCAAGAATTACCCGATCCCTAGGAATGCTAAACAAATCAAACCATTCCTGGGACTAATCGGATACTATTGTAGGTTGTAACGGGTTGATAGCCCGCTAGAAATAAATGGAGTTTTAGGACGGGGTGTGAGGGAGATTGACTATGGTCGACTCGTATGGAATCCGTTTGACAAATTATAATGACTATTTATTCAAAAGACTACTTAAAACTAATTACAGGTGTGTGTGGAGTGTGTGTGGGTGAGGGTGAGTTTATGCAGGTGCGCGAGATATTAATTAAAGTCGCGGGGGGTTATATAAAGGTACTAACCTTGAATTAAGTTGATTGGAATCACGTTTGAATTTACTTTTGGAATTAACTAAGCACTTGTCGCTAAGACGTTCGTAACTTGAGTGAGTACTGAGGCGATCGGACCTCGTGTCCGATCGTCCTCGGATAGTTTCGTCTATTTTCGTAGATTTTGAATATTCTTTGTTTTCCCCGCGTAGCTTGGGGAGATTTGTGACTTGCTATGTCACAACTCCCCCCTCCCCACGCGGGGTGAAGCCTATAGGGTGAACCGTTTTATCTGTGTAGTTTTATGTGTACGTGTACTTATATTCTATTTTCCATATTATTTTATATTATCTCATACTTCATGTGTTTCTTATTACTAGCTTATTATTACGCTATTACGCTATTACGGTATTATCGCTCAATGTGTAGCATATATCTTTAGTATTTATTTGCTGTGCACTTCTGTCTCAATCTATTTATTTATTTATTCATTTATTTAGTTATTATCTAGTGTCTGCAGGAGCCATCGTTACTCTTACGTGTCTATTGTTAATTCCTGGCGCTTGCATTTGTCATCTTATCTGTGTTAATTTAGTCTTTCTTTCTTGTCTATTGTTTATTATTCTGTTGTTAATTTCAATCTTATGTTAATCTCTCTGATACTCTGTAATTATGCCACTGTTGCCTTCCGACCCGTAGTGGTTAGGGCATAATAAATCCGTTATCTATCTATCTATCTATCTATTATCTATTTGCTAATTTATGTTACTGACTTGTTTCCTATTTTGTACTGTTGTGTATTCCTTATTTACTAATGTGTGTCAATCTCGTTGTCTTTTTCTGGTGTCGTTTCGTTTCCTTGTCGTGTCATTTCGTTGTCGTATCTTTATGGTGTCCTGTTGCGTTTCTATATCTCCCTTTTCCTTGTCTATGTTGTTGTTGTGTCCGTGTCGTCTCTCCCTCTGTTTCGTTCCTCTTCTTCTTTTTATTGTGTGGTGTCAAATGTAGTGTCCGTGTCGTCTATTTCAATTATTAATGTGTCTGTGTCTGTCTCCATCTCGTCGGCTGTTTCGTATATGTCGTTCTCTGTGTCTGAGTCTGTTAAGTCGATCTGTGATATGTATGTGTGTGTGTCGTCTTGTTTTTCCTCGTTATTGGTTTTGTCTTTGTTATTTCTGTTTGTCTGTTTCGTTAATTGAAGTCCTGTTTTTATTTTGTCCATTAATCTTATCAATTTGTCTCGTAAGTTGGTAGCTTGACTTGATGTTCGTGTGTATGGGGTCGTCTGTCGTAGTGTGTTTCGTGTGTTTGTGTACCTGTGTGCGTGTGGTGGTCGTCCTGGTGTTTGTAACAGCGGTATCTTTCGTATCTGTGGTAGTGTGCGTCTTGTATTTACTATATTTGTCTGTGTGGCGTCTGTCCTTGTGTGTCGGCGTGAGTACGTCAGCTGTCCTGGTGTCGGTAGTAGTGGTGTCGTTCGTGTTCTGTCCATTGTCCTTGTTTCTGTAATATATCGAATGTAGAATTAGTTACATGTATTTTTAAATGTATAGTTTCAAATGGTCGATGTGCCATTTTCCTATGTTTTTTTCGCTTTCTGTCGTTAATTCGTATATAGTCGGTGAGATTTTATTTGTTATTATGTATGGTCCAGAATATTTATGTGTTAATTTAGCTGCTATGTGGTCTACCTTTGATGAGAGTATGTGGGTCTTTTTAAGAACCCTATCTCCTACCTTGAACTCGTTGTTTCTATGTCTTAGATTGTAATAGTGTGCCTGTCTTTCATTTGCTTCCGTTAGGTGTCTTTGTACTTCTTCCCTGATGATCTGTAGTCTGCGTAAGTGATCTGTCCATTTGTCTGTGTCCTGCATCTCGATATCTCCCTCGTTCTCTAATTGATCTCGTAGGCATTGTGTCGGCTTTAGTTCTCTTCCCAGGTTCAGGAATGCCGGTGTGTGCTTCGTTGATGTGTGTGTACTTGTGTTTAATGCGAATTGTAAATCTTGTAAGTGTATATCCCATTCCCTGTGATCTTTTTCGACGTAAGCTTGTATCATCGTTTTTATTGTTCTGTTGACTCGTTCTACCGGGTTTGCTTGTGCGTGGTATGGAGGTATCGTCGTGTGTCTAATGCCGAATTTTTGTGTTAATTCGCGTATTAGTTTGTTTATGTATGGTGTGCCGTTATCTGTCAGAATTACGCGTGGTGTTCCCCATCGTGATATGACGTGTGTGTGAAGTGCGTGTTCGACTGTCTGCGCTGTTGCTTTTTTGAGTGGTATTATTTCGCTCCACTTTGTGTATAAATCTTGGAAAACTATTATGTATTGGTGTCGTGTTTTAGATATAGGTAGTGGACCCATAATGTCTGAAGCTACTACTGTCCATGGTCCTTCTATTATTCTGTGTCCCATGAGACCTGCTGGCTGTCTTTGTTCTACCTTCGTTTTTTGGCAAATTTCGCATTTTCTGACATAATTTACTGTGTCCCTGTACATTCCTGGCCAGTAATATTCTTTTGCTATTCTTTGGTATGTTTTTTCTATACCTAAGTGTCCTGATTGTGTTGTGTCGTGATTTTCGTGTAGTACTTGTGTGATTTTCTCTTTGGGGATTACTAATTTCCATGGGTTTGTGTCGGGTAATAGGTTTGAGTGTAGAGGATCGGGTCTATGGAAGTATAGGTGAGTGTCGCGTATTCTCCATGAGTCGTTTTTCTCTGGTCTTGTCTGTACTTGTGTCTTTTTATATATGTACCATTTATCTGTAGTGTTCTCTATCGCGCCTAAGTGTGGTTGTTCTTCGTCTTCGTGTAGTCGTGATAATGCGTCGGGTACGTGGTGTGCTGAACCTTTTCTGTGTATCATTTCGAAGTCGTATTCGAGTAGTTCGAGTGCCCATCTCGCTAGTCTACCTGTCGGGTTTTTTAAATTGTGTAGCCACTTCAGTGCGCTATGATCTGTAATGACCGTGAAGTGGTAACCCTCTAAATATGGCCTAAATTTCTGTATTGACCAAATCACTGCTAGGCATTCTCTTTCCGTTGTTGTGTATTTACGTTCAGCGTCACTTAGTGCACGGCTGGCGTATGCAATTACTTGTTCTGTATCTTGTTTTGTTTGTGTGAGTACTGCGCCTATACCTGTGCCGCTTGCGTCTGTTTGTACTTGGAATGGTAGTGTGTGATCCGGACATGTTAGTGTAGGTGGTGTTGTGAGTATTTGTTTGATTGTATTCGTCGCGTGTTGTTGTTCTTCTCCCCAAGTCCATTTCTGTTCCTTTTTTAATAGTCGTGTGAGTGGTTCTGTTATATGTGCGAAATTTGGGATGAATCTTCTGTACCACGAGGCCATTCCTATTAATCTTCTCAATTGTTTAATCGTCTTCGGTTCTGGGTAATCTGTCAGTGGTTGTACTTTGTCTGCGTCTACGTGTAATCCGTGTTTGTCTACTATGTAACCTAGGTATTTAACTTGTGAGCAACCGAATTCACATTGATCTGGGTTAATCGTGAGTCCTGCGTGTGATATTTTATCTAGTATTTTTCCTAACCAGTGTATGTGTTCCTCGAATGTCTGTGTAACTATTATAATGTCGTCTAGATATGCAAATGCGTACGGTTCTGATTTAGGTCCAATTATTTTATCCAATAATCTTTGGAAAGTAGCTGGTGCTCCCGTGAGACCATATGGCATCCTTTTAAATTGGTATAATCCTTTTCCCGGTACTGTAAATGCTGTTATGTGTCGGCTGTCTGTGTGTAATGGTATTTGGAAGTATGCTTGACTGAGATCGAGTTTTGATATGTATTGTGCGGCGCGTAATTTGTCTAGTATTGCTGTCATGTATGGTAGTGGATATGCGTCTTTGCGTGATACTGAATTTACTTTTCTAAAATCGAGACAAAATCTGTAGGTGTTATTCGGTTTTTTAATCATAACAATCGGGCTTGACCATTCGCTTTCTGATGGCTCGATTACATCTTCTGCTATCATTTTATCTACTTCCGCGTAGATCGCGTCTTTTATTTTGGGTGATACCATGTAGTATCTTTGTTTTATTGGGGCGTGACCTTGTGTGTCTATTCTGTGTGATGTTAAGTGTGTTGAGCCTAGTTGGCCTGGTAGTGATGTGATTTTATTTCTTAGTAGTATCTGTAGTTCTGTGTGTTGTGTGTCTGTGAGTTGTTGTATTCCGCTGCAGATTCGCGGTGTTTGATAGTTCGGATATAGGTTTGGATTTGGTGGAAAGTTCGGAGTCGGTAGTAGGACTTTCCGTTTTGGGGGTGTGTCTGTGTGTGTGTTTTCTGTTCTATCTATGTTTTGCTCTTGTGTATTTTTATACAGGTTTGGATTCGGTGGGAAATTTGGAGTAGGTAATAGGACTTTTCTTTTTGGTGCAGGTGTGGTTGTGTGTGTTTGTTCCTGTGTGTCTGTGATTTGCGACTGTTCTAACACTTTCTTTTCTAATTTCTCTTGTAATGCTGCTGCTTTTGCTTGTTTTGTGTGTGTCTGTGTTTCTTGTTCTCTAGTTTCTTTAGGTTTTTCCGTTTCTATTTCCGGTTTTCCTTCTTCGTGTTTTTCTTTTTCTTGTTCTGCGTTATCTTTTCGTTTGATTGGGTATTGTAGTGGGACTGGAGTTGTTTGTGGCCACCGTTCCATTACGTATGTTACTGTTGGCTTTTCTTTCATGGACCATGTGTTTTCTACGAAATCTAATTTCATCCCGAAATGTCTTAATGCATCTATTCCGAGGATGCATGTCCACGCCAATGTTGGAATTATTCCTTATTCTATCCATCTACTTGTGTGTCCTATTCTAACTAGTCTTGTTGTTAATCCTGTTATCCCTGCGCTCGTGCCGTTTGCTACTAATACTGTAGTGTTAGGTGTATCTTGTATGTCTGTGTATCTTTCTTTTAGTATTTCTCCGATCTTTTGTCCTAAGTATGAGTGTGTCGCTCCCGTGTCTACTAATGCATTAAATTCTAGTCCGTCCATGTCTACTTTTATGTGGAATCTCGGATCTCGTGGATTGTGTGTGATCGTGTATGTCGCATGTTCGGGTGTGTATGTGTTTTGTGTTTGGGGAACTGCCTCCACCCGTGTTGGCTGTTCCCTTACTCGTTTCCCGACTGCTGCGGTCTTGTGCATTGCCATCTCATGTGGCCTGTTGCGTTGCAGTTGTAGCAGCGTCTCTCTGTTGTGTCTGTCTGTGTGTTTGTCTGTCGTGTGTATAGCGGTGCTGGGTATGTAATCGCTGGGCGTCTTGGTGTTTGTATCTGCGGTCTCGTCTGTGTTGTGTATGTGTATGTCGGCTGTATGTTCGGGGTCGGTAATAAGACTCTACGTTGCTGTGTTTGAATTTGTGGCGCTGTGTGTGTATGTGTGTACTCTATTTGCGGTGTATTCTGTTTCTTGATCATGCTTTGTCTCGTTTCTTCCCACGATCTATCTGTTTCCCATTGTTTACCTGCGTTTTCTAACTGTTCAAATGTTCTTATTTCGTATCTTCCTATGTATTGCTTGTATTCTAACTTTAGTTTTCTATATGTCATTTCTATTTCTTGTGTCAGTGTGTACGGCGGGTCTAATTGCGTAAATAGTGTTCTGATTCTAATCACGAATTCCGAAATCAGCTCGTTGTCTTCCTGTACGCTATTTCTTATTTCTTCTTCAATTCTATCCCTACGCCGTGTGTCTGTGAATGTGTGTCTAATATGTTCTGCGAACTCTTGCAGTGTGTTCCATCTTCCTCTGTGTATTCTATACCATTGTTTTGCTTTTCCGTCCAGTATTGGTGTGAGATTGTCCATTAGTTGTTTGTCTTGTATGTCATATCCTATTTGTAACTCTCTTAAATTTTGTAAAAATTCGTATAAATCTTCGCTGGGTTCTCTGGTGTATTTTATGTTCCATGATTGTATCGCTTTGATCGGTATTATCTGTTTTGTTGTTTGGCTGTTGTTGAATCGTTGCGTGCTTCGTGGTAGTACCGTCTCTGTGTCGTAGTGTGTTGGGTATGTTTGTGGTGGGTCTAAGTCTATCAGGTTGCGCATTGCTTGTATGTTTCGCCTGTTTGTGCCTATGAATGTGTCCGCACCTGTTTCGTTACTCTGTTGATTCTCCGGCATTGTTCTACTACTTAAGTTCGCGTGTGTGGGGTTTGGCGATATGTTGTATATGTTCTCGTCTAAATCGAAATCCATGGGTGTTGTGTCGTGTATGTGTGTACTGTGCAGCGTTGCTCTATTCGCGTATAGTTGGCCGTTTTGTGCATGTTCTTCCTCTAACTGCCTGTGATCTCTACCTGCATTCGCGTTGTTGTAATCGTTTCGTGTGTTACTTATAACTACTTGTCTATCGTCTCTAAATGGTTCGTGTACTTGTAAGCGTGGTTGCGGATGTTCTATTTGCGCGTATCTAAGTATACGTTGTCTATTTTGTCCTTCTATGTCTACCGTGTTGTTTATAAAGTGCGCACGTACAGGACCTTGCGGTTGTGTGCCGCATGGTAACAGAGGTTCGCTCTGTCGTCTTTCCGCCATTTCTATGTATGTGTGTATGTGTGTTTAACCGTTTGTCTTTGAATTTATCTATTCTCTGTGATATCTCTTACTGTTTTAATTTGTTTAACGTCCTAATAGTGTGTGTGGGAGTGTGGATTATTACGTTGGGCGCCAATTTGTAACGGGTTGATAGCCCGCTAGAAATAAATGGAGTTTTAGGACGGGGTGTGAGGGAGATTGACTATGGTCGACTCGTATGGAATCCGTTTGACAAATTATAATGACTATTTATTCAAAAGACTACTTAAAACTAATTACAGGTGTGTGTGGAGTGTGTGTGGGTGAGGGTGAGTTTATGCAGGTGCGCGAGATATTAATTAAAGTCGCAGGGGGTTATATAAAGGTACTAACCTTGAATTAAGTTGATTGGAATCACGTTTGAATTTACTTTTGGAATTAACTAAGCACTTGTCGCTAAGACGTTCGTAACTTGAGTGAGTACTGAGGCGATCGGACCTCGTGTCCGATCGTCCTCGGATAGTTTCGTCTATTTTCGTAGATTTTGAATATTCTTTGTTTTCCCCGCGTAGCTTGGGGAGATTTGTGACTTGCTATGTCACAAGGTTCATCCCTAATCTAGCTAGAATCGCGAAACCTATAAATAACATGTTGAAGAAGAATATTTCTTTTATTTGGACAACCGAACACCAAGCGGCATTTGAAACCTTACAGGACAGTCTTTGCAAGGAACCCATTTTACAATATCCGAATTTTACAAAACCCTTCGTACTGACAACGGACGCATCAAATTTTGCCATCGGTGCGGTCCTTAGCCAAGGTAAAGTTGGTGAGGACTTACCAATAGCCTATGCATCAAGAGCCCTTCAAAAGGCGGAGATTAATTACTCAACTACTGACAAAGAACTATTAGCTATCATTGCCGCTGTAAAACATTTCAGACCATATTTATACGGAAGGCAATTTACACTCGTAACAGACCATAAACCGCTACTGTGGTTAAGTAACGCCAAGGACCCGACATCGCGTCTACTGCGATAGAGATTAATACTTGACGAATATACGTACACTGTAGTTTACAAAAAAGGAAGAACAAATGCAAAGGCAGACGCACTATCAAGGAACCCTCCTCCCGAGGTAATCCAAGCCTTACCTATAGACGGCAAACGCCTTCGGTCAGAGTCAGGTACCGCGGAAACCGAAATGAATAAACGCAGAAAAATAGCACATCAATTCCCACGGCGTCCTAGACAAGATACCGACAATTCGACAAATCCCGCACCAATCAAAATGCCAAAGACACGGGGAATATCAATGGGACTCCCCTCACAGGAAATCCTGTGGTCATCAGAAGACTCGGATACAGAAATAACTCACGGTAGAAAACATGAAACAATAAAACCGCTCAGACGATCCCGAACGACTGAATCCTCAGGTAACCCCGCGCGACGAAAGAAATGGACGAAACAACTAGACCACCTTGACTCGACAGATGAGTCGGACGTGGAAACTATTCCAGTTAAAGTAAGACTACCTAAACGAAAAAGGCACACGGACTCGTCTACTATCCGAACACAAAGAAAGAACAGAGTGAAGACCGATTTTACCAACCAGAACAGTTGTACTGACAATCAGACTGAAGACCAATCAAATAAGACTGCAACAACCTCGGTATATAAACGTAAAATAATATATAGGAAATTGTCCAAGTCACACAGCGAATCTACTACAGACTCTACACAAGACCCGCACAACGCAGAAATAGATAAGAAACGCGGAGTCAAGTTACAAGATTCAACTCGCGAGCCGCAAGCCGGTTCATCTACTAACAAATCCCCAGGTTCCACACCATCGTATAGGCAGTTCCTGAAAGACTTAGATTTCCTTCCCCTGACACAGAATAGGAATATTAGAGAAATAGACGGAGATCTACTAAAGCAAAAAGACAATTTAGCCCACTGTATCTCAGCTGACTGTAAAACGTCACGAAACATCGCGGCCCAGATGGTAAGGAACGGACTCATACAGCGCAAAAGGTTGCAATCAATGAATCCACAAGTAACAGACATCATTATAGTTCAGTACCCCCGACGCACAATTCCCAATTTAGTTACAAAAGAACGACACTTCGACAAACGAACAAACGAGATAATGTACAACACATTAGTGAAGTTGAAGACGGCGTTAATTAGGGATGAAAAGAAATCACTCTCGATACCGAAACTCGGTTGCGGTTTAGATAAGCTTGACTGGGATATGGTGAGCCGTATGATTCACTATGTATTCAAGGATTCCGACATCAAAATCAACATCTGCAAAATTAATAACCCAATGACACACGAATTACCTTACGAACGAATCAGAGATAAATCATGTAAACCCGCGACAAACAGCTTTACCCGACCTCCTATGGGACCCCCGATCGCTCCGATATCAGACACTCCCTCAGCTATCCTCACATCGACAGATAACGATTCGGATACACTAGCACCACGAGTACACAAACGTAACCCTGTATCGAAACTGGACACACAAAACCCCACAGACTCTAAGGCAATCTCAAACTCTGAAAATGAATTAATAGAGTCATCAGCAGAAGACCCGACGGTCTCAGACAGTACAGATAATACCAGTACCACCGATTACGAAAGTACATATCAAAGAACTAAGCAGTCCCCCAAATCAGTCGGTATACAAGAAATCGCCGATGACATATTTAGAGCACCCGTAACATATTCATTAGTGCACTGTGCAGCACAGGACTATGTAATGGAAAAAGGACTGGGAAAACAATTTAAACTAAGATTTGGTCAAATAGATAGATTGAGAAGCTTTAATACGCAGTTAAGCGGAGTAGGAGCCCTAAGTCATGAAGATAGATTCGTGTTTTATTTAATAACAAGGGAGACAGACGGAGATAAGACAACTTACGAGACATTAGAAGCATGTTTTAAAACGCTACGAAGCATTTGCGGGGATGAACATATATATAACCTAGCAATGACGAAATTAGACACCGAAGTAGACAACTTAGACTGGAATAGAGTCAAAGAGATGATGAAAAACATATTCATAGCTCCTTTTATGATTCAGGTGTACGAACAAAGACCGCAGTGCGCCCCGGCCCCCCCACAGCAGCAAAACAAAGATACGCTCAGCTTCGATGAATTTATAGACAACATAAATAATTTAATACCAACGGCTAACGTGACGGAATCCAAAGACGGAATATTCATGCAAAGCGCAAATATTGCCCATTGCGTACCAGCTGACTGCGCGTGGAACGACGAGCTGACAAAACAACTAATAGACAGAGACATGTTACGAAAAGAGACGTTCACTATCAACAATCTCAGCAAACGCGGAATAGCTTTATCAAAATTCAGAAACAAGTACATTATGACTCTCGTAGTCAAAAGCCAACACTCAGACAGAATAGACGTAAAAGATCTCTATGATACTCTAATCAGACTAAAACAGCTGTTGCACACGTATAAAATTGAAGCATTTTCTTTTCCCAAAACAAACCCAGGATTAGAAGTCCTCCAATGGAATATCGTCAAGAAACTATTTTATTACATTTTCGGAGACACGAATGTAAGAATCACACTTTGTGCAGATGAAACTATCATACCCGACGTATCGGTACGCGGGGAGATCATTAAAGAATATCATGAATCACTGCTAGGTGGCCACTAAGGTGTAACGAAAATTTACAACAAAATTAGGGAAACGTACTACTGGCCGAATCTAAAGACTCAAATTCAAAATTTCATTAAATCCTGCGACAGTTGCCAAAGGAAAAAGTTAGTTCGAGTCAAAACACGACTGCCCATGATAATTACGGATACTCCGGCAGATGCGTTTGATAAAGTTGCGCTCGACATAGTAGGACCACTTCCCGTGACGGAATCAAATAACCAATACTTATTGACAATTCAATGCAACCTAACAAAATTTCTAGATGCTATTCCCCTCCCTAACGCGACTTCCCAGACAGTCGGCACGGCATTTACAAAAGAATACATTACACGTTACGGAGCACCGCGAATAATACTAACAGATCAAGGCCAAAATTTCATGAGTACAACGATTAAACAGATTTGCAAATTATTTAAAATTAAACAAGTAAGGACTACCGCATACCGACCGCAATCCAACGGCTCCCTCGAACGTAGCCATCTTGTACTCATCGAACACATTAAACATTACACAAGAACAGGCAAAGACTGGGACAAATACGTACGTTTCGCAATTTTCTGTTATAACACCGCGATACACGAAGGTACGAATTTCACACCGCACCAACTAATTTTTGGTAAAGAAGCTCGACTACCATCGGACCTACGAGCAACCGTCGCGATCACAAACTCATACAACACATTTATCCTCGACTTACTAACAAATCTAACCGAAATTCGTAAAAGGGCAGCACAAAATTTGAAAGACGCAAAGTCAAAATCAAAGGCATATTATGATAAAAGAATCAATGAACACCTCTTTGAGGCCGGACAGAAAGTATTTTTAATAAATGAGAATCGCACAAAATTCGAAGTCCAATATAAAGGCCCGTATGTAATTAAGAGAATAATTGACGGAATAAACGCTGAAATCTACTTGACACCTAGTAAAACTAAAATTGTGCACCTCAACAAACTGAAACTAGCACATATACGGGACGATAACGATCAACGTTGAGTAGACACATAAAAACATTTAAACCGCAAACTCTATCCATAGAACGCACTGAGACACATCCCCTGGAAATCAGGAAAATTACAGATTGTTTCTAAGTAAATCCAAAACAAGTCAATGGTATTGCCTGAATATAATGAATAAACGATACGTATGTCAGCATTGTTTAGTGTTAGAAAGTGGATCTAAACAGATCTATAGATGATAAGCTATAAAATTAGGATAATGATATACTATGGAATAAAAAGTGGATAAGAATTGGGAAATAGAAAAAAAAAAAAAAAAAATGTATGAAATATATAAAGCATAGTAAAAAGAAGGGAATAGAATTAGTAGAATTATATCTAACATAACTATATAGTAAAAAGGGAGCAGAATTAGTAGAATTACAACACTCTTCACTAATAATATTACCTTTATACGCATTGTTATCTCATTACATCACGCTTGAGCATTATGTTATATTTCTCCTAGACCATAAGCTCACTCTATCTCACTACCAATATTATCAAGATGCAACCATGAATTTAAAAATAATACATATCCTGCCATAGTCAACACATAATACATATATGTACTATCGGACTAAAATAAAGGTTTATACCACATTGCTTGGTCCACTATCATACATCATACCAAATAAGAATGCAATATGTTATACTGACTATTGACACGATCATATCTAGTACTAAGTTTATTACATTCAAAACTATGTACAATCACACATATTTCTTTATGTTACGCATATGGTAACATAGGTATTGCACCCCTATGTTCCCTCTAATGGGGGGGGTGTTACGTCGCAACTCCGTTTCCCCAACATCCACCCGATCCGTCACTTCCTTTCGCCTGATCATCAAATTACCTGATCCTCGCTTTCCGCCAGAATCACGCGAGTTGCACACGGACACCGGATGTGCAACTCGCCCAAAAACCCCTCTCAAAACCGAGTCTACCTTTTCCACGCCTCATCTCCACTACTCACTACCAATTCCAATCTAAAACCACTCACTTCGTAACTACTCATTCCCATTTCACACTACCTATCTCGTAACCTAATAAGCGACCAACCAACTCCAAGTACCAACTATTAGAACCACCGACTATACGGATTATCTAAATAAATCTATTTCACTTCAATAAACATCAGTCTACGTCAATCTACACCAACTTCCACCAACTTCCACCACCGATCTCCACTGTGACATAACATGAGCATGAAAGAGCAACATTCGAACAATATTTTATGAAATTTTCGATCAAAAATATTGGAAATTCAGCTGTTGATATCAGGTTTTTTCAATATTTTACAAATAAAATTGCACACACTATTGTTTAAATGTTGCTCTTTCATGCGCCCAAAAGTTTGAATTGAGTTTTCTTATTATCTGAAGAAAAAAGGAGAGAAAATATGTGTTTTTTCAACCTTCGAAACCCGCATGTAAATCCTCGAAGTTATGTCCAATACGGTACTTGTTCCAAGCTTTATTATTATAGCAATAACTGATGTATACATTTCACTTACAGTAATTATATCGACGGGTCCTAAGGAAACAGACGTGACTCGTCGTGCAGACTAGAACAAACGTATCTCGAAAAACTCTACAAGCCGAATATAGCGCCCTGTATACACTCACTGTAGAATTTTCTGAGTTACGTCTGTTTCCTTAGGACCCGTCGATATAGTTATGATTTGTGTTAAAATCTTTAATCATAAGGTAATTTCATAGCTTTCAAAGATTCGCCATAAGTGTGACGGCCCGATTGTCCGTAACCAATTATTATTTAAGTTACCATATATAGATTAGGGATTATGCGCCTTTCCTTTTTTTTTTTCATTCTCTCTCTTTCTCTAGCTAACTCTTCTGTTCTTTCTGTATATTATGGACCAGGACGGAGATCATGTTGCTCATGGGAACTCTGGGGACGGAGTTTTTATCACGATAGTTTCAAGTACCACCTAAGAGTCCAGAGCTAAGTCACGTACGTATCGCTGTGCGAAGCGAAAACGGGAAACCAAAGGTTGAATACCGGTTATAGTCCTTTGAGGCCCACTAGAATAATCTTACTATAAATTTTATTTGATTCGTATTATTGTATTGATAATTGCATTTTGGTATTGCACGTATTATTTTGTATGTACTTTCGTATCTGGCAGGTCGCCGAATTTCCTTTTCATAACCTTCGACATTGTTTGTTTTCTTGAGTGAGTTGTATATGAATACAAATATTTCAAAATGTCTATCGGTGGGAACAGTGGTGATCAAACCAATGCCGATTTATCCGTGACAAATCAAATGATGACGTCGATGGCGGAGACCTTCGCGCTGCAGCATAGCATGTTAGTCATACCCGAATTTGACGGGAAAAATATGCCGCCAAGATGTTAGAAATGGGGTCACTTACATCCAGCCTACTATGGAAGGGCTGTACGTTAGGGGTATTTTAGGAAAGTTGAAAGGTGAGGCGTGAAACAGCACGTACGGTGAGCGTATAACAACAACGGACGAACTCACTAAACATTTAAAAAAAAAGGTTCTCGCCGGGAAAAGACTATCCGTATTATAGCCACGAGATAGAGACACTACGTATGAAAAGGGATGAATCAGTAAGCGTCTTTTATGATAGGATAAAAATACTAATAAGTGGGGCGCGAGTAGCTCTAGAAGACGTGCATACGCAAGTTAATGATCAGATGCTTTCCCCAATTAAATCTTGTGCGCTGGACGGTTTCATGCGGGGCCTACCCGACGAAATCGCAAGAATAGTAGGGGCCCGTGACCCAAAAACTTTGGAAGAAGCCGCTGATACCGCGATAAGAACTGAGATTTCAATGAAAAAGGGGGTACTGCCAGGGGGCGACTATTTGCGTCAAGATAGGTCTCGAGGTCTCTCGAGGAGCCCAACCAGAGACACGTGTGAGCCGGGCGAGAAATCTCAACCGCGAACTTTTGTAGCAACGACCGATAACGCGACTAGACCAAGAAGTTCGTCACCCGGGTTTTCAGGTTTCCGGCCCAGAACATACGGGGATGCGCAAAAACCGGAGAACGCTGGGAGAAGGTCGCCAGAACTTGGGCATCGGCGTCCTTATTTCCCCCCTCATTATCCCTATCCGCATAATGATATCCACCCAATAATTAAATATTATCCACCCATCAACTATCCTCCAATTTTTGGTAACCATACGTACGAACCAGGGTTCGCTCCCATACCTGCCCCTTATCCAAGACCATATTATAATAGCCCACCGACTTTCTCATATAACTATCCTTTTTCTTACCCTTATCCCTATCCACCGAGAATGGACCGGCGCAGCAATTCGCCAGGAAGACAATTCCCGCCAAATCCAAATCATGATGCTCAAGGAAATCGGGCTCGGTCACCCGTAACGATTAACAGCACCGATCCCTTAAATTCAACTCCAGGGAGACAAGTAGAGACCCGTCACTGGCCTAGTGCACGACTGGAGCACGATACTCGAGAACCCCGGCCCTCGACCCCCGACGGCTACGGGCCTTTAAACGGGCAGCCGGCTCACCGATCCGACTTGGCGGTGAGACAACCGAGCAGCGAGCGTCGCCCGACGGTCCGATTCCTCGAGTCAGCGGACGAGTCTCATCCATCAAAGTAGAACGCGACGCGCCGATTATTAGACTTGAAGCCCCCGAATTACGACACGGATCGGGTACATTTTTGATAGATACTGGGGCTGATATTTGTCTGATTAAATTAAGAGCTCTTCAAGAAGATTTACCAGTAAACACCGATGAGACAGCTAAGATCATGGGGATTACCACGGATAAGTTAAACGCATTAGGAACGGTTATGGTTACACTCTCGGAAAGCCCCACGGAGTTCCAGGTGGTACGCAGTTTTTTTCCTATCGAATGTGACGGAATACTCGGTACTGATTATCTGGAACGGGAACGTGCAGAAATTTCATTCTACCACAAGACTATGGTGACCCGAAGCGATCCCATTAGGCCGTTACCTTTTTTAGAAAATAAACCCCGAGAGGAATACAACGCTGAGCAATATTACGCGCCGAGAAATCGCGTATTTTTGTTAAGAGCGCGCACGAGGCAATCCATTGGCATCGACGTCATCAATTCCGATCTCAACGAAGGCTATTTACCGAAATGTCAAACTGTAGATGGGTTATATATTGGCGAAGCTGCAGTCTCCGTGAATCAGGGCGCGTGCCATGTCCTAGCAATAAATACCTTGGAAGAGGACGTAGTAGTACCACCCCAAACGCTAATTCCCTTTGGATATCATAATTTCCCCGAGGAATATACTGATTCCTATTCGGATGAACACGATGCTGAACCTGTAGTGGGGAACCGAATTGAAGAAATAAGTTCCAAGTTGCCGCTTGGGCAACTCAATAACGAGGAGAAACGGCATGTGCTGGATTTACTCGATGAATTTTCTACATTGTTCCACCTACCTGGCGATAAACTCCCTTGCACGCCGATGTTTAAACATAGAATCCCAAAACAGGACGATATCCCGGTCAATACCCGACAGCACCGCTTTCCCCCCGTTCATAAAACGGAAATCGAAAAACAAATACAGGCTAAGTTAAAGAACGGAATTATTTTGCCCGCTAGTTCACCATATAATTCCCCGCTTTGGATTGTGCCGAAAAAACCGGATTCACAGGGCAATCCTACGTGGCGGATGGTAATAGATTTCCGCAAACTTAACGAGAAAACAATAGGGGACGCGTACCCGTTACCCAATATTAACGAAATTCTTGACTATCTCGGCGAAGCTAAATACTTTTTTACATTCGATCTCGCGAACGGTTTCCAACAGATAGAAATGGATCCACAGGATCGGGCGAAAACCGCTTTTTCGACTCCTACGGGACATTATGAATATAGCAGAATGCCGGAAGGTCTCAAAAATGCACCTGCGACGTTCCAGAGAGCCATGGACGTTATCCTGCGTGGTTTACAGGGTATCGAAGTGTTCGTTTACTTAGATGACATAGTCGTTTTCGCTAGGGATTTGGGAGAACATGGTAGAAGAACTCGGAGACTGTTACATCGCTTGAAAGAAGCTCAATTGACATCGCAGCCGGATAAATGCGAGTTTTTAAGGACAGAGGTCGCGTATTTAGGGCACGTAATAAGCGAAGAGGGCGTGAAGCCTGATCCTAAAAAGACGTTAGCCGTTAGAAAATTCCCGAAACCAACAACTCCCAGGCAAATAAAATCGTTTCTCGGACTCGTAGGTTATTATAAGAAATTTCTAAGGAATTTTGCAGAGAAGGCTAAGCCACTTACAGAACTGCTGAAAAAGAACGTAAAATTTATATGGGGTAAGGAGCAGAAAAGGAGTTTCAGGTACCTACGAAAAGCATTATGCAAGCGGCCAAATCTCCAATACCCAAATTTTGATAAGCCATTTAAATTAACCACTGACGCGTCAGACTATGCAATATCCGGAATACTCAGTCAAGAGTACGACGGGTTTGACTTACCGGTTTGTTACATGTCTCGCGCATTGATAGCAGCCGAACAAAATTACTTTACTACGGAAAAAGAATGCCTAGCCGTTTTGTTCTCGGTACTGCAATGTCGCCCGTATCTTTATGAAAGAGAATTTACTTTGGTTGGTGACCATGAACCCCTCAGGTGGATAGACTCGATTAAGGACCCAGGACAGAGACTAATACGCTGGCGCTTAAAACTTAGGGATTATGAATACACTTTTGAGCATAAACCGGGGAAGCTAAATGTAAACGCGGATGCCCTGTCGAGAAACCCGATAACCGAGGATTCCTCGTCTGGAACCTCGGAATCAGATGAGGAGGATTATTTCATTCGATCCATAGATGAATTTCCGCCATACTCTGAATTCATAGCTAATACGCGGGGAACGACTATCCCAGGGGATAACGTTATTGAAGTCAATGAAAGTATATTCGATAGACCGGGTAGTTATGGTCATACCGTTTCCGCGGACCTAGTGGAGGGATCGCGCTAGATTTCAAAACTCGGTTCAAACACGTGGAAGCCTTGCGGGATAATATCAAATTATACGGAACACAAAAATTGGAATTACCAGATAGATACATCTATTATATCGTGTCAAAATTAAAACACGGGGACAAACCGACTTATGAGGGTTTGTACTTGAGTCTTATTAATTTTCGGAAAGAACTTGAGTCAGATTCGATATCAGAGGTTTCGATACCTAAAATTGGATGCGGGTTGGATCGTCTCTCTTGGCAGAATGTCTGTACGATGCTCAGATACATTTCCAATGGCTCGGGAATCACAGTGACTCTGTGCACTGACATGCTCGAAAAATCAAAACATCCGACGGGCACGAGAGGCTCTGAGCCAGCGGTAACGGGCAATAGTGAACCTTTAATTCAAGCATTACCCATGAAAAGGGTTAAAGACCCCGATAAAACGTATTTTCCACCGGGTACTAAAAGTTCGACTAAACCAACCCCTAAATTGAAACAAGGCAGCACCATACCGGGTTCGAAGACGAAACATAAAGCTGCCCCCGATTTGGAGGCCAGTATGATATCACAACAAACTCGTTCCAGGGTCCGCGCGCCCGAACCGAAACCTAGTACGTCCAAACAGAGTAGTATGATTCCAGCACCAAAGGTAAGACGCAAAACTGTTCCCGAACTGGAGCCCAGTACGATATCACAGGGAATTCGCTCCAGTACCCGAGTGCCTGAAGCGAAACCTGGTGTTTCGTTCGATACTACCTTGACGACAATTAGGGAATACGCTGACGAGACGACCGATTCGTCAGATGATGAATCATCAGAACCTCCGGCTTATCGTGGACGTAAGAGCGCACTGCCAGGTCTTGGTTTCCGGCCTAAGCCTATACTAAAGAAAAAACCAGCGAACGTGGTTCCCGAGGTTATAGAAGCGCGACAAAGTACGACGGACGATATTGACACAGCTGACTCGGACAGTATCGCGATAGAACTAGGTGAACCCCAGGACCGCGAGACGGACGAGGACGATGACGTGTTCGTGGCCGAGAAACCTGAACCACCAATTGATCTTAAAGCATCACATCAATCGTTCTCTAGGCTAGATCGATCGCTCCAGGAGAGAAACGTAGTAGGGTTAGAAAAGGAAACACCTGAGATAATTCTCCCAGAAGCAATCTCAGACGGGGAGGAAGTTGATGAAACTGTGAGGGAAGTGTTAGACGATAAAGACCCATACAATGACGAGACCAGAGACAAGGAACTGAATCAAAGAATTGAAAAACTATTAGACCGGTACAAGTCACGACAGAAAGATACAGAATTTATAGAGCCCTCCGAAACCTTGACAGAATACGTAGGGAATTACGAAACTATAGTTAGTCGCCCACTTAGGAAATCAATTCTCACCCCCTCAGTAGCGTCTAGACCGATCGCTTTATCGACCCCGTATCCGGAGGATCGAACAAAATTAAATTCAAATAAGGAGGGAGGAGAGGTACTCCCGCTCGCGCGCAAAAATTCGAAGATAGTACCAAGGCAGTTGCATAAACAAATAGTCTCGGAGCCCGCGAATGCTGTCCCGTCGGAAATAATAATCACTGAAGGAATTCCACCAGACGTAGAGCCTATGTCACCATTAAATCTGCCGGGAGCTCGTTACTATAAACCTCAAAAGATAAGCACGACCAGAGAAAATTTAACGTATAGAAGGGACAATTATGTGCACTTTACCACCATAGATTCAGAACTGTCAACTCCCGTCATTAGAGTCCTCTCAGATTTGAGTATAATTGATCTAGATAAACAAAGAGCCGCGAACCCGAAAATCGGACAGGTACTTGTCACTCCCTACGGAAAATACCGGGTATTTAGTGTTGTAATAAAAGCAAAATATTTCGATAGAATTTCGATCGAAGACGTGAAAAACGGTTTTAAAAATTTGATGCGAACCATAGTAAAATTGAAAGTTAAATCATTTAGAATCTCGAAAACCGGGGATTTTTGCGATGAATTTGCACCTGACACGTGGTCGGATTTGGTGGAAGGGACCTTCGAAGACGAAGATATAGCGATAACTATATGCGACGGGAAGACACAAGTGCCGGTACCTGAACTGAGACTCGAGATAATAGCGGAAATGCATGGGAGCATGATAGGAGGCCATAAGGGGGTAGGGAAAACGTATCGTAGGATCCGTGAAAGATTTTACTGGCCTAAGATGAGAGACCAAGTAAGCGAATATATTCGTAAATGTAGTAGCTGTCAGGAGCAAAAACTAGTGCGTATGAAGACTAGGGAACCAATGCTGATAACCGACACTCCATCCGCACCGTTTGAGAAGATATCCCTGGATACGGTAGGTCCCCTACCCACCACACCTGACGACAACCGACATATACTTACGATGCAGGACAATCTGACAAAATATTGCCTAGCGGTCCCCATTCCTGACATGAAGGCCGAAACAATAGCTCATGCCCTGACTACCTACTTGATTCTTCAATTCGGAGCCCCGAAGGTCATTCTAACTGACCGAGGCACTAGCTTTGTAAATAAATTATTCCGCGAAGTGGCTAGACAATTTGAAATCAAACACGTCACTACCTCAAGTTACCGGCCACAATCGAATGGAGCTCTCGAAAGAAGCCACATAGTCCTGACCGAATATATAAAACACTACTTAGATGAGGTGGATGATTGGGATACATTAGTCCCGTTCGCTATGTTCTCGTATAATACTTCTGTTCACGAAGCCACAAATTTTACCCCCTACGAATTAGTGTTTGGCAGAATCGAACGCTGCCCCAGTTCTTCTGGTGCCGACAACGACCCCGTAACATATAACTCGTACATGGGGGAATTGTGTAATAGATTAGCTGAAATGCAGATTTTGGCTGCGGACAACTTAATCCAGGCGAAAATTAGATCAAAGAGTTATTATGACCAAAGAGCGCGTCCCTTCACAGGTAAGGTCGGGGACATGGCACGCGTGTTGATAGAGGTAAGGGAGGGGAAGTTCGGTAAGCGATACCAGGGTCCATACAAGATAGTTAAAATTTTGGAAAACAACAACGTAATATTGGAAACGGAGGGTGATAAAAGATTCTCGAAACACGCGGACAAGTTACAGCTCGCATACTGACTTTAAATTTTTTTTCCTAACAGACTTGGAAGAAACGATCGAAGATATTTCAATCCCGGATATTGATAATCAACCAAGGACCCTGAGGAAACGCGATGCACCGCTCGGTATTTTTGGGCAGATAAGCAAATTCCTTTTTGGCACCCTGACTACAGAGGACGCGAACGCTATAAATTCAGAAATAACCGTGTTGCATCAGACACAAACTAAACTAACGAGTATAATGAAGAGACAGATCCATATAGTCGCGGGAGAACTACACAATCTGCACGAGGGGGCAAAGAGACACGAAGCGGGCGTACTAGGGAATAAAAACAAAATCAACGAAATTATTAAAGCAGTTGACGGAGTGATTAAAAAAGAGCATAACGGCATATACATGGACGGGGATGACTTACGCAGACAGACTGATAAGATCTTTAGACTACTACATCGATATGACGGGACAATTCACAGCCGCCATTGTCGCCGCACGGGAAAAGAGGATCGACCCGGGTTTACTTGATATGAAAACCCTGATACAAGTAATCACGGAGGTGGAGCGAAATGAGGGGAGATATGAAATTCCCTTGCCAAATACACATCATCGAATAGAGGAGATAGCCAGCATAGCGACGGTGAACATAGGTCACCACGGCGGAAGGGTTTTGGTATCGTTGGATCCAGAGTTGGGCACCACTAATTACAAATTGTAATTAATTACATTGAAATTACTAATTACATTCGTAATTTGTAATTAGAAGAAATTCAATTACTAATTACATTTGTAATTTGTAATTAGAAAAAATTCAATTACTAATTACATTTGTAATTTGTAATTAGAAAAAATTCAATTACTAATTACATTTGTAATTTGTAATTAGAAATAATTCGATTACTAATTACATTTGTAATTTGTAATTAGAAAAAAATCAATTACTAATTACATGTGTAATTTGTAATTAGAAAAAATTCGATTACTAATTACATTTGTAATTTGTAATTAGAAAAAAATCAATTACTAATTACATTTGTAATTTGTAATTAGAAAAAATTCGATTACTAATTACATTTGTAATTTGTAATTAAAAAAAAATCAATTACTAATTACATTTGTAATTTGTAATTAGGAAAATTTTAGTTACTAATTACATTTGTAATTTGTAATTGGAAAAAATTCAATTACTAATTACATTTGTAATTTGTAATTAGGAAAATTTTAGTTACTAATTACATTTGTAATTTGTAATTAGAAAAAAATCAATTACTAATTACATTTGTAATTTGTAATTAGAAAAAGTTTGGTTACTAATTACATTTGTAACTTGTAATTAGAAAAAAATCAATCCCTAATCACAATTGCGGAAAGTAATTAGCAGCTATTTTTCTTCTAATTGCAATCTTTCAAAGTAATTAAAAGAATGATTCAATCCATTTACAGTTTTTAGATGTAATTACATCTCGGTATATACTCTTATATCTGGGTATATACAACCATATAGCGACATATTCAGGTATATCTCGGTATATACCCCTATATCTGGATATGTACAACTATATAGCGACATATTCAGGTATATATCGGTATATACCCCTATATCTGGGTATATACAACTATATAGCGACATATTCAGGTATATCTCGGTATAAACCCCTATATCTGGGTATATACAACTATATAGCGACATATTCGGGTATATATCGGTATATACCGACATATCTGGGTATATTGATTGATTGATTGATTGATATATTTATTAATGCCTTGGGAACCTTGAGGCAAATTTCGTACAGTAGCAGCATTAGCTAGAATAGAAGTAGGCACAGCAGTACTTAGCACCTTGTAAAGCATAGTAAGCCTTAAAAGCGAGTAATCAGTATGAGATGCGTATAATAAGTTGTACAGGTATATATGACTATATATCAACGAAATCAGGTATATATCGGTATATACCCCTATATCTGGGTATATACAACTATATAGCGACATATTTAGGTATATATCGGTATATACCCCTATATCTGGGTATATACAACTATATAGCGACATATTCGGGTATATATCGGTATATAGCAACATATTCGGGTATATATCGGTATATACCGACATATCTAGGTATATATGACTATATATCAACGAAATCAGGTATATCTCAGTATATACCCCTATATCTGGGTATATACAACTATATAGCGACATATTCAGGTATATATCGGTATATACCGATATATACCCGAATCTGTCGCTATATACCGATATATACCCGAATATGTCGCTATATAGTTGTATATACCCAGACATAGGGGTATATACCGATATATACCTGAATATGTCGCTATATAGTTGTATATACCCAGATATAGGGGTATATACCGATATATACCTGATTTCGTTGATATATAGTCATATATACCTAGATATGTCGGTATATACCGATATATACCCGAATATGTCGCTATATACCGATATATACCCAAATATGTCGCTATATAGTTGTATATACCCAGATATAGGGGTATATACCGATATATACCCGAATATGTCGCTATATAGTTGTATATACCCAGATATAGGGGTATATACCGATATATACCCGAATATGTCGCTATATAGTTGTATATACCCAGACATAGGGGTATATACCGATATATACCTGAATATGTCGCTATATAGTTGTATATACCCAGATATAGGGGTATATACCGATATATACCCGAATATGTCGCTATATAGTTGTATATACCCAGATATAGGGGTATATACCGATATATACCTGAATATGTCGCTATATAGTTGTATATATCCAGATATAGGGGTATATACCGGATATACCTGATTTTGTTGATATACAGCCATATATACCTAGATATGTCGGTATATACCGAGATATACCTGAATATGTAGCTATATGGTTGTCTGTACCCAGATATAAGAGTATACACCGAGATATAATTAGATCTAAAAACTGTAAATGGATTGAATAATTCTTCTAATTACTTTGAAAAATTGTAATTAGAAGAAAAATAGCTGCCAATTACTTTCCGCAATTGTAATTGGGGATTGATATTTTTCTAATTACAAATTACAAATGTAATTAGTAACCACACTTTTTCTAATTACAAATTACAAATGTAATTAGTAACTAAAATTTTTCTAATTACAAATTACAAATGTAATTAGTAATTGAACTTATTCCAATTACAAATTACAAATGTAATTAGTAACTAAAATTTTACTAATTACAAATTACAAATGTAATTAGTAATTGATTTTTTCCTAATTACAAATTACAAATGTAATTAGTAATTGATTTTTTTCTAATTACAAATTACAAATGTAATTAGTAACCAAAATTTTCCTAATTACAAATTACAAATGTAATTAGTAATTGAATTTTTTCTAATTACAAATTACAAATGTCATTAGTAATTGAATTTTTTCGAATTACAAATTACAAATGTAATTAGTAATTGAATTTTTTCGAATTACAAATTACAAATGTAATTAGTAATTGAATTTTTCCTAATTACAAATTACAAATGTAATTAGTAATTATATTTTTTCTTATTACAAATTTGCCCAACACTGGTTGGATCTTCCCTTAGCAGAAAGAAACAGTTTTCACCTTTATCAGCTGCATACCTGGCCGATACCCCAGCAGATTACCAATGAATCCAAAGCCACCGTGTCGGCACGGGTCATACCGCAGGGGGATTTCATGGGGTTAAGTAACGACCACAAATGCTACTTTTTCGCCGATCAACATTTCCTGAATGGATGCCTTAAAACTTGGTATTGCCACCTTTGTCCAGAGGAGGTTTCCCTTTGGGATACGTCGATTGATAGCACCTGCGAGATCCAACTATTATTGAACCCTGAAACGATTAGTCATCAACTCTGTGACATCAGGATAAGAACAACCCATCAATCATTCTGGACTGAATTAACATCAATAGGAGGCTGGCTATAATCAGTAGGGAAACCCGAGAAGGTGCAAATCATTTGCAGTCGGCAACGAGATGATTTGGTGTCCGTAAAAGGAACGGGAATACTCCAACTAAGATTGATTGATTGATTGATTGATCAATAGTTTATTTATGCCCTGGTCAGCTGTCCATGGGGCAAATAAAGAATGGAATACAGTGACAAGCTGATAGTGACAGTGGTAGAGTATACAAAGATAGAGAACTTAGTCTAAAAGTAGTAATAACTAAAAACTAGAACTAGGAGTGTAAAATTAGAAGACAATAACGTAGTAATAAAGTAGAAAGAAGCGAATAATAATAACAAGACCTGGCATTAAACAGTACAATAACATTAAATAGTACATTCAAAAGCAGTAAAATAACACAGCAGCTAAGCCGACTCAGCGTCCAAGTCAAACAAGTGTTTAAAAAGCAAGGGCTTAAACGACCTCAGAGTTTGGGCACCTATCACCTCACCCGGAAGCGAATGCCAAAAATAAATGGCATGCAACTGAAAGGAGTTGCGATAGGTTTCCGTTCGATGTTGAGGCACAGCAAATACAGTAGTGCCCACTTGGCGAGTGGGACGGCCATCTAGAGGGGCATATGGCGTGAAAAGCTCAGACAAATAAGTCGGCAATGTCCCCTGGAGGAGATTGAAAACGGTAATGCCCATAAAATAGAGACGCCTCGAACGTACAGGGAGCCAGCCTAACTGCCTGCGATAGGGAGTGACATGCTCATCCCGCCTAAGATTAAAAACGAACCTAATCGCGGTGTTCTGAAGGCGTTGTAAGGTGGTGTTGAGCTCGCGAGAGAGGTCGTTATAAACTAGGCAACAGTAGTCAAACTGAGGAAAGATAAGGGAAGCAACAAGTCTAGCCCTCAACTCACGTGACAAGGCATTCCGATGATGCTTGAGCTTATAAATTGAAAAATTGACTTTACTGGACACCGCGACAACGTGACCCCGCCAGGAGAGATTTGACCTCATTACAACACCTAGGTTGCGCACTTCCGCAACGTACGGAAGTACAACATCGTTCACGACAATAGGAGGAAGACTCACGAGATTAAGACGGTTAACGTACGTGCCACTGCCAGAAATCAAGACTTTGGATTTGGCTAGATTAAGCTTAAGGCCATTAGCAGCAGCATAGTTGGCTATAACATTCACATCATGCACAATCTTAGCAATACCCCCCGCGAGATCAGACGGAGGGCAGGTAAGATATATTTGAGTGTCATCGGCAAAAATTAGATGACGTGAGTAGCGCAAGCCAGATCCAATGTCATTGATAAATAAAGAAAAGAGCAAGGGACCGAGAACGGATCCCTGGGGGACACCCGCCCGAGTGTGAAGCCAGGAGGAGCAAGTACCGCGATCGTCGATCACTGCCTGGGACCTACCCACGAGATAGGAGTGGACCCACCGCAAAGAATCGATAGAAAACCCAATCCCTTCCAATTTAACTAGGAGCCTATGATGGTCGACTGTGTCAAAGGCCTTACTAAAGTCAAATAAGACCAGAATCGTAAGACATCTATCATCGACACCGCGTCTGATGTCATGGGATAATTTCAGTAGAGCCGTTTGCGTGCTAAAGCCAACCCGATAGCCTGACTGAAAAGGGTCAAAAAGATGATGAAGATTGACGTAGTTTAGAATCTGAGAATGAACGACACGCTCAAAGATTTTAGAGAGTTCGCAGAGATTGGCTATAGGCCGAGTATCAGACACTGACCGTGGAGGGTTAACCTTCAGTAGCGGACGGATGAACGCACGCTTCCAACATGATGGAAAGTAACCTAATCTAAAGCTTTCGTTAAAAAGAGAGGCCAGAGCTACGGATAAACTCGGCAGCGACCGATGAATTATAAAAAGCGAGACACCGTCAGGGCCAGCACTGCGCAAAGGAGAGGTAGAGGACCTAATTAAAGTAGTAACCATTCCTGGCGTAACTGGAGAAAAATGAAACGCCGGTCTGTCGAGACTCGAAAAACCAGACAAGGCGGTAGGAAAGTTAAAAGCGTCGAAGTCGATAGAATTAAAATTAAGAGCATTAGTGTGGGGCTCAGACGCCTCGTTAGAGTAGGCAACAAACGCCACATTAAGCTCGTCGAGGGAGTAAAAAGAGAGCGGTGAAGTCAGTCGTTGTTTCACCAAACCTAGCTTTGCAAGCTCACGCCATAACTTCGCACAATCAGTGATATTCGAGAGGACACGCCAGTTATAATCATCGGCCGCTTGCCGCAGGTCAATCGTGAGCTGATTCCGAAATTGTCTGTAAACAGCAAGCGCTAGCACACTGCCAGAACGCCTAGCCTGCTTGTACAGCGAGTTACGTCTCCTGATACGCGACTCCAGAAGCTCAGTAAGCCACGGAACGCGAGGCTTCCTAACAGTGAAGGTAGAGATAGGCGCGTGTAAATCAGTAGAAGCAGTGAGGGATCCGTTAAGACCCTCCATAAAGGAGTCCAAGTCACCGCCCAACGAATGTCGGCCCGGTAGCTCCGGACACCTAGACTGAAGCTCGCTTATGAGTGAAGTCGAAAAGGCGCTGTCATTAAAGTGCTTAAAATTACGACACGTGATGGAACGAGGCTGATAACTCGCCACGTCAAACCTATAAGTTAACTCAATCAAGTCATGGCCAGCTATAAAAGGGGCATCTGATTTACGATAAAATAGCATCTTCAGCGGAGAGTCAATAATAAAAACGTCGAGCCACGAGTCGGAACTAGATGTATGATGTGTGGCGTCAGAGTTGACTATAAACAGAGCTTGAGATTGCACAAAATCCCGAAGAAAAGTGGGCTTCACATCTGAACTAAGTAAATTACAATTGAGATCACCACAAATAATTATGTTAGAGTAGGCAAAAGCAAGCTTGGTAAAAGCCGCAATAAAATCACCAAAAAGCAGGCCCTTGGGGCGTCTGTATAAACTGGCTAGCAGGAGTGGTCGGGCATTGACACTACGATTACGATAGTACTACGATACTACTAAGATCAGGGTGTATGGCGAAAACGGGTTATGTCACCTTAATGGGAGTAGAAGTGCTGCATAATAAAGAACAGTATTTATATCAGCCGAATTTAGCTCTCAATATAACAGCAATCGTCCCGTTACTAAATACCCCAAAAGGAATTAAATATCTAAAAGGGGGACCGGTGGAAGAAAACCTCCTTAAATCCGAAGAACCACTTCATAAAATAGAGAGCGAGCTGCAGGAGCTGGAATATCAACAACAGAACCGATTTAAGTATACGGGTCTGGCTTACGGGGGATATGTGACACAGACTTTGGTAATCATTCTGATCGTAGGCGTCTGCCTTCGCAAAAAGATTTGGAAGTGGATACGGCGCAACCAAGCAACAGAGCCGGAAGTGGTGACATCGCCAGTAGGACTAGACGTAGAGGACTGTTCCGAACCTCGTCAAGCGGCTCCCGCTCCGCGAAGGTTGGACAGCCAAAGGGCAATAATAAATTAACCTATAATGAAAATCGACAATTTTCATCACTATTCTTTTTCCTTTTATTATATTATCTTACTATTATTATTTTTTTTGGGTGGGCAAATCTTATCGCAAAACAAAAGACCAGCCAGGGGCCATATTGTTCTGATTTCTTTTGCTAACAGCAACAGCGGGAACGACCATAACCACCATGGCTTCGGGCGGGGAGACACTCTCCCGTAGATTAATGATCACTAGAATGAGCCGTTGGACGACAAAAAGGGACCTAGAGAAGACTTTCCGGGCCTACGATCCGGAGAACGTTTTCGTGCTACAGAAGAAGGACGGAAATCTGGGATTTGTAACTTTCGCCACAGCAGAGGTAGCAGGTCGAGCGCTGGAGGCGTCCGCTAATCTAGTCGTCCGTAACCGAAAACTACGTGTGGTAAGGGCGGACCAATGGCACGATCTGAAGGTAATGAAGAGACCGCCCTTCGAACCGGCGGGCCCTGACCCCTTTGACGGATGTGTTCCGGAGTCCTACGTTGAACTTCCAGAAGACTGCCTAGCAAAAATAGCGGGGTATCTGAATTACCGGGACCGCGCGAGGATGGAGTTAGTATCAAGAAACTGGCGACAGGGTAGCCTCAGCTCGCATCGGGGAACTACCAGGCTCACGGCGAATGACAAAACCTGGAAACTCCGTTGGGACAAGGCATCCAACATGCGGGGCTTCAACTGGGCGTTGCAGAGATGTGGAAGATACCTGAGGGAGGTGGACCTGGAGCTCGAGACGAATGCATCCGAAGTGAGAAGGCAGGCTGTGACTTTAGTCGCCAAGGCATGTCCCAACCTGGAAAAGCTGAACGTTACAGGAATGGAAATGGGGGAGGCAGGTCTGAGAGAAGTGGGTGACCGTCTCAAGACACTCACCCAGTTGAAGATCGGAGAGGCAAAGGGACCCGTAGACCCGGACCTCGAAGGAATTCTCACAAATAACAAGAACCTGGAAGTATTGGATATATCAAATAACCCGTTGACGGGAAAGGGTCTGGTGGGGCCCAGCACTATGAAGAGCATAAGATTTAATAGCTGCGAGAATCTGAGAGCGGAAAATTTGGGGGAATTCCTCGCGAGACAGACACTCCTTCAGCATTTGGAAATAATTCTCTGCCTGAGTTTGGTGGGAACTCACGTACTGACAGCACTCATAGAGAATGCACAACTGAGGACCACCCTGAAGACCCTGAGAATTCACGGGTGTATGTTCGCTCCATTACCTGAAGATTCTGACGAAGAAGGAGAAGAAAGAGGAAATTTTGCCGAATTAGAGCTGGGCCCATGTGAAATAGCTCCGAGTCTGGCATCTAACTTGATATCGGTGACGCGTCTGGAGTTAACGTTCTGCGGATGGGTGAATGAAGTATTAATAAACGAGATGGCCACGTACATGAAGAAGATCGAACACTTAAACCTATCGTTCGGTACCAACATCAAGGGGCAGTTCGCACTGGAGGCATTAGGTCGCATGAGGTCGTGCGAGATACTAATCATCAACAACCTCCACCCCAGTGTTGGCGGGGAGTTCCTCACAATGATGGACAACCTGCTGTTTCTGGAGTCCCGAGATAACCCGGGGATGAATGACGAAGCTGTCTGCGGTTTACTGCGGAGGAACAACAAGATCACCCATCTAAGCCTGGAGGGATGTGTGAATGTAGGACGAGCCTCAGTAGACTGTGCCTACCAGATGCTCAGGGCGGGCCTGAGGACGGAATGCCTAACGCTATACGTGGGAGAAACCAGCGCAAGGCCCTGCCGACGGGACCGGCGGAACCACTATCTTAGCATTCATTACCAGAGGTAAAGCGAACGCTGCTTCTAAGGAGTGTGGTTGTTTCTCGCGACTGGAAAGGGGGGAGTCAGAATTGTATGGTTTACGGTATAAAAGGGGGCATGCACGGGCGTGACAGTGCCTTGCACTTCGAGATTCAATCCTAGTCCGGACGTGCGTGCGCCCGCGATTGCGTTATTATTGTTATTTTCCTACGTATAATTAAATTAGTCAAGTAAGGATACCACCGCAAGCCATGGAAACGACAATGCATACGCATTATGAGGAAAAAACCCAAGTCGTAACATGTTTGCACGGTAATAGATATATATATGGGGAATTCCACGTGAACTCGGTAAATGTTTGACCCTGACACCTTCCGATTGGGGCCATGATTTTTTATGTTATCGTACCTGATCGAAGAGACGATCCGAATTTTTTTCAGATTTTTTCGAAGAGCCGCCATTTTTTTAAAAATTCACAAAACGCCAACATGAGAGCCCCAATTTGAAAATCTGAAAAAATTCTCAACAATCCTCTGCCAGATATCAAAATTTTTCAGCCTTGAGCCAAAGTGGGCAGACGTTCGCTTCCATTCTTTTTCGTGCGTTTTTCGGAAAAAAATTATGAAAAAGAACAGCAGCAGTTGCCAGTCCACTGTGAACTGTTGCTTGAACGTTTTTATACGTCACGCACGATTTTTTGAACTTTTATCAGATTTTTCCCATCCGATTTTTTTTCATCCGATCTGAATCCAAAAATATGAGAAGAAATATAATCGCTTCGGAAAATCAGCAAAAATCCCCAAAAATCGTGCGTGACGTATAAAAACGTTCAAGCAATAGTTCACAGTAGACTGGCATCTGCTGCTATTCTTTTTCATAATTTTTTTCGAAAAAATCACGGAATAGAATGGAAGCAAACGTTTGCCCACTCTGACTCAAGGCTGGAAAATTTTGATATCTGACAGAGGATTTCTGAGAATTTTTTCAAATTTTCAAATTGGGGCTCTTATGTTGGAGTTTTGTGCATTTTTACAAAAATGGCGGCGTTTCGAAAAAATCTGAAAAAAATTCGATGCGTCTCTTCGGTCAAGTATAATAACATAAAAAATCATGGCCCGAATCGGAAGGTGTCAGGGTCAAACATTTACCAAGTTCACGTGGAATTCCCCATATATGGGGCTATCCAGGCGAAAACGGCCACTTCGGAAACGGAGTGTCACAGATTTCGATGGTTTTCACATATGTTGTCGTCCATGTTTCACCTTGGATCTCAGGTAAGTCCTTTCGTCTTGCTGACCCATCGCCGCGATGCTGGCAGAGCTCGTAGCGCCGCACTCTACAGTCGTTATCTCCGAAACGACTCAACCGAATACAAATGTTAAAAAAGCCATTTGTCCGTAAATTCGTGAACTTTCTAATGCTTATTATGAAAATTCGAAAATTTTGAACCATACCTCAAAAATGACGAATTTCGCATTTTTAAGCACTTATATCCAGGCTGAAAATTTTCGAAAATTGCCGTAAATTACCCTCTTTCCATGTTCTATTTACCCTCCGAAGGAAATTCTGGGCTCTCCAACGGTTCAAGAGTTATAGGTCAAAATGTGTTCTCCAACAGAGTCCGATTGAAATTACCGATTGCCTGCATTAGAGTTTCTTTTTTTTCCAATTGTTAGGGGAATAAATTCTGCAGATCTTTATCTCAAGGAGAGGAAATAATTAATTGCTTGTCAGGAATAATTACTCGACTTATAGGTTGTTAACTCTTCAGGTTTATTTAGAATAATACATCGACTGGACTTTACAATCGCCAACGCCGGGCTGCCCCTCCGCCTGTACACATCTACACGCAACGTTCCGCCCTACTCACTCACACATTCATCCATACCGTCTAATTGTAAAATTTAAAGTCCGTTAGATATATCAGATGTTTCTTTTTTATTATTTTTTTCGTGTTCTTTCTCGTGTAATTGTTTTTATCTGTTATTATCATTTTGAATCAGCTGTCATTATATCCGTATGGTCCAAACGCAAGTCCCCTAGCCGCCACTGCGCTTGTTTTCGGGAAAAGTATCACTTGATTCCGCAAAACTAAAGTTTTTCATTTGCAGTTGGCCGTTATCAAGGGAAATAAATGCATGGTATTTTTGTGTACCTGGAACCCTTTTTGCGGCAGCAAATCTTTTCTGAAGAGACTCCTGGATTTCTGCATGTCTTGCTTTTGAGCTGAAAAGCACATGCGTCTTCTTCAGGCTAGCTTTCGCCCAGTTGAAGAGAGCTTCAGCCGTCAAAATTTGCTGGCCAGATGGTAATTGGAGAGAAGCCCGTGCCGCTAATCTTTTTAGATTACCACCGATTCCGTCGCACGGCCCCTTCCCGTGGGCAGTTGCATGAAAATGCCATTCAGCACTAACACCGAAGTCGTTATGATGTTGGATCAAATTTGAAATATTGAAGCGATTCTTATAATGCTGCGCTGCTCCATCCGTAAAATAAATGATTTTCTTAATCGCTATACCCTTCTCCTGGAGATGGCTAACAAGAAGACTTTGAAAAGCATACACGGCGACAGTGTTATGTGTCAGATCGTCCGACAGTACAACCATGCTCTGATGCGTCAATACGTTGTCTTTTAAATAATAATATACAGCGGTATGGATTGAAACCTGGTCATTGTTGTAATGAAAAGCTTGAGCAGCATTCTGGACAAGAAATGCGTAGTTCTCAGCAAAGTCGCATTGAACGAGAATTTCGCCGTCCGTCAGAGAGGATTTCCGGTGATCTAGATATGCTGCTTGCTGCTTGGCTAAGTAATCGTGAGATCTCAGTGCCTTCAATTTCTCACATAGCTGATCCACGAAATCGTCAGTTGATGACACCTCCGTTATCATTCTGGCTGTGTCCGTGCTGCGCCATGTTTGGTACTCAATTCTGTCGATATTTTCCAATTCGAAGATGGATTCTAAATGTTCTTTGATGCAAGTCGAATTTTTGCATTCTTCACACGTACCAAAGTGGCACTCTGGTGTCGGATGTTTGCATATAATGGCGTCCAAACAATCACGGTAGGAGGTCAACCTCAGTGCACTGTTATTTGTGAGATTGCTCACGTTGCCACCATGGAGCATGAGTTTCACGTTTTCGTGGTAAACACACACGCACACGGTGTGTGTACCGCTTGAACCTGCTAAAACACAGTGTCTGGGCCGTAACATAGCGAAGGTAGAAAATCCGATTTTACAGTCCGGGTGTTTTTCCTCAAAAAGTTGATGAAGTTCCGACAAGTTGCAAAGTATGAGCTGCTTCTGCATCGCTTGACGGGTACTATCTGGTTTCTTGACAGAAACGTAGTCCTTCATACCGGATAAAATACGGCTGTTCTGGCCGTTTTCGTAAAAATCGGTTACAAGCTGCTTTTGGAGTTCAGTCAAACCATGTCCAGATTTCGGCGCTCGTGACGACATTATGCCTTTTACACCCTGTTCGGCTAAACGCTGTTTCGCGCACTTCACCATATGCCGTGAACAACCGAACGTTACAGCTATTTTACGTACGCTCCAAGAATCAGGTACGAGAGTTAGAATTTGTGATTTTTCAGCGATTGAAGTTGATTCATCTTTGAATTTCTTAATCATTTTTTCCAGAATTTGCTGCAGGTCCCGATATTCTCCGTCGTTGTCGACCTTTCGCGTCTTATTATCAGAAATATCTAACTCGTATTCTGACTGAGAGTCGTTCTCGGATTTGGAATTTTCGGCGTCGTCCGTGGATGTGTAGGAGTATTGTGAGCAGGTCCAGTTTTCATCTTCCTTACTTGTTGAGGCTACGGCTGTTGTCTCAGGCACTTTCGGCCATCCGTTTTTAATTTTTTTTTCGACAAGTATCGCAGATCTTAGCACTTTCCGGCAAATTATGTAGATTCGCGACAGATGCGGGAACGCTACGTAGTGATTTTCTTTTTCGATGCGGCTTTAATCCGAAAGGGTTTATGCACTGATAAATCGGAGTACTCATTGCCTTTAAGACCAGTAAATTGAGGATAAACCGATGTCGGTTGTAACAAGCTGTCTCTGAATTGTTTAGACGTCTCTATAGTAACATTCGGCGGGCTTGTGTTTAACAACGTTTCGCGAAAAAAAGGAAAAAAAAAAAACGGTTGCTAAAACAATCACAGATAATAGTTTCATCATATTATTCCGGCTCCCGCTTCCGTCAATTTCTACTGATTATTGTTAATATGAAGGGAACTGTACGGTGAGGCAACAACCGTAGCCTCAACAAGTAAGGAAGATGACAACTGGACCTGCCCAAAATACTCCTACACATCCACGGACGACGCCGAAAATTCCAAATCCGAGAATGACTCTCAGTCAGAATACGAGTTCGATATTTCTGACAATAAGAGGCGGAAGGTCGACAACGGCGGAGAATATTGGGTCCTGCAGCAAATGCTACAAAAAATGATTGAGAAATTCAAAGATAAATCAACTTCGATCGCTGAAAAATAAAGGTAAAAATAAAGGTCATCAATATAAGAATTATTGGTGGCTGAAGCTCTCTTTAACTAGCGAAAGCTAGCCTGACGAAGACGCCTGTGCTTTTCAGCTCGAAAGGAAGACATGCAGAGATCCACGAGTCTCATCACAGATAATAGTTTCATCATGCTTTAAGGTAGCTCATCAGATACGGCTAAAGTCGTTAATTGTATAAAAATTAAACAATTCCTAAAAATGATTTATTTTTTTTTGAAATTATTAATATGAATTATAAAGGTCAGGCAGAGAGGCAGCCCGGCGTTGGCGATTGTAAAGTCCAGTCGATGTATTATTCTAAATAAACCTGAAGAGTTAACAACCTATAAGTCGAGTGATTATTCCTGACAAGCAATTAATTATTCCCTCTCCTTGAGATAAAGATCTGCAGAATTTATTCCCCTAACAATTGGAAAAAAAAAGAAACTCTAATGCAGGCAATCGGTAATTTCAATCGGACTCTGTTGGAGAACACATTTTGACCTATAACTCTTGAACCGTTGGAGAGCCCAGAATTTCCTTCGGAGGGTAAATAGAACATGGAAAGAGGGTAATTTACGGCAATTTTCGAAAATTTTCAGCCTGGATATAAGTGCTTAAAAATGCGAAATTCGTCATTTTTGAGGTATGGTTCAAAATTTTCGAATTTTCATAATAAGCATTAGAAAGTTCACGAATTTACGGACAAATGGCTTTTTTAACATTTGTATTCGGTTGAGTCGTTTCGGAGATAACGACTGTAGAGTGCGGCGCTACGAGCTCTGCCAGCATCGCGGCGATGGGTCAGCAAGACGAAAGGACTTACCTGAGATCCAAGGTGAAACATGGACGACAACATATGTGGAAACCATCGAAATCTGTGACACTCCGTTTCCGAAGTGGCCGTTTTCGCCTGGATAGCCCCATATATATTGTTATTTTCCTACATATAATTAAACCATTAGTCGAGTAAGGATATTACCGCAAGCCATCGAAACGACAATGCATACGCATTATAAGGAAAAACCCAAGTCGTAACATGTTTGCACGGTAACAGAAATTCGTAGAGGATATAATCGATTAAGGATAAAAATAAAATAATCCAATAGAGTAAATACTAACACGAGCCTCAAACATTGCCGGGACGGCAACGACCATAAGGAGGGAGGGATGTTACGGCCCGATTGTCCGTAACCAATTATTATTTAAGTTACCATATATAGATTAGGGATTATGCGCATTGCATTTTTTTTTTTCTTTCACTCTCTTTCTTTAGCTAACTCTTCTGTTCTTTCTGTATATTATGGACCAGGACGGAGATCATGTTGCTCATGGGAACTCTGGGGACGGAGTTTTTCTCACGATAGTTTCAAGTACCACCTAAGAGTCCAGAGCTAAGTCACGTACGTATCGCTGTGCAAAGCGACACCGTTCAGGTGACGCAAAATTGTAAGCTCTGTTTGATTGAGGTTCTATAGAGCCGACCCCAGAGTTGCCTGAAGTAAGGGCCTATGCCATCGACATCAGGTTGCGTATACTATAGCCAAGCCGTAGAACAGTCGCGGAGTGCAACAAGTACGCGCACTTGTTGCCGCACCAATTAGCGATTAGAATTAGAGAAGGGGCAACCTGGTTGGCTACGTCCCCTGGCCTCAGGACCGTGGGGGCGAAGTAAGATCAGGGAGCTGGAGGAGCAAGAGTTTGAATAGAACACATTCGTTCGACGACCCTTATTAAGGAGAGACGTGTGTCCGAGTATTAGAATCGAGCCAAGGGTGACGTGTCTTAAAGTTTGTGCCCAAGAGGACTTATAATATTCGTGAAAATTAAAGTGTCAATTCAATAAACTATAATAATAATAATTCAAATAGAGCTCTTGCTCCTCGTCTAAATATTAAACTAACTTGATTAATAATAAACCCATTAGTGTTATAATTCCATTATCCAATATTTATTCAAAAAACAACCATCGTCAACAGTTATAGTGATACCTACGTCGGAAGCAGGAACACGGAGGGTGTAAGCTTCCTTAACCACCTTAGGATTATTATTGGGTAACCCGAACGCACTCTTCAAAGAATGTAAAGTACCATTCTCCGTTTTCCTATTTCATTAAACAACAGGTATACTACCTTACCTATCTACATCAGGCCTCTAGGGATTATACCATTCTGTATTCGTTAGGTTGGTTATCCTGTTCTGGTTCATTTTTACTTTTGTCTTAGTTTCCGATTATACAATAATTAATAGATAAAACCAATCCATCATCAACCGGCGTAGACCTTTATAACCAGGCGTGTTTCGGCACCCTCTGCCGCAGTGTCTCGTAATCACAACCGCCAGGCGTGAATAAACCTGAACGGTTTTGAGATTGAACCCAATATTTGCTCTTGGTTGGTTAGTTTATTGATCCGTATTATCACACGGTCGTAGCTTCCATATGAATAAATCCTTGAAACCCCGAAATTCCCGTTTCTCAGTAAACCCCTCCGGGTTTTGAGGAACTGGACCCTGATACTAGAGACGTGGGATTGTGGGGCCCCATATTCGATTTATGGTGGATTGTGCTATTTTATATAATATTATATCTCATATATTTCTTCGGCATTATATAATTTTGGGTAATATATATTTATATATATATATATATATATATATATACGTAATTACGTTTTTGGAATCATACATATATATATATATATATATATCTTAACAGAATATACGTTACCTTCCACCAGAATTCTGAATCACATTTAATATCATCATACACCTTTCCTAGACTCCAGATCACTTGCAGGTAAAACCTGACGGTTTGTAGCCCCAGTCGGGGTAGACAGGATACTAAGAACTCATAATAATAACAATTTTAATTTTAATCATTAGTAAATTAAATATCGTGTATATGGTGTGAAAATTTAGAAATAGTACCACCGCTCGGTTACTCTCACGTCACAGCGCTATCCCGATTTCACAAAAGAATTTATTTTGACCACCGATGCTAGCAATTTTGCTATTGGTGCGGTTCTCTCTCAGAAATACGATTCACACGATTTTCCTATTGCTTACGCTAGTCGAACTCTTAAGGGGGTATCTACACCTTTAAATGGGTCAACATTGTGAGAAAGATATTGATATTTTACAACGAATTTGAGAGTCTGATCGAATCCATAAAAATCATGAAGTTTGGGGAGGGTTTGACCCTCATTATCCATACTTAACATTCAATATTACTTTGAGTCCAATAGCAGTTACGCTCCATATAGAAAAATTCCAAATTACTCGGTTGTCGTAAAGAATCAGGAGTATCGTTGGACCAATTCTGGAGTTTTTGGTCTCCAAGTGTTCAGAAGAGATGCCTCTATTAGATGAACACACAACTTTTTGATATCGCCAAAATTGCCTGACTCGCTCAGTTTTTACTGAGATTTTTCTGATTCTTCAATTTTTTTTCTATATTTCTTCTATTATCTCAACCAAAAATGGTGATATCAAAAAGTTGTCTGTTCATCTGATGGAGATTTCGATTCCACAAATTTGTAGACCACAAACTCCAGAATCGGTCCAACGATGCTCCTGATTCTTCACGACAACCAGTCAAAATAGTCATTCTCCAGAAATCAACTTTCAGACTTTTTTATCAAATTTTTTTTTATATTTCCTACTTTTCCCAGAGAGAAAAATGTAGTGACAGGAAATCAAGTTTCAAGATTTTGCTTGTGACTAATATGCTGGATCCGCAGCTGCTCGCGTATCGAACTCTGTTAAGCTGGCACCACCACAACGTCGAATCGAAAAATGACCTATGCCATAATTTCAGGCTTATTTTAGGCTAATTAAATGACACAGCGCCGAAGTTTAAGCTCTTGAAACCCCCCCCCCCCCCCCCCCCCCCCAAAAAAAAACCGCCGCCACATCGAAAAAAATAGGTAGGAGAATGATTTTCGAAAAACTGATTGTATGGAAATTTCAGGCTCATTTCAAGCTATTCAAATGCCGTATGACAAATTTCGAAACCTCGTTTTTTTTCCGAAAAACCGGCCTCGAGGTTGTGGCCTAACGTTTGGCCAGCACCGCCACACTGGCAAAAATTAGAAATGAATCTATTTTCGGGAAACTGATTATACGGAAATTTCAGGCTCATCGTAGGCTATTTAAATGCCACAATACCGAATTTAAAAATTTTTATTTTTTGATTTTTATATTTCAAACCAGTGGCGGTGCTGGCCTAACGCCCAGTCCACACCGCCACACTGAAAAATATTGGACGGAACAATATTTTCGGGAAACTGATTACACGGGAATTTCAGGCTCATTTTAGGCTATTCAAATGCCATGGTGCAGAATTTCCAAATTTTTTGTTTTTTTATTTTATCCAGTAGCGGTGCTGGCCTAACGCCTAGTCAGCACTACCACACTGAAAAAATTATAAGGGCAACTATTTTCGGGAAACTGATTACACGGGAATTTTAGGCTCATTCTAGGCTATTTAAATGCCACGGTGCAGAATTTCCAAATTTTTTGTTTTTTTTATTTGATCCAGTGGCGGTGCTGGCCTAACGCCTAGTCAGCACTACCACACTGAAAAAATTGGAAGGACAACTATTTTCGGGAAACTGATAACACGGGAATTTCAGGCTCATTCTAGGCTATTCAATGCCACGGTGCAGAATTTCCAAATTTTTTGTTTTTTTTATTTGATCCAGTGGCGGTGCTGGCCTAACGCCTAGTCAGCACTACCACACTGAAAAAATTGGAAGGACAACTATTTTCGGGAAACTGATAACACGGGAATTTCAGGCTCATTCTAGGCTATTTAAATGCCACGGTGCCGAATTTCCAAATTTTTTGTATTTTTTATTTGATCCAGTGGCGGTGCTGGCCTAACGCCCAGTCCGCACCGCCATACTGAAAAATCTATAAAGGAACAATATTTTCGGGAAACTGATCACACGGAAATTTCAGGCTTATTTCAAGCTGTATGAATGCCACAATCCCGAATTTCGCGCTCTCGAATCAAATCCCAGAAACATCGATATAAAGTGTGCGGCTCGGCTCAGCCATAGAGTCACATTGTTACGACTTACGACACTGGAGTCAGTAAACAAAATGCGATTTTTGATGAATTGATTCCAAAGGAGTTGAAGAATGGTTCCATTCAGATTAATTCAGATCTATGAATGTCAGGATCGCTCAACTCGGATACATTTCTGCCGAGACAAATTTTTGCTTGCCACTTCTCGTGCCAAATCGCATTCTATGGTGTTACATGTCTCAGTAGCCTTTTCGGTCTCAGATCTGTATATTATGTGTGACTGTTACAACCAAGTTATTTATCTATCTGGCTCCGCGTCTGTGAATCTCTTGCAGTTCGGAATAATCAGATGCAGTTTGATGCCGCGCTATTTGAGATCTAATTTTTTTCACATATCTGCGCCAACTTCTACCATTAATTTTATTGACTATGTGAAATAATTCTGCGAAAGGTGATGTAGATGAGAAAATAAATTAAAACATTATCTTATAAGAAAGGGAAATTGTATTATACCGGGAATATTCGGTGAGTTAGAATGATCCCCTTCCTACGGCCAAACCAACACAGACGCGCACCGCGTGCGTGAGGCTCGTTCGGCAGGGAATAAGGTGCCAGTAGCATTGCATCCCCTCCCGAATGAGCCTCACGCACGCAGTGCGCGCCTGTGTTGGTTTGGCCGTAGGAAGGGGATCGTTCTAACTCATCGAATATTCACGGTATATGTATGTTTCAATCATCAGTTTTACCATACCCGAGTCGAAATTTAGCGCCTACATTGAACCTATAATTCTAGGTTCAAATCAGGATGTGGAGGATCACAGGAGGGTTAACTTGCATTGTAATTAGCGCCTACTTTGAACCTCTAATGGGACGTTATTGGACGATCTTTCATGTTGAGGTTCGAAATAGGAGCTCGCGAGCACCTAGGAAGACCCTCGACCTCCTCCCATTTGAAAAAAAAAGGAAATAATAGCGGCAGATCAGACTCATATAATACTTTCTCGTATACTTTGTTGTCCCAACGCCCATTTAAACCTCCTATGATACTGAAGGGATCGGAACCTTCTATGAAGATGTGATATTGATGATGGGTATTGTAACTTATCGGATTGTCTAGGATCGTTAGGTCGTTGAGACAAGCCGATCGTCGGGTTCTAAATGATGTTGATTTTTACCGTTAATTAAATAATAAATAATTTTGGACTCCTCGACACTGTGAGGTGGGGAAAAGGGAGGTAGTGCCACACAAAAAGCCACCTAACACAGATTTTTATTTATTACATTGCAATCGTACGCTAATCAATGCTTCTCAGGTCTTTCAACCGCCGAAGTTTTTATATTACAAAACTCAAGATTTTGCCGACCTCCACTGAACCAGGTGGTATTCCGAGCCAGTGGTCCCTGCTATTGCGAATTTAACTCTATCTTGCAGAACCAGGATCCTAGATCCGAGCCTGCGTGTCAGATTCAGAATCACAACAACTGGCCCTCGGATACAGGTCGCTCAGACCGCAGCCGTACGCATCTGTTGATGTTTATTCTGATCTCTAACTTGGCCTTTGTATGGTATACTAATCTACAGGGTAGAGATACAGAAATGTCAGGCAATATCCAATTAGCTTCGTGACAATTACTATATTTAATGCTCAATAAATCTATAAATAATAATACAATAAGTGCTTATCTAACTTATAACGCCTATTTCCCTACTTGAAAATAATAAATGAATATCGAATCGAATTTAGGTAGCAGTACTGCTTTAGCTAAAGCTCCTTAAGAATTTTACTGATTTTACTATCTGCAATTTTAGCGAGAATAGATTTCTATATGTTAAGACAGAGTGTTATCTGAAATTGCTATAATTTTAAATGACTCTACTTTATCATCCAGCCCAGACGACTGGTATAATACCAAATGAGACGTTTGGGTGCTCTACCACAAATCGCTGCTGAGCTAGCTCGGCAGCTGTTTATATACTCAATAGTCGCCGCTTATGACGTCATAAGCGACGCTTCTGGACAAACCAAATTTGTCCAGTTCTCGTGATTTTGAAATATCAATCACAGCAGGCCTAGGGTAAGCTTGCTGGATACGTTACAGTATATATGCGACGCGTAGTCCTAGTTTGGTGCTAGCGAAAGCGTAGTGAGTTGGATGCGCCGCGTAGTGAACGTGGAGAGAAACTCTGAGATATTATAGTGTCGCCACAATACTATTCGACCAAGAGCTCCTACGTTGAACCTCTGAGTCCTACATTTACTACGTTTGAGGACTTGGAGGTTTAAATAGGCGTTGGGAGAATCAAAGCAGGGTTAAAATTTCGACTCGGGTAAGGAGCCGTTGATTTATCAACGATGGCTAGGTATAACCGACTGACTCAGCGCGGATTACTTCAATTCGAGATCTGCGCTCAGGCACACATTAATTATTATTAAGCCCCTGAACACTATCAGAGATGGACACGTCTAATTACTTTTCAAAGTCGTTGTTTGATTATTTTTCTAATATCTTCGTCAGTCATCGCATTATTCTGTAATCACAATTGGAAAAATCTGTAGCCTATTGTCTCACCGTTTAGTACACGGACAGAATTTTATTGAAGAGATTCCGATACTACGTATAGTAATTTTGGACCATACTTTCAATATGACGATCGTTCCTATACTTTCACCAAATGTCACCATGAAAATAGGAATATCTTTCTTATATTCATGGAAGATTATGTACAAGTATCGGAACGATCGTCATATTGAAAGTATGGTCAAAAATTACTATACGTAATATGAAAATCCCTCCAATAAAATTTCCTCCGTCTACCAATCGAAAAAAGACTGAGTTTCGTTCGAGAAAATATTAAAGAAGCTAGGTAATCGAAAGTAATTGGAAAAAGTAATTAGCTAATTACTTTCAATCTTCTGGTTTTTTTTATCCTTTTTCGAACTAAAATCAGTATTTTTTCGTTCGATACTGAAGGGTAAGACAATAGGCTATAGATTTTCGGAATTGTGCTTGCAGAATAATGATTACCGACATCCTACACTTAAGATCATTCTCCATGTAAGTACTCATTGGTTTTCAACTATGATATTTTTATTGGGTGTAATTTTCTACGTTACTTATGTTATTGGTCTGTTGTATTTGTTGCCTTACTACTTCGCCTACTTTGGGTTCATCTGTTGGGCTTAAATAAATAAATAAACAAACAAATAAATATTAAAGATGGCTAATTTATTTCCTATTCAGGTACCGTATACTTATTTGATAAGCTGAGCTATTTATTTCACAACTGTTTGAATTACTTCTTTAATATTATAAGACATATTTATCACAGAAGGAAAAGCACATACTCTTCACGAGGGCTTACATGATAATTATAACGCAAAGTAACCCAGTCAAATAAACGAATTACGACTATAATACGCCAAAAACCTAATATCACGGAATTCGCCCAGTGTACCCTACTGTCCTTACCACCCATATCAGTGGCATTGACTACCGCGTCGCACGGGGCTCAGCCAATGGCGTGACGCGCGGCTTTTCATACATGGAATGCAATTGGAAAAAAAATACTTAGAAAAATCGATCCATAAATTTAAAAAAATTTTCATCTTCAGAATTGAATAAGGAATGCGATCATATTTTTCTGAAAATTTAAAAAATGGCCCAAGTTTGCGAAAAAAATCGATAAACATTTTGATTGCTCATAATAATGATGAAATTATATTTTTCGAGAAGTTGAAAATTTTCATCGGAAAGTGTCTTTCATCGCCTTTAAAACGCGTATTTGAACATCTCTCTACGGTGAAGGGGACCCGAGATATTAATTGTCAAAGCCACCCGCGCGCTACTCTCACAGTAAAATGCAATAATTCATAACTAGCGTAAAAAAAATTTTTTGACCAACGAAAAAATACGGATCTACTTTTTCGACGTAGATTTCACGTAAAAAAAGTTCGAGTCGGTTCAAAAAATACGAGGTCATTTGTCGGCCGATTTGAGGTGGAATTGCCCATATGACACCTCCACTTGAGGGTAGAATATAGACTAATGTTCGGCTAGATATTGTATTGTGGTGAGGAGGATGAAAAATATATTCCTGTGTTCTTTTTTGTAAAACAAAAATTATATTCTCGATTTCTCGAAAAATTATATACTCAACCTACTGTAGATAAATATTGCCATACTTTGATCCATCCGTAAAGAATCACAAAGTGGTAAAAAAAATATTTTATTTTTATTTTACGATCATTCGATTCCTCGCGCAAAATGAACGAAAGAGTACATTTTCCGACCTCACCACAATAAACTATATATCTGAGGTGTACCCTAGGGTGGTCGTTAATTTCGAACATATACTTTGTCACCCCCTGAATCGATAGATAATGGCCCAAAAACACCGTGTAATTTTTTTCAGATTTTTAGCATAATCGGAAAGGGTGCCGGTATTAATTTGAAGTTGAAAAAATTGAAAAGAATCAATTTTTAATTAAGAACAAAATTTCCTCAATTTTCGAGTGTAAATAACGAAACTAATGTTCACTTCAGTAATATCATGTGATGAAACCTAAAGAGTGATTGATTCAATAGTTTGGTCAAAACAAAAGCGGGAAACCCATGTAAAATGACCAAAAACGAACTCTTTCCGACAAAAAATATATTCAATTGTAATCTTATCATATTACAACGTTATGCACACTATATTTATTTTACATCAATTTTTCATCCATGGTGTTAATGTTATATTTAAAGTTAAAATTTTGTTTTTTCTTTCAACTCCAAATATAACGCTCACACCATTGATGAGATGTTGATGTAAAATAAATATACAGGGTGTCCCAGAATTAACTATGCAAAATGATAGGAGTGATAGAGGGGGTTGAGCTGAGTAAATTAACCCGAAGAACATGTGGTCTGCGGAGTCGCGTTCGCGAGTTACGGCCGGTTGAAAAATCCCGCTAAGCGCCGGCATGTATACAGTAATAGGTATTGTGACGTGGTATTTTAAAATTCCCCGCCACAAGGCGATTCTCTCGAAAATGCGACAATGCGTGGCGTAGACAGGGTCTCCAGGAAAAGAGAAAATTTAGGGAAAACAATTAGGTCCAATTAACACTATTTTATTTTTTGTAAACTATGTAATCTCGAGCTCGATACTCCACGAGACGCCTGTCGTCGTGGGAACTACCGGAGGAAAAGCGATTCTACCGAGCGTAAGAAGCCTCCAATATCGTCAAGGACGATTCTGTCGGCGTGCAAACCATGGATGGTCCAGAAAACCCCAAGGTCAGCGCCTCCTCTCAAGTGGAAAGATCTACCACCTCTAACTATCGGATTGACGGCGTACAGGGATGTGCGAGAAGCACAACGAAATCCTCCCGTCACCCAGAGAGCTACCGCCTACAAGAAAATGCACTGCTGATGTGAGGGTGGTGAACAGGGCATGTGAAGGTGCATCTTTACCGCCTCCCACCTAAGTAGCAATCAGTCAGTGCAGCTATCATCGTCAAACTGTCTCCGAATCTGTTATCGCGGCCGTGGTTGGTCATGAAAGCCCCCGGATCAGCGTTCCGACCTATCGAGTCCTTTCGTGGGTGAAGCCCTAGTATGCCGAGACACGAAACTACCACTAACTTTCTGGTGGATCGACCAATGATGTAAGGCCCTAGAAGAAATATCGGGTGGCCGGGCGAGCGAGGCGTCATGTGAGTCCAGCGCCCGGCGATTCAAAAGGAAGGCGGTAATAGGAGCGGCATTAGCAGCGGCAGGGGTGAGGTAGACATCTCCTAAATTACGTTCGTCAAAATCTGTCGCTCACCGACCAATTAGACTACCGATATGTCACGTGATTGCGCAAATCTGAAGGATGAGCTGACGGCTGGAAATAAAGACTATATAAGGAAGGTACACCTGTTAATCGGTCTACTCTTCGCTCTGGTCTACGCCACTCATCAAGCATCATCATTCATCGAGTATCGCCTATCGTATCATCTGTCGTTAATATCGAGTATTGTTAAAATAAGTGTAGTGAGTTCAATTAATCGAAGCAACTTCATTAAGGTAAGGTCTTAATTCTTTTGTGAGGACACGAGGTCGTTCGTATAAGGTTCTGGTTATCAATTTGGTTATTGAGCTAAGAGGCTCGTTTTTGGTCATTGAGCTAAGAGGCTCGTCTTTAATTTCTGAGCTAAGAAGCTCGTCTTTAATTTTTGTTTAATTGCTTTATCGAACAACCTCGAGTCTGGCTGAGTTACATAGATCTTTCATTGCTTTTTGGCTATACACTCGGGCCTCCGCTATTTGACCGAGTCGGGACCGAGCGTTTCTGCTATTTGACGAAAGTAGGGGTCCCCCACTCCTTGTGGACGGTTTTCTGCGCAGCCAGTTCACGCCACTCCGTGTCACTCACGGCCCCGATGTTAAGAGGAACGCTGCCGAATAGTGGGGGTAACGCCCGTCAAATAGCGGAGGACGAATGTGGTCAAATAGCGGCGTCTGTCAAATAGCGGGTGTTCAAATAGCGGAGGCCCGAGAGTAATTTATTGCTTATCGCTTCTCGTATGGCTTCTATTTTTGATTTAGTCTGTTAGAATAATATTGTGCATGAAATACTGTAGAAAATACCTTTTCCTGGAGTACCCTGAGCGAAGATAGCCGCGAGGGCTTAGGCCTCGCGTATAGTTTAGGTTATTATTGCTGATTTGTTATAGTTTAGTAAGGTTCAGTCAATTCTGGATAATTTATTATCGTTATTTTGTTAGGTTAGTAAAGTATGGCCAATTTTGGATAATTCGTTATCGTATGTAAGATATAGTATTGTTTTTGGATAATTTAGTATCGTACTATCGATCTCGTATCGTCGGAATTTGGTTAAAGATCAATCTATCGTTCTGAATTAATTAGTAGGGAACCTGTATCGTTTGTTACCGATTATATTGCCTAACATCTTAGCAAATAGAGCATGAGACCCTTAATCTCAGGGTGTGTTATGAAAAATAAACTTTTGCCTTTATTGGGTACGATGTATCGCTCTGTGATACCAAGTCTGGAGTCTAGTTTAATCGTTTTATATCGAGTCACTTCTGACACACTCTTCTGATTTAATTGCATCATAAATGAGTTAATTCTGTCCCGAACAGTTAAGAAACCTATCGTAACAAACTATTAGTAATATCGCCAATTCTGTATGATTCGTCTAAGTTATCTAATTTCATTAATAAATGATTGATTGATGTGATCTCAACTATCTCAAAGAATTAATATTGTTTTACGTGGTGTACCCTGCCCCTCTATCTAAGGCTTCGTTATCTGAGCTAGTCGAGTTGTCGCTCGACGCATTTCCGTAAGTTTTTGGTTTTAGTAAGTTATGTTATCGTATCGAAACGACGCAGTAGCGTCTGGCGCCCAACGCTTTGGTAATTGAGTAATCAACACGGAAAAGTGCCGAATTGTAACCAGATCTGTGGGTTTTCCTCTCCAAGTTAAAAAACTGCGTTACAGTATATAGGAAACCGAGTACACAGGAATCATCGGTTAGTCAATCACTCTTCTAACTTCATCATATTATGATATTACGTGAACCTCAGTTTCCTTATTCTTCACTCGAAAATTGAGGAATTTTTTCTTCAATCTTTTTAACTTTAAATTGCTTTCGGGACCCTTTCCAATCATGCTAACAATCTGAAAAAAATTACATGGTGTTTTTGGGTCATTATCTATCGATTCAAGGGGTCGCAAGTATACCTATGTTAGAATTTAACGACCACCCTAGTGTACCCTTCATTTATTCCAATAAGTAAATGGATGGTTACATTCCAAAATCATTGCTAGGCTAACAGTAATCTTTCATTCGAATAATTCTTCGGAGCTGTCACGTTTTAGCACTAAGGTCTGATGCACCACGTATATATTATGTAACAATTTGAAATATTTATATTAGACCGTTCCAAAAAAATCAATTTTTTTTCAGCTTTGAACTATACATAAAACTATACTTTGACATGAAAAAATAACCTACGTCAAGAATGAGCCCTGTCCTCAAAGATTTGGAGGTGCCGCATCGGACTTTTTTCTTTTCGATTATCGCATGCCCAGAACAACACTCGAACATCTGAAAAAAATTATTTTCGGGGAATTTGCGTTCAAATGATTGTAAATGCTATTATATGAAGTTTCAGGGCAATTTTAACGTGACAAGATTTCTTTGAGATGTTACAGTGTGGTCTTAGGGGTAAGGATTTTCATTTACATGAGATATCGAGAATAATTGATCATACTCCAAAATATATGATATATACAGGGTGATTCAGAATCGGGTACTTTCCTTACACCGGTGGATTACAGATCTGCACTAGTAATAAACTAAAGCAAGACTGATTTGTTTTACAATAATGTTTGTTGACGCAGCAACCGAGGTTCTTACTTCTTATATTTTGAAAGACGTCTTTTATCATATAGGCTACTAGATACTAATCATATAGAATTATTGAAATAAGGGTCATTTTACCCAATGTAACAATATATATGACTTTGGAGCATGATCTATTATTTTAAACAATAATATTTCATGATAATGAAATCAGGAAGACAAAAGTCCGATGCGGCACCTCTAAATCTTTGAGGACAGGGCTCATTCTTCACACAGGTTTTTTTTTCATGTCAAAGTATAGTTTTATGTAGTTGAAAGCTGAAAAAAAATTATCCATTTTTTTCGAATGTGTGTGAAGTTGGCACCGCTATTTTGTATTTTGAGTGAATTCGATGTTGTGCTAAGTTGTGCTAGGGTTGTGCTACATTGTGCCGTGAAGCTCGTTTTTATAACTCAAAGAATAAAAGCACAATTCCAAAAAAACGTTTTTTCAGCCAGCACCGCCATTTTGTATTTTCGAAAATTTGAAAGTTGTGCCGGATAACTCTCGGATAGTACATTATTGTGCCGCAAATCGCTATTCGAAAGCTTCAAGCATTTTCACGAAAATGCCAATTTTCGAAAAAATTTCAGCACCGCCATTTTGAAAATAGGAATTTTTTGAAACGGCAATGAACAGCGCGTCTGTTGTGCTCTATTGTACCGTTATCGAGAACTGTGCATCTAGCTCCCATAGCCAGAAAAATTGAGTAAATTGGAAAAACGATGCCAACTACTACGGGGGTAAGACCTGCTCAGGAAGTGTTGACAACTTTCAGTGTGTGAAAATTTTGAAATTTTGAAAATTTTCGAACTGTGCCGCGTTGTGCTCGACGAGCACAGTCACATTGCTTCTGTGAAAAAAATCGCTCGGAGCAATCGTTGTCTACCTACGGCATGACACTTGCTCGGAAAATTTTTTAAAAAGTTTGAGAATGCGAAAATTTTGGAATATCGAAAATTTAAAAGCTGTGCCGGGCTGTGCTCGACGAGCACAATCACATTGCTCATGTGGAAAAAATCGTGCGAAGCAATCGTTGTCTACCTACGACATGACACTTGCTCGAAGCAATCGTTGTCTACCTACACCCAGAAAAATAATTTGTTTGAGGCAACAGAATCGTTTTGTTAGTCCGATTTACCAAATTTTTAGTTGACTTAACTAAAAATTTCGTCAACTGAACCAATTCGACTGTTTTTCTTTTGTTGTTGGTGCAAAATAATTTTGTTGAATCATTTTTGTTACGCAAACAATATTTTTGGTTTAATCTGCCTCTTGACCAAATATTTTGTTGTCTGAACCTACAATTTGGTCGCGAGAACCAAATGTACGACTTACCCTGTGGCAAGGGCTGTGCGCATGCGCCGTACAGCAGTCGTGACTCGTGTATACGGAATGGCGAGACCTGTTACTGCATGTTGCTGATCGGCGTGTGTAGTCTGGCACATGAGTTATGAGGCAGTTCATATTAAATATCATATTAATTCAAAAAAATTGTGAACATCTTAAAAATGGACGACGAAACTGTGAAGTTTCTAAAAAACTCTGGCTTGGCAGAATACACGTACCAATTCAAAGGTTAGTGAACACAATTTTAATATATTACACCACGTGGTAAGTTTTCCAGAATACGAATACTAGGTATAAATATTTTATAGTATAAATATTTGTTGTAATATCAGATCTTTATTCATTAATCATTCCGTATTTCATGTTGTTCGTACTTTTGAAACATTCCATTAATTCTTTATGGTTACAACAGTTTCTAGTCCAAGGTATATGGTAACGGTTACCAAATATTTGTTCCACGCAACCAAACATTTATTTCACCGTATCTACCGGAGTGTGTGTATATTAATATATACCTGATAGTTAGATGCGGTCAAATATAGATAAATGAATATAGTCATACATATATATACCGATTTATATTATATATAAATTATTTATATTATTTATATTATATATAATTCTGGAAATTTTTGAATAATTTGAAAAAACGTCTATAAAGAAAAAAAAGTGCGAGTTTTAAAAATCGTTACATAAAATTATTCTTAGCTACCTCACTGAGGAAAATGTCGATGATTTTTACTAATTTATTACATCGTGCATTATTTGTCCGATTATGCCATGATGAATCATACTGAAAATATATTATTTCTGTGAAGCAAATGCACCAACATTTTTTCCTAAATATTTGTATCACAGAGGAAGGCATCGATCATGATGCTCTTCTGGCATTATCCCCCGGGTCTTCGCAATCTATCATGCAACAGCTGATACCAAAAGCAGGGCCCAGAATCAAATTCCAGAAGGCTTTGAGAAATTATCAGGCATTATTTACCCAATCCCCACCGCTATCGAGTAGTGACGATAACTGTCCAGCTGCCACACTAACAATAAGACAAAAAACATCATCACCAGTTCCATGATGCTCATTTTCTAAGGTAAAATTTACAACAGTATTTTTGAATATTATATTGATTCAATTTAATTTTCTACATTAATGGTACCAAAAATATTCCATCACATAATGCAGTCTAACGTTTGAAACAATTTTGGATAAATTTTCAAGTTTTATGAAATGTTTTGATATTCTGAATTGGGCATCGCCATCAATTTTGTAATTATAGAGTACATTGTTCTCACATGATTCGGAACTGGCGGATGCATATACTTTGGAAAGACAAATAACTGGCCTGGACCATGACCTAGGATTATTGCATGATGATGTTCAGTTTACATTGCATGACATTATCAGCCCGCATGATTTACAATTAGATATACCACGTGAAGATCAAACCAGTGACGTGTCAAACACACAACCCAATATATCAAAACCCACAACCGCAAAGTTATCCATTCCTGACGACACTGAAAATAAGGAGAATTTGACAAAAAATCAGTTGCAGTTGGTAAATAATTTTGTAGTCCTAATCACCCATATCGAATCTGGCCATAATTAGTCCTGATACTTCTATGTGATGTTTAAATGTTTATAAGTTTTGGAACCCGAAGGGTAACACGTGTTATATATGTAGGGTGATCAGAAACAGGCTACGACGACTTCCACCGATATTTGTACCAAACCCGCTTGTAGTAGCGACAACACATCTTCACAAGCTTTAGATGGAGAAAATATTCTACATAGCTACATGTCCAACTTGGTAATCTACCATAGTTTTTCCCAATGTGCTATAAATATCACACGTGATAATTTATTAATCGGCTCACACGTTACTTCTTCGGCAGAACTTGGAATCGATTCTAAATCTAACAGTAACCGGGAAGGCCATCCTTGCTATTTATGCGACACAGTCAAGCCTTGATGAAAAAGACCGCAGGAGACTCGTCGATTTATTAATTACCCACTTTCTATCAAAAACTGACAGCACTGGTCATCCGTAAGAATGACATATTATATAACATAGCCACATATCAATTACTCTAGATATCATTTTGATTGGTTTTATTTTTATTGTTTATCTACAAGATTTGTACTAAAAAATCACCACTTCGACAACTTGGCTGGAAGAATTACACAGCTGTTTCCTAGCGAAAATAAAGACCTTTACTATGTTCCACCATTTACTGAGGGACTAGTACAGAAAATTTCCAAAGGCAAACTTCCAGACTGTTACCGCAATAGACTGCGACAGTTGCGCAAGATAGGCATAGTTACAAGTAAAAAAAGAAAACGTGAAAGCGACATTACTAAAGGGTCATGCAAAATTAGTTGTACAAGTGGTGAGCCATATTGGAATTCCTAGTTATATGTTCTATGTCCGTTTCTTGCTCTTCACTTAATGAAGTTTAAAATCTGTGTTATAAGTCGTTACAAGTGATGTATCTAAAATCTTGCAGCAGCGTTAGTTAGGAATTGACTTGTATTTCAGACAAAAAATCATTGTTAGTACACTCGGACTGACTCCGTCACAACACTTCACCATGGACAGCAGTCGTTGAACATTGGGGAGCATCACGTCCCTTAAGGGGACCAGTACAGCTTGGTTTAAGATATTTCAAGTACTCCAGAATCACTTTATTTGTCAACCAAAGTTTATTTTACATCAAAAAGAATATTTCTGCAAAAAACTGTGTCGTAAGGTTTCAGGCACACCGTTGATCCAATCCAGTGTTTCGACGTCTCAACTTCTTCAGACAGGAGTTCCACATCTTATGAACGCGGGGATCTGAAAAGAAAAACACATGTGAAAACTTACAGTCATTTATCTAAAATTTCAAAAATTTGAGCCACTAATTTGCGAATAACTTGGCCAAAATAGACACATTCAAAAATTCCCTCGTTCATATCATGAGGATTTGTCGCCCGAACAAAATGAGCCGTCAAAGACCCCAATCGGAGCAACGGTGCTCCTAAAACCTTACGACACAGCTCCAAAAACATAGTTCTGAGATAAACGAGTTTGAAGATTTTGCAGAAAAATTATTAAATAATTATATACTCCTCCGGAGACTCATACATCAAAAAGTTTGTTATACCAAAGTTGAGTGAATTTTTTTTTTCTTTTTTTATTTTCATTTTTCAAGAATAATTTTTTTTTTTTTCGGAAATTTAATTTTTTTTTCCTTTCTGCAAACTGTTTTCTCAGAACTTTTTTTTTCTATATATTTTTGTGTTCCATGCAAGCTTCTTTCTCTTACTTACTTCTTTAAAAAGCTCCAGCAGCATATGAAGGCCCTGCGGCATCCTCCGCAGACTCATTGTCCGCAAGCCGCAGCCTTCTCATGGCGATCCGTGTCTCACGGGAACTTCTAGCTGCTTGTTGCTCAGCTTGCTCGAGGCGTGACTTATCTGCCTGAATAGAGTGAGCCTTTGCGTTGGTTCCCGGATTGACTTTGAGCGCAGTCATGATCTTCAAAAGTCCTGTGGCTCCTTCGGAAAAAGTTACAGCTCCCATGTTAGCTGCTATGCGCACCAGATTGTGTCCAGTGTAAGTCCTCTTCGGACAGAATTTCCAGATGACGTTGTTGAGGGACTCGTTTGCATTTTGAGTCTTACCTCCGATGCAGCGCGTAAGTAGTTCTGGAGACGTCAAGTTGTGGAAAACAGGCTTGATCGTCTTCATTACAGCCTCTGGTAGCGAACTCTTGTGTTTATATTCCGCCACTGTACCTTTTGCGACCGCCTTATTATATTGGCACCAAGAATTTTCCCCACTTGGGCACAAATGATGCTGAGGCTTGTCATCTGTTGAACACTTATGGTGCCAGATTGCCCATATCGCCTTGCTCATATCTTCAACGGAGCCTGCATTGTTACGGATAGCGTTGCCGTAATATGACTGCATTTGATCTATGATCACGTCGGTCAACCTACCCTTTCCGGCCAAGAGTCTGCCATCAGAAAGTTTTTGCCCCCGCAGTTTCACTTTCAGCTTGCGCATTTGGGTTCCGAATCTCTTCTGAACGTGTCCGCAGCATTCAACCTTGTTGATCTTTACGTCGGGTCCGTAAGGCTCTGCTTTCACTACGGCGGCGTAACTTTTGGTATCGCCATCCCCAATGTAGTTGACATACTTCGCATTATGGTTTTCTTCGGAAAGCTGGAATATCCTGACCATACCACGTACCTCCATCGCCCCAGCACAGCCAGTGTGATTAGCCTGGCAGTGTGGCTTATGCTGCTCGTACCAAGTCTGCCATTCTTCACCAGTCTGCTTTCCTTTCCATCGTATGCATGCATTGCAGTGGGATGAAAGCACCTCGACGTCTACCACCTTGCCTGTTTCGCTGCCAATGACGGTACAAACACCGTTGAGTGATCTGAAGCCTCGTTTCTGCCATGTCCCATCGCACTGTACAGTGATGGCTCGAGCTTCAGGTGTCGCTGAAGTTTCTATTTCTTCTTCGACAGCTTGTTGGAAGACTCTTTTGGCAACTTGTGACGAAGCTTCCACTAGATGTCTCACAATTACATTGTATGTTGGCCGTTTTACAGGTGGTGGCAAGTCCATGACTCCGCAAAACCTTGCCAAACTGTCCAAGCCTTGCCCAATACAACGCATCGCTAGTATGGATCGCCTATTGATTTCATACGCGCTTCGTGTATTATCAATCATAGGACTATTCTTGAAGGTTTTTAGCTCGACGCAATTTTCACAAGAGATACCGTATGTCCCACCCAGTCCTCGCAAGCCAACTTCGGTCATAACTATCGACCCACCACATGTCTTGCAAGATAAATGCTCCCGCAGAGCACGAAATAGTGTTTCAACGTGAAACAGCCTATAGCCAGCAGAATTGCTGGCCTCGTAGTCGCCACTGATTTTTCTATCCGAAGCATTTAAAACATGAGTACTCTGTTCATCAGGCGTTGTTTGTTTCTGCGCAAATAGTTTTGCCCTCTCTTTTGACCGGCCAATGCATCCTTTTGTGCCAACACCAGAGCTCCTCTCTCTTCTTTTCATATTGAATATAATGAATATATTTTATATATTTCCTTTATGTTTTATTCAAAAATCTGTGAACAAAAAGCAAAAAAACTTCGACCGCACACACAGTTTGGCAGAAGCTTAGTGTAGATATTACTATTTTGATTGAATACTTACTTTGAGGTTATAGTTATAGCACAAGTAGTTATAGTTATAACACAAGTCACAACACCCGTACAACGATTACACGCTATAGATATTAGGTGAATTTATAATTTTTTAGTACTGAAAAGTACTGGTTTTATTTATTTTTTTCAAATCCGAAACACTGGAAATCGAGGAAACGCCCACGCAACCTTGAAAAGTATCGGAAAAGTAATGGCGATCATACAACATGTGATCAATATCGAAATCAAGCGCCAGCGCCACTTGCGCCAGATCGCGATAGCCAAATGACGAACTTTTGGCGGTAACTTCGAATCCTTGACGATTTCGTTGAAGTCAATTTTTTCACAGATGCAGAACACATTGAGGTAACAGAAACTGCAGAAAACGAAAACCCGATTATTTTGAAAATTCAAGCTGTACTGGTCCCCTTAACCCCTTGGCAGTGATGCGAAAATCTAATTTTCGTGCCACTTTTGTGTTGGAAAAAAATGTTCATGGAAAAATAAAATCAAAAAAAACATTCACCAAACAACAGTCAAATCCATGTAGTGAAGACATGTTTTTTTTCACATGCCCCTATACGTGTCATGACACAAAAGTGGCACGACTTTTTTCCGCCCCTATGTGTGTCACTCACAGTCAAGGGGTTAAGAATAGATGCATCACAGCAGGTGGATGGTACCATAAGTACATTCTTTGACACATGGCCCGTAGTAAAACAGCCAGAAGGGTATACCTTGGTAAGCTTTCACTATAAAATACATCTACAGAAGATTACTTTTGGCAACACTAGAAGTAATTTTTGACTTGCAAAATGTGACAATATCTCATATTCAGATTGAGTGTCAGGACCTTTTATTGCATGTTCCAGCTGGAGAGTGATTATGAGGAAGCATTTCACGATGGGCTACAAATGTACTCCGTTTCGTCTGAAGTTTCTCAAAAACTTTCTAAATTAATGGAATCACAAATAAAAGATAAAGAATATCTCTCGATGCTCGAAGATATGACAATTAGTAATTACACTGCCGGTAAGTAGGTGAAGTTTAGAGTTAAGAGTATGAATTGGGTGCTGAAATTTTATATATATTCATCAGACAGCAGAGATGCAACACTGTTAATGCTGCTACCAGCTATATGTCGACCTACTTCGAGGGTAAAGACAGGTTCAAAAAATTTTTGGAGACCATCGACACTTGAATCAGTTAATGATTTCATACTACACGTAAAGGTTAGATATTTGCTTAGTTATACGAGAATAATTTACAATATCGTATATGTCTTGAATCTATCACCTAAATTTTGAATTGATTTGAGTTGATTCTATGTACTGAGCACTATTATAACTTTTACTATTGATTAATCAGACTCCTAGTACACTCCAAGAAGAACGTGAAAACAAAAGGAAGAACGCAGCTAAGAGAAAACTCACGTTGCAACCTTACGTCATCATCGTGGGATCTTCGTTGGCAGCGATAGAAAACTCATATGTCAGCGTTGATGAAACGTTATATCTGATGGATACACCACTCAAAGCAGTGGACATCTGCTACAAAATCTTTCAAGTAACCAATGCAAAATATCCACTAGCATGCGAACAGGTATGGATCTTTATCCAACAATACATTTATGGAAGAAAAACCAAGTGGGATAAAAAGTTGAAGCCTGTCATAAATCTTATTTCTGACTTGGACAGACTATAAGTGTTGACTATAAGTGTTGTTATTTTTTTTTACTTTACAAACCCATACATTTACACACAGGTCCAGTAAATTAATCGTATTTCATGATGTTCAGGTGTTATTTATGTGATTCAAGTTATCCAGTAATTCCAATGCTGATGAGCCATTTCAAACTTCAACACCGATTAACTCATAATCGTTATGTTTGCAAACAAGGTGATTGCATACGGGAATTTTCGAGTAAGTTTTCTTTCAGACGGCATTTAATCATGAAACATAAGTCGCGTGCATTGAATGTAGGCAATGTTCATTCAAACATAAACTGTCACAGAGCAGTTTCAATAGATTTGGAAGTGCAAGATGCGAACGACACTGAGGCGGTAGACTTGAGTGCAGAGCACTCGCCTGGTTTGCAAACAATTTCGTCAACAGATTTATATAAGAAGGTGCATTGTTCTGCGGCATCACTCATTTGTAAAATGTACTCTAATAGTTCCATAACACGACAGCATGTCCAAAGCGTGATTGAACTGACCTCCGACCTCAACGATACATTACTTTTCGAACTTAAAAGCAAAATAATGACAATTTTAGAAAAGACACAGATATGTGACACGGATAAAAAAGAAATCCATGAATTTTTCACCATCTGTGAAAATCCATTTGCTGACTTGGACACTGAATATAAGAGATTGAAGTACTTTCGAGAAAGAGGTTATTATATAGAGCCCATGTCATATGTAATACGTCATAATGTACAGAGCACGTACGTCGACGGAGTATTCACGATGAAGCCCACAATTGTTAAGGGTCAATTTATTTCTATCAAACTAGTTTTAAACAAGTTATTTCAGAAGCTAAATTTTTTAGAAGTCATGTTGAATTACATGAATGATTTGCGGCAAGCGACTACTTCTGTCTCGAACATAATACAAGGACAGCTGTTTCAAAAGATTCTGCTTAGATTTCCTGGCAAGACTGTGATACCTGTGATCATATACTTTGACGAATTCGAAGTCAACAATCCATTGGGGGGACATGCTGGTGTACACAAATTGGGGGCAGTGTACTTTTTCTTACCGTGTATACCGCCTGAATTTCAATCAAAACTTGAAAATATTTTTCTCACACTTTTATTTTGTGATACTGACAGAGCCGAGTTCGGGAATAGAGCCACATTTTTGCCACTTCTTAACGAACTGAAAGACATGGAACAAACTCCGATCTACAACTTCAATAATTTGGATATTTATGTTTCTGCGATTTTAATAATTGGGGATAACCTAGGAGTCCACGAAATATGCGGCCTGGTCAAAAGTTTTTCCAGTAATTTTCCATGTCGCGCTTGCAAAACACCCCGGTCAGAAATTAAAACACAAATTTCAGAAAATATTGATGCTCTCAGAGTTGTTGCGGAATATGCAAATGACGTAGCAACGGATGATGTCTCCAAAACTGGAATAGTAGAAAGTTGCATTTTCAATGAATTGATATCCTATCATGTGTATGAAAACTTAGCCTTTGATGAAATGCATGATTTTAATGAAGGTGTACTATTGTATGATGTGTCTAAATTGATATTGCATTATGTGGACATAGAAAAAATTTTTACACTTGAAGAACTCAACGACAGAATAGGCGGATTTGACTTTGGATTCCTAGAAGCTGGAAACAGGCCTCCATTTTTGAAAAGAGAAAAGCTTAAAATGGCTAGACTAGGCTTTTCCGCATCCGAGACAAAAACGTTCGTTACATATTTAGGGCTGATTATAGGCGACAAAATTCCAGAAGGTAATTCACATTGGAAGTTGTACATATGTTTACTAAAAATTATGGACATACTCGACATGCGTTCGTTTAATGAGGTGGATGCGATACACTTGAAAAATTTGATCACTGAACATCATGAAATCTATATCAATTTATTTGGAGACTTGAAACCTAAACACCATTTTCTATTACATTATCCTCGAATAATGGTGTCTGCAGGACCTTTAATCAACATTTCTTGCATGCGGTGTGAGGCAAAACATAAGCCATCGAAGATAAGTGCGCATATTACCTGTTCCAGAGTTAATTTACCGTACACCTTGGCTGTAGAAAATCAATTATTGTTGTGTAACCGGTTGTTCAATGGTGATGGACTTGAACAGCAGACACTGTATGGTCGTGAGCTTGCCACAAGTAATATTGAAAGCCTTCCGAATTTCGAACGATTTGCTTATCTCTTGCCTCGATTTTACCGCGCAATTTCATACATCAAAATTCGTAATGTAGAGTTTAGGAAAAAAATAGTTATAACTTCCGCCGTAGATGAACATCAGCATTTGCCCATATTCGGTATTGTCGAAATGGTTTGTTTGGATTCTAATCAGGAGCCGTTCTTTATGGTTCGAAATTTACAGACTGTTAATTTTTTTGATCACGTGATGGCCTTTGAAGTTGTCAAGCTGGAGTCATGGGCTTTAATAAACTACGCGAACCTTGCCAACCGTGCCACGTCTTATGTACACCACAACGCGCTCGGCGAACCATTTGTAGTGCTTAACTAGGTATTTTTATCAACATACCTGAATATATGTTCTTGATAAAATTCAATTATTATTATTGAAAAGTTTTCTAAGTAATATAATATATATAATATATCTAACGTTAACTGATAATATACATATATGTCCTGTCTAATGTACATGTTATATATATACATATATCTTTGTAGTTTATTTCTTTCAATTACTTGCTTTTCGGCTTTGACATTATAGTTTACATGTCTCAAACTCGAAAAAACGCTACCTTTTTGTTTCTGCTTACTCCAAAGCCTGTTCTCTACTTACTATCCTTCTGTTTGTATATTAGTCTTCTGATTATATATCTATTTAAAGGGATGTGTTTCTTTATTTTTATTTTCATTTTTACATGTGTCTTTTTTTTATTCATGGGATATAACGAATAAGCTTGAACCGCAGTAAAATTAATAACTAAAATTAAAAAAATAATAATAAAATCTGACATGTTGTCCTTTCTGACTTACATCTATGTTATAGTATGTTTCGCACTTCCAGCTACTGTCTTCTGACTCACCACAATTAACATGACGCATTATAGTATGTACTATCTTTTCCTGCTCCTATATTTTATCGAGTACATAACTCAAACTTCTCGATTTCTTTGTAATCTTAAAATTCGTCTAATAGTCTGTGCTGCTAACTCATTTCCTTGTTCAGCAATATAACTTTATATATAAATAATATAAAATTATAGAAACAATAATGTAATTATATATATATATGTATATATATGTTTATACTATTTGATCCATGCACCACAAAAATAAAATATTTTGATGAAATAATAAATATGTTGCCTATGAATACTTACCTTTATTTGCCTTCATATGTATACTTCTTCATAATTTTGAGGATCTATGGTGATTGCGGGTGAGATGGTCATGTGGGAGAGATGGCCAACGATGATATTTCTCACGCGACTCGATATATCATGCTTGTCAACCCGTTTTGGCCCAGCCTTGGTAAAAATCTGGAATGATAACAGGGTGCCAGGCTTGGTTGTTAGTATGAGCCCACGCATTATTGCCAAGGCTGGCCCATTCTCGGTTAACATTAATGGGCCACTCTTAGTTCCCAGAACTGGGCCATGTTCGGTTGTCACAGCTGGGCCATGCTTACTTCCCAAAACTGGACCATGCGTGGTTGTCACGACTGGCCCATTGTTATTTGCTAAGACTGGGCCATGCATGGTGACCAGGAATGGTCCAAGCTTAAATTTCAATTCTGGCCCATGTTTGACTGCCGAAATTAATTCATGCGATAATAATAATAATAATAATTGTATTGTATTTCTGCCTCAACCTGGGTTGAGCGGTTAACCGGGCGCTCAGTCCTTCAGGACCATTGTGCCCGAGCCCTTTGGGGCACCTAGTTTGAGGGATCTGGGGTCAGGTGAGTCATCTTAGCGAATAGCAGTAGCCCACCCACCCCCATCTCCTCGATTCTCATACCCGCGTCGTGCGTGACACCGAGGGCCTCCTTTCGAGGCCCCTTCAGGCTCTCACAACGTGTTATTAGGTGGAGTGGGGTTTCCTCCTCCGCCCCACATCTGGTACAAAGTGGCCCGTTCCTGAGCCCCATTCGGACCAAGTGCTTTCCTGTGAACCAGTGGCCGGTGATAAGTCCCACCAGCAGCCTGAGCCTGGTTCTTTCCAGCTTGTTGAGTGAGACACCCAGTTCACGGGAGGGCCCTTGAAAAAGCGCCCTCGTGTGGGCCATACCTGGTGCCCTTGACCATAGGTCTGCGAAGCGTTGCTCCGTCCATTCCCTCGCAAGGCCTTTGGCGTGTGTCGGGGGTAGGCCTATGAGGCACCCGTCGTCGACCTCATTGCGTAGGGCCCCTGCCTTTGCCAAGCAGTGCGCCGCCTCGTTACCCTGTATGCCGCTGTGACCCGGCACCCATAGTAGTTTCACGCGGTTATCGCGGGAGATTTTTGATAGTATCTCCGCACATTCTTTGACGAGCCCTGATCTGACTACGCAGGCGCTGAGAGATCGGAGCGCCGTCAGGCTGTCACTACAAATGTAGATGTGTTTGCCCCTGAATACCTTCGCCTGGATCTTCTTGGCGCAGGTCAGTATGGCAAACATTTCGGCCTGGAGAACTGTCGCCGTGGGCCCGAGCGCAAGCGACACGCTTGTTTTCGGTCCCTCGCTCCAGATACTGGCCCCAGCCCCTGTGGCGGTCTTGGACCCGTCCGTGTACCAAACGAGTCCCCGTGGTGAGAGTAGATTGTCCCGGTCGTCAGACCAGGTCTGTTTGTTTGGAACTTCTACCTTGTAGTTTGGCTCGAACTGGTAGTGGTTGGGGCAGCGGTCCCCGCCTTGAGTTAGGTTCACCTGCGGTGCCCCTGCCTTTTGCAGTACCACCGTGTGCCCCACACCAGTTCTCTTCCAGTGTCCTTGGTGCATCAGGCGCAGGGCTGCCCTCCAGGCCTCCGCCTCCACCACAAGGTGCGGGGGCGGGAGGTTCAGGAGAGCCCCCAGGGCGAGCGTGGGCGAGGTTCCGAGCGCCCCCGTTATCCCCAGGCACGCCAGCCTGTATGGTCGTTCCAGTGTTTTCTGCAGTGTGGATTTGCCCATTGCGGGCCACCACACAGCGGATGCGTACGTTATCTGGGGCAGGAGGATAGCTGTGTAGATCCACTTGACCACCCTTGGTTTGAGTCCCCAGGTTCGACCAATCATCCTCCTGCATGCCCAGTATGTGGCTGTGGCCTTGCGAGCCTGCTTGGTCACGTGTTCTTTCCACGATAGCTTGCTGTCCAGGTGGATGCCTAGGTAGCGCACCGTGTGTGAGAGACTCAGCTTCGAGCCGCAGACCTCTATGGGTCCCACTTCGAAGCGTCGTTTTTTCGTGAATACAACCATCTCAGTCTTGCTGGGATTTATCCTCAGTGCCTGAGATGTGCACCATTCTTGTACGATATTCAGGGCCTTCTGCATCCTGCTCGACATGGCTCGGGGGTGGTCCGCCGCGACGACCAGTGCCACGTCGTCTGCGTAGCCCACGGTCGTCACCCCCAGTTCCTCGAGCCTGACGAGGAGCCCATCTATGACGAGAGTCCACAACAGGGGGGAGAGAACTCCTCCCTGCGGGCAGCCCCTGTCTACTTGAGCCCTGGCCACTGTCTCTCCGATGCTTGCTGTGACAGTCCTGGATTGCAGCATTTGCCTGATCCAGTCTACCACCGTTCTGTTGGTGCCGAAGCTTGTCGCGGCATCACATATCGCGTTGAAGGATGTGTTATCGAACGCCCCTTCCACGTCCATAAACACGCACAGCGCTGCTCTCTGCCGGAGTATTGGCCCTTCTATCTCGCGGACGAGGTGATGAAGTGCCGTTTCCGTAGATTTGCCGGCTTGGTATGCGTGCTGGGCCCGTGAGACTGGCCTTTCAGCCAGTACCCGGTCCCTGATGTATCTGTCGACCAGCCTCTCCATGGTTTTCAGCATGAAGGACATGAGGCTGATGGGTCTCTACGATTTCGCTTGGTCGTAGCAACCTTTGCCCGGTTTCGGTAAAAAGACTACCCTGACCTCTCTCCAGTTCCTCGGAATGTAGCTTAATGCTATACAGGCCCTGAAGATTGCGTTTAGCGGGCTGATGAGGGCATCACCGCCCTTCTGTAGAAGGGCTGGGAATATCCCGTCTGTGCCTGGGCTCTTGTATCCGTCGAAGGTATCAATTGCCCATTTTATTCTGGCTGGCCTGATGATTTCTGCCGCAATACCCCAGTCCCCTGGGCCCCTCCTGCAGGGTGCCTCCTCTGAGAGAGGCCCCCTTGTTGCAGGCGTGGAGCCCGGGAAGTGGGTGCTGAGCATGTGCGACAGTATGTCTGCCTGACTCTCCGCCATACTGCCATCAGGGAGTATGAGGCTGTCGAGCTTTATCGGAGGACCTGAAGTGAAGACCTTGCGGAGCTTGGCCACTACAGTGAGGGCCTCAGTCTCCTCGCAGAATCCCCTCCAGGCCTCATTTTTTGATCTCTTGATGAGATTCTTGTATTCCTTCTGAGCTGTTCTGTAGGCAGCCCAGTCAGCTTCCTTCCTCGTTTTGAGAGCCCTGTTGAGCAGCTTGCGAGAGCTGGTCCTGTGTTCGCCCAGCTCTTTGCTCCACCAAGGCACCTTCTTACTTGTTTTCCTTTGTTTGGCAGGACATGCCTTCTCATACGCTTGTATGATGGCCGTCTGCAGTTTGGTTATCTCTTTTTCCACTAGCCCTGTCGTTTTGAGCCGATGACAGGTCCCCCCGAGCCTCTTTCCCAGCTCCTCCTTGTAGGAGGTCCAGTCGGTGGCCCTGGGGTTCCTGTATGTCTCTGTCTGCTCCCAGGTCGCGCTTGCGGTCAGGTCGAAGCAGATTCTTTCGTGGTCAGAGAGGGTTTCTTCCCTTCGCACCCGCCAGTGTCTGACGATGCTGGTGAGTCTGGGTGTGCCAAGTGTGATGTCAATCACCTCTTGCCTGGTGGGGATGACGAACGTCGGTTGTGACCCTTTATTGAGGATCTCCAGCCCCGTGGATTAGAGGTATTCCAGCAATGCTGAGCCCCGTTCATTCGTGTTCGAGCTACCCCATACCTCATGGTGTGCGTTTGCGTCGCACCCAATCAGCAGATTGAGTCGTTTATTAGTGCAGTGCTCTACCAGTGCTCTGAGTTCCGCCGTGGGTGGCGGATCCACTGAGTCGTATGGCAGGTAGGCTGAGCAGACAACCACGTCGATCGTACCGCCTCTGGCCAGCTTCACCTTGATTGAGGCTGCTGCTAGGTCCCTGCAGCAGAATTGGCTCAGCCTTAGAGCGCAGTGTCTCTTGTTGATGAAGACACAGGCTCTTGGGCCGGCGCCCCCCTCTGCACTTATCAGATCCCCGCTGCTGGTGTCTATACCCTTTACAAGTCTCCCTACAACCCAGGGTTCTTGAATTAGTGATATATTAGTGTTTTCCACCGCAAGGTCTCGGCTGTGTACTGCCGAGGCCGCCTTGCAGTGGCGTAGATTGATTTGTGATATTGCGATCCCGTCCCTCACCTTGGACCCTATTTTCGCCTCGCATTTCTCCCACTGGTGGGTGGCAGTCCCGGTTACCGGGCCTCCCCTCCCCCCTTGTTTTCGTCAGAGAAGGCCCCTTTTCCTGGGGGCTCCACCTCATGCGCCTCCGGCTTGGCTGGTGTGCAGTCCAGGGTCTTTTGGGTCCCGGCCCGCACATCAGCCTCCCCGGCCCTGCTTACCTCGTGGGCCCTCGAGGGCCGGCCCCTTGCTCTGCCGGAGCCGCCCCCCTTTTTGGGTGGGTCCATCCTACCTTGGGCCCCAGAGGATTTCCCCTGGTTCCCATGGTCGCATGAGCCCTGCCCTTCGCCCCCTGTGGCCTTAGCCGTCGCTGTTTCGGGGAGGGGTCCCTTCCCCTCGGTTGAAGCTGGGGCCCCTCTTACCCCTCCTGTCGCTGTGTGACGGACGGTATGGGTAGAGTGTTATTAATCCCTATGGTTTATTCACAAGAGAACCCGAGAATAGAATTGGTCATCCCGTCACATCCACATATAAATAATTATAAAAGAGATCTATTATGAAATAGATCGATAAATAGGATTCGTTGCCGCCTAGTCCTATACAGGTCTCAATTGATTTGTTTAAATTGTGTTGAGGCTAATTGATATAGAAATAATAATATAATTAAAGAAAAATAATAAATATGAAGTGAATAAATGAAAGGTAATTCAAATGATAATGGGAATTGACTGGTAAAAACGATAGTATATTCTTGAACGATTAAAGCAATGAAAATATAATTCAAGCGACTAACAAATGATTGTCGGTTGAACAAATGAATGACATAAAATATTGAATTCACAAAATAATGAAATAGCGAGACAATATAATGATCTCCGACGTGGGGATCGTGAAGGCTTGTTACTATATAAGATTAGTAATGAATTTAATAAAAGACTCTTCACGATTCACACGCGTTGATATAATGAATATAATGAAATAATCAAATAGGAACTACTGAAATAGGAACTCTCTCTCTCTGATAGAAATAATATTAAATCAATGGTATTATCTATTCAGATCTATGGATAGAATTCCCCCAGGATTGGATCAAGATCGATGATTATGAGCTTAATTCGCTTAATTGAAACGCTAGTATGAAACTCTGTGTTTGACATAAAAGATACTCGCACTGGTATTAGGGTATACCCCGAAATTCTAAGAATTATCCCAGGCGGTTGAATGGCTTGACAATCATTCCGATCTTGCTTCAATTAAGGGAATAATAATTGAATTTTCCAATAAGGAAATTGAACATGGATAAACATGCGCTTAACTATATAATTATAATAATAATATAATGAGATATAAATCGAGATCGCTAGTTAGGGTCTTAATGATCTTCAAGCTTTAATAGTGGAAGAAATAAACCCAACGGGATTAGGGTGAAACCCGAAATTCTAGGAATTATCCTGTTTGGTTATTAATTTTACTACCGCAACAATCTCGAGTTATTCTATTAAAGCAGTATATATATATATATATATATATATATATATATATTTGTATATTATATCATATGAATAACTGGTAATAATATAGGCATTAAGATTGAACAATGAGTAGCAATGCAAGCTCACCGGGTGGTCTCGTTATTAGGAAGGGTCTCTCCCGAAATACTATTGGTATTGGCCTATAACGATATTCCCGTGGTTATACTACTCATCAGATGGAGTTATATTTTGTCATGCATATAATTAAAATTAAAGAATTCTGGAAAACGATATAACAATTCGAATATGTAAGATAATTTATCAGTGAGTAAATTTGTGAGCGATCGTGGTTACTTAGCCTTGGTTGATCTGGAGTAGCATGGGACTACCTTGATTAGCCTCCCTCACCTTAAGAACCTCGAAGCCTTTGATTCACGTAGAATTATAAATGGGTTAACACCTTTTAAGTTGGTTATGATTTATGCCGAATGGTAGATTTGGTTAATGTCTATAAACTGAAGCTAGTTTGTATTCAAGTGTCTATAGTCTTTGTTGATACTCACTGAGTTGAAATAATGAAGATTTTGAAATGAGTCTAGTTCATATAACAAGTGAAGTGATATTAATGCAAGATTCTAAAGATTGGAAATATGACTTATATACTACAAATACCCCAAGAGGAGTATAAGGCAGAACTTGAGTTTTTGATGCTAATTTGGATTATCAGATTGTGTGATAACCCTTATATGTCTATGCACTGATTCTACTTATTAAACAGATCACTAAGTTGATTAGTTTGTATCTCGTTCAATTTTTAAGTTAAGATTGACGAATGCCGAGTCCTTTGTATACACTGACTTTAAATGAAGAAAGCTAGATGGGATACAACCCTTGGCTCAAGTATAGCACACGGTTCTTTACGACCACGCACTTCGCGACTTGACGGAAGAAAGACAGTCGTTCAAGTTCAAAGGCGACGAGGTCCCCGTGGTTGCAACAAAGTATGTATTGCTACGCGTGTGGCTTAGCCAATTAGGATTTAACTTAAAGGCTAATCGTCGCCTGATTGGTTTGAGGGACTACTTGCAGTTAGGCGTAGGAGTGGGGCCCTGGTGACGTTACGCGGTCCCATGCTACTCCATGCCTCACCTATAGCTCACTCACACTAACTTGGTTTGAATATCTTCAAACCATGTTAATAATTCGAACTTACATTTGAATTATGAACCGTTAAATGGCTTTTTAGTTTTCCATCATTCTTGCTTTTGAAATCTTATTATTCTACTTCTAGTTACCTTAATTTCCTTATTTCTTTGAAAATTAGAGAGAGAGAGCAAAATTACATCTACGCGCTAGCCTATAGTAGTGTGAGGTTGGCGGGTCAGCAAGACTGGGGTTCCAGTGTTGCTTCGCCGTTATCAACACCTACGTGACTTACGAGCCGTTTTAAGAAGGGAATAAACATCCGATGCAGTTAATATTATATTTCAGTGTGGTTACTTTCTACGCTCTAAGTCGCGGTTGAAAAATGAGACAAACAAATTGTTAAGCGTTGAAAGAATTATTGTTGGAAAGAGTTTATGAAATCAAACTAAGAAAAAGGAATTTAGGATTCCGGGATATGTATATACGTATAAAGATATATACCGAAATCTACGCACGTAACAGCTGTGTCCTCGGTCTCCTGCGACGAGGAGCCGGAAGTACCCCCAGACCCACCCGTCCTCTGGTGAGCCTCCCTGAAGGAGACCCTCCCGAGTCCATAGTGAGCTAGGTGGCCCCCGGCCCTTATCGTGCCTCTGGACTGGGCGTCGACCCCCACGGCCAGAAGTACCGATTTCGGTCCCTCTTTCCTGTCCCAGACCCTCCATGATTGGGTCTGGAGGCCGGTATTTTGCCGTCTGAGTCTTTTTAGGATGACTTCGTTCTCCTCCGGGATACCGGGAAGGAGAACAGTCATCCTGGTGAGCCTCGGCAGCTGCCTGCCCTCCATTATTTGGAGGGATGCCTCCGCCCATGGCTTCAGTGTGGGGACCGTGGTTCGAAGCCACTTGAGTGTCACCTCGTCGGAGCAGGTCACCCTTAGAAGTCCCTGGTCGCACCGGTACTGCTCGAAACGCGGTACCCCTTCCCCTTCCGGGATGCAGCGCCTGCACCACCAGGTCCTCTTCCCCATTTTTGAAGTTCTGTTCGGGGTAGCCGGAGGGTGCGATGGCCACCCTCTTGCCCGCCTCGACTGCTTCCTTATAGCTGGCCGGCTTGTTTATGGCACCTCTGCTCCTCTTCGCGGCAGAGTAAGCCTCTGGCGGGGTGCTGTCGGTGGCCCTGGGCCTTTTCGCGCCCGGGCCCTCTGTCCCCGCCGGTGTCCGGCAGTGTGTTGTGTCACCGCTGGGTTGCCCACTTTGTGAGCCCCCCGTGGCGGCACGCTCTGTTGCGAGAGGGGCTCCTCTCGGGATTGGCGCTGAGGGGGCCTCGGAGGCCAGCCTGGCCTTCTTCGCCCTCCTCTTTGCCGCCCCCGAGCGGTTGCCCTTTCTCACTTTCAAGTCTGGGGTGCCAGAGGTCTCGGCATTAGCTGAGCCCTCCTTTCCCCCGTCCTTGCCGGTGCACTCGGTTCCTGAGTCCTTGGGCCCGATGTGCGCCATGGAGATTAGTGTCTCCATTTCGCCCATCAGTCCCTCGAACCCGGAGCCCTGATCCACCGATGAGCCCACATCCATGGGAGTGGTCCCACCGGTTTCCGTTTCTCCTACTTCTTCTCTTTTGTTTGTTTTTGTTTTATCCATGTAGTTCTCACGAATGTTCAGGAAATAGAGGTCCGCCCCCACAGAGCCTGTTGTGGGGGTAAGGCAGAATACAATGGGGTGTTGCCCGGTTCCCCAAGGGCATCGTTCAAGGCACTTTGACCCAAGTGCCATTCAGCCCTCGGTACGATGGCTCCCACCTTGGCTTGGGAAGTTGGTCCACGGCCGGGGCCTTAGCTCCCCTGGGCCGGTTTTTACTTCGGCCGGGTCGCCTATAGCCCCAGCTAACCTGAGCATCCACGGTCTCCGTCCCAAGTTCCGGTACCCTGCGGTCCCCGGTCCTCGAGACTTCTCCCGTTTTCTCCCTGGCCGTTCTCCTATCCGCCACCCGGAGACGCGCTCGGTTGGCTCTCAACCCTGTTCCCCGCACTCCTTTACGGAGATAGGCGAACCCGAGGTAACATCGTAAGTAAAGAAAATTATTGTTCCGCATAATTGTTGTTACCAGCGTGAACAATTAATAGACTTTGCAAAAAATTATTGGTTTACCTGAATTACTCCTAAAAAATGCCTGTCTGAACTCATTATAATCAAGTGAAAAGGTATAAGATATTAACGAAAAAAAAAAACGATTTTGAAACGATTTTTGATTTCACGCACGATTATCAAAGTTCAAACTTGAGAGGGGCTTCTATTCAGAAAATATATGACAAAAGTACATGGAAAAGCGGCATTGTTCCGGAGTAATTCCATCAAAATCTTTGACTTATACATTGTCACGCATATTGTTTTTCATAAATTGTACCATTTTTAAACGATACTTTACTTTATTTCTCACTTTATTTTTCAGCAGACAATTACGAACAGTACCCGTGGGGCATTCCGCTGAATGCCCCCCAGCCACCACCTCCAGGCCTTGCGCCAATACCACCTGGAAACGGAGGTGGTGGTCCAGCGAGATATCCGCAGTACCCGGTGCATCCGGGAATCGCGGGGGGCATTTAGCCGAATGTCCCACCATTCGGAAATCCGGGCTGGGGGCACCCACCCCCACCGCCGTGGCACGAGTAGCGGCAACCCTGCCCCCAGCTGCCGTCTCCGGTAAGTACACCCAGGGAAATAATTATTTAATTTGAATGAATTCTATTTGTATATGAATCTATTAGATAATTTATTTGCCACAAATAAATTTTTCATCCGCGCGAAATATATGTAAACTAGCCACCAATAAATTTTATTCTGTCAAATGAATAATGTAATAGGTTCCTCTTCAAATAAATCTTTTTTCTGGGTGTAAATATATTTTTTTTCACAATCACGCGTATTTCTTATGCTTTTTTTTTTGCGTAGATTCCAAACATGCAGCCGCCATACGGCCAGGGGCTGCTGGTGACGGTACCACCGCCACCGTCACAGTCACCGCAACCAACGGCGTCGGCGTCTCCGGCGAGTGCCGCTGCTCGGCCCGTCAACCCGACCCTCGAGGTTCGTAAATACCTATATGTTATCCTATCACAATTTTTTTTTTCATTTTATTCTATTAAATTTTTTTAACACCCAGAAAAACGATTTATTTGAAGATAAACCTATTAGATTATTTATTTGACAGAAATAAAATTTACTGGTGGGTAGTTCACATATATTTCGCGCAAATGAAAAATTTATTTGCGGCAAATAAATAATGTCATAGCTTCATGTACAAATAAAATTTATTCAGATTGAATAATCATTTCCCTGGGTGTATTAAAAATTTTTGTTTTTTTTTCGGAAAAACGTATCTTTCGTACAATTTTTTTGGCGTACGAAGTTGAGTTGTGACGAGGCTCAGTACTCTTTCACTGGGGCCGATATTCATTATAACAATTGTTGTGTTGTCTATAGAAACAGATCGCAGCAATCCCGCGCAGGATGCTGCCCGCCGCTGCGACCACCACTTGAGGGGAGGGCAGCCGCCGAGAGAGGCACCGCCGCGGACGCGGCCGAAGCGACGGGCGGGGGGGGGGGGGGGCAAATATATAATTTTTATAATAAGTAGTTTTGAGTTTTTTTAAATGAATAAATTAGTTTTAAAATTTGGCGTCGTCATTAATCTACAATTATACCGCTACTTCCCATAGTCCTGGTATTTGTAAAAACATCGATAGTATCTCACAAACTTGTGCATTCCTGAACGTTGGGATGTACGATTTTGCTTCCAACTATATCTGTTATATACTTAGGAAGACATAGGTTCGGGGAGTTGTGAAAGAATATGGAATCTATAGTACAAGAGTCTGACTTTATTAGATCAATACATATCAATATATAAATGTTACATATCCAACCCGAGCGTGTTGCTAACGAACTGCTAACATCACGCACACTCATTCCTGCCGTTGCCTTCTGCGACTGCGCGCTAGCATGTACAACACCTCATTCACACATGCCTATGTGACACTCCCCCTCAAAAAGAAAATTCACATTCAATTTGTTTGCAATTATCTTAGACTACGGTTTCAGTTTATTATTTCTTGTACTTTTTAGTCGGAAAGTGACCAGCTGAATCTTGCGGTTTACTATCATGTTTTCGCTTATAAGCCGACCGCAACCTTGGTCTATCTTCTTCTTGTTCATTTTCCTTTTCACATTTTTTGTCTTTACTAGTCGAAGGGATAACTCGCCTTTCCATTCTTTTTGCCTTGTGCCTTACGTTTTCTGAAACATTTCCTCTATTCACAATATTTACAGATACAGTATATTTTGTATAACATTTCAACTGATCTTCCGGTGGAACATAGTAATCCCAATCAGGTGTGCTACGGTTTTCGACACTTTCTCCTATTTTCTGTATCTGATTTACGTGTCTTCTCCAAATTCGGTTATCGTCTAGTTTCATTGAATAATGCAATTTACCCAAGACTTCATGAATTCTTCCGAAAATCCATTTTCGTTTATCTAGATAATTTCTGCAACTGACTCGATCGTTTAATTTGAACGTTCTAACTCTAATCTGATTATTGTGTTTCACCGTTTTATCTTGATATTTCTCCGGCTTGAGCAAGTCTAACGAACATCACATTTTTCTGCCGAAGATAAGCTCTGAAGGAGTTTTTCTTGCAGTCTCATGCGGCATAGGGCGATATTGGGTTAGCACCTGTAGTAAAGCCTCATTCACATCTGAAACTTTTTCACACATTTTCTTAAGTGATTGTTTAATTGTATTGACGTAAATCTCAACTTGACCATTTGTCTGCGGATTGTAAGGTGCAGAAAATCGCTGCAAAATACCATTCAACTTCAAAAATTCTCTGAACCTTGTAGAATCAAATGTTCTACCGTTATCTGAAACTATATTCGTTGGCAATCCAAAAATAGAAAAAATTTGACGGCATTTTGCAATGATCGTCTCTGTTTGTATGTTTTTTACAATGTGCACCTCTGGCCACTTAGAAAAAGCATCAATGTAGAGGAAAAACATTTTTCCCAAGAACGGCCCTGCAAAATCACAATGTACTCTTTCGAAAGGGGCGTTCGCTGGCTCCCAAATATGTAACTTATTTGCAGGAGGGTTCCTGCTATGTAAATTACATTCATAACAATTTTGCACCAGCTTCTCTATTTCATAGTTCATATTTGGCCACCAGCAAAACCCTCGAGCCAAATTTTTCATCTTTATGATCCCGAAATGACCAACGTGTAATTGATCAAGTATTCTTTTCCTAAGTGTATACGGTATGACGACTTGATGCCCCCTTAGCAGTACACCAGCTTCTAATGTAAATTCAAGAGGATTGCAATTCCAAACAGTTTTTGCACATAACGCTTTACCTTCTTCGATTAGTTTAATGACTTTTCATAATTCAACATCGTGTTCCACGTTAATAGCTTCTTTAATTTCTTTAAATGTTAATGGTATGGTACGCATCAAATCTATGTAATACAAATCTAAAACATCTATGCTCTCTTCGCAACCAGGTACCGGCAACCGCGAGACACAATCTGCATTTGCATTAAGCTCTGATTTCTTGAAACTAACGGTATACGCAAATGCTCTCAAAAAATTGCATAATGTTGCATTCGAATGGCGCTGAAAATTGGTAAACTTTTTTCTGGTGAAAAAATTTGTTGAATGGCTTTGTTATCCGTAACCAATTCGAATTTTCTACCTACTTCTGATATAAACGCTTGACTGCCCAAATAATGGCGTAAGCCTCTTTATCAACTTGAGCCCATTTACACTGCGTAGAATTGAATGTCGCCGAAATAAACATGATTAGCCTTTCCGTGCCATCCGCAAACGTGTGTGACAATACTGCGCCGCAGCCAGTGGGTGAAGCGTCTGTTTCCAACCTTAGTTCTAATTTTGAATCAAAATAAGCTAAACAAATATCACTTTGAACAGCGTCCTTAGCCTTTCTAAACGCGGCCACACACTCAGTATTCCATGTAAATGTTTTTTTACCCCGTAACATCGTAAAAAACGGATGTGAAATTGAACTTACGTTAGGAATGAATCTGTTGTAATAATTTATCATCCTAATAAAACACTGTCATTCACGAATGTTTGTAGGTCGAGGCATATTTTCTATAGCTAGCATTTTTTCCGACATTTTACGTATACCTTTTTCACTTAGCACTATTCCGCAATAATCAATAGACTTTTCGAAAAACGTACATTTCTCTTTACGCAAATGAACATTGTACTTATTTAAACGTGATAGCACCTCGTCAATCGTTTCGATTAACATACTGATACTCGGTGCGCCCATCTTTATGTCATCAATAAACAAGGAAACTCCTTCTAGCCCGGCTAGAATACTCTCCATGAACCGTTGCCAGATAGCAACGGCTGGCGCTAAACCTAACCATAAACGCTTACATTTGTATAGACCACGATGCGTATTTAGTACTACTACTTCTGCACTTTCTTCATCTAAACACAACTGCAGATATGCTTGCGACAAATCAATTTTCGCAAAAATTTTGCACCCTGCCATATCAGCCAAAAGTTCATCAGTCGTAGGTAAATGATATTCGTCCACCATCAACTGAGGGTTGACCGTGATACTAAAATCTCCACAAATGCGGACTGTATTATTCTTTTTTAACACCGGTACTATGGGGGTCGCAAAATTTGACGTACTAACTTTTTCGATTATGTTTTTACTTTCTAAGGCATCAAGCTCTGCCTCGACTAATGGAATCAGTTTGAAAGGTACCCGTCTCGCTTTGATAAATACTGGTTTAGCGCCCTCTTTCAAGGTTAGAGTTGCTTTGAACTCTCGTATAGGACTCATGTCCTGTTTCAGTACATGAGGGTACTTCTCGAATAATTTATCGATTTCGGCTTTTTTATCGAAATTATCAATTACATTTATACAACTTTCCATTTTTGAATCATCGAAGGGAAACATTCCTAATTGACGCATCCACTCACGACCGAGCAACGGGGGACGTACAATCTCTGTGAGATACAAATTTAATTTGAAATTTACATTCTTGTAACAAACATTTACGACCATGAACCCTTTCACCTGTATCGGTGTATTACAGTACGAGATGGCATGCAAATTTGTTTTGTACACAACTCCTGACTTGTAGGTCACTTAGGCACACATAAATTCAACACGAATAAGAATTTAAAAGCAAACTGGAAATAACAGCAGTTAGAGACAACGCTAACCAATGAGATTCAAAATATCAGCATCATCGATTGTATTATGTCACTGTTTGCACGCACACATTATTGAATTCAATAAACGGGTCTAAGAGAGCCTATAGAATCACAGAAACCGAGCAAAGGCGTTCAACACGCTAAAGTCGTTCGACGTTGAGGAAGATATAAAAGGATGAGCCAAGACTCACGCGGGCACTGGTCATTTTACCTCTCATTTGAGTACTAAGTCATTTAATAGAAATTGCGAACACAGTTTGAGACACTGGGTCTTTAACCAGAAGTAAAACTCATAGTGTGCTGTCTAAATTTCAAATATCTCCGAATTAAGTATAGGCCAGGCGGCAGGGGGATAAAATCATTGGAAACCGGAAAAAAATGTTGGTAAAGGTTTTATTGTTTTAAATGATTCATTGGGGTGCCATTAGCAGGAATATATGTTTTCCCCACCTCCCCGAGCCCCGCTCCGATCTTCGCGAGGCCGTAAAGGTACAAAAATTCGGTTTTTCGACCATATCTCGTTTCCCCCTCATCGTACGGAAAAAATGATTCAATAAAAAATTGAAGGTGATAAAATTCTCTAAAAAATAGTTCCCTACCATTTTTTTATGAGACCCATACTTTCGGAGCAGTAACCGCGCGAAGTGAACCGAGTTTTGACAAACACCAAAAATATCGAGATTTGCTGATTAAATTTCATTATTTTCTCGTTCTAGTGACTGTTGACAACTTGTTTCATCACTTTTCATGACTACGTATAAGTAATTGGGATCCATTATTGATAATAAGTATGTGTTGCGTCGTCTGATATTTATTATGAGCTTCCATTAAATGTATTCAATTGAAACAGCTGTTTGGTTTCAATATAGAGTATCAGGTATAAATCCGGTCTCTTGTAGGGACCTTGGGCAGGTATACGCCGTTCAGCGCAGGCCGTTGCGGAACAGGCCCAACTGCAGGGTAAATCTCATGGGGGGGGGGGCCTTTGCTGCCTGCGAAGCGTCCTTTTTCGTCTATTCAATATTTCAGTGAAGCCTGGTTTGCCTGAGAAGTCGGTTGGCGATGCATGCCACGTAACAATTAACTTTGTGATTCCCGTGCATCTTTGGTAAAAAACTGTCAGAACCAAATGTTTGCTTTATATGTGAGAAGACGTTAAACGAAGGTGATACTCTTGAAGTGAAGGCGAGAGGTTTGAACTCTCTCAGAGAATCAAGTATCCGCGGGAAAGACAATAAAGTGAGTCAGCTTCGAGCGCTCAATTCAGTGATAATTCATGTGAAGTGTCATAAAACATATACGAGAGAAAAGAGTATAATTGCTGCCACAAGAGCGAATACAGGTAAGAGTTATACAAATTCTGTGAATTAGAACAGATTTTCAGGTTCATCTTAATAAAAATTCGGCATAAAAATTATCGAGTAATGGATGCTTTATCTATGATACAGGCGAATCGAGTGGAACAGTTCAAAGATCGAGTCTACCAACATTCGAATGGAAGACTAGGTGCATAAACGCCCCGATGTCGAATCTTGAGGTACCACTTGTCTCATATCTGTTTCGAGTAGATATATATACATACCTATATATATTCTTGTATGGTTGTCGCACACTACCGATTAATTACACCCATAACTACATGCATAATTATACTATCTCGTGATTGCACCAATTTTTGATCCACAGGCAGATATCAGACGTCGTGCGTGAAGAAATTTTTCGCTCGTCCACCTTCAACACGTGGGAAGGGTCGACCCGAAAATGAAGACGTCATTGCTGTAATGAACTACATTTCCTCGTATATTGAAGAACGTCGAGAAAAATGCCAGTTTTCGTTGAGAGAAATACTTGTAGGCTATGAAGGTAACCTTCCGACGGTAAAGACAATGATTAGTGAACTGGAGGCTAATTATGGTGAAGACGTAATTATTACAGCAGCACGAAGTACTGACCCCATAATCTCCTTTCGTGATACTGGGCATAAAATCTTGACAAATCATTGGTATGAAAATAGAGAGGAGAATGTCGTAGATGAGCGTTTAAGAATCGTGAAGGCGGCTGCACGAATCATAACTGAGGACATCAGATCGTGCGTATACGAAACGAAGAAATATCCTGCATCGGAAACATTCCTAGCTCATATCGAAAGTGACATCCCCCAAACTCTGAAAGCTTTTCTTGACCCGATCGTCACAAAGAATAAACGCGGCGAGGAGCATAAATGGAATGTGAAGATCATAGCGATTGCACACGCAATCATAGCCGCAGCAAGGCCTAAGTCCTTCTTGTCGTCTCTTCAAATCGGTCTTGGAACGTTTCTCAGTAAAAAATATGGATCCAAAGATCTTTTGAAAGTCCTGTCAGCTTTAGGATTCTGCGCTTCTTACGACGAAACAGTAAGATTTGAGACGTCAGCTTTGTTTCACCCTCAGAAAACAGCAATGAGCGGCTCGTTCTCGCAATTCGTATTTGATAATGCAGATGTTAACATCAATACCATCGACGGTTTGAATACTTTTCATACAATGGGCGGAATCCAGTGTGTGACTCCCTCTACTACTTTTTCTTCGGATGGACAAATCACGAGGCTGTCCAATATTCCACGTGCCCATACCATCGGACAATTCGGTAATGTTGCTTTAAGAACATTCCACAAGACCGGTAATAATGGACTGACGAGAATAAATATAAAAGACTTAGACGAGACGAATCCCATCTCCGATAAAGTTAGTTTGCTATCCAGCGATCTTCTCTGGCTCTATGGAAAAACAAGCGGTATGCAAAATATCCGAGGCTGGAATGGTTATATGGAACAAGTCACGTCACATATGATATATTCAAAGTCACGTCTACTGTATCTACCGTTCGTTAAAGCACCCCCGAGCAATCATGATACGATATATACCGTTCTTTCTATCGCAGCTGAGAAGTGCAAGTTTTTGGACCAAAAGAGCTGTTTTGTGACATTCGATCAGCCGCTTTATATCAAGGCTCGGGATATCATAGCATCTGTCCCTGAGAATGACGATCTGAGTGCAGTTACAGTTAGACTTGGCGGTTTCCATCTATTAAGGGGGTATCCCCACCTTTAAATGGGTTAATATTCTGAAAAAGAGATTAATATTTTACAGCGAATTTGAAAGTCTGATCAAATCCAAAAAAATCATGAAGTTTGGGGAGAGTTTGACCATCATTATCCATACTTAACATTCAATATTACTTAGAGTCTAATAGTAGTTACGCTGAATATAGAAAAATACAAAATTACTCGGTTGTCGTAAAGAATCAGTAGTACCGTTGGATCGATTCTGGCATTTTTGGTCTTCAATTGTTCAGAGGAGATGCCTCTATGATATCAACATAGAACTTTTTGATATCGCGAAAATTACCCGACTCGCCTAGTTTTTACTGAGATTTTTCTAATGCTTCAATTTTTTTTCTCTACTTTTTCTATTATCTCAACCAAAAATAGTCATATCAAAAAGTTCTATATTCATATGATAGAGGCTTCGATTCTACAAATTTGAAGACCACAAACTCCAGAATCGGTCCAACGATGCTCCTGATTCTTTACGACAACCGGTCAAAATATTCATTCTCCAGAAATCAACTTTCAAACTTTTTTATTTCAATTTTTTTTTTATTTCCTATTTTTCCCAGAGAGGAAAATCTAGTTACAGGAAATCAAGTTCTAAGATTTTGCTTATGACTAATATGCTGGATCCGCAGCTGCTCTCGTATCGATGAGTTATGAGTTGAGTCGAGTCTAGACACATGTGCCAGGCGGAGGTTTGTAGTGAGTTTTGACCCGTTCTGTACAACAACAGTGTCGGTTAGGTGTCCGATGAGGCTGTTAGAAAAATAATGAATTGCTTTAGAAAAAATCTGATCAAAATTGTTCAAAACATAAAAATTCTGTAAAATTTTTTATTTTCAACATTTTTGAGATTCAGAAGATGCTAGCACAATTTTTGTCAATACTAAGAAAATTCTTTCATCTTTCATCAATCATACCTTTTTTCTTATAATATTTATTAATTCTTGCAATTAATATATGTATTATAGAAATACTCATCTTTTTGGAAATCCAAATGTGTAGTCTCCTGGCATCGATTTCAAACGCACTTTTTGATGGATCATCTTCTTTCGATTCCGAAGTATCATCTCAGATATATATACCTACACTATGTTTATCCGATAATCGAAATTACTATTGGTTTGAATTCGTACTGAGAGCACGATAATATTTACAAACAAGTGGACACCTAACCTCGAAAAAACGTAGATCGCAGCCATGTGTTCTGTCAATGATCACAATTTAATAGAATATTGAAAATTCAATATGTGTAAGAATGATAATTACAAACAATTAAAAGATCACAAAATCAAATTCAAAATCGAAATATATCAAAACCTCATAAAAGTAAGCAGTGGTGTTGGCGGTGTTGTACAATACTTATGGCACCAATCTGAGGGTTCGCGCGCCTCGCCGCGGCGCTTTTTCGCAATTTGGCACTGCCATGGCTGTAACTTCTCAAATCCTCTAGATATCTTGACACCGATTTATTCGCAGGTAGAGTAGGTCACTAGCATTCCAAATAAATTATAAAAAAGAAAACGATTTCTTGAAAATTCAAAGGTGTAGATACCCCCTCAATGTCATTCCTGGGTGCAATAGGCTACATCATGGACGGAAGTGGACTGAGAGACCTCTTCAATGTCGCTTATGCAACTGCGTCTACGGAGAAGATGTTGAATGGTCATGCGTATTCAAGAGCCTTACGAGCACATATTCTAGCTCATGCAGCTCTCGCCAAGATTGTCTTTTCTGCAGTGAGCTTCACTACGGAGGAACGTAACGATATAGAGAATGCTCTCTCAAATATCAGTGATCCCTCATTCTTGAACAGGATTGAAGGGGAACATTTCAAGAGTGCAATACGGAAATTCACAGAGACGTTGGACGGTCTAAAAGAAAATGGACCAACAGCCAAACTGTGGGTGCAATATTTTCATACGGTCACCTTGGTGAAACAGTTCATCCAAGCGGAAAGAACAGGAAACTGGGACTTGCACCTGAAGACAGTACAAAGAATGTTGCCATACTTTCACGCCAGCGGTCACTTCTTGTACGCGAAGTCTGCTCAACTGTATTTGCAGGATATGCTCGATCTGGAGACGAAGATGACTCCCATGGAATATAATCGCTTTGTGAATGAAGGATATTTTACAATTAGGCGTTCTGAAAAGTTCTGGTGTGGTATATGGTCAGATATGACGATAGAACAGACTCTCATGAGATCTATGAAAACGACTGGTGGGTTGACACACGGCCGAGGAATTACCGACAGTGTCCTGGCGAAATGGATCCTTGCAATGCCTGTTCTCGTCGAAGTGTCAGAGGCCATTGAAAATTTCTGCCGCGTATCGTTTGCTACTTCCGAACAGCATGTAGATGCCAAAGTATCGCGAATATCAAGGGATACACAAGACCTCGAAAAATTTGTAAATTGGTTGTCATCACACAATCCTTTTCCAGTCAGCCGCGAGATTATGTCTATCAGCACTGGAGTACAGGGAGATGTGAAAATCGACTGCTACAAAGCATACGAAGTCGGCATGTCTTCAATGGCAGCTATCATTGGCGGAAACTTTGGACATGTTAAATTCCAGCGCAAGAAGAGAGTCACTCCTCTAAGAGCAGTAAACTCTTCAATCAACATTCAAAATGAGGTGATTCCGGTGGACCCTTCGTTGATTTTTCAAAGAATTACAATTGCCGAAAAACCGGAACAGGATTTGCAGCAATATTTTCACTTCGAATTAGCTCCTTACCCACTCTTGCTTTTTGATGAAATAGGAATGCGTAAAACAAAGAAATCATCACTGTACAACATGTTTTCTCCTGTGGCTCATTCGATCGACGATGCAGGTAACATGGTACAGTCGGGCAATAAAGTACTTGTATAGTCTGAATTCAGGCTCATGCGTTTTAGCGTCTACGCTGTTGAGCAAGCCCTTCACACCGCATACCCCGCTCCTTGAGCTGATCGATGCGTTACGGCCGATCGGTTAGCTAGCCTGGGCCGTCCCGACCTGTGAATATTTCGGAAGTATTTCTTATTTTACTCTAAGTAGGTAAACCGCCTGATTTGCCTTCTCGCCTGCCGACTCGTCAAACGTCGTCGATAAATACGTATAGAATATATTGTCAGCTGATTTCAAACTTATTTATTTTAGTGAAAAAGAGTTCAATTCGAACTTCATTTTGATATTATACAGGAGTGACTTATGTCATAAGTTTAAAACAATGTTATTAAAAAATATGATACTCAACTGATCGAAATTCGCAATTCAGATTCAGGTGATCTACTGAATTTTCGATTACAGCAAATTATTAATTTCTTGCAGGTATTATTCTTCGCAGGTATTATTCTTGCAGGTTTTCTATTAAATGTATATCTAGGTTGAATGAGAAATTAAATCACAGGGAAACTCATTTAGCCGTTTATAAATTTTGATAACATTGTATATTTTTATTAAATAAGAAAACAAAAATCCAAGATTGAAACTGAATATTAGAAAATAACAACACAATATCAATAAAATATAAATAAATTATGATAGACATGATTTGTAACATATACATAAATATAATACTATGAAAACTTACACATTTATAAAAAAAATAATTATCCACTAAATATAATTCGAGAGTCATGAATACTTCAAGTAAGTAGATCACATAACATCATACTCATATTTCAAGAAACAATTGATTACTTTTTGATATTATCTTTGTATTCACCCTTCGTATCCATAGATAAATCTAGTTCGCCTGGCTTACCCATCACTCGTCGCATTGGTTTCCTCTGTTCAGATTACTCAATTTTCTTCACTGCGACAAAAATCGACACTTATATATCGCGTGATTAATATGTGTATCTTAGTTTACTAAAGTAGGACAAAATAATATTTCACTTATGGCTATTTTACATTTTAATAATAAATATTTCGTTGTAGTTTTTTACTTATAATTCTAACCATTAACATTAATATATCATCAAAAAGTAGTCAATTGTTCTTGAAATATGAATATGATACTCTCGAATTATATTTAGTGGATAATTATTTTTTCCTAAATCCGTAAGTTTCCATATCATTATATTTATGTATGTTACAAATTATCTCTATCATAATTTATTTATATTTCATTGATATTGTGTTGTTATTTTTTACTATTAAGTTTTAATCTTGGATTCTTGTTTTCTTATTTAATAAAAATATACAATGTTATCAAAATTTATAAACGGCCAACTGAGTATATTACCTTAATTATTTTCCTCACGGAGAAAACTTACGTAGAATAATACCTGCAAGAAATTAAGAATTTGCTGTCATTGAAAATTGAGTAGATCGGTGCTAAATCTGAATTGCGAATTTCGATGAGTTGGGCATCATATTTTTAAACAACATTTTTCAAACCCATCACATAAGTTACCCCTATATAATAACAAAATCGAGTTTGAATTGAACTCTTTTTCACTAAAATAAATAAGTTTGAAATCGGCTGACAATATATTCTATACGTATTTGTCGTCGATGTTTGACGAGTCGGTGGGCGAGAAGGCAAATCGGGCAGATTATCTACTCAAAGTAAAGTGCGAAATACTTCCGAAATATCCACAGGCCGGGACGGGCCAGGCTGGCCGTAACGCATCGATGCGCTCAGGGAGCGGGGTATGCGGTGTGAAGAGCCTGCTCAACAGCGTAGACGCTAAAACGCATGAGCCTAAATTTCGACCCTACAAGTACTTTATTGCCCAACTGTACATGTTATAGACGGTGGATTCCTTCTTCATCGTGTGGTGTGGTACCAACAAGAGACGTTTTCTAATATTTTCTCGAAGTATGTACAATACTTTAAGCTAGAAGACTTAAAATTTTTGACGAGAAAACTTTATCCGGTGTCTCGGGAATCGAACCCGAGCCTACTGGCTGCCAATCCGGGGGCTTACACCCACTAGACCACCTGGCCACCTTCAAATTTAACTCGTCATTTTTCAAGTCTAGTTCGTGTGCTTGGTTTGTACGTTATGAATTTCGTGGTATAAGCACATGTTTAACTTTGAATGAGTGAGTGAGCACACGGGCTCACTAACACTTGTAAGGTAAGACTTACGTCTTTTTACCTATTATTTTGTTGGTTATATTTAATTAAATATAACCAATGCCACAGAAAGTGGTGTAATTCGCCGAAGAATGATTTTAAGCTAGAAGACTTAAAATTTTTGACGAGAAAACTTTATCCGGTGTCTCGGGAATCGAACCCGAGCCTACTGGCTGCCAATCCGGGGGCTTACACCCACTAGACCACCTGGCCACCTTCAAATTTAACTCGTCATTTTTCAAGTCTAGTTCGTGTGCTTGGTTTGTACGTTATGAATTTCGTGGTATAAGCACATGTTTAACTTTGAATGAGTGAGTGAGCACACGGGCTCACTAACACTTGTAAGGTAAGACTTACGTCTTTTTACCTATTATTTTGTTGGTTATATTTAATTAAATATAACCAATGCCACAGAAAGTGGTGTAATTCGCCGAAGAATGATTTTAAGCTAGAAGACTTAAAATTTTTGACGAGAAAACTTTATCCGGTGTCTCGGGAATCGAACCCGAGCCTACTGGCTGCCAATCCGGGGGCTTACACCCACTAGACCACCTGGCCACCTTCAAATTTAACTCGTCATTTTTCAAGTCTAGTTCGTGTGCTTGGTTTGTACGTTATGAATTTCGTGGTATAAGCACATGTAAGCCCCCGGATTGGCAGCCAGTAGGCTCGGGTTCGATTCCCGAGACACCGGATAAAGTTTTCTCGTCAAAAATTTTAAGTCTTCTAGCTTAAAATCATTCTTCGGCGAATTACACCACTTTCTGTGGCATTGGTTATATTTAATTAAATATAACCAACAAAATAATAGGTAAAAAGACGTAAGTCTTACCTTACAAGTGTTAGTGAGCCCGTGTGCTCACTCACTCATTCAAAGTTAAACATGTGCTTATACCACGAAATTCATAACGTATGTACAATACGTTCAGAAGTACTACAAGGCCAACAGCGTAGTTGTTTTCGACGGCTATCCGGATGACGCTAACAACAAAAGTACTAAGTGTGCTGAACGCCTTCGTAGATCGCAGAGACACATCGCTGCTACTGTGATGTTTGATGAAACGATGACAGCCACAACGTCACAGGAGAAGTTCCTCGCCAACGACCAGAACAAGAGTCGGCTTATTTCCATGCTGGGAGGCAAACTTCAAGCTGCAGGATTCAACGTAAAGCAAGCTGCTGAAGACGCTGATACTCTTATAATTAACACTGCGGTTGAATTATCGCCAGACTATGATTCCGTAGTGGTAGTGTGTGAAGATATCGACCTTCTCGTACTACCAACAGGCCTCGCATCATCTCTGTCGAATGTCGATCTCATGAAACCAGGGAAAGGAAAAACTGAGGGCAGGATTTACTCGACAAAGTCGTTCAAACATTCGGAACAACTTGCGGAGCACATACTTTTCATTCACGCCTTCAGTGGGCGCGACACAACCTCGGCATTTTTCAGACAGGGAAAACAGAAATTCATCAAGTTATTACAAAAGAATATGAATTTACGAAAAACCGTTGGTATCTTCAAAGACTCAGATGCTCCTCCAGATCTGATTGAGGCAGCCGGAAAATCCGTCATTAAAGCGCTTCATGGAGCGAGCGGCAATGACACTTCATTGAATGAGTGCAGGTTCCAGTGCTTCGCGAAATCCGTCTGTAAGAGTGCTTGCAACCTCGCATCCTTACCACCAACCGAAGCAGCAGCGCGACAACATTCTCTTAGAACCTACCATCAGGTCCAAGAATGGTATGGAAATGGGAAGAGTCCGCAAGATTGGGGTTGGAAAAACACGAGAAATGGCCTGACACCTATTCCTACCTTGATAGACGCTGCGCCACAGGAGCTTCTCATCACTATATCTTGTAAATGCAAGCAAGGGTGCCGTGCAGCCTGTAGCTGCAGGAAAACTGGACTGCGTTGCTCGACAATTTGCGGAAGCTGCCGGGGCCAGTCCTGCACCAATGTCGAGATAGAAGAGGTGAATTCTGACATCGATGACGAGATCGACGTGCAATTCGGGAATTCAGCTGAACAAGATGCAGAAATCACAGATGATTCTGAGAGTGAATCATCTGTGATCGACGAGGGAAGGAGTGAAGAAATCACTTCTCAACCATCAACCTTGGGTACAATATCGACTGAAGATGAACCTGTTACCCGTCGGACGTTGCCAAAAAGAAGACGGTTGAATTAATACTGACGCGTTGTACAAATGTGTTATGAAAGCCACAATAAATTGACCTATATACAATTTCAGATGAAAATTATGCGCTTTTTTTTGTGAGAACTGATGCAATATGTGCTGATTTATATTTTTTACAGTCATTAGAACGAGAAAATAATGAAATTTGATCAGCAAATCGCGATATTTTTGGTGTTTGTCAAAACTCGGTTCACTTCGCGCGGTTACTGCTCCGAAAGTATGGGTCTCATAAAAAAATGGTGGGGAACTATTTTGTAGATAATTTTATTACCTTTAATTTTTCATTTAATCATTTTTTCCGTACGATGAGGGGGAAACGAGATATGGTCGAAAAACCGAATTTTTGTACCTTTACGGCCTCGCGAAGATCGGAGCGGAGCTCGGGGGGGTGGGGAAAACATATTCCTGCTAATGGCACCACAATGAATCATTTAAAACAATAAAACCTTTACCAACATTTTTTTCCAGTCTAAATTACCTGGCGCCTGGCCTAGTATAGGACTTAAGAGATATTTAATTTATTCTGTAGATCATCACGATCATATACATTTTTTTTTTTTTGGTTCTTTTCATCAAATTGATTATTATTTTCTTTTCTTTTGGTTTATTTTACGTTCATTTTCTTGGCATTACTGCACTTTATTTTCTATTACTTTGGTTTCTGCGATACTGTAAGTAACCTGGGCTCACTATCAAAATAAACACTGTGTTACAAATTTATTTGCTTCCTATCCTAACTGCTTGCATGTCACACCTTATCTCTATCTTCTGCATGTAATTAAAATCTAACGAGTGGTCCTTCGGGTCTATTCTGCGGATTCAGAGTGACGTACGTTTCTTCGGAAACGTTACCGAATTCTTAACGACGGCGGCTTCTTAGGAAGAATTGCCTGAGTGTAATAGATAATTTTGCGTGACGTGACGGCAGTATTTTCGAATACAGTCCTGAACCCAACAACCTGTACGCGACGGCTGATTTCATGAAAAAGGCCTGAGCACATAACTTGTTTACTAGAAAGGGGAATACAGAGATTAGATCAAGTCGACTAAGAAGAAATACAGAGACTAGGCCTAAGTAGCCATGAGATAGAGAATCATTAGTTAAAGTCAGCATTCAGAACAGAAGTTCAATTTAATCGAGAGTTAATCGATTTGGCGCCCAACAGGAGTGGTGGATCGCGAGAGTGCGGATTAGATGTAATTTAGGAGAATAAGTTACAATACACACCTTGAAAATGATTTTTTCCAAATCACTGCTACGCTCCGAGAAAACATTCTAGTGACTCAGTTCTTTTACAGTTGATTAGTGCCATTTTGATACATAGTTCATGATTTTCCCAGATTTTATGTCCTCCGCTGAACAAAAATTTAGCCCACCGAAGAAATAGTAGTTGTCGTAGGGTACAGGTTGCTGCGTTTCAAGTAATGTCTCAAAATTTGGAGGAAATATTCTGTATCAATGTAACTTAGGGAAAAACCAATAATATTTCATGAAGTCAAGTTCTAGACATAGAAATTTTTGATTGTAAGACTTTTTTCTCCATCATTTTGGCAAAAGTATTTTACAATCAAAAATTTCCATGTCTAAAACTTGAATCCATGAAATATTATTGGTTTGCCCCTAAATTACATTCATACAGAATATGTTCTGCAAATTTGAAGAAATTTCGAGCAACGCAGCAGCCTGTACCCTACGACAACTACTTTTTCTTCGATGGACTGAATTTTTGTTCAGCGGAGGACATGAAATCTGTAAAAATCATGAACTATGTATCAAAATAGCACTAATCAACTGTAGAGAAACTGAGTCACCAGAATGTTTGCTCATAGTGTAGCAGTCATTTGAAAAGAATTATTTTTTCATTATTATTATTTTTTTATTATTATTCCTTCATCTCACGCAAATCACTTGAGTGTAGTAGCTTGATGGAAAACTGCATCCCAAGTTACTTTTTTTCACAAATTAAAAAAACAATAACCGGTATATAGGGAAATTGAAAACTTCTGCTGGACCATTATACGCTTCATTGCGTGAATGGGGCTTAATAAATTTTTTTTCGGTCCAAGGATTTGTGTACCAAAGATAAGGGTTCAAAGGACACTTTTCCGTAGAAAAAATCGATTCATTTGAAATTTTATCCTCAAATTTCAGTATCTCCTACCCTCAAGACATATAGTTTGGGTTAGTTTTGAGGAAAATCATCACTTTTGTAATAGGTTTGACTTAAATAGTATCAAATACACACATATGGGGCTATCCAGGCGAAAACGGCCACTTCGGAAACGGAGTGTCACAGATTTCGATGGTTTTCACATATGTTGTCGTCCATGTTTCACCTTGGATCTCAGGTAAGTCCTTTCGTCTTGCTGACCCATCGCCGCGATGCTGGCAGAGCTCGTAGCGCCGCACTCTACAGTCGTTATCTCCGAAACGACTCAACCGAATACAAATGTTAAAAAAGCCATTTGTCCGTAAATTCGTGAACTTTCTAATGCTTATTATGAAAATTCGAAAATTTTGAACCATACCTCAAAAATGACGAATTTCGCATTTTTAAGCACTTATATCCAGGCTGAAAATTTTCGAAAATTGCCGTAAATTACCCTCTTTCCATGTTCTATTTACCCTCCGAAGGAAATTCTGGGCTCTCCAACGGTTCAGGAGTTATAGGTCAAAATGTGTTCTCCAACAGAGTCCGATTGAAATTACCGATTGCCTGCATTAGAGTTTCTTTTTTTTTCCAATTGTTAGGGGAATAAATTCTGCAGATCTTTATCTCAAGGAGAGGGAATAATTAATTGCTTGTCAGGAATAATTACTCGACTTATAGGTTGTTAACTCTTCAGGTTTATTTAGAATAATACATCGACTGGACTTTACAATCGCCAACGCCGGGCTGCCCCTCCGCCTGACCTTTATAATTCATATTAATAATTTCGAAAAAAAATCAATCATATTTAGGAATTGTTTAATTTTTATACAATTAACGACTTTAGCCGTATCTGATGAGCTACCTTAAAGCATGATGAAACTATTATCTGTGATGAGACTCGTGGATCTCTGCATGTCTTCCTTTCGAGCTGAAAAGCACAGGCGTCTTCGTCAGGCTAGCTTTCGCTAGTTAAAGAGAGCTTCAGCCACCAATAATTCTTATATTGATGACCTTTATTTTTACCTTTATTTTTCAGCGATCGAAGTTGATTTATCTTTGAATTTCTCAATCATTTTTTGTAGCATTTGCTGCAGGACCCGATATTCTCCGCCGTTGTCGACCTTCCGCCTCTTATTGTCAGAAATATCGAACTCGTATTCTGACTGAGAGTCATTCTCGGATTTGGAATTTTCGGCGTCGTCCGTGGATGTGTAGGAGTATTTTGGGCAGGTCCAGTTGTCATCTTCCTTACTTGTTGAGGCTACGGTTGTTGCCTCACCGTACAGTTCCCTTCATATTAACAATAATCAGTAGAAATTGACGGAAGCGGGAGCCGGAATAATATGATGAAACTATTATCTGTGATTGTTTTAGCAACCGTTTTTTTTTTTCCTTTTTTTCGCGAAACGTTGTTAAACACAAGCCCGCCGAATGTTACTATAGAGACGTCTAAACAATTCAGAGACAGCTTGTTACAACCGACATCGGTTTATCCTCAATTTACTGGTCTTAAAGGCAATGAGTACTCCGATTTATCAGTGCATAAACCCTTTCGGATTAAAGCCGCATCGAAAAAGAAAATCACTACGTAGCGTTCCCGCATCTGTCGCGAATCTACATAATTTGCCGGAAAGTGCTAAGATCTGCGATACTTGTCGAAAAAAAAATTAAAAACGGATGGCCGAAAGTGCCTGAGACAACAGCCGTAGCGTCAACAAGTAAGGAAGATGAAAACTGGACCTGCTCACAATACTCCTACACATCCACGGACGACGCCGAAAATTCCAAATCCGAGAACGACTCTCAGTCAGAATACGAGTTAGATATTTCTGATAATAAGACGCGAAAGGTCGACAACGACGGAGAATATCGGGACCTGCAGCAAATTCTGGAAAAAATGATTAAGAAATTCAAAGATGAATCAACTTCAATCGCTGAAAAATCACAAATTCTAACTCTCGTACCTGATTCTTGGAGCGTACGTAAAATAGCTGTAACGTTCGGTTGTTCACGGCATATGGTGAAGTGCGCGAAACAGCGTTTAGCCGAACAGGGTGTAAAAGGCATAATGTCGTCACGAGCGCCGAAATCTGGACATGGTTTGACTGAACTCCAAAAGCAGCTTGTAACCGATTTTTACGAAAACGGCCAGAACAGCCGTATTTTATCCGGTATGAAGGACTACGTTTCTGTCAAGAAACCAGATAGTACCCGTCAAGCGATGCAGAAGCAGCTCATACTTTGCAACTTGTCGGAACTTCATCAACTTTTTGAGGAAAAACACCCGGACTGTAAAATCGGATTTTCTACCTTCGCTATGTTACGGCCCAGACACTGTGTTTTAGCAGGTTCAAGCGGTACACACACCGTGTGCGTGTGTGTTTACCACGAAAACGTGAAACTCATGCTCCATGGTGGCAACGTGAGCAATCTCACAAATAACAGTGCACTGAGGTTGACCTCCTACCGTGATTGTTTGGACGCCATTATGTGCAAACATCCGACACCAGAGTGCCACTTTGGTACGTGTGAAGAATGCAAAAATTCGACTTGCATCAAAGAACATTTAGAATCCATCTTCGAATTGGAAAATATCGACAGAATTGAGTACCAAACATGGCGCAGCACGGACACAGCCAGAATGATAACGGAGGTGTCATCAACTGACGATTTCGTGGATCAGCTATGTGAGAAATTGAAGGCACTGAGATCTCACGATTACTTAGCCAAGCAGCAAGCAGCATATCTAGATCACCGGAAATCCTCTCTGACGGACGGCGAAATTCTCGTTCAATGCGACTTTGCTGAGAACTACGCATTTCTTGTCCAGAATGCTGCTCAAGCTTTTCATTACAACAATGACCAGGTTTCAATCCATACCGCTGTATATTATTATTTAAAAGACAACGTATTGACGCATCAGAGCATGGTTGTACTGTCGGACGATCTGACACATAACACTGTCGCCGTGTATGCTTTTCAAAGTCTTCTTGTTAGCCATCTCCAGGAGAAGGGTATAGCGATTAAGAAAATCATTTATTTTACGGATGGAGCAGCGCAGCATTATAAGAATCGCTTCAATATTTCAAATTTGATCCAACATCATAACGACTTCGGTGTTAGTGCTGAATGGCATTTTCATGCAACTGCCCACGGGAAGGGGCCGTGCGACGGAATCGGTGGTAATCTAAAAAGATTAGCGGCACGGGCTTCTCTCCAATTACCATCTGGCCAGCAAATTTTGACGGCTGAAGCTCTCTTCAACTGGGCGAAAGCTAGCCTGAAGAAGACGCATGTGCTTTTCAGCTCAAAAGCAAGACATGCAGAAATCCAGGAGTCTCTTCAGAAAAGATTTGCTGCCGCAAAAAGGGTTCCAGGTACACAAAAATACCATGCATTTATTTCCCTTGATAACGGCCAACTGCAAATGAAAAACTTTAGTTTTGCGGAATCAAGTGATACTTTTCCCGAAAACAAGCGCAGTGGCGGCTAGGGGACTTGCGTTTGGACCATACGGATATAATGACAGCTGATTCAAAATGATAATAACAGATAAAAACAATTACACGAGAAAGAACACGAAAAAAATAATAAAAAAGAAACATCTGATATATCTAACGGACTTTAAATTTTACAATTAGACGGTATGGATGAATGTGTGAGTGAGTAGGGCGGAACGTTGCGTGTAGATGTGTACAGGCGGAGGGGCAGCCCGGCGTTGGCGATTGTAAAGTCCAGTCGATGTATTATTCTAAATAAACCTGAAGAGTTAACAACCTATAAGTCGAGTAATTATTCCTGACAAGCAATTAATTATTCCCTCTCCTTGAGATAAAGATCTGCAGAATTTATTCCCCTAACAATTGGAAAAAAAAGAAACTCTAATGCAGGCAATCGGTAATTTCAATCGGACTCTGTTGGAGAACACATTTTGACCTATAACTCTTGAACCGTTGGAGAGCCCAGAATTTCCTTCGGAGGGTAAATAGAACATGGAAAGAGGGTAATTTACGGCAATTTTCGAAAATTTTCAGCCTGGATATAAGTGCTTAAAAATGCGAAATTCGTCATTTTTGAGGTATGGTTCAAAATTTTCGAATTTTCATAATAAGCATTAGAAAGTTCACGAATTTACGGACAAATGGCTTTTTTAACATTTGTATTCGGTTGAGTCGTTTCGGAGATAACGACTGTAGAGTGCGGCGCTACGAGCTCTGCCAGCATCGCGGCGATGGGTCAGCAAGACGAAAGGACTTACCTGAGATCCAAGGTGAAACATGGACGACAACATATGTGAAAACCATCGAAATCTGTGACACTCCGTTTCCGAAGTGGCCGTTTTCGCCTGGATAGCCCCATATATGTTATTATCAAATGATTCGCGTCATTGATCGCATAATCAAACACCCTGTCACACATTTCAGCCACTATATTTCGTATATAAGCTGAGAATACGAAATTTCAGCCATCTCGGATTGATTGTCGGTAAGGGTGAGAAAAAAAAAAAAGATCGGTAATCGTTACCATGATCCGAATCGCTAGTGGTGCCATCGCACGACGAAAAATTGCAGGTAAATTGCAGCCATCCGAATGCCGGTGTAATGAATGGAGATAGAATTGCTACCAATGTAATGAATAGAGATCGTTGTTCTTATGGGTAAGATAGAGCTATCGTTGAGTTCGTCCCTCGTTTTACACCTTGAGGTAACCGGATTTCAGGTAATAGGAGATTGATGTGAATTTATATATAATAACAGAATAATAGTTTATTACTAGTGATTACAGAGATGGTAGAACCATCTGTACACGTTATTGAGTATAAGTGATGAGTGATTTTGAGTTGGCGTTTTATAATATCGAGAGCTAGTTAGGAGTGAGTGCTCTTTTTGACGATTTTGGTGCAAGTGCTGGAGCGACTGCTCTCGTTAATAATTCTAATCGAAGTGCGTGGATGCAAGTGCGAGTGGAAGCTACTGGTGATCTGCTTGATGAGCTAATTGATGAGATCATTCTTTGTTCCATAGTTCTCCCGGGCGTGAGCGTGCTAATGGAGGTGCGTATACGTAGGGATGAAGTTCTGCGAATGTAAGGATGGGAGCTTTTTCTGATTAGAGATAGTGAGACTAGATGCATGCAGGATGTTATGTCTTCGGTATTGATAGTGAGGGTATAAAGAGGAGTATCGGGTAGGTATAGACCTCTGTTAAGCTGGCACGACCACAACGTCGAATCGAAAAATGACCTATGCCATAATTTCAGGCTCATTTTAGGCTAATTGAATGCCCCAGTGCCAAATTTGAAAAATTCGAAAATACCGAAAAAAACAGTGGTGGGGCTGGCTTAACGTTTGGTCAGCGTCACCAGACCGACAAAAATAGGTAAGAGAGTGATTTTCGGAAAACTGATTGCACGGGAATTTTAGGCTCATTCTAGGCTATTTAAATGCCATGGTGCCGAATTTACAAATTTTTATTTTTCTATTTTTTTATTTCAAACCAGTGGCGGTGCTGGCCTAACGCCCAGTCCACACCGCCACACTGAAAAATATTGGAAGGAACAATATTTTCGGGAAACTGATTACACGGGAATTTCAGGCTCATTCTGGGCTATTCAAATCCCTACTGTAAATACACATCAGAAATTTCTATAGGATCTTACAAGAATTGCATACGATCTTTTAAGAAACCTGTGCTTTTCTCACAAGATCGTACATGATTTGTGTAGGAATCTTGTAAAAATCGTGTACGCCGTCCAAACCCTCCAAACCGGATCATATAAGAATGTCATCAGAAATATTGTTGATAAAACTTCACTGGTAAGATCATATAAGAAGTTGAGTGAAACCGGTATTCATACATATAAGATGGTACAAGAACTCTATACGCAAATCTTAGGAATCATTTTACACAGCATAGATATACAAAAATCTTGTGTGAAACTTATGTGAATATCACGTGATTTTTGTAAGAAATATGTAGTTCACAAATATCCTATAAAAATCATATTGAAATCGTATATGCATGGTATGCGACTCTTATAGTATAATATGGACCAAGGTCAAAGTAAATAAGCACTATACATGTATGTATACATCATTCTTATAATACGCGATCATATCGTATATGATCTTGCAAGATCTTACAAGATCTTAAGATCTTACACGATCTTGCAAGATCTTACACGATGTTGATTTGGCCACAGTAATTCAACACGTAAAACTATATAAGATCCTATCAGATCATATCAGACCTTACACGGAGAAAAGTATTTCGCGGAACTTTACCGAACTCATGGCCGGTTTCACCAACGTCAAATGACTTCTTATTCATAGAATAACGCTATTCATCGAATAAAGGTCGCAAATACAATGTAAAATAGTCTCTTGTTTTCAATGAATAAGAGTTTAATCTATGAATAAAGTTATTCATCATTGGTGAAACCGGCCATCAGTTCAGTAAACTGGGGACATAGGGACATTTATGTAAAGTTTTACTTACAGTTCAGTAAAGTGAAATTCAAGAAAGCCTCATGCATAGAACGTAAAATTTTGATAAACTCAAAAGAATATTTACCGAACTAGAACTGTAAATGCGCACAATTGTAAAATATAATGATCGTCAGATAGAGTTTACCGAACAGTTCGGTCAAACGTAAACTCCTGTGCAGTAAAAAAAAAAAAATTGAATTCTTACTCCTTAGGAGCTTACGTTTTACCGAACTGTTGGTTAGTATTTACAGGCATCTTAGTCACACGATGTTACACATCTAGTAGCTACCTATCAGACCAGTTTCGTCGCGAACATGTAAACCTATACCTATACGCATATGGGAACTAACACTTATATACTACGCAAGCGCGCTCCTATCGCTGAGAACTTCGATTTGGAACTGTCTTATATAGGGGAACGCGGGGCAGAACGGGCAGCGGGGCAGAACGGGCACCAAAACAAAAAAAAATAAAGTGGTCGGAAATGATTTTTTATAAAATATGGCGATGTATTTTGGATCAATAATGGAAAAAAAAAAAATTGAAATTTTTTTTTTAAAAAGTAAAATAAAACGGAAAAAAAATAATTTTTTTTTGATTTTTTTTTTTTTTCATTATTGATCCAAAATACGTCACCACATTTCATAAAAAATCATTTCCGACCACATTATTTTTTTTTGTTTTGGTGCCCGTTCTGCCCCGCTGCCCGTTCTGCCCCACGTTCCCCTACTGACTGGAAGAAATGTTAGCGCTTGTGAGAAAGAAAAAGGGGCTGCTGAGACATCTAGTGGAGAGCTAGTCTTGCGTGACTACGGAGGTGGTAGATGTTTCACGTCTTTCGGTTTACTGAACTGTCCAGTAAAATTTGAGGTGCCAGGAGGGAGAAGTTTCATTATAGTGCTGTAAAGTTCTATACAGGGAAAATAAACTTTTCTCTGCCTATATCAATGTAAAACTTTACCGAACTTTTGAGTACTTTTTCAATTCCTTAATAAGAATGATTCGTCAACGTTCGTCATTCTTTAACTGATCTTTAGGGAATAATTCTCGTGAATCTATTGGGGTTTGCTACGCTCTTCATATGAGAATTTTAATGTATTGTAACGTTCCGGCTCTGCTGGCACGGCCGGCGCCTAGCCAGTCCAGCCGGACAGTGTCCATCGCGCATCCGCGACGCGCAGGAGCGACCGTGAGTGAGCCGAAATTCCGTGCATACCGCGGTTTCCGTGCAACTGCACTGCAGATCCGCGGGTGTCGCGGATTCCGCTATAAAAAGGGGGTACCGGAACAACCGCTACCGATTGTGTGGCAAAGCGCCCGTCGAGTCACATCGTTTAATCAAATCAAATAGGCACGTAGCTAAAATAGTGCGTGACCTCTCTTGCTCTTAAATTGTATTCGAGACTTGCTAAAACTGAAGTACTTAGAATCACAATTTTTGATATGAAATATAAGTCTAAATAATCTCACATTGCTCACAAATAGTTTTGCTAATTTTAGATAAACTTAAAAAATTAGACGGCAAGCGTAAAAGTCGCCTTAATTTAATTAACGGCGCAATTTAATAAATTCGCGATTTGAAACATCGCGAATTACCGGATTATCTCATTATCAAATAAAAAACCTGATCGGAACATTGATTTAACTTAGAAATTTAGATTTAGTTTAACTTTAATTTCGGCTAATTAATTCTTTAATTGATGCTTTATTCTACTTCTTTATGATTTTTCTTTTAATGCTATGCAAAACACGCTACTCTATGTTTTTTCCATGCTATGCACTCTAGATGATTAACATTAAATTTACTCTTGTTAAACTGCATCCTTTTCTTTCATTTTCCTTTCTTTCTATCATTTTTGTTACCACATTTCAGCATTCATAAATCATCATCATCATTCATCTCAAGGTAGGCTTGGTGTGTGTGGCTCGCCCAGCTCTGTCGATTTGTAGTTCTGAGTTTGCTCTCAGGTTGGCGGTACTGGTCTACCAAACCCGTATCCGCGTGCTTGATCTGAGAGTGTTTTCGAACTACTTGCCAGGCTTGGCTAGCGTGATATATCCAGCTCTGCTAATCACAGCTCTGATTAGGGAAACCTAATCCGAGTCTATCATTTGGGTATTTAGAGGTTTTTCACTTTTCCCTCAGGAGGAGCTCCAAAGACATCACCCGTGACAAAGACACTCACGCGGACTAGCACCATATCTCCAGCCTTCAGCTGAGATATTGGTGCAGTAAGTTACATTTGGCGCCCAACGTGGGGCTCCTCTTAAATAAAATTAAATTCATTAGATTACAATCAATTTAACTTCATTTCTAAAACTTAACTTCAATTTCTATTCAACTTAAAATCATTCAAAATAGCTTCAACAAATTTTTTTTTTTCTTCTCTCTCTCAAACATTGCGTAAAACAAAAAAGAAAATAAAAGGGAAAGATGCAGTTGCTAGCTAAGCTAAGACTGTAGGTCGGGCAAGTAGTGACATCAGGTTCAGGAAAGAGACAGCTCGAAATAAATCGACACTAACATGATAGACCCGGTCGACGATCCTAAGCCTAACAGGCAAGATCAGATCGCGGAAATAGCTAGGTTAATAGGAGAGTTGCAGGCCAGCTATGCCAGACGAGAAAAAAAAATGGATGCCGGGTATGACTCTTTGATGAACACGCTGCAGCGATGGAGCGACCCAAAGGAACAGGAGTCTTACAGAAATAAAATTTTGAATGAAATGAACGAGCAAGTCCGCGAAAAGGAAAATAAAATCGAAGATTGTAAAATCACGAACCAAATAATCGTAGATGACCAAAGTACCGAGGCTACCGATTATAATAACAACATCACCTGCGAAGTCGTGAAGTCAAAAGAGTCACTCGAAAACGAAACAAATGAAACTCACAATAATATCTCGGAAGTAGAAGACGAAGATAGCTTAACAACTTCAACCGGCCAGGGGGCGGTGAAAAATTTCCAACCGATCGATTTTAATTTAGCCCATACGGCATTAGCGGAAAATGGTAATCGCCGCAATGTCATAAAGCGCGATGAAGATCACATTTTCAAAGCCAACGTGCCGCATGAAAACCCACCTGAAGTAGATAACAGCCGAGAGTTAGCGGATCACATGCGAATCGGAACTACATCGGAGAAAAAGATAGATCAAGACCCGAATGAAACGTCAAGACCGTGCGCTGAACTTCAAGGACACAACAATAAAGACTTCGACAACGACGCGCTATTAAACGACAACGTTTATCATCCGAGGCCAGGGGGCAGTTTCCGAAAATCCCGAAAACCAAGGAAGATAGTCAAATCAATTTCGGAAAACTACAGTCAGTTACGCACATCGAAAGCCTCAGAAATAAACAAGAAAGCAGAGTCGTTTAATAGAACGCAAAAGGCGAACCTAAGAATAGGAGATTCATGGGACCGAAGGTCGAGGAGGTACAACACAACCACCAACAACAAGAGGAGCCGACAGCACTGGAAGTCGAGAAGGCAGCGAGTGCGTGTGCGAGGCTAGGTCGCGAGACACAAAAAGATGAGAGAGATGAGGGGTCATTAGAGAAAAATCATTCCAAAAAGATAAAATCAAAAACCGTGATCTGAGCTACACCAAAACTACCTAAACCGCAAAAAGACAAAACATCTGAAGAAAGAATACTAAAACATTCAGGGTTTCATCAGTTTCTATCAGCACTGCATCACCAGCACGCATCGCCGAAAGTCAACTGATGAAAAGGGGGCAGATGTAACGTTCCGGCTCTGCTGGCACGGCCGGCGCCTAGCCAGTCCAGCCGGACAGTGTCCATCGCGCATCCGCGACGCGCAGGAGCGACCGTGAGTGAGCCGAAATTCCGTGCATACCGCGGTTTCCGTGCAACTGCACTGCAGATCCGCGGGTGTCGCGGATTCCGCTATAAAAAGGGGGTACCGGAACAACCGCTACCGATTGTGTGGCAAAGCGCCCGTCGAGTCACATCGTTTAATCAAATCAAATAGGCACGTAGCTAAAATAGTGCGTGACCTCTCTTGCTCTTAAATTGTATTCGAGACTTGCTAAAACTGAAGTACTTAGAATCACAATTTTTGATATGAAATATAAGTCTAAATAATCTCACATTGCTCACAAATAGTTTTGCTAATTTTAGATAAACTTAAAAAATTAGACGGCAAGCGTAAAAGTCGCCTTAATTTAATTAACGGCGCAATTTAATAAATTCGCGATTTGAAACATCGCGAATTACCGGATTATCTCATTATCAAATAAAAAACCTGATCGGAACATTGATTTAACTTAGAAATTTAGATTTAGTTTAACTTTAATTTCGGCTAATTAATTCTTTAATTGATGCTTTATTCTACTTCTTTATGATTTTTCTTTTAATGCTATGCAAAACACGCTACTCTATGTTTTTTCCATGCTATGCACTCTAGATGATTAACATTAAATTTACTCTTGTTAAACTGCATCCTTTTCTTTCATTTTCCTTTCTTTCTATCATTTTTGTTACCACATTTCAGCATTCATAAATCATCATCATCATTCATCTCAAGGTAGGCTTGGTGTGTGTGGCTCGCCCAGCTCTGTCGATTTGTAGTTCTGAGTTTGCTCTCAGGTTGGCGGTACTGGTCTACCAAACCCGTATCCGCGTGCTTGATCTGAGAGTGTTTTCGAACTACTTGCCAGGCTTGGCTAGCGTGATATATCCAGCTCTGCTAATCACAGCTCTGATTAGGGAAACCTAATCCGAGTCTATCATTTGGGTATTTAGAGGTTTTTCACTTTTCCCTCAGGAGGAGCTCCAAAGACATCACCCGTGACAAAGACACTCACGCGGACTAGCACCATATCTCCAGCCTTCAGCTGAGATATTGGTGCAGTAAGTTACAGTATATTATTAAAGTTTACCAAACTGTCATGTATTTTATAACGTTCAGTATGTCACTGATTACTACAAAAATGTGAAAAAATCATCAACTTGTCTCTATATCCCAACTTTGTCCAACAGTTCAGTAAAGTTTCGTGAAATACTTTTCTCCGTGTACGTGATCACATACACAATTGATGGGAGTATTATTCCTACACGATTCTGATATGAACATATAAGATCTTGTCCCATTTTCTTATACACCCATTTCTTACGTGATCTTATGTGAAAAAATCACATATGTATCTACAGGAGGGATGCCACGGTGCAGAATTTCCAAATTTTTTGCTTTTTCATTTAATCCAGTGGCGGTGCTGGCCTAACGCCTAGTCAACACTATCACACTCAAAAATTAGAAGGACAACTATTTCCGGGAAACTGATTACACGGGAATTTTAGGCTCATTCTAGGCTATTTCAATGCCATGGTGCAGAATTTCTAAATTTTTTGTTTTTTTATTTGATCCAGTGGCGCTGCTGGCCTAACGCCTAGTCGGCATTACCACACTCAAAAAATTAGAAGGACAACCAGTAGATAGGCAAGGCGGGTTCTGGGACAATCTAGGTCAAATATTCTGTCCCAGAACCCCCCTGTGTTCTGATTGGTCGAAGCCCCCCTCCCACTCGCTGCGAGGACGTCCCCCTAACGGTAATCTATAATTTCACAATTTTAAGGACGTCCTCCTAACGGTAATCGATGATTTCGCAATTATAACGGAATATTTCGCAATTTTAATGGGATCTATCGACATAAGGACCGCCTCCTGTACGTATATGTCAATTTTGTAAAACGCAAGTACCGCCCCCTATAGTAACGGTAATTTCACAAGGGGGGGTCGTGTCTGAATTTATGCGACCTGATTTCTGAATTTCTGAATTTCTGAATTTCTGAATTATGCGACCTGATCTCTGAAATGATGCGATCTGATATCTGAAATGCTGCAAGCCCCCCTCGATCGACGCGAGCTCGATCGATGCTGGCTTCGTGTTGTCTGAATCGTTGTCAAGACCTACTTTACCCGTGAGCGCGCGCGCGCTCTTACCGACCGTCGAGTGAGAACATAACCTCCCTGAAAAAACCATACCGACGATTTTTTTCGTTATAGTTTCGAACGTTCTGTTTGCTATGTATTGGTGGCCCTGAAAAGGGCCGATTTGATGGTTCTGAAAGGACCGATTGGTTTTTCGATTATTTAGGAGCTTGCCGCTTCCTCTTCTTGAGTGGTGTCTTTTTTGGCTTCAACGCAGTTGTGGCAGCAGCAGCATCAGCTTCTGTCACTAAGGTAGACAAATTCTCAGCGGCAGCGGCAGCAGCAGCTTCTAGAGAAATAAATTAATGATATTTTTAATTGATAGAATGAACAAAAAATACTGTTAAATTGCACAGAGTAGATAAATTTAGTGCATAAAATTTAGTGATTGCTAATTAGTTGAGAGCTCTTACCTTGATCGTCGTTTAATGCCGTCTCGATGATTCCAGCTAACCCGGCCGAGAGTTCGTTAGTTCTTTCTTCTAGAAACATGAATCAATGATATTTAATTGATAAAATGAACAAAAAATACTTTTAAATCACACGGAGTAGGTAAATGTTTAGTGTATGCTAATTAGTTGAGAGTCCTTACCTTGGTCATCCAGGACCATAGCAATAACTCCCGCCAAATCGACGGGGTTTTGCAGAATTGTCTCGGCAACTGGAACTCGCGGCTTCAGGTGCCCCTCTCCATCGTAATGGTAACTCTTCTCGGCTGCCTGGATCATATCGAACGCTGCGTGACAGCAAAGACATTTCTCCCAATTAATCTTTATCAATGCTGCACCGCATTGTTCGCAGAAAAATAGCGGTGGTGGCTGATTAATTGGGAGAATATTATGCTCCCTGTCAACTGTCCACGGTCCAGGCAGCTTCACCACACAACCCTCACAGTAGAGCCCCGAATCCAAGGTGTTTGCCTTAAACTTGAGGGTCCTGAAGCACCGTGCATGGGTGGTGAAAACCGCGCGCAACGCGGCCTCTCGCAGGGTCCACGTTTTCTCGAGGGGTATCGCCCACCCGTCTATCAACGCTAACACCTGCTTTGTATACGGTGTTATAAAGATATTCGGAAGTGCTGTAATAAACCAGAAAAAATCAAACACCTGAATAACACCAAAGAACTATTTTCACTAAATCACAAAATTCACAATGATACTTACACATTTTTCTCCGCGAATATTCACAAGATTTTTTCAAAAAACTTTTTTTAACTAGCAACTGTAGCGATCCTGCACCCACAAACTCTAAGACGCGAATGAACTCGGTACGTAACCCTTCATGAGTATGCGACTTCCTAAAACTAATGTGCAGCTATAAAATTCAATACCTCGAAGTAATCATCGGCTTAGTCTCCGATGCTGAAACGAAATTGTTATCTAAACCTCAGTGTTTTGTAAACATATTGAATATCAAAAACTAGCGTTCAACTAAGCTAGCGCAATACAACGGCTAAGGAGTCAAATAAGCTACGGGGAGGAATTAAAAATAATTTATGAAGACTGTAAAATTTTACAGTGAATTCTTTTATTCTTTAAATCAGATAACACACAAATTACAAAGAGCATAAATTTATTGAATCATTTGACATTGAGAGCAGTCTCCGATCATGGGAGGAGGCTCATCGAATTCTCCGCTTTGCGATCCGTAATGTATTTGACATCTCCGACAGTTTGCGATATCTACATCCTTCTTCATAGCCTCCGATAGTTTGTCCCACACCTCATCCATGATACTCGAGCCGTAAATAAGAATGAAATCTTTGGTCAAATAGGCGATGTCTTCAGCCTTCATTCGTTTCAAACCCCCTACTTCAATGGACATGATCAATGATTTATGAAGTGATGGTTTACACTCCTTCAAATACCAAGTTTTCAATCGCTGTACGTTTTCAAAGGCGCAATGATATTTGGGAAGGTTTCCGTGCCAGTCCTCGTGCCAATGAAGCACCTCGTAGTCTCTCATCCATCGAAAACTTGGACAGTCCAATTCTTCTAAATCGATGACAGGCTTGGACTCGTCGTTGATGATTTTCTTAATCCACTCTTTCTTCTCCTTTCCCTTGACGTAGATATAACTTACATGCTCGACAACTCTTCGTACAACTTCCTGCACCTTGTCGTAAGACATAATGCCGGCATTCCATGGTATTCCATGATGATTCCGCGTCAACCAAGCGTTGACAGCTCTACATTTGGTAGATAAGATTTTCCAAGCACACGGCGGTTTGAAAAGAATGCGCGTCAGGCCTTGCTCGCCTGTCTCATACGCTTGAATGGTGATTGCAGCGAGTTCTTTCAGTACGAATTCGTTGATAGGATGTCGGAAACCTTGTACATCCAGTATCATCTCCATTGTAACAACTTATTTTCGCTAGACTGGTACGATGTGGATTTCAGAAAAATCGAGCGTTAACTAATTTCAAAAAGTTTTCAACCTCACTTTTATATCGTATATCCCCTCTTAACGGCTACCGTACACATAGCTGAAACTGCGAAACGGATATTGTGCAATAAAATAAACATCTTTTTTATAAATTTTTTTTAATCATAGTAAAGTACAGTTTTTCATAAAATAGGGTAATGTACAGTTATTTTGTGAATTATAGATTATAGAATCATAAAAAACGTAGGATGACATAGTTTTCCTCAAGTTAATTTCTTTACACCACCACTGATTGGGTTGTACTCAATAATACGATCGTGTAAAATCATACAATAGACTGAGGTTTGCGGCGGAAAGGGATACGTTGACTCGAATTCGAGGCGAATGTCCACGGGTCCGGATTTCAGGGAATCGTTTTGCTTCGAACAATCGATGACGATGAGCGGTGCGTATTTTAAAAATTCGTTCCTGCTCAATAATGGTTCGGGATCCTTGGCGTAGTACGATGTCTGGAAGTTTGCATACATATCGTAGAGCAGAGCGTACTGGTTGCGAGCAACATCGAGATTTAGGTTTCCGTAGGGATAACTCTGCGAGTTGAGAAAGAGCTTCACATCTCGGATGCTGCAGTGATCGAAATGACTTGCGTTCTTAGCGGCATTATTTTTTCGATCCGTCTGAAAGCCTACCACAACGTATCGAGGTTTTTCCAGCTGGGTGGAGGTTTTCACGACCCAGACATGCTTCGAGGTAGCGGGCAGTAGTGGATACTCGTATAATTCCCACGAGCGGTAACTGATAGGGATGGGGGCGTCTTTGGCAATATAGTTCAGCAACTGGATTTTTCGTTGATCGGAGACCCTGATGTACGGAATCATCCACTCGAGTTTGAGTAGTGAAATTTTAAACTGTTCCACAGTACCATCGGCGGTTGTCTGTATAATGGCATTCGTGTCGGTGTTTGTCCTTGTAAGAATCAACTCGTGCTTGGCATTGACGATTATTCGGCGATAGTCCTCAGCGAAACCCAGCAACCAACTCAGCGGTATGGAGATATCGAAGTAACCGTTCTCATCAACTATTTCATTGTCGTTGTCGATCCAACCGGCATTCTCTCGCAGAGACCTTTGGCTAGGACTTTGCGATATGTAATTCTTCATGAGGGTTGTGATACCGACGTTCTTATTTCGGTCGATCTCAACAGCATTCAGCTCGTAGCGTATATCCTCAAACAGATGACAGATGGTATTGTTGACTAACTTTGTGGCAGTGACCGGAGTTCGCCCATCGGCCTTGGTCAATCTACCGTTTACGTGCAGCGAGCTCCTACTCGGTAACAGACATAAATCTTGATGTTGAACGGCGATCCGAATTTCATCGTTGTTTTCGAAGCTCGTTGATGCGAAGGGTTGATGCGCATGAGTCTCGTAGTGTGCGACGGACTCGTCAAACACAATTGGTTTTTGTATCGTTAGGATCTCCTCCATGGTGCAAAGCAGACGATTGTAAGACAGCAGAATTGTACTCTTACTTTCCGGTTTATCTTTTTCGAATAACTCTGAGCCCCAGACTCTTCAGGAACTTGATGTTTTGACGTCTGAGCTCTCCGGAAGGTGTGCGACGACTGCTCGTCCCCCGACATGCCGGTTCTATTTTATAACTCCGGCCGACTTTAGTTTCAAAAACGATACCCATTACGATTTCACGTGCAGTCTTATCGTTACCACTTCACCTTGGAAATTAACCAATCTTCCGTCTTGATCGACTAGTCTGAGCTGAAGATGATCTATTGCTTGAACGGTGATCGGAAGGTAAATGACGTTCGATGGTACTTCGATGATCTTATATCCAGGTGGGACGACGGGGAAAAACTCGTGAATGGTGTGCACTTGTTGTCCGTTGAGGTACGCACCCGTAGTGACGTTGCACTCGACTCGTAGGGAGTTAACCTTGAGAATGGCTACAGGCAAGTCAGATGTATGTGTGACATCTGCTTCAAGGGTGCGTGGAGTGAAACCCAATAGTCGACCGATAGAGTCGGAGGGTTCAAAATTTATCTTACGATTGCACTTGATTTCGCTACACAGCGTATTGTTGTTTGCTCGTAGGTCGATGGAGACGTCACGATCGGCTAATACTTTTTGCACATAACTCTTTATGTCTTCAATTTCGTAGCTTCCGGTGGGTATGGTTATAACTTCAATCCCATCGATGTGAAGCTTGTTGTTATCCTCATCGATGTTGGGAATCGAGTTGAAGGTTAGCAACTCGACGAGTCCTAACGTGTAATTTTTGAACGGTGATAGCTCGATGGGTGGGAAATAGTAGGCTTCTAGTACGGATGACGTGCCCGATAGTGTTAACGTAAAAGAATCACCCATGATGATCCGCGCTCAACTGATGTTTTGCGTGACGGAGGAAAGCGTTTTATAGCAGTCCGCTGAGGAATTTGAGGCACAGATGTCCGCACACCACCGTATCATAGTCTTGATATTTTTTATGATTATACATTACAATGCTACCACCACCGAGGTATGTCATGAGATCTTTGGGTGGTTGTAAATCACCAAAGCTGTCAAAGTAAATGACTTTGTTGTTCTTCTTTCTGTACGCAACCCAGTGTGTGCCAGGACCTTCTTTATTGTCAAGATTCACTATGGCAGCTTCGTACTTTCTCGGTCCACCTTTCGGCATTCCGTTTCTCATGTACACTCCGCGAAACCCCGGAATTTTCATAATCTCAGCGTACTTCAGCAGATCGAAATCGGTGAGTGCTCGGTGTGGTAGCCTTACGTGTTTTTTGGATTCAACTGAAGACCTAAACCTTTTTTGTAGGGTTTCAGGTACAACCCCTTTCCCAAAGCGATCGCCTCCATTGTCTCGTTGTGACGTTGCCGCTCATTTAATTCACGTTTTGCTGCGCTTGCCTCATTCACAGCTTTTGCAATACCAGCTGCCCCACCTGCTAGAGCTCCGGTAGCACTCAAACCGGCTAATAGAGGTATGAGAAAGGGTAGGAAACCTCCAATTTTTTTTGGTACAGGGAGAATGCGTGGAGTTTTCACCTTGTTCCTACCACCCGCGTTTTTGACAGCTTCGCGTGCCCCTGTGAGAGCCGACTTGACGGGGTTGGTACTGTTCGATCCCATGGAAGCTCTTGCCGCCTTTACTATTTGTTTCAATGAGATTTTTTTCTTGTCGCAAGATTTTTTCCTCGTGGAGCTTTTCTCCCGTATCCCCATACCTAATTTCCTTTTCACTTTCATTGCGTTGGTTACACCCCAGGCGGCTGCCTTCTCCGTAACGCTCGCGTCTTTGGCGAGCACGCGGTGCCAGGCCTTCTCCGCGAGTACTTTGTCCGCCTCGTGTCGAGCAGCAAGATTATCTCGTTCTTTCGAGTAAGCGATGTCGTGTTCCTTGCACGCAGCGTCTAGAGGATTGATGCCCGGATCACCGCGCGCGAGTCTCTTCGCTAATTTGGTGCCAGGTCCGCAGTACTGGTAGCTCGGTATATGCAATTCAATGGGAAGCTTGTTGATGATTCTGTTGACGAGACCTTTTCCCCTCGGTCGCTTGCGTTCTCCGTTACGTTTGTGTACGATCATGGTTCCGACACAACTGACTCAAAATCCTATAAATAGCGAGTATTTATAGTTTTGGAGACAGTCAAGATACATCAGCGGAAAGCGGTCTTTTGGTTGCACCCCTCGTCTTGGGTTAAGCATCATGAAGTTCAAGGAGCAAAGTACCAAGTTACCGGTGATCGATTTCGACAAACTGACACAAACGAATGTGAGGGAACGGGGTAAACGTCACGGTCCGCTACTACCGAATAGCGTGCGCGCAGTGATTTGCGGACCATCCAATTGCGGCAAGACCAATACCCTCTTATCTCTGATCACACATCCCAATGGTCTAAAATTTGCAAATATCTACGCTTATTCAAAATCGCTCAATCAGCCCAAGTACCAGTTTCTCAAAAGGCTCCTCGATTCGATCAAGGGTGTTGGATATTTTCCGTTCAGCGAACACGAGCAAGTGATCAGACCGGAAGACGCGCGACCGAACTCTCTCATGATTTTCGATGACGTAGCCTGCGAAAAACAGGATAACATCAGAGCCTTCTTTTGTATGGGGAGACACAACGCGGTCGACTGTTTCTATCTTTGTCAGACTTATGCTCGTATTCCCAAACACCTCGTACGTGACAATGCTAATATGCTGATACTCTTCCGACAAGATGAAATGAATTTGAAACATATATACGATGATCACGTCAACACGGATATGTCCTTTGCGCAGTTCAAGGACCTGTGCTCAGCCTGTTGGAGCGATAATAAACATGGTTTCGTTATGATCGATAAAGATAGCGATCTCAACGGGGGTAGGTATCGCAAGGGTTTTGACTGCTTCGTAACCATAAATATGAGGCAAGCGTTGTGACGACAGCAGTTATAAATCGAACTTAGAAGCATCAACATGCAGAGTGCTGATTTGCATCAACAGAAAGATGTGCTGCATCAAATTGCGGAGGCGAGCGATGCTATACGACGCAAGCATAAAATGTTGAAGATGGGCCGGGATACCAACGAAAAGGCTATGATTGAAGTTTTTAAACCTATAACAAAACCTCTTCAGCAGCTGGTGAATCAGTCGCTGAAACAGGAGACCATCAAGAGCGAAATTGAAGAGACACCTACGAAACTGGAATTCCCGCGAAAAAAGACTAAGAGGGAGTCTGAGGAGGACTCTTTTGTAACGGCTGACGAAGAATCCTCCGACGAGAATGAACCGGTTACCCCCTCGAAGCATGAATCTTCTACCGTTGGCAACGATTTGTCTCAAACGTATCTCCAAATGTTCGAAACAAACGCAGCGAGAGACTTGGATACTTCGTACGGTGTTCGTAGATTGAAGAATAACGTTCTCTGGGTTGGAGATTCTAAAGTGACTTTTGACAAGGATATTATTCATATTGGAAGCATGAGTTATCAATCAACACCAGGCTTACTCGAACTACTGTTCAAAAAATCACCCAGTGACACCATAGTGAGCCGGACAGATTTGGAGAATTACAATAAAATCGTGGTCAACACAAACGCGCATCGAAAGTTTTACCGCAGTGATACGGCTATTCGTTCTGAGAATAGCGATAAATTCAGAAAAATTATTTCTCAAATTCCCACCTCTGTGGGACAGAAGAAGAAGAAGAAGGGTGAAGCCTTACCGCGTCTCAAAATCGTCGCAGGTAAGAAGAGTCGAATGGATTACGTGTACTGGGACGATCCCAATGAGCTAGTCGAACGACTTCGATTGCTCTACGCGTCCCAGGCGGCCGGTAACACGAGTCACTCCAATGAGATTATTTCCATCATTGAGGAGTTGCGTGAGGCTGGAATTGTATATTAGACTTCTCCAAGAATTGGCAGGGCTCAGTTTTAAAATGAGCGTGGACGTGTTTGGTAGGCAATTGACGAGGGCGAAGGGTGGTAGGCTGTCGGGAAACCGCGGTCCTCCCGGTTACGGCTTCAAAAAGACTCTCGACGGGCAATACGATATGGATAACAAGAGATTAAGTAACCTTGCGGATCCTGTGGAAGAAAATGATGCAGCCTCCATGAGAGTGGTGCAAAGCGCTGTACGGCAAGAAGCTCAACTCTTACACCAAGTCACATCATCTTTGCGAAACGACGTGGCAAATATCGGTAGGAGGATCGAATCTCTCGAAAACCTTGCCACTCACCATTCTCAACTCATTACGCAACTGGAAGAGAAGCTGACAACATCGGAGAAAATCAACGACAGTGAAACCAATTTTATGATAAGAAGCCTGGAATCGAGCGTGAACGCAACTCTGAAACGTCTCGAAGCAGAAAACAAAAACGGACAAGACTTGGCAGTTCATAATTCTGGAATAATAGTGCAATTGGATGAGCGTTTGACCAGACTGGAGGATGGAAGACAAAAAGCTAACGTTGGTGGAGGAACTTCATAAGCCTGCACGAAGGAATTATCCGCGTCGCCGCGTTATCATGCGAGGAATAGACGAGACCTGGCAGGCTGATCTCGTGGATATGATTGCTTACGCGAAATACAACAATGGTTACAAATACCTACTGACGATCATAGATATTTTTTCGAAATTCGCCTGGGCAGTGCCGATCAAGACCAAGAGTGGAAAGGATGTGACAAATGCTATGAACTCTGTTTTCAAGGAGGGTCGCGTACCGAAAAAATTGCACGTTGATCGCGGCAAAGAATTTTACAACACCGAGTTCAAGGCTCTGCTACAACGACACGGCATTACGCTATATTCAACCTTCAGCAACCTGAAAGCCTCGATCTGCGAGCGTTTCAATCGTACGCTGAAAAGTAACATGTGGAAGCGTTTTTCTCTCCGAGGAAATTATAAGTGGCTAGATATTGTACCGGATCTGATGCTAACTTACAACAACACCAAGCATCGTACAATTGGAATGAAACCGAGTGAGGTTACAGCTCAAAACGAAAAGATTCTCCTGCGCAACGTATACGGGAAATTTCAAGTTAATCAAACACGGAAGAAGAAGTTCAAGCTCGGTGATAAAGTTCGAGTTAGTAGGAATAAACATACGTTTGACAAAGGTTACACACCCAACTGGACAACCGAAATATTTACCATAAGTAAGATAGAGAATACTGATCCTGTCACATACAAACTCGTCGACTACCAGGATCAACCGATCGAAGGTGGCTTCTACGAAGAGGAACTCTCCGAAGTCAAACACCCTGATGTTTACCTGGTGGAGAAAGTGCTGCGAGAGCGTGGAAGTAAACTGTTTGTAAATTGGTTAGGTTTTGATAATTCACACAACAGCTGGATAAATAAAGCGGATATGTAATTTTTATTCAATAAAGATATACATAAATATGTAATACATGTTTTTATTCATTTACAATAACCCCATGGTACGGTATCGGTAGTGTTGGGAAGAATAACCCTTTTATCATCGCACCAACTGAGTGCTATTTTCTTTTGTAATACGGTATGAACCTCATGTTTCTTACTCCTAATGAGGTACTGAGGTTTAACTAAATTCTGATGTTGCATGAGACACTCTTTGTAATCATCGAACATGATTGTTCTCAACGTCGCTGCCTTAATACCTTTCGCTCGCTTTTGCTCTTTATCCTCCTCAAAAATTTTAAAAGTGTACAATTTCGCTCGTAATCCTAAAAATTCTTTCATAATCTTCCCGTTACATTCATCCTTCATTAAACCTACCACTTTCTTATTCGCTAATGGGATTCCATAGATATTATCGAGCGGGTAATCGGATGTATCAAATTTATGAGAATCACGTTTGATGTATTCGTATATGTCGGGGACAGTGAAGTGATACAGAAGACTATCCGTATCCGTGTACAATAACTTTGATCGATCAGCAAAGGTACGTTTTACGTAGTTGTAGTGAAAATCGTAGATAAAAATCTTGGACAGATCGAGGATGGAAAATCCAGCGTAAATAGGTTTATTGAAGTGTATTTTAACCCTACTGAGCTCGATAATTACTATATCATTATCAAATATGGTACAGCTATGAAAATTCGGTTTTGCGATGAGTGCTTTCGCTCCGTACCTCCCCTCCCACTGTGTCACTAATCTGACATCTTTTTGTTTTCTTACGTTCTCCATAGTCTTACCGAATACCGCGTTATTCATCAATTTAAAGAAATTCTTCTCAAACTCGTTATTGGACTTTTTTCTCAAATCAGTATTCAGATCTATGTACGGTTTCAACCATGGAGATTGTTCAAATTTCAAGATTCTATGAATTTTCGCTAATTTCATTCCCAGACTTAAATATTGTTTCAAATTCTGGTAGTGTACAACGTATTTCTTTTTCGGAAAAAGAGTAGTCATTAATTTGGAATTTTTACTGTGCGAGGGTGTATAGTGTTCGGGGCAAAGAGGTAGGTCCTTGTGTGTTTCGTGAAGCTCCAAAGGATACTCCAAGTCCACCTCAAGAATGTATCCTACATGTGAATCATCGGGAATATTACAAACATTAATCGACTCGTATTCCCACTGGAAAGATCCACGAGGTAAACACTGACTCATCGCTCCACCGTACAGATTGTTTACATCGAAGTACATGAGGTAGGATTCCTCTTTACTGGCATCAAAGTCCTTACCCATATATCTATTGTTACTCTCAGCGTGCCGGTTCGAGCACTGAGCTACACCACCCCGAATCCCCTTTTGGATAAACAAGAGCATCTCCACATCGGTGAGGAGTTCTAGCTCAACACACGTGGACTTGAGCATTGCGTCGAAGGCGAGTCCAGGAGCGGTGTAATAGTGCAGAGGATCCAGGCTATAGGTAGAATGACAGTTACGACGAAAATTTTCAAAAATATCCGCCAGGAGTAGAACATCCGTTTTCAAATATAAATCAGAGTATTCGCCCAGCGTATCAATATTAAACGTACCCCAGACTTTTATTGCATGTTGATAATTCACTTCCGAGACGTTGGTATCGTTCAATTTTGAATAGAATTTTTCAATCGCTGGTAATTTTTTCTCATCAAGCTTTACCCAACTATCTACATATTCGTAGGGAAATACCCCCTTTCTCGTGAGCAACTCGAATTCCTCTGCACTATTACACAACCTTCGAACAATTGTTTTATCATTATCATTCAGATATGAAGCCAGTTTGTCTAAACTACTTGCCATAAACCGACACGAATCGATGAATCGTAGGCTTACATTTGTATCTTGAATCTTTTTTGTAAAGGAAATGTACCGTTCTTTGTTGACAGGAAGGAGACTCAATTCACCGTCGAACTGTGTAGCTAAAGCTTTGATTAAGAAGTGTGAATCATAGCCGGACAGATTGTGAAAAACTACTGGAATAATATGCGAAGATTTATAATTTAAATTACAGCCCGGATGCGCCACACCGCGGTACTTGCCTGTGAAATGACAATGATCGCGATGTTTTTTATCCGTTGGAGTGAATGGTTTCTCACAAATATGACATATTTTAGTATTATCCATATCTTGTATTTCCTCACTAGTGAGTTGCATCGGTACGTTTCTTTTCAGGTAAAAATTTGTTAATTCTGCTAATTTTTGTAATTCGCTAACGAACCATTGAATACAATCGGGATTACGTTTAATTTCAAATTTTGATAGAGAATCGTCGAAGGCACAGTGTAGATAGTACGCTGTACTATGTGGAATATGCTTTTCATACAAGGTTTCATTCTCCGTCGGCTCGAGGATACACTCTATATCAGCGTATACGACGAACGGTACAAACTCCTTATATCTATAGTTTCTAAAACTTAAAATCTTATCTTCTTCTTTCGGTAATATCATCTTACACTTGTTTATATTTTCACAGTCTTGTTTATGTCTTTCGTACGAGGCTTGAACTTGGAAATGACACAGGCATCTATCACACAGAAATATCGTGCTTTTATGCTTCGACAGTTGTGAACTTAACAATCTAGATAAATTTTTGATCCAAGCAAAGTGAAAAACCTGCTGACCATTGATTTCTATACAACTATCTATAGCAATAAGGTGGATCGTAGGTTTATCTGTCTTATTTTTACTCAAATAGAGGGGTACTATTTCACTAGGTCTTCTCGATTCGGTTTCCATACCGTAAACGTTGATTGCTAGACAATTAATTCGTTCAAATTTAGAAATATCTTTCAAAGTTATAGGAAACTTGATACCCTCACAGTTGAATATTGTACTCGGATGAGGATAAGAACTTGTTCGAGCAACATTTAGTTTATTATCTGCGGGATGAAGAGCTGCAGCGACGGCCCACAGAAAGCAGAATTCATCGCTGTTCTTGACGTTCACCACAGCCTTCTTCTTCTGTATATCCAGAGGTAGATCCACGTAGGTAGATAAACCTCCACGTAGCGGCTCGTACCGATTAATATTAATCATTAGATTAACAATTTCGATTAATGTCCAACCCGAGTCCTGCTCTTGAAAATCCTCGACTTTCACCAGGAGACGATCGATCAAATTCTCATCGAACCATCTCTTAATATCCGTGGTCGGAAGGATAACTTCATTTTTTGTGTTGAAAAATTTCATTTCCTCGACAGTTTCAGAATTTTTCAGGATGGAAAACTTGCAAGCCAGTATACCGTTCACTTTCAGATTACCTCCTTGCTGTAGAGAATTCTTCAATCGTACAACAGCCAAGGTTTTCGAATCCTGCAAAAAAGATCTCAGATCTTTGTGGCGTAGATTGATTATAACACCGGTACGTATTCGACCTTTAAATACTGATTCCAAGTCCTTCCACTGAACTCTGTCTTTTATCCTTCTCCTCGATGTTCCGATACCTTGACCACTTCGTTGTTTGTTCTTGAATTTCTCACCCAACGATTGAAGTATGGAAACTGTTGTGACGATTCTGTGTCTTTCTCCAACGGAAAGAGTAACTGTTCGCAATATTTTATTCAAGAGTCTGATATTACGATTACACAAATTTTTCCATCGCTCGATTTGATGAGGTGGCGCACCGTGCAACAATTTATAAGCACTTTCTACAATGTTAATTAACTTCAAACACGATTGAGCATCCATTTCTGCGTTTATATCTCACTTCGGTGTAAATAAATGAAAAGTTGAGGGAGAATAACTGTTTGATATGCACAATAAAATTTTATTTTAAATATAATATTAAACCCATTGTTTGAACACCTCGACTTTCAAGAAATCAGTATAGTAAAAAATATGTAATAATAATTTTTACAAGTAAAGAAATTCACACTGGTTGTATTGTCCACCGAGGTACCGTAAGCGTAGACGATTTTCCGCAGCAGCAGTTTCATGTACTTGTAACTGATCCTTGTTATCGTCGAATGCCTTTGATATTCTGCTTGGCAGAAACATCATAAAACTATCCTCGATCTCCACCATGGTTTTAGGCCCGTATTTGGTGGTAACAGATTTGAACGATGAAACTTTATAATCTTTCCCAACCTCCAGCTCTGATATTTTCTTCGTAGGTAAGAAGTCATCCATGCGGCAAACTTTGTTTATATTTTCAGAAGCCATTTTTGCAGATAAGATAGACGAAGCTTCTCAAGAGTGTACACCTTCTTGCACGACTAAAATTCGAATAACTGAAAAACGTTACGAAAAACGCCGTTTTATAGGAGGTGAAATCAAATGTGTGTGCGTACGTGTTCCTCTATTCCTGGAAAAACTTACCATTCGATGAACTTATTTCGTAAAAGTTTCGTCCGCTCTACATTCTTTCTTTACGTGGTAATTAAAGGGGATTCAGTTCATGTGGATTTTAATACCGTTAGTAATACATAAAATATGTAGGTATTGTATCGTTAATATTCGCATGTCTCTATAGAATTCAACGTTAAGCCACTCGTAAAAATTGTTGTGACTCGCTCAAGATAACGCGAACTCGTATTGTTTAGAATACTCAAGTGTTATATATATACAGCTTGGCATACGCTTATTTTCTTCCTAGATTATCTAACTATAAGCTATAGGGAACGTTCTACTCGAGTGCATATGTGATGGATAGTTCGAAAAGTATATATGTGATGAATACTTCGAAAGTAAGTATATATACATATATATTCAAATGTATTGGTGTATGACTTTTGGGAGCGTGCACACTACCCCGAAGGGTGCATGGTGATCTCATTCGCACCGTAAACGGTATAGAGGCAAGTTGAAAGAGAATACAGTTAGTTCATTCAGATTGAAAAAGAATTATGAATTTGCATGTTTCTAAGTGGTTCGGTGGAATACAGTGATTTTTAATTTTATTGAATTTCTGATTTTAGTGCTGACGAATCCTTCTTAGAGAGAAAATCTTACAATAATAAAAAAGTAAGTATTTCGAATTACTACAGATTGCTATTTTATATCATTGTTTATCATTCATCTTTGTTTTTTATTTTGTATTTATTTATTTTTTCGATAACCATGCGATATCGAACGTCAACTCTTCCTATTCAAGTTCCTTCCATTTACCATAGTTTGAAAATAATATTCTTTGTACAGGTATGGAGAACAGAGACAATGAATGCTGGCCAATTGATACACTGATCCACGTGGATTGTAGAGATCTATGGCTGTACGAGTCGGTGGCGTATCGCTACCTCCTCCACGTTGTAGCAGAAGAATACGACATCGGATACCAGAATTTCGATGATGATGATTTTGTTCCGGAGGTAGAGATATTCACCGACTCGGATTCAGAAGATGAGGACGGTCCAGAGTTGGACTCGGATTCAGAAGATGAGGACGGTCCAGAGTTGGACTCGGATTCAGAAGATGAGGACGGTCCAGAGTTGGGGGCTATGTGGTTCAATTTATTGTATTCTGCAGACGATGAAGGTTACGAATCCGCGTAAGGTAATATATATATATATATATAATTTCGAATACATATGTCGTAAAGTTATTGATATTATAGGAATGTTGTTCAGTTGTTAATATTACAATCGTTCAGTTTTTTGATATTAGAATATGTGTGTTTCAGAGAGGATTTCGTCAAGGCGGTCGAGTAGAGGCATACAAATCGATCCTTTTCAGGGCCATCAAATCGGCCCTTTTCAGGGCCACCAATACATAGCAAACAGAACGTTCGAAACTATAACGAAAAAAATCGTCGGTATGGTTTTTTCAGGGAGGTTATGTTCTCACTCGACGGTCGGTAAGAGCGCGCGCGCGCTCACGGGTAAAGTAGGTCTTGACAACGATTCAGACAACACGAAGCCAGCATCGATCGAGCTCGCGTCGATCGAGGGGGGCTTGCAGCATTTCAGATATCAGATCGCATCATTTCAGAGATCAGGTCGCATAATTCAGAAATTCAGAAATTCAGAAATTCAGAAATCAGGTCGCATAAATTCAGACACGACCCCCCCCCCCTTGTGAAATTACCGTTACTATAGGGGGCGGTACTTGCGTTTTACAAAATTGACATATACGTACAGGAGGCGGTCCTTACGTCGATAGATCCCATTAAAATTGCGAAATATTCCGTTATAATTGCGAAATCATCGATTACCGTTAGGAGGACGTCCTTAAAATTGTGAAATTATAGATTACCGTTAGGGGGACGTCCTCGCAGCGAGTGGGAGGGGGGCTTCGACCAATCAGAACACAGGGGGGTTCTGGGACAGAATATTTGACCTAGATTGTCCCAGAACCCGCCTTGCCTATCTACTACAACCATTTTCGGGAAACTAATCACACGGGAATTTCAGGTGCATTTTAGGCTGATTAAATGCCATAATTTTGCTCTCGAAAAACCCCAAAAAACCTATGGCGGGGCTAGGTCAACGTTAAATCAGCACCACCACATTTGAAAAAAAAAAAATAGGTAGAAGAATGATTTAAAAAAAACAGATTTTACAGGAATTTCAGGCTATTCAGATGCCATAGTGTCGAATTCCGAAATTTCGAAAATACCGAAGAAACCCTTTCGCCGCCTGGTCAGTACCACCACACCGAAAAGAACAGGAAGGGAAAATATTTTCGAAAAACTTAATGGGCAGAAATTATAGGCTCATTTCAGGCTGTATAAATTACACATTCCCGGATTCCGAGCTTTCGAAACAAATTTCCAAGAATATATAAATACTGCGTGGGGTCTGGCTTAGTCATACTGCATTCATTTTTACCCCCTACTAGAAAACTCGCGAGAGTAGATTTCCGAAAAATGAACTACACAGTAATTGAGGGCTCTTGGAAGACGATTGCTCCCCTCACTCTTATTTCGATATTTACTGTGTTGCTTCGAAGGAGGTATTTTCGTCTGCAGCGTTGTTTTTTGGAGGTACTTTCTAGACTCGATTAAAAGAGGAAGGATATTGGACTTACGGCTCTGAAATTTTCAACACAGATTCATTGACATTTTAACAATGTACAAGAAAAACAATCAAAATTTCAATATACAGTTTGGTCGGTCCCTATCAAAACACCACCGTCAACTCTGTGTTATGGTTCGAACAATTCAATAAGGTTCAAGGTCCACATCGGTGCTATCAACAACTGACGAAGCAACACTGGCAGGATATAGCAGTCAGTATGTAAGACAAACTCTTAGAACCTGCAAGTAGTACGTCTGAATATACAGTGAAAAGTGGACGTGGGAGCGTATCCGGGATGCCTCTTCGCGCTTCCGGAAATTCACCTTCAACTATCGGCAGAACATTCAGACCAGAGATCATAGAGGTCATTCAGATCACTCTGCAGTTATTAGTTCGGTAACTAAAGAAGTGCGTTACTCAAAAAATTCCCAATTAGATGCTCAATATGATACACTGATAAATTGGAAACGGCTGTTGCAAAATCTTCATTTGCCAGTTGTTTGAGAGGTAGAAACAAGAACACGTACAAGATTTATTTGGTCAATTACACGTAACAGATATGTATATATATATATAGGGGAGAGTGGGGCAAAAAGGGCAGCGGGGCAAAAAGGGCACCTCGGCAAAAAAAAAAAATTCTTGAAAAATTTTCGATTTTTTTTTTTTTTCAATAAAAATTGTTTCCCAAAGAAATTTTCCATTTTCCGATGATTTGAAAAAAAAAATCGAAAATTTCAGATTTTCGTTTCTTTTTTCATAAAAATTGTGTCACGAAGAAAATTTTTCAAATTTTCGAAAAAAAAAATTTCTTAGTGTAAAAATTTGTATAAAAAAAAAAACGAAAATCTGAAATTTTCGATTTTTTTCTCAAATTATCGGAAAATGGAAAATTTCTTGGGGAAACAATTTTTATTGAAAAAAAAAAAAAAAAATCGAAAATTTTTCAAGAATTTTTTTTTTTGCCGAGGTGCCCTTTTTGCCCCGCTCGCCCCTATTTATATATATATAAGGGAAGGTAGGGCAAAACGGACCGGGAGGGCAAAACGGACCGAGAGGGCAAAACGGACCGCCTGAAAAATTTCTTCGGAATTATTATGAAAAATTCAATGATGCATCGTGAAGGTCACCCTCGAACTTAGTAACATTTTGAGGTAGGTCTAAGTCAATCTAGTCGAGTCAATTATCCTTTCTAGTCGTTTGCGATGACTTGACTGAGTCTGACTCGACGAGATTGACTAAGACCTACCTCAAAATATTTCCAAGTTCGAGGGTTAACTTTACGATGCATCATTGAATTTTTTATAATAATTCAATATAAATTTTTCAGGCGGTCCGTTTTGCCCTCTCGGTCCGTTTTGCCCTACGGTCCGTTTTGCCCTACGGTCCGTTTTGCCCTCCCGGTCCGTATTGCCCTACCTTCCCCTATATATATATTAAGGTGGCAATATTCTCCCGCTTTTTTCGGTTTTTTCGAGCTCACATGAAAATTTGTTAGTTTGATCCATTTTGAGAGCCCTCTCCAAATTTCAGCTAAATTAAAAATTTTGTGGAGGTCGCTCGAGAATTTTGAAAATGTAGAAATTCAACGAAATCGATTATTTTTGAAAAATATTCTTCACTTACTCACTAATCCAATCTGTTCTAGGTGGATTGTAGAGAAACATACTGAAATTTCAATCAAAAATATTAATATCTAAAGGTCGCTCAAGAATTAAACAAAAAAAATTCTAATAAACTTTCAATGGTTTAGGCCTCCAAATATTATTATTCTTACTTGACATTCCGGAATGTTTCTCTACAATCCACCTGGAAAGGATTGGATTAGTTAGCAAGTGTAGAATGTAAAAAAAAAAAAAAAAACAAATAAAAATGGAATTTCTGAGTATTTTTTCTTTTTTATCATACTTTTTTGATTTCCATGATGCTCACTACTGGAATTTAATCATTTTACTACAAGTGAGTAGTTGTGAAAGGATCAAGTCTTAATATTGAGATTTAGAGGTCGCTCAAGACCATTGAAAATTCATAAAAAATTTTTTGTTTAATTCTTGAGCGACCTTTAGATATTAATATTATTGATTGGAATTTCAATATGTTTCTCTACGATCCACCCAGAACAGATTGGATTAGTGAGCAAATGAAAAATATTTAAAAAAAATCGATTTCGTTGAATTTTGACATTTTCAAAATTCTTGAGCGACCTCTACAAAATTTTTAATTGAGCTAAAATTTGGAGGGGGCTCTCAAAATGGATCAAACTAACAAATTTTCATGTGAGCTCGAAAAAACAAAAGAAGGCGGAAAAATATTGCCACCCTAATATGTTATTTAGCCGTTTCCGTGACACTATTTTTTTCTTATCGAAAATAGTGCGAAACGACCTCAACTTTTTAATCCCACAAGCCGAATTTGATTTCTCAAAACCTTGAGGATTTGAGAAACAATTTTATATGAATTGTACATTTTGGTGACACTATATATGGGGCTTTCCACGCCATCCGGGACAGCTTCTGACCCTGACCCACCCCGATTTTTTTCATACATTGTTCTGATATTCGGTAGACTGAAGGAAGTGCTCGTGATTTTTTTCAAATTTTTATCTCAATTGGTTTTCGATTTACATATTTTTGAAAATTTTCAATTCCTGACCATCGCAAAATGTTCAAACGCCCATATTTCTGGATCTATCAGTCGGATTACGAAATGTGACTATATGAAATTAATCAGAAGGAAGTGTACTTCTCACAAAAAGTATTTCGGGATAATTGTGCTCCGTCCTTCATAGGGAATTCTTCGTTTAAACATGTAAAATCGATTTTTCTCAAAGTATGACACGATTCATAATTTTCAAAAAATTCTCAAAAATACTTCGAGGAAAAACAAACATTTTGAGCTATTGCCGATCGTGGCTTTCTCTTTCCTTCTAGACTTTTTTCCGAATTTGAAAAATTTTTACGGCTAAAACCGCTCGTACAAGAACCGCTTGAACTTGGCATTATGTTTCATGCATTGTTTTTCATAAAACTTATCCTCAGATGTATCGGTGCAGTGCTACCACCTGGATTAAGTTAGATAAATTATTATTATTGATTATTTAATTCGTTAGTCCAGGTCGTTCGCTAAGTATTTCTCGTAGTCCAGGTCCTCGGCTTCGTAGTTCTCGTAGTCCAGGTCGTTCGCTAAGTATCTCTCGTAGTCCAGGTCCTCGGCTACGAAGAACCACGGAGCCGCGGACATGGACTACGAGAAATGCTTAGCGAACGACCTGGACTACGAGAAATACTTAGCGAACCACCTGGACTACGAGAAATACCTAGCGAACCACCTGGACTACGAGAAATACTCAGCGAACGACCTGGACTACGAGAACTACGAGGCCGAGGACCTGGACAGCGAAAACTACGAAGCCGAGGACCTGGACTACGAGAAATACTTAGCGAACGACCTGGACTACGAGAACTACGAGGCCGAGGACCTGGACTATGAGAAATACTTAGCGAACGACCTGGACTACGATAACTACGAAGCCGAGGACCTGGACTACGAGAAATACTTAGCGAACGACCTGGACTACGAGAACTACGAAGCCGAGGACCTAGACTACGAGAAATACTTAGCGAACGACCTGGACTACGAGAACTACGAATCCGAGGACCTGGACTACGAAAAATACTTAGCGAACAACCTGAACTACCAGAAATACTTAGCGAACCACCTCAATTGATCCGACGCGGGCACTGCTCGCCTTACACTCTTGAACCGGCCCTGTCTTGGTCCATCATAAGCCCTCTGATTGGTCGACTAAGATCTCCTGTAGCTCCTGAATTATTAGACCCTGGGAGTTTTGGTAAAGGAACTTTAGTCTTAGATTTTCGGGAGGAGTACACCCACCAAATATGGTGCGCTCAACCTGGGTCGCCCTGTAGATGAATATGTATATTGTACATTTTGATGACTGTCATCGAAGTGTACAAATTAACCGAAAAACATTTCCGTGACGTCACGGAAAGGTCGTGAAGTCACGGAAATGTACAAATTATATTCAAAAATGTCATCGAAATGGCTAAATAACATACATATCTAAATATAAATATATATTATATATATATGGGGTATTCCACGTGAAATCGACCTGCCCAAAACCCTGACCCCCTTGGAATCAGTTCAAACTTTAAGAGATGTTTGTGGCAGTTGATGAAAGTATGTATCAATTATTGTAGATTTTTAATCGAAAACGTTTAGACGTTAGCAGCTGATATTATACATACGAAAATCGGCAATGTCCGACTTTTAATTGAGTATAACTCGAAAACTACATATCACACTAAAAAAGTGTTAGGTATGAAAAAGTTTTAGACTCAAGTGAACTTCAAAGCAATGATATGAAAAAAATATGGCAACTTCAAAAAGTTGAAAAAAAATTTAAGTAAAACTAGTTTTTCAAATATCTAAAAAATCATACGTTTTTTTCGGCTCCAAATTTCAGAGGATATTCATCCAGAGTGTAGAAGCATCGTGTATACATTTTATTATGGGGTCAGATTTCGTTTAGAAGATATGAATATTCTACTGAATTTATTTCCGAAGTCAATGGAAACAAAGTACAAAAAAAAATTGAAAAATGTCGCCAAGTTTCATAACATGCTCGAATTTGGTTGAAAAAATGTGATTTTTGTACTAAATTCATTTCTAAGAAAAAACGTTGTTTACAAGTTATGAATTTTCGTGAATTTTTTAAAAATGAATTCAATAAAAAATTCATATCTTCTAAACGAAATCTGGCCCCATATTAAAATGTATACACGTTGTTTCTACACTCTGGATGAATAGCCTCTGAAATTTGGAGCCGAAATAAACGTATGATTTTTGAGATATTGGAAAAACTAGTTTTACACAAATTTTTTTTCAACTTTTCGAAGTTGCCATATTTTTTTCATATCATTGCTTCGAAGTTCACTTCAATCTGAAACTTTTTCATATCTAACACTTTTTTCGTGTGATATGTAGTTTTCGAGTTATACTCAATTAAAAGTCGGATATTGCCGATTTTCGTATGTATCATATGAGCTGCTAACGTCTAAACAATTTCGATTAAAAATTTACAATAATTCATACTTACTCTTATCAACTTACACAAACATTGCTCAAAGTTTGAACCGATTCCAAGGGGGTCAGGGTTTTGGGCAGGTTGATTTCACGTGGAGTACCCCATATATATATATGGGGAATTCCATACGAAACCGACCAATCCGTAACCCCGACCATTTTTGATTTTGTTGAAAATTTTATATTTTCTTGTACCTACCGAAAGAAAATTTCCTGAATTTTTTCAGATTTTTGTCTCGACCCGTTCAAACACAATTAATTTTCAAAAATTTTTAAACTTGGACCATTTTGATTTCATTGAAAAAATTCACCAATTTTCAAGAGACATTTTTCCAAGTACTGACCAATTTGTAGCTTGTGATATTCATAACTTCTATTTTTTTTCTATTTTTTACCGCGTGTGAACCAAGGAATCGTGTTTCTTTCTTGAAATGATAACGCAAGTACAAGTGATTTGATTCCAAATTGTTATTTTTTATTTTATTCCAGTAGTTTGTATACATTGACATTTTTTCGTGGCTATTATGACGTGTTCGGTTTGCTATACCGAGCTACACTCGGTGTAGCCGAACATTCCCGATCAGCTCCGACATTTTTAAATAATTGCCGAAGCTGCGAATTTTATTTTAAAAAAATAGCGCGCCTCTTGTTTTCTGCGTATAGTACAGCACAGTATAATAAAATTCGGAGCTTCGGCACAATTATCTAAAAATTTAGGAGCTGATCGGGAATGTTCGGCTACACCGAGTTTAGCCCGGTGTAGAAAACCGAAAACGTCATTAATGTTCGTTTCCAGATCATGTTGTTGTGCTGATTTCATTTGGAAACTTTTTTATACAGGTTGTGGATCGTTGAATCGTTTGCACTGGAGTACCTTTTTACTTCTATATTGCCATTATTTTGAGGGATGACGCAGTGAATTTTTCGTATGGCTGGAACCGGCCTAGCATTGTTGAAACGGTTTGCCAATTCAAGTTTCATTGCCTCATAATACTCTCGAGTGGAAAATTTAACCATGATATTTGGCAAATTTTTTGAAGCCCATTCATACAGCTCTTTTGCATTCATTATTTGTTGATCATGAGGTAACTGCAAACTGGCTCGAGCCGCCATTCTTTTTACGGTGCCGCCAAGCCCATCACATGGCCTTTTGCCATGAGCGGTCGCGAAAAAATTCCACTCAACTTTTATTTTGTAGGTTTGTTCGTATTCGGACAAATTAACGAAATGTTTGAAATTTTTATATTGTTGGGGCGCACCGTCCGAAAAGAATAGATCCTTTTGGCGTTTGGCGATAAAGAGTTGACCCAGTCAATCGTAATTCTGGAATACAAATGCACGGCAATTGCATCATGGCTTAAACAATCAGAAACTATTACCAAACTTTTGTGCGTAAGCTGTTCGTCTTTTTTATAATAAATAACGACGGTGTATATGGTAGCCTGATCGTTATTCCAATGGAATCCTGATGCCGCATTTTGGACGACAAATGCGTAGTTTTTGGCGAAATCGCAAATTACAACGAATTCATCTTTCTCGAGAGAATCTTTACGTTGTCTCAAAAAAACTGATTGTTGTTTCGCCACAAAAGAATGCGATAAGAGCGATTGAATTTTTTCACAAAAATCGTCGATGAATTCAGACGCGCTTTTAATAGTGGTTTCTAGCGTAGTCCGCGGAGTAGACACCCATTGCTTGTAGCGTATTTCATCAATTTCATTGTTTTCCATGATTTCGGTCATTAAATCGCGGCGAACTTCGATTCCAGGACAGCTTGGACAGTTATTAAAATAGCACTGAGGTGTAGAAGCTGAGCAAATAATTGCGTTGATGCAATCATCATACTCTATTAGTTGCGATCCTGAACCTGTAGTTAATGCGGACAGTTTGCTGCCTACAATGACAAAAAGAAAATAGTATTTAAAAAAAGTTAATCATTGTTGTGATTTATTTTTTGCTCACCCAGCATCATCAGCTTGATATTTTGGTGTATAGAGCAAACGCAAATAGTGTGCGTGCCAGATCCTCCAGCTAACACACAATGCTTTGGGCGTAGAGATGCGAATGCAGAAAATCCAATTTGTGTTTCTGGATATGTAGATTGAAAAAATCTGTGAAGCTCTTGTAAATTACTGAGAATTAAACGTTTTTGGCAGTGTATTTTTTTGCCCTTATCAATGCGAATTGACACGTAGTCTTTTTTGCGGGCATCAAACTGCTAACATTATCATCTTCATAAAATTGTTGAACTAATGATATCGTTTCATTAGATAATCCACCACCTAATAAATGTAGGTAGAATTTTCTTTCAAAACATTGTGACGTGGATTTTATTTAGTCCTCGAAACTAGACCGGATACTAGCCTCCGAGAACCTATCCACTCGACAATTGGCCAAAAGAAAACAAAGAAATAGCAAAAGTTGGGAGGCAGGCGGATAACCGCGGATTTCAAAAATCTAAACCAAATAATAACCGTCGGCTAGCTACAGTACCGCGGAGAGGGGTCGGGATTAAGTGAAGGATTAGCAGGGCGTTGACTAACGACTCGTAAATCTGAATTTAATAAAGAAAATTAGAATTTATTTAATAAAAATAGTATAAGAAAAAAAATAATAATAGAAATAATAAATAAAACAATCGGGGATATTACCCCTCGGATAAAGAACGGCCACAGGTCGTGTACAGGCGACCTGGCCACGCTTGACGAGTTTGACAATAATTAATAAACTACTAGCTTCCACGTAGGAGAGCAATAACAAAACAAAATAATGCAAAACAAATTAAGTAACTCGACAAACTCGGTCCTCGTGGAACAAAAATTACAAATTAAAGACTGGAATATGCCCGCAAGGCACAATAACTAATCCACAGAATTATTACTTAAAATTAACTTAAACTAACTCTGCCTTCGTAGGCGAAACGAAAAGGCTGAACGAAATTCAAAATGTAATGACGATCTGGAATCTCTCCGTGAGAGAAGGAGAGCGCGACCGTAACGGATTAAGACTATCCTTCTCGCACTCACGTGCGAAGCTCACAACTCTACAAAAGCACTATCACGCGATCCAAAACTCAAAAATCTTACTCAAAAAAATGAAAACTCAAAACTCTATTATTGCGCGAGACACTGGTGACGGCCTACCGACTCGGAGGTCGTCTTAATTTGATTTCCAAAAATCTCTAAAAGCCTCGTGGCTCAGAAAATACGGCAAGATGGCTGATGGCCGTTTGCCGAATTCAAATTAGTATGAGTCAAATTGGCCAACGCTTACCGTTTCCCAGCCAAAATGCAAGGCCTCGTGGCGGCTCGACTACGAGCCCTCGGATGCACCAACTCGAACTCAGCAGACTCAAACGCTTTCCCGCAGGAAATTCACACCAAAAAAATCAGCCTCGTGGCTACTACAAAAGGTAATTTCTACGATTAGGGCGAGCACTAGAGCTCGGGGCTCTACCTGCGAGGCAGGCCTACGGCAGAGTGATCAGACGGCATGGTGCCGGTACTTAGCGCCCTCAATAGGCGATCGATTATCGATTTTGCAAATCTACTGCGAGATCCTTAAATATGGCGACCTATCGTCGCGGCGCGCAAAATTCGAAGTTCACCACGGTGTTTGTAGCTCGCTAAATCGGAGGATCACGGGCTGCAGATTCTTCTTGGTGGCGGGAATCTCTTCCACCACCGATATCCCACGTTGCAGAATACCCTTGGCACTCCCCCGTGTCCTCTCGTTTAATAGCGGGAGGTAGCGTGGCCACTACTATCCTCCGGAGCTTTCATGTAGCGTTCGGCGAAAAGGATCCCAACAGTCGATATTTGGCGTCGTACGTTTGTCTGATCGGGTCTCCGTTGCAATTTTTTAGCCGTCGTCTGGGCCTCGTCTCCCACATAATAGAGAAAAGGTAAAAAAAAAACAAAAAGAATAAGAACTAGATTCTACAGTCTTAGATCGGTCACGGTCGCCTCTTGGAGAGTTTATAGCCTCGGGGCTAACCTAAACGCATTCATGCTTCTGTCATGCATCCACCCTTCGTAACTATGGTCGTCCAAGGGTTCGGGAGTCACTTGTAACACGCGTTGCAAAATGCAATGTTACAACATATCTCTAAATTCATCAAAAGATATTTCGATAAGTTGAGTTATCCGATCTCTTACCAACTTTCGCCCCTGGGACACATAATATTCCGTGTTTTTCGACAAGTTTTCTGGCAGTTTTTGCAGTCCATTGCGTAGATTCCATGACATCAGTAATTTTTTTAATGCTCCAGCTGAGAGGCATTAACGACAAAATTTGTATCCGTTCCATCCGGCTTGTATTTTCATTATGATATTTTTCTTTCAAGCTTGTAATTATATCCAAAGAGTCATTAACACTGAACACGTGCAGAGTTTTGACTTCTTCGGAAATTCCGAGTGCCGTCTTTAGATTAACAGTGACTTGATCGACTTTATTTTTGAGATAAACATTACTAGTCGCTTTTTTAGTGGGTATCGGAGACTCGTTGAGTAATGCGAAAGGCTCATTTATAATCGGTAATGTAGTCCCCAGGCTCAATTGAGATAGCGAACTACTTTGTTGCCTTGTCAACCCATCAGACTGACAATCTGATTCTATTATATAAAAAATAAAAAATTGTTTCAAATAATGCAGTTCCAGAAGAAGAGGATAAACCTCTATACTTTAAAATATCTAGACTATTTGTCAAATATATATTTTCCATAGAATATCTACCAGTTAAAATATCGATGTCGTTATCAGAATGATCGACTGAAACATTTTTATTTTCATCGTTAATGAGAGATTCATTATCAGTCTTGGGATCGACGTTAGAATTCTCGCCGTCATCAGGATTTTTGCTTTCATCGATCGTTTCCGTGCCATGTTTTGATGAACTTTTTCCTAACATTTTTTTGTAACAAGAAGTACATAGGCCATCGCCTGGTGCCAAATTCAGTCGATTGAGGTGGTGCTTGGGTACGGTGCGTAAATTTTTACTAGTTCTGTGATGTTCTAATTCAAACACATTACAACATCGATCGCGAAACTTCGGCATTATTTTGCTGCGATCAATGCACGTTAATTATTTGTCAACGAAATAACACTATACACAAATATGAGAGGTTAACAATTCAATATTTTATTTCTATCCGTTTCTCATTGCCACCTTTTTGAAAACGACACGGTTTCAGTATCACTCCATGTAACAACTGCCAATATTTATTCTTTATCAACCCTGAAGTAGGCAGAAACATATGAACACAACCGTCTCCCGGTCTCAACCCAACTGATGTAAATATTAGCATAGCAGATGACGCTGCAGACGGATCAAATGTGAATCAGCGCCGCAGCGGTCATTTGTCTAACTTTTATAGTGTTAAGAATTACTTCAAAATTAGAAAAAAAATAGAAGTTATGAATATCACAAGCTACGAATTGGTCAGTACTTGTAAAAATGTCTCTTGAAAATTGGTGAATTTTTTCAATGAAATCAAAATGGTCCAAGTTCAAAATTTTTTGAAAATTAATTGTGTTTAAACGGGTCGAGACAAAAATCTGAAAAAATTCAGGAAATTTTCTTTCGGTAAGTACAAAAAAATATAAAATTTTCCATAAAATCAAAAATGGTCGGGGTTACGGATTGGTCGGATTCGTATGGAATTCCCCATATATATATTTACTTAGTACGGCAGTCTTATCACTGTTAGAATTATAGAAATGTGAAACTTTGAAAGGGAAGTATATACGTATATAATATATACCGAGCAGTTTGGTCCGAACAGAATGACCCCGCTCCCAGCAGTCACACCAACACAGGTGCGTATCGCGTACGTGAGGCTCAGCTGGAAGGAGATAGGCTGCCAGTGGAGCTTCGCTACTAAATTCAGCCAATCCCCTCCCGGCCGAGTCTGACGTACGCGGTACGCGCCTGTGTTGGTGTTGCCGCAGGCAGAGTGGGTGGTCTGTTTGGACAAAAACGCTCAGTATGTACAGGATATAAGCAGTAGTATCAGCTACGTTACAGCAATGATCTCTATATAAACTGGATGCGGGGTCGACCTTTTTGAGCGATACCACTAGAAGCTCGAAAATCGCCGGTGGCACAGTCTGACGAGAGGACCCGGTACTAGGTTTCTATGGTAACTGCGCTACAAACAGCGCAGCGGGTGTTTTGAATCATTTGAATTATATTTGATGCGCGCCACGGTTTTATATTTATTATTCGGCTGTAATTGATAATTCAAAAGTACTTAAAATATGGGCAGATGTGAGTTTTGTAAAGCGAAGAAGCAGAAGAATGTATCGAGCCGTATTTCATTCCACAGGTAATTAATGCTATTCCAGAACACCATGAATATTTGTACCACAATCCGTTTTCTTCGTTGACTTCTCAAAAAATCATATTATATTTATTTTAGATTTCCTAAAGATCAGGCACAAGCTCGGTTGTGGCTTAAGAATATGGGGAGGGAAAACTGGCAGCCACACGAATTTAGTGTTTTATGTTCTGCACATTTTACAGCAGATTGTTTCAAAAAACATTTCAATAGATCGACCCTGCATGAGGCACGAGTGCCTACGTTATTTAACGATACAGATCGGATCGTTCCAAATGATACAGAAGGTCAGTAGCCTATATCTTGAAAATAATATTCATAATGAGTGTTCGTCATCATTTCAACAAAATGAATTCAAATATCTAAGTCAAATTTCTTATGTCACGGTTCAATTTTCATCCACATTGAGCATGGAAACGACCGAAATTAACAGCGCTGAAGGATCGCAGAATCGCGAGCATGCTGGTATCACGGACACATCCACAGAACCTGAGAACGAAGAAGGTTACTATAATTTTATTACATAGCGAGTGGATAACATTTCTATATCCTGAGATGAAACTATCAATAACATCGTGCATCAAACATTCCGTTTACACAGATCTCGGCTTGTTGTCGTCGTTTATGGAAGCTGGACCATCTCAGACTGCAACGGTAGCCTCAACTCTTCCAGCTACCCCGAAGAGACGCCGATCTGTGGATCACGACCACAATTATGAAAATAGCCCACGAACTACTGCGAAGAAGCTACATTCGACCAAAAAGAAATTGTTCACTCATAAGAAGGTCATAAGAGTTCTGCGACAAAGAGTCCAGCGTTTGAAGAAATCCATTACATCGCTGAAGGATGTAATCAGAAAATTGAAAGAACTAAATCTTATTTCTGAATCATCAAGCAATGCTCTGATAGCATTCGAAGACGTACCTTTACAAGTATTTTCCCGCATGCTTCGTAATCACAAAAAAGGTACCCTTAGCAGGGAAAAATATCCCGCAGATCTGCGTTGCTTCGCTTTGACCCTACATTTCTATTCACCCAAAGCGTATGACTATGTACGACAAACGTTCAAACTAGCACTTCCCCATCCTGATGTCCTCCGTGCATGGTATTCCAATATTAATGCTGAGCCAGGGTTTACCGAAGAAAGCTTCAAAACTTTAGAATTTAAGGTAGCGGAGGCATTGGAGGCCGGAAAAGAAATAGTTTGTGCTTTGATGATGGATGAAATGGGATGTCCGTAATGTCAGCAGAGCCATGTCGGAAAAATGGATTATCGTACATACTGCAATAAGGTGCTCTTAAGGTGCTAATTAGGTGCCGAGCTCAAAATTTAGGTGCTCGATTTGTTATTTGAAAAAAATCAGTTTTTATGTTGTACTGCTGACGTGGTGGTATGCTGGCAGCACGCTTTGCAAAAGTCACGAAATAACGACGATGGGGAAAATTGGTCAACGTAGGAATTAGGTGCTTTTTAGGTGCTAATCAAGTACGGAGTTCAAAATTTATGTGCTCGATTTTTTACTCGAAAAAAATCAGTTTTAATGTTGTATTGCTGGCGTAGTGCTATGCTGGCAGCACGCTTTGGAGAAGTCACGAAATAACGACGATAGGGAAAATTGGTCGACGTAGGAATTAGGTGCTCTTTAGGTGCTAATTAGGTACCGGGTTCAAACTTTAGGTGCTCGATTATTTTTCTGAAAAAAAAAAAAAAAAAAATTTCATCCCAAATTCACGTAATAACGACGATAGGGAAAATCATTTCACGTAGGAATTAGGTGCTCTTTAGGTGCTCATTGGGTGCCCGGTTCAAGATTAAGGTGCTCGATTATTTTTGTGAGAAAAAAACAATTTTGATTTCCAATTCACGAAATGACGACGGTAGGTAAAACTTCTCAACGTGGGAATTAGGTGCTCTTTAGGTGCTAATTAGGTGCCCGGTTCAAAATTAAGGTGCTCGATTATTTTTGTGAGAAAAAACAATTCTGATTCCCAATTCACGAAATGACGACGGTAGGTAAAACTTCTCAACGTGGGAATTAGGTGCTCTTCAGGTGCTAATTAGGTGCCCGGTTCAAAATTAAGGTGCTCGATTATTCTTCTGGAGAAAATAGTAGTTTTCGTATCAAGGGCGTAAAGTTGAACTTTACGCCCGTGATGCGAACAATATTTTTCGTCATAGTAGGCGGAAAGTATAACGCATTTTTAGCCTTGTTTTGCAAGCGTCAAGTTCGACTCTACGCCCGGTTTATGTAAACAAAAACTATTTCTACGCGCGACGCCCAATGGGAAGAAAGGGAATCTCGTGCTGATAAAGATATCGATAGCTGTTTTTCTTTTTTTCAGCTGAATTTATCGATGTCGAGCCCTTTAAAACAATATCGATATAACAGCGAGTCGAAATCTTTATTGGGGCGAGATACCCTCCGAGGCCACTAGGGGCGCTACAGACGAATCAAGCGGTTCTCATCTAAATTCGCATTTGTCGAAAATATGCGTGGCCTTGAACCGGTCAACATCCAACACGTTTAGTGTACATACATCAGATTAACTTTTTTTCAAATTCATAATCCTCCTTTCTATTTGATGGTTCATATAGCCATCTTGTTTTTCTACGTAGAAGCATAGATACAGCAATAGGCAATTGACATGCATTTATATTGGTGTAAACAGAAAATATAGAAAAATAAAAATGAAGATTAAAAAAAAAATTGGAGGTAGTCGTACTTGGCTGGCCAATATTTGCGGTTACCTCGTAATTTTCTACAAAAGGCCCGTCACGTACCACTACCTCCAATTTTTTTTCTTAAGCTCTTTATCTTTATGTTTCTATATTTTCTGTTTACACCAATAGAAGTGTCAATTACCTTTTACTATATCTATGCTTTTACATAGAAAGACAAGATGGCTATATAAACCATGTACATACCTAACGGAAGGGGAATGATGAATTTGAGAAAAAGTTAATGTGATGTAGGTACTTGGCAGTAGCAACTGATTTTGGATTTTCTTTTTTCTTCACGTGGGAGGTGCTTTTTGGAGAATATATATCATATTAATGTACTTGGGGCAAGGTTTTTGCGCCAGAGGTGCTTTTTGGGGATAGTATCATACTTAGGTGGCCGTTATTCCGGTCTTCTTCGAATTCTCTTGATTTTACCCCATCAACACAAAAAAAAAAAACATAATCGAGATACATAAAAAAAATCTGAGTAAAGTTTGAGCGACGTTTTTGCGATAAACGCAAAATGCATTGGTATTTTACATATTTTTTCATAGTTTCTCGTTCATCGGTAAAAATACATTTTAAATATTCATTTCTCACTCGACCAATATTAAAGCTTATATTTTCTAATGAACGTACCAATTTGATTATCTCAAATAATATCATGTTAATCAAAAGTACTAGGCGATCCTAATATATACCTGACTATCTTCGTGTCTCAAATTCGGCCAGTCGTTTTTTTTTTACCTTGACTTAACATAGGTATAGAGGAATCAACTCACAGCCTTTTTTTATCATAATGTTCGTATAAATATTATAACGTCATTTCACTACTGAATTTAACTCACAGCTATCGCGCCCATGTAAAGAAAGTAAGACCTTTCTTTGGTCGCCAGTTAAAGGGTTAAAAAGAATAACCTATGTATGTAGTGATTCAAATAATAGTTCATTCATGTCTAGTTATTTGAAACTGATCGAGTACTTCATTTGGATTGATGTATTCTAATTCAAATCATCGTCACAAAGTTGGCATGGTCTGAAGTCTGACTACCCTGAAAATATTGGTCCATGCACACAAACACGCATATGTAGCTCATCAAAGCTCGCTTTGGGAGCATGTCCGATTGGCAATTTCTCACATATAATTATCTCTTTAAATGTACGATCCCGCCGAAAAAATGATAGAGCAAACTTGGATTCCGTTTTCGACGACGAATATCGTAAACAATGTTATCCATAGTTCTTAAAAATCGCATGTAAACAATACATACCTTTTTTTATTGAACAATCCCATTCCAGAAAAGTGAGAAAGTGTTTTATAGGCCAGTAAAAATAGAATTTAACTTTGCACTAAATTACAGCTATTTCATTTTTTTATAAGGTTCAGTATCACTTACTGAGTATAAAATCACAAAATGCTGACAGATTCCGGTGGAGCTTCAGGCGCCATCTTGAAAAAAAGTTTTTGGCCGATATCCCGGAAATTATGCATTTTAGGGGAAAAAGTCATAAAGACCATTATTATAGAGAATAAAATTTCGGCCGAAAACTCTTCTAATATTGGATTAATCCATAAAATGCTTCCGTCCATTATTGAAGATCAATCAATTCCCCACAACTTTTATCTAAAACTTTTTTTTTCTAATGTTCATACCTTTCGAGTTATAGGACGTTTACTGTTGGACTACCGGGTACAAGGTCTAAAATGACGAGTATACATACGTATTAGGGTGGTCGTTGAAAAAAAAAAGTTTTCTTGGATGGCCTTCAATCGGTTCTAAATGTGACAAAAGTAATTCTCTAATTTTTTCGGATTTTTATTGTGACTCTCTATGGACGCTATTTTCACAGGAACTTTTTTTAATTCTTAAAAATCCTAATTTGAGTTTTAAATCAGCGAGATTACATCGAATACGAGTTGTCATTGTATATTACAAACAGCTCGAGTGAAGAAATTGAAATTATTATTTTACATATTTTAATATATTGATTAATTAATTTTTTTGTTATAATTTTTCTTTTTTTATTATTTTTATTATTATTTTTTTTATTTTTTTTTTAAACCTTCCGTGTACTTTTGCTTCATAAGATTTTCAGGCTTTTGGGTTCTTCTTTGTTTCTCGACCATTGATGATTATGTACTTTCCTCAAATTGTTACTCTAAAAATAAAAATTATCAAATTTAAAATTTTCTATCCACACACCTCTTTTCCATACATTTGAGAATAACGTACTTCCAAAGTACACGGAAGATTTGAAAAAAAATGAATAAAACAAAAAAAAATAACAATCAAAAAATGAAAAAAAATAATTATTATTTAATCGATATATTAAAATATGTAAAATAATAATTTCAATTTTTTCACTCGAGCTGTGTGGAATATTCTACGATCACAAAACGTATCCGATGTAATCTCGCTGATTTAAATTAGACCCAACTCAAATTAGGATTACTACGAATTAAAAAAAGTTCATGTGAAAATAGCGTCCATAGAGAGTCAAAATAAAAATCTGAAAAAATTAGAGAATTATTTTTTCCACATTCAGAACCGAAAAAAAAATCAGGTAAGTGCACGCTTTAATACTTTATTTTGTATTTAGAAAGCGTACGTGTAAAAAATTTGGTCCGATTTCTGAATGCTGCAAGAATCTCGTGGTCGTGAAAATGTTTTGACAAAAATGAACTATACTGAGTTTGTTCTTCCATAATTTGGTTATATTGTATGGGTGAGTTTGTACAGCGATGCTTGGCGGCGCGCTCCATAGAAGATATTCTTCTGCGGGATCAGACACGCCGCATTCGAGTTCTGCGTTATGTACGGCATCGGCGACACTGTAGGAGTGAAATTTTGCCTAATCAGTGCAGTCCGTATAAGAACGCGCATGTACGTACTCTAGCAATTCTGGATTGATAAAGAAATAATAAAAAACTTAAAATGAGCGATAAAAGTCGAGTTAAAAGGGGCCGGCCGCCAACTGTTGATAGTGATACAGTGACAAATGTAATTTTAAAATATAAAAATGATATACTCAGAGAAGATGGCGGAATCGTGTCGAAACATGACAAAGTCTGGACGAACATTGCTAACGAACTTAATCATCTGAAAAATGAACGATCGTTGTACACATTTGTTACGTGTAATAAATTTGATATTCGTTCTAAGCTCACGGATAACGAACATATTAGAGCAAATGACGATAACGCAAATCACAATAACACGATTGACAGTTCACCAGACGAGAGCAGTACGTCTTTGGATTTATCTCACCCAGAGGACAAGACTGCAATATCTTTCGACATCCATGTCCCGAAATCAGATATTGAAAAATTACTAATTACGAAAGTTTACACCCGTAAAAAGTCGAAGAAAGGGCCTTCAATTCGAGAATACACTAAATTCCGGGCCGGTAGGTATAATCATATATCAGTCGTACATAATATGTAGATTTTATATTTTAAAACTCACTCGTCCGACTAGAGCACTCTCATCAATTTTTAGTAGATTTTAAAGTGTTGTCCTGATACTAATTCCTTTGCATGAATGAAAATTGACAAATAAAATCAATTCGCTAGAAATAACTTTCGACGTGAAATAATCTCGCAGCTTTCTAATAAAAAATATTGGTTCATTTAGAACTCAAAAAAGCAGTCTCTGAGAGGCGAAAATTACAACAAAAATTATTTTTCAACAGAATTGCTTCAGTAATGTGTACTTAAATCGAGTTTAATTACACATTACCAAAGTAATGTGTAGTCAAATATAAATTTGATTACACATATATACACTAGGGTGTGCAGAAAAAAAAAAATCTTTTTTTTTTAAACGCGCATCAACATTCCGGTAGAGCATCTCGGAAAGAATATTTCAGCCAAATATGAGCTTTTGATATTGATATATAGAGGTGCCTATTTTATTTTTTCCATTTTCCATTTGAATAACATGTATAAAAATTCTTAGAATGGACAAAATAAAATATAGGCACCTTTGAACATCAATATTAAGAGCTCATATTTGGCTGAGATATTCTATGTGCGATGGACTACCGGAATGTTGATGCGCTTCTGAAAAAAAAATTTTTTTTTGGGACACCCTAATATACATAATAATCATGTATATCATATTGGGGTGGTCCTTAAAAAGGTCATTTTCGAATCTTGACCCGCTCTCCCCCCCCCCCCGCCCCTAGATCGGTTCCAAAATAATCAGAAATAATTTGCAAAAAATTTTGGCCTTCTAGCTCGACTGAAAAGGCTGCCTGTGAGCACGAATTATTTATTTTACGTTTCAAAGGGCAGAAATTAGTATACAGAGTAGACTGTTTCAAAAAAATGGACTATTTTGTTTTTTTCAAATCACATTGAAAAATCGTCAGAGTATGTCTAAACAAAAGACCCTGGTAAAATATGAGCCCTTAATATAAATATTTGGAGGTGGCGCTTTTCAATTTTCAATTTCCATTTGAATAACATGGGAAAAAAAATTTCTGAACTTTGGAATTCTATTACTCGAAAACGCAATACTCTACAGTAAAAATTAAGATGATATTCTTGTAGCAAATTCAACGCTCTCTAAAAAAGGTTTGATTGTTTCGGAGTTATCAAGCCTCAACCATTGAACTGTTCAAAATAATGATAATTTTTATTCATAAATGATTAACGCGACTAAATCGACTTATAATTTGAATACCCACTATTATCAACTTTAAAACCAATATCTATAAATTTTCAATAATTATTGATTAATAAAATTAATCACTCACTGTTGATTAATAAAATTTTTTGATCAACATTTTATTGAAAATTTATAGATATTGGTTTCGAAGTTGATAATAGTGGGTATTTAAGTTATATGAGTCGATTTTGTCGCGTTTATCATTTACGAGTAAAAATTATCATCATTTTGAACAGTTCAATGGTTGAGGCTTGATAACTCCGAAACGCCTCGCCTCTCGCAAATTTTCAATCAAACCTTTGTTATAGAGCGTTAAATTTCCTACAAGAATTCATCTTAGTTATTACTGTAAAGTAGTTCGTTTTTGAGTAATATAATGCCAAAGTTCAGAATTTTTTTTTCCCGTGTTATCCAAATGGAAATAGAAAATTGAAAAGCGCCACCTCTAAATATTTATATTAAGGGCCCATATTTTACCAGGGTCTTTGTTTAGACGTACTATGACGATCTTTCAATGTTCTTTGGAAAAAACAAGATAGTCCGTTTTTTTGAAACAGTCTAATACAGAGTGATTGAGAACTCGTGACGAATCTCTTGAGGGGTTAATCCTTGTCAAAATTGGGATCGGGATTCTTCACCCATTTTTCCGAAAAAATGATTTTTACGTTGAAAAGAAAATTTTCCGTCAAGCGATTTTTTTTCAACCATTTTTTTTTCACATCATTTGTCAATTTCAAAGAATCCCAAATGATGCTAATGAGTTTTTTGTTTTTCAATATCAGAGAAATTTCTAGGTGACAGTTTCTTATTTGGTGGGAGATGTTAAAAAAGTCTCATGTTGCCAAGGAAAAATGGGTGAGGAACTTTCGATCCCAATTTCGACGAGGATTAACCCCTCAAGAGATTCGTTACTCATTCTCAATCACTCTGTATACTAATTTCTGCCCTTTGGAATGTAAAATGAATTCGTGCTCACAGGCACCCTTTTCAGTCGAGCCAGAAAGCTGAAATTTTTCTCAAATTATTTTTGATTATTTTGAAACCGGGCAGGGGGGGGGGGGGGCGAATCAAAATTTAAAAATTACCTGTTTAAGGACCACCGTAATATCATATACATTAGGGTGCCCCTTAAATGTTTTTATTTTCTGAATTTCAATGTTGGATGGCCTTTAATCGGCTCTAAATGTGGAAAAAATAATTCTCTAATTTTTTCAGAATTTTATTTTGAGCCCTGATTGGCCCTATTTTCACATGGATTTTTTTTATTTCGTAAAAATACTTATTTGAGTGGGGTCTGATTTAAATTAGCGAGATTGCATCGGATACATAATTGGTATATATATTGCACATAGCTCGAGAGAAAAAATGAAAATTATTATTTTACATATTCTAATATATCGATTAATTCATTATTTTCTATTGATTTTTCTCTCGTTAAAAATAGACTTCTTTTTTTTTTTGTTGATTTAGTGTTTAATCTAAAAATTACGTAGACCAGTGTTTTTATTAATTGAAGAAAAATCCATGGCAAAATAGGGCCAATCAAGGCTCGAAATAAAAATCTGAAAAAACTAGAGAATTATTTTTTCCACATTTGGAGCCGATTCAAGGCCATCCAAGATAATTTTCCATTTAACGACCACCCTAATATACATGTAATAATTGTGATGTATAATTGAATTTTTATTTAACTCAATTTAATTACACATTACAAATGTACTTGGTAATTGAATAACAATTCAATTACAATTTTCACAACACTGTTACAAATTACTATCGATAAAAATTAGATTATCAACCCGCTGAGGACCAACTGGGTGTACAGCAATCCAGTGGGACCCAGTGTCCGAGGGTTATTTTTCTACTTTCGTTTAAAACTACCTATTCTTTACAATTTCACCATTCCATAATTTCTTTAACGGTGAGTCTAACAGGGTCATGAAACATCGTGTTAAATTTTGCAGGCGAGTGGCAAGATCTTTTGTCTAGAAAGATCTGGAGTAAGACACATTCAGAATGCGGATACAATTTTAAATACCATTCGATCTCCCGTGATGGTGCATCAGGGCATATGGCTGGTCAATGTGATTGTGGATCCACTATCAAATGCTTCCTACAATCGGATGAAAGTGATATTACTACAATAAAATGTACCACGACAAAAGGTAACGGCAAATGTGGAAAAAGGTATTTAAGAGCTCCAATTAGACAAGCTGTAGCACAGGAGTTGCGTCACAAGGCAGTATGTGTGTATCGTGCCGAAAAGGCGAATGAACTCATGAGAGAAGGGGATCCGGAACCCCCAATCATTCCAAAAGCTCCTGTATTAAGAAATGCTAAGAACGAGTACGCTGCATCCTTTTTTCTTGACCGTGATCCAATAAAAGCTTTGCATTTAATGCAGCTACATGCTATGAAACATGTAATACACAGTATTGGCTTATCACCATTTCATGTAATTTATTCAACGAATCACCAAAACTCAGTTTACCGGACATACGCCAGACACGAAAACGCCTGCATAGCGATTGATGCGACGGGGTCGATTATTAAATCGATTCTCCGTCCGGATAAGTCGAAGTCTCAATCCATTTTTTTATATATCTGCGTGATCAGAAGTGATTTTGAAGGTCAGCTCGCAGTCGCGCAAATGTTGAGTGAAAGACATCACACTAATGCCATAAGCTTTTGGCTAAGAGAATGGATTGAGAAGCCTGGCTTGCCACCCCCAAAAGAGATCGTATGCGATGCATCAAAAGCGCTTTTAACCGCTGCCATTCGGGCGTTCACGAACTTCTCCACCATCAACGACTACGCAGATGCCTGCAAAGGCGAAGTTATGCCTGGTTGTTACATACGGATTGATGTCGCTCATTTTATAAAAATTTATGCAAATTTCTTGAAAGATTTGCGACCGCCAGTAAAGAAATTTTACCTCGCTAGTATCGGCCAGTTGATCCTGTCGTGTGATATTGAACGAGCGCGTAAAATAGTGTATGCTGTACTGGTCGTCGCACGCAGTAACACGGAAGGTAATACGACCAATGGCGAATTATCTCCCTGCGAAAAAGAAAAAACATTTTTATCGGAAATATTGACATCCGAAGAAGAAGAAACTCTTGAAACCAGTGATGATCAGGCTGTGGAGACGGATGAGACTGAACCTGAATCATTGAATCCAAGCGAATGGTTTGAATGGGCCCTGGATATAGATCGGCGTGTTCGGCAGCAGATAGAATTGGCGGATGGTCTGCGGATTAATGCCCATTACTTCCCAGCCCTAGCAGACCGGCTACTGCGAGATTTAAAGTGGCTTCCACTGTGGTCGTGTATCGTTCAGAATAAATTCGGTTACGGAAGAATTCCCGCATCTAGCGCCCCCGTAGAAAGTGAGTTTAAAAACATCAAGGTTCATCTACTAAAAGGGGAAACTCTACCGATGCGAGTGGATCAGTTTGTTGCAAAGCATATAGACCATGTCAATGGAGTTACGAAGCTTGCAGAGGCTGCAGCAACAGCAACTAGAGTACTTTCGCCTGAGCTTGTAGAAGAAGATGATCCTAGATGTTTGGAGATCATGCCACAAAATGAGATTGAGCAATGTGAACAATCAGCATGCCCGGCATGTGCGAATGGAGACGAGCCCAGTGGCGCTCACATATGCTACGTATGTATATATCAAATTACATGTCATACAGAGAAAAATTGTATGTATAGTATAGGGTGCTCCGTTTTCCGCAAATTTTTTCTTTTTTCCGCTCCATCGACGAAATGTTGTTGTATGTCCTCGAAAAAAAAAACCCCCACTAAGTTTAAGCCCTTAATTCTAGTTCTACGACCAATCTGAAACGGTTCGAAATTTTCTCATTTGAAAAGCATGTCAATTTTACGATTTTGTTTCAATTATCTAATGCTCAGCTGTATTTCGTGATACCGCTCTAAAGGTGGTATGTCATGCATGCGACTGCGACACTTGTCGCGCGACGAAAGCACGTTGTGTGGTTAAAAATTGACGGAGAGTGGTGTACACCCATTCCCCGCCAGTTTTTAACCAATCAGCGTGGTTTTGTCGGGCGACAGTCGTCGCAGTCGCGTTCATGAAATAGCACCTTAAAACGGCGATTTTCATGTAGGCAATTGATCATTCTTCGAAAGTTTTAGGGCGATATCACGGAATGCAGCTGAGCATTAAATAATTTAAAAAAAAGTCGTGAGATTTACATGATTTTCAAATGGGAAAATTTCAAAACGCCTTAGTAGAATCTAGAATTAGAATCAAGGGCTCAAACTTGGTGGGGGTTTCTTTTCGAAGACATACAACAATATTTCGTCGATGGAGCGGAAAAAAAAAATTCGCGGGAAATGAAGCACCTTTATGAGCCTATCAGTCAATAGTTACGTGGTTAATAATTCTGTCATGCAAAAGATTGATACGATATATAAATGATAATATTATTATTATTGATGAAAATACTAATTATTAAATAGCAACAATCATAATCATAATAATATTAATAAAAATAATAATAAAAATAATAGGAACAACAAGAATAATGATGAGTACTATTTATAATAAACTACCAACAGCAATTAAAACCTTTTCCCGCGCTCCCTAGGTATGCGGTGTATCTGTGCATGCAATCGATCTATGCTCTAGTCCTTTCCATGATGATGAAGAAGGCTACGGTCAACGCCGTATATGTATGAAATGTCAGACACAGAAGAACGTCCCTGACATTGTTGCCTCGCGTCAATTTGAAAATTGGGGTGGTCTCGCGGAACCAAAGAAACAGAAAACAGGAGGAAGATATTTGAAAAAAAGACACGCAGATAATGAGTTCATTCTCGATGAAACTATTAGGAAAGTTCCGATTCTAAAAAATGGTGGGAATGTTGCACTGAAATCCGTGGCTCTGGGAGAAGAGAACTTCACTCTTGAAAACACGTGCGCGTTCGATAGTGTTTTTCATATATTCTTAACTGCCGCATCTGACTTGCCGAGATTTAGAACCTCGATCGAGAACCTAGAACAAAGTTTCTTCCAAATGGTGATTAAAGTGTTGAACAAAGGAGTAAATGCAACGTCGTATCGTCTGAGATGTGAACTATTATTGCACATTTTCGACAAAAGTTCTAGCCATCGAAATTGCACACTACTACGTTGTGAAATAACCGTTGCAGACTTATGCCGTAAGTTGTTCAAAGCAACACCAAGTTTCCAAGAGGAATCTATCTGCGACAGGGACTGTTCTATCACGTCAAATGCCTTGCCTATTTTAATGATCACCCTTGCATCAGTACTTGATGCCTCGTACAATGTGAAAATTGAACAGGAAATCACTCTGACTGAAACCACGAAATGCTCAACGGACGGCTGCACCGGAAACCTTGTTAAATCTTTGAAGGCTCCAGGTATTTCAACACACATTGAATTTTCTTCGACTGCATAATGCCCAATAGTGTTAACAGAATATACTGCGGAGCAATTCTCTCAAACATTATTTTTCTTGTACAGGTAACTTCGTCATTTTTGAAGTAGTGCCAGCCGATGGCACAGCTGAAGATGACCCAGTCATGCTGCGAGACATTCCAACAACACTTCAGCTGTCGTTTATGAGCGCGGAATACGTCTTGGCGGGTATTGTGCATTTCAAAAAACCAAGCGTCGAAACCAGATCAAGTGATACTGGTCTCATAAAAAGTATTGGCCACTATGTAGCTATGTGTCACAGAAAAGGGGCATGGATTGAAATCGATGACACGAAAAACGCAGCCGAGCGCCGAACTAATAAGCGTAAAGTTTATCTACATTTGCTCATTTATGTACGCTAGATGTATAATCGATTTCCATCCTTGTTCTCAACTGACATTGTGCATACGAATTCCTTTTATATATATATATATATATATATATATATATACAGAGAGATTAAAGCAATCGTTTCCACTCAGTCGAAGCCAACTCGGCACACTCCAGGTTTTCCGTGTGTTTATTGCAGGCCAGCCATCTACATTTGTTCTCTGGTTGAATAGATTTGCTTACGGAAGACATCGATTCGAAAGAAAAAAAAAAGTGGATGGCCAGCCTGCAATAAACAGACGAAAAACCTCAAGTGCCAAGTTGGCTGTGACGGAGCGAAAACGATTGCTTTAATCTCTCTGTATATCTGAGAATTATATTTCCATTAAGTTTAATAACATTTTATAATTAGTTCAATATTTTTATTTACGTACTTATGTGATTCAATGGAAGACTGATACCTATTGACTATAGGGGAAGGTAGGGCAAAACGGACCGGGAGGGCAAAACGGACCGTAGGGCAAAACGGACCGAGAGGGCAAAACGGACCGCCTGAAAAATTTCTTTGGAATTATTAAAAAAAATTCAATGATGCATCGTGAAGGTAACCCTCGAACTTGGTAACATTTTGAGGTAGGTCTTAGTCAATCAAGTCGAGTCAATTATTCTTTTTTAGTCATTTGCGAGGACTTGACTAAGTCTGACTCGACGTGATTGACTAAGACCTACCCAAAAAACATTACTAAGTTCGAGGGCTAACTTTACGATGCATCATTGAATTTTTTATAATAATTCAAAAGAAACTTTTCAGGCGGTCCGTTTTGCCCTCTCGGTCCGTTTTGCCCTACGGTCCGTTTTGCCCTCCCGGTCCGTTTTGCCCTACCTTCCCCTATTCATTGAGAATGAATAAAGTTGACTGCAACTTTGTTTAAATAATCCCTGAGTCTAATCTTTATCCTACTTCAACAAGCACGAATATCCTATGATGATTAAAGAAAAGTATGAGCAAACACACGCTGCAGTTAATCTCAAAATGTAGAGGTAGGGAGCAGCTATGCATTCCGATGGATTGAACTTGATATTTTCTCAATATGAAGAATATTTTCATATAGGTTTACAGAGTGGCCGATTTCAATCGCCCCAGACGGATATCTGAAAAACTAAGAGTCAAACAAGAAAAAGTTTGATTCAAAACTTGAAGGGTTCCGAGGGAAAAAGATAATGCTGGTATTTATTGACTCGTGCATTTCGCCACTTCCGAGAATTCGCAAGAAACTCCGGATTTTAGATAGGGAACACATGTTTTGGTGAAGAGCAGTTGATAGCGAGATCAAAAGCTAATTCAAATACAAAAAAAATTAAAAATTAAAAAAATTACTATTCATGTAAGGTGATTCCGGGTGAGATAGCCAAACAGAAGAGATGGCCTTCGATGATATTTCTCATGCTATTCGATATATGATAATACGACACTTCCTATATAGAGTAGAAAGCTTCAAACAGAGTACTACTACCGATCTACTCTATATGTGGAGTGTATTATGTCGCGTAGCATGAGAAAAACCATCGAAGGCCATCTCTCCCGTATGGTCATCTCACCCGGAATTATCTTTTCGAGTCCGAGAAATGTCACTTTCCGGTATGGGTTATTTCCGAAATGAGCCGATCGAATACTATGCTGTGTCACAGGAGAACGAGTGGAGATTTATTGCCCGAGCGCAGCGAAGGCAATGATCCACACGAGTCTACGACTGGTATTGCAAACCTAGGATCGGCGTTGAAAGACCTACTTGGCCTCCTTGTGACACAACATAACATTTTTGTCCAGAAAAATAATCGAGTACCTAAACTTTGAACCGGGCACCTAATTAGCACCTGAAGAGCATCTAATTCCAACGTCGACCGATTTTTCCTATCGTCGTTATTTCGTGAATTGGAAATCAGAATTGTTTTTTTCTCACAAAAATAATCGAGCACCTAAACTTTGAACCGGGCACCTAATTAGCACCTAAAGAGCACCTAATTCCCACGTTGAGCAGTTTTACCTACCGGTGTCATTTCGTGAATTGGGAATCAAAATTGTTTTTTTCTCACAAAAATAATCGAGCACCTAAACTTTGAACCGGGCACCCAATGAGCACCTAAAGAGCACCTAATTCCTACGTGAAATGATTTTCCCTATCGTCGTTATTACGTGAATTTGGGATAAATTTTTTTTTTTCTTTTAGAAAAATAATCGAGCACCTTAATTTTGAACCGGGCACCTAATTAGCACCTAAAGAGCACCTAATTCCCACGTTGAGCATTCTCACCTATCGTCGTCATTTCGTGAATTGGAAATCAAAATTGTTTTTTTCTCACAAAAATAATCGAGCACCTTAATTTTGAACCCGGTACCTAATTAGCACCTAAAGAGCACCTAATTCCCACGTTGAGAAGTTGTACCCACCGTCGTCATTTCGTGAATTGGGAATCAGAATTGTTTTTTTCTCACAAAAATAATCGAGCACCTTAATTTTGAACCGGGCACCTAATTAGCACCTAAAGAGCACCTAATTCCCACGTTGAGAAGTTGTACCTACCGTCGTCATTTCGTGAATTGGGAATCAGAATTGTTTTTTTTTTCACAAAAATAATCGAGCACCTTAATTTTGAACCGGGCACCTAATTAGCACCTGAAGAGCACCTAATTCCCACGTTGAGAAGTTTTACCTACCGTCGTCATTTCGTGAATTGGGAATCAAAATTGTTTTTTTCTCACAAAAATAATCGAGCACCTTAATTTTGAACCGGGCACCTGATTAGCACCTAAAGAGCACCTAATTCCCACGTTGAGAAGTTTTACCTACCGTCGTCATTTCGTGAATTGGGAATCAAAATTGTTTTTTTCTCACAAAAATAATCGAGCACCTTAATTTTGAACCGGGCACCTAATTAGCACCTAAAGAGCACCTAATTCCCACGTTGAGAAGTTTTACCTACCGTCGTCATTTCGTGAATTGGGAATCAAAATTGTTTTTTTCTCACAAAAATAATCGAGCACCTTAATTTTGAACCGGGCACCTAATTAGCACCTGAAGAGCACCTAATTCCCACGTTGAGAAGTTGTACCTACCGTCGTCATTTCGTGAATTGGGAATCAGAATTGTTTTTTTTTTCACAAAAATAATCGAGCACCTTAATTTTGAACCGGGCACCTAATTAGCACCTGAAGAGCACCTAATTCCCACGTTGAGAAGTTTTACCTACCGTCGTCATTTCGTGAATTGGGAATCAAAATTGTTTTTTTCTCACAAAAATAATCGAGCACCTTAATTTTGAACCGGGCACCTAATTAGCACCTAAAGAGCACCTAATTCCCACGTTGAGAAGTTTTACCTACCGTCGTCATTTCGTGAATTGGGAATCAAAATTGTTTTTTTCTCACAAAAATAATCGAGCACCTTAATTTTGAACCGGGCACCTAATTAGCACCTGAAGAGCACCTAATTCCCACGTTGAGAAGTTGTACCTACCGTCGTCATTTCGTGAATTGGAAATCAAAATTGTTTTTTTCTCACAAAAATAATCGAGCACCTTAATCTTGAACCGGGCACCCAATGAGCACCTAAAGAGCACCTAATTCCTACGTGAAATGATTTTCCCTATCGTCGTTATTACGTGAATTTGGGATGAAATTTTTTTTTTTTTTTTTTCAGAAAAATAATCGAGCACCTAAAGTTTGAACCCGGTACCTAATTAGCACCTAAAGAGCACCTAATTCCTACGTCGACCAATTTTCCCTATCGTCGTTATTTCGTGACTTCTCCAAAGCGTGCTGCCAGCATAGCACTACGCCAGCAATACAACATTAAAACTGATTTTTTTCGAGTAAAAAATCGAGCACATAAATTTTGAACTCCGTACTTGATTAGCACCTAAAAAGCACCTAATTCCTACGTTGACCAATTTTCCCCATCGTCGTTATTTCGTGACTTTTGCAAAGCGTGCTGCCAGCATACCACCACGTCAGCAGTACAACATAAAAACTGATTTTTTTCAAATAAAAAATCGAGCACCTAAATTTTGAGCTCGGCACCTAATTAGCACCTTAAGAGCACCTTATTGCAGTATGTACGATAATCCATTTTTCCGACATGGCTCTGCTGACATTACGGACATCGCTATCTCGCATACGGAGTCGTGTCCTCGTCCTGGGCCGTCTCGGCAATGACGGCGCCCGTCGAAGCCTCCACCTTTAGTTGCGCCTGCTCCTACTCCTGATTCATCGCGCTCTTTGCAAGTTTGCCACATCAACGCTACCTCTATCCGTGGCCACTTGGATTACCTACGGTTTTACTTCGCTGCTTCCTCCTACCATCTAATCGCGGTCAGTGAGTCCTGGCTCCACTCTCAAATCTCTGACTCCTCTGTCTCTCTGCCCGGGTTCTCCATCTTCCGGAATGACCGCCTCGGTAAGGATGCTGGCGGCGTCGCACTATATGTGAGCAACTCTCTTCGCTGTAAACCACTTGCGGCCTCTCCGTTTCTCTACTCCGCGGCCCCTGAGTACCTCATCGCTGAAATCAAGGCCCTCTCCATCGCGCCGTTCCTCGTCGCGGTTGTGAACCGCCCTCCGAAGACGGCTAACTTGGCAAAGTTCGGTGCTGACTTCGACCTTTTCGCGTGCGACTACTCTTTCTCCATGGTCTTGAGCGACTTCAATGCGAATCAGCTAACTTCTCCCTACGAGTCGAATGATGTTCGCTCCTTCTGCGTCAGTCGCTCGCTCTACCCTACTGAAAATTTCCAGGTGGGAAATCCATGGATGAATCCACCTGGACATCTATGTGGAAATCCCATGTGAATCTACGTGGTTTTCCATCGGAATTTCGAACTGGGAATCTACAGGATTCTATGAATTTCCGGGGGATTTCCATGTGTGAATACTATGAAAAACTATGGATTTTTGTATGGGAATCCTATAACATTCGTGCATGGAAATCCATAGGATCCCATAGATTCCCAGTTCGAAATTCCGATGGAAAACCATGTAGATTCACATAGGCTTTCCATCGATTCCTAGGTGTAAATATCCGATGGATGCTATGGGATCCTTAGGGATTTTATATACGGAATTTATAGGAACCTATGGATTTCCATATTGCTACCGCATATAAATCCATAGGATCTCATAGATCCCAGTTCGAAATTCCGATGGAAAACCATGTAGATGCATATAGGATATCTATATGGAATCCCAGGTGGATTTATCCGCAAATTTCCACCTAGGAATTTCCAGCGAATACTATGGAACCGTATGGAAGTCCATAGGCTCCCCGAAGATTCTCCTATGGAAATCCTTAGACTCCACGATAATTCTTCTCTGAATAAAATACGTCGTCGGTTATACTCTCGCTTCACCGTGAAACAAATGCGCTCTTTTCCTCTCCCTCTCATAGCGACTTTGACGGTGCTTCATTTTCACTTCGATCTATAATCATTTTGTATTATTGGCTGTGGCACTTCAATTACATAGATACTTGGAGTGAAAACAGATATCTCGATGGCTCATGCAATATTTTGTTTCAAATGTCTCGAAGTGCATTGATGAAATTAGTAATACAGACATCCAATGTTATCAGATGTTTTCTTAATTGTGTAATATACAGCAATGATTATTTTTATACTACAGTACTATTGCAGCATAAAAGAATTATCAATTACGTAGTGAATATGTCGACGGGTCGTGAGGAAATACAGACGTATATGGATGAGCAGTCTAGCACAGACGCGACTCAGAAAACGCCACTAGGCGAGCATAGAACTCGATATACACTTCGTTGAGTTACGTCAGTTTCCTTAGGACCCGTCGATTAATGAGGTGACGATAATCCGTATAACGTACCGCTTAATAACTATAAATTCTAGTCTCAACTTGGAACGTCAATTTGAGGTGAAATCCGCAGAAAAGATGTGTGATCGGCAGAGTCAATTGAAACATATGTGTACTATGTCAGAGTAATAAAAAGCTTTATAATAAACGTTCGTACATCTCCTTCATCCATTCTTACATAGTAGAGAGCGTACAGAACTGTATATCATATAAACGAATATTTAAAGACATATTTGATCTACTGACCAATCAGTAAAATCTTGTACATATATTAAATTGTCATGTAATGACTATACTATATCGTTATGGCGCAATCGTTCTCGGTTTATATACATAGGTATTACATATTTATATCTCATATATAGTATATATAACATAAAGATAAATGTAAATAGATATATATATGGGGAATTCCACGCCAACTTGACCAATGAATTTCCCTCACCATATTGGTAGGGAAACCTCACCAACATGGTGAGGGAAATTCATTGGTCCAGTTGGCGTGGAATTCCCCATATACATTAAAGACCTCAAAAGAATAACAGATGTATTTCAATAATATTAGACCGAATGAGGGGATAAATCGACAAGAGCTGAGGAGTCTCCATGAGAACTGTTCTATGCTGTATGCAACTTAAATAACAGAAGTCTGTGAGAATTCAAAGTAATGCATTCAACTTTGCAATAATTTCCCTTGTTTCGTGGAAATGAAATCAGAAATGAATTAAGAAATTCGAAACAAACGAACAAGTTCTATATTGAAACTCTTCCGTTCTATAGTACACAGCAGTAGATTCTCAGCTGGAATCAAATTATCACAGCACTGATTCATTCAAAATACCTTGAGAGCTACTTATGAAAATAATAACATAAAACTCGGCCTATTTATAACAGATTTATAGAACTTTGAAGTATAGAATGAATTCGAACAGTAAAAGTAGTTAAATTAAAACACAGATAATTTGACTGTTTTTCATAAGGATTGAATTCGGCATGACACAGAGAATGATTAAACTTGTATCAAGGAAAGAAGAGAAGGGTGTTCAATCGTTAGTTTTCAATTCGAATTAACCATATAATTCGACGGCAGTATGAAAGAGCGTGCTATCTCAAATTGTGCTGGAAGAACGTGCCTTTAATTGTGCCAGAAGAACGTGCTATCTCGAACAGGGACCATATTTTTATTGATACGGCACTGGAATTTGAGGTGCCTGGAGTATACAAGGCACTGTTTTTTGATAGATCAATCAATCGTTCCAATCATTTCCTCATTCATTTAGCTCCTATAATACACAAGCAGAAAATTTAAGATAAGTTTCAACCAACAACATTTTTTGATTCAAACTCATCTTAACTTTTCTGTTTCTGTATTATAGGGGAGCTAAATAAATGGGAAAATGATTGAAACAATTGATCAATCTATTAAAAAACATGTGCTTTGTATACTCCAGGCATCCCACATTCCGGTGCCGTATCAATGAAAATATAGTCAGTGTTCGAGATAACACGTTCTTCTAGCACAATTTGAGATAGCACGTTTTTCTGGCATACTTTGAGATGGCACCTTTTTCCATACTGTCATCGAATTGTATCTTTTACTTGGTCAGCGTGAAATTTTCATGACACATCTGGATATATTGTGCAGACTACTGAAAGTTATCGTAAAATGTTGTACTATGTACATACTTGATCAGATAATTATGATCAACAATGAAACGGTTGAGAGCAAAATACAACTAATTGTAAGATTTCCTGACAAAGATGAAATTTAGAGGAAAACATAGGAAATGATTGAACTCGTACCAAGAGAAAAAGGAAATGGTATTTAATTTTGATTTTTTAATTCGAATTGAAAATATAATTGAATCGTCCACTTGGCCTACCTGAAGTTTTTGGCACACATCTATCTGGCGCAGAAGACTATGAGGACTTATTGATTATGGGAAAATTTCAATATTATGAAATTTTCTACTACATACTTGTCCATACGATGAAAAATTATTATTGCCAAAAAAAAGAATAGAAAAACATAACTAAACTTGACCTTTCTCTTGATTATGATTGACGTTAGTGATACTTCTAGCACGCATTCGTATTGTGCACAAGATTGTGAATAGTTGCCTGCATATATATGTATATTTTTGTATAGTTCATTAACTTAAAGCAAAGTAACTTATATAGGTAACATGGTAGTTTGTACTATACGTATATTAAAAGTAAGGAACCACAGATGTAGCGGTTGAGTTTACGCCTTTGTATCGACCTCTGCGTCTACCTTATTATCCACTTTTGCCTTCACCTTTCCGCCATCCTCAGCTAATCAACACAATATTTCAATTTAATGTTAGGTATGAGGAAGTTATCGAGAAGAATATTAGTTTTTCAATATTTACCCTGTGCTCTGATAGCCTTCACTTCCCGTTTTATGAAATCATTAATCAATTCCGTGAGAAATGAATTCATCCTCTTTAGTTCCTTGAAAAGTTGTTCACCTTTGTAATTTTTTTTGGTAAGTCGATCTTCGTAACATTCAAAACATTCAAATATAAAAATGATCAAGCTAAAGGTGATTCAACAAAAATTTTCGAATCGTCCTGTTAGATCAGATATGTTAAGATATAGTACGGCACTGTCTAGTTTAGTTCAAAGAGGTAGTATGATCTTGAAAAATATCTTTCATGAATATTCTATTAAATACATCGCTTCAATTAGTGCAGTTAATTATTAACAAACAAGAGCAAAAAGAACATTTATTGAACTCTGAATAACCCTGAACACTCCTGTCAATGTAACTGAATGCCACCGACGTACCCATAATGAGCAATGAAACACTCGATTTTTGACAATTTGTGGGGATAATATATAAATAGTGGATGATGATGGTGTAGTGTGTAGTTCGTCGCTGAGTAGGTGTTGTGAATTCTGTTAATCGGTCTTATGGGGATAAAGGAAGATTTCTGTAAAACATTCCTTGCTCATGAAGTTTCATTCTTGGAAGGTTTAAACTTTTTCTTAATACTCCTACTATTCGTACTATACCAGGTGATTATCCTCGCTTACATCTCAGTGATTTGGGTAGCGGACCATCAGTAGTTAGAGTTGTGTATCTATATATCATATATATATATATATATATATAGATATAGGATATCCATGGGATATTGAATGTTCCATGGATATCCTATGAATATCTATTCCACATGTCTGCTGTCTGGGACAACTCTGTGCTCGGACAGTCCCCTACGCACATTACTGAGATGTAAGCGAGAAATCACCTGGTCGACTAAAAATAAGTGGACGAAATTTCCGATCAGTCTTTTGAGTTGAATTGTTAAGTTTTCCAATTGTTTGGTTACATGGGACGAAGATTTCACCGAAGTCTCCCCTTCAAAAATGATGGAAACGTTCGTTCCAAGGAGATAGTGAAGTTTCTGCCATCAGTATAAATTATTACGGATTCAAATACTTATTACTTACTTCGTACAACACTCATCTTTGCAGGAGATAAAGCTTTTCTTGTCCCCTGCCCCGGAAGTCTGCCAGCTGCTTTTCCATCCAAAGATCTGGTCACAAGTGTACTTCGGGTCCAAACTGCAGTCGCAAGCTCTTTAATAAATTTGGAGTCTTCACTTCTAACTTCTATCATGGCCCATATATCCTTATCGATAGATATTCCACTGCCAAGATGGACATGTTTTACCTTGACACACACAGAAGTTAAGGTTATTCATGTTCCACAATAACGTATTATGTTTGTTGCAGACAAAATTTCTCTTCCATTCATAAATTCCAGCGGCCACAAGTCTATTTTGTGACCCATATTTTGTCATGACTCAACGCTGGTAGTAAGCGATCTAGCACTGGCAATCAGAAACTGCGGGTTGCAGGCTCAGCGACTGGTTTGCGCTGGGTGCTACCAGGTATATCAGACTATAGCTTTACCTTGATATCATCCTTTGTTGTTGCAAAGATGGCATATCGTGGGAGATTGCTGATTCTTCTGTCAGAACCTTCTTCGTTGGAAATGAAAGTCTCTGTCATTGATGGTAGATCTTCTTGATCATAAGTATTTTCTGCGAAGCAAACTTCAATCATGGTAAATCAGATTATGATAAATATCAAGTTCAATATGCCAAGTTGCAGGTATTACAGGCACCTCACCTCCAAGGAACATTAATTTTGAAATCTCACTTCACAAAGAATAATAAATTTTATTCACGGAATTCTGTTATCTTTTATTCGATAATATAATGTATATAATATATATTAGGGTGGTCCTTATTATGGTAATTTTGGAATTTCAATAGACCCACCCCATAAAACTCTCCCAAATAACTAAAAAAAAATCCTTGTCAAGTTTGAGTTCTTAATATTAATATTAACCCGCCCCCAAAACGATGAAAGTTTTGAATGGGAAATCGCATTTTGTTAAAACTAAACTTCGAATTTTTATAACTCCGATAGTCATCGATGAAAAAACTTGAAATTTGGTATAGTTATTTGTGTTTGTATGATGTGCAAAACGGTGCATTGGAATTTCAGATAACTATATTACCTTTTGATGCTTAACTTTTGGAAAAACAAATTTTTTTTCATCACATTGAGAGGTAAGAATGAAATTATCTGAAAATTGTTCTAATGCACCGTTTTTTACATTATACAAGTACAAATAACTATACTGAATTTCGGATTTTCTCATCAATAATCATCGGAGTTATGAAAATTCAAAGTTCAGTTTTAAAAAATATATGCCATTCCCCATTTGAAACTTTCAGCGTCTTGGGGATCGGGTTAAAATCAATATTAAGGGCTCAAACTTGGCAGGAATATTTTTTCATTTACTTGTAAGGGTTTTAGGAAGCAAGTCTATGAAAATTCCAAAATGACCAGGATAAGGATCACTGTAATGATATGATGTGAATATTCGTTGATGCACGACGTAGAACAATCAAACGATCGACTTTTCTTACTCGCCCGGCCCATGGGCTTGCGATATATATCCATGATAAAAGCATTGTTTCATTAATTTCCCATGTCACGCATCCACGAATATTCCTGGTATATATCGCGTCCCTAATGCCATAAAGGCATACGCTGTATATAGATCTACCCTAAGAGCCATAAAGGCACATAAATTTTTTCATTCGCCTAATCGCTTCAGAATAACTTAAAATGAATACTCTAAAAAAAATTTTTGAAATTAATGCCAAAGAGGCATATCTTTTGGGCCATAGGCCCTTTTGGTTTTAAGAAGACTGATTTTTTTTTTTTTACTTTCGATGCATTTTTCATGTTTTCAAAGCGATAGACAAGGTTTGAAAAAACTATATGCCTTTTTGGCATTCTTATGCCATAGATGCCTATAACGACGATATGCCTTTATGGCATTAGGGACGCGATAAAGTATAATACGACAATACTTTTTGAAAGGGATGACTGAAGATGTTTTACATTGAGGAAAATCGATACTAGTTATAAATAATCATACATTCATGACTGTACCTTGTTCAGAAAAAAGCTTTCTGGTAACTTTGTTGTTATTCGTGCCAGCTTCATTTTGAGGCTCAAAGACGTTTGAAGCTTTGTTTACTTTTGCTTCCAAATTAGCAACTCGAACCGCTAGTTCGGAATACAGTTCTGACAATGATTTCTTGTACCTTTCGTCGCACTTGGTCTCGTTTTTAGCAGGACTGCTTTCTTTGATAGATTCTGAATCATTATCATCACTTTTTCCTTCGTCTTCAGAAGACGACTCTATTTTAAGTCTTTGAGACTTAAGCGTGCTCATCTTCTCAGTCAAAATTTTCATACTTGCATCCTTTTTGGCAGCCGACCGCAGTTTCTTCAGATTCTGAAAATGGATAATTGCTTTGTAAAGGATAGATCACTTTACTGAACAAACAGGATAGGGGCAGAATAGAAGTGTAAAAATAGATTGTGCTGCTCTAAAAACTTATTCACAAAAATTGTATCCCCTTTTGTACAATCTCTTAATTTCTAATGAAGATGGTGAAGAGATCATCAAAACGTCGAATTAGAATTGCATTTTTGAATTTGACTGGGTTTACACTCTGGACATTAAAAGTGTGCAAAGTTCAGTGAAGAGCACAGTCAAATTTTGTAGTTGTGAGGTTTCTTGTATCGTGGGCTCACGCTGGATCTAGACTAGTGCACCTGAAAGAGTCAACTGGGGTTATATACCTACCTGATTTTTTGGTGGAGCAATGCAGCGTTAAACGCAACTATTAGGCCACCGCATCAACCTCAATGGTTATTTTTGTGAAAGTAACTTGATTATGTAGATGTGTTGAATAAGTTGATAAAATGGAATTATGGATGAAATGGAAAAGTTAATGTATAAAATCGAAAAGTCTTTGCTAACGTTATTCAACGGCAAGATTGTTTTTTCAATAAATTTATTCATACATACAGAGTGATTCTCTGGAAAGTAATGCGCCTAAGAGGTGGGGAAATGCGAGACGCCTGCATTGAACAGCTCAAACATCGACGATTGGGTTTTATTTATTACGTGGGGAATAAAACCCAATCGTCGATGTTGGAGCTGCTCAATGCAGGCGTCTCGCGCTTGCCTACCTTTTAGGCGCGTTACTTTCCAGAGAATCGCTCTGTATGTGCGATAATTAGATACTGAGGATTACTGTTGATGTTTTGAATATCATGTCCTAGCGAGTCGCACTTTCCAATTCTCACAACTGTTACATCCCCAGGATCAATTCAATAGAGAAATAACTGCTCGGTTTAAGAGAAACAAATTTCTCGGGGTATGTTCATGGCCTCTGTCTCAGTTTTACACAGACTGTAAGTAGATAACAAACTATTTCTTCCTCACTCATGTCACAGCGACATGAACCAATATATTTCAGAGACAGCAAGATATCAGATAGGATATTCTTTTTCAAAGGACGTGGGGCCGTTCTTACACTTTCTAAAGACAACTCTTGATCCCGGCCACTACAATATAAATGGAAGAAATTTCTTGGTTTACCTATAATCCTTAAAGAACTACGATAGAGGCTATAAACAATTCCTGAAAAATTGGTTTCCATCTGACTGATGATTTGCTTCTCTAGTTGAATTGCACCATTAATCTCCATACTCCCCGATACTGACTGATATGATCAGCTCCAGCGTAGAAAGAATTCCAAACTATGGCTAGCAATATATCGAGGGCTATCACAATCTCCAAAACCTTCATAATTTTCAAAAGCCTTCAATTTATTTCATTTATTTATTTGCGATGAGGTCATTTTTGATAAACAACTTTTGAGAATTGAATGGCCTGACAGTTGCGATACAGTGCTCAAACTCAACATGAGGTCTGACTCTAGTTGCCTACTTCAGCTGGTACACGAACTGGCCTGCTAATCGATAGGTTTACTAAACACAAGCATTCACTGCTAAGTTCCGCATACCTATATAATTCATGCGAACGTTATCTTCGACGAAACCTTAATGATGTTGGGAGGTGAATAATTCAACTCACATATCGATACCAACGTTCTAATACGTCGTAACCCACATTTGTAAAATTGTTCAGGAGGCCATGAAACCGCTTCACTATTATCATTGAAAAGATAGGACTTGACGGATTGGAATATTCATTTAAAAATAGTAAATCAACGATTTGACCGCTAAAACTTGAACATAAGCTGCACAACGTTATTATCATTCAATTTTTGAAAAAAAGTCAATTTCTGAAATTTCGTGGGTTACGACGTATTAGAACGTTGGTATCGATATATTATCTTGTATCATGATTTTCGAGCAGAATCACTCATTCCGCATCACCTTCCACTAACAAGATTATATAATATATAATACCTTTTTTTTCATGGTGTCTTCAGCTTCTGAACCAGGATCTGCTGTATCCTGTGTGTCAGCAATTGGTCTCTTAGCTGGAAATTTTAGTCGACTCGCCTTCAATTTCGTCTTGATGTTTTCTTCGCTTGCTGTAATAAATAAACAATTAATTAATAATTTAATATTAAAGTTTGAACTAGATCAGAATAGTCGTATTTTTACATCAATGAAACGACTGAAAAATGATAATAATACAGAAGGAGAAACAATAATCTAGATAGAAAAGACACAACTGGGAATTTGACACAGAATAACAATTTTTTTCATTTTATCGACTATTAAAAGTTGAAATCGTGACAAAAACACATGGCTTTGTCTCTATCGGAAATTTACATACGAATGCATAGAAGATTACAATGTATGCAATCATTGACGTTTCTCGTTCATCTTAATATATTTGTTTCCAAATTTATAACCCAAAAGATATCGGCTATTTTAACCATGTCCTAAGTTCTACTAATTAAATGACTGTCCATATATTACTCACGTAAAGAAAAAAATTTATATAAAATCAGGAGGGAAAGGCATGATGTGCGAGCATGCGATTAGAAAATGAAAAAACGATACGCTACTTTGCAAGTATGTATACACAAAGAATAGTACATACTTAGGCTACAGCCCTTTATAGGGGATAAGCCATTGGTTTTAAAAAAAATAGTACATACATTGCGATACGAGTGCGGTTAAACTTTCTGGCGAGTATTGCAATCACACGAGGTCAAAAGAACTATTTTAGTCGAATGTTGTACGAAATTTTACTTTATAAGGTATGAAAATGGGGGTTTTATCTACGCGAGGCGTGCTTGGAACGTCCATTATCATACTAGTGAAATAAAATGAATACTTACTGCCCAGAAGGAGGATGTTCGCCTTGTAATATGCAGCTACTGGCGATGTTCCATGCTCTGCTTCCACTTCCCACAATACCAGATACAATTTTTCTTTGTCGAAATCCTCACTATGCTTTGGGGAGAATCTTTTGACACTGGTACGTGGAACAGTCGCCATGACTTTGTCATCCACAAAACGCACGTGGACGTGTGTTATTATTTCTGGCATTTCGACACCGAAACAGACTTAATGTAGATCACGATTCACGAATTTAATTATGCTATTGAAAATGCCACAGATTAGGTATGGTTCTCGAAGCTGAATCGCGTAAGCGCACTGTAAACACTACCACTTGACTAACGTTCTATCTCCCAAGAGAATCTGATACAAACTGTGTGTTAGACCGTAAGGTCCTTTGACTATATACCTGCAGTATGGACTGCTAACCGCTAACTTCACGCGTATACCCAAGATGTGACCTGACCTCACGAGGTGACGGCTGATTTTAGTACTACGATCGGTTGCGTGTGTTATTACGTAGGTGGGACGCATGGTTGTGTGTGTTACGTAGGTGTTTCTTGACATCTACGTAACACACGCAACCGATGCATCACACCTACGCAACACACGCAACCGATCGTACTACTGAAATCAGCCGTTACCTTGTGAGGACGTGTCACATCTTGGGGTACATGGGTCTCCACAGGCTTGGGATAAAGACTAGCAGTCAATAAGAGGACCGCGTCGTTTTCCCGAATTGTTATTAGGTATACATTAGACCGGTTGAAAAAAAATCGACATTTTTTTTTAAATTTTCGCCTTGAAATACTTTCGGGGGGTTGAAAAAAGATGCCTGTTAAAAGGGGAGCTCTTAATATTAATATTTAGACGTCGCTCATCGCGGATTTCTATTTCCCATTTGAATAGCATTGGAAATTTTTTTTTTTTTTTTTTGAATTTTGTAGCGCACAAACCAATGAACAAATCGAAATGACCTATACATATTCTATTGGAAATTGAACGCTCTACAAAAAGTGTCTCTTATCATTTTTTGATAAATTGACTCCTTCCAAAGTTATTCAAGCTCAAAGTTCAATTTATAACTAAGGCAACTATTTTTTTTTTGTGATTTTTCTTTTTTTTAAATTTTTTTCTTTAGACACTTTTTGTAGGGTATTGAATTCCCTATGAAAATATGTATGAGTCATTCGAATTTGATTATTGGTTTGGTAGCTACAAGCTTCTAAAAAAAAAAAAAAAATTCCAATGCTATTCAAATGGGAAATAGAAATCCGCGATGAGCGATCTCTAAATATTAATATTAAGAGCTCCCCTTTTAACAGGCATCTTTTTTCAACCCCCCGAAAGTATTTCAATGCGAAAATTGAAAAAAAAAAAATGTCGATTTTTTTGAACCGGTCTAGTATACATACAGTCAAAGGTAGGGTCCGTAAGTCTCTGCAGAAATCGCGCGCGACAGCACGTTCAGCTAATACGATGACACGCGACTCGTTTTCGATTGGCTGGACGCGCTGACTTGAAGTTCTTGAGACCAAACATCCCATTCGAAATAGTGTGTATAATAGTGTATTGAATATAATTTGATTTCGTAGTTCGTGTACAAAATGGATCGTCCAACGAGGTATAAATCATGGTTAGATACAGGTGTGAGTATACCTAAGACCACAAAGTACGATTCTCAATCGCGTAAAAAAGATAATGCCAGTGACAAGGATGATATTCAGGTATGTATACACATGGCGAAGTTCATTCTGGCCCGGAAGTGATTGTTTGGTATACGATTTAATACGATAACCCGATCACTTACGGGCCAGAATCAACCTCGCCAAATATACAACGTACACTTTGTTACAGCATGTATATTATTTCGGCCGTGTTCGCCAATTGGTGAGGGTACTGCACCCTCGTACACTTGCCCTTATGGTAGAGATATATCTATACATTAGGGTGTCCGTTATTTCCCGAATTGACTCTTTCTACTTGGCCCATATATGGGCCAAATTATTAGTTTATAGCCTAAAGACAATTATGCGATTTTTTTTCTTTTTTTACCATCAACTCCTGCCTGTAGGTCGATACTTGTCCCATTTGATCAACATGGGATTTTTGCCCCTTTGTAGACTTTAATTTTTTTTTGTTCGCTTACTACTTTCATTACCTCATCAAATATTTCTTGATTCTACTACTGTTCCGACCTCTCTGGATGGACATATTTTTACATTGATGGAAAAAAATTTTCAAGTTTTGAAGCGGTAAAATTTTTTTTTACTATGTTTTTCAATATGTTTCGAATATTTTTTAATTTGAACAAAAAGCATTGAAAACTCAATAAATTCAAAGATATTCGAAAATATTTGAACATGACTGAAAAATACGGTAAAAATAAATTTTGAAAAAAACTTCAAAACTTATGATTTTTTTTTTTTCACCAATGTAAAAATATGTCCATCCAAAGAGGTCAGAACAGTAGTAGAATCAACAATATTTGATAAGGTAATAAAAGTAGTAAGTAAAAAAAAAAAATGAAAGTCTAAAAAGGGCAAAAATCCCATGTTAATCAAATGGGACAAGTATCGTGCTACAGGCAGGGGTTAGTGGCACTTCATAAAAAAAAAAAGCATAATTGTTTTTAGGCTATAAATTAACAATTTGGCCCATACCCAAGTAGAAAAAATCAATTCGCGAAATAACGGATACCCTACTATACAGAGCAGGTCCACCAATTCTGGACGTCGGATCCGGCCTCACCCCCTCAGATCTTTTCGCAAATTTCTGAGCTGAAAGTCCTCATTGAAAAACAGTATCCCAATTTTTTACAGAATTTTATACATTTTATTTCAGACGTTATTGTACGGGGTATTTCATATAGTTTTATACTTCCTGTTTTACTGATGTTTTTTTGAGTTCTTTAACCACCATAGAAATTTTTTAAAAACTAGGTTTCTTGTGTGAAACGGAATATGAAACACACAGTAGACTTTTCTGTGTGAAGTCTATAAAATCAGGATTTATAAAAGAGGATTTACAAACGATAATCAATAACAGCTGTGTCTTGTTATAGGAATCAAGTGCAGATGGTGATCCGTCAAATGTTAGTCAACGTTCAGCTGCGTCACATCATGCTAACGACCAGTCGGTGTCTAACCTTCAAACTCCAGATCAAAATCTATCGCCCATTTCGGTATATGGTTTTTCTCAACAATAGCGTCTCCATAAGGGGCCGGATTTCCAATAATTGTGGAACATTCATTTTTCAATAGCAAAACTCTAATTCTCGTACTATTTCTCCACTTTCAACTCCACGCCTACTGCCTTGTAACCTACTCCGCATACTGCTGTCTTCCCAATCATTCTGTAATCAGTATCTTGCATTCGCTTACATTACTGCCTCCGACCCCTCATATATATTGACGACGAATTTTTCTTTCCCTAGTATTATTGAGAACATAGATGCGAAATAACTGACTTTGTAATATTGGTCTTAGAGTTTATTTCAGATTATTATATGTTTTGCTATCCTTATGAAATTGGATTTGCAGTCCATAAGAAATTAACTCATACTGATGAAATGGGTATCTGTTTTAGAATCGCAATGAGGTCTCTCAACGTAAGTCTAACCTCGAAAATGAGGTGGAAGATAATGAAGACGTATATGAAAATGCCGAAATTGTACATGTAGATGATGAAGATGTATATGGCCATGCTAGTGATGTACATATTGTAGATAATGAAGATGTATATATGGAACTTGAAGACGTATATGAAGATGCCGAAGATGTACATGAAGATGATGAAGATGTATATGGCCATGCTAGTGATGTACATATTGTAGATAATGAAGATGTATAAATGGAACTTGAAGACGTATATGAAGATACTGGAGACGAATATGAAGATGACGACGAAGTGAATGATCATAATGACTCACACAGACGTGATGCACCCCATCGAAGATCAGAGAATGATGAAGATGATGGCGACAAAAGTAACGAAGCATTTAATTGTAATGACACTAATGGCAACACAACGTAGCTTGGAGAACTATTAAGAAAAGCACGATTTTTAGATAGAATCACGACGCGCGTTGATGCAAGTCCGGGTGGAATACTTTTGAATGTTTTGAAATTTTCTTTTGAACACTCTCTGTCTCAGGCAGCACTCTGTGACCTTCTCAAGTTAATTAATTCACTCTTTGCGGAGCCTGTAATTCCTGAAACCCGCTACTTTATGGATAAATTTTTGAATTCGTCTGAGGTTAAATTTCATGCTTTATGCCCAGAGTGCGACGCTTACGTGGGAGAATATGATCGTTCAAAAATCACGTTGAGGTGTTTTTTTTGCAGTACGGAAATTCGTGTGAAAGACCCACTCTTCAGACATTTTTTCATTGTCTTGGATCCCAGCAGTGAAATCAGAGAATTATTGGAGTCAAATGATAAATACTATAATCACGTTCTAACAGAGAGAGTTCACGAAAAAGGCGTGTTTAAAGATATATACGATAGAAAAGAATATCGAAAATTTGTCAAGTCTTTAGAAGCAAATGATAGAAGATCCTATGCGACTTGTTCTTTTAATTCGGATGGGTCCCCCGTTTTTGAAAGTTCAACTTTTTCAATTTGGCCAGTTCAAATAATGATGAATGAACTGCCTTATGATGTAAGAACTAACAAACTCATAGTGTGTGCTCTTTGGTTTGGGAACAAAAAACCAGATATGAATACCTTTCTGAATCCATTTGTAAAAATGATGAACAATTTTTCTGAAAATGGAATTCCTTGCCAAATATTGGCCGAGGACCGAACAATAAAAATTTTTCTAATATTATGTTGTGTGGATTCGGTAGCACGCGCGCCAATGCAAGGTCTCGTTCAGTTTAATGGTCACTTTGGGTGCAATTGGTGTTTACATCCCGGAGAATGGGTACAAACTGTGCCAGGAAGGGGGAGTACCAAATACCCCATGTTAGATGATTTGCCTCAGAATAGAACCGAGCGGGATACTTTGGAACACATGAAGGAAAGTATTCGGTTAGATAAACCAGTGTACGGAGTGAAGAGTGTGACACCGTTGATGAATTTGCTGGGATTTTCAATCATAATTGGCTTTGTACCAGATTATATGCATTGTCTGCTTTTAGGTGTTGGCAAGCAATTCACAAATTACTTTTTGGATATGGTTTCCAAGTCAGATATAGAGAAAATGGATAAGTTGCTTTTCAATATAAAATTTCCTCAGTTAGTCTCACATTTAACTAGACCGTTGTCAGAAATTAGGCAGTGGAAGGCTAAAGATTGGGAGAATTGGATTCTCTATTCTAGTATACCTGTTTTGAGCACGGTCCTAGAAAGGAAATATTTATTGCATTGGATCACCTTTGTCAGGGCTTTTCATATATTATTATCAACTGATATTTCAGTAGCAGATGTTGAACTTGCACATTGGTCATTCACTGATTTTGTCGCGGAAACAGAATTGTATTACGGTAAAACTGCGATGACTTATAACGTGCATCAACTGTTACACATAGCTCAGAGTGTCGTGGATTGGGGCCCATTATGGGCACATTCTGGGTTCGCGTTTGAATCGGGAAATGGGCAAATTTTTAAATATATTCAGTGCGCAAAAGGTGTTACGTCACAAATTTCAAGAGCCATTGGTTTGCGAAAAAACGAGGTATACTTGAAAACTCAAGTTTTTTTAAACTCATGTGGGAAAGTGAAAGATTATTACGCCTACTTGGATAGCAAGCTGACGAAAAAAACTATAAAAACCACATCTATCCGGTATTTTGGTACCCCCCATCTAGCCAACAGCAAATGGATACGCGAGCTAGATCTATCGAAAAATGTCAACGTGTACTATAAAATGATAAAAGACAATTGTTTATTCCAATCGTCACGTAAGACTAATAAGCGGTCAAATAATACCTTTGCTCAGATGAGTGATGGAAAATATATCGAAATCTTATATTTTATGTTCGATGAGCAGTCTCGCCAAGAATATACAGTTTGTAAGACAATTAGGACCGTGAATGCATTCTGTAATAAATTACCTGCACTGAGAAAGGTGGCTGCGATTAATCGAGATGTTGTAGCTATCCCAACAAACCAAATAGATCGTATCTGTGTTTTACTTGAACTGGCCGACGCAAAATACATCTGCGCCCCACCAAACATACACGTTTATTGATAATATTGAATATTCATAATTAATCTGGAACACTCTGTATATGAGACCGGCTCAAAAAAATCGACCATTCTTTTTTCTTCAAAATCCCCATTGAAATACTTTCGGGTGGGGGGGGGGGGGGGGGGGGGAGATGCCTGTTGAAAGCGGAGCTCTTAATATTAATATTTAGAGGTCGCTCATCGCGTATTTCTATTTTCGATTTGAATAGCATGGGAAGTTTTTTTTTGTTTAGAATTTTGTAGCTCACAAACCAATAAACAAATCCAAATGACTGATACATATTTTTATAGGGAATTGAACACTCTACAGAAAGTGTTTCCTATTATTTTTTGATAAATTGACTCCTTCCGAAGTTATTCAAGCTCAAAGTTCAATTTACAGTTGATAGTCAACTATTTTTTTTTTTGGTATTTTTTTTTTTAAAGATGATAGACATATTTCTTAGAGTGTTCAATTTCCTATGAAAATATGTATGAGTCATTTGGATTTGTTTATTGGTTTGTGAGCTACAAAATTCTAAAGAGAAGAAAACAAAAATTCCTATGCTATTGAAATGGAAAATAGAAATCCGCAATGAGCGACCTCTAAATATTCATATTAAGAGCTCCGCAATGAGCGACCTCTAAATATTCATATTAAGAGCTCCGCTTTCAACAGGCATCTTTCCCGCACCCCCTCGAAAGTATTTCAATGGGGATTTTGGAAAAAAAAAAATACTCGATTAGTTCGAACCGGTCTTATATACTGCACGGTCTTATGTATTGCACGTGAACTGAATCGGTTTTTGGTCGGAGGTTATCGAATTTGACACCAATGCAGATTCAGATTCGTTGTTATTATACGAGATGCGTTCAACAGTTACAGAGCATGAAAATAATTGGTACAATATATATCGCCACCAAAAATTCAATTCGACACATTTTCAACTCCAACTATCTCAGCTATAAGTAAATGAAAGTATATAGCAAGTAAAACTTTGGAAATTTGTAATTGATTTTTTTCTACTTGAAGGGTCACTCGAATCGCCTTGAAATTGTTACCGAAATTACTTCGAAGAGGCACAAAAAAGTAATGATATTCTCAGCTTGCCTCTTTTCGACGACCTCCGGCCAAAAACCGATCCGTTTCACGTGGAACACCCCATCTAATTTGTGAGAAGTACCTGATTGATATATATTATTAGAGAATAATAAGGGGGTTCAGATTTCTTCAAGTGGGTTTCCCACAAAAACATCGTCGTTACATGTATCCTAATAAACGAATCAATAAAAAAAATTTTTACTCCTGAGATTCTGTTTCTTACCTCATATTCTCGATGGAAATTTTTTTTATTTAAAAAAAAAAAATCTTTCAACCAAAAAAAAGATGAAAAGATGAACTTCTAGAAAAAAAAGTTTCTCATAAAAGTATTGTATTTTTTCTGTAGATTCCGAGTCTGTACTAAAAAATAGGGTTTCTATTCAAAAAACTAAAGTTACCCCATCAAAACCCCATAAAACCCCATCAAAATTCGAAACCCATATTATTATCATAAATGTCCCTCTCAAATAACAACAAATTTCATCGCAAACATTTTTCTCTACCACCATTAGTTTTCGAAATATTCAGCTGGATTTTTAGAAATGGGACACCCTGTATATAGTATAAGAGAATGAGCTGTACCAAATCCCACATTACTGCAGAATGTCATAGTACTTTGCCATACCTATAGCTTATCTTATCCGCGGCCTATGATCGATCATACTGTTGAATCTATATTTTCATAACATCTGCTCTGAAACGTTAGCTTTCAGTGCCTGTTTGGAGAGTCGAAACAAGCTAATTTCATGCGAATGCCGCGAAAAGCTGTGACGTATGCTTCAATCGCGATTTTAATGTATTAGCGGTCTGAAAGCAGCATTGCTTTCGTCCCATGGGAAGAAAGCAACTGCTTTCGTCCGTTGCAGTTGCTTTCTTCCCATGGGAAGGAAGCAATTTGAAACCTGAAGTTTTTTGCAGATGTTATGAAAAACATAGTGTGTGACACGGGATGAAACATGAATGCAGGCACGGGTGATGTCAGCCCTCGCCTTCGGCTTCGGGCTGACAACTTCACCCTGGCCTGCATTCACACTGTTTCATCCCTTGTTACACAATATACTATTGTTTACTTGATTACTGAAACTTTTGATATTATTGGTTCACTTCTTCACTATACCTAATTTTGTTGATAATATGCATTCACGATTAGTATTGGATCCACATTCGTAATCACCGTATATAGTAATTTTCAACGGATTCTCTCTAGTGTATGATTGTAATTCTCTCCAGATTGCATAATTATGTATACATGATTGCTGGGTTTGCTAGGACACTAAGGATAATAATTGGAAATTTCACCTGACATCCCCATGGGAATCCACAGGTTTATGTGGATCCTCCAGAGTAAACCCTGTAGTTGTCTATGGATTCTTTTTGGGAAATTCATGTAAGATCGCTGGGTTTCCTATGACTTTGTCCAGGAATAAAAGTTGGAAATTTGACATGCTATCCCCATGGGAATCCGCAGATTCATGTGGATCCTCCACAGTCAACTCTGTAGTTGTCTATGGATTCTTTTCGGAAAATTCATGTAAGATCGCTGGGTTTCCCATAAGTATGTCCGGGAATAACAGTTGGAAATGTAACATGGTATCCCTATGGGAATCCACAGATTAATGTAGATCCTCTACAGTAAACCCTGTAGTTGTCCATAGAATTTTTCCGGGAGTCATCTAATTTTCCTATGGGAATTACATGTGCCATTGCTGGATTTTCTACAACATTTTTCTTAGTTGTGATTCACTAATTTTACGCGGTTTATACATGGAATTCCGTGGATTCCTATAGATTCTCTAACGGAATCTTGCACTTATCCAGTAAATTATCCATGGTTTTTCCGTATATGTTATCTCTGGAAATCACATGTATCATAACTGGATTTTCCATGGAGAAAACATGGTAATATCACATGGTTCTTCAATGAAAATCTAGGGATTCCTATAGATTTTCTATGAGAATCTTTTACTTCTCCATGTCTTTTTCCATGGATTCAGACACATGGATTTCAATTATCGTTATCCATAAGAGCGCTATAGAATACCTATAAAAATTCCACTAGACTTTCTATGGAAAACACATAAATGATCCATATAGATTTCTCATGTTACTGGATGTTGAATAGATTTCCATGGAACTCCATAAAAATCCACCTAGATTCGTATGTTTTCCCATGGATTTCCACCTGGAAATTTTCAGTAGGGTACATAGTCCCTTTCGGGCCGACTCACCACACTCTTAAAGCCGATACGCTGCTTGACCTCTGCATGGTCAGCGATTGCAACCTCATTCGCACTCACGGGCATTCCAAAGTGCCTTTCATTGCCGGGCACGATCTCATTTACCTGAGTCTTGCTTGGCCCGCTCCTCACGTATCCCGCCGCATCTCTGCTCGCTCGTATTGTGGCTTCTCGCCTGAGGCTTTCTCCCTAACCCTCGACGCCGCAAACTGGGACCCTTTTCTTCTACCTACCTCGGTTGACGACCTGCTGCATTGCTTGCAATCTAACCTCACGGTGGCACTGGATGAGCACGCACCTGTACGTTCCTTCCATCCCAAGCGGACTGCTCCGCCCTGGATCACACCGTACCTCCGAGCTCTAGTGCGTGCCCGAGATGCCCTGTACCGCCGTTATAAGCGTTCCCGCTCTCCAGCTGCTCTCCTCTCTTTCCGCTCTGCCAGGGACCAGCTTCACAAGCAAATCTCTGAAGCTCGCTCGGCCTTCTATGCAAACAGGCTCGCTGGTCTTTCCATCGCTCGCGAACTTTGGTGCGAACTGAGAACTCTCGGACTTGCGTCCTCTTAGAAGAGTGACTGTGCCGGATTTTCTGTCAGCGAATTAAACAGCCATTTCGCGGCTGTTTCCAGTCGTCCTGGTGCAGCTGTTGATGTTGCCGACTTCCTTGCCGTGCTTCCGCCTCCGGTCTATGATGACTCGTCCTTCTACTTTCGCGACATCACGCCAACTGCCCTCTCCGACGCAATCTCTCACTTCGTGACACAATTTCGCGGCGTGGACGACCTGTCGGTCCGCAATGTGACAGACGCCCTTCCGGCCATCTTTCCCTTTCTGCTACTGTTATTCAACCACTCGCCGCGCTCAGCGGTCTTCCCTACCACCTGGAAAAAGGCAAGGATCATACCTCTGGCCAAGGTCAAATCGCCCTCTTCGCCTCAGCAGATGCGCCCTATCGCTAATCTCTGCCTCTTATCAAGATTCGCGGCAGCGAATCGCCGCCAAGTACCCGTATGCCGGCGCGCCAGCCCCGAATCGTTTACCCGAGCAAGCTCTTGTTCTTGTAAAAATACTGTCATATCTTCCGAACCGCTGGATATTTTTTAACAAAATTTGAAAAGGCGTGAGACCCACTCCACTCGACATCGCTTCCAAAAGTTGAACGGAATCGACCTAGTGGTTCCTGAGATATTGACCTTCGAAGTTGATCGAAAAACACAATCTTCTTCTGCTTCTGCTTCTTTTTCTGCTTCTTCTTCGTCGCAGAACGTTCTTCTTGGGACCACAATATCTGTCGAACCGTTGCATTTATGAACTTGCAATTTGGAGGAGGTGTTCTTAACACTGAAATCTCAACCCCTATTGTTTTGTAGCAATAATCGATCATGCATACTGAAGTTATCGACAAATGATAATTATTTTATATATCCACATAGATACATATAATAATATGTGTCTCGGAACCACTATATCTACCGAAAATTATTATTATTAATGTTATTATTATTATTATTATCATTATTATTATTATTATCATTATTATCATTATTATCATTATTATCATTTTTATCATTTTTATCATTTTTATCATTATTATCATTATTATCATTAATATCATTATTATCATCATTATTATTATTATCATTATTATTATCATTATGATTACCATTATCATTATCATCATCATTATCATTTCATTCGAAAAAAAAATTTTCTCGTCTTCAATTTATCATGAAGTACATTAACACAGCATTGCAGATCTTACTGGTGTTTTCAGAATTTATCATATTGCCAAACAGCTGTCGTTCGAGATAGATTTCGTGCATGGTCGAACGTACTGTTATAGCTATTATAGACATAACTATCACGTTATCATCATTTCAACATTATTGATGTATGAACATCCTAATGATTGGGTCATCCGCTACATAGTTTTCGGTGTCTAAGTCCTCCGCTCATAGTTTTCGGTATCCAGGTATTCCGCTCCATAGTTTCTCGGTGTCCAGGTCCTCCGTACCGTACTTTCCGGTATCCAAGTCCTCCGCTCCGTAGTTTTCTCTGTCCAGATTCTCTGGTTCAGACACTTTCTTACAACACCTTCATTTTCCGATTCGATGCACGGATCGATTTCAAATTTGGAACGGAAATTGACTCTATCGATATTTTGCTCCCTATTGGTTGTTCAACAAATTGGATTACGAAACTGAAAAATTGACCCTGATCAATATACGAAGTCATTGACATCAATACATTAATTAGCATTGTTATTAGTATTTTTTTATTCGTCTCGTCTACGACTCGTATTGCAAATTTATGCTCGGCGTTAACAGACCTTCTTTTCATCCTAGGTACACAATATATTATTTTTTTTTATCGTATGGATATTACCTGCTTAAACGTTAGCTTTTAGGGAAAAAAAAATGCTCGCGAATGGTCGAATTCAGCATGACTTCAAGTGGTCCAGGTGGTTCAATTGGTTCAAAATAACATGACTATTGCAATTATGGTCTGTTTTCATATTAGGCCTGGTTATTTCACGTAGGAGTTTTATAACCAGACAATCGAAGAACATTTTCCGTATTCTATGTTTGGACTACATCCTAATATGTGGCGCCATTCGAATAGCATGAGTTCACGGGTAGCATAAACTATGATTCGTACAAGCTATCGTATGATTCTCAGAAGGAGATTTCTTGATCTTATAAAATATCTCGTCTGTGTTGCGCAAACCCGAAAATACATAATTTCATTTTATGACAAATGACTGAGACCTGATCTCCATATATATAATACATTGAAGTCATTTTAGCGCTGACCCGTTTGTAATATATACAAAATAGTATATTGTGTACCAAGGGCGTAAAGTGGGCTTTTTTAGACCGAGTGTGGAGTTTGCAGTACTCGTCTTCGGCTCGCAACGCACTCGTCTTCGACTCGTGCTAGCTCGCCTCTGACTCGTACTGCAAACTCCACACTCGGTCTAAAAAAGCCCACTTAGCCTTGGTACACACCATATTTTACATAACAAAGTCATGTTTAGCGACTTTTTGATGTTTCTGTATAGGATCTAGAGTAGTACTTTCAAGTCCTAGGACTCGAATGTGGCACATTTAAGTCCTGTATAGGACCTAAAGTAGTACTTTTGAGTCCTAGGACGTAAATGTGGCACGAAAAGTCCTAGGACTTAAAAGTACTACTTTAGGTCCCATACAGAGGCATCAAAAAGCGAGGAAAACCTGCTTTTGTTATATGAAGTAATGAAATACCCGGCAAAAACATTGTAAATGTCGAAAGTTACCGCCAAGTACAAAAATGGTTTCACTAGCCAAAATCTGAGAAACATCATACTCTTTACCAGCGACAGATTACAAACGTCATTTCTTCACACAAAATAATACAAAAACCTTGTACGTGAAATCAGGCAACAAATCCAAGCACTTTCGCAGTTATTTTGATTTTTCAAATTATGTTTCCCGAATGCTAGTATGATGGAAATTAATGGAAAACAAATAGAAAATCATTGTTCACCTTTGACAAAATAGTATATTGGCGATGGAAAATATTGCGTAAGGAAGTTATCTCGTATGATGATATAAACTTGGCGGGCATAGATTGTTCTTAAAATTATCAATTACAAAAATGTGAAGAACGATCAACAATGAGAGTGTCTTCAAATGTAAAATATACATACAGTATATATTCGTTACTGTCTTACGAAAAAACTGATGCGTATCGATGTATATTCACTGTGAGTAGAACAAAAAGGAAGACGTACATTAGTGTACCGATAATGGGTATGTTCAGGATGTTTTACGGCTATAGCATGTTTGTATCATGGCGTTATAACCGTAGGCGAACATTGGTAAATGATAGATGCACAATGAAATCGAACCCTTCTCAAGACTTGAATTGAAATTTCAATTTCCAAAACTACCATTTTCCACACTGCGTCTGCAAAGTTCGATTTTCCGCACGCTTCGCGTGCATGAAATTCAACTTCACGCGCGTTGTGTTGAAAAATAAAGTTCGATACACATGCAAAAGATGATTCTCGACTCGTGTGATTGTCAACCTTACCTCACTCGGGCGAAAAACTTCAGACTCGCCCGAGAATCAAGACTTTCGCACTAGTATCAAGAGACTCGGTAGAGTCACGCTCCAAGTACATTGGAAAATTTTTTTTTCAAGAGCGAGACTCAACGAGTCTTTATACCCGAGAGGCAACTACCCTAACCTATACCGCGAACTAGTATCTTCGTTTTCTTTCACCTCACAACATACACAAATAAAACGCATTGAATCTAGGATGTGGGCATGAAAAGCTTTCATTTGAGCCTTAGATCGATTAAATCGGTGTCCGGAGTGCTGAGATATTATTAACTACAGATTCTGATACCCCGTTTCCACGTACAATGTTTGTTCTTCTCCTTAGTGTGCTTCAGACCAAGATTCAGCCAATTCAAACCATTCCCATATAAAATCACTAGACGGGAAACCACACAAAAGTTGTATGGAGTGACGTCAGTATACGAGATAGTTCCGATGTAGACGCCAGTATCGCAGACAGAAACCGTCCGCTACACTAGCAGACTTGTGTTGTCATTTCATATTTTTAAATCCAAATAAAGGAAATAGAAGAAAGTACGAGCAATGCTTAATGCAAAATTTGAACGTACAAAAACTAGCGAATACCTCCCAAAAGCCACTTAGGTGCGAAAACCTCACACCAAGTACATTTAAGTGATAGCCGCTAACAAAGATGTTTCGATAGGTTAATTATCTTAAATCCTACGATCTTGAGCTATTGAGGTTATGCGAATCGACTGACGTGTAACATTTATAGTGATAAATAGAATACTAATTGTGAACGGATAATTTTACGATTAGGCTTACCTTGTATGACACAAGACTGTTGGATCACTATTAACTGACTATTACCTCTAAATTTTATTCACTTATACATTGTAGATTTGGCTTATTTCCATTCATGAATGCAATTATTGGAGGAAACGGTGTTTTGGGGATTCAATTTTATAGCAAGTCACTGCCTGAGAAAGTCTGACAATAGAAAATCGAGAAAAAATGTTGAAGTTGAAAAATATCAGGATAGCATGATTTGATATAAGGAACGGCAAGGAGCCAGACCAACAAAGCCGAGTTCAAGCGTTGGATTGCAACAAATTCCACTTCAAGCTCAATGTTAGGCTCATTTCTAGAGGCTCGTCTGCTCGGACCTGAACTGCGAGCCAACGTTATGTGTAGGATTTCAACGAATTATATATTTTATCTCGGTATCCTCCAGTCCAAACGAGACTGTAAGTCGACGTTGTGTGTTGGACTACGATAGGCTTTATTCTACACTCCACGTCAACGTAATGCCTTGACCTTCGGTGAAGATAATTTTTTGATCCATATTTTACAATTAGCTTAGATTCTCCGCTCAGAAGCTCAAACAAATTCAGATTAGTGCTATCACGACAAATGGTGAGAATAAAAATACTTATTCAATATTAAAGAAATGATCGATCGACTTCCTCTTTCTCAGATGATAAACATTCTGATGTATATTCATTTATTATTTGTAGACTCAGCGTATAATTATTCATGAATGGAATTATTGAAGAAAAATCTTTTTTATGGATTGTTTAATTTTGTAGCGGGTTGCCGTATAAGACGTGAGGATGATGAAAGAAAACGCTTGGGTTGCAAAGTATCGGTATAGTGTGATTCGATAGGAGAAACGGCAAGAGTCAGACGAAGAGAGCAGAATGCGAGTGTTTGACTTCATGAACTTCCATTTTATGCTCTACGCTAGTCTTGCATGAATAGGCTCAATTCCAAATATTTTGATACCTTCTGTTCAGACCCGAATGGGAAGTTGACGTTATGAGTCCGGGACGCGTACATGTTCTTTTTGCAGAGGTAGCAATACATATATCTGATATTTATATATATTTAGTCATGAGCAGCAACTATAACCCTGCGTGCAAGTAACTCCGCCATTGCCGGTCCCAGGCCCAGATGAGACAGGAGGAGGGCTGCACGCAGGGTTAGATGTTGTAGGTATGAAAAATTATTGTAGTGGAACAATTTGTAAACGCTACGAAAGTACATTAGGCGTCACTCTACAAATTTGAGACTTGGGGAAAATTATGAGCACACGCGTGCTCGTTGCTGTTGACGTTCCTGCTTATCGAGGGACTTCGGGCGGTATGAAATAGCACAAAACAACCGAGCGAGCGTAGCGAGCGAGCACAATTATTAGGTGGTCAAGCAAAATTTTACAAAAAGTAGTGAAATCAACCCCAAAAAGCACCTTCGGTGCAAAAACCTTCCGCCAAGTCCATTAATGTGTAGATCACTCCACCAAAAAATAATCAAAGGTTGTGCTCGCTCACTCGATTGGTTGATGATTATCAACATACAAAAGCATTGAAATCAGATACAACTGCCAAGTACCTGTAGAATGATAAAAGTTTGGAATTGAAAAATTTGTTCAAACTAAATAACGTTGTACTCGTTCGCTCGCTGCGCTCGCTCACTCTATTGGCTTATGATTATGGGTTGAAAAAACAATTCGGATGAAGAAATTGAAGATGTCAACATTTATCAAAAAATATTCATAACGAAAAAATAATTTAAAAAAAATTTGAAAAAAAAATTTGGAGGTAGTGGTACTTGGGGGGCCTTTTGTAGAAAAAGAAATATAAAATATCGATCGCGAACCATGTCAATGTCATCTGATAGATATTCAAACATTGGCCCGCCAACGTACCACGGACTCCAAATTTTTTTTTCAAATTTTTTTCAAATCATTTTTTCGTTATGAATATTTTTTGATAAATGTTGACATCTTCAATTTCTTCTTCCGAATTGTTTTTTCAACCCATAATCATAAGCCAATAGAGTGAGCGAGCGCAGTGAGCGAACGAGTACAACGTTATTTAGTTTGAACAAATTTTTCAATTCCAAACTTTCATCATTCTACAGGTACTTGGCAGTTGTATCTGATCGAAAAATACTATCACGGACTTATTGGTTCTCGGTATGAACACGCTATAGGTATGTTTAACTTCACATTAATTTCAACGACTTATCCACTCGTTTCTAACATTCATCTCTGCACTACCTTCTGTAAAAAACACGCTTTTTATTAAGCTTTTCGAGCACTAGTGCGTTGGAGAATTTTACTCATTTCTAAATCTGCAAAAAATAAAAAAACAATAGGATGGAGTACACAGGCACATAGAGGTACTTTATGATGAGTGTGAAAGTGTTGTATGATCCGAAGACGAGGTCCTTTTGCGTCCTTGTCATACAAATGACTATTCTTTCTTAGTTTCATTTTGAAATGATGAATATTATCAATTCAAACGATGTTCAAAGAGTCTTTGAACATGCTCTCAATAGTTTTGTGGGTGTGATCGTCGCACAGTGATTGAAACGAATGAATTAAAAAAAGAGTGCGTTTGATAATTTTCAGAACAATCCATGCCCGCCAAGTTTACATCATCATACGAGATAACTTCCTTAGGCAATATTTTCCATCGCCAATATGCTATTTTGTCAAAGGTGAACAATGATTTTCTATTGGTTTTCCATTAATTTCCATCATACTAGCATTCGGGAAACATAATTTGAAAAATCAAAATAACTGCGAA